>CM056200.1:108068224-110914474 GCA_029692085.1 Gymnothorax javanicus
TTGCTGCGCTGGAAAGATTAGCCTATTTTTTAATCTCAGAAGAGCCACATAAAGGCGGTTACAAGAAAAATTTTGGATATTTAACTTACAGTTGATTTTATTCTATGTCTATGCTCTCTTCACTTATACTGTTGTTTTTTTTCTCTGTAAAGCACATTGAAATGTCTTGATGTAAGAAATACAAATAAAACGGCCTTGCCTTGCCTTTTATTCTACAGTTTTTTTAAATACATTTTCTACTCAGATAGACCTACGTATTTGCCACGAAGCCTTGTCATTTTAATATAAGTAGTATTGACTGTTATTTTAGTTTTCTACTAGGCCTAGGCTTATCCCTTGATTGCAAGTTTATTATTTTATTTACTATTTTTTTTTTGTCGTCCGAGAGCCCCGGCAGAGCAACAAAAGATCCTGCTGCTGGCGAGCCCCAGGTTCCCGACCTCTGCGCTACACAAACTTTCTCAAAAGGTTCTAATTCGCTACATTGTTGATGGAAAATCATCTAGCGGGTCAGAAAAATGCGCTTCAACTCGGGGCATTGACATCATTTTAATTCGCTAGAAACGTTCTGTTTATGGAAAACCGTTTTGACGCTTCTTATGTCGCTAAAAAATAATTCGACATTAGAGTTAATTCGCTTGAAAATCTGATGGAAAAGGGGCTTATGTTCGGCATGTCAGAGATCTTATACATCAGAGCAAACAAATTTCAATGCACCGATTTCTGCGCCGGCTGAGAAAACTAAGAATTCATCATCAACGCTGTGAATGCCGATATCTCCAGGCTCAAGCTGAAATGGTAAGCCATTTTAAATTAAATTAAGACCTTTATACCTGTGAATATATATTTATAATAGGGTCAACTGAAGTCCTCTAAGTTACTTTTGTCTCTGGTGGATTAAAATGGATCAGTGCTGAATAATCATAATTAAACTGCTGAATTCTATATATATATATATGTATAAGTTGTTAATGCAAGTTATTTTCACTGTTAAAATATCAAGGGCATTAAATTGATAGGGACTACACAGACTACTGGTACTACAAAGGTGTTGTTATGGTCAATTAGACTTAAACTAAAAAATACTACAAAAAAAATTAGTATCTCTGCTGGTTTAATTTTTTATGTTCATATATATATATCATGAATTCTATGTTTTCACCAAATAGTGGGCTTAGATAGATGGACTTAAATGATACACCTATACCTGACCTTTCACATTTTTTTAAATAAATAATCAAATGGAGTAAAACATAAGGAAAAATGATAGGAGATTGAGTTTCCATTCTATCAACCTACCTACCACAGATTACAGCTGTGCATTTGGAAGTGTCAAAATATACATTTAGTGCACGTTATTTAGTTGATCAAACTACATGAAAATAAAGCGCAAAATATGGATAAAGATATGTTGAAAGCAGTGTAGACATGGAATCTGAATATACTGAACATTAATTATATCAGAATTTATGCTGAATTCGCTCAGTGTCTGGAATAAATTTATAAACGCCTTGTTTATCCTTGTATTTAACGTCTTGTGATAGGCAGAATTACCTATATTATGTGTTTTTTTTCTGAGATGGTATGTATATAGCTTTTTCAGGCATCTAATCAATATCGTTTGGTCTTTTTTACTTCCAGAACACACAGAGACCAAATGACATTGAGGTATGTTATGGCATAAAGTCATCATCAATGATTGCAATGACAAAAATTCATTGTTGCCAGTGGTAGTGATGAGAGTATCGTGACACAAAAACATTTCTTCTGTATCTTTGCAGTCACCCACTTATTTGGACTTTTTGTTGTTGTTGTTGTTGTTGTTTTTGCAAAGAGTGCAGCCTTTCAATTCTTTTAACAGATTAATGATTGGCAGACTGTTGTTGCCACACCCCTTTTTTGAGCTGTGATACCTCTGTCCCCCATCACTAGCCACTGGCACAAGGAAGTGAGAAAAGTGGCACAATCCCTAACTTCACAGTGATAAGTGATCATAACTGCACCTGTTTTTGTCTATTTTCTGTGATTATCAATCAAGCAGTTACACTGTTGAATAACAAGCATTTCAAGGTATAGTTTCCTATGTTAATTTTGTCTCGACATTTTTATTTACATTTTAAGTGGAAGCACTTTTTACATCCATTTTATCAGTACTTTTGGGTTCATTCTTCATCGCTCATGCTGAAATTCAAAGAAAAACCGTCCAGCTGAATGAGGATTTATGCTTCACTATCTTGCAAAACAAGTGAATTTTCTGAATTTGGACAAAAGATATGATAATTGCTGTATCCACAAAATAAAATTATTTGCGGATATATGGAAATGGCACGAGTTTATGATGCAAAAAGTTGTTCCCAACCTCAGTCCTGAGGATCCCCAGCTATAGTTTTTGTTCCAACAAGCGCTGAAATCTCAGAATTCAGCTAGCTCTCAATTTTTCATGATGAGGCGCTTTTCGTGTTTTTGAGGAATTAGTTACCATGTTAAGTTATATTACATCAGAATTAGCTCTACATTGCATGAAGAATAAAAGTCCTATGTTCGCATTGTGCATATTGTGCTGCATTGTAGACCAGGGCTCTCCAAATCCAGCCCTCGAATTCAAATACAGTCCTGGTTTTCCTTCCTTCCAGACAATTAAGTGAGCAATTAATGCTGCTGATTGGCCAGATTGTCATCATACCTGACTCCCAGGTAAAGGGAGGGTGGAAAACCAGCAGTTCTCGGCCCTCAAGGACCGTGATTTGAGGAGCCCTGTTGTAGAAAGTTATAAAAATTAAATTAACATTTAAATCAGGAGTTCCCAGACTCGGTCCTGGGGACCCCATGGTTATGCTGGATTTTGCTCCAACCAAAATTGGTATCGCAGAATTTTGCCAAGATGTTAATTTTTCTTAATTAGGTGCTATTCATTGTATCTCCCCAGGCGATAGTCGGCAGATACTATGGTTTAGTTCCGGGGCCACCGCCATGGCGCCCACAGAGATTTTCTGTTCCAGGCTCAGGAGGCTTCAATGTTAATAGGATTTTTTTCTAAATTTGCATAGTCAAAGATGTTTATTTGACAACGCTCAAGATCAATTCTTGGCAATTTCGACATCCAATATGGCCGCCGGCGGCCATTTTGTCGAACTTTTTTTTTTCTTCAGATTTTGTGTTTTCTGGTCATTTTGAGCTAGTTTGAGCAAAAAAAAATTTTTTGGTTATAAGTCACCCCTGGACTTAGAAAGTGTTAGGGTTAGGGTTGGTTAGGGTTATGCCACCCTGACACTTGCGCGATTTTTGTTCCACAGTTGCCACGCAATGCGTCGTGGCAATGATTAAAGTGTTCGGGAAAGAGTGTGAGGAGTTTATGAAGGGTACGGGGGTGCGTGCCATGTCGTAGAGACAATTTTGAAATGTTCAAAAATTCGGCACGCATTCGGCACGCAATGTTCATGCCATGTGCGTGCCACTTGCATGAACCATGCGTGAACACTACGAGAACTCGGCGCAAACACTGCCGACGGTGGGTGTCACTGCGTGCCGTGTTAGGGTTTTGTCACGAGTTGTTCACGTGATCGTGGCACGCCCAGCTCACGCATAGTTCACGCACGTCACGAACAATTCGCGCATGGCAGGAACTTCTCACGAAGTATTCACGCATTTTTCGCGCATAGTTCAAATTTTTGGCCGCGCCTTGCGTAGACAGCGTGTAACTTATGCATGTACAGTGCGCGAACAGGGCGCGAACAAGGCTCCGCTGCGAACCACCGAAATGGCACGCCTTGCCACAACGTAATGCGCGGCATTGCAGGGACAAAAATCGTGCAAGTGTCAGGGTGGCATTAGCTGCCACGCCCACAGAGATTTTCTGTTCCAGGCTCTGGAGGCTTCAGTGTTCATAGGATTTTTTTCTAAATTTGCACAGTCAAAGATGTTTATTTTGACAATGCTCAAGATCAATTTGTGGCAATTTCCGACATCCAATATGGCCGCCGGTGGCCAAGAGTAAAAACGGTAGCATAGCGACTGTAAAAACTTGCAAGTGATCTCTGATGGGGATCGGGGAGATAACATGACTCAGTCCCTGTGGCCACCGAGTTATCTAGTTTGTAGATAAATTGATTCTCTCTAAAGCCGCATTATGTAAAAAATAGCTTGGAATTTAATGGGGAATGTTTGACGTCCATGTTTTTTTATTATTCTATATTGCATTAATTGCTGCAAAGGATAAAACAAACTTATTGAGCCGATCACCTGAATAATTGGCACCTAATAAGATTGTTCAAAATGTTTCAATTTGTGCAGATTCGGCTAAACATTTGCTTTGTCTTTGAATACTGGTATTTTACATGGAATGCCAAGGCTGTTCAAACAGCGTGGCATAGATGTAAGAGGGCCAATAATTTATCCACAATTTAAAAGCACCCAGTTAAGAAAAAATAACACCCTGTTGAAATTATGGGATTGCAACTTGTAGTTGGAGCAAATACCAGCATACCCATAGGGTCCCCAGGACCAACTTTGGAAACCCCTGATTTTCACATTATGTGAATCACTAGGCTTCCAAGTATGGTGTTTTATATGTGTTTTAATTTGTAAATGCGTTTTCAACAATGTAAGGTGCAATAAAAATAAATGTTATTTTATTATGTTATTAACAGCCAGTTATTCTTCATGCAATATGTATAGAGCCGTGAAAAAGTATTTGCCCCCTTCCTGATTTCTTTTTTTTTTTTTTTTTTTGCATTATTTGTCACACTTAAATGTTTCAGATCAGCAAATAAATTTTAATATGAGACAAAGACAACCCGAGTAAATACAAAATGCAGTTTTTGAATGATGATTTCATTTATTAAGGGGAAAAAGCTATCCAAACCTACCTGACCCTGTGTGAAAAAGTAATTGCCCCCTAAATCCTAATAACTGGTTGTGCCACCCACGGTGACAACAACTGCAATCAAACATTTGCGATAACTGGCAATGAGTCTTTCACATCCCTGTGGAGCAATTTTAGCCCACTCTTCTTTGGATAATTGTTTTAAATCAGCCAGATTGGAGGGTTTTTGAGCATGCATGGCGTGTTTGAGGACATGCCACAGCATCTCAATCGGATTTAAGTCCGGACCACTCCAAAACCTTCATTTTGTTTTTTTTAAGCCATGCAGGGGTGGGCTTGCTAGTGTGTTTCGGATCATTGTCCTGCTGCATAACCCAAGTGCACTTGAGCTTGAGGTCACAAACTGAGGGTTGGAAATTCTCCTTCAGGATTTTCTGGTAAAGAGCAGAATTAATAGTTCCATCAATTACGACAAGTCGTCCAGGTCCTGAAGCAGCAAAGCAGCCCCAAACCATCACACTACCACCACCATGTTTGACTGTTGGTATGATGTTCTTCTTATGAAATGATATGTTAGTTTTACGCCTGATGTAACGGGATGCACACCTTCCAAAAAGTTCAACTTTTGCCTCGTCAATCCACAGAATATTTTCCCAAAAGTCTTGGGGATCATCAAGATGTATTTTGTCAAATGTGAGACAAGCCTTTGTGTTCTTTTTGGTCAGCAGTAGTTTTTGCCTTGGAACCCTCTCATGGATGCCATTTTTGCCCAGTCTCTTTCTTATAGTTGAATTAGGAACACTGACTTTAACTGAGGCAAGTGAGGCCTGCAGTTCTTAAGATGTTGTTCTGGGTTCTTTTGTGACCTCCTGGATGAGTCGTCGATGTGCTTTTGGAGTAATTTTGTTAGGCTGGCCACACCTGGGAAGGTTCACCACTCTTCAAAGTTTTCTCCATTTGTGGATAATGGCTCTCACCATGGTTCGCTGGAGTCCCAAAGCCTTAGAAATGGCTTTGCCACCCTTTCCAGACTGAAAGATGTCAATTTCTTTGTTTCTTGTCTGTTCTTGAATTTCTTTAGTTCGCGGCATGACATGTTGCTTTTTGAGATCTTTTAGCCTACTTCACTTTGTCAGACAGGTTCTTTTCAAGTGATTTCTTGATTCAACAGTTCTGGCAGTTATCAGGCCTGGGTGTGGCTAGTGAAATTGGACTCAAAAAATGTGGTTCATCACAGTTAATTCATGATTTAACAAGGAGGGCAATTACTTTTTCACATAGGGCCAGGTAGTTTTGGATAGCTTTTTCCCATTCATAAATGAAATCATCATTTAAAAACTGCATTTTGTATTTACTCGGGTTATCTTTGTCTTTTATTAAAATTTGTTTGATGATCTGAAACATTTTAGTGTGAAAAATGTGCAAAAAAGTAAGAAATCAGGAAGGGGGCAAATATTTTTTCACGGCACTGTAGCTATTTAATAATGTGGCTAAAAGTCCGTAATCTCTCTAAACATGGAAAACCCTGAATTATGTTTAATTAACCCAGAATTTACCCTGGACTGAGATGGTTATGACAACCAGCGTTCACAGAGGGGCCCCAGGATTGAGGTTGGGAACAAGTGATCTAGGGAGCTAACAGGGATTCTAAGTCCCATGAATAGGTATCTCATTGGGCCCCACCACCCCAGAAAATCATGTGTTTTTTGGGCCCCTGTCAGTCATCAGCCTTTCTTCCCCATACGGCGCCTCTGCATGTGATGTATAGAATAACAAGAATATCAGAAAATATAATTGATACTTAAGGTACCTATTGATACTGTTTATTCAGTAAAGTAATTGCGTTCACGTTCGCGTCCACATCGGCGTTCCCACTGTGACAACTGTAACTTGGGAACAGTTTAAGATATTTCAATCAAACCTTGCACACTCTTTCAACATTGTATGTAGATGTGCCTTTTACTATTTTTGCTAAAATTACTTTTTTATTTCTCTTGTTTCCAAGGAAACAGTTTGATTTTAGTCTCAGAATGGGGGTATGATTAGTTTCCTGGCTGTTATCTTAGAAAAAAATAAATATATTTACCTCAGACATATAGATGTGCCTTTTGTCATTTCCCTTCAAATTATCAAGAAATGTTTTTCTTGTTTTCATGGTAACAGTTCGGACTTAGTCTCAAAATGGGGGTAGGGTTTGTTTTTGGTATGTATCTCACATCAATCTTTTCATACCTTTTAAAATCATATGTACACACGCTTTTGCGTCTCATGTTAAAGGTTTCCAGGCTGCTGCTCAAAACCTACATTCCATATTTACAGAGGGAGAGTGGGTGGTTGGGGGGGGGGGCTGCTGTTTTTGCCTAAAAACCACTCTCTAGTTAATGGTATTTGATTTTATATGTACTTTAAGAACATCTGAGATATATGTAATTTGATGATCACTTTTCTTTATACAGTTGGGAGTGATATCAGAAGAGGACACAAATGGTGTCTCTGACCCGGACTATTTACCAGATAAAGACAACGATGAGACAACCTCAGACAGCGAGGCCTCATCTCCAAGGAAGCCCTCTTATGATCAGGTTGACGCTGATGGTAGGTCAACTGGAGAGACAAATGGCGAGAAGTCAAATTCAGCCGATACTAGCCTTACAGTAAAGAGAAGCACTAAGACTGCAGAGGGAAAACGCGTATGGGATAAGAAGGACTTCTGTGTTTTTTGCCAGAAACCAAATGCAAAAATTGCCAGACACCTGGAAAGAAAACATGGGAATGAGATTGATGTGGCCCAAGCCCTCAGTTTTAGAAAAGGGTCAAAACAACGGAGAATTTTGTTTGAAGAACTCCGTAATAAGGGAGATTATCAGCACAATATTCAAGTTCTCAATGACGGCAGGGGAGAAGTGATTACATGGAGGCAACCTACAGGCGTGGCTTCTGTTGAAGATTATTTGCCCTGCCAATATTGCCTGGCATTTTTTGTAAAGGGTGAACTGTGGAGACACCAAACAGTATGCAAAAGCTTTAAAGGTAAAGAAAATGTGAAATCAAGGAGAAGAGTCCAATCTGCAGCATCTCGTTTAATCCCTGTCGCCAGCAATTCCCCAGGATGTGAGAGAATTATTCACAGCATGAAACAAGACCCTGTCACTTTTCACATACGTAAAGATGAACTCATTTGTAAATTTGGTGACACGCTTTATGCCAAACATGGTCATGAAAAGTCACAACATAAGTATATTGCTCAAAAAATGAGGGAATTGGGTAGGCTAATGGTGGAAATTAAAAAAATAGATGCGACTATACACCACCTCAAAGATGTATGCAAGCCATCCAGGTTTGAACTGGCTGTTAAAGGGGCCATGGAGGCAACAGCGTTCTGCCCCATCCAAAATGAGTTTGGAAAACCGTCAACTGCGGTCAAAATTGGCTATTCTTTGAAGAGGGCTGCAGAGGTCCTAGTTGGTCAGAGTCTCATGCAGGGGGATGAGGTGGCAGAAAAGGAGGCAAAAAACTTCTTACAACTGATAGAGTGCTCCTGGGGCACATATGTGTCCTGTAATGCACAGAAAACTATTGAACAGAAAAAGTGGAATAAGGAAGATGCCATTCCTCTTACTGAAGATGTTATGATCCTTAAAGAACATCTGCAAAAAATAGAGGATGAGGCAACAAAGGAATTGCATACTAGTGCCAGCCCAGTTGCTTACAAGAAATTAAATGAGAGCCTTCTTGCCCAGGTGATAATTTTCAACAGGTGGCGCGAAGGAGAGGCGTCACAATTACTCTTAGATACTTATTTAAACAGGAACAAAACACCAATGAACAAAGATGTCTACAGCTGTCTCTCACCGCTGGAACAAAAACTCAGCAAAAAGCTAACCAGAATTGAAATCCGGGGTAAAAGGGGTAGGAAAGTCCCTATTCTTCTGACTGACAGAATGAAGTGTTCTCTGGACATCCTCGTCCAACATAGAGACAAGGCTGGCGTACCAGCAGAAAATCCATATGTCTTTGGAAGGCAGGGGGCATTATCCCATGTACGTGGCTCAGATTGTCTTCGTAAATATGCATTTGAGTGCAAAGCAAAAAATACTGAGCATTTAACTTCAACAAAGCTGAGGGAGCATGTTGCCACTTTGTGTCAGCTACTAAATCTTGAACAACATGAACTAGAACAGGTCGCCAAATTCATGGGCCATGATATTAGGGTGCATTGTGACTAGTACCGCCTGTCAGAGAATACCCTTCAACTGGCAAAGATGAGTAAGCTGCTTTTTGCAATGGAAAGAGGAGTTGGGGCCTTCAAGGGGAAAAATCTCGACTCACTGCATCTTTCCAGTGACAGTATGTATGAGTTTTGTTTTACCCCAGCACCTAGTGATGAATACATGAGTTTATGAAAACTGATTGAGTTAGAATACCAAATACTACTGTCTTTCAGATGAGAATGAAGAAGCAGCCCTACCAGAAGAGGATGAAGGAGCAGCTCTACCAGAAGAGGATGAAGGAGCAGCTCTACCTGTCTCCACAGAATCACAGGGTATGCATATTGACACATTGATGGACAGCTGTTCATAGTCACAATTCAATTTATACTAACAAACACAGGGCTCTGTTTGCCTGGTGTTGCATGTATAATTGTGAAATGCATGCACTTCTGCATAACTTTTGCAATACTCTTTTCTTCTGTATTTGTCATGTTAGATCGCACGGTTATGTTCAGCCCAGCACGCAAGAGGAGCTGTGCCTCGCAGTCCAAAACTACAAGATCTAGAGCATCACCTGACACCGTCAACCAGAGAGATACTGATGAAAGAGGTATGTTAGAATTCAGTGATTGTAGCCCCTGGACAAAGTTGGGCTGCTACTATGGATTCACGCGTGTGGTCACCGCCGCCACCGCGGCATCCGTGTCCGTAGACACTTTCTTGTGGATGCTCCACAGGCTGTAATTTTGGACCGATTACTTTCAAATTCGGAATGGACATGTGTTACACTTCACTTATGACGGCTATTGATTTTGGTTGCCATGGCGACAGTATTGGCTGAATAATACGCACATAAGTGGCAAAACATAGAGATTTCCTTGTGGATGCAGTGCTGGCTGCAATTTTGGTCCGATTACTTTCATATTTGGTATGGACATGTGATATACTTCACTTATAACATCTTTCGATTTCAGTTGCCATGGCGAAGGTATTGGCTGAATAATGCGCAAAAAGGGGGAGAACCAGGCTTTTGGGGGCTACACCCATGCGGTTGCAGCCGACGGGACTGTCTAGTGTCTGGAAGTAAAGATGAAATTTAATCTGGATGAAATCAAACTGAATGCAGAATCTGATCTAATTGAGCACTGTCTTTCAGATGAGGATGAAGTTCCAGCTTCTCAACCAGTCCCCACACAGTCTCAAGGTATGCCTATTGCCACACTGCATACAGATACAAACATGCAGTTTTCTCTTCACATCATAATGCTCGTAAAATTGGAAAGTAGATGCACTCAGTAAGTTCTGCCTAGTTTCTACAAAGCTCCTTTCGTCCTGTGCTTCTCTTTTGTAAGACCACAGTGCTGTGTCCTGCCCAGAACGCAAGAGGAGTCGCTTGGTCTGTCAGAGCGATACAGAGCAAAACGGTATGTTTGAATTCACTGATCTAATCTCAGTCTGGGATCACAGCGTTAGATTTGTCTGGATAAAATTACAATTGATTTTTGACTTTCCATTTGAGGAAGCTTTCTGTTGCACAAGGTTTTCCTGTCCCATGTGCCACCTTCCACTTACCTGCACAGATCAGGAGCCATTGCATGTGTCAGCTACCCATGGATCACCATGATCCAGTGAGATCTATAAGTATGTGGACAGTGGCAGTGTGTGCCACCCCATCAGATTTGAAATTAAACAATGAATGTGAGGTCAAAGTGCAAACTGTCATCTTTAAATGGAGGGTATGTACATCCATGTCAGGTGATATGTGTTGGTCCTAGTGCCCCCATTTTAGGGGATCAAAATAAAATGGACATTTGGCTGCTCTGCTTTTGATTAGTCAGATGTATTCAGTTGCTGCCTTGCTGCAGGTAGAAGAAAGTCTCAGTATCTAGGCTTGATTATAGGCATTTGATTTATAGTGTTATTGAGGCCTCAGAGTAATTAACACTTTTCTTAAATAAAATGTTCCTACGATGTGATCTGTTGACAAAGGCAGAACATTTTATCCACAACATTCTGAGGATGTTTTGGGGACATTATTAAGATTATTGAATGTTCCCAGCTAGAATTTTTGTTTTATAAAAATTGTGAGAATATTACCTTGCAATGTTCTAATAACATTTTCAGCATGAAGATTTTTTTTGGTTCCCAGAATGTTCTTCTTAAACGTAGGATGACATAATATCATCGCAAAAACAAAAGAGCGGAATAAATCCTGCAATTGTGAAAAATCGCGGCATCAGACTGTTCAGAACTGTGAACCAGTTACTTTTGGTCCCCTAAATTGGTATCACCCATTTTGCATGTAAATACCTTCAAATTAAGATGACAATCTGTGCTTTCACTGCATATTCATTGTTATACCCTTGACCCATAAGGTGAATAGTATACCAAAGAATTCCGTTCATTCGTCCACACGAGTTTGACTGACCAATTTCTCAAAAAACGCTCATAAGATTGTTTTCAAATTGCAGTCATGCATTGTACACTTCATGGAGAGGTGCAGCGCCAGGTTTTGTGAAAATGTGTTGATTTTTTTTCAAAAATTGCTTTTGTTTTCTGTATTTTGAACTCTATTCACCACTGCAAATGTTGTCCGACCAATTTCTCAAAAGCTGCTTGTCAGATTGTTTTCAAATTTCAGTCATGCATTCTATACTTCATGCAGAGGGGCAGGGCCAATTTATATGAAAAATATGTCATAATCTCTTCAGTGCACAAGGGTCGGGGCCATTAGTGAGCTGTGCTCACTTTTTCACTTCTTTCATTTCAGTTTCAATGTGGTGGAGTATAGAACAAAACATCAGAAATTTATCACTTCAGAAATACTTACAAACCTCCTAGGCCATGGAATGAGATCTGTGTAGAGGACCCTCCTGGCCCTACCATTTTGTGTCAAGTTATCAAGTGCAGACAACACTTATCCAATATTGGGCTAACTACACCAGTCATAAATGATCAGCAGTGTAAACATGGAGCTATATTCAGTTGACTGAGAGCCTTGTCAGTTCTTCTGAATGACCATTTTTACAGCTTTTATTAATGACCCATTTTTAAAAAAACTCCTTTCCACCTGTGTTTCTGTCATGTTAGATTACAGTGCTGAGTCCAGCCCGGCACCCAAAAGGAGACGCACCTTAAAGACCAAAACTAGAGCATCACCTGACGCTGTCAGTCTGAGAAAGAATGGCAAGCGAAGTACGTTCAACAGAGTTCACACATTCTTGTATGCCTACCCAACCTTGGTAAATAGAGAATGTTGATTTGTACCGGTGTTACATAATAATCTGGGATTTCCACATCCCGAGA
This sequence comes from Gymnothorax javanicus, assembly GCA_029692085.1. Taxonomy (NCBI): domain Eukaryota; kingdom Metazoa; phylum Chordata; class Actinopteri; order Anguilliformes; family Muraenidae; genus Gymnothorax; species Gymnothorax javanicus. Next base: position 108,080,564 of record CM056200.1, read on the forward strand.
CCCCGCGTTAATCTTTCAGCATACCTGTATCAGAGGTTTGAGCTGCTTATCAAAACTGTAGCAATGCATGCTCAAGAAAGAATTTGTGCGTTGCATTATTAGGAGATTATTTCACTTTGAGCATGTTATTACCCTCCTGTTGTACTTCATTTTCTGTGTGTTTATAATTTCACAGTTCTAACACCAAAGAGGCCTTGGAGTGAGGAGGAAAGGGCTGCTGTAACCAAGCACTTCGCCAAGTTCATGGCACTGAGGAAGGTGCCTGGTAAAAAAGATTGTGTGTGTTGTTTAGATGCGGAACCAATTCTTAAGTCAAGAACCTGGAAAGATGTTAAGAATTTTGTACACAATACCATTGAAAGTTTGAAGAGGAAGCAAGTGCGAAGAATCCGGTTGTAGTGAGATCTATAATACTTTTGAAAGACTTTTACTTTCTCGATTTTCTTTATTTTAGATTTCAAATCAAACAATTCATGTGGTAAGCATGCACATTCCCAGCTTTTATTTCAGGTTATTTTTGGAATTTTGGGGCAGTGGGTAGCACTGTTTCCTTACAGCCAGAAGGTATTTGGTTCCTGGGCAGGCCTTTCTGTGAGGAGTTTTTATGTTTCCCCTTGTCTGTAAGACTTGCCTCCCTCAGGAGACATGCACATTAGGTTAATTGGCGAGTTCAAATTAAAGGAGGAGACAGCACCTCGGCAAAGTATATTTCAACGGAAAGTAGAATTCTTGAAGTGTCTAAAACGCATAGTTTTATAAATTTTAATTTGGTAATGATTCAGTGCGACGCATTTTTAAACTGGAAAGTCTTCAAATCGGCGTCAATATCAGGGGGCAGACATTTTTACTTGGGGAATCTTAGGCTGCGTTCGGAATGCACACTTGTCCACTCGCTGACTCACTCTCTATATTGTTTTCAGTGTGAAACATTCACTACATAGTGCCCTGTATAATGGGTGAGTGTGCATTTCGAACGCATTATCCAATCAAACGCCAGTGCCGCGGTGCTTGAGCGTCAGTTATTCTCTTTCGTGACGTCAGCTGTTCTTTTTCCTTTCATCTGGGCCATGGAGGAGTTCAGAGAGCTTTCAGTAAGCTCGCCCTTTACGGTTTGGCTGCCCGCAAGCTGTTTTTATTTAAGCTGGCGTGATTAACAATCAAACAATTTATTGACTGAGCGACCAAGACCAATACATGACCTAATTAGAAATGGTAATGAAAAGTGAATTCCTATTGCCTACATTTATAAAATTGATATGGCATTGTAAATCCAAAACTTTCGATGACTTTGCAGCATTTATTTTCACAGTCCTTGGGATTGTCACACAGCTGTGCAACCTAACAGTGCCCTTTAGCCATAACAACATTCAGAATATAGAACGGATTCTCGCAGCCTCGCAAACTAATTTCTGCAAACGTGCTGCTCAACGAGCAACACTAGCGCTGAAATTATTAAGACATATTGATATTTTCCGTCATTTATGCGCAGAAGAAGCCTCATAATTTTGTGGTGCAATGCATAACAATGCTATCAAAAATAAATTAGAAGGTCGTCTGTGTTTACCAATTAGTCTGAGCAACCGAGGCTAATCGGGAGATGAAAACTGCAAGAGGTTAAGGTTATTAAGCATTTTTGAAGGAGAGGTTTCCGAAGATCAAATTCAAAATCAGAAGATTTCCCCAAGTAAAAATGTCTGCCCCCTGGTATTGACGCCGATTTGAAGACTTTCCGGTTTAAAAATGCGCCGCACTGGATCATTATCGAATTAAAATTTATAAAACTATGCGTTTCAGACACTCCAAGAATTCTACTTTCCGCTGAAATACACTTTGCCAAGGTGCTGTCTCCTCCATTAACCCTAATCATGGTGTTTTCCATTTTTCGCAGATTGGTGAGCCTCTGCTCATCTTTACTTCTGAGAAACTCTGCCTCTCTAAAATGCTTTTTTAGCCCACTTGGCCGACAGGCCCAAGGGGCTTATGCTGTGCTTAGAGTCATTAGTGGTGGTCTGTTGTGCGTGCGTTAGTGCGTCCACAATTGTCGTTTCAGCGCAATACAGCTTTCAGTTTTCCACGGATCCTTCTCATATTTTATTCGCATGTATGTGGGCCCAAGATCTAGCCGGAGTTCGATTTTGGGGGTGTTGCAATTCTTGGTTTGGCCACCAGTTGGCTTTTTCCGCAAAACTTCAAACAGCTCTAGCTCACTTATTCTACAAGCTAAGATGCTCAAATTTTTACTGCAGGTTGTTCTGCCAAGGTTTCATAATATACGTAATGGGTTTTTGATTTGATCTAAATTTCAAGGTTATGTAGGTCAAAGGTTGTAAAATGCACAGATTTTGTTTCACTGCAATAGTGCCTTCAGTTTTCAACGGATCCTTGTCATATTTTATAGTAATGTATATGGGCCCAAGATCAAGCCCCAGTTCGATTTTGGGCGTGCTCCGATTCTTGGTTTGGCCACCAGGGGGCTTTTTCGGCAAAACTTCAAACAGCTCTAGCTCCTTTATTCTAAGAGCTAAGATGCACCAATTTTTTGCCCACTTGGCCAAAAGGCCCAAGGGGCTTATGCTATTCTCGGGGTCTTTAATGGAGGTATGTCATGCGTCCGTGCGTAAACTTTTGGCTTGTCTGCGCTCTAGCGTGTTCAGTTTTTCACCGATCCTTTTCATATTTCATATGTGTATGACTGTATATAGCCTCTTAAGGTCCAGACCAAGTTCGATTTTCAGCCCAATCGGACTGATACTTTAGCCAATAGGGGGTGTTCCATTTTCGCCATGTTTGGCCAAGCGGGCGCAGTGGCTTTGCAACTATTTTTATACCCAGTTATGTTACTGACCTGTTGCCAATTAAACTAATTAGTTGTAAAATGCTCCTCCAGCTGTTTTTTATTAATACCTTTTACTTTTCTGACTTTTGTTGCCCCTGTCCCAACTTTTGAGATGTGTCACTGCCATCAAATTCAAAATGAGCTAATGTTTTTCATGAAAAGGTAAAATGTCTCACTTTCAACATCTGATATTTTATCTATGTTCTATTGTGAATAAAATGTGGGTTTATGAGATTTGCAAATCATTGCATTGTGTTTTTATTCACGATTTACACAATGTCCCAACTTCTTTGGAATTGCAGTTTGTACATGGCCCCCAAATTTCCAGGTAATATATTTGGCCTGCACACCTGCCATCACTGATAGGAGAAAACACTTTTCAAATCTGTCCATAAATCTAAAATTGTGGAGTATATTGCCTAATCGAGAAACTTGGATATTTCCAAAACAATCTGGAGCTGACAGCACTTTTTTTATTTGGTTGAACAATATTTGTTGTTCAGGTTTTAGTTAATTTGTTACCTGGATGAGAGGCAAGTACTGCTCTCTGCATGTACATAGTATGTTCTGTACACATATGTGCAGCTTTCAGTTATGTACTGACTTGTTTATTGTTCAGTAGAATCTCAGGGACAGCCAGTAGCATTGTGGCTAAGGTAGCTGTTGGGCCCTTGAGCAAGGCCCTTAACCCACTTTGCTTTCAGGGGGGATTGACCACTGCTACCCTTCTCAGCTGCAAGTTGCTTTGTATAGAAACATCAGCTAAATAACTGTACTACTACCTCAACTGTTTTTTTCATTACTGTTCTTTCTGGTTTATTGAATTACACCTCAAAAAGCTTTTGAACTGCATATTGTGAGGATTAAGGTGAGTGAGTTGCATTGCACAGTGCGTGGACTTAATGTTTTTCATATTGCCGTTATCCCACATTTGCAGAAACTCTCTTGCCATGCGTATTTACTTTTTTTTTGCAATACCTACAGTACCACTAAAGAAGGTAAGCTTATTTTATTTTTAAAATAATGCATTCACTATTTCACAATCACACATGAATATTCTTTGCTGATAATAGTTATCCTCTGAGCCCTTGAACAGTTTATGAGAACATGTCAACCTATTAAACAATAATCTAATAGAAGAGCGTGATAATAATAATAATGAAATTATTATTTATATATATATATATATATATATATATATATATATATATATATATTTTTTTTTTTTTTTTTTTCAAATACTGAGAGAAAGGAGTTTGTGTGAATTATCTTTACTGTGTTGGCAGCTCTGTTAGAGGTCATTTCTGTTGAAAAGTTGGCCACACCCATCTCCTTTCTCTTCGCTGAACACAAAACAACTTTCCCTCCGAAACCTGTAGCCAATCAGAAAATCCCTGAATCAGGATACCTTGAAATCTGCCTGGCAACAAGAAAGTCCTCACTTGAGTGGTTAATAAACTTTTCTCCCCTTTGGTTTTTTAGGGAATTTTAAGTGTCAGCAGTGGTGTTGGACTAGTCTAGTGTCAGGGTTCAGTGTTTGTTTTGCACTGAATAGTACAAAAACCAGGGTCCTCAGATCTGCAGTCAATTTACTCGGTCCTCACTCTGAATGCCAAACAAGTATATGTGTGTGTGTGTGTGTGTGTGTGTGAGAGAGACCCGGACTTCATTAAAGGCATACGTTTTTTAGATTTCCATCTCTTGCGTGTGGTTCCTGAACGCTACGTCACATTCAGTCTCCCCGGAGTGCCTATTTATATTATAGTGTGAGACGAGATAACGTTTGAATCTTTTAGATTACGCAAACAATTGAAGACAGTTTTTCTTTTAATACTGTTCATAAAAATTTAAAGATTAAGTTGAGTGTATTCGTTTAAAATGCTTAATCAGATTATATATTCCTGCTTATTCATGTGTTCATATGTTTATACTTATATCTCTAAAGCTTTCCTATTTTTCCATCAGTCAGTTTGTATCGTTATAGTCCTGAAAAATAAGATTACTGCCGATTGATATAAAATTGTGCTGGTCCTTTGCTTAAACCTGTCAACCACTGCGTAACGTTCTTGGAATGTTCTTTTTGTTTTTCAGTAATACCAAAATACAACCAACTGGGAACCTTGCATAAGCACAATAACACTCCAAGAGAACGTTGGAATTTTTGGTTCCCCAAACGTTAGGGGAATGTTCTGTGAATACATAACCTTGAATGAACGTTCTCTAAACGTTACTTTTTGTTTTTGTAAATTCAACCTTAGAACCACATGCTAACATTAGTTGAATGTTTTGTGTTTGCTGGGTGACAGCTATTTTGCACTTAGTGTCTTCAATGGCCTTATATGAGGAATTACTGAAAAACTAAATTTTTGTTCCTGTATTGTACATTGTTCAGAATATTCCTGACAGAAGGATAAGAACATACTGGTTTAATAGGTACAAGTGTTAATAAAATCATGGGTTTTTTTTCATTCTTTTGATTTTGATGCCTGTTATGTTTGTAAATTTTAAGTCTAAAACCAGAGTAGCAAGAAAAAAACTTTGGCACACCAGTAAGCAGACAGGTGCGTAGGAGAAAGGCCAACTGTGGTCTAAAGTCAAGAAAACTCCCTCACACGGTCTTCTCACTTGCAATTAATTGACGTTTCCGTCAGACCTTCCTCAAGACATCAAACAGAATACAGTGAAGAGCACATCTTAAACGCAGACTTTAACACCTAATGGATTGATGAAATTCCCCTCAACGTTATGTTGTGAGTTTTGTTCCCTAATTTTGGTGGGTCTCTTCCATTGTAGAAAACTTGTCCTTCATTGATTGTGTTTCCTTGTTTTGTACACTTTTTATATTTACATCCATTTTTAAGCTTTTACTTACGACAGAGGCTATTCTGATCTGGTCTCCTCTCCTATTTCAGGGGTTGGGACGATTGAGAGGCGGCCTTTTTTCCATTTGCTGTATATGCTGCAAATTTCTCAATCGTGTATCCTATCTAATGATTGTACTGTAAATATGAGGTTATTCTAATGGGTTGTTAACATTTTCTATTTTGCTATTTATTGTAAATATACTGTAATCATTATCTTCCCTATTCTTGGTTATTTACCTTTGTTATTTGCATTGATGTTTTTCCCTATGAGATACGTCTTACTCGCGGTCATGTGATTTTACCTGATAGGGCCACGTAGGCCTACCAGCCTGCAGTTAAGATATGCTCTCCGATGTATTCCGTTTGATGTCTTGAGGAAGGTTTGTTGACCGAAATGTCGACTAATAAATTAATTGCAAGTGAGAAGACCACGCGCGAGAGTTTTTTCTTTAACAGTCTAAAACCAAAAATCCAGCTTGTTAACTTCAATTTTCTTGTTCAGCATGCTCAAATTATGCTGAAAACTTATGCTACCAACTTTTTCTATGAAATGCCTCAGGGATTATTAATAAGGATATTTTCGGATTTTGCAAGTAGTCTTTGTCGACTATGGGAAATAGATTTTAATTCAGTTCCATATGACGCTGAGATAAAACTGGAAAATGAATAAGCAGGAAAGGGACTTGCCTCACAAAGAAATGATAACAACACCAGTTTCCATCCTTTATGACAGACTTAATGGTCGACATGTCAGTTCTTCCAGGATCTGCAGTACGACCTGTACTTTTAGTGACTTTTCACCGACCTTTTGCTGCACCCATAGGAGCAACTATCTGTCATATTCACAAATTTTTATGATGTATCTACAACCCCAATTCTGAAATAGTTGGGACAAAGAGTAAATTGTGAATAAAATTAAAACGCAATGACTTTCAAATCACACCGGCCAGTATTTTATTCACAATAGGACAGAGATAACAAAGCAAATGTTGAAACTGAAAAATTTTTCAATTTTATCCACAAAATGAGCTCATGTCAAATTTGATGGCTGCTGCAGGTTTCAAAAAGAGATGCATGTCCAGTAAAAATTAGGAGCCTGTAACTGAAATAGTCGATGAGATAAAGCAAAATGTCAAAGTTTTTGGTGATATTTTGAGGCCAGTGACCTTGAAAAAATATGCCAAGGTCACCTTTAGGCACATCATTTGTAGGCCTTTATGAGATGCATGTCCAGTAAAAATTCGGAGCCTGTAACTGAAATGGTTGATGAGATACAGCAAAATGTTGATGTTTTTGGTGATATTTTTAGGCCAGTGACCTTGAAAAAATAGGCCAAGGTCACCTTTTGGCACGTAATTTGTAGGGCTTTATGAGATGCATGTCCAGTAAAAATTAGGAGCCTGTAACTGAAATCGTTGATGAGATAAAGTAAAATGTGTTGACGGATGCACGCACGCACGGACGGAGCCCGATACCATAGCTCCCGCACCGCAAGCGGCGGGAGCTAAAAATAGTATTGGCCCAAAACTTCAAAGTCAGTAACAACAACAACAAACAAAAAGCCATCACACTTCCGCAACCCTCCAGAAAGTTAGGGAAAACCCTGTAATTGCTTCTGTTCGTTAAAATGTTGATATTGTATTCATGATATTTATATATCGTATCAGTCAAAAGTTTGGACACACTTTGAGAAATTTGAACAGCTTAACTTCTATATAATCTCAAATGGAATCTGGTGAGAGGTAAACAGAAGTTAAAAGAGAATAATTTACTTGTTTGAATACTGTCGAAAATTTTGTAATTCTCAAAGAAGGCATATTTTGCAAAGTAAACATACAAACAAGCTCCTTTCATTTTTCAGTGGCTGAATTAAAGTCAAGCTGTTTTGAGGTTTATTATTTATATTGTATCTATAATTTTATGCTGCTCACACTGTTTTAGTTCTTCTGGTTTTTATTACTGTTTGTGAGGGTTCTTGATATTAAAATAAATATCTGTTGGACAAAGTTATACGCAGTCTCTGTCTAAGTCTATGAACACATTTTGGAATCAGTGGCAATACAAGGGGCACCACCAAAAATCTTGCTTAGGGCAGCGAATTGGTAAGGGCCGGCTCTGCATAGCCTACCTCATAAAGAAGGCTACACATAAGATCTAAAAAGATGCAAATAAAAAAAATTGCAAAGCACAAAATAAAACATAGTCTGTTTGATTTTTGTTCATTTTTCTTTCCTATCTGAATACAATTTCATTTTGTATTTTATTCCTCCGAAGAGTCCAGATACTGATGGTGATGGCAATGCTGAAACTGATAGGGTTTTGATGTACGAGTGTCGGCCAGCTATTGGATATGGAGCTAATGGAGCATCTTATAACTCACTTGTTAGCCCCATGCAATGGCAGCAAGTGGAGTGAGCATGCATGAGAAGTGAAGGCAGATGGAATGAAAATAAAATAGGGGCCAAGCATTCAAAACGAAAGAGTCTTCCTGACTGAACCTTCGCCAAGACCTTCATTTTGTGAACATGAAATCTGTTTAAAAAGTGAGTCTTAAGTACTTGAACTTTCGTGTGAATCAGTTGCCACTGAGTGGTCACTTGGAGAATCGTGTGGCAGGGGCTCAAAGTTTAGGGAACAAAAAATGAAAATCCACTTTTTGGACTTAATCTTTAATTTACTCCAGAAACTATGCTATATGTGAAGGGTTATGAACGTATAATAGCATAATATGAGAATTCCTCCGGCATCTTGCTGGAGTTTTGGGATATTTGGCCTTGAAAAACAAACTTTAGCTGTTTTGGCCCTACTTTGAGGTCAGATATGTCAGTACTCCAGACAAGAATGGAACTTATGAATAGGCTGATTTATACCTTCTTCCATTATGTATGAAAGATGCCAAAAATTTCTTTGGCACTCCTAAGTATTTTGGTGCTGTCCCCTGTCAAAGTTGCCAATACGACCTGAAAGTGACCTTCTCAGCTAATTTGGGACCATCTTTAGGAGTCCATAAAATTTTACTGCTGCTAGATAGATACTTGAAATTTGAAGAATCTTCAGACTCTACCATGTAGACTCAAGAAAAGGTGGAATTATTATGGCACTCTATATGGGAAGTCAGATATTTGATGCGTAATCTCAGCTAAAACTGCCACTAGGTGGCGCTTTCGTCAATACCTTATTTTACAGCATCTCCATGGATGTGCCACAGTAAAACCTTTGGAAACTTAACATATTAACTGGACTGATGAGAAAAAATAAAAAATTTGTTATGGCATTAAGGTGGAGTTCTTTGCTAAGCCAGCAGGGGGCGCCATCAGTTATTCAAGCCTGTAGTCAATTTCTCTGGGCAGGTGCCAGAGGAAAACCTGAATATCATTGCCAATCTGTTTATAGAGAAAGTAATTGGTCAAAGACAGTTTGTGCCATATGAAAGACTTTCAGAATATTGGGTTGTGCATGGAAAAATCCCTGGCATGCCCCTTTCTCAGGGAAACAGCCATATTTATGATAGAATACCCTTAGTTTTCATATGTTGCCATTATAATCGAATGGATAAGGCCAGGGGCCTATTGAACAAAAGTTGGATCCTGGGATCCTGGATCAACGTCAAAGCAGGGATTGCCATATCCCAAACAGCGTGTCGCTGGCTTAATTGATTGCACAAAGCCAGCAGCGGGTGGAGAATGATCGGCTAAGTTAAGCCAGCTGCAGCTGATCCTCTTGAGAGTGCACACGGCTACCTCAAATCGACCCCGAGATCGATCAAAGAATCGCTGATCATCACCATGGACACTCAGTAGATGCAGCAGACGCACGCGCCAGCTTTCAATTAAAGACTGCATTCAGACAGAAGAGGTATGGCACCATCTCTGAAACGCCTGCGCTAGTCTTTCAGTTTCTGTCTTAATGGTGCAAGGCGTTTGAGAAGAGTATGAAAGTCAGCTAAACGCAAGTTAAAGTGAACTCGAGAAGTGTTTCAGTGCCGTCGAAAAGGAGTAGCTGATGCGCTTCAGTGTCTGCGTGAATGGGATAAGCTGTCGTTGCTAGACGTACCCTATTTAAGATATAACATCCAGACAAGAAAACGGGCAGATGTGATTGTGTGAACTGCCAAGCAAACCCAAGCGCTTAGGAATTTTTGCAAGCATACTTTTTTCGATATACCAAAATTTTGCTTCAGCCCCTTTTTGTCATGCACAAACTCTGAAATGATAGTACAATCTAGAAGACGTTTTCACACTAGTTGACTTTATTTTCTGCTTTTAATCACTTCTGATGGAGGCATATTCAAATTAAATGTAAAATGTTAAGGTCGGAAAATAACTTCAACCTCCTGAAAGTCTTTGATTCCAGTATCGCAAAGCGAGCGACATTGCATACGTATCCGGTGTTAAGTCAACGACTTTATCTTACCCGTCACAGTCTGAATGAAGACGAAGAAAAGTAGCAGCAGTGCTGAATAAAGGGGGTTACCGTAGCGATTTGAGACCGCGTTGAAACACTGTCTGTAACCCCCTTCATACAGCACTGCTCATCTTCAACTCAGAAGGAAGTCTCAGCTTGGGAAATAAGAACAAATCTGATGATGACAGATTCTAAATAAAATGGTTAAAATGTGACATGGAAGGGGGATTGACTGAATTGTGATGGTGACTGTCACATGGATACTTTGAATATAATGATTGAATATTGGCCATTTTACTGACATTAATTGACACAAGTTTTTAAGATAATACTCTGGGCCTACTATAATTGAAATAGCAATGTGTAGTGGACTGTTAAGGACATTGATTTTCAATTTGGGTGACTGCTGACTAAGATGAGGTGAAATTGGCTGGAGGCAGGAACTAAGCTTGTTGGTAAGCCTGCTCTGGAGCTGGCTAGCTCCACAGACTTTGTTTCCATAGTAACTAGTGCCGTGGCTTAGCCCACACGCTCTGTGCGACCGAAATAGGGCTTGAGATCAGGCTAATCCCATGCTGATCCTGGGCTAATCCCTTATCCTGCCTGTGTGCAATAGGCCCCAGGGCGGATAAAATAACATTGATAGTGTTGCTTGTTTAGTGTACAGGTTTGTAGTTAGACATGTTGAAAGTTTAGCCATATTCTGTAGAGGATGACCTGAAGTAATCCCTTGAAAATCCTTCAAAAATGGTCCAGAATCCATCAAAATCCATTTTTTGGTCATTACTCCTACAAAACCTAATGGATGATGCTCATATTGTAGGTTCATTTATAGCTTGGTGAGGTGCATGAGTATACCAAATATCGGCAAAATCAGCCGACCCCGGGTTATCACCCTTTGCATGGTCTATCCGTGCAAAGACACTTAAATACTTTTCTAAGGGTCCAATCAAAGTCTTTCAATGACTGTGGAAAGTTTATTCTGTCTGGAATTGGATAAAGATGTGTCAATCAATAAATAATTATCAGGATATAGTTCAGGTGGGTGTGAACTATAACGCAGACAAGCCTGAGCGAGCATTAGAGACTCTGGATATCATTGAGGGATTGTATGAGGTTAGGAACCGCTGAATTAGTCACGAGATGAATCTACGCGTAATTCAATGGTAGGGAATCACTCGTTTTATAATATTTAATGACTACAATTGATTGTAGAATGATACGGAATGAATACCATGTTGAATTTTCGCCTCAGAAAACTTTTTTTCACCACTCAGTTGAGATACCTTTGGCCTATTATTGCTGAAATAGGAATGGAACTTAACTCGTCCATAGTCTAAACCGTGTTCGAGCTCGGCTTGCTGATGAATATTCAATAACTGATCCGGGTGTGCCACCTAGTGATAGAATAGTGCAACTGCGTGCATAAATAGAGCAGCTCCACGCCCATTGGCATCAACATCTGCACAGAGGGGTATACATATCCATCAGAAATAGTTTTGCAGATCGAAATGATTTCCCATTATAATGCATTTCATAAGACTGGTTTTTCCACTTTTTCCCAATTTTGGCCCTGACTTTTTGGCTTCCAGGTGGTACTGCAACCAAACGAAGCAACCAATGGCAAAAAAATTTGGGGATTTTCTGTGATACATGTGTATGTAGCTACATGCAAAGTTTCGTTCAAATCAAGGGGGGTCATTCCCACACCCAGTGCGTTTCTCTCAGACAATGGCTCTTAAATCCTTGCATAACAGCAAATTAGGTTGTATTCTCTGAACTGTGCGCAGCTGAATGACTTAAGTACAAAAAAAAAAAAAACTTCCAAAACCATCCTAATTGTGCCTAGGTTACATTTTTGTGATGACTGTTTGATTCTGACATGGATAATGGGAGTTATTCTGAATGGAACAGTGCTGGAAGGATCCTCATACCGGAAGGGTCTGTCACTTTCATTGAGTGCTGACAGATTGCATGACCATATTGCAATACATTTAAATCACTGATTGCAACAGACAAACTAGACTCTAACAGCAGTGTAGGTGATAAAGGGGATGGGGTATATTGTCCAAATTGCACAAATCGATATCAAGTATGTCCGCTGTTAATAACTAAGAGAATCTTCAAGTAGCATTTTGATGCAGTGGGTAAAGCTGTTGCGTTTTACATTTGCTCAGATTTTCCTTGTACAATCTTAAGTTTCATGATCTGAAACATTTGTGCATGACAAGTACAGAAACATACCGTAGATGAAAATCAGATAAAGGGCAAATACTTTTCTACAGCACTGCATAAGCATAAGCAGACTTTCCTGCAATTTGCAACTGCTCAATAATAATATCTTTTTCCATGCGAATAGCGCACTCTGATCACTTAAGTGTAAAGTTACCCTCTCATATCCTCCCCCCCAGCTAAAGTTGTAAAAAGTTTAGTCATTAATTGAGTAGTGTTTTGGCTTCAGAAATAAAAATAAAATAAAACAAGTGGTGCCAGGCACAACAAACCCCGCCCCTCTCATATGTTGTAGTTTATTTGAACTTTGACCTACTTTTCCTAAATTCAGAAGGCATCTATTCTGGGTCAGTGGCAATCCCTAAACCCAATTTGGGGTGAATCTGGCCATTTGTTTGTTAACACTTTAGCATCAAAACTAAGAAACAAACAAACCGAACCAAAAACAATACCCCTTGCCCTCTCCCTTCGGGCGGGGCGGGGTAATAAAACATTTTGATTAAATGTACTTACCTCTCTGCAGGTATTTCACTGAGCAAAGCTCTTTCTGTGCATTGTCACTAGTTGTATTTGAAATGCTACTTTACCATTGGGTTTTCTGCACTCCTTGTCCTTTCAAATGCACTTTGTGTGGTATGTCCCTCTGAATAAGGGCATCTGCTGAATGGCAATGTAATGTACAGTGCTCAGCAAATTTATTAGACCACCCGTCATTAAAACAAGAAAACTAATATTTTAGAAATTTGTCAAAAACTTGTTTAAAACTAAAAATTATATTGTTCTTTCTTTGGCAAATAAACTGAAACAACTAAATAGTCCTTATTCACACATAAAAACCAAAAAAATTAATATTTTGTATGGCCTCCTTTGGTCTTGATAACAGCTTGCATTCTTGCATTCAACCACTAAAACTAATTTTTATGTTCAGGAATGCAAGTGAAAAACTTATTTGGCATCTTTATCAAATAATAATAATGATAATAATAATAGTGTGCCAAACTATTTTTTTCTGCTTTTTTGTAAAACAGTAAATTTGAAAATTCATAGATAACAGCATTAAAAATGTCATTTCAATTAAAGAGCTTGCGCATACTGGTGGACTAACCATCACAGAAACATAAAAAAAAAAAAAAAAAAAAAAAAAGATTTTGGTAATTACCAACTCTGTTAATTCAGGGCAGCTGTGGCATAAACCTTACACTGGGTGGTGGTCTAATAAATTTGTTAAGCACTGTATACCCTGCCAATTAGCTAGTAAATACTCTGACTGTAACACTAACTTCAGTGAAGTACAAATCATGTCTGTTTAAACCTTCTCTCTCCCCCCCCTAATTAAATAGTACAGTAGAGAGACACAGGAAAGACGGGGGGAACAGCAGGTAAGACACGAAGTGAGGACTGCGGGCTGGAACCGAACCTGGGCCGCTGCAAGGAGGACTCAGCCTAACAGTTGTGTTAAAAAAAAAACAGTGCAACATCAATAACCTGATGAAGCACTGTTAATAGTAGTAGTGATATTTCTGCATGACAAATAATTTACTTGTCGATGTAGTAGTGTAATAGAAAAGCAACAGACCTAACAGTCATGACATGCACATTGCTTGTTCAGAGTGATTGACTCATTCATTTAAAGGGGTCTGCTCAAAATCATAGCAGTGAGGAGTTTAATTAGTGAATGAACTAATTCTGAGAAGAAACAGGGGTCATTAATTGCCCTTTATTAAGGGAGAAGGGAAGCTAATGTTTCACACATTGTTATAAAATACACTTCCTCTTAAATTGCAAAGTAAACTGGGCCGTTCCGAACACTGTTCGGAGGAAAAACGCAATTTGATGAAAAAGTTGATAGGAGAGGGGAAAATGTATAAAGTGCAGCAAATTAAAGGATGCTCAGTTGAAGTGATCTCAAATGCTTTAAAATGGCAACAAAAACCTGAAACACACAGAAGGAAAGGAGCAACAACTGTTAAACGGATCAAAGAATAGTAAGAATGGCAAAGATTCAGCCAATCACGACCTCCAGAAAAATCAAAGATAAAAAATGACTTGTAAGTGCAGTTACAATCAGAAGACGTTTGAACAAAGCTATCAGCAAAAAGCCCCCATAAAGCACCATTGTTGAAAAAATGGCACGTACAGAATTGGTTAAAACACATCGATTGGCCGAAAGAAAAATGGCGAAACATTCTGCGGACTGGTGAGAGTAAAATTGTTCTTTTCGGGTCTAGTGGTCGTCGACAGTATGTCAGATGACCCCCGGGTAATGAATTCAAGCCACAGTACACTTTGAAGAAGTGGTGCAAAAATTATGGTATGGGGATGTTTTTCATGCTATGATGTTGGGTCTATTTATCGTATACTAAGGGTTATGGATCAGTTTGAATACATCAAAATACTTGAAGTTGTTCTGTTGCCATATGGCGCAGAGGAAATGCCCCTGAAATGGGTGTTTCAACAAGACAACGACCTCAGACACGAGTAAGCAAGCAACAGCTTGGTTCCAGACAAACAGGTTTGCGCATTTTTTATTTTTTAATCAGTCGCATGTTATTTGTAACAATGCCCCCAGGTGGTCCTTTGGAGAGTATACCTGGTGTACCTGTCTACCTAATTATGCCCTGATGAAGACGACCTACTGAGGTCAAAACATGTCAGCAATTTTTAAGTGTTCAGCCATGTGATAATAAAGGCATTTTATTTGCATTACTTCGAAAACTATGAGTGCCTGGATCTCATCTTTTTTTTCTGATCTGGACAAACAGGATTGAAGTAATAGAGTGGCCAGCTCAATCCCCTGACCTCAAACCCATTAAAAACTTGTACTGTGACATTAAAAATGCATTTTCTGAAGCAAAACCCAAAAAGATTTACAGGAATGGTGGAATGTAGTTTGTTCATTCTGGGCTTAAATATCTGTTTCTAGGTGCCAGAAGTTGGTAGACTCGATGCAGCACAGATGCACAGCAGTTATCAAAAAAAAAAAAAAAAAAAAGTTTTGCAACTAAATATTAGTTCAGTAATTTAAAGAGAGGTGAAATCTTACCATAGGGCCGGTAAGCTAAAAAGGGAAATAAACATTAAACCTTTCAATTCTTTTTTTGCCAAGTTCACCATCATGCTTTGTATCGTTTAAAATAGTTTTGACTATACCCCAGAAAACATTTGTTAAAAATTGCACCTCACAAATTGCCCGCAGGTATTGTGCCATCTGACAGCCCTAAGGGCTGAGCATAAAGATGACAGGCTCAATAAATGGTGAGAGGAAGCCTCTTGAAAAATATCCTGTTCCCTGTAAGGTAAATTCGGTCTTTGTTTTTAAGGTGGTAGCATTTTTTATACCTGATAGTGTTTCACTGGGAGTAGTGCATGCATCTGTCTCTTTGAGGCTTAAAAGAAAGTAATTCAATTCACACATTGCATGAAACTGAACAAAATTTAATGGCTGCAAAAATATTGATATATCCCACTTATAGTTGATGAGGATGCCATTTCCTCAAAATACTGGACAACACATGCTCATGAGCACAGAAACAATACTGTTACTTCATTTAGACTTATTTTTATTCAGTGGATGTTCTGTACACTCAAATTATCTATTTGAGTTATTAAAAATGATATGAGTGATAAAAAAAAGAAAAAGATGATGGAAATGACTATACAATTACATATGAAAGGGCAAAGACAATTTAAAGATTAGACAGTCTGGTCGGCAGTCACTGCATGGGTGTAGTCCCAAGTGCCTGGTTGCGATATCTTGAGACTGATTTTGTCAAACTACTAAAATTTTCCCATGTATGTATCATACATGGATGAAAGGAGGAGAATGTAAGCTTTAATTTGATATATGACACATAGTCAGGAAAATCATGGTTCAAAAGTATAGCCGTTATAAAAATGTACTTATTTTTAAATCGGAATTTCTTGAGAAACAGTTTTTCTTAGCCTGAAATTTGCCAAAACTTTGAAATGACCTTACTCGGTCAATATTAGAGATATCAGTTAGATTTTTTTCACAGAATATTCCTTACTTTATGTAGAATGACCGCGTAAAAAACTGTACATCACCAGAAAATGGCTTTAGCTGGGTTATCACAGGCAGGGTCACATATTTCAAAAACTGAATATAAGGTACATAGTTGAATTTTACTGAGTAGTATCCCAGTTTTACTCTCAAATTTATCGGACTGAACATAACAGAGGCAGATTGTCCAGAATAGGTTTGATCATGACTCCAACAGCATTCCCAGTCCCTTTAATGCAATATAAAGCGCCAGGAGGGTAGCACCAGGTGCCCCTTGGGAACCCAGGGAGGGATCCAGACCATCTTTGCCCAGGCTGAGGCCGCAGGACGTCATTATCCGAGAGGCCGTTCCGACAGCGTTTTCTGAAAACACTCTGTCCCACTGAGGGACTTGACCGTCCGAGCTATACACCAGCTCCAGCACTGACTCCACCTGCAGAAACAGGTAATCAAGCACAGGTGTAACAGATCGCCACTAGTCAGCAGATTAGCAAAGCTGCCGCACTATGGTTCCCAGTGTTAGCCCTTTTTACATTTGCATTCAAAACTGTAGGCATTTTCCATTCACAGCTGGTCAAAAGCACATAAAACATAGACTCACTGAGCACTTTATTAGGAACACCTGCTAATTCATGCAATCTATTAGCCAATCATGGGGCAGCAGTGCAGAGCATTACATCATGAAATACCAGTCAGGATGTTCAGTTAATGTACACATCCAACATCTGAATGGGGGTAAAAATCTGATCTGAATGGCTTTGACCAACAACCACGTAATACCAATTTTTCCAGGACTCATCTTTCTGTAGTTTGCTTAATTGGCTTAGATGCAGGACTAGGCTAGGCGAATACGTCTTTGCATTGACTTTGAATGTAATCTGTCGTGTTTCGCGTCCGGTGTGAAAGCGGCTTTAGCTGGCAACCTTTTTATTCGGCGCATTTTATTGCCAGCTAGCGAGCTACATGCTCGCGGTGCAACTGCAGCCAAATTAGTTCGCATAATAACGGCTATAGCCGCTATTCGCATTTTAAATTGACTAAATTTAAATACATGAAATATAATGTTAGCTAGCTAGCAAGAGAGCCTTTATGCCAACTTAGCTAGCTATATTTAATGTATGTATATGCGAGCTAGGTGCCTAAATGGCGAAGTTATAACTATTCACTATTATCCATTGATTTCTATGAGCAAGTCCAAAAATAATACTACTGAGCATGTGTAACTACCGGAGGTCGCGGCCAAATAGCAGTAGCAACGTGAAAACTGTTCGCGGCAAAATGTACGCTGCCTTTTTTTTTTTTTTTTTTTTTTTACAATTTTAGTCGAAGCTTAGTATCGAGATGTTTTCTAGTTCTTTATTTGAGGACTGCTAAATGCTAGGTCTAAGCAGATTCTAGATTTTTCCTTTGAGTTTTTATTCTGTAGCCTACAAAATGAAAGGAAATGGCAGCAACTAAAACAGCGTTTTATAGGCTATAAGTACTAATAAAACAAGTGTAAGTATGTTGGGTGTTCCAAGAGCACGGTTTAGTAAAAAAATAAATAAATAAAAATACTCCAGACAAGTTTCAAAGTAACTTACATTCTGCATGTATCATGTGTTGAACATTTATTTATAGTCGCGTTATAATTAATGCATATTTATGCATGATATTAAATAAACATTGAATATACTGGATTTTATATAACGGATTTTCGCTCAAATCGGACAGACCCATCGCAATGCACTTTCATTAAAAAGCACTCGTGTGTACCGGACAAGCTGGTTTGCACCATGCTCATACGCATTTGCAACAGAGCAGCGAAATGAAGTTCGGCTTTCCGACGCGGTTATAAACTGACATAATTTAACAGTTAAAATAAGAAGGAGAATGCGTTAATTTAACTGTAAGTGGAGTCCTGAGCGCATTTAACCGTGGGTCACACTTAACATGGACGGAACTCTGTTGTAAACTTATTGTTAAATTACGGTTAAAATTACTAGCAAAAAGGTGGAAGTTTATAACAGTGCATTCGCGGAAACTGAAACTGGCGCAGTTTCATTTACATACTTGGGTTTTTAGTCGTCTCCTTTGATCCCAGTTGGAGCAACATGCAGTAGCCTATCATATCATCCTGTTATCCATTGTGTCAGGGCAAAGACGGACTAAATGAAGACAACAAGTAGGTACCGGTACGCGCACTTGAGAATGAAGTTGTTCCGTTCTTTATACGCAAAGAATAGGCTACCTACAACTTCATACACGTGTGTAGCGGATATAATCTGTTACACGCATATAGAGGATATAATCTGTTTTGTGCTATAACGGATTTTGTATGTTTAATGCATATAGTGGAATTCGCTCATAACGGACAAAATTAGCTGGTCCAATTGAATACGTAATATGCTCGTTTCTACTGTATATGTACTTTAGTATGCATTAATCCTGGCATCAGTTTAACGGGAAAGACTCTCCACAAGACAGCTAGCTAAAATATGAAAATTGCTAAAGTGGAGCCAGGTTAACGTTTGGGACTTGGCTAACTGTTTTTAAATAGGCTGACTGTGGCAGGCGCTGCACATGCATACAAGTGCCTATAACGTGATGTTCCTGAACATAGTGTTCTTCTTTAGAGAGGTAATGTATATATCTGGGGGTTGAAACAAATAGAAAATGACAGAATTGTGAGGCTGGTCTGTGGAATGTCAAATATTACCAGCAATAATGAAACAGCGTTTTGCCCTCCAGGGGTACACAGAAACCAAACGCGTCAATAATGGAAAATGATTGAAAACTGGCCAGGACTAATTCTTGTCATAAAGGGATGTTTGTGGGGTGTACTCTGACCGGCGCAACACTACCTTAGGTCAATTTATTGATCGACGACGCAGCATCAGAGCAATTTCGCAGCGCCGCTATGGGGATTCGCCAGTGCCTAGCTAGGGGCAGGGCAAGGGCTAGCCTCACTTGCACCGAACGCTGCATCATCACGCTATATAGCCGCCTTATTTTTCACAAACAAGGCAACTTATTTGTGAAATGTGATTCATTGTTGTCTGGACTCAACCGTTCGCCAGTTTTTACAATCATAGGCAGCACAATGTTGAGGCATTTTCAGTTTATGCCGACCGGTTGTTCCACAGCCTTCATCGCGTCATGTTGTTTTGACCGCCCCAATATGGCGGCGGTAAAGACGTATGCGGGATGAGCCAATGGGTGATCTAGTTTTTTTATATATCTATGGTTGTAATGGTATGTAATGTTTATTGGCTCATTTTGTGCCCCTTAAATCAGTCATCCTTTGAATAACAGAGTCTTGGAGCACCATTACGGACCATGAGCATACTCTTATGGCTATAAATTAGCCTTTTTCTAACTCCAAATTGCAGTATGATGATGCACCATGTCATGAAGCAAAAGTCATCAGTGTACTTCGTTGGCATCCCAAGTCACCTGATCTATTCCAATAGAGCCCCCTGGGAATGTTGCAGACTAGAAGATATGCAGCATAAACGTGCTGCAGATAAATCTGCAGAAATTACTGTGTGATGCAATCATATTAACGCTGACCAGAACATCAAACGCATGTTTCCTACATATTTGTGGAATTCATGGCACCAAGAATTGAGGCCTCCCTGAGACCAAAGAGAGGCCCTACTTGGTATTAGCACTGTGTCCCCAGAAAAGCGTTTGGTGAGTGCAGTCACTGGAGAATGTGAAAGGCTCACCAGTTTCAGTACTTGACCTCTGACCTCACGGTCCAGTTCCAGAATAAGAGTCACTGCCTCCACCTCCAGTTCTAAAAGACAAGCGTGTCCAGAAAGTGAATTGGGAGTGGTTAGACCTTCTCAGTGTAGGTCATTCATAACCCAAGCATAAAGCCCAGGTGTGCACGTACACACACGTACACACACACACACACACACAAGCTGACAAACACAAAGGCGCATATACACTAACAAACACACTCATCAACCAACAAGCAAAATGGTCCAAGGACAAATACACAAGCATGGACAAGCACACAAGTGCCAAGCCCAAAATGTGCATAAATACACATGCACAAACTGGAAAGTACCTCCTTGCAGGTGCTTCTCAGGTCTCCATATTCAAGAAATAACCAGGCTGACTGCACCAAATGCGCTTCATCGGCATAGGAACGCAAGGCGAGTCTGTCCTGATTTTTTGAAGGCCACACTGTAAAAAGCCCTCAGGGCGTCTACTCTGCAGTTGCTATGTAAAGCTCCAGTCTCTCGCCACAAACATTCTAAACGCAATGTTAACGGCAGTGGCAAACGAATTCTCCCGCAGTCTGGAGAGTTGTCTGATTTTTTATAGTAACATGTTAGCGGTTGGCACACACTTTTGCTCTATTAAGGAGTGTGAGAAGTAAAACTAGAAAAATATTTGAACAACCTTTGCAAAATCGTTTGTTGTAGTGTAAAAACCATGCTAATGGTGAGAATAGATTTCTTCGCCATCTTTGTTAACTATGGGAGTACTATTTACTATTATTATAGGACCTTTCAAGTAATTGGACACAGAGGAAAAAACTGATAATTAAGTGAAGCACTTTTTTTATCGAGATACTTCAAAGTAGGAATGAAACGCACTTAAAACCAGCGTTGACATCAAAAGCGCACAGACACGAGGCGCCCAGCGCTCAAAAGCAGCGTAGAACGGGCCTCAAATAATTCAAAATATGGTAACCCTTCATTTTACAGGTCTGTAAAGTTCATGGTAAGGTGATAATTAGTACAAATTTCCCTCAAAAATCCCCAAACATTTACCTCAAAATCACCCCAACATTATTTGATTTCATGCTACGAGAGAAGAGCTGGCCACTAAATTGAAGTGATTTGTTGCTCACTTCAGTTTAGTGGGCTGCTCAGCTGAAGTAACACAGAAACGAGTTGGGAGTTCAGCTGGCATGATCGGCAGAAGTTTGGTAGAAACTAGTTGGAAATTAAGCTACAACAACTCCCTTTCATCACGGCTATTGGCTATCAATTTTGTATTACTTTCCTGTGACTGTGGTAAAGACAATCCCGGCCATTTCTCACTGCTTGGGAAAAAGTGGATAGAATTATTATGTTTGAGTAATTTTCAATGAATAAGAGGGTAATTCTGAGGAAATTTCAAAGAAATTTGAGATACATTATTTTCTAATTATCTCCTTTCCACAGGCCTGGGAACTGCAATGACATGAAGAAAACACATACATTGGCCATGAGATACAAGTTGTTCTCACAACTTAGCTATCACGTAGCCACAAGATCTAACTCGATAAAACTCGTTCTCGCATTTATTTAATTCGTGGCCACGACATATGACGCTTTTGAAAAAGACAAAGAATAATGTTGGGATAATTTTCATCAAATTTTGAGGTAAGTGTTGGTATAATCTGGGGATAATTTCTGCTAATAATCACCAACTTACTATGAAATTTACAGACATGTAAAATGAAGTGTTACACAAAACATAAACAGAAAGGGTGCCACACGCCCATAAAGGGCATATGGTGTGAAAAAAAAGAACGAATAACAACTCACCTGACAGGGCACTGACCAAAAAACCCATGGGCTTAAGAAGGTCGTTGGGCTCAGAGGCCTCAGCGCCATCAAGCCCCACCAGTTCCAATAGAGACTGGACTCTCAGCCTGATGTCCTCAGGAACTTCCAGGAGCAAGGATGTACCCGAGGAACAGGAGCCTTCCTCCAGCTGCACAAAAACCCAGGCTTTAATCCTCAGAAACACACCTTTTCTTCATCACACCTGCTGTTGGTACAAACTAACTCAAGAGCACTTGATTGGGGAATGAATGCAATCCTTTCAGAAGTCTGTAAACAACATATCAAAAATAAATGTGCAGAAACAGGACATTGCTTTAGAACAGCAGAATAAAATGTTACTTCTTCCCTACATCCATATCGTAAGGCCATATATATATGAAAAAAAAGCTTGTTAGCATTTCCCACCTGCCCCAGAAAAACCCTCGCACCTGATTTTTATTTTATTTTTTTTAAAGATCTGTTAAAATCGCACCAAAACAAAAGTGAGAAAAATGCTCAGAAGCCCTGTCGATTCAGCAGACGATGTGTTCAGCTTTCAATCACTGCGCCACTTATGGGTAAGGCAGATTTGATTCTTTATGTCAATACATGTATTTGTGATTTGGATTTGTTGCATTATTTGAATCTCAAATTCTTAATCATAAAATATTTTTTTAAATCATCACAGAAAAATAAGAGGCCCATGGGCCTTAATGGTCACCTGAGTTGTATAAAAACTGATGTTATTGATGTGAATGAACCAGACACACCCAAAAGTATCATTTTCCTATATAAAGTATAGGAAACTTCACCCCCTCCCCAGGGGCAAACATGGAGCCTGGGGGCCATGAAATGAACCATTTTGATAAAGCACCTGAAGACCCTTCCATGTATTAAGAGTATTGTTTTCCAGCATATCTAGGTCTGGAGAAGAAGATTTAGAAAATTTCAGCCAATTTGACCACTTTTAGCCCCACCCCTCAGAGCACCTGGGGGTGGGCACCATATAATTCACAGTTTTGGTGCATATTTCACCAAGGAAGGTTCCTGCAAAATTTTATTGAAATCGGATCAGCAGTTTCTGAGAAGAAGTGGAAAATGTATTGATCAGCTTTAGCCCCGCCCCTCAGAGCACCTGGGGGTGGGCACCATAGAATTAAAAATTTTGGTGCATATTTCACCAAGGAAGGTTCCTGCAAAATTTTATTGAAATCAGATCAGCGGTTTCTGAGAAGAAGTGGAAAATGTATTGATCAGCTTTAGCCCCGCCCCTCAGAGCACCTGGGGGTGGGCACCATAGAATTAAAAATTTTGGTGCATATTGAACCAAGGAAGGTTCCTGCAAAATTTTATTGAAATCGGATTAGCAGTTTCTGAGTAGAAGTGGAAAATGTATTGACCACTTTTAGCCCCGCCCCTCAGAGTCCCTGGGGGTGGGCACCATATAATTGACAATTTTGGTGCATATTTGACCAAGGAAGGTTCCAGCAAAATTTAATTGAAATTGGATCAGCGGTTTCTGAGAAAAAGTCAAAAATGTATTTTCCACTTTTAGCCCCACCCCTCAGAGCCCCTGGGGGTGGGCACCATATAATTCACAATTGCGATGCATATTTGACCAAGGAAAGTTCCTGCAAAATTTTATTGAAATCGGATCAGCGGTTTCTGAAAATAAGTGGAAAATGTATTGACCAGTTTTAGCCCTGCCCCTCAGAGCCCCTGGGGGTGGGCACTATATAATTCAGAATTTTGGTGCATATTTGACCAAGGAAAGTTCCTGCAAAATTTTATTGAAATCGGATCGGCGATTTCTGAGAAGAAGGCGAAAATGTGTTGACCAGTTTTAGCCCTGCCCCTCAGAGCCCCTGGGAGTGGGCACCATATAATTCAGAATTTTGGTGCATATTTGACCAAGGAAAGTTCCTGCAAAATTTTATTGAAATCGGATCAGCGGTTTCTGAGAAGAAGTCGAAAATGTATTGACCAGTTTTAGCCCCGTCCCTCACAGCCCCAGGGGGTGGGCAGCATATAATTCACAATTTTGGTGCATATTAGACCAAGGAAGGTTCCTGCAAAACGTTATTGAAATCGGATCAGCGGTTTCTGAGAAGTCGAAAATGTAAATTGTTTACGGACGCACGACGGACGACGCACGACGATGGACAAAGGCGATTAGAATAGGTCACTTTGAGACTTCGTCTCAGGTGACCTAAAAACCTCATACCTGCCCCTAAAACTTGAAATGTGAATGATGCTAGCCAGAAATTTTTTTTTTTATATGGCCGAACTTTCAACACTTTCACCCTTTATTTTCAAACTTCTTTTTTTCCACACTTTGATAATTAATTTAAGCTTCATTTTCTATTTATGGGTCATTCCATGCCAAATGGACCAGTTTTTCGGAGAGTTTGCCCCGCACCGTCTCAGAAAATTTTGAAAAAAAAATCATGGGTGTTTGCCATCATTTCAAATGGACAAATCCTAAATCTAAAGTTCCAACTCCAATTTTTCATGGAGTAACTGCCAATTTAAAGAAAAGTTCACCCAAAAATGAAAACTCATCATCTACTCACCCCAAGGCTAATTGAAGGGTCCATGAATTTCTTTATATTTATTTCAGCCCTTGACCACACAGTATCTATACACTTCTGGCCTTGTAACATACCTTTCCACAATGGCATTTTTGTAACAACATTGATTCAACTCGTGCAAGCATAGATTTCCATTTCATATACACTTTTACATGAGGAGTGTCATTAGCAAGATATTTTCCAAGGTCTGATATCCTCACAGACTGTGGAATAACAAATACAGAAGGACCAAGCGCCGAGAATCCAGATGACATCCGTCATATTATATTGCTCAATATTACAGCGTCAAATGACGTCATTGCATGTCTCAGAACTTTAACTAAATATACTAGCACAGGTTTATCCTCTGAAAAATAGGAAGAAAACACTTGATGTGCAGTCATTATATACTTTCAGTTCAAATTAGACTCAGGTGCTTGGTGCACAATCAGCTCTTGGTGTGTTTGTAGCACCACATACCACAAGATGTCGCCAAAGCCACAAAAAACTGAAAGACGACAGGTAAGTGAACTAGAAGCGTCTCTGTGACTGATCAGGCCCGGGCGTCGGTTATTTTTCATGACGAAGTTAGGGAAAGATTCCAGTTATGTACAATCTGATTGGCTTACAATTCCAGTGAGGTACAATCTGATTGGCTGAAGTGTGGCTCGGAGCGGAAACGGTACCACGACTTAGTTAGGAAAAGTAAGCACACAGCCTGGGTCTACAGTTTCACACTAATCCATAGTCAGTGGCACTACAGCAAATAAATGGGCATTACTACTAACCCTTGGGCAATCTGGTTAAAGTGACAAATAAAGTCCATGAGACAAGCTGATGGGCTGAAAGAAAGATGGTCACCACAATTCCATAAAATTTCACCCATGTGCTGCTTGAGGATATTATTATTATTATTATTATTATTATTACTATTACTCAAGGGAAAGGGGTTAGCTACATACTGGATAAACACACATACCATGCAATCCAAGGCATACAGGGCCTGAGGGTACTTCACTGTCTCATACAGAGGGTCCCAGATAAGTTTCTTTGTACTTCTATCCATTTCTCTGAAATCACGAAGCTCTTCTTTGACACGCCTCTTCAGATTTGGGAAGTCTAAACGTAGAGAGAAAACTTTGACCACCATCTGCAAGTTGCTGATATTTACTCATCAAACCCCAGCATCTTCACACCCTAACAATGTCTGACTTCATAAATTCAGTTCCGGCAATTAAGCTCAAAGAGCGAAATGACAGTGCCGTTAGCATGCGAGTTAGCACGCTGGCTAGGCATAACATGTTTACCCTTTCTGTATTCTCATGTTGTACACCCTGCACATCCATGATTCATATTCAGGCAGCGCAATTTTTCAGGACACAAGACACGTCTCATATAGCCCTGTTGGGAGCATGCATCACTGACAGTCTACATGCTCGTACAAGCAACTGCAGTCCAGTTTGCAAAAGCAATGCCGTAAAGACGCAGCCATGGGGCACTTCTGAATAACTCCACTGCAGGAGAAGGATGAGGAAGTTATCTGTGGGAAAGATCAGCCGTGGGGGATTCTGGTAAAGCAGCTTAAAACACTGCACTCGATGCACAGCCTTTAGCTTTAAAACTAACTATATAACACCATTGGAACAAAACAACGAGTGACAGAGTAACTTGGTTTTTAAGTGACTGGAGCAAGGAGATCTACCATATAGAGTTGACTAATTCTGGCACCACAGTTCACGTAAATCCATTAATTGCACTTTTATCTTCCTCCTGCGCAAGTCTGGCCAGATACGACCTGGATGCAAGCCAATACAAGTATATTGCAATGGCAAAGAATGTAACAGATACTTACCGCAAACGAACTCTTCTGCAAACTCTGCCACACCTTTAAAAACAGCAAAAATGACAAATTGTGGGGTCACTGCTTTTCTCTGTTGCACCAACTGCACAGTTATTGCAAAAAACAGGCACAGGTATTATTAAATGTTTCAAAATAAGAAAATGGCACAGTTGATATGAATAATGTATGGTAACTTGGCTGAAAAAACTAAACGTAAACATTGTAAAGCTCTTCTATCTGAGCAAACACCTTGTAACGCCTCCTCAGGGTACGAATGCATTTTTTTTATAGATCCACCCAATCATCAATGGCTTATTTAAAATGTCTCCTATCATGTCATCAGGCGCCATTAGCCATTTGATTCCAATCAAAATTCTTTCCTTCGTGACATCACCAGAGGAGAGGACTGCCTAAAGGCAAGACTGGTTAGGTGCGTGATGCGTGTCCGAATTCCCATGCTACATATATGTACAGAATTCGCTTTTATACCTACTACTATACCTACCAGAATTGGGGGCATTTATAAACATTGTTAATAATAGAGGCTAACGCAGTGTCGCAGTCAGTTTTATATGTCGTCCATTTCATGCGTCGTCATCTACAATGAGGTATCGCTTCCTCGGACATCAAGGAAAAGGCTTGTCATCTCAGCGCCACTAGACTTAGCAGAATTCAGACGAATGTGGTTGGCAATCCGGGTATCGTTCGCATACAGTTTTGATCCATACAGAAGTTCCGAATTTCGTACAAGTTTCACCAACATATTTTCACCTTCTGTGCAGTAAATGAGTGTGGGTATTCGGAAAAGCCCATCAACTTCAGCAAACTAGTTAATCACGTCCCTCATTATTCTGGGTGGTCTCTGCCCCTTGTGATAACACAAAAGGCAGCTTTTGAGATGGTTTGTAATAGCCATGGGGCAGTGCATCTGGCAACATGATAGGGGACCTTTAAACAAAGAATTGTGAGTGCTAAAACAGATAATAAAATCTTAATGGTATATCTTTCTGTTTATTTGTATCCATTAAAACTTAATTTGCAATTTCATCATCAGATTTTAGCTCTCCATCAGTAAGTGCCCTCTTAGATTCTTGGCAGTGACACAAAGCATGCAAACCAAGTTAGAGTTTAGAAAATTAATGTATAAACAATACCATCTGAAGCCTTGGCTGGTCCTCTAATTGATTCTGAAACACACAGGAAGGGATATTTACCAATTACTGAGCAACTCCAGCAACTGGTAAATTTACACGTCAGCATACCCAATATTCCAGTTTATTTTGGTAACGTCCAAGAGCGCTCTAAAGTCAAACTGTCACAGTATGTTGCTACTTTTATCACAGCATGCTCGACATGATGAGTGCAATATATGCAGCGAGG
The DNA here is from genome assembly GCA_029692085.1 of Gymnothorax javanicus. Lineage (NCBI taxonomy): Eukaryota > Metazoa > Chordata > Actinopteri > Anguilliformes > Muraenidae > Gymnothorax > Gymnothorax javanicus. Next base: position 108,108,245 of record CM056200.1, read on the forward strand.
ATGGTCAAACAAGTAGCTAATACAGAATCTTAGCCCAACTGCAGCGCAAGTAGGATATATTGGGCTCTCCACCTACAGTAATTACGATGGTGCAATCTGAAGCATTTTTTTAAAAAACATTTGAAAGTAGCCTTCGAATTGAGATGGAAATCATTTCAAAACAGACAGCATGTGTCCCAAACTTGTGGCTAAAACAACTGAAATAATTTTTAATTGCTATTAATTAATGAAATTCCACAATTACTGGGCCCAGGAGGCATTACTTCCAAACATGTCTCCGTAGGGCTACTGTCAGGCTTCTTCTCAGAATTAGAATAAATCAAACATCAGCATCCATCTCAATAAATCTGTATCATTCAGCATGACTTTTTAACCATTTTGGTCCAGGTAGCGCACATAATGATCTTCACTTGTCCTGCGAAACACGACTAAATTCTGTCTTGACCACCTTTTATCTCTGAAAAGATGGCAAGCAGTGAGTTCAGTGAGTTCGCCTTTCAATGCAGAATTACTCACACCCTATGGGAATGTAAACACCATTTACCAAACAATCAAGACCCATATTCAGCCAATAATGATTACAATTTTGGGCTTTGGCACATTTTTCGGAACATCTCAACACTGAAAATGTATTTCCAAAAACAGCTTGCACAAGCAGCAATACTCCATGGTTAAGCTGTGAAAGGGTGATCCTCATCCACAGACTAACTAAACCGAATCAAAACTTCTGCGAAAACTCTGCGTTAGATGGTGGACTGTTGAACATATGCAGCCAGTAAACACTGACAAGAGGGTGATCTGGAGAGAGAACATCTCCGCCATCATAACTCCTCAGTTTGAAATTCACTCTCCCTGCCTGTTCAGGACTGCACGGGCGTTACTGCCCGGCCCCACCTCCTGATCACAGCTTCTGCCCGACAAACAATGCATTCTAGCACAGCATATAGCAGTGTGCAGGCCTATAGTCTCAAAATTTTCTTAGTCTGATGTTTTCTTCATAAAATCAGGGGAGAAATACAGGACAAGACTGTTAATTTGGAGATGTGGAACATTCTTCATGAGGTCTGCAAAACCTGTCCACATTCTTGCCACCTCGGTTTTACACAATGTCAAAGGACTATTGCATTTTAATGGCAGTGATTTATACATAGGCACAGTCACTTAATTTTGAAACATTTGAGGGACGATAAACTTTTTTTAACCATTAAATTGCTTTAAAACAAGTGTTAGGGACTTAAACTTCCGTAATACCGAATTTCGGCAGTAGCTTGTGCGCAAAGTTATCAGCTATCGATTTTCTATTGGTTCTCCACTTGGTTTGTCGCCCTGGCCTGGAGTTACTACAAGTCATCCGAAGACTAATTTGAACTCGACCAATAATCACTCATCTCCTTTCCGTGCAATTTAAAATCCAAATAAACCCCACCCACCATAGGCATGCGAGTGAGAGGAATGTTAGTGAGAGCAACAGCAAAGCCTTGAAGATGTGAGCCCAAGAAACAATCAAGAAAACTACAACCGTAATTTTCCACTGCGTCTACTACAGCAGATCGCTCTTTTTCTGAAGCTTCCTGACCGCCATTGAGTGTCAGAGGCTGTGGCGACACTTGTCTTTTCAATGTGACTTTTGACATCCGATAATGCCAGGAGGCAATCATTTCCAGTCCATACACTCGGAGATCAGATCTTGCTCACACTGAGATTCGATCAGCCAGACGACATGCTGAAGTGGCCTGGCTCGCAGTGCGTTCAGACCTCAGTGAGGTGTGGACAGCATGAGGGCGCAATTCGGACAATTTATCTAACGCAGGTCTTGCATCATTTTCCTGCAACATAGGAATTCATCCATCAAACGCATGAAGCAAAGGTAAGATATTCAAATATGGAGGAAAACTAGGGCTGGAGCAAAGCTGAGATCCGCAGTCCTATAGCACTGGGGTCCGACACCACTGTGCAAGCTACACTTGATAGCAGTTACAAAACCAGAATGTGTTTTTACAAGTAAAAATGTACGTCTCCCCCCTGGCCCCCCTTCCCCGCCTAACCCGCCAGATGGACGGACAGGCAGACAGGCACAGAACAAAAGGCACCACTTCAGGACCGAGTAGTGAGCACGCAAAGTTTCGTTACGATCATACGAACAGTTTTGGAGTTATGCTCTGGAAACAGAGTGGGAACGCAAACGGGAACTGAGCCAAAAACCTCTCTCCCTCTATTTGCAAAAATCGCAGATGTTCCAGCACTGAGGAAAACTACAGCTGCGTTAATCACTCGTCTCCACTGCTTTCCCCTTGACAATGCACTTCCCGTGCCAGTCCAGCCACCATCACAAAATAAACAAAATATTAAGAGAAGAAGACTCTTCCTTGCTAAAGGGGCATTTAGGATGCACTAACTGCATGGGACTATATCCGATCAGGCCGCTAGCTTCGAGGTGTCAAGACTGGATGCACATATGTGAAAACAGCTGAGTTCCAATTGGGCGCATCTGATCACATCAGCCGCATTGAAAACAAGACAAGTGTGACCACAGCCAATAGCCAGCATACAGTAGCGGCATTTCGAAAACGTCAGACTGACACCAACTTCGATTCAGACTGGATGCCTGAACAAAGCTATACAAATATGCTCAATTTCAAATGCCCAAACTGAATCAAATGTTCATCTTCAATGTGCACGGCAGGGGACCTTTTTCAGGCCAATCTTTGGCTGAGCCGTGCAGCTGCAGCCAAGCAACTGCTCAGCCACCGAGGAATACATAATTCACAGGAGAAAACATGGGCGGACAGCAGTATATGTTTTTAAGAGAGCACAGCGTATATGGGCTCATTATGTGGACGATCCTACACACGAGCTGAGTATGCAGCAAACACTGTACCTCTGTAATGTTCAATGATAAGGACATAAGGGCTACAATGTTACAGCCGTGGAATAAGTTTGAGCAAAGTTTTTTTTCAGGCTCAAATGAGAGTGCTATCAGGGGGTATAACAGGAAAGTGAAAAATACCACAAGATTTAAAGATTTTTATAGGAGCTCGCCAAAATCGTCAGGTGTGATCAGCTAGCGCCCTGGAGGTTACAGAAGGTCAATTCTCCGTGTCGGATTGTGCGATTCCGATAAACACAGCAACCGGTACCCTTTGCTAGAAACGCAATATCAGGTCAGTGAACGATTATACAGCTACGGTAGGCTATTTCCTTTGCATGAATGTATACGATTATGTCTCCAGAAAAATAATACATTAACAGTTCCAAAATACTGTAGTTACTCCCTTTCGGTGTCTGTAGCATGAGGAAAACCAGTTTTGAGCACTGAAAACATTGTCCATATACAGTCTACGGCTGGAATCAGAAGTGTGTATCAGGACGCAAACATTCTAGCACAATCCTCGGCAAGGTCTGGAAATTTAATTGCAATCCCTCCAATTACGTGCCCTCAAACTCATCCATAAGCGCTGAATCATAAGTGCTCCCTCAACCAGAAGACATGCTACTCTGATGAGGCAGGAACTACCCGCTCTGCTTTCCTTAGGTGAAACTATCCATCATCGTTAGGTCTGACCCTCAATCCCAGACATATCTGCATAATCAGGAGTCAACCCTCGTGTGGCCAATCACTGCATGATATACCACTGCTGGCAATACGACTGAGAAAGCCTTTTCTCAATCAAACTTTTAACCAGAAGATATAATGTGCAAAGCAGTGGGAATGGATTTCATGTATTTAACCCATTTAAACCGGGACAGCATGTGCGCATTTTAAGAACGTGTCGTTGCCGACACAGATATGCGCGTAATTTTGAAAGTACCGTAATTACTGTATGTTTTGCGCAATAGAAAAAAATTCCAACTGTTCCTGAAAGCTGAGAAGCTGTGCTTCAGCCCAAATACAGGTTACTATGGTAAACATGGCAGCATGATTCTCTGCTGGGATTTTTGCATTAGGCCTTAAAGGGTTAAAAGGGGTCTTGTTTCGTGGCCTAATCTTTACTTAGGCCAATAAAATTTTTAACTGCCTGAGCGTAAAAGGAACAACAAATATTTCTGTCAATTAATGCCAGTGTATTTTTTGTAATACCAGCTGCGTTCCTCTCAATAAGCATGGTACTGAGCAGCCCTGGCAGAAAGAGCGACAGCGAGAATTCAGGAGACCAGGTCTTCAGCGCGTTTCAGCAGTTAGTCAGTCAACCATGGTAGTGCAAGACCACAATTGGCTCTCTTTACTGATCCGGAGATCCAAGTGTTCTTAATTTGCCAAGTGTTCTTAATTTGAGTGATTAAACGTATCCGTAATGCTCTAACGATGAGAGATATTTAGACGCCTGAAACACTGTCCCACAGGAACAGAGCAGGACTTGCGAGCTGATAGCGGTGAGGGTTGAAACGGCTGGTACTCACGCTCTGCGGCCTTCATATGGAGGGGGTGCACTTTGAATCCCAGAGCACAGCCTGCATCCACTTTCAGTTGCCGCTTCTTATCTACTTTGCAACCAGCGTCCATCTGCGTACAAACAAGCCTGAGCCAGTGATCTTCAACTTATTACACAGTATACGGCTACAGTCTTGTTGAGGCCGTGGGTTACCATCCAAATGTACAGGGAGCTCCCCAAGCCTTACAATTAAAAACGGTTGGTCTTAATTCGACCATCTGCTAAACATTTTATATACATTAGCAAACATTTTTTCTACATTGACGATGACATTCGTTGATGCGGCCAACTTAAACCTGATTCCCAAAAACGCATCGCTGGAAAGAAAGATAGTAGTTGGTTTGACTCAGCAATGATGCTTGGACTTGCTTTTACTCTTGAGCATTGAATCAATCAACATACTGTGGGTCTTTAACTTGGACTCAGAACTTTATAAAAATTCACTAAGGTAGGTCATCCTCAGTTACAACAGTTCTGAACCACTGCTGATATAAAGAAAACTGTGTGTGTTCGGGGCAGGAAAAAAAGAACACTATTTCCATTTATAAAGTTAAACTGTAACATATGTTGACTGGATCCCTTTATAATATACAGAAAAACTTGTGATAAGAGTACTGCCGTGAAATGAGAGAAGCAAGCCCAAAATTCAAAGTTTTGAGAAACGAACAAGGAAAACTTCTCATCGTAGCCCTACAATATGGCTGGAAGTAAAAGTTTTGCACTATGGCCATCAAATTCTTCATGTTTGCCCCCATCTCATCATGACATAAGGAGTTCAATGAGTAATCCAGGGTGCGGCTCAGGTGACTTGCTTCCGTTTGTCATGGCAACTAGGATATTTGGCAGCCGACGTATCGGTTGTGATAAGGAAGCAAGTCCTTAACACATGGGCATTACGCACCTAGCCTTACATCAACACAGTTTCAGGCTCTGCACACATACATAGGCTATGCATGCTCACCGATTGGTATCGTACACACATGCTTTAAACTATCTTGCAATGGCCGAATGGGTCAGTGACGCATGAATGGTACCCAAATAAGAGATCCTGAGATCAGTAAATTAAATAATTTACTCTTTAATGTATTGTGCAGAATGAAAAATAATAACCTGCCCTTCAAAAGGTTGAAAACATCCGCAAATTTCAGCATTTTAAAGCAATTTTTAGAACTTGTTCTGCGGAAACCATTGTCCTCATGAGGGTACAGAGCAGCTTTAGTCTTTATTGTAAACAACAATCTCATTGGCTCAGTCTCGTGAGGGCCTGTCTCACTGCATTTGGACTGGCTTCCTTCCTGTTATGACAAATGTGGCTTAAGTGTTGAACTTGCTTCCTTCTGCTATGCCATTTATGGCTTAACCAGAATATTTTGCAGAAATGAACCGATAAGTATATAGACCTTACTTCCCTGATTCCAACAATTTATTCAGCTAAATCGCTTCCTTTTGTCATTTCATGGCAGCGTAGTGGTCATGAAGACTGAAATCAGTATGTGACCAAAACAGGAAGAAAACAGGAGAAAGGAAAATTTCTGACTATGCAGAAGAGGTGCATCAAAAATCTTTTGTGGCTGTTACCGAGGCAACGCTGACAACCATTACGCTTGCGCTCCCCTCTCCCTTGATGGCATGGGCCAAAATAAGAGGGCTTTTGTTTCTCATGATCTCATATACAACACCCAGCCCAATGACACTTCCGTTCTGTGTCATTTCCTTGAACAGGAAGTGGCCCTCATCAAGTTTCCTGAAACAAGAGAAACAAGACAGAAAGGGTCTCCACTGTCACAGGATTCTGCTTAGGTATGTTGACTCAGGATTAGCTCTATATGCAGACAAAACTAGGAACTGTCAACATAACACTCAAGAAAAAATTTCAATGGAACTCACATCAGATGTGTATTGCACATAAAATACATTCCAAGAAAGGTGAGGACACATATATACCACTGTATTATATCACCTTTCCCTTCTACAGCCCTCTAAGCAATTGTTTGGGAAACTACGAATGCCAACTATTCCAATTTTTCCCCATTCTTCCTTAATATCAGTCTTCTGCTGCTCAGATGTCTGGGCTGTTCAATGTCATTCTTTTTTCTTAAAGCGTTGCATATTTTCAAAGAGAGACAGGACTGCAGTTAGGTCAGTCTAGCAGCCTAGGATGTCACGTCATTTTTAAGAACCAAATGTTTTAAATCTCGTGTGGTGTAATAAGCTGTGATGGCTAAGTGGAGTAAGCATTGGACTAGCACCCGGGAGAATGGTGAGTCAATGCTCGCTTTGAAGAATTAGTTTATTTCTAATAATGCATAAAGCTGCCAAATACATACTATGTACACAAAAATTAGCAGAATAGCTGAATAGGCCCATTAATTTTCAAGCCATAATTGGATGCTGCTAGAATGATCAGGTAGGGCATCCATCTGACAAACAGGTAAATTCCAGGGTGTCTGCACAACTTTAACTTCGGGTCCATTTTTGAACCACAATAGGACATCTTAATTTGACGTTCAGAAAGCAGTCATTGAACGTCTCAATGTATCCTGGGAAGACTTCTGGCTTTCGTACACAATGATACAGAAATATAATTTACATGTAATTAGATACCAATAAGCAAGATAAAAAACATGCTTTTTATCTTCAAAAAAATGGGCGTTGAGTAAAACTGCCAAAAACAATGATACAGGAATTTATTAACATGTAGCTAAATCTAGATAAGCGAGATATAAACGTCTTTTTATTTTAAAAATAGGCGTTGAATAAGGCCGCTCTAGAGGAATAATCTACATAAAAATATACATACATGGATGGACTAAACTAATTTTTAATATTTAATAAATGGGCATCGAGTAATGTAGCTCAAAACAATGATACAAGAATATGACTTACATTTGGCTAGATATACAGCGGGGAAAAGAACTATTGAAAGCATCACTATTTTTCTCAGTAAATATATTTCTAATTAGGCTATTGGCATGAAATTTTCACCAGATGTTGGAAACAACCCAAGTAATCCACAAATACAAAGAAATCAAAACAAATAAGTCCATAAATTAAGTAATGTGAAATAAAGTGAAATTAAAAAGGGAAAAAGTATTGAACACGCTTCCTGAAATTTATTTAATACTTCGTAGAAAAGCCTTTGTTGGTAATGACAGCTTCAAGATGCCTCTTGTATGGAGAAACTACTCGCATGCATTGCTCAGGTGTGATTTTGGCCCATTCTTCCGCACAAACTGTCTTCAAATCTAGAGGCTTCTGGGGGCCTCTTCTATAAATTCTGATCTTCAGTTCATTCCATATATTTTCAATTGGATTCAAGTCGGGTGATTGACTGGGCCATTCTAGCAGCTTTATTTTCTTTCTCTGAAACAAACTGAGAGTTCCTTTGGCTGTGTGTTTGGGATCATTGTCTTGCTGAAATGTCCACCCTCATTTCATCTTCAGCATCCTGGTAGATGGCAGCAGATTTTTATCAAGAATGTCTCAGTACATTTCTTCATTCATCCTTTCAATAATATGAAGTCTGCTAGTACCATATGCTGAAAACCAGCCCCACACCATGATGTTCCCACCTCTAAACTTCACTGTCGGTATGGTGTTTTGGAGGTGATGTGCAGTGCTGTTTGTCCTCCAAACATGGTGAGTGCTATGACATCCAAAGAGTTCAATTTTGGTCTCATCTGACCAAACTATATTCTCCCAGTATTTCATAGGCTTGTCCAAATGTTGTGCAGCAAACTTTAAACGAGCTGCAACATGCTTTTTCTTCAGCAATGGAGTGTATAGAAGCCATGGTGGTTGAGTACATTCTTTTCTTTGAAACAGCTGTACCTGCTAATTCCAGGTCTTTCTGAAGATCTGAGTGGTCCTCGGCTCTTGGACAACTCTGATTATTCTTTTGACTCCTCTGTCAGAAATCTTGCAAGGAGCATCTAGTCGTGGCCTGTTTATGGCGAAATGATGTTCAGGCTTTAAAAAGTTTTTGGAGTAGGCGCCTGGCAGAGTAGAGTAGGTGGCTGGTGGTGGAGGTGCCGAAAATCCAAGCATTGAGGGCTCAAAGCCCTTCAGGGCGCATTCAACCAGGAGAACTTGAAAAATTTGAAGCTCTATGATGCATTCTGGTGCCTTCTAGCACCTAATTTGCTTGTCATTTGGTGATGTGAATTTAATATTTTTTTAGTTTTAACATATTTGAGGATGCTTGTCATAATTTGCTCATGATGCGTTACTGTATACATATATTGCCACTTCCGATTATCAGTTATTATAATTAGATACACGCAACTAACCCCTTTATGTAGAAGCCAAATCAGGAAATGTATGCATTCCCCTATGGCCCGGGCCACACTGCCTGCAGTAGCGATGCGGATTCCGTGAGCCGAGCACTGCAACCGCTTACCGCTTGCAGCTCGGTCACACTGCCTGCGTATCTGCAGCGGCAGGTCTGCCGCGGGCTCCTCCTTCCAACTCTGTCTCTGCACGACTTTGCCCAAGAAACCACTATAAAATAATATATTATTTTGTCTCATGTCGTTATAGCCTACACGTGATTTATATTTTGTATTGACAGTAGGGGAAGCATGCTTGAGCGTTATGAATCATACAAACAATTTAATTACACGATCATATTACAATACACAGCAAACCCTTCTGAAATGGTCTTGCTCTTTTTGAAGGTACTTTCGGGGTAGGGGGAGGATATCGGGATGTGGAATGTGCTTTCAAAAGCGATATAATTTACATTAGTCGAGGCTGAAACCATTCGTATAGGCTAGGCGCTGAACGACCGTAAAAGGAACAGTTCAGACAATTCAGAGACTGGCTGATGTGCTGTATGTTCGTCTAGCCACTGTATCCAGCTTAGTTTTTTTTTTTCCCTTTACCAGTGGAAACAGTCACCTGAAGTGGAGGGGTCGCATGTAGGTTCAGCAATCGCGTCGGTGTCATGGCCAGAGTGAGAGATACGGAAAAGTACTGCCCTGATACTCTTATCATCAACATAATAAGCTATGTTCATTGGCTTGGCTCCGCAGTTAACGGCATATTCCCGCAAAATACGTTGATGTTTTCCTCCTCCGTACATCTAAATCCAAAATAAAATGAGCAACAGCGTATTAAAGCTATCAAAAATAAGTTAGGAATGACTAAATACTTCCCCATATATTCCCTTTAATCACAGCAGCCTATGATGAAAGTCGCGAATTTCCCACTACATGTTCCAATATTTCACGAAGCATTGCTGAATTTAGCGGAAGGGATTATGTCCATATAAACAGGCTTTTAATATGATAAACATGCTGGAAGTGTTGTTAGATTTTTTGTTTGTCTGCTTCATGCTTGTAACAGACACGCATCCTCGGCAATATAGCGAAATGCATGTATTTATGGAGATCTGACTGTTTCTGACAGTCATTTTCAGCTCTGCTTTGCCTTTTTCCGCATGCATAGCGTAAAAAAATTCAGCAGGAGTCTGAATCTATTTTCCGCACGGGAGCGGTACGGATTTTCTGTCGCGCAGCTTCGGTATGCTGTGTGGCCGCATGGGAGCCGAAACAAAAATATGCATACGGTATGCGGAATCAGCATTGGTACTGCAGGCAGTGTGGCCTGGGCCTAAGGCTTCATAATTCAAGATTTCAGCTTCAGAGGGGGAAAATGGCTTCTGTGAAATCAGAAAATTGAAGCATTTAGAATACCATTGTATTTCAGTTTTTCTAAATTTTAGAACAGAATAGGAGCGGCAAACACAAAAAATAGTGGCAAAGCCACTGCGCCCGCTTGGCCAAACGTGGCCAAAGTGGAACGCCCCCTATTGGCCACAGTATCGGTCCGACTGGGCTGAAAATCGAACTTGGTCTGGACCTTATGACACTATATACACATGAAATATGAAAAGGATCGGTGAAAAACTGAAGACGCTAGAGCGCAGACAAGCCAAAAGTTTACATACGCACGGATGCACAACTTACCACTAAAGACCCCAAGCATAGCATAAGCCCCTTGGGCCTTTTCGCCAAGCTGGCAAAAAATTAGAGCATCTTAGCTCGTAGAATAAGGGAGCTAGAGCTGTTTGAAGTTTTGCAGAAAAAGCCCCCCCGGTGGCCAAACCGAGAATCGCAGCACGCCTAAAATCGAACTGCGGCTAGATCTTGGGCCCATATACATGCATACAAAATAGGAAAACGATCCATTGAGAACTGAGGACGCTATGGCGCTGAAATGAAACGGGCACATTTTATGACCTTTGACCTATATCACCTTTAAAATTAGGTCAAATCAAAAACCCATTAAATATATGATGGACCCTTGGCAGAACACCCTACAGTAAAAATTTGAGCATCCTAGCTCGTAGAATAAGGGAGCTAGAGCTGTTTGAAGTTTTGCAGAAAAAGCCACCTGGTGGCCAAACCAAGAATCGAAACACGACCAAAATCGAACTTGGGCTAGATCTTGGGCCCATATATATGCACATGAAATAGGAAAAAGATCCATTGAGAACTAAGGGCGCTATGGCGCTGAAATGAAACCGGCACATTTTATGACCTTTGACCTATATAACCTTTAAAATTAAACCCATTACATATATGATGGACCCTTGGCAGAACACCCTACAGGAAAAATTTGAGCATCTTAGCTCGTAGAATAAGGGAGCTAGAGCTGTTTGAAGTTTTGCAGAAAAAGCCGTCTATTGGCCAAATCGAACTCGGGCTAGATCTTGGGCCTATATACATGCATATAAAATATTAAAAGGATCCGTGGAAAACTGAAAGCTGTATCGCGCTGAAACGACAATTGTGGATGCACTAATGCACGCACGCACGCACAACAGACCACCACTAATGACCCTAAGCACAGCATAAGCCCCTTGGGCCTGTCGGCCAAGCGGGCTAAAAATTGCATAAAAATTCAGCGCTGAAATACATATCACATTTGTATATAATGTTATAGACAGATTGTGAAAATTTCAGTCATTTCATGAAATGGCAGGCATCAAACTTAAGGTTTCGTGATCTGGTTTCGTGATCTGACTGAAACATATTGCCCATTACGCAATGTAACAGAATTTTGGCTTTTTCTTGCTCCTGGGCAGAAAGTATCATTTCCCAGTTGCTTATACCTAAAGTAAAAGGAAAAGACCTATCGAGCTTTGCTTTTGTGACATTTGTTACGATCCATGGTCGGCCGGACCGAACAAAGTAGAGACCACGCAAATAATACAAAAATAGCAATTTATTTGGAAAAAATAGAGTAGCGTTAATCTAAGAATATGAGAAAAGTCATCCATTCAATCAGGCTAGGAGAAGGAAAAAAGATCCAGTGGCAACAAGAGAGCTAAAATAGCTCAGCAGGAAAAAAGTGGACTCTTGCTTCCAACCACCGGCCATCTTTATATAGGGCTGGCTTCCAATTTACCAATTAAGCTGGTTAATCTGCTGGCCAATCACGGTCCTACATGAGAAAAGAGAAAAAACACACGACCGCAGAGACCAAAGACATGGAGAATACCCCCAAGATCGTAACACTAGGGTAATGAAATTTAAATTGTATCTATTTTCCAGGACATTATAGGTAGATTTAGTGCTGGTTTGCTAAGAGAGAATTTTCTTGTGCTTACTAGCATTTAAGAACTTTACAGAATGTTGTACAACTTCCAAGAAGTTTCAAGAATTTTCTAGGATGTTGTAGAACTTGCAAGAATTTCAAGAACCTTTTAAAATTTTCTAGATCTTTCCAAATATAGCAGCTCACCACTCACCACCTCAGTTTAGTTCTAGCTGCCCAAGTAAACGTGACATATCTGAATTTTCCAGAGCTGGCATCAAGAAGCTGCAAGCATTCTCCAGATGCATTCTGTATGCGACAAAATTATCAAAATAAGAGCAAAAAAGTACTCTGTGAGAGCAACTGTTAAAATGTATGAAGCAAACATGGTATATTTTGTATTTTGGCATGCCTGTCGGGGATCAACACAAACTCTGGGCACCTCATTTTACCCATGTGCACCACAAAAAAAACTCTAGAAGGCAAGACAGACTATTTTTGCTCATTTGAATAGGAAGATTTGATATTATACCAATTTAATAAAATGTGATTTATCTTTTGTTTTATTCAGACCTTGTGTAAATGAAAATGTGCAAATTTCTAATTTTTACACAGAAAATAAGTGAATTCCAAACTTTAATTATCCAGGTCACAAAAGCAAAGTTTGGGGGAAATAATTGGCATTTTCTATTCTTTCACAACATGAGCATTAAAGAAATAACACACACTATCCAGGAACAAATTTGTGTTACAGTGTTAAAGAAGTAACTTAACATGTTAACGTAGGTGTCCTGAGTGGGACGCCGTTCGATAACCATTCCCTGAGTGAGACACTTTTGGCCTGACCCACTTCCCAGCATTTTTACGGGAATAGTAATTGATGATCAGAATTTGTCTAATTTCAGATGTATGAGTACGAAAGTGACTAGGACAAGACAACGGCGTTAACAATTAAATCACAGTTTGGCGACGCTCTGTCACACCTAAACAGAGTGTATTTTCACTAGCTGTACTGCTTAATAGCTAGTTTTACTGCTTTTATACTGCTTCGTCCAGCCACAGAAAATACTGACTATTGTGTTTGTATGACATTATTTGTGGTCAAGGGACTAGAGAAGCAGAAATGTCGGGTGTCTGGGTGGGTCACCGCCGCAGGTAAAAATCGCGGAAAAAATGCACCCGTTTTTTCTGATCTCTGAAACCGTAGCCATAAAGATCTAACGCTAAACCATTTCCAAACTAGATAACTCGGTCGCCGCAGGGACCGCGTCGTGTATCTCCCCGATCCCCAAATTTCGCACAGAATGGCCGCTGGCAGCCATATTGGATGTCCGAAATTGACGAAAATCAGTCTTGAGCATTGTCATATTATATATATATATCTTCACCTGTGTAAAATTTGAAAACATTCCTGTAATAATTGTGGCTTCCAGAGCCCGGAACATAAAAAATTTCAGACAAAATGGCTGTCGGCAGCCATACTGGATGTCCGAAATTGACGAAAATCGGTCTTGAGCATTGTCATGTATATATCTTCGCCTGTGTAAAATTTGAAAACATTCCTGTAATAATTGTGGCTTCCAGAGCCCGGAACATAAATAATTTCGGACAAAATGGCCGCCGGCAGCCATACTGGATGTCCGAAATTGACGAAAATCGGTCTTGAGCATTGTCATATATATTTCTTCGCCTGTGTAAAATTTGAAAACATTCCTGTCATAATTGTGGCTTCCAGAGCCCGGAACATAAAATCTCTGCGGCGGCAGCGGCCCCGGAACTAAACCACAGTATCTCCCGACTTTTGTCGTCGGGGAGATACAACTACTTGGACTTACCAATTGAGTCCCACTCACAGCTAACGTAGTAACTCAGTAACTGAATAGGAATTAGTAAGTTTTAGTTGGTTCTACTTAAGCCACTCACCTGGCTCAGGCTGTGAATGAGTGAATATTCAGGACTGATTTTTATCATACATAATATTTTTACTGTGAAAGAAATTGATACTGGTAATTATTATGAACCAAGATGAACATTTAATTATTAAGACTAGATAACTCGGTCGCCACAGGGACCGAGTCGTGCATCTCCCCGATCCCCAAATTTTGGAAAAAATGGCAGGCAGCAGCCATATTGGACTACCGAAATTGACGAAAATCGGTCTTGAGCATTGTCATATATATATCTTCGCCTGTGTAAAATTTGAGAACATTCCCAAAAAAATTGTGTCTTCCAGAGCCCGGAAGAAATTTGGGACAAAATGGCCGCCGGCAGCCATATTGGATGTCCGAAATTGACCAGAATCGGTCTTGAGCATTGTCATATATATATCTTCGCCTGTGTAAAATTTTAAAACATTCCAGTAATAATTGTGGCTTCCAGAGCCTGGAAGAAATTTCGGAAAAAATGGCTGGCGGCAGCCATACTGGACGTCCGAAATTGACGATAATTGGTCTTGAGCATTGTCATATATATATCTTTGCTTGCATAAAATTTGAAAACATTCCTGTAATAATTGTGGCTTCCAGAGCCTGGAAGAAATTTGGGACAAAATGGCCGCCGGCAGCCATATTGGACGTCCGAAATTGACGTAAATCGGTCTTGAGCATTATCATATATATAGATATCTTCGCCTGTGTAAAATTTGAAAACATTCCTGTAATAATTGGGCTTCCAGAGCCCGGAACATAAAATCTCTGTGGCGGCGGCCCCGGAACTAAACCATTGCATCTCCCGACTCTTCGTCAGGGAGATACAATAACTATTCAGGTGTTTTAATGCAGTTTATAAGCTAAGCGAAAGCCAATATAGATGCTGATTTTTGTCAACATTCCGCAAAACAAGTTTGCAATGAGGAGCTAAATGTTATGAGTGTTTCACTCAGGGAATAGCGCAAAGCTAAATCACAAGTGTTAGCATACTTTTTCAAACTCGTGTAAAGACAAAGCTCCAGTAAATGATTAAAACGATACCTAGTAAGATAGGTAAGACATTACGCTTTAACACCATTAAATCGACTAATAACTTAATGCCATCATTTTATATCTGTAGTTTAAGGGAAATTTCAATTTATTGTCTGCAATAAAGTTTCCCAAGCAGGAAACAGTTCTGTATACTGTCGGGAATCAAAACGTTCGATATGAAATGATAATTCTTTTTAGATATGTTAGCAAGACATAGTATATCTTTAACTTTTTTGTTAAAGAAGAACAATATTGTTGAGGTTTTTAGTATTTTACTTAGGGGTTCAGCCATCTTGTATCCTCGGTCAAACGGCGATGCGAGTTTTTAAACGCAGGCAATGTGGTAATTTTCTGCCTTTGCGAGCACCTCTAGTCTTTATCAAAACTGTATGAACGTAGCACACGGAGGCTGCACCAGGCTCTTTCTTGGCGATGAAGGAAACCACAATAGCTCACTAAAGCATGGAAATGACGCAAAACGCCTTCTTTTATTCGAAATACAGCTAAACTCCTGGTTAAACAAACGAGGTAGGTGACCTAAAGAATTTCATGAAATGGACAATCAGAGTTGCAAGTAGCAAGTCGTAATGCCCCGAATAGACGGCAATCATCGCCAGTCGCCAGCTACTTTTGAAAGCCCTGGATGTTCTTTCCACTTTCGGATTATGGCCCCAGCGGTGCTCCCTGGAACATTCAGAAGTTTAGAAATATGTCTGTAACCGATGCGTTTTGCAACAATGAGTTTGCGAAGGTCTTGAGAGAGCTCTTTGCTTTTACCCATAATGAGATGCTTCTTGTGTGACACCTTGGCAATGAGAAACCTTTATATAGGTCATCAATTAGGACTAAACCAGGTGATATTAATTTGAACTGATAGGGGGCACGACTGCTTTCTAAATACTGACAGATTTCAGCGGGTTTCTTGGCTTTCCATGCGTTTTTGCACCTTCTTTCCTTCATCTGTTCAATACTTTTTCCCAGTGTCATTCCACTTTATTTCACATAACTTAATTTATGGACTTATTTGTTTTGATTTCTTTGTATGTGTGGATTACTTGGGTTGTTACCGACATCTGGTGAAAATTTCATGTCAATAGCCCAATTAGAAATATATATACTGAGAAAAATGGTGACGCGTTCAATACTTATTTTCCCTGCAGTAAGTAAGCTGGATACGCTAGATATAATTTTTTTTTTTTTTTTTTACAGGTAAAAAATGGGCATCGTCTAATCCTGGTTCTTGTGCATGTAATGGACACTGTGCCGTCTGATCACAAAAATTTCACAACCAAATAAATTTTCAAATGTCATATTTAAAAAATACAATAGACAAATGGATTTGCTTTTTTTTGCAGCAATAATACGATCAGTGTTTCCTGGTTTGTAACAGAGGGTCTAACTAGATCCATTATTGGATGTGGAAACATCGTCACCATCTGGATGTCCAAATCATAACCATGTTGCACCTTTTGGCATCTGACCGGAAACATTTTTGGGCAGAGACAGGACGCCACTGTCTGACCAATATTTACCAGGTAACTGCAACACCTGAGTCACATGCCGAACATTGGCAGTCACAAGAGTACAGACCGGGTCAAGAATCTTCCTCTGAGAACACGCATCCAGGGAAACACTGTTTTTTTTCTTGGAGAGTGCATCGTTTATGAAGCACTTTTGCAGGACATAGTTTATTGTAGTCCAACTGTCACTTTTTTCAAACATGAGTTTTTAAAATATTCTTTGTATCCATCAATCATATCCACACATACCAGCAATGCTAACAATTCCAAAGTTAACTTGAGCCAGGCACTAGAGTGCATAGTATTGAACCACACAACTCCGGGGCCACTGCAGATGATAAAATGCACATATTCGATGAACTTTGAATGGAGGGGGATGATGATGATGCATGTGTGAAAAATAGTTATCTGGTATTAAACGGCGAATACAGTGCACTGTAAGCTTATAAATGTGTCACTTGGGAAAGTTATTTTATCAATTGGGTTGGCTGCGTTAAAGGAGAAGACCGCAGATGCTATAACTGTACTCAGTCAAAAAGACTATGACCTGGAGTTTCAAAACTGACCAGCAATTAATTTCAGGCGTGTTTCCCTACCAACTTACGAGGATCAGAAATGACATAGTAAGCTACGTTGTGTCTCGTAGGAGTTGCCAATTAGGCGGCATGTGGCTGCTACCATCTATTGTAGTAGGATTTTTTTTGAATAAACGTTAAATGGAACATACTGCTTTCAGAACGGTCAGCTTTGCAAACACAAATCAGTGTCGTTTCAGGAGAGAACTTCCAGCACAGTCAGGTAAACCCACGTATTCGGCTCAACTATTTATTGGCATGATGTCATAACATTAACTTTGGCAGAAGGTTCTGTTCTGGAGGTGCTCTGTACCAGGGGCATGCCCCTGCTCTCCCAATGCCCCTGCTCTCCCCATGCCCCTGCTCTCTGCAGAGCAGTAACATATCAAAGGGAGCAGAACTTCTGAATCCCCCAATACAAGACTGAGCAGAGCAGAACCCAGCAGGGGCATTCCATTTGAAATCAAAAAGCGGTCCCCAGTCCATGGTGCCTGATTTGTTTCATTTTCACATATTTTGTAGTTTAAGGGCCCAAGATGAAAAATCCAAAATATTAGACTCATATTCCAAATGGTCTCCCTTCTGCAAGGGTCCAAAAAAGTGGGCGTGGCACTTTTTCGGGCTCGGCCGTCTGTTTCCTAGCCATCTATAAAGTGGAATATCTCCAAAACTATAAGAGGTATGACCCTGATATTTTGACCCTGAAGTGGCATCATTTTAATGCGGGAATAACAACTTTAAGACAATATGCTGAAATTTGGCTGTGAAAAGGGTCCGACCCCCTAAATACCCTATTTTTGGACCCCCTGAAAAGCATGTGGGAAGGGGTTAATGGTAATGAAATTTTTGTGTTAAGGGGACCTTCATGTCATCTTCACTTGTGCCAAAAATCATTTTCAAACCAGCATGCCATCAGGTAGAAAAGTCACCATTTTTTGCAATACTGTTGGTAATTCCAGATATGGTAATTTCTGTACATTATGCACATCAATGTACACGGTAGATATGAAGATTACTGAATATGTGATTTACAGCCAGATTCAAGGATACCACTGCTAATTATTGCCTTTTGATCCCTGAAACGAAGGAAAATTATTCAGGTACATGGTTTTCACATAATTTCATCATCCTGGTGCTGACTGTAGAAGCTAATCAAAAAAAAACATCAGGTTACCGGCCCTTTAATTAAATGAGCTCTAACTAAGCTGACAACTGATCCAGCATTTCCAGAAGAAAGTACAAATCTTAAGAACCATGGGTCATTGATACCAACCATTATCCCACTGCAGTAACTGAATCTCGGTCAGTACACATTCCAGTGCAATCATTGTAACAGTATACATGATGTACATGTGATCTAGGCCTTGTCTTGATCACTGAAGAGTAGTTTGGCTTCATTAATTTACTTAAAAAATGCACCTACCTTGTATATGCGGTTTTATGACATTGTTTTTAACTTCGGATAAAGAGCCTATAGTGCAAGGCAAAAACATGGAAAAGGCAGGTTCTTCTTGCGGCTCCATTGTTTCAAGAAAGCATGTGGCTTCATCAATTAAGTGCTGACACCTGCAGCCCTTAATTAGAACTCATTACCAAAGTTCTCTTTGGTGGCAATAACAAACTGCTTCCAGAAGTGCTCCTACAGCATTTCTGTCTTAACTGTGGAAGAAAGATATTTTGAAGGTCTTTGGGACGTAGGCCCTAGAGAGAAGGGCTTGAATAAGAGACATTTAACAGATTACATTGTCAGATGATGCCTAACAAGCTTAATCAAAGATTTGATGACAAAATCTCCATAGATTCAGATCAGGAGTTGGAGAGGAGGATAATAGTTCATTCATATCACATATTCAGTAATCTTCATATCTACCGTGTACATTTATGTACATAATGTACAGAAATTACCATATCTGGAATTACCAACAGTATTGCAACAAAAAGGTGATTTTTCTACCTGAAGGAATTGTTTTGAAAATGATTTTTGGCACAAGTGAAGATTACATGAAGGTCCCCTTAACAGAGAAATTTCATTACCATTAACCCCCTCCCACATGCTTTTCAGGGGGTCCAAAAATCTGGTATTTAGGCGGTTGGACCCTTTTCGCAGCCACATTTCAGCATATTGTAAATGTCTTAAAGTTGTTATTCCTGCAGTAAAATGATGCCACTTCAGGGTTCTTTCAAAGCAATATTCATTCTGTTCCTCCAGGGACTGAGTGTGGCTGTCAGGATCCCCCAAAAAAGCAGATTTGGTTCGAAAATGCCCCTTGTGCCAGGCCCATTCTCTCCACACCAATGGGGTGTAGGATGCTGAAACTGGTTTTAATGAAAGTATTCGGCCTGAGGAAGGCGTTTCCAAAATTTGTTGTAATTCCTGCATTAAAATGATGCCACTTCAGGTTCAAAATATTAGGGTCATACCTCTTATAGTTTTGGAGATATTCCACTTTATAGATGGCTAGGAAACAGACGGTCGAGCCCAAAGAAGTGCCACGCCCACTTTTTTGGACCCTTGTAGAAGGGAGACCATTTGGAGTATGAGTCTAATATTTTGGATTTTTCATATTGAGCCCATAAACTACAACATATGTGAAAATGGAGCAAATCAGGCACCATGGACTGGGGAGTTTTCTTGAAATAGGTTGATTTCAAATGGAATGCCCAAGCAGGTGGAGGCTAGGGTGGAGGTACCAACCACAAAAAAGTTCTCATCCTTATTAGGAGGATGTGAATCAAGTAGTAAAAACAAATGAGCCCAATTGTCCACATATATGTCCATATTACACTGTGTGCAGTAACTCACTGACTGTTGTGTTCTCGCTGCTGCAGCTAGGTGCAGACTTGCCTACTGTCTGCTGGTGAGTTTCCTGCCTGAGGGAATTTCACTCATTTATGTGAAGGAATCACACAGTTCTTCTTCGAACAGTGCCATTATAGTCTACACAAAGCTTGTTAGGAATGGCTGGAGCGGACACTCACCTGTTCTCCAGTTTAGAACGACTCACAAACACGCTCTCTAAACTGATCTCCTTCGTAGAGCCAGTGCTATGCAGCTGACAATTCACGTCGGCTTTCTGAATCAGTGACCCAGTGATTTTAAGTCCGGTGTTTCCTTGCCATTCATCACTTATATCAACTGCTGTGATATCCTCTTGGGATCCACCTAGTGGACATAAAAATGAGTGTTGTCATAAACTACGTCACGTTTCAACTGTGCGACCAATACAAATGCTTTTCTATATTAATTGTCCATATCATGCACATCATGTCCGTGTCTTCATTTATCCAACAGTCCATAAGCTCAGCTGTACATTTTTAGCTTGCTTTCAGCAGACAGTCAGAACCATTAAATAGTTGACATCAGGGGCACCGTAAGGGGGGGTAACCATGGACGATTCTAGGGGCCCAGCATTCACAGGGGCCCCACAGAGGACACAGTTATTATCATAAACATTTGTAAGCAAAATATATGGACACCTTAATGTTATATTTTACTTTTTGTAATAACTTGATCAAATGAAAAATTAATTTGTAGTTTGTTTCTCAATTATCAACTTTTTAAGAAAAATCTCAGCACATGCCGCCCCGCCCCTTTACTATTCATCATTTTGTACGGCCCAAGTTACGCTACTGCCTCTACCGGCTGCGTGCCCTTAGTGCAGACCAGTAGTGAACTGAGAACGAGAGAGGCAGGGTGCCGAAGTCAGGGTGCCAGAAAAGAAAAGAAAGGAAAGAATGAGCTGAGAGAGAGAAGAAAGGTCGACAGTTCATGACCCAGTTTTTTCAAAAGAAAGGTATATTTACGTATCTCGCCATTAACAAACTGACTAGCTAAATGGCTAGGATAGCTGAATTTGGCTACTGCCTGGATGAAAACTTCGTTTGCACTGTCATTCATGAATACCCCTGGGCCCTTGCGACAGAATATGAGATTAGTGTACTTTTGTCCAGATAAAGAGATAAATGAGTTTGTAGCCTTCATCCTGAATTATCGTAGCAACTTAAAAATAGCTCACCGTCCACTCATTAGGCTAGATTGCTGAAGGTGCATTTTGGAAAAATACGTTTTTGTCGATTTCCGGTGAACGTGTTCTAGGGATCAAAGTAAATAATCCTACCAAAGAACTTTGTCCTGCAACGTATATTCGCTGTGTATTTTGTAAAAACAAATTCTATTTGACCAAACCGATAGATTTCCCCAAAAACTACATCTCCCGCCACTAGGTGACATTCTAAAAGAATGGACAAAGAATATCACCTACTGGCGGGAGATGTAGTTTTTTTTTTCTCCAAAATGCACCTGTAATATTAAATGCCGTTTTGCACAGATGCAGCAGCCCCAGGAAATATTCCCTCAACCCCCCATTCACAAGATACAGTCGAATGGGAGGAAGGTTAGCACTAAAGGCTACAAGATGATACATGGCCTACAACAGTCCCTGAATAAAAGGCTTTGAGGTTAAGATTTCTGTAAACTTGAATATTCTTGCAAACTTGCTAGGCTACCTTTGTGTAGAATTGTTGAAATGAACTGAAAAACTGGCACGCTAAGACAGGTTTATGAGTTAGTTTTATTTAAAAATGCAAAGTTGATGTCCCCTTGCAGGTTATCCATGCCCAGCTCATTCCAATCAAAGAGTTAGCCTGTATCACAGCTGTGTGTAGCCAATGTAGCCTATATTGGTGCGTGTGCGTGTATATATATATATATATATATATATATATATATATAAGTCATGCCCAAAATAATTCATACCCCTATCCATTTTTGGGATTTTTCAAGATATTTTTTGACAAATCAAATTTATTCTTGCACAAATGACACAGTAAGTTGACATAAGGCTGTAAGAATTACAGTAAACAAATTTTTCGAGAAATACAATACTTTTTGGTATTTTATTTGACAGATTTACAAAAAAATGCCATGTCCAGAATTATTCATACCCTTTTTCTCAGTAATTGATAGCAAAGCCTTTATTCACGATAACAGCCTCCAAACGCTTCCTGTGGTTGATCGCAAGGTTTCTACACGTTTCCACAGGGATTTTGGCCCACTCCTCTTTGGCAAACTTCTCCAGATCCAAAAGGTTTGATGGTTTCCTTGACATGACCTTGGTCTTCAGTTCCCTCCACAGCTTCTCGATAGGATTGAGGTCGGTGCTCTGGCTTGGCCACTCCAAAACGTTCAGTTTGTTTTCCACTAACCATGTCTTGACAGATTTGGCCGTGTGTTCAGGATCATTATCCTGTTAGAAGATCCATTCCTGCCCAAGACCAAGTTATTCGCCGGATTGTTTGATGTTTTCACTGAGGATCTGGATATACTGGGCATGAATGTAGATAACATTTAGATAACATTTCAAATGTTGAAACTGACACATTTTACATTTTTATCCACAAAGTGAGCTTATTTCAAATTTTCTGGCTGCAACAGGTTTCAAAAAAGTTGGGACACAGGCAAAAAAGGGCTGAAAAAGCAATTAATATATAACAGAATCAGCTGAAAGAACATTTAGCAAGCAATGAAGTTAACTGACTTCAGGTGTGTAACATGATTGGCTATAAAAGGGATCTCTTAGAGAGGCTGAGTCTCTCAGAAGTAAAGATGACCAGAGGCTCTCTAACCTGCGAAGGCTTGCGTAAAAAAAATTGTGGAATACTTTAAAAACAATGTTCCTCAACGTCAAATTGCAAAGGCTTGGAAGGTCTCATCATCGACAGTGCATAACATCATCAAAAGATTCAGAGAAACTGGAAAAATGTCTGTGTGTAAGGGACAAGGCCGAAGACCTTTACTGGATGCCCGGTGATCTTCGGGCCCTCAGACGCCACTGCATCACTCACTGGCATGATTCTGTCATTGACATTACTAAATCGGCCCAGGAATACTTCAAGAAACCACTGTCTGTAAACACAGTCCGCCGTGCCATCCACAGATGCCACCTAAAACTCTATCATGCAAAAAGGAAGCCATTGTTGAGCATGATCCAGAAGCGCAGCAGTTTTCTGTGGGCCAAGCCTCATTTAAAATGGACTGTAGCAAAGTGGCAAAGTGTCCTGTGGTCAGATGAGCCCAAATTTGACATTCTTGTTGGAAATCATGGGCGTCGTGTCCTCCGGGCAAAAGAGGAGAAAGACCACCCCTCCTGTAATCAGCATTCAGTTCAAAAGCCAGCATCTCTGATGGTATGGGGATGCATTAGTGCATACGGTGTGGGACACTTGCATGTTTTAAAAAGCACCATGAATGCTGAAAGGTATATAAAGGTTTTAGAACAGGGGTGGGGAACCTTATCCGGAAAGAGCCGGTGTGGGTGCAGGCTTTCATTTTAACCAAGCAGCTACACACCTGATTCTACTAATCAATCTCTGGGATCTTTGCTAAAGACCTTGATTCGTAGAATCAGGTGTGTAATTACCTAGTTGGAATGAAAGCCTGCACCCACACCGGCCCTTTCTGGAAAAGGTTCCCCACCCCTGTTTTAGAACAACATATGCTCCCCTCCAGATGACATCTACTCCAGGGAAGGCCTTGTATATTTCAGCAGGACAATGCAAAACCATATACTGCAGCTATTACAACAGCATGGCTTTGTAGTAGAAGAGTCTGTGTGCTGAACTGGCCTGCCTGCAGTCCTGATCTTTCAGCGATTGAGAACATTTGGCGCATAATTAAATGAAAAGTCCGTCAAAGGAGACCCAAAACTCTCCAGCAGCTGGAAGCCTGTATTAAACAAGAGTGGGATCAAATTCCAATGGCTGATGTCAAGAAACTTGTCTCCTCAATGCCCAGACGCCTCCACTCTGCTACACCATGGTAACCAGGCCCAACTGTCCCAACTGTTTTGAGACCTGTAGCAGCCATCAAATTTGAAACGAGCTCATTTTGTAGACAAAATTTCCTTTTTCAACATTTCCTATGCTATCTCTGTTCTATTGTGAATAAAATACTGGCTGGTGTGATTTGAAAGTCACTGCGTTTTGATTTTATTCAGAATTTACACTTTGTCCCAACTATTTTAGAATTGGGGTTGTATATATATGTGTGTGTGTGTGTGTGTGTGTGTGTGTGCTGTATATTGGGGGGGGGGATTGATGTCCAGTCATAGGGCCAAAAATTGCTAGCGGAGCCCCTAATCACAGCATCCTGTTGGCTGTGTTGCCTGAAAGGCTCTGGTCAACAATCACTCCCAGATCTTTTTCAAGTCAAATGAATTCAAACATTGAACCTCCCATAAAATAATCCTGTCAAATGTTTATTTCCCCACACATCGCAGTGCAAACTTTAAACTTTGATTTGAAGGCTGCAGAAATT
This sequence comes from Gymnothorax javanicus, assembly GCA_029692085.1. NCBI lineage: Eukaryota > Metazoa > Chordata > Actinopteri > Anguilliformes > Muraenidae > Gymnothorax > Gymnothorax javanicus. The sequence goes on from CM056200.1 coordinate 108,132,587, forward strand.
CTTATCTGTTGTACCCCCTTTTAAAGGAATAATCAGTGGCTTTCCACCAGTTCCAGGACCCGGTGTGTGCAATGCCCTCATGTGTCCTTTAACAAGGAAGCCAATTGATTTCCAGGTGTGGCATGACATCTGGAATCTGATGCGGTTAACTTTCAACATGAACTCCAAAGAGGCATCACTTGCAGTAAAGCAATCCATCATTAATCAGAAAACTCAAAACCAAGCCCATCGGGGGCCTCCAGCTCACACCCACCCGGGGTGAATGGCTGAACATGTGATCTGCAAAAATCTGCAACCTACCCTTAAAAACTGCATGCTGAAAAAGCACTAGCAGTAGACGACAATGAAATTCATGGCTGCCTACTGTCTCGTGCACAAAGTTGTTCCACTAAATATTCTCCACAGATCCTCCGACCCAAGATAAGCAGCTGGGTGATTCCATGTCAAATGAGCCAAGGGGTGGAATCAACCGGTCACAGAATTTGCCAATTTTTTCACCATTTGTTGGTGCATGGGTGGAGATGAGAACCCCAAGTTTTTTTGTGTCAACTCCGACTCATTATCGAATGACGGCCATTTAAAAATTGGCCCAACACGTCTCCAGACGTAACCCGCCCACTTTTTTAAAAAAAAAGGTTTTCTTCAATAAATCAAAAACTGAACATGATATATAGATGAAACTTGGTATATTACAGTAACTTTTCATGCACAATCAGAATCTCCCATCAGAATTGAGCTATCTGCATTAGTTACTGAGAAAAATGAGAAAAACTGTTTTGGGGGTACCGATCTTTGACCCCCCTGTACCACACTTCTGTCAACCTGTACCAAGCTGCAAATTTTATTTGTTACTTAACACCACCTCATTCAGCATAGCATATATGTGAAAATTAAAACCGTGTTATGCCCCATTACAGAAAAATCACAAAAAATGTAAAAACAACAATTTTGCACTTTCGCATGGTGTACATTGATATGATTATAGGTACTTTTTGTATGCTATAATAAATGGTGAGTTTTTTGCTTTCAAAGATTTTTCTAGAAATTGAAGGTAATCTTAGATTTAAATGCCAACTTTTTGGTTGCAGCATCTTGTGCACTGAAGTGAACTTGGTTCGTAGCTGGTATTGCATCATCAGTCGGGTGTGGCCTGATTGGCTTCTTGGCTGAGTGGCTTCTTCTGGTCATTGTTTCAAAGAAAGCCACGGCAGAACGACTTGAGAGGTGAACTCTTGGAAGGGTCCTCACTCTGAATATCACAACAATACTGATTTTGCTGGTATAAATGCTGAGTGCAACAAGCCACGGTAAAAGTTCGTGTGACGGTATAGGAGCAACTGTCAAGCAGTTGGTAGCTCACGCCTCCTTACAGGCACCAACACAGGGTGAGATTTTAAGTTCAGACAGATTCTTTCAATGGTCTAAAGATAATATACCAGGCATTGAGTTCAGATATGTTAGCAGTGAAGAAATTGCCGAACATGGGCAAGCCATCAGTGAAAGACTGGCAGCTGGAAAAACAATTCCAGGTACACAAAGCATCACAAATTTGTTCCGACTGCAGAAGGTGTGAGGATGTACAGACTATCAGCTGATGAAATGTGCACTTGCATTTGTACACTTGCATTATTTACATTTCCCTGTACATTCTTATGTATATTTTATGCGAAAGCGCAAGATTATAGTTTTTACATTTTTTGTGATTTTTCTGTAAAGGGGCATACCACAATTTTAATTTTCACATATATGCTGAATGAGGTGGTGTTAAGTAACATATAAAATTTGCAGCTTGGTACAGGTTGGCAGAAGTGTGGTACAGGGGGGGTCAAAGATTGGTACCCCCAAAATTAGTTTTTGTTTTTTTTCTGAGCAGGTTCCGCCTCAGATGATGCAGATTTACGTTTCAGCCAGCGGTCTATGTTTGTTTCCTCAAACTTAATATCACGGTTAGATTCTCTGTGTTGTGCTAGCAGGAGGTACAGTGAGAGCTACAGGTGTGTTCAGGGTCGAAGTTAGACAGTCGGACACAGCGGTTGCGGCCAGTCATCCTGCGGTAAGCACCGCTGCAGACGTTGGTTGAATATGAATATACATCGCTGTAAATGTGTGCGGGAATTCCCCACATTATAAGTGTTGGATTTGCGGGATTAATCAATTATTAATCAATTAATTAATTATCAATTAAATTGTGCGCAATTCCCCGGCTGATATTCAGGCCCTGGCAGATACCTTAAATTTCTTATGAGCCATGTTCACTCAGAAAGATTTTAACTGTGGTGCCTAGGCGGAGGGTTGCATTATCAGAGTGCCTCTAATATAAAGCATTCTACGCTCTCTATTGACCAGCAAGCCCTGTTTGGCACCACTCACCTCATCACAACATACCACATATCTTCAGCAGTGCTAGCCCTAAAACTGCGAGTTGGCCAAAGTATCAAGCAAAGACCAATAAAATTAATTTCCTGTCCTCTGGGGCTTCTGACAAATGCAAACAACTGAAACACAGTTTTTGTGGTTAAGTGTTAGAAACAGTCTCACCATAAATGGAAAAAAGTTACCAGTGTTGGGAAATAAAATATGAAAGATCCATCTGGAACTCAAGTCATGTTTCTGTACATACATATCAACTCCGTAAATCACTCACCGAAGTCCACAGCATCCTTGCTCTGGAGTAACTCCAGCAGTTGAACCCCCGTGGGATGGTAGCGCTCCTTTCTGAAGAATAAAAGCCTCGTGGACTTTATAATCTTCATAATGGACAGCACATTCAGACGCTTTGACTCGTAGAGACTGGAGAGCGATTTTAGGTCACCCCCATCATCCACTTCCTTCAGAATGGTTTTAGTCAACTTTTTAAACATTTTACTCCAACTCTGCTTTCAGCTGTAACGAAGAAAAAAAATGGTACTGAACACAACAAATAGCAGTGAATGGCTCTGCTAGTGTACATTCCAGGGCAGCAAAAAAAAAAAAAAAAATCCCCATTCCCACCATAAAACACACAAAATATAAATAAAATGTAAATTTATGTTTATGAAATTCTTGACTAAATTTCAAAATCCAGCACTTCAGTGAGGATGTGCAGACTGTTCCTGCCTCTAACACAAGGTCTGGTCTGTTCTGGTCCCGGCACTGTTTCTTTTCAGAACCATTAGAACAGAGTCCGAACATTTCAGTCACACTTTTTCATGAGCGACAGACAGCAACATTTTTGCCATTTAGCAAAAATATAATCTTTAGGAAGTCTACATCATGAAATCCGATGAGATTTTTTTCTAACCTGAACTTTCACTGTCGTCTGCTGTCAATTTGTGAAGTGCGCCATCTTCACTTCTGGTTCTTGCTCTGCTTTCAATTTTTTTTTACACAACACTGCCACCGAGTCGGTGTAATTAGTATTATTCTTTCAATTCCATGATGCTAATAGGAACAAACATCCAAAAATGGGTTTTGACCAGTTTTTATTGCCACAATTGATTGTGAAAAAAGGTCGACCATGCGGTTACAGTGCCTGTAAAAATTTTAATTATATATAGGCTAGTGCCTAATACATACAAATTTCTAGAGACATTATTAAACGAGGAATAAATAGATTGATTTTGTCACATGACCTTGACCTTGAAGACCAAAGTCAAATCCAATATGATGTGTTTGATCAGCATACATGATTTGTCATTAGTATCCAATACATACCCAAGATCTAAAGCCAACATTAAAGGACTTTTAGGCCGTTTTGTCATTACCTGGACCTTGTTGCCAAAGGTCAAATCCACTATGTCGAAAACAACCAGCATACATGATTTGCTATTAGTGCCCAATACATACTTTAGCTCTACAAACAATATTAAACAAATATGGGCCACTTTTGTCATATAACCTTGACCTTGAGGCCCAACATCAAATTTGACTGACTGCCCAAGAATGTTCAGCATACATGGTTTCCTATAGATGCCCCAAACATACCTGAGCTCTAATTGCCATATTCAGCAAGTTATAGCAATTTTTGCCATTTGATCTTGACGCCCAATGTCATGTTCAACTTGCAGAGAATGTTTGGCTTACATGATTCCCAATAGGTGCCTCACACATACCTAAGCTCTAAATGCCACACTAAGCTGTTATAACACATTTTTGCCATTTGACCTTCACCTTGAGGCTCAAGGTGAAATTCGAACAACCGAGAATGTTTGGCATACATGATTCCCTTTAGGTGCCTCATACACATCTAAGCTCTAAATGTCATATTAAGCAAGTTATAGCACATTTTTGCCATTTGGCCTTGACCTTGAGGGCCAAGGTGAAATGTGACTGACTCACAATGTTCGGCATACCTGATTCCCTATAGGTGCCTCATACATACCTAAGCTCTAAATGCTATATTAAGAGAGTTATAGCACATTTTTTGCCATTTGACCTTGACCTGAGGCCCAAGGTGAAATGTGACTGACTCACAATGTTCGGCATACCTGATTCCCTATAGGTGCCTCATACATACCTAAGCTCTAAATGCTATATTAAGAGAGTTATAGCACATTTTTGCCATTTGACCTTGACCTGGAGGCCCAAGGTGAAATGTGACTGACTCACAATGTTCGGCATACCTGATTCCCTATAGGTGCCTCATACATACCTAAGCTCTAAATGCTATATTAAGAGAGTTATAGCACATTTTTGCCATTTGACCTTGAGCTGGAGGCCCAAGGTGAAATGTGACTGACTCACAATGTTCGGCATACCTGATTCCTTACAGGTGCCTCATACATACCTAAGCTCTAAATGCTATATTAAGAGAGTTATAGCACATTTTTGCCATTTGACCTTGAGGCCCAAGGTGAAATGTGACTGACTCGCAATGTTCGGCATACCCGATTACCTATAGGCGCCTCATACATACCTAAGCTCTAAATGCTAACTTAAGAGAGTTATAGCACAAAACACCCCGAAAAATGATGAAGTCCAGACACATTGCCTAGGTGGCGCTATGAAGGAGCGATTCAATCAAAACGCCGTTTACACCGTTGAAGCAGGTCATGATACTGATTCCACTGCTGCGATTAAAAAAAAATTCATCAGACGGTTTTTTAGAAAATTGCACCTAAGTGCCAAAAATGGCCATTTTTGACATAAAAATGGCCGCCAAGTCTAAACGAACGATTCAATCAAAAAATTTTTTGCTCGGGCATTAACTTGATGACCGATTTTATCACATCCCCAAATTTAAAAAAAAATTCATCAGACCGTTTTTGAGATACGGCTTTAAACGGACGACGCCGCCGGACGCAAAGTGACGACAATAGGTTACTGGCCTACGGCCGGCAACCTAAAAATTCCCCAAACTTCTCAAGCATGCACACGATGCAAACAGATTGAAACTCCACCACGAATTCACAGGTATACCTTACTTCGCACTTTCAATGTGTTTTCGCCCACAGAAATATGGGTGGTTAGTATAATTTATTCTCCGAGGGTTTCGGCAAAGATATATGTGGTTACTCTAGCAACTCCGCATTTGCAGGCCATCTTCTGTATTTAAAACAGCGACGAAGGTACGCTTTCCACACGTACTAATAAGGTTGGGGTTTGTATTTCTGCTCCTTTGATGTCGCACTGCATGTATGAAAGTGTTTATCGACTGGACTCTACCACGCAAGTGCCCCAGCTGACATAGTCCCTTTAAGAGATTAAATCCAACCCCTTTGCACCGAGCTCCTTACTATGCGCCCAGATATCCCGCCGTTTAACTAGCAGAAATGGATTTGGACATGCCCTAAATGCACGTGCGCCACACGCGAGCACTTAGATCGTTAAAATAGGACCCAAAGAATTTTCAGAGATCGCCAAACCCTTTGTTCTTTTTACTCTGCCGGGGTTGCAGCTGAAATAGTAAGGCTAAAATTGTCATACACGCCATAAGAATACATCCAAGCATCATATCAATTTAATGAAATAGACAACTGTAATTAGTCAGATCTACTCACGCCTTACTGATGGGGCAGTGATATTATAAACGATAAAAAGACATGCACATCCCTATTGACTAATCCGGCGAAACCCGGAAGTTGCGTTTGCCGCCATTGCTGCGGGCCAAACATCATTGGAAATGAACGGATGTCTATGGAGAGCACCGGTGGCACTCTACATTTTAGCCCTCTATTTAAAAGTTTTTCTTTTTCTGAACTCAAATGCCGGGAAGAAACTGTTCTGTGTTTGGCTGCTCAAATAGCAGTGGGAAAATTCAAATTTGGAATAAGAGTATATGCGAAATCCACACACCTTTGGCATATAGTGACAGCCCCTGTTTAGCACCATATTCACTGCACAGATTCCCTGCAAAGGAGGACGACGTTCACCAGCAGTGGATTGCACACATGAATCGCAAGCATTTCTTATCAACTGCATGCCAGGCGGTTTATGAAATAATCCTGAATACCTGCAAAAGATTTATCTTTGTTTACCGATAGCGGTCCCAAGCTGCTGAGGTGAATGTTTGCGCTACCTGTTAGTGCTAATAACGTGGTAAAACTCAACGCAAACATTTGAATAGCTAATATGACCGTCAATATAAAATAATCTGGAATCGGCTACCAGTAAAAAAAATAGAGTATTTATTTGAATCTGGCTCGGATAAGAGTTATCCGGTAGCCTACGTTAGCGTAGCCTACATATCTGTAGTTATTTTGCTGTAGGCTTATTATTAACACAAACATTTAAAAACTGACCATTGATACTTAATTATAATTATAATTAACTAACGCATTTACACACTCAGCGATTTTTTGCCAACTGTCCTTCCTGAATTTGGCAGGTGCAACGGTGTTACTGCCTGGATGAAATATTTATATTTTTCATATTTTTTTAATATACGCATTTGCTCCTCATTTGAAAAGTACGCCGCTCTGCTTCCCGTCGGTTTGTCCATGTTTAAGATTGGTCATTGCTTCAAACACCGCCCTTGTCATGTGAAAGCGTACACACCTGGATTGCAAAAACCTGGGTTCACTTACCAAGCTGAAAACCAGCTTTGTAGGACTGCTTAGCGTGATCGCGATTGTTGGGTAAAATGAAGCCAGATAACAGGAAGATTCCCTGGGTATGTTGAACTTGCGTCGTAGTACAGGCCCCTCGTCAGCTCCATGCCAAAATAGGTGGAACAGCTTATCAAGAACCATGGAGGACACATCTAGTACTCAGTGCTGAATGTAGATGCTGTTAACCTGTTAAATGCATGAGGCCTGTGGCCATGGCCTGGTAGCCTCTGAAAATTCACCCCACACACCCAAATTAATAGGCAAAGTCCTGTTCAGAAGTGTATGATGCAAGTGGAAATATATCTCTTTATTCCAGTCTCAGTTACTCTCTGACAGTAAGTCACAACATTTTATGATGCATTTCATTGAAAACCTCTATGTCTTACCTTTCCAATGAGACCGTGCATGTGTAGTTTATAGAACCATTGTATGTGGGAGCAGTGAGCATTTGAAATGTGGTATACCAATCCGGGCCGAGTGTGAGAAAATTCAGGTGACAGTTAAGAGGTTAAAGTAATAAAAAGCCCGAAAACCCTTGTTGTTTGGTTTTTCCCGCTCCAGCCTGCTTTATCCAGCTAATTTACACAAGACTGTACTAGTCTGGGGATCTTGGGCCCCCAGCTGTGTGAATCTGAAGATAATCCTCCCATTTATTTTCAGTCTTTTCCTTCTCTGCCCCCGGATATGCAGTGCTATCACGTGCCCTTATGCTTTCAATATACTGAAGTCTATTTCTGGTGTGAGCAGAGTCCATGGTGGTATGACTGGCCGGAGTATTTGGGGCCTCTCCTACCTCTCCCAGTCCTGGACTCTCCACCTCTTCTCTCATACAATGAACTGCTTTCTCCTTTTCCCTACTCCACACTGCCAAACACAGTCCAACGCTGCTTTCGCTTGGCACCTCCCTTAATGTCAACTCAATGTAACTACACTGAACAAAAATAGAAACGCCCCATGTCAAATCTTTGAGTTTTTATTGACATTAGGGTTATGCAATATATGAATAATGACCAATATATTGTTAATGACTAATCTTCAGATCACCGTCCATTACATCTTGATCTACATCTTTACACCTTCTTCCGCCTTCTGAGGAGAGCAGTCGCACCCTATCTCTGCTCCTGCCTGCGTCTTCTTTCTTTGTCTTGTTTTGTCCTGTTACCCCCTCTTTTTTCCTTTTTTGGACCCTCCGTCTGCTTCTGAGGCTCTCAAGTAAAGATGGAATTAATTAGCTGGTCCCTGAATGCGAATGACAGAATTTTTTCACCAAGAAGCGGAGCACCTGGCGAACCGCGCTGCCCGGACGCGACTTTTGCTGCTGGCTATGTTCGGGACGCGTGGTCGAGATGGCAAGTTCTTTGTCTGGCGGCACTATCCCTTGAAGACGTGGAGGATGTTTACCTATTTGGATTTATGGTGACGGGATTTCTCCTAATTGGCATGGGAGTTGCTCTGATCTACCGCAAAGTGCGCGAGCTGGGAGCGAGGAAAATGCCCAACGCGCTGCCTAGCACCGAAATTATTATGGAGCGCCTCAGTGGAGTATCAGAGAATGGTGAGCTGCTCAAAAAGACTCTGGGATCATCTGCAGAAATGCACAGAAAGATGGATGCTGTTGTGAGTCAGTGTGGGGAGTTTGTGCGTTTGACTGTGAATTTGGGCAAGAGACAGGATGAGATGATGGGAGAACTGGTGGCCCTGAAGCATGAAGTTAAAAATTTACAAAATGAATAGCGGATCAATCGAAATTGCTTGTTCCACCCGAAATTGAATAGAATTCGGCACCCCCCACTCCGCGTCTCCCCTCTGTCTGCCTCACCCTCACACGGACCGGCCCTCATCATCAACATTCCCTTATCCTTCCTCTGGCAAGGACAGAACACTCTGCCCCTGATAAGGACTTCTGGACTCTGCATTACACCCCCCCCCCCTCGCCACAGGCTGCCTCCGCATTTTTCATTAACCCTTTATTTTTCATTAACCCCTACTTCCCCCACCTCCCATCCCCCCCATTCCCATGAAAAAAAAAAAAATTCCCACGCGTTTCCAGCGTGTCGTGTTATAAACCTGATGTGTATTATGTCTGATGTCATCAATATGTGTTATTTTCTGTGTTCTGTGTTAACTGCAACCTTTAATTTCGAAGAAGAAAGTGGAGCTGGCAGCGCGACGCACGTTGCAGCAGCCCAGAGCACTTTCTCTCCAAACTTAATTTCGTTGTTATTCTGTAACAATGACAATAAAGTTCATCTGAATCTGAATCTGAATCTGATATTGGCATCTGCAAAGGAGTGACAATCCTTTGAACACGTTGGGGGTCAGGCTGAAGAAATTGAATGTTCAATATCTTGTGTGTCCACCATTTGCGTCTCTCAGAGCAACACATCTCCTTCACATGGAGTTGATCAGGTTGTCTATCGTGGCCTGTGGAATGTTATTCCATTCTTCCCGGAGGGCCACACGGAGCTGGCGCACATTATCCCGAACTGGAACACGGTCGCGGACACGTCGATCCAGAACATCCCAAAGATGCTCTATGGGCGACATGTCCGGCGAATACGCAGGCCAGTCCAGAACTGGAATGTGTTCTGCCTCAAGGAACTGCATGCAGACCGCTCTGGTGGACATCCCTGCATCCAGCATGCCATAGGCACGTTCCCGCATGACCTGAGACATCTGAGGCATGATGACTTGACAAAATTTGACATTTTGGGGTGGCCTTTTATTGTCCCCAGTATAAGGAGTGTCTGGGTACTGCTCATTCTGTCTGATCACCGTCTGGAAATGCCACACCCATGTACTGAGTGAAATCACTGCATCACTGAGCAAATGCTCACTGACAGAGAGAGATGGATTAAAAAATGGTACACAAATCAAGAGAAATATCCCTATTGTACAAGTAAAAGTCAGCATGTGCTCACTTAGAGTTGTTAACTCCATGTGGCATCAATATTTGACATGGGGCGTTTATATTTTTGTTCAGTGTATATACTGCATTGCTGATTTTGCTCGCTGAATTGCCAGTGATGATACTCTCTAGTCAACAAATAAAGCCAGGATTGGAGTGGCATGGACAGACCCACAATATATTCTCAGTGCATTAGCCTGTATTACATGCAGCCCTCTTAAATGAGATTTGGCTGCTGTTCCCTTACACTAACAACCATAATCCAGTCTTGCCCTTATCACTGCCCTGTAGATCATTAATTGTGCATCTCACCCAGCTGCCCATGAACTTCCTGCATTACATTTATCACCCTCTCACACTTAATCACATTACTCATCTGAATTTTCCATGTCTGTTGCTCATTGAGGGGCACTCCTAAGAATTTGAATTATTTTGCCCTCTCAGCTGTTTCTCCATGTAAACAAAGTTTTACATTCAATTTCTTATAACCAAATATAACATTGAGATTTTTTCACAGAAATCTTATATCCTACTTTTCACCCTAATTAGTGACTATATTTTATTAATGGCTTCCTGCATTTGATGAGTAGTTTGTTTAATATTTCTGCATCTTTTCCAGAAGGCTCTTTAGTCTGCAAACAGAGAGTCCTAAACCAGTCCCAGTATCTTGAAAAATATTTTTATCCTAACGTTAAAAAGCACTGGACTGACTAATCTTCCCCAGAGAGTTCCGTTTTCAATACCGGTACCATCAGAAAAGGCATTTCCAATCTCATCTTTAATGATTCTGTTCTTCAAGAAGTCCTGACTCGTATTATACAAATGTCCTCTTACTACAGCCTCACAAAGCTTAAAGGGGACCTATTATGCTGATCCTTCTTTTAATGCATATAGGTAATGTTATAATGTTGGATGTCCATGCTCAACCTCTGAAAAGTTTCTAAACATAAGATACAGGGGTTTTGCCGTAATCCAAGAGCGTGATTTCGTGAAAGTGATTTCCTCTCTGAACAGCTCCTCCCGAGATCTTCACAAGATCTGGGCAAAACCTGACATCAGGTTGTGCCGTCCAATTAGTACAGACCTAGCCAAAGCCAATCACGGCGCTGCCCACACCGGAAACTATTCTAGTAGATATGAACAACCGCGGATCATACTATGCCTTAGTAGCATCTACACTTCCAGAAATACAAAAGAAGAACCGCAGATCATTTGAGGTGCAATTTTGTCAGTATCTCTCCCAAAGCTGCTCGTCCGTTTACTTTTGGACGCAAAGAAAAGCTCCTATTTCTCCCCCAAAAGACCATGCCTCCAGAAATCAGTGGGTAGCTTTCTTGTTTGCTGGCAGCGAACAGCCACGGCCAAAGGGAACGTTAGCCGTTTGTGCTCAGCATTTCACCAAAGACAGCTTTGTCAATAAAGGATAATTCGACACAGGATAAGCGCTTCAGCTGCTTCTCAAACCTGAAGCAGTTGCATCGAACAAGCGCTCGGAGCCACAAGCTGTAAGTAACAGCAAATAATGTAAGTGAAGCTAACGAGTTAAGGGAGGCTAGCAGGACCGCTAACGATAGTTAGCACTAACAACTGGCCTCAAACGCAGGCTTTGTAAAATATCTGAAGATAAAGCCTGTATCGGTCGCGACTGTCCGCGACTCACAAGCTATGTTTCCATCCACTTGTCAATCGAATTATCTGAAGTTCGCCAAAAATATTCATGCGAATAAAGCTGGTGAAAACACCAAAGTTTCCATCTAACGGCATTAAAGCGAATAAAAAGTAGTGTGTAATGACGCCACATGCTGTTATGCAATCAAATTGGTGTATCGAGTACATTTCTGACATTCTAAGCTGTTTCCATTCATTTTCGCACTGAATCGCAGAACCTTCAAGTGAACAAAAGTAGTTTGTTAGCCAACTAATTTAGCTGGTTAGCCAAAATGGATCGCGTTTACCAACAAATGACGATAATTGCACAAGTTGTAGTAGTGCTTAGATGCCAGCTATTAGCAGCATAGCAGACCATTATCAGAAGGAAACGATGGCATCAAAACACCGTCAAGATGCAGTAGCAGATTTATTCGGTGAATAACGTTTCCATCAGCATTTATGGCATAAGCCTTTTACCGATCAAGAGAAAATCCGATGAGATGGACCGTACAAACCATGAGTCGATAGTCTTGAAATCATGTCTAATTTCACTGTCTCCAAGAGGCATTTTTAATTCGATATTACTTAATTCGTTTAAGAACGTGTGGATGGAAACATGGCTACAGATGCAGAAGCAGTTGCTTCACAGCATAAGCCTGCCCAACTGATGGCCTGTTGAATGCGGCTGTAGCACTGCGGCTAACGTAGCCAAGTTACTGTTGCTAATGTTTGTGTCCTAAATATGCAAGAGTAATATCAGGGGAAATTCAACAGAAGGTGTGTGAACATAAACCTCATTTGAAGCGAACTTTTTATACTTGTGTGTAATTTAGATGCTTGGTACAACTGCCCCCCCGGTAACGGAATTTACTGTCTGTAAAACCTGTATTGCAGGGTAACGTTTATCTCTGTAGTTGTTATGACCGCTCAGTTATCAGCTACTGCATGTTAGTTTGCGTGCTGTGCAAATTAAAATGCTCCTGGTAACTAACAGGCAGTAATTCTGATCGGTATGCTTGCGTTACTTCGGTAAGCATCAATGTGGCAGTTCCATCATAGCGTTGCCTGATTGTAGCCACTACAGTTGAAGCTAACCGGAGAGGTGCTGTATGTGGCTGCGAAGGCTGCAGTTAGACCAGACGTAGGTTTTGCAGAGCTTGGGGCACGTTTTTGGGTGCTTGTGAAATGATCGCTTTACTTATCCATGACCGGGGTCAGCCTGATACTTCTCCAATACCTGGGCAGGCTCTCTGATGCTACCGGTGAAAGCAATAGGGAAGCGCACAGGCTATAACGTGTCTGGTATAACAAACGATTTCTCTGCATTGCCGTCGATTGAATATTAAATTCTTTCCTGTAAAAGTTATCGATTCGCTAGCTCCACATAAGCAACGGTTCACGCAAACGGAACTTACGGTCTGTAAAACCTGTATTATGCTCATAACATAACCGGAGCTCTATCTAGCTCTCGCGTACTATCCATAACGCGCCCATTCTCCGCGAGGAAACGCTGGTCGTTCCGCACAATAAGTAAACCATTACCACGGGCAATTTCCGAAAAGGCCGTTTAGCCTGGAGCTTTCGCCGCTCCGTCATATACCAGCGCAGAAGCTGTTCGTTTCACCACACTAACAACACACCACAGCTATGCACACGAACCAGCAGGTCCTAATACACACCGAAGCAGTCCATAAGCTGTTGGTCCACTTTTAGCTGTTCCTCACTGTCCATGTTTCCCTCTAAACTCAGACCCACCGGATTTCTACGGTCTCCGGTCTACACTTGGGCATGTCGACCCGTTCTACAAATGTGTCTATATGTGGTGGATTCTAGCTTTCCCTGCATCCTAGCTTTAAAGTAAAAAAACCGCTGTAACTCACCACTGTCGCTGTAGCAAACTGTAGCCGATAGCAAATTCGAGCTTGAGCTGCCAGACTTTCGCACTGCGTCCTCCACTTTCGCCGCAGCGTTTATTAGAACAAGTTCATTTCATTAGATCTATATTCAAGTATAGCGTTAAGATTTTGGAATTTCCCCGCCTTATCCTTATCAGATGGCAGACGTGTCTCACGTTTCACTCTGGGGAGGCGGACCCGGAAAACTGCATTCTGCAGCCTCGTCCCGCCCAACTCCGCCCTCCACAGAGCTGGCCAGTCAGAAGAAAGTGGGCACACGGGGAGTGGGGGCCATAGCGGAAGAGCCACCCCAATGAGGCATTTCAGGCAGAGACTACAATGGACTACAAATGGGGTTTTTTGAGGATGGCAGTATGAGCTAAATAAGGACCCTGTTTTGGACTTTGAACAATCAGGACTACTCTAGGGGAGTCCAAGATCAAAATATAACCTTGGAAATATAGCAAAATAGGTCCCCTTTAATAATTAGCCCCTCCTTCCACAGCAAGTCAGACCCAGGGTTCTGTTAATGTTCTCACTCTGAATGCACCGACCACGACTCAGTTCAGATAGCTAGTGCTTTTCCCGATCGGCACCATTTTTTCAAAGATCAGTTAAAATGAATGCATCCAGTGTCCAATAAAATCGCTAGAAACAAAACATAAATGATCCTAAATATGCTCCCCCATTTCTTTTTATTGTCAGAATAGCGAACTTTCGTTTCGACCCACGCCCCGTCTGCGCTGGTCTTCATTGATACTGAAAAATCACTGAAAACCTGCCCAACAGTGATGGAAACACCGAGCGCCATCCGAGCCCACATGTGCTGGGTATTCATGGTGAATTCAATCTGAGGCTGTGGGGAAATGAACGGTGCGGTTGTCTCAATCTAATGAAAGATAGGCAATTATAATTGCGCAGACTGATTGATTTCTGTAGTGCTGTACTTTGCAAGTCGAGAGAAAAGTTTTCTTGCTATATAAACGACAGAAAAACTAAATAAATCTCTGTCGAGGACAGTAACATTCTTTACATGTTAATTTATCAGTGTTTAATAACAGTGGCAGTCAGTGGACGGAAAACAGAGGGGGTGGAAAACATACCTTGAAACGGATGAGATTATTGACCCGATTTTAATCATTGTTCTTGGTTAACACATTTTCCAATAATATGAAAAATCCATTTGCAGTTAAGTACACAGTTTCCCTTTTTATGGAATGGCAAGGCGAGTGAATAATTAATTAAATAAAAATGTTTAATTCACGTGCCTTAATAGGTAACCCTTCACAAAAAAAACCTACTGTGGATTTTCCGCATTGACTTTTGCCACATCTTACAAAGCAAGAAATGCGCACTTTTTGCCTTCAGTTGACGCGTTTTATCTCTCGTCTTACTGAAGACAATTAGCTACACCTGAGAAGGGAGAGTTATAGTATCTTTTACCTTGGAAAATGACTGAAACAGATCAAGACTAATAAGCAGTTTAAAAACATTTATCGGCCTCCTTGTTCTCTGTCCAACAGGCGCCACTGAAGAAATGTTTGAAATATAAATGATAGTTGTTAAGTCGTATTCAGAAATGTAATCAAAAGTATTTGGATACAAAATAGAAAAACAAGTTTATGAATATGGCATCTATCTATGAAAATTAGAGGCATCTCGCTATGCACCGAGGAGCACATCAAAGAAACACAGTAATCTGGTGACTCAGAGGCAATACCTGCTTTCGAATTGATGCAAAAATTTTCCAGCTCACGCGCTGTGCGCACACGCATACAAACAATTCTCCGACCAGCACTCCAAGCATCCTGGGCAGAACCCTGCAGACCTACAGATTACAAAAAAAATATATAATTATGCCAATGTCAAATTTCAGACCTGCTCCGGAAACAAGACTCAAGAAACAAGTGATGGAGTTAATCACTGAAAGGTCAAAGGTCAGAAGTCACAAAAAACGTTTACAGATGTGAAGCCGAAGCTCGATTATCTTTGATGAGGCTTGGTAAAGGTAAGAAATTCAGTACAAATTAGTATGGCTGCTACATGCAGTTTCAGACTAATGGATCTGGACAGACACGCCTCGATAAACATTCCCACGACCTACCCTTTGGGTGGTGGGAAAATTCGCACCCTAACCCACTAGCCCAGGCCCTGTCCAGTCGGTCTCTTCTCGAAATACCATATTGTGCTCATAGATATATATTTAGAACACTAGATTGCTCTGATGTCATATTTACATTATCCAAAGTGAAGCATCCGGCCGCCATATTGATACACCCAACTTCTTCATAAAAATGAATGATTTCCTATGAGGCAAATTTCAAATAAGTCAATATAAGCGTCAAAACGCCGAGATGTGCGGCTGCCTTTTGCAGCAATATTCATTTGAAGGGCTGTAATAAAATGTTGCATGCGTAAGTTAAGGTAGAAACGCAAATTTGTCACTTTAATAGAAAAAATCGCGTTTGCGTGCTAGCTAGCTAATTAGCCGTCCCATTGACTTGAATAGACCCCCGACTAAAAGCAAACGCTAGCGACTGATAACGGTCACCAGCGAGCTACCTTGGTACCCTTGCTGTCGCGGGGACTGCATTGACTTAGCAGTTAATAAAACTAGCAAGGTGGCCAACAAGCTAGCTACTTGTAATCTACATTCAACAACAAAACTTCGTACCCGCATAATATTTAAAACAGTAGAGAAGTCGCTTTGTCTGTTTATACAGAGTTCCAAAAGACAAAGAGGGGAGAAAGGCTTGGCTGTTAGAAATCAAGAGAAAAAACCTTTCTCTATCCCCTCGATCCGTGCTGTGCAATGATCATTTTTGAGAGCAGTGTTTTAACGGGACAGGGGCAGAGATGAAGCTTAGTAAAGGAGTAGCCAGAGTTAACTAGCGCTTCCTTTTAACAACGTTGGCATTAGCCATATGATTCAATATAAACAATTCAGTTGACGGCAAATATGCTCAACCAGGGTACAATGAAGTGAGGAAACCAGAGAGTAATTTAATAACGTATTTGGACATTCGGCGACGTTTCTTATAACGGTGAAAACTTCCAAGCAATTATCTAATAAGAGGGTCATTAAAAGCCTCGGTCACATTAACTTAACTTTTCTGCTCGCACTTTAACGTTGACACCGAGTCACATTTTGATCTTTCCTTTATTAAGTGTGCCGCTCTCCATCCTCCAAAAAGCACATATTTAGGGAGACACAATGTTGCTCTGCACAGTAATACCAAAATAACACCGACTCGCACGCAAGTGTTTTTGAAAATGTAATTTTAAAATAGGCAAAAATGAATGGGAGTCTATGGATGAATTTTACTTCCGGGTGTATACGCTCCTGGAACAGATGCTTCACTTGAGCGTACCGTGTCAGCAATCTAGTGTTCTATATACAACCCCAATTGCAAAATAGTTGGGACGAAGTGTAAATTGTGAATAAAATCAAAATGCAATGACTTTCAGATCACATGAGCCAATATGTCATTTACAATAGAACATAGATAACATTTCAAATGTTGAAACTGAGACATTTTATATTTTTATCCACAAAATGAGCTTATTTCAAATTTTCTGGCTGCAACAGGTCTCAAAAAAGTTGGGACTCAGGCAAAAAAGGGCTGAAAAAGCAAATAATATATAATAGAATCAGCTGAAAGAACATTTAGCAAGTAATTAAGTTAACTGGCATCAAGTGGGTACTATGATTGGCTATAAAAGGGATGTCTTAGAGAGGCTGAGTCTCTCAGAAGTAAAGATGGCCAGAGGCTCTCCAACCTGTGAAGGCTTGCATAAAAAAAAATTGTGGAGTACTTTAAAAACAATGTTCCTCATCATCAAATTGCAAAGACTTTGAAGGTCTCATCATCGACTGCACAACATCATCAAAAGATTCAGAGAAACTGGAAAAATCTCTGTGCGTAAGGGACAAGGCTGAAGACCTTTACTGGATGCCCGTCATCTTCGGGCCCTCCGTGAAAGAAATTTAGTCATAAATTGCTTATTTTGTTATTAATTGCTTATCCTTGAGTGACCTAGGTCATGCGTAATTGTTTACCATTGTAATCTAGCTTGTGCGTAATGAGATGTGCTTTCTGTAACTGTGTGTTCCTGCCTTGCTTAACGGTGTGTTCCTGAGGAGATTGTTGGGACCAGAGATATTGAGTGTGATGCGTGCACTCAGCTGTGGAATGCTGAGAGAACATACATTTACATAAATCAGTTCCTTAAGGAGGAGTTATTAATAAATTGTACCTGTAATAAGGAGGAGAGTAGCGAATTGTTGGGAATATTCATGGAAGGGGGGAGCATTTAGGGCGTCGTGCTCATACAAATATCCACGCAAAGGAGGAATTCCTTTGTCCTTGTTTCTGCATGTAACTTGGGCCCTATATGCATATAGTAAAGACTGGATCCTATTTACAATCTCTGTCTCTGAGCGTTTCTTACAGGAATAAATATCATAATTTCCACCACACCCTCAGACGCCACTGCATCACTCAACGGCATGATTCTGTCATTGACATTACTAAATGGGCCCAGGAATACTTCAAGAAACCACTGTCTGTAAACACAGTCTGCCGTGCCATCCACAGATGCCACCTAAAACTCTATCATGCAAAAAGGAAGCCATTGTTGAGCATGATCCAGAAGCGCCGCCGTGTTCTGTGGGCCAAGGCTCATTTAAAATGGGCTATAGCAAAGTGGCAACGTGTCCTGTGGTCAGACGAGTCCAAATTTGACATTCTTGTAGGAAATCATGGGTGTCGTGAATGTTTTATCATGCTGGATTAAATAATTTGTAATTATGTTATGATGATATTGCCTGTTGAAGGAGGGGCTTTCCATTCAAGAGGGGTCCTGGTTTTAGCTACCAGGAGAGTATGGGTTGGTTTGGGCCACGGTGTAGATGGTGGTAACTGGCCTACCCAGTAAAGTGTGGAATATTTGTTGGGTTATGACATTTTTTTTGTGTATGTGAAAGTCTGTTGTTGGCTTTGTGGGTAACCAAAATAAACCAACTTTTGCACCAAAGCGCTGTCTGCAACTGCGCCATCATTTTGAAAAATTGTTTTGAGGCCTACGGACCCTCAGCCCAGAAAGTGGGTATGACACAGACAATAGCAATGTCACCATGAACTTCAGAAGCAAGCAAGCAAAGCAATTTAGTGAAGGATACAAATAATATTTATTTTTAATAAAACATACAGTTTTATAAAATTTGAGAAAGGGGAAAAAAAAAAACCCACGTGATAGAGACCTATGTCAAGTAAAGAGTTTTATATATACTGAACATACAAAACACAATGTAACGCTGATAAGGGATGTTATGCTCCCAAGTTCTAAAAATGATCAACATACAGAATGTCTTGCTTGAGTATTATGTGACTTTGCATTTTGTCGGGCCCCTTACACCTGCAGGGCCCCGACAGTTACACCACTGAAAATACCCCGTCCCTCCCCCTTCGGAACGTACAGTTGGCTAGCCAAGTATCTGCACCTGAGATCAAGAGATTCTGTTCCTTTGTGAAGTGCAGTCGTAAAAATGTTATTAAGTTAGTCAGGTTGCATCAAAAGAAAAGAATCTAAACGAAGATTGGAAAATACAAAAAAAAGAGGCAGAAAACGCAAAGAAAGTATAGCGATACTTCTTGTGATGTCACAAACCTGGGTTTGTTGACTACTGTGGTTGGCAAAAAGCAACAACATGACAGTTGATTTTATAGGTGAAGTAAAGTTGTCCTCCACTTTTCGTCATAATGCCAGTCAGTTACAGTGTTATTAACTGCACAAACCGTTTCGTGAAGGGTCTCCTGATCGAGAACCGAAAAAATCTACTTGGATTGATAGAATTTGACGCAAGAACTGGGTGCCGTCGACCCACTCGCGTGTTTGTACAATTCAGTTTCTGTCGGGTAAGTTGCAAGTTATTTTCCATCATTTCTAACATGACATTTTGCTAGGTTTTTGCATTTTATTATTCGATCATGGCAAGGGAATGATCATCTTTTTTGTGTTGGGTAATTCGATCGGTTCCTTATGCTTTCCAATAGCGAGTGACAGTTTAAGTGACAGTTCGGATATTAGTATTGGAAAGAATTCCGTTTTCAACCTTCGTTAGTATCGACTGAGATTAGTACTCATTTGGCTTATCTTGACTTTTGGGTACCCAGAGAAACATTTGAGTGTTTTAAAAACGTCCAGCGTACATCCAGTCAAGATAATTTAGAGTTTAATTTCTACTGCAGCTGTAACGGCGGCAGCCTTGTTAGTGATGACACACCAGGTGGCTAGGGAATGCGCAGTATACGCATTCGCGATATTAAATATGAATGATAATGGGTGCGGGGGATGGGGATGTTCGGTACGCAATCTCGCTCCCTGGCCCAGAGAGGGGTTGAACCAGCCCTGCCGGAATGTTTATATATATATATATATATAAAAATAATACTCGCACGTACGAAGTCAAGCCATAAACCACAAAATCGCTGGCTAGTTTAACTTCGTTCTGATGATGACACACGAAATGCACTTGTCCACTCGCTCACTCACTGTCTTTATTTTGTTTTCAATGTAGAACAATCACAACATGATGCCCTACATAGTGGGTGAGTGTACATTTCAAACGCGGCCCTATTCTAACCAAATCATCTCCATGGAAACTCAGCTGAGCTGTTAGATATCAAATCAGCCAATCACAGAGGGCCATGGCAGGACTGGTTCCCCACGCACAGAGAATCGCTGAGTCACTTGGTCAAAGAAATCCTTGCTCGCGCACACCTCAAACTCCTGCTTCTCACGCAAAAAAAAGTTCATCCTGTCACAATTTTTGATTGTGATTTTTGAATGGAAAAGAGAGAAATTTGACGTGCTGCCTGTCCTTTGACTGTTTGCTGAGCCAAAATTATGTACTTCTGTACTACAAAAACTATAGTACTATGACAACAACAAATTTTCCTACGTTTTTGTGAAATTTCATTAAGAGAGATTGAAATTTGTGGAAGTTTCAGCGATATGAAAAGTATTTTTTTCAGCCTCTCTGCTCCCAGCTCCCACTCAAGGTGTGACATCACGCACTCTAGCAATGAAAACCCAACTCCCATTCTTTCCAATGGGAAAATTTTTGTTGGTTTTTTGGGAATATTCTGGACACTGCACAACGAAACTCAACCAAAATCGATAGGCTTCATCCTCTAACCACTATCAACGTGCATGTGAAATATCAAAAGGATTGGATAAGAATTGCAGTCTGTAGAGCGTTCACAAGAAAATCTCTATGGACGCGCGACGACCGCAAATCCATAGTAGCCCCGGACACTCCGTCCGGGGATACAATAGTTGTGTGTGTTAACTGCTGTAATTTTGTGTGGGGCTGGCACCAGACAGTGCTGTGTGGGTAACCAATGACTGTAGTAGTTATAAATGCAGACCAGCTGTTTAGCTGATGCCCTAAGTTTTGTATGTCAATGTTGTTAGTAAAGGTGTAACTTGTTACATTAGATTACCATGAGATGACAATATTATCTCTATGTTTCTCTGTTGTACAACTAGAATAGGGAGAAGACTGATAAAAAATAACAGAGAGAAGACAAGTATAGGAGAGACTGATAGTAAAGGGTGAATGAGAGAAGAGGAAAAAAGCAGGAAATAAGTGTGGGAAGGCAAAAATAAGGAAGTAAACAACAGAGTAAAGGGAGGAGAGAGTGAGAGTCATATGAAAAGGTCAAGTGAAGGAGAGTAAAGAGAGAAGAAAGAAGGGTGAAGAAAAAAAGCATTGAGGGAGAAGAGAAAACAGACAGGGAGAGGGAAGAAGATGGCTCTTTCAAAGAAGCGCAAATGCCATTTTACTGACAAAATCCAGCAAGAATTTCCATTTACACGCCCCTGTCGCCCAGGCCAAGATGACACAATGGTCCACTGCACCCTTAGCCTGTCTTCTTTTTCAGTTGCCAGTGGGGGGAGATATTCTGTGGTGGAGCATCAGCAGTGAAAAAAACATAAAAAAGGTCTGACTGCCAATGCTGTTACACCCTCTATCACCACATTCTATAAGAAGACACAGCCTTCCCAAAAGGAGTGTGAGTTGGCTGTGCAAGAGGGCATTTTGGAGTACCACACTATGAAACACAATCATAGTTACCCAGTCTATGGACTGCACAGCACAACTGACAAAGAAGCTTCATGAGCCAAAGTTTCCATGTGCTCAGACCAAAGGTGAAGCCATAGTGAATAACGTGTTCGCACTGTGGGCAACCGCTATGGTAACACAGGACCTAGACCAGAATGAATATGTGTCCCTGTCTATTGATTCATCCAACCATGGACATGTGAAGCTGCTGCCAATAATGGTCAGGTATTGCAAAGCAAATGATGGCAGCATGTACATAGAAACAAAACTGCTTGATTTTGTTGAACTCAAAGGAGAAAAGGCAAAGAAACTTGCAGCTGAGGTCATGGTGGAGATGGAAAAATTCTCACTGGAAAATAAGGTTGTGGCATTCTCTGCTGACAATACAAACACCAACTTTGGCGGGTTGAATAGGGTGGGGAGAGCCAATGTCCACTGCAAGGTGAAAAATGCACTGCAGCGGGAGGTGATTGGCTTGGGTTGTCCTGCCCACATCATCCAAAATGCAACCAGAACAGCTTTGGATACCCTTCCCATTGATGTAGAGTACCTGCTCACAAAGATGTTTGGGTATTTTCATATTTACACCGTTAGAGTGGAAAGATTGAAGAGCTTTTGTGAATTTGTTGGCCAAGAGTATCACAACATCTTAGGATGCAGCAATGTTCGCTGGCTGTCCATGCTCCCTGCTCTAGAAAGAGTGCTTAAAATGTATGCACCATTGAAAGCCTTTTTTCTTTCTGAAGAAAAATGCCCTGTTGTCTTGCAAAAAGAATGTTTGAAGATCCACTGACTGAATTGTGGCTGGCCTTTGCCCATGGAAACCTGGCCATATTCAGCGACACAATCAAGAAGCTTGAAGGCCAGAACCGCTGTGCTGAGGAGTCAGCTGCAATCCTGAGAGACGTGGAGGTAAAACTGACAGTAAGAGGTGAGGACGGCTTCATTCCAGTCCTGGGAGACTTCTGGGGGAGCTTGTGCAAAATTCAGCAATTACTAGAGTAAACTTTCTCAAAACCTCTCATTCTTTCTTCACAACAGCTGTAAACTACTTGCAAGCTTGGGGAAAGCACACAGACAATTTAAACGACTTGCACTGTCTCCTTTTAAAAAAGAAACCCTCTGCGCTAAGAGATCCAGAAGGCAACAGTCACACTGCAGGAAAAATGCCGAATGTGACCATCAAAGAAGATGATTTGTTTGATGAGGTTTCTGCCTTGCAAGAGTTCCTAATAGGGGAATCACTGAAGAAATAAGGAGAATCTGGGACACCACTCAGTCAGAGATGGAGCACAATATTTACCCACTTCAAAGAAAATGACATTCCACACACTAATAACCAAGCTAGATTACTGTCTGTTTTCCTGTGTTTACCCGTAATGCACCAGTAGAGAGGGTGTTCTCACAAATGAATGATATGTGGACAGACAACAGAAATAGCTTCACTCGTCCTTCCATCAAGGCTATGCTTATTGTAAAGACAAACATCAACCTCCCTTGTGAGGAGTTTATGGAGATGCTGGCCAAAGACAGAGCCATCCAGGAAAAAATACATTCTTATCAGAAATATGCAAATCAAGGAAGGGGGGGGAGAGAAAGAGGGAATGAGGGAGAGTAACAGAGAGACAAAGTGAGAGAGGAGATAGAAGGAGAAACAGAAAATATATGAGCCCAATTTCTATACTGGAACTGTGAATGTAGTCTGTCCCCCTGAAGATTGACTTCTGTGAGTGCACTCTATAAATGTAGGCTATTCTTTGATTTTAATACAGTAGCATTTTGTTGGTGTTGTTTAGCCTTGCTGAAGCTGTTGCATGGGTGAATCAGTTTTTACCCCTCAGCCCGAATTTCGGCCAGAGGGGTATTGTCATCACCTGCGTGTCCTCTGTCGTCTGTCCATGATTTTGTCCGGGTCAGTATTCAGCAACTAATGATCACAGCTTCACCAAATTCGGTATGGTAACTCACTACGACCCATAGATGTGCAACGTCAGGTTTTTTGCTGGATTTGACCTTTGACCTTGGCCGAGGGGGTATTCAGCAACGCATTATGTTTATTTTATGAAAAAATCATATCTGCAGTAGATAAGTTGCACTTTGGAAATTTGGTTCGCACGAGGGCACATGGTCTGAAAAAGTTTAGCAACCTCTGATGTAGCACATTTCAAACAGAGCCAAATATATAGAGCAGATAAAAAAAGAGCACAAATGACAAAATTATATAAGTATATTACCAAAACCGATGTTATTTTTTTTTTAAAGAAACAAACTATTCACGTACTATTGGCTCTGTTCTATCAGTTTTGCTTGTGTTCTCCTGTGCTCTTATTCTACCCAAGCTCCTGAGGCGGAGGCTACGAAGGTGGACTGACTGAGTGGATTGATTTTATTTCATGTTGATAATATTTAATGATTTTTTCTTCACCGAAGCTGACAATATCCCAGATTTTCCTTTCAGAAATCTGGTCACCTTAATCAAGAGCCTCATTAGTTGCATCAGGTTTGCTTTGAGATAGAACACATCAAATACTTGCACTTGCTAGGGGTTTGTTGACAGTGACATTTGATTGCATATTAGATATATGGCTGTTAAGAGAATTGTCCAAAAAGGTAATAGAGGAGATCATTGCCTGGCAAAAACAAGGAAAAGGATACAAAAAGGTAGCACAGGCACTGAATGTTCGTAAAGACACAATTGGAAGCATAGCTCGCAAGTTCAGAGTTAAAGGAAGAGTGGCTACAGTACCAGGATGTGGCAGAAAGAGGAAGCTATCAATGGCTGTCACCTGATTCCTGAGGAGATGGGTGGTCAAAACCCTCGAGTGACTGCTTGCGACCCGCAGCAAGACTTGGCGGCAGGAGGCACTGAGGTTTCAGTTTGCACAGTAGGGCGCATACTAAACGTTGAAGGTCTCCAAGACATACAACCACAACTGATCCAAAAGTACAAGCTCCAATATGCTCAAAACCATATGGATAAGCCACAGAAGTTTTGGGATACTGTTCTGTGGAGTGATGAAACAAAACTGGAATATTTTGGGCTTATGAATCAGTGGTATGTCTGCAGAAGGAATGAAGAAGCATATGCTGAAAAGTTCACTCTGCCTACAGTGGAGAATTGAGGGGGCTTTTTGATGCTCTGCAGCTGCCTTGATTCCTCTGGCACTGGAAATCTGCAGAGTGTGGAGGGCAAGATGAATTCAGTCAAGTACCAGGATATCCAAGGAGAAAATGTCATGCCGTCTGTCCAGAAGCTGACGATGGTCATTATTGGACCTTCCAACAGGAAAATGATCCAAAGCGTGCCTCAACATCCACCAAGGCTTGGTTTCAGAAGTAGTTTGGGAAGATTCTAGAGTGCCCATCACAGTCGCCTCACTTGAACCCCACAATAAATCTCTGGTAAGATTTGAAGAAGACAGTTGCAGCATGCAAACCCTAGAATATTAGTGAACCGGAGGCCATTGTCCATGAGGACTGGGCTAGGATTCCTTGGGAATGCTGCCAAAACCTGGCGTCTACCTATGCATCACATTTCCAGCAGGTCATAGCGGCAAAAGGGTGCTCTACTAATTATTAAAGATGCTTGTCATGAAGGGGTTGAATAATTTGAGCCTGCAGTAGTCATGAAAAGTGACATTTTGTGTTAAATTTGGAGGAGCCACTTTTAATATTTGTAGTGTTGAGCTATTTAAAGGGTCATTCCAAGCCAAGTCAGGCAAGGGTCCCAGCTTGACCATCTTAGATTTTATTCAAACTCCACCCTTATGTAAATCAACTATTCTAAGGAGGCTTTATGTAGTATTAGTTCCCCTCATCATTAGTTTATGATTTATGGCCCCTGCAGGTGGTGGCGGTACCCCTTGGGAAAAACGACTACATTTCTGAGCCGTTTTCAAAGCTCTGCTGTAGCTGAAGTATTCAAGCCAGCTCTATAATTTCTTCTGGAGTGACTCTCCTGTCCCCAGACAGCAAGGAAACATAGCATAAAACCTGCTAGAAGGTGACCTTAGGTATCTAGGAGGAGCTAAAATTTGAAAAAAAAAAAACAAAAAACACAATTGCAAATGAAAAATGCCAGTTTTTAAGTACCCATCTGACCATTTTAATGAGTATCTACAACTCTAATTAGTTGTATACGGAATATTTGAATATTTTCCTCGTATATAGGAAACAAAAGTAAATCAGATGTTATGTGAATGGGAAAGTATTTGGTCTTAAAGTTGTATTTTTGGCCAAAATGGGCCTACTTTTACCATGGAAGTTCAAGCACCTTCCACATCATCTTCCAGTCGCAAATACACCCTAGATGAGTCAACCTTTAACAAAATTGTCCACAGCATGTTTTGTGATAGATACATTAAAACTTCGATGAAGGCGGATGTCAACAACCGTACAGATTCCATTCACCCTAAAGGTATGTTCTTTTATTCATTAAATTATATGCCTTGTTGAGACTACTCATGCGAGAGGGATAGAGACTGGTAGAAATTTTACTCGCAAATGGTGCTTTTAAGTCAAATTCACAAGCATGATTTTCTAGGAAGGAGACAAGACACCAACATAATTTTTGGATATATTATGCACTAATAACCCTTCTAGAACATACCAAAGATTGGGCCTCCTATTGTATGCCAGCACTGAGCAGCATGGTAAAAAGTAGGCCCATTTTGGCCAAAAAATACAACTTTAAGACCAAATATTTTCCCATTCACATAACATCTGATTTACTTTTGTATCCTACATACAAGGAAACTATTTAAATATTCTCTATACAACTAATTAGAGTTGTAGCCACTCATTAACCCTTTACTCCCTGATACCGCCTACAGTCGTGATAATTTAGGTCGCTGTGCAGGCGAGTCCCGACTACAGGCGTGATAAACACATCGCTTCTGGGCATTGCGAATCCCGACTACAGTCGTAGTATTTTAGTAGCCACATTGTCTTAGGGCACCAGGGGTCACTGGCTGCTAGGGCAGCAGTCTAAGATAGCTACTAGGGAGTAAGGAGTTAAAAAGGGTACTTAAAACTGCCATTTTTCATTTGCAATTGTGTTTTTTTTTTTCAATTTTTGGCTCCTCCTAGATACCTAAGGTCATACCTTATGCTATGTTTCCCTGCTGTCTGGGTACAGGAGAGTCACTCCAGAAGAAATTATAGAGCTGGCTCGAATACTTCAGCTACAGCAGAGCTCTGAAAATGGCTCAGAAATGTAGTTGTTTTTCCCAAGGGGTAGTTCATAAAACCTGCTTAGAATAGTCAATTTATATATGGGTGAAGTTTGAAGAAAATCTGAGATGGTCCAGCTGGGATCATCCTGAATTTGCCTGATTTCACATGCAATGACCCTAAATTGTTCATGTTTGATTTGTTCATTACAAATAGCTGAAAGTTTGTAAATTTTACCAGTAAACCTAATTTGCAACGGGGTTGAATAATTTTGATTGCAAATGCAAATGTAAATGTAATAGACTGGGAGTGCTGTTTGGCTTATGGCTTTTGAATATTGTCCACAGTAGAGCAGGTTAAGTCTTTGCAAATAAAATGTTGATTGCCGTTTTCAATATCATTTTCAAATAGACAGAAAAAAGCATTTACATTTTCACGTTGACCCTAAAAGAGCGTGGTGACATGTAAATGTAATAGGCTGGGGGTGCTGTTTTGCTCATTGCATTTGAATATTGTCCACTGTATTGCGGGGCACAACTTTGAAAATTAAATGTCAAACAGCTTTTCATTATCATTGGAATATAGTCATAGATTTCCCTTATGAGTAGCCTATGTGAAAATGAAAGTGATAATTGGATTAATGCATTTTCAATTTAATATCTATCTATAAAGCAAGAAGCGTCTGTCTGTATGTCTGTGGCTCACATCTCTCCGACTGTTTGTCAGATCGGCCTAAGCTTTCGGATATGGCTTGCGCATGGCACGATGGTGTGCATCCTTAATTCTGAAACTTTTTCGATTAATTTTCAAAAAGTTACAATCCCATACGCCTGTGTAACCTATCTAGCCTGTCGCGCTCTCTCTCTCAGCTATAGCCACGCCTCAGGAAAAAAAAAAGTTAAAAGAATCCCATATGCTACTGCTATACCGTTCTTGGTCACCGGACAGTTTGCATAGGCTTATGGGATTCTCATCAGTAAGTAGGCTATTTCTTAAATTTCATCACGCTGTTCTCATCTGCTCATCATGCTTGCTGACATGGCTGGAACATGGTCTGATTGACTAAAACATTGCCTAAAGTTCCCATACCAAAGCATGTTTTCAATATTTCATTTTCATGTCCAGATCTTCCTTACGATTCAAAGTACTGCGTATGTGCAGTCTTCATTGCGTATGTGCAGTCTTCATTGATACTCCTGGAGTTTTTTTTATAGCATGCGCTTGTGGGTAGGCTACTCGTTGCTTTATCGCATTTTGAGACCACTGTCCATTCTCTTCCCTGTGATTTCACTTGCTAGTGTTTCTAATCTATTGCTAGATACCGTTCAAAATGCTGCGTGAGAACTTTATTTTGTCCCCATCTTCCTCTGACAAATAAACGCTGGTCTCAGAAGCTAGCATGGTCTGTTTCTTAGATTTTGGTTCTAGCCTACATAATTTCCAGATCACTGCTTAGAGATTGCTTAACTTAGGAACACGTTGAAGACATAGTTTAACACACACATTTCCAGCAGCTTAAGCCAGATTTCTGCATTTGAAAACATCTGTAAATATGGACTAGCATACATTGACTTATGGACAGTCTAACTGACCAAACAATTGTTCAAGTCATTTCATTAATTCAGGTTTGTGCAATAAAAGTGGCTTGCTCACTGCATCCTGAACGTTTTAGACCAAAAAAGAAATGGAAAAAAGTTAAAAGAATCCCATTATAGGCTACTGCTATACTGCTCTTGGTCACCGGAAAGTTTGCGTAGGCAAATGAAGTTGTTGCAACGTCTGTTTCATTGGCTATAATGGTGCAATTTGCATTGAAAATGAAATGGTGCCATTCTATTTGCATGTCCTCACCTCTCCAATAGGTTTTCAGTGCACGGCAATTGCATCACACCCCCATCTACGTCGTCCCCCAGCCCCAGCACACACACACACACACAAGTACACGCAACCAGGACCTACATGCCCCTGCCCCCCTCTCTTCTTTTTTCCTTCCCCCTTCCCCTCACTCGCACACACAGATTTGAATCCACTAATCACATTACAGGCAGACAAGATCCAAATATTTTCACAGATGAGATGAGGCTTTGTCACTCAAGGGCACATAAAGCATCACCTGTGCCATTTCTGTAGGAATACATACTTCCTACGGGCACTGCACTACTTGTCTCAAATAACTCTTTCATAAGTAGACATTCACATAATTTTTCAACATTGGAGCTATGGCCTTGGAAATAACTCCATCTGGTAGAGTGGATCAAGCTGAAAATTTTGACATATATGTTGGAATATCTATGTTGAACAGCTGAGGAGCTACTGGCACTCAGAGTTTAACCAAAATCCCATATTTTCTAACGCCTTTCCTTATAGGTGAACCTAGACCCTGCGTGCCACTGTGGGTGGGTATTTATAAATCTGACTTTCAACGTATACCCACAGAGGCACTGCTCGATCCATTGACTTCCATTTCCATTTACACGCCCCTGTCGCCCAGGCCAAGATGACACAATGGTCCACTGCACCCTTAGCCTGTCTTCTTTTTCAGTTGCCAGTGGGGGGAGATATTCTGTGGTGGAGCATCAGCAGTGAAAAAAACATAAAAAAGGTCTGACTGCCAATGCTGTTACACCCTCTATCACCACATTCTATAAGAAGACACAGCCTTCCCAAAAGGAGTATGAGTTGGCTGTGCAAGAGGGCATTTTGGAGTACCACACTATGAAACACAATCATAGTTACCCAGTCTATGGACTGCACAGCACAACTGACAAAGAAGCTTCATGAGCCAAAGTTTCCATGTGCTCAGACCAAAGGTGAAGCCATAGTGAATAACGTGTTCGCACTGTGGGCAACCGCTATGGTAACACAGGACCTAGACCAGAATGAATATGTGTCCCTGTCTATTGATTCATCCAACCATGGACATGTGAAGCTGCTGCCAATAATGGTCAGGTATTGCAAAGCAAATGATGGCAGCATGTACATAGAAACAAAACTGCTTGATTTTGTTGAACTCAAAGGAGAAAAGGCAAAGAAACTTGCAGCTGAGGTCATGGTGGAGATGGAAAAATTCTCACTGGAAAATAAGGTTGTGGCATTCTCTGCTGACAATACAAACACCAACTTTGGCGGGTTGAATAGGGTGGGGAGAGCCAATGTCCACTGCAAGGTGAAAAATGCACTGCAGCGGGAGGTGATTGGCTTGGGTTGTCCTGCCCACATCATCCAAAATGCAACCAGAACAGCTTTGGATACCCTTCCCATTGATGTAGAGTACCTGCTCACAAAGATGTTTGGGTATTTTCATATTTACACCGTTAGAGTGGAAAGATTGAAGAGCTTTTTGTGAATTTGTTGGCCAAGAGTATCACAACATCTTAGGATGCAGCAATGTTCGCTGGCTGTCCATGCTCCCTGCTCTAGAAAGAGTGCTTAAAATGTATGCACCATTGAAAGCCTTTTTTCTTTCTGAAGAAAAATGCCCTGTTGTCTTGCAAAGAATGTTTGAAGATCCACTGACTGAATTGTGGCTGGCCTTTGCCCATGGAAACCTGGCCATATTCAGCGACACAATCAAGAAGCTTGAAGGCCAGAACCGCTGTGCTGAGGAGTCAGCTGCAATCCTGAGAGACGTGGAGGTAAAACTGACAGTAAGAGGTGAGGACGGCTTCATTCCAGTCCTGGGAGACTTCTGGGGGAGCTTGTGCAAAATTCAGCAATTACTAGAGTAAACTTTCTCAAAACCTCTCATTCTTTCTTCACAACAGCTGTAAACTACTTGCAAGCTTGGGGAAAGCACACAGACAATTTAAACGACTTGCACTGTCTCCTTTTAAAAAGAAACCTCTGCGCTTAAGAGATCCAGAAGGCAACAGTCACACTGCAGGAAAAATGCCCGAATGTGACCATCAAAGAAGATGATTTGTTTGATGAGGTTTCTGCCTTGCAAGAGTTCCTAACAGGGGAATCACTGAAGAAATAAGGAGAATCTGGGACACCACTCAGTCAGAGATGGAGCACAATATTTACCCACTTCAAAGAAAAAAAATGACATTCCACACACTAATAACCAAGCTAGATTACTGTCTGTTTTCCTGTGTTTACCCGTAATGCACCAGTAGAGAGGGTGTTCTCACAAATGAATGATATGTGGACAGACAACAGAAATAGCTTCACTCGTCCTTCCATCAAGGCTATGCTTATTGTAAAGACAAACATCAACCTCCCTTGTGAGGAGTTTATGGAGATGCTGGCCAAAGACAGAGCCATCCAGGAAAAAATACATTCTTATCAGAAATATGCAAATCAAGCAAGGAGGGGGAGAGAAAGAGGGAATGAGGAGAGTAACAGAGAGACAAAGTGAGAGAGGAGATAGAAGGAGAAACAGAAAATATATGAGCCCAATTTCTATACTGGAACTGTGAATGTAGTCTGTCCCCCTGAAGATTGACTTCTGTGAGTGCACTCTATAAATGTAGGCTATTCTTTGATTTTAATACAGTAGCATTTTGTTGGTGTTGTTTAGCCTTGCTGAAGCTGTTGCATGGGTGAATCAGTTTTTACCCCTCAGCCCGAATTTCGGCCAGAGGGGTATTGTCATCACCTGCGTGTCCTCTGTCGTCTGTCCATGATTTTGTCCGGGTCAGTATTCAGCAACTAATGATCACAGCTTCACCAAATTCGGTATGGTAACTCACTACGACCCATAGATGTGCAACGTCAGGTTTTTTGCTGGATTTGACCTTTGACCTTGGCCGAGGGGTATTCAGCAACGCATTATGTTTATTTTATGAAAAAAATCATATCTGCAGTAGATAAGTTGCACTTTGGAAATTTGGTTCGGCACGTAGTGGCACATGGTCTGAAAAGTTTAGCAACCTCTGATGTAGCACATTTCAAACAGAGCCAAATATATAGAGCAGATAAAAAAAGAGCACAAATGACAAAATTATATAAGTATATTACCAAAACCGATGTTATTTTTTTTTAAAGAAACAAACTATTCACGTACTATTGGCTCTGTTCTATCAGTTTTGCTTGTGTTCTCCTGTGCTCTTATTCTACCCAAGCTCCTGAGGCGGAGGCTACGAAGGTGGACTGACTGAGTGGATTGATTTTATTTCATGTTGATAATATTTAATGATTTTTCTTCACCGAGCTGACAATATCCCAGATTTTCCTTTCAGAAATCTGGTCACCTTAATCAAGAGCCTCATTAGTTGCATCAGGTTTGCTTGAGATAGAACACATCAAATACTTGCACTTGCTAGGGGTTTGTTGACAGTGACATTTGATTGCATATTAGATATATGGCTGTTAAGAGAATTGTCCAAAAAGGTAATAGAGGAGATCATTGCCTGGCAAAAACAAGGAAAAGGATACAAAAAGGTAGCACAGGCACTGAATGTTCGTAAAGACACAATTGGAAGCATAGCTCGCAAGTTCAGAGTTAAAGGAAGAGTGGCTACAGTACCAGGATGTGGCAGAAAGAGGAAGCTATCAATGGCTGTCACCTGATTCCTGAGGAGATGGGTGGTCAAAAACCCTCGAGTGACTGCTTGCGACCCGCAGCAAGACTTGGCGGCAGGAGGCACTGAGGTTTCAGTTTGCACAGTAGGGCGCATACTAAACGTTGAAGGTCTCCAAGACATACAACCACAACTGATCCAAAAGTACAAGCTCCAATATGCTCAAAACCATATGGATAAGCCACAGAAGTTTTGGGATACTGTTCTGTGGAGTGATGAAACAAAACTGGAATATTTTGGGCTTATGAATCAGTGGTATGTCTGCAGAAGGAATGAAGAAGCATATGCTGAAAAGTTCACTCTGCCTACAGTGGAGAATTGAGGGGGCTTTTTGATGCTCTGCAGCTGCCTTGATTCCTCTGGCACTGGAAATCTGCAGAGTGTGGAGGGCAAGATGAATTCAGTCAAGTACCAGGATATCCAAGGAGAAAATGTCATGCCGTCTGTCCAGAAGCTGACGCATGGTCATTATTGGACCTTCCAACAGGAAAATGATCCAAAGCGTACCTCAACATCCACCAAGGCTTGGTTTCAGAAGTAGTTTGGGAAGATTCTAGAGTGCCCATCACAGTCGCCTCACTTGAACCCCACAATAAATCTCTGGTAAGATTTGAAGAAGACAGTTGCAGCATGCAAACCCTAGAATATTAGTGAACCGGAGGCCATTGTCCATGAGGACTGGGCTAGGATTCCTTGGGAATGCTGCCAAAACCTGGCGTCTACCTATGCATCACATTTCCAGCAGGTCATAGCGGCAAAAGGGTGCTCTACTAATTATTAAAGATGCTTGTCATGAAGGGGTTGAATAATTTGAGCCTGCAGTAGTCATGAAAAGTGACATTTTGTGTTAAATTTGGAGGAGCCACTTTTAATATTTGTAGTGTTGAGCTATTTAAAGGGTCATTCCAAGCCAAGTCAGGCAAGGGTCCCAGCTTGACCATCTTAGATTTTATTCAAACTCCACCCTTATGTAAATCAACTATTCTAAGGAGGCTTTATGTAGTATTAGGTTCCCCTCATCATTAGTTTATGATTTATGGCCCCTGCAGGTGGTGGCGGGTACCCCTTGGGAAAAACGACTACATTTCTGAGCCGTTTTCAAAGCTCTGCTGTAGCTGAAGTATTCAAGCCAGCTCTATAATTTCTTCTGGAGTGACTCTCCTGTCCCCAGACAGCAAGGAAACATAGCATAAAACCTGCTAGAAGGTGACCTTAGGTATCTAGGAGGAGCTAAAATTTGAAAAAAAAAACAAAAAACACAATTGCAAATGAAAAATGCCAGTTTTTAAGTACCCATCTGACCATTTTAATGAGTATCTACAACTCTAATTAGTTGTATACGGAATATTTGAATATTTTCCTCGTATATAGGAAACAAAAGTAAATCAGATGTTATGTGAATGGGAAAGTATTTGGTCTTAAAGTTGTATTTTTGGCCAAAATGGGCCTACTTTACCATGGAAGTTCGAAGCACCTTCCACATCATCTTCCAGTCGCAAATACACCCTAGATGAGTCAACCTTTAACAAAATTGTCCACAGCATGTTTTGTGATAGATACATTAAAACTCGATGAAGGCGGATGTCAACAACCGTACAGATTCCATTCACCCTAAAGGTATGTTCTTTTATTCATTAAATTATATGCCTTGTTGAGACTACTCATGCGAGAGGGATAGAGACTGGTAGAAATTTTACTCTCGCAAATGGTGCTTTTAAGTCAAATTCACAAGCATGATTTTCTAGGAAGGAGACAAGACACCAACATAATTTTTGGATATATTATGCACTAATAACCCTTCTAGAACATACCAAAGATTGGGCCTCCTATTGTATGCCAGCACTGAGCAGCATGGTAAAGTAGGCCCATTTTGGCCAAAAATACAACTTTAAGACCAAATATTTTCCCATTCACATAACATCTGATTTACTTTTGTATCCTACATACAAGGAAACTATTTAAATATTCTCTATACAACTAATTAGAGTTGTAGCCACTCATTAACCCTTTACTCCCTGATACCGCCTACAGTCGTGATAATTTAGGTCGCTGTGCAGGCGAGTCCCGACTACAGGCGTGATAAACACATCGCTTCTGCCGGCGAATCCCGACTACAGTCGTAGTATTTTAGTAGCCACATTGTCTTAGGGCACCAGGGGTCACTGGCTGCTAGGGCAGCAGTCTAAGATAGCTACTAGGGAGTAAGGAGTTAAAAGGGTACTTAAAAACTGCCATTTTTCATTTGCAATTGTGTTTTTTTTCAATTTTTGGCTCCTCCTAGATACCTAAGGTCATACCTTATGCTATGTTTCCCTGCTGTCTGGGTACAGGAGAGTCACTCCAGAAGAAATTATAGAGCTGGCTCGAATACTTCAGCTACAGCAGAGCTCTGAAAATGGCTCAGAAATGTAGTTGTTTTTCCCAAGGGGTAGTTCGCAAAACCTGCTTAGAATAGTCAATTTATATATGGGTGAAGTTTGAAGAAAATCTGAGATGGTCCAGCTGGGATCATCCTGGAATTTGCCTGATTTCACATGCAATGACCCTAAATTGTTCATGTTTGATTTGTTCATTACAAATAGCTGAAAGTTTGTAAATTTTACCAGTAAACCTAATTTGCAACGGGGGTTGAATAATTTTGATTGCAAATGCAAATGTAAATGTAATAGACTGGGAGTGCTGTTTGGCTTATGGCTTTTGAATATTGTCCACAGTAGAGCAGGTTAAGTCTTTGCAAATAAAATGTTGATTGCCGTTTTCAATATCATTTTCAAATAGACAGAAAAAAGCATTTACATTTTCACGTTGACCCTAAAAGAGCGTGGTGACATGTAAATGTAATAGGCTGGGGGTGCTGTTTTGCTCATTGCATTTGAATATTGTCCACTGTATTGCGGGGCACAACTTTGAAAATTAAATGTCAAACAGCTTTTCATTATCATTGGAATATAGTCATAGATTTCCCTTATGAGTAGCCTATGTGAAAATGAAAGTGATAATTGGATTAATGCATTTTCAATTTAATATCTATCTATAAAGCAAGAAGCGTCTGTCTGTATGTCTGTGGCTCACATCTCTCCGACTGTTTGTCAGATCGGCCTAAGCTTTCGGATATGGCTTGCGCGCATGGCACGATGGTGTGCATCCTTAATTCTGAAACTTTTTTCGATTAATTTTCAAAAGTTACAATCCCATACGCCTGTGTAACCTATCTAGCCTGTCGCGCTCTCTCTCTCAGCTATAGCCACGCCTCAGGAAAAAAAAGTTAAAAGAATCCCATATGCTACTGCTATACCGTTCTTGGTCACCGGACAGTTTGCATAGGCTTATGGGATTCTCATCAGTAAGTAGGCTATTTCTTAAATTTCATCACGCTGTTCTCATCTGCTCATCATGCTTGCTGACATGGCTGGAACATGGTCTGATTGACTAAAACATTGCCTAAAGTTCCCAT
Organism: Gymnothorax javanicus; assembly: GCA_029692085.1. Lineage (NCBI taxonomy): Eukaryota > Metazoa > Chordata > Actinopteri > Anguilliformes > Muraenidae > Gymnothorax > Gymnothorax javanicus. The sequence goes on from CM056200.1 coordinate 108,168,350, forward strand.
ACCAAAGCATGTTTTCAATATTTCATTTTCATGTCCAGATCTTCCTTACGATTCAAAGTACTGCGTATGTGCAGTCTTCATTGCGTATGTGCAGTCTTCATTGATACTCCTGGAGTTTTTTTTATAGCATGCGCTTGTGGGTAGGCTACTCGTTGCTTTATCGCATTTTGAGACCACTGTCCATTCTCTTCCCTGTGATTTCACTTGCTAGTGTTTCTAATCTATTGCTAGATACCGTTCAAAATGCTGCGTGAGAACTTTATTTTGTCCCCATCTTCCTCTGACAAATAAACGCTGGTCTCAGAAGCTAGCATGGTCTGTTTCTTAGATTTTGGTTCTAGCCTACATAATTTCCAGATCACTGCTTAGAGATTGCTTAACTTAGGAACACGTTGAAGACATAGTTTAACACACACATTTCCAGCAGCTTAAGCCAGATTTCTGCATTTGAAAACATCTGTAAATATGGACTAGCATACATTGACTTATGGACAGTCTAACTGACCAAACAATTGTTCAAGTCATTTCATTAATTCAGGTTTGTGCAATAAAAGTGGCTTGCTCACTGCATCCTGAACGTTTTAGACCAAAAAAAGAAATGGAAAAAGTTAAAAGAATCCCATTATAGGCTACTGCTATACTGCTCTTGGTCACCGGAAAGTTTATGTGAGGCAAATGAAGTTGTTGCAACGTCTGGGTCATTGGCTATAATGGTGCAATTTGCATTGAAAATGAAATGGTGCCATTCTATTTGCATGTCCTCACCTCTCCAATAGGTTTTCAGTGCACGGCAATTGCATCACACCCCCATCTACGTCGTCCCCCAGCCCCAGCACACACACACACACACAAGTACACGCAACCAGGACCTACATGCCCCTGCCCCCCTCTCTTCTTTTTTCCTTCCCCCTTCCCCTCACTCGCACACACAGATTTGAATCCACTAATCACATTACAGGCAGACAAGATCCAAATATTTTCACAGATGAGATGAGGCTTTGTCACTCAAGGGCACATAAAGCATTACCTGTGCCATTTCAGTAGGAATACATACTTCCTACGGGCACTGCACTACTTGTCTCAAATAACTCTTTCATAAGTAGACATTCACATAATTTTTTCAACATTGGAGCTATGGCCTTGGAAATAACTCCATCTGGTAGAGTGGATCAAGCTGAAAATTTTGACATATATGTTGGAATATCTATGTTGAACAGCTGAGGAGCTACTGGCACTCAGAGTTTAACCAAAATCCCATATTTTCTAACGCCTTTCCTTATAGGTGAACCTAGACCCTGCGTGCCACTGTGGGTGGGTATTTATAAATCTGACTTTCAACGTATACCCACAGAGGCACTGCTCGATCCATTGACTTCCATTTCCATTTACCCCCTGTCGCCCAGGCCAAGATGACACAATGGTCCACTGCACCCTTAGCCTGTCTTCTTTTTTTCAGTTGCCAGTGGGGGAGATATTCTGTGGTGGAGCATCAGCAGTGAAAAAAAACATAAAAAGGTCTGACTGCCAATGCTGTTACACCCTCTATCACCACATTCTATAAGAAGACACAGCCTTCCCAAAAGGAGTATGAGTTGGCTGTGCAAGAGGGCATTTTGGAGTACCACACTATGAAACACAATCATAGTTACCCAGTCTATGGACTGCACAGCACAACTGACAAAAGAAGCTTCATGAGCCAAAGTTTCCATGTGCTCAGACCAAAGGTGAAGCCATAGTGAATAACGTGTTCGCACTGTGGGCAACCGCTATGGTAACACAGGACCTAGACCAGAATGAATATGTGTCCCTGTCTATTGATTCATCCAACCATGGACATGTGAAGCTGCTGCCAATAATGGTCAGGTATTGCAAAGCAAATGATGGCAGCATGTACATAGAAACAAAACTGCTTGATTTTGTTGAACTCAAAGGAGAAAAGGCAAAGAAACTTGCAGCTGAGGTCATGGTGGAGATGGAAAAATTCTCACTGGAAAATAAGGTTGTGGCATTCTCTGCTGACAATACAAACACCAACTTTGGCGGGTTGAATAGGGTGGGGAGAGCCAATGTCCACTGCAAGGTGAAAAATGCACTGCAGCGGGAGGTGATTGGCTTGGGTTGTCCTGCCCACATCATCCAAAATGCAACCAGAACAGCTTTGGATACCCTTCCCATTGATGTAGAGTACCTGCTCACAAAGATGTTTGGGTATTTTCATATTTACACCGTTAGAGTGGAAAGATTGAAGAGCTTTTGTGAATTTGTTGGCCAAGAGTATCACAACATCTTAGGATGCAGCAATGTTCGCTGGCTGTCCATGCTCCCTGCTCTAGAAAGAGTGCTTAAAATGTATGCACCATTGAAAGCCTTTTTTCTTTCTGAAGAAAAATGCCCTGTTGTCTTGCAAAGAATGTTTGAAGATCCACTGACTGAATTGTGGCTGGCCTTTGCCCATGGAAACCTGGCCATATTCAGCGACACAATCAAGAAGCTTGAAGGCCAGAACCGCTGTGCTGAGGAGTCAGCTGCAATCCTGAGAGACGTGGAGGTAAAACTGACAGTAAGAGGTGAGGACGGCTTCATTCCAGTCCTGGGAGACTTCTGGGGGAGCTTGTGCAAAATTCAGCAATTACTAGAGTAAACTTTCTCAAAACCTCTCATTCTTTCTTCACAACAGCTGTAAACTACTTGCAAGCTTGGGGAAAGCACACAGACAATTTAAACGACTTGCACTGTCTCCTTTTAAAAAAGAAACCTCTGCGCTAAGAGATCCAGAAGGCAACAGTCACACTGCAGGAAAAATGCCCGAATGTGACCATCAAAGAAGATGATTTGTTTGATGAGGTTTCTGCCTTGCAAGAGTTCCTAATAGGGGAATCACTGAAGAAATAAGGAGAATCTGGGACACCACTCAGTCAGAGATGGAGCACAATATTTACCCACTTCAAAGAAAATGACATTCCACACACTAATAACCAAGCTAGATTACTGTCTGTTTTCCTGTGTTTACCCGTAATGCACCAGTAGAGAGGGTGTTCTCACAAATGAATGATATGTGGACAGACAACAGAAATAGCTTCACTCGTCCTTCCATCAAGGCTATGCTTATTGTAAAGACAAACATCAACCTCCCTTGTGAGGAGTTTATGGAGATGCTGGCCAAAGACAGAGCCATCCAGGAAAAAATACATTCTTATCAGAAATATGCAAATCAAGCAAGGAGGGGGAGAGAAAGAGGGAATGAGGGAGAGTAACAGAGAGACAAAGTGAGAGAGGAGATAGAAGGAGAAACAGAAAATATATGAGCCCAATTTCTATACTGGAACTGTGAATGTAGTCTGTCCCCCTGAAGATTGACTTCTGTGAGTGCACTCTATAAATGTAGGCTATTCTTTGATTTTAATACAGTAGCATTTTGTTGGTGTTGTTTAGCCTTGCTGAAGCTGTTGCATGGGTGAATCAGTTTTTACCCCTCAGCCTGAATTTCGGCCAGAGGGGTATTGTCATCACCTGCGTGTCCTCTGTCGTCTGTCCATGATTTTGTCCGGGTCAGTATTCAGCAACTAATGATCACAGCTTCACCAAATTCGGTATGGTAACTCACTACGACCCATAGATGTGCAACGTCAGGTTTTTTGCTGGATTTGACCTTTGACCTTGGCCGAGGGGTATTCAGCAACGCATTATGTTTATTTTATGAAAAAAATCATATCTGCAGTAGATAAGTTGCACTTTGGAAATTTGGTTCGGCACGTAGTGGCACATGGTCTGAAAAGTTTAGCAACCTCTGATGTAGCCCATTTCAAACAGAGCCAAATATATAGAGCAGATAAAAAAAGAGCACAAATGACAAAATTATATAAGTATATTACCAAAACCGATGTTATTTTTTTTAAAGAAACAAACTATTCACGTACTATTGGCTCTGTTCTATCAGTTTTGCTTGTGTTCTCCTGTGCTCTTATTCTACCCAAGCTCCTGAGGCGGAGGCTACGAAGGTGGACTGACTGAGTGGATTGATTTTATTTCATGTTGATAATATTTAATGATTTTTCTTCACCGAGCTGACAATATCCCAGATTTTCCTTTCAGAAATCTGGTCACCTTAATCAAGAGCCTCATTAGTTGCATCAGGTTTGCTTGAGATAGAACACATCAAATACTTGCACTTGCTAGGGGTTTGTTGACAGTGACATTTGATTGCATATTAGATATATGGCTGTTAAGAGAATTGTCCAAAAAGGTAATAGAGGAGATCATTGCCTGGCAAAAACAAGGAAAAGGATACAAAAAGGTAGCACAGGCACTGAATGTTCGTAAAGACACAATTGGAAGCATAGCTCGCAAGTTCAGAGTTAAAGGAAGAGTGGCTACAGTACCAGGATGTGGCAGAAAGAGGAAGCTATCAATGGCTGTCACCTGATTCCTGAGGAGATGGGTGGTCAAAAACCCTCGAGTGACTGCTTGCGACCCGCAGCAAGACTTGGCGGCAGGAGGCACTGAGGTTTCAGTTTGCACAGTAGGGCGCATACTAAACGTTGAAGGTCTCCAAGACATACAACCACAACTGATCCAAAAGTACAAGCTCCAATATGCTCAAAACCATATGGATAAGCCACAGAAGTTTTGGGATACTGTTCTGTGGAGTGATGAAACAAAACTGGAATATTTTGGGCTTATGAATCAGTGGTATGTCTGCAGAAGGAATGAAGAAGCATATGCTGAAAAGTTCACTCTGCCTACAGTGAAGAATTGAGGGGGCTTTTTGATGCTCTGCAGCTGCCTTGATTCCTCTGGCACTGGAAATCTGCAGAGTGTGGAGGGCAAGATGAATTCAGTCAAGTACCAGGATATCCAAGGAGAAAATGTCATGCCGTCTGTCCAGAAGCTGACGATGGTCATTATTGGACCTTCCAACAGGAAAATGATCCAAAGCGTACCTCAACATCCACCAAGGCTTGGTTTCAGAAGTAGTTTGGGAAGATTCTAGAGTGCCCATCACAGTCGCCTCACTTGAACCCCACAATAAATCTCTGGTAAGATTTGAAGAAGACAGTTGCAGCATGCAAACCCTAGAATATTAGTGAACCGGAGGCCATTGTCCATGAGGACTGGGCTAGGATTCCTTGGGAATGCTGCCAAAACCTGGCGTCTACCTATGCATCACATTTCCAGCAGGTCATAGCGGCAAAAGGGTGCTCTACTAATTATTAAAGATGCTTGTCATGAAGGGGTTGAATAATTTGAGCCTGCAGTAGTCATGAAAAGTGACATTTTGTGTTAAATTTGGAGGAGCCACTTTTAATATTTGTAGTGTTGAGCTATTTAAAGGGTCATTCCAAGCCAAGTCAGGCAAGGGTCCCAGCTTGACCATCTTAGATTTTATTCAAACTCCACCCTTATGTAAATCAACTATTCTAAGGAGGCTTTGCGTAGTATTAGGTTCCCCTCATCATTAGTTTATGATTTATGGCCCCTGCAGGTGGTGGCGGGTACCCCTTGGGAAAAACGACTACATTTCTGAGCCGTTTTCAAAGCTCTGCTGTAGCTGAAGTATTCAAGCCAGCTCTATAATTTCTTCTGGAGTGACTCTCCTGTCCCCAGACAGCAAGGAAACATAGCATAAAACCTGCTAGAAGGTGACCTTAGGTATCTAGGAGGAGCTAAAATTTGAAAAAAAAAAACAAAAAACACAATTGCAAATGAAAAATGCCAGTTTTTAAGTACCCATCTGACCATTTTAATGAGTATCTACAACTCTAATTAGTTGTATACGGAATATTTGAATATTTTCCTCGTATATAGGAAACAAAAGTAAATCAGATGTTGTGTGAATGGGAAAGTATTTGGTCTTAAAGTTGTATTTTTGGCCAAAATGGGCCTACTTTACCATGGAAGTTCGAAGCACCTTCCACATCATCTTCCAGTCGCAAATACACCCTAGATGAGTCAACCTTTAACAAAATTGTCCACAGCATGTTTTGTGATAGATACATTAAAACTCGATGAAGGCGGATGTCAACAACCGTACAGATTCCATTCACCCTAAAGGTATGTTCTTTTATTCATTAAATTATATGCCTTGTTGAGACTACTCATGCGAGAGGGATAGAGACTGGTAGAAATTTTACTCTCGCAAATGGTGCTTTTAAGTCAAATTCACAAGCATGATTTTCTAGGAAGGAGACAAGACACCAACATAATTTTTGGATATATTATGCACTAATAACCCTTCTAGAACATACCAAAGATTGGGCCTCCTATTGTATGCCAGCACTGAGCAGCATGGTAAAGTAGGCCCATTTTGGCCAAAAATACAACTTTAAGACCAAATATTTTCCCATTCACATAACATCTGATTTACTTTTGTATCCTACATACAAGGAAACTATTTAAATATTCTCTATACAACTAATTAGAGTTGTAGCCACTCATTAACCCTTTACTCCCTGATACCGCCTACAGTCGTGATAATTTAGGTCGCTGTGCAGGCGAGTCCCGACTACAGGCGTGATAAACACATCGCTTCTGCCGGCGAATCCCGACTACAGTCGTAGTATTTTAGTAGCCACATTGTCTTAGGGCACCAGGGGTCACTGGCTGCTAGGGCAGCAGTCTAAGATAGCTACTAGGGAGTAAGGAGTTAAAAGGGTACTTAAAAACTGCCATTTTTCATTTGCAATTGTGTTTTTTTTCAATTTTTGGCTCCTCCTAGATACCTAAGGTCATACCTTATGCTATGTTTCCCTGCTGTCTGGGTACAGGAGAGTCACTCCAGAAGAAATTATAGAGCTGGCTCGAATACTTCAGCTACAGCAGAGCTCTGAAAATGGCTCAGAAATGTAGTTGTTTTTTTTTTTTTTTTTCCCAAGGGGTAGTTCGCAAAACCTGCTTAGAATAGTCAATTTATATATGGGTGAAGTTTGAAGAAAATCTGAGATGGTCCAGCTGGGATCATCCTGGAATTTGCCTGATTTCACATGCAATGACCCTAAATTGTTCATGTTTGATTTGTTCATTACAAATAGCTGAAAGTTTGTAAATTTTACCAGTAAACCTAATTTGCAACGGGGGTTGAATAATTTTGATTGCAAATGCAAATGTAAATGTAATAGACTGGGAGTGCTGTTTGGCTTATGGCTTTTGAATATTGTCCACAGTAGAGCAGGTTAAGTCTTTGCAAATAAAATGTTGATTGCCGTTTTCAATATCATTTTCAAATAGACAGAAAAAAGCATTTACATTTTCACGTTGACCCTAAAAGAGCGTGGTGACATGTAAATGTAATAGGCTGGGGGTGCTGTTTTGCTCATTGCATTTGAATATTGTCCACTGTATTGCGGGGCACAACTTTGAAAATTAAATGTCAAACAGCTTTTCATTATCATTGGAATATAGTCATAGATTTCCCTTATGAGTAGCCTATGTGAAAATGAAAGTGATAATTGGATTAATGCATTTTCAATTTAATATCTATCTATAAAGCAAGAAGCGTCTGTCTGTATGTCTGTGGCTCACATCTCTCCGACTGTTTGTCAGATTGGCCTAAGCTTTCGGATATGGCTTGCGCATGGCACGATGGTGTGCATCCTTAATTCTGAAACTTTTTCGATTAATTTTCAAAAAGTTACAATCCCATACGCCTGTGTAACCTATCTAGCCTGTCGCGCTCTCTCTCTCAGCTATAGCCACGCCTCAGGAAAAAAAAGTTAAAAGAATCCCATATGCTACTGCTATACCGTTCTTGGTCACCGGACAGTTTGCATAGGCTTATGGGATTCTCATCAGTAAGTAGGCTATTTCTTAAATTTCATCACGCTGTTCTCATCTGCTCATCATGCTTGCTGACATGGCTGGAACATGGTCTGATTGACTAAAACATTGCCTAAAGTTCCCATACCAAAGCATGTTTTCAATATTTCATTTTCATGTCCAGATCTTCCTTACGATTCAAAGTACTGCGTATGTGCAGTCTTCATTTGCGTATGTGCAGTCTTCATTGATACTCCTGAGTTTTTTTTTATAGCATGCGCTTGTGGGTAGGCTACTCGTTTGCTTTATCGCATTTTGAGACCACTGTCCATTCTCTTCCCTGTGATTTCACTTGCTAGTGTTTCTAATCTATTGCTAGATACCGTTCAAAATGCTGCGTGAGAACTTTATTTTGTCCCCATCTTCCTCTGACAAATAAACGCTGGTCTCAGAAGCTAGCATGGTCTGTTTCTTAGATTTTGGTTCTAGCCTACATAATTTCCAGATCACTGCTTAGAGATTGCTTAACTTAGGAACACGTTGAAGACATAGTTTAACACACACATTTCCAGCAGCTTAAGCCAGATTTCTGCATTTGAAAACATCTGTAAATATGGACTAGCATACATTGACTTATGGACAGTCTAACTGACCAAACAATTGTTCAAGTCATTTCATTAATTCAGGTTTGTGCAATAAAAGTGGCTTGCTCACTGCATCCTGAACGTTTTAGACCAAAAAAAAAGAAATGAAAAAAAGTTAAAAAGAATCCCATTATAGGCTACTGCTATACTGCTCTTGGTCACCGGAAAGTTTGCGTAGGCAAATGAAGTTGTTGCAACGTCTGTTTCATTGGCTATAATGGTGCAATTTGCATTGAAAATGAAATGGTGCCATTCTATTTGCATGTCCTCACCTCTCCAATAGGTTTTCAGTGCACGGCAATTGCATCACACCCCCATCTACGTCGTCCCCCAGCCCCAGCACACACACACACACACACACACAAGTACACGCAACCAGGACCTACATGCCCCTGCCCCCCCTCTCTTCTTTTTTTCCTTCCCCTTCCCTCACTCCTCGCACACACAGATTTGAATCCACTAATCACATTACAGGCAGACAAGATCCAAATATTTTCACAGATGAGATGAGGCTTTGTCACTCAAGGGCACATAAAGCATCACCTGTGCCATTTCTGTAGGAATACATACTTCCCCACGGGCACTGCACTACTTGTCTCAAATAACTCTTTCATAAGTAGACATTCACATAATTTTTCAACATTGGAGCTATGGCCTTGGAAATAACTCCATCTGGTAGAGTGGATCAAGCTGAAAATTTTGACATATATGTTGGAATATCTATGTTGAACAGCTGAGGAGCTACTGGCACTCAGAGTTTAACCAAAATCCCATATTTTCTAACGCCTTTCCTTATAGGTGAACCTAGACCCTGCGTGCCACTGTGGGTGGGTATTTATAAATCTGACTTTCAACGTATACCCACAGAGGCACTGCTCGATCCATTGACTTCAGGCATACTTTTTCGCTCTATGTCTGTAACTTTTCCCCAACTCATCGGATCGAAACAAACCATACGCACATACCTTCCTAACAAAGACAGCTAGACTCAGCCGCGAGTACACGCCGGTAGATGCCTTCCATGCGGAGACATGAGCAAAAAATTCCTCCGAAGAGACGCATTTCAAACAGGTTCAAACACTCGTAGCCATCTTCTAATCCCGACATGCAACGGTACGCCAGGGAATTCCCATTAGAAGACATGGCGACAAGTGTTTGAAAGGTATCTACAGACGGAAGGCGCGGTACCGGCTGAGTCTAGCTGTCTTAGCTAGGAAGGTATGTGCGCTTTTGATTTGTTTCGATCCGAAGAGTTGGGGGAAAGTTACAGATGTAGAGCGAAAAAGTATGCCTGAAGTCAATGGATCGAGCAGTGCCTCTGCGGGTGTACGTTGAAAGTCAGATTTATAAATATCCACCCACAGTGGCATGCAGAGTCTAAGGTGAACCTGTGACCCATGCGTTTATATAAGCAACACATTCAAACTTACTTCTAACAATGTAAAATTGCACATCATTTTATAGCGTCAACCAATATTTAGTAATTACCAAGGGAAAATGTTTTAAAATAAAAAGTAAATGATATTGTGAGCTAAGAGTCATGTGCTCCAGTTTACAAACACCAGCGGATACGTCAACTTTAGATCAAAATATCTCAACTCTCGCATGGAATTCGGAGAAGCCGTTCACAAAAACATTAGAAAACATCGAGATCTTTGAAATGAAAGTGATAATACGAAACGATACTGACCGATCGGCTTCGTTATCACCGTCAAACATGACGCAACTTCACCGGCTAACGGACTCAAGAAGGCGCAATTTGCATTCGGGAAAAAAATCAGTCAATATTAAATTCAGGTTTGCAGAACCGACTGAGATAATTTCCGAAGCGGTACGCGCGCGCTATTTTGCATTATTTACTGTATAAGATAGGGTCCCCCGTGCAGTGACTGTCCTGCGGAGGTCAACGAGTAGCGCTTCTTATGAGCGTTAGGTAAACTCAGGCTCGCCATCAGGGACGGCGCTACACCGGCGCTGGGGGGTGCTATAGCCCCGTCACAAATCTACATAGCCCCAGTTTAGCCCCCTCAAGCATTTTTTAAAATTAATGAATGAATTAGTTAATTTATTTATTTGAATAAAGGAATATGTGAAAGGTAATTACTCGCCATTCTGTCCCAGTCCGATTGCTGGCTGCGTGCTCGTGTCGCGCGGTTTGTGTGTGCGTCTGGGTAGGGGGGAGGGGGCTATATGTCTGCGCTTGTACGGCATGTCAGGCGGCGAAATCTTTTTTCTGGAAGTCGATTGGCTGTGGTACCATTGTACGTGCCACTGTACAGCTCTACGAGAATGGCAATGCATTCGCATGCGGCAAATACTCGTCTGACAATAACGATGTAAGTGCACAATATGCGAAATTACGAGTAAACTAGCTGGTCTGCTGCAGAAGTCCAATAGTCTATTTATAGCCCTTGGCTTCGATGACTAATACTGCAGATCGGAGAGCAAATGTGATATCAGACTGTGCTTCCATTACCGTGTTTTCTATGTTTTGTATTCTCAGATTTGCTAGATAAAGTTTTGTTTTCGAATCATGACAATAATCGCAAAAAAAAACAATCATTTTTGAAGCACTCCCCGTTGTTTTTAAGCCTCCAGGCTGTATGGTTTTTAGGGGGAGGACAGGCTCTTCCTTTGCGGTCTTATGATGTCCCAGTCTTGTTTACTTGTTAACCGCCCTCAATTTTTTTTTTTTTTTTTTTTTTGCATACATTGATTTCGGATGTAGAATGCTTGGATGCTATGCATTAACACGAACTAATTAGCTGGAAAGTCTGCATGTGAGGTCGCTTTAACCTTGTACCATAACCATGGGTTGTATTAAGCTGCTTGTACAAACGACTTTTACTGTCTCGTTTTTAGGGGGAGGAGGGCTCGTAGGAACATGATTCAGTCGCCCATCTGGATAGACTAAGAAGACACGTGTATTCTGATGGCCAGCCTAATTTTGGAATAAAAATAATCGCTAAGGTTGTGATAGCCTTGCATTTTGTTTCATAAGTACGCGCGCCGATAACAGGCATGGGCAGAACGCACTGCGCTACGCGTTGTGGCCACACTTTGGGTATTAATTTCATTTCTGAAGTTGTGATGTTGTGACAGTTTTCTGATGGTGCACTTGTTTCACATTTTGGATGTAGCTATTGCGGTGTTATTAACTGTGGCTCAGATGGTGCTTTCCGGTGCTGAAGTCTTTCACCTTTGCGCGTGAAAGACGTTTTTGCCTCGTAGTCGCTTGTATTAGGCTTATAGCTATTTTTCTAAATGTTCCTAGGGCAACTGTAATCAGAAACTTCATTTATATCGAATGTGCTGTATGCACCATGATCTGCTTTTATTGAAAAAACAAGAACTTCCAAATAAACTATTAAAAATAACTGAAGTCGCGAAAATCTACTGTTTTCTTTGCACCCCAAGTTTTGGTCAAGCCCCCCATTAGCACCGGGAGAGAAAAAATCCTGGCGCCGTCCTTGCTCGCCATCTAGCGGATATGTGAGTGCCTATCATAAGTATAAAATTATAATGCAATAGTGGAATTACATTTTCATTTTAATATTGTCCCCTGTGGGCTTCCATATATTTCATTGAAATGATTTATCTATTTGCAAGTGCTTTTGAAGCGTTCCTCCTGAAATGCACTCTTGCATCAGTCCGAAAAGGCAAAGATGTGCCAGCACATGAGAAATGCACGCCCGGCAGCACGTCTTAGCATGGTCCTGTCTGTCAACCTTCCTTATTTGAACCAGAAAAACCAAGCAAAGTGAAGGCTACTCTGAAAATACACTTCGCAACGGGAGTCGTCCATGAGGGTAAAGAGTTGGCATATTATTCAAAGATACACAAGTCGTGTAAGACTCAAAAAGACTCAGAAGAGAAAACTGTATTACGCTAACCTCACACTCGTACAAGGCTCAACGATGGCCAATGACAAGTTTTATTAGTTTCATCACAACCGCCTTGAGGAGAAAAAGTACGAAAACCAGCGTTTAGACTGGTTTAAACGCTCGCTCGCCCGCGCGCGAAGACAGCGGTTCACATCCTAAACCTAAAACTTACGCCGTCCTTCCTTCGATAAGCGATAACAGACTAAACGGACAAAGCAAACTAAACTAGCTATGTGTTGAAAGTTAACGGAAATAACTTCATCTCGACCCACGTTTAGGCTTAAATTCCAGATTTATCGAACTATTACTCACCCGGACAACCGTAAGGTTTCCTCCTACGGTGACGGACGCCAAATGCGAGACAGTGGAGAGTAGGAGGGGAAAAGGCATGAGCTGGGTACAGCGGAAGAGGGGAAGTTTTTTGAGTCAATGCATTTACGTAGGGAGGAGGAGAGTTGCCAAGTCCGCTTATAGTACGCGACTTTGGGCTTCTTTTTTTTCCTGAAGTCGCTTGAAAAAATTACGGGTCGCGGTTTTTTGGGCTTGTTTTTTTTAAAAATATGGTTGCTTGTTAGAGAAGTGCAACAAGTGACCTGATTTATGGTTGCTATTTCCCCCAGATTCACTGATTGCCACAGTCTGCTCACAACCTCAGGAGTAATGTGAGACAGTAGAAGCCGACCTCACTCCCAGCCCCTCGAGCCACTAAATGAAAGATAATCTCCGTCGTCCCCCCCAAACAAAATGAAAGAGATTCCACCTAGGTCTACACCGTCTTAGTATTGTCTAATTTATATGGGGCTTGTTTTTGAAGCTGCGGTCGCTTATTTGTCTTATCAGAGTTGGCAACCCTGCAAGTCAGGAGGATAAAATGAAGGGTTTTGCTACGAGTTTGAATTCGTTTTAAAATAAGTTTCTTTTTTGACTTCTGCACGGTTATCGGAATAGAGTTTTGATCACGTATGAATGCATTTGAGAAAACTGGAGTGGAACGTGGCTGAGGGTCTCAAAAATAAAAAAGGAAGCGGAAATGAAAACGAGGAAGAGGTATTTGCTGTGGGAATGAAGGCGGCAGGAGCTTGTGGCGGTGCCAACAGGCTTTATAGTAAATCTCATGCAGTAGTTATATCTGGGAGAGATGAAATTGGAGATTTGAGTACGGTAAGGGTAATATATTGTGGAATATTGATTGTGGACAGCCGAACTAGGCCGTGGGGTAAGGTGGAAAATTGTTCAGTTTTATTTGACCCATCTGGGAACTACCCAATTCTTTTTCATAATATCATATGTTATACACTACAACTAACAGAAAAATGAAAAGTTCAATTGAAAATACTTGCACATTAATTAGTACACTGTCTCTAATTAAGAGCCACAAGATGACTGGTATCAGTTACAATCTTTGACACCAGGGGCTCAGGCAGTGTGTTTTGTCCAATGGGATTGCCTGAAATCAGGGACTTCCCCATGGATATTCCCCAGCAGCGTGCTGTCAGATGTTCAGAGGGCCTTCAATAACCTCACCCATTATTGCTCGATTGTCCTCAAGCTGTTCTCGTTCAAGTTCGCCTGATGTACGATTTAACAATTTATGTCGACTTAAAGCCGCACGATGTAGTTTTCGCCGGATTCGCTCGCGGTGTCCCCCTGCAGTTGATAAACGGTATTGTCTGTAATAAACTGCCGTAAAATCTGTCTACGCGTGCATTTGTTGACAAGCCAACTACACCAGCGAACTTTCTGAAAAAAAAAAAAACATTGAAATTGAAGCAGGACATGTAATGTGCAATCCGATCCGATCAACCATGTCTTCATACCAGGTGAGAGAGACTTAAAAATCGGTCTAACTCACATAGATGGCGAAGTCCACACTACAACTATAACGACAATGATAATGGCAAACGACATTGTTGCGGTCACTTTCAGAGCAATTTTATGCACGTTAGAAAAACTGACCACCAATCAAAATCAGTCAGAATTTACAGGGCTTTGCGTTCATTCAATACGGCAGATGACATTGCAGAGGAAAAAGGGCTCTGATACAGCTGGAACGCACAACATCAATGTTTACACAACGATATCGTTCATCAGTGCCGATGCTCAAATTGTTAGGGTTATCATAAAAGTTCTCAGTGTGGACGGCTCTTTATAGCATTTTATGCGTGCACTTTGAATGTCAGGAACGGAACCTAACATGGAAGTTGGCGTTGCTTACATGCACTGCTGCTACTAATCCTAGCCCTAACCAGAATCAATTCATTTTCGCTCTGCTTACAAATGAGTGGACGTTGCTTACGTGCACAGTCGCTGTTCGAATAGGCAGTCCCTTTGCAGAATCCGACCACAAAGTCGTCATGCACAGAACCGATTAGCTTGTGCAATAAAGCAAGAGGGCGGCAGGGAGTTGACAGAAAATCCCAGAAACGACATGAGTACATGCTAACTCAGATCATTACCTTATCCTTCCGAAATAAAACACGACAAATTTTCTACCTTTAGTACTCTATGAGGGACTGAAGTACACGTTGTGACAAATTCATCTGTGGCTGAGGGGGGTGCGTCCCAATGACCGGAAAGGGCTTGCTCCTGCACCGGTGAGAGGAGAAGAATGCGGGGTAGGCAACCTGATCCATATACATAAAGGAGACGGACTCGAACTTGGGGGCAGCTAGACAGTAACTTTATTAAGGCACTCGATAGCCATGCGTAACGCCCAACGAGTGGTCCACCATTTTCCTACTGTCATTCTCACTCTCACTCACAAGTAATCTGCTCAACACCACATCCTTATATATCATCACGTCGCATGCAAATACACATCATCACAATGATTGCAGGGAACTTGTATCATTCAGTCACGCGCATACCGGTTTATCATGCTCGTTACAATGTTTATGATCACACATTTCGACTGACGACTAGTTTAGAAATGTTCGCCAGCTAACGATAGCATGACAACTAGCTAGCATGTCAAATACCAGCTAGCTAGATAAATCGCTGGAGACGATTAATTGACTGAGCATAAACGGGGTACTAGATGATTTCAGTGACACAGCCTGACACAAAGCGAGTTCAAACGCACTAGAACCAGAACTAGAATGAAGGATTAAGCTAACAATTCGTACGTACTTGTCCAAAAGTAACAACGCCAGGTCGCCATCGATCGGACATCCCTCATCCTCTAGTCTTTCAGCTCTCGCCAGCGAGTGAAAGCCAGTCCAATGTTGACCCTAGTCCTGGATCTTATTTTAGTGCTTTCTCTTTTTCTCTTAAATGTTTCCTGGGACAACACCTTTGCCTACTTCGGTTTCCTCGCCACTTCAGACAGCCATTACAACCACTTTCAACTCTGCTTCATTCTACATTCACTCGCTGGTCTCGAGAGACGTGGGGGAGGGGGATTGTGGTACGTATGCCGTAAAGCAGTTTGTAGTTTGTAGTTCTTTTTGGACCTGGGTTCCTACCCGAAACCCGAAGTTACATAGTGCCAGTGAAGGCGATGCAGGTGCGATTGAGCCATGATAAAAGTGTCATTCAACCTATTGTGAGTTGATGTATCGCCAGAATGATCTTGGAAATGTATATTTGAGAGTGAAAAAACTGCACAGTGCTGCTTTAATGACCAAGGCCAATCCCATGATCCATAATAAGAAATGATAATGAAAAAAATAATGCCTATTGCCTACATTTATATGATTGCTATAGCATTGTAAGGATGGCAACATAAATGCAAAAAAAAAAAAAAATATCCGAAACTTTTGCTGACTTCGCAGCATTTATTTTCAGGCAGTTGCTCCGGGTACGGCAGTTTTCTAATGCATTTCAATGTAGAGAGGTATGGCAGTCCCCATTTCAAACCCTGCCCTAACCTAACCCTGACCCTAACCCTAACCCTGACCCCTAATCTAACCCTTCCCCTAACCTTAATCCCTAATCCTTATCCTAATCCCTTCAAATCGACTGCTGTACAAATAAAAACTGCCTTATCTGTAGACATTGCGTTATTTTCACCATGACTCTGCTACGCATCGTACCTAACAACGCCCTTTAGCAGTGACTACATTCAGAATATAGAACGGATTCTTCGCGTCTTATTTCTTCGTGAGCCTCGCACACTTGTTTCAGCTAATCTGTGTTGGATAGCGAGCTGCATGAGCGCAGAAATTACATAGAGAATTTTATATGGGCATTTTCATATCACACCCTGTATCAACTCGAGACCCCAGTATCAGCCCAAGAACTTCAGCTCGATACCGGCCTGCTTTTCAATGAAAGAAATCACAATCATTACGGGGGTTATCTGCGGCGTTGCGCTTTATGCGAGGGCTTATGCTTTCTCAAAAGTAAAGACAGTTTGCGGGGCAAAGCAATATAAAAGCAACAGAGAAGGAGAGGAGCAGGAAAGCTGGTCGGTATTGGTATGATTTAAAAATGAGCTATGTGAGGGGGTATTTTTATATTTTGTCAGTTACAGGATGAGGGAATATGAAATAGGCCGTGGGGCATGTTGGAAAGAGGCCCAGAAAAGTGAGTTTATTTGACACGTCTGGGAACTACCCCAAAACACTTGTTCTAGGGGAATTTTGGGGTGCTTTTTCAAAAAATGCAAAGTTCTAGGCAATAATCTTAAACATTAACCCCCTACGGGCGAAAAACTTTGCATACTGTGTTTTAACTATAATTTTTCCATGGAAGCGTCAGGAATAAAATTTTTGTTGGTTTTCTGGTTCTTTGAGATCTCTCGAGTGATGAAGGGCAAAGATACAAAAATAAAGATGCATTTAACCCCTTTCTGACAAGAAATCACGTAATGTCATGACAGAATTAATCAGATTTGCACTGCAAGTAATTTATTAATGGTTCCTTTAAGTTTTTCCAGCTAAAAAGCATCTTTTCAATTAACCTGAAATTGATTACTAACCCTCCAGCTAAAAGCTAGTTTCTGAAAATAAAGCAACATATAGATTTATTGTTATCATGAAGAATGCATTTTTGGTGGCTGCAGCCCTATTTGCAGTATTGAATGTCTCACACTGAACTAAATCTTCTTTTTTGCGTTTTCGGGAATGTGCCTCATGAATATATTGATCTTTGGAACAGATCAGACACATGCTTGGGGATACCCATCCTGCATGGTAGCAGGGGACTCAGTCAACCTGACACAAAAACGTTTAGGCCCAGCCATGGACGTGGCAGATGTTGGCTCTTCACTAGCATCCTGAACACATGCCCGATTCAATCGTTTTTGAACCCGTTTTGCACTAGCCGCAATGCAGCTCTTATCCGTGAACCTTTTGTTACAAAAGCCTTCGGAATCCTCACCTTTCAATGCTTAATAGCCTAAACCTCTTGCAGTTTACTTTTCCCGATTAGCAGCAGTTGCTCAGACTAATTGGTAGAGCTGACGACAGTCTAATTTATTTTTGATAGCATTGTTATCCATTGCAGCACAAAATTATAAGGCATTTCCTTCCGCACATAAATGACTACGTAAAATATCAATATGTCTTTATAATTTCTGCGCTCGTGTAGCTCCTGAAAAAGCACAGCTTTACGTAAATTAGTTTGCGAGGCTCATTAAGAAATAAGCCATGAGAATCCATTCTATATGAATGTAGTCACTGTTAAAGGGCGTTGTTAGGCACGATGTACAGCAGAGTAACGGCGAAAATAAATGCTGCAAAGTCAGCGAAAGTTTCGGATTTTTTGCATTTATATTGCCATTCTTACAATGCTATATCAATTATATAAATTGAAGGCAATAGGCATTCATTTTTTCATTATCATTTCTTATTCAGTCGATAAGTTGTTTGATTGTTAAATCAGGTGAACTTGAACGAGAATAGCTCGAGGACAATCGAGCAATAAAAGGTGAGGTTACTGAAGGCCCTCTGAACATCTGACGGCACGCCGCTAAGGAATACCCATGGGGAAGTCCCTGATTTCGGCAATCCTACTGCCAGAACCCCTGGTGTCAAAGATTGCTACAAATACCGGTCATCTCAAGGGGTGTCTTCATCAGAATGAAGTTAAACTAGCCAGCTATTTTGCGGTTAGGGAAATTAGCCCAATAGTACGAATTTGCTGGTCCATTAGCCCGAAAGCCCTCTGCTCAAGAAATGAAGACGCAACACAAATAGCTGGCTATTTTGCAAACTATACCAAGACTTATCGGGAAAATTTCCCGATAAAATTAGCTGGCTATTTGCATCTTCACTAGAAAATAGCCAGCTAATTTGACATCGAGCAAATTTCAAAACTGCAAAATCGCCAGCTAATTTGAAACTTTGCCAATTTTCAAGTTAGCCAGCTAATTTTAAACTAATGTAGACACACTTTCTGTGACTCTTCATTAGTGCCTGTTTACTAATTAATGCGCAAGTATATTTTCTGGAGCTTTTCACTTTTTTCTGTCACAAACCCCAATTCCAATGAAGTCAAGACGTTGCGTAAAACATGAATAAAAACAGAATACGATTTGCAAATCCTTTTCGACCGATATTCAATTGAGTACACTACAAAGACAAGATATTTAATGTTCAAATTAATAAACTTTATTGTTTCTTTGGAAATATTCACTCATTTTGAATTTGATGCCAGCAAAACGTTCCAGAGAATGCAGACAAATCTGTACACGTAAGCGGCAAGGCCGAAAACAAACATTGAATACCCGTAACCGCCGGTCCCTCAGGCGGCACTGCATTAAAAACTGACATCATTCTGTAAAGGATATTACCATGTGGGCTCAGGGACACTTCAGAAAACCATTGTCAGTTAACACAGTTTGTCGCTACATCTACAAGTGCAAGTTAAAACTCTACCATGCAAAGCGAAAGGCATATATCTACAACATCCAGAAACGCCGCCAGCTTCTCTGGACTCGAGCTCATCTGAGATGGACTCACGCAAAGTGGAAAAATGTGCTGTGGTCTGGCGAGTCCAAATTTCAAATTGTTTTTGGAAATCATGGACCTTTTGTCCTCCGGGCTAAACAGGAAAAGGACCATCCAGATTGTTATCAGAGCAAGTCAAAAGCCAGCATCTGTGATGGTATGGGGATGTGTTTTTGCCCATGGCATGGGTAACTTGCGCATCTGTGAAGGCACTATTAATGCTGAAAGGTGCATACAGGTTCTGGGCACTGGAAGTAAGGTGTAAGGAGGGAGGCTGGTATGATCACATTATAAGATGGTCTCTAGTAGTTTTGTTTTTCCCATGTTGATGAATGAAGTCACGGAATGGTGTTTGAAAGTTCATAAAAGCTGACAAAATAAATATAATTGGGGGAAAAAATGTTTCTTTCACTTTTTGTTCATAGGAATTACTAAGGGTTGCCAATACTTGCGGCACTTGTGGTTTTGTTGAAAATAAATATTTAAAGACAAAATATTTTCCTAAGAGTAAATTTACTTTCCATTAAAGTTCTTTATTCTTTCCCCCAAATATGAGACTTGGCCAAGTCACAAAAAGGTGAATTTTGTATAACCATTTTCCCTCATCATTCACAGGGGTGCTGATAATAGTGGGGGGAGACTGCATATGGGTAATTTCATTTCAACCACACGATATTCATGAATTTACACATTTTCATCTTCTGTCCCCGGTTTCATCCTGTATGCTGGTTTTACTCCCAAAACTCAGTGATTGCCCATTAGTTGGGGAGAAGCTATTCCCTCCGAGTAAATATGAATTATTTTCTCATGGAAGATGGCTTTTAAAACCCTGACCAGGAGATGAGCATGATTTTTAAAAAATCTGTCAATCCAAAGGAGAAATGGGCAAACCAAGAATCTCAATGGACATCTAAGCATAAACAAATTTTCGTGTGAAGAAATCCTTTCAGATACCATGTTTTATACCTTTCTCCCAAAACTAAGAAGACATGAGGGGAAGAGAAAAAATGCGCAAAATTGTGTTTTGAAGTGAGACGACCCTGTTCATTAATGGACGTCAAACGGTAATTGTTCACATCTTATCATGTGCAGGACCCAGCATCTTGGAACTCCCAATACAATACCTAATTACTCAGGCCGGTAGGCCACTAGTCTAAGTTTCGGCTCCGTTCTTCTTTTTCCGGGTCGCGATTGTCCTGCTCATGCGTGTGCGCGGTTTCACGATTGGCCGAGGCCTAGACCCAGCCCAAGCACAGGCTCTGAGGAGCCTCTTGTTATGGGCAAATGGTTATCTTAGCAGTATACTCGGTGTATTAAGAAAAGCAAATGCACATCTTTGATAGTTTAAAAGTACAAGAGTCGAAGAACCATTACCTATTAATGGGCAGCCAGTCCACTTACATCATCTATTCATCAACAGAATCACCTTGAGTCCAGTAAAACTGGACGGAACAGTATAAAGAGAAGCACAGTTCCACTTGTAAAGGTTGATCATACTGTCTGAGTTTTTTGACAGCACTCAGACGGGATAGGGACGAGATATGAAAAACTGCTTGTAATTCCAGATGGATCCCACCACCACAGATGTAAAGAACTTTCATCTTTTCATTTGTGAGTGAATTCCAACATTTAATAGCAGAGACGAGGCAGCTAGTAGACTTATCTAGTACAAATATCGGCAGCTAGTTTCCAACAGGTTCCCCAACTGTAGCGATACATTTGAGGGCTCAAGAGAAAACACAAAAATATGTGGAGATGAGCTGAAAGAATACAGGACGTACACTGAACAAAAATATAAACGCCCCATGTCAAATATTGATGCCACATGGAGTTAACAACTCTAAGTGAGCACATGCTGACTTTTACTTGTACAATAGGGATATTTCTCTTGATTTGTGTACCCTTTTTTAATCCATCTCTCTGTCAGTGAGCACTTGCTCAGTGATGCAGTGATTTCACTCAGTACATGGGTGTGGCATTTCCAGACGGTGATCAGACAGAATGAGCAGTACCCAGACACTCCTTAAACTGGGGACAATAAAAGGCCACCCCAAAATGTCAAATTTCGTCAAAAGTCATCATGCCTCAGAAGTCTCAGGTCATGCGGGAACGTGCCATTGGCATGCTGGATGCAGGGATGTCCACCAGAGCGGTCTGCATGCAGTTCCTTGAAGCAGAGCACATTCCAGTTCTGGACTGGCCTGCGTATTCACAGGGATTTTCTGGATCGACATGTCCGCGACCGTGTTCCAGTTCGGGATAATGTGCGCCAGCTCCGTGTGGCCCTCCGGGAAGAATGGAATAACATTCCACAGGCCACGATAGACAACCTGATCAACTCCATGCGAAGGAGATGTGTTGCTCTGAGAGACGCAAATGGTGGACACACAAGATATTGAACATTCAATTTCTTCAACCTGACCCCCAGCGTTTGGGGATTGTCACTCCTTTGCAGATGCCAATATCAAGATGTAATGGACGGTGATCTGAAGATTAGTCATTAACAAAAATGAACTTTGATTCGCTTCATATATTGCATAACCCTAATGTTAATAAAAACTTAGAAATTTGACATGGGGCGTTTATATTTTTGTTCAGTGTATATTAATGATGAACTACCTGTGTAATTCAGGTACAGCATTTTGCTGTGTTGTTGAGAAACTGTGGGAAACAGGTGAGTCAGTTCACTGCTGCAATCATGGACTCCACCCAACAGATAACAGCTGGCATAACTCAGCAATGGCTGCACTCAGAGACCAAACAAACCAAGCTCAATACTTTCTCCCTTGAGAAGCACTTCAGTATTTTTGAGTACAGGACCTCAATAACACTCTTGTCTATAATTAACCTCCCGTATACTTTCTTCATCGTTTCAGCTCCTTTTTCAAGTACAATGTCAATTCTTAGCTTGCTTGAATTTTTCCCTCATTTCCTGTGATGTTTCGTTTTCAAATATGAAAAATATAGTCCCATATCTTTCATCGAGTTGGAACAGTTTATGTCATTCGTTTGGTGGACAAACTGCATTCACAACATACCACAGGTTCTTTGTGAAAGTTTACATGGACATCGGTCATCAAGTCTTCTCATACAAATCAAAAAAACTGTTCCTTTTACAAATTACAACAACTTCAGCAAAAAATATATAATCAAAACAAGACTGATATGTACAGTTTAATAGATTGCAATCTTAAGATCTCATACTCAAAACTGAACAACAGTGTCAAAGTAGAAAGATTTCTTCGCTGGGTTTTGGCATACTTGAACTCAAACATTCAGCGGAGTCACCTTACAATCCTCGTCAGTTTCTATGCCAACTTCCTCCTGAATTGGACAGGAATACAGGTTAGTATTACATTTCAAATGTTTAATACACCAAGTACATGTGTCCTAATGTTGAATATTGTCAATCAGTTTATTTTAGCAGAAATGCTGATTTGACTGGTTTGGAGGTCGGATGCCTCATCTAACCCTACGCGAATAATTTCATCCATATTAAATTATGCTTACACTTCATCTATAGTTCAGACAGAATTGTAGAATTCATAAATTACTCCAAATAAAACCAGTGATCTTCCTTAGCACCTTACCAAAAATATTCTCCCAGTTAACAAAAGTAAGGAAGGCTGAGCTCTCAACCTTATGATATCGCAGTAGGGAAAGGAGGAACTGGGGAAAACAGAAGACATCTAGAATGTTTGTATGGTGCATTAGTCATGATTGTCACCGAACAAAAATACAAATATGACACACTTTTGCTTAAAGGAGGAGACAGCACCTCGGCAAAGTATATTTCAGTGGAAAGTAGAATTCTTGAAGTGTCTAAAATGCATAGTTTTATCAATTTTAATTTGGTAATGATCCAGTGCGACGCATTTTTAAACCGGAAAGTCTTCAAATCGGCCTCAATACTAGGGGGCAGACATTTTTACTTGGGGAATCTAAGGCTGCGTTCGGAATGCACACTTGTCCACTCGCTGACTCACTCTTTATATTGTTTTCAATGTGGAACTTTCACTACACAGTGCCCTATATAGTAGGTAAGTGTGCATTTCAAACGCATTATCCAATCAAACACCAGTACCTTGGTGCTTGTGCGTCAGTTATTCTCTTACATGACGTTAGTTGTTCTCTTTCCTTTCATCCGGGCCATGGAGTGGTTCAAAGGGCCTTCAGTAAGCTCTCCCTTTACGGCTTGGCTGACCACAAGATGTTTTTAGTTAAGCTGGCCTGATTAACAATCAAACAATTTATCGACTGAGCGACCAAGACCAATACATGACCTATAATTAGAAATGGTAATGAAAGGTGAATTCCCATCGCCTACATTTATATAATTGATATGGCATTGTAAATCCAAAACTTTCGCTGACTTTGCAGGATTTATTTTTGCTGTCCTTGGGATTGTCACACAGCTGTGGAATCTTACAGCGCCCTTTAGCCGTGACAACATTCAAAATAAAGAACGGATTCCCGCAGCCTCGCAAACTAATTTCCGCAAATCTGCGCTCCTTAACGAGCGCTGAAATTATGAAGACATATTGATATGTTACGTCGTCATTTATGTGCAGAAGTCGCCTCGTAATTTTGTGGTGCAATGCATAACAATGCTATCAAAAGTAAATTAGACTGTCCTCGGTTTTTACCAATTAGTCTGAGCAACTGTGGCTAATCGGGAGATGTAAACTGCGAGAGGTTAAGGTTATTAAGCATTTTTAAAGGTGAAGTTTCCGAAGATCAAATTCAAAATCAGAAGATTCCCCAAGTAAAAATGTCTGCCCCCTGGTATTGAAGCCAATTTGAAGACTCGCTGATTTAAAAATGCATCGCACTGGATCATTACCGAATTAAAATTTATAAAACTATGCGTTTTAGACACTTCAAGTATTCTACTTTCCGCTGAAATATACTTTGCCGAGGTGCTGTCTCCTCCTTTAAATTTTTTTTTTTTGTTGAAATAACACCAATTTTGCTCCATGTTAATATTCTCTTAAATTTTCCCAACACATATTTACGTCGCTTTTCGCTAGCTTTTCTCCCGTCACTACTGTCAACTTCCGCATGAATGTGGCATTTTAAGTTGGTGACCAAAAACTGTGATCACAACACAGGCATTTCTTATAATGGGGTCAACAGAAGGCCGTCTTTCCTCCATTCCCATTGCTTGGTTCGTCTCTGCAATACATGATGATTGTGCTAATTTTCGAGAAAATTTTGGCAGTTTTTAATAGGGCCCAGGCCCACACTTCACACATGAAACATCAAGATGCGTACCACACATGCATTTTCTGAAATCAGTTTGTGGTGCGTTTGGACATAATGAGACTTTATTAAGAAACAAACCGGATTCGAACCTCGAACACCATGTCATGATTGTCCAATTCGCGTATGCAACATATGGAAATCGGAAACTACTTGTAAGTATCCAATGTGTTCATTTTTATTTTTATATAACTTGCGTTTTCTATGCCTCTCAGTATAAGGGATCATGCGAGTGGCTTGCTGACTGCAGACCTATTGCCAGAGTAAAATCTATGTTCATTTCTCCGCCATCATCCAACTCCAGCATTATTGAGAGATTTTATTTGTTCTCAACTGCAGACCGTGCGTAACCATGTAAGCCCAGCACCACCACATCTGACTGCTTCCATTGCAGGATCATCCAAGACTAGCTGCACAGGCAGTGGATGAAGCAGCTGGTTTACACAAGAACTTTTGGACAAACTGATGAAAATCGTCTCAGGGAAGCACATCTGCACGCACGACATCCTCTCCAGGGTCTTGATTTCAGGGCAGTTCGGTGTCACAATCAACATCAGTGCACAAGTGCTCTCCTTCGATGGCCACTGGCACGGTGGAGAACAGTCCCATTCACTGATGAGTTATGGTTTGAACAGTACAGGTCAGAAAGTAGGTAGCTGGTATGGTACTGCACAGGTGAGCAGTCTTCCACATGTACATGAGGTCAATGGTGCTAAATTGTTGGCTGGGGCAAGCATTCCTACCAGCAGCGAAAGGTACTCACATGCATTTTAACCATGACGATTCGAATGAGACACTTTAATGAAGTCTATAGACCCATTTTTGTATATTCATCCGCCACCATTACATCATAAATCAGCATGACAACACGTAGCCTCTTGTAGCTAGTCTGTACAGAATTCCTGGGTGCTGAAAATAGCCCATTCTTCCGTGACCTGCACAGTCACCAAACAAGTCACGCGTGCAGTACATTTCAGAGGACATGGACCAGTGCATAGGACTCCTAGTTCCAGTTACCAGGAACTTCCATCAACTTCTTACAGCCGTTGAAGGAGTGGGGCTGCATCCCACAAGCCAGAATCTACAGTCAAATCAATTCTATGTGAAGGAGATGAGTCACATTTCACGAGGCAGATGCTGTTCTCACAAGACACTGACTGACACACCGTTCATTACATGGTGCCAGTCTTTTTTGGAGGGAATCTGTAATAACACATTCATATCTGTGTCTCCTATCACAGGTTTTTCCATTAGAAATCCAAGCAACAGGCACTTTCTCAGAAGTAAGAGGTGTATGGGCCTGAGGGCTCAACTCAGCAGCTTGAGCTGTTGGGGGGGTGGGGGTGGTCATGGGAGGTAGTGCCCGTTTTTCTTTTAATGTCAATAAATATACTTTCTTAGTAGTGTTGCAGATGCATGTTATTTTCAATGGTTATTTGTAAGCACTGAAATATTATCTACCCAGTAATGCCATCTACAAATGTTATTTTGTAAACTGGCTAAAAGCACCATCACCACACTACGTCACACCACTGAACACTGTCAAATTGAATTTACTCTGTTATTAACACTGGAATGTTTCAAGAAAATCACAGAATTAATCAACTTAACACAAGTAGAGCACTAGTTATAGTCTAAATATCTATAAATATAAATCTATAAACATCCAACGTGGATTCTGAAACCGGTTCGATGAGCTATCAGGCCTTTAGATTACCTGAATTTGGGCACATCAAGGGAGCACAGCAACCGTGCGAGTGGGGAAAAATTTTTTTGCATGCAAATATAATTACCTTGCAGACTGAGCATTTCAGATATATTAACTGGCAGCAATGATGGGTGGATTCTGATCAGTTTTTTTCTGCCAGAGTCCTGATATGAGCAAGCAGTTTATTCTGAAAGCTTGCTAGAATGTTACTAACATTGATATTTGGTGCACTACATGTAATTAACAGACACTAATGAGATATATGAGTAAATAAAGCTTCACACCTTTCTTTTGTCATGTTTGTGGTTTGTGATCATTTAATACTTTTAAGAATATATATCTTCAGCTTTTCAGGCAGAATGACCAGGTATGTAAAATAAATAAAAATGTCTCCGATAATGAAACAAAATAATAGGGCCTACTAATTTAAGTCTCTTCAAAGTAGCTACTTTGTCATGCTCCATCTATAAAAACAGTTTTTTTGTGTGTCCCGTGAATGCTGTAGATGATTTGTCGGATATAGCCAGCAAGCAAAGAAACGAGCGGTTAATATGCCAAGTGCCCACAGTAAGTAAATCCGTTCTGCCGCTGTATTTCAGCAGAGAGCATACTGCAGTCCCTGTATTCTTCAGAGCATATTTTCGTGTTCGAGTAAATTTGCATGTGCGTGAAGTACCGCTCCAAAAACTCAATATTTCTTTGATTTGTTTAGCTAGTTCGCTTTTACTTGCAGTTTCTTCCCCTCGAGGGTGTGTCATCATTTTATGACTCCTGGTATTCTGAACCATTAGGTCATAGGAGGTTAACGTCGAAGTTCTGAACGGCTCTAATTATTTCGATTTTGACAGAATATAACGTTACACTTAAAGCCCACGAAAGGGCCTAAATGAGTACCCTCGCTAGCTAAATGCATTCACACAAGCACATACCAATGGGAGAAAAAGTGACACAATCGTAATTAACGTTAGTATTATTCACTACACCGAAGAAAATCTAGAAATTATAAAATGCATTTACTGATGATCTTGGGCTAACTCAGGGTTAACTACTGAAGAATGCCAAAATAAATAAACTGATTAATAGTCTTTGTTTTGGTAAATGTTTTTGAGTGGCTTTTTTATATAGTTGAGTGGGTTTAGAATTCTTTCTAAGGTGCACTTTGCGGGAGCGTAGTTTCTAAGCTAGCAACTTGCATATTCCTCCATACAGTCAGCGGTTCCAACTATGCAAGTAAGCATCTGCGCTGTCGGGAAACGCACCCCGGTGGGGAGGAAACCTTACAACCCATCTGGCAACAATGCGTAAGAAATGAGGATGAGAAGGCGGAATTTGTCTGAACTTCTGACGTACGTATGAAGATCTATTATACGGTCGGATTAAAGGTTAAAAGCGACGTTATCGGCCAATTTTGTAAGAAAAACGTAGCTTTTTGGGGGGAAACGGAAGGATCAGTGAGTGAATAAAGTTGCGCGTAATGTGTTTCGAATCTCTTACGTGTATTTAATTTGGGAGCGCCAATTTGGGCAAATTTAATTTGGGCTCACCGTTAAACGGCCTAGCCAAGATGTAATCTAAAGGCCTGGCTATTTGAATAAATTACAACGACAACATGATTGGCTAAAAGGTGTTCACCCGTCCAAATACTACTCTGCTCCATAAAGCAGTCGGAACTGGCCATGCCACCTGTGAGAAGCTGTGCAAATAAACTGAAGTTTATCGATCACTGTTGGCTTGCAACGATGATGAACCCGGTTGCTTGTTCTCGCCCCAACGATTGGGAAATCTGACACCGGTTCGAAGACTTGTTCGAATAAAGGAATATCTTCGACAATACGATTGGCTGAAAAGTTTCCATCCATCCGAATGGATGGATAAATGGATGCTACTCGATAAAGCAGTCGACACCTGCCAGATTTCATTTCGTAAACTCGCACAATGCAATGTTTTGCTGAGTATCCCATGTTTGTCCAATCTGAGTGTTTTACCAAACGCGCTACACGATTGATCAATTGGATATTAATGTGGCGATTGGTAAATCGACAAAACACATTTTCTTATGCGAAAATAATTTCACAATGTATACAGCACCGTGACCGCTGAAATGAGGAAAAACTTCCACGTGTAGCTAGAGGCCGTTAAGTTCGTCTCATCACCTGAAAATAACATCGTTGTGCTGGTATGGATGGATAAACGCTCAGAAGGTAGAGTTACCCGAACGATTTCATTCAACGGTTCCGATTGGTTCTATGCCAAAGGCACGAGTGCATAACAAAGAACCAGAAGCGTTTCGCCGAGATGTTTGTAGTTTATCGCGACGAGTTTGGACATGCATTGTCAGTTAAATTCACGGATTTGTATTTTTATGACGTCTTATGCTTACAGCAATTAAGATAACCGGTGCAGCATTCATAGTAAGCGGCAATTTGCGCCGGGCGCCGGTTTCTACTGAATAGCCTGTATCTCAAAGTCAATGGATAAGAACATGATTTATCTCAGTTGAATGGTTAATTTTCATTACCTTTGAATGCCATAACATCTTTGAAATTGGCGAGTGTTCAGTTTATACTTTTGTTCAGCTTCTCAAAGTGAATCGTTCGTTCCAGGGAAAAGCTTTAAAATACTTGAGTAAACTTAAGGCTACATTCCCCGTTTAAGGCAGAAAGGCACCAAATGACCGAAATCATCGGCTCACCAAAAATTGCTTCTTGCTCTTTGGATATCCCTCCAAAATGGCACCCATCATATCAGTAGCCTGAAAGACAAGAAACCAGTATTGATACGAAATGGAACCATTCACAAGTTATAGGGCAATTCCACGGTAACCTAGGCAATCAGTGCCATTGGAAAAATTAGGTTTTAAACGCCATCTTATATTTTTACATTGGTGCATTGATTTGCTGATTGAAAAGCAAATCATTGGCAAGCATCATGAAAAATTTCAAGGGTCCATGTCCAGAACTTAGCATACAGTGTCCCAAAGTGTTCAAATTTTGGATATAAATTTTAATCTCATTAAAAGTTACCATTAGAATGAATTGCCATTCTTGTTACTTTGTCAAATACGTCCACTGACATATTGGGTCATATTTCATAAAAGGAAATGCACAGAAACTCATCAGTTTTCATACAGAGACAATACACCATAAGATCTATCGGAGAAAAGTTCACTTTTATTTACAACCCCAATTCCGAAATAGTTGGGACAAAGTGTAAATTGTGAATAAAATCAAAACGAAATGACTTTCAAATCACACCAGCCAGTATTTTATTCACAAGAGAATAGAGATAACATAGCAAATGTTGAAACTGAGAAATTTCGCAATTTTATCCACAAAATGAGCTCATTTCAAATTTGATGGGTGCTACAGGTCTAAAAAAAGTTGGGACAGGGGCCTGTTTACCATGGTGTAGCACCCCCTCTTCTTTTTAACATAGAGTAGAGGCGTCCGGGCATTGAGGAGACAAGTTTCTTGAGTTTAGCCATTGGAATTTGATTCCACTCTTGTTTAATACAGGCTTCCAGCTGCTGGAGAGTTTTGGATCTCCTTTGACGGACTTTTCGTTTAATTATGCACTAAATGCATGGGTGCAAGTGGAAAAATTATTTTTGATTGAACATATTTTGGCATGGGCGAAGGGACAAGCGCCGAAGGCTCGATGTCCCTAGGGGGGTCCTAGGGCATGCCCCCCCTGAACATTTTTGAAAAATGGTCAAATTTGGTGTATTCTCAGGGCAGTTTGGCCTAGAATTTGAGATTATAAAAGGCCCTAAATTGTGCCAATGTTTAATGCTTACCTTTTAAAAAAAATGTAAGGGTATTGAGGCAAATAGTGTCTTGTGGGAAGACACAGTGAACCCTTATCAGGTAACATGAATAAAAAGATAACATTTTTGAAATGTACATTATACAACCCCAATTCCGAAATAGTTGGGACGAAGTGTAAATTGTGAATAAAATCAAAACACAATGACTTTCAAATCCCATCAGCCAGTATTTTATTCACAGTAGAACAGAGATAACATAGCAAATGTTGAAACTGAGAAATTTTACAATTTTATCCACAAAATGAGCTCATTTCAAATTTGCTGGCTGCTACAGGTCCCAAAAAAGTTGGGACAGGGGCCTGTTTATCATGGTGTAGCATCCCCTCTTCCTTTAAACACAGAGTGGAGGTGTCCGGGCATTGAGGAGACATGTTTCTTGAGTTTAGCCATTGGAATTCGATCCCACTCTTGTTTAATACAGGCTTCCAGCTGCTGGAGAGTTTTGGGTCTCCTTTGACGGACTATTCGTTTAATTATGCGCCAAATGTTCTCAATCGGTGAAAGATCAGGACTGCAGGCAGGCCACTTCAGCACATGGACTCTTCTACTATGAAGCCATGCTGTTCTAATAGCTGCCGTATGTGGTTTTGCATTGTCCTGCTGAAATACGCAAGGCCTTCCCTGGAAGAGATGTCATCTGGTGGGGAGCATATGTTGGTCTAAAACCTTTATATACCTTTCAGCGTTCATGGTGCTTTTTGAAACATGCAAGTGTCCTACACCATATGCACTAATGCATCCCCATACCATCAGAGATGCTGGCTTTTGAACTGAACGCTGATAACAGGAGGGGTGGTCTTTCTCCTCTTTAGCCCGGAGGACACGACGCCCATGATTTCCGACAAGAATGTCAAATTTGGACTCGTTTAACCACAGGACACTTTGCTACAGTCCATTTTAAATGAGCCCTGGCCCACAGAACACGGCGGCGCTTCTGGATCATGCTCAACAATGGCTTCCTTTTTGCATGATAGAGTTTTAGGTGGCATCTGTGGATGGCACGGCGGACTGTGTTTACTGACATTGGTTTCTTGAAGTATTCCTGGGCCCATTTAGTAATGTCAATGACAGAATCATGCCGGTGAGTGATGCAGTGGCGTCTGAGGGCCCGAAGATCACGGGCATCCAGTAAAGGTCTTCGGCCTTGTCCCTTATGCACAGAGATTTTTCCAGTTTCTCTGAATCTTTTGATGATGTTATGCACTGTCGATGATGGGACCTTTAAAGCCTTTGCGATTTGACGTTGAGGAAAATTGTTTTTATTCCACAATTTTAAAACGCAAGCCTTCACAGGTTGGAGAACCTCTAGCCATCTTTACTTCTGAGAGACTCAGCCTCTCCAAGACATCACTTTTATAGCCAATCATGTTACACACCTTATGCCAGTTACCTTAATTACTTGCTAAATGTTCTTTCAGCTGATTCGCTTATATATTAATTGCTTTTTCAGCCCTTTTTTGCCTGTGTTCCAACTTTTTTGAGATCTGTTGCAGCCAGAAAATTTGAAATAAGCTCATTTTAAGGATAAAAATGTAAAATGTCTCAGTTTCAACATTTGAAATGTTATCTATGCTCTATTGTGAATAACATATTGGCTCATGTGATCTGAAAGTCATTGCATTTTGATTTTATTCACAATTTACACTTCGTCCCAACTATTTCAGAATTGGGGTTGTATTCATTAGTGGCAACTGAGCCAATTCCAGACGAGTCAAAAACTTTCCTTCCAAACTTATGTCCACTACGGCACATTCACGCTTTTACAACTGACCTGAATGAATCTCTCGAAACTGTGACGGTACCATTTAGCTTTATCAGATTTAATTTCAATAAAAATATAAGCCTTAAAGTTTATAATTTGCTGGCATTTAAGTGATAAACATTTCAAATGTTTGACCATGTGAGACACTGATGGGTTTGGTTTCTGTAAAATCGCCCTACATTTGGCCATTACTTAAGAACAGAATTCCACTTGTTAAAAAAGGGATTCTTACCAATCTTTTCCTCTTCTTCCACTCTTTCGCAAACATATTCTGCTCTTTATAAATCTGAAAGAAAAGAGGGATTAAGTTCACTTAGTCTTGTGACACAAGACCTAAAATGAGGGGTCTCGGAGTCCTGACCTTATCCTTCTCCTCAGGAGTAACATGATTGGAGGCTGATTTGATGTTGGCCAGTCTCTCCCTGTATAAGGCACACTCCCGAGTCAGCTCCTCAATTTCCGAAATCATTTCCTTCGTTGTCAAGGAGGTGCTGAGCGCTTTGAGTTCTGTAAAAAGAGCATTATGATCACACTGGTTCAGCACCTGCGATGCTTGGTTAAAAAGGCTGCACAATAGAATAAGTCCAAAAATCAGCCAGGCAAACATCCATCATAGGTATTAAGAATAAACAATGCTGGACCTCACCCAACCCCATGTGCAATAACTAAAGCCTGAAAGAGCATTGACTTTGTCATTCTGGAACTTCGTACAGTGATAAATATTAGGCTGGCGCATTTATGTAATTCCCACTATTTATTTATTTATAATCAGGCTGAATTCAAATGTTCACACAATGAACTGGTGGTCTCCGCCCTGCCAGACTTGGGTCTATTTTACGGTGACATGGGCTGTATTTATAAAGCTAGGGTTGTTCACTTCAAAGTGCACATAATGAAGGCCACGCCCACCGAAGCCATACTGAAGGGCATTCCAATCGAAAGTGTGTAAAATTCATCCCTTCAAAGGGCCCTACAAAACAGCAATTTCCGAAGCGAGCATGCGATGGTCACTTTGCTCCCACAATGCCGTGCGACGACCTGAGCCCAGTGACGTGTGTGATTAAAAATCATTCAAGAAAATGAAAACAACGGTGGCTACTAGCTAGCTAGTGCACAGGAATCAGACGAACCTAGCTTGATGGCTTACTACAGTTTACTGGCTAACGCTCATTATGACAGTTTTTTTTATTTTTACCCATGGCAATTTGTTGCCATATGAAAGCTGTGCGGTTGGTTATAAAGCTACTGCGAAACCGATAAATGGCCAGTGAAAGCAGTTCTCCCGTGAACTGGCTGTCTTTGTTTACACTTGCTCAAGCAGAAAGCGACAGCTGCGAAAAATGTCGGAGGACATTCCAAACGACCGTTACTTGAGAACCCTACTCCCTGCTGCCCTTCAGAGTTTTCACAACAAAGGGAAATGACTTCACAGGGTGTAGGCCGTAGGGATTAGCCCTATGGAATGAAAGCCATTCTATATATTCCATGATCCAGAATGGCCACAGCCATTGACTGTGCTGCTCCACATCATCTCATGAAGTCCACTGGAATGCAGGGCCATAAGCATACATTCACAAATAGGACTGGACTCCAGGCCTGACTGACTGCCTTGGGTGTGGTACCCAATTAAAAAAACAAAAAAAAAAAAAAAACTAGACTGTCTGGTCGCCCGCGACCACATAGGTATAGCCCCTGACTGCCTGCTTGTGATACCTTGAAAACTCTGCCCTCTAGAGTGTTCACAAGCCATATACTGAAGCGAGCACATTTTTAGCATGAAATTGGGCTTAATTCAGCCAATTCTGTTGCCAACGCAACAAAAAATTGATAGATTACCTAACCACTATGCCCGCAACAAATATCACAGAAATCAGCAGAAAACTGAGGCCTGAGAGTGCCCACAAGAAAATCGCTTCAGACGCGTCGGTGGCTACAACTTCGTCCGGGGGCTACAAAAATCAGTGCCTGCAAATTAGTATAGATTTAGGATCAATGATTTAATGGCTATACATACATTGGGACACTTTATTCGGTTATTTTCCCTCCGCAAGTTCGACGTTATACTTTTTGGAATTGACTCCTTGACATCTCATTGTCACATCATTACTGCCTATGAATATCGGGTAATCCCATTGGCTGAGTCCAGTGAAGTCAACAAGTCTGCACTGGATTGGACAAAATTTGCCTACAATCTGCATTCAGAGAAGCAGTTGTTAGCTATATATTGACCTAATGAGCGCTATCATAAATACAGCGAGTCGTCACTGGCGCTGTGCAAGTACATGTATAAGCATAAAGTCTTCAATGGCACCAATGTCTACAGCTAATCCAGCATCCCCCCAACTCGTTCAAACGTATAATTTTCCACCTTTGCACGTTTACCAATTTGGTGAGGTCAGCCCATCCCTAGTTCAGACTACTTAGTTCATTATTTGAACTATTCAACAGCGATCAGCTAGCCTGCCAAATCTACTTGGGAACTGCACTTTACTGATAACCATCAGCAAGCACAAGAATAACAGAACAATAACTTACCTGAATCTACCTGTCGACAACTTTGTGACTCCGTTTGAACCAGATTGTTCAGCTCCGAGATACGGCTATCCATATCCTTCAGCTCTGTGTCACTCACGTCTGTAAACTGGGACTGAGGGGGAAGCGTAAACATTTGCTGCAATGACGTAAAGAATAAACTTGGTTCACATAAATTGATTGTGGTAATGGCTATGCTTGCGTGGTTGAACTAAATTTTGAGGCCAATTATTTTCAAAAAGATCAGATTAAAAAAAAAAAAAAATGCTATACCACACAGTGACTGATTACTACTGGAAGGGAAATACACATGTAGCCACAGACACAGGATGTCCTGAGATAATCCTAAATTTTAGTCTCACAATGTTAAGCCAAAATCTCAATTGTTCAGCACGATTTTTCTCTATGACCAATTTTGAGCATCAATATCATGTGATCTACAATGGTTTCAAAAGCAAAACTGCACCAATTTGATGTCTATGACATTGAGTCACAGAAAAATGCATTGGCACCCTGGATGCGTTGTGTGTCTTGATAAAACAAATTATATTAAATTAAGAAGTGCATTTTGGGAAGACATTCAAGGGGCACATCACCATGTGGGATAGGTGGTTGGTCAAAACAAGTTAACCCTCCTATTATCCTCAAATATTACTAACACATTTTACCCTTGGGGGTCAATCTGACCCCAGGGATATTTGCCTCCAGAAAATGATTTACATAAAATTGTTGACCAAGTTTTTGTGTCAGGCACTTTGTTTATTTGTTGAATACATAAATAACCCCTTGATAATGAAACTTATCAGTGAGTTGACCTGTCCTCTAGCGCCACCATCAGGCCAGACTTTTAAATTAGAATTTATGTATCTTGAAAAGTTTTCATACAAATCTTCTCAAATTTACTCAAAACATTATTGACCACAAGAGGATGAAGCCTATTGGTTTTAGTGATGATATGACCTTTCCTGTAGTGCCACCATCAGGTCAAACTTTCAGTTTTAGAGTTAATGTATCCTGAAAATCTTTCATCGAAATCTTTTCTAATTTGGGGTGCACATTCATGACTCTCACAGAATGAACTATATTGATTGATGTTGGTGACCCCCCCCTTTCCTCTCATAAACATATTTATTTACTTTTTTAATCTATTTTTTTTTTATAATATTAGCAGCGCTAAGTCTACCCCGCTGTTGAAGTGGGGAAAGGGACCATATTATCTTCCCATTTTTGGAAGGGATTGTGTCTGCTGGTGGTTGAGAGACAACAGGAGGGTCAACACTCTCATTCTGATCAGATGAGAATGCCTCAAAATCAGGGTCCTCCTCAACACAATCCTCTGTCTCAGACACATTCTTCTCTATGTCACTTTCACTGTCAAAGAGCTGTTCCAAAACCTCATGGACAGTAAACCTTTTCCCAGAGGACATTTTCAAGTGAGAGAGCATGCAGATTTCAGTATACACAGAGCACAATGAGGAATGATTTGGATAGAGGGCTGCCATGCAAGCTTTTAAATGTTTGCTCCTCCCTTATTTTGCATGAACTACCAATGTCCTTGCGGGAATACTCGCCCTCCACAGCGCGGGAAATATCAGTTCTACTTCGGCAGGTGTGAGTACAGTAGGTCACACACAGACACACACACCTTCATGCCCATGGTGCGGGAAAGTTCTCATGAGAATATTGTTTCCCCCTCCCCCATGTCACGTTAGCACCAAAAATGGAAAATTATGGTCCCTCTACTCACTTCAACAACAAGGTAGACGTGCTGCTAAGAGTGTCCCACCAGACAGGCAGTCAGCCATGTTGAAGACATAGAGTCATTATTCGAGCTCTTCATATAACTATCGTTTGAAAATATTGTACTTGAGATGATAATTTTACAGGGGTGGCATGTGTAGTTAGAAAGACTTGGATGTGAGCAGCTCGCAAGCCTACATTGGCTCATTTTGGCAGGGGTTCACAAGTCAATTTGTTTCCCACATGCCCACACCACGAGAAGTATTGAAGTTCTCGAGGGAATAGTTGTTTTCCCCACCCCCCTGTCATGAATCAACTCAAAAGTATCAACTCTGCACCTGCAGGTGTGGGGATGTTAGGTCACACACAGACAGACAAGTTTTATACAGCTAAAACAGCTTGGGGTCAAATTGACCCCAGAGGAACACCAATGCATGCAATATGTGTTCAGCACATTGAAAAAATATCATCATGATAATTTTATGCTTAATCAGTTGTCGCCATCAAATTAGGAAAAGTCATGAAATATGAAGCAAAAAAAAAAAAAAGTTAACTATTATTTTTTGAATGATAAACACTGAATGGGGTCAAACTGACCCCAAGGATAATAAGAGGGTTAAAGTGCATCCAAAAGCTCATTTTTACCCAATTTCAGCACCCCGCTCATCTTCTAGCCATGATTCCATCTGTGTCAAAATCACTTCAATATTGGCATATTTTGAAACTCCCAAAACTTAAAATTTGAGATTCTATTTACTCTAAAGAATTAAAACCATAATGATGCCAAGAACAAGTAAAAATGCATAATGAGTGAATGAGCACTGTACATGAATACAACATGAACAAAGGTGTAATTTGCAAGTTTAGCTTCCACCTTACTCGGATGTCATGAGCAACATGCCCAGGAACACACTTCCGCCTGTACCTCCCCCTTTTTCAGCCTACAAGGTCCAGTGCGCATTCCAAAAAGGGTATTTCTATCCCTTGCCCGCTTCCTAACCCTAACCCTATACGATAATCAGATAATTATGACAGGGGTACAGCAAAACCAAATATTTAACTACATCCTGTTTTAATAAATGAGAAAGAGAAACGATAGGCTTAATAAACCACACTCACTTGATCCGAAAAATATATCTTCTGCTTGCCGTAGATCTTCTCCTTGATCTTGCCTTGCTGCGCCAACAGCTCCACAGCTTTAACCACCGCCTTTGAGGTTGAGTGCGTAAAATATAAAGTTCACAAAGTCATGTTGATTATCATATTTCAGTATTACACGTCACGCGTGCACGCACACACACAAACACACACACACAAGCAGTTTATTTCTGCCTTGGTTAATATCTGTTCAGTTGAATCAATCAACATCTGTTCAGTCATCAGCATTATTCACCATTTTTCATCAGTAATCACATAGTTATGCACGCTTGCTTCATGTTAGTAGTTTTGTTTATAGTAGCACAGCTATATGTGTTATATGAATTAGAAATATGTACAACCAATACTGTAAGAGGGGAGTAATCTGTTGGTTGCAGTTTTCAGGGCACGTGGGCAGTGTTTGTTTGCCTGCCTTTAGTATGACCTATGACCCATTTAAAAGTTCTCTTAAACAACCAAGTAGCCTTGAAGTAGTTATTTTACAAAGGATACCAACCAATGAGAAAAGAGAAAAACAAGTGAGATGCAGGTATTACGTTATTGTAACATTGAAAAACAAGTAAGAAGCAGACATTACGTTATTGAACCACTGCAACATGAGAGGACGGAAAAACCATATTTGGAAGAAATTTCCGGTGATAAAGGTATAAAGACCGGGTGTGAAAAGTGGAACGTCAGTTCATATTCCCGAATAAAGTCTAATTTTATGAAGAATCTGTGAAGATGGGGGGACCATGAAAATATGAAAACATTTCTGAATGGGAACCACAACAGTTGAACTAGACTATTTGTATTTACAGGCACGTCGTTAGTCTGCGCTCACCGTCTTTCCAAGGCCGTGCTCTTTCTGCAAATTACAAAATACATCCTGAGCGCTGTATGGTCGATTTTTATCATTGAAGTAGTCAAGAATGACAGCAACACCTGCAGGTAAAGAAAAAGTAAACCGAGCGTGCAAATGTCACACGCAATCTCGATAAAAATGAAATGGCAAACCCAGTAATCACAAGGTGCCTGGCATCACTACTCTCAATGGGAAGCACAGCTAAAATTATACAGCACGCTCGTAAGTTAGCATAAATTCACAAAGATAAACTGACTTAGCTGGCCAGCTATCCTATAAATGCAGAACGTTAGATCCATAACACAAATCACGTTACCTGATGCTTCCTTCGATTTACTCATTTCTACTGGGTTCAGTGTCAGCCAAAACCAACCTTGAACGAAAACTGGCTTGCTAATGTTGAAGTTACTCTTCAGTTGCGACGTTTATCAAATGATGATCGCAAGCTAGTATCGGACACTTCATAAGTTAGCTAGTTATTTCACTTCGGATTATAGTGTTAGCCATCTTTTACGGACAAATCACCCGCCTCCAAGTCGACTTTCTCGTTTATTGCCCCATGTTGTATCCAATGTACAGCGCATTACCGCCACCTACTGTGGCGGAGTGTCGAGCATCGATGCGGAGTTCATAATTTCAACTGACTTAACTAACAAGAAAATGGACAAACAAACAAAAAGGTGCATATAAGGCGTGTTCAGCATCGTAAAATCCTTTTTTTTTTTTTTTTTGGATCTGTACTCAGTACTCCTTAGGAATTCGCTCACAGCATCTACTAGTTCATATTCCAAAAGCCCCTTCATGGAGACATTTTCCAATCCCTCCACCTGCAATTTTTGAATCACGGTTGCTCTTTTACAGTCATATGCACGGTGTTTCTTGAACAGTTTTTTTTCTTCAACCCCACAAACCAGACATAACTGAGTTGCATGATTTTTAATCCTTAGTGAACAACCATTTAATCCTGTATGCTCTTTGCGCAACTTTGAAAACATCAATTCTTCCCGCCTGTTATTATTTATTCCTGCTTTTGTCAGACCAACTTGACTCTGGATCCTGTCCAGGTGTCTCCTCCACTCCTCTCTGTCCCATATCCTTTATCAGATGTTAACTGCAGCACTGTGGATGAGCAACTGAGCCTCTGCTTTACTCAGGTGTACACTGACGCACACCTCTTCCTGCTGCAACATATTTTAGGCAAGTGTGTCCACCCTTTCATTCCCCTCGACCTCAGAGTGACCCAGTGCCCACACACAAAAGATATTTCCTTTAAGGTTTATTCTGAAAATGCTCTGCAGGACTGCATAGATCATGTCTTGCCCACATTGATTTGAAGCATTGAATACTTTTAAAGGTTACAAGGGAATCTGCAAATTATTGCCCCGTTTGACTTACTTTTCACCACCCATTGCAGTGCTAATAATATGGCAATCAGCTCCGCTGTGTGTGTGTGTGTGTGTGTGTATATAAAGATGGTTAGTGGTCTTTTTATGGC
Source organism: Gymnothorax javanicus (assembly GCA_029692085.1). Lineage (NCBI taxonomy): Eukaryota > Metazoa > Chordata > Actinopteri > Anguilliformes > Muraenidae > Gymnothorax > Gymnothorax javanicus. The sequence continues at coordinate 108,207,850 of CM056200.1, forward strand.
TACCAGAGGTTTTGGGATGAAAACTGCTCCAGTATTTCCAGAATCAGGGTCCTTGATCCATCTGAGAGCATAATTATCATGTTACTGTACTGTTGGTCTATATATTGGTTCACTGTGAACTCAATTGTTAGGTTGCTTTTGGATTTTGTTTTCTCTGGGAGCCTCAGATCAATGTAAGGCATATGAAATGACCATGGGGGGGACAGTGGGTTCGGGCACACTACTGGTAAACTGCCAGTTGTCTACACCAAACTCCCAGGCAATGGATTTAGCTGACCATCCTCTGCTTTTAATGCTGGTCTAGGTGTGTTCTCAGTGCTAATCTAACACAGGCTTAGCTGGATGTCTGCCTTTATGTCCTTTCACGGACTCCCAATATACCATGGCCATCTGCGGTCTCTTACAAAGGCATTTCACCTATAAGCAGCAGCTGCTTCTTCTTGTTGTTTAAAGGCAGCAGAGAAACCTACTGACGCTATAATTTTACAAAATTTTAAAATTAAAGACAATTTTCATACCAAACTGATATTAAATCATTGAATTACCCAAATGGAGTCCAGAAAAATAATTTTCAAACACAAAAAAAGTTCTGGGTAAATTCTTCCAGGGTCAAAGTTCAGAAGGAGGGGCCATTTAATCTGCATATTAGTTTTCCAGAACAGTAAAGGAACACATCATTTACATGACATTACATCTGTTAGAGCTTGTGTTAAAGAATTTTTACAAAAATGATTTGATGGCATAATTTATTGAGTTTAGTGTGATTAAAGATGTGCGCTTTGAGATTCTGTTGATGCCCTCTTGGAGAATATATCATTGATAGAAATTTGTTGCTGGTCACCAGTCACGAGTAAATTTAACTTAACTGGTTTAAAGGCCTACGCTTGTAATACCAGTGACCAGCACTACTTTCAGTGACATAGATTTAATGGCTCATCAGATAGGGCAATGATATGTGCAGCATAACTATTAATAGCCGCGCTGGAGAGCAAGTATGAACACACAAACAAATCAAACCAACAGCAAGGAAACCAAGGTCTGTTCCACTCATAACAACTCATATTAGATGAATGAGACTGGGACCATGACCATCAAAACATCATGCTTAAATAAGGGAAAAAAATTTTGTCTGATGAACATTGAAACAAAATAGAAAATAAAATGAAGGACAATTATGCAGCTGCTGCACGATTGGTAATAATGCCAAAGTTTTCCTCTAATATAAACCTTTGTATCCATATTCTAATGTTATTATCAATCAAGAGACTGAGCAGCACTGGAGCAATCAGTTTGCATACCTATCATGTCACCAGGAATTCTAGCTCCATGAAAAGACCAGACACTGAGCCCCACCACACTAGCACTATTACTGTAACAACAACTGCTTTATCAATAGATGAATCCCTTCAATACTTCAAATAATGCTTTGTGTGCTGGCTAGCAGCACTATTGTACAAAGAGTCCTTAAAGCGGAGCGGACCCATTATGTTGATTATGCTAAACTTCTAACACAAAAATTCCATGATTTTTAGGCCATTTGATTCCCGCCATTCCTAACCCTCTAAAGTGGGTGTCCCCTCTATGAAATGAGCTCTGCACTTATTGGCCTTCGAGCAGAGCACCGTGTCAACAGAGAGCAACGATATCAAAATCCCCCGGCTACTGGCAAGTATAGCAATTAAACTAGCAACATAACGAGTAAGGAAAAGTTGCTAAAGTCTGCAGGTTAGGCAAGGATGGTCATTACATTCACAAGGAAATGCGACATGGTCACCATAGAAGCTTTGCTACACTTGGAATTCAGTCCATTAAGAATTATCCGCAGTTAACATTTGTGAAGTACCAACCGCTGGCTAACACACCATTTATTTTGAACAGCATCTCTACTCCATTAAAAACAGACCAAAATCCATTGAAAACATTTAATCTGTTCCTGTCAACTTGTCTCCTGAATTGCCTCTGGCTAAATTAGCAATGGTATCTAAATTCAGTCAGTTTAGTAGCTACCAAGTAACACTACGAATTCAGTTTAAATATTCTGCTCACAAAAAGTAGGGGATATTCAAATTTGACTAACTGTGGAAAGCACTTGAATTTAGATGTTTGAGATTTTTGAGTATGTTTGTGCTTAGCCCTTGGTACATTTCAATATGTATCCCATAAACCGCTACGTTTCAAAATTTGCAGGAACAGGTCGCCAAAATGCACCAGGGGGTGCATATGAAAAGTAACATCATGCCTTTAGCCTCAAAGACTTAAGTGATGATAAAGTGTCATGAACTTCATCTTGAATTGCTTGTCAATTTAATAACATAGTTTCGAAATTCAAAATAAATATATTTTTAGAGTCATTTGTCTTTTCATTTAAATATCCCCAACTTTTTGTGAGCAGTATATTAACAGAAATTGCAAACACTTACCAAGCTAGCTAGCAAGCAAGCTACATATTTTCCTTCAAATAAATCCAGACAAGCACTTCTTTGAATATTCTAAACGGCATAATAAGTCCCCTTTAATATAAGTTTCATTGCTAGTCCTGCATTGTTCTCACCCAGGTTAATAGTATAAAGCAGTCAGACAAAAAGTGAATAGCACATTTTTGCCAATTGAAGGTGGGATGTCACTTAAAAAATAAGCTGTGGATGGAGGTATTCAGATGAGAGGCGAAACAATTCTCACCGCACGAGATGTAAGGTCTTAACTTATTTCCATTCGTCAAACTGAAACTTCAGGTTAGGGACAGGGTTAAATTTAGGGTTTGGGTTAGGTCTGTGGCTAGGTTTAGGGTTAGGGGATAGAGTTAAGGTAAGGGTCAAGGAAAACAATGACGACTCGCTTAAACCAAAACTGTTTAACGGAGAAGAAATGACCTCACGTCAATTTGGTGGATGGAAATAAGTGATGACCAAGGGGTAGGCCAAATCTTAATCACAAGCCATTGCCTCATTTAATGAAAAAGGCAGCCCCCAAAAAAAAAAAAAAAGACTGGGTTGTTTTGGATAAAAGTGTCTGCTAAATACAGTGCTAAACAAATTAATTAGACCATCGGTCATAAAAAGAGAAAACACAAACATTTAAGTAATTTGTCAAAAACATGTTTAAAACTAAAAATTATTTTATTTCTTTGGCAAATAGCGAACTGAAACCACTAAATAGTCCTTATTCATACATAAAAACCAAAAAAAAACAATTTATTTTGTATGGCCTCCTTTGACCTTGCTAACAGCTTGCATTCTTGCATTCAATCACTAAAACTAATTTTTATGTTCAGGAATGCAAGAAAATCACTGTTATTTGGCATCTTAATCAAAAAATAATAATGTGCTTAACTATTTTTCTCTGCTTTTTTGTAAAACTGTAAATTCGAAATTTCATGGATAACAATATAATTATATTTTAGCATTAAAGATATAATTTCAGTTAAAGAGCTTGCGCGATTAATCATTACAGAAACATAAAAATAAATTTTGTTAATTACCAACACTGTTAATTTAAGGCAGCTGTGTCAAACCTCACATTGGGTGGTGGTCTAATAAATTTGTTAAGCACTATAAATGCAATACTATGTAATGGCTTTTTTCCCACAATTTGTGGGTTGGTAGGCATTCCTGATACTGAAATGTAAGTGCACAAGCACGGAAAAAGTAGGTTAATCATATGTCCCCTTTAATTAATACTTTTTTCCCTTATATTTTCTTGTTCCTCTGCCAGTCCTCACCCCAATCCCCCACACATGACCCAGCTTCCTCCTACTACACTGGAACCAGTGCTTTTAACAGATGAATTCCCCCACCACCACAGCCTGCATTCAGTCTCCCATCATTCACAACAACAGTAAGACGGGAGATCAAGCTGGAATGCAGCACAGGGCTGACAAAGTGGGGGAGCCCAGGAACTGAGGCTCATCCTAAACTTCAAAGGACTCGTATGGCCTGCAAAATAATAAGTTGTTTGGCCTTCCTCAGGATGAGTGGGCCGTTGACTCCCCAGAATGTTTGCTGATGGGGTGTTTATGGTTGTGTCTGTGGTAGACTGGGGGAGGTTCATGACGGCAGGGGACAATAAACAGGACTCTGGCGAAGTGAGGGGGGTGACTATCACAGTTCTCCCCCTGTAAACATCTTTTCCTGCCCTGATTATGCCTTTCATGAAACTGGACCTTTACTGATCTGTTTAAATATTCTGAAACTCTGGACCTCTCTCACATGTTCAGTGTACTACTGTGAAATAACTTATGTGTTCATAACCAAAATTGCCTACATAATAATCCAGTTTGAGTTTTTATGACAACTGCATCATATTAGTACATATTTCATATCATGTTTGGTCTTGTTATTCTCAGGAGAATCCAAGAAGTTGAATGGAATGTGTTTCATTCCAATTGAGATTATGGTTCATTCCCTTTTGGAAACTCCTGAAAATTGGTCAGAATCCTCTCGGGTAATTATTTGATTCTTCTCTCTCTGCTAAAATGTTTTATTACCTCCTACAAATGGTGGAAACCCAAAATCCAGATTCGACCCCCCTTCCAGGTGATTTATGGCCATGCCACCTGGATCAAAGACATGATTTGGCTTAAAGCAAAGAGAGACAATCCATTCTGGGAAGATCACAGACGAGTTCCCACACTTGCATCTCTATAGGCCTTTTCTCACTGGCAAAAATTTTCCTTAGCCCCGGCAATTGGTGGGGCTAAGGCCCCCCTTTAGCCCCAGCAATTTCCCAGGGTTAGGCTTAGCACCGCTTCTGTTCTCACTGGATTTTTGGAAAGTGGGCTAGCCCCACTGATAGTATGGGACTATCTAGCACCGCAAATTGGTAGGGTTAGCACCTAAGCACCAAATTGCAGTGCTAAGAGGCCAGTGAGAACAGAAACAGAAATAGTCCGGGACCAAGGAAGCCCACGAAAACAGGTTGCACTGCAACCAATCCGAGGCAAGACGGTCATGAATATTCAATTCCACAACGTGATCGCGATGACATCAAGCAGTATCTTGTAAACAAACCCGCTCTGGGGTATGGTCGTTGCGAGCGGGAGTAGCAGACTTCTTCCATGGAAATAAATATTAATTGAATTGATATCAGAGATGCCAAGTCTCACGCATTAGGCGTGAGTCTCTCCTCTTAGTGGCATTCACATTCCTGTGCCGTAGTCAGCAATTATTCAATCAACGTGCACTGAAGAAATTCACTCACGGAATTTAAGTCATTGTGCATTAAGTTAATCAGTTTCACGTGCATTATGGTGGATTTCCCCACTAGTGACATGGAAATCGATTATGACTCGGGAATTCTCAGGCTTGTCTTTACTGAGGGATTGAAAGCAATGGAATTGCATTAAGACGTTTCAAATGGTCTTATTTCATTAAAACAATTTAAACGATCATGAAACACATGCATTGTTTCCAATCCCTGAGTAAAGAGAAGCACGAGAAGTCCGGAGTCATAATCGCTTTCCATGTTACTTGTGGTGAGGTCCACCTTTACGCAAGTGAAACTGAAACTTCAATGCACAAGGATTTTAATTCCGCTTGAGAATTGCGGACTACGGTGAATAAGCCTAAAAAATGCGTGAGACCTACGCCGAATGCGTGAGACTTGGCATCTCTGTGATATTAAGCCTTACATTATTGGCAGATGGCTGAAAAGACCTTTGTAATATTTGTTTTTATTCTATGATTGAGTTTGAAAGAGTGATAAAACGGATACGCAATGAAATAAGATCAGAATGCATGACGTTTTGTGCCGATGTTGAAATGGTGCTGTGATTGACGGCTTGCTTGGACACACGTGTTTTGTATGCGTGACAAAAAGACACGTTGTTACATTGACCGTACGTGTGCACGTACCCACGTGTACGGTATCGAACACACCACACAGAACACGCAATACGTAGCTAGCTACCTTTACTTCGTTTGGACTGTAATCAACTCATTTGTATAAAATTTGACAATGGCCGGCAAAAGGAGCATTTTGGAAGACTGTGAAATTAGATTCAAGAAGCCTCGATAGTCCGGGGTTAATGATAGCAAGTGAGAACAGGAGAGATTTTTCTCAGCCCTTGTTTCATCGATAGTACGGTACTAAAAATGCAAGTGAGAAAAGGGTTTAAGGATAGTCCGGGGTTAAGGATAGTACGAGGCTAAAGATAACACGGGGCTTAAGAAAACCAAGTGAGAAAAGGCCTTATGCCGTATGTAGCTGGTAGTTTATATAGTTATGGAAGATCGCAGACGACTTCCCGCACGTGCATCTCTATGCCGTGTGTAGCCTCTATAATTATGGAAGATCGCAAACGACTTCCCGCACGGGCATCTCTCTGCTGTGTGTAGCCTCTATAATTATAAAAGATCGCAGACGACTTCCCACACGTGCATCTCTATGCCCTGTGTAGCCTCTATAGTTATGGAAGATCGCAGACGACTTCCCACAAGTGCATCTCTATGCCGTGTGTAGCTGGTAGTTTATATAGTTATGGAAGATCGCAAACGACTTCCCGCACGAGTCTCTGTGTGTCGTGTGTAGCCAAAACAGGTTGGGTAAGATACTTTTACATTCAATTATTCTTTAAAATTCTAAATTATGTAACTAATTAAATTTACTATGTGGACCTACCTACCTGTTTAATAAAATTTTTTTTCGTATTAATAATTTGTCTTATTGTAATTTGTGTGGTTTTTATGATTTTAAATCCATCTTGGTTCCTTTAGCCAAGATTACGGTTAAATACTTAGAGGAAACGGGTGCTGACTGAGACCTACTGTCAGAGGCCAGTTGCAGACAAAGTTTTTAGGGAGTTCTGGTATGTTAGAACAGGGGCCACTTTCGACTGCTAACGGGATTGGTGAGGTACTGGCTCTGGAGGTTTGGCTTAAGAGGACCCATGGGTGTGATACCCCGGTTCTTGTCAAACTCTCCTTAAGGAGCCCGATAGATAAAAGCCGACTTGGGTCCATAACTGTCGCGAGGGAAAGGTGCTCGCGTATTATGGTGGCTGCTGGCTATCCAATGCAGGGCTCCCCGAACTAAGGTTTAGCGATTGTGCGGGTCCGGAAACACAATCGTGTAAAATTGGCAAAAGACCACGTATGGCATTATTTTATATTCAACACATCTACAACGAAAATTTTATATTCTTTATTAATAATATGGAGTCAGATCAAATTGTAACCGTTGTGCTTTTGTGCTTTGTTCCAACGAACAGAGATGCTGAAATCAATGTTTCCTTTTGGGTCACACCAGAAAAGAAGAACATGCCAAGCCTTCACCTCCTGCTGTGTCCGTCGTTGGTATTGCTGTGAGGTTTTACACAGTAATAAAATCATTTGTCCCCTCCAGGCAGAAGGCATGAAGAGAGAGACTGGAATGATGAATAATTGGCTTCACAGAAAGAAAACCACATAAAGATCATCTTTCTTCGACGTACTTCTGCGTTTATTACAACACCTCAGCATCTTGCCATACATTGTAATAGTGGTAACAAAAACAGCTTTCAACAAAAAGCACATGTTGACAGCAGAGATGTACGCATCAGGTTGTCAGACTGGTATTTTTTTTTTTTTTTTTTTTTTAAATCTTCCCCAGGTTTTGTAGAGACATGAAAACAGTATTGTACTGTAAAATATCAGTGCATAAACCACCATCACCATTTAGTACATACATAGGGTACGATACAGCACTGACTTAGTGTCATAATGACCAAAGCACACCGATATTCATCACAGGCAGTGATTCTATTTGTGTGGCGGACAAACCTGTTGAGGGAGCAGCTCAGATTACAGCTGGCGGACAGACGGCACCACACCCTTGGTAGGTGTAGGGACCATTTTCGGCCAGGGCATGCCCGATCTCGCATGCTGCAGAACTTTTAGCCATTGCGCTTTTGTATTTTATTTTAAATGGTGTGACAAATCTAATTATTCCTGCTGCCTTTAAGTAACATAGACAAAGCTCCCTCCGAGTTTTCGAAGGCAGTCAGGTGAGGCGGTCAAAGGTTAATACACCTTGAGAGTATACAACACAGCATAATGCCCCTTGGTGCTGGCACTTCCTGAATGAGTATGAGTGTTGCCGGAGAGAGTGTGTCATGCATAATCGAAGGCATGCAAAGCACAAACCACTTTAACACTGAGGGACAATCTGGGCACAAAGTACCAACCACACAGAGCATGCAAACTGCCCCACACCATCAATCCCCGCACTTCGAATCCAATACACTTACCTTCTCCATGCAAAAATGACAGGATCACACAACTATACAAAAAACAGCTAAAAATGCAGATACTCAATTCTATCATTTGTCAGGATGTAAAACTAAAATCATACCACTCGGAAACAGACTCATCTTGCGGCAGGGCTGCACAATTACAGTTTGATTCATGTTCCATAAAAATCAATTGAGCACAGAAGGAAAAGTACAAGAAAAAAGGGAATGACTTTTGGGATCTCCATCTCCTGGAATGATTACAGTTGAGGCATTTTACATACGTATTATATAGCCAAAAGCCCGCGGACACTTTGTTGAAATCTCATTGACGTGCATTGAAAACGGCCTTTTTTAATTCTACATATTTGACATTTTAATGGGATGTGGAATGAATTAGTCGGTATGAGCTGATAGGACAGACTTTTAACTTTCATACGAGAGTATTTTCAAACAATTCTGCTCCACAGTTTATAAAGAGTTGCCCTCTCTCTATGAGCACTCGCCGATCCCCCTTTTCACAACTCCAATTAGTTTCAATGAAGCCTTCAACACAAGAGCGGATGAAAGGGTATTCTGAATGCTACAAAGTACTAATGGTCAAACGGATTTAAACTGAAATAATCTCAAAAATAAGCTGAATGCCTGTCATATCTGGTTGTACTGACTAATTAATTCCAAATTCAATTAAAATGTCAGATATTTAATCTTTAAAAATGTCTATGTATGTCAATAAGTTTTCAGTGATGTATCCCTACACTTTTGGCTAAATAGTCAATATATCTATTCAATATACAAAATTGTACATAAACATGTCACTTTTATTTGTGCACACATGCTTCTAAGAGCACAGAACACATACAGCTCCATCTGTTGGTTAGCATTTGTACACTGTATGTAAAATGCATACATGGAGCTAGAATGCAACGCCGGCAGCACCGGAGCACAAGGCACACAACTTGCGTTCAAAAACTGTTTTTAGACGAGACACATCTGAACTGCATTCACGTTTTAAATTATGCAACATTCCAATCATAGTGTACGCATCATTCAATATGCGGGAGGGGTCGGAGAGAGGACTGGGGCCGGAGTAGACGTGCAGACCATGGTGACTGAGGGAGGTAGAGGACAGGGAGGGTCTCTCTCTCTGGCGCCCTCTAGCTGAGAGGCCAGGCAGCGTCAGACTCCTCCAGCAGAGCGGATGCCGATTCGCTCGCTCTAGTAAAAGAGGCTGCGATCGCTGTTGGTGGAAAAGAGGCATGGGAGGGGTCAGACACCAGGGCGCAGCTGAGGAAACGGAGATCACACTGGCACTGCAAAACTGCTATTCGTCATGTCCTCTCTCGCCCTCTCCTGGCCAATCCAGTGCCTCTCTCTCTCTCTCCCTCACTATGAAACAGGCCGGGTCTAACAAGGCTCAATATGGACTCCATGTAGAAGCACCACTCTTTCAATTATTCACAATGTGTCTTCAATGGCCTGAGATTCAGAAGGCCAGCATACCGGCCAAATGGGAAGGGAACGCACAAGGTTCTTGGGGAGGAATTCAGAAGGTTTTGTCGCCAACCAATTCATGGGTTACCCACATGGTCATGAGGATGACATACACCTGAAAACCGTATTCTTTGTGTGGTGCAATCAAGGCTTTCCATTGCCAACCATGGTCTTGTGACACGATTATGGTGCGTTTCCACCAAACTTGAAGCAAATTTTTCACACTGCCAGATTAGACAAAGTTAATGAAAAGACGCAAATAAACGCCAAAATGACGTAACCCAAATAGCGTGAATGACGCGACATGAATGGCGTGAATGTGCAAAATTTGCATATTGCTCGAGCTGAAAATATTCAACAAGCGAAAAATTTGCTTGAATTTAGTACAATTCTGAATAGCATCATTGCTACTGGCAACTACTTGGGGAGCTACAATGCTGTGATAAAGTATTTGCCCCCTTTCAAATTTCTATTTTCTTGCATATTTGTCACACTTAAATGTCTCAGATTATCAAACAAATTTTAACATCAGGCAAAGAAAACTCGAGTAAATAAAATTGCACTTTTTAAATGATGATTTCATTTATTTAGGGAAAAAGCTACCTAAACCTACCTGGCCCCATGGGAAAAAGTAATTGCCCCCTAAACCTAATAACTGGTTGTGCCACCCTCGGCGACAAAAACTGCAATCAAGCGTTTGTGATAAATGGCAATGAGTCTTTCACATCACTGTGGAGGAATTTTGGCCCACTCTTCTTTGCAGAATTGTTTTAACAACCTGTTTAAGGTCACGCCACAGCATCTCAATCAAATTTAAATTGGGACTTCGACTAGGCCGCTCCAAAACCTTCATTTTATTTTTTTTTTAAGCCATTCAGCGGTGGACTTGCTGGTGTGCTTTGGATCATTGTCCTGCTACATAACCCAAGTGCGCTTGAGCATGCGGTCACAAACTTCAGGATTTTCTGGTAGAGAGCAGAATTCATGGTTTCATCAATTACGCAAGTTGTCCAGGTCCTGAAGCAGCAAAGCAGGCCCAGACCATCACACTACCACCACCATGTTGGACTGTTAGTATGATGTTCTTTTTATGAAATTCTGTGTTAGTTTCACGCCAGATGTAATGAGACGCACACCTTCCAAAAAGTTGTCCAGTCAGTCCACAGAATATTTTCCCAAAAGTCTTGGGGATCATCAAGATGTTTTTTGGCAAATGTGAAATGAGCATTTGTGTTCTTTTTGGTCAGCTGTGGTTTTCGCCATGGAACTCTCCCACAGATGCCATTTTTGCCCAGTCTCTTTCTCATTGTTGAATCATGAACACCGACTTTAACTGAGGCAAGTGAGACCTGCAGCTCTTTAGATATTGTTCTGGGTTCTTTTGTGACCTCCTGGATGAGTCGTCGATGTGCTCTTGGAGTAATTTTGGTAGGCCGGCCACTCCTGGGAGGGTTCACCACTGTTCCAAGTTTTCTCCATTTGTGGATAATGGCTCTCACTCTGGTTTGCTGGAGTCCCAAAGCCTTAGAAATGGCTTTGTAACCCTTTCCAGACTGATAGATGTCAATGACTTGGTTTCTCATCTCTTATTGAATTTCTTTAGATTGCGGCATGAAGTGTTGCTTTTTGAGATCTTTTAGCCTACTTCACTTTGTCAGACAGGTTCTACTTAAGTGATTTCGTGATTCACCAGGTCAGGCAGTAATCAGGCCTGAGTGTGGCTAGTGAAATTTAACTAAAAAAATTTGGTTATTCATAGTTAATTCATGATTTAACAAGGGGGTGCGATTACTTTTTCACATAGGGCTGGGTAGGTTTGAATAGCTTTTTCCCTAAATAAATGAAATCATCATTTAAAAACTGCATTTTGCATTTATTCGGGTTATCTTTGTCTACTATTAAAATTTGTTTGATGATCTGAAAATGTAAGCATGACAAATATGCAAAAAAATAAGAAATCAGGAAGGGGGCAAATGCTTTTACACAGCACAGTACACAACCAACATTGCTCAAACTGCCGTTACATTGCCTGAGTTAATGGGAAAGCTAGTGAGCGAGCCAGCAGAATCAAATAATTACTGTTACAGTTTCACTAAAAAAGTAGTGGTCAAGTTCAACATCCGATATGACAACATCATCAGTTTTGTGAATAATTTCACTCTGATGAAGGCACTACGTTCATAAAGTAAAAGGTTTGTCACATTAGCATGACCATCTTTTGCTGATCTCCTGGATATTTCTTGGAAGAACTGCCCCTTGATGGATAAACAAGGCTCAATTTGCATTGCTATTGGTTGGTGGCAAAAAAAAAAAAAAAAAAAAAAATTGCATGTCGAACTTCAACCAAGTTGACCTCCAATAGAAGCCAAAGGAATTTGATCACGAACAGAGTCGCAAATCTTCAAAACAAGAAAATGATCCAGCCGTCAAACTCGTGCGAGTATAGCAAAACGAAATTTGGCTTCTCGTTTGTGGAAATGCACCACTAGACAATCATCTCACGGGATCAGGGTGGGGCTGTAGCACACAGATACACAGGCAGCTTGTGTAAAATGTCAGCCATTAATACAAGCACAGACGTAATCCATAAAAACTTTTCAACTAAACATATAGGTAAGCAATGGTACAATGTGGCATTTATGAAAGGATATGCATTTTCTGCTCTCAATGCCAGCCGTACTAATCTAGTGACAATGTATTCAACATGAGAAAACTGGGGTACAGACAGCATCCAAGAGCAGGAAATGCTCATTTTCATAAATCCGGTTTGGAGTGGTTGGGCGGAAAAGCAGGACAAAAGCACAATCCCATGTTGGTATTCACGGATCAGTCCAATTTACGAGCATGACTGAGAAGTAGCACTTCAGCAATATAATGACCGGTCATAATGCATGAGCTGACGGTTACTTCACCATTTAATTTCTAAAGAAAATTAAGATGAAAACACCCCTCAAATTTTTAAACACAGGTGCTTCACTTCTTACCTGGTCCTACAACAGGTTTAAACATTTTTTTACTTTTACTTTCAAGAGCATTATTCCAAATAAATAAATAATGTAGGCTATTGTTGTTTTGAGCATAGCAAAAGAGACAGCATTTACTTGCAAATTTTATTGAGTGTGTTGACCTTCCCTTATTTTGTTTAGCATTATGCAAATCATTTGATAAACCACAACTGCGCCAATTGTATGCATAATTTACTGCCAAATTCCTTGAGCATACCTGTCTGAAAAAGGTCAGGCAGATGAGCCCCTTCTCTGTAAGAATGATTGCTTTGGTCTATCTACGTCTTAAGAACATAATATTCACAACCATATGGGGAATATAACGGTGCTATTATTATCACAGCCCTGAGTGTCATCTTTGAAAAGTCTATAATCTATATATATATGTTTTTTTTTTTTTTTACAATTTCATCACTTGTTTGTTTTCTGAATGTTCCTTCTCACGAACTTTATCGGCCTGAACAATAAAGTCATACGAATCTTTATTTTTCATAAAAAATAAACTTTACCTTGCAGTCAAAAAAAGTTAATCAACCTTTATTGTTCAAGTAACACATCTCTAGGGAATCCCCACACTTTACAGCTGCTTGGACAAAACTGCTGGAAAAAAATGCCAGTTGAAAAAATGCCAAAAGTTTTGGTCAAGTCAAGTCACATTTATTTATATAGCACATTTAAAAAACAACAGAAGTTGACCCAAAGTGCTTTACAGAAGAGGCAGTTTACACAGTTAATGTTTCTTGTAGAGCCTTCATTTGGGTTTCCAGAATCCACAGAGTAAATTCTCGCATCACCCACAGTCAGTTGCACTTTGAGCGTTCTTTGACCATTTGAAGACCTGGGTGCAAGAAGTACTTAAGTCACATTTTCAAAAAAATGAGCTGACACTACTACCATAAAGTAGAGTGTCATGTGCATCATTTAAAGCCAAAAAATTCCAAATATAAGTACTCAAGTCCTCAATACTGATATACGGCCTTCCCTGAATCTACTGAATTTTTGTGCAAGAAATACTCAAGTCTTTGCAGAAGTACTCAAGTCCTTGACGTCATCAGGAACAAGTGCCTAAGTCCAAGACTGTCCTATCAGCTGCTAGTATGTGTCATGTGACAAGCGTAGCAAATTCTGATTTGGCAATCAGAAAATGATTGAAACGGCATTTGTGTGGTAAAAGTACCGAAGTCCATGCATTTTATGGCAATAAGTACCGAAGTCCAGGCATTTTATGGTAAGAAGTACCAAAGTCCGAAACTGATTTTGTTGTTTTTTTTTGTAATAAGGCATTATTTTTCCACAAAAACGTGTCTGTCTACTTTGTATAACCCCTGGGGCTAGCAGCAGGCGCCACTGAATGTTATCTTTTAAAAAAAGTATCTGCAGCATGTTTTCAAAACTTTGACCCTTAATATCTCAAAAGTGTTATTTTGTGACTAAAGTACTTCTTGCACCCAGGTCTTCATTTCTATTACATGGGAGCCATGGTAACAAGTGGTGACCAGAAGGATGCCCATCAGTGGAATCTTGGCCAGAAATTTGAGTGCAACCAAACGGTGAAAAGGGGCTTGGTTGCGTTAAGAGTTTGAATAGTTGAAATGAAACTTCCGAGATTATTATTAGATTATTATTATTATTATTATTATTATGTCAACTAAGTCCAAAGCTGACCTCTCTCTCTATCGGAGACAGTGCTCCGTGTAGCAGTGTTGGGCCCCTTACCATGACTGATTGCGTCTGCTGGGCAATACACCGGGGAAAGGGGGTTAAATTCTGAAGTTTTTGCTGTTGTCCAACCTGGCGATTACAAAACAGTAATCAGAACAAATGAAAATGAAATGCAACAGAGGTGCATTGCTTGCTGTATCTGGATGTCAGTGGGTGCCAGGAGCCACAAAAAAGTATACAACTTCAAGGGCAGCATATTTAAAGGATAAGGTATTTCCAGCAAGCAGGGGGACTAGGGTTATTCCATCTCGAATGAGCCTGTGGCAGAAGAATTTTCCCTCATAACTCAGATTTTTATGATTTTTAAAAAATATATTGTCAGAACCTGTATTAGAAGAAAACCCATCATTTTTTAAGGTTGATTCCCACTCCCCTTGGAGCGGCAGCCATCCTAAAACTGGACCTTGGTGCATGCCACAAAATGCCACGCCTTTTTTCTGAAGTGCCATCTCCTAAATAACTCAGACCATATACATGCTATGAAGATGAAATTTGGTGTCTTTGTACAATTCTTCATGTATAATGAGAATCTGCAATCTGATTTGTGACGTAAAAACAGTGACAAATGTAAATGACAAAAACCATTTCAGTCTAGGAGGAGGTGGCTTCGCGTAGCCTCTTCGGCCTGAGTCAGGCCCTGTCCCAGGAAATATGCAGCTACCTGGCACTCGCCTACGAGCTGCTCCCCTCCCAGGCGTCTCTCCAGTAGGGGGCCCCAGTCCCCCTATTCTAGGAGAGGTTCTCTCATCTCCTGCCTGCCAATTCATTCAGATCAAGTGAACTGCATTTTGTCCAGCCCTATACCTGGGACCAATCTCTCAATGATCCCAGAGAGGGAGTTAAAGACAGGTACCCCCCCCAAAAGTGGTTTTTGACATTTATCTCTGAGCATAGATCACAAATCTGATTGCAGATTCCAATTCATCATGAAAAAAAAAAAAAAAAAAAAAAAAAAAACTAATTCTCATCCTACTAGCATGTATGAAAAGTATATGGGCTGAATTATGGAGTAAAAAGTGCTTTCATGAGGGGGAAGTGGCATGTCCGGCATGTGCTGAGGCCTAATTTCAAAATGGCTGCCATTCGGATGTGAATGAGAATTGACTCCAAAATACTGTGACTTTTTATGTTCCTACATATGACCAACAATACATGAAAACAATCACAAAATCTGCAACCGACTGGTTAATTCGATATGGAATGACCCAAAAGTAAAATAAACAAGTTCGCACAGTAAATATCAATCAGAAGATAAAAAGAACGGCTGAGCAATTTACAATTGTTTCTCTACACAGAAATCCCATCTCTACAAAAACGATTACCAAGATTTCCCCAGGCGCACATAATGCAACTGTGGACGATTCTCCAGACTTTGAGGTTCCTTTAACAGTGATTCCTCAGCTCCAGCCTAATTATGGAAGGCTCCAAGGGCATCCAGGAGGTGAGGAGTCAGATTGTAATGTACTAATAACACGGTACCAATATCTACAGCCATTAACCCCAATTACAATTAAACTGATTGATATTTACTCAGTGAATGCAAAATAAAAGGGGCACTGCCACTGTTATATTGCAAATAAATATACAGGTATTTTCAAGAGATGCTAATAAAGTTTCTTGCACAGCAAATAAATAATGTAAGAGTGCAATGATGTAATAATGCTAATCCAGATAATTGGTGCTATTAGGGGTACACTCTCATCATTTATAGAAGAACTATAAATGAGTTATTTGTACCCTCCTTTATTGCATACTAAACAGGCACAATCAAAAGATGCCAATCACAGTATAAAGTACCTTGTTAAAAAAACAGACATTACAATGATGTAATAATGCAAATCCTGCAAACTGGTGTTGTCAGGGGTATACTGATATCAGTCATAGAAGTCCCATAAAAAGTTATTTTGACTATACGAGTCATGAAACCACACTGCATGTGTTTAATTTAAACTTCAATTCAATTCCTAGACCTTGCAGAAGCCTAATCTCATGCAATACTATGACTTTGATGGTTAGATATATATTCTAACAGTTGAACTGGATTCATTAAAATAATTTTCCAAGGAGCCATCTATGCCAGGATATGGACATACCCGGCAAATGAAATGCATTTCTTATACATACAATCAGTGAATAGTATTTGCAAAGCATTTTAAAACTACTTTTATCCTTTGTATTTTGCCTGATTAAGCGAGAAAGGTTTTGAATCTGCAGAAAGCAACAATTTTAATTGAAAGTGGGAAATTTGTACAGGAAATTGGAATGAATCTGTCCAATCCAGCAGCACCAAGAAAAGTAAATTAATTAAAAAAAAAAATGCTGTATTAACAGATCATTTACACTCTCAGACTGTAAATATGAAGATTTTTTTTCATTGTATCCATACATGAAATTATTTTCTCAATAAATTTCAGGCATCTTGCTGATTGAAACATAGGCTGCAGAAGATCAGAAGCACTCACCAAAACACTTGTGTTGGCAGCGAGTATTTTGCAGTAATATAAATAATGATTGTGTCTGTGTGTAAAGTTTAAGTAATTTAAATCTGATTATATTTATGATGCGCAAGGTAAAATGTTGCAGGTCAGGTTAAATGTCGAGAACCATAATCATTGTCATTCTGAACCCATCGTTTCCCCAAGTCAAATTATCTGATCAGTTTTCAGCGGACATCACTTCCAAAATATGCCATTTTAGGCAGCTTGTCAACAAAGGAACTGCCCTCCAGTTAAGTTATACATATTCACCTCCTCATTAAAATTTTTTAACTAACAATGAAAGCATCATCCATTCTTTCATTTTAATTTCCTTAACTTTTCACCTGCAGCTAGTTTCTCACAAGCTTAAGAGCTCGGAATGACTGCTAAAAGCACAGGAGACCATCCATCAATTGTTATGATATCAAGTATGGACAAGTTGAAAAAGCCACACCTTGCAGCGGCCTGCAGCTACACTGTACACAGCATTGCTGAATGTTGACTGCAGTCAGAACCTAACCACTGGTTTCCCATAACCCTTTTCCAGCTATGGGCATTTTCCGGAACCTGACACATCGACCGGTGAACCTTGCGAAAGATTGCTAAATACCGCGTTACACAACTGCCAGTCAGTTGAAAAGATTCTGGTTTATATCACTCCACAATGCAGCTGCACATTTATGCACCATGCAAGTATGAAGAGGACTAATTTAATGTATTCCACACTTGGGCAATTCCGAGGTATTGTCAACCAAATGTCCCCTCCATGACAGACACTAAAATGATACCCAAATGCAAATGGAGGGAAAAATTGAGCTTTTTCCCCCCGAATATAGTAGTGCACTACCATACCCATAAATTGTAAAAAATACTGTTTAATACATCAATAGAATTTTGTTTGGGGGACGGTTTAGTGTCTCTTCACGGAGGGGACATTTTGTTAAAATACCTCGGAATCGTCCATCTGGTATTTGGATGTAGGAGGGGAGTGTTAACTGTGGAGCTGAAAATGGTTGCATATGTTTGGGGAGAAAGGCAGAGCACTAGTGTGTGGGAACAGAGGATAAAGACGGTAAGACACTCACGCTCCCTCTTCTCTAAGCAGCTCCAGGAACTTGCTGACTCTGTACTCTGGATGCATCTGGAGGAGAAAACAAAGAGTTTCATGCCTCAACCGTCATAAACGCTGAGGGAGGCATCAAGCACTATCATGCGTATTCAACCAATAATGACACCGAACATTACAGTTTCATTTCAATCACTTCTTGGTTTAAAGCAGCGAATTACATACGACTAGGGTCTGCCACCCGCAGGTCCACGTGCATCCCCGAACGCCCGATAATAATGACGCCTAAAATCGAAAGGCTTCGTGACCTCACGAAACACAAGGTCCATGCCAAATATGAAATGGATCCATAAAGAACTGTGACCTGTAGAGTGCTCATAAGAAATCTCTAACAGACACGGTGGCAACTAAGTGGCGATCACTGATTCATAGTATCCTCGACTCATTGTCCGGGACACAAATATGCCATCTTTACCCTTTTTTGTCATCGCAATACTATTTCCATTCCTACCGAGGAAGATAAAAGGACTAGCAGTTGCCAGGATTCAATCTACACTCTAGGCTTCACACAAAACACGCTTCATTGCTAGATTTTAACGGTCTCCCACTAAAAACCAAATGCGCACAGGAAGTATTGATTTCTTCATTGTGTCTCCTGTACCAAGCCAGCTCGGTCAAACACAATACAACAGCAGGCTACATTGATTGCATCATTATTTTTATGTAAACATACAAGGTTTGATCAAAAGTTCCAAAACTACTTCCGTAACAGGGGTCAGGAAGGAGGCAGTGGGTTGCACTGAGGTGTGCACAGATTACAAGCAGAGGAACTAAATCCTTGTGGGAAGTGAAAATGAACCAATGAGAATAGAGCCCATCCTACGCTAGCCATGGCAGCATAATAGCTAATAAAATGTTGACACTAATGCAAGGAACACAGTAAAACATGGTGGCCTGGGCAGGATGCAGACAGACAAACAACTGGGTAATTTGCTCTGATTAAAATGTGACCAGGTTGGTGCCTCGTATATTTCTGCCTGTGTTGGTATCACAGATATTACAACACATTAAAAACATAAATATAGTTCTGTAGTATTACGCTCATCAAAAGGACGGGCTCTTACCTGCAGCGACATTTCAATAAGCATCAGAAGTTTCTTGATGCCAATCCAAACCCTTTTATCCTTCACCTCTTTGGCGATGATGGCTCGCTCATTGTCTTGAAAGCTGCCCAGCAGCTAACCAAAAAAAAGGACAGAAACCTGTGTAAGCAGCACCTTTCATACCAACAACTGCTCAATTACTTAGATGTCAATTAAGTGTATATAAATGCAGACTGGAAGCATATTAAAACCCCAAGTTACAGTGATTCTACTGATCAGATCATGAAAGCCAGCCAAGGAATAACAAATAACAAAATTAAAAGGCACTCAGAGAGCGCATAACCTCCTCCATTTCGAAATTTTTTTGGCGGAGGAATTTTTATTGAACATGAGGGTTAATGGAGTCTCTACTGCTGTCTTTACCATAGACCGTATAAGAAGATGGATGCAGCACCTGGGTCTGAAAAGTGAGGCCAATGCGGAAATCTCTAAAAATTGCATTCTATTTAATGGCCAGCAGATGGTGCCGTTGGTGGTTGGAGAAAGAAGTTCAATGCTATTGAAGTCCATGAGAAAATGACCCTACTTTCCCACCTGATTTATTATTTCAATAATGATTTTCCACATTATTTTATGATATGTATTGCAAGTTTCAAGTCTCCTTCAATATATCATCATGTTCATTTTTGTAAATTATGGTCCCAGATAGACTAGAATAAAGGATAAAGCCAGATATGCTTTAAGGGCGTGGCTATCCTCTGGCCTTCGTCAGATACGGTCAGATCCACCTGTAGATCCACCCCTCGCACCTCTCTGGATCTTCAATCACATCTGGTCTCAAAATAACAAAATGGCCCTGTTCAAATTGACAAAATCGAGCTTCCTAAATGGTATGCTGAAACCAGTGGGTGACGGTAAGGTTACTTCATCCACTTTTTATACAGTCTATGGTCTTTACGTGCATAAAAATTATTTCGGATCCTGGATCAAGAACATGAGTTGGATCTTTACCAAAATTTAATGATTTCCTCCTTAGCATTGTATCTGTCAACACAAAAAACCTCATTGACATCCATCCATAAACTTTTGAGATATTCCATCAACTGACCAACAAACTAATGAAGGAAACAAACAAACGCCGATGAAATCCTATCATCTCCTGGTGCAAGTACAAAAATACCACAAACAATCTGCTCCAAACGGTCCCGCACCCATTGTCCCGCATGTTGTGTTCAGCCCTACTGCCCCAGGCAGAGAAACACCCTCCCTAAGACACCTGGCCGATCAATGAAGTGGGCCTCAGGAGTTGGTTTGCATTTTAAGTACAGGCAAACGACTGGCTGATTAAACCACATCAGAAAAAAACAGTAGAACAGAGGACAATATAGTGCATCTACAAGCTAGCAATCAGATGAGAGAAATTAATTTCAATTTTCCAATAATGAAATCTAAGCTGAGCATATTTCAGAAAAATTTTGTTACATCCTTTCCCCATGGATTGCCATCCCTCCGACCCAGGACCAAACTCATATTTTTTGCTGGATGGGCCCTCGATGCAAACAAAAAGCAACATATTGCAGACCGCTTCCAAAATACCCCATGGAAAAAACGAAGGTGATGCAAAGCTAATGAAAATTCCAATTCTTTCCCTTTCTGTCAGTCCGTCAGAAGTGATTGCTTTCGTCAACCAGTATATTTGAATTAAACTTAATTATATTATGCTAGTTGGCGCAAGGAGATCACCATTTACACCAGACAGCAGCTAATATCCTTGTCTGACGGTTCCAGAAGGGAGTGGTGAAAACTGCGGAAGGTTACAATGGTCTCTGTTTTGTCTAGCTAGCGAGAGGGAGTAAAACAAAGTGAATGTGTCAGAATTTTATAAGTCTCCTCATATGGAAAAGAACTAACTAATAATTGCCAAATGCTATGTATTACATTGCATTTAGATGATGCTAAATGGCAGTTTATTTAACACTATTCAATGTGAGGCACTTGCAAAGAAAGCTGTTCGTATTGTTGACAATAGTCAAATCAGGCCAAAAGGACTGCCACTCAATGAGGCCAGACCACTGTGTTTCATGACCTGAGGGGAAGTGGGGTTAAGCTTGCTGTGGACTCATGCTCAAGTCTTCTTACAGACTGTTCCTACATACTCCGTCTCCCCACAACATCCTCACCTCCAGAGCCTCCACAAGGTGCTCCCCGGAGGAGATGTTGGGGATATGGATGGTAGTACTGAACGCGTCTAGCATCTCCATCTCTTGTAGGACGTCCTTCCGGCTTGTGGTTCCAATGATCAGTAACTTGCGGCCCTGAGGGGTGGAATTCCGGGAGTTCACGTTACCGCAGGTCAAGGAAGGCAGTAGCAATGCTCTTACTCAATAACCCCTGCTCTAACTGATTAACCCAATAGCACTTGGACAGACCAATACCGCCTGAAACTTCTGTTCTCTAGACCGCCTCAAACCGCCCGTGTCACATGATTGCCAGGGAACCAGTGGCAGCTCGTGAAATGGCTACAGGGGAGGATGAAACCCATCCCTTAAAAAGAATGACTGGTCACGATCTGTTTTCAATCATTCGTTTGAATTACCAGTCTCCGAAAACTCTCAACATTATCAGGTGTGGCCAGTTTTCATTAACAACGATACCGATTGCGACTCCGGACTTCGTGACGCTTTTTCTTTACTCAGCGGTTAGAAGCAATGCATGTGTTTCGCGATCGTTTAAATGAAATTAGATCATTTGAAACGTCTTATGCAATTCCATTGCCTCCAACCCCTCCATGCACAAGGACTTCAATTCTGCAGGAGAATCTCTTACGTACGCGTTAATTGAGTAATTGCTGACTATGTAAATATGCCACTTAAGCTGCTTTCACACCGGACGCGAAACAAATTTTTCGCACGAAGATTACATTCAAAGTCAATGTGCATTCGCGTCTTTGCATTGACTTTGAATGTAATCTGTCGTGCGAAAAATTTGTTTCGTGTCCGGTGTGAAAGCAGCTTAAGACTCACAACGAATGCGTGAGAGTTGACAGGTATGCGTTATAAATGAAAACTGAACTGGCCACACCTGATAACGTTGAGTTTTCGGAAATTCTGTAATGGTAATTTAAATGACTGATTGAAAACAGGTCGTGACCAATCATTCCTTTTAAGGGATTGTTTGATCCTCCCCTGTTGGCAGTTCACGAGTCGCGACTGCAGGGAACAGAGGTAATCTATATATAATGAACTAAGTGCTTTGGGTTAACAGAGTCATTCAAGGTTGCGCCCTTATTCACCCATTGACTATTCAACTGTTTCAACCATGATTATTTCCTTTATTCCTGCAGTCCCAGGCCACCGACTGGGTAATGTCTCACAAGACAAGCCTAAAACCCAAGCTCTGACCATTTGGGGGTCGGGTCGACTTCCCATGCATAATATTTCAATCACAGTGAGAAGCCCTCACAGCGCAACAAAGGACGTTTAAGACGCAATCATCAGGCTTGCCTATGATTAAATAAACCCACAATAGTCACCTTAGGAGGAGCCTTCTTCAACAGAACGAGCAGTGCTTGCAGGACCAGATTGGAGAAGCGAGGCCCAATCGGGACGTAATCTGAAATGAAAGCACCAAGATAAACACAGCAGGTTCTAAAATGAACAATGATGGCTTGATGAAGCTGAAAAAAAATGTTTGCCTGCCATCCAAACTGTGTTTCAAACAGTGGATAACACCACCACAGTAACCACCAAAAATTTGGGTTGTGACGTTAGCAGGTAAATGTGAAATATCTCTGTTTAAGTAAGAGCATTTTTTATGGTAATTCCCTTCCAATCATTAAGAGCATCTTACTCCTCACCTTGTTCCTAGGCTACAGCAATTCTGAACTAGTATAGATTTAATCATCAACAGTATTTTTTTGCAATACATTGTACTGTAAATAGATTGTAATGTGTGTGCTAAAAGATATAACCTGTCTAAACATTGTTGCTGCTGTTAAGGAAACCATGTGGCAGAAGTTAAAAGGCTGACCCTTTGACCGAACCACAGAATATCATGTTTGGAAACAGCTAGCCAGATAGTGAGTTACTTGCGTTAATGGAGCTGAGAGACAGCATTCGCCACCTTTCCTTACGTTGCTTGATGTCAAAAAAAATTTCTGTCTTCAAAAATTTTCCATTAACGTGAAGGAACTTAATTTTTGTCTTTCCTAAAGGCAGCCTACCACTAGTAAGCTCATGATCAATTTCAGGGACATTATTAATACTCCCAATTCAGCAAACAGGTTTTCCGTTTTCCAGCAAGTAGAAGTCTGCACAGATTCAGCGAGCAAAGGAAATATTTTATGATCGAAGAGTGAAACTGCCATTCCAGCTGAATGGAGCTGTCCATGCTTAAACTGGCTAGCCTATGTGATACTATTTTATGAGTGCATCACAGACAGTGACATTAAACAATTACACCCTCTTACATTGCTAAATAAACATTCATTATTTAAAAACTAAGTGCAGAATTATATGTAAATAGCTGAAGATGAGAAACAGCTTATCTCAGTTGTGATATTTTCTGAAATTAAAAACTCTAAGGGCCTGATTTACGAAGACCTTCAGCACATGCAAAATCTTTTTGCCCGTGCAAAAGTCAACAACATTGCCCATGATTGGCCAGGGTACTTGCCTTGCACCAATTACTGGCAATGTTATTGGTTTTGCACGGGCAAAAAGATTTTGCATCTGCTAAAGGTCTTAGTAAATCAGGCCCTTAGAGTCAAACTGACAAGGAAGAACAACTCCAACAGCGATTGGTTGTGTAATTACATGGATTCATCTACTTAAAAAGCTCTTCATTTAAATGGAGTCATGGGTGAATGTGATGCCAACTGACCAACTTTTTGGAAAAAGATCCACTGTTTTGTACGTGGCAAGGTGAATGGACAGGGTTGTGAGCCCAACATCCTTACCAAGCAGGCGCTCAATATCGTCCACAACCACACAGCTCAACTGTGACTTGTACGCGTCATCGAATACCTGAAACCAAGGTGAGAAGAGACCGGAAGAGACTCAGACCAAAATCACAGATGGGAGAAACCCTCATGAACTTCGATAAATGCCATACGATACACGTAACACCTTAACGGTTTCAAGCCAGAGGGAGCCAAAAGGCAAACTTTGACTATGCCTACTTTAACCAATCTGATCTGTGCAGTAGAACAGAAATAAAACGCATTTTATTTCAGCCAATGAGAAGAGATTTTTTATAAGCAGAAAACACATTTTTTATATTGTTATGCTTGAAACTTATTTGAAAAGGGGTCCCTAAAAAACCCCCTTGGGCCACAAGGACAGTCAAAGCAACGGGGACCATGAGAGTGAAAGGGGTGAGAGACTTACTTACCTCTCAGCATGCAATAAAATTTAAATTTATAAATAATTTCTTTTTCAGTTTTTGGGATATGACTACATGGCTTTCACAACCTTAAGTACCGGGCGCAACTCTGGTTAAGCGGATTATCCACAACTATTATTTTTCGAGCCAGGTCTCTGGCCCCTCACCTTCTTGATGGCCTGGCATTTGGCGATCTCCGAATGGCCGATCATCTTGTCCGGTGAGCAAATCTTGATAAAGGGAAACTGGGACTCCTCCGCAATTTTGGCTGCCAGGGCTGTCTTACCGCTGTGAGGGGCACCTTGAATAAACACAGAGGCACGACTCTGCGAGTGAGTGCCTGCTTTCCCCACAGTCACTGTTCCCAAACTTCAGAAGAGCAGAGTAACTGTGTGTGTATGTGCAGCGTATGTGATCATGAGGGCGGAGCGGCTCACCCTCTAACAGCACCGCCACCAGCGGCGTGCGGTCGCTGTTTTTCGTCTGCTGCACCAGCAGCTCCCCGTCATCCATGACTCTGGTCACGGGGTCACCCCACTTGATGATGCCGTTCATTATGTAGCTGGCGTAGTCCTCCTGATTGGTGCCAAAAGCCTGGGTGGCAGAGAGCGGGGGGAACACAGGTCAGAGCACCAGCCTTATTGTACAACAACCGTCGTGTGCAAGGACTTAACCCTTTCACCCCCAGTAGTGCCATATGGCACTCTTGCGTGACTGGCATTTTTTTCCCAGTAGCGCCATATGGCACTCTTTTTTTATGTTTCTTTTAACAATCAGGAATAAGAACAGACAGCCAGAAATTTAGTTAGAATGTCAACAAAGGCCACGGGGAGAAATGGCAGTGAGAACTGGGCACTGGTGGGGGTGAAAGGGTTAACCAACCATACCCTGTTTTAACCAGACCTGCCCAGTCTAAAACAGACATAACCAGACTTAAACATATTAACTGGAAAAGTGCCCCTACAGTTATATACATCCAACTGTGCAGCGCAGACCCTTAGCGAAATGCCTCCTTTCTGCTGCCTTCACGGTATTACGCGGTCTGTACTTCATTATTACTTCAGAAAAAGGGGCAACACTTTACAATTGGATTACGTAAACTGACATAAACTAAAAGCAGGCCTTGTTGTTAACATTTACTAATGATGTGCACGTACTTTAAGACTGAAATAAACCTCTAATTATTATTTAGCTAATTCTTTATCAAATGATATTAACTAATATTAGTGGATACACTCAGTAATCATAGGATAACCTAAAGTACTTCAAGAATAATTCTGGCATATTTGAACCTGGACAGTATTTTCCCATCTTTTAGTGTCTAAATGAGATATTTTTTTTAACTTTAAATCGGTCGGATTTTGAGTGAGAACACGTAATGGGACAAGCAGCTCTATGTAAGCACGCTGTAGATATTATATGATGGCAATAAAACTAACATTGTCAGTACTTTCAGACTCCATGATTTATGCTCCTACTGTTATTGTGCCCTCTAATTACATAATTCCAATTTGTAACCACACATCTCTCAATAAAATTCTCGCCAGAAAGCTTCCTTCGTTGATACAGACTGTCAGAACATTGCGGATTAAACTAAGGAAGGTCAGCGGGGCAGACTTACAGGCTTGATGTCATTTTCCAGAGAGGCGAGGAAGTCATCTCGATTGACCTGGAGCTTCTCAGCCCTCTCCATGTCCACTTCTACTTTCGCACTGGCCTGCAGAAAAACAGGTTTTTCACACTCTTAGCCTCGTAACACATTGAAGACTCAAATTAATAACATTTACAAAGCTTGATAGACAAAATAAGTGGGAATATTTATTAGCAGGCTAAAAAAAATGTTTTTGTGTGAGCGTCATGAATGTAGTCATCCACCCTCAAATGTTTTGTGCTACATCACAAAAGCTTCACTTAAACATCAGGTGTGTTTACACGAAAAAATGCACAGTACACAGTTATAATTTATTTTCTTTGTAGAAAGAAAATTACTCAAAAGTCAGTGATCTTCTTCTACCTTTCGTGTAGGCCAATTATCAATTTTGCAGTGACTTATCGAAATATCACTATTCTCGATTTTACCTTTTAGAGATTGATTAAAAACTGATAAACAGATCTAATCTACGATCACCAAAGAAAAGTTCTCCTCCATTTCAAAAAGCCAGAATTTAGAGTGTCAGCGTGTAGAAACATTTTTCCCCCCTTTTTCATCAAGCCATGAAATGTAAGTGATGAAATGTGTATAAGATAAACTGCACTCATAAAATCAAGAAAATAGTTTTTTTTTAATATCCAAATACATAACTCAACCTTAAGACACCACAAACACACCAGTGATAACACATAGAGCACATACACACATACATACATAAACACACCAACATGTGCTCATACACCAATATTGTCCTAATTCAGAATATATAGAGGTGGATGGTTAGCCAAAACATATGCAAAAAAAAAAAAACATGAATTAAAGAATTATGGAGGTTAAATCCGTATTATAGCGATATGACTAAAGAGAAAAGTCATCATCATAGTGATGACCAAAACTGGGTCAAGACTGGAATACTGAGCATAAAGCAAACACCAAAAGACGGGCAGCAAACACAGGCACCGCACGGACTCGTGTTGTAAAATACACTGTTTAAGCACACTGTTGCCCATAAACTACTCTAAACACTGCAGTCATGTGGATTTATTTTTCCCCTCAAAGAAAGAGCAGGAATTTCGTGGCCAGAAAAATCGCATCCATACTGTCAAAATCCATCTGAGATAAAATGTAACAGGTCGTTAATGCATATAGCAGGGTTCTGCCCAGGATGTTAGGAATGCTGGATGGAAAATTTCTGCCATCTCCTAACCTGACAATCCGCCTTCCAGGAGCTACAAAGCATAATACACATTATTCATGAATGATCTTGTCAGTTAGGAACGTAGGTTTAATATGAGAGTTGGTGGTGATATGTAATGCGAGAGCGCTGTGCATGCGAGCTGGAAAAATTTTTGTGACAATTTGAATGCAAATATTGCCTCTCCGTCACAAAATACGGAGAGGCAATGGAGGTCTTTGATGTTCTCCATGGTGCATATGCGAGATGCCTCTAATTTTCATAGATAGAAAAAAAAAGTTTATGAATATGGAATCTATTTTGTATCCAAACACTTTTGATTAAATTTCTTAATACAACTTAACAACTGCAATTTATGTTTCAAACATTCCTAAAGAAACTTAACAAATCTGAACAATTCATAACTTTTAACAATACATAAGTAAGTTAATTATATGATATGCTGTATCATTAACGACTATTACAATCATTATTTGGCAGTGGCGGAGCCAGAACTTGGAATCAAAGGGGCACAGAACATCCGTTTAAAACAATAATTGGTCCTGACCTGTTCTCAGTCATTTTCATGATTAACAAAAGATCCACTCCGAGAGCACTCCACACTTAACAGGTGCTGCTTGTTCTCCCGTTTAGGTAAGACGACAATCATTCATCTGGACGCTTATTTGTTGCATTTAAATCAGCGTTATTCCAAATTGCATACCAGTCAACTTACACGCATATGGCTTGAGTTTCACGCTTTTCATATTTAATTGCTGAGTCCCACTTTTTATATCAACCCTCGCAGTACCAAGAGTGAGAGGCGGTATTTCATTGGAACGCGGGTCAGTCATTATTCAATCATGCGTATTTTAGAGATTCTCAAACGGAATTGAAATCTCTATGCATGGAAGTTTTTCAGTTTTTAAACGAAGAATTTAAACGATCATGAAGCGCAAGTTAAATCGCCTGATGTGCGGAAAAGGTAGCGCGGAATTTTCAGAGCTGTTTGTATTTTGTAAAGCATAGGCCAATCACTAAGTAAATTATGTTTCTGTACTGAATTCAGCCCATTATTTTATCGCCGTTATATCGCATATGGAGGGAAGCCGCGTCTTCAATTGCCAATGGATTATTACGTAATTTGAAAACGCGTCAATAAAGGAAAATGCTTGAGAACTTGCCAGGACGCGGCCAGGATGCCAGGGTCGAAAACGAAAGTTCGCTATTCTGACAATACTAAAAGGGGGGAGCACATTTGGGGTCATTTATGTATTGTTTCTAGCTGTTTTATTGGACGCTGGATGCACTCATTTTAACTGATCTTTGAAAAAATAGTGCCGGTCGGGAAAAGCTGAGTGGTGATCGGTGCACTCCAGCGCCGACCAGCATCTGCAGAACCCTGATAAAGGTATGCAATAATGGAAACCCACATTTAGCTGGTTAATACAGTCTGTATTAAATGAATTGAGATTCACCTTGCAGAAATACCTAACTCCTGAAATGTAACGGTGCATTAGCTTAATTGACACACAGCCCAGATGAAAGTTACCGGACGCGGACCTTGATGTGCCGGTTCATGGCTGTGGACTGGGCTGCTCTGACGAGGCCCTCCAGTTCCGCACCGCTGAAGTTTTTGGTCTCTACGGCCAGCTCCTTCACGTCCACGTCCGAAGCCAACAACTTGAACTCTCTCATCTTGGCTGTATGGATGTTCAAGATCTGGACTCGGCCCTTCTCGTCCGGCAAGCCTGGTTAAAGCCGAAGGAGGACAAGGGAATGAGAAGTGAGTGGGGGCGGGGGCACAAACAAGGAACTACATGTGCATT
This sequence comes from Gymnothorax javanicus, assembly GCA_029692085.1. Lineage (NCBI taxonomy): Eukaryota > Metazoa > Chordata > Actinopteri > Anguilliformes > Muraenidae > Gymnothorax > Gymnothorax javanicus. Next base: position 108,236,956 of record CM056200.1, read on the forward strand.
TCAAATAAGACCAAATATACATATAATTTATTGAGAAATGTACATTGCAAGCGCAGTTAAATAACATGAAAATGAAAAACCAAACTATTTAACAAGGGAAAGTTTGAGCCACCCGAAAGACGAAGTTTAATTCAACCTTAGCGAGGAATGGCAGGTTTAAACAAATAAAGCTTAAAGCCAGAGAGAGAACTGACACAAGTTACTGGATAAACAAGAAAAAGAGACCAGTGACAAGCTGGAAAAGACGAGGATGAACAAATACTCGCAGGGTCCTGAATTCTTACCGATCTCCATTTTCACTTCCAGTCTTCCAGGCCTCAGTAAGGCTTCATCAATGAGATCTGGCCTGTTGGTCATTCCTGACGGACAGTAGAAGTTGATAAGGGTGTCTCAACAGAGGCCAAGACAAGAACCCTGTACGACCTTATGCACCAAGACAACTCTTGGAAAGACAAGCGTAACAACAATGACAAGCGTAATTTCTGAATATATATAGGCCTACTTCATCCTGAGAACAGTGTCCAGCCATACCTATGACCAGAATGTTGTTGAGTTGTTCGACACCATCGATTTTGGACAGAAGCTGGTTGACGACAGTGTCGTGGACTCCTGTGCTTCCCGCCATGCTGCCTCGCTGTTTGCAGATGGCATCAATCTCATCGAAGATGATGATGTGCAGGCCACTGTTCGCACCCAACTGAGGGGAGACAGAAGGACAGTTAGTCAAACTAGACAACTAGATAACTCGGTCGCCACAGGGACCGAGTAGTGTATGGCCCCGATCCCCAAATTTCGGACAAAATGGCCGCCGACAGCCATATTGGATGTCCTAAATTGCCAAAAATCGGTCTTGAGCATTGTGAAATAAATATCTTGGCCTGTGCAAAATCAGAAAAAATTCCTGTAATAATTGTTGCTTCCATAGCCAGGAACAGAAAATCTCTGGGGGCGCGGCGGCGGCCTCGGAACTAAACCATAGAATCTCCCGACTATCGTCGTCAGGGAGATACAATTATAAAAATGTTTAAAGGCAACAGCAGTAAGGCCGTAACTGATCACTCATTTACACAATCTAAGGAAGTGGGAAAAAAAGCAAGCAACACATTTTAACCAGTTCAAACCCCTATTATCCAGCCTTACCAATAGAGAACGATGGCTATTGCCAGTGATGGCGTCAATACAATTCTAACAAAGTACTGACTTTCAGCTTTAATTCATAGCATTTACATCATAACTGGACAAAAGCTGCTGGACAAGCAGCACCCTTAAGGGACCTAAAGTAAACTGGACATTTGGCTGCACATTCTTTCCATGGCCAGGTGTGTGTTGTTCCCTCAGCTACAAAAAAAAGTTCATTTCCAAGTGTGGCATTTGCATTATTGCATTACCTTTTACAAGATTCCATTTGAGATTATATACAGTACCAGTCAAAAGTTTGGACACACTTTGCTAATGTCACAGCACTGCGTTTTAAGAGAAATTTAAACGGCTTAACTTCTCTATATAATCTCAAATGGAATCTTGTAAAAGGTTAACATTCAGAAGTGAAAAGAGAATAATTGACTTGTTTGAATAGGGTTCAAAATTTTAGAATTCTCAAAGAAGCCATATTTTGCAAAGTAAACAGACAAATAAACTCCTTCTATTTTCCACCAACCGAATTAAAGTCAAGCGGTTTTGGGACTTAATGGGTGAAAAGGTTGATGAAAAGCCACCTCAAGTGCAGCACGTCTTTGGGAAGTTAGACAGCCGTGCAACTGCAAATTCATTATAGTCATATGACTGCTCTTGTTTAAAAAAAAAAAAAAAAGTGAGAATGCTCTGCAAATAAGACAACAAATGGTGGTTAGTTTGATGGATTTAAGAATTAGATTATTTTTTTTTTTTTGCAAAATAAAGGCCGCTTATTGCTTTATTTGACATGTATTGTGAGAAAAATGTGGGTGAGTCCAAACTTTTGACAGGTACTGTAGAGAAGTTAAGCCGTTTAAATTTCTATAAAAACACAGTGCTGTGACATTAGCAAAGCGTGTCCAAACTCTTGACTGGTACAGTACGCACACACTCATATTTGTTTGTACATGCATACACAGATCACACACACACTCATTTGTTTGTACATGCATACATGTGTGTTAGAGAGCTGCATGGACTGCAGGTGATTCTCCAAGAGAATCCTTACCCTCTTCTGCTCGTCCTCAGCGTCGGCGAACAGCTTGCGGATGTTGGCCTCTGACTCGCCCACGTACTTGTTCAGGATCTCGGGCCCATTGACGATTTTGGGCTCGCGGGCGTTCAGCATCTTACCAATCTGTCGGGCCATGAGGGTCTTCCCACAACCCGGAGGGCCGTAGAGCAGAATGCCCTTTACATGCTTACAACCTGCGGTGAGACGAAAAAAAAAAAAAAAAAAAAAAAAAAAAAAATCTCATCCCTTTAAACTGTAAGGTCATTAATATGTGATCACAAAAAAACTACTCAACAACACACTCTCTAAGTGAAATGCCTTAATTGATGCACTTACTTCTTACAAACATCTTTTATTACATTTTTGTTCTCACTCTTGGTTCTTAAGAACGACCTCAGAGAGACAGAAAAATAAAGCAAGTGAGAAATGGAGAAAATGAGAGAAAATGGCAGGAGGAGAGAGAGTAAAATCCTAGCTGGAAAAATACGACAGCAGTACATCTCCTGACAGGTGAATAGAGGTTACAGACGGCTAAAGGGTTGTGAATGTGTACCAAACAAACAGTACACTTCCAGCCAAAGTTTTCATACATCAAAAACACTATTAGCTGTGTTTGGAATCACCCGTTTCATCACATCACCTTGTTATTGCAACTTGTCAGTACATTATTAATCCTAAATTGTCCCAGTGTGAACTTTTCAGAGTCTGTTTAAGTCATCAGATTTGAAACAAGCAAGTTGCCCATAAGGGCAAAAGACCAACTTTAGTTGTTTAGCTTTTTTAAGAACTTTAAACTTCAATACTAGTAAAGGTAAGCAAATGTTGTAAAATAAATAAAACTGTTAGGATTGTTAGTATTAAACTTCACGAACACAGTATCAAATCAATGAAAGATTGTAATATTTTGATTTGCATTGATTTTATTTAACAATCAGTCATCCATTTTTTCAAATCTTTTGTCTTGTGCTATTTGGTCTTTACTCTTTTTCACATGTAAGGCACTTTTTGGAAATAGTCGTAAGATAAGTAGATCACTATTGTTGGTGTAAACAATGTTACTTTGATGTGATATGGATGGAGAGAACAATACCAACATGATTAACCAATCCAGGATGTCCTAAGATGCTCATAAAACAATGGTCCATTGTTCTGATCACTTCAGAAGGTTATTAACCAATCCAGGACGTCCTAATGTGCGGATAGAACAATGGCCCATTGTTTTGGTCACTTCAGGACGTCAAGAGAACAACACCAACATGATTAATCAATCCAGGATGTCCTAAGATGCTCACAGAACAATGGTCCATCATTGTTCTGATCACTCCAGAACATCACTAGAACAATACCAACATAATTTAGAACATCCTGAGGTCACATGACATCCCATTGTTCAAGAGAGCAACGCAAACAATGGACCTTGGAAACAAGATGGAGGCATGGAGTGAAAGCTCATTGGTTTTACTGATTAAAGTATGAAAATTACATGAAATGATAGTCTATATATCATGAAATTCGGAGAGACTGGTCATTGAACACATAAAAGATTCGAGTCAAGTTTTCAAATTTGAGTGTTTTATAGTTCTTGAGTTTTAGGAGGACAAAGGATTTGGTAACATGGCCACATTGCTGGTTTACAGCCAACTAAAGTTGGAATAAAAGTATATTTTTATTAAACAATTTAATACAAAAGTTACAAGATCAAATAAGGTGTTGTAGATTTTTCTATATGATAGTGTGAATAAACGTTTCAAGTTGGTCCATTTTGATTTTATTTTCCATTATGTGCCAATTTTCTTCAGAATTGCAGTTGTAATTCCTTTCTTTTCACACAGATTTGAATGGTCAATGTGGGCAAGAAAACTGAATGTCTAGTGGCAAGTTGCTCACAAGTGATCCTGATGTGGGGAAAAAAAAAAAAAACAAAAAACATTGATGTATTCTAGACGCCAAACCTGTGCATTGCCTAAACCAAATCTGCGACTGACCACAACAACCTACCACCGTAACAGGCTCGCTTGCTAGCTCGTTAGCAGTCATTTGTTTACTTGACGCAGAAAGCGCTCTGTCATTACCGTACTGACGTTATGATGTGAGCATATGCATCAAAAAGGTTCAACATAACAATACGCTAAGGATTATTTACAAGCTATCAATAATTTGAGTGTTGTCATTAAAAACTTTGGCAAGGTTGTCGGAGCGAACACCAGCTTGCCAAGTTGAAAACAGACTTGTCCGAAGGTCAGCGTCAGCCCAGTTAGCCAGGTAGTATTTAGAGTTCCAAAACAGAGGAAGCTGCAACATGAGGGTTTCAGAAAATCTGGTCATGGAGACATTTGGCTTCCATCGCATTATCGGGCTCCATCTCATCGTGAGCCTCCCCGCCCCATTTTCTCTTTTCTAACGTCACAACATATTCTCCTCTTATGCTTGTTGTAACCATTGTTAGCTGCTTTACCGTTTTTCCACGGCTAATTAATACGTTTCCCCTCTGAGAAAAGAATGGAAAAAAATCTGATGACTTCCATCGCGTGAAATGGCTCCATTACGCACGATGGAAACAGAATATCTCCTATTCCTGACTGGTCGCAACTCTCTCTGTCTAGGCAAGTTCGCTACCTAACAATAGTACTGCGGTATCACACATTATAATGTCTGCAGTTCGATCACGTTAGATTACGAAAAATGATAACACTAGCCAACTCCTCCACCAGATGCAAATGTCCGTCTTAACATTTTTGATATGTCCGCAGCAAAGAGGGTAGCCGCATTCACATTTCCAGAACTAATATTAATAATGTGCTGCTTTACCAAAATCAATAACATTACCGCTACTGCTTTCATTTCATCTCGTCAGCAGGGAAGGCATAGATGGGAATATTTATTACCTCCTCCAACAAAGTTGGGGCGGAGGTTATGTTTTCGCCCCTGTTTGTTTGTCTGTCTGTCTGTTTGTGAACAACATAACTCAAAAAGTAATGAACAGATTTGTCTGAAATTTTGTGGGTGCATTGCCATTACATCAAGGAAGGACCCTATTGATTTTCACCGCGATCAGTGAAACAATATGGCCGCCACGGCAGCCATCTTGAAATCGTATGACACGCGATAACTCAACTTTGCTCCCACTCATGAAGATTTGGACTGTGCTGCCTTGGCGGAGGTTTGCACTCTACGAGTGCCTCTAGTTTTCCATTTATGATCGCGGGAACTTCTGTAGAACACATTTCTACTTTGTTCACAAATGGTTTGCTATATGGGCGCACTGGTGGTGCACTGGTTAAAGTGCGCGCACCATATGTAAGGCTAGGCCTTCCCACAGCGGCCCATGTTTGAGTGCGGCTCGGGCCCTTTGCTGCACGTCATCCCCACTCTTCTCCCCATCTTCCCAGTCTCTCTGTACTGTACTGTCAAATAAAGGAGAAAACTCCCAAAAAAAATTAAAAAACACAAATGGTTTGCTATACTGTCTACAGCTACAAGTAATTATGGACTGGGCAGAGGTTCAGCATGGAAATGCTGTCACAGCCCCAAATGAGGAATTTAAAATTTAGTGATGATCTGAACATTATAATAAAAAAGGTTTGAGGCTTCGCTGAAAACATCTGGGGCATAACACCCATAGTCCAGCCGTACCTCCGTCCATGGATTCGGGAGTGAAAAGCTCCACTTTTACACTGTCTAACATCCCGAACACTCCGTCATCTTATTTTCCTGTTATACTGTTGCCGGTTGTTGCTTGACAGCTAGTATGCTGCATTACATGTCATACATTTCAGATTAAAAGATGGAATTCGCCTCCACTGATGCAAAGCTTGGCTCATTGGCTACGTGACATGCTAACAATATCCACATCCTCCGCACCTAAAAAGTCAATAAACTAATTAATATTTTTGCACCTTCGAATGTCAATTTCATTAAATACTGAAATTATATAATCATACTTTTTTAATATTGAAATTATATTCAAATCTTGACATTCTTTCTTACAGCTCTGCGGCAGAGAGGGAACAGAAGGCATTATGGTGGTGTCGAAGAGCTTTATGGACGGGGTCTCTGGCTTTAGCGTAGATAGGAAAGGAAAACAAAGTCAGTAAGGTTCTCACCCATTTGCTCAACGATATCAGGCGGGAAGACTCGAGAGGCGAAGGCCCTGCGGAAGATATCAGAAAACTCTTTGTCCAGGCCACCGATGCCCATACGCTCGAAGTTCCAATCAGGGTTGATGATGGACTGGCGAGCTTCCCTGGTCTTCGCCTTTCCTAAGAATGTGGACGGCAGATAGAGGGTATTATTAAAGACGAGGATAGGCTTAAACGTATGGAAAGAGGAGACATCAACCCAAATAATTAAAAAATTATGCTCATTTAATTTGTGTGATGAAAACAAAAACATTCTTGCGGGGGTTTGGCCAATCAGACTTCACCCCTAAAATCACTGCAATGATAAAAGAAACACATACTGTATTCGCTGGTTAAAAACTGGTGCCTTACCAGGACACAGGAAGCAAAGCAAAGCAGAATTCATAACATTTATTCAACAAGACTTGCTTTTATTCTTCTAAATAGGGGACCATTTTTTTAAAATAATGAACAAGACGCATTCAAAATGTTAAGAATGAAAGTGATAACTTGAAGTGTTAACATTTGACAGCACCACTGATAAACAGCATCACTTGCAGTGCAACAGGGCAGTAAAGATATTACTGCTTCTCAGTGGACAAGGAGCAAAGTCAGTGCGACATTATTTCTTCATTTACAGTAAGAGACATAAGAAGAGGTCAACTCAACCACTTTTGTTGATAAGCTAAATATTTCGCATCAGATCCCAGACAGCACGCATATGTCTCGCCAACGTCGGCACGATGAGTAAAGTTGCATCGGCGACATCGGATGTCTCGGCGACGTATTCCCAATTAGCAAACGCTCTCCATAATACCTCTCACTGATGCAACTTTATTCATCGTGCCGACGTCGGCGAGACGTATGCGTCTGGGATGCTATACGTTAGTTTTCAAAAGAACAGCAGAATAATTGTGGCGGGGATGTAACTGTAAAAATGATGGTGCTTCGTGTTAAGCTGGATTTATGCTTCTGCGTCGAACAGACGCCGTCGTTACGCAGAGCCTCTGCGGCGACGTGAACCCCCGCCGTAGAGCCTCTGTGTCGCCTGCCGTGCATCTTGCAAATTTTCTAACTGCACGTCAAAGCGACGCAGACCGCAAGGGCACTGATTGGTCCAACCCGAGCCTAGTGACTTGTGTAATTCAACGTCATTCAAGAAAATGACAACGGTGGCTAGTAGCAACCTAGCACGCAGAAAGCTGACGAACCTAGACAGACTACAGTCGACTGGCTATCGCTAGTTATGTCGTTTTTTATTTTTATCCGCGGCTATTTGTCGCCTTACGAAAGCGATGCGGTTACTTACAAAGCTACTGCAAAACCGATAAATGGCCAGTGAAAACAGTTCTCCCGTGAACTGGCTGCGTTTGTTTACACTTGCTTAAGCAGAAAGCAGCAGCCGCGAAATATGTCGAAAGACATTCCAAACGACCGTTAATTGAAAACCCTACTCCCTGCTGCCCTTCAGAGTTTTCACTACGAAGGGATGTGATTTCGCAGGGTGTAGGATGTAGGGATTATTACGGAATGAAATACGGGCCATAACATAACGTAAACACTCTGCCAACGAGTCTCATGTCCTTCGGAAACCTGACGCCACCGAGTGGTTTGACGGTGAATTGCTTCGCGGCACAGCACGACGCAAACGACCTCAACGCAGACCTTTGAAAGGTCCACGACGACGTCGAGGCGACGGCGTGCCATTTGCGTGGAGTCGACGCAGAAGCATAAATCCAGCTTTACTTCACCGTCGCAAGTTTCAAGATGACCGAAAATTACGTAAATTTCAAAGCTGCTAATTTTCAGACACAATAGACTGATCCATTTTCACAATTGTGTAGTGAATTAATAAGATAACGGGTGAATCTGAATGTTAATGGCCATGAATTAAATACTTTGACGCTCAAAACCTTCTTCCCTCATGCAGAGGATGAAAACATTAAGAAGAAGAAGACCGAAAAGCCCTTTTCCCAGATCAACACTTACCGACCAGGGTGAGAGAGGAACTCTCCGCCTTCTCGAAAATCACTTGACTGTTGCCCAGCAACAGACCAATGTCAATCTGCATGGAAGGATAAGATCAAAAGAACAGGAGAGAATGTTCACTGATCTCAGGGAAACAGATGTTCAACAGAATCCTGTATGCATTATTTACCTTGATATTCTCTGCAGAATTACAACAGTGGTAAGGAAGCCAAACCTTAGTGTTTACAATCAAGGTGAGACACAACAGTCAAATTGCAATGATATTCTTCCAATGAAGTAAAAACCGTCTATCTATTCATTATCTAATGCACTAATTCCCAGTCAAACTCTCATTGGGGCAAGAACCTATCTAAAATGCATACGGTGAATAAAAAAGAATATAACCGGGACAAGTTGCCAATCAAGTCTCCAATAAACCCAACCTCCGTGTCTGTGGACTGCAAGCAGATGCTGGAGTTCTCTGACGAAACCCACTTACTCATGGGGAGAGCACAGAAACTGATACAGGACAGCCCAAGCCAGGATATACACTTCCTGTGGGGCAAAAGCACGACCCACGAACTACCGTGAGGGCACTCGTGATTCGGTAAGGAAAGGGAAGTCTGGCAGGCGTTCGTGCGAACAGAACTGCTGGGGGTCTAACGCCGACACTTCTCCATACCTTGTGCTTTTTTCCGGACGCTGACTCCCCCTTGAGGATGCTGGGGTCCATTGCCTCAATGTCCTTCACTAGCAGGCCAAACAGCTTGTCGCAGAAACTGAATACCAGCTAAGGGCAAAAGAGGTTCATTTTAACAAACTGATGCATTCTGCATCATACAGACGGCAATGAGCTGCAGAATTCCGCATCATGGTCAACATCCTGAGAAATTTCACATCAAATCGAGTAAATTAAACTTAACAAAGTTTGGCAGATACTTGTTTGTTATAAATGCAACTTACTTTTCAACAGAGTTTGGCAAGTTTGAAATTTCTGAGAATTGACTTAGCAAACTGTGTATGAGCCCCCCAAAAAAAAAAAAAAAAAAACCCCAAGCTGGATTTAATTTTGTGCTAAAGCTAAGAGACGCATCGATAAAACCCCCACCTCGGGACTGCTTGATTCTGAAAGATAAACTGTGAGGCAGCAAGCAAGCATGTCAGCACAACAGATTCATAGAACAACTGCAGTAGCATAAATACTGAATTTAAACCCCTTAAACTCTAATCTTTCACTCAAGTTTTACCTGAAGTACCTTCAAAGCCAGAAAAAGCATTTTTACAGGACATATTGCAAAAAGCATTTTTACAGGACATATTGCAGGACAACGGCAGAAACACATTTTGTATCTGCTGGTTTCAATGTTTCCCTGCAGCGACATTACGCTTACATTAGGAGTAATATTCAAACCTGTTCATATTGTTCATGGCCATAGCATTACATCAAAAGGAAAAAATCCAGATCTTGTACATAATTTCATGTACATTTCCCTGTAATTTAGCAGGACATCTGTGGGACAGTTGGAAACCCTGGGATCTCCACTAGAATTTAAAACAGGCGTGAAGTTCCACAGGTTTGAATACAGCAGCTGTTTTTTTACGGACGCATATATGGGTCCGTAGGTTTTACGGGATTAAACCTCCCGTACACTGGCCTGCACTGGGCCGAGCATTGTTACCGTACCTGCTGGCCCACGCTGAAGCTCTGGTTGTTGAAGTGCTGGATGAACTCCTTGGCCATCTTTTCGGAGTCGTACGGACTGCTGTCCACACTCTTCTTCTGCAGAAAGTCGATCTCAACAGTCATGGTGCCCACACACTGCTTGGACTTGTCAAAGTTGTAGGTGGCAACTGCAGTGATGGGTTTAGAACGTGGGCAAGAAAGTAAGAATGCAAATATTAGGAGTGTTTATCACTCGTCACCCCTAATAATCGGCTCCCATTTTCCCAAAGACAACGTCATAAGAAACTTTTTCACGAAACTTTCTTGCATGCATTGGAGTTCATCAAGAGTAACATTGTGTATCAGCACTTACAACTAGCTGACAAGTAGTGAGAAACTCAGCTGCATCAAGTTGAAACTGTTTGAGCCCCATGCAACAAGGTTCATGCAGCAACCAATCAGAGCATACTTATCATTCAAAGTCACGTCACTCCGCAGTTTTGAAACATTCAAAGAACATTCCATTTTCCATTTTTTAAAATTTGACTTTAAAATGGAGAGACATCTAATAACAAGGACTTTACGCAAGGAAATGTTTAATAGGAATGTTCAGCAAACAGTCGGTAATTTGAAGTTTACTTGGAGTCCATCTCTAAATGGCTGAAAAAGAAACAAAATTAACTTCCTTGCACAATTACCAAATCTAACCAATCCTTGCCTACTTAAAGGGTACCTCCGTAGGTCAGCAATGTATATCTAAGCACAACCTCCTGACCGATAAGAGTACTAGGAAGGGTTACAAGCAGGAATCAACTTGCTGACGTCACGTAGTGCCCGGATCAGGTCTGTCATGGTGGATTTCTAATTTGACTCAAGCTATGTTTACCATCCTCATGTACAAATAAAATTGAATTAATCGCCCAATAATCCTCAGCTTTCAAAAGGCAGCAGCAACTGATGCAAGTGAATGGACTGCGGGATGTGTGGACCTTTGGAAGTCTGAAGTAATGTTAAGGGCTTTGTAGGTGACTCGATGTGTGTTCTTGAGTGCAAGTTATGGATGCTGTGAAAGAGTAAAGCAGGCTACAGGACAGGAAGGCGTTCTGAGCAGTGATTCGACGATACTCAGGACTCCATTTTTAAAAGAAAAGATAACACACCCCAGCATGCAAGACCCATCAGCGTGCGTTTGTTACATTTGTAATTATTTGCCTCTTCTTCTTCATATTATTATTATCATCATCAATATTTTTATTAATACTACTACTAAAATATCAACACTTCGGATCCGTTTCCAGATCTAAACTTTTATGACTGACCAAACTACCAGCTTAAACACTACGATATACCGACAGGTTAAAACTACTTACAAGTACAGCTGATTCATGAAATAAAGCACAAACAGAAGCAGATATCAAAAAGAATTTCCCTGCAGGAATCAGCACCAAATAGTGGAAAATGGTGGGTGTATGAAACAGTCACAGCTGTCTGCAGTGAAAATTCTACTGTTTGTTGCAACGGTGGGAAAATCCACTATAAAAGTTGAATAATTCAAAATAATAAAAAAAGATAACAACAAGAATAGTCAGCACAGACAACTAAAGAGAATATAGTTTGTTGGGAGTTTCCAAATGAAAGTGTTGCCAAAGTGGTCACATGCTAGAGAGTAAAAAATAAAAGAACAGAACGGGGTCAAAACATGAGTGAACCAGCTCACAGCTCACCCACTAATTAAAATCAATGAAGTGATACTCAGTAAGCTCGTGGCGAAATGCCTTTCAAATCCACTGCCTCTTGGACCAGACGACAAATACATTTGACTTACCTTCGACTTCTTGTCCGATGGAAAGGCCAGCCCATTTCCTCTGAAATAAGAAACAGCTTATCAGTGGCCCCTCAATGACAAGCTAAGCTTTTAATCGCCCCAATTCAAATACTGAAAGGAGACATAAATCAACCTAACTAAACATCGGGGAAGGGAGAATAAGCTAACAATTTTTTCAAATGACAGATTAAAGAGCACAGTTCCTACCATCACTAAAGGTTGGATAGGTGACAATAATGTACTTATGGGATAATCAGTATGAACATCCAAGCAACCATTACAATACTGCTATCTACAATGGTGTAACTACATTTTACAGGTCTAGCAGTAAACTGTATTCAGTCTAAGAGCAGGTTACTGCAGTACCCGAGTTGCTGTGGTCATGCTTACTGAAAGAGTCGAAGAATGCAGAGGAAAAAGCAGTTGGAGAAGAAAGAAGAAGCAGAAATTAATTCTTTGGCTTGGTGTGCTGTTCAAAACAAGGTTTTGCCACACAGACCAAATATAATATAAACAAGAGGACTCAGAGAGCGCAGCACCTCCGCCCAGGGCCCTAACCCTAACCCTAACCCTTACCCTTACCCGGATCGCTCCCAAAATCTAATCTACAACCCCAATTCCGAAATAGTTGGGATGAAGTGTGAATTGTGAATAAAATCAAAATGCAATGACTTTCAGATCACTGGAGCCAATATTATTTAAAATAGAACATAGATAAAATTTCAAATGTTGAAACTGAGACATTTTAAATTTTTATCTACAAAATGAGCTTATTTCAAATTTTATGGCTGCAACAGGTCTCAAAAAAGTTGGGACACAGGCAAAAAAAAAAAAGCTATTAATATGTAAGAGAATCGGCTGAAAGAACATTTAGCAAGTAACTAAGTTAAATGGCATCAGGTGATGTCTTAGAGAGGCTTAGTCTCTCAGACGTAAAGATGGCCAGAGGCTCTCCACCCTGTGAAGGCTTGCGTAAAAAAATTGTGGAATACTTTAAAAACAATGTTCCTCAATGTCAAATTGCAAAGGCTTTGAAGGTCTCATCATCGACAGTGCATAACATCATCAAAAGATTCAGAGAAACTGGAAAAATCTCGGCGAATAAGGGACAAGGCCGAAGACCTTTACTGGATGCCCGTGATCTTCGGGCCCTCAGAGGCCACTGCATCACTCACTGGCATGATTCTGCTATTGACAATACTACATGGGCCCAGGAATACTTTAAGAAACCACTGTCTGTAAACACAGACCGCCGTGCCATCCACAGATGCCACCTAAAACTCTATCATGCAAAAAGGAAGCCATTTTTGAGCATGATCCAGAAGCACCGCCGTGTTCTGTGGGCCAAGGCTCATTTAAAATGGACTGTAGCAAAGTGGCAAAGTGTCCTGTGGTCAGACAAGTCCAAATTCTTGATGGAAATCATGGGCGTCGTGTCCTCCAGACTAAAGAGGAGAAAGACCACCCCTCCTGTTTTCAGCGTTCAGTTGGGCATGCATTAGGGCATATAGTGCGGGACACTTGCATGTTTTAAAAAAGCACCAAGAATGCTGAAAGGTAAATAAAGGTTTTAGAGCAACATATGCTCCCCTCCAGACGACATCTATTTCAGGGAAGGCCTTGTGTATTTCAGCAGGACAATGCAAAACCACATACTGCAGCTATTACAACAGCAAGGCTTCGTAGTAGAAGAGTCCGTGTGCTGAACTGGCCTGCCTGCAGTCCTGATCCTTCACTGATTGAGAACATTTTGCGCATAATTAAACAAAAAGTCCGTCAAAGGAGACCCAAAACTCTCCAGCAGCTGGAAGCCTGTATTAAACAAGAGTGGGATCAAATTCCAGTGGCTAAACTCAAGAAACTTGTCTCCTCAATGCCCAGACGCCTGCACTCTGTGTTAAAAAGAAGATTGGATGCTACACCATGGTAAACAGGCCCCTGTTCCAACTTTTTTGTGACATGTAGCAGCCAAATTTGAAATGAGCTCATTTTGTTGATAAAATTGTAAAATTTCTCAGTTTCAACATTTACCATGTTATCTCTGCTCTATTGTGAATAAAATACTGGCTGGTGTGATTTGAAAGTCATTGCATTTTGATTTTATTCACAATTTACACTTTGTCAATTTACAACTATTTTGGAATTGGGGTTGTATAAGCCATTGTGCCATTTCTGTCCTTCCCTGAAAATTTCATCAAAATCTGTTCGTAACTTTTCACGTATAGTTGCTGAGAGACAGACAAACAGAAAGACAGACAAACAAACAAACAAACCAACCAAGGCCGGCAAAAACATGCACCTCCAGGGCGGAGGTGAACAAATTTAATGAATTTGGTTCTAAATGACTCATGCAGAGCAGGCTTGCAAGAGCACAACACCTCATCTCCAATTTGAGTCACACTTCTGGTCAAATTTTTCATTTAAAAATCGTTTGCTCCATCTCTTAACCTTGCAAAGCTAGCCATGGCTTATACACCCCAGAATTGGATGAGAACTACAGAAGAAGAAGAACATTATAACTGCTCGTGTTAACAGGCTGTGGAAATGAAGGTGCCTATGTGCACACGTCCAGTGTTATTATTGGTTAATGGCTTGGAGATGAGAACCCTACCTGTGGTAAGCTGAATGCGATGCTCCCGGGCACCACGCTGGGGTGAGTTCGTAAAGTGAAGACAAACTTGTGTGGAGGCGTGGTCTTGACAATGACGTGCCTGCAGAAAACAAAGATCGGACACAGAGAGTAAAAAAACACGGCACAAACAGGTGAACTGGAAGAAGTGCTTCACAGTACATTTATTTGCGAAAGGGATTTTGAGTAAAAGACCCTTTACCCTCCAGTTTCCACAATACCAGCCCACATAGGTTATGCACAAGATGGGTAATGTCATTTTAACCCTTAGAGCGCTGAAATAAATCTTTAAAAGATATAAATTTTAATTATCTTGTGCTGTTGAAAACCTATCATGTGGAGACTTGTTTAAAAGAGCTCCCCTGCATAAGCTGTTTTAAACAAATCGCCACATGATGGGTTTTCAACAGGTTTGATTTTGATATCTTACATCAGTGAGCAACAATAGCTGCATTTAGTGCTCTAAGGGTTAATTCTTCATATTCACTGGTAAAAGAAACAGCTTGGAGAGCAATACTCTGGCCCAACAGGTGGGTCATCATTAGCACTACTAAAATTCTACAAAAAACATTAGAAAACAATGTGCCATATTAGAATGGAAAATAATCTAGGATGAGAAGTTTTCAATACAATAGGGCTAAAATATCAACATTTTTAATGAAAACGCATTAATAAAACCATAACATTCTTGGGCCAATTGAAAGCAAGAGGTGCACCCTTTGCTTAATTATTAGATAAGTAATTTTGGTTCCATTTACCCACAGCCCATTTGAGCGCTGTGTTACGCTTTCCGAGGACAATATTTTCATAGAACAGATCTGAATTTGAGGTGAAATACCAAATTAATCATTTTCTTTTTTCAGTCGATGATTGGCTTTATCAACACAAAGAATAAAGGACAGATCAATCTTGCCAGTAATGTATGACAGCACCAAAGACCAATATACAAGCTCATTAACCAATACCAGCCAGAGATGTGTTCTACATCGAGAGGTGCAATGATTCTGGAATGCCCTGGATTTTGCTTCAATAAATCCAACAAGTACACACCATAACTGGTAGTGATTTCATTCTGCCCCCTATTTCACCATTCACAATATCCAAGCCTGGAATTTAATTCTGCCATCAAATTGTTATGATCCAGACCAGCTTAGCTGGAGCAAAAACCAGAAACGCCATTAACGTTCCAAGAAGAGTCGTTTCCGACCTCTTACGAATGAAAACATCGTTTAATATCCCCAAAACCAAAGCAACCTGCCGCCGGACAATTAATAATTTAAACACAACTGAATGGAGCTGGCAGATCGGTGACATCAGTAAGCCCTGGTTGCTCCAAGCCAATAATGTTGATCTGCAGAGTGTGAGTATGAAAGAGAAGCCCCAGATTGGCTCATTGAGCAGACAGGGAAATCCCACGTGGACATTGTGAGTAAAAGCGCAGGCTAATATTTCACTTTCTCCTCCGCCTCATACACGCTGGGCTTGACAAAGCGGTAATAAACCGGTCGAAGCTGTTTTTAAACAAAGAGAAGAACTAGACGACGTGTGGTCTATAGACTACTACATGTGCCTGTACCTTATCTAAACTTCACTGCCAATGCAGTCGCAGCAGAAAAAAAAAAACTATACTAATAACATTAGGTCCAGGGGCTTTCAGATATCAAACAGATAGCTTTCAGCCCCAGATAAAGTCTGCACAGAACACCTGCTGAATCAAACAAGAGTTAGGATTACTGCATTATGATGAGTCACAACAGAGATTCAAACAAAGAGACCATGAGTGATGATTCTGAGTATGAGACAATAAATATTTTAACGAAATTTTTACAATGGCCAAAAAGCTTATATGAGGAACTTTTGAAGAGATAGGAGGTTGCATTTCACAGTTCTTCTCAATCGATACCGGAATTAAACTACTGCAGAGTGAACTCAATGTTGAGAGAGCTACAGGAAATGAACAACAGTCTGAATAATTCTCAAAGGATACAGATGATCTCAAGAAGCACTAAAGGGCCCAAAGTGAGTCAAAGGACAAATACAAGCTGGTTAATGGGTTGAAATCATTGCAGAGGGATAACACAGTTGCTATTCAAAATAGCTGGAATGTCAGCTAACAGCTGCTACTATATGGATGCTAACCAGGGATAACACGTAACTAAATGAATTTCTTTGTGAACGTAACGACCATTTTTACCCTATCCACACTCATTGTGTAGCTAGCTTGACAGCTAACTAAGCTAGGTAGCTAGCTACTGATTCAGTCATCTAAATACAGAGACTTTCCAGCATCTGGAGGATTCTGATTGCTGACCAATCAAAACAGAGCTCATTTAATAGAGGGAACGTTGACCCGGAGGAGCTCATTTTTCAGAGGGTTTTGAATGACAGGCATCAAATTGCCCAAAAATCATAGAATTTTCTTTTTTTTTTTGCAAGAAAGTTTCGAAACCTCCCTTCTGGACATCCTGGAATACTATAAAAATAGCATAATCGGTCCCCTTTAATGAACTTTGTCAATTACTGTGCTATGTGCACATGTTTAAGTATTTTATTATTCTCAATTTCAAGTATTTATGATTCTTTATGTAATTTATGATCCTAAATTGTGTTTATAGTGTGTGTTTTATTTTTATGTATTATTGCTTAACTGTGTATTTCTGTGTGCCATGTTGAAGATCAAGGGAGGGGAGGCAAGACCAAAGATTTTTGCTCTTTTTTTATGTGTAATATAGTGAAGATGCAACAATAAAAGCTGAATCCGAATCCGAATGATGCAATTTGACGAGTTTTTTACCATTACTTGATGTGATACTGAATGTGTTCTCCTTACTTGACTTGTACTTGCATGTGTTTTCATTGAGACCTAAACAAGTTTACATATTTTCTTAAATGTTTTGTTTTGTTCACTCAGTGTGTTGAGGCACCGGCTAATGGGGTTACAAATAAAGAATAAAGTTGATCTTTAGAGGCCACATGGCAATACGAAAGCAAGGGTATCTCGTCTCCGATTATCCAGCAGAAATTTGAAAAAGAAGAAATGTCAGAGGGGTTACGGTCCCAAGTAAATCTGTTGATTCAACAACCGTATACCTCATCACAGTCGCTGCTTTTGTGCATCTGTCCGCATAAATCTGACAGAAGAAATGAAGGACAGCGACTGCACACAAGCAAAAGGATTCACAATTGCATTCAGAACACCGGCTCATTTGCTGGAAAACAAAAAATACAGATCTAATGTAATAAGGCAATAGTTCTCAAGTAATGTCATAAAATTATGTTGGAGGGACTCATGCTCTCCCAAATGCAGTTTGTTTTCCTCAAGAAAAACATTAATCTGTCATGGTTCATCTTTTTTTGATCCAATTTGCTCACAGTTGTTTCTATCCTACAGACAGTACACCAGCCACAAAGCTGGAGGGAAGTGATTCAATGTGCCTGCATGGTTCCACTTGTCCCCGACTGTGCACTGACTCACTTTATTACATGGCTTTTTTGGAATTCTCGATCCTGATTGGTCAATTTGTGCGTTCTACGGTCTGTTGTTTCTGAAGAGCAGACCACTATGAAGGACAGACCATTGCAATTGGCTTGACATGGTTCCAACCTTAGAATCTAACAGACTGTTTTTTAGTGAAGTAATGAAATCAATTTTAAATGAAAAAAATTATTTTTAAGTCATTATCTTGCTTCAAACCATCTATTCCATTAGCAAGTAGCTGTGTAATAAGTGAGCTAATGTGCAGCAAGCCAGTCATAATCGCAAAATAAACCCATTCAGGGTGATTTAAGACCCCTCCTCTGTCGTGGCTCACCCTGTCAAGGTTTATTTCACAATAATGAGCGGCTCGGTGTGCATTATGCCTAACACTTAGGCCATAACAGCAGTCTACAGTGTGCCGCTGCCCGTGCGAACAGTTTATTAGCTGGGCATCAGTTATAGGCCACAGAGTTCCCGTTGATCTCAAACAGTCTGTGATTTAGTGCTCTGCAGCACAATAAGGGCCTGCTTTGAGCTGGACGATTGAATAGTGTGCTGTGCTTTACTCACTGTCCGGACTGCAGGTCTTTCTCGTTCACCACGGCACAGTTGGTCAGAGACAGTTCATCTGTCGGGCATCGCGCGGCTTGCATAGTCTGCAGGAGACAGATGAAGAGAAACCAGAAGGAGTGTAACAGGAGTTACTACGATCCTCTTTCACCATTACATAAACTGTCAAACATGCAGCTGAAATATGCCATACATTACCCAATACTACAGTGAGCAAAATGTTCACAGCTGAGAAATGCTTCAGGACAAGCATCAAGTCATCCTTACTTCACAAACAGCTCAGCAAGTCATCAGTCTGTATCAAGTCACAAGATGGTGTTGGGCACTGTGGGTTATTTTGCCTAAATTTCTCGCTGGGAAAGGTCACCTTGTCCAGATCAGTACACCACAACCCATGTCTATGATGAGAAACTCCAGTGCAATTGTCCTCACCATTGCAGCACAGCTAGCAATAGACAAATGGCCTGCATTCTGACAGAGGGACAGTTGTCTGCTGCCATAACAACAGCAGCTCCAGCTGCTGACTACTAGAGGGTATTGCACAGTTAGCATTAGATTCCTCAAAGCAACTGTGGATTCCTTGCTGCATTTACTAGTTTGGCTATCTCATGGCTAAGATCAGTTGCCTTGTGAGTGACGTATGCAGTACATGCCAGAAATGGTTAATTGCATAAGACCACAAGGACACTGTTATTCAGCATAGACTCTTCAGTTAAAAAAATCTTCTCAAAATAATAATGAACATAAAATATTTCACACCCCACATTAAAAGAAACAGACCAACAAGGACATTGGACAGGCCCTTTATCAGAGTAATAAAGACTCAATTTGAAGGCAAAAGCAATGTTGCAAAACAAACAGCTCCACTGAAAGTAAGAAGAAAAATTACAAATGCATCTAAATAAGTATTTCTTCAAATAAATCAGTCGGACAAACTCAAAAACAGTCATTTGTGACGGTCAAAAAAAACATAAGGTAAGGCTTCTCTTTGTTTTGTGAGGCTGAGATATAGGGTTAGGAGTACATGTTTCATTAAATTGATGTCCAAGGAGTCATAAATCCTCTCCAAGTTAACCAAAAGGGATTGATCAAAAAGTGTAAAAGGAAATACAGTCAGGCCCATAATTTCATTGTCAACATTGTTATTTTAGCTGTCATACAGAGAAAATGACTTGAAATGAAATAATGAAAATGGGCTCAAAGTGCAGACATTTAGCTTCCGTTTGAGAGCATGGACATTGAGATGGGATGGATGGTGTAGACATTACAGCACTTTAACAGCCCAACCTCCCCGTTAAGCAACCGCAGCGTTTGAGCAAATGGGTGCTCTGCTGTTCTATGGCCAGACGCGTATTATTCTCGAATAATTTCATTTAAATATGGACACATAAAAGGCTTACAATTGATTTCCAGCTTTTCACTTGCATTTGGAGTCTGTTGCTGTTAGCTGGCCACATGAAATGGAAAGAGCCGTTAATGCCAGTAAAGCCAGCCATTATTTGACCGAAAAAATCAAAACAAATCCACCAGAGAAAAAGCAAAAATATTAGTTGTGGCCAACTGGACTATTTGCCATATTCTTCTGAAGAAAGAAAGCACTGGTGAGTTCAGGAGTACAAAAAGGCCAGAAAGACCACAGATAGCAACTGTGGCGGGTGACTGAAGAATTCTTTCCCTGGTTCAGAAAAACCCAGAGTGCAGGTAGAAAATGACATTGAAGCACACTGCAAAAGCAACACAAGAATTTTTAAGGCAAAGAGGTGGAATTTTCTACAATGGAAAAGTCAATAATTCGACCTGAATTAAATCGAGCATAAATTTCACTTGCTGAAGTTAAACATCCCAACAACAAAGCAGGAACTCTAGACGACAGCAGTGAAAAGCCGAAACCTGAGACAGCAGAACAGAAGCCAACCTAAATCAATCTAAGTCACCTAAGGGAACAAACAGTTGCACAGAACATTAAATGCAAAACCCTCACTTGAGTCAAAACATGAAATCGCCCAATGTAATGCTCCCACTGATTCTAGGATTAGGCCAGAACAGCCCAGATCACCAATAAAACGGGTAAAATTTTAAAGGATTCTTTAACGAAAAGTATTTTCACACTTGGGCCACACTTGTGGTAACGGAGTTAGAAAATTGGTGTATTTTGTATCATAGCTCCAAAACGAAGTAAGATAGAGTTACAATTTAAATGGCGTTGTGTAGGTCTTCCTAGTACTTCAAACAACGAAATAGCTAATTTTGTTCATTTGATTTATTCTGAGTGAAAACGGCAAAAAACTGGTCGGTAACAGAGTTACAAATTAGAGTAAGCTATCAGCATTCGAAATAGGAACCTGAAAGGAAAGGATATCTTGGTGACAGTTTCAAAGTTAAATGTAATACTGCGATTGAAAATAATTTTTTTTTTTTTTTTTTACTAAAAAAAGCTACAGGTAGGTCACCTACATGAACTGCATGTAGGTCACAGAGCTCACAATGTGCTGATTTTCACTGTGCTTTCTCTCAGGTTTTCTCATTTCTCAGGTGCTGATGGTAAAATAACCCACCAACATGGACTGGTAGTCAATTCTGCATGCTGTCTAATTTGCGTTTTCCTGAATTGAAAAGTGATGGATGAGATAATTGGAGATATTTATCCTGTAATTTGCATCACAGTGAACTATACAATGACTGACATGTCAAAGAACTGCTGCTACCACCTACCTTAGGTTTTTGTTGGGTGACATCTATCAGTAAAATGAATAACTAAAGAGGAGTATTAAACATCAAAGACAATTTTGTGAAAGACAAATTACATTTTCCAAGGTGCAGTTAACGTGAATTAGTAGTTGCAGTCTTCTCCGTTTTTGCAAAAGGTGCTTGAAAACTGATGGTGGGAAAGGGTTAATGCAGCAGAAACCCAGAGTAATTTTCAAATCACAGTTAGTAGACAAATAGGGCAAATAGGGCTTAAAAAGGTTTCATCAAAATCGGATGCGGGCGCATGGAGAACTTTGACCTCTCAAAATGCCAAATTTCACTTTTTCCCTGATTGAAGCGCCACCTATACTCTTGCACCCTCAACATTGCATGTTAATTTCAATTGATTATGCAAAGGACATCCCATGGTATCATATTGTGAATAAACCATCTTGGGCTGTTGAGGGCACAGTCTAGAAATGCCCCTGATATTACAGCTCAAATGGCCAAAAGTGGCATCTTGCAGTATACCCTACAGGACGCGCCCTTGACAGCCCATAAAAATTTTCAGATTACTGCGAACCGTGCATACAGTAGATTGATACATGTGAAAATGAATGTGGGTTGTTGTCGACGCAGTGATATAATTGCATTTCAAAAGTGAATTTTTTTCAGCACTCATTTCTCATCTCGGAATCTTTGGCCCTTCTGGTACCCCTAAAAAAGACACCGAAGGGCATTGGCACCTAAAAATTTGTAGCTTTGTAGTTTTTCTATCGAACCAACAATATTTCACCCATAGAAATTTTCGGCGAATCTGACAACATCATATATCAACCCCTAATGGTTAACTGCCTGATTCTTAGAAAAACAGGCTCTTAAAGGAACTGCTTATTTTACGGTCAGAACAGTCACTCAGACGGAAAGCTTACCATTTACAATTTCGGTCATCCAAGCGAAACGAAAGCTTGTAACAACACTTTTTACACCTTATAAGGAGTATAACTCACAACACAGTAATAGCTGTTCGCATTTTAAATGAGCAAAAATCCAAGGCATTCTATTCCATTGAATACGGTATACATTTTTTTTTTTTTTTTTTTTTAAATTTGGCATCTCCAATCCCACCCGAATCTGGAATGCCCAACTGGTGAACTATGTACAAGGCTTGCTCGTATGCGACCCCATGCTGCCAATTCAGGAGAGTGTAGACAGTTCACGGCTCTCCTCCGAAGCACGCGCCTGTCAGCCACCGCTTCTTATTCTTGTACACTCATTGGTTGAATCTTCGCAAGTTCAGAGCGAGGGCGGAGGATACCCGGACATGAGCAGGCTTAGTATCTTCCTGATGAGCGCTCACCTGGCCAACAGGAGGCGCTCGAGCAACGAACAAGGCAACTATTAGTTTCCCTTCCCGGCAGTCCCTTCCCAATTTGCAACCCTGTAGCGCAATAGCCAATTGTGCGCTACTCTGAAAAAGCTGCTGACCACTGCCGGCTGGTACGAGGCGGGGATCGAACCCGCGACGTGATAGTCACTTCTGCTTCGCAACGCGATGCTTTACCAAGTGAGCTATCCAGCAGCAAATACAGTATAAATTCTAATCACATTGCCATTTTAAGCAAAATGCCAGCACATTGCAATATCCGCTACTCTTGTTAACCAATATGACAAACTAGCTCTGTGATCACGGTGGTAAACCAAAAATAAAAAATAGCTGGCTAGTTAGGTAGCCGGCCAGAAGTAAGATAGAGCTACACCATACAAAGACAGTTCAACTCACTCTTCAAGAGGAAAAACTCTCCATCATTGAATTTCTCCTCCAAATGCTGTCAGCCCTCCAATCTGTTCCATTCAGAATAACAGCCATTTTCCATCTCAGAATCACATTTCCATCCCGCAGATATAAGCTCAACAATCCAGGGTCGATTCTGGAAGTCTTTTTCCCATGCAATCACGTCTTTCTCAGCAGCACAAAGTTGAGAGAATACAACCTAACTGATAAATTGATTGTGTTTAAATATCTTTCTGATGGTCCAATCAATGTCTTTCAGTTACTGTGGAAAGTTTACCCTCTCTGGAATTGGATGAGAAACGTGTCGATCAATACATCATTACGGGGTAAAGTTTCACGAGCGTGAACTATAACAGTACGTTACGCAGATGAGCCTAAGTATTCAGCTTATTCCACCCCGCCCACTTGTAATAATTCGCCTCTTCCGCATTTTGACATCTGACTTCAGAATTCATCGTTGGAGGAATCTACGCATAAATTCACGGTAGGGAACTACGTGTTTTTGATATTGAATGACTATAATTGATAGTAGAATGACGTAGTATCAATACAATGTGGAATTTTTGCTTCAGAAAACTGATTTTTCTTAACTACTAATTGGGATACCATTGGCTCACTATAGCTGAAGTGGTTCTTACAAAGGACAACCATTTTTTCTCTGGCAAGAGATCATTTTTTTAAACTGCTGGATAGATACTATGGGCAAGTATATTAGGCAGTTTGCATATCAGGCTTAGCTGAGGAGTTTAATGCACGCAACTCCAGAAAAACAGGAATGGGACTGAACTCGTCCATATTCTAAACCGTGGTTGAGCTCCGCTTGCAAGTGAATATTCAATAACTGATCCGGGTGTGATACAATGATCACATGATCATTGTGATAGATGATCATCATTGTGATGATCTAGGGATAGGAAAGTGTAACTGCTTGCAAAAATAGAGCAGCTCCATGTGCAGATGTAGACGCCAGCGGACAAAGGGGTTTAAGGGAATACGCACACATTTCGGGAAAAATACCCTTTTATCTGACTTGGCCAGACTGAGACAGGTCAGATTCTATTTTCTCCTCCGTACACCCAAAGGTTTGGTTCCTGAGGGTGGCTTTTCATGTTAGCAGAGCATATAAGATTTAAAGTCTATGGGAGTCATTCGCCTAGATCTGTAAAAGGGAAGAAAAAAATAAATCTAACAGCACATAACCTGCCTGATGTACACAACGCATCGTATCTTTGAAATGCACGTTTGAATTTTTTTAATACAGCAATGTAACACAGACAGGAAGCATTTAAAATAGATAATGCAGTCCAAGTTCTTTACAGGGTGTCTCAAAAAAAAGTTTACACTTTGAAAAATGTCTCAAATTGATGTAATATCATTTTCCAAAAATCTATTTTGATATATTGATGGACCATGCCCTCATGCTCCTATTGACACCTTGTTAATCGCCTGCTGTTCCGCATGAGTGAACACGGGTTGTTTATTTTCACCCGATTTAAACTGGCTTGCGCACAGAAATGAGAGGGTTAAAAACGAAACAAACACAGTGGTTGGCAAGTTTAGACATTTAATTTTTTCCTTACAAATTTTCATGAAAATTGGAGAGAGCAGTCTTCTCCAGCCCCCGCCTCCCCAGACTTGAAGCTCACATGATTGCAAGGTTGAGAGCATAACCTCATTCAAAACCCCTATGACACGTGAAAAAAATAATTCCCCTCCCAAACCTAAAAACTGGTTGTGCCACCATTGGCGACAACAGCAGCAAACAAATGTTCTTGATAACTGGCAAGGAGTCTTTTACAATGCTAGGGAGAAATTATGGCTCACTCTTCTTGGTAGAATTGTTTGAATTCAACCGCACTGCAGGAACTGTCTGTTTAAGGACATGCCACAGAATCTGGATCAGATTCAAGTCAGGGCTTTGACTAGGCCACTCTAAAGCCTTCATTTTGTTTCTACTGAACCATTGAGAGGCGGAATTGCTTGTGTGCTGGTTATGCCTATGCTAGAGCTTTCTGACATGAACTGTTGGCCATACATTCTCCTTTTGAATTTTCAGGTAAGGAGCAGATTTCATAGTTCAATCTTTTATTGCAAGTCACCCAGGTCCTGAAGCACCAAAGCAGCCCCAGACCTTCACACTACCACCACTGTTTGACTGTTGGTATGATGTTCTTATTGTGGAATGCCGTGTTTGCTTTACACCAGATGTAATGGGGCCCATTTCTTCGAAAAAGTTCCACTTTTGACTCATCAGTCCACAGAATATTATCCCCTAAGTCTTGGGGGCCATTAAAATGTTTTCTGATAAATGTGAGACAAGCCTTAGTGTTTGTTTTCATCAGCAGTGGTTTTCACTTTGCAACTCTCCCTCCGATGCCATGTTTGCCCAGTTCTCTTTCTTACTATGTAATTGTGAATACTGACCTTACCGGAGACAGACAAGGACTGCAATTCTTTAGATATTCGTCCAGGTTCTTTTGTTACCTCTTGGATGAGCCATTGATGTGCTGTTAGCAAAATTTTGGTAGCCGGCCAATCCAGGGAAGGTTCACTACAGGTAAAAGTTTTCTCCATGGCTCTCAACATGGTTTACTGGAGTCTCACATTTTTAAAATGGATCTGTAACCCTCTCCAGACTGATAGGTGACTTCATTTACCATCTGTTCCTGAATTTCTTCACATTGCATCATCATGTGCTGCTTTTTTGCCCACCGGACATTGCCAGACAGGCTCTATTTAAGAATTTTTAGGTTCAACAGGGCTGGCAGTAATCATGCCTGGGTGCATCAGTGTCGACTGAAATTGAACCAAATTATCAATAAAATGTATTGAATAGGTTGATTTAGAAAGCAATGGGGCAATTACTTTTCCACATAGGGCCATGTAGGGTTGCATGGCTATTTACTTCAAAAAATTAAATAATCTTTCAAAAAATGCATTTTGTGCTTACTCAGGTTAGCTTTGTGTCATATTAAAATTCACTTGATGATCTGAAACATTCAAGTATGTTAAAGGGGAACTCCGGCGTGAAATTGACTTGAGGTGTATTGAAACATGATAACGAGTACTAACTTTTGTTGAATACCCCACCTCCGTACGCACCCAACATTTCGAAATACAGGGCTTTTTAGCCGAAGCTCCCAACAGGCTTACAATGGTAGTGAATGGGGCATAGCGTTGCCATGCAAAGAAATCGCTATTTTTACATCATTAACAAGGCTCAAAGTAGCTCCACACTTCATTGGTAGAATTCCGTGGGCCCTGACACTTAAAATGAGGCACTGAGAACTTTGACAGTACCTTGAGGTAGTTTCCCGTCGCTGCCAGTTTGAATGTCACGATAAGTCGATTGATGAGCACGAAAAAATTTTTTGCAATCTGTTCCCCTATCCTACCTATTCGTTCGTGTGCGGCAATAGACTCATCGTGACTTTCAAGATGGCGGCGACGGGAAACTACCTCAAGGTACTATCTGCATAAGCAGTCTTTTTAATAAACTACCTGCACATTTTCAAAGTTCTCAGTGCCTCATTTTAAATGTCAGGGCCCACGGAATTCTACCAATGAAGTGTGGAGCTACTTTGAGCCTTGTTAATAATGTAATAATAGCGATTTCTTTGCATGGCAACGCTATGCCCCATTCACTACCATTGTAAGCCTATTGAGAGCTTTGGCTAAAAAGCCCTGTATTTCGAAATGTTGGGTGCGTACAGAGGTGGGGTATTCGGCAAAAGTTAGTACTTGTTATCAAGTTTCAATACACCCCAAGTCAATTTCACACGAGAGTTCCCCTTTAAATATGCTTAAAAAAATAAGAAAAGGGGGGGGGGGACACTTTTCACAGCATTGTAATAGATGACTGTGTTTCCTTTTCTCAGGAAAAGAAACAGGATATGAATCTTTTTTTACATCATTTAATTTAGCAAACACTTACGAAGTGTTAGGTTTATAAATAATTATACATGATGCCTAGTGGGTGGCTGTTCCTGTCGAGGCTTTGTGCCAGCAACAGAAGATATGAGAGGATTTGATGGTGTACGAATGACTCAGGGCAGGTAATCATTCTTGCAATTAGAATTTCATGCAGCACTGTACAGACAAATAATAAATTGTCTTTAAAAAAACAAAAAAACAAAAAAAAACTCCTGTATAGGGTCTCTTTCATTGACACTGCCCACATTACATTCATGTTGCAATGGAGATGCCCATCCTGCAGCAAAAGATGGAAAAAAAAAAAAAAAAAAAAAAAGTGGCTCGGACCAGCCATTTACGATTACCAAAACCCCCAAAATGTAAAACTGTGTGATGAAGCCATTTCGAAAATTCTTGCTTTGCAATTCTACCAAAGAGGGATTGGACAAAGTAAGAAAAAAATAAAAATAATCGACTAACCAGTCCACTTGAGCACAATTAAATAGTTTACATCTGCCATTCCTGCAGTGCAATGCAAGCTGGTTTGGGTAATAATGAATTGTGCAACCAGCGCTTGCAGAAGGACAAACAAGGAGCTCATAACTCAGTTCGCTTGGGCTAGCTGCAGGTGTATAAGAGCACGGTTGCCAGTGTGGCGGAATATGCTCGAAGTGCAACAACACAAGGAGTGCCCACTGCAGGCCTGGCTTCCTGCCCAAGGCAGAACACATTAATCTTCTACAGTAGAGTCAGAGGAATACATCACTCCACAAGTGCTGCCTACCCACACAGCCCCTCAAACCTGCAACAATTCTCCCTCAATCGCTATTCCATAAATACAACCCTTAATCATTCAAAACTCGTTCTGACAAATCACAGAGAGCTCATTTACTTCACAAAATGCATGCTAATAAAATTGGGAAAAGAAAATACTTGCAAACCAAAAAAAAAGCGGAGGTTCTTAACGATAAAAGTAAGTTGACTACTCCCCAGGAATTTACAAAGTCAAGCCATTTTTCTCCAAATGGTAATCTCACTGGGCTCCAATTAAATTAAAATCCTGAAATGTAAAGTCAATAGCAGAGGTCGAAGGCATTTCGCACTGCCTCTTGAAAGCAGCGTCTGCCAAGAAAATCTTCCATTCTCCTGGGTCTCCAAGACTGCCAATGAAAGACAGAAGGGCAGACGGGGCAATTAATTCAGCAAGATATTTCACTGCAGTCCACAGAGGCCATATCTCATATCGCACAGATATATCGCAGTCAATCTGGAGAGAAACACCTGGACAGGAGCACCAGGAGAGCAATGTAGAGGTCCGTTCTGCAGCAGTGCACATCTGAAGAAATCTGTCATTTTAAAGCACGCGCTTGAAGATGATGCTAACTGGTAGGCAATGAAGTAACATTTATACATAACCCCGGCCAAACAAATTCCCAAAACAGTCATTTGGATCCACATTTCATTCAATTAAAGCATTTCCAAAGAAATTATATAAATTGCCAAAATTATAAACTAGAAAGTGTATTGTCGCAGCTGGATGGGAGAGAACATAGGTAACCTTTCGAACCAAAATACTACCTACTGATTGGTGATTAGGGCTGGGCAATTAACCGAATCGCGATTATTTTCAGTGCAATAAAAGTAACTGCCTCTATGGAGCAGACAGACGAGCTTGCTTATTACCTTTTATATGACACACACCTCTAATTTATAGTTGAACAAACGTAAAAGGTCTTTGAAATGCTTCCAGAAAGAAAAGTGCGATATGAAGTCCCCTAATTACCAGCGAGGTTGGACAGCCCGCATCGCCTTGTCATAATTATCTTACCTTAAATCATACCCGTGTTCTTTGCCTAACTTGCAATCAAGCCATTTATTCAGCCAACTGACCAATCAAGTTTCATTACCATGGGTAACTGCCCACACGGTGAACTTGCCAATCCAAAATTGGCAAAAAAGTGACTTTTTCAGTTAGGACCCAATTCAGGGTCTCCTAACTCCACTATTATGCCTTGAATGCAGTCAATCTTCCTTGTACAGACAGGCCTGTCCTCAAATAGAAGGAATCCAGCACAATTTAGCCTCTGCAAGGAATCCTGGCCTCATGGGGGGCCCTTTAAAACTGAATTTTTGATGTCCA
The DNA here is from genome assembly GCA_029692085.1 of Gymnothorax javanicus. Lineage (NCBI taxonomy): Eukaryota > Metazoa > Chordata > Actinopteri > Anguilliformes > Muraenidae > Gymnothorax > Gymnothorax javanicus. Next base: position 108,265,930 of record CM056200.1, read on the forward strand.
CCAATAAAAATCTTCATATTTGAGAGGCCAATATCTTTATAATGAAAAGCAATAGATAACTTTTGACAAGATATTCTGAAAGCCTGCCCCCAAAATACCCTGAATAGCAATTTTCAGCCCATACCTACGATTGGTTCCAAAGATATTGGCCTCCAAAATCCCTATAAATTAATGTTCGCAATTAGCTTGGGGCATGGCCCCTGATTTTTGGGGGACCATATCTCGAAAACCCCATGGAGTAGGAGCCTCAAATTTTGCATGTATTCATTATGAATATCGAGGTACTCCCAAAATAAATCTGAGCCAAATCTGAGTTGGTGACCTGGGGACCTCTGGTTGACTTCAGATGGAATGACCCAGTCAATAATTTCTTAATGGGTAGACTTTCAGCTTTGATTTAAGTAGCCTGGAATCCATACTCATCAAGTGCTGGTCGCTCCCAACGGTCACTGACTGATCAGTCAGGCCTCAGTCGTATAGCCAGCATTTAGCCCTTACGTCACTAATGAAGTGAATATATGAATATTCATGTTTTCTGCTCTTGGCTGATTGGGCGACCTTTTGGCGAGAACCACCAATCGAATACGAGTTAGCTGGCCAGCAACGGCATTCGTGAATGTTATTTGACATGAGCTTAAAAATTAGATTGTGTCTTGCTTGTGTTTACTCTTGGAGTGGTTGTTAGGTTTTGAACAGGATATTGTTTGGCCATATCTGCATTTTGTTTATTTCAGTGGGATGCCCCGGTTTAATAAAGGCTAAATTAAATAATACTCAAATTACATAACGTATTTCACTGTAATTGGCATTAGCTATAGCTCGAAGGGCTAAAAACTACTTTGTATAATTTGTATATCAATTACTCACCATTAGATGTCTTGAATGGACAAAGTTGTTTTTCACCTGGCACAACTTTATGGCCACTGGAGACTTTTGAAAAATTATCCAAATTCTTTTTTTACTGGAAGCAAATGGGGTCACCCAGTAGCAATGGGAAAACTCCACAAAACGTCCACTGACAAACTTTCAAACCATCGTCCAACGCATCGTCCAGTATAATCCTAGTCTGCTTTGTCCACTCATATCCTCACAACTCTAGAAACGCGGTTATTTTTCGCTAAAAATAATAAAATACCACAGTTATGCTTCAAGTAAGCTTGCGCATTCAACGAAGTCCCGCCTCCCGGCTCGTTCATTGCCCAGAGACTCTGCTGCCACTCAGATGAATACTCGTAAAAACACGAGCCGGGACTTCCGCTGAATGCAGAACTGTGGTATTTTATTTATTTTTAAGTCTGTCTAAAGGGCGGGGCACCCTTGCGACTGTGAGCCACAGATCTCGCATTGATTTTGTGCGAATATTTTAAAGTCAAACGCTGGTCTACCGACTGAGGCCAGACATACAAGCAAGTGACTGTTGGGAGCAACCAAAGCTTGATATGGATGGATTCCAGGCTAGATTTAAGGGCTTCAGAAAGAAAATTGTATGAACGACATAGGACTTGCAACCATTTCAGATATAGTCCCCAAAATCTAAGGGGCTCAAATATATTTGGACAAACAACAATAAGTATAAATTAAACTATCATTTTTACTCCTGAATAAGCAAAGCTTAGGAAGGAGTGGTGTGATGAGACTCGAGCGACCCTCACTAATCAATCAATCAATCAATTTGCCATCAGCACCTCCACAGGCGGCAAGATTCACTAACAACTTATCCAGGAGTTAACAGTACTATCACTTTGATTAATACTTGGATTGAAATCCCTTGCAGTTAATGACTGCTCGAAGACTAAAACCCATATACATCACCTCACATTAGGTTTCTTCCTAGATGATGCTGAGCCAGGCCATCGTTGCAGCCATCTTTAGTTCTTGCTCGGTTCTTTGGTAGATTTCACCAGCAGTTTTGCTCATAGCTAGTAAAATGCATGCCAAGTTATATTTAGGTCTTGTCACCCACTTGACCATTTTAGAATCCATGCCATGAAAGGTCTTAGGTTCCTTCCGCGGTATTCTGTGGCTCATCGCGGATCTGCACTGCAAAGCTTTTTTAATTGTTTGGCTGAACAGCCGATACAACTCTGAATTCCTCCTGCTGCTGCCAACAGCATTCACATCAATAAACACCAGGGAACCGGATCTACTGACAACCATACATGCCCACGTTTCCCAGATGAGGTGGCATGGATCCAAACATGCCCAGTCTCCTTCTCCAAACTCTTCTCCACTCATCGTTCTGGTACAGATAAATCATTGTCTCACCTGACCATAGGATGTTGTTCCGGAACTTTTTCCAAAACACTTCTTCGAAAAGAGCCCAATTGTGAGACCAACTAATGGTTTAAATCTTGTCGTAAACCTGTATGTAATCAAACCAGTTTTGTTAACTGTTGAAATTAAAGCAGATACGACCTGGAGAAGATCACTGCGAAGGAGATTGTCTTCACCAAGCAAAGAATTCAGTCCGCCGCAGTTTTCATTCTAGTTTTTTTTCCAAGTTCCAACACTATTTGTCAAATTTGGAGGAAAATATCCTCGGATTAAAGCAGAAAATCAGTGTTTTGAGCTGATGTATATTACTGAATGTAGGCTAATCTCCAATATGCTGTGATAGGCAGGTAAAATTACAATAGCTTTGTCATTGTCAAATAGTAATTGACTTGATGGTGCACATTTCTCAGCCAAAATCCTCCCCCCATGTCCTTTAAATAGAAGCCTTTCGACCAGACAACAAAATGCAATACTAGGGTTTGCATTCAGAAGAAGCCTGCATGCTAGGAAGCAAGCAGTTGCCATGGTGATCCACAAAGGTGCAGAGGCCTGGCTCTTATCTTGGAGAGCAGCCCATAGGCGATAGATCTAAGGCTCGCTCGTAACATGTGCGCCACTTTTTGAATTTGCCTAGTTTTAGAGCCTGCAGTCTAAATTTCCCTGGAGTGGCCCTGAAAGATTAGCAAGCTGACAAAGGGGACCTCCAGCTTCCTTAGTAACACCACTGAGCAAAGAGCCATTTATTTGGATCCTTGAGGTGGGTGACACAGTCTATAAGAAAATATTTTGATTATACTGAATCTTGGATGTTAACAATACACATCATGGCAGAGCCGTCTTGTTTTTTCTCCTACTTTCAACAGAAAATGCTTAAAAAAAAGGAAAATAAGACGAGACAAAGGCATTGGCCTGATTAAGCAAAATCGCAGTATCCTTTCTCAGTCGGTATCGAGGATACAGTCAAACTGATATGGTGGCACAATTATTTTCACAGGATTGCTTATACCAATACATTGACCACCCTTAACGCACCCTGGTGGTGAGATTCGGGATGATATATATCACCTGTGTCATATAAGGTGGCCTTCATTGGATGGGAGGTTTTAGATCAGTGTATGAATGTGAAATGCTTACTCACAAATCAGGGTTTCTTCTAAACAGGGTAACAGGGGCACTGCGCCTCCTTACTATTCCCCAGCGCCCTGTTGATTCCCGTTAATTCTGAGTCATTGCGCAATGGCCGCCTGTTCATAATGTATGTGCACATATAAAAGAAAATGAAAACAAAGAAATAGAAAGCACTGGAAGATGCGGAATTTGTGCAATAACCCCCCAAGGCAAGAAACCATCATCCCCCCCCCCCAGGTCTGCCACCACACCCCCATACTCTGTTTTTCTAGAAAAACCCCTGCAAATGGTACAGTGAAGGGCCCCTCAAGGGAAGACTCGATTACTTTACATGACCAGAAAGGTTCCAACCTTCAATGGATGAGCATCATCAATCCCCGACACATTCACGAACATACATGCACATGCACACACGGGCAAAGTCTGAGCATTTACAAACATACCAAGGAATGATGGTAGGATGTCAAAATGTGAAAAAATAAGCTAAGGGTTATGAATTTCATCCAGAGCTAGAGCATGAACTCATACCACAATCTGCAATTAAATAATTCTGATTATTCAACAATGCAAATGAATACTGGCATCCGGTGAGTGACAGGAAGTTACAGCTGACAAAGGCAGTATGTACTATGAGATATTGAAAGGTTTGCAGCAAGCTCAAATCCATTTTATGGCATAATGGTATTAGAGGGCCATTTCCCAGTAATCATGACATGAATTTTGGAAGAAAATAAAAATTCATTCTGCTGGGTGATGGCAATGGAAACGTTCTCTCGAATTCCTTAACCTTTTGAAAATGTGAATTTTTCAGCGCTCAGATCTGGTTTTCAAATATTAATTTGGTCATTAATATGAAATTTATCCAAATTAGCATTGTGTATGGGACATTAGTTTTTTTGTTATAGCTCTGACAATTTTTGACCCATTGACTTCAAACTTAGGTACGTTACAGCTTATTACAAGACAAATGTTCTCCTGCAACCAAAATGTGGTTCCTAAAAATGTGGGCCAAAAAATTGTTTTTTTTACTGGATTTCACAGACATCAAAAACATCTCGTTTATACAAGATTTGGTCTTATCAGAAATTAAGATGGATATGAGGAAACTGAATTTAAGAAAAAGGTTAGCATGTCCAAAAAAATTAATTAATTTTGGGCAGTGCAAGTCAAAAATGTTGCATACTGGGCAAAAATTGAAACTGAACTAATATCTTCTGAAATCGCAATTATTGTATGCAGGGAATGCAACGGGTTCAGGAAGTCTGTTCCAATTGAAAGTCTTAATGAAAAAAAAGACAACAAGCAACCCAATGTCTGGACTAACAATGCTGACTTTAAGTGGTCAGCGAGTAGCCGTGATTAACCTGCCACAAGAAGTTTGTATCACGTGCCATTTGCTTAGTTGCTCTGCTTTGGAAGCCAATTGTTTCATCATTTATAGAGTGACTGATTAAGACTAATTCAGCCCACATGCTCGTGATCAGCAACCAACTGTCTTCGCATTTCCAGTGAGACCTGACCCTCCATTGGCGCCAGCGTCCAACATCATTGAGATGATTGAGACGCCTTGCTTGGATGCAAGGAACAGATATTTCTTTTCCGCACCTGTTCTTGTCAATGAATAATCAATAATCAATAATCATGTGTTCATCGAGGTGCATGGTCATTGGTAGCTATATCTGTGCATTTGAAGTCTCATTTCTGCATTCCACGTTATTTTCTACCATTTGCGGCATTGCACACGGTCATTCTGGTCATATTGTGATTGCTCTCATTATCACAAGTCGTCATTATTGTATCAGCCTGCTCAAAAGGAGCCGGTGATAAAATAAAAATCAACGTAATCATGGATCGATAGAAGTATCACAGCATCCGTGTGAGGCATGCATTGCCATCTGGAAAGACCCTGATTGGTCTGGGATTTTATTTTCAGGAACCTAAACACACTTATAACTAGTTCTGAGTCGCAAAGAATCATCTGGTAGCATAAAAAGTGATGACTTGGCCTGCTCAAAGTCCAGACCTTAATCCCATTGAGCAAAACTGGGATTTGCTTCATACCAAGAACAAGTGACATCGAAAGAATTTCTTTGGAATGAACTGCAAACCATATGGAATGGTTTGGTGAGAGAGGAAATTTTTTAAAAAATGTGAAAACTATGCTTGAAAGATTAAATGCTGTAATCAAAGGAAAGGGTGGCCAGTGGCCACACGAGATATTGACTTTTTCTCTCAAAAAGACATTATTTTTGTTTAATAAATATTATTATCCATTTACTCATTTTCATCTATATGATGAAATATTACATGAAATAAACACTTGAATAGTACTTTGTTTCTGATTTATCCTCATTTTGTGAAGTGTATAATCATCACTGCGCACTACTGAAGAAATGGCAAATTCTTCATGACTGTTTAGCAAGTCATAACAGGGAGCTCTCCTGCTGTCATTTGGACCACAGACAGCAGCAACAATGACGTTATGCTGCAAGGCAGATGTAAATGTAAATTTGAAAATTTTTTCATATATACATGGCAACTTCAGACGTTAAGAAATACCTTAGGATCAACTCTTAAGTGAAGAATCAACTCTCCTGTTGTCACATGGAGTGCAGAGGTCGGCCTTTGCTCGGCCACTCAAACACTGCTTGCAGCTGTAATTAACAAACTGACTGGTGTTTCCTGGGTGCAAAATTTGATCAGAGCATCCAAACACTGACCAGCGATTCCTCGCACAAGTTGCATAATTAGCTTCACTCTGCCACATGTCAAGCAGTTACTCATTAAGCACCCCAAAAGATGAAAGCAAAGCGCAGGAATAACAGGCCTTCTTCAATTCCTGAGCACATCCAAGAGCTTGTAATTGATAGGCCTAAACCAGGCTGAGGGAGGAAAGGCTGCTAATGAGGTTGTGTGGTTCTCTGCTTGAATGTCTGAGACTGTAAACTGAACATTAAGGCCACCTCCAATAACAGGCAGAAGACACGAATAAAGACATGAAAAATGCCTGATGTTCTGCCTCTCATTTTGCAACCAATACTGTCAATTCACACAGACATCAAGTGAACTAAAAAAGCGAAGCCAAGTCATCGATCAACAAAAGACAATAAGCTATAAGGGAGCCCAGCTGTTAGCAGTGCCAGCATAGCTCACTGCATCTTTAGCAGGCAGAGAACTTTCCCTCGAGCATCTCTATGCTCTTAAATTATGCAGAGGCCAGGGAGCTTCATCTGTGTTCGGACTGCCGAGCGCAGTACTGGCCTCGCCCCTGTATACAGCACAGACCCACTGCCACTGCAGCAGGGTACTATGCGTTTCACTCAAACCTGTATTTTCCTCAGCCACACCGCTTCATGCGACAATCTATAATCTCTCTCTCATATGGTTTCTATATCAATATCGCTTTTTTGTTTGTTAATTATATTAAAAACACGGAAGGCTTTTGTTTGGAGTACTGCACTATGGTCATAAGCTCCATTTCAAAACGCAGTCGAGGGCTCTCGGTATACTCTGGCGTACCATGAGAGTCATGGATTCTAAAGTAAGGGATTCAGTTAAATGTGAACAATAATTTAAATCAACAATAACAGAAAACCACAGCAGAGTCAGAGATGCTCGCCATCTTCAGAAAGTATCGCTCGGCAGAATAACTTGCAAGAAATTAATTTTAAAAAACTGCGCTGTGTTGATGCGCTCAACAAACGAGCGGGGACAGCGTACCCGATTTTGAACTTAATGATCATCAAAAATTCTCTGTAGGAAGGTAACCTTGGGAATTTACAAACCTGGACAACTCCGAACAATGAGACATTCCATTTCCATCACTCGTCATAATGCAGTACCAACTAGATAACTCGGTCGCCACACGGACCGAGTCGTGTATCACCCAGATCCCCAAATTTCGGACAAAATGGCCACCGGCAGCCATATTGGACGTCCAAAATTGCCGAAAATCGGTCTTGAGCATTGCCAAATATCTATCTTGGCCTGTGCAAAATTAGAAAAAATTCCTGTAATAATTGTCGTTTCCAGAGCCCGAAACAGAAAATTTCTGCGGGCGCGGCGGCGGCCCCGGAACTAAACCAAAGTATCTCCCGACTATCGTTGTTGGGGAGATACAATAACACAGAATGCATTTCAAATGCTACACCATTTCCTGCTCAGTCTTGAGTGCATCTTTGAATTTTGATGGATGCACTAAAAGACTGATGCATGAAAAAAAAAAAAAAAAAAAAAGACTAGCTAGCTTGGTTTAGTGGTATAAGCCAAAAGTGGGACACCACATTTTCTTTGTACAAGCCAATCATAGCGATTAGAATTCTTTCGTCCTGACAGAAGAGCGACAAAAGCTAAGGCAAAAGGCAAAGCAATTTTATTGAAATTGTACATTTCATACCAAAAGGCAACCCAAAGTGCAGACAGGTAGGTCTTTAGCTCAGATTTAAAATGAGAATCACTCTCTAGGCGCTTTTGGCAATTTGTTCCACATTTGAGATGCACAGAAGCTATAGGAAGCTTCACTGTATTTAAATGTCACTTTGGGAACAGCCAGTAATCCAGAACCCGCTGACCAAAGAGGTCTGCGAGCTTCGTACTGGGTGAGAAGATTAGACAAGTATCTAGGACCTAACCCATACAGTGATTTATGGACAAGTAATAGAAATTTGAACTTAATTCTGTGAGAAACTGCCAATGCAGTGGTGTGAGGACTGGAATTATTTGCGGAGCTCCTTTGATTTGCGTTTCAATCCTGACAGCAGCATTCTCGATCAGCTGGAGCCGTCTGATCCTTGCAATATTTTTGAGGTGGTAAAAGGCTGATATTGTTATTGATTTATTGAGCCTTCTAAAGGGTCATTCCATATGAAATCACCCAAAATGGGGGCTGCTCCCAGCTTGATGGTTTCAGAATTGCTTCATTTGGTGATTTTTTGTTGCATGTGATGAGCAAATCAAATCGCAGGTGGTTTCAAGTTGATATCTCGTTCCGTTCTCATTTTATGGGCCCCCGAAAAAGGAGGCGTGGCCCACGTTGACCCTCTGGTCACAGTTTGTGACCATTTTCAAAGGGTCCCCCTTTTTCGGGGGCCCATAAAATAAGAATGGAACGAGATATCTACTTGAAACCACCTGTGATTTAATTTGCTCATCACAGGTAACAAAATATCACCAAATGAAACAATTCTGAAACCATCAAGCGGGGAGCTTGGGTGATTTCATATGGAATGACCCTAAAATTAAGAGCAGAGTCCAGGCTAACACCAAGGTTTCCAACTTAAAGGGACATTCCACCCAAAAACTATAATTTGTATATCAATTACTCACCATTTGAGGTCTTGAACGGACGAAGTTGTTTTTCACCTGGCGCAACTTTATGGCCACTGGAGTGTTTTGAAAAATTATCCAAATTCCTTTTTTGCTGGAAGCAGATGGGGGTCACCAAGTAGCAACGGAAAAGCTCCACAAAAGGTCTGTTGACAAACTTTCAAACACATTGTCCAACGCATCGTCCAGTATAAGCCAAGTCTGCTTTGTCCACTCATATCCCCAGTACTCCAGAAACGCGGTTATTTTAGCTAAAAACAATAAACAATACAACAGTTCCGCTTCAACACTCAGAAGCAAGCTCGCGCATTCAACGGAAGTCCCGCCTCCCGGCTCGTTTACCAATAACCAGATACTAATCCAGATGCTTCACCCAAAAGTTTTGAGGAGGCGGGACTTCCGTTGAATGCGCGAGCTTGCTTCTAAGCGTTGAAGCGGAACTGTTGTATTTTTTATTGTTTTGAGCTAAAATAACCGCGTTTCTGGAGTACGAAGGTTACGAGTGGACAAAGCAAACTTGGATCACAGTGGACAATGCGTTGGAAAATTTGTCAACGGACATTCTGTGGGGTTTTTCCCATTGCTGCACATCAGGAGCAGTGTGGAGCCCAGTGTCTTGCTCAAGGACACTTTTACATATTCTCTGGAGCAGCCGGGGTTTGAACCAGGAACCCTCTGATTCCTAGCCCGCCCGCTCGACCTCCTGAGCCATGCCGCCCCCTGGTACTGCTTCAGTATTACGGCTGTCTTGCATCATGGCCTTTCATGTATCTATTTATAAATTTGCTTTATGCTATAGGAATGACCGAAAAACTATGTTCTTGCAAATAAAAACGATGCACGGGCTTCAGCTATGTACAATTTTATTAATTTGTTGTTTTCGTCCTAAAAGTTTAAGACGGCAGGCTGGATAGGGAAATTTGTTTGACCAATGGCCTTGCTTGTCCCCTGTTGCATTAACAGTCTAAAAACCCATTTCAAAGACTATGAGTTCAGATGAAAATGTAGGAAAGCAATGGAGAGGCAGAAAAGCTTAGAGAATAAAGTAAACAGACATTGCAGGCTCAGGCTTTCAAATGCAAAAAAATTGACCAGCTGTTTGGCCATGATGATCCTCTTGGCGAGCAGTTTTCATCTGGAGGGGGACAAGGAAGCGGTAAGACTGACATTAAATTAACAGGCTATCGCAAGTATGTTTTTGGTTAAAATTTGCTTAAGCTTACAAAAGGACCCCACTGATGTGTTAATGGCCTACTATTTGATGCATATTGATTCGATGTTTTACGATGCCAAATAAAATGTGTCCTGGAATACAGGAAGACTTTCAAAATTTTCCATTCCAAAACACTGTCTTGAATCACCCATCATTAAACTTGCAACCAGCGAGTACGACGGTTCTGAAGCTAGTGAGCCATTCTATGCCCTTTAGAGTCTGTAAGTATGATATATTATGTCATTTAAAAAAGGTTATAATGAATTAATCCAAATAGTGCAATGGTCTTATTGGAAAAATTATAAATGGCCCCAAAGTCACATTTCTTTTTCACATTCATTCATGTATAAAAAAATTAATAATAATAATAATTAAAAAATATAATAATATTTTGGTAAAAATATATTAGTTTATATGTTGACAATGTTATGTTTTTTAATATAGGACTGCATCATTGTATTAAATTTATATCAGGACATCTTAAGGATAAATAGGATCTTAAATATAAATGGGATTGTTTGATTTTGGACACTACCCACCTAACCCCTGCCTACAGAATAGTAAATTCACTCACATGTACACAAGTTCAACTTAATGGTGACTTGGATGATGTGTATGTTGGCGTTTCACGAGACAACACTTTCTACTTTCACAACACTTGGAGTGCTTTGGAAGCATTAAAGCCTCATCTTTTAAAGACATTTTGAAAAAAAGACCATCACAGCATTGTACTAACTTTTTACAAGCTGTTGAGGGTGATATCTTTTACTAAACCTGGTTTAGGGACTTGAGGGGGAGAGGGGACTTGGTGATCTGTTAAAATCTGCTAAAATCACAAATGAATATAGCCACTGGGTTTGTATGTCAGACATACACAACAATTATTTTCTTGTAGGCCAATTGGCGTTATATAAACTTAAAAAAACTAGTAATATCAATGTTTTACGGGAAATATGGTCCAAAATGATGTTAAAATGCATACTTTTTTGTCAAATAACGTGAAATTTTTTTGGCCGGTCACTACCTCCCCATCCATGCCCCCTGGAGAGTGGGCCGGTCAGGCACGAATTCCCGGGCCACTTTTTTGCTGCAGTCCGCTCTTGGTTTGGACCTAGTAGCTAACACGCTGTTACCTGCGAGATCCGGGACACAAACTTCACAATGAACACAGCGCATTTACCTTCTTTAAACTGAAGCCATTCAAAATTTCGAAGTCACTCTTTGTGAAAATAATTAACTATTTTCGCAGACCGATAACCGTAACGTTTGTTTCCGACAATTTTTAAACGTTAACGGTACCAAAAAAAGTTTTCTATTGTTCTTTGTTTCATTCTCCGTTTAAATCTTGTGTATAGTTATTATAATAACTCTCAGTACCGCAAAATAGAGTGATAGACGGCTAAAATTGAATTAACCATTAACCCACCTCAGACAAGAATACTTGGATGGCACTGGTCGAAAGCAGTCACATGGAAACCCCGTATATTCCCATATTATATCTTGAGCCCACACATGGCGTGTGAATAGATCATCTCCCTTAGCGTCTCTGGAGCAGCCGAAATGGCAAGCACGCGAAAAAAAAAAAAAAAGGTCTTCAGTGGGATAAATTCGTTACACAGTTTGTAGAGAGGGCCAATATGGAAATATATAGGGATCAGTTAATGGCATATTGGCATTTACTGACCCCGTATATTTCTGTATAGGCCGTCTAACAAACTGTGTAACTTATATTCTAGAATCAGGACTGAGGTTTAGGACATCAAGCTCCCCTTTGATTGGTCAGAACGGTCACTGTCAGCTCAAGGGAACAGTGGGTGTGCTCCATTCTTACACCGGTACGCCCAGCTGCGGTATGTCAAGTATATGCATGCACGCACTGCTTCAACACATACGCCCCTATCTATACAAGCTGCTAGAGCAGTTTGCAAGCCTACTGACCACCAAATGTACAGGAAAAGAGGCGTTTAATTGGGGGGGAAAGCGGTCGCACAGGTGCGACTTTAAGGTCGCATAATGTTAATTTTGGTCACATATGCAACCAAAACGGTCGCAATTTCGAGCACTGAATATTTCTGCGGTAAGTAACAGTATTTCTGAAATTCAGGTGGCCACTTTTGGGCCATGACCAATTTTTTAGATTAAGAGCTCTTGGGGTTTACCAGGCCAATAATAAAGCAATATAAAATCATAAAAAAATGCATTATATGTTAAATTAATTTCTGCAATAGATTGGAAGATTTCAAACAACCTATGGAAAATGCCATTTTTTTTTTTTTTTTTTAATTTGGCATCTCCAATCCCACCTGAATCTGGAATGCCCAAATGGTGAACTATGTACAAGGCACAAGGCACAAGGCTTACTTGTATGCGACCCCCTGCTGCCAATTCAGGAGAGTGTAGACAGTTCGCGGCTCTCCTCCGAAGCACGCGCCTGTCAACCACCGCTTCTTATACACTCATTGGTTGAATCTTTGCAAGTTCAGAACGAGGGCGGAGGATACCCGGATGCGAAATTTTTTTTCCTATGAACTTTTGTCCTCATTTGCATACGCGCATGCGCACTCTAGTCAATCATCCACTGCCGCAATCGGACAATCTGACAGTGACAATGGAAGAACTCGACCGTGAGAATTTTCTCGCTCGGGAAGCGCACCTCAGAACGAATTCTAAACCCACCCAACTATACGCCGAAAAACGTTCACCAAAACTTCGGCTCTTTATCAGTTTATTTGTTTTAGCTCATCATATTAATCTTCAGCAGTTAACTTTGAGTTAGCCCAAGATCATCAGTCAATGCACTCGCTAATTTCTTGCGTTTCTTCAGCGCAGTGAATAATGCTAACACTAGTTACGATTGAGTCACCTTTCTCCCAATCAGTATGTGTGAATGTGTTTGGCTGGCGAGGCTACATGTTTAAGCTCGTGGGTTTCAAGTGTTTTTTTTGTAGAAAGATTTTTTTCGTAACATGAGTAATGCTGACAAAAGTCAGCCTGGAAGAACCATTAAGCAGAATTTTTCTAATGTTGTCATATGTGGACCTTGACAGTGGCCTATGGTTATCATGGTGAAAAAATAAGAATGTTTAGTCTATTCACAAAATAGGGAGACACCTTTATTCAAGAGTCCCGAGCTTTAAATGTAATGTGAGTATTGCTGGAATTGCCCTGAAACATTGTAAGTTCTTGATGTCCAAGAGGATTATAGACATATGATCGAAACAAAAGTACGACAAAAATAATTCTGTGCGATAAACTACGTCCATCCGTGACATTCGTCCATGACGCTGACCTTGGCATGTTAATTAATCTATGTTCATTAGACAGTGTTTGAAAAATACTGACTTATAACACGACCTTACATACTAATGCACAGTTTTGGCCATGAATCATAAATTCTCACTGAAACATTTTGATAGAATAAGACCTGCAACTTCAAATGGAATTTCTCACAAATTTATTGGATTTCCGTCCGTGACGGTACAAATTTAACAACTACAGGTGGACCTCTGGACTATATTTTCTCAATGGAAAAAGGAAGGGGCACCATTAATATTTCCAAATGATGTATGATTTCCTGGATTTTGTGCATAGTACAAATTTATTTTCTGAAATGAATCTATCAAATGTCCGACCGTGATGCTGCAGAGGTTTTGAATATGACCCACCTACAGACTGGGTGGTCTAATACCAAAAGTGATACTGGAATTGAAGCCTAGATCATGTCTTTCAGCAAATTTTGCAGTACTTTCGGGATGAGTCTCAAGCCACAATGAACGGACTTATGAATTTTTTTTTTTTTTTTGGCGCACTAAGATCAATATATTTTAAATCTAACAGAATTCAGTATACCAGGTAAAAATATTTCCCTTTTTCAACAGAATGCTCCATCGGGTAAAATATAATTCACATTTTCCCTCAGTACTGTGAAAGTTGAAGGCTAATTATGGGCCAGGAACATCATGAAGGGCCATGTTAGGCCCACAGGCTGCCAATAGCTGATCTCAGATCTAAATCATTTATCATCAACTACAAGTCAACTAACCTATACTGCAAACTTCAGGAAATAAAAATAGCTGGATTTAGCTCAGCATCTGGTTCTAAAATACTAACTCCTATTACCTGGGCTTTATACTGAGAATGAGCTACATTGAGAAAGTTTACTTAGGGTAATGGGCTTGATAATTTGGCCGACTCGACAATAACAAAGTGCAGTACATGATTTTGACTAATGATACAATTTCCGTATTACAGCACTGAGATATAGCCTGATGGAAGTTAGGATAAATCAGTCCAGTCTATAATGGCAAAGGCATGACATATAGCAACACTAAGATTACTCAGTAATTAGACAGTTGCCAACTACTGATGGACCTGTTTTACAGGACTGGTATGATGTACATATTGAAGTCTTACCAATGAGAATGTGCAGACAAACAGAACAATCACTCTCTCCAAGCTCAGTATGTTCAACGCACCTCTTTCAGTAAAAGCTTGTAATCAATTATTAAAGACTCACTGAACAGAGCAAATGGCTTCCTGCCAGATGTGTAGGAGGTCTCAACAAAAGAGTAAAAAAAAAAAAAAAAATCACCCTGCAACCGATAATCAAAAGACCAGTAGAAAATCCAACAATGCACTCCCAACATGCAGCGCTACAGAGCTGTAATTTCGTCAAACATCAGAGCTGCAGTTCTTTTAAAGGGTACATTTTCAGGGTGGCAGTTTGCATCTTCTTCCAAGAGAACATCCAAGTGTACATATAGTTAACCTTCGAACTATTACATGGAAGCAAATCATATGAAAGATCTGACATGTGAAGATTACCTAAAGTATTTGGATGGTGACTCAATGGTTCCGTTTCATTTGGAAGGAAGCTTCATGAGTAGGTAGCATGTTTATGGAATATGGCTGCTTAGGACAGTCTCATTAAGGTAGGAAACATAGGAAACATCCTAGTAAGGTACCTTGATTCTGTGAAATTTCAAGGCGATATCGAGCGGTTCCTTCATAGCGAGGAAGGGCAATGAAAGGTTTTTGATAAATTCCATGGATTATTTAATCATTAAATTCATTTGTGACAATTTTGAAGCAAAAATTGCTTTAGCAGTTGTGAAATAACACCTGTTTTGTGGAACAGGATGTCACATAAAAAATTTTCTTCAACTTTTTTGGTACGCAGAAGCTCTACAAACAGACCAATAGAAAGCCGACATTTCTCATGGACACTGCTGGCAATAAGCTATGACGTAAACTGTTCCTTAGTTGATCGTTTCATTTCACGTAGCCTTTTGAACAACTGGTTCCCCTCAGGGAAGCATCTGAACTAAGTACCAAGGTGATAGGGAGGCTCCCTGCAAATGAGTGTTTATGTGTTCATATGGGGCACCCCGGTGACACATCGGTCTAAGCGTGCGCACCATAAAGGCTGTGGCCGGCTCAATTCCAGCTCGGGTCATTTGCCGCATGTCTTCCCCATTCTTCTCCCTTGCTTTCCTGTCTCTCTCCACTGTGTGACTTTCAAATAAAGGAGAAAATCCCCCAAAAAAATCTTTAATAATAATAAAAAAAAGTGTTTATATGGTAGATTTTCAGCCTAAATATTCAAGGGTTTTGGCAATTACATTGTATGAACCCTGTCAGAATGACTATAGTTTTCTCATACAGCCCATCTATTTTAGGTGCAGAAGAGTATTTGGAAGATTAACTTGGTCACAATTCCATTCCAGTCACTGAATTTCTGAAGTCTGGAAACCATAGATATCACCAGATACTGGTTTCTTTTCCTGACTCTGCCCAGTGTTCACTGCAGCAGCCTTCAGTTTCTGCTGGTTCTAAAGGAATTTTGCTTTCAGTTTTGCATTCAGTAAGTGAAATGCATGCCACAATGGACTCAGGTCAGGTGACCGGCTAAGTCATGTCAAGCACACAACTTCTTTGTCTAAAAAGCAAGTATTGGGACACTTTCTTTGCCATTGACTATTAGCACTGTGAAGCCGCACAAAGATATTTGAAACCACTGGCTGCATCCAAGACGGAAATTTAGCCTTTTACAATCGGAATTCTTCCAGCTGCATTGTCAGCAGGCAAATCATCAATAAATACAGGAGTACCAAGTTCCACAGGGAGCCATACATGCCCACACATGACCACACTTCACTGATGTGGAGGTATGCTTCAGAATCAGATCATGAGCAACTCCTATCCTTCACCATACTTTTCTTTCCAATCATTCTGGTCCAAGTGAATCCATGTCTCTTCTGTCAACAGAATGTTGTTGCAGAACAGCACAGGCTATTTTTCAGTTTTCTTTATTCCTTATTTTGAGACTTACCAATAGGCGGCTGCTGAGCTGAAATTGTTTCCTCCAAACAAATGAATCGTCTTGATCCATTTTCAATCATTTTTCTTGATTAACACATTTTCGAGAGATTACAATGATCCATCAGCAGGTAACAGGCAGCTTCCTCCTTAACGCAATAAATATTACGGCAATTTAATACTGTAGTAAATTCAATTCAGCACTCAGGGTTGGATCTGAGGCTGAGGTGCTGAAAATGGAATGGAATTAGCTACATGAACTAACATTGTATTTTTCTGTATTATTTGTGGGAAGTCAAAGAAAAAGAGCAGCTATCATCTCCTGACTCTGCTCTTAAACCCCCTTCCAATATTCTAGTAAATATTTAACCAGTTTCGTTATTGGTGTTTAATTTACTCAAAATAAGACACTCTTGTTTATCAAATGATCAGAGAAGACAAGGAAATGCATCGATTTCATCAAATAAGATAACCCGTACTCATTATATTTACATTATGCGTACTGATCAAGCTCATTGTCACACAGTCATCCCCCAAAGGCCCATTCTGAGCCATGAAAAACCCTGAACATGTATCCCCAAATATGAATAACGTTGGTTGAACCTCAATCTCATCTCCAAATGACGGACTCCATTTCTCATCACCTCCATCATTGTACGTTAATTTAAAAAACGGTAGTAACAGATCAATATTTTCAAATGCCATTTCCTGCCACCACCAGTTTCAACTTGGCAGCTGCCACTGCTGGTCTGATCTTGCAGGAAACCCTCAGTATTGACTCTAAGTCTTTTCTTGATTGTTGACAGAGATATAGGGCTCCCCATTTGCTCGAGAGCAATTTTAGCATACATTTTTCCAACTGTCAATAAAATCATTACTTAAGTTGCATAATCTGTTTGTGTTATGCCAATGAGATTATATTCAATAAAATCAACAGTTGCAACTGAATAAGTCAGGTTTTTTTAATTAAAATTCGTGCAAAATACGATCATCTTTGCACCCTTGAAAATGGATACTATGACCATACATTCGTATGCATTGCTGCATTTGAGTTAATATATGGTTTATTACTCAAATTATTACACAGACACAGACAGTAACTAGGAAAGTTAGTTTTAAAATTCATTCCATGTTTGCGTCAACTGACTTTGAATTTTGTAATATTGCATACCTGCCAACTTTTGAAAGTGAAAAACCATAATCCTAATAATCCTAGCATGCAATTGCGCCCTCCTCTAGGTGGGGGTACGGGGAACCTCCCCCGGGAAAAATTTGGAAAAATAGCTGCTAAATACTGCATTTCCAGCTCTTTTGAGGCAGAAATTTGACTAAACAATTCAGCTTCAATTTGACACTTTTGTACACAGAAATCCTAGAAATTAGAACTTTTCATAGCCCAGGTAACATGCCCGTGATTACTGTGATGAATACTGTTATTTAGTTATGTCCAAACCCCTTTAGTACAGTAAGTGAAAGGACCAAGAAAAACAAATTCACAACAATTAGACAGATGGGTCATATTTAATGGAAACTGGGTAACTAGATCTGAGAATGTGTCTTCAGTATGCAACAAGTTTACAACTTATTCCACTGACCAAACAAAAGATATCTGAAACATCTGTTAATTAAATACATCATCATTATACATCACATTCAACTAAAGTAATCAACCAGAATCAAAATATATTTGCCACAGTGTTACTGGTAAGTAACTTCAATTATGATCAAGATGTATCAGGGCCATTCTTTGAGAAGTGAACCAAAATGTCACACACATGACCAGATGTCATCAAATAAAGAAATACTTTGAAAATTAATGAAAGGTATCAAATTTATTCCTTGCTATTCTCCATACCCCAAAACTATGAAAATTCTAGATTTTTCAACCTCAGAGTTTTTAAAGTCAAATAGAGTTATGAAAAACCTGTTTCCGTGTGAAGTCACACACGTGACCAGTCGTATTTGACCTCTGACCTTAAGTAGTTAAAGTTAATGTAACAAATAACATTTTTACTTGATAGACTTGGATAAGTAGTACTCTTATACAAGGTCCACAATCATGAACCTCCAATGCTTTTGTAATTGGAGGAGATTTTTTCTACCATTTGTTACATTTTTGGTCACACACGTGACTGAGAATGGCCCATCAACATTAATTTGCCATAGTGTTACTTGTAAGTAACTTCAATAATGATCAGCTGGTATCAACATAAATTTGTCAGTGTCACTGGCAAGTAACTTCCAGAATGATCAACTGGTATCAAAATTAATTGTCAAAGTGTTACTGATAAGTAACGTCAATAATGATGCATTTACTGTCCCTTATTTTCCATTGCTTGGCGGTTCCGATTTTAGCCGAGAATGGTTCCAATTGAAACGCCTCGGCCAATTCCGTGATTCCTTATGATCTTCATAACCAGCAAGGTGTGCCGATTGTTTACGCATAAAGCGAACCAACAGATTCTCTGCGATTGTAACAAAATGGCTGTCTTTGGTAAATATAAACTAAGCGTTGAAGAGACGGAATAAACGAACCTGTTTCATGTTTTATTTTATCATTATGTTTTAAAGGGGCAAAAAAGCGAAATCGTTTCACTGCTAGGTTTGCTGTTGTGCACTGCCTGTAGACCGAAACAAAAAGTGTGTCATGAGCCACACCTCCCTCAACCTCTGCTATTCGGCAGAATGACGGGCCAGTTTAAGTTTCATGGCGTTATTACTCAGTACATCGAACCTGAAATGCTCACGAAACTGCAGATTTGCGCTAATTGCAAATGTTAGCTGGCTGACGGGCTGCTCACCTAACACAACCGTAACGCCTGGCCCATTGCTGGGACCGAGCCGCTAACAACTCAAGCTCCGAACATTAACCCATGCTACGATTCTAACATTAAATTTAATTGAATCGCCATAGCGACATGTGCCTAACGTTATTGTAACACTAATTAAAGCAGGCATTTGACTTTATGTTGTTACTTACCTGTCCAGGAGAAGAAGAGCTAGCTCCGAGTCAAACTGTAGCCCCTTTCGCTCTCGCAGTGCTCTCCACCTTGGAAATGCAAGGCCAATATTAATCCGGGTCCTGCCCCTTTCTTTATCCGACAACTTCTTCGCCAACGACCGTTGTTTATTTGGAAGTAATTTCGGATCCTGCTCATCTTCAGGTGAACGTTTCGTTCCGCTCTCCGCCATTTCGCTTTTTAAAAAAATACGCGCTGCCACTGCTTACGGGCTATATGAATGCATTCTCGGGAAGGAGGAGGAGGCGATTCTGCTCACCGGCTGTATGAATGCATTCTCGGGAAGGAGGAGGCGGCGATTCACATGAACATACATGAACGCGCGGCCGGACCGGGCTTGTAAACAAGGGGTGGAGATCAACACAGAGAGCGGGTATGTGACGTCCTGCTATACTCCAGATGAAATTACACCTCTCGTTCTTCACACAGAGATTTTTAATTCCTTCAATCTAGAAATGATGCATTTCCACTTATTGCCCCTTTTAATACTATTCGTTATTTTCCGAAAAACCGGATTTTGTTTTTGTTCAGCCGTAAACCGGACTGTGCTTTTGAAAACCGTAACCATTACGGGCAAACCGTACTTGTTGGAAGGTATGAATTATTGATGGCTCTTCTTGCAGGATTTTCCAGACAACCGTCTGTCATGTTCTCGTTAATTAAATAAATGTTTGCCTCCTTCAAAATGTTCTCAAGAGTGGAATTTTAGCTTTCTACATTATTCTGAAGAAATGAAATAAATCCACAAATTAAAAAAATAGTATTTATCACGTGCATTTGAAAATAAGTGAGTTTGTTCAAGATGCCTCGTTTGTCAGTAAAATCAAATGTAACAAGAATGGTGAAACTTGGTCAGTCGCAGTCAATTAAACTTCAAAATATGTCTTGGTGTGTCAACTTGTCATTGTGCCCGTCATGCTACATAACTTGTGACTCTCTCTGGTTTCTTCACCAAAGAGAAAATTTTTCTGTGATCCACCACACAAATAATCAGTTACCCAGGTATCCAGAGCCAATGAAGTGCAGTTCTCAGCACCCTTCAAATTTGTTGATTAATAAGCATCTGGACACAAGCCTATCCTCAGGCAAGCATTTCAGACAAACTCTGTCTGCAACACTGGATTGGCTGGTTGATGCAGCGTCAACATTTGGCGTGAATCTTCCACCAACTTCAGCGAGCAATAGCATTCAACACATGCCCAATGAATAACCAGGTTCATTCAGAAGAATGAGTCCAACACGCCCTAATATCCCCCAAATGATTTTTGAGCCGTCTTTACTTGGACCGAAAACAGCGCACATACTCTGTAGCATGCCTTGAACTAATAAATTAGTATTGCACAGTTGAAATGACTACCGTCAGGGAGACTGGGCATAAGTTTCAGTTACACGCTGGGAAGTGAACATTGCCATGATGGTTGTTGCTATAGGACACTTCCAGCTTATGTCAATGTGGTTTGCGACTGGTCCAAGAGTTAGATGACTGACAACTATCAGCAACCAATCGGTTTAAAATATGTCTCCGAATCAGTGTTGAAAGGGCTTGCATCCAGATGAATCACCATACAAATTTGTCAATAGCTGAAAACTGCATATCATAGGGGCTGGACAGCAGGCCAATTACCAGTGACCCACAATAAGTTCATATGGCCACACCTAATGCCCCCCCCCAACCCCATTTCCTCATGGTTTTGGTTAAATTTTTCAGCCTCATGATGGCTCCTGGTGTTTACGGCAACAGATTCCAAATGCAAATGCCACCCTTCAAATCAATTCTAGACTTTTTACCTGCTTACTTGCAAATGAAGTCATGCGGGGGAAACACACAACTGACCATCAAATAGCAAAGCAGGCAACTGCCAAATTACTGATGGTCCCTTGAAAGGGGGGGGTGGGGCCGGGGGCAGGAGCAGACCATATATAAAAATTCTACATGCTGTTCACCCGACTTTGTTACACTAATGCACTAAGGAGAACTACAATGTATAAAGCAGTAACACATTGGAATAGGCTTCCACCGCATTTAATCAAGATAGAAAATAAAGCAAGCTTCAAAAAGAAATTAAGGGAAGCAGTGATTAGTAAAAAGTCAGTTTTAGTTAGTTGGTCCATAACGTCATGTATATTTTGAAATTCAGAGTGGACCAACACTCTTAAATACTGCATAAGTATTTTATGCATATGTGAAATTACGTAGTATGTGAAGAATGGAATAATTTTGGTTGTTTGGTTCTGTTTTGTTTCAACAATTTAAAGGGTTGAATTCCATTATATTAGAGCTTTTTTATTATTTTGTTTAATTGTAAAGATTGTATTTCATTGTATGAAGAAAGAATAGCCTTCACTGCGGTGAGGACTAATGGGGATCCATAATAAACAATAAACACTTAATCACATCAACAAATATTAATTATTCATTTAATACTCAGTATGCTGTGGTTCACAGCTACTATAATAACAATAAATTTTACAATGTCCAAGTACAGACATTCATCGAACAGTAATACATTTTTTGTTATTTGGTTCTGTTGGCTCTAACAATCATTAGATCTGAATCCAATAAAGCATGCTTTTTACATGCTGAAGAGGAGAGTGAAGGCAAAAAGTCTCCAGACAAACAGGAGCAGAAGATAACAGCAGTACAGACCTGGCAGTGCATCACTATGGAAAAAAACCCAGCATCTAAGGATTTCTCTGCACCACAGACTTCAAGCAGTTATTCCAGGCAAAGGATACGTGATCAAATATTAAAAATGATTGCTTTATACTTCATAATACTATTATGGCCAATATTTTGATACAGCCTAAAACAGGAGGACAATGCATGAAACATGCTGTCAATACAAACAGTTCATCAAATATGGGTGAAAACACCCTTGAACCTAAGCTGACAGTCTGCACTTCAATCTCATTGCAACTGTACCCTTGCAAACTAAAAGCAATTGAGTACAAAACAAGATGAAAAATGCATTACTATCCAATAAATTATGGAGCTCACTGTGCATGGACCTGACTGTACATTAGAGGTAGATACAGAAACACCACACCCTGATCGTACAGTACTCCAGAGTAATCTGTGCACAATAACACAATGCTCAATCACAAATATACGTCCAAACTGACCGTGCCCATGGCTGTAACCCTGAGTATCGTATGCACAGTGTGCAAGATGTTCAGCCTAGATCTTGCAGCTCACAAGACTGTTTTTTTTAAATAACCCCAGTCTCTGCATATTTGCTGCAGAGCCTGCTGAGATGGTTAATTAATGCAAGACAGTTAAAAAAAAAAAAAAAAAAACCAAACTCAGCTCTATCGATCCAGTCACAAGCAAGTCTGTGCCTCACGCTTCTAGAATAGAATAACCAGTGTTTTTTTTTTTTTTTTTTTTTTTTTAAATTGGAGGCCATTATCTTACAGGAGCTGTACTCTGAGGTCAAATTAAATTTTGTCAGGATTACTAAAGTCATGTAGTGCTTAAAATACATTAGTTTAAAAAGTCTCAAAAGGACACAGAAAATGTGATGGGTACAAAACGGACCACGGGTGGTGATGGCAGTGGCTTTTTAACTGAGACATGCCAGTGAAAAAGCAACATTGAGGGCATCAGCTTTGTCAAAAACGCCATTCAGAGACATACAGGTTCTGTGAAGAAGGATACATTTGGACAGTTCTTGCTCTCTTTCCCCAAAATTCTCCCCATGTGACCATCCCCATTTCACTGATAAGCAGGCAATGCTACCTTGTTGGCATACCGAAATAAGGGCATTTAAATGGTCTCACTTAATTAGGTTTCCCCAACAACCCAACCTCCACGGCTTCGCGAGGGAAGCAGCTGTGCGGTCCAACAGGTGTTACCCAATGAAACACTCAAGCGCTCGGATATGCACCATCCCCATTGCCCATTCCCCGCGGAGAAGCAGGTGTTCCTGGGGGAAAGGCAATGGAAATGAGCAACCCAATTTAGCCGGCCTTTTTTTAAAGCTACTTCCGCAGAGCAGTTTGTCACGAGTCTCCGGCGCACTGTCAGAGCGCAGTGCTTCCATTACTGGAATGGTTTTTGAAAGGGTGGACCAAGCAATTAAAAGTGTAGCACTGCAGAGCGATAGATTTAGCTAAACAGCAGAGCATGAAAAAATACAAGCCTTCAGAGGGGAGGGGAAGCTAAAAACACGCACACAAACGCATGGGTGGCGGCATGATGGACAGGAGCTGCCAATGTGAATGGACCAGAACAGAATGAAGAAAGAAGCCTTGAGCAGCAGTCATGTGAACCGATTCACAGCACAGGATTATAACCCTTTCAATGACAACCTGGATGAAATTAATTCTATAACGTGAAATCAGAAATCAATGAGGTTAAATCTAAAACAGACCACTGTGATCCAATCAAAATAGTACCCAAAGTTCTGTCTAGTAATAAATAACAATAAGTTGCCGAAGACATGAAATCATCCTTATAATGACAATACCTAGCAATCAACAGGCAAGATAGCGACGTCATACCCTAACATGCTCCGAAACGTCTGATGCAGCATATGAGAGTAATATTTCTGGTCAAGTAACGTTCGCGATCATATTTCCTTTAGTAGCCAAAATTTGAGAAAGTGCGTACTCCCTAAATTTGCTTCATATTGCATTCACCGGTGCATTGCGTATTCGTAATTTGCGCATCTTGAACTAGTAGCTTGCGCGCTATTCTTGAACCAATCATCATGCTTAACCGGCCGGCGAAGTAACTGAATTTTCGTAACTTTAATATTGAATTACGAAAATAAACAACCCAGCATTATGGAATACAAACTTCATGGAATAACTAAAACAGATATTTCCCAGCTGCATCGACGGTGATCCTTGCCAAGTCACTTTTAAGTCGTTAGCTAGCCATCAAACAATGTGACACAATAATTTTCGAGTAAGTTAGAACAAGTTGATCTTGTCTTGTCGCTTTAGAAAACTAAATGTACATCAAGCAACCATATAATCAGCCAGCAAGAATTCAGATATCAATTGTGAACCAGACTTGGTTTTGGATGATCCAACTTAGAACTCTCAGCACAAATGAGAGCTGCCTACCATGCCAGGTGGCAAGCAGGCAAACCAGCCGAATCGCTTTCTAGTGGTGAGTGCTTTACAGGCTGACGGGCTGGCTTCATACACCAAACACACAGCTAACTACATCTTCCGGGCTGGTGGAGGTTTGAATGACGTGCAGCTGTTCTACGTGTATTAACGTTAATATAGTCTGACCAGCTTGATCACCAGAAACTTCTTTCCCCGGTCTTCCGTCATGTCTTTCAAGGCTGCCAGTAATATTTCATATAGTTGTGCACCACTTCACAAATAGTAGTTTAAATACTTACCCGGGCCGCCATCTTCGTATTCGTTGTTCCTGAGAACCAGCGTAGTCACAAGCTCCAACGCAGTACCACTGACAGCGCAAAACAGAGCCGACGGAAGGGAATTCGTGTGACGCGTGCGTTTGGACGGGTGGCGCGCACGTACGCTGGAGTTCACCGTCGTCAGTACTGAGCAGGCGCTGTGCAGATTCAATGATGTGTATAACAAAAGCAGAAGCCGTTGCCGTGCACATTTTTACTTTCCGGAAATCTGTAGCTCATCCTCATATGTGTGAATAATCAAATTCGCGCTGCGTTCACGTACATTTTAATTAAACTTTTATGAATAAGATGCGCACCGGCATTTCGTCGATGTCACCAGACTTCGATTGTGGCTCCATGCCATAGCGCTCTCGAACGGTGGGAGACGGTGCTTCAGCTTTACTCGAGATCATACGATCAAAGTGCGTGCAAAGCAGCAAGCTTCAGCAAAACTGAATGGGAGGCAATGTCAGAAAAATTACACAGTAACGTCTTTGCACATTGACGGTTACTGTAATTCAGATTGGTGACTAAAATACAGCATACGCCTTTTTTTATGCTTCAATATGTTTTTCAAACATTCACAATGTCTGAAGAGGGACAATGGGGTTTGGTGCAAAAGTTTATTTATGCTTGTTTCTTTACCTTATTTTGACAAAAGATCTGTACCATGTATTTTTGCTATTGCAACCAGGGATGGGTATCGAGTCTAGGTGCCATTGAGGTACTGGTTCCGTGATGGGTCAGAACTGAAGTGCAATTAATATAATGGAAAAATTGTTCCCTTATCAGAGCCAGCCTATATCATGGCCCCACTATAGCCGTGTTTTACTTCTGTTCCCTGTTCCATGTTGTGTTTTCCATGTTAGTTTTAGTTTTTGTGTTTTCTTCACCTGTGTGCCTTAATTGGTTCTTGAAGTTCCATTTTTCTGTCGTTGTCTTGTTCCTCAGTCTACCCTCGCTGTATTCCTCATTTCTCCTCCCACCTCTTTTGTGTCAGTTCTCTTGGTCTGTGTGTTACAAATCAGACAGAGGAACCACACACAGATCGAAGAGGAAGCCACTTAGTGTGCATTTATTACAAGAATGACAGGCAAACAAAACTGATGAGGGCTTAGGATGCATCAAAGCAAAAGGCAGTCTGAGTCAGGTGATTAGCATGCTGCAGTAGAGGGGTGAATCTGAGCCGTAAACAGGAACAGTCCAGAGGTCAGAGGCCAGGAAGTCAATACAAAGCTGTGGTGGTCTTTACTGGATTGCAGCCCCAGTTCTGGAGACTGCTGAAGAACAGGGAGGTCTGTTCCAAATAAAGAGCTCAAAAGAGACTTATGTTCTTTTTTCTCATATTATACTGAATACAGTCGAGCGAAGCTCAATACTTGACAACTAGGTGGCAAAATATTCAGAATTAATTCCTCTTTTGCAGAGTTTATTTGAGTTCGCTCTGGAAAGAGCGGAACCAAATAGACCCTTTGAGAGCTGCTTTTTAGGTTGCCGGCCGTAGGCCAGTAATCTTTTGTCGTTACTTTGCGTCCGGCAGCGTCGTCCGTTTAAAGCCGTATCTCAAAAAAAGGTCTGATTAGTTTTTTTTTAATTTGGGGATGTGATCAACTGGGTCATCAAGTTGATGCCCGGCAAAAATTTTTTGATTGAATCATTCGTTTAGACTTGGCGGCCATTTTTATGTCGAAAATGGCCATTTTTGGCACTTAGGTGCAATTTTCTCAAAAACTGTCTGATGAATTTTATATGCATTTATAGCATAGATATGAATTGAGCATGTACAGCATATCACTTATTATTGCATTTATAGCATAGATATGAATTGAGCATGTACATATATATTGTTGGTTGGTCAAATTTGACCTTGTGCCGAAAGGTCAAGGTCAAATGGCAAAAATGTGCTATAACTCTCTTAATATAGCATTTAGAGCTTAGGTATGTCTGATGCACCTACAGGGAATCAGGTATGCCGAACATTGTGAGTCAGTCACATTCAGTGGTTAAAGTGGGATTTGACAGGTGGGGGAACCCTAAAATTCGGTGTCGTGGCTAGACCCTGTGTCTCTCTGTGGGTTGATATTTATAAATCTGACTTTTAATGTATACCCACAGAGACACTGCTTGATCCATTCACTTCAGGCATACTTTTTCGCTCTACGTCTGTAACATTTCCCCAACTCTTCGGATGTAACAAATCAAACGCACATACCTTCCTAGCTAAGACAACTAGACTCAGCCGCGAGTACATGCCGGTAGATGCCTTCCGTGTGGAGATATGAGCAAAAACTTCCTCCGAAGCAACGCGGTTCAAACACTTGTCGCCATGTCTTCTAATCCCAACATGCAACGGTACGCCAGGGAATTCCCATTAGAAGACACGGCGACAAGTGTTTGAACCGCGTCGCTTCGGAGGAAGTTTTTGCTCATATCTCCGCACAGAAGGCATCTACCGGCGTGTACTCGCGGCTGAGTCTAGCTATCTTAGTTAGGAAGGTATGTGCGTTTGGTTTGTTACGATCCGAAGAGTTGGGGAAATGTTACAGACGTAGAGTGAAAAAGTGTGCCTGAAGTGAATGGATCAAGCAGTGTCTCTGTGGGTATACATTGAAAGTCAGATTTATAAATATCAACCCACAGAGAGACGCAGGGTCTAGTCGCAGCGCAGTGGGGGAAAATGACACAAATGATTGCAAATAACTGTATTCGCTTTATTTTTGGCCCATTGGGACTATGACATAGAATTTTCATATTCACATAATCAGGAAGTGGGCATAACAAGAGAAAAGCAGTGATGGATTTGGCTGAAAACTTGCAGAATAATGGGAAGTATGACAATGAAGATATTCTACCATTACAGTATTTTTCATTTCCTAAAATGGTAAATCAAGACTGTTACATAATTACCAAAATGAACAAGTAACAGAAATTTATGAATCTTTCTGTGATTTCAAGACACTGTCCTTACACAGCACGCATAAACCATATTCTACTTCCAAAATGTTCTGATTTCCAATGCAAAATTATGGCCAGATGTATCAAGATGGATCTCTAATAATTTTATGCTCTAATGCAGTTAACAACTATGCTTTTGGGAAACACATTCCTGGATAGTACAGGATGCTGCGATGCTGCCAGCATAATATAGCTTGCTTGCTAGCTACATAAAAAAACGTGCTTCTCAGTGCAATGATTTTCAAGTAGCTCTGCCGCTAACTAGCTGGCGACAATGTCAAAGAAAGATATGCACAAGTAACGTTACTGCTGAGCCAGAAACACAAACAAACATTGCTCGCATAACTATCGGGGCAATTGAGCCTTTGTCAGACTTTGACTGAATCGCTAATAATTTTATTAATGCACTAGCTAGCTGGTTAGCAGCCTGGTTAGCATTTTGCACATAGCCTAAAGCAGCTAACGTTAACCCTTTTTAAATTTAAATTCTTTTAGTTGGCCGGTTTGAATTGTTGAATATTACAAAACTTCACCATCGACTTCGACTTAAGTTAATCCACTTACTCTGGCTATAAACGCCATTTCAAACATTGACAATTCCTCGTAGGCTAGTACGGAACCGATGCACTCATTCAAATGAAATACAGCATACGATACAGCTGTGTTTTAGTGAAGGCGGGGCTAGCAGAGACTGATGTTGCGCTCTGATTTGTTGAGCATCTAGGTGTTTTTGAGAGAGTGGCAGGCAGGCTGTAATTGAAAGCAGCATGCGAAAATGATCTGTGGTCCGCAGCGCTACTGTTAAGGCGCTTTCACACCGGACGCGAAACAAATTTTCGCATGCCAGATTACATTTAAAGTCAACGCAAAGACGCGTTTGCGTCTTACCATTGACTTTGAATGTAATCTGTCGTGCGAAAAATTCATTTCACGTCCGGTGTGAAAGCAGCTTTAGTCAAATAAATATTTCAATTCAAACTAAGGTGGCGGAACGCAGCTCCGGACCGTTCCAGCCCACTTTAACCCCTGGTCACATTTGACCTTGGGCCTCAAGGTCAGGGTCAAATGGCAACAATGTGCTATAACTCTCTTAATATAGCATTTAGAGCTTAGGTATGTACGAGGCACTTATAGGGAATCAGGTATGCCGAACATTGTGAGTCAGTCACATTTGACCTTGGGCCCCAAGGTCAAGGTCAAATGGCAAAAATGTGCTACAACTCTCTTAATATAGCATTCAGAGCTTAGGTATGTATGAGGCACCTACAGGGAATCAGGTATGCCGAACATTGTGAGTCAGTCACGTTTCACCTTGGGCCTCAAGGTCAAGGCCAAATGGCAAAAATGTGCTATAACTTTCTTAATATGACATTTAGAGCTTAGATATGTATGAGGCACCTACAGGGGATCATGTATGCCAAACATTCTCAATTGTTTGAATTTGACCTTGAGCGTCAAGGTGAAGGTCAAATGGCAAAAATGTGTTATAACAGCTTAATGTGGCATTTAGAGCTTAGGTATGTGTGAGGCACCTATAGGGAATCATGTAAGCCAAACATTCTCGGCAAGTTGAATATGACATTGGGCGTCAAGATCAACTGGCAAAAATGTGCTATGACTTGCTGAATATGGCAATTAGAGCTCAGGTATGTTTGGGGCACCTTTAGGAAACCATGTATGCTGAACATTCTTTGGCAGTCGGTCAAATTTGATGTTGGGCCCCAAGGTCAAGGTTATATGACAAAAATGGCCCATATTTGTTTAATATTGTTTTTAGAGCTTAGGTATGTATTGGGCACTAATAGAAAATCATGTATGCTGCTTGTTTTCAAAATATTGGATTTGACCTTTGGCAAAAAGGTCCAGGTAATGACAAAAATGGCCTAAAAGTCCTTCAATGTTGGCTTCAGATCTTTGGTATGTATTGGATACTAATGACAAATCATGTTTGCTGATCAAATACACCATATTGGATTTGACTTTGATCTTCGAGGTCGAGGTCATGTGACAAAATCAATCTATTTATTTCCTCGTTTTAATGTCTTTAGACATTAGTATGTATTAGCCATTAACCCATATATAAATAAATTTTTAATGGGCATTGTAACCGCATGGTCAACTTTTTTCACGATCAATTGTGGCAATAAAAACTGGTCAAAATCCATTTTTGGATGTTTGTTCCTATTAGCATCATGGAATAGAAAGAATAATACTAATTAGACCCACTTGGTGGCAGTGTTGTGTAAAAAAAATCATTGTCTGAAAGCAGAGCAAGAACCAGAAGTGAATTGAGAAGGTGGCGCACTTCACAAAATGACAGCAGACGACAGTGAAAGTTCAGGTTAGAAAAAAATCTAATCGGATTTCATAACATAACATAACATGAATGGCGAGAACAGGCCGTTCAGCCCAACTAGGCTCGCCAATTTCTTTATACTATTGTGAATATATCACTTCAGATACTCAATGATTCAATGGTGTCTAGCTTTAAGTCAAGCCTGCTCTTGAAAACTCCCAAGGTCTCTGCCTCAACAATATGGTCAGGCAAGCTATTCCACATCGAAATTACTCTTTGGGTGAAGAAATATTTTTGAATATCAGTGCTAAATTTACCTTTGGTCAACTTCCATTTGTGACCCCAAGTTCTACTAGCAACACTTGGTCGAAGGAATCCTACATAATTCACTTTGTTAATCCCTTTAACATATTTAAAGACCTCAATCAGATCACCCCTAAGTCTCCTTTTCCTAAGACTAAGGAGATTAAGGATCTTCAGCCTCTTCTCATAGCTTTCATCTTTTATACCCGGAATTAGCTTAGTGGCTCTTCTCTGAACTTTTTCTAGAGCCTCTATATCTTTCTTAAAGTATGGTCCCCAGAACTGTACACAATACTCCAGATGTGGTCTGACGAATGTGTTGTACAAAAGAAGCATCACCTCCTTGGATTTGAACTCAATACTTTTGGCAATGTATCCCAGCATCCGATTGGCTTTTTTAACTGCTACGGCACAATGGTCAGAGCCTGTGAGGGTTTGGTCAACAATCACTCCCAGATCTTTTTCGTGTGGAGCACATTCCAGTTTTAAACCTCCCATGAAGTAATCCCGTCTAATGTTTTTATTACCTACATGTACAACTTTACATTTCGTTACATTAAATTTCATTTGCCACATTTCTGCCCAATTCTGGATTCTATCCAAATAATCCTTAATCACTTTAGTGGACTCTAAACTATTTGCCAAACCTCCCAAACTTAGCATCATCTGCAAATTTAACTAATTTGCTCTCAATATTCCTATCAAGGTCATTAATGTAGATGAGGAACAGCAGGGGTCCCAACACCGATCCCTGGGGGACGCCACTCCCCACCATACCTAGCTCACCACTAAAGCAAGTGCTGGGGAGTCACATAAGAGGAAACAGCAATCCAGCATTCAGGGAAGGGAAACAAGAATTTAATAAATACACATGGACAATAAGCTACTGGTGTGGGCAGGGAGTGAACAGTGCACTGGAGGAGGGGAGTAGAACAGGGCTTTAATCAATCAACTGAAGGAAAAGTATACCCTGCATTAAAGTCTAATTTTTACGTTAATTTCATCTTTGGCTTTGCAGCTGCGCCGAATGAAATCAGCAGACACCCTCTAGTTAGGAGTAATTAAAGATTAATTTCAATTCGGCCTCGTTCATGCAGCGTGCCATTAGATCTCAGTATCACCTTCATCACATGTCAACCAGCGCAAGTATGACATCAGTGCCATCCATTCATCTCACATAAAGAAAAAATGGTTGCTATGCATTCTTTGTGTTCTTTGTGCTGGCTGGGCTAGCTCTTTTCTTCAGTAAATTCAGGGTCAAACTGATAGGGCTTGATCTGAAAACCACCCTCCATTATGCATTCTTTGTGGCTTTATCACTTTTTTTTTGTCTCTATTGATGGGTAGAAGTTATTGTTTTCAACGGTCAGCTTTGTTATGGGTGGTGAATACGTAACCTCCAGTTTATGGAAAATGTGACTCCAGCACCTAGCTGGAAGGTGGTGCGCAGTAATTTTAATTAGTAAATATCCCTAATTAGAATGGGTATGAAGATGAACAGACGTGCATGATTACGGTTATATCATCGCCAGTTCTAAACATGCAGTAAAATTGCAGGGTGTACTTTTCCTTGAAGAAAACAGTGCACAAATGGACACAGTCAGCTGGACTGTGGGCAAAACCAATAAAGAAACATGCAAGACGTGTGCACAGTTGTCAGTAAATATGATTGTGCCATGAACTCTGGGGTTTTGCAGTTAATGTTTTGATTATCACAGTTTGTGTTAACTTATTAGTTATATAAATACAGTTCTATTCGCCATTACCCCTGTCTGTATCTGGGTCCTAATCACCTCCTTGGTGTGACAAGCATTCTTGATGCCCATTAATGTAACCAGTCACAACCTGACCAACATAACGCAAAACGCATTGGCTTAAAGCCAAAGAAAACACTTTTTTCAGCTCTTACTCAAAAAAGTACATGTTCTTCGGGCTCCATAAATATTTTTTGCGAATTATTGCGATTTTTATGTACCGAGTAATGAAACCTCAAGGCTCTGAAATACAACTAAATTGCACGAGTTCATGAATGCAGCCTTTCCTTATATACTACCCAATCAGAAAATACTTTGAGTGGCAAGGTCCCAGATGTCACAGACAACATGCTTGGACACCAGGAAATCAGCTGATCTGTATAAAGTGTTTACAAATTAGTCTTGATTATCACTCATGCTGCAGCTTAATTTTATGCCAAATGATCAAGGTTCTATATTACCAATCATTCTTAGAACCTGAGCGACAAAATCTGTCATAATGCCGCTATGTGCGGCTGTTGATGGCTCCAACAGAACAGGAAACTTGGACGTACCCGTGGGTATAAGGTTGCGCAGATTTCCCTTGGTGAAGCCTGACGTATTATGACAGCAGTTGCACAACATCAGATTCAATGAAGAGTCATTGGTTATGTTCTGCACACTTTTTACCCAGTTATTTCAAGGAGCACGTTTACACAAAGTATGGAATTGAATCGCCCGGTAAATATCGGCAGATTTTGAAAGATGATGCCGTGCCGACGGAATTCAGTCATCGGCAGGCCCCCAAACTCAAGCGTTTGCCAACTTTAGCAAGGCTGGAGACACAGCAGCATCAGTTACAGATAGAACAGGTAGGCTTTCCAAATCATACGTCAGCTTATAATTTGTCATTGTAGTCACACTGATTCACAAATATTTCATTGGACAAACTATTGCTTACAATAGCCATGTTTTAAGGCAAGGCACGTGCAAGAGTTGCGGAGGTCGGGTAATGTGGCAAGCTACCCTGATTCCAACAAACATGGCGCACTGCCAACATCGTATAAATCTGATCCTCTCGAGCTGAATTTCAAAAATATATTTGAATAGGTGGGGCAATGCACTTTCATTGGATGAGAGCTGAAAAGAAGTGTTTTGTTTGCCTTTAAAATGTTTAATTACCAGTTTCAGCACCATCTGTCCATCATTGTCAATGTGTCGCACTCGAATGCAGCAGAACACTGTAAGGATGGCAGACAGACGGAAGCAGGCAAAAGTGCAGAAGCACTTTAATTGGGTGGCAGGTGACTCTTCCTGTTCTAACGTGGTGAAACAAAAAATTATGTGCAACTTTAATCAGCTGTGATGATGTACTGTATTTTTAGCGAAACAAGTATGAAAGTGTCTAACTGACCTATGTATCTCATTCTGTACAGTATGGACCATCTGCTTGAATGTCATTAATGTTAATACTGATATTCCATTTAATGTATCCTTATTTTGACGCGCATGAATAGTTTGGTCATGAATTACATTATTTGACATTGATGGGCACTGATACATATGTGTCAAAACATTAATGTGACAATAAGCATTGCAAAGATGTTCAATCAAAAAAGCAAGCAAGCAAGAAATCAGAAATTGAAATTTATCAACATTTTTCCAACCTTCAGCCGTGTAGTTTTGGGGAGCCTGTGCCCACTACAGCCTCAGATTTTTAGTTTTCAGAAGAAAGGAGACTGGATCTTGAGGTGTTCTCAGATTGCTGTAGATAATTCTTCTCAAACTCAAGTTGTGCATTATCAGTTGGTTTTCATTTCACCAGTAATAAGGAGTGGTCATCTGAGTTACTGTAGCTGCTCTGACTGCTGAAACCATTCAGGCCATTCTCCACTGAACACTCTCAACAGAAAGTATTTCTGTCCACAGACCTGCTACTCCCTGGATTTTTTTTGTTTTGTTTGCACCATCCTGAGTAAAACCACAGAGACTGTTGGATTTCCTCAAATCAGATCATCTGGCACTAAAAACCATGTCATGGTCACAGCCACTGGGATCACATTTTTCCCCTATTCTGATGTTTAACATGAAAATTTACTGAGACTCCTGACCTGCATCTGCATTATCAACTGATAATGCGTAAATAATCGTGTGTACTGGTGTTCCTCATAAAGTGTTCATGGAGTGTGTATCCTCATTAATCCATGACTTTGAGTGAGACTTCAAGCCAATGAAGTGCCTCGGAAAAGTACTAGCGAATTTCTCATGGTTGTTTCAGAATTTCCCACAGAATTTATTAGACTGCAAGGGAAAGACAAAACACAAAACCCCTGTTTTTAAACCCTTAGACTCTGACCTTTTTCACTTAAGTTCTCCCTGAAGAAGATTCAACATTAAAAATGTTATTTTTTTCATTTTGAAGGACAATGTCATACATTTTCTGTATCTGCTGGTTGCAGTGCTTCACTCAGGCTACATCACAGTTATACTGAGAGTAATGTTCAAGCCCAGGATGCTGTGTTTTGTGGTCACAGCCTTACATGAAATAGAAAATATATAGATCTTGTACATCATTTTATACACATTTCCCTGTAGGTCAGCAGAACATTTTTGGGATCGTTAGAAACCTTCAGCTCTCCAACAGAATTTAAAATCGGCCTAAAGTCGCACCGTTGTGGGTCCATAAAAAAATACAGTGGCTGCACTTGATGGACCCATATCTGAGTCCATAGGTTTTATGGGGTCAAGATGTTTTTTTGACAAATGTGATACGAGCCTTTGTGTTCTTTTTGGTCTGCAGCGGTTTTGGCTGTGCAGCTCTCTGTTGGATGCCATTTTTGCCCAGTCTCTTTCTTATAGTGGAATCATGAGCACTGACTTTAACTAAGGTGAGTGAGAAATGCAGTTTTTAGATGTTAGCCTGAGTTCTGCTGTGACTTCCTGGATGAGAAGTCCATGCGCTTTTGGAGGAATTTTGGTAGGTTGGCCACTCCTGGGAAGGTTCACTGCCGTTCTAAGTTTTCTCCATTTTTTGATTATGGCTGTCACCAAGGTTTGCTGGAGTACTGAAGCCTTAGAAATTACGTTGTCACCTTTTCAGAATGATAAATCTCAAAGTCTTTTTCCTCCAATGGTCCTGAATTTCTTTATATCACGGCATCATGTGCTAATTTTTGCTTACTTCGCATTGCCGGACAAATTCTATTTAAGTGTTGTTTAGGTTCAACAAGGCTGGCTGTAATCATGTGCAAGTGTGTCTGGTGAAATCGAACCAAATGATCAATATATTTTATTTCATTGGTTGATGTATAAACTAAGGGGGCAATTGCTTTTTCACATCGGGTTAGGTAGGGTCAGATGGCTTTTTTCCTTCAATAAATGAAATCATCATTCAAAAACTGCATTTTGCATTTCCTCAGGTTATCATTGTTCAGCATTAAAATAGTTAGATAATATGAATTATTGAAGTGAGACAACAAGCAAAAACAAAAGAAATCGGGAGGGCGGCAAATACTTTTTCATTGTACTGCATCTGCAACAAAGGACACATCAGAATCAGGCGACAGCTTGAAATTTCCAAGTTTTATTTGTACTGGAATAAACTGAGAATTCCTACTGTATTCGGCAGAAACCATGGGAGTATCAGAAAGATCAACCATTTCAGCACCAAACAGCACCTACAGGGATAACCACCGCTGAATCCAAATCAGCGGAAACTGGCCCATTCAATTCAGCAGGGACGAGAGCATCAGTATCTTCCACCTCAGGTCGGGGAAACACTTTGCCACCAGCCAAACTGTAACCCAGGCTGAAAGTGACCCCTTTAGTTGGTCATCAGCCAGCATGCGGATCTTGAATACTCTTAATGTAATATCAGCACATACATGCACATATTAATGGGGAGCTTAAAACCATGTTCATATTGATACTTTTCACTGGAACAGTAGAGTCACAAAATGTATCATTCTTAAAAGGAAACGCATTTGATTGAATCGCTGTATGGCAGCCGTACCTCTAAAGATGGTAAAACAGGCACCTGGTCTTTCTTGTATCTATTTAGGGAAGCCGTATCTTAAATAATAAATGGCCTAAATCTCGACTCAAATTCAGGCAGACTCACAGCTCCAGATTTACTTAATTTTTGCTGAATTGGTCTCAGACAAACCTGAGGGCAGAGAATTTTGAATTATTCTGAAGAGTCTAGGGATTTCAGAATTCTCTTTGGAACACAGGGCAATATGAGATCAAATGGTAAACTTCATAATACAAGCATTGCCGTAGTCGGCAGAGGACATTCTGTGTTCACTTGCTGCTCTTGGTGCTCAGATTTTTCAGTCAGGGAAAATAGAGTTGAAGTGTAATGTCACAGAAAACACATTTTTAGGTGTTAAGAGAAATTCATCTGTGAGAACAGTGGCCAGGGAAAGAGATGCTGCCTTCTACTCATTTGAATAAACTGCCAGTTTTTCTAGCAAACATTTTTAGAATTCCTCCAACAAATACAAGTTGCTGAAGCTAGGCAAAATATCACTCACCTGAAACTCATTTATTAAATAACTCTCCCTTTTCCCTTTTCAAAAAATTCCAAATATCTCCGATTAGCAGTTTTCTCTCAATTTCTGAACTTGTGCCATATAGGCTTTTAGAACGAGCTCATAAGTTCACTGCACTGGAGATTTCTCCATATTATACTAAAGGCTCTTCGCACACAGGTCTCCTAAACTTTTCTCACACATTTACACAGCAGTGAAAGAGGCCATATCTCTTCAGGCCACTGTGACATAGCAGCAGCAATGTATTCCAATGCATCTAAGTGTGAATCTAGTTCACTCTCAAGGATGTGTGGAATAACAGTAATATGACTGCTGCTTGTGGAATCAGAATGAAAGGAGCCAGGATTCAGAGAAGTCACAGGCATTAAGGCCACTCCAGGACCTCTCTCAAGTTCAACAGCCGGGACTCATGAGGGCATGTTTTACTGCTCAGTCCCCTTCCTACAAACCACTGCCTCTTCCATTCTGAGGCTCAGACAAAGACCCTCAGTAGACACACATGCCACTCGCTGAGCTCTCACATTTGTGTGAACAACTGGCGTGCACATGGCTTCTGTCAGTTCAGACAGTCAGAATTGTTAACCCCTTGGATTTGGCTGAATTATATTTTTTTTTTTTTATGGGGGCATATAGTTTTTCACCTGTCTGTCTGTCAGTCCGTCCGTCCGTCTGTCTGTTTATCTGCAGCGGAAAAAAACTTTAACCTGCAATACTTTAACCTGCCGCCGGGGGCATCAGTGTTCCACGAACACAGCTTGTTTGAGATAAGTATGGTATCCAATAGTGGTGTAACAAGACGCAGATAGAGTATCGTATGGCGATACAAAGCCTCCGATACGATACATTGATTCGGAGGACGTGTATCGGGATACACAAGGCTTTTTAAAATAGTCCACGTTTTCTTAAACCCAGAAATTGCAGCATTTTCTATCGGTTTAAATGAAAACGTAGTGACCTGCCTCATATTCCATGTGGTTGCATTGCTCCAAGTGCAATTTGTTGAAGTGTTGTTTCAACTTGTTTGAGGTTAAGTTTCCAGACTTCAAGTTAACTACTAATGATAAGTAGTCTGCAATATGACTGTTTCTTCTCGTGAATAGTAGTGGAGACCTATTCAGCTTTTATCATTTTTTTAAGTTGAAGACATTGACTTGAACAGTAAACATACAGTGGTACCTAAAGGTAAACTGACTGTATTCCTCTGTTTTAAGAGTCGTTCCATGAGAAAACCATGCAAAATCAGCCAGAAGCGCTAAGGTGGGGGGTCAGCGGATTGGATTCATATTGGTAGGTATAAGTCGGCCCAGTCAGACTACTTCACAGCCAAAACTGTCGATCTGAAAAATTAACCCCGCCTGAGATAGCGCCTTATGCCGATTTTTGACCTTTTTGCCCCTTTTTTCCGCTATTTTTTGGCCAAATTCAACAGGGTTTTTTTTCCACCTACATGGATGTGCATCGGAACGGGGGTGATATTTGCTTGTAGGCGGGGTCCTACTCTACTGATATTTCAGGTCAAATCTTGTCTATCCTCTATCAGCACTGAGAAATATCTCTTTCTATACAGCCTACCTTGGACCACGACAATCACTTGCTCTTTTAAAAGTGGTATATCTCCACTGCTGCAGGGGATTGCAGAAACTGTGATACAGTTTTATGTAGACATTGACCCACTCTACCATCTGGAAAAATGAAATTTTATTCCGCTGGCCTGTAACAGTATGAAAATCGTAGTCAAACTTTGGAAATTTTTACGTCTTCTGTACTCTTTGTACATCCCACATTCTACTGAAAATCTCTCAGATTTTGTTTCATACTACCGCGCATCATGGCTTTTAAGCTTTTAAAATGTTGAAACATTCGAGGAGCCCGCTGACTGCTTGCCAGTGACAGACCTAGGGATGTGAGCTTGGTATCCAACCTTTGGGCAGTAATCTAAGACGGCGGCACCCGATGGTGAAATGTACGGATTTGCAAGTGTTTTGGGCCTGGATTGTGGCATCCGCAGTGGATACCCCTATGAAAAGGACCTCGTTAGATTTAAATCTTGTAACAAAGATATCAAATCACACCTCGGGACCATTAGAGTCGCAACTCACAATGTACAGCATGAGTGGCAACTCATTGCATTGCAAAGTGGAATTTTTGACTTGGGGTCCGTTCTGTTGGACGCCAGAGTCATCTGTGGAGTACATTGTTATAAACTGGGCTTGAGATGGACTGCTCCAAGAGGCTGCAAACACCCACTTCATGGAAACTCCACACAGAAACCATTTCGGGATCTGTCAAAGACCATGAGTCATGAAATCCATCTGCACTGGAATATATTACACCCAGTTGGGACAGGTTAGTATTTTTATTTCCTAACTGATCCTTGTGCAGTTTCTGATCATCAGTACTAGATCTGGAGAAATTTTTTGTGAAATGCATCACATAGGGTCTCTATTGCATGCGGTGCCCCTAATTTTCATTGATTATGATCTTGCCAAATTTTAAATGATGATATGATTAAGTGCCACCACTGCATCCCTATCAATATCAAGCTTCTCAGTCAACATTAGTGTGTGAAAAACATAAGTCGTCTATTACAATGGAGTGAAGAATTTTCTCAATTCTCGTGATAATAAGTACACACCAGAGCCATGTGAGGCCATGAAAACTGATAGACATGAATTTTTTATATGCAGTACTAGCACTATTGCTTTGGTTTCAGCATACCATTTAGGAAGCCTTGATTTTGGCAATTTGAACAGCGCCATTTTGAAACCAGATGTGATTCCTATTGGACGAGAGCGTGAATTGAAGATCTAGGGAGGAGCGAGGGGTGGATCTATGGGTGAATCTGACCGCATCTGACGAGGACCAGAAGGTAGCCACACCCCCAAAGGCATATCTGGCTTTATCCGTTATTTTACAGGCATGTGATTGGGCAATTTTCCAAAAGTCTGAAAAATAGCTGGGGGTCTGGGGGCCATAGGTACCCGGCTAGGTCCAGGGTGGAACCCTGGTGGAGGGACAAGGGGAGCGAAGCCCCCCGAAGCTCCTGGGTTTTTCATCATTTTTTCCATTTAAAAAGTAAAAAAGATTAATACTTTCATGAACATCATTTTAGTGATAAACATGGCCAATTCTGAACATTTTCACCCACCTGACAACATAGCAGACTCCAGTCAAGACTGTACCACTGACTTTTGTCACCATTATGACTTTAACAGTCAAAATATGTCACTAATAATCATACGTCCATGAGCATCAACATTTACACAAACCGACTCAGTCTTATGATACACCCATGTGAAAAACCCATCAGTGTTAGGCCTTTCATTTCAGTATTTCCCACATATGTTAATTGACTGTAAACAAACACATCACAAATGAAAAAGATATGTTTTTGATTGACAGTTTCAATACATTAATGGTTATAAAACTTATTTTTGCTTTCCATTTGTGCAGTGTCTTTGTAGCCTTTTTTAAGTCAATTACATATAAACAAAGGAAGGAATAAAAAACATTGATATTTTAGGTTTAAGGCCAGACCTTCACCAACTCTGCGCAGGTACTATAGATTAATTTTGTTGTTTAGCAGTGCCTTGATAGAAAACTGCTTTTTCGCTTTTTTTGGGAGTACTGTGTCCCATAAGTGTCGAATTGGCTCAGGTAACTGAAGGGCTTTCGCTGGCTACGCCAGAAGGAACGCCACAGAAAACTCAAATCGCAGCAACTGCAGTAATTAAAAAGTAATGTCACATACACTGTGGTCATTAGCTAGCATGCATTTGCCATATCTGAATTTACAAGCCAGCCATCAACCATATTTACCCCAAGAGGTGTGTAGCATCTACGAAGCAAGTAAAACTTAGCCAGGCCTTCTTTGCGTGAGCTGGTGGGACAAACCACCGGCTCGCAATCAGATACCACAGCCAGGCAATCTAGCCTGGTTAAAATGGAGCCACGTTCATGACAAAATAAAAAAAAAAAAATGGCTTTAGGCCCAACGTAACTCACCTAGCTAGCTAATCTCCTAATCTCACTTCGTCGTCGCTATAATCCTAAGGCAATTACCTAGCTCCTCGCGCTTCCTCGCAGACCTAATGTTGTAGCATCTGACCCTCACAACCACTTTCCCTGTGATGTCTGAGAAAAGACATAACTAGGTAAAGTAAAAAACATACAAACAGAGCGAGTTTTACACAGAATTAGGAATTTATTGAGTCATAAAGTCGTATATTAGCTAACATTTTTAAGTTAGCTGAAATGCAATCAAAAACAAATTCAAAGAAAAGCCTAATGTAATAACCTTAGACAAATTTATACCGCCTCACGCTCCCCTGTAACTCCGAAATACATACCACAACTGTAGTAGACACTCAACGCAAAGGAAGAGGAGATTGCGAGAAGACAAGTTGACAGTCCATGCCTCTACGCTTCTGAACATGCAAAGACAGACCAATCAGTGACCGCGCTTTATGAACGGCTCTTCGTTCCAAGACTGGGAATGATTCATTAATAAAAGGGGTCATAAAGCCAATGAACTCAGTAAAAATCTAATTTTTTTTTTCCACAATAAGGGCGAAAAAGTTGGAATTCCGACTATAGACGGAAAAGTCACATGCCTGATTCTAGTCTATTTGGGACCATAATTTACGATAATCAACATCATAAAATATCGAAGGAGACTTGAAACTTGTGATAGATACCAAAAATAATGTGAAAAATCATAATTGAAATAATAAATCAGGTGGGAAATACTTTTATTGCATTGAACCTCATTCTGCAACAACCAACGTTGCCATCTGCTGGCCATTAAATAGAATGCAATTTTAAGAGATTTCCGCATTGGCTTCACTTTTTAGGCCCGGGTGCTGTGTCCATCTTTTTATACAGTCTATGGGTGGAACTCAGCTCAGTTTGCTATTCTAATCCTAGAGACTCGCCAAATATCGGCAAAATAAATGCAAATTTCTTATAGGAAAAATTGATTCAGGCAGGTGGCGGCACCTAGCGGCCAATTTTGTAACTGGAAGGCCCTCCTAAACACGTTGTTGAATCTAAAAGTGAGCGACTACCTCTCTTCAGTATGGTGTTCACCAGGCCTAAGTAATCAGGGCAATGAATTTGTGTCAAAATAACTCGTTATGATGCCGGTGAAAATCCTGAAAATGCCAAAATTTGACTATGATTTTCATACTGTTACAGGCCAGCAGACTAAAATATTATTTTAGCAGATGGTAGAGTGGGTCACTGTCTACATAACACTGTACCACAGTTTCTGCCTCCCCCTGCAGCAGTGGAGATATATCAATTTTAAGAGTGCAGATAATCATAGTGGTCCGAAGTAAGCTGTATCAAAAGAGTTATATCTAAGTGCTGATCTTGGCTAGCCAAGATTTGGCATGACATGTCAGTAAACTAAGACCCCGGCTGCAAGCAGGAATCACCCCCATTCCGATGCGCGTCCATTTAAGTGGGAAAAAACCCCGTTGAATTTGGCCAAAAAATGGCGGAAAAACAGGGGCAAAAAGGTCAAAAATCAGCCCGAGGTGATATCTCGGGTGGGGTAAATTTTTCAGATAATCAATTTTGGCTGTGAAGTAGTCTGACTGGGCCGAGTTATACCTACCAATATGAATCCGATATGCTGACCCCCACCTTAGCACCTCCTGCATGGTTCTCTCGTGGAGTGACACTTAATAAACTTCAAAAGCCTTGTCTTGGGAAATCTGCTGCTTTCTAGTAAGTAGAAAGAAAATCAGCAGTCAAATAATTTGTAGTGTATTGGGATACGTATCTTATCGCAACCCCTGTGGCGGGATACGTATTGTATTGTGACCCACCGTGTCGTTACACCTCTAGTATTCAAACTTGAGATTTTTTTTTTTGTTAATTATGAACAAATGAGACAAGATCCTGGCTGTTTAATTGTTTATTGTAATATCTAGGTCTATGACTTTCACATGTAATCAGGAGCTTTTGGCTTCCTCTTTGAAGTTTTGAGAAAAAAGGGTCCCAAAATGACCCCTTTTTTGGGCCATGACTTTTTTCTGGCCCTTTTGCCCCAAATTTCAAGGTTGTCCAACCAAACTAACGAGTTATTTGAATAACGGTCCTTCAAACTAAAAGATCCCTGCAAAATATTTGGATAACTACATTATGATACTCTCCCCTCCCGAAAGACTCCCTCTCAATAAACTTTGACCTGGGACACCACTGAAGTTCAGAATTAGAGAGGCGGGAACTTGCAATTTTGTTAAATTGGCCAAAGAGGGCCAAAAAAAAAAACAAACAAAAAAAAAAAAAGGGTAGCTCGGGACAGAAGGTTCAACAAAGAAACAGTTGGTGTTTTGAAGTTTGGGTACCATACCCATCTCAGAAAAAAAATCAGCCAAATCCAGGGGGGTCAACAATTCAAAGTGTCTGATTTTGTCTGAATCTCTCAAAAATGGGCTCTTACTTTGTTTGTGCATTCGTTCATTGGTTGACGGAATATCTCAAAAAGTTATGGTTCGATGTCTATAAAATTTTGTGTGTTGATAGATACTGTGACAATACTGTGGTACTGTGCTTCTGAACACTGCCATCATTCATCTTCCTTTTTGCCTCAAGAAGTTTTCACTGGCATTTGTAGATTTAACGACATAATTTGTACTGCGCAAAGGTTCTCCAAGACAATCCTGAGTCCATGTGGTTATATCATTTAAAGATAAATGACGGTTTTTGATGCTTGATGCAGAGCTGTCTAAACAATCTGAGATTGCGGGTATTGAACCAAGGTTGTGCCATTGCCCTTCAAGCATAAAAATTTCTCCAAATTCCTTGAATATTTTAATTACATTATGCTCCATATTGAGTGAAATATCCTAATTCCCTCCCATTTTTCTCTGATGAAGATTAGTTTTAAACCTTTCAATTATTTTCTCACAAATATGTGGGAAATTGGCAATCCGTGACCCATCTTCATTTCTGAAAGACTAGGCCTTTCCTGACTGCTGCTGCTCTTGTGCCAAAATCATGATGAAGTTGATCAAATAAAGCTTTACATATCTTGTCTTCATACTGTTTTGCAATGAAACACAATTCAAGGTAAATTTGGAAGTCACTCCTTTCTTTTTTTTTTTTGTGCATTTTCCATCACGTCCAAATTCTTTAAGAGTTGGGGTTGTCATGAAAAATGAATGGTTTGACTAACAGAATTATAATCATCGATAGCATTGAAATGCAGAGCAAATGAGCAGCTTTATAAATGTAAAAACTTCAGCACTGGGTGAAAAGCAGTAGCAACGGCTGCATTTAAGACAAGGCATGACCACCATCTTGTGGACAAAATAACACATTGCCTTAAACTTTTTCCCAGGATGCGGGCACACGCATGGAAACGTTCAACTTTCATTAATCTTTATCAAGAGTTACGTTAAATCATAGCCAAGCATGCACAGAAAAACAAAAACAAATGAGAACATTTGTTTGATGCTATTGATCAAAATCATTTACGGCATCAGTTCGGGGATGAAATAATCCAAAGTGGGCAGAACGAACCAGGGACACAAGTGAGGAGACTCGCATTTCCTTTGTTGTTTTGACAAGTCAGGATATAATGTTGATCATAATTTTCTGTACAATAAAACATTATCTGCATCCATGGGGGAAAAAAAAGGTGTTTTCTTTCTACATTACATAGGTTTCAGGATAACATGGTTTAAGTGCTGCGATGGCCAGTATGGATCAGTGTCATGATTGTGCGTATAGTCGTACCTCAGGCAACCATTTTATAGTTAAGAGCATATTTAATTTTGTATACCTGAAATAGATTATCGTACAGCATTACTGTGATGTGCCAATATTCATAGTCCTGTACAACTCCATAACTTAAAAAGGTGGTATATTATGGAAAATGCAAATAAAATCAAAAAAGTGATTTGAAAAGTTAAATCACCCTCTAGTGTACTGAAAACACTACAATACATTATTTGATGCTTTAACTTGTGCATGCAATTGTTTTTTTTTTTTGTTTGAAAATGCATGTTTATTTTGAATCTTTTATTAAACCTTTATTTAACTCGGTAAGACTCACTGAGATTTAAAATCCCTTTTTCAAGAGTGACCTGGCCAAGAGGGCAGCATAAATAAAAAGGACACATAAGTTTCATACAAGGACAATGACACACAGCTATCAAAACATTAAAAAAATTAAAAATAAATACATAAATAAGCAAATTAGGCACAGAGACAGTTTCTCATGCTTTCACATTCTAAATCCTTTAAAATTGAACCAAAAGCATTAACAGAAATCAGTTCTGACAATCTCAAGTCCTTCTGAAGGAT
Organism: Gymnothorax javanicus; assembly: GCA_029692085.1. NCBI lineage: Eukaryota > Metazoa > Chordata > Actinopteri > Anguilliformes > Muraenidae > Gymnothorax > Gymnothorax javanicus. Next base: position 108,310,745 of record CM056200.1, read on the forward strand.
GTTCCAGGCAGAGGGGGCAGCATATTTAAAAGCTTTTTTTCCGAGCTCCGTGCGAGCATGCGGAACAGTCAAATGCAAAATATCTTGAGAACGAAGGTTGTAATGGCCTTCTCTTCGAAAAAGATATATGGACAAGTAAGAAGGGACCAACCCAAGGACAGTTTTATAAATAAAATTCAACCAATGGGTATGCCTACATACATACAGAGATGGCCACTCAGCCTTAGAATGCAAGGTACAATGATGGGTGAGACGTTTAAAACCAGTAACAAACCGCAAGGCACAGTGATAGACAGTATCCAGGGACCGAAAACATTGTGCAGAAGCATTCATGTATAATAAGTCACCGTAATCTAGCAAAGGCAGGAAAGTAGCTGACACAAGATATTTCCTAGCTGGAAAGGAGAAGCAGGATTTATTTCTAAAGTAAAAGCCTAGCTTTACCTTGATGACTAGATTTGCAATATGGGACTTAAAATATGGGACTGATGACTGCAACAGATTCCAAAAAAGTTGGCAATTTAGAGGCAATTTAGGGCAAATGATCTGACAAGTTGCACGAATAATGTAATGTGAAACAAGTGGTGTTAAATAGCTAAGCGAATTTGTCATTCAGTGACTGAAGCCTCCAAAAAAGGCAGAGTCCGTCAAGATAGGTTGATGCCTACCAATTAGCCAGCAGATGTGTAAACTTATAACCCATCACTGACAGAATGGCTTTTGGGCATTTCACTCTTTGTGGTGCATTAGACCATTAAAGATTCAAACAATCTGGTCAAATCTTATTGGATAAAGGGCAAGGCCAAACCCACCACTGAATCTGAGTGACCTCAAATCCCTCAGATGGCCCGTCATGCGACTGTAATGAATATTGCAACATTGGCTCGGAAATATTTTGGTATACTTTTATCATCAACATTCGCTGAGGCATACACAAATGCAAGATAATGAAGCCGCAGCCATACATCAACATTGCCCAAAAGCGGCACCAACTTCTCTGGGCTCTGTCCTCTGAGATGGGTACTCGCATAGTGAAAGCAGGTTTTATGTTCTGACGAGTCAACATTTCAAATAGTTTAGGAAAAAACAGCCAGTGTTCTCTGGACCAAACACGACAAGGATAACTGGTTAGCAGCGTTAAGTCCAAAAGCCAGCATGTGTCATGGTATGGGGGTGTGTCAGTGTTCAGGAAATGTTCAGGAAATGGGTGACTTGCACATTCAAGAGGGCACCAATAATTCAATTCAATTCAATAATCTTTATTCATAGTGGGTGACAAGTTCAGCCAAACAATGAGGCTGGTTTCCAAATTGGCCCGCATTAAAGCAGAAAGATAATCAGGAATTTTGGAGGAACATATCCTGCCCTCAAGATCCCTGCATTTTCTAGCAAGACAATGTAATACCATTTTCTACATGGATTACAAAAATATGACTGCATGAGCTAGACTCGCCTGTAAACAGTCCACATCAGTCTCTGATTGAGAATGCATGGCGCATAATGACGTCAAATATACAGCGATGAAGGCTCCCATACAGTTGCACAGCTGAAAACCTGTGTAATGGAGGAATTTGGAAACATTCCACTTGTTAGACTTGACCAGCTGGTGTCCTCATGTCCCCAAATGTGTAATCAGTGTGATTAAAAGACATGTAATGTTATGCAGCGGTTAGCAGTTGACTGTGCCACCTCTTTAAGATGCTGCTGCAGTAATCGCATCGTATATTTCCAAAAGGAAATTCAATTCACATTAGATAATGTGCTGTTCCGTTTTCAATACAGCAGAGGGTGAACGGACCTTTGAAATTCCCCCTTTTTGATTTTGTTATCATTTTTTATGATGTGCAAACCTTTTTGGCATTGGGGCCGGTACATGATTGCATGAGTTTGGCTGTCCAAGACATAATAAATGTACTTCTTGTTATTTTAATTTGCTCGGTATTGTGCTAGTATGATTCACTTAACTCATACTTTTTTTTTTCCCCCCAAATGGAGAATCTAATATCTATCTAATATCTATCTAATCTAAAAGGTGGGGCAGTACGGAAAAGTATAGAAGTATGAAAAAGGCAAATTAAGTAGTGATTTGTAAATCATCATTCACGCGTGTTAAATTGTATTTAACAGCACAAAAAAAAATTCATGTTATACCACCCACAGTATGTTTTTTTTTTTTTTGGAAATATAAGCACATTCTGAATTTGATGCCTGCAACACATCTCAAACAACTACAAAACAAGGCAACATAAGAGTCCAAATGCTAAAAAACGAGGGTGGACAGAATTTAAAAATGAAGAACATCACACTAGGCCATAAAAGAGGCATCCAATGAAGACTGGGGGGTTTACATATAGGGAGTGTTCAACACTCTCCACTTAGCAAAAGCTGCGTGACTGAAGCCAACTGCGAAAAATGTCCAGAAAAGCTGCTGCCTTCTCTGTGGTGGAGCTCGTCAGAATTAGACCATCGCGCAGTGGAAACGTGCTGCTGTCCAACCAGACAAACATTCAAGTCATTGATGGTACCAATTCCCGATATGTTCAAGAGGCCAAAGATGAAAAGCACCATTCTGGTTGCTATCAACTAAAGGCTCAAAAACCCGTGAACGACAGGGGTTGAGTGTGGATTTGAATCCTAATGGCATTTGGCAGTAGGTAACCATTGATGCCGAGGGGCATACATACATGTTGAAGGATCATACAGGCCTGCTAGACTGACTTACCTGCAGTCCAGACCCATCTCACCTTGAAAAAATATGCAGTGCTTTCAGAGGAGTAAGATAGGAAAATGAAGTCCCAGGTGTCTCAACAACTGACGATGGCGATGAAGGAGGAATGGGGGGGGGGGGGGGTGGGAGCGTCACCTTTAAAACTGAAAACAGTTGGTGCCTGCAGTTCCCCAAATGATTGCTTGGAGAGCAGTTAAAAGGAAAGGTGACAAACAAAGATATTAAAAACAGGTAAACCCACCTCCGTCACAACTATTCTGGAAAGTATTTTGAGCATAACATTCGAAACAAATGTTTATTTAAAAGACAATACCTTCAATTTACATCATTCTCAATGCAAGTCAAGGATGATTTACAACTCCTTTTCAAATATGAATTCTACACGTTGGCCCACCTTTTTCAGAAATGGGGTTGTACAATTAGTCCTAATGTGACTTAACAGCAAAAACTAGGAGGGAGTTCTTAGATGAAACAGTTCTTGCATTCACTGAACAGCTATCGAGCTCAGTTTTCCCTATATCTTCAAAGGTATAGAGGAAGTTTGTACAATAAACTAGTGGGAGTATCAGAGTGATCAAATGACCGTTACTGAACTCGGTGAAAGTATCAACAGAACAAGAAAGGCTACCTCCGTCTGCAACCAGGGCAAATCAACCTGTAATGCAATACACAAAAATAGGACCAAGGGTCCTGTAGCTTACTTATAGTGATGATACAGGTTATGAAAATTTCATGTGAAGTTTGACCTTTAAATCATTGAAGGTAAATGTCAATGTCACTAAATAAAAGTTTACATGCATTTATAAGACCTCCTGTCAGGCAATCCTAAGCTCTGAAGCAGTTTTGGTGATACAAGTCATTGAAAATTCAATATGTCAATTGTGAATTTAAAGGTCATAGAAGGTCAATTTGAGGTCAGTAAATGGACTTCTTATATGACTTTCTAAATGTCTCTATACAAACCTTGGCTCAATCACCATTTTGGTGATACAAGTCATCGTAATTTCACGGTTGCGTTTGACCCTCAAAGGTCTTTGACAGTCAAGTTGAATGTCACCAAATGAAAGTTCTTATGTGACTTCCTAGATGTCTGTAACACAAAACTAGGTTCCATCTGTGACCATTTTAGGGATACAAGTCAGTGAATTTTCACTAGGTCACATTTAACCTGCGAAGGTCAATATGAAGGTCACCAAATGAAAGTTCATATATGACTTCCTATACGTCTCTAATACAAACCTAGGCTCCATCTGTGACTGTTTTGGCAACACAAGTCATTGTAATTGTATTAGGTCAAGTTTGACCTTCAAAGGTCACCAACAGTCAGGTTAAATGTTCATGTGTGACTTCCTTTAAGTCTGTGATATAAACTTAGGCTCAATCTGTGTCCTTTTTTGTGATAGAAGTCACTGAATTTTCACTAGGTCAAGTTTGACCTTCAGAGGCCAATATGAAGGTCACCAAATGAAAGTTCATATATGACTTCCCAGATGTCTCCAGTACAAACCCACGGTCTATCTGTAACAATTTTGCTGATATAAGTCATTGAAATTTCACTTTAAAGATCAGCTGTTGAAGGTTACCGAAGGTCAAGTTCAAGGTCACCAAATGAAAGTTCATACATGACTTCCTACATGGCCACAATACAAACCTAAGCTCTATCTGTAATTTGATGTTCTATCCGTTTTGGTGAGAGAAGTCATTGAAATTTCACTTGGTGAAGTTCGACCTTCGAAGGTCAAGTTCAAGGCCAGCACATGAAAGTTTATGACTTCCTATAAGTGTTCAATACATTTATGTTCCCAATCTTAAACATTCTCAAGCCTAGAAACTTTTGAAAATTGTAACATTTTGCTTCACCTCAAGTTTGTCATCTGAGGTCAACTTTAACACATCCAAAATATAGGTCATATATGACGTCCTATGTGTTGATAATACGAACTTAATCTCTATCTGCAACCATTTACCTTCCACAGGCGATTTTGCCCATTCTCCATCAGACCCAATGTTAAAGTACAGCGCCCCCTCTAGACCCACTTCCGTCGACTCAATTAAAATGGCACTCACTGTACATAGTGTATCAAGGTGAGTTGATTCCCAGCTTTAGAAGAAAAAAAAAAGTTATCAATTTTTGAGAAATTTTAAAAAAAAATTTCAAGTCTAATCTTTTAACATTGTTAATATTTTCCTTGACCTCGAGTTTGACCTTTCAAAGTCATCTGAGGTCAACTTCAACATAGCCAAAATATAGGTCATATAAGACTTCCTATATGTCAATAATACAAACTTAATCTCAATCTGCAACCATTTGGCCTCCACAGGCCATCTTGCATATTCATGAAGTACAGCGCCCCCACTAGACCCACTTCCATCGATTCAATCAAAATTGTGCTTGCACTGTACATTGACGGTACCAAGGTAAGTTGATTTAGAAAAAAATTGATCAGGCAGTTTTTGAGAAATAATTTTTTAAAAATTTCTCAGTCCCACCTTTCAAACTGGGGCAAAGATTTCAAGGGCCTATAAAACAGACAAAAATTATTCAATCAAAAATCCAAAACAAAAAAAAAAAAAAAAAAAAACATCTGGAGATATGGTCTAGTACACTGAACAAAAATATAAACGCACAAAGTGATTTTTTTCAAATTATTTTTTATCAAATGGGAAATATTTCAACAAAACAATTATTATTTAATTCTTGCCTTAATATTCAAGCAACAGAAACATGGCCAACAATTTACTGTACACTTTTCATGAGTTATCACAGCCTGAACCCAACAGGGGTCAGCGGGCAGAGTTCACAGCACTCAGTAACGAGTGTGTCCACCATCGGCATCACGTAAAGTGGTACTTCTCCGGCGCATGGAGCTCACGAGGTTGTCAATAATGGCCTGTGGAATGTTGTCCCATTCCTCCTGCAGTGCAACTCGGAGCTGGCATCAGCGTAACGCTCGGCCACACGTCGCCATACGCGTTGTCTGCCATCAGCACAGTAAAGTTGGAATCGCGATTCATCGCTGAATAACATCGTCCTCCACCGTGCTAGCATCCAGCGAAGGTTACGGTTGGCTCAGTCGAGTCTGTACAGTCGACGACCGGCGGTCAGGTCAAGACCTCGGTGCGGTCGGCAGGCTCGGAGGTCTGCCTCCCTCAGGCGGTTTTGGACAGTCTGAGCTGATATCCGCCTGTTGTGCAGTCCGACGGTCTCGTCAGCAGTCCTGGTGGCTGGTCGGAGCCGATCACGGAGGTGCTGGAGCCGCATGTGCCGATCCTGTGTGGGCGTGGTCACACGTGGTCGGGGGCAAGTGGATGATTCACAGTGCTGCCAGTCTCTCTGAATCGACTTCTCAACCGGCTGATGGTAGAATGACGCACTTTCAACTGACACCGCTGTCACAGATATCCCAGCATTCAGCATGCCAATGGCATGCTCCCTCATGACTTGTGACATCTGTGGCATTGTGACTTGTGACAAAAGTGCACATAATGCAGTGGCCTTTTATTGACCCTGGTGCAAGGTGTGCCTGTGAGTTGGTCACGCTGACTGACCAACTCAATGTTATGCTCTATGCTGCTCAGGGGGGGAATAACTCAATGAGTGAGTAATCTCACAGGGAGTGGTCAATGAGAAGTGGGTCACCAGAATTGAGCAAAACAAATCATTCAGTACACCAATAAACAATATTTGTGGGCATTTCTCATTATACGTCAATTTAACTCAGCATTTTTGGATCGTGCGTTTATATTTTTGTTCAGTGTAGTATGTTATGGCAAATTTATATGGAAATTCATCAGGCCAAAAAAAAGAATAAAAAAATGTTCCGGACAGCGGACGCCACACCACGACCCATGGGGCCGGTCAGCTAAAAATAGCCTATATTACTCATGGGCTCATGCCATATTTTCCACATTGTGGATGATGTTTGTCTGGGACTATAGTCATTTTTTTAGAAAAAAAGCAGCGCAACAATACAAAATCACAACGATCATTTGAGATTGAATTTAACTGTGGGAGCATCCTAACACAAAACTGCCTTACCAAGACGAGACAAACATTTTGCTCACACAGGCATAGTCGAATTTGAAATTAGAAATGCCGCACAGGTCAACTCAATGCGCTGTCCTCCACCATAGAAATAACACAAAATTTTATACAGCATATTAGTTGAGATAGTGACTGCATCATAACTGCTATTTTCTTTAAACCAGTGCATGTGCATCCTGTGATTTGCTGTGAGAGAGACCCACAGTAAATTCAAAAACAAGGAAAATATTGAGAGCATCCAACAAGTTTCAGGAGGCTAAAATGTCTTGCTGTTACGTTACAATCAAGGAACCGAGGCTCAGGGAGCATGGTGTGGGGATGTTTCAGTGAATCAAAGACGTCAGTTTATTGCTGGGGACGAAATGCATCCTAAACTAGCAGAAATGGCACTAATCCAGGGTAGGGATTCAGTGTCAGAGAGATCACTTGGCAGCCAAATCTTCAAACACTGTTTAGAAGCAGATCCTTACAGATGAGGCACCATTTATAAGGGCTTATAAAATGATTAATGACAGACCGTCATACACAACCATAATTTAAAATGCATTGAGCAATAAATAAATAAATAAATACATAAAAATAATTGAATTTTCAAAGCAAATACAAAAGGTGAAACAACCATGAATTTTTTTGGAAAATTTATTTTCAACTCATCTGAACATCAGATATACTCGGTAATTGTTGGTCTCAGCAAGAACCGCTTGTACATTTGATATTGATGGTGTCAGAATCCGAAAACAAGCAATCATTCTTTTTTGGTTTGGCTGGGTGGGAATCAGTCGAGGACAGGGTGGCCTACGGTTACAAAACAAATTTAATTCAGTATAGAAATAGCCAAAAGAGGAAAATATTGATTTAAAAAAAACCTTGAGAGGCTCAGGAGACCAGTTTATTAGACATTGGAAACCAAAAGTAACTGTAAAGGAAACCTGCAGCATGAGTTCCATGATAAAGTCAAGGTTTAGGAAAATTACCTGAAGGGCAATGTATACTTCCTTATTAAGCACAGCCGCAAGGGAACAAAATACGCACAGAATCGGTCTAGTGAAGATGCATTTTTATCTCGATTCACTTTTATTTTGTCCATGAATTCAGTTTGGTCTTGGTGTCACATCCACTCAGACAGGACACCGAACAGGACCCAAAGATGAATTCATAGATGAAATAAACAGAACTGTGCAGCCGCATTGCTCCTCTAAAAAAAAAAAAAGTTCCCATTTATTCAGATATGAAAAAAACATGTAAACTTGGAGGGAATAACCGCTCTGAATATGACTTTTTCCAACCCGCAGGAACCAGAGCTAAAGCTTGAGAAAATACACGAGCAGAAGGTAAGATTGTGCTTGCCTTGCAGATTTTTAACCAGAATATAGATGGGGGAAAGAAGCAGCATTTTAAAAATGGTTTGAGCTCCCCCAAAATGAATGGAACATGCAAATGCAGCAATGCTGTATCACAGTGGTTCTGTATCACGCTGGTCCTGGGGACCAACTGTGTGCCTGATTCTTGTTCCAACCATAATTGCAATGCCAGAGTTATAACAAGGGGCTAATTGTTAATTCCACTATTCATGTTTATAAGGATCGTTTACCCTTTTAACGCTAGTGTCAACCAGCTATGTGACCCCTGAGGAGTTCCATATTCAAACTGCACTACATGACAGATGTCATGATTATTGTTGAAAATTAATAAATTTGGCTTCTAATTGGAGAAAGTATGGACACAGTAAAAAAAAAAAAAAAAAAAAAAAAAGCCACGTGGTAGCTAATAGCTGATGACAAGTAAAAAATCGTCTGAAAGGGAAAAAGCGTCACATTCAGCAACACGATTTGGATCCCATCGATTCACCATAGTCTTTAATTTGGCCAGTTAAGTACCTTTTTTGCCAATTCTTATCCAACATTGCACACAGATTAGCAAAACTGTAAATAACCTGTTTAAACATAAAAAAGGCCGGAATAAGAAGTTGTTCAAAATTGTGATCGTTGCGGTGGTTGGAACAAAACCTGGCGTACACAATCGGTCCCCGTGACTGACACTGAGAACCAGTGCTATAACATAGCAAACAGCCCGTCAGACTACGAAAAACACTTTCTTGACAGAGATTTAAGTTTTGCGGGACATTCTAGGAATTTATTTCATGCCAGCGTTAACCAAAAATAGCTCAAAATTGCAGAGCAGACAAAAACTTACATAACGATTGGAGCAGCAAGTCCTGATGGCTAGTTGTTTGTTCAACAATAATAAAAAAAAAAAAATCATTAAAAAAAAAAGTAGGGCGGTAGTTCCAGACTGGTGGAACTTGTAAATCGGCTCTAGACCATTTCTCACTAAATGCAAGACAAATCATTTTTGCACTGTGTGTATGCTAGCCCAGACATAACGTAGAAAATGAGTGGTTTTGGGAGTTAAAAAAGCTCAGGTCACTGGCAAAAAGGAACAAAAAAACAACCCCGTTCATAAAATAAAAAACTACTTCACGCAATTACACCAACTGTAAACATCGATTTGACTCCCAACAAATCAATGCGTACAGTGCACTTCAATGCTCTGCACCAGCCTCACATCAAGAGAGAAAACGGACACTCCTTCAAACGCCACATTCAGTTGTATAACTATAAGAGACACAAATCTTATCAACTATTGGTACAATGGCCAGGGGGCAAAAAAACATTGTGGATCACGGCCGGTTTCAGGCGAAGGTACAGTGTTGGTATTTTCTGTCCCTAATGAACACAGCATGGCACACGCACAAGTACAAACACTATCTATACAAAGGGATGCCAATTCAAAGCTCAGTGATAGGGATGGGCCATTCTATAATTCAAGGGCTGAAGTCCAGCAGATTTTAATGTTGGAGAGAATAGGCAAGAAGACATAGTCAACCCTGTGTTCCTTTAATGAGCCTTGTTACACATCCCAGGCATAATGAGTAAGCCCCGTAATGTAAAATCCTTTGAAGGTGGGCAAACACTGCACATCTATACACTGAGAAATGGCAAGACATATGGAACTGGAGATGGCAGCTTGGATGTCAGTGAACAATCCTTAGCAAGCGACGTACTACTGTAAGAGTTATTTTTCAGCAAGAACTTAGTAATGCACTCTTGGCCCATGAAAGTGCCACCTCTGGTTAGTAAAGCAATTCTAGACAGAGGATTTTGAGCAAAGATATGCACAGGGCCATAACTGCTTCTTCAGCTATACCATCATATCTGTGGACACTTGCTAAACCTCTGAAGATACTAGTGGTAATTTGCTTCTCCCTCTCAGGAGTTGTCTTGACAACAGGAGCAAGGCACGCATTCCTTGGAGGCTCCACTGAAGACAAAATGTTTTTTCCATCTAAAAAATGAGCTTCAACAGCGAATCGTCCGACATTATCCTGTCTCCAGTGCTAACGTGATAGGCTTCTTACTCAACACAACATGCTAATATCAGTCCCCGTTACAGAATTCTCCATCTTTTCCCTGTCCAGAAAAAAATGAAAATAATAAAAAGAGTCACCCATGAAACCACAAGATATTTCTTGAGAAGGGAAAACTGTTCTGCAATTGATTGAAACATCCACAAAAATACAAAAAATTTGTTAGAAAAATTACCTTAAAAAATACAAACTGGCTGTTGGCGTATCCTACCGGAACAGAACAATGGTTTGAATCAAAGAATTTTCCGGAGTTCACTTTTGATCAGCAAATACCCGAACTCCCAAGACTTCAGACAAACATGACTAGCAGATTTGAGTTCGGCAAGCATGTCGTTCGCCCTCTCAATAAATGGGGAGAAATACATGGCCGAATTTCCCTCCTCTACAAACCCACTTCAGATTGGCTCACTGTGAAGAGATGAAGGCAGGAGGTACAGGGTGAAGAATTAGAAACACAACGCAGATGCAAGGACACTGCCACCATTACGGTGCATCACACAATTAACCTGCCAAACACTCCACAGTTTTTGCTGAAACAACCACTCAGTTTTTTAGCACTACGTGCAACCAGGAGAGATGATGTTGTTCATGGGACAGTATCACACTGACCAGTGCCGTTGCACTTTCTCTGGGCTTTGAGGCAGAAAGTTCTCTGGATGGCGAGAGTAGTAGATAGCAATTACACAAGATTATTCTGAAATGGATGGATATATTTATATATTTATGCCATATAGATGCTTTTAATTTTTTATTGTTTTGTTTTTTTATACAGTTTTCCCTGATGGCCTGCAGGGCCGCTGAGTATTACAGAGAACTGAAACAGAATTCCCAAAACGAAAAACAAACGAACAAAAAAAAAAAGGAAAATAAAGATGGAATTGAAGAGTTCTGTCCGTTGAAAGAAGTTAAAAACTTTCCGCAGGGAACCGAGGAATCCGGGTGCAGTTTGTAGGTTTTTCTGTAGTCTCAATCCCGACCACCCCCCCCCCCCCCACCTCATTATCCCAAATGTTCCAAACACCGCTCACAAATTTCCACAGCTGAGGTCTTCACTTCTGCAAGAGAGACAGGGCAACAGTCAGTTAAAACCTTGTTCCTTCAACCCCGATGATAGCATGTTTCAGCACGCAGTCTTCCAAGAACATCCTTCTTCTATTGATACTTCCATTATGAATTACTTTCAACAATTCGCCAAAATTTGCTACAGTTCCGCGGTTCTAGAATAGAAGTCCGAGTTTCCACCTCGTGTAACATACTGAGTAGGATTACAATAAATTACACATACAGGCACCATTATAGGTAATATTACTCGTCTTTTGTAAAGTAGCCAACTTAGTTCCATCCAACAATGTCACGTCATCTTACACTAAATATATTGATTATATTCGACATTATAAGCCAAGGCCAACATCGTAGCGACAAAAAGTACAGTCCACCCAATAAAGCAACTGGATAGAGGGATAAAATACACAAACTGATATAGCCATTCGCTAAACATTAGTTGACTGCCATCTTTACTTGTGAACATAAATTCAGTCTACACTTGAATACAACTTGGTTGCTTCATTTCTAATTCACTACAGTGGCATACAAAGCAAAACTGATGAAAATGGCGCTAGTGTTCAACATGATGGCACACACTGACCTATGTTAGCTTCTTTGCTTTGTTGTAGAGCGAGTCCACCACTTTGCTCATGTTCTGAATGGTCTCCAGGGCTGCCTCGTAGGTTTTGTCAACAGGGGGCTCATCAAATATGATCAACACTCCCTCTCCCTGGTCCAATATTCCTGCTCACACAATGGGGAAAGACCTCGGTTAAGTCAGAGGTTAGGTGACAGAACAAGGTTGATAGAGCTAAAGTGCACATTGACAGAGCACCAATGACTTTGCCTCAAGTCAGACAAAGAATGAATGAAAGAAAGACAAAAAGAAAGGAAGCTGGTGGAAATAGCACTCCACTTATAACCAAAAACGGCTCAGACATCAAGTTATTGCATACAAGACAAACAGGAGTGTGGACATAGATGAGGAACACACAATGAAAGCAGTATTGCAGTTATACTTGCCGTGGAACTTCTTGTCCAATATCATCTGTGACAGTTTCCTTTCAACATCGCCCTGTGAAAAGGTAAACTCAGTCTAATCAAAATGAATCTCAGGCCATAACGGTCAATATATTACATTTTCCCAGCTTGGCTAAATATTCCTACGAGTAGTCCGAAACTTAAACTATCAAGCAGGACCATAACCAGACACAAGTTCACCATAAACTTAAAAATTCATTAAAATATGTGGCCAGGGCTAATAATGTGGTGTTCAAATAGACCAGAAGGCGAATGAACTTTTTTAAATCAGCCATTATCAGTTTTATTAGAATTTAACATCATGTGACAACTTATTCAGCATTGTAGTCGGACATTACATGCCTATCAACGCTAGCCAACAATACATATTCAGAAATTCCAGACTGTAGCCATCTACGGTAACTTCAGACTTAAAGCTTTGTCGCAAGTTCAAAAAATAACTACCTGGCTACAATCAATGTTGGGGGACAAACTTCTTAAGATCATCTCACGCTGACATTGTAAACCCAAATTGTATTTCTGTAAGTTGAAGAATGTATTGCAGGGCTGACTAAAACAGCAGAAAAGGCTGGAGGTATGTCAGAGCAGTTATAATGTTCGCTAACAACATGATACAAGGATGTGTAGCGCAGTCACATCGCCCAGTCCCATTACATGCCTTAACAAGAAGGCACTCAGTGACCACATGACCTCCATCATTGTGAAATTCATTAGCATAGGTAATCTGGATCAGACTTCTCCAAGCATAAAGTATTTGTACAAAGAATGAAACTGACAAATGAGGTGGGTGTTAGTGTCACGTAACACCAGTACTCAACAGTACTGTCTTTCTGCGCATAGAAATTCTTTTGGATTCTAGATCAAGAATACATGTCGGATCTTCACCTAAATTTCATCACTTCCTCCATAGCACATTATTCATCAAAACAAGTTTCAATCCAACCAGAAATGTTTGAGATATACTGTTAACTGATGAACAAACAAACAAAGACCGCTAATGTCATTTTATCTCCTGACAGACCTGTAAAAACAGAAAATTTAAATCTTGGCCCGAATCACTCAGATAAGTTTTTTGTACCCTGAAAGTGCTTGAAAATCCTTGAAGCCTTCCTTTCTTCCATTAAAAAAAGATGATGATTAGAACAAAATAAGCAATATTTTACATGACACATGCATTATTTTTACTCATGACATAATAGACTGCATATTCCCGCTATAGCCATCCACGGAATAAGTCTTTTACAACCGCTAAAGTGTGATATGGGGAGATTACAGATTTTATTTGTTCCCAAGGAAAGCATGGCGTGTTTGTGAAGGAAATGGCAGGGTTCGACACAACTTATAGCCTGCCTATAATGTGCATGGTAAACACCTTGGCAACTCAGCCTGAAGCTAGTAGTTTCCCCATTTTTAAAGGCGCGAGATCAAAGTTATGGAATTAATATGATGAAAATTCTGAGCAGGTTTGAAGGCCCATTGTGCTTCTTTTTTTGATCAAAAGCCTTCAGGAAAAGACAAGTTGGCAAAATTCATGATGAAATCATATCAAAATAAACACAATGAAAGTTGTTGGCCAACTTAAAACTCAAGTTATAAGCATTTAGTTGGTATGTTTTTCTACTTATACCTTTCATGCAATGGACAACAATTCTCTGAATCTCAATTTTATAATTACCCATGTTACAGGAAGGATACTGCAAAATGATGGGTCCTTGTAATGTGTTTTAATCAGCTAAAATGCTTCCACTGATTTCAAATGCTGTGTTATTTGCGCATCATCAATGAATGTAATCCGTTTGTCCCAGCTGACCTCTTTTTTTAATTAAAATAGATGCTGAATATTTTTACAGGCAAGACTGCGATACACAGTGCCATTACAAATTAGCCAATGTTACTATTATTTTCCAGCATTTTCTCCAAGGGTGTAATTTTCTCCAACCCTTTTTGGCTTGTATAGCAATCGGCAATGATAAACAAAGTTGTGTGCAGATCTCTGACTTTATTCAAGTTCTTGAACCAAAAAATAAGATTAAGTTCATCTGCCTACCCGAAATGGACATGGAGATTGTGCTACATAGAGGATCTTCCACAAGTGGGCGTGTTGTATGAAAGTTATGAAACGAGTTTGATAAATTTTGCGTTAAAGCTTGCAACAAAACCAAAATTTACTCATTGAGTTTTATAACTTTCTAATGACATGACTAAGAGTGCAAGATTTTTTTTTATCACATAACTGAATTGCGTAACTTAATAGAAAAGAAATGTAATTTCCACCGGCGCCCATATGTTAGCACTGAGCTAAGGCCACCTCTCTGCTATCTTAATCAGTCACTGAGTCACAGACATTAGCGTCTCAACTAGCAACGGTTTGCAAATTCAGCCAACGGAGCAATCAGCTAATAAACTAATGTTATAAAATGGTCATGAAAAAGTACTGGATGCAGGCTACCTGGCCAAGAAACGTCAACTTATTTTGCCGGTGGCACTAGAGCGGCTTGCGACAGTGCTGAGCCATACCGATTTAACCAACGTTACACTTGGTATTCAATTCGACTGAAGGTGAACAGCGTGACGTAACCCAGCTAATTTTTTCCCCCCTACCCTCTCAGCCAATGAAATTTTCTCAAAAGTGATATGTACCTAGGGTAACATCAAAAATATGTCATGAGCCGGGCCAGGGGTAAAGTACTATAGTTATGTGATAATCATCAATATACTCTTATTATGTAATTTAATACTGTCATTTTGATTAAACTAGATCCATAAAACTGCAACAAACCCCATTTGAGATCAAGAAAGTCACAGTGTAGTTACACTGCTGCCCTGACCGCAAATTTGATGTAAAACAAGCATTTACTACCACCTCTTTGTGAAAACAGATGGACTCATACAAAAAAAAAAAAAAAATAAATAATTCAGAGTGGTCCAAAACCCTCACCTGGCACTTGCTCTTCCTAATTACCACATAATAAAGATAAACGGACCGCACTGGTAAAGGTAATGCATCAACCAATCAGAATGATCCACCAGAATGATACAATTTATGGATGAAATACTAGCTGCCAGAAAAATATACAATACAAAAAGATTAGAATGAAACCTTACAAGAACCAGAGTCAATGTACCACCCTGCCACAAACAACTAGTTTTCCATTAAAGAAATGATAGTGTCACCAAAAATCGGCTGCTTTAAAAGACGTAAGGGGTTCGTACCTTTGATAGTTTGATTAGACTTGATATGTGCTCTATCTGCAAAAAAAAAACAAAAAAAACAACAGAGGCAGAGGTTAGTGAACAGAAGGGGTCATTTTAAACCATAGATGGAGGAAAAATAAAAAATGAAAAATTTAGAGCACATTTGGTGGCCTGCTCTGATAGATGAGTGCCACCTACCTGTACCCTGGAGAAGGGCTCGATGACGCGGATGAGGTTCTGTTCGAGCAGGTTGTCATAGAGCTTGGCCAGGTGGGTGTTGATGATGGGGTCGTCCCTAAGCTCTGCTCTGTATTCCGTCAAGGCCTGAGAACAAAGATAGATTATGCAGCTAAAACTTGTCACAAGAAAACAAGTCAATACACACGATATTCTTATGTACAGATAAAATCTTACTACTATTAACCTTCTTAAAAAAATAAATAGAAATTAAATGGTCAAATTGACAGATTTGCTAGAGGGCTAAGGAAATGTCACCGGCAAGCAGCAACTTAAATTAAGCAAACACATTGGATTTGAGATAAATGGGATTTTCACTTGCCTAACAAGACTTGGATGTTCATTAAGACGAGAATCCTTTGTAAGCAAACAACCAAACGAATATTTCGTAGCTATTTTGTGGAAATTATTATGACATTTCCAGTTTTATTTTATACAACTGTACAAGCGTGATAATGTCATGATGCGAGAGAGTAAAACCCCTTTCACACTGGACGCGGAGCGAATTTTTCGCACAACAGATAACATTCAATGTCAATGTGGCGTGTTCCCGTCTTCGCATTGACTTTGAATGTAATCTGTTGTGTGAAAAATTCATTTCGCGTCCGGTGTGAAAGCAGCTTTAGGCATAATCTGAGGTACACACCTTTTCAAAATCTGCCAAGGACCTGTTCTTACTGGCGAGCGCCACACATTTCAGTGCATCTGTCTGTGGAAAAGAACATCATCACCAACTTCAACTGGCTTTAGTTCAACTTGAAACGCATACAAAACGGCCACAATTAAACCTGGCGAATGGTGTAAACCCTCACAAGGAATTGTTTGTTCCCCAGACCAAAATTGACATTGCAGCCAAAAAGAAAAGTGTCAGGGCAACAGAATGAGCATTTTTAGCAGATTCTAAAAATTAACAAATAGTAGCAATAATGCAGCTACAAACACCAAGATCATATTAGTCAGTGATTGTGTTTGTATTCATCATTGTTTTTTTACAATGTTCCTGGTCAACTCAATATTGTCATTTGTGAACAACATATTTGCATACATTCTGTCTATTGTGAAAACATTAAATCATTTAAAAAAAAAAAAAAAAAAAAGTTACCATACAAACTTAATGAAATAGGTAAAATGTCCCACTTGCTCCCAAATGTCATTCTTTCCATTTCCAGGAGCCCCATAAACATTAATCAACTGTAAAACATTAAATGCAAATGCTATTTGCGGATAATTTTTCCCATGGCAGCAATTTCATTTGTTAACCGTATAATATTGCCAATCCATTCAGCCGACTCGTCCATATGCAGTAATACAGCGAGTGGAGTGACGCCAGTAACTACTGGACAAAGGCCTCCGTCGACAAGTCGTAATATCAGCTCCTCGTGCATGAAGCTTAACTATATGAAATAATGAACAGGGCACAAAAACACCCATTTTAAAGGGACTTGCATTCCCTTGCAAATGCTCAGGCTCAGACAAAAGGATTTTTGGCAAATTTTTGGCAAATTCGAACAATTCAACAAACTTTAAGGAGCATTTTAGATCTCCACTGCTTTGAATGACCTTATGTTATTGTTACACAGGCAGGAGAATGGTTACGTGAAGGACAACAATGGAAATGAGCTTCTTGCATTTATTTTTGGATTGCTTATTGGATCAGTATTAGATGATGTGCAGCTCGATTTTCATGTCCTTTTTCAAATGACTATCAAGTAAAATCAATAAATTAGATAGTCATTTTTTGCCGAGTAAAAAAAAAAAAAAAAAAAACGAGTTGCACAAAGTGGGAGCATTTATCCAGTGACCTTTGACCCAGATGAACCAAACACAGTGGATACACAACAAGATATTGGTATAAACACAAGCTGAAAGTTTGACGCCATTGTGCCAAGCGGTTGTTGAGCTCTCATCCTCACAAGAAAGCATGACGCCACCGTAAACGCTGACAAAGACGGGAAACCATTGATCAACGCTTTCTGGTGTAAGGTTACACAGATGACTAACTGAGATCGCCACGAAGGGCATAACTACAGTGCAATCAGAAAGTATTCATAACCTGTCACACTTTCTCTCTGTTCCATAACAGCCTTGTTCTATAATGGATTCAAGGAATATTTTTAACCCTCATTCTACATGCAATGCTCCATTATTACACAGGAAAAATGAGGGTTTATACTTTTCTCAATTGTATTAAAAAGAAATAACAGAAATACTTTTACATACATGAATAGAATATTCAGTTCCTTTCCTCAGTGCATAGCTGAAGCACCTTCGGCAGCGATTACAGCCTCAAGTCTTCTTGGGTATGACGCTGAAATCATGATTTCAGGATTTTCTGCCATTCTTCTCTGCAGATCCTCTCAGGCTCTGTCAGGTTGGTTGGGGAGGGTCAATGCACGGCTATTTTCAGGTCCCTCCACAGATGTTCGATGGGCTTCGCGTCCAGACTTTGGCTGGGCCACTCAAGACCTTTCACAGACTTGTCATGAAGCCACTCCTGTGTCGACTTGGCTGCATGCTTCGGATCATTGTCCAGTTAGACCTCTGCCCAAGTCCAAGGTCCTGAGCACTCTCGAGCACGTTTTCATCAAGGATGTCTCTGCGCTTTTCCTCCATGAGGCTTTCCCTTGATATGGACAGTCTGAGTTTCTGCGGCTGACAAACATCCCCATAGCATGATGTTGCCACCATCATGCGTCACTATAGGAATGATACCAGACAGGTATGAGCAGTGCCCGGTTTCCTCTAGACACACGCATGGCATTCAGGCCAAAGAGTTCAATTTTGGTTTAATTAGATCAGAGAATCTTGTTTCTTGTGATAGGGTAGTCCTTCAGGTGTCTTTTGGCAAACTACAAGTGGGTCGTCATGTGTCTTTTAGTAAGGAGTGGCTACTGTCTGGCCACTAAATGCCTGATTGGTGTAGAGTGCTGCAGAGACAGTTGTCTGTCTGGAAGGTTCTTCCAT
This sequence comes from Gymnothorax javanicus, assembly GCA_029692085.1. Classification (NCBI taxonomy): domain Eukaryota; kingdom Metazoa; phylum Chordata; class Actinopteri; order Anguilliformes; family Muraenidae; genus Gymnothorax; species Gymnothorax javanicus. The sequence goes on from CM056200.1 coordinate 108,329,426, forward strand.
TTTTGCAGAGAAACTCTGGAGCTGTGTCAGGACAATCATAAGGCTCTTGGTCACCTCCTTAACCAAGTCCCTCTGCCCCGATTGTGCAGTCTGACGGGTGGCCAGCTCTACGAAGAATCCATGCAGTTCCACACCTCTTCCATTTAAGAATGATGGAGGCTCCTGAGCTCTTTTGGGGCCAGTTTTATACCCTTCCAGAGATCTGCGCCTTCACACAATCCTGTCTCGGAGGTCTTCTGATGATTCCTTCAACTTCACATGGCTTGGTTTTTGCTCTGGCATTTACTGTCAATGAGGGACCTAATGTAGACAGGCAAGGCCTTTACACAGCCTTCCAATATCATGCTGGAATCAATGGAATTCAGCACAGGTGGACTCCACTCAAGTAATACAAACACCTCTAAGATAATCACTGGAAGCAGGATGCTCTTGAGTTCAAATTTTGAGCATTATATCAGAAGGGTCTGAAAACTTATGTAAAAGAGATACTTCAATCATCTCTAAACACCGAGTTTTTGCTTCATCATTGTGGAATATTGTGCGTAAATTGCAGCAAGAAAAAAAATTACTTGAATCCATGAGGCTATACTGCAGAATTAAGCCGTTATGTAACAAAACAGAGAAAATGAAGGGTTTTGAATACTTTCTGAATGCACTGTAGGCAGGCCCTCAATTAGTAATGCATGTAACTTTACACCAAAAAGGGTATATCACTATTGGTCCCACAGGAGAACTGGAATATCAGGCTTAAAATGGGGGATTGGATCTTACCTGTCGGCCTGCATAGCGCAAGGCCAGTTTGCCGCTGATCAGAGCCTGTACATCCTCCGGCCTACAAAAGGCAGAAACGGACAGGTTAACTGCCAACAATTCTCCATGAACCACAGCCTCAACGCTCCACTTGTCAAAGCCAAGACAGTCAATGAGCCGTTCCCATAGACTCCCATCTCCATTTCACAACAAACCAAAACGGTATTTTTCGAGGCAACTCTGGAAGTGAACTCTCCTGTGATCAGAAAACCAACAAGCTATAATTCCAACGTGAAGATGCCCTGTATGCCACATTTGTACGCTTACAGGTTTACCAAGTAGGATTTGTCGACTGCAGTTTGTAAACACAACATTCAAAGCTGGCCCCTCCTCCTTGGCTCCATGACTCCGGAAGTGCTATGTTGCAGTGCAAATGCCATGTCCTGCCTTCTCACCCTGAATGCTTTTATAGGCTGGAGGCTACACGGAAATGTCTCGAACAAGAAAATATAAAAATAAAATACAAGCGGACAGCAGAGTCTTTGTAGTTACAGACACGACCACATGGTTCTCGTGGGTCATAAGTGATGACTGAGGGGGATTATTTTTGTATGAAATCCAACTAAGGACACCTGTAAGATTTACTCCAAGGTATGCAGCAGTTCTGAAGTGCAAAAATGAACAGTAAGACCTTAGCACAGGGCTCTAGTCCAGTGGTAGCCAATCCTGTTTCTGGAGTCCTACCAGCCTTTAAGATTTCCCACCTGCAATTTGGAAAAGCAGCCCAACGAAGGCTTGGCAGTTGAATGAGATGGCCTTTACGAGGCCCTCCGACACACTGTCTGTTACCACTGCTTTAACCCTTTCACTTCCATGAGTGCCACACGATAACCTGTGACTATACCCAGGGTTCGGTCCAGGACACTCAGAGTGCTGAATGGGAAATTTCAGCCATCTCCTATGCGGAAAATCTGCCTTCCACGAGCTACGAAGCATAATACACATTACTCATTAAATATGAGGAGCGTAGGTTTAATCTGAGAGTTCGAAAGAATATATGTAATGCGAGCGCGCGGCTGGAAAAATTTTTGCGACAATTTGAAAGCAAATATTGCCTCTGAGTCACCAGAGATTACAGTGTTTCTTTGATGTGCTCCAAGGTGCGTAGCGAGATGCCTCTAATTTTCATAGATAGATGCCGTATTAATAAACTTTTTTTCTATTCTGTATCCAAATGCTTTTGATTAAATTTCTGAAGACTACTTAACTGTCATTTATGTTTCAAACATTTCTTCAGAGGCGCCCGTTGGACAGAGAACAAGGAGGGCGATAAACGTCTTTAAACTGCTTCCTAGTCTTGATCTGTTTTCAGTTGTTTTCCTTGAGAAAGGATACTTTAACCCTCCCTTCTCAGGTGTAGCTAATTGTCTTCGTTAAGACGAGAGATAAAACGCGTCAACTGAAGGCAAAAAAAAAAAAAGTGCGCATTTCAATCTTTGTTTTCAATTAAACAATCAAGAAGCTAGGGTTTGATGGCTGGCTTTGTAAGATGTGGCAAAAGTTAACGCGGAAAATCCATAGTAGTTTTTTTTTTTTTTCCCCCACGAAGGGTTACCTATTAAGGCACGTGAATTAAACATTTTTAGTGAATTTATTATTCACTCACCTTGACATTTCAACTTTGTATTTAACCGCCAATGGATTATTCATATTGTTGGAAAACGTGTTAACCAAGAGCAATGATTAAAATCGGGTCAATAATCTCATCCGTTTCAAGGTATGTTTTCCGCCCCCTCGGTCTTCCGTCCACCAACCGCCATGGTTAGATTAACTGATAGATTAACATGTAAAGAATGTTACTGTCCTCGACAGAGATTTATTTAGTTTTATGCTGTCGTTTATAAAACAAGAAAACTTTTCTCTCGACATGCGAAGCACAGCGCTACAGAAATCAATCACCCTGCCCAATTATAATTGCCTGTCTTTCATTAGATTGAGACGACCGCACCGATCATTCCCCCATAGCCTCAGATTAAATTCGCCCATGAATACCCAGCACATGCGGGCTCGGATGGCACTTGGTGTTTCCATCACTGTTGGGCAGGTTTCTCGAAATCAATGATGACCAGCGCAGACGGGGCGTGGGTCAAAAACGAAAGTTTGTTATTCTGACAATAACAAGATTTAGGGTCATTTATGTTTTGTCTCAAGGGATTTTATTGGACCCTGGATGCATTCATTTTAACCAATCTTTGAAAAAATAGCGCTGGTCGGGAAAAGCACAATCTGGACTGAGTGGTGGTCGGTGGATTCTGAGTGCTGGTCGGTATATTCCGAGTGCTGGTCGGGGCCGATCACCGCCGACCGGCATCGGCAGAACCCTGTATAACCAATCAGATCTTTAAAATATGAACAGAAATATGCCATTTTATTTCAGTCTATTAACTTTTTTTATATATTTGACACCTGAATATTACACTTATTTTAAAAGGGTCTCTCTTTTTTTTTTTTAAAGATTTTTTTTTTTGGAATTTTTCCTTTGTTCGACAGTTGTACAGTGTAGAGAAACAGGAAGGTTGGGGAGAAGACATGCAGCAAATGACCTGAGCCGGAATCGAACCCAGATCGTTGCGGGAAGGACACAGCCTTTATGGTACGCACACTTAGACCGATGAGCCACCGGGGTGCCCTTAAAAGGGGTCTCTTAAAAAAAACTAATTAATTAATGAATAATAAATAAATAATACATTTATGACAAGACCGAGGAGATAGAGATTTTAACAGCCTCAAAGTATGCACTGTTTTGAGCCCCAAACTAAAAGACATAGTCCACATTCCAGTAAATCATTCATCCCAATACCATTCAGTCACAAGAATGACCTCAGCATTTTGTTAGAAAGTCTTTACACTCAGAATGAGCTGACCAAGAGGATAAATGGAAATTGAGATGAGGGTCTGGTAAGAGGCTGACTGGAAACATTTCAACATTCGATGGCCCATATTGATTACTTTTCTCCAGTTAAAGTTAAGTTACGGACCAGGAAGGACTACACCCAGATGAAACTTTTCTACTCACAATGGTTTCATGAATACGGCCCAAAACCATTACATTTACAGCTTAAACCTAAGGGCACCAACTTAACATAACACATGGAATAAAAAGATACATAACTAGAGTTAGACTCGCGAGAGCCCATACCTCCGCCAGCATAGCAGGATTTGAACTTTGGCTTATATCTCAGCCGTACTTTGGCCTAGATATGCCAAAATTTAATCACTTGTTCCTCTGGTGCTACTGTAACATCCTGCAAAGTTTGGTTAAAATATATACAACCGTTCTTCAGATATCCTGCTAACAGACAGACAAACAAATAAACGGAAGCAAAAACATAACCTCCTTGGCGGAGGTAATAACACTCACGAGCTGAGCATGATCTTGCACAGCAGCATGTATTTGAGCGCAGTTATAGCTCGGGGGCTGTCGATGGAGTCATAGCCTTCGAAGGCCTCATAGAAGTAGGAGTACGCAGTCTTCCAGTCCTTCTCTTCAGCGGCATGAATAATCCCTGTGGAGAGCACAGGATGTCATCAGTTTTCTCTAAAGTGGTGCCAAATCAGCACATCTGAAGACGGTGAGGTCTTAAGACATTATTTCGATAGATTTACTAGTCACAGTCCTTGGGTCAGGCTAATGCATCTTAAAGGACCTGCATTAGGCAAGATAGAGGTCCAATTTTTGTATTTTAAGTCGCCATCTTAAATTTGACTAATGAGGTTCGCTTATTCCACAAACAAATCGTGAAATGTGGAAAATTGACTCAATTCAGCTATATTTTACTCATATTTAGCATAATAGCAATAGAAATAAGATCCAAATAAGATACTAGCTCAGGCGGACTCAAGGTCTCGCAGTATCATCCCCCGAGGACGAAATCCTGTGATTTCTTTATGATGTCGATACAGTTATCGCACTCGCTCCAAACACAAAGCAGCACGCGTATATTGATAGCAGGGCAAACGGTGGCGATGCGCTCACCAGACTGCATGTCCAGGGCCGCCTGAAGCTTGGGCGGGCAGTAGATGGCGTTGGCCGTGGTCCTGGCTGAAGTGAGGGCTGCTCGGGCCTTGGGAAGGTTGCTGAGCGCGTGGTAGGTCTTGCTCTCGAGCAGCTGCACCTCCACCAGCAGGGCCTTGTCGTCCATTTTCTTCAGCTCCTGCAGCAGCTGAGAACCTGCGGAGAGGAAAACAGCAGCTGAACACAACTGCTGCCAAAGAGCCGAGTGCTTCTGGTCTTCAACCTTCCCTTTACCCGAGAGTCAGGTGTGACAACAAACTAACAGCAGTTCATCAAATGGGAGACGGGAAAACCAGGTCCCAATCATGTTTCAAGAGACAGATTTGAAATGACCGTTCTAGAAAAGCATGGAGACAGAATCGGTCCCCATTTTAGAACGCTGAAGTTTGGAGAAAGAAATAATGCGTTTTTCAGATCATTCATCCCAGCTTAATTCAGCTGTAAGCGTAACTCGAGCGATTTGTTAGAAAAATTTTGCAGTTATCGCGAGCCGACAGAAAGGAAAGCAGTTAAAACTGGAGAGTGAGATGAGAGTCTGGTAAGAGGCTGACGGGAAACATTTCAACATTCAATGGCCCATATTGATCACTTCTGTCCAGTTAAAGTTAGGTTAGGGACGAGGAGGGACTAGTGCTAGATTACACTTTCCCACTCTGAGTGGTGTCATGAACCATTAAAATTTCAGCCCAAACCTAAGGGCACCAACTAAACACGTTACACATTGAACAAAAAGCCCTTTCTGTGAAGCTCTTATTGTCCTTGCTGTGGCCAGAATAAATACTGATGAGGAAAAGCTGGCAGAATATGGTCACAAGCAGGGCAGTGGAAAGGCAAACCAGCGGCAACTTACCGAGCAACAGAGCCTCCTGGTACTTCTTAGTGTCAAAATACAGGGAAACCAGACGAGCCTGCAGACAGAGAACAGTAAGCAAGTTCTGGGCGTCAATGCTACATGCATCATCCGAATTTTCACCAAAACTAGGCAAAATACGATGGGCTATTTTCACAAACTAATATTATGTGGACCTCCTGCCACAGCCAGTAATGCTGGGATTCGAACACCCGACCACAGGGCTCAAAGATAAACGCCCTTTAAGTTACACGTCTAATCTGATTTTCACCCATCTTAACCAGTCTAAATTTTAAAATGCCTCTACAAAAGGTGGGTAGACTGGTGCCTGACAAAACCCTTGTGATCAAACTTATTTTTTGCAGACAACCTCCAATCCCATTAGCATTAGACCCAGAACACCAGCAGCCCGTCTGCACGCCTGGCTAGAGGAAGCGATGGAGTTGTGTGCCGGGCGGGTGGACTCGCCTCTAGAGCCTGGCGCAGGAAGGTCCTCTTCTCTGCCTTGGCCCACTCGATGCACTCCAGACAGAGCTCCACCTCCTGCCCCGTGGCCGCCTCCATGTCCAGGAAGAGGTCGAGCAGTGAGCGCACCAGACGGGCGGCCTTCGCCTTGCTGATGGAGATCAGGAACGGCCTCACGTACTTCAGCAGACCTCCCAGCTCTGCAGGGGAAGCCAAACAGTCAGAATGTGCAGCTCTGCTACGGATCAATAACACGGACACTCGGCACTCAGAATCACAGGATGCAGATCTGAGGAGGCTGCCTGTACATGTCAGGATTAAATGCACAAACGAAATTAGACCCCTTGTAAGCATTACTCCATACAAGCCACCAAAGGTACAAGGGCATGCAACCATCATCCCATGGCTTGTCGAGGTTTTTCCTGATTAGGGAAATTTTTGGCGACCATCAATGCCTCATCCCGCGGCGCCGAAGAAGTAAAAGTGAAAATAACAAGGGCGAACACCTGACTGATTTTTCTTCCCCCCCAGTTTGGTGCAATATAGGGGTGTTTCTAGACATAGGCCATCTAGGCAGGTTGCCTAGGGCACCATCTGCACCCACCACCCCGAGAAAATTGCCCCTAAAAAAAAAACGACAAAGCAAAACCTGCCCCCCCGAACAACAAAGCAAAGGAAAATATTGCCCTAATCCCTCGTTGCAATCAAAGCAGAACATCCCAAATGATTTGATAGCATGCTGGTCAGCATGTGAGGAAAGCAGTTTATCCGAATGACATACCGTGGCTAAATTTTTGTTCCCTCGGCCAGACCAACTGTGACAATCACACTAGCGTCAAGCTGGCAGAATCGAAAATAAGAACTTAACATTGCCAACTCTGGACCGTGATAAGCGAATTGGCGATAGCTGATTATCTGTTTAAATATTACAAAGTATATGCTCATCAACAAACCTATGCAGTTGTCGTAGCTCGTCTATGATGGCAAACAAATTAAACTATCGAAAGTATCCCCCCCAACTGGACAATGATACATTAAACACTGACCATATTATGGGACCAAAATAACCATCTTCAAATGCATGGGCTTGCCTGAAAACTACTGCTTTCACTTTACTGTCCAGATACTGTCTGATGGTTAGGCTACACCTAAATTCCAGTATGTGTGACTGCAAATATAAGTCTGAAAATTAATGCATTATGGGGGCTTCACCTCCAAGCCTACTTTTCAGCCAGGAAAAACCCTGCTTGTGTAATGCATATGTGCCCCAAATGCTCGATGCCAAGAATCCCCAAAGCAGGCCCTCAAACCCACATACTGCCATGATTTTCCTCTCTCCTCCCAGGTCATTTACAAAACAATTACTGCAAATAATTTGCCAAAGTGGGTTGATGCATGAAAGCCGTGTTACACTGAAAACAGTACAACAGTACATTTTTTTATGCTAAACCACATGGTTTTTATTTTTCAAAATAAATATTGCAAATTTTCTTGCAACATAATTCTTACACTGCCATGCCCGAGCGTCTCTAGAAAAGAAGTCGTCTTTAAGGCAGCACATGTTGCTTGAAAGTTTCAGTGTACTTTTTAGCATTGTTGGTGCGTTCACTGAAGTGCAAGTTACCCTTGCCAAGGGCACTGACACAACCCCATACCCGGACAGAGCATGGCTTTTGAACTTGTAGCTGGTAACGGACGGGATTGTGCTTTTCTTCTTTGGTTTGGAGTGCACAGCCTTCATTTCTTCCTGAAATATTCATTCATCTGACCGCAATACGCATTTCCAGTGTGTGAGGATCCAGAGGAGATGCCTCCAAGCCCACAGACGTTGACGGTGCTTCAGGTCACTGTTAACACAAGGCTTCCTTTTTGTACAGTTCAGCATTAACTGGCATTCCTGGATGCAACAACGCACTGTAACACTGGACAAAGGTTTACTCTAAAGTAATCCTCAGCCCATGTGGGTCCATCACTTACAGATAAATGACAGCTCTTGCTTCAGTCCCGTCTGAGTGATTGGGCATCATTGTAGGCTTGTGCCCTTGCCCTTCATGCACAGATTTCTCCACATTCCTTTAATCTTTTTAATTATGTCATTCACCATAGAGGGTGAAATATCCAAATCCCTTCATATCTTTCTTTGAGGCACATTTATTTAAACGTTTCAACGATTTTTCTCATGTTTAGAGGCAAATTGGAGGTCTTGGGCCAATCTTTACTCCTGAAGAACCAGGCATTTCCTGGATGCTGCTTTTGAAACTAATCATGATTACAATCTCCTGCTGAAATCTGCCATTTCAAATCCGATCATTACTGCATTGTTTTTTTTTTTTTTTTTTTTAAATCTCACTACAAGTTCAAAATTTCCATCCCGACTTTTTTTTTTTTTTTTTTTTAATGTGTCGCAGGCTGGAATGGCAGGAATGGATGTGTATTAACAAATAAAATGAGGTTGAAGAGACATACCATAAAATATATTTAAAGTTGCATCTCGTCATCACTGTCAGCAATAAAATGCATGTCATAGAGAATCTAGAAATCACTATTTTCCGTTTTCATGTGCATTTTCCATACCATCCCAACCCCTCCGAGTTTTGGTCGTAGCATCATCTACTGCTTTTGCTCCTGGCCCTGTATACCATAACTACTGGCAGCTGCCCAGCAAGTAATCATAGCCCAGCACCTAAAAGGACACAATATTTGACATGGCAATAAGGCTCAGAGACCATGGCTGCCAAAGAAAGAACTGATCCTGAGTAATTGATTTGCGCTGCAAACGCGACAGAGGATTGGGAGTGTCGCCAGTCAAAGGCAGCTGACTGGAAGTCAAATGGATTCCGACTCCTAGTGAGCCTGATGGTACATTTCAACCAAACTCAAAGCCAAATTTTGCCTCACTTTACTCGCACAAGTTGTACCACAAGATCACTTTTATTTTCTCGCTTTGAAGATCTGCAGCTCTGGTCGTGGCAAAACTGCATTCACTTCTATTGGGGCACTTCTTCGAAGATAACCAGTTAACTACCATAATGTTGCCAAGCTATTGTCACACACATTTCACTCCATAATAAAAGTCTAAAGACTTTGTCGCTTACATGGCTATTCAGACTGCAAAGAATATTCAAAATGTTCAAACTCTTTGGTATGCAAATGTGAAATATATTGGTAAAAATATTACTCCTAGTGATCCAAAAGGGTCTTTGGCAGAAAATAGCCAAAATGTTTACATGCACTGAAGATTTCTGAAACTGAATGCGGATCAAAGTTGGCACTAAATGGTCACAGGTCCCAAATAACCCCTGGTAACTGAAAAGGATTGTTTTTTGGCCTCAAATATCTAAAATGTTTTTGAAAAAAAAAAAATCTGGGAAGTGGGACTGGATTGAAGTTGGCCCGAAATTTTATTTTATTTATTTATTTATTTTTTTAAATAAATTTGGCATCTCCAATCCCACCCGAATCTGGAATGCCCAGTTGGTGAACTATGTACAAGGTTTGCTCGTATGCGACCCCTTGCTGCCAACTCAGGAGAGCGAAGACAGTTCACGGCTCTCCTCCGAAGCACGTGCCTGTCAACCACCGCTTCTTATTCACTCATTGGCCGAATCTTCGCAATTTCAGAGCAAGGGCGGAGGATACCCGGACATGAACAGGCTTACGATCTTCCTGATGAGCGCCCGTCTGGCCAACAGGAGGCACTTGAGGAACGAACAAGGCAACTATTATTTTCCCTCCCCGGCAGTCCCTTCCCAATTTGCAACCCAGTAGTGCAATAGCCAATTGTGCGCTACTCTGAAAAAGCTGCTGACCACTGCCGGCTGGTATGAGGCGGAGATCGAACCCGCGACGTGATAGTCACTTCTGCTTCGCAACACAATGCTTTACCAAGTGAGCTATCCGGCAGCTCAGAAATGTATTTTATTTAATTTTTTTATTGAACCTTCATTTAATCAGATAAAACTCATTGAGATCGAGACCTCTTTTACAAGGGTGACCTGGCCAAGAGGTCAGCAACACACGTCATAATAAACAATACATTTCAGTGCCAGATTACAACAATAAGTTAAAACAAACAGTACAAAAAGTGCATAGGTATTTGCAGACAAATTGCTGGAAAATGACTCAGAAACAAATTTATAAACACAGGCACTGTTGCGTGGTCTCACAATGGCCCTCATTTATCAAACGTGTGTACACCAAAAAAATGGGTGTACGCCAAATCTCCCGCAAGGATCAGCATTTATCAATCTGAACGTGAGCGAACGGTCCGCAAAAAATCTCACGCCAGGTCTGACCAGGTGTACGCAGATTTGAAACCAGCGAACAACATGCAGGAACGAGTGCAGCTGTCAAAATGAGTAATAAACCATATGCAGCAATGCGGACGTCATGCTGTTATTGCTCTTATTAGTAAAATGAATAAAAAGGCTAAATAGATAAATAGGCTAAATTAATAAATGAATGATTGAATGAATGAATAAATAAATAAGACACCTCTGTTGAGAAATTATTTAAACTTATATTTTGGGACAACCTGCTTGTCAGGCCAGACGGCTGACAATTACAATCAATTTGATTAAGGGCAATGCGTGGCTTGGCAAATATGCAGTGTGGTATGTCAGATGCTCATCCAGTCAGATATATAGCTACTGAACAACAAAAAACGCAAGTTGGCCTAATTAAAGGCAGACTGGAAAATAATTTTGCGCGTAATTATTTTAGAAAATCAAATTTATTATTTATTGCGCGTGCACATTTACTCTCGTTTCATCAAATTTTTCTTTATTTTGCGGTCACTTTGACTGAGTAACCATAAGAGTACATTAACTAACTAGCTAACTTGCGTTTCTTTTGTTGCTCAGTATATATAGGCCTATGGACACTTTGACCGTGATCACATGTTGACAATGGCAGATCTTTTATTGTTAGAGGAATAAGCTTCTGTCCGACGTGAGAGGTACTGTCGGCACAGAGAAGGTCTCCTCCGGGAAAGTGACGAGTGGCTGCTCGTTTTGTGTGGAACCCAATAAAATGTCATGGAGTAATACTAATAAAAGTACAACGAAGAGTGATCTCTGCAGACTGTATTTTAACAATACACTCATGCAGCTCCAATCGAGGCGGTGGGGACTCATACGCTCCTCGAACTGTGACAGCTGGAGGTTGGAGTCTGGTTGGCCTCCACTGGTCCGTGGGCTGCTGAGCCTGAGCGTCAAAACCCGTTTTTTGGTGGCGATCTTAAAATCGGGCCACTTTTTTTTTTGCCAATTATGTAGGCTATGAAATATCATGGATCTATTAATTGAATTTATTAAGGTCGATGTTATTCGAACTTATACGTGTGGCCAATGCTGAATTTTTTTCTTGGCCACACTTATAGGTGCGCCAGTTGATGACCATTCCAGTGCCGCTTATAGAAAGTACCGCTTAAAATAAGTTTGGCCAAGAAAAAAAATGTTAGCTTTGGACACACTTAAAATAAGTGTGGGCAATGGAGAAATGTGCATCTTGGTCACACTTATAAGTGCGTCTAACGCGAATTTCGATCCATTTTTGTGCTTGGACGCACTTAAATAAGTGCGAATAGTCGCTTCGATTTATTAATGAATTAAATCAAACGTCTGCTGCACTCCGGTTTTCCACCCCAACGGGGTTTACCGCAGCAGCAATAGTTTTCCAAACTGCAGCCTTCTGGGATCCCTTTATGCTACTCTTAAGGCTTCCAAATAAAATTATTTTGTTTTTCTCCACCTCGGACGTGATAATTTATATTTCCTCCTCAGTGAAGTTCTTTCTTCTTTGCCGTCTTTCGAGAGTCCATGTCGTAAAGTGGGCAGGATTATGCCTCCCCGAGCATGAATTTATAGGGGCGTGTCATGTAAATTACGATGGTTTCAGCCGCCAGATTTATCAACGCCACGCCAGTTCTACACCGAAATCAGCGACGTACACACTTTTAGCAAATCAGACGTGACACCGGGCGAACGCTGATATTTACACCAGAATCTACACCAGATCCTACGCAAGTTTGATAAATGAGGGCCGTTGTCTGTTATTTAAGACCGAACAAAATGCTCCATGTGAGATGAATTCAGACAATTTTAAATCAGTCTGGAGAGTATTCCATGCAGAGGGGGCAGCAAAACTGAACACTTTCTTCCCCAATTCAGTCCTAACTCGAGGAACAAGCAGATGAACAATGTTGCTAGAGCGCAAGGCATAGTGGCTTTCAGATCTTTGAAGAGCAGCACATAAATAAGGAGCTAAGCCAAGCAGAGCCTTATAAATGCTCCCACATGACCCCTGGTGACCCACAATGTTCGTATTTTGGCACATAACATCCCAAAAGTTGACTCAAATTTAAAAATTGTGAATGTTGAGCTGGATTGAAGTCAGCCCAAAATGGTGCCAGATGACCCCTGGTGACCCCAAAGGTCACTTTCCTCTCAAAATTACCTGTTTACAACTTTTTTTTAAAGTTGTTCTACCTGTATAATAACCTACCTCTAATTTGCAGCGACAAGAAGTACAAGACAAGATGTATTTCATAACTCATTTATAGATTGACTCTTTTTTAAGGTTATATAATTTCCCAGAGGTTTAATGCTTTTTTGCATGTTTTTGTACTTCAAAATTCCTCTCTGTCGTAAAGTTAAACAAATACTTAAGGACAAAGTATTGTAAAACAGTAAAATGTTCTGCCTGTAATTCATATCTTTGTTGTTGTAAGCGTTAAGGGACCAAAAAAGAAGTTGTTTTATTCATTATATATTTTTTATATATCGGTTATCGGAATTTTTTTCTGCCAAATTTCGGAATCGACATCGGCCTCAAAAAATCCATATCAGTCGGGCCCTAAAACAAACAATTTACGGCACGTAACTAAAAAGAAAAGATGCCAGCAAAATAAACCAGGCGCCCAATATGAGGTAAAACAAAAGAAAAAAAGCGCAAACAAACAAACATAAACATCATTTTAGGCCGTAAAAACGTATAAAAAACTAGTTTCTTTAGTACATTTTATACACACGGCAGTAGTTTCATTTACTGAAAGAAAGCCGTCGGATACTTATATCCCGATTACACCGAGTTGCTTCAGCTAAAAGCGAGAAGCACTCGCACAAGCAGTCCATCAAATCGGAGAGTTCTTCGAAGACATAAAAGCAGCTTCAGCGTCTTTGTGACAGGTGAATAGCTGAGGTTTCCCGTCAACCATGACTCCCAAAGTATATGGATACCAGAGAGAATATTTCAGATTAAGTTCTGAGTCTCCGTTTAACTGTGTCAAACCATTGGCGTTTCTTCACAAGTTCAGCGTTGAAATCAGGGTATATATACTGGACAAAGAAAATTAGGGATCACCCCAATTTTCGAATTTGAAATATTTGATATTGAAATATGATATGGAACATAATTTGAACTATTAAAAATCAGAGTGATCCCTAACTTTCTTTGTCCAGTATATAAATGCGCATACCTTTGAACAGCAGTTCTTTCTTCTCTCTAGCGAGACAAAGAATTTTAATCTTGTCCTGGAAATTAAGAAGCTTGATAAGAAGCCTTGGCCCGGCTTTGTCGTCGTGGCGAAAGGTGGGGGTGCAATGTGCCCTCTAAATAACCACCAGGGTCAGGAAGTTTTCTTGTCCAAGTAGCTGAGGAATCATCTGGGACATAAAGCCAAGCGTATCTCGGCCCTCTGAAGATTCTGGAATGTTGACAAAACGGAGGTTTGAAGCTCTACTTCGATTTTCCAGGTCTTGGATCTTGTCCATAAGGTAGGCATTGTCTTGGGTGAGTTTTTTGTTTTGAATGAGAAGGTCTTGAATATTGTCCTCATTTGCTCCAATTCTTTGTTCCAAGGAAGAAACATGCTCACCAAGAGTTTCCAGAGACATCTGAATATTGCCCAGTTTTGCTTGAACAGGGTCAATCTTTGCATCCAGATGGGACAGTATGTCTGATTTAAGCTGTTGTATGCTATAAGCTATATGCCCACAATACAAACCTAACCTCTAATAGTTTTGGTGATAGACGTCATTGAAATTTCATTGTGAAGTTTGAGCATTCAAGGTCACTGAAGGTCAAGTTCAATGTCACCAAATGAAGCTTCATACATGACTTCCTATATGCCCACAATACAAACCCAAGCTCTATCTGTAATAGTTTTGGTGATAGAAGTCATTGAAATTTCACTATGTGAAGTTTGACCTTTGAAGGTCGCTGAAGGTCAAGTTCAAGGCCACCAAATGAAAGTTCATACATGACTTCATATAAGTGTTCAATGCCCATATGTTCCAAATCTTCAATATTTTCAAGCCTAGAAGCCTTTGAAAATTGTAACATATTGCTTGACCTCAAGTTTGACCTTTCAAGGTCATCTGAGGTCAACTTTAACACAGCCAAAATATAGGTCATATATAACTTCCTATATGTCTATAATACAAACTTAATCTCCATCTGCAACCATTTAGCTTCCATAGGCAATTTGGCCCATTCTCCATAACACCCAATGTTAAAGTACAGCGCCCCCACTAGACCCACTTCCATCGATTCAATCAAAATGGCACTCGCAGTGTAAATAAAGTGTATCAAGGTGAGTTGACTGCCAGATTTAGAAGAAAAAAGTTACCAGACAGTTTGAGAAATAATTTTTTGAAATTTCATGTCATATCTTTTAACATTGTTAATATATTCCCTGACCTTGAATTTTACCCTTCAAAGTCATCTGTGGTCAAATTTAATATTGCCAAAGTATAGGTCATATATGACTTCCTATATGTCGATAATACAAACTTAATCTCTATCTGCAACCATTTAGCTTCCATAGGCAATTTGGCCCATTCTCCCATAGGGCCGGCAAGCTAATAAATGCGACTTGACTTGCATTTACTCACATCTCTACATTGACTTTATATGTAATCTAGCCGCGTGAAAAATTTACATTGCGTTTGGTGGAAGCGCACCATGACGCATCTGATACACGAGTCAGTGTTCACAAGCGAGAGCTTGTGCCAGTCTTACCCGCAGCCTGTCCCGTCTTGGCCAGGAGAGACCCCAGCTCCAGGATGCTCTGCTCTTTAACCCGAACGGCTTCCTCATCGTCCTCCTTAACGTCTCGCTTCACTGCGGGAACAAAAGGGATGTTCAGAATTACTGTGCAAGAGAACCATGGGGTTTACAAGCCTTTCAAGCAACCCGAATCAACCCCATTCCTGATAAACAGCAGAGCCCTGCAGGTCTCCACTTCAGCTCCAACACACCGCACCTCACTGATCAGCTTAAGATTAGCAACAAGTAGCCAAGTAGTAGAGCTGGGCGTTTCAAATGAAATGAAATGAAAACCTAATGGATGGTTGATCTCTAAAAATACTGTAACCATTTTGTGGAAAAGATGTGCAGGAAAATTACTTTTCAGACCTCAGTAATTTAAATAATAAAATGAATTCCTCTACATGTATTCTTGATATAATACCCTCCAGGTTTTTAAAAGAGGTTTTCCCCCACAATTGGTCCTTTTATTATCTCAATTATTAACAGTTCTCTGATCTCCAGCATATTTCCAAACTACTTTAAACATGCTGAAGTACAATCGCTATCAAAAAAGTCAAATCTGGATCCTCATTCACGGGACAATTATAGACCTATTTCTAAGCTTTCATTTTTTTCGAAAGTATTTGAGAAAATAATTTTAATCCAACCAAATGATTTTATGGAAAGTCACGGTGTTTTCAGTAATTTTCAATCTGGTTTTAGAGCCCATTACAGTATGAAGACACAGTGATCAGATTAGGCGGAGTCACATCGCAAAATGCGAGTCAAATTTCAGCAGTTTTGACGAAAAGAAAATCAACATAATCCCTTTGCAAAAAATGCGATTCAAAAAATCTTAATATTTCATGGATCCCGACTCACTGGAACTTCCGAATTCCCAAGCCACAAAGCAATAGAAGTTTTCACGACTTTGATTGGCTGGAAAATTATGTTCCTTATTTGCATACCAACCAATCAGCTTCTGGGGAGCGTGTGCATGCACTTTGGACTCGGGGGGGCTTTCTGGTACAGAATACGCTCTTTCATCTTTGGTCATGACGGCCAGACTCGGCTATCTGAGCCATCCGGAGACATCGCGTATTAAATTACGTTGCTCTTTGGCTATAGCCACCTAGTTGGCTAGTAAGCTTACTAACGTTAACAAAGGAAAATCTTTGTAAATGATCATCATATCCAGGCGATATGATTTGTCTCTTGCCCCAACTTTACCATCTCTGCCAGCTGTCATGGGCATGAACTTTTCTGAGGTTTTGCGGCAGTTTCGTGCGACCCAAATGAACTTTGACATTTTTGGGATGTTAGCCAGTTTGCTAGCTAGTTCAAAAGCAATCACTTGGGTACAGCTAGCTGGCTAGTGAACCTATGGTAGTTATGATGCCTATTGGAGAAGTTTTCATAGATCTGATTTGTCACTTTCAACGTCATCGCACACAGACGATCTCTTACAACATTGATTATCAGCTTATTTTACCTAAAGAGCCAAAAGACAGTTCGGGTCTGAGACATGTTATTTAATAGCTAGTTTTAGCAGCATTATCTTTTTATGCATGCTATCGTGTATTACATTACTCTTCAGATTATAAAGCTGACCATCTTCCTAACTAGCTAGCTAGTTAAGGGAAATCTTTTTGATCATTGTAATACTAAAGCGATGCGATTTGGTTTTTGCCCTAATGGAAAGAATTCCGTATCAGACCTCCTCTTTTTTCAGCTTGAACTCTGAATCGCCTTGACTGGATGTACACTTTACGTTTTTAGACACCCGAATATTCCTCCAGCCGCCCAAACATTACGGTAAGCTGATCAAAGTCATCACAACTTGTCCCATTGCTATGTGGTTCAGGGAATTGCAAGTTCGCCGGCCTCTCCCGAAACATGCACAATGATCTCTGATCATTCAAATACATGTTGTGATGTCAAAATATGCCTTGTGTGACTGGATTTTAATGGGAGTGGATCCATTTGCATCTCTGATCAGGTGTTTAACAACATTATGCAACAGTAAGGTATAGATAAGACAGCTGTACTGCAGGTTGCCAGTAGTTTACAGAAATTTTTGGGAAACGGAAGTGTGCTGCATTAAATTATGATTGTTCAGGGTAAAATTGATGCCTTTTGGAAATAATTTGCTTTGGAGTAGAGTTGTATTTCTATTGCCAATGTAATTTGTCATTTGGAAAGAATAAAAAAGCCCTTTTGTCATTACAAATCTGATATACTGTTTTCAAATTTTTGCTAGTCATTTTTCAGATGTGCTAAACAATTGCTAATCAATTGATATAATGATTAGCAAAAAATGCTGATCAATGTTTTTTCCTTAATCTGATCACTGAGACAGCCCTTATGAAGGTCACAAATTACATTCTTTTAGCAGTTGATAGAGATGAAAGTTTAGTTCTGATTCTTTTAGATTAAATTCCGCTAGCGTTTTTTTAACTGCAGTCTGCAGTGTACCCCAAGGATCCATTCGTGGCCCATTACTGCTCTCAATCTACATGGTTCCCCTCAGCCAGGTCATTCAAAACCACAGCATCCCTCACCACTCATACGCAGATGATACCCAATTGTATGTTCCCCTCAGTGCCAATAACTCCAACAGTTTAGATAATTTAGTGTCATGCCTCAATGATGTCAAATGCTGGATGTCACAAAACTTTTTAAAACTAAATGAAGACAAATCTGAAGTAATATTTTTGGTCACTTTCATTCCCCCAGCCTTCTTCAGGACAAACTTGGTCCATTTTACAGCAACATCACAGTGGAGGCAAAGAATCTGGGAGTTACATCTGACGTAGACCTTACTTTTGATAGACATGTTAAAAATACTGTCCATGCTCTCCGGTGGCTCATCAGTCTAAGCGCGCATACCATGAAGGCTGTGTCCTACCCGCAGCGACCTGGGTTCGAATATGGCTCGGGTCATTTGCTGCATGTCTTCCCCCATTCTTCTCCCCAACTTTCCTGTCTCTCTACACTGTATAGGCATGGGCAACGCTCTGCATAAACTAATGGAATGCGTAACAGCTGAACTGGGGCGGTAAACAAGCCTCAGAAAACTTATTAAAAAAATGATGTAAATACCATTTTCATACAAAAAGAACACCATGGTTTGATTAAAAGCAACCTTTTCAATAGGATACCCGCATTTCATACATGAACTCTGCGTAATACGGCCAATAACGCGATTTGAACAGAGCTATTAAAGAGCTATCGCCCGTTGGATGAATGCGTGACCTCAATTTGCGCCGTGTTTACAAACTTTCAAGTGCACGGCGTGGCAAAAATATCCATTTGAGGTAGATTTCCAATAGCCCGCGCTGACGTGATATCCCAGCTACAGCCCTGATTGAATTACAACCATCTAATTTGAGAAATTACGAGTCTGTTCGTCTACTCTAGACCTCCAGGGGATGTGAAATAAGTTCGACAGAAGTTGTTGAAGTTAAATCAGCGAGTTCGCCGTGACTTCCTCTCAACAATAGCAAGAAAGGTGAGTGTATTTTTCCTGTCAACCTACATAGTTGACAGAATATCCTGTGACCCTATTTGTGAAGTTTCAGTAAAATATACCAAGGAATAAACCAGCGCTAGGCGTTCAAAGCCTACCAGTGTTCTGACAAATTTTGCTACCTATGCCACCTCGCGAACACCGGTCACAAGATTCATTCACTATACCCTTCAATTCCAGACTGCGAGGATGGAAATCTGAATAATCAATTAGGAAAAATTCTCGGCTCTCGGTAATTCTGTATATCGTTTAAACATTTTGTTAATCGGATTATGAAAGAAGACTGAAAATAAGCGCCCGCTTTTTGTTTGGGTGTAAAAGCGCGTATTTAAAGGAGAATGCATTGTATATTAATTAAGCATTGAACTCTGCATAAGTCGAACTGTTTTAATATTTGTTGATGACATTGCTTCGGCTTCCTGGAAGCAAGTACGCGCAAATCTGCTGTCTAGTGAGCATTTCAGGTTCGATGTACTGAGTAATAACGCCGCGGAAACTTAAACTGGCCCGTCATTCTGCCGAATAGTCTTACTAAACGAGTTAATCGTCTGATTGCTAATCAAGCAAAGGGAGGTTTCTGCCTCACCAAACTAACCTCCGACTGCACGTCACTGTGTTTTACTATGAATTATTCACAGTAGCTCATTGAAACTATCATGGGAGGAGGGTATATGGACATAGTAAAAACAGTGTTTTTTTTTTTTTTTTTTTTTTAAATCACCACGGGTTATTGAAGGGGAACGTTTGTAGCAGTGGGAGGGCAAACAACTGCCGGCATCAGCGACTTCACTGCATTTTATACAGTAATGGGCGAGTAGCGTTAATGTTTGCCATCCCACCGATAATTTTGACATTTTTGCAGGCCATTGATCCAAAAAAAAAAAAAAAACTCCACAGGCAACCCTTTCATACCATTTTTTAATATCAATGCAAAACCTAATGTTGAACATAATTGGGTGAAATTCAATGCATTTTCCATTAAAAAAGGGCCTAGGGGGGCGCTGCTGTACTTCAGAAAAGGGGTAGATGACTTTAGCATCAATTATTTCTGTTAGGGTACCCTAATGGATAATTTGGCCTGGTTTATTTCTGAATAGACTGTACTTTAGAAAATGCCCTCAGGCTTCACCCCCAATTTTCACAATGGGTTTTGTTGAAAAATGCCGAAATCAGCCATTTTTGGGACCCTGTGGCTCAGAGACCCTTTCCTGTAAAGGCGTTGGACTTGTGGCAAACTCTTCGTCTGTGTCTTCTGTACTTACCAGCAAAAAATCATTAGAAAATAATAAAAACTTTGTTCTCAGCAACTCAAGAAATGTTGTCATTTTATTCATTTGTATTGCCCATGCCTACACTGTATAACTGTCGAATAAAGGAAAAATTCTCCCACCCCCCCAAAAAAAAAAAAAAAAAAAAAAAAAAAAAAAAAAAAAATACTGTCCAAACCAGTTTGTTTCACCTCAAACACATCTCTACAATCGGATCCTTCCCGTCATCTTTCGACCTACAAAAAGTCATGCTTTCATTTTTTCTTGTTTAGATTACTGTAATGCACCTATATCGGGTATCAGCAGTAGGGATGCACCGAAATGAAAATTTTTGGCCGAAACCGAAAACCGAAAATGAGAAACGCTTGGCCGAAAACCGAAACACCGAAAGAAATTATTATGCCAATTTTTAGTATCGTTGCATTTATGGCTATGGCTGTGTACTTACCTAACTAAAGTCAAGGCATTGCAATTGCATAAATTAGTATTCATGCTTCAAAGCATAAATCAATTACAAAATTATGAAAATATTTATTCAGCACTGACATTCCAACAAAGCACAATATGAAATAAAATTATAAATAGTGTTTTACTTGGCCCTACTCATGAATAACCTACAGGCCTATAACTGGCTGGTCTATTATAGGCTGCTGAAAAATTGTAAAATTAAATATGTTACGTGACAACACAGCAGTCCACTGATTGGTCAGAGAGAATCGTCTCTGCGAAAGACAAGTCGCTTCCGCATTATCGCTAGGAATCTGGCTTTACTTGCCATCATTGAAACAGGTCTTCAAATTGTGTTTTTGAAACATGTTGTATTAGGCAGCTTGATAAATATACTGTGCGTTGCCTTACCTTTCAAACAAGGTTGCGTTTGTTCACCGTAGCTGCTGCATTTATGAGATGCGTTTCTTTGCCTCAGACCCTGTTCGTAGCGAAATTAGAAGCAACGGTGTTCCCCTAATTCCCCTTGGGAAAGTTATTATGCTGCCCCTATTTTACGATTATAGCGCGGAAAATAACTTCACAGGTGCTGATGAAGCATTTTGTTGTTTGGAAAGGTATCACAGATGAGATGACGCATCGTAAAGTGATAAATTCTAATACTCTGCCATCTCCTGCGATTTGCGCATTTGCTACGTGTTTTTCCTTCAATTTCAAAGTGAAATGTCTGAATGTCAAGCTAATAAACAATAATAGTTTTTTCATGTGTTATTTGCTTCTTTGTTACGAAGGAAAAAACGTAAATAAACATCCTTGGTGTGTGGTGATTCCATATTTTTTGCCTAGGGGTCGTGTTACATTATGGAATACTGATGGTACGCAAATGCCTTGAGAATATATTGCCTTTTTCTATGAATACTCTATGCCTTTTGTGGATATCATCGCTTTGCGTTTTTAGGTGGTACCTACGTTATTTAATGTGCAAACGAATCGGACACAACACCAGCTGCTACCCTATGCATCAGGACAATGTCAAACAGAAATTACAACTAAGCACTCGCGGACTTTAGTGCCATAACGTAGTGACGGTAGTGCGCGTCCCCTGATTTAAACACAATCGGCCGACTAAAAGTCCGGACAGGCGCGTGCTGGCCGCGGTTTTTGCTTGCGTCATCACAACATCCTGTTTCGGCCGAATTGTTTTGGTGTTAAGTCTTTCGGCCAAAAACCGAAAATGCATTTTTTTGCCATTTTCGGCCGAAAATTTTCGGTGGCCGAAAATTCGGTGCATCTCTAATCAGCAGGCTTTCTTTAGAAACCCAAGTAATAGGCACACTGTCAGAAGTGGTGTATACTGTTGGGAAGGGGGGGGGATGGTGGTGGAAATGTACGGGAGGGTGAGATTTAGGAACAATAAAAACACATTTATAAACTAAAAACCACACATACTCAATTACTTAATTTAGCTTTTGAATATTAATTAGTTTTTTTTTTATATTTGAAGAATACTCGACTCCTGAAATTTATTCTAACAGCCCTAGTCCAAAAGTACAATTCAAATAACTCACTGCATTATTTTAAGATTTTTATGAAGATTAAAATATATTTTCTTGAATAATTGCCTCATATTTTTTCTTTTAATGTCGATAAATATAATTTTAAAGTAGTTTTGCAGATGCATGTTATGTTTCAATGGTTGATTGCTAGTACTGAAATATTATCTACCTGGTTTTGTAAACCTGCTAAAAGCACCATCACCACACTACACCACACCACTGAACTTTGTTGAAATATTTCTGTCAAATCCAATTCATTCTTATGTTATCAACACTGAAATGTTCGAACACAATCACAGAATGAATCAACTTGATACAGTGAGAGCACAAGTTATACAGTCTAAATGTCAATAAATTTTAATATCTATAAACAACCAACGTGGATTCTGAAACTGGTTCGATGAGCTGCTTGAATAAATTACTATATACAACAATAAGATTGGCCAAGAGGTGTTCACCCGTCCAAATATTGCTCCACTCGATAAAGCAGTCGGCACTGGCCATGCCACCTGCAAGAAGCTGTGCAAATAAACTGAAGTTTATCGATCACTATTGACTTGCTACTATGATGAAACCGGTTGCTTGTCATCGCTATGTCACGCGCTTTTATGTAATCTGCGCGAATGATCAATCGGTCTGAGCCGCTATCCAATTTGATAATAAGTGTGTGGAGTTCATGCACAGCACAGTAATATCATCTTCAGGTGATGAGACGAATTTGACAGCCTCTAGCTAGTAGCTGCAAGAAGAAGTTTTCCAACATTTCAGCGGTCTCGTGCAGTATACTCTCTGAAATTGTTTTTGCAAAAATGAATAGTTTTTTTTCTCGATTTACCAATTGTCCCGCTAATACCCAATTGATCAATCGCACAGCGCATTTGATAAAACGCTCAGATTCGACAAACAGCGTGACAAGCGCATCGAATGGGAAATCTGAAACCAGTTCCAAGACCTATTCGAATAAATGAATATCTTCGACAATACGATTGGCTGAAAACTTTCCTTCCATCCAAATGCTATTCTTCTCTCTAAAGCAGTCAACAGCTGCCATATTTCATTTCTTATGCTCGCACAACACAATGTTTTGCAGAGTACCCCATGGCTACACGACCATGTCTCAACACTGATTCATGGCAGATTTGAGCAAAACTTCAGATCGTTGTCTCAACCTGTGTCCGTGTTTGCAACATCTATTCACTTAGTTGTCTCAAAATCAATAGGATATCCATTAAATTTCAAGTTGCCACTCATGTGTTTCTTTGGTGAAGAAATCTTTCATAGTTCTTTGCTTGATTCGTCACTTTGCCTCCAGGGACCCTCTTCATGGTTTCAGTGTCTGGCTATGCGGTCCACTAATTCAGAATGTCCCGCTGACCTTGTAATGCGGTCATGGGTGTTGCTTCCGAAGTTACCCGAAGATTCCATTCAATGGTTCTGATTGGTTCCTTGCCAAAGGCGCGAGTGCATAACAAAGTACTGGAAGTGTTATGCCAAGACGTTTGTGGTTTATGACGATGAGTTTGGATGTTCAATGCCAATTAAATTCACGGACTTGTATTTTTATGACGTTGTATGCTTGCAGCAATAAAGATAACCGGCGCAGCATTCAAAGTAAGCGGCAATTTGCGCCCGGTGCCGGTTTCTAATGAAAAGCCTGATCAGTAAAGGCTCCCTACTGATTCCAACTGGTTCAGAGCTCAGCTGCTTGGATTTTAAGAGGCACCAACAAATACCAGGACATCACCCGTGTCCTTGCACGCTTACACTGGCTCCAGTCTCTGACAGAATTGATTTCAAGATTTTTTTTTTTTGTTGACTTCTAAAGATCTTAATGGCCTTGCACCCAAATATATTAGAGAACTTTAAACCCCTTATGTACCTGCTTGTTCCATGAGATCAGCCAAGGAAGCTCTGCTGGTTATTCCAAGATCCTGGCTTATCACAAAAGGTGACTGGGCATTTGCAATCAGGGCTCCCAGACTGCCCATTGGAATCAGACAGTCTACCTCTCTAGCTTCCTTTAAATCCGCTCTTAAAACATTTTTTTAAAAGGAAGGCATTAATGAATTCTTAATTTATCCATTTTACTTGTTCTCACCTAATGTATTTTTTCTTTTTAATTTGTTGTTTTTCTTTGTTTGTTCTCTTTGTTTTATCCGTGAAGCACTCAGTTACTTGTAAAGAAAAGTGCTATATAAATACAGCTATTATTACTATAATTATTATGACAGGATCGTTAGACATTCAGTGATTCAACGCGAAGACACATGCCCTTATCAAGCAGCAGACTTGATCATTAGATAATCTACATCCATTATGTTTCTACAGTTCCTAATCTCAGCGATCAATCCCCAAATAGTGAAGGCCAAATATGCATGATTTGCCCAACACAGCCAAGATGGCGAAATGAGGGAAGGGTCATTCGGTGTCAATTCACCGAGGGTCCCCAGGTCATCCCCTTACAATCAAAGGGAAAATTCATATATTTATCACTGTAAGAATAATAAAACTGCAAAATTTTAACTTTCAATGACTATCAGATTTGCTGGTACTCAACTTCAGAAACTGGGCTTTAGAGTCTCTTCCAGCAGTCACAAGAGCGAATTTGCAGCGCTCCAGTCCAGAATGGTCGCATTAGCAACCAAGATTTACGTTTTGCGGCTTAAATTCTCACATCGGTCGCGCACTGCGCGACCAACACTTCATGCACTGTGTGCCTATTCTGGGCAGCAATTCACTCCCTAATTATAAGCTGCCGGGCGCAAATTTTTTTTTCTGCAGGTCGGTTGGTACCATTACGTACATCAGCCAATCACAGATCGGCTGGTGCCATCAGCCAATCACAGCTCGGCTTCACTCATGCATAGATGAGAATGGCAAAGCATTCGACCTTGTCACTGTCAGCCGAGTTGTGTGCGCGGAAAATTTGTAAAACCTTTTCTGTTAATAACGATGTAAATGCTCCACACAACACGAAATTACAAGTACACTAGCTGGTCTGCCGCAGAAGTCCAATAGTCTACGTATTAGGCCTTGGCTTCGGTGACTAATACTGCAGATCGGATAGCAAATTTCATGATATCAGGAAGTGTTTTCATTACCGGTTTTTTATTTCGCTATTTAGATTTTGCGCATTTCTAAGGGTAATGGAAACGCACCTGGAGAGTGAGAACGATGTCCGACGTTATTAGCCCGAAAACTCAGTCTGCTTCGTGACCGTAGACTGTTCGTCACACAGCTTTGAGTCTTGGTGATACCAGCTATGGGTGCTTGCGTCCAGTGGCGAATGGCTTTATTTAGCGTTTCAATATCAGTCGCAAACCTTCTATCCTGATGGATTAGGTTGGATGCGCACTTCCACTCTGCTCTGAAGTTCCGCATGTACAACCCCAATTCCGAAATAGTTGGGACAAAGTATAAATTGCGAATAAAATCTAAACGCAATGACTTTCAAATCACACCAGCCAGTATTTTATTCACAGTAGAACAGAGATAACATAGGAAATGTTGAAACTGAAACATTTTATAATTTTATCCACAAAATGAGCCCATTTCAAATTTGATGGCTGCTACAGGTCTCAAAGTTGGGACAGGGGCCTGTTTACCAATCGTGTAGCATCCCCTCTTCTTTTTAAACACAGAGTGAAGGCGTCTGGGCATTGAGGAGACAAATTTCTTGAATTTAGCCATTGGAATTTGATCCCACTCTTGTTTAATACAGGCTTCCAGCGGCTGGAGAGTTTTGGGTCTCCTTTGACGGACTTTGCGTTTAATTATGCGCCAAATGTTCTCAATCGGTGAAAGATCAGGACTGCAGGCAGGCCAGTTAAGCACATGGACTCTTCTACTAAAAAGCCATGCTGTTGTAATAGCTGCAGTATGTGGTTTTGCATTGTCCTGCTGAAATACACAAGGCCTTCCCTGGAACAGATGTCGTCTGGAGGGGAGCATATGTTGCTCTAAAACCTTTATATACCTTTCAGCATTCATGGTGCTTTTTAAAACATGCAAGTGTCCCACACTATATGCACTAATGCATCCCCATACCATCAGAGATGCTGGCTTTTGAACTGAACGCTGATAACAGGAGGGGTGGTCTTTCTCCTCTTCAGCCCAGAGGACACGACGCCCATTGTTTCCAACAAGAATGTCAAATTTGGACTTGTCTGACCACAGGACACTTTGCTACAGTCCATTTTAAATAAGCCTTGGCCCACAGAACATGGCGACGCTTCTGGATCATGCTCAACAATGGCTTCATTTTTGCCTGATAGAGTTTTAGGTGGCATCTGTGGATGGCACGGCGGACTGTGTTTACAGACAGTGGTTTCTTGAAGTATTCCTGGCCCCATTTAGTAGTGTCAATGACAGAATCATGCCGGTGAGTGATACAGTGGCGTCTGAGGGCCCGAAGATCACGGGCATCCAGTAAAGGTCTTCGGCCTTATCCCTTACAGAGATTTTTCCAGTTTCTCTGAATCTTTAGATGATGTTCTGCACTGTCAATGATGAGACCTTCAAAGCCTTTGCTATTTGAAGTTGAGAAATATTGATTTTAAAGTATTCCACAATTTTTTTTTTTACGCAAGCCTTCACGGGTTGGAGAGCCTCTGGCCATCTTTACTTCTGAGAGACTCAGCCTCTCTAAAACATCCATTTTATAGCCAATCATGTTACACACCTGATACCAGTTAACTTAATTACTTGCTAAATGTTCTTTCAGCTGATTCTCTAATCTATTAATTGCTTTTTTCAGCCATTTTTTGCCTGTGTCCCAACTTTTTTGAGACCTGTTGCAGCCAGAAAATTTGAAATAAGCTCATTTTGTGGATAACAATGTAAAATGCCTCAGTTTCAACAAGTGAAATGTTATCTATGTTCTATTGCAAATAACATTGGCTCATGTGATCTGAAAGTCATTGCATTTTGATTTTATTCACAATTTACACATCGTCCCAACTATTTCGGAATTGGGTTTGTACATGATTATTCATGCAGTATCTGGTTGGTCCAAATGCAAGATTATTTATTTTCATTAGAGTACGATAAAGATGAGAAAAGCTGCGGTTCTATAGATTTATAGTCAGTTTTCTTTGTGGTTCCGATAATTGGCCAGCTGTCAGAGGAATAGTATTTTGTCGATTGCAGCAAATGTTCAAAACCGATTCAAAAACTAACTGGTGACGCCTGCCTAATGTACTCCAGCGACGACCATAGGCCTATCAGCGCAATGCCTCAAATATGAGTCTGTGTCACGAACAGTGTACGGTCACGAAGCAGACTGTTCTTTTGGGGCTAATAACGTCGGACATCGTCCTCACTCTCTGTGTGCGTTTCCATTACCCTTCGTAATGTGCAAAATCTAAATAGCGAAATAAATAAAACTGGTAAATAATAATAAATAATAATAATAAGCCGTCCTCCTACATTGTTACCGGTGAAAGAATTTCTTGAAACTTTGTGCAAACGAACTTGGCATACTGCACCTACTTTTCACCAAAAATTTAGGGTAGATCACTTGGAACTGTATTAATTTTAATGTTAAACTTTCAATTTGTGATGAAAAAATGTAGCCAAATTATGCTTTTTACGGCTTCAATTCCTCCTGGGTCTCATATTTTCAAAGCAATTAAGCCATGTTTGGTGTCAAATTGTTCCTTGGGATGGCAGCAACAAGAACGATTATAAATTTTAGAACTTGCACTGTGATAATTGGGAGTTATTCATTGATTTATCCCCATATGTTGGTTTTAGGGGGTGCTCATCTAAATTTGGCCATAATTTTTCGATGAATGATTCAGTTTATGTACAGGGGAGGGTTTGATGAAAAGTTGTCCCTTGGGGAAATGGAGACTTGCACATACATTTAGACTTGTATGATAACTCTCCAAAATGATAACTGCATTTATACATTTTTCAAACATTCTTGTGAACATCAATATCTACTTTTCAGTTCACAAAGTGCTTTCTGATAATGTTTCTTACATAAATGTAGCATCAACTGATAGTCTGTTCAGGTATCTTTATTATCCCCCGCCACACGAAGTGGCCGGGGGATATTGATTTGACCTCCGTGCGTGCGTGCGTGCGTCCAAATCCAAAGGAGAACAACTGTTCACAAGAAATATTCGAGATAGGATAACCAAATTTGGCATATAGGTTCAGACCATGAAGGCCTTGATCGAGTTCGAAAATGAGACCAGCGCGATTATTTTTTCCAGAGTTATTGCCCTTGATTCGCATTTTTGAACTCTGACTACGGTGTCTATAAAGGAGAACAACTTTTCACAAGAAATATTCCAGATAGGATAACCAAATTTGGTGTGTAGCTTAAGACCATAAAGACCTTGATCGAGTTCGAAAATGAGACACGCGTGATTATTTTTCCCGGAGTTATTGCCCTTGATTCACTTTTTTCAACTCTGTTCACGGTATATGTAAAGGGGAACTACTTTTCACGGGAAATATTCCAGATAGGATAACCAAATTTGGTGTGTAGCTTAAGACCATAAAGACCCTGATAGAGTTCGAAAATAAGAAGCACACTATTATTTTTCCCACAGTTATTGCCCTTGTGGCACTTCTGGGAGTCTCTGTTCATAGTATCTTTAAAGAAGACATTTTGGCGGGGGATGTTGTTGACCATGTCTACTTGTTTGGGCTTGTTAATATTCAGAAAAGTATCATGGTACTTTGCGTGACCACAGTTTTGGCATGCGCGCCCAACTTTTTCAGGTTGGGAGCGCATGCGCTCCTAGGTCCAAAAGTTAGTCTGGAGGGTTGATTTGCATTTTTGCCAAGTTTAGAAACCTATGAATCGGTACTAGAGCTGTTTAGGAGCTTGAATCTGTACAAGTGTAATAACTTACATACACATTTATATTGGCATGAGAATTCATAAGCAGTGCTCGGGTCTTGTTTTTTTTTTAACTTCTGACTTCATCAAAATGCCTTTGGCAAAAACTGCCCAAAAACTAAACTCTCAGAGGCAATCAGGGTTGGGGTCAATTCCGGAATTGGATATAAAATTGATAAATCAGGGCGGAATTGGAATATATTATTTGGAATTGAAGTGAGATTGGAATTGATAAAATGGAATTGACCCCAAGTGCAGAGGCAAGGACTTTAGGACAAGGACAATGCTCTTTTAGGATAATTTTCATATTTATTCTAAAACTCTTATTAATGAATTGGAAGTCCTCAATCATGGTGTTTTTAAGATGTAATATTCTTGGGTGGGCGGTATTTTGAGTCCTATATCTGCAAAAACGTATACAATCTTAAAGCTAAAATTTAGTAAACAATTCTCATGAAGACAACTAGTTAAGTTTTTTTTAAAAAAATCAAACGATTCGAGTCACCTGGGGAAGTTTGAAAAACTTGGTAATTTTACATTGAATAACCCAGAATACTTCCAGAAAATTCACTGAGAAGACTATCAATCAATTCCTGATACCCTGCAGAAGAGTAGGGGTGACACCATAGACTGTATAAAAAGATGGACGAACCATCCAGTTACGTCACCCATTGGTTTCAGCATACCATTTAGGAAGCCTCGATTTTGGCAATTGGAACAGCGCCATTTTGTTATTTTGAGACCGGATGCGACTCCTATTGGCAGAGAGCATGAATTGAAGATCCAGGGAGGAGCGAGGGGTGGATCTGACCGTATCTGATGAGGAACAGAGGATAGCCACGCCCCCAAAGCATATCTGGCTTTATCCTTTATTCTAGTCTATCTGGGAGCATAATTTACAAAAATCAACATCATGATAAGAAGAAGAAATATTTTACTGAACCCCGTGGGGTAATTCGTCCTCTGCATTTGACCCATCCTATAGTAAGGATATAGTTCTAAAGCCAGTACCTTGGTCAGGGGTAATGGTAGGAGTATCCTATAATGCGCGTTTTTTATGGGTGGGGGAAACCGGAGTACCCGGAGGAAACCCACGCGAACACGGGGAGAACATGCAAACTCCACACAGAAAGGCCCCAGGCCGGATTCAAACCCACGACCTTCTTGCTGTGAGGTAGTAGTGTTAACCACTGTGCCACCGAGCCGCCCGTGATATATCGGAGGAGAGTTGAAACTTGCGATAGATACCATAAAATGATGTGGAAAATTATTGAAATAATAAATCAGGTAGGAAAGTAGGGTCATTTTCTCATGGACTTCTATAGAATTGAGCTTCTTTCTGCGATCACCGACATCGCCATCCACTGACCATTAAATAGAAAGCAATTTTAAGAGATTCCACGTCGGCTTCACTTTTCACACCCGTGTGCTGCGTCCATCTTTTTATACAGTCTATGGGTGATAGCAAGCATGCACACACGGTTGCATTACCCATGGAAATTATTCCCCTCAGAAAAGAAAACCACCTTTCATTAGGCCTGTCACAATAACTTTTTTTGTTACTCGATATATTGTCCCAGAAATTATCATGATTAACGACACTAATGTTATTTTATTTAAAAAAAAAATTAAGAAATTTTTGTGCCAGAGCTATAATGATAAACATAATCCTGCAAGTACAAGCTTTAGAATATCAATGAACATTTATTATTCAAAACTATTAAACTATAAAAAAAAAAAAAAAAAAATTTTAATATCCCAAAATAAATAGAACTCTTTCATCAAACGTTTTACAACCGAAACAACAAAAGCACCACAAGTTTGGAATGACAACTCATTTTTTTTTTTTTTTAAAGATTATTTTTTGGGGATTTTCTCCTTTATTACATAGTGATAGAGTAGAAAGTGACAGGAAAGATGGGGAGAAGAATGGGGAAGACATGCGGCAAATGACCCAAGCCGGAATCGAACCCGGGTTGCCACGGGAAGGACACACGGGAAGGACCGATGTGCCATCGGGGCGCCCCATGACAACTCATTTTTAATGCTAATCTCACGTACAACCATCGGCTGTTTAAAACGATGGACGAAGCAACCCATTTGTTTCAGCATACCATTTAGGAAGCCTTGATTTTGGCAATTTCAATTGTGCCATTTTCTCAATTTGAAACCGGATGTGATTCCTCTTGAACGAGAGCGTTAATTGAATATCCAGGGAGGAGTGAGGGGTGGATCTACGTGTGGATCTGACAGTATCAGACAAGGACCAGAGGATAGCCATGCCCCTAAAGCATATTCTGGCTTTATCCTTTATTCTAGTCTATTTGGGACCATAATTTACAAACCTAATGCGTTGCTGAATAACCCTCGGCCCGTACAAGTTTTCCTGCCTCAAGGTCACAGCGCTAAGGTGAAAGGTGAAATCCAGCAAAAAAAACGTGACGCAGCACATCTATGTGTCACAGTGAGTTACCATACCAAATTTGGTGAAGCTGCGATCAGTAGTTGCTGAGTACTGACCCGTACAAGATTTCCTGCCTCAAAGTGACAGCGCTAAGGTGAAAGGTGAAATCCAGCAAAAAACGTGACACTGCACATCTATGTATCACAGTGAGTTACAATACCAAATTTGGTGAAGCTGCGATCAGTAGCTGCCGAGTACTGACCCGTACAAGATTTCCTGCCTCAAGGTCACAGCGCTAGGGTCAAAGGTCAAATCCAGCAAAAAATGAGACGTTGCACATCTATGTCTCACAGTGAGTTACCATACCAAATTTGGTGAAGCTGGGATCAGTAGTTGCTGAGTACTGACCCATACAATATTTCCTGCCTCAAGGTCACAGCGCTAAGGTCAAAGGTCAAATCCAGCAAAAAACGTGACATTGCACATCTATGTGTCACAGTGAGTTACCATACCAAATTTGGTGAAGCTGCGATAATTAGTTGCCGAGTACTGACCCGGACAAAATTTCCAGGGTCAAGGTCACAGAGCTAAGGTCAAAGGTCAAATCCATCAAAAAACCTGATGTTGCACATCTATGGGTCATAGCAAGTTACCATACCAAATTTGGTGAAGCTGCGATGATTAGTTGCCGAGTACTGGCCCGGACAAAGTCATGGACAGATGACAGACGACAGACAGACACGCAGGTGACGACAATACCCCTCCGGCCGAAGTCGGCCGAGGGGTAAATATGAACATCATGATATATAGAAGGAGACTTGAAACTTGTGAAAGATACAATGAAGTAATGTGGAAAATCATTATTTAAATAATAAATCAGGTGGGAAAGTAAGGTAATTTTCTATAGTATTGAACTTCTTTCTGCAACCACCGACATCGCCATCTGCTAGCCATTAAATAGAATGCAAATTTTGGAGATTTCCGCATTGGCCTCAGTTTTCAGACCCGAGTGCTGCGTCCATCTTTTTATACAGTCTTTGCGTACAACAAGTAAATATCACCATTAACATTTTGTTACAAGAGTGGA
The DNA here is from genome assembly GCA_029692085.1 of Gymnothorax javanicus. NCBI lineage: Eukaryota > Metazoa > Chordata > Actinopteri > Anguilliformes > Muraenidae > Gymnothorax > Gymnothorax javanicus. Next base: position 108,361,743 of record CM056200.1, read on the forward strand.
GTGCTCCTTTGGGAGGCGGGGCGGCGCGTGCGTGCTGTGCGTGTGGAGTGGCGTGAGAGAGAGAGTAAATAACTACTACAGTACGACTGGCCGTAATTATTCAAATAAACAAGCACGACCGAAGCAGAGCCTCCATGTGTTGATTTTACACTACCACTGTCAGAACGAAGGGAGTTAGCCCCAAGGTAGCCACGCCAGCTAACTACGGCCCTGCAAGTGAAAGAATCTCCCCTGTGCTTCTTGACCACGGTCGGGGAGCTGCAGCAGGAAAGGTTTACAATTTGGTTGCCGTTTCCCTCCCGTTTCGCATGTATTCGGGTCTTCGCATTGACTTTGAATGTTATCTGTCGTGTGAACAATTTTTTTGCGTTCGGTGTAAAAGCAGCCTTACTCGGATTTTATTCGGACCATCTACCAATGTTGGATTTGCGCAAATTTTCAAAGTTTATATTTCATCTAATTTTTCATCTCTGAGTACAATACAACAATGTAACAGCCAAATAGTGTAGCACACTGCAAAATCAATAATAGGACGTGTTTATTACAACTATAGCTATGCAAAGCAGACATGTAATACCATCGTTACTCACCTGTTTAAACGGAAGGAATGAACGTGAAAAATGCTAAATTTAGAAAGAAGAATAAAGCAGAATTGGACTTCAACAGAAAATTATGGACCTTAATCCGTGTGTAAAGATACTGCACACATCACCTGCTTTCCTCCGCCCCTCCCCCGTGTTTCGCTCAGAGATACGGGCGAGGAGAGCAGAAAGAAAGTGAACTGAAACGGATCCTGTAAAACACTTAGCATAGTTTTTCTTAAGAAAATAACCACACATAAATTACGGCAATTGACCTATAGCTAAGCCCCGCCCCCTCCACTGACTCAGGCAAACAATCAACATTTTTGAACAGGCGCTAATAGCGAGTTTCACAGTCGGAGATATTTTTAAGGATGCCATCAATGATTTTTGACAACAGAAGGCTCAAATATCATCAAGAAGTCAGCAAAAAGGGTTACACTATGCATTGGAGGGTTATATTAATGAATTTAGAGCGGAGAAGGTCAATTAAAAGTTTAAATTAGAAGCTAAAATTTTCGGGTCTCAGAGCAAAAGCGATAAATCGCATCTCGTTTCCATCACCCTCTCACACAATAAGATAGAGGTTCATCATTTTTTGTGCACTGCAGGGGAAGAAATTTAATTTACGTATTATTGCTACCGAATTCAAGTAATCTTTGTTAGGCTAAGCTGATAGTGGGGTCTTCCACAAAGCTTTATCCAGAGGAGACACTTCTCTTGGTTATGATGTGGCTTTGGGAAGGGTATAAAATACACCCCATCGCCCAGCCTCTCGGGATACCTCGTATTGAAGTTACATTTACCTCGAGCACAGCATTTGGCCATTTTTTTAAAACTCAGAGACATTTTAAAACCCCATAAAAGCGAACGATACAGAGTTTCCGTAATGCATTTCAATGGAAGTTCAGGCTCAGAATGACCGAGTATATGGGGAGAGAATACGCACTGTGATTGGCTCATCGCATTTGAGGGCTGGGCTTAGCCATAGGTCAATTAATCGAGGTCAGAAAAATGACCGCAATCATTAACATTAATTGCACGATAGGGCGATTAATTGACTATCGCGACCGGCCTACCTGTTCTGCCACAAAACATTTGTATAAGTATGTTTTATTTTTGCCATGTTATGCAATTTGCTTAAGTTCATAATTATATGGCTGCTAAATTTCAAATTGAGGCAACCCAATCACCTAATCTGAGGAGGTACAGTCACTGTTCCTTTAACTGGAATGGATAAGCCGAAGGTACTCGTAAGCTTTGCTTTCTTCCAATAAGTTACCAATATAACACTAATGCCGAGTGCAATACTGCTTTTTTTTTCTTTTAGAAAAGATATGGCTGAAGTTACCCACTCGGCGAAAGACGAAAAAGAAAGGCACGGTTTGCCCCCAGGGCCTGTTTCTCAAAGCAACGTTACTCAGTGAGCTATATGGGTATTTTTCTCAATATGGTCACTATTAGTGAAATGCAGAGTCCGGGTCCCTTATTTTTGAAATAATCCCACAGGGTTAGTTTTTTACTTATTAAACAATCGGTGTATGTGCTTACTAGTTGGAAATAAAGTATCATGGGTGTATTTTCATTCTATCCATCATTTTTGGGGTCAAAAAAGTGGATTTTGGGCATTTTGGGAGTGTCCCAAATCTGGACGATATTTTTGAAACTCGCAATACTCCGATGATTTCAATTTCCTTTGGCTGGAAACTGTATGCATATATTAAAAGACACTGAGATAAATACCCTAAGCAAAAAAAAGAATCAAAGGTGGTGGTTTTCCGAGAAAAATCACTGAAAATAGGGGTGTCCAAAAAACCCACTCAACTCCATGACCATCACTACACAGACTCCCCCTGGAGACAGAAGCTGAAACCACAGTATATGGCCCATGCAAACAGAACCTTTGTGTGACCCCCGAAGCGGCCATATGGACTATTTTCAAAATGGCTTTATGATTATTTAAATATTTCTCAAAATTTTGGGATCCTATGGTGGGTATACTTTTTAAACTCCACTCTGTTACCTTCATTAAAATCCATGGTAATGGTAGGACAAATTTTTAATTATGTTTTTGATAATACTTGTGCAAAACCCTCCCTGGTATGATAGGAAGCATCAAAAGTTACTGCACTGGTGCATGGAAAACTCCATTTTTCTGAAAAACACTCAACTCGATAACCTCACCTCCGTTACCAAAATATTGGTTATGGAGGTGAGCAAAATGGTAACGGAGTTTAAATTTTGGTATAAAAAGTTGCAAAAACCTGGACAGGTATCGTTTTTTTGGTTTAGTTCTATATTGTTGTTAAAATGGGAGCAAATAACACAGAAATTATAAAACAGGAATAGCCTTCACTTCAGGTTTCGTTGCTTTGTTAACGGAGTTGAGTCATTTGGTAACGGAGTTGAAAATATCAAAATAAGAAGTCATATTAAAGTGTTCATTTACAGTGTTTAAGAGTTCAAGAAATAGATTTGAATAAAGTCGTCGCATTTTTCTTGCGCAATCTCTTCATTTTTTTAGCTTGAGTTGCTCTATTTTTCCAACTCCGTAACCTTACTTCAACTCCATAACCATATTCTCAACTCCATTACTGTTTCAGCCAAAATTCCCAGGAACAAGACAAATTGGCCAAATGCAAAGTTCATTTTATCAGATTCAATCAGAGGCACTGAAAAGGGTGATATTCACTCAGCTTCAGAACTCTGGTATATCTCAAAGTACCAGGAGAGAGCCTCACTTGAAACAGTAACGGAGTTGAGTGGATCCAAGGACATGGCAAAATTAAAATGCCCTGCCCAAAAAATTCTGCCCTGATTTAAGCTCTTCCTCGTGGTTTTTTTGAGTACCTTAGGGGCAACCCTATCCCTGGGGGGGGGAGAATCAGACAACTTAAAAAAAAAAAAAAGACATCCAAAAGTGCCTGTATTGAAAAAAAAAAAAAAAAAAAAAAAACATATAATTGCACTGAGTAAAACCTAGAAACCTCAAATCTGGCACAAGTAGTATAAAAAAAAAAAAAATCTGCCTCGAGCTTTACTTTGAGCAGTTCTCTGGCCAACTCAGCAGTGCTGCTATATGAATCAGGCCCCTGGTCACTCAACACTCACCACCTAACGTCACCATAATACTGGGATGTCGAGCATCATTGACATGTAGCTCATCCACCTACCAGGCGAACCAACCAACCAGGAACCAACGACAAGTATCCCCAACTCATGTGTTAGGTGCTGGCCACATAACATATGGAGAAAACATATTGTACAAAAATAAAATAAAAAACACCAAGCTAACCAATCAAGCTAAATCACTTAACATCAGCAAGGAACTACAATTTCATTTCGAGCATCGATTCTGGGAGTGATTCAGCCAAAGTTTACCCAGCCGTTATTTACGAAACAAGCTGCCTCAGCTTAAATAGCTGCTGATGAGCCAATAAGTTAACCAACATTACCGTCACTCACCGTAAATACACCTAGAGAATGAGGTTTGTTAACGCACCAGCAAGCAAGCTAACCTTGGTCAGTTGTCAGTCATATGTTAGCCAATTAGCAGCCAAACCATGCTCGCTAGCTAACATTGGCCGACTTCACTGCACTAACAGACCTTGATAGCTGGCAGCCCGGCGAGTGAAGCGAACATTACGCTTCATCTCGCCGTCCCCTAAATTGAAACGACCTCATCCCCAGGGCTGTGACAACCAAACAACAGCCTGGTCATCGCAAAGCAATTCAACAGCATTAAAGCTGCTTTCACACCGGACGCGAAACGAATTTTTCGCACAACAGATCACATTCAAAGTCAACGCCAAGACGCGAATACACGCGAAACGCGTGTATTCGCGTCTTAGCTTTGACTTTGAATGTAATCTGTCGTGCGAAAAATTCGTTTCGCGTCCGGTGTGAAAGCGGCTTAAGACTCTTAAACAGTAACGTTACCCCAAGCTCGCAAGCTGCTCCAAGTTATATTTACAAACGCCAGCCAACTGAATACCACATCAGTGAACACGATTAAACCAAGTATCGAACAGAGAAAGACCGTAGTAGCACTGCGATGAGAAGTGTTCGCGAACGTCAATCAATGCCAACTAGCTATAGTAGCGTTAGCTTTTCTTGCGAAATACGCACCCAGCTAACTGAATGGAATGAATCAAGAAAACATTACAGCTAGCTAGTTAGCTAGCTACTAGCATCGGAAATCAGCACAGGTTTTTAGATAAGGCCAAGGCACAAATGTAAAAATAAACATTTATCGGTGGTAAGTGTAATTTCATTGTAGACTGCATTAATGAGCTCTGAAGCTGTTAGTTACAAAAATGTAAATGTAACTTCACACACAACCAGGGTCTTCATTTCCCGGCCTACCAATCAGCCCCACAGTGAGTCAGCAGCAGCAGTTCAACACGTTAGCTAACACGGTAGCAAGCTAGCAAACCGGCTCCTGTGGCGGACCAAAATGCACATGGTGAGTTAGAAAGAGAACCGCCAAAAACCTAGCCGCTGATCTAACCTGCCCAGCGTAAATATACACCAGGGCAGCGAAACTTACCTATTGAATGCAAAATGTCGATGGACGCGTTGCGGTCCGTGCTGAGGAGAGACTGAGCCCGCTGAAACTCCACCACTGCCGCGGCTGCCATCTTACCTATTCACGGCCAACCTGACCAAACAAACGCGATAGCCGCTGCAAACTGCTACTAAAGCTTCATGGGAAATTGAGTTATTGGAAAAAAAAAAAACCTTTTGTGGGAATTGTAGTCATAGAAAGCATAGCTCTTCCTGCTTGGATATTTATCTCCATGCATATAATGCGGGGGATATAGTCGTCAGTGCGGTCGTCTGTCCGTCCCTGGACATTTAGTTTCCAGGACAGACTCGAAAACTGTGTTTTTTGTTTTTTTTGTTTTGCTGCGCATATTAATCAGGTCCCAGACTGGTGCCTTTTGATATTTTGGGATTTCTGAGATTAGATTGTGTGGGCCGAGGGAAATGTCATCTTCCGGTGACTATTGTTTCTTATTTAGCTGAGCATCTAGTATACATGCACTGTACCTAGTTGAGGAGTAGATCCATATTTTGCCCGTAAATTGCCACATAAGACAATCATATTACAACCTCAATTCCGAAATAGTTGGGAAGAAGTGTAAATTCTGAATAAAATCTAAATGCAATGACTTTCAAATCACATGAGCCAATATGTTATTTACAATAGAACACAGATAACATTTCAAATGTTGAAACTGAGGCATTTTACATTTTTATCCACAAAATGAGCTCATTTCAAATTTTCTGGCTGCAGCAGGTCTTAAAAAAGTTGGGACACAGGCAAAAAAGGGATGAAAAAGCAATTAATATATAAGAGAATCAGCTGAAAGAACATTTAGCAAGTAATTATTTTAACCCTCTATTAACCAAACCCATTTCCAATTGTGTAAAAATCATTTCCCTCGGGAAATATGTTGATTATGGGCCAATATTTGGAAAAACAGTAAAATTTAAATTAAAACATTTTTTTTGTAAATTTTAAAATTTTAACTTGACAGACCATTCAAGTTATTCTCAAATGTTTATTTGGCAATAAGAAACAAAACCAGCAGGGTGTCCAGGCTGTTAACCCTTTCACTTAATGTAGCAGATATGCTACGGTGGTTAATAGAGGGTTAACTGGCATCAGGTGTGTAACATGATTGGCTATAAAAGAGATGTCTTAGAGAAGCTGAGTCTCTCAGAAGTCAAGATGGCCAGAGGCTCTCCAACCCATGAAGGCTTGCGTAAAAAAATTGTGGAATACTTTAAAAACAATGTTCCTCAACTTCAAATATCAAAGGTTTTGAAGGTCTCATCATTGACAGTGCAGAACATCATCAAAAGATTCAGAGAAACTAGAAAAATCTCTGTGCGTAAGGGACAAGGCCGAAGACCTTTACTGGATGCCCGTGATCTTTGGGCCCTCAGATGCCACTGCATCACTCACCGGCATAATTCTGTCATTGACATTACTAAATGGGCCCAGGAATAATTAAACAAACCACTGTCTGTAAACACAGTCCGCTGTGCCATCCAAAGATGCCACCTAAAACTCTATTATGCAAAAATGAAGCCATCATTGAGCATGATCCAGAAGCGCCGCCATGTTCCGTGGGCCAAGGCTCATTTAAAATGGGCTGTAGCAAAGTGTCCTGGGGTCAGACGAGCCAAAATTTGACATTCTTGTTGGAAATCATGGGCGTTGTGTCCTACAGGCTGAAGAGGAGAAAGACCACCCCTCCTGTTATCAGCGTTCAGTTCAAAAGCCAGCATCTCTGATGGTATGGGGATGCATTAGAGCATATGGTGTGGGACACTTGCATGTTTTAAAAAGCACCATGAATGCTGAAAGGTATATAAAGGTTTCAGAGCAACATATGCTCCCCTCCAGACGACATCTATTCCAAGGAAAGCCTTTTGTATTTCAGCAGGACAATGCAAAACCACATACTGCAGCTATTACAACAGCGTGGCTTCTTAGTAGAAGAGTTCCGTGTGCTGAACTGGCCTGCCTACAGTCCTGATCTTTCACCGATTGAGAACATTTGGCGCATAATTAAACAAAAAGTCCGTCAAAGGAGACCCAAAACTCTCCAGCAGCTGGAAGCCTGTATTAAACAAGAGTGGGATCAAATTCCAATGGCTAAACTCAAGAAACTCGTCTCCTCAATGCCTGGACGCCTCCACTCTGTGTTAAAAAGAAGAGGGGATGCTACACCTTGGGCAACAGGCCCCTGTCCCAACTTTTTTGAGACCTGTAGCAGCCATCAAATTTGAAATGAGCTCATTTTGTGGATAAAATTGTAAAATTTCTCAGTTTCAACATTTCTATGTTATCTCTGTTCTACTGTGAATAAAATACTGGCTGGTGTAATTTGAAAGTCATTACGTTTTGATTTTATTCACAATTTACACTTTGTCCCAACTATTTCAGAATTGGGGTTGTGTGTGTATATATATATATAGGTCATTCCATGTGAAATCACTGGGGGCCTCCTGACTGAACATCTCAGATTTGCTTCATTCTTTCACAAATTAATGCCATTAGTCCAATAAACAATATGCAAAATTTCAGCCTTGTATCTTTTTTAGTTTTAGTAATATGGGGGCTTGAATAAGTGGGCGTGGCTTGCATTTTACAGCTAAGTCGAGTGCAATGGAAATACTATGAAGTTCCATAAGCGGTAACTTTTGAACTATTTAAGCTAGATGCACGACATTTTCAGGGGTTGTTTTTCCAGTACTATAGGTCTTTAACTGCAGCATTTGAAGTTTTTAAACTGCATATTTACCATTTTTATTGCTTGCTGAAATCTGCAAAAATAAAATTGTTCTGTTTTTCAGAGCAATTTAGGCCCTCTGCATCTCCATATTTAAACATGTCAGATCTTTCAGACAGGTCAGCATTGAGGACCCATTGACAAATCCTGGGATGTTCAAGATCTAGGTCCAGGTCAAGATCACTGTCAGTCCTGCTACCAAGGCCACTTCAGTTAGTGAACGTGAGAAAAACACCTTCAACATCGAATCACAAGACATCTGAAGAGCCTTTGATTACAATGTTAGAAGTAAGTATGTTTGAGATTCGTTGTGTGGCAAAGTTTTCCTGCACCACCCAGGGCCGTAGAATGTGCAGTTCTAACCAAACTGGCAGTTTAGTGCAGCCCGGTGTTTGGAACCTTCAGGTTGCGATGATATGGAAACAGCACTGCTGAAAGTCCTGTAAAACCCAAATAACTCAGGCAGTGGTATAGTCACAAAACATGTACTTTGACACCCTAGTTGTTTATCACAGCATTGCTATTTATAACAATTTTTCTATTTCGGGTGTCAGATCCCATTCCCAATCTCTGGGACATTCCAGATCTAGGTCAACATCAGGATCACCAGTAGTTCATGCAGACAGAAAGAACGCATCAGTCGCCTTTGAAGCACCTTCAACGTCAAGGGAACAGACATCTGAAGAGTCATTTCTTTCGATGTCCGAAACAAGTATGATTCAATGTGGCAGAATTTCCCTGTGACCACTAATGGGCACAGGATAGCACAGTGATCTGTCAGCCTCGGTGGATAATGGGTTTGAGTCCCCTGCAAAGATGTTAGTGTAGACCGATGTCTGTAGGCACTTCAGTGCAGCCTGGTGTTTGGAGCCTTTCAGTCACACTATGGCTGTAACATTGCTGACAGCCCCCTAAGACCCAAACGACTTCTCCACAAATAGTGGCTAAGACACAAGGCATGTCTCATAATACCTCAATTGTTTATTACAGCATTATTTGTAGTCCTTTCTCTATTTCAGGATTCAGATCCTTGTCTCAATCCCCCAGACATTAAAGATCAAGATCACCAGTAAAGCCCCCAAAAAGGAAACATCAGCAGTGAGAGTCAGTTCACACCCATTCAACATCAAAGCAGAAGACGTCTGAAGATTAATTGTTTCCCATGTCAGATGGAAGTATGTTTCAAATTGACTCTGATGATTTCCCCATCATCCCTAAGTGGCACGGGATAGTGCAGAGATCCATTAGCCATGACAGATCATGCATTTTGATTCCTGCTGCAGATGCATTGATGTCTAATGTCTGGAGCCCTGCGGTCATGACAGTATGGCTGCAACATTTGTCAGGAAGTGATCAGATGGACACCAGATGCAGGAAAAAATGAGTTTATCAAAGAACACCAAACACTAAAGGAGAAAAGCAGGCAATCAGGCCAGAAACAAAACACCGTGCCAATGCACTGAACGAATGGGAGAAACTAAGGTACACTGCCCAAGGCAGGGGGAAACAAAAGTACACACTCAAAGAGTGGCTAAACTAGAAAACAAAAACTTCACCTAACTAGACTGACGGAAACACTGGGAGACTTAGACAGAAGGGGAGACAAGACGTGGGCACAGCAAAACACAGGACTCAGGAATGGCTCAAGGAAAAAAATACTCCAAAGGTTTAGGAGCTGAGATTTCACAATGTGGCGAGAGCTATAGGTTTCGTCTGATGATCTCTCCACTCCTGCCCACTGAAATACACACGGAAGGAGGCGGGGACTCGGAAGGCAATCTCAAGGTAAAAAGAAACACATGGGATTAATAGACATGCACACGAAAACTGGGATAACAATAATTACTGGAGACAAGACGCCGAGACAATCAATCAAACTAGACGGTTTAGATCAAGGAAATCTAAACGTGACAAGTACAAAATAAAAACACCACGAGAGAAGCGAAGGAAAGCATAGCGTAAACGTAGTTAACAGGGAAAGCTTAGGAAGAAATTACAAAAGCTAGAAACGCTCGCACATGCTAATGAGTTAATTAAGGTTAATACTACGTGACAAATATATTCAATCACCCCCAATAAGCGCTGGTTAGTAATGAACCTATCAGAGTCCACATTCACTTAGAGTTTAGTGAGACCCCGAATTAAGCACAGGTGGAAATAACGAATGAAATACCACAAGCCGATTCTGAATGAGGAAGTGTGATTAGACAACGAGACGCAGGCACACTCAAGGCTGTCAATCGACATCACAGGAGTTGGGCAAGAGTGAATCAATCCTCAGACGGCGGAAGAAAGCTGAAACAGAAACAAGGAGTGAGGCTCGGAAAAAATGGCACAAGCACAAAGAAAAAAGGAAAAGCACAATGACAAAAAACACACATGAGGCAGAAACATAACAACATTGCCAAAAGTCATGTTAAATCAAAATCACCCTCTGCACCTCTAAAAATAGTGGCTTACCCCCAATTTACACCAGATGCGTGTTTGGTCCATCTGCGCTCTGCCACGGCAGTGTAGCTGATAGGATTCACTTTAGTCAATGAGTGTATTTACAGCAGATCCGCTGCTTTGCATTTCTCCCCGTCCCAGCTCTGGCAAACCGCACCCGTGCACAGCAGATACGTGCAGATACGTGCAGGTGCATTCGGCGGTTGCAGAAGCTAGCAACAGACTCCTCCTAGAGCAGGCTGTTTCAGTGGTTTCCTTTCTAACAGTACTTGTGACTTAGTTTCACGTTTCTGTTGTTGCTTTTGTTGCTGCAGGACACTTATTCAGCTTAGTTTCGGATTCATTCGCGGGCGATCAGCTGTTTTGCATAGTAATTAGCGAGCCTTTTAAGCACTGCGTCGAGCGACGCTCCCTCTCGTTTTGTCCAATCTTTTCCCATCCTCATCCGAGTATGTGCATTCTTCCCATCCCTGTCTGTTCTCTTTCCCTCAGAAGGCGATTCTACCGCCGGGGCCGCATGTCACTGCTGCCACGCCAACCTGATCTACCCCTCCTCCACCTCCACCAGCAACTTCCGAGTTGCCGCTGGTTTTTGGAACTGCCAGTCTGCTGTCCGGAAGGCTGAGTTCATCTGTGCCTATGCCTCCCTCCAGTCCCTCGACTTCCTCGCGTTGACGGAGACGTGGATTTCTCCAGACAGCACCACAACGCCGAAGGCTCTCTCCACCTCCTCCTCCTTCTCCCACACCCCCCGGCTATCCGTGCGAGGTGGTGGGACTGGTTTGTTAATCTCTCCTACTTGGAAATTTTCTCCTCTTCCCCTCTCTCACCTTTCTATCTCTTCCTTTGAATTTCATTCTGTCTCCATATCCTCTCCAACTACTCTTTTTATCAATGTTGTGTATCGTCCCCCAGGCCCCGTAGGATGCTTCTTCGACGAGCTGGACGTCCTACTCAGCTGCTTCCCTGATGACGTCACCCCGCTGATTCTCCTGGGAGACTTCAACCTCCACCTTGAGGCCTCTCAGTCTGCTGCCTTTCTTCCTATTCTCCACTCCTTCGACCTTTCCCTCCTGCCCTCACCCCCAACTCACAAAGCAGGCAATCTCCTCGACTTAGTCCTTCTTCGTAACTGCTCCTCCTCTGATCCCACTGTAACCCCTCTCCACCTGTCTGATCACCACTTCATCTCCTTCTCCCTCCCTCTTCCTCTCTCTCCCCCCTCTCCAACCCCCTCTGTTACAGTTTGCCGTGACCTCCACTCTCTCCCCCTCCTCTCTCGCTTCCTATGTCACTGCTTCCCTTCCGTTGAATCCTTCTCTGATCTCCCCACTGAATCTGCTGCCTCCTCTCTCTTCTCCTCCCTCTCATCCTCACTTAATGCTCTCTCTCCTCTTGTTTCCAGACCAGCCAGATCATCCCCAACCAGCCCCTGGATGTCAGAAACCCTCCGCTCCAGCAGGAAAAGCCTCTGAGCAGCAGAGAGGAAATGAAGGCAATCCAGGGCCTCACCAGACCTGTCCCACTACCAGTCCCTCCTAGCTGAATTCTCCTCTTCAATTACCTCTGCTAAAATTAAATTTTACCATTCTAAAATCCAGAACTCAATCTCTAACCCTAGCCAATTGTTTTCTGTTTTCTCCTCTCTCCTCAGCTCTCCACCTATCACACCTGCAACCTCTATCACAGCTGAGGACTTTGCAACCTTCTTCGAGGATAAGATTGTGTCCATCCGCAACTACTTCTCCTCCCTCACTCCCCTCTCCCCCTCCCCTGCGGTCCCCTCCCATGTCCTCTCTGCTTTCTCCCCCCTCGCATCTTCTGATGTCTCCCAACTGCTCCTTTCTCACTGTCCTACCACATGTGCTCTAGACACTATCCCCTCACCCCTCCTCCTGTCTATCATACTCAACATCCTCCCTTTTGTCACCTCCCTTATTAACTCCTCTTTGTGCTCTGGATGCTTTCCCTCTTCCTTCAAACAGGCTATCATCACCCCTCTCCTGAAAAAGCCCTCCCTTGACCCCTCAGTCATTCAGAACTTCGGCCCAGTCTCCCTCCTCCCCTTCCCATCAAAAACCCTTAAACGTGCTGTTGCTAACTAACTCTCCTCTTTTCTTGCAGAGAACAACCTCCTGGACCCTCGCCAGTCTGGCTTCAGAGCTGCCCACTCCACGGAGACCGCACTCATCTCCGTCAGTGAGGCGCTTCACACTACACGCGCCGCCTCCCTCTCATCCATCCTGATCCCCCTCGACCTCTCTGCCGCATTCGACACTGTCGACCACTCCATCCTCCTGTCTTCCCTGTCTGCACTGGGGATCTGTGGTACAGCCCTCATCTGGTTGAAGTCGTACCTCTCCGGTCGCTCCTACCAGGTTGCCTGGGCTGGTGAAGTATCAACACCCCGCTCCCTTACCACAGGCGTCCCCCAAGGCTCAGTTCTTGGTCCACTCCTCTTCTCTCTTTATATCCAGTCTCTCGGTCCTGTCATTTCTGCTCATGGTTTTTCGTATCACTTTTATGCTGACGACACTCAACGTTTTCTCTCTTTTCTTCCTGATGTCCAGGTCTCCACCCGCATCTCCGCCTGCCTGCAAGACATCTAGAGCTGGATGGACAACCATCACCTGAAGCTCAACCCAAGCAAGACGGAGATGATCTACATCCCTGCTCTATCCTCCCCTCTTCTGGACCTGACCATCACCCTGGGGGATACCACCATCTCCCCCTCGCTGAGTGTGAAGAACCTCGGGGTCCTGTTCGACGACAGGCTCTCCTCTGCTGCGAACATCGCAGCAGTGATCCGAACCTGCAGGTTCTTCCTCTACAACATCCGTAGAATCCGGCCCTTCCTCACCAGCTACTCAACGCAGCTCCTAGTCCAAGCGCTGATCCTCTCCCGCCTGGACTACTGCAACTCCCTCCTCGCCGGCCTCCCAGCATCTGCCATCAGACCCCTGCAGCTCATCCAGAACGCTGCAGCTCGCCTGGTCCACAACCTCCCGAGGCACTCCCACGTCACCCCCCTGCTCACAAGGCTCCACTGGCTCCCTGTTGCCGCTCGCATCAAATTTAAGTCATTGGTGCTAGCCTACCAGGGAGTCAACGGAACAGCCCCAGCATACATCCAGAGACTGTTCAGACCTTACACGCCTGCCAGAGCACTCCGCTCTGCTACTTCTGGTCGCCTGGCCCCCCCCCTCTCCGCTCATCCCCTTCCCGCTCAAGGCTGCTGTCTGTCCTGGTACCTCGTTGGTGGAATGATCTACCTATCGAGGTCCGAACGGCAGAATTCTTGAGCGCCTTCAAGCGCCGCCTGAAAACCCACCTCTTCAGGCTCCACCTTTCCCCTACTCCACTGCCCTGAATCCTGTCCTTACATCCCTTGATTTGTTGCCCTTTTACATGATATTGTTGCACTTAATTTTGTTTCCCTTTTCCTGATTTTGTTACCGCTTTACTTGATTTGGTTGCCCTTCATTTTTGTTGCACTCGATTTTATTGTCGGTTTACTTGATTTTGTTGCCCTTTTGTTACACTTGACTTTGTTGCCCTTTTGTTACACTTGACTTTGTTGCCCTTTTGTTGCACTTGACTTTGTTGCCCTTTTGTTGCACTTGATTATGTTGCCCTTTTGTTGCACTTGACTTTGTTGCCCTTTTGTTGCACTTGACTATGTTGTCCTTTTGTTGCACTTGACTCTGTTGCCCTTTTGTTGCACTTGACTTTGTTGCCCTTTTGTTGCACTTGATTATGTTGCCCTTTTGTTGCACTTGACTTTGTTGCCCTTTTGTTGCACTTGACTCTGTTGTCCTTTTGTTGCACTTGACTCTGTTGCCCTTTTGTTGCACTTCGACTCTGTTGTCCTCCACTCGATTTTGTTGCTGGTCTACTTGAGTTTTTTTTTGTTTTAGTTGATTTTGTTTACTTGATTTGTTGCCCTTTGTTCTGTTGCCGTTTTACTTGGTCTTATCAGTATTTTTGGAGATTCTTATTAGTTTAGATCCATAACAACGGAATGTGTTCTGTCACTTACTGTTAGCACTTGTACTTGTCCCCTAGGAGCTCTGCACTTTTGTACTGATCGTTTGCATTTTTGTACGTCACTCTGGATAAGAGCATCTGCTAAGAACCCGTAATGTAATGTAATGTAATGTAATACGCAAGACTTCTATTTTTGCCGGATGCCGCAGCAGAAATGCAGCACTTTGCGTCCCGGTGGCTCATCGGTCTAAGCGTGCGCAGCACAAAGGCAGTGTCCTTCCTGTGGCGACTTGGGTTCGATTCCGGCTCGGGTCATTTACCGCATGTCTTCCCCCATTCTTCTCCCCAGCTTTCCTGTCTCTCTCTACTGTGTGACTATCAAATAAAGGAGAACATCCCCCAAAAAAAATCTTTAAAAAAAGAAATGCAGCACTTCAACACAGCAGTACACAGATCGGGGCACAGACATAACATTTAAAAGATATGGTTAATTTTCAAAATCCGTGTTGTGGGCCAGTACAGCAACTAAAGTAAGAAAATATATATAGACTAAACTTAATCGGCTGAACACTTTCCAAACAAATGACAAACCCAACACAAACAGGAAATTAAGAACATTTATTAATAAATAGGTTACTTATCCATGGTAGAAGCACAAAATCTCGAAAAATAAACTAATCAAAGCAAGTCAACCATTCCTCAACACTTTATGTAAAGAACAAAGGCTGTTGCCTGTTTGTAGGTACACTCAGTGCATGTATCATTTATCTCGGGCGATTTTGTAATGATCATGTGATCTCGTCAGGCTTGCTCATTGGTCTCGCTACTGCCGTCCAGCACTGTTATGCATCAAAGACACAGTGTAAATTGACAGTCTGCAATGCACACAGCAAGCACGCAGCATAGCTGAGGCGGACCGAAAACGCATCTGGTGCGAATCCCCGGCTAGGCACCAACAACATAATTGAAACTAGAGGCACTCATAGAGTGCAAACCTCCGCCAAGGCAGCACAATCCAAATGTGCATGAGTGGGAGCAAAATTGAGTTATCGCGTGTGATAGGATTTCAAGATGGCTGCCATGGCGACCATATTGTTTCACTGATCGTGGTCAAAATCAATAGGGTCCATCCTTGGTGTAATAGCAATCCACCCACAAAATTTCAGACAAATCCGTGCATTACTTTTTTTGAGTGACGTTGTTCACAGACAGACAAACAAACAAACAAGGGCGAAAACATAACCTCTGCCCCCAACTTCGTTGGCGGAGGTAACAAGAGGCTCCTCAGAGCCTGCACTTGGGCCGGGTCTAGGCCAGGGCCAATCGCGAAACCACGTGCACGCATGAGCAGGACAATCGCGACCCCGAAAAAAAAAGAACAGAGCTGAAACTTAGACTAGTTGCCTAACGGCCCCAGTAATAATTTTTCTATTAACAGGGTGCAGGATAGCACAGTTGTAAAATACTGGCCCATTGATCTGTCAGTCTTGGCAGGTCATGGATTCGAATCGCAGTCTGAGCACAACCACAAATCACACTATTTACATTTTAGGATTTCAAAAGAGGGTCCTTGACAGAGATCAGAGATTTACTCAAGACTCGTCCAGAGGAAGGAACTGTGCAGGACCTTTCTGCGGCACAATCCACAACAATTGAAGAGTTCCAGGAGCTGGTACGTTGGCTACCTGCAGTCGTTTTGCTAATCTGGGAAACTTTCTGACTCGAGTCATTTAGGATCTTTAGGACACCAGGCAGATAATATTCTTGCAACAGTATAATGTATCTGAATTGTACAATATCTTGTTTCACCAAATTGATAATTCTTTTATAAATTTACCGCATGACAGTCATCATGATATGGCTAAAACATTGCTGGAAGCGACGAAAAATGCCATATCGCTCACTCACTACTGCTTAACATAGCAAAGTTTGGAATTGTATTTAATTGTGTAACTTGATGTCAATTGCAGGACTGTCTAAATGTGTACTTGTAACTGTTGAATTTATGCCAGTCAAAAAATTATTTTGTTTAAGAAATCCCACCTGATGAAAATTGGCGGAGTCAATGGGAAGTCTATGCTAAGGTTAGCATCTTTTCTTTTCGAATTAACCTTAGTGATATCAATGTTTCCATTACAGCTCGAAAAAATTGTCAAGAGTATCTAATTTTTTGTAATCTATGGACTATCAGTGGTTAGGAGATAGAATAGCTATAGTTGCGACAGTTGTAAATGAAAGTGATAAAGATAAATAATTCATATAATTTTAAATACTCTTTTCTTCTTCAGACTGATGTCCAATGGCGTAATGGCCAAGATATCAATGTTTGGCAAGAAAGGCAACAAAGTTGCCTTCAAGGGGACTGTGCAATGCAGAATCATAAGTAGTAATTATAAGAAAACTGTTAGTATTTTTCTTTTTCAAGGGCTGGAATCCCCCTTTGGACACTTGTGTGCAGGACGACATTTGCTTTCAGTTTAGTGCAGTCTGATACTAGCCTGATTCCGCCAGCCTTCGTACTTCCGCTTAATTTCATTTCACTTCAGTACTCAGTCTGATCACTCGGAGCTCTGCCTCGTTTACCTCGGCAGAAAGTACGCCGGACCAACCAACAAACAGAAGACGTGGGCGAGAGCCATAATGTCGCCGCTGTGCCGAGTTTGAAATTGTAGTCTCCGAAATCAACAACGGCCACGGACATAGATACGCTGGAGGCCATTCGCTCTGTCGTGGAGAAAATCCCAGCTATCAGCGACTTATTGCCACAACAAGATGAACGTTTCGTTAGTTTTTTGAATGGAAATGATGTTGTTGCGCTACGCCCTACAGATTGTCATATCTACTTAATAGCCATCATAAAATAGGCACCCTGTTCATCTCTGTGAGAGACAGCCAAACCACCTCAGCTAGCTTGTAGCTTCTAGTGTTACATTGCCCGCGAATTTCACACTATTTAAGTTAGCAGCTTAACTTTTTTAAAAGCCGTGTTTTTTGTTCATGTCACAAGACCTATTTGCTGTCTCAGTGTTATGTTGTCATTATCCATGAATGAAATGGCTGTCTGAGACAGCCAAACGCTTAGAGCCAAACTGTGTCACTATAAAGTTACAGCGAGCTCGGAATGATGTTAGCGCAAGTATGGTTAACGGTTCAGTTTTTGTGTCAACGCAGATTTCATCCTGATGTAAATAATGCGTTATTCTCGCCGATTCTGCCGTTGGTTTTGGGTCTCTTACATTTTTTTAACAGCAGCAGTATCTGCAGGAAAAACGATAGCTCAACAGTTTGTTTCTTGTAAGGAGAACAGAAAGAGCCCCTTTGGTTCTTTTAAGTGATTGAGTGAAGGCTAAAATTTGGTAGATGGGCATATGTATGGGTACAGTATTAACTTAAATGTACTGATCAGTTTGTTTTCGTTGAATTCCTGGTACGAAGGACTGTAGTTTCCAGCGGAAGTACTAGGCGGCTGAGCCGGCGCATAACATACGTCATTGCCAAACGTTAGTGATTAGTTTACAGGTACACCAATGATTTTAAAGTTCTGACAAGCGCCCACCCACCAGGAAGTAAACACTTGTCAATGACGACTACCCGGACTCTGTGTACGAAGCAAAGCGAAGGCTAGTCAGGCTAGTCTGATTCTGCACCAGACCAGAAATCTGCCAGCCTTGGCAGGTCATGGGTTCACATCACACCTTGGACTCTTGGGAGAAATTCAATGTTTGCAGGTAGTTCAGTGCAGTCCAATGATTGGTGCCCCAAGGTCGTGATGATATGGCTGCAACATTGCCGAAAGTAACGTACAATCCCAATCACTTGCTCACGCACTTGACCATATTCTGACTTTTCTTTTCAGCTTGTTCCATTGCCTTGCACAAAACCTTTGAGTCCAAAGAATAAGCACTGAAGAAATTCCTTAAGTATGCACCCAAAATGGCTGGTGGAGGGGGAAAAAAAAAAAAAACTGAAGAACTCGTGAAAATAAATTGAGAATATTTCAGAAATGAAGAGGTTGTTATTTTTTCTTGATTTATAAGCGTGTGAAGTGAAATATGATCACATTTCCATGCATATGCAGTGGAAACAATTTGTCGTTTCCATTACAAAACATGTCCATTGGAAGAGGTAACCTTGTGGTTGTTGAAATCACACAGGAACTTGTCAACATCTGAGGCATACGCACATGCCCTGATAAATGTATCATGCACCTGTGAGTTGCTGTTGTGCTTAAAAAATTTGTTTTGACATTTTCAACAAACTGATTGTTGGACTGGAATAGCAACCACATGCACTTGTCTTTGTGTTAGAAAGGGAAACCGACATCACTTGCATATTTCTGAAGCCGACAAGATCGAACTTGAACAATTCACACTATCGAGACATAGACACAAACTACATTGAGACACTTTGTACGTTGATGCAACGTTTGGGTGCCTACGTTGAGACAACGTCAGATTGCCAACGTTGATTCAACGTCAGATTGCCAATGTTGATGCAGCGTCAGATTGCCAACGTCCACTCGACTTTCAAATCCAACCTTATTTCAACGTTGTTCCAAAATTTGGACGCAACTTCATTTCAAAAATGCTTCAACGTTGTTGTGCCTGCTGGGACCCAATATTGACGGCGATTTAGCCGACTGAAGAACAACTTTTGCAAAAACCTTCAGCACTTACAATTTTAAAGTGAGAAGCTATTGGTGTCCCACTTGGGAGACGTTTAACGCACAACTAAATCACCGACGTTAGCGTCCTCTTGCTGACTCTTGTGAGGACAATGCCTTAGTAAATGATTAAAATGATATCTGGTTATGATAGACATAAAATACATTTACCTTTCTCATTAAAAAGTACAGTATTGAGGTAGTTTTGAGTCTTTTACTTAGGGGTTCAGCCATGCTTGATTTTTATATCCTTGATAATTCAGTGTTCCTGCTGCCATTCATAATATTACTAAACGGGGGATATTATAAGTTACGCTCTTTGTTAGAGGGCCAATAGAGAAATATATGGGGTCAGTAAATGCCATATTGGGCGAAGCATCAGCCGAGCCCAATATGCCATTTACTGAACCCCATATATTTCTGTATTGGCCCTCTAACAAAGAGTGTAACGAATTTATCCCGTCGATGACCTTTTATTCCCACATGCATGCCATTTCGGCTGCTCCAGAGACGCTAAGGGAGATAATCTACTTGCATGCCATGTCTGGGCTCAGAGACGTAATATGGAAATATACGGGGTTTCCACGTGACTGCTTTTGACTAATGCCATCAAAGTATTCTTGTCTGAGGTGGGATAAAAAAGCTGCCTCCATTATAGCCCCTATCAAAATTGTCAAACGGCAAGGCGAGGCGAATCGGCAAGCGCACAAGATTAAAATGCTGACTGTCCCTGCAAGCACCTCTTTTTATCAAAACCGGTCACTCAAGAGAAATTTTAACAGGACAGCTGCATATGGAAGCTGGTTTGTTTATGGTAATGACAGTAACTGCACCAAATGAAGGAAATTGCTTTAAACAATTCTAATTTTATTGAAAATACGGCTTAAAAATTGATTTAAAAAAACAACAAATTTAACCAAATTATCGAGTTATCGAGAAGCCGGTGATATTCTCCAGCTGCCGGCTACTTTTGAGAGACCTGGTAAGAAGGCCTTTTGTTGGTTGGAATATTTCAATAACCTAGCTAGCTCACCAGCTATCTTTAATTTTTCTGTTTAGCACCATTGCTGAGATTGTCCTACTGTTGCAGCTGGTTAGTTGCTTTGGTTATTATCACTAACCGTTACTCTTTGCTAATAATTCTGAATATGGAGGCGTTTTGCTCAAAGTGGCAATCTGTTTTAGAATTTATACCGTACTCAACAAAATAAAATGCCTAGTTTTTGCTCTGTAATTACATGGATAGCTTGAGGACTTCAGTATACCCGCTGTTGCGTTCGATCCTCCTATTTCTGCTCAATCTAGCATATTGCCTGCTTTTCCATTATGGTAGAATATCTTGCAAAAATAAGGTATATATTGATATTACTGTATTTGTGAGTCATACTCATAGGGCATGGAAAGTGTTTATACAAGCTTGCTTTTCAGTCGTGTGCTCAGAGGTGGTAACAGCACACTGTTTCCTTGCAGAGTAAACATTCTGACGGTAAAATAAGCCATTTTTTTATTTAGTTAAAAATGGATAAATTTTAATTCTTCATGATGTACAAAAGCTTATTTTGAAGTTTTTGGTGATCCTTGAGGTCCATCCCCTCCTGTATTGATGAGCTCATGTGGATTCCCACTTGAAAATCATTAATTCATATTCAGTGTGAGGAGTCAAAAGTTGATTTCCGTTAAAAATATAATTATTTGATAATTTGACTGTGCTCATGTTTGAAAGCTTGGAGGGCACAGAGAGTAATTTGGATCTTATTTGGCTCATGGATAGTAGGTCAGTTTGAATATCACTCACAGATGTAAAACAATTGTAGTCAAGGGGTTTATGATCCCAGAAATGTATTGTTTTACCTCTGAGCCATTATTAAATTATCTGATTTTTTTTTCTTTACAACTTCAATGATGAATTTTCATGAACACTTTCTGTGTTTGTGGCCCTCATTCTGTACTAATATTATGAGAATAAACTGAAATAAAATGGTATTCTAAATGCTACAAGTGTCTAGTTTCATTTAAGTTATTCTTCCACTCTCTGCGATGTCCAAATCTTGAATTATGATGCCTCAAATAAGGTAACGTATAAATTGCCAGACTTGGCCTCTGCACAAAGGGGTTAACAAGGAACTGATCAGACCTACTATCGCACGTAAACACTGCCAACCATTAAAAATAAATCTAAAGGAAACACTCCCTTTCTTTCAGGTAATGGTCAACCCAAAACAATGCAAGACTGAGTGAGCTGCCCAAACCAACACAGCCTACATATTCCATAACTTTCTTTGATAATTAGACACAGAAACAAATACGTCAAAAAGTTAATTTGACAATTATTTTAATAGTTGTCAACTTATGTTAAGAGCCTAACTTCTAACCTTTGCTATTTTTGCTTCCAATCCAGTTGTTACTTTGTGAATCCATTAGTACTGAGAGGTGTTCTATGAAGTCAGATTTGTGGGGTTTGTGACGTATATTGAGCCTAATGTCAGGGTTTTGAATGTCACAAAGGTGGATCTTTTAACCTGCTGTGCTTCTTTATGATAGCTCTAATTGCAAGTTTAGTGTATGCCGAGTCAGCTCACACAAAGAAAGCCTGGCTAATGTGAAAATGGCTTCATAATGCACCCCTTCATAGTCCATTGCCATAGTGGGGGAGACCGGGGAGTGATGTACCACCAGTTTAGTTGTAACACTGTCATATTGACTAATTGTTCAAGAGCTGCGTTGATATCATCAATATTGTACATTCTTATTCTACTGATTTTCACAGAAGAAAGTAAAAATTTTTACGAGGATTATTCTCTACCTAACTTTCATGCTAATCTCAAACACAAGTGCTAAAAGAGTTGGATATGTAACAACCGCTTGGAGTGGAGATAGTTGCAGCTGTTCATTAAAAATGACCTGGAAGATTGTGACACCTCTGATGATGATAATTTTTGCATTGCGTGCATTGTAGACTTTGCAGACTCTCAGCCAAAAGAAGCGTGGGTCAAGTGCACGATCTGACAGTTTCAAGCCCACAAAGCTTGCACCTGAGGGGCAGCCATCTACACTTACCATAACTGTGACAATGACTGAACCCTTATGTGACACATGCACATTGAGGAATACAGTCACCAGTCACCGGTGCTAAGCCGGTCACATGCACTGGACCCAGTTTTGATGACCTAAACACATTTGGAAAATCAACCTTACGATATCGCAAATCAAAACTGGGCGTGTCTGACTCCATTCCAGTAATTTCTTGACAGGAGGTGATAGCGCAGCTGTGGCGCTGTTGTCAAAAGGGTTTGAACTAAGATGAGTTAATTTTAACTGTGGGTGTGATGGGGGTTTGGTTCCATTATTATCAATCAGATTAGCTGCTGTCATTCCCTTTAAAACCAGTGCATGAAAGTCATACATGTCAGTCAAGATCAGGGTGTTCAAGTGCTTGCAAAAACACACAAAATTGATGTTTCATTATTGATGTAAAATTCAATTCCAACATTTGAAGATATATTCAGAGATAAGGTATTTCTAAATTTCCAGGTGTTATTGCACATGGTTTTCAAGATATGGTGTGTTGTGTGGAACCACTGACTGAAAGATTTTTCTGCGTTTCAGACACTACAAATTGTACATTCATGGCACTGTTATGAATTTGTGAGATCAGTCATCATCAATATCTGCAATACAAAGGTCAGGTTGTTTGCTTTGAGACCTAGTAACACCGAATTTTATTTTAATTTGTTCGAACCTTTGTAAAATTGAAATTATTATGTTTAATACCTTGAGTACCGAATGTACAATTCCAAACAACTGTTTTTGCGATACAGTCTGCTACAAATAAATAGGCACTGACAAAAAAAAAAATTGCAGTAATGGTGATATTTTCGAACAACACACATTTCTACTGTCTCCTGATGCCTAAAATCTCACTAAAAACTCAGTTTGGACACCATTACTGCACATACTCCATTTATTCAAAGTTTACTTGGTTATAGATATGACGCTGACAAGACCATAAATTAAGTTACAGTGAAAATGCATGAATATGGCATATATAAGGAATTTTTTAAACTTCATTAAGTTACAAATCATAAATTAGTAATTTTATCATGCAACAGCAAATTAATATAATTTGTGTTTTGGACACTACATGCCTTTCGGACATCACAATAGTATACATCAGTGGATTATGGATGTAAAGAAAAATCTGTCAGAGAAATATAACAAACCATTTAACAGGTACAAATGAGTCCTATCATAGATACATAAAAATGGTTTGCTGCTGCATCTTTTGACCTTGCTTCTGAACGCGTTACGGACACTACCAAATTTTCATTACAAACTATGAACTGTATTTGATCATACCTGAGACCCATAGGATGTTGGCAAATGTCCCATTGCAGCTTGAAAACTAATATAAGCTTTACTGTAATCAGAAGAAATGGCATACCAAGTGTTCATTTTGTTGTTTTTATTGCCTTTATAATGATATATCATTCTGAAGAGATGAATTTTATAGCAATTTCATAACATATCAATATGACATAACCTGCAAAGCAAACCATAAATAATCATGTTAATCACATCATAGTATAGCATTGCCATACATGCCATTGCTTTTGTAAAAAAGCAAAAGAGACAAATTGCAAATGCAAAACACAATTATATCTATTGTTCCCATGTCCATAAACAGAAGTCTTTTATATAATCATCATAGATGATGGAATTTTAGTGTTTATCTTATACATTACCAAAATGTCAAAACCCAAAGACAAGTTTTCTTTTTCTTGACAGTCTGTAATGTGACACAAAAAAGCATAGCAACGCATAATACAAATGGACACCCTGATCTTGACTGACATCATAGCAAACTGGGAATTTCATCAGGTGAAGAGCAAGCACCTAACTTGTGTTACCACCACCTTCTTCCATCCTCTGAGAACCGTGCGCCAATGTAGCAATGCTTGTTTGGGTGGGTAGAGGTGAAATCATCCAGTAAAAAATTTTGTATGAATACATGTTGTCAATTTTAACCGTGTGCAAAAAGGGCACTTGTAGTATCAAAACAATGTTAGAAACAATGCTACATGTAAAGGCAAATGTTACAATATAAAAAATGGGTTAATCTTGACCATCATTATTGATTAATTTTATTCTCTCCCACTTCAATAAGAGGAAAACATGAAAAAATAAACCACAGAACAAAGGGATGTTTTCAACCCCTGTGTATTGGACACAAAAAAAACCCCCACAACCCTACACAAACCCAAGGAGACAAAAAAGTACTCAAAGGCCTGGTTGACTTGTAAAAAAAATAAATAAACAAAAACAGGAAATAAGCAAAGATCTCACCAGGCGTAAAGGAGATGAACCTCTGTTCTCTTAAATCATGAGTATTATACAACAATACATCCAATTTTTTTTTGTGAGTGGCATAATGTTGATTCCACTGCAGCATGTTATTTAACCCTTTGATGCATAGAGTACATGCAATTGCCCTGGACCATTTGTTGGGATTTGGAGCAATATTTTGTGTGTGTGTGGGGGGGTGGGGTGCAAGTGGGTGGTCTGTCTGTCCATTATTTTGGACATTGTGCTTGTAGGATGCACACTGCCATCCAGTATTTTGGACATTATGCATGCGGAGTGACAAATAATGTGAAGTTGAAGAAACCTGGTCATTGATATGCATGATGATCTATCTATATTCTGGACATTGCTTATTTGAGCTATTTACTCGACATGTATAATGTCCAATATTTTTGATAGAGCATAGATTCAGATGTATTCCAACAAATAGACATGCATTACATAGGTTATGTGTTTTCAGTTTGTGCTATATAATGTATTTCCATCCCCCAACAGAAAAAAGTCTGATCAAAACTTGAACAATATAAGACTATTTCTGACTTTCGTCAACTTACCTCTTACTTGTGGATGCAGCCATTGTGACTGTTTGTGGTAAATCATGTGACTAATCAGAGAGGCACCTATTGAGGAAATTATTATCTGGAAATGTCCAGTAAAATGTACATTTTGTGTTTTCAGGGTATCTATGAGCCTAGAGAAAATAAACCCCACTTAACTTATGTCCAAAATATTGGACAACATGCAACAAAGGGTTCACGGAACCTTGATAAGTTTTCTAAGTGCTCAGATCACTTGCAGAGTCCTCGAGTCTTTACGCATCTCTTTCACCCCAGTTTATTTCCCCTTTTTTAAATTTAACACTAGAACGGCCGACAAATGCAGTACCTCCTAGAACGGCCATGAGGTCATTTTGACCTCCCACCACTGCGGGCTTTATGATTGCAAATTAGAAGTTTGTTACTGAAACAGTTGTTAATCATTTTAAAATAGCATGTAAAAATAAATGAAAAAAACATCTTATTTTATTAATTTTGCCACATTAGGCTTTATTTTATTTTAAAACTATAACAATGTAAATCCATTTCTGTAGTGTTTAATGAGTGTATCATTCAACAATGGAAAGAAATGCAATTTGATGAAGCAGTCAAACTGATAAAAAAGACCATTGCACATAAACATTGAACATTAAAATAACAATACACCTCTGCTCCCATAAAAAATAGTGGCAAAGCCACTGCGCCTGCTTGGCCAAATATGGCCAAAATGGAACACCCCCTGTTGGCGAAAGTATCAGTCAGATTGGGCTCAAAATCGAACTTGGTCTAGACCTTATGACGCTCTATACACATATGAAATATGAAACGGATCGGTGAAAAACTGAAGATGCTAGAGCGCAGACAAGCCAAAAGTTTACGCACGCACGCATGGACGCACAACAGACCACCGCTAAAGACTCCGAGCATAGCATAAGCCCCTTGGGCCTTTTGGCCAAGCGGGCAAAAAATTTGAGCATCTTAGCTCGTAGAATAAGGGAGCTAGAACTGTTTGAAGTTTTGCAGAAAAAGCCACCTGTTAGCCAAACCATGAATCACAGCATGCCCAAAATCGAACGCTAGATCTTGGGCCCATATACATGCATATAAAATATGAAAAGGATCCGCTGGAAACTGAAGGCACTATTGCAGTGAAACAAAATCTGTGCATTTTATGACCTTTGACCTACATAACCTTTAAATTTATGTCAAATCAAAAACCCATTACATATATGATGAACCCTTGGAAAAACAACCTACAGTAAAAATTTGAGCATCTTAGCTGGTAGAATAAGGGAGCTAGACCTGTTTGAATTTTTGCAGAAAAAGCCCCCTGGTGGCCAAACCGAGAATCGCCGCATGCCCAAAATGGAACTCGTGCTAGATCTTGGGCCCATATACATGTGTATAAAATATGAAAAGGATCCATGGAAAACTTTATGCTGTATCGTGCTGAAACGGCAATTGTGGACACACGCACGAATGCACGGGCGCACGGACGCACGGGCACATGAACGCACGGACGCACGAGAGACCACCACTAATGACCCTAAGCACAGCATAAGCCCGACAACTGGCCTGTCGGCCAAGCGGGCTAAAAATGAACACGAACAGAGAGCACATGAGAGACAACCTTGGTCAAAATGTTTGGGAGCCACAACCTCTTCCTCTGCCCTGTTTTGACGCACAGTCTACTCGCAACCAGCACAAACACTGAACACCTTGATGGTGCACTGACCACACACAGGTCGCCGGCATTTGATGCAGGATTTAACCGTTTTGTTTTTATTACAGTGAATTTTCACCGTAGACTGCCTTCTCTTGTCTCGAGGCTGCTCTGCCTCTGAGAGGCAGCAGCACAGACTCGGCTGCCTGTTTCATCTACATGTGATCGCTGCGGAGGCCCTCGCACAACTGTAGAAGGAAGTTGCATCGAGTTATTTCCTCCATCGTGCATCATTTTTATACGTACCTGTGCACTATTCAAAAAATATTCAAAAAATGGTATTCTAATATGAAATGCATTGCTAGGCAACCAAGATGCAGTTGACTGCTTTGCATAGCTGTCAGTGTATGAATGTGTTGTATAAATGGGCATATGTGAGGTATTAGGCTACTGTCAAGTGCTTTGAGCTGTCTGTTTGACTAGCTATACGGTCAGCCTGGTCAGGCTGCCTATATAGCCTAGCTATACAGCCGGGCTGTATGGTCCATTTACAGTTTTTTGCATTAGGATTAATGGAGGTCAAAATGACCTCTTGGTCGTTCTAGGTATAATCAGTGATTTTTTCTTTCACTTTTATTCCAGAATCCCAATAACTCGTAAGTTGATGAATAACACCATTTCAGGAAAATTCACTGACAGGGAAACATAGGGTTGTTATTAAAACGGAGTTATATGCAGTTTAATAGGCGAGAGAGGTCAAAATGACCTCACGGCCGTTCTAGTGTTAAAACTTCTGCTTACTTCGCTTACAGGACCGGTTCGCCGGTCAGATTTTCACGGTAAATTCTTCCTTCACTGCAAGTATACACTCTTGGGCAAGAAAAGGCCCGGGATTGTTTCAGGATATTAAAAGAAAATCTACTCCACACAAACTTCATCTACCTGGCAATTTGGCAATTATGCCAAATGACTCAATTTTCTCTGTGACTGGTGCTAAAATCGAGCAAGTTCAGTCTTACAAATATTTGGGTATCTGGCTGGATCATGATTTTTCCTTTAAAACACTTGTCTAACTTGTCCAAGAAAATTAGAACAAAAATTGGGTTTCTTTTCAGAAACAGGTCTTGTTTTTCTTTAGACAGTAAAAAGATGATTGTCCAGGCAACTATATTACCTTTATTTGACTATGGGGATGTCCTTTACATGCTTGTCTCTGATAGTACTTTAAGACCTTTGGACGCAATTTATCACAGTGCTCTGCATTTTATCACTAGTGATGGTTTCCGCACTCATCACTATGTTTTATATAGTTCATTAGGGTGGTTTTCCCTTCATTTTAGAAGAAAGCTCCATTGTATTTTATTTATTTATAAAGCATTGCTTGGCAAACTTCCTTCTTATCTTACCAGACTTTTGTCCATCAAAATCAGAAGCCAGCACGTCACATCGCAAGGGTGGATTTTGTTAGAATCACCCAGGACTAGAACAAATTTGGGCTGTTCTGCTTTTAGCTCATTTGCACCTTGTGTCTGGAATAGATGCCAAGACGCTCTGAAGCTTGATTGTCTCATTCCATATGAATCCTTCAAGAATCGACCGTGGGAGATGTTAGTTGAGGAGGCCAGATGTACTTGCCTTTAGTTTTAACTTTGGACTTGTTCTGTGTCCTTTGTACTTGCATGTTTTACTTATTTGATTACTTTCTTTTTTATTTTTAATTGTATTTTAAAGTTTGTTTTCCTTTAGTCTGCAATTGTTGTATGTAATTGTGTGAATTTTACTGTGCTCTATGTTGTTAACTGACTTTGTAATTGTTTTATTGTATTCAGGGCTCCCCTGAAAAAGAGACCTCAGTCTCAGTGGGACTTCCCTGTAATAAAGGAAAATAATAATATAAAAAAACTTTTTTCTTTTTTAATTTTTGCCAATGTCCAGAACATTTATTTGCTGTGAACACCTCAGATAACCAGCACTAACACCTACGCAGAAGAAGAAAGCAAGGTTACAGTGGGCTGAAGAGAAGCACTCATGAAGTGTAGATGATTGGATGAAAGTGATATTCAGTGATGAATCACAAATCTGTGTTAACCAAAGCAATGATGCTGGAACTTTCATCTAATGTCGCTCCACTGATACATACAAAGATGACTGCGTGAAGAAAATAAGAACATTTCCCCATTCATTATGAAATGGGGTTGCAAGACAGGGAAAGGACCAGGGGAGATGGCAATCATGACCTTAAAAGTCAATGCACAGGTGTTCATTCAAATTTTGGACCATTTTCTGATTCCATCACTAGTAAATGGTTTGGTGATGATGAAGTCTTTTTTTCAGGTGACAATGTATCTAGCCTCAGAGCAAAGACTGCAAAAGCTCATCTTCAGGAAAGGCATTTTTTTCTCAATGACATGGCCGGCAAATGTTTGGATCTCAATCCAATTGGAAATTTATGGTGAAAATAAAAGGAATAGTCAATTACAAGGCCACAGCCTGCAAAACGGATCAGTCAGCTGTTATTTGAGAAAGTTGGAACCAGCTTGATAGGGAATATTGTTTGTCATTAGTGAAGTCTATGCCTTAAGGAATTCAAGCCATCATAAAAGCCAGAGGAGGAGCAACAAAGTACTGATTATCATTTTTTTTTGTTGATGATTCCAAATTTTTCTCCTCAAAATGGAATGATTCCATCTTATGTTCCCCTAATTGATTTTGAAAAAATGGCAAAATTTAAATAATATCATTTAATTTGTTTAAGGCGTGTTTCATGAACCTTGAATTAAAGGAGCTGGGTCACCATTACTGGGCATGCTCAGAATTTACATCCCAAGAAAGTGAATCTGCTTGACTGCAAGTCATAATCTGATTCCATCCTTGCTCATACGCCTATGTTTTGCATTGTATTTATATATTTGTGTTACTCCGGCATTGTGCTTTTTATGTTAAAGAGCTTTCTACGGAAATTCTGGGATTCAAAGCGCTATTTTAAGCTTTAGCTGAGGTATACCTCGAATATAAGCTGGTTGCCATCGCCAGTAATCACAGAAGAAGAAAAATACCTTCTAGATTTTGGCTTGCAGTTGAACGGATTTACATGTTCAAAGTTGTGAGCATGCGCAGGAATCGTGACACAACTCTTTTAAGCAAATAAACAAAAAAGTGTTTTGAGTCTTATGTGAAATTTATTTATTTGCTTTGCAGTAAAAAAATCTGGATGAACATCCTCTATGTGTAGTGATTGTATAATTTTGGCCTAGGGTCGTAATACCATGACTACTACAACTACCTCTACTATTAGTAATGAATAACTACTACCACCACTACGATCATCATCATCATCATCATCATTATTAGCGGTAGCTGCAGCAGCAACCGCGAGATCGTCATCATCAAAATCCCAAGGACATTTTGACCGGTTGCATTTTCGCTTGTACTACGCCTTTAAACAGCGTGCTACAGGCCTATACGGTTAAGAATGATTCTTGTATAAAGGTAAATACGAGACCTTTTACTTTGCGGGGATTAAAAAAAATCAAACTGCAAACATTACCATGAATGTTACTGAGCGTAAGCCTATATCTCTTAGAAAGTGATAAGCCCGATCCATTTTCTTTTTGTTTTCTTCTATAGATTTCAGCAATGAGTGGTGAGTACAGCACCACGGACAGAGCACAAAGCGGCGCCCAACCACAGCCGAGCGATGAACGATTCGCCTAGAGCAGGAGCCAGCAACAGAACACAGCAGCGCTAAAATCCGTCTCTCTCCTGGCGAGGACCAATAGCATCATATCAGCATCCCCCCAGCCCCCCCGCCCCAGTCTGTCTGTCATCACCGGAGCTGCAGAGAACCTGCGGATGCCTGCGTCAAGGCGTGTGGATCCTGCTTGTTTATCTGAAAACTGATTTTCATTTCTGGAATTTGTATAGGCTATTTTTGTTTTTGTTTTTTGACCTAGGCTATAGTCCGTTTGTTTTGATATGACCTAAATACCTCCTTGATGCTCAGAACATCAAGAGGAAAACAGAGACACAGAAATATCTTGATAAACGGCATTATAGTGCAAAATTTACCCCTCAAACCAAAAATCCTCCGTTGATCGGATTTCATGCCAAGGCTATTCGTCTTAGGACAAGTAACGGTGCGAGGGGATTTTCAGGAAAACGAAAGCAAACGTTCCTGATATCGTGAAAAAATCCGCAAGTACGGTTTTTTTTTTTTTTTCGTCGAAGGTTTCGGATTATTTTTCACCGCTAGAGTCATAGATGAGTAACATCGATTTGTTCAAATAGGAACGAATTTTCGTTTGCCAACAAATCGGCATTTATCAGACGGTTACAATTCAGAACCTTGGACAGTGGCCGATAAGGCTACGCCGTCGTTAAAGCCTGAAAATTTCTGCGGTCGGATTTCAAAAATCAAGAAAAAATAATACATGGACTCATTCTTTGTGGACTATTTGGACTGAGCCGGAAGCTCAACCAGTTTTGAAGTCTGTGAGTATTCACGGATTCTATTTCAGTGTTCATGTTTTCACGGTCAATGCTATTCTTATTGCGCTTAGCCTACTTATGCCCTACTGAATAGTCGCAGGAAAACCTCCGCGTGTAGGTTTGGTAATCCAACAAACCAGACCAAGTTCGAAATTTCTCAATATCATTATATTTGGTTATGTCTTAAACATGTCTTAATCAAATATGCGAATACATCAAAGACTATGTTACGACACGCCTCTAGTGTGGTGTATGTGTGCTTTTGCGGCGTTTCTCTATAGGATCCTCAAATGAACGAAATTATGGTCCTCGTAGTCTGAAAGATGTGGGCTATTTTAGTACATAATATCGCTCCTTAGCTGAACTTACTGCATGAGCTATACGGCTGCAATAGAGGATAGGCTTTTTATTTGATCAAAAGTGACCTTAGCTCGCAGTCTTCCACTCATTTGGCTTCAATTAAATTTTATTTGGGCTATATTCACCATATTAACACAAACCCTAATATAAATCGAGAAAAGTTCTTTATTAGACCCAGGGAAACACCCGATTTAAATAAAGATAAAGATGATAGGCCTCTCGGAAAGGTTTTTTATACTCAATAACATGAACATCCGCGCAGTAAAATTCGGTCTGCCCTTAAGTCCGTATCGGCTGCAGTTAGCGTACTGCGTCATAGCATAGCCCACATATGACACCGATATGGAGAGGCAAATACCTAAGGGGGAAAAAAAACAAAACAAAATAGGCCATTGGATTCTGAAAAAACTCATGGTCTAAACATGAAATCTCAAACAAATAGGCAATATTTCTCCACATTTTTTAGATCAGGGATGTCATTGATTACAAACATTTATATCATTGATAACAGACGCGCATAAAACAAACCAGTCGCCCATCATACATCGAATCTGTCGATTTCCAAATGCAAGCTATGTAAAAAAATTTGACAAGACATCATATTATGGCAATGCACATGACGTCATATATTTATTTGAGGTCACTGCAGTCAGTCAAATATCGGGCACGTCATTTAATTCACCTATACTGTCCTTTCCTCTCAATAATTAGGTCCTTCTGGAAGTCAGAAGATAGAATGAGGTTGGATTTAGCAGTGATTGAAAATTATTTTCTATTTTTATATGTTCAATGATATTCAAACAGACTAAGATGCATTACATGCGGTACAGTTTTGATACTGGGCCGCGCTGCTAACAGAGTGGTATAATCTTTTAATTTATATGCCTATTTCTATTATATTTAGTTCTCAAAATATAGCCAATTGAACATCTCAACTGAACTCCTCAGGTAGAAGCCACATTTAGGTTTAAATTGTGCTCTGTTGCAAAGCTTCCTCATTTGAAAAACATAAAACAATAAAAAGAAAGGATCTGGGATAGACAGCGTCGGTCAATCTTGAAGCCATTGATTTGTTATGTTTTTTCAGTATAATCCTGTCAAGCCCTAAAACACAAAGTCTGTGCATATGTATCTCAGAGGAGGGGAATGCAGGTTCAGAAAGCAGATTTCCTTCCCAGTATTTTATTGTAACACCTGGATGTTTTTAATAAGTCAGGAGGTGAACTAATCAGTGAAATCAGCTGGGTGAGCTCATGACTGGGAACAAAACATGACCTTTTCCATCAGACGCCTTGAATATCCACCTCTGATTATTCCAGTGCTTTTCAAACTTTTTATATCACAACCCACTTCAGAGGCCATGAGAAGTTCATGCCCCCCACTACAACAAAAATGGATTAAATTTTTATCAATCATTGACAATTCTGGCAATGGAAGTAAACAAAACATTCAGGTTGGCAAAATAGTCTTTCTTACATCAGGCCACTTTTGCTTGTTTATGCCACTAGATGAATTGTATTCTTGCAACTTCAGGTGCGCGCTACGTCCACGCCCCTCCCCCTGCCATGGCTCTACGCCCCTCCCTGTTTGAGAACCATTGGATTAGTCTGTATACACACAGACACATCTAGGAAACTAGGAAACATCTAGGAAACTCTTGAGAAATGCAAAGCAAGTAAAAGAATTTGATCAGTTGTCCTTTCTTTACTTTATACATTATTCAGGAAGGAGGAGAGGGAGAAAGCATAAGGCATCTCTGCAGAGGGCTCTCACACTTCGTACGGAGACCGGCTTGACGAGGTTTTGATGCCTGAGAGGAACGGGCCCTTGTAGCCAGTGTGCTATAATTAGAAACCACGAGGTGGACCCTCTTTGTATTACTCTGATCCACTGAGGCTAGTGCCCCCCCACCCCCTGGCACCATGGGCACCGTGCTCTCACTGTCTCCGAGTTACCGGAAGGCCGCTCTCTTCGAGGACGGCCCAGCCACGGTCGGACACTACACCGCCGTGCAGAACAGCAAGAACGCGAAGGAGAAGAACCTCAAGCGCCATTCGCTCATCAGCGTGTTGCCATGGAAACGCATCGTGGCCGTCTCGGCCAAAAAGAAAGGCTCCAAGAAGGTGCAGCCCGACGCCACCTACCAGAGCAACATCACTCACCTCAACAATGAGAACCTGAAGAAGTCGCAATCCTGCGCCAACCTTTCCACCTTCGCCCAGGACTCCACCGCCCCCACGCTCTCCGGCTCTGAGACCTCCGGAAATGTGGCCTCGTCCGTCAAGAAGGTGCCGCTGTCGGGCTCCACCGCGGCCCCCGGCACGCCCAAGCGGGTGATCGTGCAGGCCTCCACCAGTGAGCTCCTGCGCTGCCTGGGGGAGTTCCTCTGCCGCCGCTGCTACCGGCTCAAGCATCTGTCGCCGACCGACCCGGTCCTGTGGCTGCGCAG
The DNA here is from genome assembly GCA_029692085.1 of Gymnothorax javanicus. Taxonomy (NCBI): domain Eukaryota; kingdom Metazoa; phylum Chordata; class Actinopteri; order Anguilliformes; family Muraenidae; genus Gymnothorax; species Gymnothorax javanicus. Next base: position 108,395,586 of record CM056200.1, read on the forward strand.
CGTGGACCGATCACTGCTGCTCCAGGGCTGGCAGGACCAGGGCTTCATCACCCCGGCCAACGTGGTCTTCGTCTACATGCTCTGCCGCGACGTGGTCTCGTCCGAGGCGGCCACGGAGCACGAGCTCCAGGCCGTGCTCCTGACCTGCCTGTACCTGTCCTACTCCTACATGGGGAACGAGATCTCCTACCCTCTCAAGCCCTTCCTGGTGGAGAGCGCTAAGGAGCTCTTCTGGGACCGCTGCCTCTCCATCATCAATCTGATGAGTGCCAAGATGCTGCAGATCAACTCCGACCCGCACTACTTCACCCAGGTCTTCGCCGACCTCAAGAACGAGAGCCAGAAGGAGGAGGAGAGGAGCCGTCTCCTCATTGGGCTGGACCGATGAGGCCCAGCTGGCTGGGGGTGGTCAGATGACGGCCACCGGCAGGGCAGCCATTTGCTCTTGTCTGGCATTTCTGAGAGGTGATATTTTCAGTGCATTCTGGGAGATTGAGGCAGGTCCTTGTTCAGTGGATATAGCTGGTCCAGATCACAAAATCCAAACCCGATTCCACTTTTAGGTATTTTTGAATGGGACAATCATGAAGCCTCCCCGGATTAATGTTCTCATATCATGCCACTAATGGTAAAGATCCCACAGAGTAAGAAGGGCTGCATTGGGCTGATAATATTACCCTCTGTTGGTCATTTTTCAAGACTGAAGCAATCGAGTGCCATTTTTAGGATCTCAGTTTTAGAAAATGAATGCAGCCGCCTATTACGTTGAATGCCCATTATTAGCAGAGTGAGATATTCGGGTAGCGTGTTAAGAAGAGCTGCAACATTTTTCTCAGCCTTGGAGAAAAACTGAGGCTGAAATAGCATCTGTATCCGCTACAATGAACCGCACTTTAGGGTTTTTGAAAGCAGGCATCAGTATTTATCTATTATTAACACAAATTATCTAATTTAATTATAGTCTAAGATAACATTTTTGTGTCAAAAAGGTCAGTATCAATAATGAGCAAATGAGCATTTACTGCAAGATTGTTTTGAAATCTAAAAGTGGCTCACATTCCCGAAGCCTTTTGGTTTTCCGCATCCAAATTGAAATGCCAGACTTGAGCATAGTTTCTGTCCCTGATACGTATACAGTATACCTAAAATATGCTAAGTTATTAAAAAAAAAAACAATGACAAAATAGACAAAAACAAAAACTAAAGAAGTTAAAAACATACAAATAAAAAGACAAGTCTACAGCTCAGAATGTTGAAAGGCTGCAGACGCTGTGGTGTCTCTCGTCATGGAAGCTGGGGAAGGGATTGATTGACATATTTGTGTAATGCGTGACAGTACCACCGCTTGCATTGCGGATGACGGGCCCACTGCAGCAGTCGTCTCTGCCTGGCCAGGCGCTAGAGACGCTGAGCTACCCTGTTCCAGACTGCAGTGGGGTGTGACGATGAGGCCTGACTGTGCGGCACACGTGCTGCAGTTTAGCAATGCAGGATGGTTCATCGACGCAGTAAATATGTGCATGTGGGCATATGCGAGATGGTTAAAACACAAGAAGAGTAAATACAAGCATGTCTGGGAATGGGTGCAAGGGACAGATGGAATTACCGATGAAAAAGCAACGATAGTAAGGTTTCAATTACAGGATGTCTCAGGAATGAAATCTTTCCTTAACCAGCTCAAACGCTGTTGATGTCCAAGTTTATTTTCAGCGGAAGGAATGCTTTCTTTTTTGTATTTCCTGACACGCTGATGCCCAAGTTGTATTTATCAATAGAATTAATTTATTTTCAGGACGAATCCCTTTTTCATGGGTGCCAATAAGAATCCATCGGTCTTTGCAGTGAATGATAGTTACCCTTGGGCAAGCTTTCCCAAGGAAATTGTTACCAAGGAAATTGCATTTAGGGCCAGATTTATGAAGACCTTTTGCGCATGCAAACCAAATAGCCTGGCTAATCACTGACCTTGTTCTTTTTTTTTTTTTTTTTCATTTTACACGTGTTAAAAGGTTTTGCATACGCAAAAGGACTTAGTTAATCTGGCCGTTAGAGTGTCTAATAGAGTAAACAAGTATCCGGTTGTAATTTCTGAGAAAAGTTATTTGTTTGATTGGGATTTTACTTAGATCTGGAATGAATCCATTCAGAGGTTTGCAGAGAAATTCAAACACAGCACTGCAACACCTGTGCCAAACCTTTGGACTAAATCCAAGAGGTCCCAAAAGCAGTAAAGGATTGCAAGATTTTTGAATGGACACACTGCTAATGTACAGTTTGTTGAATTCATGCAGAAACCATTTATACTTTTTAAATTACTTGTGATGTCAAAAAAGTAACCAGTATCAAGTTACAAAGGTGTCAATATACATTTTAGTAATCATCAGTAACAAAAAGTAATTAAAAAAAAAGTAATAGAAGGAAAAATGATTAGACGCTCTTCATTAAAATGATGGGATTGAAGATACTGCTGTGATAGATCAATCTATTCGATTTTGCCATGTATTAGCATTTTAGGGTCGACAAATAGCAATTCACAGTAAAAGAAGATGGAAGGACCGTAGAAAGGTCTTCTCTTGGATATCAGTTCTAGAATGGAACAGTATGTTGTTTGCAGTCTGCAATATAGTATTTAAGGCGCACATTTGACTTAGATAAAAACACGAGCAAGGAGCTAAAATTGCAGGGGGTAATTATTAGGAAGGAAATGCAGCTTTACCTAAGGGAACTCGTTCAAAAAAGGGCAGTCAAGGGCAGTCTTCCCTGACCACAATGAAAACACTGCCAACTAAAGCAAATGTCTTGCTGTTTGAGTGCACTCAGTGAGATGTCTGCAGCTGAGCCGAGAAAGTTTGTACTAACTGCCACAGGGAAAAGAATGCTTGCAAATCGTCTGAAGTGAATTTGCAAACGGATGACCGTTGTTTGGAGGATCGACCACCAACACCTCCTCGAATCTCATCTCCCAAGGGAGATTTCGGTATTGTTGGCGAGGAAAGTAGAATCAGGATGTGAGGACATCTCTTCTCGGGAGATATAATCGAAAAAGGGAGGAAGGATTGCAGAGGCCTCGCCGTAGTCTGCTGCTTACCGCCGTGCTTTCGCGGGAAAAACGAGGAGTCGGGGAGACATAAACAAACAAATGCCACAAACAACAAAAAAGGGACTTGAAAAAAGTATTCAACAAATATTCATTTGCCCGCTTTCGATCACGCCAACGGTGATCAAATGTGCATGCTTTCTTTCAATAATTGTGTCTTTAGATTTTCTTTCAGGATATAACAAATGGTGACAAATATATGCACATGTGGGTTACATTTTCTTTTTGGCTCTGATGTTTCATGCTTACAGGAAAAAAAAAATCATTTGATGCAAGTTGTCCCGGGATACTTTGCTCTTTTCTAACCTTTCTCCATTTCCATCAGTTCTTAAAAAAAAAGAAAACGGATACACTGGACACATCGTATTAAAGTGTTACTGTGCCCTGTGAACTTGGCATGCCGTCCCTCTGAAACACAGAGGAGGGGAATCGAGCCCAATAAACTGACACTGCACTATGCTTTAAAATAAAACAATTGCGAAGTCGAGGGCATGGCTGGCTGCTAACCTGTTGTACAGGGACAAAACAGGGACACTTACTGTATTGTAATATGCGCTCTTAAGAGACGGGACGACCTGGGCGTGGAGGGTGGGGTGGGAGGGAGTGGGTGTTAGTGGTGTTGGTCTTGGGTGGGAAAGCAGGGGAAGCATCTGTCACCAGAGGATGCGACGACCCCGATTCGCTACAATGTGCCAATTTTTTTCACTAGCAACACTGAGTAGTTGATCAAAGGAATACTTTTAAAAAGCTTAAAAAACAAACAAAAAAAAGTGATTGTTATTTTTTCCTCTTTGGTTCTTTTGTGTATCTTGTTGCGTACATCTTTGTTGAAAAAAAAAACAGTGTTATTAGATTATTAAAAAAAGGAGATGCACTCTCAATGACTGCATGTTGAGAGTGTGTGCGTGCGTGAGAGAGTGTACACACTGTGGTAGGCTTATCTCCTGGGTACAGGGGAAGAGAGAGACAAAAAGGGATTGGTAGTCTGATTGGAGGCAAGATGGATTTCAACCAATAGGATGGGAGGGGGGGGGCAGGTTGTTGAGCGGTTATGATTGTTTACTTAAAAAAAAAAAAAAAAAAAAAAAACCCTTGCTGTAATTGAACTTTTTTTTGGTTTCTGCTTATTTTTATTTATTTTTGTACTGTGATGGAAAATAAAATGCACTGATCGTTCATGACGCACAAAAGACTGGCTCCATATGTCTTGATGTCCAGACCAGAAACAGGGATATTTCATGACTTCTGTTTTGTTAACCGTAAAATGCAGTCAGATCAAAGGTGAGGCCACTTGACTGACATACTGAAAAATATGATCATGGGTTACAATTTATGCAAAGAGAGAATTCTATTTAATCTAACTTAATGAGATTAGGTTTCGGTATTTTATATAAAAGTTGATTCAACAAAAAATTCAGTTTAGAAAACTTGAATCAATCAGGTCTAACAAATTGAAACAATATTTTCACTTTGATCCAAAGTTTAAATTTTTCATTGCAACTTTGAAAAAAACCTATTGTCTCAAGTATATTCAAACTACCTGATTACATTAGTCATTTGAAACAAACATTGAAACTCATTGCTATAAGATACCGTAGTCCAGTAGCCTCCTACCGCATTCCTGGAGATCTATCCTGTAGGTTTTAACTCCATGCTTAATTTGTCATGTCTGACCAGAATGTTGAGCACTGCAATGCAGATCTTTAGGGGTTGAATGAGGTGAGCTTTGTTTGGGTTGGAGTGAAAGACTACGGCATGGCAGATCTCCAGGAAGAGGGTCAGTGACCGGTGCTCTAATCTAATCAAAAACAACACAAACCGCGCACATTTCATTCATGAGCTCTTTATTAAGTAATATAGCAATGAACCAGCATTACAGAACCTTCAAACACAAATCGCTACTGCATAATGGGATAGAGAATACATCAGAGACATGTCAGGAAAAATGCACAGTACAGTTTCACTGTTCTTCTCACAAAACAAGGTGTGGAGACATTGGGACTTTTTCACACCTACAAAAAGAAGAAGCCTTCAAGAGGCTCCACTTGCAATCAGTACTAGACCATAGTAGGGTCCAATAGCCGATATGTTTGTTATTGGTAAACTGCCCCTGCATGTGTTTTCTCACATCTAAAGCTGGCACAGGAAGCAAGTTCAATTGAATCGGTGAATTCCATAGAGGCCAAGCGCCATGGTGAAAATGTGTGGAGTCGGGCCCTCATTGAATTCACCAATTCAATTGGGAATGCACATTTGGGCTAAGAAATGCGCCTGAAATAATGCATCAGCTTATGCAGGATCTGTGTGCAAACCTACCCCTGAATTCTCCCACTGTCCTCCAGGGTGAGTTCCTAGGTTTCAGTTCCATCCATCACTGCGCATTAGAATTTCCGTACAGCAGTAGGTTGAAGGCAGCACACTATAGTGCAATGGCCCAGATAACCTTGAGTAAGTCCTTTCTGCAGACTCAGACACAAATTTAAACAAGAAATGCTACAGAAGGGTACGACTTCATGCGTATAAATCCTTTCCGCAAATGTAGAAAACCACTCTTGAAATAGAGCACTCACTTCAAAAGCGTGTTCGATTATCCCGACCGTGAGTTACATGACAATGAATATAGTAGAACGACTTTCAATTACTGTATCCTAGGGTTTAAGATAAATGCTGATTCACCAGGAGGATGGATTTCAAGAGGTCATTTTAATTCAGAAAATGCTGTCGTCTTCACTTAAGTTAAAGGCATTCTGTTCAAGGGCAAGCCAGTTTATTTCAATGGCATTGATAAAAACATCTCCTAAGCAGATTAGCATTTTGCTTCAACATTATAAAATAAAAAAAAAATACAGCATCAAAAATCAAAATAATAGTGATAACAATGTCTAATAATCAATACTGGAAGACCTCAGTACAAAACCCACAGCATTCTTTAAAAAAATTAACAAAAAGTCTTTGGATTTTAAATCAGGTCAATATTATAATCACACAAGTTTTTGTTTGCATGGAAAGAATTATAATCCCTGTGATTTGGTCCATTCACTGTCCTTTTTGGACAAATATTATGAATATATTACATAAATATATCAAATACAAAATTAGGCACATAACATTGACAGGCATATATACACATACTGTATGCAATTTTCCTTTTGGTGCGCAGGTAGCACGAATTCACTGTTCTATGTTGAAAAGCTTGTATAAGTCATTATGTGTACGTACATTTAATATGCCCCCATAGAGGCTGCATAAGTCATTACAAAAGAAAGATTAATTTTAAAGGCACAGTGGTGAGAGTAATTAGAGGAAGCATGGCTACCCACTAGAGAAAGAAATATTGATTTCATTAGAGGACGTCTTTAAGAAAAAAGTTTATGACAGGAGCATGAGGCCCAGGGGAACCTCTATCCTCCCCTTTTATTTAGAGCTGCTGAGACCTTGATATGTATGCTCCACCCTCTGCACTCTGATTCAGAAGGCTTCCACAACAAGATTTTTCACAAATATCTGAGCGACAGTCAATCATGCTGATATTACGTACCAGTCAGACTCAGGCTGCGGACAAGACATCCTGGAAACTGGGAAGTTCACAGTTTAAACTTTCCAGTTCCCACAAGAAGCATCCAAGAGCTTTATTTGGGAAAAATAACAAAACGAGTCTTTGTTTGTGCCAGTGTTGTTACTTATCGTTACATTTAATGATATCTATTCCAAAAACCATAAGCATACATCGCGCAGCGTGTAATCTGATAGCTAGCTAACTTTAATATAACATAATTGTAAAAAGCAGGTCACATGGATCATTATTACTGAGTTAATTCCGTATTATTAACCAAATATTTAGCTAATAAAAACCATCGGTTTCGTGAGCCATCGTAGATTGACATCACATATAGTCTCTCGGCAAACTGGGAGTTCAGAAATCTTACCACAACTCCCCAGTGGGAATTTCTACTAAGAAAGGTATACAAAAGTACTATTCCTACTGGGATATGGGATTATTCCCAGCTCCAATGACATCCCAAACGCACCTTTATCCCCTGGTCCACCGCAATGCTCTAGAAGCTTCCGCATTGCCCTATCACATGTGAACTGTCTGTAGATCAAGCCTCTATATGTAAAAAAACCATGTCTCTATGCTTCACGAGACGTATGGGAGATGAAGTTAAAGTAGAGCAGCTTTGATGTGGGCTCTCTCTTCCTGCTCAGGGCATGAGAGGTCATGGGACCAATGTCCATCCACTCAGGATGATAGGACACACAAAAGGGCCCAGCGCAAAGCCTTCTATGAGCCCAGAGAGGAAGGCAGAGCATTTTTTGTTCTCAGAGAAGATATCTGGCACTAAACAGACACACATCAAAGGGAGTATCCAAAATCAGAGGCAGCCAGTGATGTGATGTAACACAGAATGCATTGATGGGCGGAAGTCCCGAGTGGAAGTGCACAGCATATCGCCGTCAGGTCCAAAACCAAACCTCTCATTTTTGATGAATAATCTATTCTACCACTAGCTATTCTGTTTCATAATAGAAAAAAAATAGCAATACAACCCATTGTATTTCATCATTGCTTATTTCAGTCCCATTCAAATGATAAGAATTAAACTCCAGCAGTTCAAAAGGTTCTAAAATCTCATCCGACGTCATGTGCTAAAGTGCTAATTGGTGCAATGATGTTAAGCAGTGAGTACAACACTAATTGTTACTCTTTGAAAAGAGTTGCACTTTACTGCAAGTAGCATGTGTGCCAGCATACAATAGAGGGGGCAACATATAGCCTGGAGAAAGAAATGGACCCCTGAGGGGCAGATGCAAGAGGCAGATCCCCTCAGGTGTGAGCCAGCGCATGCTGTCCCTTGTCAGCCAGTTTTAGCATCACCATCTCTCTCCGAAGAGGGCACGCATCTCTAGTCAGTATCTGTCACTCAAGCATCCAATTCAGGCATCAAGAGTGGCCGGAAGCACGATATGGAGTCATAAGGTTAGCCAGAGGTCATGAATGGAGGCAGATTCTGGAAAAACTAGACATGTTACACTGAAAAAATAAATAAATAAAAATAAAATAATCTGTTTCACCACATACTTTAGTCATCATTTGACCAATTTCAGAATTGCTTGGTAAATAAAACAAAAATAATGTCAGTGAGGTGAGATTTGGTTCCACTCATTACAAGATTTGTCAAAGGGGGAGGATTTTTTTTCACCAGTTGAAAATACAGTAACATCAAAATTATTTTTTCCTATTTTAGAAAAAAAAATATGACTTTAAGTCTTTTTATACCAAGACTGAAGAAACAATACGTTTTAGAAGCTAATGTCAAGTTAAGGGGTCTTCTGGGTAAAAATGTCAGTTTTTTGTTTTTTTGAAAAATTTCAATATTTTTTATATTAACATAAAATAAATAAAGGAATGCAGTGAGATGCCAGTAAACACCAAGAATCTTTGTTTTTCCTCTGCCTCAATTGTTACTTTGACTTTAAATGTAAATTACCGAAAATCACAATTTTGACTGATTTTCAACCTTGTGGCATTCATACAATCATTAATATTCATCTGATTGACTTGAAATTGGGACTGAAGTTGCATCTGTTGGAGATCTATGAAATGACATAGGATAGGTGCATCCCTAGGGGGTTAATTCTGAAAATGAAGCAAATTGATGATAGCGATTTTCGTTATGGTTACATAACAGAGCTCATTAAATATTCATAAATGTTCCAAACAAAAAAATCCAATGTCATTTCATAGAACTATCTTATACCTTTCATAAGAGAATAATTTGAGTAAAATCTGACCATGGGTTATTGAAATATCAGTGCCACAAAACATTTTGTCATTAACAGTGGCGTAGCCAGAGGGGGGGCAAAGACACGTCCCTTTATGACAGCAATTAGTCCTGGCTAGTTCTCAATCATTTTCCTTTATTGACGCGTTTTCCAATTATCGTAATTGGCAACGGAAGACACGGTTTCTCTCCATATTCGATCAAACAACGATGAAATCATGGGCTAAATTCAGTACAGTAAAATAATTTACTTATTAATGGACCAATGCTTTGCGTTGATTAAACTGGTCCGTGTTCCAGTGAAATGCGGACTTTCATTCTCGGTATTGTGTGGGTTGATTAAAAAAAAAAAAAAGTGGCATTTGGCAGCTCAATAGGCTAAGAAAAGCGTGCGGCTCCAGCTATTTGCGTGAGAGTCGACAGGTATGCAATTTTGAATAACATTGATTTAAATAAAGCAAATACGTGTCCAGATGATTGATTGTCGTCTAACTTAATCGGGGAGAACAAGCAGCACCTGTAAAGTATGGAGTGCTCTCGGAGTGAACCTTCTGTTATGAAAATGACTGAGAACAGGTCAGGACTAATAATTGTTTTAAACGGATGTTTTGTGCAACCCAATTCTCTGTTCTTGTTCCGCAACTGTACTGAATTTTGCCCATGATTTAATCGTTGTTAGATAGCATATGGAGAGAAACCGTGTCTTCAGTTGCAAATTACGATAATTGGAAAACACGTCAATGAAGGAAAATGATTAAGAACTAGCCAGGACTAATTATTGTCATAAAGTGACGTGTCTTGGCCCACCCTCTGGCTACGCCACTGGTCATAAAAGTGCTGTTTTCATGGCAACCATGTAAATTTTGATTAAAATACTACATTTTATGAAGTTAAAATCATGTTGAATATGTTTATTTCTTAGTTTTTGCATTATTATGGTTATTTCTACACTTTACACTGAAGACCCCTAAAAGGGGACCTATTATGCAGGTTGTTTCTGAGTTAAAATATTCCTAGACGTCCAAAAGGGAGGTTTATAAACTTTTTACCAAAGAAAAGAAAAACATAAAATTCCATGGTTTCTAAGTAATTTGATTCCCCTCTGAGAGCTCTGTTCTGATTGGCCAGCGAACACAGCCACCAGCCCAGTGTGTCAATTGAGGGCGCCAATGTCATAATCCCCCAGTGACTGGAAAATCTCCACATACAATTGACTGAATATATAGCTAGCTAAGTTTGCTATTAAACTACGCAATGAGAATGGAAAGGTAACATCCGCTGGCAAAGTAAGGATGGAAGTTATATTCACAAAGAAGTGCGGCTTGCAGTCATCCTAAAATTTGAACTTATCTTGGAATTTAGTCTCTAAAATTACAAATAATCCGTGGCTAGCATCTGTATAGCAGCAACTGTTAGCTAACATTCCATTTGCCGTGAATGGCAGTGCTATTCTCTTGAAGTGGATTCCATTTAAATGACGTGTCTTGTATATTGCCTCTGGCTAAACAAGCAGTAGCTTCTAAATTCAAAGTCAATTCAGGAGCTAGCTAGCTAATAAACTACATAATGATTATGGAAAGTAATGTGTGCATGCTAGCAAACTAGCTAAGCAGTTTGAGTGGGGCACTTCCGTTGCTAGCAAGCTAGCTACACTGACAACCAAGCCATACAAATTTAACTAATGTTACACTTGGAATTCAGTTTGAATATTAACAGAAATTGGAAACACCTAGCTAGCTAGTTACAGATTCTCCTCGAAATCCAAGCCACCGCTTCTTTGTATCTTCTAAAAAGGAGTATAAAATTTTGTCGCCATTACTGCATTGTATTAACCCAGGATCGAAGTAAAAAGCAGTCTGAATTATGTCAATGGCATGCACATATGGCTTTTGCCGATTGAAAGTGAAATGTTCCAATCAAAAACATATATTCATTTGGCTCTTCTGTCTTCTGAGGCAGAGAGCCTCTGTCGTGATGCATGCTGGTCTTTACAACTAACTATATAGGAGTTACCGTGCTTTGCTCTTGGCTTGGACATAATGTCAGCAGGTCTGGCATTTGTGAAAATAATGGGGCACCTCCTCTAACAAGCCGTGGGCGGAGATATTCAGATGAGGGGTGGAAAAATTCTCATGATCCTGCATGTGATGTAGGAAGGGTGAGCCAAATCTGAATTGCATGCCGAATGCCATGTTTTGTTAAACGCCATGTTTTGCAGCCCGCAAAAAAAAAATGACTGGGCTGTCTCACTTCACAGTTTGTGGGTTGGTAGGCATTTCTGATACCAAAATAAATGTGCACAAGCACTGAAAAAGCAAGTCTTTCATAGTATGTCCCCTTTAAGACGTTTCCATCAACTGCAGCTGGATTGCGTACTATATTTGCAGTGGTTGTGAGTGACTTTCCCCTTTTCTCCTGAAAGCAGAGATAAATTATGGATTTCACAGAAGCTGCAGTTTGGCACTCTCCCTCCTCTGCCGGAGTCTTTCAAACTAGGCCACGCACCCAGGGAGCTCCTCCTGAAAGTGAGCTGCCACTGCTCCAGTTGATTTGAGTCAATGCTGCACACACACTGCGGCACAGCAGGCCCACATCATCAGACTCAGAGAATAAAATTAAATAAGAAATTTAAAAAAATCACCAATATTTTACAGTTCAGGCCTCAGGCCCGGGACTCAATTAGCACCGCTAAATTCAGGACTCGTGTTCCTGGTACAATTTGAATTCTCTTTTTCCTGATAAGTTCTGATGGCCAATCAGGGCAAGAGTGTAGTAGTGTTCAATGACAGAAGCCTGAGTGACACCCACTGCTGTCTTGAGTGTTTCACAGAAGCTACAGTTAGAGGGAGAGTTCTCATTGGAAAAGAACTGGGAGTGATAAATAGCTCTGATACCTATCAACACAGAAACACAGGCAACACGGGCAGCACAGTCCATGTGTTTTTTTCACTACTTTTTTCAAATTGTTTCAACAGTCAAATGTGTTTAAACCCGTCCTTGATCCATGGCGACTGAGATGGTGTCATTAGGGAAAATATAGAGTAAGCATCATAATTCATTGGACAGCGTCACATTTTTTTTCCTGGCTTTGTAACCCAGGATGACAATGCGTCTGAAGAGCAGACTGTCAGCTTTAATTTAAGGGGAATTTTCATGCATAAACGATGAAACATTTAGAGATGACAGAATCTTCCATACACAGTCTCCCCATTTTTTCGTGCAGACAAAAAATATTGGACAGTTTAACATAATTCAGAATAAATTTTAAGAGTTGGTCGCATATCCTGTGAATGCAACGACTGCTTGAAGTCTGTGATGCATAGACATCACCAGACACTTAGCATCTCTACTGGCGATGATCTGCCTGGCCTGCACCGAAGTCTTCCTCAATTTTGCTTGTTTCAGGAACTTTTTTGCCTTCAGTCTCCTCAACATTATGTAAAATGCATGTTCAATTGGATTCAGCCAGCAAAACCGAAATAAAAGATGTGTCCCTGTCCAGTAAATTATGGTGCATGCTCTCTGCTGCACCAGACCAGTCAAGCACAACAGTCAATGCAGAAATTAGAGAGAGAAAACAAGAGTAAATATAGAATGCTTATGCTATTTTAGAAAAAAAATATTTGGCTTGTAAAATGTACAAATGTGAAAATTTGGCAAGCAGTGGGACTTGTTCAAGGCTAGTGGCCCTTTGAAGTCTACGTAAAACATGCATTAGAAAGGACCATTAATCAACTGAGGGATGATTCCTCTTGCTAATATTTCCACCATCAATTAAACCGAGCCCATTGGTAGATCTCCCTGCACTGAAAACTGTGCAGCAGAAAAGCTGTAATGATCACTCCCTCACTTCTATCTTAGTTTGCCCACTGACAGAGAACATGTTCCTCAGGGGTAATGGTGATTACACGAGTGGGCAGTCAATAAGAACCACCGGGCTCAAAGTAGCCATTATCTACAGATACCGACAAGGATGATAGCCAGGCATGAGCAGTAACTGAACAAAACGCGGACAAAGATTATGTAATTATGTGGTCGTAATTAAGCTGGTGGTCATATTAGAAAGAGCAGATCCTGCAAGGTGACCATCGGTTCTCATCAGTCTAAGGTCTCGAGAATAATATAAATAACATAAATGTACCACAACTGAACATTTAAATAGAATGTGGTCATTTAACATTAAATCTGGATGCTAAAAATGTGCATAAATAATAGGAAATTAAGGATGAAGAGGCACCATTTAGACAGACTAAAGATAAAGATTTTTAATTATGATAGATTTCACTGCTCCATCAAAAAGCAGGTTAAGGGGTAGAGGATGCGCTCAGCACGTCCTTATCAAAAAAAAAAAGTGTACTAAATGTAGGACAAATTGTCACTGTATTGTGATCAATAACTTTGAAAAAGGTCATCATGTGTTTTGTCCATGAAAACAAATCGCATGGAAAAGCTCCTAGCTTGGTGCGCATAATTACACTTTCCACTAATAGCGGTGCATGCTAGTGCTGCTTTCGACAAATTCTATTTTTGGTGCCCCAATCACTCCCAGACACACACACAAACACACACACACACACACACACGCGCACACACACACACACATAGATCTACAGTCCCCTCAACAAATACTTGGACCTCTAGGAAAATACTAGCTCACAAGACTATGAAAAGATCTAACCCTTGAATTTGTATAAAATTAATGAGGGGGAAAAAAATATTCTTGTCTCATATATTTTTCCTAAAAAATTGCGTGCCACAATCATTGGTCCCTGAGTAAATTTTATAGAAAAAATATAATCGCAGTACTGTATATCCCCATTCATGTGTTTCTTTAAAAAATTCTCTATAATGATTAGGAAAACGTAACTAGTGATCCATGACTTCCTGTTCTCCTGAGGTATAAGGAAGGGGTAAACAAAAAGAACTGCATCCCCACAGAGAAGAGTGGTGGTGGATCTTTGATGCTGTAGGGAAGTGTTTCTTCCACATGCCCAGTACAACTTGTTAAGATTCATGGTTTTATGAACTCATCAAGTATCTGCAGATATTGAGAGAAAACCAGACCACCTCCTTCAGAAAGCTTGAACTGGGCCATGGTTAGATCTTCCAACAAGACAATGATCCAGCTCATGCATTACAATGAACACAAAAATAGTTCACTGAATTAAGGTTTTGCCATGACCATCCCAGTCTTCTGACCTAAACCTAATAGACAACCTGTGAAACGAGCTGAAGTTCAGAGTCCATAAACGTGGACTTTGAAATATGAAGATTCTGGAAAGACTCTGCATGCAGTAACGGTCCCTTGCCATGTCCTCTCCAACATCATTACACACTAACAGAGAAGAACCAGGGCTGTTATTTTGGCAAAGGGAGTCTTCATAACATGTTAAATGAAGGGAATCCAATAATTGTGGCATGTTTTTGAAGAAAAAAAAAAAAAAAATCTTTCTTAAGAATGGTAGGGTCATTCCATGCCAACTGTCCAAATGGCTCCAACTTGACCATCTCAGATTTGGCTGAAAAAAATCCAGCAGGTGCATTCACCTCCTAATAGGAGAAAACCAAAATTTTAGCTCTCAACTGACTCAAAACTATTGTTTTGTCATTAAAAAATATTTTTGCAACTAAGTTCTGACCCTTTTTGAACTGCGATTTCTGAGGAGCCACTTTCACATGGCTATATCTAGAAAAGTCCTTCAAATTTTCAGGGTTGAAAATCTGCTACTATGACTTGAGGAATATGGACTAATAAAGGTGTCACTTCAGTTTATCATATATTTTTGGGTGAAAAGTTTACTCTGCACTCTGCGGTAGCATATTTCAAGGGCTGTAAAAAGCCTAATTTCAAAGACGGGGATTTGGTATTGCACATACAGCTTCCCATATATGTTGTGCATTTTGTATTCTACTTCTAATTCTCTCTTATGAATAATCTAGAAAATATTAAGGCTTGAAAATGAAAAAAACATTGTGCCATTTTTAACATTTTATATCGAAAAAATGACACCATCCACCAACATCAAATTGACTGTTTTGAAAAGATTAAATGCCTGTTATTAACATATCCAAAATTTGTGATGGTGTTCTGCTTTATTTTCTCAAAATAAATTTTTGAAAATATGGTATTTTTGTGGACGCACAGCATTTAATGCCATCGAAAGCATATTCAAATATTATTTTATAAAATGCACATAGTTAATGATAGAAAGCTCAAACTCAACGAAATACTTTATTTCATAAATGTTAACTTATGCTTGAATTATAACCCATATACAGTTTTCAGATATATATTGAAATACTGTAGTCCCAACATCAGTGGAAGATCAAACTTGTTACAAATCATTACTTAAAATTATTGTATCAATGAACATTTACATCCAAGTAGACAAAATTAACCTGTATGCTTCAATGTTAAAAAAAGATTTTGACAGTACTACAGAATTGAAAATAATGAAATATTTTAAATGACCTGTTGATAGCAGTTAGCACAGATAATACACAAATTATTTGAACTCTTTCATGAAGTTTTCAGCTACTTTGGTGTCCTGCTCCTTGAGTGCATATCTATGTCCAGTTGTAGTGCTTGGAACCTCAATCTTGGCAGTGATATGTTGCACAGGTACCCAGCATAGGTCTTCCCTCCTGGGCCAGAAAAAACTTTTTGCTGGGCGGTGTGGATGCATGAACTGTTCAGACAAATTATAGCTTCTGCATGACCAAACATGTTTCCAAACTTCGCTTAAAAAAGTTGTAATTTATTATAGTTTTATTTTATAGGTTGATTTACTAATAAATAAATTAATATAAAGTAAGTATATATGATAAATCATTTAATCTGTGATCAAATAAAATTGCATTCTTAACACATCCTCTATAAGATAGCTATATTGTATTAGATAATTAGGAGTTGAGAGCTAAAATTTTGGATTTCTCCTAGTAGGAGGCGCATGCACCCGCTGGAATTTTTCAGCCAAATCTGAGATGGTTAAGTGGGAAGTTTCTCTGCAATTCCGCTTTTTTGACATGCAATGTTACAGTAATAGTAGTTATTTTCCTTGAATCACTGTATTTCATTTGAAGGCCATACTGTATGTGTTAATATTTTGAATTTAATATCAAGAGGATAAACAACACAGACATTAGGACCACTTTTGTTCAAATTTACCAAGGACACACATATTTGTGGAGGGCACTGTATGCAGGTAGATGTAAGGCAGGGTTACTATTGCACCAGATCTTTAGTCTCATTTCTGATTAAAGCCTGGGGCTTTGGAATGTGTCGGAAAGAGTACAAGCCGGAGTATGTTCATCAAAAAGAAAGGACAAACTGATATTGATGTGGGTAAATCTCATAACTAAAATGGCAGATAAGAGAAAGAACATGTTAGTGTGCTGAAGATATAATTCATAACTGAAATGAAAGGAAAACAGTTAATGCTTTAAGATACGCATTCAGGGAGAAGCGTCATGTTACAACTCCCCAGAAACTCTGCGATAACGCCTCTTAAAGCCTGTAGCAAATAGAGTGCAGTCCAGATATGTTCAATATTACATTTAAATGAAAGGACAGGTTTCTGTGCTCTGGCACATGAGTTGAAATTGGGTTTTAAGTAAAAATTTCTGCAAAGGCAGACAGACTATAAATCTAACAGCCTACAGCCTACTTTAAAAAAATGACTTTTTTTTTCAAATCAATTTGAAGGAATCCATTTCCTTCTTCAGAGGGTACACTGTCAAACCACTTCATTAAAACTGAAGTTAACTGCTATTCTCAGAGAACTAAAAATGATGACATAAAGTCTCAGTTTGATGAGGGCATGCACATGGGGAAATTACACTTCATTTACCTCTAAATACATTTCATAGCTTTGCCTTGCAGGTTCCAGATACATCTATCCCTCACCTAAAATACCCCTTTGCTTCTGACTGGGGTCCTTTCTTTCAAGGTATAATTTAAAGCGTATTTGACATAGCTCCATCACCACATTCCCAATTTGTGTAACTCGATTATCTTCTTTGATTTTTTTTGCAATTATAGACTCGACTGAATTGAAAAGAAAAAAGAATAAGTATTTTAGAATGCCATTGAGCAGCCACGTCTTCTAAACTCGCCTGCGACAGAGGTGTCCCTCCCACGAAAATCCTGGCAAAAAAATCCCTTTCGCCCCTTCCTTAGTTAATTCCCTGGCACTGCCAGGATGTAACCAGATCGGCTCTTGGTGAAGTCTGGCTGCGATTGGTTGATCTTGGTCTCCACGACGACTGTGCACTTCCTGCCGTGCATGCTGCACTGGATGGGGCTAACGATGTTCACCTGCAGTTTCCTCTTTTCACTGTGGAGAGAGAGAAAGAGAGAGGGGGAGGGAGAGAGAGAGAGAGAGAGAGAGAGAGAGAGAGAGAGAGAGAGAGAGAGAGAGAGAGAGAGAGAGGCAATCAATGAAGCGGTGAAACCAAGGACACTCGGAGCTAACGTTAGCGCACAACACTCCCACCCTCGATGAGGCAAACTTAGCAATTTCCTCTGCTCAGGAGTGGCTTTGCTCCGTCACACAAGGAGGCCAATTAATAGACACTATTCACAGCACCAGCGTCTCTTAACTGGGACTCCCAGGAGAGAAGGCAGTTAGGCTAATTCTCTAATTAGAAATCGAGTGGAGGCTAGAATAGCTGGGTTCTGAAACGTAAACCTGGCAGTTGATTATGAGAATTTGACACTGGAGTCAGTGTTACTTTGATTTTCAGCACTGCGGTTATGCCACTGACATGAAGGGACCATCGCAATCTGGACAGAGGTGCATGGATTGTTAAGACCGTGGATGCATCATTAAAAATGAGCGTGATTATTATCTACAAGAGAGAGTTCTGAAACTTGCAGTAAATGCACGGTAGATACTGCAGAACAGTAACTACATCGTACAATATGGATTGACTTGTGCTAGGATTATTAACAAAGACCTTTAAACACATCAAAGGGAAACACACTGTTCTATGTTCAATGAAAATCAGCAGGTGAGGCAAGGCACATACAGTGTCATGACAAAGCATTTTCCCCCTACCTGATTACCTCAATCTTCAAAATGGATCCAGGCATTCATTCAAATTGTAAAACGAGACAAGGAAAATATGGCAAAACACAAAATAAAGTTTTAAAATGATGACTTCATTTGTAGAAGGAAAAAGTTGTCCAACAGCTATAACACCAATGAAATTAATCTGGTAGGCCACCTTTCGCATCAACAACTGCAATCACTTCCGCTTACTGGAGATCAGTTTTTCACATTGCTGTTGAGGAATTTTGGCCCAGTTTTCTTCACAAAATTGCTTTAAGCCAGCCACACTGGAGGGTTTTTCAATATGGCCTTGCCACAGAATCTCAATGGGGTTCAAGTCAGGAATTTCACACGATCCCTCAAATCTAAATTTTGAATATTTTGAGCCATTCAAATTTGGACTTTGTTATGTGCTTCAGATCGTTTTCCTGAAGCGTAACCCAGTTGCCCTTCAGGTTCAGACCAGAGACTCATTGCCATACATTCTCCTTCAGTATTTTCTAGTAATGATCAGAATTTATGTTCCTGTGAATTACAGTATGTGAGTCAACCGGCCCTGAAATAGCAAAATAGCTGTAAATGAAAATAAATTAACGCTAAAAAATTACATAAATAAATATCCCAACACTATCATACTACCACCTACTACTGACTACTGATGATGAAGTTCAAGTGGAATGATGTCAGTTTTACTTCACATGTAACAGGACCCAAATCTTCCAAAAAGTTTCACCTTCATCTCATTAGTCCACAGAACATTATCACAAAAAGGCTTAGGTGTGATTAACATGTTTTTAGTGAACAGGAGACAAGCCTTTATGTCCCACTTCACCATCAGAGGTTTTTGCTTTGAAACTCTCCCATGGATGGATGAACAGAGACTTTATCTGAGGCCAGTGAGGCCTGCAGTTCCTTAGACGTTTCTCTGTGCTCTTTTGTGAATGCCCAGATAATTGTCAAATTTGCTTTTGGAGGAAGTTTGGTTGGCCATCTACATCTGGTAAGATTTAGCACCTTTTCAAGCTTCCATTTGAAGATGATCGCCCACTTTGCTGGAGTCCCGTTGCCTATGAAATGACTTCGTAACCCATTCCAGAAAAAATGTTTAAATTTCTTTCTCACCTCGTCCTAAGTTTCTTTTGAGTGTGACTGTTGATACCTTCTAGCCTATTTACCGCATATAAGATTCTGTTTTAGTGATGTGAGATTCAACAGGGTTGGGAGTTGACAAGGCTGGGTGTTTCTCACGTAATTTTATCTAACTGTCAATTACGCTTCGTAAATTTCAGCTAATAGCTGATTTAGTACCCAAGGTAGAGATTCCATTTTCAAACAGGGCTAGTTTGATTTGGGTAACTTCAATAAATGAAATAGTAATCACATGCCTGCAATGGAGTCTCAGAGGATATGACGGATTCTCATTTTCCATTGTTGCCATTGCAACTGCAGAACCTGTATGTTGCCGTGAAAACAATAAACAGTATTTTGAAAATCACACAAACTTTCATTATTCATTCTTGGTGCATAGAGGACAAACCCTGTAGTGTTGAGAAACCCAAAGACCTTTCCCATAGAGCCACCACCAGGTCAAACTTTATATTTCAAAATGCAATAACTCAAACAGTTTTTCTAGGAATCGAGACACATTTCTTCTCATCATTTCAAGTGCATAGAGGAGGGAGTTATTGATGCTGGTCCCCCTTTGACCTTTGCTGTGGCATCACCACCATGTCAACCTTCTATAATTTCAAAGATTAAAATAACTTGAGCAGCTTTAAAGCTATAGTTTGTAAGTTATTTTTGGCGTCATTTGGTCAAAAATCCATAATAACCTTTCAGCATAATGTAATTGAAAGAGTTATGAGAGGACACTGGACCTCTTCGCCTTCTCTTGGCTCTGTATTCAAGCTGCAGAAAATCAACACCGTGACGGCAGTGTTCAGCCAATCACAGTTCATTTTACAAAACAGTTGTTCCATGAGCTGTTTTGTGTGTTGAATGGCTAATCGACAAAAGTCGATCCCGTTCACGCCCCATCGGTGGTGAACATAGACGTGGTGAATGGCAATGGCAGTCCCGGCAGGAAAAGTCCCAATCCCGGCGCTCACAACAACAGCCTACACGGCAAAACAAGCACTGGCGGGCGGTGGACGGAAAACTGGGGGGGTCGGAAAACATCCCTTGAAACGGAAGAGATTAGTGACCCGATTTCAATCATTGTTCTTGGTCAACATGTTAGTTTCCCTAATAATGAAATGTTTAGGCGCGGGAATAGGCTAATAAATTCTATAAAATGCTTAATTCACATGCCTTAATAGGCAACTCTTCACGAAAAAACCACTGTGGATTTTCTGCGTTAAATTTTCTCACATCCTAAGCAAGTCGTCAAACCTGCGCGTAATGATTGTTTAATTGAAAAAGATTGAAATGCGCTGTTTTTTGCGTTCAACTGGTGCGTTTGATTTCTCGTCTTAACGAAGACAATTAGATATGCCTGAGAGAGGAGAGTTCAAGTGTCTTTTACCAGGGAAATTGACTGAACACAGATCAAGACTAATAAGCAGTTTAAAGACATATTTATCGCCCTCCTTGTTCTCTGTCCACCGCCCGCCACTGAAAACAAGCCAAAAAGAGGAAAACTGACACAGAGAAGAGACAGTCCAAAAGGGAGAGTGATAATAAGAGGAATAAATCCCGTGTCAACATCGGACGAGCATATCTGAGGTGGAGAGAGCTGCGCGATAGCATCGGGCTGAAGCTGGACTCCGAGCTGGCTGATCTTCTCCTGGACAGGTGAGCCTCTAATTTAATTTTTACGTAGTTGCTATCTAAATTTGTGGTTGAAATCACCGTAATCACCGTTTTTCCGGCTATGGTGTATAGATCGAAGTGTCTGAATAAAGTGGTTGTTGCCGTTAGTCCATACGGCAATGTTTTGTTATTTATTAGCACACCTCTTTCCCGTGATAGCTATATTACCGTTGCTGTTGTCGGTAGGTTATGCTGTGTAAATAGATAGCAATCGGCGATTGAAAGGACGATCGGGCAATGTTTTTTCCCCCATGCCGTTATAAAACACGCGCAGCATCCACTGTGCTCTTGCTCAGCTGATCAGCGCTCAGACGACGGTTAGATAGCGCGTTCACGAGGATGCTGGTGAAGAACGAATGGATTCGAAATAGGGAGGGGAGGGGGGAGCGCAGTTGTTTCCATTCCAGTCTCATGCGTTTTTCACAGATTCTACAAACTCCAGCTTTAATGGGAATCCAAATGCAAAAGCCAAATCTGCTGACAGCATTTCTGGTGCATAGAGGAGTTAGTTATTGATGATGGTGGCTCTGTAATGTTTCCTGTAGCACCACCACTCGGCCAAATTTAACATTTCCAAATTCAATAACTCAGATCGTTTTGATGGAAATCATGTCAAACCTTCTGTGGTTGTTCCTGTTGTATAAAGGTGATGATGATGACAAAAGAATCTTCCCATTAGCACCACTGCCAGTCCTCACTTATCAGTTTTAGAGGAGCAACCCTAATGATTTTGATGGCTTTATTACTTTTACTGCGGCGCCACCATTAGGTGAAACTATGTGGCCGAATGCAATAAATCAGACAGCTTTAATGGGAATCAGATCAACTATGCTGTGAATGTCTAGGTGTGCACAAGAGCAATCCTTTTATTCTGGGAACACTAGGACCATTTCTGCAGCACCACCTGTAGGACAAACTTAACTTTTTCAAAAATGCAAGAAGTCGAACAGTTCTAACTGGATTTTAGCACAATTTGCCGTGAACATTCCTGATACATAGAGTAATTCCTCCATAGATTTTATGGATCCTATACCCTTTCTTGTACCAAAAATACTAGGCCAAACTATGAATTTTTCAATGGCTAGAATGCTATTGTTTCGGTAATATACCCTGCTGTTGTCCACCAACAGCTTTTGTTCACTTTAAAAAGTGTATTTTTTGCTTGTTCAGGTTGTCCCTGCCTTATATTAAATTTAGTTTGAAGACCTGATACAATAAAGTGTGATAAATATGCAAAAATAACAGAAATCAAGCAGGGAGGCAAATACGGCACTTTATTTTTGCATTCACCCATTTTCATGCACATCATCACAAAGGTGGTGAGAACAGATTTTATTGAATATTGTGGAGGTCCAATAACAGGCCTGACGCATGCTGACCACTCAGAGCACCTGGATTTCACTGGCATTAACAGAAGCTGTGGCCTTCGCTACAGTTTGATTGGAGCACTGCCTAACAGATGCAGTCTGGGTAATGACCCCGTGATGGATGGCACAGCACGCTGCAAAGATAAGCTTCAAACTGTGAAGCCACTTACGCTACAGCACAACCTCTCATTTCCTGGACACGAGCCGTTAGCATTCACTGCGCAGGAAGAGAGGGGTTTCGTATCACTTTCTATGTATTTTTGCTTAGATAGCCGGTGCCTTAGGTTACCCTCAAATAAAAGATTAGCCGATCAATATAACTAGCCAAGAATAAAGGATACAGAAGTTGGCCCTCCTCCCCCTCTTCAGAATCAACTTCTGTTAGCATTTAGCTGTCTGATTCCCAGCCTGTGTTGTGCTTTCCTGCTCAATGAACATTTTGCACCCATTTCTCTTTCATAAGATCAATACCGTAAAACAGCAATTGGCCAGTTGCCAGCTGGATGGGGGAGAGTGCATGAAAGACAGAGAGAGAAAGAAAGAAAGAGAGAGAGAGAGAGAGAGAGAGAGAGAGCAACTAATGGAAGAACCAAATGCTCAACAATCAGAAGCAGGTATAGAGTTAACATAAATATTTCTGCACAAGAGTGCTTAAGAGTGCGATTGGGCGATATCAATCATCATCCTCCTTCGATGCATTGAAACACAGAGTATCTACTTGAATGAATGGTTGCATAAAGATGAGTCATCAATTGCCTCGACAGCTTGGGTTATGAAAAACAAGACAGTTTAGAACACATATCGACGGGATATACTGTATGTCCACAGTAGGCCCAACTAAAAATAACACTGGGGGGGGATCATGACTGTGAGTCACATCACCCTACATGAGTCCAGGCTCAGTCAGCAGCAGAGAAGAGACCAGCAGAACGCAAGAAAAGAGAATGAAAATAAAAGGAAACAGCAGACCAATAGGAACTACATTCACCAGAAATACAGTCTTCAGACAGGCTGCTGTGGTTACAAATGCGGCTTCCTGTAAACAATATTCGCCCATTGTTTAACTGACTCAGTGACGGGGCATCTGTGGCACTGTGAGTTCTGTGTTAAGTTAATGGGGGAATCACCGTAAAATTACGAAATACGGAAAACAGTTACGGTACAATTCATTCTTATTAAAGGCAGTCACGTAAGGCAATGTGAAGAACGAGCAACAATAAAGCCTTTCACAACTGTGACTTCGACTCACACACTCACCTTGGTGCAGTACTCGTGTGCCAATACATTACGACGCAATTGTGCGCCACAGGGCTCCTGGTTACTACGGCAACCAAGTGAACTCGACCATCTGTCACGGCTGCCCATGAGAAAACGGGACATCTCCATCAATAAACTGCCGCGCCCTCCCTGTACTACACTGTACTGTCAGTCCCTCTTTCTCCCTCTCTCTATCACCATCTACCCCACGAGCAGTATTTAGTCACGTGGGTCCTTACAACAGACTGTAAAAAATATTGATCAAGTCACGGAGACAGCACCAATCAACTTTCATCATGCTTCGTGAAAACCATCTCACGCCCCAGAAGGGCAGTTTCGTGTTGCAGCAATTTAGTACCGCCGAGGACAAGTCGCCCACTAGTGTTAAGCATGTGATATTCAGTGATAAAACCTGCCTCTGATTCCATACTACTATACATCTCTCAATCACCCTCTTGGATGTCATAGCTTAACTAATGAGGCCACAGGGAGACTTTGGGCAAAGAGAAACCAAATGCTGAGTGTATTGTGCACCTGACAAGTGCAGTTTTCCTAACCCATTGGAAAATTTTGAAATGACAAATCATCTGAGGTCCTCGACAGACTTTTGTCTTGTGAAGCAAAAAAAAAAAAAAAAAAAAGCAATAGGAATTAGATTTGAAGTCTAAATATGAGACCGATATACTTTTAGATCGATTTATCTGGTCTTTGTGGTGTCTCTTCAACCCACCCCATGCCCCCGAATGCATTCTACGCTAATGTCCAAGTCTCAAACTCCATCCACAATTCTAAACGCTAACTTTTAACAAATCTCTCCTAGTTTTTTTGTTGAAGGAACATTTACTGTAGACTTTTTAATTTTGTCACTGGGGACAGCAGCACCATCAAACGTGTTGAACTTCAAAGCAACGCTTTACTTTCCGTCGTGTATCCAAGAACAGAGCAAAATGCAAGATCACTGAAAATGCCGGAGTCAGCCCATATTAACAAGACAGAGGAACATTAAAGAGCTTTCGGAGCTGGAGTGTGTTCTCCCCAAAATGATCTGTGGTCATGCAGGGATATTCCGGAACTAGAAGAATATGCAATGCGGATTGAAGGGGACTGGTCTGAGATCAGTAACGCGGATGGCATGCCAAATGAACCAGAGCACACTGGGCAGGTGCAAGCCTTCGAGCCAGAGCGAGGAGGAAGGCACTCGCCAGGACTGAAGACTCAGGAAGAATTCTCCTAATAAATAGATTCTTGGTTTTTGGAAGAGACGCTCCATACCGGAGGTCAGAAGACACAAAATAGCCATCCAGCGGCTCTAGGACTCTGCGTCCTCTGGACTTCTCATCCCCAACTTTTTTGTTCCCCGAATTTTAGTCCCCTAGGAATTTTCGTCCCCAGACTCTTTGTCCCTGGATTATTCATCCCCTATAATGCCCTCTTCCTGCATCATAACCCTAAACCTTACCCTAACCCTTATATCAGGGTGATCCCTCTGTCATCCGTCCTTCCATCCGTCTGTCAACAATAGTGGCATGTTTCATTATCATTAGGGGAAGAAAAATCCAGGGACGAAAAGTCCTTGGAGACGTAGAGTCCAGGGACAAAAAGTCCATGAGAACGAAGAGTCCAGGGATGAAAAGTCCATGAGAACGAAGAGTCCAGGGATGAAAAGTCCGTGAGAACGAAGAGTCCAGGGATGAAAAGTCCATGAGAACGAAGAGTCCAGGGATGGAAAGCCCATGAGAACGAAGAGTCCAGGGATGAAAAGTCCATGAGAACGAACAGTCCAGGGATGAAAAGTCCGTGAGAACGAAGAGTCCAGGGATGAAAAGTCCATGAGAACGAGAAGTCCAGGGATGAAAAGTCCATGAGAATGAAGAGACCAGGGATGAAAAGTCCATGAGAACGAAGAGTCCAGGGATGAAAAAGGGACGAACAGTCCAGGGATGAAAAATTCTGCGACGAAAAAATCTGGGGACGAAAAACCCTGTAACCCAATCCAGCAACGGGAAGATGGAGACCAGAACCTTAAATGCACAGGACAACGATCAACAAAATGGGAAAATGCCTGCAAAGGCACAGCATGAGAAACAAGACAATGAAATGAAAATGGAGAATGAAATGCGACAATAATGAAATAATAAGAATCAATAAACAAAACACAACCAAAACTGACCCAGACAGCTGGATTGCAGGGAAAAACAATTTAGGAAACACTCAGGATATGACATCTTTCATCATGAGATGAAGCTTTTTCATAAATCCCAATGAGATTTGGAAAGAACGGTCAATATATATTTTTCTGTGATGAAACTGCCCAAGAAATGTAGTGCAATTGTTAGAGAAACAAATCCAGTCTATTACACAGTTAACTCTTTAGGATGACCCTATAAGGCATAGGAATATGCTCACAATGAAAATTGGTAAGTGTCAAGTCACTGGATGAAAATAGTAAAATATTTCATAGGTTGACAGGAGTAAAAGTGGGTTTTTATGTCACGCACCCAGCAAAAGCTGATTTACTGCATTGCTAAGCTTGCCCCACTCCTAATGAGCCAGTCTATCCAGGTCAGGCAGTGCGCAATGACACTGGCTCACACAGAGCTTTCTCACTGGCAAATCAATGCTCTCCACTCTCAGTTAGCGTGCCCTTGCTGATGCATGCACTGCTGTCCTCTCTGCCCTATATTCCCGGCTTTCTAACTCTCGCTCAGTAAATGTGCTGAGGCTTGTTGGCCTCTCTCTCCCTTTTTCACAGTCTCTCCATCTCTCTCTCCCTCTCTGACTCACCTCCTCTCTCACCCGCTCTCCCCCATCTAACATGGCCAAACACTGATGACACTTCTATGGGTTGAAACCCAGGGTTCCTGAAGAACGAGGGGTCCCTGATTGGCCAGATTTAAAAACTATATACAAGTTCCATTTCTTGTGTTTAAAAATTTACCATGGCTATGTTCCTGACGGCACATTCCATTCAGGACTTGGAAGAACGCTCCCCTGAGCGTGGAGCATGTACAGTTTTTTCATTATTGGACACTCTTGCACTTCTTGGTGACATGACTTTCAACTTCCATGGTCTGGCAAATTCCATTGGACAATAATGTTGCACTTCAGTAAATAAATATGAGAGGGATAATGTACAGTCAGCTACGAGTCTCCCATAACTAAATAATTTCACAATTCTAAAAAAATAAAGGCAGCCAACTGCAAATTGTAGAATTGTTTTCGCAAATTTTCATATTCCGGAAGCATCAGTAGAGGCAACAACAGTTGTCAAAATATCTATACCAATGTTAGACAATTCCTAATGAAAAATCAACCTCGCAATCAAATTGCTATTGGCCAACAGTCTCGTCTTTATTCATTATTGTTTGCAATGTTTAAATGTTGGGTCGGTTACAAGTAGAGAGTAAACACAGATAATAACTGGTAGACTCAAAAAGCATTATGTTTGAGTGATGTGAGGTAGCCTATTTTTCTGAATAATAATTTGGTCTCTGCCTGCAGCAAAGAGCATGGCTAGCCAGCTGCTGAGCCAATATTGCTGGTTAAGAAATATCCCATTAGCATTACATAACTGAAAACAAGTCAGATTGCCTCTGGCAGTTCATACATGTTACTAATTTGTTCACAAGCAAACTCTACTCAGCATGTACTGTTTTCCCCTTGGCAAAGCTACAAATCTGAAGGAACTAAATGCTTATCACTGTCGATCTGACCAAAGGCAAAGGTAGCTTTTTGTTTTTTACAACGTTATTGCACTTCTTGTTCCTGAAACACTGAAACAGTCTAGCAAGCTAGCTGCAAAGTTGCTAAGAGTAGCGGACAGAGTGGAGCACAGTGGGATGTGTGAGGCCAAGTCCTGGGCCTCTGAAAATAGAGGAGAAACACTTTTTCTTTAAACTGATGATCAGTCATGACCTGTTTTCAATTGTGTTCTTTTTCCAATGATTTGAATAATAAATTGGCATTTACACTACCGGTCAAAAGTTTTAGGACACCCCAATTTTTCCAGTTTTTTAATATGTAGAAAATTATGCAGTTTAATGTCTCATTGTACTCTGGAATGAAAGCATAGACATGATAGAACAAATTAACAATTGAAGTTAAAAAAGAAATCATGGAATCAATTTATAAACCAAAATGTATTTTAAACTTTTGACTCAAAGTAGCCACCTTTGGCATATAAAAGCTGAACACACTGGTGGCATTCTTTCTACAATGGAAATGAAATATTCTTCAGAAAGTTCCTCCCAACTCTGTTGCAGAAGTTCCCATAAATGTGTGGCACTTGTAGGTTGCTTTGCTTTCACTCTTCTGTCCAGTTCATCCCAAACCATCTTGATGGGGTTTATGTCTGGAGAATGTGCTGGCCACTCCATGTTTTCAAGCTTACCATCTTGTTGTTTTTCCTAAGGTAGTTCTGGCAGAGCTTGGACTTATGTTTTGGGTCATTATCTTGCTGTAGGATGAACCCCTGACCAACTAGGCGCATACCAGAGGGTACGGCATGGCGTTGAGAATGCTGTGGTAGCTGTTTTGGTTCAGGGTGCCTTTCACTCTATAAGTCACTGACCCTGGATCCAGCAAAACAGCCCCAGACCATCACACTTCCTCCTCCATGTTTGACAGTTGATGTCACACTCTGAGGAACCATCCTTTCACTTACTCAACGGCATAAAAAAAACCTGGATAACCTTACCTTTTGTTTAAAACTTCTGACAGTTCACCACTTACCTTTGTACCATTTCAAGCTATTCGTTGGACTGGAACTGCATAATTTTCAATAAAAAACTGGAAAAATTGGGGTGTCCTAAAACTTTTGACTGGTAGTGTAAACTCAGTTTTATTAATGCAAGATTGGGGCAACTAAATAACTAGACAGTCCGGTCGGCTGCGACTGCATGGGTGTAGCCCCCGGAAGCACGCTTCTCCCCTTTTTAGTGCATTATTGGGCCAATACTGTCGCCATGGCAACCAAAATTGATTGGTGTTATAAGTGAAGTATATCACATGTCCAGACCAACTATGAAAGTAATCGGTCCAAAATTGCAGCCTGTACTGTGTCCACAAGGAAATCTGCATGTTTTGCCACTAATTTGCAAATTATTCGGCCAATACTGTCGCCATGGCAACCAAAATCGATAGGTGTCATAAGTGAAGCGTAACACATTTCCACACCAAATAGGAAAGTAATCGGCCGAAAATTGTACCCTGTACTGCGTCCAAAAGGAAATCTCTATGTTTTGCCACTAATTTGCATATTATTCAGCCAATGCTCTTGCCATGGCAAACAAAATCAATAGGTGTCATAAGTGAAGTACAACACATGTCCATGCCAAATATGAAAGAAATCGGTCAAAAATTACAGCCTGTAGAGTGTCCACAAAAAAGTGTCTACAGACGCAGATGTGTCAGCGGCGGCGGAGACGACACACATGAATCCATAGTAGCTGCCTGACTTCATCTGGGACCTACAATTAAGTTAATTAAGAAAAATGATGTATCATATCCACAATTTTGGACCACGTTGATTGAAATGCACATAATTTCATGCTCAAATAAAACATTTTATTTCTCTTCCTACCTTCACAAGGAGAATTGCCTATATCTGACAGTGTTGAGTGTTTCTGGAATTAAAAAATCTTGGTAACAAGGAAAACTGTTGAAAACAGGTCATAATTAGTTTGAAGGTATTATTCATGCTTCTTTTTCAGCTGAGCAGCTGTTACTGGCTCGCACCTATTTTGATATCACCCCTGGGTGTGCACTGACTCACTTCCTTCTGGATCAACAACTCAAGTGGACTGAAGCATCTGGAAGACCAACACGCAATACTGACGTACGGGGACTCTGAGTGTTCTGATGATCCGTGATCCAGAGAAACAGAAACCCAAGCACTTTTCCAGGATCCTTCAAGGCCAATCTGAGAAATGACTTCCTGTGTTTGGAGCGTTGCCATTGGAGATTTACCATCTCTAAACCATCACACAAAAATAAGAGGGACCATGAAATGTTACATAACTCTGTGCATTACAAACATACCGAGTGAAGACCACCATTTATGATGGATCTTTGCAAAATGAATGGTTGAAGAGACTATCATGCAGCACCTTGTATTTGGGCCAGGTCAAGCGGTAACGGAGTTACAAAATTGGTGTATTTTGTATCAAAGCTCCAAAACTAAGCAAGATAGAGTTACATGGCTTCATGTAGGTCTTCCCTAGTACTTCAAAAAACAAAATTGTTACTTTTGTTCATTTGATTTATTTTGATACAATTCAAAATATTTATTTGATATGATACAAAATACACCAATTTTGTAACTCTGTTACCGCTTGACCTAGCCCATTTGTAAATGCATCACTGAATCTTCCCACAAACACATACTCAATGACGCCCGTCCCCAGCGCTGCAACCAGTAAACAGCACAAAGTGCAACCTGAGCTCAGGGTGCTGAAGTAAGGAGCCTAAGTAATGGACCCAAAAATGTAAGCAGTGACTCCAGCAGGACTAATCATTCATGAGGCAACAGGAAATCCTCAGAAGACCAACAATCCCAAATTCATACAGATGCCTTCATGTGAAACTACCCTGTTGGTGCAAAAATAAGGTTTGGGAGAACACTTTGAAGATGTACTCTGAAATACAACCACTTGTGTGTGTTGTTCTCCAGTTTCCAGGCAGCACTAAGCACTGGAGGGGTAAGAGGGTTGAAAAATGGGGATGGGAGACAAGCAGGAGAAAAAGGGGGATGTTTGGGAGCTGGGTTCAGATGAGTAAGGCCTTCCCCACCATAAAGTCTTCACTTTTCCCAGTTTGCCCTCCCTGTCCACCAGCTAAACCCTGCCTCTAGTCCAAAATGCATCTTGCAAACTGTGGTCATCAGCTGAGCTGCATCCCACAATGTTTCACTTCACCCTCCCTCAACAGGGGAAAATTAATGAAAAGATGTAACCCTCAACTAATATCACACACAAAATATTGAGATATATACTTCCACTGACACCCCACAGGCAATCATCTCACAAATGGTTTTCAATAAAACAAAAAACATGTCACTCAAATGAAAGAACTCTGAAGGGCTCTTTCGTGTAAGGCAGTCATGAAAAAGCCAGACAAAGCAAGGCACAAATTAACCCCTTTGTACAAATATAGAAGCCGGCATCCATAAATTCCAAAATTTAATTCTAAATAATTCTGTAATTGCATTTCCAAATGTCTTGCTTCACTGGAATAATTTTCCAGAGTCTCTGTGACACAAATACTGAGTTATAAAGCTTAAATAGGCTCATGCACAACAAGAGAAAATTGACATTATTTGTATTCTGCACAAAGGAGTTAAGAAAAAAGTTTTCATTTGCTGTCATTTTCATTTCATTTTCTTTCATTTTTCAGGTTTTTTGCATCACCAAAAAGTTCCCATATCTCATATTCTCTAAATGCCAGATGCAGCTGAGTGAAAGCAGAAAACTGTCAACGGAGTCAAATGCCTTCATCCTGTCCTAAGAAATACCCAAGGCCCTAATCGCAGGCGGCAAATACAAGAGATAACGGTATCACAGATCAAAACTGGGCACATCTGACTACATTCTGGTAATTTTGTGACAGGTCGTGATAGCGCAGCTGTGGCACTGTTGTGGGGGGTGAAGTGAGTGAGGTGGGGGCTTCATTCCATTGTAGACAATCAGATTAAACGAGTGCGTTAATGTCATAAAAACTTGTAGTTTCATCAGGCGAAGAACAAGCTCCTAACTTGTGTTACCATCGCCTCCTTCAGTCCTCTGAGATCTGACAACTGCAGTCCAATGAAGTAATCCATGGAGGCGCTTGGGGAGATAAAAGCTGGCTCACCAGGTAATGCCTTTTATAAGAAAAGATTTAAACCATATACAAAACAGCATTATTGGTATTAAAATAAGGGTGAGACTGAAGTTAATTATTTGTATTACCCCCACACAGAGAAAGTAATCAAATATATAAAAATACCCATTCACTGACCCCATCCCATTACACCTCATCACCACCACCTTTTTGTAGGCATTATTTTTTGGGTACATAACAAAAATGAAAGTGGGAAGTAAACGATATGAGTTTTCTGCTGTTTGCAATTCTGTCCAATGAAACTATCATAGATCGACAGCCTTTGCATTAAAACGTCAGTCAAAATGCAAACAAGGCCTGGGACACGAAAATTGTGCAGCGTCAGCTTTAAGCATTGACACACCTCCTTTAACTCTGTTCAACCCCTTGAGACACAAATGTTCTTATTTCTGAGCAAGAAACAACCAAACTGGGCAGCGGCAACACACATGCCATTGGCAATGGAGAAAATAGTGCATAATGTCACTCCCACATGCATTTCTGTTAGCAAATACACAAAAATAGAGCCTCTAGTGTTCAAACTCTTGCCCACATGGACCTCTATTTCACGAGTTTCCTAAACGGAGTGGAATGACACAGAATTGCAGAAGCACAGCCTTCAAAGCTGGAACATCTTAATCAATCAGGCAGAATGACCCAATGAAATAATAAAGCTCACTGAAAAATGGCTCCCTTAACAAACTATTACTTTAACCCTTTAAATTCTATCCTTTAACTTAAGTTTTCCCTTAAGTAAGTTCAAAGTCAGAAAAGGCATTTTTAAATATTGCTAGACAATGTCACATACACAATCTGTATCTGCTGTTTACCAGCACTTCACTGAAGCTATATCACACTTACGTTGAGAGAAACAGTATTACATCAAATGGTAATTATATAGGTCTCGCACATCATTTTATGTGCATTTCCCTGTAATTCAGCAGAGCATATCAGGGATTGGAAGAAACCCTGGGATCTCCACTAAAATTTAAAATAGGCATAATGTTTCGCATGTTTAAATGCAGCAGCTGCATTTACAGGGCAAACGCTGAATGCCCTCTGTGCTTTGGCCCATGGTCCTACAACAACACAGATTTTCCATCCCCATGCAGGCATACTCTCAGCTAAGCTTGTTACAGAACAGAGGCATGTTCTTGACTACCTGCGCCTCGGACCCTAAATTCAGAGACTGCACATCCAGCTGTGCTAGAATGTGGATGCTAACGCCACAAAATGAGACCTTGTACACCCATCAGATCATTCGCAACATGTATGTAAGAATGCATCTCATTTCAAGCATTACAGAGGGCTAATATGGTCCATCCAACAGCTTCTAGCAAACAGGTGTTAGCCTTAGCGTGTCTCATTCCACCAAAATAATGGAAACCTGGTTATGTAAATGGATGAGGCGAAAAAGCAGGCCGCTAGCTAAAAATAATCTGCAGACAAATATGAATCAAACCAGCTTTAGAGCGCACAAACCTCGGTCCCTAATCCCGACAACCCAAACAGAAACCCAGAAGGAAAAGCTAAATAGCTTTGTCCACGGCACATCCGATGAAAGCTTCACATCCAATATTTATTAAGTCATGAGAGAGAGGCTAATCCGCTGCAATTTCTTTTATTTGCCTCCTCGCTCTCATTCTCTTCCCTTTCCTGGTTTTTAAATACAGAGAGCTAAATTCTCAAGGAGATTACAAAGTAGGTCATTTTAAAAAAGAAGGGTTTTGGTTTCCATACACCCCCCCCCCCTTCCCTTCATTTGCAGATAACAGTGAAAGTGATGCTGGGCTGAGGGGCTGCACTGTCAAAAAACAGCACTGAGAGACCAGCAGGCGAGATGCCATCACACCAATTTCCTCTTTCTCCATCGCCTAGCCTGGGCTGGTCGCATAGCAGGGGGGAGCAGCTTAGTGGGGCTGGAGCCGGTCGGGTAGGAAAGGTCAAATGTCAGTTCGATGCTAAAGGACAAACCTCTTCATGCGAATATTCTGTCCCATGAGATTTAATTCACCATAACTATGTTCCTCAGACACTATCCCTTTGGTTTGAATTTATGATCACTGAGCCCCTGACACCTATAAATAGAATGGACAGTAGCCCATTACCATCAAAATATAGCAATATTATAAACATCGCGCAGAAACAAAAGTTGTGTCATGTAAAGTGTGCAGTTACACCTCTGCTGAGTAAAACATGCAGTTACTCCACAGGTGTGTAAAGTGCGTATCGTTAGCCTCATAGCATAATTGCCCAAGTCATTTTTTGGCTTACTGTTGCAATTTCAAAAAAAAAAAAAAAAAACCCCATGTGCTTGCTAAAAATTGTGTTTTTTCTTGTTTTCCGAAAACGTTAAAATATTACTTAGGCAACTATACTATTAGGCTAACGGTATATAAATTGCATCTGAGGAAAGCATACAGTAACAATTCTGCTGTAAGGCCTAAGTTAACTGCTACTTGAGATTAGCTCCTAATAATCTGTAGAGAATGGAACCTGAGAAGCATTTATCCCAACAGGGCACGCAGAAAAGACTATTGCAAAAATCCACAAAGAAATGGTTGCCAGAATGACTGCTATTTTCTGCTGAGCCCATCTCAGTCTTAAGTCTCAAACTTAAATTCCACTGTAAACCTTGGAATTGAAAATACTGAGGGTAGACCTTAAGCACATGCTCAAGAACATCTAGAAAATGGAAAAGACAAAAAACTGCCAAGGGACCAATAGTCTATCTTTTTAAAAAATTTAGCTTTCCCTAATCATTCAGCTGTATTTGGGAGTAAGTTTGTAATTAATTATTAAGGAAATCTACAATGGTATAATTCTTGTAATTCTGTTATTTGATCCTCAACGTGTTTTTTTGAAAAATGTAACATGAGTATGATATTATTGTCATGCTTTTTTAAAACTGCTGACTTTGGAGAAATGTTGAAACACTTTGAAAATGAGAAAAAATGAAGACTGCGATAATTAGTCATGTGACCCTTATGAATTCATCACACCTGTGAGTGCTCATGTCACGTTGCTAAGTGAACCAGAGTAAGCAACAGGACGAAACATGTTTTTCACTCCTAATAAAGTCACGATAAAGTTATTTCAGAGTGCAGTGGTTAATTTTAGATTTTCACCTCTGATGTTCCTGTGACCATCCAGCACCTGATTGAAAATACTGGCTGTTCGCTCTAAAAGTGTTAATCTTTTTTTGAGTGGGAAATTAGAACTTTTTTCTAACAGCAATGAGGAAAGAGTTTCCAGCTGCAGACTCTAAACACTCCAGCAGCATGAGTGTGTGAGTGGATAATGTGTGATTCCTGTAATGGATTGGCAGACTGTGCAGGGCGGGTTCATTCCCACCAGTGTAATACTGGAAAAAGTGATGCTTTTATTCTAAAAGAAATGTAAAATTTTGGGTGACAAAGGCATTAAGCACTGTGTACATATTAAGTGAGCCAATAATTCTGCACCTGACTACGAATGTCCTAGATGTCTGTATTTTAATTTGAACGAACCATGTAGAGTCACTGCTCTGTTAAATAATGTCACTACATTACTTCTTAAAGAGTAAAGCCAAAGATCTCCACTGAAGCCCACGTGCAAATGGCTAAAGGCCAAATGAAAAACTCTATAACAGAAAACATTATTTTGTACCTGTTAGGGGCTACAGTTCACCTCCCATGGTTTTTAGAACACTTTTTGATGAGATGCTGTGCTGATGAGAATGTGCTCATATGATTATTGATGCACACACAACCTAAAAATTTGCTGCAGAGCGACTATAGGATGTAAAACAGAGACATAATTAAATGATGCAATCAGACCTAAAGTGTTGAAACAAGTGTCTGTTTTTTAGTCCAATACAAGAGTGGCACAGAGTGGAAAAAGCAATATAAACAGGGCGACAGGTTGAAAAAGTATTATGAAGTAATTCATATTAACAAAGTGAACGTGAGAATGATAAATTAAGAAATTGAGAAACTGTACTCAATGCATTGCAATTCAAACTTTGCAAGTGACAAAAAACAAGAACTAACTCAAGCCAAAATTCATCATCAGAGCCTGTTCTCGGTCCCTAATTGTGGCATTATTTATATTTTAATATTTTTGGTAGGACATCAGGGATTTTGTTAATAACACCAAACTGTATTATTCATTCAGCAAAAACCTGCAATGAGCATCCTACAGAGATTTAACATTTTATGCGGTTTCAGATATGGGTCAGGATATTGTCACAAAAGAATCCACTCAACTCATAGTGCATTGCTTTGCATAAGGACGGATTCTCCACAGAGGAACATTTATATTTATCCTTCACAAGGTTTTCCCCTTCAGCAGAGAAAACACATCACACATACACAACCCAGCTCACACAGTCCGCAGAGGAAGCCTGATGGCATGTCTTCACCCTCGTACCAGACAAAACTCAGGGGTCTGTGGACAGACTCTTTTTAAGCTGCTACCGACAAATAAAATTTTATGTTTGAGGTGACCATTTTGTAGAAGTTTCCAATCATTAATAAATAAATAATGAACAAATGGTGTCAGGCACAAAATACAAAGGAGACATTTTAGTGCTTAGGGGTGTTGAATAACCAGGGACGCCCCTGACATTTGACCCCTACCGCTAATGAGCCAAATGACGATACACCATAATGTTGCATATGGTTGCATGCGGAACTGAAAAATGCACAATTTTAAGTCAATTAGAAATTGATTGGGATGTATAGAAGGGAGTTATCCTGAAAAGAAACGATCTTTGGTTTTTCCATGGCCTTGACCTTGACCCAGTTGGGTCCAAAATTTAATCAAGTGATCCCTGGACCACTGCACACCTTTTCTGAAAATGTAATGTAAGTTGAGATGACTGTTTTTGTGCTAGACTGCTGACAGACACAAAGACACACAAACATACAAGCAAATGCCACCTAGAACAATGCACTTCTGCCTCCGGGCAGGCAGGGTAATACTGCCCATTTTATTATTTATTACACCTTATGCTCACTGTACGCCCATAGACGTATTTGGAACCGATTTACTTGTTTTGTCCTTGAATTTATAACATGGAGCTCACTCAATACCGAAATAAATTTATAGGAGATATTCGGACTGATTCACAAAACAACAGCAGTGATTGTAACCTGCCAGGTATTTGCAGGCAGTAGGACGTATTATATAAGCATCATTTTACTGTACTTCCAAATTCAAAAATCGACCACTGTTTCTTTTTTTTAAATGGATGTTCTCTTTTTTCATTCCCTTTATTTGACTCCTGGTGATCTTTTTTTTGCTTTGCCTCACCCCCTTTGTCTCACTGTCTCTCCCTCCCTCCCTCTCTCCCTCTCTCCCCCACCCTCCATCCCTCCCTCCCTCTCTACCCTGGAGATGAAATATTTAAGGAGCAGAGCTGGCTGCTTGGGGAGCATAATCTATATTTAGCTCCGAGCCGCAGCGTTCACATACAATCCACAGAGGAAGCAGGCGTCGGGGTGTTGTGGGGGTGGGCAGGAAGCGCATCTATTCCCCACCCACCCCAGCACCTCCCCGTCCGCACTACCTGCCCATAAACAACGCACACATCCAGTGCGCCGCATCGTTTAATCCATTAGATTTACCAGGTACTGCGTAACCCACCGCCCCCCCCCAACCAACCAATCACGCAATGCCCTCTCTCTCTGATTAACATCTCCTGCAATCTCCCTGGACTCCATTGCATTGCATTACATTAGATAGATTGTTCGAATCGACATACAATAAGTGCATGCAGAACGTCACCTTAACAGATACAAAGCGGACTTGATACTGTGCAATTCTCATGAAGTATTCGAGTTCCATTTTAACTAAGTGGTGGCTATTCATGGCGGCAAACTCCAATTCTAGTTCACATTGCAAAGGGTCACTTTTAATCTACCTCAGAAGTACACTGGATCCCTTCTTTTCCTTATTTTCTGAGTATCCTTGAATGTTATTTAGTTCTTTCGCTGGCTGCCATGAGCCATTACAAGTATCCATCCATCATCTAATCCTCTTATTTCAGGCCAAGTTCAGGGGGAATGGAGCTTATTCTATGATACAATGGGCGAGAGGTGGGAAAACAACCTCGACAACATCGCCAAGGCATCTCAGGGATTACACACCATTCACTCACACACTCAAACCAAAAGGTAATTTAGAGTCTCCAATTATCCTGATATGCAGGTGCTCTGAATTGTGGGAGTGTATAAAACCCATGCAAACTCATAGCCAACACGTCAACTGAACACAAAAAGGCCCCAGGCTGAATTCAACTGCAAAACCTTCTTGCTATTAGCAACAGTGCTACCCACATGAAGGTACTACAAATGAATTATGTTTACCACAGGATTAAGCATTATATGATATTTTTGATGTGTCTGTGATGACCATATGTTCCGACCATACCTACTGCACCAACCCAGAAAATATTTTCCAAATACCTGAATTGCTCTCAGTGTAATTAGTAATACATATAACTGCTAAGTCCTGCAAGATTTCCACTGCCACATCGTGTACAAATCTATTTATAATGAACTTCCATATATTGCAATTGCCCACTTTTGGTGACTGATGAACCTCGAGCTCGAGCTTTGCCAGTAATTGAATGGCAATATCTCATATTGACTGTAATGACACTGCGTGGAATAAATATTAGCCGGCCGTCCTCAGCACAAAATACACTTTTCTTTCTTTTGTTCATCCCTCCCTCTTCCCAAAAATCTCTCTTTTTGTTACGGTTCACTGACTCGCTGCATGGAGTGACTCAGCGGTATTACACAGTGTGGCTAAATATCGATTGAGCCGCGACCGGCCCATTGTCTGAGCGCTGCTCTCCCAGGCAAGTGCCTCCTCTCCTTCCTGCCTTTAAAACTCACAAGATGTTAAACTGATTCCATAAATCGCTGATGGATGATCCAGATGTGTCGACTGAAAACACAGCACAGTTCATGCAGAAGGCAAGGAAAGGAGACAGTGAATGAGCAAATGGGCAAGTTTCAAAGATACTGATCCACAATTCCACCTGACTCCTCTGAGGATGGTTAAATGATTCGGGTGTCGGCGAATAGAAATGCTTTCCGCATGACTGTCACCTCCGTTTTCACTGAGCATTGACGAGGTTCACCTAGTCCACAGGTTGATGCATGAAACAGCCGCAGGAGTAAGAGTGCGCCTCGCAGTCTTGTCAAACGTTACGAACACTGAAGGCTCATCAGACTTCGACTTCCTCCAGTGTTATCGTGCAGCTTTCAAAACGGCACCCAAATTAAATGACCCACTCGTGCAGCAGGTATTCTTTTACTGACATTTCCAGAAACAATCCAGTTTAAGTGCCTTAAGTGGCTCTTTTGGTACAGAGGCATCACTTTAATCTTAGAGTAACAAGTGAGGATGCTACCTATCGTACTAAACTGCCGCCTCTTGTCTCATATTTATTACCACATCAGACTGAGATGCCCTGTTCAATCATTCATTTTCTTTTATCATTTCTGATTCTGAAGTCACTTCATTCCCTGAAAACTGAAATGAACAGGGAAAATAAACATAAACAGAGCAATATTTCTTGATGTGAGCATGCAGATTTTGGTAGGAGGTTTCGCCTCTTTCGACCTCTCCTATAGGGCCAGGCCACTCTACAGATTGCCCTAAATATTTTACACTGCTTAAGAGTACAGGAGTCATGGGGGAAGTATCTGATTTTAAATACTTAAATTGTCCACGACAAATAGAATTCTTAAAATAAACATCGAATGAATTTGAAGAAAACAACCACCGACACAAAGACAGTCGGTTGTGATTGGCTGGTGCTGCCTGTCTCCCCTCTCAAGGTCACCGTTTATGCTGATTTGGGATTTCTGACTCGCGTAAGTCACAGATAAATCCCTTCTCCTCCTGCCCACCCTCCCTCCCCTCTCTATCTTTCTTCTGTTTCTCTCCAGTCCCACCCTGCGTTAAACAGAGCTGCACTCCCTTGGCTGCCCCCCTCTCCATCCCTCCCTCCCTCACATCCTCCCTTGCTTCCTGGCTGCAGCAGATCTAGTTGCCATAGCAACCATGTTTGTCTGATATTCAGTCCATTAATAACCCTTCAGGTTGAGAATACTAATGACAGATTCTCCTCCAGTGTGACTGTATGCATATGTGCCTGTATGTGTGTGTGTGTGTGTGTGTGTGTGTGTGTGTGTGTGTGTGTGTGTGTGTGTGTGTGAGTGTTTGTGTGAGTGCGCGTACATGTGTGCGTGTTGTGATAACGTCTGCGCGCATCCCTGTCCAACAAGCCCCAAATACTCCAGGATACTCCCAACATTCCACCTCACACATCCTGCCATTTAGCCAGTAAATGAATCTGACCCCTGTCTTTTTGTCTTCTCCTCCTGTTTGAGGTGACTGGTGACACCTTTGCTATTGCTTGTCAGCCATTTTTTCAGAATTGTCCGCCACATGAGTTGTTTAATTCTTTTCTGACAGTTTTGTTCATTGTTCTGTGCAGTGAGTGGGCTTTGAGTCACAGGTTTGTACCCTGTGGTTCCGTATCGATGATGTAAGCGTGCGATTCATAGGTATGACTGCCTCTCGTTCAGGCTGTTTTCTCGACACAGGGGAGCGAATGTACAGGCGTGTCTGTCGTCTCCTCCCTGAGTGTATCTCTATCCTGTCAGCCATTGTTCACGGCTGCATCCATCGCTCACGGCTCTATATGTAAAGGGGGCGGGGCTCTGGATGGATGGTGTGATGAGGAAGTAGGCGGGACTCATTTCATATATGCAGAACAGGATTGGCGTATTGACCTATTTTTCCACCTGGGAAGAGAGAACTGTGCAGGTTCCTTGCCGTAGACGCAGGATGGTTAGCGATCAGTTGAATATCGAACACACAATCATCTATTAATGACAAGCATTACCATTTAGTATTCCTCTCCGCAATGTTCACCTTCGTTCCCCAAAAACCTACATTCACCTGCATTCTACTCATACATTCATTCACCGCCAAACCCTTCACATTCTGTGATCTCCACCGTATACCATACACCCATAATCACCGCCATGCACCTCATACATTCACTTCTATACTCCTCATGTCCCACAGCTCCCACACTCAATTCCATACCCCTAAAATCCAACTATTCCCAGAGTACAACATCACATACCCATAAGCACCTCCATACTCCTCATATCCTGCAATCCCCAGAATATAACATCATCCACCCATAATCACCATCATACTCCTCATATCCTACAATCTCCAGAATATAACATCATATACCCATAATCACCTCCATACTCCTAATATCCTGCAATCCCCAGAATATAAAATCATACACCCATAATCACCTCCATACTCCTCATATCCTGCAATCCCCAGAATACAACAACATACACCCATAATCACCCCCATACTCCTCATATCCTACAATCCTCAGTATATAACATCATAACCATAATCACCACCGTACTGCTCATATCCTTCAATCCCCAGAATATGACATCATATACCCATAATCACCTCCACACTCCTCATATCCTACAATTCTCAGAATATAACATCATATAACCATAATCACCGCCATACTCCTCATATCCTACAATCTCCAGAATATGACATCATACACCCATAATCACCTCCATACTCCTCATATCCTACAATTCCCAGAATATAAAATCATATACCCATAATCACCACCATACTCCTCATATCCTGCAATCCTCAGAATATAACATCATATGCCCATAATCACCTCCATACTCCTCATATCCTACAATCTCCAGAATACAACATCATTTACCCATAATCACCGCCATACTCCTCATATCCTACAATCTCCAGAATATGACATCATATAGCCATAATCACCACCACACTCCTCATATCCTACAATCCCCAGAATATAAAAGCATATACCCATAATCACCACCATACTCCTCATATCCTACAATCTCCAGAATATGACATCATATAGCCATAATCACCACCATACTCCTCATATCCTACAATCCCCAGAATATAAAAGCATATACCCATAATCACCACCATACTCCTCATATCCTACAATCTCCAGAATATGACATCATATAGCCATAATCACCACCATACTCCTCATATCCTACAATCCCCAGAATATAAAAGCATATACCCAAAATCACCACCATACTCCTCATATCCTACAATCTCCAGAATATGACATCATATAGCCATAATCACCACCATACTCCTCATATCCTACAATCTCCAGAATATGATATCATATACCCATAATCACCACCATACTCCTCATATCCTACAATCTCCAGAATATGACATCATATAGCCATAATCACCTCCATACTCCTCATATCCTACAATCCCCAGAATATAAAAGCATATACCTATAATCACCACCATACTCCTCATATCCTACAATCCCCAGAATATAAAATCATATACCCATAATCACCTCCATACTCCTCATATCCTACAATCCTCAGTATATAACATCATAACCATAATCACCACCGTACTGCTCATATCCTTCAATCCCCAGAATATGACATCATATACCCATAATCACCTCCACACTCCTCATATCCTACAATTCTCAGAATATAACATCATATAACCATAATCACCGCCATACTCCTCATATCCTACAATCTCCAGAATATGACATCATACACCCATAATCACCTCCATACTCCTCATATCCTACAATTCCCAGAATATAAAATCATATACCCATAATCACCACCACCTATACCAGAATATAACATCCCCATAATCCTGCAATCCTCAGAATATAACATCATATGCCCATAATCACCTCCATACTCCTCATATCCTACAATCTCCAGAATACAACATCATTTACCCATAATCACCGCCATACTCCTCATATCCTACAATCTCCAGAATATGACAATATAGCCATAATCACCACCCAGAATAATGACATCATATAGCCATAATCACCACCATACTCCTCATATCCTACAATCCAGAATATAACATCATATACCATAATCCCTATATCCAGAATATAGAATATAAAATCATATACCCAATAATCACCACCATACTCCCTCATATCCTACAATTCTCCAGAATATGACATCATATAGCCATAATCACCACCATACTCCTCATATCCTACAATCTCCAGAATATGACATCATATACCCATAATCACCACCATACTCCTCATATCCTACAATCTCCAGAATATGACATCATATAGCCATAATCACCACCATACTCCTCCATCCTGCAATCCTCAGAATATAACATCATATGCCCATAATCCTACAATCCCAATCTCCAGAATATGACATCATATACCCATAATCACCACCATACTCCTCATATCCTACAATCTCCAGAATATGACATCATATACCCATAATCACCTCCATACTCCTCATATCCTACAATCTCCAGAATACCCAAAACATCATATACCCATAATCACAATCCAGAATATGACATCATATAGCCATAATCATCCATACTCCTCATATCAGAATATGACATCATATACCCATAATCACCACCATACTCCTCATATCCTACAATCTCCAGAATATGACATCATATAGCCATAATCACCACCATACTCCTCATATCCTACAATCCCCAGAATATAAAAGCATATATAATCCCACCATAATCATATCCCAATCTCCAGAATATGACATCATATACTCCATAATCATCCTCCATACTCCTCATATCCTACAATCTCCAGAATATGACATCATATAGCCATAATCACCACCATACTCCCTCATATCCTACAATCCCCAGAATATAACATCATATACCCATAATCACCCATCCATACTCCCATCATATATCATAATCACCACCAATCTCCAGAATATGACATCATATAGCCATAATCACCATCCCACAACTCCTGACATCATATCCATAATCACCACAATCCCCAGAATATAAAAGCATATACCCATAATCACCACCATACTCCTCATATCCTACAATCTCCAGAATATGACATCATATAGCCATAATCACCACCATACTCCTCATATCCTACAATCTCCAGAATATGACATCATATACCCATAATCACCACCATACTCCTCATATCCTACAATCTCCAGAATATGACATCATATAGCCATAATCATCTCCATACTCCTCATATCCTACAATCCCCAGAATATACCCATAAACCATATACTCCCATATAATCCAGAATATGACATCATAGCCATAATCACCACCATCCTCATATCCTACAATCCCCAGAATATAACATCATAACCCATAATAATCATATCCCTCAGAATATAACATCATAACCATAATCACCTCCATACTCCTCATGCCCACATTCTCTTCCATACTCCACGATGGTACACTCAGGAACCTCACACCCTTCAATCCTTACTAATGCCCACACTCACGTCCTTCAGCGCATTTACAGCAGAATCAATTGATCTCATTCACTCTCCCATACTGAACCATGCTCACACCACTCTGCATTTCACGCTCCTCTTTCAAGCTCCTACATTGCCTGCCAGTTCTGAGGCATAACAATACCATATTACTTATTATCTCTAAGCAGAATTCTGCATGAAAGCATCCCTACATTTATTTATGTGCCACCCAACATTGCCCTGAACGTGTCCACATACCTCTGCAATTTTCAATGGTTAATTAAACTACTGCACTTGACGTGACTTGCACTGCCTATCCAGACAGCTAAGATGTTTGAAAGTATATTAATGAAGGTCAGCTGACTTTGCAACAGAGGTAATGGGCATTCTGACCCCAGAGCAGGAGATGAAGTGAAATCCACCTATTGCCTCTGTTCCATGGTTTGTGAACAAATTCTGCAAATATCTAACCTGAGAGACAGTCAGAAGGCTCTTTGCCATCGTAATAAACCTAAGGATATACATTTTTTATACGTATAAACTATGAATCCATAATGGCACAGTTCACAGCCGAATCAAGAAAAATGTATACAATATGGAGCTCACTCTCATTGTTTCCAGATTGGGAATACATTTCCTTTAATACTGAAAGAAAGGTTCTCAAATGGTCGGATGCCTTGACTAAGCCAGCTCCTTACCTTTTGAAGTGGCTGAGGAGGGTGCCCACCAGCTCACCGATGCGGCTCTCGCCCTCAGGCACCATGCCCTGCAGGCACACGATGAGGTCCTGGCTGTCCTTGGTGTGGAACACTACGAGCTGGTCCTTCCCGGGAGACACGCTCACCCCTGTCACCTAAGAATCACAAAAGGCCAAAATTCCAATTGTGAACTTTGCGTTTTTTAACGTAGCAACTTTCATTTGACAACATGGGAATATATTGGTCTGGAGATGCTGTGTACCAAGTTTTGAAAAACCAGAGGAATAGGCAAGGAGCAGACATATATTAAAGATATTATAAATAATTCAAAATGGTGGAACATCTAACATGACGCATCATTTTTTTCCAAGATGCTTCTTATTCAGCTATAGCCACAGAATGTGTCTAAAAAGACTACAGTTTATTCTCAAAGCTACTGTATACAGTCAAAGAGTTATGAATCAAAATGTGTTTTGGCTCACTGTCATGCTACTATGTCCCAGTTCAGGAAAATTTTTCTTACCTGAGTAGTGCATGAACACTGAAGCCTACATGCCAACGTTGGTTGGCCAAGTACTGTATGCGCAATTTTTGCAGTATTAAC
Source organism: Gymnothorax javanicus (assembly GCA_029692085.1). NCBI lineage: Eukaryota > Metazoa > Chordata > Actinopteri > Anguilliformes > Muraenidae > Gymnothorax > Gymnothorax javanicus. The sequence goes on from CM056200.1 coordinate 108,440,493, forward strand.
ACTTATTGCGCAGAAAAGCAACAGAACAATATAAATCAGAATACAAACAATAACAATTCAGCAGCTTCGCTGCTTAAAACCCTAACAATAACAAAAAATGTAATTACGTAGCACTTTTCCCGCTGTGAGCACAAGGTGATTAACCGAGTAAAACATTAGAAAACAGCCATCAAATCGCGAACACCCACAGCGTCCCACTAAATGTGCTTGAGCGAGTTAGTGAGTGAATGACCGCAATTAGCAACACATAGCCCATAGCAGCAGTTTGCAGTGCCATGGGGAAAAAGAGCAATTAACACCATAAAAGTAAAAGACTAAAAGTAAAAAGATTAGCTAATTAAAGTTCAAAAAATAAAAATCCACAATAAAACATACAAATAAAATGAACCATGAAAAAACAATGAAATTATACAGTAGGGAAGGCCAGTCTAAATAAATAGGTTTTCAGGTCATATTTGAAAGCAGAGGATAATTTATCAGATCAGTTGTATGAAAAAGATTGCTCCAGAGTCAAGGAGCATAAACAGAGAAAGTGCCATCACCCCTCAATTTTATCTTAACTTTGGAGCAGCTAGAGGTCCCTGGCTTGAAGACCTGATCTTCCTTTTCGAGGAGAATGTGACCAGCAACTCAGCAATATGAAGTGGTGCTACCTCAAACAAAGCCTTCTCATCACACAATAAAATTTTAAAATCAAATCCAAACTTATCTGACAGCCAGTGTAGGGAGGCCAGCACTGGGGTGATGAGGAATGCATAATTTGCATTCTAGAAGACCCAGACCCAGACAAATGGCCAGACCTTTTAAATTTATTCCAAAAAGTAAGCATTGCAATCGTCTAAGTGTGATGATAAAAATGCATGAATTACTCTCTCAGCATCCTTAGTTGACAATACAGATCTTATTTTAAAATTTTTTCACAGTGATAAAAATGGCTGGGCTTCGTTTTTGGTTGGTAAATTAAAATTGAAATTAGGTTAAAAAAAATTAAGCTAATATTCCTGCAACCAGGCTAAAAATTATGTCCTAATGCACCCATATTCAATTGAAATTGCGCGGAAAACATTGCAGGGCCAGTAACCAGAACTTCAGCTGAAGAAAATTCCCGCAAAACCAGTTCGTAATATCACTGATGCAATCATATCAAACAATGAGCTCATTAAAATAATTTATTGCTAATGATAAATAAAGCTGAGTATCATCAGCATACAAATGGAAGCGGACTTCATGCTGGCAGATGACCTGGCCCGAGGTTATCATATTTTGACAATAAATTTGGCCCAAGGATTGAGCCCTGTTGAACACCACAGGGGGTAACCGCTATTGAGGAGTAAAAGTCCCCAATAAACACAAATAACTTCCTATTTAACTGGAATGATGAAAACCAGACCAGTGCTGTAACAGTAGTATGAATGCAGCCTCTCAGTCTAATAATTAAAATTGCCTGATCAATGAAGTCTAACGCAGCCTAACGTTAGGTCAAACAATATCAGCACAAAACTCTCACCAGAGTCAGTATGCATCAAAAGGTTTTAGAACCCTGAGGAGAGTGTTTTTTGTACTGTGCTCTCATATAAAATTATACCAATATTCTTCTGATAAGTCATTATTTTTTAAGCAAGTAGTTATGGCAGGAAGGCGTTCTTTGATTGATATAATGTCCGATGTAAAACCCTCTTCCAGTCCCACTGATATTAATCTAACTTGGCTTTTTAAAGTTTTTTTTTTTTTTTACAACAGTTGACCCCGATCTAAGATCAGTTTTTTAACAGCTCCCTCTGGTCTGGCTGGGTTTTGGATTCTTTCAAGACAGAGTATGTCCACCCTCTATGTATACAATCTAACCTTAATGAATGGCTCACGAGCAATAGCAGACTGATAGCAAAATTATCATTTACAGATATCCTGAATAAGTGGTTGCTTTCCAGCTCCTTAGGTAGCAAAGTAGTTTAGCCCCATGTAGCTTTAGCAGTGTAATAAAAGTTATAGCAAAACAGTGACACATTTCACATGGAGTTCATCAGCCAGGGAGAAATATCACAGGCAATATCAGTTCTTTGGTTGGAACAGAAAATAATAAATGACAAACAAAGGAGCGAAATCATTATATGGCACCTCAAATCAATCAAAGGTGAAATTTATTTAACGAGGAACATTTTTCTCCTGGTTTGGCAGGTGTACATTCCGCCAAAGTCAAAAGGCATAAAGCTTTCAAACAAATTACAGTATGTAATCATCTTTAGATGAAATGGATTAGAGTGGTATCAACAGTGCATAATGGATGGATACTAAGCCATCTGTCCCTTGTTTTAGGATTGGTAAATTACAGGATTAATACAACTAAGCATGCAGCCTGGTCCAAGTCATGCTGGGTACGGTATGACCCAAACTGCTGGGGGTTATGCAATCCAAAAATGGTAAATAACTGTAAAAAAGCACTTTTGCTGCCTGTGGCTCATATAATTAACAGCAGACCTGCAGTGACTACATTACAGGTACAATCCCCAGCTGCTACAAGCTGACCTGGAAAAACCCCTGGGCTTTGCCTAGAAAGACCTGAGGCCTCATTTATAAAACTGTGTAGATTTCATACAAAAATGTTGCGTATGTGTGACAAGCGCTGTATTGTCAAAATATCTTAATTTTTAAAATAGTGGGCACAGAAAACTGGATGAAAGTTTTAATTTGTAAATCGAAATCAGATTGAAATCTTGAAAAGGTGCACAAACCTATTGACTAAACGTTTTTTTTTTTTTTCGATTAAGCTAGTTTTTATAGATCCCAATTCCACAGGAAAAAGCAGTGCGCAAATCTTTTTTGTTCGTACACTCAATTTACAAATGAGGTCCCAGGTGCAGATAATTATTTACTTCATTTACTCATACACACTTTCAGAGTTGGCCGATCAGATGCATGAACATGAAGCACGATGAAAAATGGAATAGCTACACCACATATAACTCTTTCTTAACCAGTGATTTAGTCTTAAATTAGCCTAATTTTAATGTTCTCCCCCTTTATGAGGAACACGTTAGTTTACTTCAATTTAACGTTCGCTTGAAAAGTAGTATCTCCCACTTGAAAACCGAGAAACAAGTAAATGAAATTTTTTATTATTTTGCACAAAAGCGATAGAAGTAAGATTTTCACAAAGAGCAAAAATAAAGGGAAAATTTTAAGACTTAAGTCCTTTGGTGTAAGCAGTTCTTGAATAACACAAGGAAAATGTGGGTATATTCTTAAAATATAACATATGACATATTTAAATGTTTAGAAAGTCATGTTTTTAAAATGTGCAGCCCAGCTTGGCTACACTACACCAATTTTACTCCTACTCATTCCACCCATGGGGGAAGAACATGAGCTAAACTAGTGTTTTTGTCATACAATGACACCCTACCTTCACAAGCTAAACACTGAGATAATGGTGCGTGGCATTATGTGCTTTTAGAGCATGCTCAGACGTAGTTTGAAAGTGCAAATCTTGAGCTCAAAGTCTAGCGTTCGGTTCAAAAAAGGCTGGACAATGTGGCAAAATTAATCAACATGTGTGGTTCATACAACACAAGCCTCACAGCAGTCAAAATGTCATTTTCCATTCCCAGTAAAACCAACTATCCGTGCATCTGCGTGGACTGCTAAAATGACCGTGGATTTCACAACACTTCTTATGGATAGGACTGCTCCATTAAAACTATCAGGATGGTCTTAAAAGGGACATGTTTGCTCTAGCTTCTCAGTACAAAAAGGCTCATATTTTACCATTAAAATTCACGTTTATTATCCTACTTCTAAGCTGTCCACCGTGGCCAGAGATGAAGTTTCTTGCAGGGGAGGGTGGTGTTGGGGAGGGAGTAAGTGCTGTTCATGCTAGTGCCACTTTATAGGAGAGGGGAGTGAGGAAGTACTGTGCCACAACTTAAGTTTTGAAAAAAAATCATTCAGTTGCAGACAAATACAGCACATCCAACCACCCTGGTCTTAACAGCCTACAGTACAGGCTTTCAGTCACTGTCATTTAAAACAAAAAATGAAAGAATAAGTGACAGAAATTTTAACGCATGTTTTAAACCTAAGTTTTAACTAGCCCTGTTTTATTTAATAAAAGACTGCAGAAATTAAAGAAACTGACTTCCACAGTGAATCCCTGACACCATGGGTATTTTGAAAAATGTCACAATGATATTGAATATTGCTTAGTTTAAATGGAAAATATTACCTTGTTTTAAGTTACTATGCGTGAAGTAAATATTAATTACCCATTTGGCAATTCTGGAAGTGAATCAACTTATTTCAGTCCATTGGCAGATTTTTGGTCTTATGGAGCAAAAAAGTTACACAATTAAGCATTTAACTATAAAGATGACTAAAATATTTATTGAGATTGACATATTTTTGAGTTTTGCAGCATGCGTCACTGAAACAAGGGAGACCAAAGTAGAAAATAAAGAAAGTGCTGCGAGCAACCATATATTACAAGTGAAGGTTCATCGAAGGGTAACGGAGTTTAAGCAATGCAAAAGCGTTAAAAAGACTAATCAACAGCCCTTTATTTTGAAAACAGTAACTTAGCCTCCTATTGTAAACTAAGCCAACACTACCGCAATCAGCCAGAGGGCTGCCAATATATAACTCCGCTAAACCAGCCAAATGCAGCAATTCAGACCAGCGGCAGATGGAGAAAACAAAGAGGCAAAAGCAGAATACTTTGATAATCTCCGGTCCAGCCGCTGGCCCGCCAATTCCTGCGGACGGAGTGAATGCTTGGTAATGCCTGGTAATGGCCTGGTCTCCCTGCCTTCCCCTGGCCTCCGAGTCTAAGTGGTGCAATTTGGCTAAAGCTCATTCAGCACAGCAGATGAAGATGGACTGGAGGTGGGGTTGGGCGGGGGGGCAATCGTTATCAAAATAACTACAAAGATAAAGGGCCAGGAAAATCCATTAGAGCTTGTCTGAACTACTCTTAAAAAACCAGAAAAATAAGCCCATCATAACAGGTATAGGGCCTTCTAGTCTTTACTCATTAGACTTAAAGAGTTTCCCTATCATATACAACACAAGCGAGGGTTCTCACAACCTCTAAGCTCTTCATCAATGGGACTGGCTCCTCTTCCACATCAGCACGCTGCGGTAGCCACAGTGGGCGTGATAATTATGAATGTGCAAGCTTAAAAGTGGTTGAGTCAACAGCAATACTAACACTGCCATCCTCTGCCAGGCCTCTGGTGTACGCACCAGAAGGTGCACATGTAGTTGACAAATTGTGTGCAGGACTAGGAAAAGGGGTCACTTGGGTCATTTTATGAAAATTGAGATTTTCCAACAAAATCAAAGAGTGATCCAAGTTTTTCACAGCAAAGTGTTGTAAATTGACAGTACAGTAGTTTGAAATTCTAGCTTTGCACATGCATTTTCGGTTAAATAGAACAGGTTGAACTTTGACCCCGTTAATCTCAGAGTGGAAAAAAATCCCAAGGGACCCCTTTTCCTAGTTCTGCACACATTTCTTTTCATTACTTTGACGACAGACAATAATAAAGAATTTTATTGACTGCAATGTGTATAATCTATCAAATAAAGTTGCTGTTGCATTGATATCATTAAAAAAAGAACAAAGACATATTAGGGTATTCTCTAATGGATGGAGCCGCGAGCGAGAAAAGGAGGGAAGACTGCAGTAATGACGAGACCCAATGAAAACCACGTGAAGGCGAACGTGGGGAGTAACAAATCAGACTCAACTACGTATAATCCACCACGCCAATACAGGGATTCTGTCATTATTTAATGCAACGCAGACGAGGAGACGTGGGATGACACACGGAAATAAGTGCAACAATTTCAGAGCGTAAGCGCACTTATGTTTTTCTACGCTTTCAGGCAGACTAAAAAGCATCAGTGCTGTGGCTACAATACAGGAAGTCCATTCCACCAACGCTAACATTTAGCTAAAGCGGTACTGCTATAACATCGCTGCAACTGATTTTGGTTGTAGAATACTAGTCCAGCATTTTAGCGAAATTTTATCAGACTGGTTTATGAATGCAGGCATGAACTGTATTTTACAGTAATTTTGAAACAGACGCATTGCCAGTCTTTTAGACTGATGTTACAAGGCTTCCAAAATATGGTAAATACATCTGTTGTTTTACTGGTGGGGGAGCTTGGTCATCTTTAGGGTATTGGCAGGGTAGGGAATGTTGGACGAGGTGCACGTAGAGTGTAGACAAATGACAGCAGCAAAAATGCCTTTAAATTCATGTCGTTGAGGCCTGGGTGGTCTTACCTTCAAACAGCCTGAATCATTGTCAGTAAAATGATGGCATGACACCGAACGTGAATGCAACGTGAACTGCGAGCTGACTGGAGTCACGGGGGCTGACTAGGCCCCTCCCCCTCCTATAAGCTCTGGAAGAAGCTCAAAATGGCTGCTGTTACGTAACCTCCAATTGAATCACTCCGGACACCCACAGCCCAGAAAGGCGGCAGTACTCGATCCAAGTGGAGGAATCATGACAATCAACGGTATAGCAGATCATCTGGGGGTGGAACTGGAGGTGGGGAGCTCTCTATGGTTTATGGATTTTGTTTGTGCAAAACACAAACACACACACACACACACACACACACACACACACAGCGATGTCAATTTTGAACAAAGATGTTCTTATGAAACAGCACCATAGTAAAAGGTAAAATCTTCTTGTTTTTCTTGAGGAAATTTAAATACAAAAAAAATTCTTTTGGTTTCTTTGACTGCTTAGAAAAACTGAAAGCTAGAATAAAAAGCATTTTTTTGAAGAGTATTTCATCTGCATTATTTATACACCAAACCTGAGATTTTATTTGTTGTTGTCAGGCCATGGTGGCCTTTCAAAAAATTAAATATGGCAAGCATGACCTGTATAGCAAAATAGAGAAAACTGTTCAGAGTTTCAGAGAAAACTGCTTTTTAAAAACAATCGGAACGTTGGAACTATTCCTTTTACAACACAAAAACAAACTGCTCTCATTTCACCACAAATAGCTAAGATGCGATAGTTTGTGATGAAACATCACACTGGTACAGTCAGCAACTTTGCAACAGGAAACGAGCCAATGAAAACCAAGTCATTCTTTCTTCCAAATTTTAAAAAGTGACATGAAATTCATCATCAACAGCATTTACTCAGTTTTACTATGCTGCATAGCAAATATCTAGGGCAGGCATGTGACACAAATTACTTGAAGCCAAAAAAAGTTGAGAGAGAGAGAAAGAGTGAGAAACTGCAGCAGAAAGGCGCAAACAGGAAGTGTTGAACGGAGAAAAGAAAAACAGAAGACAGGAGGGCAGGAGAGACAGAAGCTCCCATGAGGAGGGCAGCACACACTCAGAGGAAGCAGATCTGCGAGCACATGCCCGAACGCAACCAGACATCAGCTGATCTTCTCTCCCGCACCGTCGCCATGGCAACCCTGTCTCCTGGGAGGTTGGCATGGCAACGGCAGAGGGAGAACGAGAGAGAGAGGGCAGAAGACAGAGAAGAAGCGAAGAGGTGAAAAATATACAGAATAAGGGGATTGATGAGAGCTATATTAAGAATCTGAAGCACCTTTCTTCACCAGTCTCAAGGCCCTTTACATATATGGTGCGAAATTGCAGCAACAATGAATAGTGGCGTGTTAGCCATTTGGACAGCAGAGCAGAAATGAATTGACGTTCACAGCTAATCAACACGAGGTAGCACGTTTAAACCTACACACATCGATCCAGTTACACAGCAGCCCTAAGGCGTTTCCTTATTTACATTTCTCTTCTCTGAATCCCCTCTCCATCGCTCTCGCTATCCCAAAGCTCTACACCGCAAAACGGTCTGGCATAACAAGCCATTTCAGTCTAATAATCTGACAGTTTTTCCACCTAATAAAAATATTCACTCGTTGAGGGTCCAAGCACTAAGTGCTGGAAGCCTATTGGGTTTGTTCTGATTACTATTATGATAAATTTTTTAATAATTATTTTTCCTTCTCTAAAAGCGTTTGCACAGCAAAACTACAGAAAATAGACATACCAAATTTGGTAAATTGGTTCTCATGTTCAACCACTACACAGGTAAAAAAAAAAAAAAAAAAAAAAAAAAAATACTCCACTTGGCCATATAGTGGTGCTATAGAGTGGCACAATGCCTTTTGGGTTATAACTTCTGAACTAGAAACAAAACATTGAAACAAAAATGTTTTTGGCTAGCTTCTGTGGATCCAGATGAATTGACCCATATGAGCCAAACCCATTTACAGGTACAGAAACTTTTCTGCCCAGACAATGTGATCAATTCCCACAAAATTCTGTATACAGCACCTACAGTCCAACATCTTAAAGTAATCAAGAGACAAAGAATCTACATTAAAAAATATAGTCGCTTGTGTTGGACGATATATTAAAATGTTCCAAACGCCCACCGTCAGCCCAACAACTGGCAATTGCCGACACGTTCGCACAGGTGTGTGTGCGTGGTGGAAGCAGAGGGAGCCATTGTCAGTGAATGCAATCATGCAAGAGCTTGTGGAAAAACAAATACAAAGTCCCCTATTTGGGGTTATTTTTGTTTTAAACCTGACATAACTGGCAGGCCAAAGGACCAAAACCCACACGCCCAGCCCTGGAATAAGTGGGCGGGCACTGAGATGGGCAGTTACCTCGATGAAAAAGTCACTGATGGTGAGGACGCTAACTGACTTGATAGAAAGCGCTTGAAAAGCGTTTTCCTTTACGTAGGACACCGAATGGAGTACTTGTGCACACCAGCCGGGAGCAGGCCGTTAACAAAATAAATGGTGTTACTTCCCTGTTAAACAGAAATAGTTTACAAACATTTTATATTGCTTTTAGGTTTTCAACCTGTATTTCCAAACTATATTAGAGCCTTTGCCGAGTGCTATGTTTGCCCCCTCTATACACAGCCACAGCATGGGTTTCCCATTGTAATTACATTTCAATAGAACACTGGTCGTGAACATGTGCTCTGAGTAGGAGTGCTATGGGCGCAGGCAGTGATTTCTCAAACAAGATGGCTGACATCAGACAATCAAATTTCAGTACCCCCTTTACCCACTTTAAACTATCATCTATCATCATTAAAGTTAATATGATTGGAAAGGATGAGTAATCGGGCAAACTATACGAAAATTACTTTGAATAGTCAGATAGCAGCACAACAGAGGACCGAAATGCACTTTTGACTGACTCTTGAACTGTTTGGGCTAGTTTCAAAATTCTTTTCTCCCCTGATTTCCAAGTTCCAGTTGAATAAATAGGCCTCTTGGACATAAATGATATGCCATCTTGGATTTTCCACCATTTTGAATTTTTACAAAACCTTTAAAATTGATCTCCTCGGAGACCGCACGACCAATTTGTATGAAATATGGTACACAACATCTTCAGATCAAGATCTTAAATCCCAGCATAAAAAAACAGCTACATTAAAACCTGCGGCTGCAGTAAGCAAATGAATTTTGTGGATGCGGCCAACATATATATATATTGGGGTGTACCACTGGAGGGCAATTTCCAACCATCACAAAACTGAAATTTTAGTATCCCGTTTGCAAAAATTTAAATCAACCAATTCGCCTCATTGGCAATATTATTTAAAAATCTTATTTAGCATGATAGTGATATAGATACATACATCTTATGTCTAAATAAAAGAAGGATCCAATTTATCTTTTGGTTTTAGCAGTGTTAGATTCAGCTTGCCTGCATGCATCTTGCATTCGAGACAGACTGAAGACCACATAATGTGATTAATCTGTTTATTTTGTACGTGCTCCCAACACCCCAACAGTTCGCTCTTTGGTGTACCTCTTCTTCTGTACACCTTCATACAAACACAACACGCTTTCTCCTCATGAAAGACTGGGGAGGCCACACAGCTGGCTGCTATATTTAGTCCCTGGCACGTGCAGGAACTCCTGCACCACGCTATTCTCCCTCCCCTCTGAGGAACCGTGGGGTTCTCATCTCTCACAAGCACACTGCAGCACCCGTGAGCAGCTGTCACAGGGAAATCATCAAGACAGCTCTCGCTTCATGTAGCAGAGGAGAAATGAAAGAAAATTGCCCTCCATTGCAAGGTCAACTGCTCAGGCTTAAGCCTTCAAAATCCCATGCTGATCCTACTGGTGGTTCAAGGTTCAGGACCTGCCAGCATTTAAAAGATGACAGTACGTTGAATTCAACTCCAACAGAAGTGTCAACCAATCCCAAATGGGAGAACCTATATTTTGTGAAGTTATTATAGAAAATATTTGATGTTTGTAGAGTGGAATCAAAATTTCTAAGATAAAGCAATCATTACTGCCACACCTCAATGCAAACTGAAAACTGTGCAGAAATGTTCAAAGCTACACATGCTAAATAATACAATTAGGGATACGGCACTATACGATTACAAGATTGTAAGCCTCGATTTTTTCCTGATGAAGGCCACATCAACCGAAACTGATGTGCAATAAATTATTGTGAGCTGATTTAACAGAGTTTGGCCATTTCATTTTCAGTTTTGACTATTGCTTTTAAACCTTTCAATGATTTTTTTTCACACATTCATGGATAAACTGGTGATCCATGGCCCATCTTTGTTACTGAACGACACGGCCTTTCCTGGATGCTGCTTTAGTACAATATCATGCCTACAATCACCTGCTGACATCAGCTGTTTCATATCAGACCATAATTCAAGTTTTTCATCTCATGACTAGTCCTAAATTGCCCCCGTCCCAACATTTTTGGAATGCCTCACAGGCCTAAATCGCAGGAACAGGTGTATATTTGCAATAAAATGAAGTTGAACAGACAAATATCTTGTCTTCATAATGTGTGCAATAAAGATTAGTCAAATTAAATTTAGAAATCACAGCTCTGTTTTTATGTGCGTATTCTATTTTCCGTGCAATTTATGCACACTTTGATAAACTATTAGCATGTTTTGATCCTTATAAGGACATAACATTAGCATAAAAATAGACATAATTCCTTAGCACTGATTGAAATATTGATCTAATTTTCAAAGAACTATTTTTAAAATAAAAAAATTCCAATTTTCTTCTGTGCCTTTTCTGAATGTTTAAGAATCTGTGGGCGAGTATGCAAGTAAATGGTCCCACTCCAAGTGACGATACACTGAGACTTTGCACACTAAAATTTTATCATGCTTTATACTGGAAGTAAATTTAAGCACTTTCTCTTTGTGCCGACCCTTACACTGGTTCAGTATAACTGACTTCCAAAGTAACAATGAGAATACATCAAAATAAACTCTGACCTGAATTTCATTAATTCTGAATGAAAACTTTTTACAGAGTGTTTTCCATGAAACAATTTAAACCAGCCACCTCACGTGTACTCAGTTAATTGAAGTAGTATTAACAGATCGATACAATGATAGTTTGGCATCTAGGCTCTGACTCTGAGAACCCTGCGGCCTGCTGAACCTGAGGAAAAGAGAGCAGGCAGAGTCAGTTAAACAAACCCCCCCCAGACAGCCAACAGGTAGATGCTGGAAAGGAGGCGGGATTTTAAGTAGCAGCAGGAGAGAGTGATGCAGCAGGCTGCACTTTCATAAGCAGCAGCGGAGAGCAATGCAGCACAGTGGCCTTTCCCATGGGGGCAGAACAGGAGAATAAATAGTATAATTATCCACATTACAGTGGGGCTGGGCAATGGAAGATATGCATGAGCGTGTCAATGAGTCCTGAGCTGTCCACGGAAACTAGCGCCGCAAGCAGCACCCCATGAAATGGTAAAGCTTGATTATTTTCACTCACTCTCACTTCCTGGAATACGATTTTACTTATAATATGATGTCATTGAGTGCCTTAGGGTGTGGTCTTGATTAAATGTCTATCAATGATCATTTCCACTCTAGTCAACATTCTTTTACACATTACTCTGCAGCTTAAAAAGTGTGATGTTTCAATGACCTCTCAAGAATTCTGCCAAAAGATTTGATATAATAGAATATAAGATGGAAGCCTGCTCCATTTGTTTCAAGCTTCCTTTTAACAGTGTCTAAAGCATCTCTCTATTTTTCATTTCAAATCTACAACCTTGTAGATGTTAAAACTGCAGAAGTCATCACCTATTGAGAAAATGCCCCAAAACATAAAGGTAACTACTGAAAATACGAGCCATTCACTATGTCCTCGCCTTGTATTTTAAGCATAGAGCTGCAAAGTACGTACATTGTAAAGCGGGATGCTCTTCATGGTCTTGTACTGCTTGAGGGGGTCCATCTTGTAAAGATGTCGATCCGTGATCAAGACCGTCCGGTTCTCTGACTTGTTGAAGCGATTTATCTGGGAAAGGCGAACAACCTTGTCATTTCCAGAGCGATGCATTTCAAATCAGAGCTACTGAAATCTGCGAGATATTGGCAGGCTATCGTTATGTGGAAGGAAGAACAGCTTTTTCTTTTTGGGGTGCAGGTGAACCTACCTTCCGGACATTGCAAGAGAAGAGGACTCTCATAAACTTGTCCTTGCGTTGCAAGTCATTGGAGACCAGCGTGAAGGCTGACGCCGTCTCTGGGCTGTCCCGCTTCTGCAGACAAATTTGGGAAAGACCTGCTCTTAAAAATACATGAAAATTTAAAGGGTGTGAAAGCTCAACAGACAGAGAGCTCCCAGATGAGGGTAGAGCAGGGCTGCTAAACCACTGTCTATAACAGGGGACGGGAACCTTCTCCAGAAAGAGCCACTGAGGGTGCAGGCTTTCATACCAACCAAGCTGCTACACACCTGATTCTACTAATCAACCTCTGGAATGTTTGTTAAGGGCCTTGATTAGTAGAATCAGGTGTGTAGCAGCTTGCTTGGTATGAAAGCCTGCACCCACAGTGGCTCTTTCTGGAGAAGGTGCCCCACCCCTGGTCTATAGGATCTACTATTGATGTGACCTTTCACCTAAACTCAAACAGATCACACACTGTTTCACACCAAGAGATCTTGTTGAGCTGCCAATGGAATCAAATGTGCCAAATTCAGCTTATATTGAAAACCGACAGGAGAGTTGATCTCCAAGAACATGGCTGGGTAATCATGAAGTAGAGAGATTCTGCACTCTCACCAGGTAGTTGCCCTCCCATGCCCTCTGTAGACCCAGGTCTGCTCTCTGGCCCTTCAGCACCTCCAATGTAGCCACCTTGGCCCTCATTTGCTGCATCTCCTCTGGTGACAAGCCTTTGATAAGAGACCACGCCCACCACCTGCCCAACGAAAATAAACAAAACAACATAAAGCACAGTGGTACCATCTCACTTTTCCATTGATGAAGAAGCCATGTGTTTTTTGAGCGCTAATCTGCTGCACAAGCATCGTCTCAATCTCACTTTGATCACAATACCAACTTCGTTAACCCCGTAAAACCTACGGTTCGTCAAATGCAGCTGCTATATTCAAACCTGTGGAAATTCCGGCCTATTTCAAATTCACTCTGAAGCACGCTGGCATACGTCATAGTACGGCGAGGTCGTCCAAAAATTTTGTGCATGCACAAAATTCCGACGAATGCCAGCGTATGGCTCATACGTCCCGCATACGCGGGCCATAAGTTGTAGGTAAGTTACATGATTGTTGACACGCATTCACACATGTTACTTGTAAGTTACTCATAAGTCGAAATACGTCAAGATAATGTCTAACGTACCAAAAACCTATTTCTAACCTATGAGTAACGTGCTTTGAACCTATGTGTAACTTACATCGAACTTGCGTATCTCCAATGCATATTGACGTACGTAGACGTATTTCACGTGTTCCAGACGACCACAGAACGTACTGAACGTGTTTCTAACTTACAGCTACTTACAGCTACAGCAATGGCGTATTGGCAGCGTTTAGGGGAATTGGTATATAAAAATGGGGTTCCCAGGAGGAACCCGTCAGTACTCCTCCACACTCCACGGTGAGCAGATGTCCATGTCATCCGAGAGATGGAGGACCCAACAAGGCTGAGACGAGAATACCTACTAGCTATGCATAAGTTAGACTATCGTTGGGCATAAGTTGTGAATGCCGGCAACACGTAAGCATTCGTTGGCATAAGTTATCTATAAGTTATCGAAACATTCTATATAAGTTACTAATACGTTATGTATAAGTCCAACTCGTTATGAATACGCTATGTATACGCCCAAAATTTAAAAAAACGTTGTTAGTTCAGCGTATGCCAGCGCTTTAGGGAAATTTTGATACGTCGGCGTACGCTGGCTAAATCGTCAAGGTGTGACAGTACCGTAAATGAAAACTTAAGAGAAAAGTTAGAGTTTAAGGATTCATAGAGAAAGGCCTTAGGACAATCTGAGAACTGAGAAGCACAATAGCAAAATGAAACATTAATTAAACACTGGCAAAGCATGCACTGCTGCAATTATCCAGTGTGAAACGAGCACTAACCTGCTGTAGATGCTCCTCAGCGACTCCTCAAACTTGCGCAGGACTTTCGGAGGCATGGGCCATTTAATGTGCTTCCCGTGGTCCTTCATGGTGCGCACGTTCTTGAAGCAGCGGTTCAGGTCTCGGATGTACGACCGAACTTTGTAGCGGCGGTAGGCACGCAGGAAGGTGAGAGCAGCTCGCATGCGGCGATAGCGCATCCGGGCCACAGTGCCACGCCACACCTGCGTGAACAGACAGGTAAATCATACACAGACAATATGTTACGTGCTGGAGTGTTTTAACCCCTTACTGGTCACCCTTTTTCTGTCTCCATCTGAAATCTGAAACTCCAATTTAACAAGCAGCTGATTGCACGATTGACTCAGCCAGTCTGCACCCTATAATAGGACCTGCAGGAGTTTGAGACGGGGCTGAAAAAGACTGTGAGGCTCATTGTACTTTTGATTTTGTTTGACACTTTCTTTGATTCCTGTGTTTCTTTGTGGTGTTTGGACACCTTTTGCTTCTTTTTTGGTGCATGTTTTTAGTTTAGGTTTAGGCCAGAGTAGAAAGCCTGCGTAAGACTCACCCTAATTTTGTTTTGGTTGGGAGTTCGACTGATTTGATGTGACTTAGGGTTGTAGTCTTCAGTGGCCCTGCTTTGGCCAGTCCAGCACCGATTAATTCTTGTATGTTTATTGGATTCGTATTTATTCAACCTTTCTTTGGAGGTCTTTGTTTTTGTATCCAAATTTTTGGGCCTAAGGGACTTTAGTGTTGTGTCTCAGTCTGTCTCTGTCATTGTAATGTGCGGCACTTGGGACGTAACACATTATTAAAAACGCGGGGATATGTGCATGCAGGGAGTTCCAGGTCCTGTGGGACCCGCGAATATCAGCCAGCTTCACTTGCTGACTGGGTGACAAGCAAACTAACCAAGCACAAGCACAAGATGAGAGCTGTTTGATCAGACAGCTAGAGACACTCAGAGAGTACAAACCTCCGCCAAGGCAGTACAGTTGAAATCTTGCCGAGTGAACATGGCTCATAAGAAATTTAAGGTCTCTGCAACATAGGATTTCAAGACGGCTCCCATGGCGGCCATATTGTTTAATGCAGCACATTCCAAAATGATAGGTTCCGTCACTGATGCGAGACCAATTAACCCACAAAATTTGAGTGATATCACTGGAAGCAAAGTTCAGTTATTGCGTGTCATAGGATTTCAAGATGGCTGCCGTGGCGGCCATATTGTGTGACAGATCGCGGTCTTAATCAATAGGTCCATCCCTGATGTAAGAGCAGTGCAACCACAATTTTAGAGATATCCATTCAATACTTTTTGAGTTATCTTGTACACAAACAGACAGACAAACAGACAGACAAACCAACGCCAGAAAAAACATAACGTCCTTGGTGGAGGTAAAAATGCATGGTGATGAATGAGGGGGAACTATAGTTGCCTTCATGTTCATTTAAAATATACTCAGGTGCAGCCCTTCGAAACAAAGCTAAAACATTAGCAATAACACTGGAAGCTGTCAGTAACATTACCAGCTTTTAACTGCCATTATTCCAGAATGCCTTTAAAGCTGAGATCATTCAGTACATTTCAGTTGACACAATTGCTCTAAAATGCTTTTGGATCATCAGTCCATTGCTGATGGCTAAAGTAACTCACCATGAATTGACATGAGATGACACTTTTGCATCAAAGGAGCACTCATTTATGAAAATGAAATTAGTCCACAACATCAGTGCAAAAGAGCAGTAGGAGCTGCAGAGACTGGACTGCCTTTTGCCTCTGGAAAGCATCAAAGCCCAGGATCTGAGTTTGCAGTTGTTGAAGAGGACGTCATTTAATTGAGTGAGTATAAAGTGCTCTTCAAGGGTTTTACTCAATGGTTTCTCCTGGGCTTATTTGCTGACTTGTTAGCTAATTTGAGTTGAGCCCACTGCCCTGGTGGGTATTAAATCAGTGATTAGATTAGCATAACATGGCTGCCTCAGTAAATAGAAAGCCCTTTAATTTTCAAGACTACTCAAATGCAATGAAAACGCATGGTCATTTCTTTACAATGCCCACAAAAATATTGCAGTTATTACCTTGTGTCATGTATACTGTATAAGTTGGTCTCATGTATACTGTATTTACCATGCATTACTACCTGTAGCTTTTCACTGTTTGAAAATGATGAAAGTCAAGGAAGTATCACTTAAAGATGACCTTTTGCTTGCATAAACTTAAAGCAGTTTTTTGATAGTATCAAGTTAACCGGAAAACTCTTAGCCCAGTGATCAAAATTTGGGAATCTGCGCATAAACTTTATTCAAATCTATGAAGTTGCTTGTTATTTTATTGCCAAGTTCACCTCCATGAAATTATTACAATGGCACTTCAAGTAAAACCCACTGATTTAAGAAGCAACAATAGTGAAGAATAATTAATTAATATACAACATCAATCATATGCAGATTTTATTTCAAAATAATCACTTGAACTGTAAGGTATGTGCTTCGTGTGGAGTGCGGATGCACGGAGGACAGGAAGTAGAGGGCTGGACTCGGGTGCAAGGATGGACTCGGTTATGTTTAATGACCAACTGCACGGCAGAAAAGACAAAACAACAAGGAACTGAGGTTCGTAAATATGCACATTATGAGTAATAAAAGTCTTGGTTACGCAACAGTAACATTGTATTACAAATAGGAAAGCAAATACGAAACCATAAAAATTAAAAGTGCTGGTAAAACAATAAACAGCACGGATTCTAGGGTTTTCTATAAGTTCACAAATTCGGAGAATTATCCTGTACAAGACTACAATGTCAAACAGGCATGCGGTTACACAGACTTCACAAAGAGACTGAGGGAAGATCAGTCTTAAATACACACTGCTACCTCTCAGTGGAAATGAGAAACAGGTGTTGATGATAATAGAAAAATGACTGAAGTGTGCGCCAGGATTTAGTAGACCGGTGAGCTGGAAGGCTGGAGGCGTGGCCTTACATAAACTTTAAAATCATTAACCCTTAGAGCCCTGAAATAATAATTTTTTTTTTTTAAAATATCAATTTAATGATCTTGTGCTGTTGAAAACCTATCATGTGGCAACTTGTTTAAAAGAGCTGCCCTGCGCCGCATGATAGGTTTTCAACAGCTTTGATTTTGATATCTTACATCATTGAGCAAAAATAGCTTTCGCACTCTAAGGGTTAAAATGTCTAATAGTTTCTAAAAGGTGCTCAATGGTCTCCGCTGGTAGCGGAGTGCGGCATAATGCTTGAGTTGTGGACCATATTGTTAAACTGTCACCAGGAGGGCAGAATGGCGTACATAATCATAATCGAAATCTCAGAGTCAGAGGGGCTGGCAGGTGTGCGGAATAATCAGGCATATGCAACTAAATAGGGAAGAATCCAATAATCTAAATTCAGGATCAAACAGGGTCACACACAGAGCAGGCAAACGGACAGAAAAAGGCATAGCATAATTGGTAGTATTTACAATAAGGGTACATAAATTAACATTTGCTAATTCAGTAAGAAGCATTAAGTACCAGTTAATTAACAGTAAACTACTGGGTCTACGAATCATTTACAAATGGTTTTCATGTAAACTACAGTATTAATTTATTTGTATATATTATTCAATATTTGATAAGTTTGAGGTGTTACTTCAGGGATACTTAAGGGATGTTTTCAACTTCATAATAAGGATGTCAAAGAGCATTAATAAATGGAAGTTAAGGTTACCTAATGCTTATTTAGCTCTCTGATGCATTAGTTAACTGTTAATTAATTGGTAGTTCATGCTTATTACTGCATTAACTAATGTACCCTCATTGTGAAGTGTTACAGCATAATTCAAGTTAACCATTATCCTCTGCAGTCTATATAATGAACTCCTGGTTACCAATGTAAATACTATCAATTATTATGCAAGGGTCCATCTAAACTAGACTTTCCTGTTCTTGGTTCATTAGGCACTGTATTAAAAATTTTTTGATTTGTAATCCAACAATTCACACGTGGTTATAATGCACATTCTCTTCTTGTTGTACTGCAATTTCCTTGAGGTCAAAAAGAAATAAATACATTACCTTTAAACATTGACATTGTAAATAAGCCACAATCTAAAATTGAAGGAACCAGCTAGATGAAGACAAAAACCAAGCATGTGTCTCAAACATTATGGAGCTAACTGCAAGCATACAATATTCCCGCAGATGTTTCAGGGTCAAATATTAAATCTTAAAAAAAAGTGATATTTTCTGTACAATATGATGGACTCTTGGGACCTCGCTGGAGGCGATGTACAATAATATAACTCACTGTTTGGGTTAATACTGAATGGTACCAGGACCTCAGGGAATGTTTCACCATGCAATTTTCTGAAAATACACCCTTTTCTGTTCATTATGAGAAAATGCGCATTCATTTCTGTGAAATGGCAACCAATTTCACCAAGAAACATTCATCAGCACCAAAAATCGAACATTTGCGCGTACCCAGATTCAGTGACGTCATTGGCGTTTTAATCATTTATTTTGGGACATTCTTTGGCGTCATTCGGCACACAATAGAGAAAAAATACTTTCATTTGCGTTAAAATGAAAGGCATTAACTCCGTCTTTATTTGCGACAATCAACGAATGTTAAAGTGCAATTAACATTTTTATCACACCGTTTGACTTTCAATAGCATTTCTGGACCGCGTTAGTGCGGATAACACAAATAATCACGCGATTGCGCAAAGTAAAACAGTCTTACTGTGCATCACACTGATAATGCAACAATGAGCAAATTGTAGGCTACTGCTGAATTGAAAAAAGTTTTTTGTGGATCAAATGTTAAGAACGTTCAATTGTTTGTACAATCGCGTGAATATTTGTGTTATCCGCACGCAGTCCAGAAATGCTATTGAAAGTCAAACGGTGTGATAAAAATGTTAAATGCACTTTAATGTTTGTTGATTGTTGCAAATGATGCAAATGAAAGTATTTTTTCTCTATTGTGTGCTAAATAACGCTAAAGAATGTCCCAAAATGAGTGATTAAAATGCCAATGACGTCACTGAATCTGCGGTACGCGCAAATGTTCGATTTTTGGCGCTGATGAATGCTTCTTGGTGAATTTGGTCACCATTTCACACAAATGAATGTGTATTTTCTTGTAATGAACAGCAAAATGTGTATATCCTAGTTTCATCTTAGAAGTGCGACGGACAACGTAATCACTGCAGTTCATGGGACAGCAACGCACTGTTTCATTCCCAAATCAGTAAACTACTTCAATGAACTCTCTTATTTCAAAAAATTTGTATTGAGCGCACACATTTATACCGTGGCCACTGCTAAACAGAAAGCAGGGAGGGCGGTAAACACTCCTTTAAACTGATGATTAGTCTTGATCTGTTTTCAATCATTTTCCTTCATTAAACCTTCATTAACTCTATGAATATTCAGCTCTATCACTGTGGCCAACTCTCTTCTTTTGGGTTAGTCAAGAAACAAAACGCTTCATTTGGACGCAAAATTGTGTGCGCTTCAATCTTAGTTCCCCTGGCTCTCGTTTAAAAAAATCATGAAATGCAGGTTTCATAGGCTGGTTTGCAGGATATGCCAAATTTTTTTTTTTTTTAAAGATTTTTTTTTGGGAATTTTTCCTTTATTTGATAGTTATACAGTGTAGAGAGACAGGGGTTGGGGAGAAGAATGGGGGAAGACATGCAGCAAATGACCCAAGCTGGATTCGAACCCAGGTTGTTGCAGGAAAGACACAGCCTTTATGGTACGTGCACTTAGACCGATGAGCCACTGGGGCGCCCCCAGGATATGCCAAATTAATACTGAAAATCCAAAGTAGTTTATCTTTTTTTGTAAAGGGTAACCCATTTCGGTGAGTGCAAAAACTTATTTTTATTGCATTTATTATCTACCCGCCTTCACATTGCATGAAGAGGGTAGCTGCGTATTTACCTGCAAATGGATTATTCATATCATAAGAAAACAGGCTAATCAAATGATTGAAAATGGGTCAATAATCGTGAGTTTCAAGGAATATTTCCTGTCCCTCAGGCTTTCTGTTCAGCAGCCGCCACTGCATTTAAGTACAAACGATGGAGGCGATGCAAGGCAACTAATTAAATGCAGGTTCAAAATTCATGACAAAGACATAAAATGTCCACGGTCTTTATGGATTTACTCTCCCACATGGGGAGATTTACTGTTAATTTTGGGATGTTATGAAGACATCACTCAGAGAGATCAATGAGAGGTGCAGATCAGGGAATAGCTTGACCTCGGCCATATGTGAACAATGATGAAAAAAGTGATTGCACTTTCATTTCGTGCCTCCCAAGTCACATGATCTCTGGGCTCACTGCCATAGGGTCTCGGCTGCCCTCGAAGGGCTCATTACCGTTCTTTAAGAAATGGAGGCAGGGGGCAGGGATCCTCGAGAGAGAAAGTCATTCATCATCCTCTTCCTCACGGACACAAAAGCAGGGGTTTACAGCTCACAAAGGTGACACTGTGCACTGTCCATTTTAATGATTAACATGGAGACAGGTGGGGGTTGGTAAGCCAGAAAATAAAAACAAAGGCTGATTGGCTGGATCATGGATTCTTTGTGAATCAAACCACGTCATCTGGACTCGTAATTTACAACGTACTTTTACTCAAAGGCTTCATACCCCATAATACCGGGAACTAAAAAAAGCACATAATGCTTACTGCTTTCGTTCAGCATTCCAGCACATTGGCTTTGAAATAAAACATAATGAATAGAAGGTTAAAGTTCAGACTGTCAGGTTTTATTTCAAGATAATTACATCAATAACTGGTGACAAATGTCGCTTTTACACAATTTTATGCATAAATAGAGCACGTACTATATCATAATTTAGACACAAAAGAACTGATGCGCAGCAAGCAAGGCTTCATTTGAGCCACAGCACAATGGAACTGCAGGAATTTTTTGGCTACCAGGACTACCTGAAAGCTTAGGATCAGGACACATATTTTGTACAAGTCACGTTGACTTTCCGCATTTATAAACAACTTTCATAGAGTACTGAGGTGACCATGTTACTACTTTTCTTCTGGTGTCTAAAGTAAAATTCCAATGGAAATTTATGATGGGGTTTGAACACTTTCCAGCATTAATAGCAGAATCAGTTAAATGAAGAATTATTTATAAGAGCCAACATGCTCCAGGATTCACCTATGGGGTATGTGGATGCAAGTGAGCACATCAAATTCATAGTTTATTGTTAATAATGTAATGATACTACACTTGTAGTCTTGTCTGTAGTCCATTTTCACAGACTGCATATTCACTGCACAAACACGCAAATAGCTCATGACTTGTTAACAGCTAATGAGCTCTGGTTCAGCAAATGTTTATGACCGTTACTTGATGGAAGCTGATCAGAGACAAAAACAGTCAGAAAACAAGGTCAATGCATTGTTTGCCAGGCTATGGCTACCTGCAAAAACCCCTGGAACCTGCAACTGAGAGAAATTCTTCCACAGCAGGCAAATATTAGCGAACATACATGTGGTTCAAAGAAATCTATAGAGAACAGTGAGACAGGGAATTGCGATCATTTATCTGGCTTACTAGGTCAGTGGAGTGTTGGCAAAATTGATTAACTGGCTTGCTAGTTAGCAAACAGCTACTAGCTAGCAATATTTGATGCATAGGAATCAGTAGAGAATAGTGAATAGCAATTATTTTGCACCTTAACTAACGTTAGGTCAGAAAATAGAGATTATTTAGTGAGGTAACTGGCTAGCCAGGTCAGATGCATGATCTGGCCAGCTAGTTTTTTGGCAACCAGGTTGTTATTAATGTTTAAAAAGAGCTAGCCAGCTGCGTAACTTAACAATTCACTAAGCTGGCCATGCAGGACATACAGTAGCTAACTAATTAGCGAGCCACCTCATCGGGCTGCCTTGCTTTCTAATTTCTGAGATCCCAGGACCTCTAGAACACAGCATAAGCCTCGCTTTTTGGTTTGGGAACCAGAGGTAAAGTTTGTCAAAGGGCCACGAACAGAATGAATTCAATTTTCACTTCTGACACCAGCGTGAAGTTATCACTCCAGTACTTTATTGTGGCCGCTGGGCTCGGTCACACAGTAAAAGCGCCACTTGCGGGGCAAGAGTGACTACCTTGGCATCGGATCCAATCCAGCCGTGCCAGTACCAACTGTTGCCAGCAGCCTCCTGAGAGCAGTTAATAATAGGCTTTGTGCTGCTCGGGTATATCTGAGGGATACAGTCGGTTTGGATAAGCACTGGTCCTTGCTCAACCGCCTCCTAAAAGCTATCAAAGCATTTGTCAGTTACATTCAAATCAAGCACATTTTTGGGTTTCCCCTGCCCTCGTTCTGACCTTGTGAGGTTTGACGCTTGAATCTGCGAGTGAAAAGAAGCAGCGGCTGAGAGGTGCGCGTTCCCTGATTGGACATTCCAAAAATGGGTGGGACTGAAGACGTCAAATAAGAGAAAAAAATACCTTACAATAAAACTCATTGCTGTTTCCTCAACATACTAAACTCATCTCGTCAATTAACACATAATTGTCACGTGAAATTCACAGTTTTATTTAAGAATATGCGCTGTATTCACTGCAGGGCATCATGAGCACAAAATTACACTGCGCGCTCTGATACCTTTATCTCTCCACTCTTTCAACACCAGCACCTTGGATTTACAAATTAAGCACTTGAGTTTATCACTGTAAGAATAAGCAGCAGCAGGCTAGCAAACACCCGGGATGGAAGAACACATCGGTATGCATCAGGCAGACAGTTGTAGAGGTATTCATAAAGCAGTGCAACGTTTGCTGATATGAGAAGCAGAAGTCTGGCAGCTCGGCCTCATTCCGCCAGTTAAACAAAGAGGCAGACAGTGTTTATTATCAGTGGGAAGGCGGGGACCGGACAATACCCTGGGGATTGGGGTAAATCACCTACAACCTATAACCCCTCCCCCTCTCCTTCTACTGCTCTGTCTGAGTAGCTTTTTAGAGACCCAGCAACAATGCACTCTTTCTTAGCTGGCTTTTTGTTGCGCTTTTACGAGCTCATCAAAGCCAAATTGAGGATCACTGACTGAGACAAAGTGTGACAGATTGGTTTGCTTGGCAGCTGGAGAAACCCACTACATTTACATTAAGCGCTGAGCAGGACACAACGCATGCTGGTTGTATTCCCGCATGAAAAAGGCAACCCACTGACAGATGTAATCCTCAATTTTGCCATCATTAGTCACATGACTTCAGGAATAAGAAGGAAATAAGCTGCCATAGACTTTCCTCAGAAATGATCAAAATCACAAAACAAAATAAAGAATTTTGCACTTGTTTTAGCCTTACTTCCATCCATTTTTCATATAGAAAATCTAAGCTTTAGGTCACTGCTTGAAAAATGAAAATTTCGAAGTCTTGAATAAAGTAAAATAATCTTTCCTCAATGTAAAGTGTAATATTATAAGATTTTGGGTCAAAATACATGGAGGATCTCCATTGAATGAGCAAGAGTTATCAAATTTTTGAAACAAGAGTAGTAATTTTCATTTATTCCTCGCTGTAGGCTCAGAATAAACAAAAATTACTGCTGAAGTTAAACCCTAACCCTAATGCAAGCGATGGTTACCGGTCACCAGCGGGAGGATTGGTAACATTTCCGTGTTTGCCAATGAACTGAATCTGACCAATCGCGATGCAAGAAAGTTGTATACACATGCGAAATACCAAACCTGCATCTCATGGGCTGTATCACACCGATTTTCCATCATTTATGGGAAAAAAGATGATAAATGTTGAGAAATTGTCTTATTTTCTGCTCCTCACGAAGCAAATACCAAGGTCTCAAAGTCGAGCTGAAACGGCATTTCGAGAGTATCTAACTTCTGTATCGTGACATATTTCCGGGCGAAACAGCATAGACAGGCGGGACATAACGTTGGGCGGAATTTGATTTGACCGTTGAAAAGTGGGTGGGACATAACAGCAGTATCCATCAGGGAGAGAGAGGCGAAGCCCATGCTATGCTCCATGTAGTTGCTGAAGCAGCCCACTGTAAAACGCTTTGCGCATAATCTGGAGCTGTCACAGATACCACTTTCCTCAAAGTGAATAAATTCTAGCCAGCGGGTCCGTAACCACGATATTTTGGGGAAACGAAACAAAGTTTGAGGAGGCGAACACCCAAAGACACACCGATGTACCATGCTAGCTAGCTAACGAATGAATCTTCGCTCTGTGCCGCTAAAAGTTTAAGATTGTTTGACGGGTAGATGTCGTGATATTATTGGTTGAAATTGGTCGGTTCTAGCTTACGTAAGCACATGGCATATTTTGTTTTACATGAAGAAAACATGATTGGATTTTGATATAAGAACACAAAGAATTGATTTTTTGTTATTTTTTTGTCATTTATTGTTAAATAGATACATAATATGACCGGGGATGTGATCTAAAGGGGTGAAAAAGGCATTTTTCATTTCAGCTCGACTTTAACTGAATATCAAATGCAAAATAAAGCCAAAAATTTGCCATCAAATCCATAATATGGGAGGTGGTGAATTAAGCTGCCTTCACACCGGACGCGAAACTAATGACAGATTACATTCAAAGTCAATGCAAAGACGCAAATAATTTGCGTCTTTGCATTGACTTTGAATGTAATCTGTCGTGCAAAAAATTCGTTTCGCGTCCGGTGCGAAAGCAGCTTTAGTGGGAAGTTAAAGTTGCATGTGAAACAGGGCCTGACAGAAGCAAGGACAGCTCAAGCATATCCTTATTTCACAGAAGTACCTGGATGCAAACCCATCCCTGACTTACCACTCCCTGAGAACATTGCTGTGTCCCACACACTAAGGGCCTCAGTGTGTCTTCATTGGATCTGGAGAGCTTAATTGTAAAGACAGAGCTGTCCTTGGTCAGTTCAGTTTCAGTTCAAACAGCCAAAGACTGATGCCGACAATGCGGTGAAGGAACTTCTAAATAATAGTCGGTAGGAGCACAGCCAGATGTGGCTTTTAAAGTTTAGACTATCTGCACATTAAAAGTGTCCTTCCATAACTTTGTTAAGCGCCAACATCAGTTCTACTTGATAAGAGTTTCAATGATAAGCGGGATTCACTTCCGTAGTTTTATTATGGTTTACCTTTTTGTCCAGTCAGCATTTCTCAACAGCCAGAGCTCCTTCACATTACTGGAAACAATTAAAAATGTACAACTTGAGTGAATCATACCTGAATCATCTGGTCATTTCAGACCTGAGGCAATTCACATGTTAATATAATGACTTTCTTAAATTCCAGCTAACATTGACATACATGCATTTGTGCATTATTCCCCAAATACTATTCTGTAAAGCACATTTTTACAGAACATGCAAGTGCCACACTAAAAATAAAAAACAATTAAATAAATATAATGAGGGATAGGTAAATTAACAAAATAATATATAAAAATAAGTTCCAACTTAAAAGGGAATAACTAAAAGACCGAAAAAATGAATAGACGTGGAAACACAGAGGAATAGCCATAAGTTTACAGGCAGTTCTTGAGTAACTCCAAATCAAATTTTAAAGGGTAGCTCATGATTATTTAATGATTAAAAGCTGAGAAAACCTCTTGCTTTCATCCATTGGACACATGAGATTCTGCTTGGACGATTGCTGCATGACAGATGCCAAAATAAAAATGTCATAAAAAGGGCAGCAGTCGGTCAATATAAAGAATTTATAGAAATTTAACCCTTTGTTGCATGTTGTCCAATATTTTGGACATAAGTTAAGTGGGGTTTATTTTCTCTAGGCTCATAGATACCCTAAAAACACAAAATGTACATTTTACACATGATTTACTACGAACAATCACAATGGCTCCATCCACAAGTAAGAGGTAAGTTGACGAAAGTCAGGAATAGTCTTATATTGTTCAAGTTTTCATCAGAGTTTTTTCTATTGGGGGATGGAAATACATTACATAGCACAAACTGAAAACACATAACCTATGTAATGCATGTCTATTTGTTGGAATACATCTGAGTCTATGCTCTATCAAAATATTGGACATTATGCATGCCGAGAAAATAGCTCAAATAAGCAATGTCCAGAATAAAGATAGATCATCATGCATATCAATGACCAGGTTTCTTCAACTTCACATTATTTCTGTCACTCCGCATGCGAAATGTCCAAAATACTGGCTGGCAGTGTGCATCCTACAAGCATAATGTCCAAAATAATGGACAGACAGACCACCCACTGGCACCCCCCCCCCCCCCACACACACACACACACACACACACTTACAAGATATACTGCACCAAATCCCAACAAATGGTCCAAGGCATTTGTATGTACTCTATGCATCAAAGGGTTAATTTGTAAATTATTTCCTTGATGTTCGTTACTGACTTATATTGCAGTATTCGTGAATGTATAGTGTGACAAGCAAAATATAATTTAAAATGGAATCCTCCACTATTAATTAATTAATTTATTATTTTAGAGTCAAGTTTTTCTGTCCACTCATATTGATGTTACAAGCCAGAAATGATACCAATGCTCTGGATTAATTCTTTGTCTGTTAACAGTAACACATTACACCTAGAGGCACTCCGAGAGTGCAAACCTCCACCACGGCAGCACAGTCGAAATCTCACTGAGTGAAAATGGCTCATAAGAAATATGTTCCGTCCCTGATGCGAAACCAATCAACCCACAAAATTTGAGTGATATCACTGGAAGCAAAGTTCAGTTATCACGTGTCATAGGATTTCAAGATGGCCGCCGTGGAAATATGGAAATATTTGTAAACTAAATGCAAAAAATAAACAGAAATAAACATATTGATTCTATTATTCATTTATTGATTTATTACTTCCCTTTATGTTTCCACATTCATTTATTCTTCAATTCATTTTCTCATTCCATTTTCAATTGCTACATATTTTTACAGCGGGAAAAATAAGTAGTGAACGCGTCAACATGTTTCTCAGTAAATATATTTCTAATGGGGCTATTGACATAAAATTTTCACCAGATGTCGGTAACAACCCAAGTAATCCACAAATACAAAGTAATCAAAACAAATACGTCGATAAATTAAGTTATGTGTAATAAAGTGGAATGACACAGGGAAAAAGTATTAAACACGCTTACTGAAATTCATTTAATACTTAGTAGAAAAGCCTTTGTTGGTAAAGACAGCTTCAAGACACCTCCTGCATGTAGAAACAAACTGTCTTCAAATCTTGATGGTTCCAGGGGCCTCTTGTACGAACTCTGATCTTCAGTTCATTCCATAGATTTTCAATTGGATTCAAGTCGGGTGATTGACTGAGCCATTCTAGCAGCTTTATTTTCTTTCTCTGAAATCAATTGAGAGTTTCCTTGGCTGTGTGTTTGAGATCATTGTCTTGCTGAAATCTCCACCCTCATTTCATCTTCAGAATCCTGGGAGATGGTCTGCCAGCACCATATGCTGAAAAACAGCCCCACTACATGATGTTCCCACCTCCAAACTTCACTGTTGGTATGGTGTTTTTGGGATGCTATACATGGTGAGTGCCATAATATCCAAAGAGTTCAATTTTGGTCTCATCTGACCAGACTATATTCTCCCAGTATTTCATAGGCTTGTCCAAATGTTTTGCAGCAAAGTTTAAACGAGCTTCAACATGCTTTTTCTTCAGCAATGGAGTCTTGGGCGGTGAGCGTGCATAGAAACCATGGCGGTTGAGTACATTACTTATTGTTTTCTGTGAAACAACTGTACCTGCTAATTCCAGGTCTTTTTGAAGCTCTCCGCAAGTGGTCCTCGGCTCTTGGACAACTCTTCTGATTATTTTTTTGACTCCTCTGTCATAAATCTTGCAAGGCGCATCTGGTCGTGGCCGGTTTATGGTGAAATGATGTTCTTTCCACTTTCGGATTAGGGCCCCAACAGTGCTCACTGGAACATTCAGAAGTTTAGAAATATGTCTGTAACCAATGCCATCAGTATTTTTTGCAACAATAAGGTTGCGAAGGTCTTGAGAGAGCTCTTTGCTTTTACCCATCATGAGATGTGTCTTGTATGACACCTTGGTAATGAGAAACCATTTTATAGGTCATCAATTAGGAATAAACCAACTGATATTAATTTGCACTGATAGGGGGCAGGATTGCTTTCTAAATACTGACAGATTTCAGCTGGTTTTTGGCTTTCCAAGCCTTTTTGCACCTCCTTTTCTTCATGTGTTCAATACTTATTCCCTGTGTCATTCCACTTTATTGCACTTAACTTAATTTATGGACTTATTTGTTTTGATTTCTTTTTATGTGTGGATTACTTGGGTTTTAACCGACATCTGGTGAAAATTTCATGTCAACAGCCCCATTAGAAATAAATTTACTGAGAAAAATGTTGACATGTTCAATACTTATTTTCCCCGCTGTATGTATGCTTTATTCATTTATTTATTCCTCTACATTTTCACTTCTACTTACATACACTTTCATTCATTTATTTTTCATTGTGACACGTTGAATGCACCGTAGGTTTTATTTTATCCTGTGCAACTTATTCAGTGCTTATTCCGTGAAACACTCCAAGTTGTAGGCGTATGAAATGTGCTATACACTGTCAATAAAGTTTGATGCAGACTTGAATTATCATGGCTTGCGCTGAGCCCAGTGCTGATGGGGGGCTGGTTGTGGTGGCCTGATTTTCCCAGAAGCCTCATGAGCATCGGGCCGAGAAACTAGTATATCATGTCAAAGTCGTCCACACAAAGGCTCGCAAGGGACATTTCTGTGGTCCCGCTTTAATTCTATCGATCAAGGAGAGGACAAAACCACTGAAAACAGAGCATGATCAACACGCTGCAAAATTCGACGGTGGATCAAATGTTCTGAACACAGCCTGCCAAATAGGACAGAGGGCACAGGGGAGAAGTGTTAGCATAAATCAATACTGAGTGTTGGCTAGCTGCACCGCACATCATTAAGGTTGCCGGAATGTTCTCTGTGACCTCCATGGTGCTTTACAGTCCTTATTTATGCTGTATATGGAGCTATTCTTCCAGTAATTAGGCTAAATGACAGCAGCTTCCTTGTGACACATCAATCTGCTGTTATATACAGACGTCAACTTCCTACACAGGCAATTCATTATTTTTCTGACCCTCAACTGTCTGGCAAATCTTAGGTAGATTAAAATTGATGTGGGATGTTCCCTTTTTTGCGTGATGGAAATAATGGGCTCTCAGGTGCCTGATAAATTGGAAACATGCCCATACAGTGGACTTTGATCATATCGGTGATAGAGAGCATTACATTTTTTAAATGACAATGTTTGATGATCTTTGCACATTTTCTGTTTATTAAAACTTTGACGCAGCATTGGAAAGCCCATTGTTCTGAGAAATAATCGTATTTCAAATGTTTCAAGACACTCAGTGTCGCAGTACCTCATTAAAATGTACATCTTTTTATGAGTCGAACATCAAATGAAACACGAGGCTGCAAAACTATGTGACATTATTTGTTGCCAAAAATGTCTATACTTTAAATATTTCCAGTCAGTGCGGACCCTCGTTTTGTTTTTATAGTCAGTTTCTGGGAAGTCTGCTTCACTTTGGTGGTAATGATCTAATTCCAGCACAGCCCTTGAGCATAAAATTCACATTTTAGAGTCAGCCTGCAAGGCAGCTGACCTTCTTGATCTGTTGCTGACACTGTAGTCCCAGGGTGTGAATGCCTGTATAGGTGCACATGTGCGTAGAATTAATCAGCTTGCCAACAGCAGTGCATCTGGGCTTGCAGCCAGCAGACCAATAAAAGCTGCAGGCCTTATTATCAGTGGGACTTCCATTACCTGGATCTTAAACAGCTAACAGCTACTCTCTAAGACAAAAAGAACGAGGCCTACGCGGTCGCCCCACACGGTAAAGCGTATATCGACACAAGCCCCCAAACGAAAGCTCTGCAGAAAGAGAGTCTAGCTGCAGTATTGCCCCAGACAGCATGGACATCAAAAGTAGTACCATCAGAAAATGAGCGCTTTTTAGAAACATTGCAGTACCCCTTTAAATTATTATAAACTGAACCCATTTTTGAGATAGATACGCTGAAACTACCCATAGTAACTAATAATGAAAAATACACTAATCTATTTTTTCTGAGGGCATTTATTAAATTAACTATTTTAACTTATTAAATTAATACAAACTAAACCCATTTTTATCTTATACATGCGAAGACCGCCATATTTACTCATTAATAATGAAAAATACACTTATCTATCTTTCATGTGGTAAGTAATAAACGTAACAACTTAACTTATAACTTAATCTATTGATATTTTTGCTGAAGTATTCAGCTATGAATGAAAGAATTATAAAGAATTATTTCAAGGTGACATTGCATACGTATCAGGCAATATGATGGAAGTCAGGTGTTCCAGGGAATTAATTGGTTAATTAATTCATTATTATCAATCATACAAAGCCCAAAATCCATCCAGTTCTCCGTCTTGAAAAGATCTAAAGGCATATAAAATTCGAAAAGGATCGATAAAATATTTTTGAGTTATCCTGTTAACAAGATAGATCTACGGTGGATGCAGTGGCGATGATGATTCCATAATATCAAAAAACCGTTTATTCGCCGAGATAAAAATTCGCGTGTACATATCCAGCTGTAGGCGCCCATTAGGTACAAAAGGCAGCATGAACAGAAAATATGACGATGAACCATGAAGACCGTTTAATACAATCAAATCTAACAATTTAAAACAGAACTGACTTTAATTTGGGGCTTATAGCCCATGTTCATACTCCAGCTGAATATGGTTGGCACTTCCCATAGGATTGCATTATGGAGCGTCAGCTTTAGCTCAAGCAGTCATCAAAGTTAGTCCAACTCACATTACCCTTTCTGTCCAGTCATTCTTGCCTTCAGCATCTCCCAACCAAGTAGCGAGCTTTTAAAACCAAGGCAGCATTCATTCATCTTGTTGGCTCTTTGCTGTCTACATAACTCCTACCCTGGCCTACTACAGATCTGCATCTCATCTACATGCATTGCAATATCGGCCTTGGTTCTCACAAGGGCGATTGCTCCCAAAAGTAAACCTTTGTTGCTGTTACAGGGCAGAGAGAGGATTTTTTTCCCCGTTATTATAATGCAACTAGGATATTGCGGGCTGTCCTCCCTCTAGATAATGCAACTTAGCTAAGGATAATTTACCTGGTGACAATGTTACATAGAGGAAGAACAGCCCTCAATATGTTGTTTCCAAATACTCAACTATTGCTCCCGGGAGAGTGAAAAATCCACGAACTTCCACAGCAAGTGAGCTAGATAAGATGCAAAATGGAGGGGAAAGTGGGGAAAAAAAAGCCTCTCTCTGTCCCATAACTGTCACAAAGGTTTACCTTGGGAGCAACTGCCCTCACAAAAACTAAGGAATATATTGCAGTGAGTGATAGGTAGGCAAAAGCAGCAGCGATGTGGAGAGAATGGAGTGCACCAGATGAATGAGCACTGCCTTGGGTTATAAAAGATCACTAATTGGGTGGGAGATGTGGAGGTTAAAAATGATTGAACAGAAAGGAACTTGTGATGAGGACTGACGTCTGTGCCGGCCTGAACTAATGTCAAAGCTCCATGATGCTTGAAAACGCCTCAGTGTTGGTTCCAATTCCTGGTTCATATTCTGTTCAAGTGAGCGGCAGTATTTGAGAAACTCAGCGGGTGGTATCATTAGGGTTCCCCTGTACCAGTGTTCCACCATTATCTGTGTGACCAATGTCCCCAGAAAATATGCTAGATCTGCAGTAAGGGAACAGTAAACAGTGCTAAATGCTCCAAAAATACATCAGCTTTCTGACCGGAGGTACTGGAAAAACACAGAGGGCACAACTATCAATTTTGGGTTGGTGGTTTATAAGCACATATTTCTACTTGCGCAAGTTGTGCAAATAAGGCTGAAAATGGCGACAGGGCCATTAGAGGCTTACATCACTCGATGTGCACAGTCAAAAAGTCAGTTACGTCTCGTGTACAAATATTGGAATCACTTGTACCACTATTTTGCAATTTATTGCATCACTTCTCCTGCTGGTGCTCCAGTGTACACCAATAACCTGCTTGTTGATCAGTTTTGAGCATAAAAGCGGAACGGTTACATTTCTTAAAAAGGCAAGGTTATACTTTATTGCGCATTTCCTGAAATGTTGAAATGAATGCTACAAGCCTCAAAACACCTCCTGAAACCGAATGTCGTGCAGTTTTGCGTGTGACTTAACACGTATGTACACATGGTAAGCAGAAATTTAATTCTGCAGAAGGAAATGCTGCATCAAAAAGGCAGCAAAACCCACGTTTAATTTTCTAGGCTCATTTCCAGCCTGAAAGAGATCACTGTCAACTCTTCCACCACAAGAAAATGAACACACAACGTGTTTTTTTTTTTTTTGGTCTAACCTCTAATATCAAACTGTTTGCTATTAGGAATAAAGATAAATAATCTGTGGACCAATCAGATGCTGTATATGTGACCGCAACCAGCTGAGTGGATGATTCGGACTCAGCTGCTCAACCCTGAGATCTCTCGCCCCAAATTATAAAACATGAATGTGCGTGAAAACTGCCCTTTCATGGTTGAAAACAAGAATTTTCCTGAAACCTTGACAAAAGACGGAGGGTGTTATCGCAGTGACTTGGTCCGCATGTCCTCCACAATCTGTGATTTAAGACATTTTTTCAGATTCATTTGGCCGCTAAGGTGCGATGTAAAAGCCAATGGATGATCTGTGGAGTAGCACCATTAACCAGACAGAACAGAGATTGAGAAAAAAAGGTAAAATAGCTGACTCCAGCGAGGAGCTCATCAAGTATTAATTAAAAGGAAGTAATGAAAAATTCAGCACCTCTGTGTCATCATATTTTTACCCTAAGACTGGCTCACTTAACTCCAATAATGCTGAGCATCAGTTTTTCTGGTTTCCAGTCTCCAGTCTTTTTTCGAGATCGGCCGCGTTAAAGTGGGACCGTAAGCGAGTTGTGAGCGCCCCGGTATTTCCCCTCTCAGGGGGTACGAGTGGGTTGTGTGACTCTGCTTTCAGGAGATACAAGGTGTTATGGTTTAAAAAGCCTGAGTGGAGAATGTGTGAAAATTAAGACCTTCATTCGTAGACTCAAGATTAGTTTCTTGAGACTTTGATTAGTAGTATCAGGTGTGTAAGTGCTTGGTTGGAATGAAACCTGCGCCCACACCGGCCCTTTCTGGATAAATCTGAATACCTCTGCACTAGACACTCCCTCAAACAGGAGAGCTTGCACTACATTCACATAACAAGACTCAGGGTTCAATTTCAATTTTTTTTCTCAGATCGGATTAGCCTGTTTTGACGGTTCACATTCATAATTACAAGTGACCTGTATCTGTCTGTAATGTAAACGCATCTGCCCTCTGAAACGGCAGGCATGTGCACATTGAAGCGTTTTTGCATGAGTCATCTGCATCATCAACTACAAAAACGTCACATTTGTGAGAGCCCTTATGATATTAAGACCTAATTCAAACCGAGAAAATGGATGCGCTATTAGTGAATGTATGGATGGGATTTTGCCCTGGAGGACAGCAAACAGTTCCTCAGCTGTACCTGATGAGGTCGAGATGGAGAAAAAGCCGGACGGCTAGCTTTTTTAGGTTTTTAACAGCGCTCAGTGCATGTGTTCAGATAGAAAGCTACATGCGTTCTGATCTGACTGTTCCCATTTACATTGCATGGCCACGTATGAGATTATGTATCCAATCAAAGACCACATATGTGAGAGAGAATCAATTCTATTTTCAACACTATAGATTTAAAGTTTAGATTTCTGTGTCCAGGCAGCACGTAAGACATTAGATCAGTGTCACTTTAAAGGGATAGTTCACTTTTTTTTGAAGTGGGGTGGTATGAGCTACAAATTGCCACTACTTACATTAGATGCAGTATAAAGCTCTCTGATCTCCCCCAGGTAGCCGCACCAGTGCCCAGTTTACTCCGATGGAATACATCAGTTGGTTAGTTCAAGAGCGACTGTGTTTTACCGAGCAGCTGAAGCGCTGTAAATTCTTGTAATATAGCGTACAATTAAAGTGGTGTATTAGTTTCAGGTAGGACCTCTTTTAGGCCACGAAAATACGCTGTTACCTTGGTACCGTTCACAACAGCGTATCGCTTAAATCTCCACCCAGCACTATGCGCTGGTGCGGCTACCTGAGGGAGATCAGAGAGCTATCCCTTTAAGGCAAAAAATCAGATTTGAGTCACTCCAGCCTGGCAATCTGAACGTAGCCTTGAAGCGTTTTGCAAACAGTCTATATTGGTGAATAAGAGCAGGTGTGCGCCAGGGGGATTGGTGCGTCCTGGAACCTGAGAGACACTGATAAAGAAAATGCTAAACACAGGAGATTGGAGACTCATGAAAGAGCAAAAACAGCCTTGTGTGTGCGTGCGTGTGTGTGTGTGCGTGCGCGTGTGTGCGTGTGTGTGTGTGCCTGACTGCTTTTCATTCTATCATATGCATCAATCTACATGTACATCTGCTTCTGCATGGTTTTTGTGTATCTTCCATCTGCATTTATTTTGGACTGTGTCTAACTGCACTTATGTTCTTTTTTGGACATTGCATTATCAATATGGCTGTGCTAAATGTGTGTGTGTGTGAGGGCACGATTGCGTGACTCCAAGCTGTATGCCATTTTTGGATCGTGTGTGTGTTTATATGTGAAATTATATGTGCCCGTCTTGCTCGTCTTTGTGTCTTTGATTGTGTGTATGGGTCTGTATGTTGGAGAGTGAGCGCACCATGCAGTGAGCCTGTCGGTTTGAGTGTGTCTGTGTGTGTGTGCATGTGTGTGTGTGTGCAAGAAGTCGTATGATGCCCCCTTGCTCTGTGAGTGCATGAGTGTGCATGTATGCACGTATAAAAGAGATAAAACATGATCTCTCCTGTGATCTGGAAATACCGAGTGAATTTATGAGTGGCAAGGATTCTCACAACTGAACAAAAACCTTTGGATTCTGGACTTCTCACCGAATCAAATAATAGAAACTTGATCTAGACAGTCCAAATAACACTAATAGCTAGTGTTTTAAGATTTTCGCCACTCTTAATTACTGCAAAAGAGGGTTTCAGTTTCTCCCAAAAGTGACATATGTACTAGGTTTTTCCAGATTACAGGAGATCTGCCCTGAATTCTCACTTCAGCCAAACTCAACACATTATATTCCTCCATCATCAAATACCGCCACAAAATGAGTCCAACTCCGTCCATCTGTCCATTTTACTCCTCAAACTGTCGGCCAATCAATCTGAAACTACATAAGGGCACTGAACATTAGTGTTGGCAGGGACTGATGAAGTCATTCTTCTATTTTCCTATATTTAAGCTGTTTATGAGAAAATTTAAACCATTTACGAGCAATTTCGGCACTTCTGCTTGGAGTTGTGGTGCGCAAATCCCCAGAAGTCTGAATGTCTTTTTGGCGCACGCACCTCAGGGTGCGGACTAATAGATTCTCATTTATATTTATTTTTGACAGGACTATTGCCATTGAGGATAGACGAGTTTGATTTATTTCAAGATTTCAACAGTGACTTATAGCAGCATATTTTTTACTTCATAGAAAAAGAAATCAGTACAGACATTTTGGCTGCGAGAGTCACTATGAGGTGAGTTTACTCCAGGAGCTCTGCCTCTCGACACCAGTGCTAAGTTGGATCAATTCCAGCACAAAAATTATAGAGGCCCAGTAAAAAGTGATTAATCAAATAGAGTTAACTGTTATCCACAGCGCACGTTCTAAAATAGGGCAAGGAAAATACCAAGCAATCTTGCATTGTGTGCATCTTTAGGAGGACTATACATCACACACAGTAGCCTAACCACACCTTGACTGCAGGAAAGGTTATCACTGTCATATTAACATGCATCGAACGGCCAGCCCCAGTGTCCTGTGGACCATAACACGAGAGAAGAGCAATGGCAATTTCTGCCTCCTGAAACCCAGCCAGAGGTAACGGAACGACCAAGGTCAGGGAGTGAATCGCATTAAACATCCCTCATGGAGCCGCCGCCCGGTACTCTGCTATGAAAGCCAAGCCCAAAAACAGAGCCCACTGTCCCGATACTTTTGCAGCACATGGCACAGCAGTGGCCAGGGCTCAGAGGGGGCTAGCCTGACGATGCTGGAGGATTCAGCAGCTGGTGAATGGAGTATCTGCTGACCCTGCTGCTTCAGGGCTGGTTGCGTCACCTCACTGCAGCACGGCGCTTATTTTAATGCGAGCGCCGTCATGCGCTAATGAGCCGGACACTGCGCAAAGGCTCAGGGGTTCGCCGTTTCCCCTCGACCAAGGGCATAAACGATAAAGGGAATGGCATGATGGTTCCTGTTCCCCCCCAATATCACAGGCAAGCCAATAAGCCTCCCCTGTTCCTTCCAATAACACAGACGTAACAACATTCTGACCCTCCCTAATATTCTGAACAAAGTTAAGCCTTAGCATTCAACACTTACTGCTAGGTTGCAGAAGCAAAGGACAGAGCAGGACTGCATAAGTAACACCATACTAACGTGCCTGACGGACGTTTATAGCTACTCTTCACCGTTTCAGATACGAGATCAGGAACACGTGATTAGATTGTTTTCATATGCACATTCTATGGCTGATGCTGCAATCCCTACTGGTTAATAAAAGCTATAAAGTTTCAGACAATCGGCTTAAAAACGGAAAATGCTGCTCTTCAAACGATTAAAGGGACACTCCATGTTACATGTTAGCATAGTGATGACAAGGCTAAATTGCGCCTAGTCCATTGACTTCTATTCATTGTCATTGCAAGGCTAGCAGGTAAGATTATGTGCCTTACGGTCAGAAAGTGCTCCCTCCCACAAGGCAGCTACGGTGACCTCTGCCCCAACGTGACCAATCAACAGGGTCTGGGGACAACCTATTTTCAGTTATTTAAAGTGACAGTGCCTCCTTTTCGAGAGTCCAAAGGCTTACTGCTCAATACCAAGCTCAGATAACTGACACATCATAGACGTGATTTAACGCCTTGACATCCACTAACATGAGTACCGGTCTCAAGTGGG
Organism: Gymnothorax javanicus; assembly: GCA_029692085.1. NCBI lineage: Eukaryota > Metazoa > Chordata > Actinopteri > Anguilliformes > Muraenidae > Gymnothorax > Gymnothorax javanicus. The sequence goes on from CM056200.1 coordinate 108,478,080, forward strand.
ATTCAGCAAGACTTTGAAACACAGAACGCAGAGTTCTGCTTCATCCACAAGGGGATATGAGTAAACCTGTGGTTATGTGTGCAGGCGTAACTGTCACAGTTTGTATTTTGAAGGATCTCGATATTTCAAGTTCTTACTGACAGCACGACAAGAGGCAAAAGCGCAAAGTCAATCCACTGAATATACTGTACACACAAAGACAGCTACTGAGATACCGCATCAATGTTTTCACATCTTTTACAAACAGCTTAGTCAGGCAGGCGTGGTTTGAATGGTCTGAGGAAACTGAGACACAGGCCTCGGATATGTGTCCCATTTCATCCTAATATGCTCATGCCCTCAAATTTAACCCAAAACAGCCCAGTTAACCTTTCACAATTCCAGCATGTTTTAATCCCCTGCCTTAAAGGTGCTGTAACCCTCGACGCAGGAGTCTAAATGACACTGAAATCGTAATTGTCCCTACACTACAAAACTGGATATTGAATATTCATGAGGAGCTGGTTCCCTAGACCTATTCAAAAGACAGAAGTTCTGAGGACTGAAACAGAGGTATAAACATTGTATGATTTGTATCTCCCCATTAAACCTGATCTGCTACCAGCCTGGTACATGTCGTCGGCTGAGAATTAACTTGGTCTATCTGCATTTTTGTGATTATTTGAGATATTGAATGTTTCTCCCTCATTACTAGGTCCTGTTTTAAAAGGCCTTAAAAGTGTTAATCTAGTATTTCTATTTTACTGTGACAGTGTTTAAAAGTTGTTTCATAAGTATTATTAGTTAATAAACATTGGAGTTTCTTTAAAATGCAGTTTTAAGAGACTCTTAATTCATTTCCATATTTGTTGAAACCTGTAATCTGCAGATAGGCCAAAGTAACACTGGAATTTTATGAATTCTAAAGTTACAATGGTCTATCTGCAAAATTGGGTACCCAGAATTCAATGTTGCCAGACGAATAGGGGTACGTAAATTAGCCCAGTTTAGTCACGTCGTATTCTAATTGTTTAGGGCAAAAAATCTTTTAATCCAGAAAAACCCGAAAAAATGCCAAATCTTTAATCACAATTTCCTCGAAAACACAAAAATGGCAGATAAACCTAGTTAATCCTCGGCCGACGATGTGCCTACAGAAGTTACCAGGGAATATATCATTATATACAGTATTATAAAGCCTAAATACCAGTGGCGGATCTAGAAAATTTTACATGGGGTGGCAAAGGGGTGGCAAGAGGTCTGGGAAGGGTGGCATGGGACGTCCTCAGTGCGGTATTAGGAAATCCCCAATTCCAATGAAGTTGGGACATTGTGTAAAACGTGCATAAAATAGAACACGATTTGCAAATCTCATAAACCCATATTTTATTCACAATAGAGCACAGACAACATATCAGATGTTGTAAGTAAAGACGGGCAGAGGTTCACCAATCTGCAAAAAAACTGCGTCTAAAAATTGGGGAACAATCTCAGAAAAATATTCTTCAATGTATTTATTGTACAGTGTGTCCCAAAAAAGGAAACCAAGAATAAATGGTTAATTCTATAAAAATTACTTAACATTATTTGATTAAAAATGGCATTTGGTGTTATACAATTATGTCTTATATCTAATGATGTCAAGTAAGTGGAGCTTTTGCCACACTCAACTGAACAACAATGACACTTCTGGAGTAAGTCAGTAACCACTTTGCGCCAGATTACATAAAATGATGACAGGCCTAAACACGGATGAACCTGGATGATCAGTTTCAACTTTTCATTGTCGGGGCCATTAGTGCTTCAGGTTGTGTAATGTGTACTGCTTTAAATGTAAACCCTGCTAGCTGCATGACGGGCACAAATCATGCAGCTGACAGCAGAACAATGAGTTCTGACAACGATGCCTGACTAATTTTGTGTTCTTTGTATGATGTGAAAAAGCACATAGTTGCGTAATTAATAGTCCTAATTAGTTTTATAGATACTAAGTTTCAACAGAATACTTCTCATTTTATTCCCAGTTTCCTTTTTTTCCGGATGCACTGTATTATTAGGCTATGCCTTCCAAGATGTAGCAGAGTGAATATGTAGGCCTAATGAAATAAAAGTACCTCAAAATAAATACAGCAAAAAAATCGTAAGTTACAGTCCAGGACTGATATTGGCCATCTCTTTTAAAGAGAGCTTCAGGCGACGATTGTTGTGCTGTGCAGCAAAACGTCTCACAAACATATCCAAACCTAGCTCTTTTGCACGTTGTTTCAATACTGAGAACAGCTAGATTTCTAAGACGATAGTCTGATGATTGTCAGGCTACACAGACCTCCAGTCGTGTGGTGGAATTTCCGCCAAGTCGGATATTGCTCCTGCCGCGAGTACTTATGAGCTACGTCAAAAACCGGAATTGCTAGATCTATACAAACATATATACGGTAAAATAATAACAATTATATTTCAAGTTTCAATGGAATTTAAGAAATTTTGCCTGGTTCAGCTGACACATGCCAAATTCATTAGGACATACCATCCGTATGTTTGCAAAAAGGGCTAACGGTAGTCGGTACGGACCCGCCCATACCTTTACCTGTGATAGAATGAGACGAGAGGCTAATAATACCGCTGCCTTACCTTTAGCACACAGGCTAGAGATACGGGTCCGCGCCCGAGGCCACAGCCCTGACAGTAAGGACCTGGTTTTACTATGCAGCCTCATTGCTGTGACATTGATCACATAACACTGAAACTTAACTGCGACCCTCTGGATTCAAACATTCCTGTTTTTGATATCTAGCTAAATGCATCATAAACTGTTCTCGTTTTCACTATAATCAAAACTAACCGAAGAGAAAAATGCTCCAACAAATCACACGGGAGTGAGTCACTTTTGACCAGCGATTAATGAACGCATTGAACCATCGCCTTTAGCGTACAGTCCATCTATTACAAATTTAACTTAACTTTAAATTCGAGTGTTAAAACGTCACCGGGAGAAACTCCCTTTACTTGGAGAAAGTTGCGCGGCTAAGTGGCTCCACTCTGCTGCGCTGCACGCAGACTCCAACATGTGTCCATGCCAACTGACACACGCCAGCGCTGAGCAGGTCAGGAGGCTCAAATCACGCGGACTCGCGTTTGATGCAGGACCGTAGCTAAGTATTTGAGGAGCCGAATATTATATTTACATTTATATATATATATATATATATATATATATATATATATATATATATTATATATTAATTAATCATCTTTTATGTCGATGCTTTGAAGGGCTTTTAGACATAGTGATGATTTGTTTTACAAGTATAGTTTTAAGAACTTTAAAGTTAGGGGGGCAGCTAGGGGGGCAAGGCTCGACAGTGGGGGGGCAGTTGCCCCCCTCTGCCCCCCCGTAGATCCGCCCCTGCTAAATACGATGCTTCTGACTCAGGCAAATGGTATGTTGTACTGCTAGCTAAACTTAAATTGTTTGAGTTGTGTTGTATTTTCCATATTCATATATTCTAGAACTATAAATGACAACTCGTAGCTTTTGCTTGAATAGTCAATGCCCCCCAGTACCCAACACAGCCAAAAACACAGCGACTGTAGTGTTGCTAGCGTAGTAACTAATGTTCAGAATTAATGTTATTTTACTTGTCGATTGATTGGGAATGGACACATATGTAAAGCGTCTTGCCATTACAATGGAATTAATAATATACTTAGCAGTATAGCAAATGGCGCCGCAGAAAACAATTTCATGAGGCTGCATTAGTAACAGAGAGTCTGTGAGGATGAATTTGCATTATCTTTCAATTTGCGATGTATACGACTTTATAAGGGAGGATTTCATTAAGCTTCTTTGGGTGAATAACTTTCAGGAAGTTTTCTGTTTGGAGGCTGAATGGATAGGTACTTTATAAGCCCCCTCATTATACTAACTGTCAAATATTTAAAAACAATAATAACCACTTGTGTTAGATGCAGAAATTTGTACTTTGAGTCGAAGCATTTGGTAGTAAAATATTGCATTATTTATAATTCACGCCAAAAACTTTTTTTTTCCCCATTTTTTAGCTGTTTGGTGAGGTATGGGACAGTTTACATTTGGCTTGACAGATAACAGGTTGTTCTGAGTATCAATCTTTTTTTTTTTACCTCCAATGTTTTACCTCCAATGTTGAATTTTCATTAAATTTCTTTGTATTTGCAGCATTTTCTGGACCAATAACTATGAAGATAAATTGAGATAAGCTTCATTCAAAATGAACAGTGTCTTGCTTCATTGCAATTATTTCTCCAGTCTCCGTGACACTCAAATCCTGAGTCATAAAGCCTTAAATAGGGGTCAGGCACACATGGGCAAAGATTGGCTTGATTCGGCATCTGCATGAGTTTTCAAGCCAACTTCAAATCCTCTTGTTTATTGAGAGATTGATTTTACATTGAATTGATGACTTTGAGGAAATAACAATCGCACAATCTTTAGATAAGTGTACCACAGCACATTCCTTTCAGTTTTTCGGAACAACCATGCCCAAACGGATTGATTTTACCCTGACTCTTGAAGTCACCACATTACCAGCGCAAATGTGCCACCAAAACCTTCTGGTTAAAGGTCCCCTATTATGTCACCAGGTGCACAGTTAATTAGTTATTACAAGCCATTTCAAAATCTTTTCCCTCTTGACATCACATGGGGAAGTAACCAACCAGAGGCAAGAAGAACTGACCACCTTCAGCCAAGCAGTCAATCAGATTTCCTTATTCTGGGTGGTCACTCCCCCTTGTGATGTCAGGTAGGAGAGACTTTGAACTGGCTCATAATGGCTAATTAGCTGTGCGCCTGGTGGCATAATAGGGGACCTTGAAGAAAATAACAATTTCCATTTGGGGACCACACTATTATTCAATCTGGTGGAAGTTAGTTTGGAGGTCAGACCAAGTGTCTATATAGGGCAATTAATATAAAACAATTTGTAGGCAGGTGATAATCTTAAAAAAAAAAACATTCGCAAAGAAGACGGTGGCCTCTTGTGCCTACAAAATTAGCCTCAATCATAAAAAAGTCCAGCGTAAAATCAATTTTATAAAATTTATTTGACTTCAAGCTCAATAAAATATCTGGGTTAAATGGTACTATACATTTTGGCTGTATGGTCAAATACGCAACTTGCAAACATACATTTTCAGAAATTATTATTAAAAATTAAACCTCACTGAGCACTTGCATAAAAAAATTGCTGTGGTGAGCAACAGCAAGGCTAATTACAGCTTCTCACTTTGGTTGCCAGATTCGGCATCTTCCTATTTTTTTGGGGTACTTTTCTTCCCAAGATATTTTTCTCTCTATTCATCTCAAGGTAACCATAGCAACAAAGAAATTCTGCCTGAGATTTTTGCTTTGTTTGAAAAGAGATGAATCATTTTCCTTTGGACATATCTTGTTTTTTTTTTTTTTTAACACTGTCACCCTTTGTGAGAAGTACAGCAGTACTGCAGCCCCTGGTGAATGAACTTCACCCTGGAAATAGGGAGCAAGCTCACAGTTCCTCTGTGGCTCATCTGGCAGCCTGGTAGTGCTCTGGCTGGTTGAGGGAATAGAACATGCCGGAATTTGTTTCCTTTGTTATCCATTTTCCCTCAGATCAGAACCCTTTAGCACAATTCAGACTTGTTTTCAACTGGCAGAACTTTGCTGTGTGACTGGTGCGCTAAGGCTAATTTACCAACGTCTTGGAGAAAGAATAAAGAGGTAATCAGAAATGTAACACTTACAGGGCCTTAAGTTGGCTATGTATCACACTGCTGAAGAGCGCCTTCGCTAATGGTTTGAAGGCACAGTCTGCTGGGTTTTCTCAGACATTAAAGAAATGTGACTACAAATTAATTTTGCCAAGGAGATGGCTGTATATTAGAAAAGCTCAATAATATGAACATAAATACTGCTTTTGGACATGTTCTCTTTGTAAGCAGTGTAACACTGAAGGGATTTCAATCTGACTTTATTCTTTGTGCTGAAAATGTCATTAAGACTATGCACTAGTACCAGGGGCTTGAGGAATTTATAAGTGAATGTTGAACAAAGCAATGTCTGTTTTTGAATGACTTAACTTGTAAAGAACACAACAATAGCCAATATACGCTCTCTGAGAACACCTGTACACCTGCTAATTCATGTAATTATCCAATCAGCCAATCGTGTGGCAGCAGTGCAATGCACGTTAAGATCATGAAGATAAACAGTATATCAAGAGCTTCAGCTTATAATCGTCGTACATCAAATCAGCAGATATTATTTGCTACAATCATGTCCAGAATCTGAGAGGAATGTTTCCAACATTTTATTGAATCAACGCCACAAAGAACAAAAGCAATTCTGAGAGAAAAGGGAGGCCTTGTCTCAGCCAAAGCCTTCTGCTCCTACTGCAGTGCTTGTGAGGCTATAATTTAAACACCATTTATATATTTTGAAGCTGTTACGTGCACTCGTAAACTAACAAGCAATTAGGTTACTAAATTAAACTGCCGAATTTTGTGACCGTCGAGTCACCATACTCTGTTTCTAGTTTGATAAGCAGCGCTGACACTTCTATGAAAATAAAAAGATGTACAAAAGATTAAGAACATACACAACTTGTATGCGCAACTTGAACTGTTTGTGAACATCTACAGTTTTGTACTTGGAAATATACACAGAGTATACTTGGTTTCATACCAGAAAATGATACGCATATCGCAGCTGCGACTCCAGTGGGAGCACAACATCTCCCACTGGAGTCGCAGCTGCGATATGCGTATCATCTATCTACCTGCAGCATATGTGCAAAGTTTCAGGGACGTCCTATGAAAACTGTAGGAGGACTTGATTTAACCAGCCAAGTACCTTCTGATATAGACAGAGCATTAATTGGCCAATACTGTTGCCATGGCAACCGAAATCGGTAGGTGTCATAAGTGAAGTATAACACATGTCCATACCAAATATGAAAGTAATCGGTCCAAAATTGCAGCCTGTGCTGCGTCAACAAGAAATCTCTATGTTTTGCCACTAATTTCTGTATTATTCGGCCAATACTGTTGCCATGGCAACCAAAATCGATAGGTGTCATAAGTGAAGAATAACACACGTCCATACCAAATATGAAAAAAATCGGTCAAAAATTCCAGCCTGTAGACTGTCCACAAGAAAGTGTCTACGGATGCGGCGGCGGCAGAGACGACACACTTGAATCCACAGTAGCCGCCGGGGGCTACAATAATGTAGCCTGAATTCAATTTTGCTTTTACACGGACGTGCACCTGGCCAACGAGACGTGGTCGCCAGTGAGTGATGAGACTAATAAATTTGACCTGAGCACTCCCAGACGAGTGTCTTCACTGTGAGCCAATCGGAGCCCCCCCAAAAAAACTATATGGTCAAACAGAGAGCAGATAGCACTCATGGCAGCTGAGAACTTCTTTTAATTTAATTCTTGGGTAAACTTCTCATTCAAGGGGCACATAATTATTCATGGAACAACTGTATCGAGGGTAGTTGACACAAAGTGGGATTTCTCGAGCGAGACTGTGTGAATTATATCAGCATGCTCAGGGCTGTCGAGATCCAAAAGCGACTTACCGAGTGAAATCAGTGCAGTTAAAGCAGTCGTTTCATTGCGGATTGAAAATGATTAATAAAACAGAATGCAGAGTGAGAAGATAAAAGGGACCGGAAGAGATAAAGGTACATTAGGATATGGAGAATCACCCCCGGAGGAATGAGTGCTGTCCTTCTGTGTGTCTGTCCGTTAGTCACACTTCACACTTCGTTTCCAGGCCAGAACTCCTAAACAGTTCGATACTTCGGGACAAAATTTCATATATGGATACATCTCACTGCATAGATGTGCCTTTTCATGCTTCCGTCCATCCTCCTGTCTGCCTGTCTGTCCCTCCAGCTCCACCGCATTTTACTTCCAGGCCAGATACCAGCCATCCCATTCTTTTCTGGGCCAGAAACCGTTCAATATCTCTCAACTAAATTTTATACATGGATACATCTTATCACCTAAATGTGCTCTTTCATGCATCTGTCTGTCGTCATGTCCGTCCGTCTGTCCCCGCTCCATCTTTTGTTTCAAGGCCAGATATCAGCCATGCCATGGTGAGGGGATCCGAGTATTTAATGTTTGTTCTACTGGCCAAGCCTGCCAAAATAAAAACATAAAATATGCTGTTATACTGTCCAATGCCGTAAAAAACCATAGGTTGCAGAAAAAAGTTCTCGAGCTTAGAAAAGCAGGTTGAATGTAATTCTGAGCTTGGCAAACACATTTTAACAACAAACTATCAGACAGAGTTGCGCAGAAACCGGAAAATATAAGTCAGAACTACATAATAATGTACAGTAAGCATTTTAAATGACATAAGCATAATAATTCAATGAGCTAGATATCTGGATGTCCATATTGAGCTGAAATAGCAAAACTGCCTAAGATGTTCCTAAATATGTTCCTATCAGTGCACATAAAAATTTGCATTTTTAAATTAATTTTTGGAGATGGTATGTATAATACGTTTTATTATAGAACTAAATTCTACACAAACTGTGGAAGTTGCAGGCAGAGCTGACAATCACAGGGCCTGTGTAGTATGACACTTAACATGATGGGACAAGTTCTTATTTCATGCCATATTTCTTGATCTGTGTAGCTTGCAAAGGCTGACTAAGGCCAGATTGACCACTTTGGTGCTCATGGTATGGTATAGAGTAGAGCTGAATGAACTCTGGTCTCTGTAGAAAGAGCTTATCTGGCTAACAGCCTCACAGTCAGTGTTGTTTTCGTTAACGATGACGATGACGAAATGATTTCATTAACGCACCTTTTTTTCATGACTAAAACGAGACGGTGACGAGCTAAACATAGCTCTTTGATGACGAAAATATGACGAGACGTATCTGTTGTTTTCGTTGACGAGAGGAGACGAGACAAAAATGTTAGTGGGTTGGCTCGCTGGCCTGCGAGCTTCCGATTCCCGAGCCACATAGCAACAAGAGTTTTAACAATCAATCAATCAATCAATCAAATCCTTTATTTAACCAGATAAAACCAGTTGAGACCAAAGTCTCTTTTTCAATGGTGATCTGGCGGTATGCAGCAAGTCACAAACAAGTATTACATAAACACAACACAGTTCAAGACAATATTGACAAAACAGCACAGTATAACACAAGAACAAGGGACAGAATAGAGACTACCATCTGACAGGACAAAACTAAATATATTAAAAAAAAAAAAAAAAATCATAAGTTCTAATTATGGCTCAATATACACTTTGATTGGCTGGAAAATGATGTTCCTCATTTGCATACCAACCAATCAGCTTCTGAGTGCATGCATGCAGATTAGAGAAGCTCTCTGCCAGAAAGTTTCTGGTACAGTCATGGATGGCTATACATATTTGCGAGCCGTCGTGCATCAATTTACGTTGCTCTTTGGATACAGCCACCCTGTATGCCAGTAAGCTAACAAACGTTTTGTGAGTGATCATCATTTTCCGGCGATATGATTTGTTTCTTGCCCCAACTTTACTAACTTTGCCAGCTGTGATAGTAATGAACTTATCTGAGGTTTCGCGGCAGTTCCATACGTTATGCATAGTTGCGCATGCTATCGCGTATTGCGTTACTCTTCAGATTATAAAGCTAGCCATCTTCTTACCTTTCAGGAAAATCTTTGTAATCATTGTTATATTATAGCGATATAATTTGGTTTTTGCCCTAACTGTGAGAATTCCGCATTCGACCTCCACTTTTTTCGGCTTTAACTCTGAATCGTCAACTCTGAGTTGGAGAGTGCCTTTTGTGACTAGATTTTAATGGAAATGGATCCTTTCGTGTCTCTGATCAGGTGTTCAACAGAATCATTTGCTACAGTAAGGTATAGATGAGACAGCTGCAGGCTACAAATAGTTTACAGAAATTTCAATGGGAAAGGGAAGTGTTCTGTATTAAATTAAAATTGTTCCAGGTATAATTGATACCTTTTGGAAATAATTTGTTTTGCGTTCAGAGTGGAGTTGTATTTCTCGTGTAATTGTAATTTGCCATTTGGAAACAATGAAAAAGCCTTTTATCATTTAAAATCTGATTGACTGTTTTCTAATTTTTGCTAATCATTTTTCAGACGTGCTAAACAAATGCAAATCAATTGATATAATGATTAGCCAAAAATACAAACAATTTTTTTCCCTTAATCTGATCACTAATATTTGAGTTACTGTGAAACATATGAGGGGAAATGTAGCTTTTCAGACCTGTTGCTGTTCCTTATGTCTAAATGAGCAGCAGCACACCTGGCTACTCTAATGTTTGTAGCATGTTTAGCCAGCATATTTACATTAACGGACAGCGTGGGCATCTTCTAATTGTGTGTTCATCATGGCATGTTTGTGCTCTATCAGCGCGTTGCGACATGTCAAACGGGTTGAGTTATGTGCTTTGTTATTATACATCGAGTCTGCTGTTGGGCTAAAGCCACAAGGGTCTGACAGTGATGTCGCACAGCCATAACCACAGACTGTGCTTTTTGCTGTATTTTGCTGTGGGGTTGTATAAGCTAATGTCTGTTGCACTTCATAATAGTCAGAAAGATCATATGCATGTTCTCATTGCACTGGCAGTGACAGACAAGGTCAAGTTGAGCATATGTGTTCCTCATCTATTGCTCATATTTTGGGCTTGTGTGTGTTAATTGCCCTTTAATAGGATCTCAGAAATAAAGTCACAAAGAAAGAATGTTTTGTTTCTTGACTGTCTTCGAGTGATGAACATGATTCCACTCACTGTTACCACTTTATCTGTGTTTAAAGCACTATTCTTAGTAGATCAGCAAGTACACCATGACAGAATTGCATCTTCATGGATGGGAAAGTCTAGGCTAGCCCTATCAAACTGGTAAGTAATCTGGTTATTATACAAAAGTGTAAAGAGAGTTAACTGTTGCCTTATGAATTGCAACACAACCTGTCAACCTCGATTACAATTTCCTAGATCTGTATTGGCCTAATTTAATCTTTCTAAGTCATTATTTTTTCGAGTAAAATTAATGACTAAAACTGGACTAAAACCCCTTTAGTTTTCGTTGACTAAAACTAGACTAAAACTATCAACGATAGAAATGACTAAAATGTGACTAAAACTAATAAGCATTTCGTCCAAAAGACTAAGACTAAAACGAAATCAAAAATAGCTGCCAAAAACAACACTGCTCACAGTGGGACTGTGATGAATAAATGCATAGTGCATAAGCCTTCTCAAACCTGTAAGCTTCAAAAAGGTATATCACTTTGTCAGTAAAAGACTTTGCCTCGTATAGACCAGCCATATTGGGACTGAAAAACGAATACGAAATGCAATTACAGCCAGTGGTTACTATTTTGAATTGAGGTGTGCATTACTGTGAGAAAATGCAAATGTGTCCATATGTAACCTGAAGCCCAAAATAAATCAAAGTGACACAATTGTTAACTCCTGGATAAGCTGTTTGTGAAATTAGGGACTGGTCATCCATGCCAAGATCATCTTTATCTTACCACCCGTGGTCGTGCTAACGACAAATTGATTGATTGATTGATTAGTGAGTGATGCTCAAGTCCCATCACTACAGTCCTTCCTAAGCTTCGCTTATCCTGGAGCAAAAATGGTCCTAGATTGTACGATAAAGTCTTGAGAAAAGTGAACTGCACTGTAAGATTAAGTGGGGAAGACAACTTCAGCCCAATTTTCCAACACGGGCAAGAGTTTTCTGAAGTTTCAGGGGGACTTTCCCAGCCTAGATGTGATGTTCCAACCACATGGCAGCCAGGAGGACAAGGAAGATGAGCCCATGTCAAATAACATCAAAACTGTGCGAAAAACAGTGAGATTCTGAAATCCTGTAACAGGCACACCTCACATGAGGTTATGTATTTCCAGTGTTAAAATCTTAGGATGAGAGGAGGCTACAAAAATAACAGTAGGAATAATAAGTGTAATGTTACTCAATAATAACAGTAATATGAATGCTTCACGACATTAAGATTTTTTAGAGTAATGATGGGTTTTGATGGGTAATGGGTAATGATGGGCACGTCGCCGGCTGAGGGGTATTGTAATCCCCTGCAGCGTCCATCTGTCCATCGACGACGTTACCACTCTAGCGCCTTCAGGTTTGCTTCAAACTGATTCAACTTACATGCGCAGCCGAGGGGTCTTAAGTGCGATTAGCACATTATTTTTTTAAATCTCTAACTGCCTGAAAATGGTAAGTGTACTCAAATGCTTGAAGGTATAGAATGAGACATTGGAATATTTCATCACATGATCACTAATAATTATGAGAAATAAAACTATCAAGGATAGTTGAAACAATTTTTTGCAAGAGATTTTTTTTTTAAAATGAAACCAGCATACTGAGAGCAATTTTCAATCCACACGCAACTTGTGCAATTTTAAGGTGCTCTTTCGAAGATTATCGAGAGTTGCAAAGAGATATGAATGACCCATTAACTGCCTACTCAACCATTTCTTGAGCACATTTTGAGTCACAGTATCTAATTGAAAATATGTTGAACTTAACTGATTGGAAAATTTTTAGCGTAACATACCTCAACCAAGTGTTAGAGACGACTCAATCGAGCTGAGATAAGAGTGACCGAAAATGTGCTCACTTAAAGGATAAGGCAGTTAAAGGGATAGGGGATCAGTGAGTCCCAGCAGGGTCGGAGGAACTCACCTTCTGCAGGAAGAGGACGATGCGCTGGACCATCTCTGCTCGCCGCTCCTCCAGCGTGAAGAGGGTACGCGGCGTGCGGATGAACACCTTGGTCTTCCCGTAGGCGGCATCGTTATCGAACCCGCAGCACTGCAGCAGCTTCTTCACCGCCTCGCGGTCCGACGGCAGGTCGTGGCTTGGCCATGTGAACTCCGAGATCATCTTGTACCTGACAGGGGAAAGGGCATCCGCAACGGCTGGTGAGACTTCTTTCCAACCGAACGTTCGCCCATAAATTACTGATGAACACTGACTATACGCTTATATGCTGCAAAAACAACTATTCAGTTTGGGCCAGTTATACAGTTAAACTGTAGCCCTAAACTCCAGGAATTATACAGATAGTATTTTTTACCTCCACCAAGGAGGTTATGTTTTTGCTTCCGTTTGTTTATTCACCCTGCTCGCAACGAATGTTGCGGAAGGTGTATGTGGTTGTTGCGTTTATTTATCAGTGTGTGTGTCTGTTTGCACTCTACAGGCCACAATTCTGGATGGATTGTCTTCAAATTTGGTAGGGACAATCCTTTGGCGAAAGGAAAGAATTGATTAGTTTTTGGTGAAGATCCGGATCAAATCCTGGATTCTGGATCAGTTTGAAGATTTCGTTAACACTGGGAGATAGGGCAGACTTTCCACTGCTTATAACTTCAAATTGGTTGGAGATAGGCATGTACTTACTATTAATCACTAATAGGAAATTGGGTATGGAGATTCTTTTACCACCAAATGTTATAACCTTCAGCGACCCTGAAAGGTCAAACTCAAGGTCACCCATTACTCACGCTGCTCTAGGGGCCAAACGGTGGGAGATAGACACATGGTTACTATTACCCAGTAACAGGAAGTCATATATGGGAATCTAATAGTACCGTGACCTTCATCTTCAAGTGACCTTGAAAGGTCAAACTCAGCATCACCACTTTTCCGAGTGCTCTAGCAGCGAAACGATGCAAGATAGACCCACAGTTACTATTGAACACTAATAGGAAGTCATATATGGGAAATCTCATTGCACCGTCACCTTCACCTTCAAGTGACCTTGAAAGGTCAAAATGGCCGACCTTCATATTTTGAGGCTCTGTAACTGACAAACCGCCAGAGATAGGCCCTATGTTATGCTCAATCACAAATAGGACACCATATATGAGGACACCAATTTCACCATGACATTCACCTTCATGTGGCGTTGCGGGCGCGGGCGGGGTGATGTGGCCTTCTGGTCACACCCTCTAGTTTATTTGTTTGTTTGTCTGTCTGTTAGCAGGATATCTCAAAAACAGTTGCAAAGATTTTAACCAAACTTTGCAGGATGTTAAAGTAGCACAAGAGGAACAAGTGATTAAATTTTGGTTTATCTAGGCCTAATTACGGCTGAGATATAGCCCAAAGGTCAAATCCAGCTATGTTGGCGGAGGTCTGGGCTCTTGCGAGTCCAGCTCTAGTCTATATATTTGTTCCTTCACATTATCTGAAACAGACAAATAGAGTTATTTTGCCAGAAAAAAACTATTTTCCAGGCAGAAAGGACCATACTGTTTATTAAAGCCAGTCCCAAAGGTCTGTCGCCATCCTTCATTCATCGTGTCCCATTGAAAAACATAGTCAAGCAGCAAATAGTGTCACAAATCTTGAGCTAGAAAATGTTGTTGCGCAGAACTTTGCAACATTACTGACGCTCCTTGTCCAGGGATGCCGAGGAGGGAGATATGGGGGAGGGGCTGAGAACCAGCGGGCCAGTAAAACAGGACAGTTTGCGATAAGATTTTCTAGAGAGTGCATGGCATAGATGCATCACCGTATTTCAGGCAATTGTAGTACAATTTCATTAAAAAAAAAAAAAAAAAACTCATTAGAATAGTCTTGTTTACATAAACATGACCAAACGGATTGTAAAGAGGAAAACAAAGCCTGGCCGTCACATTCATCAAACATTTTGTGAAACATGACTGTGAAATTCAGACACTACAACAGGGTGTGAAAACAGTGAATAGCCAGTCACTGTGGATAAGTTGAGTCCTGACTAACAGGAACAGAACACTGCTGCATCCTCACAGCACTGCACAAGAGGCCTGGCTGCTTCAGGCTGACAGGAAGTTGACAGTACCTCAAACTAAAGCGCTCAGCCGGGGGACCATCCGAGCACAAATGCATCGCCCGATACACACCCTTCTCCCCTTCAGCAACCCTACACCTTCCCCAGCACGACCAAAGGGGCCCAACCAGGGGCCCGAATTACAGTCTGAGGTGAATGTCTTTTCACAGCAAGTGTTAGGAAGGATCAACAAAAAAGAGCCAGCTTTATCGAGAAATTAACATTTTAGAGTGTTTTTGGGGCCTATTTTGGCCTCCATACTAGGTCCAACAAAAGGTTAAAATTACCCGGTTTGTCAACCTTGTTCTGCTTTAGGTTCTCATCCTGGCCCTGTGCCAAAAAATTAAGCAGATCCCTGAATTATTACTTGATCCCCTGCAATGACGCCAAACTCTCTGTGGCAGACGCTGCGTGGTTTCCCCCCAAAACCATACTATCCCTCCAAAGCCTTTCTGGGGATACTATAACCACACGTTTCAGCAGTGCTATAGAGAAAAGTGTCACTGAACACATAACATGTCGAACCTGGAAAGTGAATGGGTGGCAACAGTAGAAACAATTTGCCACATTCCACTCCTGTAAGCTAAAAACAGGAAACTGAGGCAGCAGCGGACGCAAGCAGACCACAAGTGGACAGCTGAAGGTTGGAAAAGCATCAATTGGTCTTATCTTGATATCTGCAGTGATATGCACATGGACGTGACAGAATCTGGCACAAACAACATTAATCCATGGATCCATCTTGTGTGAGCAGTTCAGCTTGACAGTGCTGTAATAGAGTGGGGAATATTTTCTTCACACACAATACACTCTCAGAAATAGGGGTACAGCAGGAGTCCATTTCAGTTCCCCAACGTACATTCAGCACACATGTACCCCCAATGGCTAATTGTAGGACCTCATGGTACCGGTGTGAACCTTTTTAGGGTCTAAAAGGTACTTTTATGTTCCAAAGCAAATAAGTATCCACTTCTGAGGGTACAACAACAGTACATTTGAGGGTACTACCCCAGTGACAAGCCTCTTACCCCTACAGGTACAAATAGGTACTTTTTTCTGAGAGTATATGTTCTTCAACACCAACACCAGCCTGAGTATCGTTGCTTATCATGTGCATCCCTTTATGGCCACAGTCTACCCCTCTTATAATGGCCACATCCAGCAGGATAATGCAACATATCGTAAACCATACACCATCTCAAGCTAGTTCCAGCTGGCTCCACAAACACGGACATGAGTGAGGCGTTTACTCCAGTGGTCCACACAGTCACCAGACCTGAATCTAATGGAGTCGCTATGGCATGTAAAGAGAAGAAAGATTCCCAACACTGATGAGTAAAAGCACCATCACATGAACATACACCAGGATCTCAAAGTGCTTACAACTAGTGCGTACACTAGTTGAATCTTCGAAACAAATAATTCAGGATGTTCTCAGGGCAGCTTGGGATCCTACCCAGTATTAGAAAGGTGTACCTTATAAAGTGGCCACTGTTTGTACATACATATTTGGCTATTGCATCAGTATTCTGTTCCATTATATGCAAAGAAAACTTTGGAAAAAAAAAAAAACTTCTTGACATGTTGAAAGGTAGATCACTTCAGATGGGTATTGTGAGGTACGATGGGCGGGGTTGTTTGAAATTTGACACAAAAAAAATCCGATCACTGATTTATTCCGAACCTTGAAGTGGAGAAGCCAAGATAAAATAATGAAATTCAAAGAACAACAAATAAATCAAAAGTCCTCCTTGATCTCTGCCCGTTTCTCATGGTTCAGGCTGGTCCTCTCAGTTCCAGTGAAGTGAAGTCTTTTCGCTTTAGCAGATAATAATAATCGAGATGATTCAGTGCTTCAAACAGTGTGGGAAAGGCCCTTTCAGAGGGGTAATTGCCTCATGCAGTGCAAGGTCCATATACAGTTTACACACATTACTGTAAAAGAATTTGTTTGGCCGGCGCAACCCCATCAAAGACTTTGGGGGTCAGTTTGCACACATTACTGCAGATGGCCAGAATAATCCATAAAAAACTGTGAGGTCGACTAGAAAGCAGACTTCGAGGCAGGAGTAACTACCCAATAACACTGAGTCATCTTACTTCAGCTTTCTGGAATGGAAGGAAATCCCTACAATGTTCTAAGAGGAGGTAAAGAGTGGGGGTGTTTAGCAGCAAACAGGGGACCAATTCCATGTTAATACTCATGATTTTAGGCTGAGATGTTGGGCAACCATATGTCTGCACCCATTTTTGGCCTTAAGCCCAGTAATTCAAGACTTTGTGACTTTGCGGGATGAGAAGCATCGAACATCATTTCAGCTCAGCAATGTAGCGAGCATCACCACCTCTACAACTGTAGGTAAACTAGTGGAATGCTGTCAACAGAGGACAACAGGGTACATCCCCAAAACGTTAGCATTTTCCCCACAGGCAAAATTCATAGTTTGACCAGCTGGTTCACTACGGTGAAGGGTATAAGGTCAAAAAAAAAAATCAACAGGGGAATTTCTCTAGGTTTCAGAAATGTTCACTGCAAATTTTTCATGATTCCCATAACAATTATTTAGCTTATTTCAGTTTTGAAAAAGTAAAATTCAACCTATAAGTGTTGCTACAGGAACTGTCATAGTTGATCTGATTCCCAAAAGAACAGTTTGACGTATTGCATTTGGAAATGTAGTTTCACCTGATGGTGGTGCTATGATAAAAAAAAAAATAGAGCAATGAAAATCAGGTTCCTCCTCAAGGCATCAGGAATGTTTACAGCAGATTTGACAAGAATTTCATTAAAACTGTTCAAATTATTGCATTTTTACAAACAAAATTTTGCCTGGTGGTGGCACTATAGCAGTGGCGTAGGGTCACACAAAATGATAAAGTTCATCTGTTATGCCTCAAGAATGAACCCAAAAATGTGTGAAATTCTTACTTTTAGTGTTAAAGTTTTTGCACTAACATGAAGGACAGCAGTGGCCGCAGAGGCGAATCCATAATATCCCCAAACGCTAAATTTGGAGGAGATAATGAATAACAGACGGCCCAGAGTGTGTCTAGTCTTGGAAGTCACAACATACAGTTAATGACAGAATAGAAGAGTGTGTACAAGGCAAGATGGGGAAGGGACAGTTACCTCTGCAGGAAGCGTGGGTAAGTTTGGCGATAGGCGAATCCCGCGCGACGCACTCGCACATTCTCCAGCAAGCCCAGATACCCCACCTGGTGGCGGCAGCGCTCCTCTTCGAACAGAAGAGGTGACTTCATGTCGTTCGGCTTGATGCATCGCACGTAGTATGGCTCCTACAGACGCAACGAAAGACGAGTGAAGTGGTCCATCAGCCATACATTTTCTAATCAATTAATGTCCAGTAGGCTTTTTGTTAAAACGACGCTTATTGTTTCATTTACACACTGGTGTTTACATTTTAACCAGAGCCGTGTAACATGAAGCAGTATCAGAGGAAATTCTGAACACGGGTGACAAGTTTGAAAATTGCTACGGAAAATTTCTCGACCACTGTTTTGCGGTTTTACAGTGTTGATTATGGGGGTTGGGTGTTCCAACTATTTTGAGCACCCACCAGCACAAAAAGAGATTGATGCCTATCCCTCCAATCCCTCCATGCTTTGCTTTGTAGGGGCAGCAATGTCCTCCTCTGTCGTGCTAGGTTTTCATTTGATGAAATTGCCAGGTCACTATGGCCTTAGCGCACTGGTTTTAAAGGCAATGAAACAGGCTGATCTGATTGGCCACAAAGGAAATTAAGTTGTCTTAGACCAACCCTTTTGCGCCATCTCCTCCATACCTGAATAGAATTAGACATGCCCAGGTCTGATGAGCAGTGCCTTTAGCACTTTCGTTTGCCAACCGCGCTTATGTTGTCAAATTAGGGCCCGCTGGCTTTTTGTCTGAAGTGCTCTGCAAACTCAAAATAAACACTTCCCCAAAATTCATTCATGCATTTTGCCTGACAGTTTCCTGGCCAAATAGAGGTATCCCAATTCTCATCATGCAACATCTTAATTAAATACTTCCGCAAACATGCAAATATTTCCCAGCTCAAAAATCCTCACGAAACTATTTTGCTCGAAGATCCTAGCTCCTCCATTTACGGAAGTATTTTTTTCCTGGAATGCGTGACGTATAAACGATTGAACTAATGAACGGCCACCTTTGACACATCTAGCCACTGCAGTAACTGATGTCACTTTGCAATGAGGAAACTCCATTTTGTTATATGAAGTTTCTTCAAGCCCCTAGTGTCAACTTTCATCATACATTTCCACATCTCCCTGATGGGTAGAGCTGGAAGTAAGAAAAGCAATGAAGGAGAGAGGTGCATGAAAAATTGGAGACCGCAAAAGGATGAAAGCAGTTTTCCCTCACCTTGGAGGCCAGATTTTCCACCAGCGCGATCATGGAGTTTTTGAAAAGCGTGGCGGCCGTCAGCGGGCGTTTGGTCACCTCTGTGATGCTCAGCTTCCCCTCCGGCCACATCCCTTTCAGCACCGGGTTCGAGCTGGGTGCAGAAGAGAAGGAGAGGGGCGGACTGTAGTGGTTTGCAGGTCAAATGACAGAAACCAACCCAGACTGAGCGAGGTTTCCGAAGCACATTCAGGTGAATGCAATAAACTTTCCCCTGCTTCAAAAATTCAGTTTCAAACGGAATACACTGGAAGCTTAAAGAAAGACTGGAAGGGCTAGCAGATGAAATAATGATGCCACCCGAGGGTTCTCGCACACGGCAGAAAGAGAAATAGGGGGAGGCCACAGACGACGCAAGAAGTCAAGAGTTCTGATGAAAACTGGGAGAGTGAAGAGTAAGACATAGAAAATAAGGTGAAATATGATGGATAAATAGAAATAGAAGAGAAAATTATTTGAAAAGCAAATACAAAGCAAGGGTGACAAAACTAATGATACAAGTGTAATCATATCCGGGTTTCATGAAATGTATTAAAACAATGTTGGACCAATCAGACAAACAAGCAATCGCAGAAGATTTTGCCGCTTATCGCACATCATGGCAATGACACAGTTTCTAAAACAAGGTATCGTCAAGAAAGAGACTGGGGCTAAAGATGTCCTGTCATTCAAAACAAAGAATTTTATTAATTTTAACCATCCAAAATCAACCCAAATCACTACCCAAAAACAGACCCTAAACACCTACAAAAAAAAGATTAAGAAATTAGAACATAAAAGTCAATAATTAAACACAACTATCAAAGTCAACTTAAACATGTCTCAGTCTTCCCTTCATAGTAGAGAAGAGAGAGAGAGGGATAGAGAGAGAAAAAGAATAAAAGAGAGGTCTTGTCCACACATAAATGGGTATTTTTGAAAACATGGAATTTTGGCCATTTGTCCACATGCAAACTGCATTTTTGGTCATTGAAAACAGACCTTTAAGAAAAAGTCTTCCAGGGCGAATATTTCTAGAAACTCCATTATTGCCATTTAAGTGTGGACAAGGAAAACTGAGTTTTTGGCTTGTGATGTCAGAGTGCTCGCACCTCATAGCGAGTTTGAAAGGCTTGTGATTTGCCTACATCGTCTGACATTAAATTGTATCATCGCTACCTGTCAGTTGGGCTAGCTACTGACAGCTCTTTTGTTGCGGTTTTCCGTCTTTGTGTGGAAGGAGATTTTTTTTTCATAATAGGAGCAAAAAACCCCATTTTTAAAAATACTCGTGTACATGAAGACTCGGCCTTAGAGAGAAGGGTAGTCACACCACTCTCACAGTAGATAGGAACGCCAGCCCATTTATTGCGGGCATTAGAACAGGCAGCCTGTAGGAGAGCAGGACGTCCTCACCTGTTGTACAGCAGCCTCTTGAAGTCCTGAAATAGTGTGTCTTTGTTCTTGTCAATGAAGCCGACAACAGAGTATCTACAGGCACAAAGCAAACACGCATAAGCAACACAAATAGGCATGCACACACTCAAAAAACACCCACACACACACACCTTAATTAATTTCCTCTCAACAAAAGCAAAAAAAATATACGATGAGACAGCCCAACGGGGAAATGAAACATCACTGTGAGAGACCCACAGATTACAGGGAAGCCAGCCCGCCCCATTACGCATGCATGAGTGAGTGGAATATGTCACAGCCATCTGTGTTTTAAAGGCCTGTGGGGACAGCAGCAGAAACATAAGCCTGATTCACTGAAAGCACTTTGAACCGCTCCTATCCTTCTGCACTGCAGCACAGTGTACCTTGGAGAACCATATATTCACGGGCTCCCTCATTTCCCACTGTCTGTACGGCATTTACTGACACATTACACACCGGGAGGCGGTGAGAAAATGACTGACTGGCAGAAGTGCAGAGTTTGATGCTGACGTGTGCTCCACGGTGTCTTTCTGGCCCGTTACGCTGAATTACACCGGCTTGGAACATTAATGCAGAAGAAGACAAGAGAAGACCATGCCAACATTGCGCCCCGTTTACAACATGTGCCTTTGGTGAGGACTGTCATGAAACCAGGGAACCTTTAGCATCCGAACAGTGGCTCTTCTCGTTTCTTATATTACTTCATTTGAACGTCCGCAGGCGAATTATTGGCTATCGTATCTCTTTCTCCGATATTAAATTCAGGTCATGTGGGATGGGGAGTAATATAAGGCCGTGTGGAGAGGGAACAATCTGAAAAGGCCCATAAGAACATGAAACCAGAATAATTCTTCTCACCGACTCCAACATTAGTCTGTTCTATCAAGGTTGTAAAGCAGTGAATTCCCAACACACACAAAACTACAATTTAGGACAGTGATTCTCAACATTAGTCCAGCAAACCTTTGTATGCTGATTTTAGTTCTATCAGTCATAATCTCAGAATTTTAACAGGATGTAAAATTTTCTAAATCGCACTAGTCGTGTTTACAAGTATTATTTAGCCTATTGAGCCACGCAAAGCCATGCAAGCCCTTGATAGTCCCATATTCTCAATGTAGAATACAGAGTTTTTTCTGGTTGTTTCTTTCATTAAAGAGGAGTAAATTATGACTAATTAAATTAAATAATCAGTGGGCTTCTAATTTGTGAAAGTGTGATCACAGGGTCACTGGGAGGAATTTGTTAATTGACGAAAAATTTAATTCGAGGGAAATTATATCGAGCCAAATCTTCATGGTGTAAAAGGGAATAAAGGTCACATATTCAGAAATGTTAATTAGGAGCCTATTGACGCATGTTTGAAATTTTTCAAGGGCACAGTTTTTATCTAATATGACATACAGCTACAGCTATTTTGGACAACGTGGCTTAAGAAGATAAATAATCCCCTTAAATATGAAAAAGACAGAATTAACAAAAAATAAACAAAAAATGGTCACACTTCAGATGAAGTGTTGCTCATAAAGGTTTTATACAGCATGTATAATGCCTTCATAAATGAGACATAACATCTTCATAAATCATACATAAGCAAATGTCATGCTTTATAAAGGGTGAAATAACACATCCTTGTTCAGCATGTGATGCCAGATGTGATATAACTGATAAAGTCACTTATCTGTGTCTAAATGCTATAAAGGGCTATAAACGGTGACATTGTCAGCTAAGTGACATTGTCATTATTACATCTGCCATCGCATGCTGAATAAGGATGTGTTATTTAACGCTTTATAATGCAGGACATTTGCTTATGTATGATTTATGAAGACATTATGTCTCATTTATGAAGGCATTATACATGGTGTATAAAGCCTTTATGAGCAACACTTCATCTAAAGTGTGACCCAAAAAATAAACCGCTCAACATTGTGATTGCAGTAGTGATAGGAACGAAAACAAGCATACACAGGGGGTCCCCCAGGATTGACGCTGAGAACCACTGCACTCGGATGTAAGGGTCTCGTAAGCACCGACGGGGTGTGATGTCACCAAACTCCTAGAGTCCGGATGGATGCCTCATTATTTGCATCTATTTTCATGCTTTTGAGAAATCATTTTAAAATGCAAACCACAATTGTGCAAAATAGGAAGTTCAGAAAGCCACTGAACTTTGATCAATGGGTACATTGGCTACATTCACATTACCCAGCTGAAGTGACTCAAATCTAATTTTTCGTGCCTTAATGTGACACAGATCAGATGTCTTCAGAGCTGTATGGAAACAGATATCTGATCTCATATCCGATCTTCACACTCTCACATGTGGTCCTACATCAGTTACAAATCTGATACATGGCCATGTGACAAGAATAAAAGTGATCAGATTAGAATTCATGTGGCTTATTGCCTGTACGCATGCACTGAGTGCAGTTAAAAACCTAAAAAGCTAGCCGTCTGGCTTTTTTCGCTTTCTCCAGCTCAGAATACACAGCTGATGAGCTGTTTGCCGTCCTCCAGGGTAAAATCCCATCCATACATTCACTAAAAGCGCATGCATTTTCTTGGTTTGAATCAGGTTTTAACCCATTTAAACCGGGACAGCATGTGTGCATTTTAACCTTTAAAACCGGGGACGCTGTTACGCATTTCTACCCTTCAGGCCGGGAAAGCGGATACTTCATTTTGTAGTTTTCATTACTTTTCCGACCATTTCTGGGCTCATAGCTGTTCTTTTACTGGCACTTTATACTAGGGCAGATGCCATAGTAACACTTCAAGACACTTTATTTTTTATATTTTTATGTTTATTTTTATTTTATTTGAACGGACACTTTATCGTGCCTGCCACCCAGTAGCGGAGCTACAGGGGGGGCAAAGACACGTCCCTTTTAGTCCTGGCTAGATCTCAATCATTTTCCTTTATTGACGTCTTTTCCAATTATCGTAATTGGCAACTGAAGACATGGTTTCTCACCGTATGCGATCTAACAGCGATGAAATCATGGGCTAAATTCAGTGCAGAAAAATAATTTACTTATTAATTGGCCAATGCTTCGCGTGATTGAACTGGTCCGTGTTCCAATGAAACGCGGACTTTCACTCTCGGTATTTCGTGGGTTGATTTAAAAAAAAAAAAAAAAAAAACAGTGGCACTCGGCAGTTAAATAGCCTAGGTTATAACAAGCGTGCAGCTCAAGCCATTTGCGTGAGAGTCGACAGGTAGGCCATGCAATTTTGAATAACGTAGATTTAAATACAGCAAATGCGCGTCCAGAGGAATGATTGTCATCTTACCTAATCGGGGAGAACAAGCAGCACCTCTTAAGTGCGGAGCGCTCTCGGAGTGAACCTTTTGTTAATCATGAAGATGACTGAGAACAGGTCAGGATTTATAATTGTTTTAAACGGCTGTTTTGTGCAACCCAATTCTCTGTTCCGCCACTGTGCTGAATTTAACCCGCGATTTAATCGCTGTTAGATCGCATGTGAAGAGAGACCGTGTCTTCAGTTGCCAATTACAATAATTGGAAAAGACGTCAATAAAGGAAAATGATTGAGATCTAGCCAGGACTAAAAGGGACGTGTCTTCGCCCCCCCCGTAGCTCCGCCACTGCTGCCACCTGTTCCAGAGAAAGAAAAAATGTTTGTTATTCTCTAGTGCAGAGCTTATACTTTTATTTATTAGGCCTCTTTATTCCATTTGAGTTGTGCACGTTATGTAGATAGAGATTTGTTATTTATTTTATTGGTTTTATTATATTTTAGTTTGTTATAGTTTGTTCAGTGTTTTAAATATTGTGATGAAGATTTGCACAAATAAAAAACAGTTCTTATGAAAGCCACGGGTGTGAGCTCTCAAATACTTCTTGAATTTTGTTTCTATCTGCTACAGAGGCTGAGATATCAGCTTTTTACTAGACGTTGACACCTGGGTGCTGTTTTCCAGAAAACCTCAGGTTTTAGGGGTTCTTTTCAAAATCGCCCATAGGTTTTCATAGGCGTTTTTTGAATAGGCCTCAGGCCTAAATGGGTTAATACCATAAGTGCTCTCACATATATGACCTTCTTTGTTGTTGGGGACACAGATGACTCATGCAGAAATAGGTTGTATATCAGTGTTGTATATCAGTGTGCACATGCCTGCTGTTTCGGAGGGCAGATGCACCCACATTACAGTAACTTACGGGTCACTTGTAGTCATGAATATGAACAGTCAAGATTGGCAAGTATGAGCCGAATAGTAAATCGAAATTGTGTGAATTTTATTTGAATGTAGCCTCTGACAACATGTGGCTTAAGAGGGTAAATAACTGCTCCATACATAAAGAGCCAGATTAAGAAAAATCAACAGCTTTTCAAAATCCCATGATTGCAGTTATGGTTGTAATGAAAAATCGCACAAACAGCAGGCCCCCAAGACACATGTTGGGGACCACTGCATTAGGTTACTCGCCTCCTTTTGCAGCCTACTCTCAATGCGTATTCCTAAAACAGGCTATCTGCTTTTTTTTTTTTTTTTAAATACCCAAAATCTACAAAGAGAATACAAGGTAGCATCTGTTGTTTTCATCAAAAATGAAAATAAGGTTGCCGGATAGCTCACTCGGTAAAGCATCGCAGTGCGAAGCAGAAGTGACTATCACGTCGCGGGTTCGAGCCCCGCTTCGTACCAGCCGGCAGTGGTCGGCAGCTTTTTCAGAATAGCGCACAATTGGCTATTGCGCTACAGGGTTGCAAATTGGGAAGGGACTGCCGGGAAGGGATTATAATAGTTGCCTTGTTCGTTGCTCAAGCGCCTCCTGTTGGCCAGACGGGCGCTCGTCAGGAAGATTCTAAGCCTGGTCATGTCCGGGTATCCTCCGCCCTCGTTCTGAACTTGCGAAGATTCAACCAATGAGTGTATAAGAAGCGGTGGTTGACAGGCGCGTGCTTCGGAGGAGAGCCGCAAACTGTCTACGCTCTCCTGAATTGGCAGCAAGGGGTCGCATACGAGCAAGCCTTGTACATAGTTCACGAATTGGGTATTCCAGATTCGGGTGGGATTGGAGATGCCAAATTTATTTAAAAAAAATAAATAAATAAAAATAAAACATGGCACCAGCCAGTCGATGGCCAGTAGCCTTCCTGTACCCAGCTTTTAAAAGCTCTCCAGTCAAAAGTCAGCATTTTGGATCAAAAATCGGTAGTGACTGTTGCAGCAGCATAATGGCCTGAATATAATCCCAGGCGGATGTGAAAACAGACAGCTGCTGACACCATGGATGAGTAGTAGCTCTGTTTAAACTACTTTCAGGAGTTTGCTCGGAGGGCGCATTCCACACATGCTCAGTTGATCTGCGTCTAAAGATTGCGCCCTTGTAGCGTAGCGCAGTGGCTGCGCAGACTTGACTACAGACTGGAGGCACGTGAGGCCTCGCTCAGAGGCCTACTTGCGCTCCCTCTGATGATGAAATTTGTGTCGCACGGACTCTTGCAAGCGTTCACGTACTTGCGGACGTAGAAAGTATAACATTAGCTTTAGACTGTTCAGTTAAGGACATTTAAATCAAACATTTGAATGCGAAAACGATTAAGAAAACAAGCAGAATTTACGTGAATATAAAAACCAAATAATTTTTTTTATATGACCTAACTGAGGGTACATGCAGAGGGAACCGTCCTCTCTGCTGTTGGTGGTTTGCGTTTGTGACCCAAGAGTGGCTGGAAAGGAGGAGTTCCTATTTAAAGAGGCACTGTCCCTGATCCAGGGTCAGCACCACACTGCCCTGCCAGTCATTTCACTGCTTAACTAAGGAACAGAACATTCAGGCCCGACTGCAGGGCCTGAAGTTTTAGAATGCCAGTGCTGTACTTACACTACGTCTCCAGCATAGTGACGGATACGGAAGTCTCGCTCGAACTCCAGGCTCTTATCTGTCGGGGAGAGCTGGGAGGGGAAACAGGAAGAGGGAGGGAGAAAGAGAGAGGGAGAGAGAGAGGCAAATTATGTTACAGCCTCCAATAAAATGAGGGACTAAACGCGAGTACATTGAGTTAGTGCACACACAGTTGCTAAAAAAATAATTGGACAAACACGATCATAAATGCAATTGTCATTTTTATTGCTTGGTTGCTGATGCCGAGGTCTAGAACCAACAGAAATCTCCACACCCGGAGTTTCTTCCCTGGTGATGCTAAGCCAAGACTTCACTGCAGGTGTCATCAGTTCCAGCATTTATTAGAAGCATTTTGGCCTTCAGCAAGTGAAATACAAGCTCTGTTGGATTCAGGTCAAGTGATTGATCTGGCCACTGTAGATCATTCCACTTCTTTGCCTATAAAAGTCACGGGTGTCTTATGCATTGGGTTATTGTTATTGTTGGTTATAGTATGTGTTTGTGACCCTACACTGTGAGGCACCGTCAAATGAGTTTTGAAGCATTTGGCAAAATCTGAGCAGAGAATATACTGTAGCTGAAGACAATTCAGATTTCATCCTGCTGCTTTGACCCGCAGTCATTCCATCAATAATTCGGGGGCACCAGTCCCCCTGGCAGCCCTACATGCCCACACATGAACACACTTCACTCATGAGCTGGTGTGCATTGGATCATCAGCAGTTCATTTCCCTCTCCGTTCTCTTCTCTTGCCAATATTCTGGAACAAGTTGATCTTTGTCTAACCTGTTTTTAGAGTTCTGCTACAGAACAGTACTGGCTTTTAAATGTCCTGTTTCTGAGGCTTTCCAGTGGTTGACATTTTATGTTAATCTGACAGCATTTACTCTAGAGAGATTTGATTGTTGACTTTGATAGAGATACGCCAGATATCTTCTAGAGCAGTGGTTCTGAATCCAGCCATCAATGTGATGGGGTTTTTCTTCACCAAGGATAAATTCTTCTGTAATACACCACAGTTGTTTTTGATGGTCTTCCAGTCTTTTTGGTGCTGAGCTCATCAGTGCTTTACTTCTTCTTAAGAATGAACCAAATGATTGATTTGGTCACTTATAATGTTTTTGCTATTCCTCTCATTATTTTGTTCTCATTTTTCAGCTTAAAGTCGATTCCCATTGTTTTTGTTTATCGGCCAATCAGCGAGCCGCACCTGCGCAAACGAACCTAAATAGAAGGATTATCTACGCATGTACACAAAACATTGGTTTATATGAATGAAATTGGTCATGTGACAATGCAAGATGTCAACAAAAGCAAGTGATTTGTTTGTAAACATTGGATGTTCAACGTCCCGTCTGAGAATCGACTTTAGATGCCCTTTAATGATGTCTGGCAGTGACCAATCTTTGGAGTACATATTAGTACATATTGAGAGTTAACAGCAAACAGATTCCAAATGCAAACGCCACACTTAATAAAGATCAACTTTAGACTAATTATTGGATTACTTGTAAGGAGGAAAGCTCAAGAGAAAATTGATTTGCACTCAAACGATACCCCAATACTGAATTTTCCAAGACAAAAATAGCAAAACGGACATTGCTTTCAAAGTTCTCATGGTGTGCAATAGACAAGTCTGAAAAAAAAAAAGACGTGGTTTCTCAAGAGAAAATTACACCCCTCGAATAGACAAGTTGTTTCGAGGGGTATAATTAGGGGAAAAGGCACACCTGACCATGGAACTGCTCTGAAGCCAAATAATGTTGGTCCCTTCAAAGGGTTGGGGACATATGAAAGGGAAGTAACTACTACCCCATTCATCTGATTCGGAAGCAAATACCGTAAAAATTTTTTTTTTTTTTTGAATTTGGCATCTCCAATCCCACCCGAATCTGGAATGCCCAATTGGTGAACTATGTACAAGGCTTGCTGGTATGCGACCCCTTGCTGCCAATTCAGGAGAGCGTAGACAGTTCGCGGCTCTCCTCCGAAGCACGCGCCTGTCAACCCCGCTTCTTATACACTCATTGGTTGAATTTTCGCAAGTTCAGAGCGAGGTCGGAGGATACCCGGGCATGAACAGGCTTAGAATCTTCCCGACGAGCACCCGTCTGGCCAGCAGGAGGCGCTTGAGCAACGAACAAGGCAACTATTATTTTCCCTCCCCGGCAGTCCCTTCCCAATTTGCAACCCTGTAGCGCAATAGCCAATTGTGCGCTACTCTGAAAAAGCTGCCGACCACTGCCGGTTGGTATGAGGCGGGGATCGAACCCGCAACGTGATAGTCACTTCTGCTTCGCACCGCGATGCTTCAACGAGTGAGCTATCCGGCAGCACAATACCGATAAAATTTAAGCTGAAAGTCTGCACTTGGAACTCATTATCTAACTTAAACACTAGTGCATTATGGGAGACTGGTAAATAAGAAGAACTCAGTAAATGTCCAAACATTTATGAACATTATTGTATGCGCATATGCATTGTACATGTCTATCTGAAGAGATGAGTGTTAAGGTCTAGTGTCGTGCAGCAGTCAGGCAATAAAAAGAGGCCTAATGACCCTCTGGATAGCTAGGACCAGCACTCCAGGCAGAGACGCCCTGCTCTCACTGGCTGTACGCCGAGGGCATGAGGCAGGGGTGAACGCGTGGGAGTTACGAGGCAGAGCGCGATCCATTTGGAGCTCTTCAGCATGGTGGGCTGAACGGAGTATGAATCTGGCAGCATGAAAAATAAATGAGCAATGTTCCTTCATCCAGCCTCACACTGCGGAGTCGAGAAGCTGTATGTAGGCCATCATTTCTGTGGGCAGGTTTCTCATTCAGATGCAGGAGATAACTGCGGCAAAGTCTTAGCTTGTTGGTGCTCTGAGTGTGTGTGTGTGTGTGTGTGTGTGTGTGTGTGTGTGGATGCTAGACCGTGTGTAAGCCTGTTTAACCCTTTGAGCGCCACAGGCACCTATAGTTGCCCAATGGTGTAAGATATCAAAACCAGATGCTGTTGAAAACCTCTCATGTGTCAACTTGTTTAAAAGAGCTCCCGCAAGGGAGCTCTTTTAAACAAGTTGCCACATGAGAGGTTTTCAACAGCTCAGGATAACTACATTTTTAATCCCTTGAACATTTATTCAGCACTTAAAGGGTTAAAGGTGCGTGAGTATGTTGTCATGGACAGGGCGGGGTTTGTAAAAGGACTCTGGGGAATAAAGAAGTGTTATCTCTGATGTTGTTACATAAGACCAGCTACCATTCATGAAACACTACGAGTGCACTTCAAACGGCTGAGGTCTCAGCTCTGGTTAGCACACGAGGCTCTTGTGATCTGGAAATACCTGGTCCTTATGCCACTTTTGGGAGAAACTGAGTTTGACCCTCATTTGCAGTAATTAAAAGCGGTGAAAATTTTTAAGCACCAGCTATTAGTGAAATTTGAAAACTGTCAAACTGTCAAAATCAATTTTCTAATTTTTTTTTTTTCGGTTAGGAAAAGTCCAGAATACAGGACTGCAAGGCATTTCGGTGGAATAAGAAGAAAGATAGGCGCAGCTGGCTTTACCGCTCCTGGCCTATTATCCATGGCATGAGGATTTCCTAAAGCAGGAGGTGATGCTTCCAATATTTGTTGAGCGTGGAAAGACCATTCTCACTCTCAGTTTCCATGAGATGCGAGAGACTCTTTGGCGAAAGCAAACGGCCGCCATTTTCAACCGCCAAAGAGTGGGACTAGACTATGCTCAGTCACGACATCTGACTCCAAGCCAATATTATAACCAAAAAGAGTCCTTCAAAAAAATTTCTCCATCACGAAAGAGAGCAAAGCTTTGATGACGTCCTTAAATCCCCATTTCTGTTGTAAGAGGACACGTGGGACACAGAAAGATGGAGAACTTTAGAGCCAAAACTGGCCAGAGCCAGATTCTGGCCTTCCACAAGCCTGAGGTCAGCACGGAGTCTCCAGCGGAAACAGGCTGGAGATCCTGCAGGTGAGAGGCTGTGGACTATAACCAGCTGAACAGGGAGGGAGAGAGAACAACAACAGCCTATCCTTCAACTCAAGAAACAGCGAAAGCGCTGCCATTGCACCTCCTCCCTTGACAGTTTGTGTAATAAAACATCCAACAAGGGCCAAAAAAAATGCCTCGGGTAACGACGCTAACGCTGAAATCGATCCAGCTCAAGCCATGTTCGTGCGGCACTGGCGGTTTCCGTGGTGACAGAATGCCCTCAGCGCACGTGAAGGCGACAGTGCAGTTATATCTGAGGTATTAACAGCGATGGTGAGACAGCCCTGCAGAGCTCCAATCTCAGCCCGTGGGGTGACGGAAAGGTCGACTGTTCAATTCCTGCTCTGAATTTGCCGTCATTTAACTCGCCCCCGCACGTGCGGCAGGGGGAATATACTCGCACTATGGGCTCTCCAGCTCTGACCCCATTTAAAATGCACCTGCACCTAAAAACAGAGGAGGCTTAACCCTTTCAGCGCCATGGGCAACTATAGGTGCCCAACGATGTAAGATATCAAAATCAGACGCTGTTGAAAACCTATCATGTGGCAACTTGTTTAAAAGAGCTCCCGTAGGGCATGATAGGTTTTCAACAGCTCAGGATTACTGCATTTTTAATTGCTTGAAAATGTATTCTGCGCTCAAAGGGGTAAGTATTTATTTAAGATCCTCGGTACTTACAGGGCAGACACAATATTGTGCTCCACTGTGAATGGCCTGTCATCAACAGTGGAAGAATTACAATAGAACAAAGGGAACTGGGCTTATTGGTTGGCAAGTCAGTAAAAGTGGGCTTCAATTTACACGATGGCCTCGGACCAGATCCATTCACGCCAGTACAGCTTATAGCCAGAAGCCACATGAGAGCGGCACATAATTGGTTTTGCGCTGCTCAGGGATATGGGAGGGATGAGGACGGTTTTGGTATGCAATGCTGATTGCTCAAGCAGGCACTCATCGGGTGCTTTCCAAGCGAGCAGGTGTTCGATTTTACCCCACCCCTTGTTGCCACGAGTGACTGTGTCAGACAGGCACGTGTTTCGGAGGAGAACCGCAAACTGTCTTCGCTCCCTCACGATGGCAGCAAGAGTCGCACAGGACATGATCGTACATAGTTTGACTGGACATTCCTGATTCAAGTAGGATTGGAGATGTCAATTATTAAATCAAGAGCACTCTGATAGCACAACATCCCCCGCCGGAGGCGTGACTGCAATACGCGTATCATCAGTCTATCTGCAGCATACTGTATGTGCAGAGTTTCAGGGATGTGCTATGAAAACTGGAGGAGGAGTTGATTTCACCAGCCAAGTTGCTTTCAATACAGACAGACGGACGGACAGACAAATAGACTACGCCACAGCATAATCCCTTTTTGGGCTTTCGCCCAGCGGGAATAAAAAAGCAAAAAAAAAGAACGCTAAGAGAACTGCAAGTGCAAAATTTTATTCAAATACACTACCATCACAAATCCTGCCCAAAGCCAAAGGACCATTATAAATTCCAAAATAAATAAAATAGGATGTTAATATTTCAAAATAAAAGTACAATACATTGTAAATGCTATCCTGAATTAGGACTTCTTTTGCTCCATCTTATGTCTGAAGCTGAAAGGGACAGTCCATATTGGGAGCATTTTGTTGAAAAATCGCTAACCTCAAAAACATCGGTTGGTATTGTTTTTGCCTCATGTGACTGTGTGTGTGTCATCATGCAAGTTGTGCTCTTGGAGGTACCTGTAGTAGCAGGAACTACCACAGAAGCGGTTTTGACTAGTGTAGCAGGTTTATATGTCTATCTGTATGTCTGTGGATAATTTTATTGCTGCAATAGTACTATAACCGTGCAAGATGCAGTCATGAAACTATAGTTAAGATCAAAATGAAGGCTGAGCTTGAGTATGGATGTGGGCAGCAGAAGTAGGGGGTTTGGAACAGTAGCTGGTGTGATCCCATCGCTAGATGCTCTCTAGTTTTGATTGCTTCAGACTGGCCCAAAATGTGTGCATTATGACATACAAATTTATTTTAATAAAAATATTAAGAAAAAGGTTATCGTATTCGGCCAGCGTAGCTATTAAAAGCATAGTGCATTGAGGTTTTCTAAAGTAGGAAAATACATCTTAAGTGACTCCATTAGCTTGCATGGCAACACGTATACCTCCAGAGAACCTCAATTCCCAATGCTTTCTGATCTCAGTGGTTATTTCTGTAGTTACTGTAGTTATTGCTTCATATCGCCCGATGTCAGGTCGATCCAGCATGTGTTTGGAGTAAAGTTACACACAGCCAGCACACGTTTAATGCCGACCTCCCAAACTATTGTGAATATTAATGGAAAAATGCGTACTTCAGTGGGCAAACATGGAAGTGAGGGATTAAACTATGAGTCAGTCACCTCCACAAGCACTTGGTGTTTCAAAATGGCCTCTTGAACCCACGGTTGGGTGGGTTTGATTTCCGTGTATTAGAACTGAACTGATTCATCCTAGTGGTTTTCCTGGTGTCTTTATGTGTTCTTGAAGTGTGCAGCATCTGACCCATGTATTGTGTAGTACTGGAACTACACTGAGTGAATCCATTGTTGCACAAAACAAATTGAACACTTAGGAATGATTTTAAAGATTTGAACTTAAAAAAGATAAATACGGGGGTAGACCACTTTTGACCTCAGGGGCTCAAATAATGTTTCACGAAAAAAATATTCTGAATTTCAAATGAAAAGGTAACCATCTTGGAAGCAAGTTTGAACTCAAGTTTCTTTCTTTATTTATTTATTTTTTTCATTTTCCATTTTGGACCTCTATTGCGGGGTTTTGCATTCATATATGCATTTGACTGGAAAGTGACTCAACCTCCTTGACATCTTTCAAATTTTTTGTATAACCAATAGTTCTGTTATAATTACATGCTCTGCTCTTGTCTGTTTGACATCTTTCAATAAGCATACACTGTATTTAAAGCAGGACATATTTCAGCATTTTGGTCTGTTTGAAGTGGAAGCAATTTAGCAGGCAGAGAAAGGCTGAGTCACGAGAGCTAAATATTGTTCGGCGAAATCTGACCGCAGCCCCAGAGACAGCTGGGGTGAAGGCTGTTCAAAGCAGCAGAAGCCAGCAAGCCTGTAATCAACTGAGTCAGATCCATGCCCAGAAGGGTACTGACAGATGTCAGACAGCAGGGGGCAGCATTGGGTGATTGAAGGGAATTTGAGGGACAGGTTGCAGTCTCATCCCACAGAGAAGAGGTTGTACGCACACACTGAAGGACTAACAATACACAGACCACTGACAGATACACACACACACACAAGCAGAATCATGCCTCGCCAGCAAACACCTGGCACAGATAGTGGGTTATTGGTGTTTCCTCTGTACGTCTAACTCGTTTACTGAAGGAGACATCAGAGGATATATTTATATGGAGTTTTCAATATCCCCCAAAAGCTGGCTGCTCGCCATTTCTTGCCTATATCAGACAGATATTACAGATATTACTGTTTCTGGCCTGCTGATAGTTACAGGCTGCACTGGGGGACCTTCACCCTACCAATGCAGTGGTAAGCCTCAGTTTTAAACATGAGGAGAATTTACATGGTGAAAGAGGCCACACGTGTCACCATCACAATGCCATTAAGCTAGACTCGCAAAACACGGGCCGCAACAGAGACTTCCGGAGGGCACTCACCAGCTCAGTCCCACATACTGTGAAATGGCATTGACCAGCAAGACCCTTAAACTCAGGAACAGTTTCTCAGACTCAGTCAAAATGACATGGCCCTCCTCGTCACTAAAGTCCAAATGGAAGAGATACTCCTGTGGAATTGCTTTTATCTGATTTCATACTGAGGATTCTTTGAAGTTACATCATTTACATTTATTACGATTATTTACACTTTAAATTGCATTTAATTACTCAGGCTTCTTCCTCTCTGCACTTTGCTTACTAACATTAATTCTATTTGCTTAATAATAATAATAATAATAACAGCTGTTGTTGTTGTTGTTATTTTAACTCCATAAAACTGACAGATCCGTACATGGGTTTGTAAAATGCAGCTACTGTATTCAAATCTGTGGAGCTTCAGTCCTATTTTAAACCTCAGGGTTTCCAATGATCTCAAGTATGTTGTGCTGAATTACAGGTTAATGTGTATAAAATGATGCACAAGATCTAGATATTTTCCATTTGACATAATGCTGTGGCCATAAAAAGCATCCTGGGTTTGAATATTTCCCTAAATATAGGTGTGATGTAGCTTCAGTGAAGAGCTGCAACCAGCAGATACAGAATATGTATGAGACATTGTCCTACAATATTAAAAAAAAACTTTTTCTGACTGTGATCCAACTTAACGGAAAACTTAAGCGAAAAGTGAGATTTTAACCCTTTAAGCGCTGAATAAATTTTCAAGGAATTAAAAATGTAGTTATCCTGAGCTGTTGAAAACCTATCATGCGGCAACTTGTTTAAAAGAGCTCCCAAGGGAGCTCTTTTAAACAAGTTGCCGCATGATAGGTTTTCAACAGCATCTGGTTTTGATATCTTACACCATCGGGCAACTATAGTTGCCTCTGGCGCTCAAAGGGTGAAGGGATTGAAGTGCTTTTTTGGGTTGGCTCATGCAGGTCACTTCATAAATCTACTTTGGTTAGGAGAGTTTGATTCTCCTGAACAGCTTTTAAATGGGAGGGGATCTGCACCACCCCCCAAAGCCCACAGTCCCTAAATTCCCCCCTTTCCTACCAGCCCCCCCCTCCAGCCATCCAGGACCCCCCACAGGTGCCCATCCTGGTTGCCACCTGCGTCCCCGCGCTCCGCGCCTCGGCAGACCTGGCAGCCGTACTTCACCAGCAGGAGCCCTCGCGCCGAGCCATGGAGCACAGATCGCGTTTCACGCTCTGGGGCAGCTGTCGAAGGCCGAAACCTCGACCAAATTCCTGATTAATTCCCTCCCTGAGCATCGAACACCAGACGCAGACTGAGGAAGGTGCCTCAACCATAGACTGTATAAGAAGATGGACGCAGCACCCGGATCTGAAAAGTGAAGCCGATGCGGAAATCTCTTAAAATTGCATTCTGTTTAATGGCCAGCAGATGGCGACGTCGGTGGTTGCAGAAAGAAGTTCAATGCTATAGAAGTCTATGAAAATATGACCCTACTTTCCCACCTGATTTATTATTTCAATAATGATTTTCCACATTATTTTATGGTATCTATCACAAGTTTCAAATAGACTAGAATAAAGGATAAAGCCAGAACATGCTTTAGGAGAGGCTATCCTCTGGTCCTCGTCAGATACGGTCAGATCCACCTGCAGATCCACCCCTCGCTCCTCTCTGGATCTTCAATTAAACGCTCTCGTCCAATAGGAATCACATCCGGTTTCAAAATGACAAAATGGTGCTGTTCAAATGGCCAAAATCCAGGCTTCCTAAATGGTACGCTGAAACCAGTGGGTGACGTAACGGTTGCTTCGTCCATCTTTTTATACAGTCTATGGTTTCAACTTGAGCAAAGGATGCACAAGAGTCACAGAAGTATTGTTTAAGAAACAACAGGTGGGTGTGGCCCTTTCGTGCCAATGACCTCCCACCCGACCTTCCCCTTTACAAAACTATTGAATCAACTCGCAATAATTGGCTTCATCCCAATTCAAACCAATGGAAAATAATAATTTGTAGTAAGTCCTCTCAAAGGTGGTTTTTGAGGGCTGTTGGGTTGGCCCAATTGGTTAAGGTGCCACTTGTGGCGAGACGGAGGCCACTGTGGCCATCCAGGAGCTCTTCTATTGCTTGCTGAGCAAACTCATGTTCGGGCGTCCCCTGCCGTCATTCTGTGCGTGCGAGGCCCATAACCACAACTGAAAACAGGTGACAGCTAACAGGCACCCGTTTCAAAAAGAGAATCGCAAACCGTTTGCGCTCTCCTGAGATGACAGCATGAGTCGTGTACCGCCACGCTTGACCTCAGTTTGTTGATTGGACGTTCCAGATTCAGGTGGCACTGGAGATCCATCTATTATCTAAACCCCGTTTTCCTCGCTAGGGTCGTGGTGGAGCTGGAGCCTAGCACAGCGGACTATGGGCGAAAGGCAGGGACACACCCAAGGCAGCTCACCAATCTATAGCAGGGCGCACACACCATTCACACACCATTCACTAACACACTCAAATCTACAGGCAATTTAGCGCCTCCAACTAGCCTGATTAGCAGGTCTTTGGACTGTGGGAGGAAACCAGAGTACCTAGAGGAAACCCATACGAACACAGGGAGAACATGCTAACTCCACACAGAAAGGCCACAGGCCGTATTCGCACCCACAGCCTTCTTGCTGTTATACCGAAGAAATATAAATAAATAAATAAATAAATAAGGTATTTGCGATTCATCGTCGTGAGAAATTCCATAGTAATATTTGTATGAGGGTCGACTATTCAATAAGTACATTTAAATGAACTATTCTATATTTTTTGAACCGCAGTCAGCTTTATGACTCTTGTATTCCACTATACATGCCCTTTAACAACAGCTGATTTTCCACCAGCCTCTGAACACGTGCTTTACATGAGTGTCCCGTGTGCAGAGCATGACTTAATGAATGAGACCGAGGTTCTGCAATTACTGCTTACATCACAATAGCAGCGACACGCAGCTAAACATATACTGAAATGGCTAAGAGAGGGCGGGGCTGAAAATCTCGACAAATGAATCACTGGAGAACTGAGCCTCCATTATAAAGCAGGCGTGAGTATCGTGTGCTACTGTGTAGCACCATCTGCCCTGTGTACATGCAGGGAGGGTAACTTTGGGCCACGATCTGACGGCACTTTAGCACTTTAAAAGAGAGGTGAGCGGGAGTTCGATATACGGCTGCTTGCTGATTCGACGGTTTCCTTTAACAGTGTAAAATATTAAGATTCTCTGTAAAAAAAAAAAAAAAAACTGCACGAGAGTGTTTTCAATTTACCAAGCAAAGCTTGAGACATTTACTTATTTACCCTCCATACAGCTTCCCAAGGCATTTACTGAAAAGACTACAATGACTACAATGCAATGCACCAGCTA
Organism: Gymnothorax javanicus; assembly: GCA_029692085.1. Taxonomy (NCBI): domain Eukaryota; kingdom Metazoa; phylum Chordata; class Actinopteri; order Anguilliformes; family Muraenidae; genus Gymnothorax; species Gymnothorax javanicus. The sequence continues at coordinate 108,515,728 of CM056200.1, forward strand.
CTCCGACACTTCCCCCAAACCACCAGGAAGCTGTGCTGCCTGAGGCAGATTAGGCCTTCAGAGAGTAAACATTTATGCTGTAAACACAGACGCTACTGGAGAGCATTTGCAACCGCGAAGGGCATTACTCGACCACCGGAACGGACTGTCTGTGCTAGGCTTGACAGTGCAGACTGAAAGCTCCGAGGCAGGGGCCGTCATTTTCCACTCTATCGACTGAACGGCAATGGGAATTTGAGAGGCTAATGGCTACTAAAAACCGCAATACACCCAAATGACTTTTCCATTAAACAATTTGGCCACAGAGAGTTTTGCAGTGAACACTTCCTAAAGGCCACTCAGAAAAGACACCTTATTTCGGATCAACTAACTATTTTCTTTCAATCATTATATCACATCTTTGTAAATATTTTCAATTTAATACCAAGACAAATAACTTGAAAGATGTTAATTCATAAGCACTTTTGGTTTTACTTCCCAAGTGTGCCAATATAAGAGGAGGGCACACTATTGTGTGTAAGTCTCACAGAAATCAGGAGTTTAACTTTATCGGGTCTGTAATTCTCACACTTACATAATCTCCCTCACTGTCTTCACTCCTACTTTAAAAAAAAGTATTTTTCTGAAGAATGGGGATTAAAAAAATGCAATTTTGAAAATGATAGGTAAAACCATGCTCACACCTGCTCAGCATGACAGGAGGTTAGATGAAGATAACATTTGCAGGAAGACGTGAAAATAATAAGAATTATGAATAAAGTCAGAAGAGTCAGAGGCCAACATTATCAAATTTCCTCTGGCTACAAGGCCCTTAGTGATAACAGAGCTTACCAAAGCTCTTAATCATCTTCCAGGTAGTAGTTCATTGGAGAAACTCCAAGACTTAGCAGTAGAATATATAAAAACTGGACTGAGGAACTATGACATCAGCTATTGGCTTTCCTTGCGCTTGGTGGGAAGCGTTTCGACAGATACAAGTGTAGGTTCTGGGTGCCACCATTTTGTCAATTCAGAGCCAAAACAGTCATCAATTCTGAGTCGCCCACTAAGTATAGCTGAACACATCGGCACACAGGGAGACAATTAGACAGGGAAAAACATGTTGAGTGAACATTTTCTGGTAGGAAAAAAAAATGATTGACTCAGTATGTTAATGTAATAGCTACCATCGACATGAATTCAGAGCGGGCTGTCTCTTGTCTGTATCGGAGCTAGTCACAGTGGCAGCAGTGATAAATTTCTCTCAAGAGGACCCAGATATTAGAGTCATAACTGAAGTCTCACTGAGGCCGCGAGACAGTGGCCAGTAAAAGACTCCAGTCAAACACAAGCCTAAAATAAAAACTAAATGGTAAAAGCTCTCATTCCTGCTCAAAAGAAGAAATTTAGTGCTCTTGATTAGTCACAAACACCAGCGAAGACATTTGTCTAAAACACTAAGGTCTCTTATACCAAGTAAACTACAGTATGTAATTATGTATGAAAAGTGCCATCATTTCTATACAGTCAAACCACGATGAATAAATAAATGCCCTGTGATAAAAGCTGAATCTCCGCATATTAAGCACCACTGTGCACTGTATGAATACAAATCTAATTTGTAGGGTACAGAGCCCAGTGAAGAAAGGACTGTGGTTAAAATAATGATGTGGATTGGGATTGAAGCCCACACAGTATAACCTTGGAGAACTATAAGCCCATACTGCTGTAGCGTGACTGTAAGTTATATTTTAACTTCTTGGAACATGTGGTCTAGATGTCTCTAAATCACCACATCAGGTACAGTGATGCATATGAGCTTATGAAAATAGACATCTTCATTCTTTCAGTAGATAGGAAGGCTGTGCTGCACCTCAGAGATCCTACAGAGAGGACACGACGAGGGTGTGGGACTGTCCACTGACTGTAAAATGGCTCCGTTTACTGCTCCAGACTACATGGGCCAAGACAGCCCATGACATGCAGCAGGGCTGAGTGACGCAGCAGAGACACTACAGCAACATAAACTAAAATAAAGTCGGTCATCCACCTGAACCTGTGGATTTCAAGCGTGACCGTTCACTGGAATTCAGGGATACACAGTCGCAGCTGTTTGTAGGGCACAATGACTCATAGGGGTAAACACAGCAGGAAGAGAAAGAGACGAACAGAAGGCCTGGGTCGTCTTCTCACTGCCGAAGACATAAGACCCACTGACTGTTATTGGCTAACAGTGACATCATTGCCTGGAGCCACCTGACGGTAAGTAGAGGACTTTTTAATTGACGACTGTCGCCCTCCTGTGTTCCTTAGGCGCTATTGCCGCTGGTAGTGCTGCGAAGACCGTAATTTCCAACTCCGTGAGTGCTGCATTACCACACCCTATGCTGAAATCAAACTTACATTATTTTCGCAAAAACGAGCGGAGCCCTAACAGATAACACGAAATGAATACTTGTAACGAATTCAAAGCATTTTTTAGGAGAGTAATTCTTGTTGAATGATAGGATCACATGAGTTATAAAATATAGGCCATGGCAATAAAAGCGAAATCAAAGCCATCTTGAAGTGACGGTGGGAAAATAAGTAAACCACTCAGAAAACCCGGGATTGTGAAGGAAAAGCAGCACAACAGGATTATGGGACTCAAGGGCCGACGGGACCAACCTCGAAGACCTTTTCTATTCAGACGGTGATGCGATTTTTGGCTCAGTTCACGGGCGCATTTGATTTGAAAACGGTTAAAATGAGTCTTATGTAGACACCGTCAGAATTAATTTGAGTACATTCACTCTAATTCGGACTGCAGCCCTTTTACAACCCCATCTCCAAAAAAGTTGGGACGCTGAGTAAAATGTAAATAAAAACTGAATGCAATGACTTGCGAATCCTTTAAACCCTATAATTAATTGAAACAGCACAAAGACTCATAAGAAATGTTAAAACTGAGAAATTTTATTGATTTTTGAAACAATGTTTGTTCATTTAGAATTCATTGCCAGAAACAAATCAACTTTTTGGGAAACGGGGTTGTAATACAATGTCACAGTGCAAACACCATCTGGAAGGCATCCAACACTGGGGTGGGTGGGAGTCAGTAAATTCAATAGGAGGACCATAGACTGTGTAAAAACCATGAACCATGTCACTGTAACATCAACAATTAACTGTCCTTAAGCTCCCTGACAACCATTTCCACAGAGAGAAGAGCAGTTTCCAGGACTGCACAGTACGGACCTAGTCGTCCACAAAGCACATTCCATTGAGTGATTTTTCCATGACATTATTCCGCCACCCAAATAGTACCCAAACATAACTAACTGGCAGGCAGGGGGGGCAACTTGACCTACATACATTGTCTGTCCAAAAAAGTCACCGTTTGGATAAACAAATACTACGACTGGATCATTACTGCAGCGATTAATATGTTTCAGCTGGCAATAATTATTTTTACCCTAACTGATAAAGCTCGCAGATTCTCATTTCCAAAAAAAAATCATGTCGGAAGAGTTATCCCTTGGTGGCAGAAAAGATGTTACAGTGTTTCAGAAGGGGCAAATTATAGACCTGCATCAGGCAAATAAAACAATGAAAGAAGAAAATATGCCCGTGGAATCATTTTCACACACAAAGTGGCCACCACAGAGTCCTGACCTTAACCACACTTTAAGTTATTGCAAGGTGCTGGAGAAGATGACAGTGTGGTTCAACCACCTCGAGCAAAAAACTAATGCAACTCTGAAAATAAATGTTCTGATGTTGTATACTGTTGTCAAAACTAAGACACAATGGATATCCACTGTATTCAAAGCTAGAGGTTCCAACTAAATCTTTGGCTGTTTGACTTTTTCTTCTTGCCAGGCAGTGTATATTAAGTATGGCAAGTTGACCAAATATTGAGTATACAATTGAAGAGCTTCTTGCCTAAAGTGCTAAAGTTACATTTTCACACAGCATGAGGTAAGGAAAATGTCTTTAATAGCAACCAAAGTCCAGTGCCTCGATTTTCTCAAAATTGACCTTTTGTGACTTAAATACTTCTAGCACTGGGGTCTCCAATTTCTCATGGGAAAAAAAGATAGACTCTTTTTAACATTGAAGACCATTTGACTTGAATAGAGAACGGGGACTCTACAACTAACCCTGAAGGAGCTAGCCAGTTACATATTGCGACTACATGAGAAGATGAGCCATGAAAACAGACGGAGATTGTATACGCCCGCTTGAGGAGGGCGGAGAGCTAGCGAACGCGCAGGACGAGGGCGGTGTACCTTGCGGCTGGTGTAGTGGGCATGTTTACCCAACTTGCTGTTGAGGGCCTGCAGAAACATCTCGTCCGTCACCTTCCCCACGTTCATGCAGGCCTCGTCCAGCACGGAGAATATGCCCTTGTGTTGCTGCTCCACCAGGTCTACGATGATCTGGTTGTTGAAGTAGTCAATCTGTCACAGAGGTGGGGGGAGAAGCTGCAGTGAAACTAAAGTCAGCAGAGAACAGGACCAAACCCTGATCACCTGCGTGACAGTTATATAACCCATTCTTCCACTACCACTTCCTTGGTACATGTGTCTGTCTCCATGCTACATCACCTGACTTCCTAAAGGCTCGCTGGCAGAGAGCCCTGAAGGCAAACTTCTCCCAACAGCTGCATATCTGAGCATTTATATCATTAGTCAAATCTTTCATACACTGTACAGTGTTTTTCCTGGCTCAGAATGAGTTGGTGGTGATACTCGGTCATAGGCTCCTGCGCACACTCAAAATGTTGTTGAGCGGGGAGGGGTTGTTCGTGCTTTCTATTTTGTTGAGCCAAGGGGATAAATGCTTCTAATTCTGCTTTTCATTTTGTTGAGTGGGAGGGATAAGTGCTTCTCATTTCGCTTTTCATTTTGTTGAGCGGGGGGGATTACATACTTCTTATTTGTTTAGCGCGAGGGAGGGGTGCACATGCTTTTTTTTTTTTTAACCACAGGAGCATGGCACAACTATTGCACAAATTCCGCTTTCTTTTTTTTTTTTTCTTTCGCGCACGCACATGAGAATGAGATGTAGAAAATCGCATCGGGAGCTGCTGCCGGTAAGAAATTAGGCAGTGGCAGCCGCCACCAAATTCTCAATGCAGGAGCAAGTGTAGAAGCGAGCAAAGCTCACATACCCCCGCTCCCCATTTTTCGCTCAATAAACTTCAGTAGCAAAAGACAAATCAATGGAAATACAATATGCAGTCGTATATACAGGTCTATTACCAAAAATGCCAACTTGGGGAGTTTAGTTGATGTGTGTATGAAGTGTGATGAAGCTACCAAGCTAAGTTTGAGAGGTATGTATTCTATGAGCATCACATGGGCAATCATGTGTCCATGGTAATTGCAACAATATGATTACTGTAGAAAAAAATGATATATATATATTTGAAAATATACACCCAAAAGTGGCCAGTGAAACATTGTACATTTGAATTGACAAAAATTTGCAATCACTACTTAAAACGTAGATAATAGCACTATCAGTTTAAGCATATCTTAAAAATGAACAAAAGTTTAGGTACACATTCTCAGCTGTCATTACTTTGCTTTTTCCTTATTTTGAAACACATTCCAGAAAAAGAAGAAGAATGTATCAATAAATAATAATTTTAATTTAAAATAAATTTTTGGATTGTGTGATATCATGAACTAGAATGTGAAGTAGCTAGCCAGTGCAAATGAAAAACATCTTTCTGAAAAATGTTGCCACCTTTGAAACAAAACAAAATAGCAGTAAAATCTTACCTATGATGTAGAATGTTGAAGTCCGAGTGTCACAGCAAACGTTTGTATAAGTCACAAGGAAAATGTTAAAAACTTGAAAAGGTTGTGAAGTTATAACAAGTCTTTCTTCGCAGTACAATAGGAAATGAAAATAAAGTTGCAAATTTAGGCATGTTTTGGCCAATTTTCAGAAATGCCAATATAAGTGATTGTTGCATACTAAATTTAAAGGTTGCAAGTGTTATAGTTTTGTAGTTATTCTGGGGAAAATGAGTCTGAAAATGTGGTTGTTTTTGGTGTAAATCACAGAAATTTTGGGCACCAGTAATTGGAACCCACAAAAGAAAAATACCAGCATGAGGGTAAGATGTATACCAATTCTAAAGTTTGTAAGTGATACAGTGAGACAAAGTTCCAAATTTGGGCCGTTTTGTGGTGAAAATTGCAAAAATTTTGGGCACTTCAGAACTGAAACCCCTAAAGGCACAATGGCACCCTAAGGGTAATATCCATACCAAATTTGAAGTTTGCATGTGCTATAGTTTTTGACATATGCTCCGGAAACGAAACTAAGTCCAAAATTTGGGCCGTTTTGGGTGAAAATTTCAAAAATTTTGGGCACTTCAGAACTGAAACTCCCAAAAGGCACAATGGCACCCAAAAGGGTAATATCCATACCAAATTTGAAGTTTGTATGTGCTATAGTTTTGAGTTATGCTCGAAACTAATCTAAGTCCAAAATTTGGGCCGTTTTTGGTGAAAATTTCAAAAATTTTGGGCACTTCAGAACTGAAACCCCCAAAAGGCACAATGGCACCCTAAGGGTAATATCCATACCAAATTTGAAGTTTGTATGTGCTATAGTTTTTGAGTTATGCTCCGGAAACGAATCTAAGTCCAAAATTTGGGCGCGTTTTTGGTGAAAATTTCAAAAATTTTGGGCACTTCAGAACTGAAACCCCAAAAGGCACAATGGCACCCTAAGGGTAATATCCATACCAAATTTGAAGTTTGTATATGTGCTATAGTTTTTGAGTTGTGCTCCGGAAACTAATCTAAGTCCAAAATTTGGGCCGTTTTTTGGTGAAAATGGCAAAAATTTTGGGCACTTCAGACTGAAACCCCCAAAAGGCACAATGGCCCCAAAAAAGGCACAATGGGTAATATCCACACCAAATTTGAAGTTTGTATGTGCTATAGTTTTTGAGTTATGCTCCGGAAACGAATCTAAGTCCAAAAATTTGGGCCGTTTTTGGTGAAAATGTCAAAAATTTTGAGCACTTCAGAACTGAAACCCCCAAAAAGGCACAATGGCACCCTAAGGGTAATATCCATACCAAATTTGAAGTTTGTATGTGCTATAGTTTTTGAGTTATGCTCCGGAAACGAATCTAAGTCCAAAATTTGGGCCGTTTTTGGTGAAAATGTCAAAAATTTTGAGCACTTCAGAACTGAAACCCCCAAAAGGCACAATGGCACCCTAAGGGTAATATCCATACCAAATTTGAAGTTTGTATGTGCTATAGTTTTTGAGTTATGCTCCGGAAACGAATCTAAGTCCAAAATTTGGGCCGTTTTTGGTGAAAATGTCAAAAATTTTGGGCACTTTAGAACTGAAACCCCCTAAAGGCACAATGGCACCCTAAGGGTAATATCCATACCAAATTTGAAGTTTGTACGTGCTATAGTTTTTGAGTTATGCTCGAAACGAATCTAAGTCCAAAATTTGGGCCGTTTTTGGTGAAAATGTCAAAAATTTTGGGCACTTCAGAACTGAAACCCCCCAAAAGGCACAATGGCACCCTAAGGGTAATATCCATACCAAATTTGAAGTTTGTATGTGCTATAGTTTTTGAGTTATGCTCCGGAAACGAATCTAAGTCCAAAATTTGGGCCGTTTTTGGTGAAAATGTCAAAAATTTTGAGCACTTCAGAACTGAAACCCCCAAAAGGCACAATGGCACCCTAAGGGTAATATCCATACCAAATTTGAAGTTTGTATGTGCTATAGTTTTTGAGTTATGCTCGAAGCGAATCTAAGTCCAAAATTTGGGCCGTTTTTGGTGAAAATGTCAAAAATTTTGAGCACTTCAGAACTGAAACCCGTTTTTTGGTGAAAATGTCAAAAAGGCACAATGGCACCCTAAGGGTAATATCCATACCAAATTTGAAGTTTGTATGTGCTATAGTTTTTGAGTTATGCTCCGGAAACGAATCTAAGTCCAAAATTTGGGCGTTTTTGGTGAAAATGTCAAAAAATTTTGGGCACTTTAGAACTGAAACCCCTAAAAGGCACAATGGCACCCTAAGGGTAATATCCATACCAAATTTGAAGTTTATGCGTGCTATAGTTTTTGAGTTATGCTCCGAAACGAATCTAAGTCCAAAATTTGGGCCGTTTTTGGTGAAAAATTTCAAAAGTTTTGAGCACTTCAGAACTGAAACCCCAAAAGGAACAATGGCACCTAAGGGTAATATCCATACCAAATTTGAAGTTTGTATGTGCTATAGTTTTTGAGTTATACTCCTGAAACGAATCTAAGTCCAAAATTTGGGCCGTTTTTGGTGAAAATTTCAAAAATTTTGGGCACTTCAGAACTGAAACCCCCAAAAGGCACAATGGCACCCTAAGTGTGATATCCATACCAAATTTGAAGTTTATAGGTGGTATAGTTTTTGAGTTATGCTCCGGAAATGATTCCGGACGGACGCACGCACGCACAAATGCACGGACAGACGGACGGGCGGAGCGCTATATACCCCCCCACCCCCCGACTACGTCGTAGCGGGGGTATAAAAAACCCTGCTGTATATACCTCATCATTTTCAAATCAACACATAATTCATTTTACAGCCTTTTTAAAATGGTCAGACTCATTACTGCTGAGGGAAATCTAAGGCCGGACTCCCAAACCATGCCCAGGCCCTCTCTCATCAAAACTCCCACTTTGAGAAGTAGGAGTAGCAGAACATAGGCTTTGTGCAAAACAGGAAATGGAAGGGATGTAACAGGAAGTAAGCTTACATGCTTCCAGGGGATGCCTTCGCGCTGGTACTCCTCCTGCTCTTGTGTCAGCACCAGCTGGATAAAGAGCTGCTGCAGCTTCTCATTACAGTAGTTTATACAAAACTGCTCGAAGCTGAGAGAAAGAGCGAAATGGAGAGAGGGTGGGAAATGGAGAGAAATGAAGGAAGAGGAGAAAGGAAGAAGGAGAGAAAAAGGCATACACTTATTAAATAATGACATGAGCCAACTATCAACAAATTACCTTTGCATAAATAGTTGACAAAACATTGACCGCTGCTTTCAATAGTGAATGACAATAAATGACTAGTACAGTAAATGATATAGCTATTTTTACTGTACCATTACCAAAGCACATTTACCATAAAACTGCAGTAGTTTTCTTTCATCTTAGTTCATTGCATAATTTTGATATTACACTGGGTACATATCACTTTTGCGAAAATTTCATAGGCTGAGAGCGAGGGTAAAAAATTGCTGCGCGTTACATCATGCTGTTAATATTTTGTTAAACTGAATACCGAGTGTAACGTTAGTTACATTGGTATGGCTTTGCTCTGGAAAAAGCTAGCTAAGTGCCACTCTCATAGCTAAGTTAATGTTACTTAGCTAGCAAGCATGCAGTACCTTTCCATATCCATTATGTAACATTAGTTTGAAAGCTAGCTAGCTAGCAAGCAAATATTAGCCAGCTACTCAGTTGACTGTGAATTTGGAAACCATTGCTAGTTTGAACGAGAATGTCTGTGACTCACTGACTGACTGTGTAGCAGAGTGATGCAGTTGGCTCAATGCGAACATATATTGGGAATTACCATTGAGGCGCTAACGGAATTTATGTTTGTTTTCTATTTAATTCGTTATTCAGTCATGAGATAAACAGAATCTTGTAGTCTTGGTTGTCCAATAATAAAGTTATGAAACTCGTGGGGTAAATTTTGGGTTTGTTTCTCGGACTCGACTTGTTTTTATAATGTTCATATGAGATGACCACTGGCGTATGATCCTCAATGTATTTTACCTCAAAATTTTTTAGAACTGATGACAATGTTATTTGGTGATAGAACTGCAAATTTCAGAGTCTCTACCTGTTGTTCTGGAAGATCTCAAAGCCATAAATATCCAGCACGCCAATCACAGTGTTCTTCCCGTGGACTCTGGCATCATAGTTTTTCACCTCGATAACGTCATTAATGCGCCCCACAATCCAACAGAAGAGGCGATCGTAGATGGCCTGTGGGATATGAGAGCCTAAATGAAGGTCATGGAAGGTCATTCATTATTTTATGATTTTCAAGGACAGATTCAGGTCTTAGATACATCCACTCATGAAACATTTTTGTTTACGAGTCATTTTCACTTTGCAGCGTCATCAAGAAAAATGTAATTGGAGATCCCCGATATCACTTTGAACAGCTAAAAGCTGAAGCAGGTAATGAGCCAGGCAGGGATTGGTAGAAAAATGTATCCATTTCTGTGATATGAAGATGAAATGTCTAATTTGTGTCTTCCAGGTATTCCTTCTGCAATAGAGACAGTATATTAAGTCAAAAATGATCACAGCACTAATCAAAAAGAACAGGGTTTGTTTCTCTGGGGAAGATCATCACCTTCAGAAGATTTTTCAGCTTAATAATAAGAAAACTTATGGAGCCTCCCCTGGCATCAGCTGAGAAAAAAAGGCATCTGTACTCTTGGTATACAAACCCATGCTCAAAGTTTATTAAAAATGCTCTCAGATTCATGAGCAGTGCCCGCGGTTTGCAATGCCACCGACGAATTTGTAAACCATGCACATTAATTTTGAAATTTTTGGTTCATCGGTAATTCAAACAGTAGTTTGTAAAAATGCCAACCATATTGATCGATACAGACTTATTAACTTGTGAATGGTAATACTACTAAGTGAAATTGACAGGAAGTTATGGTGTTAATCACAGCCCAGCGTAACCTGTCACCGAACTGCATATATTATTTGAAGTGCAACTCAAAAAGAATGTCAATAAAAACCCAAGTTTTAATGGCTTATTCGGATGTGGCTACCTTCGCCAGTGCGTCGCGGCCGTAGCTAGCTTCCTCATCAGTGTGCTGCTTGTCTATGACATCACGACCGGTGGCCACCGTGCGGTACAGCAAGGCCTTCTCCACATTCTCCTGTTTGGTGGCCAGGAGATCGGCCAGCACGGACACAACCTTGCTGTTCTCGATCAGGGTCACGTCCCCATCAGTGCCAAACTTCAGGTTACCCTGCCGTTCACAACACGCTGTGATGTATCAGGGGATCTAGGAAGTGACTATATAGGGTTCACAGACTGGAATACTGGTTACTGCAGAGGACACTGAAGTCTATAGAGCCAAAAATCTACAAAACATTCCTCGATACACAGCATGTTCCTGGATGTACGCATTTACTGAGCTGAAAAAATGAATCAATACCTCTTTCAAACGAAGGACTCAAATTCTGTGGTTTTTAAAATATCACAAAGCACCTCAGCACACCGTTAATGATCAGTAATATATGACATTCTGAGAGATAAAGGTTCCATAAAATAATCTACCCATGATAACAATTATTACAGTTGAAGAAGCGACTCAGAATACCTATTGACTGATGAAATGAATAAATATAAATTATTTGCTAACGCTATTATATGGGCAGTTTAATTTAATGAAAATTAATTGGACTTCAGTGATAGATGGGAATATGATTCAAAGCAGCTATGAAAGAAATAATCACTTTATGTTAAATTATGTAGTGTGTTGCACAGGCTACATCTGTCAGATTAGGCAAATGGTAGAAAAGGTGTTGGGTAAACGACACGCACATGACCTATTAGAGGACAGAGAAGGGTGCAGACAGGGAGCAGACAGGTAATTGCTGTGGGTGGGCCAATTATTACCAGGTGCAGGATGGTGGCCAGGATCTTGTAGACTGTCTGGATTTCTTCGGTCATGAAGCCGATCACTTTCATGGCGTCGGCCACTGCTTTGAAATCTGCACTGTCGTTTATGGATGACTAAACCACGCAAAAAAACGGAGAACAACAAACAATCAATACATATGCAAAGTTAGGAACCGCTCTCAAATACTGTATCAAACATGGCCATCCTTTTGCTTCACTGACATCCTCATAATAATAATAATAATAATAATAATGATAATAAAAATAATAATTATTATTATTATTATGAGAGGGACAGAGCTCATCGCTGATAGAAACAAAAAATAAACAATAGTAATACGACCAATAATAGCACAATTTGTTGTTAACATCATCTTCATCACTATCAAGAGTATTAGGCCTACTACTTATAGACATTGTTGAGAAGAGTGTTGCAATACGAAAGAAAAAATCAAGCAAGCAAGATGTACTGAAGTGTTTATCGCCAGAGGGCAAGTTTTCAATTTTTCATTAAACCACCGGCAGTGTTTTCAAGGTGGAATACACCCAGATAATTAAGAAATAGCACACGCAGTGCTGTTCTGTCTCCGTCTGCTAGCGCCGTTATCCTCCTCCTCAGTCCTGTTTTTAAGTGGTTTCTATAGCTTCGTCTCGGACATCATCAGCAGCAGCACTGCTGTGTTTACCAGAGAAGATAATGACCTCAATAAAAAGCTCCTTAAACCACACAACAGAACATATCCCAGGAAACACTGAAGTCACCGGCCGTCACGCCAACACGCGGTTGAGGGTAGTCGACAAGCAAACACTGTTTATTGCAGTCTGAAGGTAGCAATCAACAACGTGAGATAATTCAGCAGTTAAGCCACCGCTGCGTACACGGCTGTTACTTTGTGTGGACTCTTGTTTTGCTCAGATGCTATGAGGATATTTTGGCACCAGTAGCTCGGAAGTGTACCACACTAGAAGCGATGTTTTTGCAAAAGTATTACACCATTGGCCAGTCAATGCTGCTTGCACTGTGCATTCATGAACTGTCTGTGTCAAGCCGGAGCATTCATATTTCCATCTCTGATACAGCACTGACAGCTGCACTTTAGCACTTCAGAAGTGTTTGGAGGAAATGGAAATGGTCTGTTTACCTGTGCTCTGAAGATAACTTCATTCCCTGATTCTGATATATAAGGACCTCACACTCTCCTCACAGAACCTATTGCGGCCAGGCAATACAATCAGGAATTTACATCACAAAACATTTCAAATTTAGGACGATTCACCAAACCGTTCGCAGTGTTGTGTCTCAGCAAAGACTTGTAAATATGTTGAGGTCATATTTCATCATTTCAAATGCAATCCATTCCTTACCATCTACCACCTGCCTCATGCTTTTATGATGCAGTTGTGATGCGTGTTTAAACAGCAGGTCCAAAAGCGAAAAAAAAAAAAAAAACTATGTGCAGAATTTAACCCTTTCCAGGGATACGCTGCAAATCTGCAACACCAAATTGCTAATTAGCAAATTTTTAGCACAAACATCATTTTCATATTTTTCACCTTTTTGGTCACACTACAGGACTTGTACCCTTGACAACTTGACCCTGTGTTGCATTTTTGCAATGTATAGTTCATCAGTAGTCCACTGGGTGGCAGAGCTGTGGCCTTTCCAATATGGCAGCCTCCATTTGAAAAGTTCTTCCAGTTTTTTACGCTCCCATTTCGGGTAAGTAATGCAAGAAAACCATGTCGAATTTAGGACAGGAGTCATAAGTCATTTTTTGAATGTTTACAGATACTACTCATGCCAATTTATGGATAAAAACTGAATTGATATTTTTTCTAGGGGTGGGCATATTTTGACATTGCAAATATGCAAGATCCCATAATGCATTGCATGCTGTGTAAAAGTCCAAAATAACATTATATTATGTTTTTATGTCCCCAAACAATGATTTTCACTAAATCTTAGATTTTTCTTCAGGCTATAACTTAAATGGTCCCCGAGAGGGTTAAAACAGGCTCTGGCCCAAATGTCAAAAATTCTAAAGAAGCAAGAGGCTCTACTCCAGCCTATGGTTGATATGTGTGCCAAGTTTTACATAAAAAAAAACAGATATATGGTTTTCAAGATGAGCTTCAGAAAAAGAAAAAAAATATATAGATAGAGAGACAGACAGAGCGATAGCTTTATCATCCCTTATTTATGCCAGAGAAACAAAAGGGATTTCTTGCGATTATCACAAATCCCATTTTTGAAATTAAGAAATAATGAGGGCCATGTTGTGAAATGTAGAATGGGCTCAATATTTACATTTACTGATAGCAACTGCTGGCGAAAGTTTCAGAATCAGGACATTAGCAACACCGTCATCCATCCACCACGGTATGAACTAAACTGGCCATAACATTAAACTCCAGAGCAGCTGAACCAGATATAAGATACTTCACACTGCAGGAGTAAAACCAGTTATCAGAAGCCCTTTGATCGATTTGCCATTTTGCTGTTTTGAAAGAATCTCAGTTACATGACATCAACTGACCCCTGCCACTGAATACCATCATTCCACTGTCCCCTGCCACTGAATACCATCATTTCACTGACCCCTGCCCCTGAATACCATCATTCCACTGACCCCTGCCACAGAATACCATCATTCCACTGACCCCTGCCACTGAATACCATCCTTTCGCTGACCCCTGCCACTGAATACCATCATTTCACTGACCCCTGCCACAGAATACCATCATTCCACTGACCCCTGCCACTGAATACCATCATTTCACTGGCCCCTGCCACAGAATACTATCATTCCACTGACCCCTGCCACAGAACACTATCATTCCACTGACCCCTGCCACTGAATACCATCATTTCACTGACCCCTGCCACTGAATACCATCATGGCACTGACCCCTGCCACTGAATACCATCATTTCACTGACCCCTGCCACTGAATACCATCATGGCACTGACCCCTGCCACTGAATACCATCATTTCACTGAACCCTGCCACTGAATACTATCATGGCACTGACCCCTGCCACTGAATACCATCATGGCACTGACCCCTGCCACTGAATACCATCATTTCACTGACCCCTGCCACTGAATACCATCATTTCACTGACCCCTGCCACTGAATACCATCATTCCACTGACCCCTGCCACTGAATACCATCATTCCACTGACCCCTGCCACTGAATACCATCATTTCACTGACCCTTGCCACTAAATACCATCCTTTCACTGACCCCTGCCACTGAATACCATCATTTCACTGACCCCTGCCACTGAATACCATCATTTCACTGACCCCTGCCACTGAATACCATCATTTCACTGACCCCTGCCACTGAATACCATCATTTCACTGACCCCTGCCACTGAATACCATCATTTCACTGACCCCTGCCACTGAATACCATCATTCCACTGACCCCTGCCACTGAATACCATCATTCCACTGACCCCTGCCACTGAATACCATCATTTCACTGACCCCTGCCACTGAATACCATCCTTTCACTGACCCCTGCCACTGAATACCATCATTTCACTGACCCCTGCCACTGAATACCATCATTCCACTGACCCCTGCCACTGAATACCATCATTTCACTGACCCCTGCCACTGAATACCATCATGGCACTGACCCCTGCCACTGAATACCATCATTTCACTGACCCCTGCCACTGAATACCATCATTTCACTGACCCCTGCCACTGAATACCATCATTTCACTGACCCCTGCCACTGAATACCATCATTTCACTGACCCCTGCCACTGAATACCATCATTCCACTGACCTCTTTAAAATGGTAAAATCCATTCATTCATATATTCATTCACTCCTTCGGTCATTCCAATTGGAACCTACCTTGATCTGCCCTCCGACCCGGATGTAGTTGTAGGTGGTGGGATCCCTCTGGACGTGCAGTGATCGCAGGAGGGACTCTGGACCCCCTTTCACCAGCTGAAAAAAAATTAAAGAGGTCAAGGAAAGCTAAATCAAAGCCCTAATTAAGATAATACAGCACAGCTAAAAGGAAACACTGTGACTTAATTAAGAGCAATAAACCTTATCAGGTCCTGGCGGTAATGAGCAGAGAGGGTCGGGAGATAATCTGGGTCAAACTCAAGGTCAGCATGGAGAAGAAACGACAGTCGAAAAAAGTAGGACACTAAAACATGATCACTGTGGGAAAACTAGCTAAAACAAACTGATTTCTAAGTGTGGATGAATGTACTCTGTTGTAAACCATTTATGAGCATGTGTCCATCTTTCTATCTTGATTTGGGTAATATCTGAGATGCATACAGCAGAAGTCCCAATATTGTGTCGATTGTTGAGTTTATCAGTTAATTTAACAGGGGCCATACGCAAAGCAAACACTAAGCCAGAGTTAGCAATTTTGCTAATTTACATCTGAAGTCCCTAGGCAGGCAGGTATTTAAAACTTTACGGTTCCATACAAAAATACAATACAGATGCATTTAGCAAAATTTACAAAAGTACATAACATATAAAACAACATCATAGAAATAAACATTAAATGTGTTCCACGTTGTAAATACATACTCACCTGGTAGAAGGAATGAAAGCTTCTTTCGCCTTCCTGCTGGAAAATAACTCTTGACTGAGAGTAGGACAGGAGTTAGAGAAGAAAAGGATAAAAACACAAATTTTTCTGGGTAAGCATTCCAGCTGACCTTGGTACAGGCATGTGGCTTTGGAAAAATGGTAGCCTTTATATTTACGCAAGCTCTACAGAGATGTTTTTTAACTAAATCAGGGCTAATTTGTCATACTGTTTGTATTTACAATGCAAGAATCCTGTAATGCAAGTTTCTTTTTGCATTAACCCAGGCATTAACCCAGGTACAGCAGCCTATAGGTTTTCAGTTAAATCCCAAATTACCAACCCAGATTCTTTGAATTAGCAGCTGAGGACAATCCGTAGCTTCTGAACACTATAAACTGTCTGAAGAAGTCTGTTAATCTCATTATGACTCTGAAATTCCTAATCAATCTCTCAAAATTACAAAATGTTAGCTTATTTCAAGTTGCCATGTGCCTGTCAAGTGAAATTTTCCGATCCCGCCGGCAAATCTAGAAATGAGTCAAAATTACCTTACCTCATTGGTAAATTTTTTTGCCTAACTGAGAAAAAAGGCCATGAATATAAGTGTTTTAAGTCTTAATACAAGATGACAATGCTTGTAAGATTAATTATTATTCATTTTTTTGTATTGAATGAGGTTGCATTGTTGATTCTCCAGTTGTGTTCCACTGGTGGGAGCAAAAAGCTATAAGATGGTAGAGCTTCAAGAGCAGGGTCGAACAACATTATCTGTAAACATCAATTTTCAGGCTCCTGGGTCCCCCCTACCTTCTCCAGTAGGTAGTTGTTGATGTGGCCCCCTATCGGATCCCCTTTAAAGTCAAAATTGATGTCCATGTACTTCCCGAAGCGGCTGGAGTTGTCGTTGCGGTTAGTCTTCGCATTCCCAAAGGCTTCCAGGACGCAGTTGGATTTCAAAAGCATGTTCTTCACCCTGAAAACAGGCTGACAATCAATTTAAGGCCAGACACTGTAATCTGCACCGACAGATTGCCATTTGTGGTTTAACTGCAAAAGCAGGCCCATAAAAACAATCAAATACATTGAATGCTGATTCAGTCTTCAGGAACACAGAATTAATCTTTTAAATCGATGTCATATTTCAAAATTTTCTTTGTTCTGAAGCATCCATTGAAGTTTGAATGGGAAAAAAAAACGTATGATAAAATGTGTAGCAAAAATAACTGAATTGACAGTACACAGCTTTCTCGCGAACTGTATGGACGCTTCCGTAATGCACGTTTCAGGGAAAGGGCGGATTTATATAAACTCTGAGACTGGCTGAGCACTAGTTTGTTGTACGACGTGATGTCACTTTGGGATGAAAAGGTTTATGCTTAATTTAAATCTAGCCACTGGGAAAGGAAAATCTTTAGATTTCTGAATCTGTTCAGAGAAAAGCAGTCATCTTCTGATATTTTGTGTATGTACACTGTCTACCTTCAAAGTCCAAAGAAAAGATAAGACAAAGAATCATCGACAAAGTGAATTGAGATATTCTCAGTGCCTGGCCTCCAACTTTTGGCGACCATGCTGTACATACAGCCGTTTCAGCAGTACTCTGTACTTTGAAAAACTACAGTCATTAAGTATTCACACATTAGCAGAATCTGACAAAAGCACACAGGGCTTGATAGAGCCAAGAATGAAGTCCGTATGTAGCGGAACAGCGACTGATTTTTTAGCAAAAAGGCCCTCCGCTGCGGTGAATTCATTTTTAAAACATACGAGTACGAGCCTATAGCAGACATCGCAAGCTTTAATATTTTGGTATACTATTTACAATAATTTTACGAGAACAATGCAAGAATTACCATCCTTTTCATACTTTTCACCGTCTAAAAATACTGCAATGCAGTTTGGAAATTTATTCTTAGCAGTGACCACATCCTAAAGCTGCTGACGATCGACACGAGTGATTTTGCACTCTATTTTATAGCGGGCAGATTGAAGCCTAGTCCCCCATCTGCTGCTCTGTTCTAGTCTGAGAGGAGCGTAAACACAAATATTATGCTTGGCTGTACATTCGCCATGCTGTGTGCCACCTCCGCTCCTGACATTTACAACTGCGTGGGAAAAACCGATGCAGGGTAGGACCATCTACGCTGCCAACCACTAGTTCCACATATATTCACAGAGACTATGAAGACAGAAACAAGCTGTGTTTGATTAAGATGCAACAGAAGGCTAGTAAGGTGGCGACTCTCCCTCTAAGGCCTTCAAATAACTAAATTGAGCTCTTTGAAAATTTGACTTTTACGGTTAACAAAACTGGCCGCGACAGTAATAGCAGTTCCTGAATGTCAAATCTCCGTAGAAGCAGAAGAAGACCACAGGCCATATGAGCCGTGCTTTATTTAGGATTGGAATGAACATTGACAGGACGGTAGACCTTAATGAATAGGACTAGGCAACCACACAGCAAATTCTAAAGTGCAAGGTAGGAGTCCATGTTTACAGTGAGCCTTTATCTGATCGATTCTACAGAGCCAGAACATTATTCCTGTGGTGTACATATTTATATTCATGGTATGTTTTCTACTAGTTCCCTTTCTGTCATGCAGTGCTGTAAGCCTGCAATATATATAAATCTGTTGTCTTACAAACAAGTGGACATGTGTATTGAAAAGATCGGCTGTTTTGTCAAGCTATTGTTACCATGGAAGTCTCTAGTCTTGTTCCTGTGTACAAACCTCCTTATGCCTGCAAGGACTCTTATCTTGTTCTCATGTCCGGTTCAGAGATAAAGTAAAGTAAATACAAGTAAAGTAGTTCACCCTGTAGACACTTGTAACAATGCTCATTTCACTTCCATTGTGCAAAAAGGGACTTCATTTTTGTCTTGCTTCCTTGCGTGTCTTAACTGCTTATATTATTTATAATAATAATCTGCATATTAATTCAATCTCAGTTTAGTGAAAAGCCAACATAGATTTTATCCATCAAAATTCATACTTCAAACCTGTTTGCCCCTTTGTAGACACAGCCTGTTTAAGCTGAAAAGACAGCGATCAATACTGAGGTAATATTCTGTTGACCCCTGATTAGAGTAAGAACATAATCAGGACGGGAAAAAGCCGCATAAAATAACAGTATAGAAACGGTAAAAGTTAAGCCTAGATTTGTGAATCTGATGATAAACCAAAAGGCACTTAGACAGTGCATTACCTCCACCATTTTAATATTCATTGGCAGAGGAATTATAACTGAACGTGAGTGTTGAACGAGTCTTGACAGTGCGATCTTTAGAAATTCTTCCGAATCCTGGATCAAGAATAGGAGTAAGATCTTCACCAAAATTTTATCACTTCCTTCTTATCACAGAATCTATCAACACACTAAATTTCATGAGCATCCATCCATAACCTTTGGAGATATTCCTTTGACTGACAAACAAACAGCAATGAAAACACGTTACCTCCTTATGGAGGTATAATAAGTACACTTAACCAAATTCTGCCATGACAGTTTTTTAAAGTGAGTGGATTAGCACTTATGGTCAGTACTGAATGAAGTCACACTGAATTGTTAGTCCCTTACCTCTCCACCTCCGCTCGCTGGTTGGGGTTGGTAATGGCTGCAATGTACTGCATTATATATTTACTCGCCTCAGTCTTCCCAGCTCCACTCTCACCTACAACGCAAGCACAGCGACACCATGGATGAAGCTGTGTAGTCATGGCGACAGGACTTCCTTATATTGCATTTGAAAGGACGCATCAATGCTATTTCCAGCAATAAGGATGCGTTAGAGCAATACTGTCGAGCAGTGCTCCCCTTAGGGTGTTCATAGAAGATAACAGATAGTTTTGTTTGGTTTACGTCAGGCAATTTAACCGTGACTTTCTCATCACAACAAAAAAATACGCCTTTCCGGCACACTCAGCCCAGTTTGGACTGTCCAATCACTTATGCACTCACTCACAGTGCAATCTCTTATAACGTGGCAAACACACTCCTCTTAAGTACTGTAGGTTGACATAGGTGGTGGGGTCCTTCCGTTACAATAGGTCATGCATCAGTAGCTGTGCTAACACCCCAAACCCATAATCCATCATACAAACCAAACTTCTGTCAGAGGATTGAAATTTACATTCACTTTTATTAAGAAGACAGTGAGTATATGATCCATCTATCAGGGTTTTAAGAGAATATCTGTAAGTGATTGTAAATAATTCCAGAATAGTAGACAGAATAGTTCTGAAGACTGGGTGACAGTTTGCATTTCTGAGCACATAATCCATCCAGGAACTAGAGCAGAGCATTAACATAATGAGCTGCCCAGCAACTCATTCACATTTTTCTGTGGAAATTTTGGAATTACGAATGGTCAGACATTGTAATGTATTTGATATATGTTAACTTATAATGATGACTTTGCACGTCTAATTTTCTGCTGAACAGCAGCAGAACCCAGAACTGTACACAATAATATGAGTCTAGAATCATCTTTTTTTTTTACATCACAAAATGAGGAAAACCTGAGGTGTTCGTTCCACCGCTAGAGGGCGCATCAAGCGTAATGTGTCCACTCCTGGAAACTGAAAATGTTTCCTTCCTGCAAGTTTCAGTCCTGTCAATCCCACTCAAAATAAATTCCCACAAAAATTTTCACCGACTTTGAATAAGTTATCCCTGTTCCATGGAATGAACTACAACGTATTTTTATACAGACAGAAGTGAAAACAACTGGGAACAATTACTGCTCACTTTAGATTGTTTTTATTTGACAAATTGTGGAATGGTATTGGTGGGGGCTGGAGCACAATCAGAACATGGGAAGATGTTTTTTTCCTTTACAATCAAATATGGAACTGTGGAACCTCAAAACAAAACAATATTTCAGCCATCAATATGATGGCTCCTGGCGTAAATAAATGGTGTTGGGCGTTCAATACATGCCACCCACCAACAGGCATTTATTTACAAGTGGTCATTCTGAATTAGCATATTATTTACATAGAGCTTCACACTCTGTCCCATCATCCTTTCCACAGCAAAGGAAGAGGAAGTGGCCATGGCAATCTGTAGTTTTTAATGTGGTCGATTTCTGAGTGCAGGTGGCATTGTAATTGACGATACAACAACAATGATAAACATGCAGAGCTTGAGATGAAATATTATCATGATACAACTTTTTTTATTTTGAGTATGTTACAAAAACACTAACATGTGGAAAAAACATAAAATTTCATTTTCTTAGGAGCTTGGAACAGACTCTTCAAACCAGTTGACATGTTTTTCAGTAATTCCCAGATGTGTACTATATCTGAATTATATACCCTCATAAGACGTTTCCAGACTTTTCCGTCACACGAGCCAATGTAAGCAGTGAGCATACTCCACACCACATTCATAGGCCAAGTGGTCCTCCCAATGTACAGACCCATAGCCTCCATATTTCATATTTCTGTCATAAAAAAACGTCCAAAAACCAGCATCTCTTATCCACCATAGCAATATCAACAACAATCCATAAATTTTTGGCCGACAAAACATGAGGGTGCACTGCATTGCAACATTTCTACTCATTCAAGTTTCAACCTCAATTCCACAAGAACTGGGACAATATCCCCTCTTCTCATTTCAGATTGAACAACCTCAATTCCTTTTCTGCCTCCTCTCCTCACCTCCTCGTACCTCCCCCCTGAGATGTAAGCAGAGGAGGTAAGGAAGAGGATCAAGGGGAGATGAGTTGAAGCGATGAGCATTTAACAAAATGAGACACCTGTGCTTCAGAGCTGTCATTTTAAAACGTCAGTTAAACACAATGCGCACTGCAGCTACATCATCTTTCAACTGTTCTCCCATAGCCTGCCACTGTATTTACTGATCTCTGTCAGATCAGCATAACCGTATTCATGAAAACTTATACCTTCCATTCAATTCACAACAGTGTTGCAGCTGTGTGTTTCACCTCTTTTATTTGTCACAGGCGCAAAAAAGCCTTCCGCGAAGGATATGCCTGTGCGTCATCACTCATAGCACCTCCAGCAAGTCTCCTCTCTCCAAACTCCTCTCTCCTCCAGAATCATTTTAGGAATTGAGACATCCTTCAAGATGGCCATCCGGGTAACAGGCAGGAGGAGAGAGGAGAGAGGAGACCAGGAGGCATAAAATGGAGAAATGAGAAGAGCCTGAAGTAAAATGTAAATAAAAACATAATTAAGTGATTTGCAATGGGGACCCGCCCGATATCTAAAAATAGCCTGCATGTAAGGTGAACATCATTCTCCGAACCCAGAAGTCGGGCAAGCGAACAACAGGAGGCAATATGCCGAGTTAGAAAAAGTAGATTTTGGGCGCCCCGGTGGCTCATCAGTCTAAGTGCGCATACCATAAAGGCTGTGTCCTTCCCGCAGCGACCTGGGTTCGAATCCGGCTCGGGTCATTTGCTGCATGTCTTCCCCCATTCTTCTCCCCAACCTTCCTGACTCTCTACACTGTATAACTATTGAATAAAGGGAAAATTCCCAAAAAAATAATCTTAAAAAAAAAAAAAGTAGGTTTTAGGCGATTTTATCAAGTTTTATTTTAGATCTAACTTGTGTTGACAATGGGGACCTGGGGTGCGTTTCCCAAAATGATAGTTTTTTATCTATGCTAGCAACTTACGTAGTTCATCCATTCAGTGTCAATGGCTTCAACTATGTAAGTTCACACCTGTTCTTTCGAGAAATGCAATCCTGGCTCGGTAGAGCAGACCGGGCAATAGCAACAATGGCTCTGAAAAAATTCACTTCACCATCGACAGCTAACGGGGAAACACAGATAAGGGGCAGTCCAGATAACACAAACCGCGACAATAACAACCCCTTTTTCGTTTTGCGCTTAGCCAGCAACAGAAATGCAAAAGCAATGTGTTCAATGCTCGAATCGTGGCAGGATAATGGGGAGACTTCGTATTCATACTTTAATTTGTGACCCCTGTGACAGGTTTGTAACGGCAAGCTAGCTTGGTAACAGTTCGTTAACCTACTTGATAATACACTAGTTGTATGATTCTATGCTAAAATTTGAAGTTATTCCACCTATGTTGTTAGGATTTTCTTTTGCAGCGGCTGGGATTCATTTGTCCGGTATTGTTCATTTTGGTTCGAAAGTAGGCATTTTTAGATCACAAATGTGATGCGAAACCGCTTATTTCAAACCTAGCAGGGTATGTAAAATATGTTGATGTTCGAGAATAATGCTAGGTAAGGGAACAAAGCTTTTGAAGACTACTAAAGGAGTTTTGTACACCTATCGCTGCTGGTGGGTCTACACACATATCAGAAGGCAGCAGGTTAACCAGGTTACCTGGGCGTAAGTCGCAGCCTGGGACGAGGGAGAAATGGAGGAGTGTGACTAAATTTACCGCTCGTCATTCGCTCATTCATTTACTGTAATCAGTTAATATTCATCGATATATGCCTCGGGAGGAGTAATTCTATTTTTAAACTGCCTTTGAGCACACATTTCTGATTCATTCCATGGAGAAATAACGAATAACAAGCAGTTTAGTGCGTCTCGTTTTCAATGGTTCTCTATGGCAGATGCCAGATGCTTGCCCGACATCTGCATCACGTGACGATTATCATGTATTTCGTGAGGTCATCCGGGCGGGTCCCCATTCATCTTTCACCCGCAGTTACTTGAAAACAGCACAAAGAAAAATATTCAATTTATCACCTTTTCAACTTTATTGATTTTTGTAAGTAAACACGAATTCTGATTGATTCTTGTAACACTTTCCAAAACAAACGACACAGTGGAATGGAAAGACTGGAAACAGTGTGGAATCTTCCGGAAAACACCCATTTGGAACTTTCCAGCAGTGAACAGGTGAATAAGTATCAGCTGATTCAAATATGAACAGGTATATAATGAGCAGTTACAACAGGCATCATCATTTACCAGCAAGATGGTTTGAGGCTGGAGCGTGTTTAGGGTCTGGCTACAGGGCTATAGCCCGGGGTTTTTTTTTTTTAAAAAAAAAATAAGACAAGTATGAACTTTGAGCTCTTGCAACCACTGAGTCTTCAGCCTATATTGCAATTTATTCGCGGCGTGCGTTAGAAAGTTACCGTAGTTATGTGGACGCTTATGTGTCTGTTTCGTTCTCAGAAAACCCTCTCTCTTCCACCCGTATATATGTCTATGTTTGCACCCACAAAGTTCATGATGCCTGAAACGTGGCATTTGGGAGCTAGTTAGTGGCGCAGCCAAAAAAAAAAAAAAAAAAAGGATCTGAGAAAAGCATAAAACGATAAAGGTAACGTTTACTTATTAGATATAAGCCTTCCATTGTTGATAAAAATTAATACATCATCTCATTTGCATCTGGCAAAGTGAACAGTGAACCTTTTCTCGTCATGGCTAGCTATGACTAAATGAGCTAGCTTGATCAACCACATAGGTGTACTCTAACATTAGAGAGTTTTCATAGCTTAACGTTGACAAACTGATTTTAAAAACTTGGGATACTGCAACGGATTTAACCGATTTTCAATATTTACGTGCACACAGCAGTCGATTCTGCTAATATACCTCTTTTGGAAGTGCGTGGCTTTGACGAATTGTTAGTGTGTACGATTAAAACATTCAAAGTCGGTTTAACCCATTCGTGAAATCTGTCGTTATGTCGGTCGTGTACCACGTTTTTAAATTCAGTTAATTGGTAAGAACTTTGTGGCGGACACTTGGCTTTGATCAGTGATAGGGACGGCAAACTTTGCAGTAAATCTCATTTTGATGTTTGAAGTCACAAAATTAGAATACGGGATAAAGTTAATTAAATGTCTTATTGAAATAAAGATCCACTTAGGAATGAAATGAGCGAGTATGCTATAAAGTTTTAAAGGGATAGATTCTTTTAAAGAGAACAAAAATGAGACCCACAATTGGCAAAAGTTAGTCCCAGAATAGTTTTTCTGCCTCAGCATTACATGCCCTCTAATGCCACTTGCCTTTCAAACACATCACAGACTTGGCATTTTTTTCATTTCAATTTACAATAAGGTGTACAATTTGAGTTGTTACCAGGGAAAAATAAGGAAGAAATTGGGAATTTACTGCTTGTAAACCATTAGTTAAATGGAAATTATTGAGGAACTCCTAGTCACCTTCAAAAAGTAGCTAATGATTATTATTTGAGGAACAGAAAAGGAACTAACTGGCAGAACACCATTAGTTAACAGGCAGTTCTTGAGTAACTCCCAATCAAATTTTATAGATCAGCTAACTATTTATTCCTTATTTGCTCTTCAATTAACTAATCATTGTTTAAAAATCTGATTAGAGTGACTCAAGAACTGCTAATTGTGGTTCACGGGCAGTTAGTTCCTCATTAGTTCCTAATTTTCCCCTGGTAACTAGTCAAATTTTGAACACCTTTCTATGATCTATGAAATGTTACAGATGATTCACTGTTGAGCTGAAGAAGTCACTGAGAGTATTGTGGCTGAATTGATAAAATCTAGCATGTAAGTTATAGTAGCTGATGAGGCCAGGGAAAATAATTTAGAATAACTGTCAGTTTATGTGCGCTATGTCTCTCAAAAAGATGTTGATGTTAATGAACATTTTTTGGCTTTAAATGATTTGGCAGGGCTTTAATACAGACACTATAGCAGGGTCATGAGAGCGTATATTAAAAAGACATGGAATCATCATGGCATTTTTCATTTAATGTTTATGTGCAGTACTGTATCCAATATCACATGGTTTTTGCATTAGTCACTTCTTTGAAATGTGAAATTTTAGGCCAATACACTTAATTTGATTTAATCCAGGTGTGAGACTTCATTATACTGTTGAAAACTGACTTAATTCCAATCTGCACCGAATCAAGTCCTGTCTTTGGGGCTCAGCCCCTGGTGTTTCAAGTGTCTACACACGCCCCTAGTTTGAGGTTCGCCATTTTTACATGACTGCATGAACAGTCAAACAGTTCAATAACAACCTTTCTCACCGTGGGATTTCTTGGAAATTAGGGATTTCACCAAGGACAGTCCATAAAATAGTAAAAAGATACCGAGAACTCCAAGATATCAGAGTAATTTCTGTGCATAAAAGAAAAGGCCGAATACCAGTATTGGATGTGTGTGACCTTTGAACCCTCAGAGGGCACGGAATTAAGAAACAACATATACTCTGAAATGGACACACAGTACGTAACCACACGGGCTGTAAATACTTCAGAGGAGCGGTGTCAGTGAACTCTGTTTGTAGCAGCTGTAAAAGGCAGCATCTGTCATGATCTGGGGCTGCATTACTGCCCTCCAGATAGGCAGCCTGCACATGTGTGAAGGCACGATTGAAGCAGAGGGGTACACACGCAGTTTGGAACAACATATGCTTCCTTCCAGATGTCCTCTTCTGCAAGGGCGCCCCTGCTTATTCCAGCAGAACAACGTCAAGCCAAACTCCCAACCCATTACAACAGTGTGGCCTTGTAGTCACAGACTGCAGGTACTAAACTGGCCTGCATGTCTCTCATTGAGAGCATGTGCTGTATTATGAAATTGTAAATACAACAATAGAGACCCCGGGTCGACGGACTGCAGTCCTGCATCAGGCTGGAATAGGAACAAATTCCGCTTTGGCAACTCCAACAATTAGAGTTCTCAGTTCCAAAATAACTACTGAGTGTTATTAAAAGAAGAGCTGATGTTACAGAGTGGTGAGAATGCACCTATTCCAACTTCAGAGGAATGAGTCGCACACAGAACATTTCAAAATGACTATTATCAAGTTAATGAGCTAAAACATTGCTTATTTTTTGCCTTTGTAATTTATTTCCGATAGAATACTGGCTAAAGGAATTTGAAAATTACTGCTTACTGCTTACTGTATTTATTTACATTTCACACATTGTCCCAATTCTTCTCAAATTAAGGTTGTATTTTTGTAAACAAGTTGAATAAATAAGAACATTAAAAACCTGGGGAAATTATGATCACTTAGGCATTCCAATTACAGGACTGTCTAAATGATAGCTCAACCTTTTAGTACAGCATATTTTGTATCTGATTGTCTAATTGAATAAGCGTTGAACTTAACGCGATTGAACCATCTCTAACACTCGGTTGCGGCAAGTTATGTTGACAAAATCCAATCAGTTAAGTTCAACACATCTACCAAGTAGATCGGTGACTCAAAATGTGCTCTAATAAAAGGTCGACAGGGCAGTTAATAGGTTTGAGTGTGTGCTTGAGACCAGTGCTTTCTCCGTCCCCAGCCTCACCTGAGATGACGATGCAGGTGTCCTTGTTCCTCCTCTTCATGGCTTTATAAGCGGCGTCGGCGATGGCGAACAGGTGCGGGGGTCGCTCGTACAGCTCTCGGCCCTTGTACTGCTCGATGGTGTCGCGTCCGTAGATGTTCATGGCCCGATACGGGTTCACCGAAACCACCACCTCTCCGATGTAGGTGTAGATCCGGCCCTTTTCAAACCTACGGGCAAGTCAGAGGGGAGACAGTTAGACTTTAATTTCTGAATGGCCATGAATGTGACATTTCATCAATTACCATTGCAATAACCTTAGAGAGAGCCACCTAAGTCATGCTATAAAAAGAGGTGAGTTTTTTTTTTACTTTGAAATGGTGGAAAAGCATCAGCTGAAGCATCAGGTAATCAACACAAACCCAGAACTTAGAGACACACCTTGTCCTGGGGGGTAATTTCTGCCTCCAAAAAAAAAATCTATAAATTTGCCTCTTTACCTCAAGGTTGCCTTTTTTCATTAATTAATTAATTAAAGTCCGCACACTGAAGGCCAATGCTCCCCAAGAAATTTATTCAACTTGTCAACGTTTCGATCAGAGTCATCATCCTGATGAGGATAGTTCTGATCGAAACGTCGACAAGTTGAATAAATTTCTTGGGGAGCACTGGCCTTCAGTGTGCGAACTTTAATTATTTAATTCGCAGATTTTTGGATTGTCCTGCACCTGTATTCGAGTGGATGTGCATGCTCTATCTTCTTTATTTTATGCCTTTTTTCATTTACCTGGTCTATTTATTTTATTTCAACCCACTTTATTTTCTATATATGCACTCATCCTGCCATTTTCTGAAGATATATTTACCCACCAATTCCACATGCAAGAGAATAGCAAAATGAACACGGTGTTACCAGGTAACAATAAAGGCATCAATGGTGGCTCACAGGGACCACAGATTGGTTGAACTATCCGTGGTCATAATATTGCTGTTGATTTTTAGCCTTTCAGAAGAAAGATGCTTCCTTATAAGAGGGAACATTCATGTTGACATTCATAAAGCCTACATCTTTAATGATGGACCTGAAGTCAAAATGAACTCTTGAGCACATGATAGTGCAATGTTTAAGTATGTTGTAGCCGCTGCTGGTTTTTTGGGGTGACACACCAGTGATTCAGATAACAGCCCAACAAATAAAACAATTTGCTTTCATCCTCACTGAAACCCCAGACTGCCCTTTCCTTTTTAGCAACAAACTGGATTATATCAAGACGATTTATAATGATGTGGAAAGGTTCACCATGATGAGAAACGTGAACTAAAAATATGTCATGTGACAGAAGCCCTTTCCACACATGACTATGCTTGCTACAGTATCAAGAGCCCATTTTCTGAGTAAAGTGTTCCACTAATTTGCCACAATGGAGTCAAATAAGATTAATGAAGATAATTTTCCATGGCTAGAATTATTATAGTTATCCTGCTTGGATTCAGATGATAGTTATCTTGTTTAGCTAAATCTGCAAGCCCATACAACCCCAATTCCATGCATATAATGAATAATGCCAATAAAATAAAAAAGACGTGATTATATTGAATATATTTAAAAGACCACAACAACCCACTATTTAACACTTCAACTTGTGAATCCAATTGTTCATTTAAGAAACACGCTTATATCAAAACTGATGACTGCAACAGACTGCAAAAAAGTGGACGCAGCAGCAATTTAGGACCAATGATGATGCGTAGCTACAGTTATTAGATGATATGAAACTGCTGTCGTTAAACAGATAGCTAATAGTGCAAAAGCAGCGCCCAAAAAGGCCTTGTCCCTCAAGAGCAAAGATGGGCCAAGGCTCACCAACTTGCCAACAGAAGCTTATAACAAGCACATAATCCATCAATCTGAGAAAAATGTTCCCCAAAAACAAATCAGTTAAACATTGACCATTTCAACCTATAAAGAGTGTAATAGAAAAGATGGAAGGAATTCAGTTGAATCTCGTAAAGGGTAAGGCCGAAAACCACCTCTGAATGCACGTGATTTTCGATCAGCGGTGAACTGGCCAAAATGAGTAGCAGGAGCGGTGGTTGGCATAAGAGTTGGGCCGGTGCAACAGGGACTTTTTGAAACAAAAACAAAAAATAAAATCATGTTTTATTCATGTGTAATTGATCCAAGCAATGTTGTGGGTTCCATGTTGAGCGGGCCTAGATACCACAATCAGCCCATACACTGAAGGCCCTATGTGCAACTTTCAGAAATTCCCAGTTATTACTGACACTGGGTGAACTGTAGTCAGCATTCTGTTGCTAGCGCTCGCACTCACACTCGCACACAGGACTTAACATAATATAGATGAAGTAGCTGGCTAAGTAAAGCTACAAAGTTAGTGTACTGTCTATAAACACTGGATTCATACACTTAAACATCGACCGCAAGCGATGTTGAAGTAATCCATTCTCAGGAGTTGTTGCTGTAGCATGATACATTGACTGCATTTATATGATAAATTGAAGTTAGCTAGCTAACCAGCTTTATCAATCACTGTTTGTCTAGCATTTACTATGAGACTCAGCAATGTTAGCAACTCAGCCGAACTACATTTTCCCGATAATAATGCAAACGTTTCATGAACAAAAAAGAATACCATAAATTAGATGTTTCCCCACTTCATTATTAATGTGACAGACAATACTCTTACAATGCTAAATCTATGCGCTAATGTTTCACCATAAACAAATAGACCTTTTTTTATTTTCAGCTAATGTTTATGCACTGAATGGGTGTGCCAGACGGTTGAGAAAATGATAATTGAATCCTAAACTAACGTCAGTGATAAGCAGATGATAGCAGTGGGATAAGAAATGCTGGACTGGAGATTATGCACATAAAGTGTAGCCACAAAGTAGTGTAATGTAACAGGTTGTGAAGAATAGACTTTTTTGGGATTATCCTGGAATATAGTCTAAGTATTCAGCATTTCATGTATCGCAGCAGGTTTACTTGCTGTATCATTACAGCTTACCACTGTCTATTTCACTGTTACTCTTTTGTTGACGTTAGTGGACTCTATTTCTAAGTTAATGACGTTAGCTAGTGTTGCACACTAGCTACTAGAGGGGAGTGAACAGAGGCAGGCAAAGCTCTTGGAAGCAAGCATAAACGTTACATCTTTTAGATATTTGCGAAAAATCCAGCCCTACACCTCACACAGAAATCAGACCAGAGGCAGTAACAGGCAACAGAAAAAGTTGGTAAAGGTCTCTTTTTTATGTCAAGTTACAGTTCGGTCATACATTGGGAATAGAAAACGATTAATAAGTAAAATAGTTGCAAATAGCAACAAATCTAAAGGAGGAGAAATTGAGCCTATTAAATCCCTCTTTTTGGTATCAACAAACCACCACAGATCAAACCTCCCTCAAGGTGGTGACAATCATTCATGCCTCGTGCAGATTCAGGCAAAGGGCACACTAAAAAAAAATAAAATAAAATAATTTGTGCCCTTGGACACGGATGCCCCCGCCGCTGAGAGTTTGTGAAGCCCCTAAGATTGTGAAATTATCCAATTTTGTCAAACAAAGAATGAGATGCACACCATCGATCTATCTAGAAAGCATTTGCCAAAGCTGGTTGAATTCTGCCCCGTAGTTTTGGAGGAAAAGCGGATAGACTACATTTTGCATGTGCGAAGGGACAGACATACGGACGGACAAGGGTAACTCTATATGCCCCTGCCATATGTGGCGGGGTCTTTAAAAATAAATAAATAAATAACGACACAGTGAAGTCCTATGTGCTGGCTTTGAATGTGTGAGGAGGGGTATTTGCCAAGCATGGACAGTTGAACCTCCATCGTCGGCCAAATTTCCAGTCCCTCTGGTGGCTGCAAATGGAGCCCAGCCGATTACAGCTGTACCGAGCCCCTTCAATGCGCTCCAGGCCCCCTGCCTCATTTCCTTCCTTCCTCCAAGAGGACTGGCCTCTCTTGAGAAGAAAGCGCCCATTCAATTCCCTTCCTTCTCTCCCTCCCTACCTCTGACCTTCTCCACAGCACGTTTGATCGAACCTGCTCCTGGAACACATTAGATTTGAAGAGCAGCAGCCTAATCATTCCTGCTCAGCACAAACGACAGTGCACATCATGTTTGTTCAGGGGTGCGATTCCCGAAAGCACAGATGCTGACTTACATAGTTGGAACCCTTGACTGTGAATGGACGAACTGCATAAGATGCTAACTTAGTTTGCAACTGTGGTTTTGGGAAAATTACAGTGTTCAGCATCCATTCCAGGACAAGAGTATGCGCAATTTCCACAACTCAAAAGCAATTCAAAACACTGTTTTGTTCAGAGCAGCTTCAAAGTTCATTATCCTTTTTCTGGGGCAATTACAGTGGTTGGAGCAATTATGATGCTTATTATTCAAATCCAAAGCAGCTAGGATGCCAATTTTTCACGCTTAGATCAGCTAAAATGCATTTTCTCTGCACATCAGCCCATCTATGACCTTAGGCATCTTGGAAAATGTAATTCCTCCATTAATGTACTTGTGAACTTGAATACAGAGGCTCTCAGTAGGCATCCAACATTATTTTGCACAGTCAGAATAACAAGTCAGCAAACAGGGAGAGATTCTTCAAACAAGCTACATCTGCCCAAAACCAGGTCACAGTACCACAATGAGGCAAGCTCTATTCCTCATACACGCATTCATCCACTAAAATCACAACAGCTGCAACCATTGGATCAACTACAGTGCATTAGTGGTGCCTTTATCAATCCTGTGTTTCAAAGGGATCGATGAGCGCTCTGGGCCCCGTTGACGTAGTCAGGAGTATAGTTTGTAATCCTGATGACAATGGATATGTCAACTGTTCCTGACTGAATGAGTTTTCAGCTTTTAGGATTTTTTTTTTTTACCCTTAGAAAATACAATAATTTGTGTAAGAACTCCCTTAGCTTGCAGTTACCAGTGGTGATTGTTACATCATCATTAAAAAGATTCAGTTAAAAATGTAATTTCTGTACATATGGGATCTTTCACCCTGCAGGATTAAATATCTGAGGTACTGGGAAAATGGCATGCTAGCTGTCATATTACACACCAAGGGCTTTTAGACTGATTTTACAGAAACACACGGGGAGCATTATAATTTTCACCGGTGAGCCACATACGGAAAGGCGTAGGATATTAATGGCCTCAGTTCACACAGAGCCTTCTAGCCGACTGCAGTCTCGAAATGACAGCCCTAAACCGACACCATCGAGACCATGCCTGAACTCAGCTTCGCGGTCAGAAATTCCACAGCCCTGAGCAAATACCCGTGACCACGCCGGACGAAGCAGACAACCCTGCCTTTATTGATCAGGAAGTCAGCACAGGCAGGATTTGTGCCGTGTGGGGGAAACGTTTCCAGGAAAAAGGTCTCGCATACAGGTGCAAGTTCACCATGACCTCCTCACCCAAAACAAACTAACCTCAGAGCCATTACGCCGATGCTTCATTTCCATTCCAAATGAAAAGCAACTATGAAAGGACGCCATGATTTACTGAATAGCCTGAAGTGATTTTAATGGTTCTTAAGTGCTGACAAATTTCCTGTCACTTCAGTTCTTCACATTTATATGAGTAAGCAAGCCCGTTTAATGAATGCAAGGCAGCATAAATTTAAAACATCAGAGAGGCAAATCTGAAGGGCAATAGCCTATATTTACTGAGAAATACAGAGCTGTGTAGAAGTTCGAGACATCCCAGATTTAAAAAAAAAAATTTAATTAGGTCTTAGCCTTTTTTTTATTTTTTGCTATAAATATTAGTGTTTCCATTAATAAAAAGCACATTTTGGGCACTGTGAAAATTGGATTTTGTGGAATGCCATTTGAGTATCTTTGATATACTTTCAAAATTTGTGTCTTGCAGAGATGCCAAGTCTCACGCATTGCGGCGTAGGTCTCATGCATTTTTTAGGCTTATTCACCGTAGTCCGTAATTATTCATTGAACGCTTAATGAGAGTCTCATGCGGTATTAAAATCCTTGTGCATTGAAGTTTCAGTTTCACTTGCGTAAAGGTGCACCTCATCACAAGTAACATGGAAAGCGATTACGACTCCGGACTTCCCGTGCTTCTCTTTACTCAGGGATTGGAAACAATGCATGTGTTTCATGATCGTTTAAATTGTTTTAATGAAATAAGACCATTTGAAACGTCTTTATGCAATTCCATTGCTTTCAATCCCTCAGTAAAGACAAGCCTGAGAATTCCCGAGTCATAACGATCTCCCTGTCATTAGTGGGGAAATCCACTATAATGCACGTGAAACTGATTAACTTAATGCACAATGACTTAAATTCCGCGAGTGTATTTCTTCAGTGCGCGTTGATTGAATAATTGCTGACTACGGCACAGGAACGTGAATGCCACTAAGAGGCGAGACTCACGCCAAATGCGTGACACTTGGCATCTCTGTTACTTTATAATCATCCACGTCCCTGCATTTGGCTCCTCCTTCCCATCACTCTCCTGGTGCCCTCTGTAACACCTTTGGGCGCCAGGATGTCACGCCACCAAAACAAAATCCTGGAGTGAAAGATGTTATTTTCGGATGAAAAGTTTACGGAAGAACAGGGCAACAGTTACTTTTACTGCACCGGTGAGGGCACTGGGAATACTTGGATATCAACAGATATCATTGACCTTCAGAGAAAGATGTCTACGGCAGTACTCATCAAGTTCAGCTTAGAAATGAACGCCTCAGACGGATCGCTTTTTGAACATCAATGCGTCTCGACCTCCACGAGGGAAATTAAGATTCTATACTTTGTCATGCAATGAAAACGTATGGTAGCTAAGTACGCATTCTGTATACCAAAAATTACTGTTCGAAATAGAGCGTGTAAAACAGAATAAAAGCCAACAAACAGACAACTTCATGTCGTAACTGACATGTTTTGAGTTTTCCTCAACCATGCCCTTATATACACCTGCAGTAGGGTGAGGCTGGTTGTGAGAAATGGCACACAGGCTCCACAGTTATATAATAATTACTATCAATGCCAAAGGCATTCCTTCAATCAATAACAAATATTTTATTTTGATAAAAAAATGAAACATGATAATCATACATTACTCATATTTATATCTTTTTCTTACATAACAGCCTTCAATTTAACTGCACATAATTCTGTTTGTGAGCACCTTGAGGTGAACTTTGAAATAGGTTGTACTACATATACAATGCAGTTCTCTCAAGTCATACGCGGCCGGTCTTATTGTTTCAGGAAGATACCAAATATCAACTTGCGCAACCTCATCGACGTGCTACTAGCATTGGACGGCACTGCTACTGGTGCCCTCTAATTTAGATGGGAATGAAACGACACGCTTGACATTCATCTTGTCACCCAGTTGCATGTGCTGATGGCAGAAAATGACCAGTTTGTCCTTGCGGCTGGAGGAAAATAGGAATAAACTAAGGGGTCAGCCTGTACGCTGATCATCAGTTGCTGCACGAGCAGAAAAATTGGGCACCTAATCACCCATTTGAAAAAGTAATTGCCCTCCTAATCTTAAAAGCTGCTTTCATCCCACTCTCCCTTACAGAATTACTTCAATTCAACCACATCAAAGGCTTTCTGATAATGACTTAAACGTCCTGCCATAAAATCTCAAAGTGGTTCAAGTCAGGACTTTTGACTCAACCGCTTCCAAATCTTATGTTGTTTCATAAGATGATGACCGTACAATGATGACCGTACTTTCTCCTTCAGGATTTTCTGGTCATTTTCTAAGCATAATTCATAGTTCCATCAACTATAAAAATTCACTGAGACCCTGAAGCAGCAAAGCATCCCCATAATACCACACTACATGAGCCGTGTTCGACTGTTGGGATGATGTCCTAACTGAGGAATGCTATGTTAGCTTTACACCACAAAATGGATCTCGCTTCTCGCTGCGTTTCTCTGAAGCCCCTGAGCCTTAGAAATGGCTTTGTAACCCTTCCCAGACCGATATATTTCACTAACTTTCTTCCTCGTCTCAACCAGAGTTTATTTTCATTGCAGCAGTTTTTCATGCTAGTTGGGGCCTTTAAGCAGCCTTCATATTGCTGGAAACGCTCGATTTAAGTGATGTTTAAAGCCGTTTTCTGCTTGGAAGAAGTGCCCTCAGACATCTAAAGAAAAGAGTCCAAAGACACATATATGCTTTTATACTTAACCCTTTGAGCGCCAAATATATTTTCGAGGAATTTAAAATGTAGTTATCCTGAGCTGTTGAAAACCTATCATGTGGCACATGATAGGTTTTCAACAGCATCTGACTTTGATATCTTACATCATTGGGCAACTATAGTTGCCCACGGCGCTGAAAGGGTTAAACAAAGTGTCGGACTACGTCTGCAGTGCAAGCTGTCGTCTCCACGGTAATAATATATTCATGTTTTTGAACTAACTGATCTTATTGCGATGCTTCTGCACTGACTTTCTATATCCATGACAAACACCAAACTCTCGGTCCATCCAGCCAATAAAGGCATAAGACACCCAACGACAGCATCTGCAACGTTACAAGCATTCAACAGGTGCAAGACTCTGTTGAACCACACCTTTTCTGTCTCTGTGACATCATTTTGGTCATCAAACACTGTCCACTGACACCTGTCTTACAGGTAAAAACCGGCCGTTAGACGTGTCAAGGCTGTGCAAGTTTCCATGTACTTCACCCAGCCGCAAGCCACAATAACGAGGAGGCAGTCAGGCTTCGAGGGCATTAAATACAGTCCATGAGAGCTCTGTGCCCTCGAGGGACGTCAGGCTTAAAAATACACGTCCCCTTGGGTCAGTATTTTCCTTCACCCAGGGAGGCGATGCGATGTTATTGCTAATGCCATCAGAGAGAGCAGTACACTGAGGGAGTGAAAACAGCACTAGGGATGACTCATCTCTTTTTAATTACCGCGCTCGCCGATAAAGGTCTCTATGGACTCCCTAAAGCCCAGGAGCCCAGCGGTCGCCCAGGTCTTGCACATAATGGCCCAGGAGTCGTTATGGGAGGGGCCAGATGACGCGAAAGTGTCTGCGAGTCGCAACACGCTTGAGAGGGCCGTGGGAGGAATGGAAACACTCGTGTCAGCGTGGTGACACGCGGAGCGTAGCCAGGCTGCGGGTGGCGGAGGGGGCGGGGCAGGGTAGGTGTGAAAGAGAGCCTTTATTCCTAGTGTGAGGGTGAGCCCGTGCGCTCGCGCCATTGTGTGGCGATCAATCGAGGGTCTGTGTGTGACAGGGGCACATCCTGGAAAAGGGGCGATGGGGTGGGG
Organism: Gymnothorax javanicus; assembly: GCA_029692085.1. Classification (NCBI taxonomy): domain Eukaryota; kingdom Metazoa; phylum Chordata; class Actinopteri; order Anguilliformes; family Muraenidae; genus Gymnothorax; species Gymnothorax javanicus. The sequence goes on from CM056200.1 coordinate 108,552,543, forward strand.
GTGGGGGGCATTAAAACAATAAAACAGTAAAACAATAATCACTCACTGGTCTGGTAAAGTGTCCCGTGCGATTTGGTATCCCGTCGAATTTCAAAAATAATCCAAGAACATCCTTCAGCTAACATCACAGATTAGTGGTGCATTATGGTTTTGTGAATGTGGGCATGAACATACGAGAGTGTGTGTGTGTGTGTGTGTGAGGGAGAGCGCTACTGTCCAAAGGAAATACCTTGTAAGTCACATTTTGGCCGAAAATGACTTAACCCTTTCAGCACTATAGGCAACTATAGTTGCCCAATGATGTAAGATATCAAAATCATATGCGCGCATGTGAGCTTGTGTCTGCTTCATCATCAGGGACAGGGTTTCGGCCTGTAGGGAACTTCTGGGTAACAATACCCTCAGACCAGAGACAGAATAGTGGGAATCTATGGTGAAAGAACGTATTTGTTCGATCTCAGCAGTACTGTGTGACCTGCGTGTGAGAAACAGTTGATGACTTCAGTGCTACAGTGCTTCATGAGTAAGCCCATTGGACGAGCATAGTCATTAGCACTGTTTCAAATAAAGACCATTACACAAGCTGCAGAATGACCCCACATGACATCTATTCTATCTATGAAAGGTATCTTGTATATAAATGAGGTGTGCAGTTGTTGTCCTTAGGTTTGTATGTTGTTAACTTACTGTATTTTGTCACTCCTGTTGCGTACACACTTTGTATTTTAAGTGAAATGGTGAGCTGTCTTGGCCAGGTCTCCCTCGAAAAAGAGATTTTGAATCTCAAGGGATTTTCCTGGTTAAATAAAGGTTAAATAAATAAAATCTAAACCAGGATGTAGTTCAGGTTGTCAGATTAAACACTTTTTGTGAAAGCAGTGAGTAACGCTGACTATCTCAGTATAAAAACATTCCAAAAGTACTGATTAAATAGGTTCTCTAGTGCCGACCAGCACACGATGTATACGTCCACAAGCTCTAATTACTGTACAACAGGACAATGTAAGAGAATAAAAAAACGATTAGCGAAGACCAACATTGTGTTTGGCTCTAATTGTTTTGTAAATGCACACGAATGAAAGCATAAGTAAGCAGTCTTATTTGCTCTCATAGCTAATCCTGAAAAACAGAAAAAAGCATCTAACTGTGTTTTTGCTTTACTTGGAAAGGGCGCAGTACCCTCCAATATAATCAAATGAACGGCGTCACCATTGGTCGTGCAAACAATGCAAAAACTCATCCAAGCCCTGAAGTTTCATAAGAAGGCATAGATGATTCACCCATCAATGCGCGCCAAATATAAATCTGATTATCATTGTGTTGTGTACTGAGACAGGCGCTACAATGATCTCACGAAATACCTTCAAGCATATAATCCTTTTCACCCTCATTATTATCGGAGGTAATTAAATTACATATAAACAAGAAGACTTAGTCATCAAAACAAAAAAGACAACATTGTCATCAATATCCCCCACCAACCAAGCAATCCCATTTTCAAATCCAAACAAGGTCATAACTATTCGCACACACATACAAAATGGCATTTATCTATATAAGGTCGTTTCTGAGAAGACTTGTCCCCACTAATTCGGACTGACGGACAAACTCCATCGCAACTACACTACACTGCACTTTAATCCCCCACTACACTCTGTATCATGGCGGGGGGTTAAAATATAATGAATTGAGAACAAAATGCAAAAGCAAAAATCTTGCATTAGGTTCCCTTCCTTAATGAATGATGGAAAGATGTTTACTCTCACACCATCTCCACTCTGTGGAAAGAATCATGTCCAGAACGAGTCTAGGGCTTTAATAAATTTGAGAACTAAAATCAATGATCATATTCTGACTGGAGAGGAGAAAAAGAGAGATATACAAGTATCGGTATGAAGACTTGTCCGTTATTCAGCATCAGCAGTGGGGCTGCCCAAAGCTGAAGAGAAGGCACTCCAGACACATCCCACGCCATCCAGCCCCCGTTTCCCAGCAGCCCCTGGGTGTGGTCCAGCTGGCCGGAGATCAAGGGTGTTGCCATTATTCTGAATGTACTTCCTGCCCAGCCAGACGTGCGTCCTCTAACAGCTGCTCCCACTTAGAGTCTGCAGAGCGCTGCCCCCTGTACCCCACATTCTGGAACTAGGCCTGTGCCCTCAATCCGCTCTCCTGCCCTCACTCCTCTCTCCTGCCCTCGCTCCGCTCTCCTGCCCTCGCTCCTCTCTCCTGCCCTCGCTCCGCTCTCCTGCCCTCGCTCCCTCTCCTGCCCTCACTCCCCTCTCCTGCCCTCGCTCCCTCTCCCCTGCCCTCGCTCCACTCTCCTGCCCTCGCACCCCTCTCCTGCCCTCACTCCCCTCTCCTGCCCTCACTCCCCTCTCCTGCCCTCGCACCCCTCTCCTGCCCTCACTCCCCTCTCCTGCCCTCACTCCCCTCTCCTGCCCTCCCTCCCCTCCTGCCCCTCCCTCCGCTCCGCACCCCCCTGCCCCTCACTCCCCTCTCCTGCCCTCACACCCCTCTCCTGCCCTCACTCCCCTCTCCTGCCCTCACTCCCCTCTCCTGCCCCTCCACCCTCTCTCCTGCCCTCCCTCCCCTCTCCTGCCCCCTCCCTCCCTCCTGCCCTCCCTCCCCTCTCCTGCCCTCACCTCCCTCTCTCCTGCCCTCCCCCCCCTCTCCTGCCCCCTCCTCCCCTCTCCTGCCCCTCCCCCCTCTCCTGCCCCTCGCTCTCTCCTGCCCTCACTCCACTCTCCTGCCCTCGCTCCTCTCTCCTGCCCTCGCACCCCCTCTCCTGCCCTCGCTCCCCTCTCCTGCCCTCGCTCCTCTCTCCTGCCCTCACTCCTCTCTCCTGCCCTCGCTCCTCTCTCCTGCCCTCGCTCCTCTCTCCTGCCCTCACTCCTCTCTCCTGCCCTCACTCCTCTCTCCTGCCCTCGCTCCTCTCTCCTGCCCTCGCTCCTCTCTCCTGCCCTCGACTCCTCTCTCCTGCCCTCACTCCCCTCTCCTGCCCTGCCACTCCTCTCTCCTGCCCTCGCTCCTCTCTCCTGCCCTCACTCCCACTCTCCTGCCCTCACTCCGCTCTCCTGCCCTCACTCCACTCTCCCGCCCTCGCTCCCCTCTCCTGCCCTCGCTCCACTCTCCTGCCCTTGCTCCTCTCTCCTGCCCTCGCTCCTCTCTCCTGCCTGCCCCTGCTCCTCTCTCCTCCCCCTCCTCCCTCTCCTGCCCCTCCCTCCACTCTCCTGCCCTCCTCCCTCCCTCTCCTGCCCTCCTCCCCTCTCTCCCCTCTCCTGCCCTCGCTCCCCTCTCCTGCCCTCCCTCTCCTCTCCCCTGCCCTTGCTCCGCTCTCCTGCCCTCGCTCCCCTCTCCTGCCCTCGCTCCTCTCTCCCACCCCCGCCTCCCTCTCAGTCCTGCTGTCCCTTTGTCTCTCTCTCTCTTCATCTCGTTCCCTCTCTCTCTCTTCCTCTCATTCCCTCTCTCTCTCCCTATCTCTCTCTTTCATGCAGTGTAACCCACATTGGTGGGAGTTTAATTCATGAATGAAATAAACACAAAATTTCTAAACTAAAACTAAACACTCTCTCTTTCTCTCCCTCCCTGTCTCTGTCTTTCTCTCTCACTCTCTCCCACCCTCTCTCCTTCACTTTCCCTCTCTTTCCATCTCTCTTTCCCTCTCTATCTCTCTCTTTCTCTCCCTCCCACTCTCTCTATTGTTCTCTCTGACTCTCTCTCTCTCCCTGTTAGTTTTCCCTTTTGTTATCGCTGGCGTTGGGTAACATTCTCACTCCTTTTTCACTCATCTGTGCCACTGTTTCCCTCATACCTCCCATCTTCTTCTTCTTCTTCTTCTTCTTCCAGTTCTCCCGTTATCCATCACACACAGTCTCTCCCCCCTTCCTTCTCTACCCCTTCACTCTCTCCTGCTCTCCCTTCATCCATCTCTCCCCCATCCCTCCCCTTCCCTTCTCTCCCTCCAGAGATTTGCAAAGGAAAGAAGTCGCCATGCGATCTCCACCCTCGGCCATAATCCTGTCCACCGCACAAACTGCCAGGCTGGGCCCTCCGGCTGCCCTTTCCCCCGCCAGCGACCCGCTGGGCGCGGCCCTTCGCGCACTTCCTCCCAGCCCCAGGGCCCTTCATCACTGATGAGTCACAGGAAAAAAATGCCCACTAATAGCCCACCAGGCTGCGAGACCCCATTGGGATTAAAAAAGAACACAGTGCAGATCCCACCAGAAGCGTAAGTAGGAGTTATGGCCATGTATGGGTGTGTCCGCGAGGTTTGGCGCGAGGCTCGCTGTGGTGGGGTGTGACTGAGGACATACACTCTCGTAAAAAAAGGACAGAGAGTCCACAAAACAGGGCGAGGAGTAACACAGGAGCTCTCCGCACCCTGTCCCTAAAAGCCCTCCAGTGCTGAAATATTAAACCCCAATGAGGAATAAATGGAACTTGAACTCATACAGGATTTGATTTATCCGTTTAACCCTTTCAATACTGAATACAGCGATACAAATCAGAGATACCTGATGGATATAGAAGTCATTTTTGGGACCATTGTAAGGAATTGGTCCAAATGCAAGGGTTTCAGGGACTCATATGACCCAACAGGATATCCGGAAATACTGTGGGATATATGAGGACCACAATGGAAAAATGATCAGTTTCACATTTTCACATTGTGTAGAAATGATGAATTAAAAATTCAAAACGATCTTAGAAACAAAGCACTGAATAAATATGCAAAAAATATAAAATATTATAATAATATATAAAATGTACAAAAATGCAAAATTTGGACTCCGATCGTTTTGCCTTTGTGGTCTTCAGATGTGTCCTGTTAGTACTGAAAGGGAACAATAGAAATGACAATGGCCGATGTTCCTTCACCTTGTCAAATTACAGCATTACAGTACTGAACAAAAACAGTTCAATACGGATTCTAGTACAATTCAGAACAAACAGAAAACTGTACCAGGACAAGGACGACCGCAAAAACAGTATCAAAGCGGCAGCATGATTACAGTTTTGATGACGTCAGTGACATTCTATGTTAGCCGTTGGTAACTGCAGTAACTGCTAACTTTTTAGAAAAAAAAAACATGGAGTCCTTGATACAGCAGAAGAAATGTCAGACGTTTTTGACAGGATATCACTTCAAAAAGCAGGATGAAATCCTGAGAAACCCCAACTGACATCATTAGAATAAAGCCTAAAACGCTAACACTATACGGGCGGCATAGGACACCACAGGTTTGGGTTTGGTAAAATCACACCAAGTTCTAGTTTTAATTCCAGGAAATTCATATATACTGCATTCAAATGATTTTCAAATGTAGTGGGTACACATACACCACAGTTATGCTGTCAAAGGCAAGATAGGATGGAAATAATGCTCAACTTTGAATACATGATCACTCTCAACCTGTCCCCCTTCGCTGAATGAGCAAATTATTATTTCAAGACACAAGAACAAGAGATTTTTACATTTACTTTGACTTTTATTGCATTGCAGACAGGATGAAGACAATATTTTTTGTTTTCTGGTAAACTTAATTTTATTTGCAAATATTTATCCATTCCTGCCATTCAGACTTGCAACGGATTACAAAGAAAAAAATTTAAAAAGTTGGGACGGGGGCAATTAAGGACTAGAGGCAAAAAATGAGAATAATGATGTGATTTGAAACAGCTGATGTCAGCAGATAATAGGAATCATGATTTGGTACTAAAGCAGCATTCAGGAAAGGCCTAGTCCTTCAGGAACAAAGATGGGTCCAGCTGACGATCGATCAGTTCGCTCAAAAAAATTCCTCAAAGAAAGATAGGAAGGGATTTGGATATTTTACCTTCTACGGTGCATAACATAACTAAAAGATTCAATGAATCTGGGGGAATCTCTGTGGAGAAAGAGCAAGGGTGCATCCTAGAGCTGAAAACCTGTGAGCTCCTATCACTCAGATGGGACTGCATCAAGAACTGTCATTTATCTACAAGTGAAATTACCACATGGGTTCGGGAACACTTTGGCAAACCTTTTTCAAGTACTGCAGTTCGTAGGTACATCCATAACTTCACAACTTTATTGTACAAGAAGGAAGCCTTATGTTAACACTATACAGAAGTAGAATATACTTCCCTGGGCTCAGAGGCATCATTGAGGGACCACCACACAGTGGAAACATGTATCGGGGTCAGACTAATCACAATTTCAGGTCTTTTTAGGAGGAAAAAGCCGTCATGTGCTTCAAACCAAAAAAGGACCATCCTGACTGTTAGCAGCAACAAGCCCAAAAGCCATGGCCTGTCATGGTATGAGGTTGTGTCAGTGTCCTCGGCAAGGGTAAGCTGCACTTCTGTGAAGGCACAATTAATGCTGAAAAGTACATTGAGATTTGAGCAACATAATTATGCTGCCTTCAAGATGACAACTTTTCCAGGGACGCCTGTGCATATTTCAACAGTATTCTGCATGCATTACAAAGGAATGGCTATAAGAAGAGGGTCCGGGTGATGAGTTGGCCTGCCTGCAGTCCCGACTTGTCCCCAATATAGAACGTGATGCACATTTTGAAATGCAAAACGTGACAAAAAAGACCCCGTAAAGCTGCACACAATGAGATTTGTTTTCAAAAAAAGTAGGATAAAATTACACCTGAATCACTTAATCACTTGGTGCATTCAGTCCCCAAATGCTTTAAGTGTTGTGAAAAGGAATGGCAACATTACAAAGTAAATGCTTAATTGTCCCATCTTTTTTTTTGAAATGGAGCATATGTTGCGAAAATCAACAGTGAGGTAAATGTTTATTTTGTAAAAAAAAATCAATAAAATTAAATTGAAAAATCTATTTATGTCATGTTGTATTTTCAATGTAAAACAGGTCAAATATAATTTGTCAATTGTTGTAAATGATTTTAGAACATTTTGAACTTTACACTGGTGGCCCAGTGGGTAGCATGGGCATCTCACAGCATGAAGGTTGTGGTTTTGAATCCAGCCCGGGACCTTTCTGTGCGGAGTTTTCAAGTTTCCCCGTGTTCGCATGTGTCAGTGTCCAGTGATGTTTATTTTGTTTTTATTTTTATTTTGTTTTGAGCATCCATTCATCTTTGTTGTCATGAATTCTGTACTTCTTTGCTCTCCTTACTATTGTCCCAGTTTCCCTGTTTAATTTCCATGTATCTTTGTGTTCATTCACTCCTGTACTTGCCCTTCCCATTCAGTTTGTTAATTATTTCTCTTATTTTCCCATTGGTAGCCACGCCTCCAGTAATGCTTCCTTCTTTTCCCTGCACCTGATTTGAGACTGATCACTAGATATTTTTGGTTTCCCGATTCTGATTTCTTTTCGTGCATGGTTTTTGAGTTTGCCTAGCCCTCTGTGTATTGTGAAGCTTCTGATTATGATTTCGGCTGGATCCTAATTTATGAGTCTGTCCACTCTGTGGCCTAGCGCTCCTACCATTTGGCTTTTGACCCTTCACCTGCCTACTGACTTTAATTGTGCTATTAATCCCTGTGCTGTATTCTCCCTGACTGGAAAAGAACCAAACTGTTGGACTTCGTCTGTGCTTTCAATAAAGCTTGTGAAACTAACTTACCGTCCTGGGTCCCCTGTCTGTCAGTATGGTTTCCCACCGGTGGCGTAGCTAGTGGGGGGGCACAGACACGTCACTTGATGGCAACAATTAGTCCTGGCTAGTTCTCAATCATTTTCCTTAATTGACTCGTTGTCCAATTATCGTAATTGGCATCTGTGAAGACACGGTTTCTCTCTATATGCGATCTGACAGCGATAAAATCATGGGGTAAATTCAGTACAGTGGCGGAACCAGAACTGAGAATTGGTTGCACAAAACATCCGTTTAAAACTATTATTGGTCCTGACCTGTTCTCAGTCATTTTCATGATGAACATAAGGTTCACTCAGAGAGCACTCCACACTGAACAGGTGCTGATTGTTCTCCCCGATTAGGTAAGATGACAATCATTCATCTGGAACCGTATTTGCTGTATTTAAATCAACGTTATTCAAAATGGCATACCTGTGGACTCTCACGCAAATAGCTGGAGCTGCACGCTTTTTATAGCCTATTGAACTGCCGAGTGCCACTTTTTTTTTTTATCAACTTACACAATACCGAGAGTGAAAGTCCGCGTTTCATTGGAACACGGACCAGTTAAATCAATGCAAAGCATTGGCCTATTATTAAGTAAATTATTTTTCTGTACTGAATTTAGCCCATGATTTCATCGCTGTTAGATCGCATACGGAGAGAAACCGTGTCTTCAGTTGCCAATGACAATAATTGGAAAACACGTCAATAAAGGGAAATGATTGAGAACTAGCCAGGATTAATTGTCATAAAGGGATGTGTCTTTGCCCCCCCACTAGCTATGCCACTGGTTCCCACCCATACGGATGAGCGTGTAAATGAATGGTGCGTGAATGATGCGTGCACTTTGCGATGGATTGGCGAGCTGTTCAGGGTGTGTCCCTGCCCTTCGCCCATATTCAGCTGGCATAGGGTTCCACGTGACTCAAGCAAAAAAGCAGCAGCAGCCGATGGATAGATGGATGACTTTAGGTTGTTGATAATAGTGCACAGAATGGCACGATTTGATTGATACGCTAACTGAAAGTAAAGCCATGCAGCACCAGTTCAAAATGAGAAATGTTGAATTAATGCTGGTTGTTTTGAACTGGGCAGAGGGGGAGTCCATTGCAGGATCATCGATGAGAGGGAAAAGGAAATATGGAAGAAGGCTTGGGAAACCTGCTGTACCTAATAATTTGCTCACTATAATTTAGCTCCCTGTAACAAATACCAGGGAGGAAAACTAAAATTTTAAGTAAGAGGTTCGGGTCACCCCTACTAGTAAGATGATCCAGATGATTTTATACAAGTTAAACAATAACTTGTATAAAATAATAAAATCTGAAGTATCGTCCTGCAAAATCCCTGACATATAGGTCATAACATGAGACCAGATTTTTACTCTGATAATACAATGCAGCAGCATCCAAAGCAAGCCATAATATTCCGGGGCCCAGAATCAACACTGTTAATGTTTTAAAACTAGGGAACATCATGTAATGGGGTCACACCGCCAACTGTTTCAAACACCAGCTACTCACATACCTCTGGTGGCCTTGCTCGGACCACATACACCTACAATCTCAACCTTCATGTTGATCGCAGCTACACACCTGTAATTTTTCGTTAACTTTATCTTGCATGGGTGTGACGCTATCACAGCGACAAAATCTGTCCGCAGACACAAAGAAACAGTAGGCAAAGTATGCAAAACCACTTCTGTGGTGAGTTCTTGCTACAATAGATGTTTCCAGAATCAGATTTTGGCATGATGACACACAGACGCATGATCCACAGACACCGTGAAAACAATACCAGCGATGCTGTTGCAGCATTATGAATTTATTGTATATGGGGAAGAGTCTAAGATGAGTGACAGTTTTATGTTTGCATGACCTAAATTAGAGAGGGGCTTGGTATAGCTTGTAGCCAGGGTTGCAGCAAATAGAGACTTGCATATATGCTTGCATTTATGGCAGAGCAGACTGGTCAGCAGCCTCCTGAGAGCCACAGGATTGATTGCGCTGCTGAGGGATATGGGAGGGGTAAAGTCGGTTAGGGTTAGCATTGTTCAGTGCTCAATTGCCTCCTGCTGTAAAACTGTACGATACCACATGCTCCAGTTTCCTCGCCCTTGTCCTTCGGCCGTCAGGTTTCAAGCAGCGGGCGCAATGAAGCAGTGGCTAAGGTCTGAGGAGCTAGCCAGCTCCGAAGCAGGTTTACGAACTAGCTAAGCTCCTGCCTCCAGCCAATTTCACCTCACCTCATTCAGCAGTCACTCAAATGGAAAATCAATGTCCTTAACAGTCATTCTGAATTGTCCACTACACATTGCGATCTCAATTATAGTAGGCCCAGTGTAATTATCTTAGAAACTTGTGACCATTGATGTCAGTAAAATAGCCAATAATCGATCATTATATTCAAGTATCCATGTGACAGTGACCATCACAATTCGATCAGTCCCCACATTTTAACCATATTTAGAATCCGTCATAATCAATTTGTCCTTATTCCACAAGTTGAGACCTCCATCAGAGTGGAAAATGAGCAGCGTTGTATGAAGTAGGTTACCGTGTTTCAGCGCGGTCTTAAATTGTCGCGGCAACCCCCTTCATTCAGCACTGCTGCGGGGTAAGGTAGAGTCGTTGCCTTGCTGGATATGTGTGCAATGTCGCTCGCTTCGCGATACTGCAATCAAACATTTTCAGGAGGCTCCTTGACGTAATTTTCTGACGTTAACATTTTACTTTATAATTTGAGTATGCCTCCATCGGACAACTAGTCTGAAAACGTCTTCTTGATCTGACTATCATTTCAGTTTGTATCGGACATAAAAAGGGCTTGTAGCAAAATTGTAGTAAGTATACAGGACAAAAACATGCATGTTACAGTCATTGTGCCCAAGACAACCCGCATTAGCGTAAGTAAGTAAATTACGCGCAATCGCGTCAACCTCCTTTGGCGTCGAGATGATATATATATGTCTGTCAACAACGGCCTATCTCGTTCACGGTAACGCAAAAGTGCATCAGCTACTCCTTTTCAATGGCGTTGAAACATCTCCCAAGTTTACTTTCACTTTAGTTTAGCTCACTTTAACATTCCTCTCAAACGTCCCGCACCATTCAGACAGATACTGAAGGAGTAGCAAGGAGAGGCATTTCAGATATACCATCATCCGTCTGTCCGAACGCGGTCTTTGAGTGTAGCTGGCGCATGCGTCTGCTGCAGCTACTTAGTGTCCATGGTGATGATCAGCCATTCTGTGCTCGATCTCTGGGTCTATTTCAGGTGGACGTGTGCGCGCATTCAACAGGATTAGCTGCAGCTGGCTAGAATTAGCAGATCCTCCTGCCCCCGGTTCTGCCTTCGTGGAACTAATTAAGCCAGTTGCACACTGTTTGGGATTTGGTAATGCTGGATATGTCATTGATCCTGGATCTCAGGATCCTACTTTTGTGGAACAGGCCCCTGGACTCGTGAGAGCCCATACCTCTGCCAGTAGAAGGATTTGAACTTTGGCCTATATCTCAGCTGTACTTTGGCCTAGATATGCAAAAATTTTATCAGTTGTTCCTCTTGTGCTACTTTAATATCCTGCAAAGATTCGTTAAAATCTATGCAACCATTTTTGAGATATCCTGCTAACAGCCAGACAAACATAAATAAATAAACAAATGGAAGCAAAAACATAACCTCCTTGGCGGAGGTAATTAATAATCATGATGAACCATGTACGGACTTCCCACAGTACAATGGGACACTATCATGCTGGAACAGGATGGAGGCATACACAAACTTTAAGACACGCAGCTTAATCTGGAAAGTCTTTGTTTACGATAGCATCACGCTTTTCCTTCAGTGGAGTCAAGATTCCTGGCCAGAAACAAGAAACAAGGAAAACAGCCCCAGACCTAGGAGTGTCTACTTGTTTTTGGCCATGCAGTGTACTTGTCCCTGCATTATACCCAAACCAGTGAGTGATAAGCTGCAGTACACTGAGCTGTGCCTTCCCACCCTATTTGCAATCTAGAATGTTTGTTTAAATCATGTCAAAAGCCCTATAGGTATCCGGGCCCAGCAGGCTATCTCAGCCTCAGTCATTGCCAATAAAATGAGAAAGAGTTGGATGCAGTCGTATTACTGGAAAGCCAGACACCCAAACCTCTATCTCCTGATTTCTCACACCCCTTGAAAATTTTCCCTGCCAACATTTTTCCTTCCAGTTTATTACCTCGCCCGCGACAGAATCAGCGGGGCGAGGCATTGTAATCAGTGCGGTTTCTTTGTTTGTTTTTTGTCTGTTTGTGCGTCTGTATGTTAGCAATATAGCGCCGACATGGCTGCACTGATTGACTTCAAACTTTCGCAGTAGGTGGGCAATGGTCTGTAGATGACCTGATTAAATTTTTGAATTTTTGGGGTGATCGGGTCAAGGTGAAGGTCACCAGAAAGGTCAATTTTTTATTTTTTTTTTTAGAAATTACCTTCTTCAATTTCCTCACATTGACCTCAGACCAAAACCAAAATGAGCACCTTTCAATTCTGCCTCCAACCACATGCTGCACAATGGGGAAGCTTTGATAGTCTCCATCGCGGTTGGGGTGTGTGTGTGAAGGTGAAATTAATATATTTTCCATTATAACTCAAAAACGGTTGCCGATAGACAAATGTTTGCTATCATGACCATATGGGAACTCCTATGAGGGCTTTTATTCGACACCATTAGCTTTGACTTTGAGTGACCTTGAATGGTCAAAAAGAGGGTCATGGATTTTCAAAGGACTATAAGTTGAAAACGGTTGAGGTCACACTTGTAAAATTGAGTCAGGACGAAAAGCACTAAAATAAGGGCTGGTGGGCGAGGTCTGTTTTCCCTGATACCACTACCTTACTTACTTATTTACTTGCTTTTCAAAGAAACTATCAGCACTTTTCTTTTAGGCTATATCATGACACTTTTAGTAGCAAGTAGGGCTGGGTATCGATTCAAATTTCAAGAATCGATTCGATTCCAATTCACAAGATTCAGAATCAATTATCACAATTCGATTCGATCCGATATCGATTCGGTTAATGTTATTAAAACTGTCTATTTTAATTTTGTCATGGCCATTTGGCCCACAAACAGCTGTGAACAACACTTGTAGTGTCAAAGTAAACTTTATGCTGCATGTTGTGCAGACTCTCCAGTCAGAATAGCAGCATCAGTGTGAAAACCAGCATGGCTGACTAACCACTATCACCATTGCTTCCAATCCAATGCAGTCACTTATCAGTGTGAAAAACAATAACAGCCAGTGTCAGTGTAAACAAAGAGCTGGTTACTGGCTTCAAAGTAACCAAACTATCATTATATGTCAGTGTTTCCCACAGACCGGGAAGCAATGTGTGGTGGAAGACACGGGGGGGGGATTTTCATTTTGTTGGGGGGGGGGATTGCTTTCCATTTTGTTGAGCGTGGGGTGCATGGCACTGTTATTGCACAAGTTCTGCGTCTTCCAGTATTTCCAATTTTTTCCGTTTTTTTTTTTACGTGCGCATACATTATCAACAGCCGGCCATTGCACAATGACTCAGAATTAACGGGAATCAATATGTGGCGGGAAAAATATACAGGTTATATTAAAAGACCGATTGTTGGACGTGCGAATCGATCTTTAGGAATTAAAATGAGCATCGATCCAGAATCGGAGAATCGATTTTTTCAACACAGGCCTAGTAGCAAGTGTAGAAATCACATGCTCACAAACTTATAGCTATAGCCAATTAGCCAGGAGAACATGCCTTCGGACGGAGGGAGGAAATGACTATAACCTCGACAACATGTAAATACACAGTGAGTTCCAGCCGTAAGGCAACAATGCTACCAATGCCACCATGCCGTCCACAGCTTATGATGTTACCACCTCCCATCTGAGCAGCACAGGCAGCCGGACAGAAAAGACAAAATGAATGAAGCTGTCCTTAATATCTGTCTCCAGGTTTCGAATGTTTTGTTAAGGGGACCCAGCTCGTCACATATACAGTTCCCAGACAATGAGAGTTGTGACGTAAGATTCAAGAAACTCTGGTCGTGGAGTCATTTCGTTTCCGTCACGTTATCGGGCACCGTCTCAAAACGAATTAATATTTTTCTGTTTTCTCTTTTCTAATGCTAGAATCTTTTCCCCTTTTATGCTCGCTGAAACCAATGCTAGCTGGTCTATTTTCTTCCTCAAAAATTAATGTATTTCCCTTCCGAGCAAAGAACGAAAAAATCTAACAATGTCCATTGTGCAAAGCAGCTCGGGTTTTGCGCAGTGAAACAAAATGGCTCCTGTTCTAGACTTGTCGCAAATCTATCTGGGGACACGTAAACGGCTTGGCAGAAAATCTAATAGTTGCAAGTTCTTTTTTATCTCAGTGTAACACAGCCTGTGCTACGGAGACCATGGCAGTCCTTCTAACCCAGCCAAGACTAGTGGTGTCTGAAAGCGAAATGGAGCTGAAATGGAGATTCTGCACAATGCAGTTCTGAGACTCAATAAAAAAGGCTCGTGGGGATCTAGTCTTTTAGCTTGGCTTCCAGCACTGTAAGCCAGTCTGAGCTTTAGCATTGAGACTCATCGAGTCTGCGAATGAAATAACAGATGTGACAGAGAGAAGAGGTTATGCAATGAAGCGAGACGTTACTCAGTGTGCTATTTGAGGCAACCGCTGTGATTATTATTAGGGTGAAAACAGGATAATAAGAAACAGGGCGTGGCTTCAGAGCAGTGTGTATACAATGCGGGGACTTTCCATTTCCTAGAACGAACCCAGAGCCACTCGCTGTACCTCTGAACCCTATAACACCTATCGTGAAAAAACAGATCCAAACTCAGCCCGCGGCACACGAAGCTCCGCCAACAGTGCGTGAATCGAGCACGACCGCGAGTCTGCAAACTGGCTGAGAAAAAGAGATTTGCTCCAGCAATGCTGGGCACTCATCCAGGTGGACGGACAAAAGGGAGAAACACAATGGAATCAGTTACAACAAAACACCAGGAAGTAAGTTCCTGAAAACCCCGATGCTGGGATTGCCTCAGAGCACTGAGGTCTCTGACAAGAAAATCCTCTGGCTAATGGTTACAGATTTACAAACACACTGCAAGAGCACTTCACAGTACTATCTACGTTGTACATGTATTTTGACTGGGATCCAAGTTTTTTTTTTTTGTTTCGCCATACCAAAGCACACAGGGTTTGAAATTTGGGGGGGACCACAAGGTTGAAGTGCAGACTGACACCTTTAATATGACGAAATGTGTGTCTGCATCAATGAACCATTTGGAAAATTCCACACTTTATAATACACTGTTCCCAAAAGTAAATGGACGATTGACTTGGCTTTCTTGCACATGAACTCATAACAAAATGATTCTACTAGCTGTGGCAATCGCCTTTGGAATCTGCCAACAATTTAAAAAAAAAATCTACATCAGGGACAACAATGGGCGTGTTGAACAAAAACAAAAAAAAAAAAACGGCAGTTTGTTACATTTTTGAGAAGAAAGAAAAAAATGGTGACCTTATCAATAACAAAAAGCTTAGTGAAGCGAGGAGGACCATTGTTGTGGATGACTGAATAAAATACTTTCATTCTGAAGGACTCCTCTTCTCTATCAGATGGAGAAGAGCTTAGAAACAGATGTGCCAAGCAGTAAAATGAGAAGATCGCTCCACCATTAGCCCTCGAGAGCTCATAGCAACATGGAAAGCACAAGTAAGCTTCAGGAGTAGAACACCCTGGTCAAAGTTAAAATTGGGGGGGAAAAAATCTGATCAAATCAGGTCACTCTTAAACTGAACCACTTTCTGACAGAAAAAAATGAAGACAGATAAATTTGTGAAGAAATAAAATAACCGTCTATGTTCCAGAGCATACCACCAGGTATTCTTTAAGCACAACAGAGGCAGTGTTATGGCCATTTCGACAGTATGAACAGCTATATGCTCAGATGCCCAAAAACTCACCGACCAGCGGTTCACTTTTCAGTCAGACGACGACCCCCAACAAAAGCTAAAGCAAATAAGTTCTTCACTTTTAGCAGGTCAGGTGGAAAATTTTTGCCTGGCAAAGTCATCACACATCCTGAATCAAACTGAAAATGGATTCCATGCGCTGAAAAGAGGAGGAACAGCCCCAAATCCAGCAGGTACTGTAGATGAATATGGTGCGGGCCAGGAAAAGCGTCATCATAGAGGACAGCCACCACTTCTTGATGTCAATGGGTCTAAGATCTCATGCAGTCATCGAATGTAAATAACCTGTCCCAAGAATCAAGTTATCCAATAGGGTAGGCCGGGGAGAATCTCTACATCCAATCGGCGATAAACAGGAATAAAACCTGGACAATTAATGTCCATCACAGGGCACAGGCACAGACACCATTTGCTCACAGACTCCAACTCCTGGAGGATATAACATTTTCATATCTCATTTTGCTGAGCCATGACTCAATATAAAATCTTAAAATCACATCACAGTAAATTGGCCAATTACTTTCATGGCCTGATTTTTTTCTGCAGGTGCAGACATACTCACAGAGACATTGCTACATCTATTCTGATTTTCTACTAATAGCAAGGGCTAACTGGCAATTCCTGCTAGCATTACACACAACAGAGTTGAGTCTCAAGGGTGTAGGTCTATTGCAAGGGAGGTTTCCACATAAATTAGATGGCATCAGCGGGAAGTGTCATTCAAAAGACCTCGCAAAATTTGGCATTTTCCTGATACATACTGCCGTTCACGTACCACGCCGCAACTGAAGCGGAACCTATTTCTGATACAACCAGTGGGCAGTGCCAAAAATGCTCAGCAGCTATGCCTATTGTGGGAAATGGAATAATGTGTCACGTAATTAAAAGTATAAATGTTTCCATCAATGTATCCATGTTTATCGATGTATCATCGTATACTAAGAGGCATTAAAAACACAACAAGCAACAATGTGCAATATTTTGACCAAATAAGGTAATAAGGAAAAAAATAATACAAGGATATTTAATGTAGAGTATTAGCTCATAAATGGTGAATTGTAACTAATGGGTAAGTCGGCAGACCACGAGCTGTTAACAATAGTCCGATACATGAACCACTCCCCAAATGATCCACTGAAAGGAAAGTGAGCAAAGAAACATTGTATGCATAGCTCAACATTAACCCCGACCATAAAATTCCCGGCTTAACCCCTTTGCGCAGATATAGATGCCAGTGTCTGTAAATTCCTAAATTTAGTTCCTAAATAATTCTGAAATTGAATTTCCGAATCTCTTGCTTCACTGGAATTATTTTCTACAGTCTCCGTGACACAAATACTGAGTTATAAAGCCTAAATAGGCTCATGAATAACAGGAAAAAGTGGCAATATTTGTATTCTGTTTCTGTTAAACTTCTTGTTTGTGAAAAGTCATGATGCCACGATTGACACGACAAAACAGGGATCAGGTGACTAGAGTGTTAATAGCTGGAGTGAGCGCAGCTAGAGTTGCGGCACACTTAGGAATGCATTGTGGGACAGTTTTACGTCTGTGAATGCGATATAGGCAGGCAGGAAGCACCTGAGATCGACAGTGGTCTGAGCAGCCACATGTGGCCATGTGTGCGCAGGACCGCAGCATTTGCGTGATGAATCTGAGACCGCTTTAGCCCAGCAGCGCTGACCTCTGCCGAGGTTCCCGGAAGATGCCGTGACCATATCAGCTCCCATACGGTCTGCAGACGACATCTCTTCATGTAGAGCATGTGTTGGATGGTCCTAACGGATCACAGACGTGCTACTCGTCGTCAGTGTGGACAGGCACACTCCAACAAAAATTGGACAAATTGTCTATGACGTCACATTAATTTTAGTGGCAGATCACGCTACTTGCTCATATGTGCCTGTCCCCACTGAGACAGACAGTACTCTGAAGTGTAGGCAGTGTTAAAAGAAACTGTAATGCCCAAGGTTGAACAGTAAGAGTAAACAGGCTTGGTTTAAAGTAGCTGAGCTTTCTCCAGGTTTTTCTATTTACCCCACTCTGGCTGTTGTGATTCTTGTTCCTCTTGTAATGACTCCTGTGTATTTTACATTTTGTCCAGCACTGCTTGGACGAGCCACTGAAGCTGTCGTCAGGCATGCGCTGAGAAACAAGCTGGAAGATTTTTTAATTTCACACTACTCCATCCAGCTCTCAATTCTCTCTTGACCAATCAATGGATTGCAGTGTTTCTAGCGCCACCCTTCAGTATCGCGTCTGTGTGCTGCATATCCCAACTAAAGGGTAACAAAAAACAGGATGGAACTGAATGGTTCCTTTGGTAGCATCCACAACTTCTGACAAAGGAAATGCTAAAGTAACCGTCACAATGTGTGACAAACTGAACTGAACCAAACTGGACTGCTTGGTAGAAATGAGGTGTTACACTGTATATATTCTCAGTTTGCATCATCGCCTCATAATCACAGTTCAATTTCAAATGTGATGGCCTGCAGAACAGTCACAACAACAGTAATAAGCCATTGTGCAAATATTGCATTGAACGTTTGTTTGTGGCCCATTTATAATTCATTTAGAACAAGTGCTGCCCGGCACAACATGCCCCGCCCAGTTTTTCAGTGACCTTGACCCTTGACCCAGTTATGTCCAAAACTGAATCAGGTGATCCTTGGAACACTGCATACCAGTCCTGAAAATTCTGTGTATTTGATCGCACTATTTAACACTGTACTGCTGTGAGACAAACAGAAAAATAGACAAACAGACAAATGCCATCGAAGACAATACCTCTCCCCCTTCGGGCAGGGTAAATATTATATTATAAAACCCATTAAGATAATTAATGCAATATTATTTAAAATGTTTTTGTATTCATTTGGCTATATTTCATATTATTGTCATATTACTTCCTTTGGAAATTCCTGTGAGGTCGGAGTAGAGAAGCCAAATGTATCATGGAGGCGGCCATTAAGGTGAAAAGGATGGGACAATAGTAACATAACTTCCTGGAGTTTAAAACTTTACAAGATTATAAAATTTCACTCTGACCAAAATACCTTTTGGGAAAGACGGTACAACAGGAATAAAACCAGTTCATCTGACTTAAACAGATTTAAACTCGTTTTTCAAAGCAATCCCAACCTCTAAGATGTACTGCTTTAATGCCAGTCTGCCACACCTACAGTGAACAGTACAGCCAAAAATGGCCAATATTTCAAACCTGATGTCATGTTTTGATTCAGCGCCATGCTCTCCAAAATCCTGGTATGCAGCCACCTTGTGGTGTGTGCGCAGCAGGGGTAACAGAGCAGTTAAAATGTGGGGGTCGGGGGTACAAAAGCGCGTAAATCACCCCGAGTCAGAGGCTACATCGAGAAAGACAGGAATGATGACTGCCTATTGGGAAGGACCAGCCAGCACCTATTCACCAGGGCCCGCAGTCTCGCTATGAGTCGTCTGCGTGGCGGCACACTTATTTTAGGAAAAGGGCTCGTCTTGAAAACATGGGCCCTGTTTATGCAAGGCCAGTAATGTGTTTCAGATTACAGGGGGTTGTGCGGAAATTCTTGCGGTGAGACTGGTCTTTTCATTGCTGAGGGAGGGAATGAGTGAGAGAGAAAGAGACAGAGAGAGAGAGGGCAAATACAGCCATTTTCAAAAATGTGTCCGTGCAAAGGAACTTGCGGGGAAAAGGCATTCTTTCAGGGTTATGGAGCCTTCTCTCGTTCTTCAGAGTTTAGAGACTCTGAAAACGCCTGCTAGGCACAAGCTGATACGAAGAGGAGGACGGGGGGGGTCAGAGGTGAGGGCACGGCTGGTGTCGATTATTCTCGCGCACAACGCAGGCTGCTGCCACTGCTGAAGGTGGGAACTGCGGCGTCTTGTTTCCCTTTGTGAGAAAAGTTCCTCCCTGCTACTCTGGGGACCCATTTAACACACGCAGTAAAGGATAAAACCTTTTTAAATGAGGCACCAGGGGTCACGGAGAGCGACAGATCGTCTCATCAAAGCTCCCGGTCCCTCTTTTCCAGCGGTTTCCTCCACAGGCCCCAGTGTGCTGATGGAACGATTTTCCGTACGTTGCATATTTCTTTTCCAGAGGGCTGTGGGCCAGAGCGAGGCTGTGCGGCAGGGCACAGGAGATTACGTAAACCAAACAGAGAGAAAAGCCCACAGTTTATTTAAACCCCATCTATAAATAGTTCCCTGGGCTTCGTATGAAGAATTGAAGGACCAGCCGCAACAAGGAAAAGTTCTAATGAGGCAGCGTGGTTTTAATCAGAGTTTGGCCAGCACGATTGAGCTAAATGTGGCCGTGAGCCGCAGATATTGCCACCGTCTCTTAGAACGACGTGTTCCGAGGCAGAGTTTGTTTTAGTGAGGGAAGGAACAAAAGCTTCTGCTCATGGGAGACTCGGGCAGAGAGGCTGGGCCCTGTGCAGACTAACAGGACCTGACCAGTTCACTGTCCTTTCTAAATGTGGAATGTTCAGAATGGGGGGGGGCAGGTAGAAAAGTAGCATTGGAGAAATCCCAGGGTCAATAACCATCAGGTGCGCAGCAGAAAATACTGTATGGCCGCTGTGTTTACCGACCTCGTCCAAACAGGAAGCAGGAGAGTAAACTTTGAACCCCTCAAGCTCCACTGCATTCGCAGTCTCCTTCTGCCCTAACAGGAGTACCTGATCTCTGTGTTTGTGGAGCTTAATGGTGAGGCGGTGCCGAGTTTGCGTATTACGTGTTTCGACCTAAGAGGATGTGTTGCGGGGAAACGCCTGAAATGCGAGCCTTGGATCGATTTGTCCGGCACTTTCAGGGCAGTTAAATCCTGTGGCATATGGAGGATATCAGCTTACAGGTGCTCTGCTTTAATAGTACCTATAAATGTTGAGCAAAGGAGACCTGCAGATGAGTAAACATGCACTGCAGCCGTAATACACGATTGTAAGCGGAGTACTTCAGAAATGCTACAAGTTTATAAAGAATTATAGCCGGGAATAGTCTCAGCTTCCACTTCTTTTTGTTAAGGTTCATCTTAAGCAAGAACATTACCTTTTCGCTACAGTATGTTTACCGAGCACAAAGCTAACAAATGAAGAGAACAATGGAAAAATGATCAGAGTCACATTTTCACGTTGTGGAGAAATGATGAATCAAAAATTCAAAACAATCTTAGAAACAAAGCACTGAAAAAAATATTAAATATATGAAATATTATAACAATATATAATATGATTATTTACTATTATAAAAATTATAATAATATATAAAATATACAAAAATGCAAAATTTGGACTCTGCTCGTTTTTCCTTTGTGGTCTTCATATATAATCAATGGAATTATGAAATTAAGAACGGTTCTACAACCTCAGTTCCACAGGATCGGGGACAGTACGTAAAATGCAAATATAAACAGAACTAAAGGTGCTATATACAACATATAGTATGTGTACTTGTCATTTCATATCACGCTGGTCTTTGAATGAGGGTCAGAACAATATCGGATTCAATAAGAATCTCTGAAGAACGGATCCATTCCAGGCCTCTGTGAAGAACCTGCAAACTTGGAATCAGTAGCTTCTGATTTTTGTTAAAGGTGTTACAGTATACACGACATTCAGAACCACTTGATGTCGCATTACAGCACAAGCATTTCGGACCAAAACCAAAATATAGAGTTATTTTAGTTACATTAGTCGTGTATTCAACTTGGAAAGGACTGGAGCCATTTCTTCGATCTGCCGAGAGGCCAAAATTAATTAACTATTAATTATGAAGTAAAATATCCTTCAGATTGCTAAAGTTAGGTAGTTTCAAATGAATGTTTGGGACACCGCTAGCAAAGAGCTGTGACTGCGGTACATTTCTTCCAGGGGGGTGAACTGAAGAAAATGGTGAAATTCTGGAAGGTAGCCTTCAGCTGAACGCTTCAAACTGGACTTCGCCATCTCACTTTCAGAACGCCATGCGAGAGGTCAGTCTCTTAGACTCTTTATAAACCTGGGGAGGGGGAACGGTATTCCAGGCACAGACACATATGCACTACCATGCACGTGCAGCCAGCCTGGCTACCAAAACAAAGAACAGCTCAGATTACAGCACAGACGGAGTGTGACTTCATTCTCTGCTCAGAACGCCATTACTCCACTGTATCGCAAATTGTTGTTTCCTGCTACATTCATGATCAAAGTTTCAGATATTGAACCTTTCACTGATTTATAAATAAGTAAAGTAAAAGATTCATAAAAAAATCTTTTACTTACATCTAATTGAAAACTGCACAAAAAAAAAATCAACTGTACTGATTTTTGTAAATTTTCGCAAATTCTGAATTTGGCGCCTGCAACACATTCTTAAACCATTTCAAAAGGCGATTCGAAAGTCTATACAAGTTCAGGAATCTCCAGAAAAACATGTCCTGGAACATTGTAAAGGCAGACAGGCGAATAAGCAACAGGTAACTCCATTAAGATCAGGTATAAAATGAGCAGTCTCAAAAGGCATAGTTGCCTACTACCAAGATGGTTTGAGGTTTGCCATTTTGCCAAATTCTTGTTCCATCCACCCACCCATTATCTAAACCGCTTCATCCTCTCTATGGCTGCGGGGAGCTGGAGCACATCCTCATTGACCATGGGCGAAAGGCAGGGACAGCATTGGACAGCTTGCCAATCCATCGCATGGCTCACGCACCATTTGCGTTCACACTCACTCCTGTGGGTGACTTAGGGTCTCCAACAAGGTAAAAGTTAACACAATGTTGATTGCTTTGCCTCCGCCTGCCATAGTTGCATATTTCTTTTAGCTTAACGATTATTTCATTTCCTGAAGGAAAAAGGGTTATCCCACACCTGAGCCATGATCATCCACTTTCTTCCACTTATCAGGGGTTGGGTCACTGGGGAAGCAGACTGAGAGTAACCTTGGAGTCCCCTTTCCCAGCAACTTCCTCTAACTCTTCCTGAGGGATCCCAAGCCATTTCCAGGCCACCCAGGAGATTTGACCCCCCACCAACGTGCCCTGGGTCTGGCCTCGGACCTCATCCCAGGTGGACAAGCCAGGAAAACCTTTTAAGGAGGCATCTAGGAGGCATCCAGACCAGAATATCCAAACCACCTCAGCTAATCCCTGTCAATGCTGAGAAGCAGCAGCTCGACTCTGAGCCTCTACCGGATGTCGAAGCTCCTCACCCTCAAAGGGTGAGCCCAGACACCCAGCAGAGAAAGTTCATTTTCATTGCTTGTATTCACGATCTTGTTCTTTCGGTAACTACACAAAGCTTGTGACCCTAGATGAGGATTGGAATAAAGACTAACAAGTATATCAAGAGCTTTGCTTTATTGTCTAAGCTCCTTCTTCACAACAGCAGACTGGTTACACATGCACCCCACTGCTGACACTGTGCTGATCTCCCGCTCTATACTACCCTCACTGGTAAATAAGAGCCTGAGATCCCTGGATTCCTCCTCTTGGGACAATCCACTTTTTTTCCACAAGAGAACCATAGCCTCAGATTTATAGGTGGGTCAATGACGTGACATTGTCCGAGTGCACTACTTTGGTTTAAAATAATTTTAAATGATTCATAATAAGCATCATTTTATTCTATAAAACCTGTTTAATTTGAACATATTTCCAGTTAATCATATATTTTATGTTTTGCCATCTCAAACCCTCAAAATGTCAGGTGGCGCAACTGTCCGAGCAAGTTCACACTATGTGAAATGCATTAAATATGTAATTTAAAATATGAATGAATATAATATTAATATGGGGGTGTAATTTTATATTGAAAACCTTTCAAATAAACAAAGTTTAACTGTTTAATTGTTCTCAAATTGTTTGGAAAACCAAAATGCCTGCCCCCTACAATAAAGAATCCATAAGTTACTTTTAATACCCAGCTCAACTACAAAATAGTAATGTTTTAGGCAGAGTAGACACTCTCAGGTATACTTACTAAAAAAATCATTTAGAAAAAAAAGAGGGAAGTGTGTTTTTTTTTCAAGAAACTTTTGGTTGCGCCACCTGACATTTTTTGGCAAATACAGTCTAAAACTGTACTAAAACCCTGTAAGTGTTGTGCAACCACTAAGACTTGTTTAAACACACTCTTCCAACTTCAAACAAATGTATTCTGTAGATTTTTAAAGATTTATTAAAAAAATATATTTTTAAAAGACTTATTTTTCATTGACCCAGGTGGTGATCCTTATACCATCCGCTTCACACTTGCCAGTGTACAGCTCCAGTGCATGCTGGAGGTCCCAGCCTAGTGAGGCCCAAAGGACCAAATCATCCACAAAAAGTAGAGATGCAACCCTGAGGTTACCAAACTGTGCACTCTTAAAACCTTGGCTGTACAAGGCACATCTTTGGTAGAGTCCAACACCAACTGGAATCGAGTGTGACAGTACCCAGAATGTGGACATAACTCTGTCTTCGGATTTACAGGGACCAGAGGGAGCAAACCAACAGCTTTGGAACCCCATACTCCAACACCACCCCCCACAGAATACCTTGTGGGATCTGTTCATAAGCTTTCTGCCTGTAAACAAAACACATGTAGACCATACTAGCAAACTTCCCCTATCCCTCCTGTAGCTGTGAAGGGGTACAAATTTGGTCCTCTGCTCCACGGCCAGGACGGAACCTGCATTACCCCTATTGAATATGAGGTTTGACAATCGGAGTCTCCTTTTCAGTGCCCTGGCGTAAAGTTTTTCCCAAGAGGCTGAGCAGCGTGATTTCGCTACAATTGGAGCATACCCTTTGATATTAATTTTTTTTTATAAACGGTGACCCCCATCCCATTCTGCTAGTCCAAGGGCATAGTACCTAACATGCAATGCTAAACAGGCACATCAGCCATGAAAACATAACAACATCCAGAGCCCTCAGGTGCTCGGGGAGAATCTCATCTGCCCCCTGAGACTTGCAACTGCGTCACTAATTAACCACCTCAGTGACTTCCGTTATGAAAACAGGCAATGACCCGCTTGAGTCCTCCATCCCAGCCTCCAAATCCTCAAAGTGCTCCTTCCAGCACCAATCCATACTGTACCTCCCACTGGGGGTCATCCATTAACCACCCCTGCTGAAAATAACCCAGGCAAAGCCCTGCATCCCCTTCCTGAATCATCAGACAGTTTGCCAGAACCTCTATGAGCTTGATCTATTGCCTCCCTGAACTCTCCTAAAACCCAAGTGTTTGCCTCTGCGACCACAGCAGCTGCAGTGCGTTTAGCCTACCCTTACCTTTTGCTGAGTCAGGAGTCCTTCGGGCCACCAAAGCATGAAAGGCCACCTTCTACAGCTTAACAACCTCCCTCACCACTACTGCCCACCAAAAGATCCTCGGAATCCTGCCACAACTGGCATCAACAACCCTCAGGCCATAGGTCAAGGCAGCGGCTTCCACAATGAAGACTTTGAACAAGGTCGACTAAGACTCCATTGTCCCCTGCCTCCCTGGAGTATGGGAAGAGCTCTTCCAGAGGTAGGAGTTGAAAATCATCCGGACAGATCCCAGCCAACCCTCATAACACATTTAGGTTTACCAGGTCTGTCCAGCAGCCTTCCCTGCTATCTGATCCAACTGACCACCCTTGACTATAATTGAGTGACAGCCTCACTCGTCTTTTCACCCGAGTGTCCAAGAAATATGGCCACAAATCTGATGATACAATTACAAAATCGATTGGCGGCGCTTTGGCTGAAGGTGTTTAGGTACCAAATACACATGTTAACACCCTTAAGCTCGAATATTGTGTTTTTATGGCTAAATCATGACCAGCACAGAAATTCAGTTTAAAAACAACCAGAAGCCTTAGATGTATAACGTAGTCAGCCGAAATATAGCAGCAGAGTAGCCGAATTTCTAATGGGTATTCCTCCACCACATACAGTGGCAATGTTCTCACTGTAAAGTGGTTAGCAGCAGTCAGGCAATGACGTTGATTTGTTACGTACCAACTGTGTTCATTCTGAACAGCAAAACTCCAAATCACTGAGTTCATTTTGTAAAAGAGAACTCTGAAGCCTTCGGTTCATTCAGCAAAGCAGAATTCTGAATCACAAGGGTATTTTTGCACAAGCAGCTTCTGAAGCACGCATTTCAGAAGCCGCTCGTGCAGAATAACCAAGAACGTCAGAATTCATCACAGCAGAGTGAACTAGCTAAGTTCCTCTGAATTCAGCTGTGCAAAACAAAGCACTTCAAAATCCAGTTGTGACAAACGCATGTCAACAAGTAAAAAAAAGAAAAAACATCAGAATTCAGTTGTGCACAATGAGAAAAGTGCTTCAGAATTAAAAACTGACAATTTTTTTAATGGGGGTATGCTCCTCCATCCTTCTATGACACAGTATACTGGCCGCTGGTGGGATATTTAGGGGAATACACAGCCCTCTTAACACCATGTTCTAGTCAATAATTCATAAATGTGAGAAGTAAGCTGGCTTTCACTTCGATTTTTCAACTCTTAACAAAAAAATCTATTTGTCCAGCCATGGGTTTGGAAAGTTGCAATAAAATGTAAAGGCGATATGTAAAATGTAATAATAACCAAAATTATACAAAATGAGGAGAAAACAAATCATTTGATTTGAAATTACATTACACCAATAGACTTTTTTGGGGAATGAATGATTCTTGAATCATTCGAGACATTTGATCCCTAAACCTAAGAGGATATTGTCTGTATTACTGGTCAACTCATTATTATTAATCCAAAGAGATATGCTTTCACAGTACAAATTATGAGCTTGGCAAATTCATAAGCAAACAATGCATGTTCTCTGCTTTCACTTAGCAACATCCTCAAGTGGGTATCAGATCTGCACTCCCAGCATGCTGCACAACATCCGTTCAACATTCCTCCCATCTCATATGGGCAGGGAGGTGCTGAACTGGCAATCAGGCTTCCATATGGAAAATCTGTGTGAAATGGATGCCATTACCCCACAAAAAATGTTCTAAAGGACTTCTATGGAATTCTATAGAACATCAATGGAACTCTATAGAACATTTTAATAGAACAGCATGTTCTATAGGATTTTCCGTGTGTTCTATAGGAATTTGCTATAGAAACCTATAGAACACCCCTATGGAAAAGAAAGTCCTATAATATAATTGCTATTCTATAAGACCTTCCTATAGAACACACTAGTTGAAAAACCTGTTCTGTTGGACTCTGATGGTCTTTAGGACCTTTTAATAGAACAAAAGCTTAATGGAAAAGACATCTTATGACTCCTTGCTATGCTCTGTCAAAGGGTCATTTTACCTTATATGTACTTGGGTTCCAGAAGTCAGAGACCGGACTAATGGTATGAAAATGTGCAATATGCCGTGATATCCACTATACTGAAGTAGCAAGGAAATCTTGTCCCTTTTAACTTTAAGGTGTGCTTAAGCACATGGGGTACCAGGCACATACCTACTCATTGATTCTCTGATCAGACGCTTGATTGACTGACTGACTGCGCAACTTAGCAGCATTTCAGTTACGGTATATGAAGACCTCTTTCCATTTCCTCGGCAGCAATTCAAAAATATAAATGTAAGGCATTACAACTTTATTATGCTATAATGGAAAACTTGTGTTCCTCTTTTGCTTAAGAAGACAGAATTATGTCAAAAGTTTGACCTTTTGAACTTTTCCCTTAATTTTAAAAATTCTATCAAATTATTCCTTTCCATTCACATGCAAGACTTATTCCCACCATCTTTATACATGTATCATGGTCACCTAACAGGATTACTAACATGGCATTCCTTTTCAGCGAAGGTACTCAGTTCCTTTTGAATTCCCTAAGACCCTGAGATACGCGCCAACAAAGGGCTATCTGTCGGGTTCAGCAAAGCAGTTCAAATTGATCAGGATCAAGTACAATTGGCATTTTCCCAGTTGCCGGATAGCTCACTCGGTTAAAGCACCGTGTTGCAGAACAGAAGTGTCTGGGTTTGAGCCCCAGACAGAGTAGTGCACAATTGGCCATTGCGCTACAGCAGGGATCCTCAAATCTGGACCTCGAATCCAAATCCAGCCGAGCTTTTCTGTTATCCCAGGCAAGTAAATGAACAGTTAGTGCCTCTGATTGGCCAGACTGTGTTAACACCTGACTCCCATGTAAAGGGAGGGTGGAAAACCAGCAGTTTGCGGACCTCGTAAGGTGTGATTTGAGGACCAGGGCGCTACAGGGACGTAAATTGGGAAGGGTTTGCCGGGAAGGGTAATATAACATGGTCGCTTTGTTTGTCGCCTTCCAGATTTAGGTGGGATTGAAGATGCCAAATTAGAAAAAACAAAGTTCTACAAGAGCTGTTCTATAGAGATTTTCTATGGAACTGTTTCCTTTAGAAATTTTCTAGATAACTTTTTTTCAATAGGACTCGAGGTACTAAAGTTCTACAGAAATTCTATTGAACTGTCCTATAGGATTCTTATAGAACATTTTTTGCAGGGTATTTCCCATTTCACTAAACATATTCTACGACACTGACATGTCCCAATAAAGATTCAGTCCCCGAAACTAAAACGGAGTCAATGAATCAGGCTAATATCACAGTTTGTATTTTCCACGCTTGTCCATATTTCATATTTTGTCTTCATAACACAGTTGCATAAGAACAGTATTGCTGAAGAATGAACAGCACTCTATTTCAAATTGCACAGATTTGCCCGAGAGGGAACCCCCAGACGCAGAACATGCTTAAAATCAAACCAACATTTTTCCATACATGCACACACAGACCCCCAAGGGTAACCTCCTAAGAGACCAGGAAAATTCTCATTTGACGAAACGGTTCAGGAATAGTAACTGTTTAGTTGTTGTCATGTAAACGGGTTCAGATCGAGCAGACCATTCCTCCCAAACTACGGGTAGGAGGAAGTATTACAGATGTTGTTAATTTAGACACAGTTAAAACCATGATCCCACAGTGAAATCATGAATGCGCCAGTTCTTTCTGCATTGTTTGTGAGAATTTCTACAGAAAAAAGAGGACAGTCTACACCTCTTACGCAGTGAGTTACTCTCCCAGCCCTCTGACTGAGTGCTGTTAAAGAGACACTAACCCCCACCGGATGGCTGTCATCAGCTGCTGCTACTGTGTAGTCTGGCCCTCAGAATTCTCTACAGCCTTTCAATGATCGGCGTACATCCCCTCGATCCTGTTTAAAACAGGATTTCAAAGGCCTTTATGAGTCCAGAAAACCATTAGCGGTTTCAGATAAAACAATTTTGTTTGATTTTTCTGCAACCATATGGCATCTCTGCAAATATTTCATACCAAACTCCATTTTATCTTGGGAACCAGCCCATTTTTTTCAGACGGTTCAGCATTAGTCATCTAGAAGTGATAGCCAATATAATGATAGAGTTTATGTTGGCTTTCTTCCAATGAGCGGCATTTTTGTATGTTAAATGGTTCTGCTGCTATAATTATAAATTTAATATAAATAATAAACATTAGAAAAAAAAATACTCACTTAGATTTCTCATATCGAAGTACATGTTGGCTTCTATGGGGATAAATGATACAAGATAACAGGCATGAAATACTCAGAATCCCGCTACAAGATGGCTGATATCTGGCCTGAAAACAAATCGCAGCAGAGGGACGGACAGACGGACAGGAGGGCAATCCGAAGTATGAAAAGGCACATCTAGCCAATAGGATATAATTTCATTGAGAAATACTGAATGGTTTAGGAGTCCTGGCCCAGAAAAGAAGTGACAGACGGACAGAGAAACAGACTGACACAGGAAAGGAGAACACTCATTCCTATATTCCCATTCACCTCATGGTGGAGGATAATAAACAGGCTACTCATATTTAATTTACTCACCTAAAGAGTGAGGAAAACAATGATGAGAAACATAACTTATAAGAATGAAGAAAAAAGGGTGTGCATCATAAACAATACTGATAATGATCCATTTATGAAGAAGAGATTTGCAAATTAATATCAGCCATCTGGGAAAAAGCTATTTCTGTCAAGTAATCTCGTTTCTTCTGAAAACCATGTGTGTCAAATGTGTTGACATCTCTGGACCAGCACTTTGCAACCACCACCGGCGAAGACGACACCTAGGAGTCTTTTCCTATTGAGAACAAGTCTGGAGGAATTCTTTAGCACTCATTCAGCCAATACACCACCTTCATCTTTCCAAGGTATAAGCACAAACACAAGCGCTGTTTGGGCACTAAATTTTATCGACAGTCCAAAGGTTTTCCCCTTATCTACAGTGCACGATTCCAAACACTGAACCACTGGTATTGTGTAAACTGTCCAATGAACGGGTTAATTCTCTTCACTGCCGTGAGTTTTATGGTTGCTGTAACATTTACGACATGAAATGCTTCTCTCTACCAAACCAGTGCTTTGAGATGATGGTGCAAGCACTCCACATCTTTCCAACCTCTATAGAGATTACAGGGACTGAGAGAGTATCCAATGTAATAAAGCAACGCATCGAATAATCAAGGATTATAATCTTACACGATCCTGCGAGATTATGGCTCCAGTAGGAGATCACTAGCCATGATGACCTTGATCTGAAGCACACAAAACTCCCAGCATTTCAGGGGAACATTACTAATTGTATTGAATGTTTCCACTTTCCTATAAAAAAAAACCCTGACTGAGCCAAAAGGAATGCATTAAGACAGAAAAATGGAAGCAAGAAGAACCAGTCAGCCGCTGATCATGCCTATTTCCTCACCATCTCAGTCACTCCTGACAGCAGTCTCTGAAATCTCCACTAATCCCCGCTTCCAGATGTTCGACAGGATATTCAGAAATGACTTCTGATGAATGCTGGTGCTGATTAACTCTGAGTATATAAAGGATCTGTTATTCGTCTGTTAGGTTAGGGTGATATCTGGGTCAGGATCCGTCAGAGTTATGGCTTCCATATCTGTTGGATGTATTTTACTGAATTTCTTCTACTGTCACCACATTTTACACAAATTTGAAGTTATCCAAACTCATAATATGCATCGGTGAACCAAAACATTAAAACCGCTCACAGATTACGGAAATAATGTTGATCATCTCATGGCGTACACTACAGGCCAGAAGTTTGGAAGCAAGGCCAATACAGGTCAAAAATTTGGAAGCAACTTCAAGTTTCTGTTCACAATGCCTTTCTTAAAAACCACCAGTATGAAATCTATGGATTTTGGGATGTTTTTACTGCATGATTAGACTTTTCTTTTATTGATATGCACCATTTTCCTCTATTTACCTTTAGGTACTGTATACATTGATGTTACCAGACCATTGCTGAATAAATGTTAACAAAAGAAAGGAGGGGCTTAGTTTTGGGGTTGAGAAGATTTGCAAGAGTCACAACTCCAGTGAAAAAGTAAAAAACAAATCACAGTTTGCATTATTCACTTTATATCATGGTTTACAGCCCACCGGATGCCAACGGCAATCTGGCTGGCAGTAGGACCATGGGCCTAGTAGTATGGCCTGATAATTTGAGTAAAAATGTATTCTGATAAGTGACTCTTTATATAGTAATCATGTTTATTTTGTGGCAAAGTATGCCAATGAAACTATGATCTTTTTTTTGTACAAATTTGATCTTGCTTCCAAACTTTTGGCCTGTAGTGTGTGTCAAGGTCTGCAGACAGACCTCAGGCAGTGAGCGAACGGTCGGTTCTGGTTGTCGACGTGTTGGTAAGGGACAAACGGGAACTAAACAACTTTGACAAGGGCTAAATCGTTATGGCCAGGTGAGTAGGTGAGAGCATCTCCTAAGCTGCAAGGCTTCTAAGGTGCTCCCTGTCAGCAGATGGGAGTATCTACTGACAGTGGTGCAAGGAGGGACAAACCATGAACTGGCAACAGCATGTAAGACACCCAAGACTCATTGATGCACAAGGATGAGGAAATCTATCCCTTCTGGTCCAAACTGACAGAAGGGCTACTGTGACACAAGCCGCAGAGAATTTACACGATACTTTTGCGAGGAATGTGTCACATATTGTTTGTAGCAACAAACCAGTCACAGAGACCATTCTAACCCCCCCGATCCAATGCCAAAAGTGCCTGCAATGGGTACTTGAGTGTTGGAAGTGGACTATGGAGCAAATTACAAAGATTGCCTGGTCCAGTGGGTCCCATTTGCTTTTACATCGAGTAGATCGGGCAGCTATGTGTGCACCATTTACCTGGAGAAGAGATGGCACCCAGATGCACTATGGGAAGATGAAAAACTGGTGGAGGGATTGTGATGCTCTGGGAAATGATCTGTTGCCCCTGCCAACCGTGACCGTGGTTGACCTTGGTTGACTTCGGTTCACCATGGTCAACCACGGTTAAAGCATGGTTAAAAATGGCCGACCATGGTTGAAGCATGGTTGCACCGCTTTGGGGAGTTTTTGCACCATGGTTAACCATGGTTGACCTTGGTTTACCATAGTCCTCCAACAGACCATGGTCATAACCATGGTTACATTCAACACAAACCATGGTTACATTCAATACAACCATGGTCAACCATGGTGTTCCATTTAACAAAAATGTCAAAACCATGGTTTGACCAGGGTTGATCACGGTTACTTGAACCAGGGTCAACCAAGGTCAACCAAGGTCATGGTTCACAGGGGAGGGAAGCCCTGGGTCTGGAAATTCAAGTGACATCAGTTTGATGGAGCTGTTTTGGGGCACGAAAGGAACCTTCGCTATATTAGGCAAGTGATTTAATGATGTGGCAAATTGGTGTACACATGTAACATTACGTAAGAAAAATGTGTAATGCCACGTGTGGAACAATTTATGCTTGGACATATGTGATTCCCCCATTTAGCTTGTAGGTACACACGAGATACTCTCTCTTCCATCACGACCATCGTCGCTATGGTCGGCCATTCTCTCCGATTTTTACAAATGAGAGTCAGTCTTCCCGCTCACCCCTGTCTTAAGATGAATTATTGAGATAAACTTCAGGCAAAGAGTCCCTATTTCTTCCAGGGGGCCCTACTGCACATTCCTTAAATACAGTGGAAGTTTCAGTACCAAACACAGCCTACAAGTCGAAGGCGTTGTCTGCTATTTTATCTAAAGCATCACACTGCCAGAGGAATTTGAGAAATGCCACAATAATTGTTTTGGCATGGATCTCTTGTTTTGCCAACATGTTTGTAGCAGACCTGAGAAAAAGACTCCTTCCAGATAAAGGAATGTATTCCATGACTATGAAATAGCATCCATATGATACCAGAGCAAGTCATATGGTGGGATCTGAAATGGTGAATGCAAGTTGTGGATGAAACAGAGTTGCTAAAGCTAGGGTGTTGTGCTTAGATTAGATCCAACAAGAGAAGAGGGTTGAGATGCTGATAACATGCCTTCCTGGATTCTTTGCCTTCTTTTACAGGAAGAAATCCAAGAAACCGCTCCCAAAAAGTCTAAGTATAGATCACAATAAATCATTTTATCTTGGCTTTTCATCTTAAACTATTCAAAGTATTCAATATTTACATAAGAATCGGTTTAGTACATCATTTCATACAACGTACTTCCCCTTTAAGAACACTTATCTATATCTGTCAAATTTCCTTGATTGTAAGACAGGTTGAAAGATTTACATTTCACCTGATAAGATTCAATCAGGTATCAGCAGTTGGATAAGGGTGGAGCTCATGGTTAAACTATCACAGGTGAACACAGGACTCTGTTCTCGCTCTAAGAAGCAGCTGGCAGTTCCAGTCAATAATTTTTCAACGGGCTGTGCCATACCCACAATATTATACGTAGATGACCAATGCCCAGCAGTTTGGACGAAGTTTAATGCAAAGTTAACACTTTAAGTGCAAGCTCAAACTTTTGGTAGAGCACATTTTATGTCGCTGTATCTAATTGAAAGATGTGTTGAACTTAACTGTAGCAAAAGGTTGAGTGGGCACTTAACCTGATAAAACTCACGGACCCATATATGGGTCCATCAGTTTCAGCTGCTGTATTCAAACCTGTGGAACTTCAGGCCCAAATTCTAGAGAAGATCCTAAGGTTTTCACTAATCAAGCATGCCCTGTTGAATCACAGGGAAATGTGCATAAAATGATGTACAAGATCTAGCTATTTTCCATTTGATGAAATGCTGTGGGTGTAAAAACATGGTGTCCTAGGTGTGAACATTACATTACCACAGCGTCAGTGAAGTGCTGCAGCTAGCAGATACAGAATATGTAGCATGTGACATTGTCCTACAATATGAAAAAAAAGCTTTTTTTCTGATTTTGAACCTAAATGGCAAAACTTAAGTGAAAAGTTAAGAGTTTGAGAAACTAAAGGGTTAAAGGAAGCAGGTACACACTGAGTAAACTTTTGATGGCATACAGGAGCATAAGCACCATTTTCCTTATCTGGCATGTGCTCATATTTGGTGCAATGCTTAGTTGATAGAGCAGTGGAGACCATCCCAGGCCCTGAAGATCAACAACCCTACAGTTCAAACCCCGAAACTCCAAAAACTGACATCGCTCAACTCATTCAGCGACTGAACATCTGCAGTGAGCAGCTAATTAACTGAATCAGTTGTGTTCAAGTACATTTAAAAAAGTGCATTACGCTAGACCTCCATAAAAGAGATTGGTTACCACTGTACTAGAGGACTGACTGAACATAACCAGTGTGAAACACCTTGCCCATTTTCACCAAAAAGACACTGCAGCGAGTCAAGAAGGCAAGAGGACGCTGAAATCTTACCAGCCATGTGCCTGTGAGGCTGGCCACATTGTGAGGTCAATGTCACCGTACCTCAGACTGATACTCAGATGTGGAAAAGGTAGCATCCAGAGGCCACGCCCTCTGCGAGCAGTCGTCTACACTGACTGTCCAGACCTGAGAGGATCAACAGGAGAAGAGAGCATACCAGGCTGAGGCGAACTGTGCCAAAGTCTCTATAGGTGAGTCTCGCCACTCGGTGGCCATCTTGGCAATGCCCTCAGGCAGTTATTTCGGGCTAACAAGACCAGGCCCCATCTAAATGAATGGGGAGAGGGCCGCAACTTTGTTTCAATAGTCACCAGGACGTGTAGAATCACCAAATATGATAAAAGCCACTTCAAAAGTTTCGTGACTTTGCCCGGAAATAATGTTTAAAACACATTTTTCCGGACAGGTTATACTTCTACTACGCATGTAGAAGGTTTAACGACACCAGCTTTCTTTACAGCGTGCTGTGGCGTGACGCCATCAGCTCATCCCACTGAAATGAATGATATACACTCAATGGGCTCATCCCACCAGAGAACAAAAAATCACCAAATCGGTTGAAACCATGGGGGTTGATACTGCTGCAAATCTGAACTGTGTGCTTACTTCAAAGCAAGAACAGGACTGGCTAGATATGTCTCTCAGTTTGGCTGTATAAAGCAGATGATTGGCTTTCAAGAGGAAGGGGTGGGGTATATGTCATACAATCGCCATCTCTGGTGTCACGTACTTTTAGATTCAAAAAGGCATTCAGTGGTTTGCCTCTGCTCTATACCATCTAAGACCATGACCATGCTCAGAATGGAGCTAGCTACTGCTCACAAGCTCCAAAAATAAGTCCTGTAGCTTACCGGCAAGCAATCTTATAGTGATGATACAAGTTATAATTTCAAATTTCAGGTGATGTTTGACCTTCGAATCATTGAAGGTCAATGTCAAGGTCACTAAATAAAAGTTCAAATACATTTATAAGACCTCCTGTAATACAATCCTCAACTCTGAAGCAGTTTTGGTGATACAAGTTATTGAAAATTCAATATGTCAACTGTGAACTTTAAAGGAAGCCAGTTTGTTCCCTTAATTTCTGCCCTTTTATCGCATAATTTTCCAGGCTGTTCCAATAAAAAGATTTGTGTTGAAGTTTAATGTCGTCCTCGAACCCTAACAAGGATAAACTCCGAAAGAAAGCAATCACTCGACTGTTACGACCAGCCATTGTGGCTGCTGGACCGTGGCGATTTCGACATGCTTATTACTTAATATGCACAAGCGATTTGCATGAAAAGTCACGTCACATCAGTCATCAGATTCGACTGCTAGTAAATAAATTACAATTATGCATTAGAAATTGATTACTGTAAATACATCTAGTAACAAATATGGGACCATTTCAAGTACATTAACGATCTGAAAGTGCTAGGAAACAGGGAAATTGGGCATTTTGCACCAGGCATCAAGTTTACTTATGTATCCAGCAAAAGTTTGGCCACATCTTCATCGGAAATACCTCCAAACCTGGCTTTTAAAGTTTGCCAGCGATCACTTTGGCCTTTTATATTTATCCTGGTCTTCAATCGATCTGCTTCTTGGCCTTTTCTTGCTCTTTTACGGGCCGAATCAGTTTGATATTTCTTTGGCCGCGGCATGTTGCTGTTGGCCAACTTCTCTTCATTTTTGCGTCCACCGCGCACATCCGCTTTTGAAAATTACATCATTTTTTGCATACTCATGAATACTAATAAGGTATTTTAAAAAATGACGGGGGGAGTTTTTGCGAGTCGCAAAAACTATTTTCACATTTAATATTCGGGGGGTTGCAAGCGTTCTCGGAGAAAACATTTATTTATTCCCGTTTGTTTTGGTCATGTCTATTAAATTATATTAAAAAAATTGGAAAAGATTGGCTACCTTTAAAGGTCACAGATGGTCCAGTTGATGTCAGCAAATGGAGTTCATATATGGCTTTTTATATGTCTCTATATAAACCTTGGCTCCATCTGTGACCATTTTGGCGATACAAGTCATTGTAATTTCACTGTCGAGTTTGACCCTCAATGGTCACTGACAGTCAAGTTGAATGTCACCAAATGAAAGTTCATTTGTGACTTCCTAGATGTCAGTAACACAAACCCAGGCTCCATCTGTGACAATTTTATTGATACAACTGAATTGAATTTTCACATGGTCACATTTGACCTTCGAAGGTCAATACCAAGGTCACCAAATTAAAGTTCAAATATGATTTCCTACATGTCTGTGATGCAAACTTAGGCTCCATCTGTGACCGATTTGGCAATACGAGTCATTGTAATTGTATTATGTCAAGTCTGACCTTCAAAGGTCATCCACAGTCAAGCAGAATGTCATCAAATGAAAGTTCATATGTGACCTCCTATATGTCTCTAATACAAACCTAGGCTCCATCTGCGACCGGTTTGGCAATACAAGTCATTGTAATTGTATTACGTCAAGTTTGACCTCCAAAGGTCACCAATATTTAAGTTGAATGTCACCAAATGAAAGTTCATGTGTACTTCCTTGAAGTCTGTGATACAAACAGGCTCTATCTGTGACGTTTTTAGTGATAGACGTTATTGAATTTTCACTAGGTCAAGTTTGACCTTCGAAGGTCAATATGTAGGTCACCAAATTAAAGTTCATACATGACTTCCTACACGTCTCCAATACAAACCTACACTCTATCTGTAATGATTTTGCTGATATCAGCCATTGAAATTTCACTGTAAAGTTTTGCCATTGAAAGTCACTGAATGTCAAGTTCAAGGTCACCAAATGAAACTTCATACATGACTTCCTATATGCCCACAATAGAAACCTAAGCTCTATCTGTAATAATTTTGGTGATAGAAGTCATTGAAATTTCACCATATGAAGTTCGACCTTCGAAGATCACCGAAGATTAAGTTCAAGGACACCAAATGAAAGTTCATATATGACTTCCTATAAGTGTTCAATACACGTTTGTTCCCAGTCTTCAATATTTTCAAGCCTAAACCTTTGAATATTGTAACATTTTGCTTGACCTCAAGTTTATCCTTTCAAGGTCATCTGAGGTCAACTTTAACATGGTCAAAATACAGGTCATATATGACTTCCAATATATTGATGATACAAACTTAATCTCTATCTGCAACCATTTAGCTTCCACAGGCGATTTTGCCCATTCTCCATAAGACCCAATCTTAAAGTACAGTGCCCCCACTCGACTCACTTCCGTCGATTCAATCAAAATGGCACTTGCACTGTGCATCAAGTGAAACAAGGTGAGTTGATTGCCAGTTTAGAAAAAAGTTAGAACGTTTTTGAGAAATAATTTTTTGAAATTTCAAGTCCTATCTTTTAACATTGTTAATATTTTCCTTGACCTCCAGTTTGACCTTTCAAAGTCATCTGTGGTCAAATTTAATTTTGCCAAAATATAAGTTATATATGACTTCCAATATGTCGATAATACAAACTTATTCTCTATCTGCAACCATTTGGCCTCCACAGGCCATCTTGCATATTCTCCATAAGACCCAATGTTAAAGTACAGCGCCCCCACTAGACCCACTTCCGTCAATTCAATCAAAATGGTGCTCATACTGTACATTGTTGGTACTAAGGTAAGTTGATTGCCTGATTTAGAAAAAAAATTATCGCGCAGTTTTTGAGAAATAATTTTTAAAAATTTCTCAGTTCTATCTTTAACATTTGGGCCAAAATTCAAGGGCCCATAAATGGACGAAAACGATTAAATCAAAAATCCTGAAAAAAAAAAAAAAAATGTCTGGGGATATGGTCGAGTAGAATGTTGCGGCAAACTCACATAAAAATTTATCAGGGCAAAAAAAAAAAAAATGTTCCAGACCCCTTCATATAAGCATCAGTTTTTGAAAATTTTTTTTTTTAAAAAAATAGTAATTTACCTTATTTGCTGTCCTTAATGACTGTCTGCCTGCCCGGCTCCACACCTCATTTTGGAATTTCACTAAGGCAGGATTGAGCTGCCAGCGTTAAAATAGCTCATTAACCATAAAACTACTATCGCTTTTAATAAAGTTGAATCTCTCAAAGGTGAACACAAAATGGCAAAATGGCATGGAAATGCATAAATTATATTCAATAACTAGCTGATGTTGGCAACCAATTAGAACTTCAACAGGTTGACAAGACATTGCTATTGATAAACTAAAGAATGGACGATTACATCATGTTGGAAGCTCATGAAATGACTGAATGAAAACTGGAGAAAAATGTGGGCTAGAAAGGCCTGCTTGTCATTTGGCGACACACAGCCTGTGCAAACACATTTAAAGCCACAGCCGTCCTGATCCTGTGGGTGCCCCCTTGTCTGTGCTCACCTCTCCCCAGGCCTTTTGGCTGCATAGGTTGCATTGGGAAGACACTGCTCTGTTGCTGCTACTGCAGCTGCTTTTGGACCTGGCTGTGCAGTGGCTGTACAGTTTGGCTGCATCCGTCTCTTCTTCAGCACATAGTCCCACAGTGAACAATGGGCTCTCTATCCTCAAGCCAAAGAATACGAAGGGGGAAGAATACTGGCACAATATCATCACCTTCAACCTATCTCTAAATAAACAAAAACAAGTCAAGCTGACCACAGGCCTCGAGTGAAGACATTCAGAATGTCTTTTTCTTAAATAGGTTTTCGACCCTTTTCTCCCAACCTGGACTGTCCAATCGAATTTGTCATAAACGATCACTGCTCCAACCATGGTGGTTGATTTAGATGAATCAAGCCAAGCTAGCTCCTTCATGCAACTTTTTAACCAAGTCAAAATCGACGGGCTTCTTTCAATGACTTTTTATATCTGTCCCTGTCTACTCAGTCCTTTACTGGACGCAGGATCAATCACAGTCCCAGATTTTTAAGGACATTTGAACCCATTAAATCCAAACTGAAGGAGTTAGCAATGAGGACTTTGGAGGCTTATAAAGAATTCTTGAGCAAGGAAACGTGAAAGCATCCTTTCCCAAAGTATTTTTAAAATCGTGTGAGATATAAACCTGGATTCAGCTCTCTCAATCTGTTACAGGCGTGACTGAGATGGCTCAAAATTTAAAAAAAAAAAGGCAAATCTTGATTAGGATATTTGGATTGATGTTTGCATTGATTAATGTTGATAATGGATAAGACATTATACATTATTTTATTCGCATAAAACAACAAAACAAACTGCTTTCAAAGTTTCTTTTTATTCAGAACTAACTCCCGTCTCATTAACAGGCAAGTAGATAGCATCCTCACCACTGTCGCCTGCTTCAGGATGAGCAGATCATTTCAAAATGCTGACAATTTCGTTTAGTTTTCCGATTTGGGGCAGTCGGTGTCTGTAAATCTTTGTTTTTGGGTAACTTGTTGCTATTGTTGGCTAATTAAGGCAAAAAGTTGTCATCAACACAAACATTCAATTCTCCTGACAATCTGTTGCAACAGCCAAAAGTAAGTATGAACTTAGCTGACTTTGAATATAATAGGTAGACTGCCGCTATAACCTTATATTAACTAGTCGCACCGTATTGGTTAGTTACAGCAT
Source organism: Gymnothorax javanicus (assembly GCA_029692085.1). Lineage (NCBI taxonomy): Eukaryota > Metazoa > Chordata > Actinopteri > Anguilliformes > Muraenidae > Gymnothorax > Gymnothorax javanicus. The sequence goes on from CM056200.1 coordinate 108,592,444, forward strand.
AGAGCTAAGACATAAAAAATTAACACCTACCCCCTACTAGGTCGAAAGCCATTGCTAAGTCAGCCATTGCCTTGGTTGAATGACTGCAAAGTCCAGAGAGACTGATATTTTATGACACGGATAAACAATTTCTCCTGAATTTTGCTCATTCTCCATGATAAATTACATCCTAGGCTATAGATATGTATGATTACTCTGGCATGTGCTCTCAATTCTGCACAAAACAAGCAAGGACCCACAAAATCCTTGTCAATATCTAGACTTAATCTGTTGTTTTTTTTCTTCTTTTTTTATTTTTAACCTTGCCATGCATTTCCACATTTCACCTTCGTTTTCCCTGTCCACACGTTTCTGTTTACTTTCCCTTCCGTGTTCTGTGTCGTGCTGTTTCATGTTAAGAATCGCTCTCTCGATCAAGCCCTCTTCTCTGTGCATCCCTCATGCCCTTTCCCTCAGCTGTTACTTGTTTGCTTGTTAGTCTGTATCCATTTATCCCCCTGTGTTTCTGTGTTACATCTGAGCTTGTCACGTTTACTTGTTTCCTGTGCTGTGACCAGTGTTGGGGGTAAGTAATTACAAAGTAACTAATTACTGTAATCAGATTACATTTATCAGTAACATAGTAATGTAATGCATTACTTTGATAACTTCAGTAATTGGATTACAGTTACAAACAAATAAATTATCTAGTTACTTCATTACTTTAAATATCTTCAACTATCAGCAGGACGGGAGGCCAGAAAAACGTATTCTTCTTCTTCTTCTTCTTCTTCTTCTTCCTTTTGAGTATATTGGCTATTGAGACCGAGGACAGAAAAACAAATAAGACGTCCTTTTCATGCGTGTTTATGCCAGCACTGCAGCCTTGTACTTGACTCACTTTCCTGTGAAGTATTGTTTGGGCTGATTTTACAACTTTGCTGCTGGCTCTGCTGTATTAAAGAGCATAAAAGAGAGATCTTGTGTGTCCTCCTTGCTAAAATGGAGATTTTTTGCTGCTCTGAGCATATGCCAGGTTTTAATATGATATGGTTAATTAATTAACTTATGGTAAATTTCAGATGATGGTGCTGAGTAATCCGATAGTAATGTAACTCGTAGTGTAACTATTTGCTTTCAGCAGTGAGTGATTAAGTAAAGTAAGGGATTACTTTTTAAAAAAGTAACTAGTAATGTGTAATGCATTACTTTTTTAGAGTAACTACCCCAACACTGGCCGTGACAAACCTTGTGACTCCGTACTACATTCTGCCCTGTTTGCTTCTGACCCTGATCTGCTTTCCAGTCCGCCCTTCATTAATAAACTTTGGTCAATGTTTTATGTGCTGGCTTTGGCTGAGTTCCTGAGCATCCCTGACAGACATATTAAATGAATAAATGAGTCATGTAAGGTCACGGCATTTAAGCTAGTTCATACACAATAGGGTATTTCTATTGCAACTAATGTTTTGTATTTATAGTTTCTCAATAGCATAGCCAGAAATATTAATTTACCGCGGCTTGTAGAATGCAAGGTGTTCAAGAACCAAAGCAAATTTATGTAGTTAGGGGTGTGGCACTGACGCCTTTGCGCCTCTACAGAGCAACTTAACAAGTCTCAACCTTACTTACTTTAAAAAGAAATGTTTGTATTGTGCAATAGCAAGACAGTTTCCTGTAAAATAAAACTTATTCTGATGCTGTTACATTGAGAAGCATTTCTTGTTAAAATAAAGAAATGTGGCATAAACTACGTTGTTTAATTGTAGGCCTAAAAGTATTTTATCACAGGAAATCTCTGCCTTTTTTAACAAGAGGCAGATTTTCTTCCACACGGTGCCATACAGACGAGATGTGGCCTGTCCGTAACGGTACACCCCCCTCCCCCACGCCCCCATAAGCCAAAAATTACCAAAAAAAAAAAAAAAAGCCCACATTTTTTCCAAATATAGGACAGACATTTCCATCTAGCCCCCACTTACCAAAACAAACAAACATAGCACATCTAAGTAATAAAACCACTTCTAGATCATCAAAAATTGGACAAATTTGCAGACGTTAGATAATCACATGAGCTCATAGGAGCAGAGCTCCAGACCAATACTAGGCCTACATCTATTGGGCTCCTGACAGGGGCTAACATTGATCAGAGCAACTGCAAAAAACAACCTAGAAACACTGCCATCTCAATTCATATTCCACTCTTGGAGAGAGAGCATTCGCAATAACATTATCCCAACCAGCAATGTGTTTCACCTTCAGACCATATGGCTGTCAGATCAAGCTCCATCAGAAGACTTGGCATTTGAGAAACTCGGCAAGGAATGAGAGCGGATCATGATCAAAGCAGACCACTACATTCCTCGCTACCCTAGACCCATACAACTCAAAATGCTGTACCGCCAGTACCAAAGCTAAAGCCTCCTTCTCGATAGTGGAGTGGTTCTGTTGGAGGCCATTGAACTTTTTTGAAACGTGAGCGACTGGCCTCTCAACAGAAGATTGTTGAAGATTCTGTGGAGCCGGAAAATCCAGGTTTAGCCTCAACTTTTGCTGACCGTGGGAGTACCTTGCGGAGGAGGAGTACCTTTTCTGCATAACCTAGCAAAGATCTCAAGTAAAAATAGTTAATTTAACAGCGGCATAAAGAAAGATAGCTACACAAAAGCGTGGCAATATGTCTACATGGCAGCCTTGTCGGTGACATGTTATTTGACTAAAAATTTTCCACTCATCACCGAAAGCAATAGAGATCCTCCTCATCCCACCACTGACCCATAAAACAAAAATGAAAAGAATCCAACAAAAATTGTATGTCGAGTGAGAACAATAAATTGTGGAAATTCCAACGAATGGACCGACGGACATACAGGGGGGATCACAATATATGCCCATCCGGTGGGGTGGGTGTACAAAAACAACAAGCTAGCAACAAATCAGACGGCACAGGCTCCTCCTTGCGGACCCATGGCTTTGCAGATAGTTTATATCTTTCCCAAGTCGGAATCTGTCATTTTGCATGTCAACATGAGGAATCTGAGAAAGGTGCAATATACTCAAGTAGACATAGACCACTTGTTTATTTCTCTTGTTTTACCTAATTTTATATATGGTCAATGAGTTTATGGGTCGTCTGTATCAGATCTTAACATTATTCAAATTTTTTTAGATAGATGCCATAAGCGTCGTTTCATTTCTTACCCAATTTCTATTCAGAATCTATTAATTAAGCAAGACAGCCACATTTTTCTAAAAGCTATATCTGTAGATAGCCATCCGCTCCATTCCTATGTACCATCTAAGAAGGACTGCCAGTATGAACTTCGTAAGAGTCGATGCGCGCGCCCCAAAATCAGGACGGAGCGTTTTATGAATACTTTTGTGAATAGATTCATTTTCAAGTATGATTTAGTAAATTAGTTGTTTGTTTTAAATAAACAATTTTATTGTCATTTTGTTTTTTAAACAATATTGTAACATAAGATATGTTCTTTTATCTTGTGAAGAATAAATGAAAGGAAAAGTAGTTAGTTATCAGTTATCAACAATATAACAGTGGAAACACTGTTGAGTGTCACAATTTTTTGAAAACAATGAACCTTTTAAGGTGTAGTGTATGTGTCAATGGTACAAATGAAAGAATACCGGAATTTAATTTGATTACAATGTAGGGTTTATTTGTTTCACTAAGAGACTAGCATTCAAAACTCACGTACAGCTGGTGCAATGGGCCACTGTGAAACTCCGCTGTTCTGTGTTCAGAATGCATAGACGGGAAAATCCCCGGCTTTGATGAAACAGAGAAAAGAGAAACTGGCTCAACAGCAAATGAATGACAGCGAAATGCAGCAAAGACTCACACTAAGCAGAAAATAACATAAATAAAATATTTTCATTGTTGCTATGGGACGGGGGCTCCTGTTGGAAGGTGGGCCGCCACCATAATATAATAGCAGAGGAAACACTGCCTATCGTCAGCAGGTGAATGAATGATATCGAGAATATAGTTCAAATATTTGCCCATGCAGAGATAAACAGACATAAACAGGCAAATAAGTTTGAGCGTCTGTGTTCATGACCATGAGCACATGTTAACATGCAAATCCATACATCACTACGAGGATACAAATAATGACGCTAAACTGCAAGTGAGGTTACTAACTAGCAATAATGAATGGGAAAGAGATACTAAAATCACAGCACTTAAATGCTGGTGCAGATTCACAGCACACAGACACAATTCAGTGCCAAATTCATCGTGTCAGATAAAACACTGTAGAGCATTATGTATACATTATATAAAAAAAGCTTAATAAGTACTGCATAAGTAATCCTAAAATGTGAGCAGGACGAACCAAAAAAGAGAAAATTACAAGCACAGCAGCAGAATACTCAAAATATAAAGGGCGTTCAAGTGTAACTTATTGTCATTTAGAAACAGTGACAGTGGCAAAAAAAAAAAAAAACTGGCAAGCGGCGGTGAATGCAGGGCGTTCGTCTTGCTAAACCGATAGGAATGCAGCTGAAGAGGTACAGTCAGTTTGAAAAGAGCCCGTATTCACATCCAACACCTTCAAATGCCGGTTAAACAGGTCATTAAAAATGACAAAGATGTTATTTATTTATTATTATTTTTCTTTTAACCTTGAGTTCAACTTCACAGTGAATGGAACTTTTGTTTCCATTTTGGAAATAAAAGCTTGTTTATAAATGTTTGAATCTCTTCCTTGAGATGATGAAGTATACAGTATGTGCCCACTCGGTACATAAAATCACATCACATTGCAGGTATGCAAATTTTTTAGCTCATATTTAGAGAATATCATGCCCATGACACTTGTTAAAAATTGTTCCCTTGTTTTCTGCAAATTAAGTTTGGGAAACAAAAAAAACTGAGTCTACACATTTGACTATATTCAGTCGTTTAGATAATACTGAGGTTTTAAGGTTTATTTTAAAAAAATAGTATTTTCATTTTTATTTTTATGAAAAAAAGTAGCAATATGTGATGTCCTTGAGTTATGCCACTTTTTAGAGAAAGCTTCATTACAGCATCAATCCAATATTGCTATGGTAAGAACATGCAACTTTGTTCATACAGTGGTCCAATGAACTTTGCACTACAAAGTATACAACCTAAGGGTGTATGTAACACCTTTAATTGGGAGTAAATGCCTTTACTTTGTCATACTCAGGTTGACATTACTATGGAATTGCCCACACAATTGAACAAGTTTTTCACAACACAGGCATTAGATCTGGAGAAAGTTCTTGTATAATTTGCCATGTGGACACTCCCTAAGTGGAGCTCTCTGCCACATTACTGGCATTGGGTTATCAAAGAAGTCTAAGATCTGTTTGATCAGAAATGTGTTTAGCAACCAACCTACAGTCATCTTCACGAGCATTTGGCACCATTTTCATAATTCCGGCTCTGTAAGCCACAGCAATGGAATTAATATGAAATAATCAAGATGCCTTTAAAGTGTAGACTTTTCACGTTTGCTTAAAGGATGCAAATTATGGAAACTACATTTTCGTAGCTCAGTCCACCTCTACAGCGCTCTCCATGGCATCTAACAGCCCAAAGAAGGTTGACTTTGAAGATCCCTCAGTTTAGCCCAAATATCCCCCCCCCCCACCAACAAATCAGCAAGTGAAACACCCAGTTTTAATTTCCGGCTGTTTTCTGCGTCACAAACAGACATTCACACCTACCAACTCTGTCTATGTGCCCTGACCTTTCCCACAGCTTACCTCAACCTCCCTACCGCCCTCGTGACAATCACTTGTTCATTTACAACAATCCAGCTAAAGTTAATTCACAACTGTTTGCGTGCGGTCGGCATTTTACATCAGGCTGGTTTTTAAACGAGGGCCAGAACAAAGCCGGATTTGCTAAAAAGTTATGATTAAAAGTCGGCCACGTTCCAAGTGTTTGTATAGAAACTGCTAACATGGAATCCAAAGTATTTCCGATATCTATTATATGCGGCATGACTCGCATTCAGAACCGCTAGATGTCGCACTAGAGCACCAGCATCTAAGACCAAAATAACTGAGTGCATCGTCCATACCTTCCCCCTCCCTTCCTGCGCTGACATGTACGCGCAGTTCGGCCCGGCTACAAAAACAATTAAACAATCAACAAAGAAGCTAAAAATATAACACACGGAGGAAGTGGCTTCATTCTCTGCTGCTAACGGCAACAATCCACTGGATCTCAAGCTGTTTGCTGCTATATTAATACTTGAAATCCCATATATAGAACCTTTAATATTTAAACAAAGTGTAGCCCAGTAGCCACATGTCCCCGTTTGTCTATGTTTTAGCGCCATCATCAAAGTTCTTCAGCCTGCACACATTTTCTTAACTCACTGTGCTGTTTACTAGTAAATCAGTTGAGGTAGGTACAGCGGCTAGTTTAGCCGGGCGATTTAATACCATAGCCGCTACCCACTGATGCACAATGTAAGCGGCTGATAGTTGTATTTGCTGGCCAATCAGAGCAGAGCTTATTATTGTAGGAGGGATGGCCATTTAAAACAGACTTTTCTTCAGAGAAGAGAGAATTACGGGTTGCAAAAGCCCAGAAATTATGGGTTTTTATGTTTTTTTTTTTTTTTTTTGGGTGAAAAGTTTATAAACCTTAACTTTCCAAAATAAGAGCATAATATGTACTTTAACCGTTTTTTCAAAAATATTGTGTCAACCAAAATATAGTGTAAGGAAATAAAACCATTTTATACACAGTCCCACAATTTTTGGAGCACAAAAGCAGTTGAACAAACAAAATTTCACTGTCTTTTTAAATATGTGATTGCAGTCAATGACTGGCTGAAGTCAGGAACCTACTAACATCACTAGTGGCCAGGTTTTTTTTCCAAGATGATGCTTTGCCAGTTTTTAGGGCCTTCAGTTTTGCTTTTAGTAGGAGTGGAGATCGCCAGAGGCCCCACAATATGACATTATCACAATGCTTGAGTCACAATATGATATTATCACAATACTGCAATATGTTTCTCTGGTCGCACATCTCCATCCTCCATCTTTGTTCTAGCCAACCTCTGGCTAAATCTCATGAGAGTCACATCTTTGCTGTGCTGACCTGAGCAGACAGTGAACACTACGCACCATCCCCACTAATCTGGACTGAAAAGTCAATTGATTTTTATCTTTCTGGTACACAAAAGTTGGGTTTTTATTTCCAATATTTACTCAGAATGTATGTAATAAAATCACAATACTTGGGGTCTGTCAATCAATACAATATCATCACACAAAATATTGCGATATTACGCTGTATCAGTTTTTGGGTACAGGACGTTTGGACCCCATACCAGTTGGACCCTAACTGAATGGACCCACTACCAGTTGGACCCCAGACCATTTGGACCCACACCAGTTGGACCCCAGACCCTACCCAGTTGGACCCCATGTGTTTGGACCCCAAACCCTAACTATATCCCAATTGGTCAGGGGTCCAAGTAGTCTGGGGTCTAGCTGGTCTAGGGTCCAACTTGTCTGGGGTACAACAGGTACAGGATCTAAAAGACCCGTTCCCTCAATTTTTTACCCTACCCCCAGCCTTTAGCATGTTACAGTGGGGTGCAAAAATTTGGGAACCCTGGTTTAAATGTCTGTTACAATTAATCTCCAAGTGATTGAAAGCAAACCTGAGCACTAAATGCTACAAAGTTAAACATGACACCTTTCTGCAAATTTAAAAGCAAGGTTTCTTTTTATTTTAATTTTTCTGAGTTTTTAAATGATAAGAAAGGAAAAAGGGCCCTGTGCAAAAGTTTGGGAACCCTTATCCTTTGTTACCTTTTAAGAGGATGATTACTAAGGCCCAGACGCAGGTGATTTACTCATTAGGGCTTCAATGAGTCAGGTGAATATAATTCCTGGGTTGAACTACATATTCTGAGGTAACTCCATGCCTTCTAAAGTATCTGACTGTGGTGGCTGTTTTGTCTAGTGTTAAAAACCATGTGTTCCTCTAAACAGTTGTCCAAGGATGTTAAAATCAAGATAATTCACTTCCTCCAACAAGGAGAGGGCTACAAAAAACTCTCGCAACGTTTCAAACTACCCATTTCTACTGTCAGAAACATCGTAAGAAAATGGAAAATAAATGGAACAATTGAAGTCAAGGCAAGATTTGGAAGAAAAATTTCAGTCGAATGGCCTGAGATCTGGTGAGAAATGCTCAGAAGAACCCACACATCACTGCAAATGAGCTGCAAAAAAAAAGCAGACACAGGTCTAGTTATTCAAAGGACAACAATACAGCGTACCTTAAACAACGAAGACCTAGGCTACATGGTAGAGTTACAAGAAAGAAGCCTTTCCTACAACCTCAACACAAAATTAAGCGTCTGAAGTATTCAAAAGAGAACCTTGAGAAACCTCAAGCCTTTTGGAACAATGTGCTTCGGACTGATAAAACCAAAATTGAACTTTTTGGCCACAACTTAAGAAGGTATGTTTGGAGAAAAAATGGTGAGGCATTTGTAGAGAAGAATCGTTGCCAACTGTTTAGAGGTGGATCCATTATGCTTTTGAGCAGCAGCTGGGGGCACAGGCAATATTGTGCGGTGGAAGGAAGAATGGATTCCGCCAAATATCAAGACATTCTAGAGGCTAATGTTCAAAGCACAGTCCAGAAACTGAAGTTGAAGAGACGTTGGGTATTCCAGCAAGACAATGACCTGAAGCACACCTCAAAATCCACCATGAAGTACCTCCAGGAAAGACGGATGAAGGTTTTGGAGTGGTCATCACAGACCCCAGACTTGAATATTATTGAAAATCTGAGGACGGTCTTCAAACATGCCGTGCATGCAAGAAGGCCAAAGAATATTTCTGAGCTGGAGGTGTTCATTCAGGAAGAATGGGGAAAAATTCCAAAGACAAGAATTGAAAGACTTAGCTGGCTACAGGAAGCGTTTGCAAGCTGTTATAGCTGTCCGAGGAGGAGTTACAAAGTACTACCTGACAGGGTTCCCAAACTTTTGCACAAGGCCTTTTTCCTTGTTTTATTATTTTGAAACTGTAAAAAGTTAAAAATAAAAATTACTCTTGCTTTAAAATGTGATGAAATGTATCATGTTTAACTTTGTAGCATTTTGTGTTCAGGTTTGCTTTCAATCACTTGGAGATTAATTGTAACAGACATTTAAACCAGGGGTGCCCAAATTTTTGCACCTCACTGTAAATACATGCTCAGCTATATTCAAGTCAAGTGACTGACATAGGGGAACATTTGCCTTGAATCATGGGTTGCTTTCACAGTATGGTGTTGCAAAACAGTATTTGCCCCTTCCCGATTTCTGTTATATTTATGTATTTGTCATATTTCAATGTTTCAGATCATCCAAATAATTTCAATATAAAACAAAAAATGTTGCTTTTAAGTAATGATTAAACTTATTGAAGGTAAAATCTATATCAACAGTGTGATAAAATAATTGCCCCCTCCAGACCTAATAACTGGTTGTGCCACCCTTTCCGGCAACAATTACAATGTAACATATGCATGGCTGGCAATCAATGAGTCTTTTACATTAATGTGGAGGAATTTTGGCCCACTCTTATTTTAATTCAGCCACCTCGCAGGGTTTTAGAGTATGAACTGCTTGTTTAAGGTCATGGCACAGCATCTTGACCACAATCGAGTCGGGACTCTGACTTGACCACTCCAAAATCTTCATTTTATTTGAGCCATTTATAGGTCGACTTGTTCATGTGCTTTGGATCATTATCCTGTTGCATAACCCAACTGTGCTTGAGCTATAAGTCACAAACTGATGGCCATACATTCTCCCTCAGGATTCCCCAGTAAAGTGCAGAATTCATGGTTTTATCAATTATGCAACGTCGCCCAGGTCCTGAAGCAGCAAAGCAGTCCCAGACTATCACACTACCACCATCATGTTTGACTGTTGGGAAGAAGTTCTTATTGTGAAATGCTGTGTTAGCTTCACACCAGATATACAAAACCCATGTATTTCAAAAAGTTACACCTTCAACTCATCAGTCCACTCAATATTATCCCAAAAGTCTTGGGGATCTTCATGACGTATTTTGGCAAATGCAAGACATACTTTTGAATTCTTTTTGGTTGGCACTGGTTTTCATCCATGGGTGCCATTTTTATCCAGACTCTTTCTTATCGTGAAATCTTGTGCACTGATCTTAACTTAAATTTGGTAGGCCAGCCACTCCTGGGAAGGTTCACCACCGTTCCAAGTCTTCTCTATTTGTAGATAATGGCTCTCAGCACGGTTTACTGGAGTTTCAGGCAATGGCTTTGTAACCCTTTCAAGACCGACAGATGTCGACCACTTTGTTTCTCGTCTGTTCTTGAATTTCTTTAGATCACATCATCATGTGCTGCTTTTTGCATACTTCACATTACCAAAGAGGTTCTATTTACTTCATGTTTAGATTCCATAGAGCTGGCAGTACTCAATCCTGGGTGTGTTTAGTGAGACTGAACCCAATTGTCAATTAAATGCATTTAGTTGTTTGATTTATTTACAAAGGTGATAATTACTTTTTCATTTTGGGCCAGGTTGGGTTGGATAGCATTTTTCCTTCAATAAATGAAATCATCATGCTAAACTACACTTCAAGTAAAATCCAGTTATCCTTGTCAAATAGTTAAATTCTTTGGATGATTTGAAACAATTCAATGTGATAAATATGCAAAAACAAAATAAATCGAGAAGGGGACAAACACCTTTTCACCGCACTGTAAGCTTCATGTCAATGCCTTTTCAACTCTGAAGTGCTTTCTAATTAATTCCAAAGCATTTGAATAAATCTGAACAGATGACATAGCCTGTGTTCTTTATCTGACCAGCTGTTATGAGGCAGTATTTCTTCACAAGGGAAACAGCCTAATTCCTCCGTCAACCACCTCAGCTGTCGCCCATGCTGTTTAGGGCCATTTGATGTTCCTAATCTCACAAGTATATTCTGTCTTTGTATGGCTGCACAAAATCATTGGTTCGGCAGCATCTAACATTTTTGCTATCACTCTGAAGGGTTTGTCTGGATTTTTCAGTTGAATGATGTCTTGCATCACTAGCAGTGACATTTCTTTGGACTCCATATTGCAAGTTTACAGTAGCAGATTCCAAATGCAAATGCCACACTTAACATCAACTCCAGCCCTACCTATCTGAGGGAGTACCACCCACCTGCCCATAGAACAGCTGAGCAGCTGAGAACATTTACTAATGGTTCCGTGAAGGAGGTCAAATATAAAAAGTATTGCAATTCACGAACCTTTTATCCAATTTGAATGTGAATTCTCCTAAATTAAAGCTAAAAGTCTGCACTTTCAGCTCATGTTCCTCATTAAATTGAACTCCGCTATGCTGCGTGGGACAGCTAAAATAATAATAACTATTATTATTTAAAAATAATTATAATATAACTTAATATTTACTTACATGTCTGCATTTAGGTCCTAGGCGGTCAGATAAAATAAGAGAGCTGTATAACTGCAATATGCTACAAGTTATATTCCCCGCTAACAGGATTATGTGTGTTAATGTATGTGCACTGAACACCAAGTACAGTAGAACTCTGGCAGCTCTTCAAATCAGGGGAAACTGACCTGAGAGTTACCATCCTACTGAGCTGCAGCACGCGCTAATAAAACCTCTCTCAGGCATTTCTGGAGTTTGCACTTAAGGTTGGAGGAAGTGTCCAATTGGGAGTTAGTCATATAAATATGGCGGGAGTAAATGCAACTCATTTCAGGCCTGGGACAAGTAAAATAACCAGTTTTTTTTTTTTTTTTTTTTAAGTATTCTTATGCCAAGGCACAAGAATTGTATTTGCGACAAACAATGAGGTCTGCTCCTGCTCAGGAAACATGGGCCAGAGAGTGACATGTTCTTTTGTAATGCACATTCCAGAATAATGATGCATGTAACCTAAAATGTAAACTGAAATTACTGTTGGGGAAACGTTCTCAATATACCTGGAGGACAAGCTTTATTAGAAATGTCTTCTTCCGCTCTTGGTGAAAGCACAACCAGACAGACACATGCAGAACCAGCATAATATGACTCATGTCCCTACCCATCTGACCAACAGACAGCAAACAAAGAAAAATGGCATTTTTGGATTTCAGATTTATAAGACCCGACTCAGTCAATGCGAGAATATATACTGAATAGTAAGTATAAAGACAAAGGAAGTCCCCTCAAAAACAGACTGAAGCAGTGGACCCACTATGAGTACAACTTGATGGACTGGATTTGAGAAGCTCTGTTCGTGGATCTTTTTTTTTTTTTTTTTTTTTAACATCAACAGAGTTATTCCATCTTAAAAACTTTACACTTGTCAACAGAATATCGTCATCTGATGATGAACTGCGAGAAAAAGTTAACGTCTCGCAGCTTTAGCGAACACGGTGGGTATAGGATCTTTCGCTAAGGACTGAAAAAAATCTGACAATGTAAAAATAAATTGATGGAAACTGCAAATAAATGGAAGTACGACTTATAAAGTGCAGATGTTCATGCGAGAACTAAAGACATTTCCCATGGAAGTAATGTCATTTTTTTCATCTTAAGTCACGCGGTTAAGGAAGCATACTCTTTAACCAATGCCAACTACTGTCTCCCCCTGATATCAGATTCATAGCTCATAGAACGATGTTTGAACCGCATACACTTAGGAAGCAGAACGTAGAAAGCAGAACGATGCATGGAGACCATACAGATCCCAGGACAGAATACTCTCCGCGGTGTTCTTGTACATTGAAACAACAGAGGGGTACAGAACCAAGAGCACATGCCTACCTGAGTTTGAGGTTTGCCATGAATTCCTCCAAGGAAACATTGTCTAGAAGAACGAAATCCGCCTTTCCAAATTCCAAACTTTCGTGTTCAGCCATATTCTTCCAATGATTATTCAAATATTTTCTTTTCGAAACGTCAAAATACCTGCTCCAGTATTTCACAACGCGCCAAAAAGTAAGCAATTCGAGTACTGTTTAATGAAAAAAGTAAACGCGTGTCAATAACCATTGGTTTCTTTAATCCATACAATGTGATGAATGGTCAAAACAGACATTTGCAACCCCGACAACTTAATTCACTTTCTCTTGTGCCTAAGGAAAAGTGCAGGATCAAAATATAAGATACAGCTCGCTGCCGATCTTCAAGTTTCCTTATTTTACGAACTTGCTAGGCTTCCACTCGAAGTTAAAAGATTATTAGACTGTGTGACGAACAGAAAAGGTCTGTTGTTTCTTTTCAATTTACCCGAATTCCCTCATATTTTATATCATCTGATGTCGGTCGCAATTTCATTTACTTGACACTGTAATCGTCACCCGGTAGCCTACTGACAAGTCTTACACTGCACTACTGGTGCCCCACTTCACCTGAGCAGGAGGAGACTTCCCTACCGTAAATATTGTATAAGACGAGTCAAAACTATTGAACCTGTCAAATGCAGGCAGAGCGGCAAAATACTGTACATTATGCACTAGAACAACAATCAGACCCCAAAAACTAGTTTTGCTCGGTTAGTAACTGCAGACAATAAATATTTTCTATTTGACATTTCAATGACATTTTAATGAAGAGAAATTAATTATGAACCAATACTGCAACTGAAATAGATTCTAGATGCTTTTCATATGTTCTCATATTACTATTCACCACTTTTTAAAAACTTATTTTGAAACTTAAATAATGAAGCGCAAGCACCGCAAACTCTTTTAGATTTGTCCGTAGATGTTGTCAGATGTTTACAGCGCAAGAGCTGAATGTGTGCCACCCTGTGGACTTGAGTGAAATAATAGGCTCATATCCAGGCACCCGTCAGCTGCTGTCAGGACAATCAGAGCTCTGGCTGCATCCAGGGGTGTCAAGTCTGTGTTCAGAAAGTAAAAATCCTCCCCAGAACTTTATTCCAACCACCTGGATTTACTTCGGACAGGAGATGAAGTCAATATGAGTGATCAGCTCATTCTGTGGGAGGGAGAAAAACTTAGCAGGACTTTTCCTTTCTGACCCCTGGATTTTACACCTTTGGCGACAACAAGCCATATAGTTCATTCATTCATTCAAAAATCTAGATTCCAATAGCTAAAGCTGGTTGGCTTTAGCAGTGTTTTTGTCAGTTTTAGCTGGCCAGCCGGCTTTTCACAATCAGGCACCAGCAAACTCTATAAGCTTAACCAGCTATGACCACCGCAGTTGAGCTAGAGACCAGCTTTGACCAGCCGCAGACAAGCTATGTGCTGAAGTGTCAAAAACACTGTTTTGATCTTAAACCAGCTTAGGATTCAGGATGTACTGGGCTGGAATTTCCAGCTTGGCTGTTTTACACATTTACACCACCTTGGCCAGATGTTTTACTTGTATTTGTTACATTCTTTTTATTGGTTATTTAAATAGGAAAAAAAAAACATATCCTTTTGGATTACTGTGTTATAGATGACACTCCACATTTTCAGACATATTTGATACCCCTCGTCAATTTAACACCTTTCTGCTCCTTAGGACGTCTACAATATTATTTCTCTTAATCTTAGCTTAAAATTAGAAAAAGCTGTCCATCCTTCATTTTGAATATATTTTTCTCCTTAATTGTTTGACAAATCACTCTAAACCTGCACATGGACTTTGGGAATTCGCATAGACAGGGACAGACAAAGGTAATTTTTCTATTATCTCAAATTTACCGTGTTTGGAAAGCCTGCGCAAAGTTGTCACGCGCACATTGCCAGAAGTCTAAATGTCCCTCAGGCACATGGATCCCTAAGGTGTGGACTAGTTAAATGTAGATTTTAATGTCTACTTTGTTCTCTCACTAACATAGACATGGCATCACTTTGAGGTGCCTGAAATGTGTAAATTTGACTGTTTTCGTTAATGTGACTAGAACACTAAAATGCAGAACTCTTAGCCGATCATGATTTCTTGCATTAGTTTCCCATGTTTCATCCTTTTTATTCGGGGTATGCTCTATCTCAAATCAATGCTTGGATTTCTCCTTATCTGTTGTATTCCACTGCTCATCACGAGGATCCCTGGTAAGGGATAGACGGATTGCCGCGTGCATTGAAATTTGAGCAGGTGTCCCAGTCTTGCTTTTCTTGCTCTCCATTTCTCTATATCTCTGAGCGTCTGATTTCCATGAGGCCGTGACTTGACTGGGGCTTGGTATTGTTCACCAGACTCGTGGCCTAGGCCAACCCTTCTGGTGTTTTGGGGCTAGGTAGCAGAGTTGGGTTCAAGTACTTTCAAATACTTTCAAAAATTGGATGCAAGTATTTTTTTTTAAATACCAAAATGCTTGCACTTGTATCTGAGTACTTCCTATTAATGCCTAAAGTACTTGTACTTGTATTCAAGTACTTTTCAAAGTTCTTGACCAATCTGTCTCCTCAGTGCTGACAGAGATTGGTCAAGTACTTTGAAAAGTACTTGGATACAAGTACATGTACTTATTATTAGGTATTATTAGGCATTAGGCCTAATAATATTATTAGGCCTAATGCCTAACATTTGGCATTATTAGGTAGTACTCAGATACAAATACAAGCA
Source organism: Gymnothorax javanicus (assembly GCA_029692085.1). Classification (NCBI taxonomy): domain Eukaryota; kingdom Metazoa; phylum Chordata; class Actinopteri; order Anguilliformes; family Muraenidae; genus Gymnothorax; species Gymnothorax javanicus. The sequence continues at coordinate 108,608,010 of CM056200.1, forward strand.
CTATGGTATGTATAAATAAAAAGAAGCTTGCATACAATTCTCAAAAATACTTGAAAGTACTTGGACCCAACTCTGCTAGGTAGGTAACAGTGGCTTCACCACTACCTACTGAACCCCAATTTCTGAAGCCAGAACCCAGCACCAGGAAGACCCTCGACATCAGACTCCCTGCCTCTCAGGAGAAACAGGACTGCTGTGGGATGCCTTTTGCCAGAGGACTGGTGGGGAGTGCTCTAGCTACCCTGACAGACTGCCCAGATAAGTTTCCTCTCTGGGTCAACCCATTTCCACACATGAGGCTTTTCCTCCCTCTGTGGGTCTTCCCTCTGTTCCCCTCCAGGCCTCCACATCAGGAACATCAGGAAACCTTCAGAGGATGAGGCGAGCAGCAGGCGAAAGAGAAGACCGGGGATCCCCTCATCAACACAGAGGTGCCAGAGGATTCACCATTAAAGGCAATGGTGAAGGGATTGGAGAGGAGCCAGGAGCCCTCTGCAGGAAGGGAGGTCCTGTTATACTGATTGAGGTTGATCCTACATCAGTCCTTTGACCTGCTGGCCACTCTACAGAAGTTAGGCATTTCTGGCCATAAAAGCTTTCCTGAGCAGGTGTTTCCTGGCTCGGTCTCTACAACAGCAGGGGTTTTGTCTTGCCAGCAGCCATTCCACTATTTAATCTGCACCAGCCGCGTGGCTGAAGCTAAGCAGGTGTGGGCTTCGTCAGTACTTGGATGGGAGACCACCTGAGAAAACCAAGTTGCTGCTGGGAGAGGTTTTGGTGGGCCAGTAGGTTGCGATCTTCCCTCTGGTGGAATGATCCCCAATGCCCCTGTGCAGTGACGGGGACACTGTACTGAAGGAGACGTTAAACCGAAGTCTTGACTCACTGTGGTCATTAAAGATCCTATAACACTCTTCAATAAGAGTAAGGGGCTCCCCGGTGTCATGGCTAAAGTCCCAACCTGGCTCTTTCGATCTGCCACCTAATCATCCCCTGATCTAATTGGCTGTGCAAATTGCCCTCTCCCTCCCCACCTCAACCCCCAGGGCTCCCTTGAAAAAGAGATTTCAATCTCAACAGGACTTCCCTGATTAAATAAGGGTTAGATTAAATTAAAATTGTCTGGCAGGAGGGAGAGGATGGAGAAAAGAACTGCTCTGCCAAGAGTCAAAAGCCATAGCGCTGTCTAACGGTCTCTGATGCGGGATCGCACAGAGGGAGGCAGCAGCAGTATTCAGCTGGTCCCACCGATGGCAGGAGGGACAGGGAGTGCAGCAGATGGGGGTGATCCTAGGCTAGCAACCACCAGGGGGCAGAATAGAGGAGCTGCCCCAAGTTAAAAAAGGACAGGTTTGACCTGCCTGGAATTTAATTGACCAGTGCTCCAGAGAGCCGTGGGCTTTGTGCCAGGCAATCTGAAGTGCTCGATAAAGGTTCCTGTTTATGCTGACATTTTTGAAACAAGTTTTAAGATTGGAAATGTTCTGGAAAGGTTCTTTAACCTCTGAGGAGAGGGAAAGACACATCTCCCCTCAGTAATTTTTCTGTATTACCCCTGTTCGACACAAAAAACAAAGAAGTCACGGTGCAGTTTTGTAATGAAGATGAATGGGACAAAGATGTCCGTGAGTGGTGGGGCAGGTATGGCGCTGCTAATCTGAGGCCTGGAGAGTGCTTGATGAGGACAGAATCTAGACTGGAGCTAGGAAATGGCTGGCAAAACACAATCCTGATACCTCTGCTGTTGGGGGGTTATACCGTAACCCAGCACCATCATGCTGGAGAGGCACAGGACGTGGTGTTATATAAAGGCATGTCCAAGCTGTGTAGGACCTGTGGCAAGTTAGGTCACTTAGCTGCAGCCTGCACAGTGTTCAAGGGTAAAACCTGCGGGGGTGAGCATGAGACCTGGGCCTGCTAGGACCCAAGGCCCTGTAACCTTTGTGAGAAGATGGGGTATCTCTTCTGAGATTGCCCTCTCTCATGGGCCTCGAACACCACGCTCACGCCATTGTCATCTGCCCCCTCAGCTCCCTATCCAGAATATTCTTGTTCCAGCACCACATTCCAGACCACCTACACCACATCAGCCTGTCAGTGATCCCCATCAAATTCAGAGTAGTGCACCAGATTCCCTCGGCACTTCCAGTGTAAGAACCTCCTTTGCCACAGCACCCTCTGTCTCAACTGTATCCATCCCATCTGTCACGATACCAGTAAAAGAAGAGCCTAACCCTGAAACCCTATCGAGGTGGAAGTGTCAGAACTTGGATTCAAACTCCATTACACCCTGGCTAAAACCCCAAAATAACCCAAAAATAAAAGGAAGGGTAAAAGGGTCAGATCTCCAGCATCAGTGCAAGCAGTTCCACCATTAACTCTACCAAGTCCTGCCACAACAGGACCTCCACTGGGTTATAATAACTTGTTGCAGTCTGTTATGACCACGGATTAGATTTCCACTTCTTAAACCTGGTCCAAAAGTCCTCAAGGCCCTGAATTACCTCCCTCCCTAAACACCAATAGCAAAACATTTCATCTGTCAAGCATCCTAAACAAATGTACAGTACATATTGCCAACCTGCTCCAGCCCAGGTCTATGGTAGAGGTAAAACAAGCCAGCAAACCCCCTCAGGCACCTCCAGGGACTGAAGAGAAGCCTGAGGCGAAAAAAAAACATCTCTCCAGGCTGGAACCTGTCAGGTAGTCAGGAGGGAAGAAGTGTATATTTTGGTCAAGGAGAGAGAGAGCGCCTCAATTACTTGGATTCAGTTTTTAAGGAATCTACAAAATATGTCAAGATATGGGAAATCACAAACCAGATTCACTCAACACACTTCAACAGTAATTTTCTCATGACGTACTCCTTCACCATTTCCACCATAAACAGCAGAAGCATCTAAGCCCTGCCAAATGTCACACAGTTTTTTCTATTCTTCATCAGTTCCCCTCCGATGTTGTTCTTCTGCAGGAATGCAGGATGCCCTCCTGTCAGATGGATGGTGCACTGGGCAAGGAGTAGGAGGTGGGAGACTCTCTCTGGTCGAGCCGATGGGATGGGCACTCTGATAAAAAAAAAAAAAAAAAAAAAAAAAATCCCTGTGTTAACCCTTTCAGCGCCATGGGCGACTATAGTTGCCCAATGATGTAAGATATCAAAGTCAGATGCTGTTGAAAACCTATCATGCGGCAACTTGTTTAAAAGAGCTCCCCTGGGAGCTCTTTTAAACAAGTTGCCGCGTGATAGGTTTTCAACAGCTCAGGATAACTACATTTTTAATTCCTTGAAAATGTATTTGGCACTCAAAGGGTTAAAATAACAGTTCACATCTTATCACCTATTTGGAGGTCAGGGGTTCCCCACTAAGGGGGATCGATGCGTACAGCCCCCAAGCAGGGCCGAGAGGCTCTCTCTCGTCTCCAAACTCCTACCATCATTCAGTACTACAATGGTGGTTGTTGCGGGGGGATTTCAACTGTACCCTTAGGGGTGAGGACTGTAGCCACCCCAGAAAGGATAGATCAAGTGAAGAGCTCATTTCTTAATCGGCGGTTTCTCCCTCCAGGACGCTGGGGGCATAACCCCACCCCAACATATATATGAGTGAGTTCCTCTGGTAGCCCCTCCTTATGCAATGCAATGTTTCTATTCTATCCAGGCCTGAGGGCGCAAACTTATTCCAGACTAACACACCGTGATCATGTCCCTGGCCTGTTTCTGGCAAATGAACTTCAGCCATCTCCATGATCCCAAGGTCTGTCTTTCCTTCTTGAGAAGACACCTGGTGTGGAGGAATTTTAAATATCTCTTTGACTCATCAGTGGAGTGGTGGGTGATGGTGAAGGAGAAAGTGTGAGGCTACTTCAGGGCGATTGGACAGAGGAAGGCGAGGGAAAGGAGGGCAGTGTTTGACCGGTTCAATGCTTACCTGGACCATGCATTCCTTAGCCGTCACAAAGCTCCTGGTCCTGATCAAATCCCAGTTGAGTTTTACAGAGCTTCTGGGATCTTCTGAGGGAGGATGCGGGGGAAGTATTCAGAGCGCTGCACAGAGAGGGTCAGTTGGGTGACTCACTGATTCAGAGTGCAGTTGTTCTTGTCCGAAAGAAGGGAGATCTGAAGAACCTCTGCAATGGGTGGCCAATCAATCTCCTCTGAATGGGCTGTAAGACAGTGGCAAAGGTGCTGATGAGGAGGGTCTAAGACTTGATTCTACTGGCGAATAGACTGGAACAGATATGCAGTGTGAGTTAGAGGTCCATAAATGACAAATTACTCCTCGTTAGGGATTTAGTTATCCAGTCTGGGGAGTGCTGATCCCTTTTTGGCCTTCTGAGTTTAGAGAAGAAGGTTTTTGACCGAGAAAGCTATGTATGCTTCAAGCGGATACTAGACAGGATTAACATCCCTGGCATTTTGTGCTGAGCAAAAATCTGTCTGAGGGGCATGCAGGACAGAGTGATTGTAAACCAGCAGTCCCCTTTCCCATCAGGTCGGCCATCAGGCAGAGCTGCCCTCTAGCATCGCTCCTGTACATCTACCTTGAACCATTCCCACAGGCTAAGAAGGCCACCCTGGGAATGGCGGGCTTCCCTGAGGCGAGCGGATAAAGGTGATGGCATACATGAGTGACTTTATTATTGTTGCCAATGATAATCAGTCCATCACTTCTGCTTCCAAAGCACTGGATGAATTCTGTGCAGCCACTGGGGTCCTGGTCAACAGGCACATGAGTAAACTAGTCCTGTCTCCATTTTGAGGTGTATCACTAACAGTTTTGTTCTTTGTATACAGAAATTATATCAAACTGTTGGGTGTGACCTTCCAGTCTGATAGTGGAGGAAAGGAGGGTGGAATGGTGCCCTTTGCCATGTCCAAAATAAGATCAGGAGCAGGGACACGCGTGCCCTGACCATAGAGGTTAAGATCCTTGTCCTGAAGGCAATTCTTGAGCTTTATGAAAAAACCAGAAAAACCTAATTTCAGTCAAAATGGAATTAGAACCATTTTTGTACTGTGACTAGGTTTTGCCTCATCACTAATACGAAGATGCATAGAAAATTATCTCTGGTTCCCCACTCTTTGTCAAGGCAAAACCTAGCTAGTCATCAATATTTAATCCGTTATAAAGCAAAAGCCAAGCAAGTTGATCTTGCTGAGTTTTTCCATATTACATTTTCTATTTTTTCAAATATCAAAACTTATAGCAAGTCAAATTAGCCAATCATGAAGCAGCATATGTATCAAATGATTTATCAGGTCGGTCCCCATGCAGAGCATTGGTTGTGCTGGACATTCATGAAAAATAAAACTTTATCGGGAATTGTTGACTGACCTATTTTGTTTTGAATTAAATAAGATTAGATTGTTAAACAGAGTGTACATGGCTATGGTTTGAATAAAGAAATCATTGCATAATTGCTTAGTTTTTGTCCATCATTTTGATAATTGCCATATTGCATGTTTGGATGGAAAAACCTTGTAAGTCACATTGCCATGGATGCTGACAAAAAAAAAAAAAAAAAACTAAATAATGTTCTCCCTAAATATCACTTATAATGTAATGAATAAATAGCTGCCTCGTTAATTCCATTGTAGGACAAGGGCTTAACCCCAAAGAGATCGAGAGATATGGGGGGTGGACCACTGGGAAAGAGCCGGTCATCTAGTCCACACCCCCAGTATAGGGACACATGCTGAACTTAGACCCAAGCATGGCTCTTTTTTGTGCCATAGCAAAACTTTAAATTTTTTAATGTTTTGCTTTTTCTTCATTTTTGAAGTATTGTATTGTCTGTGTCCTTAATTCTTGTTATGCTGTTACATTTGATTTACCACCAATAAAACTTTGATAGCCGTTGTATGTTAGAAATCTTCCCTTTGACCAGGATTTTGTTCAGATATCATTTAGTAATTCCCAGTTATTGTTAACTCCTGTTTAGTTTTTCTTTTTTATCCTTAACTGTTTCTTGTGAATCCTTTACACCAAAGTTTTGTGTGTTGATGTTTTTGTATTAACCAATCGCATAGCTATGTATTTATGCTGTCAGTTTTATATGCTTTGATGGAAACCACTATGAAATTTTTAGCTTTAGAAATTTTGATCAAGTGAATGCAAATAGTTTGTTCTTTTTCGTTGTGCCTGAATTCTCCAGAAATATGCACCCCTTTTGCGAAAGAACAAGTAGTTGTCTCACAGCAATGAACAATGCTTCCTCTTGTTGAATTAATTTTATTCTACTTACTAGATCTTGCTTGAGGAAAATGGGTCATGCATAGGTTAAAAACATAGTACAACATGGCAGAGATGAAGGACAGGCGATTTTAATATGTATTATATTAGAACATATGAAGAGTTTGTTTCCGAAATGCAATATATCCATTTTACTCATTTTGAGTAAATCAGCTTTCTCTATGTTGGCGTCTATTGCATTTTATGGAAAAATACAAACTTTTACCATGAAAAAATACGCCTTAAAGTATGAATTTCTAAACATGTATTTTTGCAGCATGTGTAAGAAGCACAGGGCTATCGCTCTGTGGTATTATCTCAATTTTTGTAATTTTGGCACTTATTGCATTTTTGAAACAAACTCTTCATATGTCATATGATTTTAAAAACAACTGTGCTTCATGTTGCACGTAGCTGCACTATGGAGGAGACAGTCCTCATAATTGTCACTGTCAAACAATCAGATAGCACTGTGCTTGTTTATACTGCTGAGTTGATGAGCACAAACTGTACATATTCACTGATCTAATATGATCACAGGTTGATACAGTGAGTCTGTTAGCTGGAGGAGCCATAAAATCCAGATAACATCTGCGCACCATCAATATTAAAAATAAAGATCTTATTTATCTGATTTTATCAAATGCATGTGTGCAGGAACTGAGAAAATATGCTATTCTAATCCCTTCAACTCTAACTTTTCCCTTTATGTCATCCCTAAAGAAGCTTCAAAGTCAGAAAAAGCATTTTTTTTTCATCATGTAGGACAATGTCACATACATATTCTGCATCTACTTCACTGAAGCTGCATCAGACTTACGTTTAGAAAAATATTCAAACCCAGGATGCCATGTTTTAATGGTCACAGCATTACATCTGATAGAAAATGTCTAGATCTTGTGCATCATTTAATACACATTTCCTTGTTATTGAGCAGGACATATTTGGGATCATTTGAAACTTTGGTTTCTCCAATAGAATCTGAAATAGGCCTGAAATTCCACAGGTTTGAGCACAGCAGCTGCATTTTACAGGCCAAGGTTTTATGGGGTAGAAGAACCAGAACGTTAAAGCAACAGGTCTACAGCCCTGTAAGTGATTTAATCACTAAAGATGTGGCAGAGCTTTACCAGGCATGCTCCACCGTGTGAACATTAGATCAAAAAATATCAAGCTACCATCCAGGCCAAACCATTCCCATTGCAGAGATGGTGGACGTTGCTATGATATTGTTTGCAAGTCAAATAAGAAAAAAAAAATTGCACAAGATGCAGTTGTGGCTACTATGACAGAGGACGAGGATGAACTCAACAAAAGTGGAAAAGCGGCAAGAATTAGACGGAATTGTGTTTAAGGCAAGAGTGTAATCGACCCCAACAGAACCCTGTATGTCATTTGGCCTGTGGCAGGGTTATGAATGGGTATCCACCGTACAGTGTTGGCAGTTTGAATGTGTGACAGATGTCCAATCATTTCCTTGTTGTCTTTTTCAGACAGTAAACTGGGGAATTCAAATCTTCTCTGTGCAGAATGTGTGAAACAGCTTAATGTGCGATCCAGCACTCCACGCTTGAAGTAATAGAAAATGGCCACAAGGGGGCGTTAAAAGCTACTTCTCTATATACGGCTCTGCTTTCACTCAGCTTCTGATCCAAAACGTTTGTCACCTGGTAAGGATTTTCCATAATAAATATTTACAACACGGCATGCGTGCTTATAGTGAAAACAGTTTGATAGCTACCGTTTCAGGAAAATAAACGATCCTGTACATTCCATCCTGTTCCACATTAGGGTGTTTATATACTAACATGAAGCATATGGTGTACTGTTTGATTTATCCAGTTGTTGTCATATATAGAAAAGTGTTAGCCTGATGACAGCCTGTGTTAGGGCTGAAGGACGTTTCTCCTCTTTTAAATGCAATTATTAATTTTGACTGTGTTCCATTTTCTATACTAAAATTTCCTGTTTTCATGGATAACATCAAGGACTATTGTACATCCAACCCCAACTCAGAAAAAGTGAGGACAGTATGAAAAAATGCACAAAAAAGAAAGCAGTGACTTCTTCATTTAGTTTTACCTTTTCTGTATTTCATAACAGACAGCAGGAAGAAAAGATATTTAATGTTTTGTCCAGTCAACTTGGTTTCATTTGTAAATAAACTGCTCCTCAATTCCTGTCATTCAGACATGCAACACTTTCCAAAAAAAGTTGGGATAGGGGAAATTTAGGAGTAGTATATGAGGTTAAAAAATGTGAATAATGATGTTATTGGCTCAGGGACCCAAGAAGGCCAAAATTGGCGATCCCTGTTTTCAACATAAAAAAACTGCAGCGCGAAGGAGACTTATGCAATGACAATGGTCTGGTGCAACACTCCATGATGAAACAAGTTTGAATGGGCATCCTCCCCGGACCAGCCTGTAGGGATGTCCTCTCATTATACGGTATGTTGACAGAGAGAGTCAGAAAATTTTCAGAGAAACTATACAGATCAAGTTTTAACCATTTATTTGTCAGGTAGATCACTTAAACCCAACTACTATCCAAATTACTCATACATTAAAAAACTTTAAATGTCCTTATAAAATAGGTAAATATGACACCAAGTTACAGCATCAAAATAGAATATTCTCATAACAGATAGCAAGCAAAGCTAGGCATGATGGGTCATGCAGGAGTCTGGTGACAGAATCTGATATAGGCTTTGTTTCCCTGCTTTAAATACATTAGCTTGATGTTTAATTTTTCAGACAAAGGGCCAAACTTGAGCATATTACCATTTTGAGCCGCAGTTTCCTGGCCCACTGGAGGCACGTGCTGGTTGAAGTGTTGGAGGGTGGCTTCACTGGGGACGGGTTTCCACCTTGGTCTAGGTCTCCTAAGTTTGTAGAAGTGCATTAAGACTGTGATTTACTGCTGTGGAAATAAGACCATTGCACCAGCCGCACTGAGTCAATCAAAATGACAAACATGACATGACTATATTCAGAATTGTCATGAAACATCATATGCCAAATGCTCCTGAAAGAGATGAGTGAGGGGGTAAGGGGGTTCTGGATGACAGATGTTTGGGGAGACTGTGGTATTGTTTAAGACCTTCCCACAACGCCTGGGCATCGAGAAGGAAAGAGGGGGGGCTGAGAACAGATAATTTGACCCATTGTATCAAACTGAGTCAGTTTCATTACCCCAGCATCAAAAAAAAAAAATCCTCACCTGCGTCCTGATACAGAGTGTAAAGGTGACAATACTGCTTATTGATAAATTCAGTCTGACACACACTTCACCACAGAGCAACTACACCAACACTCAAAACTTACCTTGGTTTTTATTGCCTTTCTTGTTTTGCTGGCCTTGCTTGCTGCCAACCCAATTGCCCTCATCCTCCACCACAAAAAGGTTAACACCGACAGAGGTCAATGCCGTAGTGCTTTGAAATTCAGCAAATATCCTGCACTGTGAATTAAAATAGGGGTCCAGGGGTATGAGTCTTGCTTGGGTGATGCGAGGGGTCCCAGTTTCAGGTTCTGGGTTTTAGAGCTCCGGACGAGCCCCCAGTTGTTATGACCCCGCTCAAAGGCCATAACAGAAAGGGAGATCACATAAGAAAATATGAGTAGAGAATAATTTACTGAATTATGCACATCAAATAACTAAAGACAAAACATGTAGTCAAAACAGGGAGAGCACGGCAAAACCAGATACAAACATGCATCCTCCCCAAAATGGGAGAAAGCAGTTCATTAAATAGTACTCTACAAAAGTGGAGCTCATCATTTCCAAATGGCTCTTCACAGCTCTATACTAGAATGGCCAAGAATGAGCGCAACTAAGATTCAAACCGTCTGATCCATTTATCCAGTTGGGATCTTTATATGCACGACCATTGGCTTAATGATCTACAGGCAAGCACAGCTGGGGGTATGCAGTCCATCACTGAGTGAGTTGCTTCAGGATTTAGCCCGTTGTCCCACTGGATTCTAAATATGATGCACAATCCTTACTCCTCAGAATACTGTTTCGAAAAAAAGTCCAAATGTTAGCAGAAATCAGGAAAGCATTTGAAGAGTTGGAATGCAAAACCCACAAAGTCCACTCAACCTCTTGTTTTAAATTGAGTTTTTTTTTACTCAGCATATTATGCTGAGTAAAAAAAACTCAATTTAAAACAAAAGAGGTTGAGTGACCCTCTTCTCTTGTTGCTCTTCCATTGCACTGAAAAAAAAAAAACCTGACTAAAATTAAGAATATAATTATTTATTACAGATTACAACTTGTCCACATAACAGAGGCCATAAGATGAGCAAAGTCTTGACAAAGTTTTTGGCGCTTGGACTCTACAGCGAGAATTTTGTTGTCAAGGAGCATCTGCCCTGAGCAGCAACAGATAAATCCCCCTCGTCGAGTCCAGATACTGATGATGGTGGCTGACGGCTCAGCTGAGACTGATAGACAGATGAGATTGATGAAGCCGATGGATCTGTGAAGGCTGGTGGCGAACAGCAGCAGGCACGTACTAAGACACAGAAAGACCATATTTAAGGACATAACAGTAAAGTAGCAATGCAGGTTTGTCGGCCAGCTATTAGATATGGAGCTGATGGAGCAGCTGAAGTCCCGATTGTTAGCCCCAGGCAATGACAGCGAGTGGAGTGAGCATGTGTGAGAGGAGTGAACGAAGGCAGATAGAATGAAGGTAAACTATGGGCTAAGCATTCAAAAGGAGGGAGTCTTCCTGACTGAACGTGACTGATGGAAGAGCTCCATTTGAGCCAACTCAGAAATGCTTTGCAGCCACTTGCCTTACTTTTTTAAGTTGAGGCAACTTTTTATTTTTAACAGTGAATTAAGGTAATGCAATTTATCAATTGATGAAAAAATGAGTCATGCCATCACATTTCAGCCAACCGCTTCTATGTGAAGTGCAATTTTTTTTATATTTTCCCTCCTGTAATTTTTTTTTTTCTATTTTCATGAAAATTTGAAAAATGTTAAAACAGTCTTCCCCTAGTTTGTCAAGGCTCTCTTTTAGAAGTGATGCTGTACTGAGGGCATCGTGGTGGCGCAGTAGGCAGGGCTGGTGCCTCACAGCAAGGTCAAAGGTTTGAATTTGCTCATTTGTCAGGATGGGGAGTGGACCCAAGTGCAGACTGGAGTAAAATGGCCTAAAGAGATTAATTAAAGGCAAAATCAGGGTCCGAAAGTCCAGCTCGGTGATGAGTACAAAAACAGAATTGTAGTGATATACAGGAAAGTTAAAAAACCAGAAAGCAAAAAGACTCAAGGGCAATCCAAAACTTGTAATTCCAGGGGTGAAAGGAAATCATTTAAAAAAAAAAAAAGTCTACACATGACAAACCACTTGTAAGTAACTCAGAGAGACAGATTGTAAATTGGAAAATTGGGAACTTAAAAAGCAAACAAATCAGGGAGGCAAACGCAAAGCAGGTGTGGGAAGAACTAGATGGCAGGATGGGGGTGTGGTTACTACGGTGGCCCTGAGGTGCAAACCACAACAGCAAATAAGTAAACACAACAGCAAATTAAAAAACGCAACTGCAAATAACTAAACACAACCGCAAATAACTAAACACAACAGCAAATAACTAAACACAATGATATTAACCTACCGAAAGAGGTAGGTGCTGGTAGGCGAAATGAGTCATTGCTGATTGGACGAGTGTGTTCCTTTGTGTGTGAAGAGAGATAGAGAGAGAGAGAGAGAAAAGAGAGAGAGAGAGAGAGAGAGAGAGAGAGAGAGGGAGGACTTGATTGGACGAAGGCACCGTTCATGCTTTGACCAGGAAGTTATTCTGCCTTTAGCGTGGTTTTTACAGTTTTTTTCAATTGCTTAAACACAATTTTGAAAACAGGGCCCGGTTTTTCAAAGCACTACACGCAATTAGCACAACCATGCACCCAATAAGCAGAACACCTCAGATGCTTTGCAAAATGAAACCCTCTTGTAAAAACTATGCACTAATTTATAAAAACCATATTTTGTTTCCATATGAAACACATACATTTCATATAACTTAATTCTGTTTGAACCAGTTACACACTGCTGTGCTTAACCTAAAACATTTTTAGCAATTCTACCTCCCAGTGATTAGAGTACTGTAAGTGAAGTACACAGAGAAAGAACAAATATACGGTAAATACACCAAACGCTATACAAGACCAATGCTGCAGACTGATGAAAATATAATTTATTTCTCTCCATATACCCAAATCAGTCAACATCATGGAGAATCACAACAAACCATGTCCCAGTTTTCATGCTACTACAGTAGTGCGCATAACACTGTTAGCTCAGCAAATATCAGACAAACATACAATACTGTAATACTGTATCCAGTACGGGTTTCAATAACAGTAAAAAAAAAATGTATGTAGTACAGGAAATATTAGACACTATGTTTCTCCTCGCCGAGCTGGATCTGGCCAGAGAATTTCATCAACATCACAGGCGATATCCTCTTTGGCAAGACAACGTGGGAAGAACCGTCTTGAATGTGGAATCCATCCTTGCACAGCTGCAGCGTCGATTTGGTCACAGGCCTCCTCCATGGCCTGAATGAGGGTACCTGAGCCTGGGGCCGCAGATCGTAAACTTTCCACTGTCATGCTGAGAAAAACTCTTCGATTGGGTTCAGAAAAGGAGAGTATGGTGGAAGGAATAGAACTGCAAACTGTGGATGGTATTGAAACCAGTTCTGGACCAGAGCAGAGTGGTGGAAAGACACATTGTCCCAGTTGACAATGTATTGCCTCTGGTTGATTTGTTTTACTGCTGTGATGATTTTGTGCAATCGGTCCAAAAATGTGAGAACGTAAGGTGTGTTGTAAGGGCCCATATTGGCATGACGGCGGAGGACCCCATTCTGTGTAATGGCAACGCAAATTGTGATGTTACTCCCACATTGCCTTGGGACATTGATTATAGCCCTGTGGCCGATGATATTTCTGCCCCTCCTTCTTGCTTTTGTGAGGTTAAACCTTGCCTCATCAATGTTAATGAATTCATGCAGGATTTCCTCAGCATCAATTTGTAAAAAACTCTGAAATAAAATGAAAGACAAGATTGTGTAGTTCAGTATTGATCAAGTATACACTAGTCAATTTACATATATATCTTCTAAGATTTGGCTGAACTCAGTCCAGCCTCCCTTAGCATCAATCTGTGGTTCAGGACATGGTCAACTAGTGTGTCGCAAATTTCATTTGATAAATTTGATCCTCTTTTTCTTAGAGAACATTCTCCTCTTGCTCCAAGTCTTCCTCTTCCTCTACCTCCACCTCGGCCTCTACCTCTGGCAAGGCCTCTGCCTCTTCCTCTACCTCCACCTCCTCGTTGGATTCCCCCTCACACCCTCACTTCTCTTCTTCTGATTCCTTCCATTTTGGCTGAAGACAGGTGAACTCACCTGCTGCATTTTTATAGTGCTAAAACCTGATTGGTGTGTCTACAAGGAAGCAATCATGTGTGTCCACACCTGATGGCTGTGTTTAACCAATTGGCTCATAGGTGTGGTCATTTGATAGTCAGTGCTTTGGAATTGCGAGGAAGTGCCATCATGATATACTTCTGTGTCTAATGTATGCAAGTGTGTTTAGTGTTTTGCAAATCGCTATGTGTATTGTTTCGCAAAAAGTGTGAGGCTGGCATTGTGCTTATAGTTGTGCAAATCTGGGCCGATGTTTTGCGCCTTGTGTGTAAGGTTTTGAAAATTGTGTAATACTTTTGATTTCAGTGTTTATGCAATCGGAAAAAACTGTAAACATGAGCGTTACCGGTGACCCAAACGTAGCTGCCGCTATCAAAGAATATTTTGATTCAGGACATACATATGAGGTGATACTGGATATGCTCAGGACTAATCACAACATTTCAATTAGTTTTCACACGCTGAAGACGCATTTAAAGGGATATTTCAACATTTTGGCAAATTGGCCTATAGCCATAATCCCTATAGTTATATGAGTAGGTACATTACCTTTAGTTATCCGTGCCCGTTGTTTTGAGATTTGGGGAGGAAAGACGCAAGCTGCTCAGCGAACACAATGAAAGTGAACCTACAGGTCCCTGTATTCACTTTCCTTAAAATATTGCAGCTCAGTGCAATTATAAGCCCCGCGAAAGCGGACGACATACTGTCTGACCCTCTATCCGTGATTCCGTAATTCCGTAAGTCCGAAACAACTTCTTTTCCGGGCCATATCTTGGAAACAATTTGAAATTTTTTCACAAAACTTGCTACATGCTCAGGACTAGCGGTGAATTGGTGCCTTTTGCTATCTTGTTAATTCTGGGATCTGGGTGCGGGGGACATCACAGTGAATCACATGCACATTACTCTAGTTATCCAGGGCTTTAGAGTTGAAGTTCGTGACTATATCCTTTTTAATTTTCCATCAGTGCTTGTCGTTAACTTGCTACATAAACTATCATTATAAATCATTAAAATATTGATAAGCATATATTTTTCATCAAACTTTAGACATTCTTCATGTTATTATTATTATTTTAAGACAACCTTGTTTAAAATCCACTTTAGTTGCTATTCATTATATATTTCAATTGAAGCCACACTGTGTACAACAGGGCTGACTTTCACTGAATGAACTCTTATCTACTAAAGACATTTTCTTATATCGGTGACACTGGAAAAATGGAATCATGGGCAGAGTCATTCACAGACACAGCACTTCGTGAGACATCATCTGATAAGCGACCACATTTTCTATTGAATCAATACATAAACTTTATAGTTAGCCAGTTTTTCTGATTACGGATCAGCGGAGCTGACTTCGGGCCAGAACTGGCGAAAATCTGGGCCACAGTCCCAGGCAATTGAGCAGCAAAATTTTGAGATACACAGGAAGCATTAGAGGAGGGATAGCACTTGCTTGTCAGATGTAATGAACCAAATGCTGGCCTTCACTAAACTTTCTCTACAGCGCACAATTGTAACTCAAGGGCAAAAGGCCAAGAGACATAGATTTCCTTAAATGCTAGTCCCATATTTGTGCTAAAATGTACAGCAAATCACCTCTAAATGAGAGCAAGCAAATAAATAATGCAAAGAAAATAATGATTTGAAGATAGTTTTTTTGAGTTTGAAACAAACAAAAAAAGAAAATGTTGCAAATGTTTTTTCCTGCTCCTGCATAAACTTTTTTTACTTTCATACTTGATTTAGTGTTTTGTTCGACCCGTCTGATACGAATCTCATGCTCAGGTAGAGCGATGTTGAAGCATGGTGCCGCTTTAGCTTATGAAGGCAATACTACAAGAGTGTTCAGTTTTTGTATTTGCATTACTTTTACTGTGATATAAACATGCTCGGAAAAATTAATTTTGAGGATCAAAAATCAGTCTGAAAAGTAGCTATGGATGTGGTTACAATGCCTATGTGCCAACCAACCCTTGGTTTCTCACAGAGCGTTGACAGATAAACACAATGTGAATATAGAATACATTATTGATAATAAAATCACTCAAATGGTTGATTAAGAAGTACATATGCTGCATTAATCTGAAGCATTTGCTTGATATTTGATTTCTTTACTCAGGACAGCGATAAAAAAAACATTAAATTTCATGATTGTTGTTTCCGCTGGAAGCAACTGCACGGGACACACAAATGCAGGTTGTTTCTCATGACGTCAACCTGATACTACGTGTGACAGCCTAATGTCCAAAGCACCTGCTTCTTGGTCGAGCTTCAGCTGAGGCACACTGACTGATGACTGGTGACAGTGGTTGTAAACATTCGGAAACACTTACTACCAGGGATGTAAAAATAACCACATGATGCTTGCCAGAGAAGGTCAATCCAAAGATATCTGTGACTATTGTCAGCTGATACTTCATTTGGTTGGTGTCAAATAATTTACACTTGCGCTACTGCATGTTTTAAGGTGCTGCACACGTTTATCAAATCATTAATATTTTGCAATATTTTTTACGTATAAAATCAATGGAAATCTGAGGATTAAACAATGAAAACATTGTTTGTGCTTTCAAATGACCCAAACTTATCTGCTTCAAACTACTAAACTCTAAATGACTGCCTTTTACTCTGAGGTTCTAGAATGTGCCAATGTTGATGAGAGGGAAAGATTAAACTTAAGTTCTACATCTGTTTGAAGGTTAAGAGGCTTCTGGAATTAGCACAGGTTTGGTAGGACAGCTTGTGCAGGGCAGTCACGTAGTAAGAAACATACAACCTTAAACGCAATGGTACATTACTGGGAAGTCACATGGTATGTAGCAGTGTTTGTTTTGTCCATCTCATAGAGGTGCCTAGACATCTGTCACGTCACTCCTCAACATGTTTACAACTGACTTCGCTGCAGGCCCTGTTCTGGACTGCTGTAATTGGGGTCTATAACAGTCTACAACAGTCTATACTTCATTTTCCGTGTTAAAATATTAGAATAAATATCAGAACACTAAAAGTGCAATATTATGTATTGTATATCCAGTTACAAGTGTAAGCTAATTATAAACTATCATGTATAAATTATTTCTCTTAAAATTCTTCTTTATATATGTTTTTAAATTGTCAAATGAAAAAGAAATGCTAGTCCTGTGGCATGCTCTTAGCAAGCTTTTCTTTCAGCAAAAACCCCAACTAACTCATCCATATTTATGCCCTTGGTTATTGATCTTTTATGATCCAGAATGACTAAATTCTTTTTCCACTGATGTTGTATGGCAATTTGCAGCAGCACATGATGCCGCAATCAAAAGAAATTCAAGAACTGATGAGAAACACAATCAGTGACATCTATCAGATTGGAAAGGGTTACAAAGCCATTTGTAAGGCTCTGGGACTCCTAGGAACCATAGTGAGAGCCGTTATCTACGAATGGCGAGAACTTCGAACAGTAATGAAACTACCCAGGAGTGACTGGCCTATTGAATTGGTGAATTCAATAAAGGCCCAAACTCCACACATTTTCAAAATGCAGGTTTTGCATGCTATGTGCTATATATGTGACAAGATTTTTGAGTACGTGCCGGAAGGGCCCAACTCCTGTGAATAAACGTGGCTTTTCTTAATTTATTTTACGCATTGAGTTCAAGTCAGGAAGTTCTGCCTCGGCCAATGGGTGGCAGCAGCAGTGGAGAGTTCACTGTAAGTAAACACAAAGTGGTCAGGCTTTAAGCAGACTTCAGAAACGACATTTAGGTTTCTGAAACTATGTTGTCACAAATCACACCCAAGTTCCCCCTTGTAAAGCCTATCGTCAGGGCTATTTCTTATCAACGGCAACCACTCTACACTGAGTAATTGGGTGCCAAGGGTGGCAAAGTTCAAGATGTCCAGAATATTAACTGAAATCTTTCACCTGAAGCACAGGCTTCCCTTCCCTTCATGATTCACAAATTCTTTTATTGTATGGATGTGTTTTCATGTATGTCTCCTTTTATTATCTTAATTCTTCCTATTTTGAGGTTTAATTCCCTACTTACCCCATTTTGTTTTATTGCTTTTATGTACATGTATTTTTACCTGCTTGTGAAGCACTTTGTGCTGTATTGCTTGAAAGGCGCTATATAAATAAATTTATTATAATATTATTATTATTATTATTATTATTATTATGAGTAAGTGGTCATGGGTAATAGAGGGGGAATGAGGAGTCAGAGTTTGCGGATTGGTAGGCCTATGATGAGCTTGATGTGTGCTGATTAGTAGGTTCAATTAGGATGCACTTTATTACTTTTAATCTGCTGAAGTAGATTGTTTGCTTGATAAGGGTCAGGTTAATGCGGAAGTATCTAAGAAAAAAAAAAAAAAAAAAAGGTTTTTCAGACCTTAGAAGACACCATCCCTGAAGATGAGGCATTATGTCTCAGCATAAGTACAAGGCTGGCGATCTGTCCCCTCCGGAGGCAAGCTTTGGAATGGCGCCAGAAGCAGAACACCGTGTTTGACAACTGCACGACGAGACTGGCATACCTGCAATATGCATCTGAGGGAGTCATTCCTCCCTGCGACAGAAAGAGCCTGAAACACCATTTGTAGGCGCGGTCTGGCCATAAGTGGACAAACGATGCAACATCAGCTGGCTGAACAACAGTTTCACCGAAGATGTCCTGCAAGGTGACGCGCTGACAATGGTGGCAATGAATTCTTCGGGCCCAGAAGCGCTTCAGTTGGACACGGCAACGTCAAAACCATAGTGCAAAGACTTCCCGTTGAAACAGTCAAAAATTCAACATTATGAAAGTTATTATTCATTGTAATTGCGCTTTTTGTTGTTTGGTATATTTACAATGCAATTACAAGCTCCAGAAGAATTAGGATAATTTGTGAAAACGCAAATAAAAAATAAAAAAGCAAGTAGTAATTAACAGTCAGTTGTCATTTTGGAACTGAGGACACTACCTGTTTGAGTTTCCAAAGCAGAATTTCTTACCATTCTTGCCTGATAGAGGACCTCAGTTGGCCAAGTGTCAGGGGCCTCCATTCTCACATTTTGCACCACACATTTCCAAGAACAGGTTTGGGCTGCAGACAGGCCAGTCTAGTACCTGCACTCTGTGACTAACCACGGACTGTTGTAACAGAAGAAGAGTGTGGCTTGGCATTATCCTAGGCGTCGCTGAAAAAGATGTCTGGAGGGCAGCATATGTTCCAAAATGTGTGTGTACCTTTATGTGTCAGTTGTACCCTCACAGATATGGTGTTTGTGCCACTGCAGCCCCGGACCATGACAGATTCTGGCTTTTGAACATTTTGCTGATAACTGACGGAATGCTTCTTCTCCTCTTTGATCCTGAGAACGCAACTTCCATTATTTATTTCCTAAAACAGCTTGAAGGATGGACTCGTTGAACCCAAGCTTGAGCCCAGAGAAGTTGACGGTGCTTCTACATGGTGTGGACATTTGGCTTCCTCTTTAAATAGTTGAGTCTTAACTCACGCTAGAAGATGCCACAACAAACTGTTCATTGACACAGGTCCTGAAGTATTTTTGAGCCCATGTGGTCACGTCCTCTGCAGAAGTCTTTTGTAGGTTAGTTCTGCATGCAGTGCTCGGAGGTCATACGGATCCAGTATTGGTTTTCAGCTTCATCTTTCAGGCTTGGAGACTGCTCTAGTTTCTCCAAATTCTTGGAATATTTTGCCTACACTGCATTGCCTACACTGAAGAGATCACTCTGGATGGCTGGCCTTGTTGGCAAAGTTTCAAAGAAAGAAGCACTAAAATAAACACATAAATAATGGCAGAAATTTTAAAAAGGGAAAAGGAACGTGAAGACTCAGCTGTTATAAAGCCAACAAAGCCAATATGACCACAGTCCAGAGGCATCTCTTCAGTGTTGCAGAAGCTAATATTAGGCAAATACTGTAAAATGAAAGAGCTTGCTGGTGACCTTTGAGGCGTCTGTTTTACGAACTTGAGACTCTGATGTACTGTACTTGTCCTCTTGCTCAGTTGCACCTATTGGCCTTCCACTTCTCTCTTCAAAAGTTTTCTCCATTTTGAGATCATGTCTCTTCATTTGGTTTCTTGACGGGGAGGGTCAGATAAAAAATTCTGCATACCGTTAGGGACATAAATTGCACACTAATCTGAAGAAAACATTTGCCATGTTATAAAGAGTGACCAGTAATGGGTTGGTGATGATTAAGTCCTTGCAGGTTCCCACCATGGTGTGTTAGAAAATCATAAACCTTTGTTAATTAATTGGGAAATGTTAATTAGATGAGCATTAGGGACGGATTTGAAAAAAAAAACACACTTCCATCTCATTAGTATGCAAATCTTAAGTAATACATGGTAATGACGAATTGGAAAAGGGGAAAAAAATTCAATTTTTACAGACCGAAGTACCCAACATTAATTTTGCAAACAATCAACATCATGCAATTTGTAGATGAAAAATTTACACTTGGGTTGATCAATTTTTGATCTGATCCGGGATCATGTCAAAGTTCACTCGAGCAGGGGCCATAAATTTGCAAGTTTTGCTTAGTGTGTGATGATGAATGATGTGCGCACAAGGTAATTTGTGTGAGACGTCTCTAATATTCATAATACTGAATGTCTGTATGCTTTATTGCCTTTGAGTGGATGGTCTGGGAATGCATGAAGGGATTTATCACTGTGATGCAATAAACGTAACAGGGCAGCCTGCTGGGACTTCAAGCTGGGGGGTCCACATGACACACCCCCCCTTCATTTATCGCCTATGTTCACTGGAGTCCCAGAGCCTGAGAAATTTCTTTGTAACTCTTTTCAAACTGATACATTTCAGTCACTTTCACTTCTTTTGAAATTGACAAAAGCTGCTTCACACCACTGGAGAGCAGCGGCGGATTTAGATATGAGCGACATGGGCAGTCGCCCAGGGTGGCATCTTGACAGAGGGCGTTGGCAGGAGCGTCAAGAAAAAAAAAAAAACATTCATTTGCTGCTAGATTTAAAATATGCGCTTGGGCGCCCTCTAGTCAACTCGCAGGCTGCTGGCTGCCTAGTTCTGACAAAGACACGCCTCTCTGGAGAGAGAAGGGAAGTGTCAAGCCGTAGACATATATACGTAGACGCCCGTTACAACTGAATATGTAATGAATAATGTAATAAAATTAACTGATAATGTAATAACTGCCCGATAATGTACAACCCCAATTCCGAAATAGAACAAAGTGTAAATTGTGAATAAAATCAAAATGCAATGACTTTCAAATCACACCAGCCAGTATTTTATTCACAATAGAACAGAGATAACAAAGCAAATGTTGAGACTGAAAAATTTTACAATTTTATCCACAAAATGAGCTCATTTCAAATTTGATGGCTGCTACAGGTCTCAAAAAAGTTGAGACAGGGGCCTGTTTCCCATGGTGTAGCATCCCCTCCTCTTTTCATCACAGAGTGGAGGCTTTTGGGTATTGAGGAGACAAGTTTTTTGAGTTTAGCCATTGGAATTTGATCCCACTCTTGTTTAATACTGACTTCCAGCTGCTGGAGAGTTTTGGGTCTCCTTTGACCTCCTTGACTTTTCATTTAATTATGCGCCAAATGTTCTCAATCGGTGAAAGATCAGGACTGCAGGCAGGCCAGTTCAGCACACGGACTCTTCTACTACGAAGCCATGCTGTTGTAGTAGCTGCAGTATGTGGTTTTGCATGGTCCGGCTGAAATACACAAGGCCTTCCCTGGAATAGATGTCGTCTGGAGGGGAGCATATGTTGCTCTAAAACCTTTATATACCTTTCAGCATTCATGGTGCTTTTTAAAACATGTAAGTGTCCCACACTATATGCACTAATGCATTCCCATACCATCAGAGATTCTGGCTTTTGAACTGAACGCTGAAAACAGGAGGGGTGGTCTTTCCCCTCTTTAGCCCGGAGGACACAACGCCCATGATTTCCAACAAGAATGTCAAATTTGGACTCATCTGACCACAGGACACTTTGCCATTTTGCTACAGTCCATTTTAAATGAGCCTTGGCCCACAGAACACAGCAGCGCTTCAGGATCATGCTCAACAATGGCTTCCTTTTTGCATGATAAGAGTTTTAGGTGGCATCTGTGGATGGCACGGCAGATTGTGTTTACACACAGTGGTTTCTTGAAGTATTCCTGGGCCCATTTAGTAATGTCAATGACAGAATCATGCCGGTGAGTGATGCAGTGGCGTCTGAGGGCCCGAAGATCACGGGCATCCAGTAAAGGTCTTCGGTCTTGTCCCTTACGCACAGAGATTTTTCCAGTTTCTCTGAATCTTTTGATGATGTTATGCACTGTTGATGATGAGACCTTCAAAGACTTTGCAATTTGACGTTGAGGAACATTGTTTTTAAAGTATTTCACAATTTTTTTTATGCAAGCCTTCACGGGTTGAAGAGCCTCTGGCCATCTTTACTTCTGAGAGACTCAGCCTCTCAAGGACATCCCTTTTATAGCCAATCATGTTACACACCTGATGCCAGTTAACATAACTTGCTAAATGTTCTTTCAGCTGATTCTCTTATATATTAATTGCTTTTTCAGCCCTTTTTTGCCTGTGTCCCAACTTTTTTAAGACCTGTTGCAGCCAGAAAATTTGAAATTAGCTAATTTTGTGGATAAAAATGTAAATGTCTCAGTTTCAACATTTGAAATGTTATCTATGTTCTATTGTAAGTAAAATATTAGCTCACGTCATCTGAAAGTCATTGCATTTTGATTTTATTCACAATTTACACTTCGTCCCAACTATTTCGGAACTTGGGTTGTAATAACTTCAACCAATAATGTAATAGCTGCCTGCCCGATAATGTAATAACATTTTGACCGATAATGTAATTAAAAGTGTCTGCCCGATAATGCAATAACACTCAACCGATAATGTAATAATTTAGTTCATTCAGTTCATCTGGGCGTGAGTGGGTGACATTGTTGCCAGATCATCGAGCCAAATTCATGTGGGCGTGAGTGGGTGACAGTGTTGCCAGATTATCGAGCCAAATTTATTCGTGTGTGAGGGTGCGGCAGTGTTGCCAGACGTGTCGGGCCACATTTATCTAGGGATGAGTGGGCGGAGTGTTGCCAGATGCGTCTTTCGAAAATCCATCTATCCGCAATGGCCATTTTAATGCCTAAACTCTAAACTTTCTAGACTGGATGTACACTTGGAGTTTTTACACACTTGAATGCTCATCTTGGTACCCAAACCTCAAGTTAAGCTGAAAAAGTACCGATTTTAATCAATATTGGTGGAGGTTGATTATGGAATTTTTTCAGTTTGTTTGTTAGCCTATGTTGCTATTCTCACGTATAAAATAGGCAAAAATAATCTATTGTCACTGTCAGTTCGACTAGTACATAACATTGGATTGATATAATTTCTAATAAGGAAGGATGATGATGTGCAGTTTGGGCCTGGCAGGAAAAAAAAAAACAGTAGAACCAATTTAATCCGACCTAACACTTTATTTATTATTTGATTAACCTTCATTAACAGACAATGTAAAGCTTATTAATTTTGCTGACTAGGTCCTAAGTTCAGAAAATGTCATTTTCAATGCTGTAGACTTAATTAAAAGATGCATCTAATGTCTAAGATACTGATAGTGGTATTTTTGTGGGATGTCCACTGCCTGTTGGTGGAAGTTGTATGGTTCTGGTTCTTATTCTGAAAGCATGATAGGCCTACAATATACAGATAAAATGTAAGATAAAATTAATTAACAGGTGCATATGGTGTCAGAGACTTATTTATTGTATTTTACTGCAAATTAAGGGGCACAACACCCTCTAGCACTGTCTATTTAATGTCTTTTTACTAATTCATTATTTTTATTTTCAATGCACATATTGAGTGCATATTGCCGTATTTGTGTATTCATTAATGTTACTAAGTTCCAAGCGCCAAAGGGGAGGTTTGCCCAGGGTATCATGAAAGCTAGAGCCGCCACTGCTGGAGAGGTTCTATTTAAGTGATGTTTAGATCGGGCAGGACAGGCACTAATCATGCCTCGGTATATTTTGTCTGAATTAATCCATTTATCGATTACATTTAGTAAATTGGCTGATTGAGTTTAAAGTCCAGATGCCGTTGAAAACTTTCTGGCTTCAATAAATGAAATTATTATTTAACAACTGTATCTTGTGTTTACTCAGGTTGTCTTTTGTATTTTTTGAATATCTGAGGCATTTAAGTGCAACAAACACACAAAATTGCTTAAAAATGGGAGAAATCAGAGAGAGGCGAATACTTTTTTACAACATTGTATCTCAGTAATCTGGCTCGCTCTAAGAAGTTTTACATGGTAGTCCATTGGACCTTGTTCTCATTTGATAGTGGAAAAAAGGTATTCTGCTATTGGCAGGAATCTTTCAATACGTGACTCGTGAATCCAACCTTCACCCTGTTGCCCAGAATCTCGACTCTTATCATGCCTCCTGGCACAGACGTTGTCAGTTACATAATATGCCCATGCAGAAATGTCATGACTGAGGTTCGTTCCCTCCCAAATCGTCAGGTTATCTCTGACTCATCCCTGTAATGAGGCCGGCCACCGTTTCACCACTCCCAGGAACTGATATGGTCAAAGTCCTCTGCAATTCGCCAGTATTTGTGGTGTGGTGGTGTGTGAGACACCGTGACAGCCAATCAGAGTGATGTATTGGTCTCTGAGAAACTCCAGCATCAATAAACCATTTCTGAACTACACCAATTATCAAAAGCATCACAAAGAAAAAAATTCTGGTGTCAGACTACAAATGAGCCCCTAAGAACAAAAACTCCAGATTTGTCTTTTTTTAAGTTCTAATCTTAAAATGATTCCTTAGTGGTCAATCTGTGAAATACAATCATGGATTAACTCAGTGTAGTTGCAGTACTTTACAATAGGCGGGTTATATGATCCACACTTCAAGAACACATAAAATGCTCAGTGCAATTGTGGTCGTAAATGAAAAATGAGAAAAACATTAATTGGACCACTCTTGCTCTACGGGGCTCAAATATAAGGGTACGCTGAACCAACGAAAGCACAAGGCTCGACACAAGGGTTTTAGATGATGAAATATGCTGAGTCTGTCAGTTAAAGACATACTATTCCAGATATTCGTTCCTGCTGTGGTTTGTTTTTGCACTCAAACGTGAACCTTAACCCCATCCTATCTCATGTTTTTAGCTTTTAAGTTCATTCTACCATTTTTATCTTAATGTCATTGTTTTCTCAATCACTGTTGCTAACGAAGAAGCAGCCCTATTGGCCACATTCATCTCCTTGCTGTAGCCCAGTTTTTATTTAACTCGGCAGGTGCAATAGCTATGCCCACACCTCTCCACATAAACAAGAGCACCACGGCCAGAAAAGCCAGTACATTTCAGAAAACGAACAAGTAGCACTCATGAAATATGCCATGCAATTTTGGCCATGGAACTCCTGCTGCGCCAACTAATTGTTGCATGCCAAATACTTATTTTTTTGCATGCATGTATGACTTGGAAGCAATTTTCTTAGACAAAACTCAGAACTGCTCACCGCTGCATGATTTTCACTCGCCCTCCTTCGCCCATGCGCTACTTAAACCAGTTTCTCGTTTCTAGGATGGTTCAGGTGCTCCTCCCCCCCCACACTAATCCAGACAGTTGTAAGACGGAACAGAGGGACGGACGAGCTCCAGTGCAACATTCCTTGCTCCACTTCGTGTCACGGCAGGGGATAAAAATTGTACATGCATACTGAATATATAAGTTATTGTGACTGAAATACAAGTCAGAGAATATGAATTCGACAAAGGTGTGCATAGACAGAAATTCCTCGTGCATCACAGACAGTATGTGAATTGCCACACGGAACGAGGGGATTTCCCTGTCTGCTTTTCTTATCCCACTCCTGGTCTTCTGCTTCTATTGCCAATGGAGATAACCATTTTATCACAGTGATTACATTCTGATTGCACTGACCTAAATGAGTGCATTTCAAGGGCCCAATGGGTGAGTGGCATAACTTTTATGACCGCCAGCAACATCAACTCTCGGCTACCCTGATTAGAAAAAATTAATATTGGCCAACAGAGCAATGCTAAGAAATACAACCAAAGATATGCCCTTAGAGGTGCATTTGGTTGGCACGATCCTCGTCTTTCTAACATCTGTTATCTTTCAAGCGGGTACCACCTGTTTATCTTGATTCGCAGTCAAACAATATAATCACTCAACAGCTAAAAGTTCATAGTCAAGATTATCGCTCAGGTTTTGCCAACAGATTTTGGAACTCCCTGATAAAAGACCCGGATAAGAGGGAAATCAAAGCACGTATCCTTTAGCGATGATCTCAATGACTATCACTGCTCGAAGGCACGATAACCCAGATTGCTAATGCACTACCAGAACTAACGCCAAGGGATATATTACAAGTTAAATATCCAGACCAGTCAGGGAGTCCTACTCCTGTATTGTAGCCTTGTGACCAGAGATTGTATAAAAACTATGGATGAAATTATTGTAGCCACAGACTTTCCTCAGGCTTGGGGGTAAGCTATTGGGCAGACTGAAGTTCAGCTCTCAAGCATCGTAATTTTGTACAATTTTACAATCTAAGTCTGTCCAGTAGGGCCGCCGAGTCCGAGCTGTCTTCAAAGCGTGTTATCCCATGCTCAGGCTCTTGACTACCATATACAGAGCTTAACAAATTTATTAGACCACCACCCAATGTAAGGTTTATACCACAGCTGCCCTAAATGAACAGTCTTGATAATTACCAAAATAATTTTTTTGTTTCTGTAATGGTTAATCCACCAGTATGCACAAACTCTTTAATTTAAATGATATTTTTAAGGCTAAAATATATTATTGTTGTTATCCATGAATTTTCGCATTTACCGTTTTACAAAAAAAGCGACAGTTAAGCACATTATTATTTTTTGATTAAGATGCCAAATAATAGTTATTTTCTTGCATTCCTGAACATAAAAATTAGTTTTAGTGGTTGAATGCAAGAATGCAAGCTGTTATCAAGGCCAAAGGAGGCCATACAAAATATAGTTTTTTGTTTTTATGTGTGAATAAGGACTATTTAGTTGTTTCAGTTCGTTATTTGCCAAAATAACAATATAATTTTTAGTTTTACACAGGTTTTTGACAAATTTCTGAAATATGTGCGTTTTCTCATTTTTTATGACAGGTGGTCTAAAAAAATTTGTTAAGCACCGTATGCATGAGTAACACCATCTAAGACCCGGTACCGCAATGGAACAGATTAATGTTGGCATAATTAAATACAAATGTGTTCATTTCTGAGATAGATGTATTTGAATAAAGGCATATCTTTCACACAGAATTATTCTTTTGTGGTTTAGTGAGTGTGCACGTTACTTGAATGGTAACCTGCTCTTTGTGTACACATTTTAAAAGTGGTCAGCTCTCACTAGTGCTGTGGCAAGATAATGGTGCTTTGGGATTAGACTATCATTGTTGGTACCCAGTTAGATGGGCGCTCTTACAGTTTGTCCAGCAAGTTCATGGAAAGACTGCTGTGCAATTTGAGCAGATCAGTGACTTCAGCAGTACTGAAATCCTATCACTTGAGCCTGACATTAGATGCAATGACCTTCCCTTCTCACGATTTGTCCGCTTAACATTTCTGTTATCCAAAAAGTGACTGAACCAATTGGCACACAAATGCAAATACCGCATTGAGTGCACCTTTGCGATGCAAAAACAAAACCTTACCAAGCGTTTTAGTTTTAATCTTGTATTTAGACTTAATACTTATTTCGATTACCTTTTTTTTTAGAAAAAGAAATTCTGTCACTGATTGGAAGCAATTTTGGTGAGTGAAATTATCTTACCCCATGGACACATCTAGAGGGGAGTCAAAATTACTTCAAATCAGTAGCAGAATTTCTGTTTTTGCAGTGTGCCTTTAAGTTACCATTGACTTAAATGGAGAACAAGGTATTTTTGATACTGTAGCAAACCAGGATTGCGAAAGGGAGCAATGCTCCACAAGCAGCCTAGAAATCACTTTTGAAACAATGTCTCACCGTGGATGCTTTGTTGCGACCAGCAATGACAGAAGTCGCAGGCTGCAGCTGAAGAGAGACCAAGACAAAGGGCCGAGGGAGTCCTAACATCTAAAACTAACATCACCGGTAACATCCTTTTCCCTTCCTTTTTGCTTTCTTGGGCATACGGCATATCATCTCCGATTGTTTCCACAGTACTCTTGATAGAATAGCACCTCAGTGCAAACTGTTGAGGACTGGCAAACCCTAGCTCTGCACACAGGCTGCTTTGCTGCAGTGTGCTGTCAGAACTCAAAGCCCACCTCACTTCTGACTCTGGTGCAAGGCGAGTAGATCAACCGAACGACAGAAATCTGCAGCATCTGTGATCTGAACAACATGGACCATGGTTTGATTGTAGGCAGATGTGCTAGCGCCAACACATGAAGAACAGTTGCACTCCTGATGCTTTTATGCTCCACAGATCATAGGATGTACAGAGAGAGCTGTCATAACAAGGTCCTGTGAAAGTGAGTTAAGCCAGCACTTCACACTGCTCCAGATAAATGAAGCCAAACCTATTCTGTTTAAACAACCAAAGTTTTTTATCACCAGCAAGAGAGAGGTTATTGACTGGCTGAGTCAATCATCAATGGCGTGTCCACATGAACCTGTGTGTCACTCGCTGAAGGCAAGGGTGCCGGTGAAAGAGCCGAAAAAAAAATGGGAGCTGACAGTGGCAGCCTGGTACAAGGAGTATCACCAATTTACCCAGTGCTTAGTAATGTCCTTGAATCTCTGGCCTCAGACAGTCATCAAATACGAAGGATTTGTAACCAAGAAGTAAATCATAATTTATGCCATCATTTGTTCCTATAGCTCCCCGAGGGGCACTGTTTAAAGACAGATATAAATTCCCACAGGCAGTCCGCATCATTCATTGGTTCTCTGCAAATCAAATGTGCTGTATTACAGAGCCAAAACGAAGAAAATATTGTGCCACGGTCTCTCATAATTCTGCATTTAACTGTGCTGTATGCTGGTTTTAACCTCAATTTTCAGACTAAGATACTTGTACAAGGTTCAGCAGCTGCCGTTTTTCCTATATTATGAAGTACTTGTATAATTTACTGTAAATATTTACGCCTTCATGAAAACATAGCTTGTTGCTTCAAAAGTGTGAAATTGTGACGTTGTGTGACACCAAGTGTTCGGTCATGCAGAATCCAAAGTGGAAAAATAAAATTAATAATATTATACAACCTATTTTGAAAAAAGTTGGGACAGAATGACAAATAAAAGAAAAAAAAGCAGAGATTTATAAATTATATTTAACCTGTATTTAAGATAGTAAAAAGACAAAAAAAAGTAATGTTTTATCATCTCAAATTAAATTTCTTTTTTGGGAATACGAGCTCCCTCTGAATTTGATGCCAGCAATATGTTTCAAAAGAGTTGGCATGTTACATTCTGCATGTTACAACAGCATGGTACCCTAGGCTGCTAGACAAGTCTGCCTGCAGTCCAGACCAGTCTCCCATTGAAAATCTGTAATGGTTTAAGAGGGGCAAAATATAATAAAGCCCCTTGACATTTGAGCAGCTCACAACTGATATTAAGGAGGAATTGGAAAAAATCCTTCAAAATCAGAACAATTGGCATCTTCAGTTCCTTAAATGATGACCTAGAGGGCTGTTGAAAAGTGATGCATCACAAAGGCAAGCACACCAATGTTCCAACTTTTCTAGAACGTGTTGCAGATGCAAACTTTTAAATGAGCGTTCATGTCCGAAAAACAATGAAGTGCAGAGGGCAAAGCATTAACCCCTTAGACTCTGGCTTTTAAATGTAAGTTTTCTTCCCCAAAAAGATTCAATCATCATCAGCAAAGCATTTTTAGCTTACCGGCCCTATGGGTCGATAAGCCATTGTTGTGGTGTGGCGTCCGTCGTTCGGAAAATTTTTTATCTTTTTTTTGGCCGGTTGAATTTTCCTGTAAATTAGTCATAATATACTACTAGACCATTTCTCCCGACGTTTTTTTCGGATTTTTGATTGAATCATTTTTTCCGTTTTATGGGCCCATGAAATTTTGGCCCCAATGTTAAAGATAGGACTGAGAAATTAAAAAAAAATCATTTCTGAAAAACTGAGTGATTCATTTTTTTTCTAAATTAGTTAATCAACTTACCTTGGTACTTTCAATGTACAGCGCCATTTTGATCGAATCGACGGAAGTGGGTCTAGTGGGGGCGCTGTACTTTATGAATATGCAAGATGGCCTGTGGAGGCCAAATGGTTGCAGATAGAGATTAAGTTTGTATTATCGACATATAGGAAGTCATATATGACCTATATTTTGGCAATATTAAATTTGACCATAGATGACTTTGAAAGGTCAAACTCGAGGTCAGGGAAAATATTAACCATGTTAAAAGATAGGACTTGAAATTTCAAAAAATTATTTCTCAAAAACTGTCAAATAAATTTTTCTCTAAATCTGGCAATCAACTCACCTTGATACACTTTATATGCAGTGCAAGTGTCATTTTGATTGAATCGATGGAAGTGGGTCAAGTGGGGGCACTGTACTTTAACATTGGGTCTTATGGAGAATGGGCAAAATTGCCTATGGAAGCTGAATGGTTGCAGACAGAGATTAAGTTTGTATTATCAACATATAGGAAGTCATATATGACCTATATTTTGGATGTGTTAAAGTTGACCTCAGATGACCTTGAAAGGTCAAACTTGTGGTCAAGCAAAATGTTACAATTTTCAAAGGCAACTAGGCTTGAGAATATTGAAGATTGGGAACATACGTTTGTGTATTGAACACTTATAGGAAGTCATATTGAACTTTCATTTGGTGGCCTTGAACTTGACCTTCGGCGACCTTCGAAGGTCAAACTTCACATGGTGAAATTTCAATGGCTGATATCACCAAAACTATTACAGATAGAGCGTAGGTTTGTATTGTGGGCATATAGGAAACCATGTATGAAGTTTCGTTTGGTGACATTGAACTTGACCTTCAGCGACCTTCAATGGCCAAACTTCACAATGAAATTTCAATGACATATCAGCAGAATCGTTACAAATAAAGTGTAGGTTTGTATTGGAGATGTATAGGAAGTCATATATGAACTTTCATTTGGTGGCCTTGAACTTGACCTTCGGTGACCTTCGAAGGTCAAACTTCACATAGTAAAATTTCAATGACTTCTATCACCAAAACTATTACAGATAGAGGTTAGGTTTGTATTGTGGGTATATGGGAAGTCATGTATGAAGTCTCATTGGGTGACCTTGAACTTGACCTTCAGTGACCTTCAACGACCAAACTATACAGTGAAATTTAAATTACTAATATCAGCAAAATCATTACAGATAGAGTGTAGGTTTGTAATGGAGATGTATAGGAAGTCATATATGAATTTTCATTTAGTGACCTTCATATTGACCTTCGAAGGTCAAACTTTACCGAATGAAAATTCAATAACTTCTATCTTTAAAAAGGTCACAGATTGAGCCTAGGTTTGTGTTACTGACATCTAGGAAGTCACATATGAACTTTCATTTGGTGACATTCAACTTGACTGGTGGTGACCTTTGAAGGTCAAACTTGACATAATGCAATTACAATGATTTGTATTGCCAAAACGGTCACAGATGGAGCTTAGGTTTGTATTAGAGACATATAGGAAGTCATATATGAACTTTCATTTGGTGACCTTCGTATTAACCTTCAACGGTCAAATGTGGCCTAGTGAAAATTCAATGACTTGTGTCACTAAAATGGTCACAGATGGAGCCTAAGTTTGTGTTACTGACATCTAGGAAGTCACATATGAACTTTCATTTGGTGACATTCAACTTGACGGTCAGTGACCAGAGGGTCAAACTCGACAGTGAAATTACAATGACTTGTATCACCAAAATGGTCACAGATTGAGCCAGGGTTTGTATAGAGACATTTAGAAAGTCATATATGAAGTCCATTTGCTGACCTCAACTTGACCTTGTGTGACCTTTAAAGTTCACAATTGACATATTGAATTTTCAATGACTTGTATCACCAAAACTGCTTCAGAGCCTAGGATTGTGTTTGTATTACAGGAGGTCTTATAAATGTATGTGAACTTTTATTTAGTGACCTTGACATTGATTTTCATTGATTCAAATGTCAATATTCACATGAAATTTTCATAACTTGAATTATCACTATAAGACTGCTTGCCGGTAAGCTACAGGACCCTTGGTCCTATTTTTTAAATATTGCAGGACAATGTCACTTATATATTCTGCATCAGCTGGTTGTAGCACTTCACTTAAGCTGCATTACACTTGCATTGAAAAAAATTACTCAAACCCTGGGCGCCATGTTTGTATGGCCACAGCATTACATCAAATGGAAAATACCTAGATCCTGTTGATCATTTTATGCACATTTCCATGTAACTCAACAGGAAGTATTCGGGATCGTAGGAAATCTTGGCTTCTCTACAAGAATTTAAAATAAGACTGAAGTTCCACAGGTTTTCACACAGCAGCTGCATTTGACAGACTGGCACATGGCTCCGCAGGTTTTAAGGGGTTAAACATCTTATCTTTGGAGGGTATTCAATTTCAATAAGGTCAAGAATGATTTACAAACCAATATTTTCTTTTTTGTTAACATTTTCCATATGTTACCAACTTTTACAGAAAAAATATTGTCGCATTTTGAGCAGTATCATTTTCACATTCAGGCCATCGCAGTGCTCCTGCTTTTACATGGTGCATTTGACTTGGCATTTACTAGAGTATGACCGCATTATAACTCCCATCACCGTCCCTGTTATTCATTGATTAGACTCCAGTCGATGCCCGGACAAAAGTGTACATCCAAATCCAGGATCCCTCCCCCAAACCCCTCCAACTCCCATCCCACAGCGAGTTTGACCCACTTAACCCTTAGAGCACTAAATGCAGCCATTGTTGCTCAATGATGTAAGATATCAAAATCAAAGCTGCTGAAAACCTATCATGTGGCGAGTTGTTTAAAAGAGCTCCCCTCTTTTAAACAAGTCGCCATATAATAGGTTTTCAACAGCACAAGATAAATAAATAAAAATGTAAAAAAAAATTTAATTAAGTGCTCCAAGGGTTAAAATCCTTGCTGAATTGCAAGTTGCACAACACCACCTGCACTCTCCAATTCACAGGGAATCAAAGCAGTCTGAAAAAACCACTCACAAAATAGTCAATAGGCTCTCACTGAAACAGCCATTTTATTCAAACTTGTTGCCGAATGGCTAGTTTGGTAGGAAGCATTCTCTTCAGAAAAATATGTTCTCTGAAAATATACATGAATACACAATTTTAATTGTGATGGAAAGAAAATGCAAAAATAACCGAAATGCTGTCATTTTAATACTTAGACATTAAAAATGTTGTTATCTCCGAGTGCAACTGGTGGACCCATAATCATTAAACAAGCAGCAAAGCCCCACAGTGCACTGAAGAGACAATGACCTTTGCTGACGTCAACCACCTTTCCCTCAATACAATACATTCACAAACAGACAAGAGTACACTTATATTCGATGTACATATTGTGGAGTTACAACTGGTTAATTAAAAAAAAAAAAAAAGTGACGAACATGCATTTATGGATGTTTGGGAATTTATTACCGGATCTCTGGGCAATCTACTGGCTGTTTAGCCCGCCATTCTTGTACCAACTACTGGTCACGGCACCAAAAAGTGCCCAAGCACAGCATCCTGACATCTCAAGAAAAATGTCTCCCTGTCACCATGATACAATGACACTTCAAACGAAATTTATGTTCTAATTAATTTCTTAACCTCATGTCAGAATATTGAAGAATGGGGTGAAAATGAAGCACAAGCATTACATTGACTTTAACCTGGAATGCTCAACAATGAGCTGGTGTTCATTTCCTATGGAATTTGTAGCATATCTGAAGGTCTTCATTACCTCCTTGAATGAATCTAATAATTTGATATTCAGAGGCACTCAAAGAAACTCTCTATTCTAAATGTTAAAACATAAAATAAAACAATATGGCGCTTGATCACAGGGAAAAAAAAAAAAAAAAAAATCAAGGGTTTCCGAGCATCCTAAACGATAAAATTAAAAATCACTGTAAAAATACAGCAAAAAATAACTGCCCGGGTCCATTTTGACGCATGTTGTTTATCTTGGGGTTAAAACAACTCCAGAACATTTTTGGAACAGTTTAGTAAGGTCCACAAATCCACACTTAAATACCTCACATAACCAAGTATTAAATGCCGCAGTAATGGACTGAATCCAGGAAAATATGCCATTATGGCCCAAGTGTATATCTGTAATGCAAAAAACATTAAATGCCTTCATGGTCACACAACAGACATTGCACAGATAACTGTTTTTGAAGACAATCATGTATGCTGATGAGTAACAGTCCATCTTAGCTCTACTCAGACCAAACGGATTCACCTTCAGAGGATCTGTGGTGGACAATCACAAACAACAACTAAATTACGACGAGAGGCCCGCAGGTCTGTACCGCTCACCTGACATCAGCACAGTGCTTTTCAATTAATCTGAATTCAGTACCGCCAGGATGGCCAAACTGGATCCTGAATTAGACCGAAAAAATTACAACACTTGGTCAGGGTCATGAGACAAACTTGCACCACGCGTAACCCAAATGTGACCAGTGGAACTGGAGAAGTAGTCCAAAATAAATCAGCCAGTTGGGAGGCCAGGACGGCTATAGTGGATTCCGAATCGAACCAAAAATTACCAATGCTTGGTCAGGGCCGTCACAGGAACATTTGACCAAAGGTGATGCAAATCTATCGAACAGCACTTGAGAAGAAGTTGTTTTGAGAGGAAGTTGAAGGACGATGGACGGACACTGCCCCATGGCAGTTGCACACCCTAGGTTCTTCGGATAATAAGGTACAATACTCCTCAGGTTGTGGTGAACACAGGCTGCACTAAATAAACAGCATAATCACTGGTTTGTGGACAGCTATAAATGCCCCATCAGTTTTGAATAAACAATGAAACCAGGATATGGTCACCATAACACATATCTATAAGACCTCCTCCCCCCCACACACACACACAATCATCACCAGAAGGCACTTAAGTGCACATTTCAGACTCCTCAGTCCATGAGGTTTTTACTTTTTAAACACAGCGCCCACATCAACAGACAAAGGTCTCCTGCCACCACTTGGCCTTGGCTATTATTAAACCTCTGTTGCCCGTTGCTCTCCCAAACAGAAAAGCCTGCAACGAGGTAATATCCTGTGTTTTGGACCCTGGTGACTGAGCATTTACAACCACCGTACAGAATCGGCAGTCTTCACGACTTCTGCAAAGAAATAGGTACGGAATAAGAATCCCATGAGTTCCCAAGACAAGCGTTCAAAAAATGATGTTAAAAACTTTGTTCAACTAAACTCAATTTACATTTCTTTTGTTGCCCAAAACAAAACAGATGGGACAGGGTCAGTCCTGACTGAAATCAATATTGTTCACTATACTTAAAATCACTGTCAATCGGGATGGCTTGAAGAGCCCGAAAGCTACGACAGGGATTGGTCTGTAATGTTCTTTTGTGTTGAACGAATTCCCCTCCGCAAGTTTGGCCGGTCGCAAGACTCATCTTGCTTGCTCACTCAAAGACAAGAACTTCACAGTTCGAGTTCCTGATCCCTCACTTGGCAAATCTGTAGATGGCCAGATTCAGAGGCTCTTTGCTTGGGACGCACCAGTCATCAGCCTCTTGGCTCATTTTGTAGTGCCTGAGCGTTGCCTTGTTGTACACAGGCAGCTTCTCAACTGAATCCGTTGACAAAGCCTGCAGAGAGGATGAAAAAATATTAAATTATGCACAGACAAAGCGAAAAAAAAAAAAAAAAAAAAAAAACTGTTAAACTAAAATGAAACATTTTAATACATAACAGACATGACACCCCACAATACTGGCATGCATTGGTTGGACTTGCACGGATATACACAGTCGTCATATAGCAATAAAATGTTTTTTTTTATGAAACCATGCACAACAATTATGTCTGCAGATGTTTGAGTACCTGCGATGCCATTATTAAAAATACATTGCCGTTAGATTTATTGAATGTGTAGCACTCAGAAAAGTCACAAATATTGGTCCCACCGATATCCCTTACATCAAGATGAGCTGCAGCAAAATCTCTCCATGACTTGATAAATCTTAGCAAAACAATCTGTACAAGCACTTGAGCAGCGATATGGTTTATTTTGGAATATTGTATGAAGATATTTTTCTTCATATAATTCAAATATAAAACATTAAAATTGCCATTAAATATTTAAAATAAGTGTTTGACGCAGCTCTAGTAATCTCTTTCGACTTCAGAGCTAACATCTATTGTTTTTCAGCCAAACAGATCAGAAATATTGTCAATGAGGTAAAACGGATCAAAGACTCGCCAATGCACAATTTCACTAGACGAGTGAACAGCAACTTAAAACAAGCTAAAATTCTCCACTGGTGAGAAAATGTCACATCTCATTACAAGACAAGGCAAGACAGAGTGACTCGTAGTGCAGTTACCTTCATGTGAAGGACAGCGTCAGTGCCATAGCCTTCCATGGGATAGAGCTGCAGATCTCCTTGGAAGTACCGAGCATAGAGGCGCGAGATCGGAAGTCCGTACCCAAACCCAGCCTGCAGGTGATAAAGTCAAGACATTGTGAATATCAATATTACACTGATAGCAGGAAAATATAATAGGCACACATTAGTGAGAGGACCTGTTAGAACCAGTAAAGCTGTTTATATGCTTGTTACCTCCGCCAAGGAGGTTGTGTTTTTGCAACCGTTTGTTAATTTATTTATTTGTTTGTCTGTCTGTTAGCAGGATATCTCAAAAACAGCTGAATAGATTTTAACCAAACATTGCAGGATGTTAGAGTAGCACAAGAGGAAAAAAGTGATTAAATTTTGGCATATCTAGGCCAAGGTACAGCTGAGATATAGGCCAAAGTTCAAATACAGCTATGCTGGCAGAGCAATGGGCTCTTGCGAGTCCAACACTAGTTTTGATTAATTTACTTCAGTAAACTCTAACATGATACAGTGGATCCACTCACAGTATGGTTGACAAAGATAATGCAAATAGTAACCCTCGGTCTGATTAATATATTTACAGTTTTTAACAAAAGATAAGGGAGATGGAGGCTGATTTGAAAGGCTGTGAGAAAAAGCATCATTATGTTAATGTTTGTAATAGCCTTCACTTTTTTCAGCACAAAATTTACCAGAAAACGAACAAAAGCATGGCGATTTATTTTTAGTCTTAATTAGATCATAGCTACCACTGGACAGAAACAATATACCGAATGATAATGATGCAATAGTGAGGTGTACAAGTAATTCACAGTGAAACACTCATGACAGGCTGCAATTACAAGGATCAAGCAATATGGAAATGTATCGGTTTCAATGTGTCAGCGGTGCAAATTCACTGTCCTAAGACTTATGGTGCTCACATAACTATACTGCAACAGAAGCTCATGCACAGTTCCATCACGTGGTCCTATCCATTAACATTTCACTGCAAATGGCAGAACAATGATGAATGGCAACTTATCAGGTTTCCGCCATGGTGCAGAAGCAGTGCTGGATTTCATCAATGGAACTCTCAGAAGCCTACACTTATAATCATTACCCATTAATGGCACGTAATAAAAATTACACAATTCAACGAAACGGCAAGCCTATTCATCAGCATTGCAAAACGCAAAACAAACCTGCCATTCATGAAAATCCACTTTTGCACCTCCTCCCCCAAATGAAACCATCCATGACTGTTGCTCAAAGCAAAGAGAAAATTGCAAAAAACAAAGGCGAATCACAGTTGCAGGCACAATGAAAGCTGCCTGATTATTTGGCAAGCATAGAATGCCCTGTACGTACACATTTACTACAGATTTAGAAAGAAAAGCAAAGGAGAGCCAAGTGATTTGAGAGCATTGTATGCAGGTGACTTGCGTATGATTGTATAAGCGATCTACAAAGGCATGCCTCTGTTTCACATTGAGCCAAATTACATGACTTTTTCTGTGGTTATTTTTGTATAATGACCAGTATAAAGTAAACTGCACTTATACCATGGTTACCACATGTAAGTTAACCAATTGTTTCCCGTTTATTTACATTACCGCAACTCACGCTTGCCCGATCTCTTATCAGTTGGCTTATCGAACTTGCCCGGAAACGTGTGTACTCGTATTACTGCCGACCGGCTCGAGTCCCGGGGCCGCGTCTTATCACGTTGCTCGCTTTGCATCTAAACACGTCAAACTGTAATCATGAATGCTTTTTGCTTTGCGTCTAAACACAGACAATGGTTCGAGTTCATGTGACATTATGATCGGTCTTGGGTGATATAAGAAGTAACGTGCATACATTCCATTACTTTCAGTTTGTAAATTTTGTTTCGTTCATTTTCACCGTGATCACATGGTGACAGCCAAACAAACTGATGCTGGTCCTGCTGTGGAAGGACAAAAAACTTGTGAAGATGCTGTAACCTGCGGGCCACATGTGCGAAACAGTGAAGAGGAATCGTCAGGGTGAGCGAATAGTGAAACCACGTAGTATTGTTGATAACAACTACAGTATGAGTGGTGTTGATCACAGTGATCAACTGGCTAGTTCGCACCCGCCAACTGCGAAAAAGTTGAGACTGTGCGAATCTTGTGTAGTTTGCGCCGAGAACGGCGTAAGGAAAGAGTCACGCTACATGTGCGCGAGTTATGAGATTCCATTATGCGTCGAACCGTGCTTCCAAACTTACCATACTGTCAAGAATTTTTTTTGTAAGTTTTTTTTTTTCATGTTGCCGTCATTCTGTCACCTCGCAATTGGTTTCTTTTTAAGTAAAAGATGTATATAGCGTAATTGATTGCATCCTTATCGTATATCGCATGAACTCAAGTCAGTGTTTGGATGGTTTAGATGCTAAACAGCACAGTTCTTATCACCCATTACGCCTACGACCATCAGTGAAAATAATCCGGGCCAGCGCGCA
The DNA here is from genome assembly GCA_029692085.1 of Gymnothorax javanicus. Taxonomy (NCBI): domain Eukaryota; kingdom Metazoa; phylum Chordata; class Actinopteri; order Anguilliformes; family Muraenidae; genus Gymnothorax; species Gymnothorax javanicus. The sequence goes on from CM056200.1 coordinate 108,646,808, forward strand.
CGGCAGCACTCACTGCTGCCCTGTTAAACACGACTCGCATGAGCTATCGTTCATAGACGGATCCGGGACTCCAGCCCAGCGATTGTTCGCAAGTAAACCTTCGTCTGAAAATTGCGTTGAAAATTGCTTAACTTGCTTTGCTTTTATTTATCCAGAACTACCACTGCTGTGAGCTAGAGTGGGGCCAGTGGTTCCATTTCCTTTCATTGCCATACAAGAGCTGCAGTTTTGTCATGCTTCCATTTGAACAGTCAGTGTCAGACTGTAAATACTTGTAAAGACTCCAACATGTTGTCTGTGACCATTTTAGCCTTCAATTCCATTATTTGCTACCAAGTAACAATGGCACAATAAAATTTAGCCAGGAATCCAAACAAAAGACGATTATAGCCATGAGACGTACGTAAGCAATATTATACAAAACTAATTGCACACCTAAGCGGTATAATGCAGCCAATCGCGAAGCGTCTTTTAATCAATAATGAAGTGCTGTCGTACCGACCTTCTGCAGCCCTGCCCCCTTTACCCACATCCATATGTATTTTTTTGTAACTTAATTTCCGGCTTGACAAAAATCCAATCCAGGCAAAGGCAAAGACATCGTCAATACTGGCTTGTTTGCGAAGGAAAATTAACAGAAAGCAGAATGTTCAGACAACCTCTCACATAATATACTCCTCATAATGTTTCGTTTTTAAGAATCTGTGTTAAACCTTCCTAGCTAGTAGCAAAAAATAAACGACTCTGCCTGTTCTGTATGCCGCCACTGTACCACTCCGGACAGAGTCGTGTGCTCAAACGGCATTTTTGCTTACAAACTAGCCAGAAGCCTAATATCCCAAATTCAGAGGTGTATCAGGTTAGTAAAGAACAACAATGAATGATGTAGGTGGATGAAGACGAGTGGAAGGGAGACTGACCAGCGGTGCTCGATGGTGGTCCCCAATCTGCGGAGCGGGTGCTGTTGAGTACATGTAGCTAAAGAGCCTGTCGATCTTCCGGAAGGGGACTCCGCCGCCCTGATCACTCATCTGAATAAGAGAAAAACAGACAGTCACTCATGGTCATTCGTCACAAAGCAGAAAATAAACATTGCTGGAGGCAGAGGCATGTACAACCACTACTCAGAAAAAGTTGAGACAGTATAGAAAATGCACATCAAAACAGAGAGCAGCGATTTCTACACATACTTCGAACTGTGCTTCATTGCAGACAGTGTGAGGACAAACTATTCATGTTTTGTCTGGCCAACTTCATTTTATTTGTAAACATACATTCACTTCCGCCATTCAAGCCTGCAACACATTCCAAAAAAAGGTGGGACAGGGGCAATTAGGGACTAGTGATAACGAGTAGAAATGTGATTCGTAACTGCTGCTGTCAGCAGGTGATTGTAATCAGAGTTTAGATCTAAAGCAGCACTCAGGACTAAAAGCAGGACTCAGGACAGGCCCAGTCCCTAAGGCGCAAACATGAGTACGGGATCACCAATTTGCCAACAAAAGCATAAAAAAAAAAAAAAAAAAAAAAAATCATTGAAGGGTTTAAAATCAAGGTTCCTCACAGAATGATAGGTATAGAATGATTTCAGTCTATACAATGCATAACAATTAAAATATTCGAGGAAACCGGAGGAATTTCTGTGCATTTAGGGCAAGGATGCTAGCCTAAGCTGAATACCCGTGATCTCAGATTACTCAAATGGCACTACATTAATAACAGTCATTAATCTACAAGAGACAATCATATGGGCTCAGTATCACTTTGGCAAACCTCTGTCAAGTACCTCAAGCAACAAACAAATTCCAGTCAAAACTTTACCGAGCAAAAAGGAAGCCTAATGTTAACAGTGTCCAGACATGCAGTCAAATTCTCTGGGCTCAGAGGGACCTGCAGTAGACCCTTGTGTTTTATGGTCAGATGATTCAAACCCTTGGTGACGGGAACCTCATATACGCAGGCAGCGGTGCTGGTCACTGAGTACGCGCTGCGGACAAAATTATTTTTGCACTGACTGGCCCATCTAATCTGATTTTACCCACCAATAACCGCACTCATATTCGTTCCCGCATATACACAGTTCCCGGCCTGCTGACCGAAGCAGTCATCTGTATATACACGCTTCCCGGCTGATGGGCCAGTGACCCAGAATGTATTCAGTATACTTGGCATTCGCAAGTGTAAAGCTCCCTGTCACGAAGAGGTTAAGGTTTTTTTTTTTTAAAGAAAGGGACCCAGTGTGCTCTGGACAAATAAATCACCATCCAGACTATTATTAACAAAAACCAGTGGCGTAGCTAGTGGCGGGGCACAGACATGTCACTTCATGACAACAATTAGTCCTGGCTAGTTCTCAATCATTTTCCTTTATTGACGCGTTTTCCAGTTATCGTAATTTGCAACTGAAGACACGGTTTCTCTCCATATGCATCTAACAGCGATTAAATCATGGGCTAAATTCAGTACAGTGGCGGAACAAGAAGAGAGAATTGGGCTGCACAAAACATCAGTTTAAAACAATTATTAGTCCTAACCTGTTCTCAGTCATTTTCATAACTAACAGAAGGTTCACTCCAAGAGCACTCCACACTTATCAGGTGCTGCTTGTTCTCCCCGATTAGGTAAGACGACATCATTCATCTGGACGCGTATTTGCTGTATTTAAATCAACGTTATTCAAAATGGCATACCTGTGGACTCTCACGCAAACAGCTGGAGCCGCACGCTTTTTATAGCCCATTTAACTGCTGCGTGCCACTTTTTTTTTTTTTTTTTTTTTTTTTTTAAATCAACCCACACAATACCGAGAGGGAAAGTCCGCTTTTCATTGGAACGCGGACCAGTTCAATCAACGCGAAGCATTGGCCTATTAATAAATAAATTATTTTTCTGTGCTGAATTTAGCCCATGATTTCATTGCCGTTAGATCGCATATGGAGAGAAACCGCGTCTTCAGTTGCCATTTACAATAATTGGAAAACGCGTCAATAAAGGGAAATGATTGAGAACTAGCCAGGACTAATTGTCATAAAGGGACGTGTCTTTGCCCCCCCACTAGGTACGCCACTGACAAAAACTTTAAAAGCCATGCTCTGTCATAGTATGGGATTGTGTCAGAGCCCTTTGCAAGAGTAGCTTACACTTCTGTGAAGGCACCATTAATGCCGAAAAGTGCATAGGTATTTAAGCAGGATAAGCTGCCTTCAAGCTGACATCTTTTCCAGGGACACCCAAGCACATATCAGCAAGATGATGCAAAAACCACATTCTGAATGCATTACCAAGCGTGCGTGCATAAGAAGAGGGTGCTGGTACCGGACTGGCCCGCCTGCAGTCCCGACTTGTCCCCAATAGAGAACATGTAGTGCATTTAGAAATGCAAAATGCGACAACTTTTACAGCCCTTGGGACATGTTTGCAGGACAGATGGGGCAAAATTACACCTAAAACACTTCATTACTTTGTTTCTTCAGCCCCTAAATATTTATTAAGTATTGTGAACAAGAACGGCAACACTACAAAGTGGTAAATAGTACTGTCCCAACTTTATTTTGAAATATGCTTCTAGAATCAAAGTTGAAGTAAGACTTAAATTTGCATAATCAATAAAATTCATGCGGTGAAACATCAAATAATGTGCAGCGGTACAGTTTTTAACATAATACAAGTCAGATAATTCACAAATCACTGCTTTCTGTTTTCATCTCAATTTAACATACCATCCCAACTTTTTCTGATGTGGGGTTGTAGTTTTGGTTACAGCAAAAGGTAATATGTCATGTCAAGCTCTCCTTATTTTGTATAAGTAAAAGACAATGTAAATTCCCGTCCTGCTCTCCAATGCATTACAGGAGCAGAACTAAAAATTTATCCAGCTTAAAACGGAGCAATTCCTGCCAAGCTGTACGTGGTTCAAAAGCTCATAGTATGCCAGCCAGTGCCAAATCTGATTAAACAGAGCTTGGATTAGTTTCAGCCTGTTACCAAATCATCCTATTACAAGACGGACTCATCCTTACATAAACCATTTATATAAAAGGTTTAGGAAAGGGGCACCAATGGTGAGTGAGGCAGTCAAACTGTTACTGAAAAATTCATTTTTACCAATATGATGATAATCTTTGAAGGTAGGGTAGGAGATCCTGGAAAAACGGTTCGAACAAGCCACATTTTGAAAACACACAATTCAAAAGTCCAAACCCCGTCCTCAGACTTCCCCCCAAAGCCATGCCTCCAGAGTACAGGAACGCGCAATGCAATACATGCAGAGGGGGGAGGGGGGAGGGACAAATGGCAGTTGAGTTTAATAGACATATCACCATTAAATCATTTCGATAGGGCCGCTCAAAATGATTGGATGGTGTTTTTTTAGTCCTCTACCCTCCACAGGTGACTAAAATTTTTTATTTTTGTGTTAGAGCATTTAATTAATTGGTTGCAATCGGGGTGTGAAGAGGATTTTAAGCAATATAGTAAAAAGTGCTCCAGGAAAACATCTCCTACCCTACCTTTAACTGACAGTTCTCATTTCTGTTTAAACAGGAAACATTTCAGAGACCATAATAAAAGGCTAATTTACATAATTGGATATTAAACAATTCATTGCAATAGCCTTAATTTCGAGAGCCCAGTGAGATTCTTCAGTCTGATTGAACATACCTTGATTGTCAAGTCTTCTCCACCGATCGCAACCATGACTTGAATAGGTGGGAGGAAGCTATTTGCTTCATGGTTTTCGATGGTGGCCCGCATAGCATTCTGGGACAGGGAAAAACATGGCTCAGTGTATAAAGGTAGAAGATTATCATGATCGCAATAAAAAATGCCCCTGTATCACAATATTATGATGTGTTGTTAAAAATGTCTTGTTAATGTCATAAGTCTGATAATCACGCAGAAATATTTCAGTTATGACCTATTCTTACATTATGGATATCTTTGAGAAAAGTATTTTTGATATTAATACACAAAAGATTCCCAAAATGGGAGAAAAAAATTGAAAGCAACATGTAGTCAACAAAAAGTACGATAAAACAGCACTGAAAACAGATATAGACCATATTATCTTCTGTCAACAGAGGTTGCGATACTGTGGAAACCTGTGTTTTCCATGCAGAGCGAGAGCCAAATCTATAAATATACAGCACTGTGAAGTAGTATTTGCTCCCTTCCCGATTTCTTATATATTTGCTAATTTATCATATCTAAATGTTTCAGATCATACAACTAATTTTAATGAGAAAGACTACTTGAGTAAATGTAAAATGTAGCTCTAAAATGATCATTTCAAGGTAAAAAGTCATTCAAGAACTCTATCACCTTTCTTAAAAAAAGAATTGCTCCCCAACCCTAATAACTCCATTCGCTGCAACAGCTATAATCAAATGTTTGCAATGGCTGGCAATGAGTCTTTTACAATGTGTGGAGGAATTCTGGTTCACTTTTCTGGGCAGAATTGTTTTAATTCAGGTACACTGAAGGGTTTTTGAGCATGAACTGTCAGTTTCAGGTCAAGGTTAGTTTGACGATCTGAAACATTTAAGTGTGACAAATATGTGATAACAGTGGAAATTGAGACGGGGGCAAAAATATTTTTCACAACACTGTATAGCGTTCCACAAATGCCATTTCTCCAAAATCATTTATACATTTTTAAAAGACAGTGGCACAGATAGTCACTCAAGATACTCTGTGCCAATAAATTTCAGTGTCTGACATCAGTTTTGTTTGTAAATAATAAGGACACAGCCATGGGAAACAGTACAAGAGTTAGAGAAAGCATGTTACTGTGAATGCGAAATCGAAACAGAGGTCACATTCTTTCAGTAATGTATTTTTAATTTCAGAACTGACTTTCTGCACCAGAGCCAATGAAAACTTAATCGCAAAACAAAATAACATGACAGAACCAAATGCAGTAAATTGCGACAGCCAATTTAGAGATGCATTTTATCAGGTGCTGTGTAAATAAAGCCCACTCCCTTCTTAAATATTGTATCAATCAGAAAAAAATGTGGACAATTAGATTACATGCAATATCTTGAATGACAAAATGGCAAGATTGTGAAACCTATAATTTTAACAACTGAAGTCTACTGTAAGATCTGTATATCCCTCATATTGTGTGCTTTGGGAAGAATTAGGCATTATCTTACCTTAAAGAGCTCAAACAGCATATGGTAGAGATGGGAGGGGACATAAACTATGTTAATGGGTTGTCCATTCTGGTTGGCTGAGTAGGAAAAAGAAAGACATTCATTCAAATGTTAAAATGGGATAACAGCCTTTTCCTTCAAAGCATTTAACTGGATGTGGTAGCTGAACTAAATTCACAGAATAAGAATTCAGGCAATGCCAATATTACTGCGGGCAGCCTTCAACAACATCTAAGAAGTATCCTCCATCTCGAAAAAAAAATTGTCATTATATACTGCTCATATAAAGCAAATCACCGAGTGTTACAATATCACTTACCGTTCAATTGCTGGAGCTCCAGACTGGGTGAGCCAAAGTAGTACTGATCACAAAGCAGCTTGGCACTTTCATAAGCATCTGCAAAAATTTAAACAGAACAAGACAAAGTGAAGAGAATTCTTGGCAAAACTGTAACAAAGTCCAGAGTTATGCCATAACCAGATAATCTATTCAGAAGTCCGTGACACATTAGCAATCGCGGATTACATATCTAATTTTTCAATCAGTCAAACCCTCAATCACGTTGCTCATCCAGCTATAAAACTGATACATGCGGTTTCATTATACCTCTGACAACCTCTGCTACTGCACAGTCAGGATCGATGCACCCGATAGTATTGGGGTGGAGTGGATTTGTAGCTCCATCAAAGATCAGTGCTGTAAACAAGGAAGAAGGTTAAAGACAGAAATTAGGCGACAAACAGCAAATGCAATTTGGTCAAAACAAGTGCTGAACGTTAGATGATAGATATAATTACGATGACCTAGATATGATGGTTCCAAGACCAATAACCAAGCAATTGAGGCAAAAGGCCAAGACTACACTTCTAGCCTACTGACAATCCAGGGCTTATTTACTCATTGGCAGCAGTTTCCAAGGCTTTGTCAACTACAAATACTGCTGAACAAGAGGAAATTTTTAATGATGCCTGATTTGGCATGACGCCCCTGGGATACACGCTTCGTGCGTCAGTGGTTCAAAGTGCAAATGTCGGCCTCAGAAGAACCAGTTTGATGTCGAAAAATTAACTTAAAAAGCAGAAATAAACTGCGCAACGAGAGCAGCTGCCAATTAATCAGTAGTAGCAATGACCTCAAATCCACATTTGTTAGGAGACGTGTCCTTGGCTGCATCAATGAGAATTTTGTTCACACACTAAACGAGTGGTGTGCTGTGAGGGCTCTACTTACTGTGCTGATTGATGAGCATTCGGATGGAGATTCGGCTCATGTAGAAGCGGTCAAGGAAGTACTGGATGTTCTGGCTTGTGACAGGGTCCTGGCCGAAGGCTTCCTTGTACTCGATCACACCCTGCGCCATGGTGGGCACCACGTCATTGTGCCTGTTCCTAATGGTCACCAATGCGTCGACAAACCTGGCAGGCAGACGAGAGCGATTTATTACTTTGTATGAAGGGTGAAGAATCGGATGAACAGTGCAGAATATTCCACATGGGGAGTCACTTACTCTCCTAGGACTCTGTGGTCATCTGGGCTCTTATCAAGAAAATCCAAGATTTCCATCAAGCTCTGGACATACCTACAAACACAGAGATGAGATCAGGGTCAAAACATGCAACGCACCACACTGTTATTTGGACAGAAGGGACGCAATAGTATGAGATTTTCACTATACACTAACCGTCTCAGAAAAGATCACCCGCACTTAGCTTGAGAATGGGAACTTATCAGTTAGTAATGTATTCATTCATACTATTAATCACTATGAGATTTTTTTCATAAATTGTGAGGTTTCATCCCCTCACAAAAGAATAAGGAAGGTCCACACCAAACAAATTAATTGGGTAAAACTAGTTGACTCAGGAGTCATTACGAGGAAATCTCTGTGGTGGCGGACATGGCCGCGGAAGTATTATGACTGCTAATCCATAGTATTGCCCAGTACTTTCACACTGAGGGATACAACTACTTCCATTTTTAGGGAAGCTCTCCATTCAGGTATACCTATTCCCCTAGTTACAAAGTTGACTGTTCAGCTGCGTATCATTGCATTACTAGTTACCGCTAAGAATACAACAAGAGTCATCAGGACATGGCATGTCTCCCGTCTAAAGCATACGAAAGCATACGGATGCATTAGCCAAGTTTTATGAAAAAGTACTGAAAGGAGTTCGAGCTTCGAGCTCCAGACAAAAAATGTTTACAGACGGACAGACAGACAGACACAGTGATAGCCATTTCCCCTAAGTCACATGCCGGGGGGATAATAAGGTCAAGACTTGAATATAGGCACGGGATTTGCAGTTGGCATCTGTCGCTGTTGTCTCTCTACATGAGGACCAAAAAAGGTCTCAATGCCAGAAAGGCAGGCCATCACGGGGGGGAGACAGAATTTAATGGTCATTCACCCAAGAAATTGCGCTTGCCAAAATGAAATATTAGTAAATTAGTGCAGGTTTAGTTCCACTGAAACTGAAGCTTCGCGACAATAACCATCACTTATAAACGTCACAGACAACACTACCCACCATTTGGACTAAAAATTTGTATCATTCCATCATAAATGCAACCCTCCTTTCACAAAGCTTAATTAGGATTTGAGCTCAAAATAACAGTATTTTTACATTATGAAAAGTTGAAATACAGACAGTTTGCACCATTTTGTTTTTAGGAGAGGAATTACATAATGGGGTAATGCAAATGGCTGTTTAAGGAGACCACTTTTTTTGCCTGTTGCTTAGCTCCTTTTCAGGATTTCCAGGGCTTCGAAGAAATCTATATTTAGCTGAACTGTAGTGTGCTGTCCATTTTATCTGAACAACAGCTATGACTCTTGCTCTGAGCTAGGCATCTGTAAAAGATCCTAATGTAAACATCCGCGGAATCTCACAATCTCTATGCCCCCTAAACTGCATGTGCATTTTCATGTGAAAATTCCTGATTCATTCACATATTCACACATGACTCTGGGATATAATAATTTGCCTCTCACTGCATATATAAAACCAACTCTGCACTCCCATCAACTGAAAGGCTGCTGTCCCATATCCGTTCTTTTTTAATGCAGAAAGATGACCCCAAGCTTGTAACACCCCTGAGTTACAGCGCTAATTTCATAAAAACAAGACGACAGTGTCATCACTATCCCCCGCCACGATCGAGGGCCATAACTCTGCAAAAAAAATATGCTTTGACATCCATTCTCCAACTCAAAGTAGATCATGACTAGCTTATTAAGCATACAAAATTTCATACATCTAGTAATAATAGTTTCAGAGAAACCTTGTCCCCATTGTAGCCCAGACGGACGGACAGACGGACAGACCCCAATCCAATATCCCCCGTCCCGCTTCGCGGTGGGGGGATAATAAAAGCCAAATGAAAGTTTCGTTCACCAATGAAGTTAGCATAACCCAAAATAAAAGTAATGTCCATTTCAATTTGGAATGCATCATTTCTAAGAAACTGAAACAAATTGAAGTTAATAGTTTGAAAAAAACTGAGCAACTCATGCCCCAAAAACAGTTATCATTTGTGTGAGGAGACCAGTCCCTAAAGTCTTGGCTGTTCTCCCATTGGCATGCCCTTACTGACATGTGCAGAGGAAAAACAAGCACCAGGCACTACAGTTTATGGTAACTGGTATAAATTGAGGATTTTAAACACCACCTTTTTGCACTAAGAATCTGCAGAGTGCTACAAACAATATGGACAAAAACAGAATATGACGAGGTTCACAGCAGTCAAGTCGCTCTGTCCACCTCACTAGAAGTGTGAATCCAATCCCAAGTCATGACCAACTATAAAACAGCACAACATGGATATTAAAAAACAATGAACCAGAAGAATGCAAAAACAAGCCAAGTCCATGTCTTTTCATCACATTCTTGGGGTCTTTCATTGCAATTACCAATGATCCAACACCCATATTCTGGGCGTAGTAATTTATTTTATGCTACAAGCTCTAAATTGAAGTCAACAGTTAAGTCAACCTATATTATTTTCTATAAACCCCATATGGAGAGAAAATATCACTTCCAAACAGACTGAGCAATCACGTACACAGATAATGGTCGTCAAAAGCAACTCTATGAAAGTAAACACTCATGAGAACTGCTTGTTCCCGTTCCTCAAAGGAACAAAAACACGAGCCCTTCGCTGAGGAAGCTGCACCTCCCACCCATGGACCGTATATCCCGCATATTAGGTGAGGCAATAAATTACGAGCATTTACATAAGAGCAAGCAAAGTTTTCATCCGCAGCTGCCCCGCAACAGCAAACTATATCAACTTGAATGTGTCTTATTTGCTCATTTAAAATCGTAACTTTTTCAATGTGTTCGAAAATCCAACGTGCATCAAGAAAAAGCGACTGTTTTAGTACAGTTTCTCATCGTGTTCCTATCCGCTTGACAGCCAAGCGAACCTCGAAAACAACGAACCACGTGACCGGTGGAGTGAAGCAGGGGGAGCGGAATTAGGACAAAGTTCACTGTGCTGCACTCGAAGACTGCTTACATTGATATGGCGCAAAGGACAGATTCATTGTAACGAACTGGACACACACAACTGTAACGCATCAAAGGGCGAAAACTGCTAAAAATACACTGATAACACTTAATTTTTTTAAAGAAACCGCAAAAAAGAGAATATCCTCGATACACAATTTAGCGAGCAAATCAGGATAGATCGTTTAAGCTTCATAATCTGAACTCACACTATTTAACCACTACGAACCCAGCTGAAAATTCCAATTAAAACAGCACAAGCGGGTCAGTCTGGTTAACGCTGCTGTGGACACTTAAAAGCTTGTCAACCAGCATGCAGGCCAGCATAGTAGGCTGGCCCACCGGCTTGACCACCAGCCTACTCTACCAACTGAATAAACTGACTGTGTATAAGGGTATCTTACAACACACATCTTGGACTATCTTAAACCAGATTAGAGCCCCAGATGGTCATAGCTGGAATTTTTCAACCCGGAATAAACTTGGAAAAATTATAACAGCTTTTAGAAACACGCAGTAATAACATTCAGATTATCCTCAGCTCACAAGACTTTTAACAGAGAAATTGCATTAGACTGAATGGTAATTTACAGCATATTATGAATTCCCACATTGTATAGAACAATCTGACTGTAACCTCCAGAGCCGACCAGCAGGTAAGTCGGAACCAACCACAGACGGGAATGGTTTCTTAATGGGCCCAATGGAACATTTTCTGTTTTCGTTCAGATTAAATCATAATATGTCCCACCAAACCATCTATGCCGCTATTCTCTTACCAGCTATGCACCAGCTGTACCGATGGAGTGGTCAGTAGTCGGTCGGGCAGCAAGTTAATCTCCTTCATAATGTTGGACAGGCGCACAGGCAGCTCTTGCCGCAGGAAGGCAAATGAAGTTCGTTCACATGCATTTGTGGACCCTGCGAAAGAAGAGAAGTTCAACCATGATCTAAAAACCACTGCATCACAAGCCTGCATCGTGGTCTCAGCATTATGCACAGAGGATTAATTTCCCTAAAACAGTTTGAGCACTTGAAGCGCGGACCATACCGACAGGTCAATACAAACGACTACTTTCAGATAATGCAAAGTCAGTCTGCCTCGTCAGCACTAAAGGTTGAGGAGTAATGTAACCCTTTTTGATTAAAATTGGACAAAAATCATAAACCTGCAATTCACGTTTTTCTGAGGGTAAAGCACAGAACACTTCTATCGCGTAATAACAACGCCAATTTTTTTAAATACAAATGTTTATATACGTTTACACACACACACACACACACACACACGCACTATAAATATATATATATATATATATATATATATATATATATATATATATATACATACACACACGCACTATATATCACACACATAATCACTGTCGACGTAAGAACTAAATATAGCCTGCTGCGAAGATTACGAGCAAATTCTATGCAGTTGGCCACTCAAGTAGCGCACTGCAGTGCTGTCCGAATTCTAAAACCACAGCGCACTCAATGACGAATCCGAATCTACATGACACTATAGGGTCTAAAAACACAGCCTAATGGCATAACATTATTGCAAGATTCAAGATGATATATTGAGCCTCTATTCCACAACCTCCGTGGAGCATGACTATTAATGAGCTCATGAACGCGCTCGAATGCGTGTGTAATTTACAACAGCATTGCCTCGGGACTACAAGTTATGACTCCAGCTTTTACTACACACGTTTCCAGCTCTATATTTAAAGTTTCATTCATTACACATGTTTTTACATAGAGAGCACTAGAACTATGCGCCATAGAGCAGCTAGCCATCGACCAGGAATACCCTGACTAATTGGGCTACAACCGTTGACGACACATTCTGATGCAATGCTAGCGCGGAACTGCATACATAGCTACAAACGACTAAATGGAGCTTCCGTGAATTAGTCAGGTAATGTCGCCAAAGTGTAAAGTCTATTTCGTCTGTGTAATACGCGTAAATGTTTCAATGTGAAAAACAAATTGCACACCATTATGCGTGCATACTGTCAAACAACGCCAATCAATGTTTAGCTTCTGCAGAATCCAGTACAATGGAGCAGTCAGTAGATGGTCAACTGTTCCTTTCACCCTTTGACATCACAACGAAAACTGTCGCTTTTGCAACCCCAAATACCGAAGCAACCTGTCGGATAATTTCCTAGCTCTTTGAGAGCTAGCAACCTTATTAAACTAGATTGCTAGCTGACACGACTTATACACGTACGAATAATGCAAAGATAACAGATGCCCGTATCGAACCTTCAGCCCGAACCACTGCATTTGCACAATGAAGTAAAAAGGTCAGTCTTAGTGATAGGAGTAATCAATCATATTCAAGAGCGCAAGTCGCAAACTCACCGAAATCAAGGAACTGTTTCATTGACAGTGGAGAAGGCGAAAACTTGGAAAAATGATCAATGTGCTTCGGCACATTCGCCAAAGCTGCATTTTTCATGAGAAACCTCACAAACTTCATCGTGGAGATAAACCGTTGACAACTACGGCTTAATTGCTGATGTGAATAAATTATAGTTGAGTCCACGAAAAGTATTCCTCCCCGTGTCTAAAGCCCGTTTTGAGTTGATGATACACAAGAAGAACCATATGTTAATGTTTCCGCCCAATTGGGTGGCGAATCGATTGCTGAAACCCAATGAAAACGTGCCGGGGGCAGTCCTTCAGAAAATAACTTGCCAACATGCGCATGACCAGAGAAACATGTTTTCCCGACTGTACGCATGTGTCTTCACATGAGCATGCAGGCCCTCTTATCGCGTTTGCAATCAACTGTGATGTCAAAACATATACTCAATATTGCAAAGGGGAATCTTCCTATCTTCACAACTTTGCCTCAAAATCGCAAGAAAACGTCAAAAACGAGAAGGAAAATTTTCCGGGAGATTTTAAATGTACCTTGAATATAGGCACAAATATGTGTCAGTTGAAACTGAAATTGAATTCTGTATATTTGAATTTAAATTGCTCAACTTGAATAATTGCATAATAGAACTGAATTCGAATCACATAATCTCGGCTAAGTTAACGTGATTGAGTTATTTCAATGATAGTTGCCAGATCTAAGTTTGTTGCTCCAGTGAGGTTAAATATTTTTTTCATTTTGGTTGATAAGAGCCTCGTTATCCTTCTTTAATAGGCCTACATATGATTTAATTCGGCTATTTCGGAGATCAGAGGTTTTAATCTCTGCTTGAGTTTCGGGGGGAAAAATAAACTGGGACAATCGAATGCTCCACGTAACCGCTGGTACCACTGGATTTGTATGGAGTGGCTTCCCATTGACCAAGAATATTTTTTCCCCACATGCCCTTCTGCACCACATTTGCGAGAATTTGATGAGATCAAGCCACAAAATGAGAAAAAAAAAATGGGAAAATGACAACAAACAGCAATGAATCATGATATAGATGTCTTGAGTTTATTTTTGCTTCTTGCTAGTCAATGTCCAGTTGTTTTCGCTTAGACTCTATAAGTAGGTTTAGATTTGGACGTCTCTCATAAAACAAATGCTTCAATGGCTTAACTGAGAAGTTCGCTATTTCATGAGGTGGTTTCCAAGATTTCATTCCTGAGGTGCTGAATCCCCAGTGAGGATTTTATTTTAAATTTATTTAGAAAATCTGTTTCACTAAACTCCATCAACCAACAATTAGCCTAAACTAAATGAATCAAATGCATGGCCTATTTAATCATGTGTGATATAGAATTATAATCATTAAGTCAGATACGCTTCCTCTCCATGGTTGGAACATCTGGCTTTGCGATAAGAAACCTCGATGTCAGCAAACAGAAGTCACCGGTGAATGGGAAGACCTTGATCCGTAACACCGGTCATTGCAGCAACATCTTGAACTTGGCAGCAAATGACATTTTTGTGTGTATCGAATGATCAGTTAGCCTTTGTGTTATAGAAATTATATGCTTGTACGTCAATCGGGGAGCGTATATGTGGCTACTAAAGTTGGGTCAAACACCCACCGAAAAGATGGAAAGGATGGAGGATCTATAAATTTAGTCTTATCGTTAAACATAAGTTTGACTACATACATAATTTTTTCTTGAGGTAACAAAAGGGCGGAAATAATATGACCATGTTTGTTTAGATTATCAAGAGGGACTGCCAGAGGCCCAGAGCTGTCACAACAAACTAAAGATCTTACACTTCACCTGACTCCTGCACGGCATTTTGCCACCACTTAGGCACGCGCGACCTTGTTCATGAACATTAAGAGTGGTCTATAGTCCTGATGGTGTGTGGAAAAGGAGTTCTGTGAATTGTCACTCGTTTGCTCCTCCTGAACACCCCAAATTTGTCTCAGTAAATCCCAGAACTGAATTTTCACCGTGAGATATACATCGTGGAAGTATGTAGAAAGTTATATTTTCAGTGAGGATCAAGAGCTACTGAATTCAGTTTCATAATATTTCACTCCGTTTCAAGTTTATTTGACTCCAGCTCCAAATGAATAAATTCAGTTTCAAATTATGCCATTCAAATTCAGTTTTTGAACAGAATTTTTCAAGTTAAACAATACAAATTCAGATTATGTGATTGAAATTCAGTTTTTAATGCAATTATTCAAGTTGAGCAATTCAAATTCAAATACAAAAGATTAAAATTCAGTTTCTAGTGACACATATTTCTGCCCATACTGGGAGCATAGTTCTTAAAAATTGGATGCCCGTTCCCCCAGTACTTCAGCAGCTCCTTAGCAATGATGACTTTCGCAATTTATCAGAAAACTATGGGACACAAATGACGTGTTCAATCGCTATAGCTGCAATGGATTGTGGTCCATATTCAATCATTCCTTTCTTTCAAGTCTGGAGCTCTGTTTTCATGCTGAAAGGAAGCAACAGTGGAGCGCATTACCTCCTTGTCTTTGCCACTCCTTGTCACGTTTACCAACCACCTTGTTTTTGCTTCTCTTTACAGAATGCGGATGTGGCCCAAAACTTTGCAGGCATTTTGAAACACCAACATGGGAAAGTGTCAGAATCTGCAACAGTGCAGTGAACCCTGTTAGATTCTGTTAGATTCTCAGCAATAACCTAAAATGAATTCAAGACATCAATATCATGATTTATTGCTCTTTGTTGGCTCATTTTCCCTTTTTTTTCTCATTGTTGAGCATTGGATATTGTCCCAGTTTATTTTTTCCCCCGAAACTTAAGTTTCAAAGAAAAAAAAACTTCTGAGACTGGCAATCCAGAAGTATGTGTCAAAAATAATCAGACGAATGTAAAAAAAATAAAGCAGAATAAAACCGACAAGGCCTACATGACCCCCCAAGCCAGAGTGGTGAATGTGCAGGTTACAATTTGTCGGGGAGAGCGTTTTGGAGCTGCTGGATTGTGTATTTGAGGAGTTTTGAAGGAGCGAGGGACCTGTACCGTTCACTTTCATTATGTCCGCTGAGCAACTCGTCTCTCCCCAAATCTCAAAACAACAGGCACGGATAACTAATGGTAATGTACCTACTCACATGACTATAGGTATTATGGCAATTGGCCAATTTGCCAAAATGTTGAAATATCCCTTTAAGTTCCTGCGTTTGCATCCTTTCTTGCTGGATTGTCTTTTGTCATCATTTTTCCTCCAGCTAACTAATTGCAAAGCTAGTGAAATCCCATCTTCAGTAAAAAATATGGAACAAGTGACTATTTATTAGGGACACTCTCTTCCTGCACTTTGGTGGTTCCTTGAGTGGCAAATCTCCCTGGTTTCCGCCAGCAACAGAATGGATGAGCGCGCACAGTCCAGCGTGTCCCGTTGCTTTGGGCCGCCATCCCGGTTTTGACCTTGGACTGGCCTCTGACCACAACTTGCCTGTTCACCCAGATCTTGTTCCCCCCTTGCTTGACCCAGACTGCGCCTGTCCTGTCATGCCAGTACCCCTTTGAGCTCTTACGTATATTTATTTTAATGTAAATTGTGGCTTGGATTCTCTTGGATTGTTGCCTAGTTCCTTCCTTTGAAATTGTGATATTTAAGCTATTTAACTGTTCCCTTTCAAAAATTAGTTACATTGAAAACACAAAAAAAAGCTAATAGTACCTGATTCATGGTTATAAGGTTCAGTAATTTTACATTACCTTAGATTATTTATTCGTAAACACCCATAGCATGACGAGGGCTGACTGCAATAAACAGTTATGTCCAGATGTTTTACATTGGGCATAAACTGTTTATTGCAGTCAGCCCTCGATAAATAATTTAAATATTGTGTGATACCACACAAATTATTGGTGCCATTAAATTCTGTTGCTACCCCAGTAAATTTTTTGATAGCCAGACTACATTCTTCAGTTGGTGGGGTGCTGAAAGCTGACATTGTCAGTCTTCCATCACAGGCTATCATTTATGACTTCAGCCATCTGTGAATACAACTTTGTGCAAATGAAAACAATCAAATTAAGTTTTGGTCCTCACAATTTTTATAGCTTATAATTTTCACACTCTCCCTGACCTAGCGGGCCTGCAGACTTCGGCTGAACTGGGTGTTATGTGGTTCTCGGTGCCAACCATCCTTGTAAATACCTGTCCCTTTTGGAAGAGCTTTGACTAGAGCCATATTTCTTTTTTGCTGAAGCTGTTTTTTGATGTTTGGCATATTTGACATGACACGAGTAAACCCTTCGCATTGAGGAGACATCAGTTTTCCAGGAGAGCACATTAAGCGCAGATAATCAGGTTTTAGTCAAAAATAAGAAATTGGTTGATTCAGATTCCGGAAGTGCTGATCTATTAACTTTTCTTGCGCAAACAGAAAGTGATTTGTACATATAAAAAATATTTTCATATTTCATATTATGTTGCAGTGCGTAATCAGCCTCATGCATGTACTAGGTATCTGTCAATTGATAGTCATGCAGTTGTTCTCTGAAGTTTATTACAAACTTTAAACAGCTGTATTTTTTTTTTCAAATTTACAGTTTCATCCATCTTCATGTGTTCTGAGTGTAAACACTCCTCTCTTTCAATGTACCTAAACTTAAACCCCACCCCCACCCCCTCGAGGTTACACCTCCAGCTCTGCAAATTCTAATAAGCCCCCACCCCACACACCACTTCAGTGAAGAAAGGTTAATATTTTCCTGGCCATTTGTCCTCCCTTTCAGATGCAAATGCATTCTGGGATAGTGTTCAGTCAGAGCTCATGAGCTTAGATTGGAAGCTTTGCCACTTTGAATACAATGTCGATGCTATCTTTGATATCAAACAATAGGAAGGATGACTATGAATGTTCTGAAGTTAGAGATTGGTGATTGCAAAAATATGTGAATTAAAAGAGCAAAAATAACTACTAGATCTTGGAAATTGGAATATCTCTTTTTAAAGTTTTAATTAAAAATTATGAATCAATTTTTATATCTGGTAGAGTGAAGCACTATCTAAAACTATCAATATAACGGAATCACTTCCAATTTTACTACTGGATTTTCTGCTGAGGCTTTATGCAAAACTGAAAATGCTGATTCCTCAGAACTGCGATTTGCAGAAGTATAATATTCAGTTTACCAATAAAACCAAAGTATTTGTGCAATCTTGGTGTCACACCTCACTTTGTTGGTCTTAATCAGTACTTTTTTAAAGAGTGATAAAATTACAATGGAAATTTTGCAAAGGTGCCTCTAGTCTAAAGCGTACAGTTGATCACAAATATTCCCTGAGGCAAAGAGCTGCTGGTTAGACCAGAAGACCTTTTAACCTGTTCAGTCGTAGAACCTGCCGGCACCAGGAATCATTAACCCTTAAATGCCCAACTATAGTAAAAGTTGAAAGAAAAATCTGTGTATTCTGTTAATATGTCCTGGGAGGGGCTAATAACAACCCAATAGCAATTTTTAATGTTTGGTGACCTTTGCCCTCATTTTAGTTTTGTGACATATATGTCACAATGGGCATTTCGGGGACCTTATTGCTAAAATGACTTGAATGATAAAACAGTTGACATATAGCTGAAGTATTAGGCATAGCTTATTTTTCATTAGCTTACCTGTTTGTCTACTTTATCCAGTGATGAATGGGTGCTGATCTATTGTGTGGATTCCACCATGGGGGCAGCCATATTGGAAAGGTTAGCTGGTGCAGCCAGTGTAGTGTCAGTTCCACTTTTATGCATCAGATGGCAGCACTGATGGTCTAAATATGTCACTATGGGCATTAGGTTGCAAAATTTATGTGGGGTTAGTGGTTTTGACAACCCCCAAAATCGTGTGACAAATTTGTCACAGGGGGCATTAAGGGTTAATTTAAAAAAATCTTAGTAATCCCAAACAGATTTGGCAAACAAATATTGCTCATAAATGAATAAGAATGACCAATGTAGATTATTTTGACAATTTAGTTCAGAGAAGTTGTCCCCAATGTTTGCTTCACTGCTTATGCTGGTTTTTGTTCCAAGCACTATTGCGATTGAAAGATTTTGAAAAGCTGTCATCTTTATTGAGTGAATTTCTTGTTTAGAGCAGTTATTTACACTCCCAAGCCACATTTTGATAGAAATACACATGCCATGAAGAATAAAATATCCTTAAACATTACAATTTTTTCTATATTGCAAGTAATTTCAAGTAATATTTTTAAACAAATGAAATTAGACACTCAGAAAAGCTCCAAATTATGTTGCTGGACACAAATGTTTTAGGTTCTTTGAAAACACTTTGTTTAAACTTTATCAAATGACAAAAAACAAGTTTGACTTCAACATTTGCTTACGTAATAAATGGTCATATTGTTAGTTTTCGCAACCAAGTGTCAATTAGTTTACACCAGGGCTGCCCAACCCTGTTCCTGGAGAGCTACCATCCTGTAGGTTTCTGCTCCAACCCTAATTCAACACACCTGATTCAGCTCATTAGCAGCTCGTCAAGACCTGTAACTGGGAAAGCAGGTGTGGTTTGCTTTGGTTGGAGTGATAATTTTCAGGGTGGTAGCTCTCCAGGAACAGGGTTGGGCAGCCCTGGTTTACACCAATTAAGAACCTACTAATTCCTTTATTTGATTGGTTATTTTTTTCCCACTTTTTTGCAGTTGTTTCCAGTATATTAGGATGTGGATATGGAATTTAAAATCTTCATGGCATGCATGGATATTACTGTAAACAGTCTTCAGAGGGTAAATAACTGTTCTAAACATGAAATGCAGCTAATTAAGACACATTTACAGCTTGTGAAAATTGTAGAATTGAAACTGTGCTTGAAACAAAAACAAGGGTGCACAGTGGGCCCCCAGGTGCTGATCAAATGTCTGTCAACAGCCATGCCTCAGCCTGCAGAATTTACCCTGGCAGAGTTTGAGAATTGGCTGAACACAGATGCCCTCTGCTGGCTGTTATGAAGCAGTGCTGACGTGTAGTTGAAAATAATACAGCTTTCCCACTGCTATTGCATCACAGAAATGGTTTACTAACCAGTGAAAGTGCCATCGGTCCTAGGGGGTATAAAAATGAGGAAACTACATATCCTGTCTTCGCAATGCAGTTAAAAAAATGTGTTAAAATGGCCCATAAAAGACTTTAAGTGGTTTCTGTTTCTGAGCAAACTCTGTTAGATAAAACGGGTGAATATTTTGCCAAACCTTATCGATACCATTATAATACAACCCCAGTTGAATATCTTGAGTGTAAAACTTCTGCTTGCCAACGTTCAAACATAGCTTGTTATGATTAGTTTCACTCATTTCAGGATGCCAAATGCAGTGTATATGTTGCTGTTACATTTTGGCATAATTGGAGTCCTCTGGCAAATGAATACAGTATGCAGTAAAGTATCCAAGTTTACTGTCCCTAAAACATGGGCATCCTTATCGGCGCATTCAAAAAAGTTAAACCCAAACCTTAGTAACGTTACCTGCATAAAGCTGGAGTTTTTGTACACATCGATGAAACAATGTCAGCAGCTTCGACTCAAACTCAGATAAAGTCGGTATGTTATAGAAAATGGACATAAAAATAGAATTCAGTGATCTCTAAACTTATTTTGACTTGTGTTTCATTGCATGCAGTATGAAGATAACTTATTTGATGTTTTATCTATCAAACTTGATTTTATTTGTCACTATAAATCCATTCCTGCCATTTTTACCGGTAATACATTCCAAAAAAAGTGACAGGAGCAATTTAAGACCGGTAATGAGGGGGGGGATTTGAATAATGATATGATTTGAAACAGGCGATTATAATCATGATTTGGTACAAAACCAGCACCCAGGGAAAGCCTAGTCCTTCGGGAGCAAGGATTGTCAAATTTCCCACAAATGCTTGAGAAAATCATTGAAAGGTTTCAAAACAATGTTTCTTAAAGAAAGATAGGAAGGGATTCGGATATTCCACCTTCTACGATGCATTACAAAACTAAGATATTGAGGGAATCTGGAGGAATTTTCACTGGGTAAGGGCTTGGGCACAAGTCTACACTGAATACCTGACACTGTATTTCCTGCATCAAGAACTGTAATTTATCTATAAGGGATATAATCACAAGGGGTTGGGATTACTCCTGCAAACCTTTGTTGAATTCTCCAATACACTGAAGCTTCATCACACTTATATTGAGAGAAATATTCAAACCCAGGATGCCATGTTTTTATGGCCACAGCATTTTATCAAATGGAAAATATCGAGACATAGTGCATAATTTTACACACATTTCACTGTAATTCAGCAGGACATTTTTCGGATTGTTGGAAACCTCAGGATCTCCACTAGAACTGAAAAAAAGGCCTGATATCCACAGGTTTGAATATAGCAGCTGCATTTTACAGACCCATATGTGGGTCCCTATATTTTATTGGGTTAAGGGCTTTTTGTAACGAGTGGTTTTCATATTAGTATCTGCGGAATCCCTCACATCATTGCCTTATCCCTGTTTCACAGAGCTGAGATGGGTAGGTAAATTTATTCAGTCTGGGTTCGAGAGGATTACCAGGTTTTAAGCAATGCTTCTATCCAGCTAACCCAGTTATCCTGCTTCAAGAAACTAAGTGGCAGAACCTTTGGAAATTTCCACTTTCATCCTCAAGGTCAGTACTCTGAGGCGATGATTGACACCTCCTCAAATGCGTGGAGGGAATGAAGAAAATTACAGGGCTCCTGTAACTTTCCGTTGCTCCACCAATGCATTCCATTGGCTGGTACCCCAATAATGGAAAGCTGGTGAGATTGCCTGCTCATTTACATTAACAAGCACAGACTTCCTCTCATCTAAGCCATTGTCATTGTAATGAGTCTGGTGAGCCATCTGAAAACTTTGACCAGCCCAGAGATTACGGAAACTTTTTGCTGCCATTTTACTTTTTCTTTCTGCCTTTGGGGTAGCGCAAGAGCCACAGGTTTGTTTTCATTTATTTTTCACTGCTTTTTAGGTCATGTGTTATCTCATTTGTACAGTTAGATGGTCATTCGTTCATAATTTGGGCCCTGCCCTCTATAAAAATCCTGTATCGCTCTTTTTTCTGTTTATTATTAACTTAAAAAAAACATTATTTACTCACAACTTGCTGCTCTTGTCAGTGATGAGGATCACGGAGAGGCTTCCCACCTTTACTGACAGTATATGTTGTGCTCTTAACTCTAGACTAGGGGTTAACACACAGTTCACGCATGGCGATATGAAAATCTATTGAATAATTAATTTGATATCACACTTCAGAGGCTCAGTTTTAATTCAGCTGCAATCCCACTATTTTTAGCAATGATTGCAGCAATTGCAGTGATCACAGAAATTAATGTATAAAATCCTTTTGGCCTCATATACAGTACTACTCTGTATTCAAAAGCTCAGCTCATTGTCTGAGTTTTCCAGTAATACATTTTTAGGATTTTATTCAAAATATGTTCCCATTCAAAACATTTCATTGATATTTAGAAATACAAAGTAGTAGAAATACATGGAAAATATTGAGCCAGAAATCAGACAAAACAAGTATGCCAAACTGCAATATTCTTGCTGGGACCTCCATGTCCTTGAGACATCAAACCCTTGTTCTCATAAGATGAAACTAATGGCCCTCAGTTCAGTTTCCAAAATACTGTATTTTCTATCTATAGCACAGCATCAGGTTTTATATGGTAATTCCCCAAATCTCAGTTGGGGGTTGCTCAATGTTCTATATCCAGCACAGTATACTAGAATAGATCACTGCCATATTATTTTTGGTTCTTGTGCCCTCTGATGCAAGCGAAGATTTGGATATAATAGGGCAAAACTATACCTCACCTCTATTTGCATGAAAGGAACATGTATCTCTTTCCTTTTTTTTACCAGAAAGACCTTCCTACATTGTTTTCACTAATAGTCAACACAAGAGATACAGCCTGTGAGAGCCTTTGACCCTTTATGACTGACTTACTGACTGACTGATATATGTTGGTAAAAAGCAAAGCGCATGTGCAATACAAGACTTGTACACTGCAAAAACAAAATCTCACCCAGCATTTTAATCTTGTATTTAGGCTTAAACACTTTTTATCCATGACCTTTTTTTCTAAGAAAAAGCCACTGATTTGAAGTAATTTTGATTCATTTCTAGATTAGTCCACGGGGTCGGTGAAATTATCGTACCCCATGGACAAATCTCGAAATCAGTCAAATTATATGTCTGCAACCAGTAGAGGCGCAGTTACAAGTTTGAGTACTGCCATGCTGCCTAATCTCAATAGCAAATGCCTAAACCTGTCTCGGTAAGTGTGAACAGTAGTCTACATGAGAAGGGGTCAGTGTATTTATTTGTAAACCTGTTATAGAAGTGGCTATTTGGCTGATGAATTGCAGTCTCCTCCAGTGCTGTTACATTGCAAAACTGCTAATCGATCACTTATCTTCGTGGGAATTGGGAATTGAGGCAGTTCACCTGCATTAACAATCTATTGAGTAGCATGCCTGGTCAATGGTCTCAGTTCACTCTGCTTGAAAAAAGCCAGCCAGAGAAAAAAAAATACAATGTGGCTAAACAAGCTGATAGAATGTGCTGAGGTTACCATTTATTGAGCAACGACAAAGCAAGTGACTAAAAGTTACATAAATCTGGGGAAAACATTAGTTCCAGAGCTTGGTAGCTTTCGAAAATGGTAGTAAATTCAAACTAGCAAACTGATGGAATAGGATCAGGTAACCTAATAGATAAGGAAACATGATGTGAGTGGAAAATGGTGAAAAAATACACAATGGTCACTTTGATCACAGTTCATCTACCGCGCGCCAGAAAATTAATCGCCAGATCTGGGTAAAAATGAGCTGGGTAGCTCGCTAAAATAGTATTTAAATGAGCTGACGAATGCAAAGGATTAGATCATTTTTAGGGGATAATGAAGCAAGTGGAAAACGGAGGCTGGCATTAAGGTTAAGTTACCCAGACAGCAAACCACTCCAATCCAGATTGTGCCAGCTAATCTTAAACACGTGTAAACACAGTGGCTCAAGATTACTTTTGCAAACCTCTGTCAACATGTAACTACATACACAAATGTTAGCGAACACTTAACTGTGCAAATAGCAAGCCTAATGCTAACAGTGTCCAGAAGTGCTGTCAATTGTTCTAGCCTAGCAGGCATCTGCAATGGACTATCACACAGTGGAAACATGTATTGCAATCAGACAAATTACGTATTTCAGGTCTTTTTTTTTAAAAAAAAAAAAATGGATGTTGTGTGCTCCAAACCAGATCAAAGAAGGAAAGGGCCATCCAGACTGTTGCCAGCAACAATTCCTAAGGCCATGCTCTGTCACAGTGAAAGGTTCTGTCAGTGCCCTTGGCAAAGGTAAGTTGTACTTCTGTGAGGAGTCCATTAATAATAATAAAACATATGGGCTACAAGATTACATATTTCCCAGGAATGCCCATGTATATTTCAACAGCACAATGCAAAACCATATCTGCAGGCGTTACAAAGGCATGGCTGCATAAAAAGAGGGTGCTGGTACTGGGCTGGCCTGTCAGGAATCCCAACTTGTCTCGAATAGAGAACCCATGGTGCATTTCAAAATGCAAAATGCGACAAAGACATTACACTGTTGCACACCTTAAGACTTGTTTACAGGAAGGATAGGACAAAGTACACCTGAAACACTCGATAACTTGGTGTCTTCAGTCCCCCAATGCTTATTGAGTGCTGTGAAAAGGAACGGCAATATTACAAAGAGGTCAATGCTTCACTATCCCAACTTTTCTTTGGAAATATGTTGCAAGAATCAAATTTTAAATCGGTGTTTATTTTCAAAGATTAATAAAATTCATATGATGAAACATCAAACATGTACTGTTGTATTGTCTGCAATGTAATACAGGTCCAATAAAATGGCAGAGAACCAGGGTCTTATCATTGGTTTATAAGCACTGGTGAACGACGGGGCCAATGAATTTGCCAGTCAAGTGTTGCCTGCTTTACATCATTATAAAGCTGAGAAACTGTAGAAGAAATACCTTCCAACAGTGAGAACATAACAGTTAAAGCGCCTTATAAGATCGCAACAAAACCAATCTTGCCACTTCACAATGTTCACATCCATTTGTAGCTTCATTTAAGGCTTTGTTCTCTGTATGTGCACAACATAGACCTGGACATGCCTGAACTAAATGAGACATGAGTACCATTTAAGATGCTTACTTTATGCAGCTGAAATATTGAATACTGGATGCAATAATGGGATAAATCAATTAAAATAGCAAGAAACAGGGTTTGTAGCTCTTTAGGCCATTGTTACATCTCCATAGGTCTAGGGGTAAGGGAAGTAATAACCAGATAGTAATAGGTTGAAATGAAGGTATTGGTTTAATGAAGGAGTTTTGTGGGTAAACTGAAAAACAAAATGGTGGCTGGTACACTGTTGAAAAGGACAAACAAAGGACCACAATGGTGCTACTCAAATAAAATAATATTTACCAAAAATAGGCTTAACCAACTGCAAAAAAAAATTGGAAAAAAGGAAAAAAAAAAGATCATTGGTGAGTAGCATCACTAAACTAATGAAGCTGACAGATTGTGAGTGCTCAGTTATCTGGTCTTGTCTCCAAGGACATCACACGAACTATTAACAATGTCAAACACTAGAGTTACAGATTCAAGTCATTACACTTCATACAGTTGTCTAACAATCAATACTTTGTACAACACACAAAACAACGAGTAACCACCGGAGTTAACAGCACGAGACGAAGACGGACTGCTCACATTAAACCACAACCTGTGCCGAGTGAGCGTTCGATGGCTTCCTTTATAGTTGAAAGCCAATGTGTTGATCCCAGATTGGAGAAGGACAGAAGCACCGGACCAATCAGGCACGTTGGCGAGCAGGCAGCAGAGCGGACAGGAGGCTGGTGATGGGCTGGGCTGAGCACCAATGAGAAACGGGGGCTCGCACAGAGTAATTTGCATACAGCGACAGGTTTTTTTCTGGAGACAGAGAGCGAGGTTAAATCACATGGGAGTGGAGGCCGACCCCCTAGGGCCGTAACAGCCATATTTCCATCTACCTCTTCAAACGATAATAATAAAACCCCATGAAATCTAATACATGCTGTGCTGGCAGAAGCTACGGAACAATTAAGCATGATCTTAGAGTAGCATGCCAATGAATTCTTGAAGAAGCGTTAGCCAAAATGTGGTTAATAAATGACTACATTTCACAATTTAGATGTGTTGATAAGCAGCATCCCATGAAAAGAAATTATCTTACACAAATAAATGCCCTAGTAACACTGAAATACGCAAAATAAATTACAGTGCATTTCTCTAAGAGCTTGGGTAGGCAGAGTGAGATTGAAATGCATTAGATCTATAAGAGTATTGTTCATCTTAAGTGAAAACTGATTGAAATATAGTGCTATGTATGAGTGTTTTATGTAAAGCGCTGTATATCATTTGTAAATGGAGATTTGTTACTTAGTATTTGTGTTGCCTTACTGGTCAGCTATTTGTTTATTTTGGTTATCATTTGGCACCCTCTGGTGGTATGACTGTAAAAAAACATGATCTGATGCAATACCACTTCTGTGTGAAGAAGTAGACTAGTGCTTTCCAAAAGCTTCTGGCATCTTCCTGCCTGGAGGGGGCAGGATTACCCAGGAATCCTGTAGATCTTTCCAGAATGTTGCTAGTCTATATAAATGCTGTGATTTTGGTCAGTAGAGGCAGAGTTTTTGTTTTGGCAACAGAGTTACATAGTGGCATTAGAGTGTTATTATAGGATTGAACAGTGGATTATTTGTAGAAGTTTTTTTTTTCAGTGAAGAATAAATTTGTTGAAGTTGTCATTGCTGGTTTTCTTTGTTGTGATTTTCAAGTCATAACAATAGTCCACTCCTATACAATAAAGGCAACAGGAATATTAATCCTTCTATCAGTCAAAAGACTGTCACCATTGGCTTACTGATAGATTGACAATATTCATATGTTTGCCGTAAAGTCTTTATTGTAACCGCAAATACAGTTAATTAACAGTTAATATAAAAAAGCATGTAATTTGATTTTAAGAGGAATTGCTGTTACAATACTGAAAATTTTTAGTTAGTAAAAAAAAAAAACAAAAAAAAACGTACAATTCACAGGGTGGTGCAGTAATGCTGGAAGTAAATTGACTAGTAAAAGGGATAAAGCTGCAGTCTGTAACTTTGGAGAAAAGAGAAAGATCTTGATCGTAAACTCTCCTGCCCCACTCCTTCCCTCCCTCAAAGCTCGTTCACAAGTACAATTCAAAAGCTGTATAGCCCATATGAGGAGCTCTGTTATGTCTTACTGCCAAAACTTCGGTAATAGCAAGAAGTAAACATTAAGCATTTGCGTGCAACTCACAGACATACCACGCCATCTCAAAGTCATTGTAATTCAGAGCAGTGGAACACCCTTCCAGTCAGTATCAGAGAGTGCAGTACACCATGTGATTTTAAACTCCGTATCAAAAGTGGCTAAAAGAAAAACAGTCCTGCAGCCATTAATTATCATCTATACTACACTCAGAAAATGAACGGTGTGTGCGTGCATGAGATAATGTATATGATGAAAATTTCTGCTTTTTAAATATTTTGATGTAATAGTAGTCTTATTCAATTCTATCAATTTTATCAAATCCTATCTTATCGTAAATCTTACCTGATTTTCATTTTCTTATATGTAATGTTATATTTTAGACGGTAACTGCACTCTGTATGCACGTAATTTTTGTAATTGTTTTTAAGTTTTCTGTAGCATGCCTTGATCCCACATTGTTTACTGTCGCCTGCCACCCAGGGACTACAGATGAAAATTAGCTGAGAGCTATATCTGGCACAATATATTTATTGAGCATTGTCCCTGTCAAATAAATAAAATAAATAAATAATTGTGCTTGGTAATTGAAAGATTAGTGAAATGAGACTGTATATTAGCTAAGCAAGTGAGCAAACTAATGTTATCTACAGAATGTTAGCATTAGCTATAAAACAGGCTGTATATCTGCCAAGCACGTGAGCGAACTAACGTAACCAACATGACGTTCGCATTAGCTACCAAACTGAGAGAAGTGAGGCTAATATCAGCAAAGCAAGTGAACGAATTAACATTACCTGCAGTATGTTAACATTAGTCACTAAAGAGAGAAATGAGGCTGTTCATTAGCCAAGCAAGTGAGTGAACTACCGTTACCTGCATAACGTTCGCATCAGTTAACGCACTGAGAGAAGTGAGGCTGTATATCAGCCAAGCGAGTGAAAGCACTTATGTTACCTGCACAGTGTTTGCATCAGCTACCAAACTGAGGGAAGCAAGGCTGTATATCAGCCAAGCTAGTGAACTAACTAATGTTACCTACACGATGCTAGCATAGGCTACCGAAACTGATAACTAGTCATACTTATTATGAAGGCTACCAAGTGTTAAATCACTGTCAACATAAAAACTTTTCCTTTTTTTTTTTTTTTACATTATTAGACTATACTAGATGAGAGCTTTGGCTCAGGTGACAATTAACTCACACTCCAGTAAACCACAGGACGAGGGAAATGGATAGACTACAAAAAGCCAAGGATGCTTGTTCGCATCCCTATAAGACAGTCAAATCCACTTCCAGCTGCATTGCTATATAGCTACAGATCTGGCTCTATGTTGACAATTATATTCACCACCTCACAGGGATAAGCTATGCAAAGCTATGACCTTATGCTAAGCTATAAAACGCATATAGGCACTGGTTATTACATAAACTGGCAGTGGCTGTTCAATTAAAGTGTGTTTTGTGGATGTCAAAATTGGCAGACCTTAAGCGAAGGGCAATTTTAAAAAACTGAAAATGAATCTGACCAAACTGACAAAAAAGAACATACAAATATGCAACCTTGTGAACCACCCTCCTACGCAAAAGCAATTTTTTAAAAGTCCCCGAGAATACAGTATGCATTACTTTTGAGCTTCTCACATAAAGCAGCACCACAGTGCAAGGCAAGATTATTTGCAGCACATTTTATTAACAAAGGCAGTTGAAAGTGCTTCATTGTCTAACATGAATAGGCAAAACAGATGATAAAAGACAAAGTATGCATGGTAATTTATAGTGATAACTAGGAAAGGCCGAAGCCTTGAGCAGGAAGAAGACAGTCCTGCGTAGGTGGTGTAGGATGGTGAGAGCGATAGCCATGTCTGCACCCAGCCAGTGGCATCCCGGGATAGAAGCCTGGTAGTATTTATCCTCACCGAGGCAGGGCTGCCAAAACAGCAGGTCTAAAGGGTTAAACAGGAATACAGTCCCAATCCTGAAGACTAATGAGGGTTTGGGAGGTGTTCCTAATATACTGATCAGATGAACATACTGGAAAGGCAGGGTAATAGGAATACGGTCCCAGTCCTGAATGTCATGGATTGAGCCATGATGCACACGCTAGCTGCAGGTAGCCATTTGCTAGCAATTTAACATCTGGGCTGACCTGTTGCTATTGCATTTCTGTTGTCATCCATACTGTCACACTGTTCATTATTCATTATCACCATTTGCCATTTCGTCATTTTCATCAAGCAGGCTTTGTTGTTTAGAGTGCCGGGAAAGGCCTGCAGGCATTATGTAGGCGCAAATGTTTGTTGATGAGTGCTTCGTTTTAAATGCAGAGTGCAAATTATACGGGGGGTCAACTTTTTTCTCCAGGACATAAAGGGAACCCAGTACCATACAGGCATGTTTTTCAGTGAACTGAAGTCTTACAATCCTTACAGTATTTTGCTAGTTTAACGTAATGTCTGTAGATAATGATATACATAACCTATTATACCAGCTGCTGGGATAAAATAAAAGCTAATATCAAAAAGTAAAAGACTAACTAAACCACCACAGCCACACAAAAGGCTATTAAAATGAAATAATAAACTCTATACTCAGTGGTGGAAAGTAATTATGTACATTTACTCAAGAACTGTGATTAAATGCAATTTTAAGGTACTTGACACATTTCCCTTCACATGGTTTCAAATAACTGCTTTAGGTCCAAAGAGGCAAAACTCTCCAATATTACAAAATTGCAAAAAATCTGAAAAACTGAATCCAATTTAGGAGAATTTTTTTCTTCTTTCTACCCAATCCATCATCTCACAACCTCTCAGATTTATTCTGTGACCCTTTCAAAGCAGTTCAAACCAGTTCTACATTGAATGCTGCTTATGCCTTTACTCATTAGTATTAACAATGTTACATGGGTATAGGAACTGGCCCGGCAGACCCGGCGATCGTCGGACCAATATTTTCCCGAATACGCCCCTCCCCCTTCCCTCTCTCCCTCATGTCTTGTCAGTCTTAAGTATTTTTTCACACTGGTATTGAAATTTTTTTTCGCATGGCAGATCACATTCAAAGTCAATGCAAAGTCTTTGCATTGACTTTGAATGCTGGTTTTTGTTCCGACCAAAAATTCGTTTTGCGTTTGAAAGCAGCTTAAGACCGTCTTAAGCCGATCCTGGCTGCTTATCACCTATCAGGTTAATGCATTTTGAGGCGAGACCAGTGTCATTAGCGTAAAAATCAGCGATACTAATGCTACTGCACACTCTCATAAATAATGATCCAGAGCAAAAAACGTTCTTATTTATTATAAGTTCTAAATAGGTGCTGATTTTGGTATTAGAGGACTTTGGTTGGTGACCTCACGCGCTTGTTTAATGCATACAATTTGCATCAAAGAGCGATGGTTTACTTATTTATTTAGACAGTTTTGCCCCTGAGATAAGGACTATGCTTGAAGGGCTGTCAGTTTTCTCGGAATCACCTAAAATTGCTAAACTGCCATCCTCACATTGTAACAGACAATCACAGAGTGCAATGTTATTTTAATTGAATGTAATGGATTATTTACCAGACCTAAGCAGCGACAAAAACTATCGTTATCCCCATGTTTGCATTTAACTGCTTGATCTGGATGCACTTCCTTGTATGAAGAGCTCCCTTTCAATTTTTTTTTCATTTTAATTTTTAATTGATTTTTTAAATGAAAAATCCCCCACCAAACGCCGGCTGGCATCTGTGATTGGCGTATGCCGCTCAGATCTTTTCAAATTTTCGCCATCACGGGTGCACTGAAAACAGAATGCTTTGGAGGCGCGGTTGTGCTTTTTAAGGCCCACGTGTCAGAAAAAAGAAATTTTTTTTTTTTTGATGAACCCAAGGGTTGGTGGAGGGCGCGAGTAAGATGGGGCTTGTGTTCAGGAAGCAGTGTATTCTAAGTGATTGTCTAAGAAAGCTCACGAAATCCTGTCTCTTTATATTAACTAGGTTAAAAACTAATTGTTGCTGACACGTTTTAAACAGTTCATCCTGAACTGTGTTTGAGGGTATCCACCTCCCCGAGTTCACACAGTTATCATCAGCTGCACGCCCTGGTTGTGCCCCTACATCCCCGGTAAGATTTCAATCCGCACAATATTATTGCAGCTTATGTCCTGCTTGTGTTTTTACTTCGTATTTCTAGAGCGAGGGGTTAGTAACCTCCGTGCGTATCGCATGTCCAAATATGATATCTGAATTAGCCTATGACGGGATTTACCCGTTCTTGGTAATCTTGTCAGTGTTTTTTATTTTTTTTCTTAGATAGGTGGCCTAATTGCATTATATGGGATGAAATAAATAAGGTAAATCAGATAAATCAGTAAATGTAAAAAAGCAAGGGACAAAAAGAACATAAGGAAACTGACAGTCAGTTTCAATGGGTGGATAAACCTGACACAATTGCTCTGGATGTCACCTTCTTTTATATATCTCAATTTATAAGGTATTCTATAAGCCTCCGATTCATTGCTTGAACACTCTCTCAAAGGTTTATATCAAGTTCATGGATGAAATGCTTCAAACTGCTAATGCTGGAGAGTGTATACTATAGACCACAGACTGAACTAATCTGCTGTTGTGTCATGACTAGAAACACCACCCAAAAGTTGAAACTGTTGAGGCTAAAGATGAGTCTCGATGCTACGACAGCTAACCAAATCAATCCCCAGTTTCAAAAAATTTTCTAATCCCAGCGCCGTCTGCCGGACCAATATGAATTTGCTTCCTATGCCCCTGTGTTACATTTATTTAATATAGCAGTCACACACAGTACAGTTTTCTGTAAAACCAGTACTTTAATACCTTACTTTTACTTAAGTAGGATTTTAAATGCGGGACTTTTGCCTGTATTTAAGTATTTTTATATTATGTTATTGATATTTTTCTTACATAAAGGATCTGAGTACTACTTCCACCACTGTTTATATCAGTGGTTCTCAAACTTGGTCCTGGCACCCCACTGTGTATGCTGGTTTTTGTTCCAACCACAATTGCAATTGTAGAATTTTAAAAAGCTATTAATTTGTCTTAATTAGCTACATTTCATGTTTAGAGCAGTTATTTATCATCTTAAACCCCATTTTGAGGGACATATCCATTGTGCCATAAAGAATAAAAACCCTTGAACATATTGTGCTTATTTTTTTATACTGTGAGGATTTTCAGGTGAAAAACATTTTTAAACAGATCAAATTAGACTGGAAAAAAAAGTAAGATCCAAATTAGGTTGCTGATTACAGGTGTTTTGAGTTCTTTCAAAACAATCAACCTGAACTTAAGAAAATGAACATGACATGAAACAGGTGTGACTCTGCTGTTTGCCAAATAAATTGTTTGTGCAACCATGTGTCAACAGTTTCACCAATGAGAAACCTATTGATTGTTTACGTAGATTAAATGTTTGGTTAAATTGTTTCCCTCTGCAGTTATTCATGCTAGTTTCTAATATATCTCAATGTGGGAAAAGACAAAAGTAGGAGGGCAACGGCATTTCAGAAAAAAAAAAAAAAAAAAATAGTGTTAAAAACTGTTTCCATTATGAACTCAGTTGTGTGAATAAAGTCTTTAGGCATTTTCTTGTTCCATTATGAACTCAGTTGTGTGAATAAAGTCTTTTTATATTGACAGAGTGCCTTGGATTGCTCCCTTTTTTTTCTGCCATATCTCAATGTGGATACGAAATTTTTATTCTTCCTGGCATGTATAGATTTGTCAAATGTGGCTTAAGAAGATAAATAACTGCTCTAAACATAAATGCACCTAATTAAGACAAATCAACGGCTTTTTAAAATTCTAAGATTGCAATTGTGGTTGGAACAAAAGCCAGCATGCACAGTGGGGCGCCAGGACCGTGTTTAAGAACCACTGGTTTATATTGATGTCAAAACGCAACGTTATCTGTACAACTAATCCTCCATAGTCTCACCGCTCATCATGACTGAGCACCAGTGTTAGCGAGCATTAAGCCTGTCCCAGATGGTGGAACTTTGCCTGAGGCGAGGGACATGCGTGTAAACTGCATCAGGCAATGTTGCACTGTGTGGGGATGGTTTTTGCTGCGTAACTTCCTCGCGCGACAGTGCAGCAGGAAGTCACTCACCGTGCGGGGGCTACCTGCTGTGTTACACGTGCTCGACCAATCACAATGTGCAGACCCGTCATATGATGTGCAGACAAGTCACATGATACAGAAAAATGGCGGCACCCTCTGAAACTGTAACAGACATCCTGGCCGAGGATAAATTAGTTGAATTGTGGCCATTTTTCTGTATTATGTGACTCGCCTGCACATCATATGGACGGGTCTCCATTGCCAGATTGGTCGACGCGTGTAACATTGCAGCAGGTAGACAGTGAGTAATCACCGTGTGCGAAAATATCTAGCATGCTAGACACTGCTGCACTGTCACGCGAGGAAGTTAAACAGCAAAAACCATCCCCACATGGTGCAACATTGCCTGATGCAGTTTACACGCGTGTCATTTGCCTCAGGCAAAGTTCCACTGTCTGGGGCAGGCTTAAGAAGGCCTTCAGTAACACCACCCTTTGCCGCATCAAGTTCGCCTGATTAACAATTAAACAAAGTATTGATTGAACAACCAAGACCAATGCATGACCATTACTATTTAAGAAATGTAAATGATAAAGCGATTGCCTATTGGCTATGGTGATAAAATTGATGTGACACTGCAAGGATGGCAATAACTGCAAAAAATCCAAAACTTTCACCAACTTTCATCTCTCTTGGATTTTTTCATTTATTCGGATTATTGCACAGTCACTCCTGTGTGCATCCTGCCTCACAGCGCCCTTTAGTCGCGACTATATTCAGAATATTGAACAGATTATTCTACCATTATTGCTTAATGAGCATCGGAAACTAATTTATGCAATTCTGAGCCATTTCATGAGCTAACGTGACATGACTTCAGAATCTATCAAGGCACATTGACATTTTACTACATCTTTTATAGCGCAGAAGAAAACTTTGTGATGGAATGAGAAATATTCAACCGATTCGTCCAAGCAACTGTTGCTAATCAGACAAAGTAAACTGCGAGAGGATTTGGAAATTAAACATTGAAAGGTGAGGTTACCACCAACGGACCGCTATTAGATAGGACATTTTGTATTGAAATACCAAGCCATAGATACACGTTAGCGTTCATCCATAGACACTTGACACAATTTAATTCCGAAACTCTGAGGGTAAGAAGGTGAAGTGCATTTAGACTTAGCTAGATAGCTACTAACATTAGCCATTACAGTTTCGTGCAACACCTGCGTACATTTCAGTCAATGATGGGAGTGGGAGTGACACAGGCAGACAAGACGTTCAACAAATGTCAAGGTTAAAGGTACTGTCCCACTGCGCTGCTTAATGATTCCGTCTGAAAAATGAAGGCGTTTATTGGACTTTTTTATTCATTTTTCAGCTGGTTTGCAGACATATCTAGACGTTGACAGATGGCGCCAGCCGTTCCAAACTTTGGACATGTTCAAAATTTCTGATGGCCAGCTTTGGATGGCGATTGGCGGTTCTCATATGTTATTCTGGCGTTTTTTTGAGGTTTTCACCGTTACTCGGGCGGAATCTTACCGTTTTTTAGACTTATATGGCTGTTGGACAAGCGGACGGCTAAAACTCACAAAAACCGCCAGAAAAGAAAAGCAAAAAACCCCCCCAAAAAATTATCCAGAATGAATGTAAATAATTGTGATTTTAATGCAAACTATTTAATTTGTTCTTTATTTCTCTTTTCATTCAATTTATCAATTTTTTAAAATTTGTTATAAAAAAGAAAAACAAACCAAAAAAGAACTTGAAATGGAAACAATTTATTTCATTTCAAGTATTTCTTTGGCTCGTTTTTCCTTTTTTGGGGGGTTTGTGAAAGAAATTGTGGGGGATTTGACAAACTTTGTTTTTATCCTGTAACTATATACAATTTATTTACATTTATTTATAAACAATCCAATTCGTTCCTTACTTATACTTAAGCAGACGTTACTCAGGCGATCGATGTTCCGTAAGCTGGGCTCAATGAAGACGTTACTCATACTTAAGCAGACGTTTCTCAGACGTATTTAAACGTTACTCATGCTGTTCTATCTACCGTCCATGGCCAAAAAATTTGAATTTGCCACCGTATGACACCGTCTGACGTAAATATTTAGACGGCATTGTTAAACGGCAGTATGGGACAGGGCCTTTAGAAACGGTATGACCCACTTTAGGGGTGTCTGAAATCATGTTACAAGATTCTTCCATGCATTAATGTAAGAAATACATTGTAGTATTTATGATAACAGGTAGAATAAGGAGACATGTTTCGAACCCCCCCAACCTGTTGTTTTTACCTCTTTTGGGGGGGTTCAAGTCTTAATTAAGGGGTTCAGACCCCCCCAATATCCCCCATAATTCGAACCTCAACTTAAACGTATTGTCATGCTCCACTCTCATCTGTACAAATTTCGTTTGGTGTCAAGAAATGCTATCGTTCACTCCAGCTGTTCATAAAATTCTCATTTATTGGTTAAAACTTGATATTTCAACACCATATACAGCTTACTCACCAGCATTTCACTTTCCGCACCACTTCTGGGTCTCTCGTGGCAAACAGACCAGCTGTACCTCTGTGGGGAAATAGGGGGTTTTCGTGCATGGTGGCTGGGTTGGACCGTTTGCACAGGGTTGTATAGAGTTCGTTATTTAGTATGGGAATTGCATCTGCACTAATGTTGTTTAGGAGGAAGTAAATGCGTATCTGTGTTTGTTTATTTTGTATTCGCCTTTTAAAGTCATTATTTTGTTATAACTGCTGTTGTACTTAGTTAATGGATTTATTTTGGCAGTGGGGTTGACTTGTGGGTGGGGCTACAGCCAAGCCTTGGGCTGTATTAGGTCCCAGAGCCTCAGTATAGACCCGACCGGCACATCCGGGTACTTCGCCAAAAATCAAGGCCGCGCCCCTTTTTGGGGGATTGAAAACCTCAGATCCCATTGACCATAATGTAATTTGATGCGTTTTTAGGCGTAAAATTTATCAGATTTATTTAACTTAATTTCCTGTTTACATTCATTTCTTGATTTATTGATATGTCTAGCGATTATTTTGCTACCTTGCCCAAACCTGAGCGTTCGCGATACCTTAACAAATGAAGTGTTTTTCACACAAACATTAACATGGGAAGGCAATGGATCCCATAGCGTCCCCTACTTATCTTCTCTCCAGATAGCTTGTAGCCATAAAGCTCTCCTTTTTGGATTTTTCCCTTTTCCAGGTAGGAGAAGGAACTTGAGGTCCGGACTGGTCATTTTATTCGAGGCACACAAAAACTTTTGGGCATTTTACTGCTCAATTTTCGCGTTTATTTCTCATTGATTTCAATGCATAAACGCAATTGTTTTCCCCCAAAAAGGGGCGCGGTCTTTGCACTGAGCTCTTGATGACGTTGAACCGGTTAGGTCTATGCTCGCGTGGAAGGCTGAATATTTAATGTAGTGATGGTCAAACGAGGCTTTATGAAGCTGTCAACCCTTTTGGACCATTGTATTGAAAATTGGATCACTCCTCGAAGCTTCATTCATTGAGCACGTGGGTGACATCTGCTGGCACAGAGATTGTTGTACAGCCTTGCAAAGGTGATGCTGACGCACCTTGTGTCTACACTTTGAGTTTTGTTGTATTGTGAAAAATACTCAATAAAGTTGAAATCTAACTTCGTGTTACATGTGTCTGTCATTTTTCTTCCTTACCTTAATAATTCATATTATATTATGATAACATTAATTACATCCACAGCCTCATTGAATCCTGTAAATATTTGCTCTGTCCAAAAAACGCAATATTTTATTATGTTGTTTGATTGTGCTTGGTGTATACTGGGTGTGCTTGTGCGACTTAGGCATTTTTATTCAAAAATAATATTAACAGAGCGCTGTTTCATCCATCTTAAATACATTTGAATTGCGCCAATATTTCAAAGCTCCGCCTATCGAACCAAACCAGTCAGCTGATTCAGTCTTTTTTTAATTTATTTTTTAATTTATTTACAACAAAGAGGTATTTGTTGAAATACAAATGTTATACAAATGATAAAATTGTTGCATAGAACATACATTGAACAGGCCAGGGGAATACAGGGTCTATTGGTTAAGTCCTTTCAAAGTTCAGATCAGATGTACATTTTTCAAAGTACTAAAAGTTTTTGAAGCTTTCTTGTTCTTCACATTTTCAATTATGGTGCCATACTGTTTAACTTCAATCACAGATTGGCGAAAGCAGGGGTTAGATCCAGACCATTTAGATTTGTGGATATGAAATTTGCCAAGAATGATCAGGAGTTGAATTACATAAAGAATATTCCTTTCCATTCCAAAAAACACAAAATATAGCATCACATCAAATACATTAATCTGTACATTAATATCCATTTTTTCAAATATAAACTTTTGCATATCATTCCAAAATAACTTCTAGTGGTGACAATGAAAAAACAAATGCATTATGGTTTCTCTATCTAGACTACAAAAAGCACAGGTATAGTCCATATTTAACTTAAATCTTTCCAAGACTTCTTTAGCAGGGTAAATTCGACGTAATATTTTAAAGGAAACTTCTTTCACTTCATTATTTACACAATATTTATTTAAAATACAACAAGCTTTTTTCCACTGTAAATTGCTCATGATAGAGGACCAAAAGAACCTTGCTGCAGGGGGTGTAACACAATTCAATACATTCCTAATGTGTCTGTTACTGCATGGTTTTTTCTGAGTATCAATATCTCCAATAAAAAACTGCTTAAATTTGATTATGTTTATTTCTGTGATGTTACAGTTCTTTAAAAACAAGAGAGATCCAGTGGAAATTGCATCAAAGATAATAGCATACTCTTTGGTTGTAATTGGAATCTTAAACATTTGAAGAAATTCTGAGTATGACAGTAATACACCGTTTTGGTTTATCAATTGACTAACTAACAAAATTCCATTGTCAAACCATGAGCGACAAAACGGGGATTTCCTCTTATATAAAATGTCTTTATTATTCCAGATAAAGTATCTATGAAGACTAAAATTGTGTTGATACATTGACAACCATGCCAAAAGAGCTTGCTTATGAAAATTAGCCAATTTAATTGGGATTTGTCAACAGAGAAATTATATTTCAACAAAAAATTTATGCCTCCAATAGAATTAAATAAATATGAGGGAAAGGCGTGCCAGATACTATTGGGATTCTTTAATAATTCTATTAACCATTTCATCTTGAAGGTATTATTCAATATATGAAAATCCAAGACCTCAAGACCACTTTGTGCTCTACTGCCTCTGATTACTTCTTTTTTAAGATAATGAGGCTTTTTTCCTCCAAATGTAATCATACAACATTTTATCTAATTGCTTCATTACATTTGTTGGGACATTTAGCGACGATGAAATATAGACTGACCTAGAAATTCCTTCCATTTTAGATAATAAAACCCTACCAAATATAGAGATATCTCTCATTAACCATGAGTTCAATTTCAAATTAGTTTTTTCAATAATGGGATGAAAATTAAGGTTATATCATTGTTCTAAATTTTTACAAATAACAACTCCTAAGTACGTCACCTTTTCTTTAATAGGAATTCCGTAACATATCGACAAATTACAGCTTTTAATTGGAAATAAGACAGATTTATCCAAGTTAATCTTTAATCCTGAAACACTGGTGAACTCATTTATACAAGCCACTGCTTTTGAAATCTGATTTTGGTCTTAAAGAAAAATTGCAGTATCATCTGCTAGTTGACATAATTTAAAGTATTTACCTACTGCATTTATTCATAGGAAGGGTGATTTTTTTGATATAAGTGACCATTGTTTGGGTAACTAACAAAAATTAAAATGGGGATACTGGACAGCCTTGTCTAATACCACGATAAATGTTAAACCTTCCTGAAATACCATACATTAACTTCACTCAGCTAGAACAATCATTATACAGTATCTGGATTGCATTTTGAAAATATTTCCCAAAACCATTAAAGACAATGGCTTTAAACATAAATTCATGTTCTATAGTGTCAAAAGCCTTGTAAAAGTCAATGAACAGTATAAAACTTTCATCGGGTATTAGATTATTGTAATCTACCATATCTAATATCAAACGAATATTATTACTAATATGTCTATTTTGCATTAAGCCAGATTGCTCTTCATCTATTATTTGATTTAGCCCTTGTTTTAATCTCTTAGTAAAAATCAAAGCAAAAACTTTACTGTCATTGTTAAGTAAACTGATAGGTCTCCAATTTTCTATATGTAATCTATCATTGTTTGGTTTTGGAATTAATGTAATTACCCCTTGTTTCAACGTAGTAGGAAGCTCACCTTTTTGAATAGATTGTTTAAACATCACTAATAAGGAGGGCGCAAGTTTCGAGGAGAAAATTTTGTAAAATTCTCCTGTTAGACCATCATTACCCGGAGATTTGTTTTGTTTAAGACGTTTAATACATTCAACAATTTCAGATAATGAAATTTCCTGTTCACAAAAGTCTCTAAACTCATCATTTATCTTATTAGTGTCAACAGAAATTTTGTCTAAAAAAGGCTCAATATGAGATGGTGGGAGGTCAGAAGAGTATAAATTTTGATAAAATTGAGCTACATGTTGAGAGATTACTTTAGGATCTTCAGATACTATGCCATTGACCATCAACTTACTTATTGTTGAAATTCAGCATTTCTTTTCTCTAACCCAAAAAAGTATTTAGTATTTTTCTCACCTTCAAGCCATTTACGTCTCGATCTAATAAAAGCACCCCTGGTTTTCTCCTCATAAATACTGTCTAATTGACTTTGCAACAGATTCATGTTTAGGACATCGTGGTTAGTCAAAGTATCACTATCTTTCATATGCAAATCTAAAATTGCTTTGATAATCTCAAATTCTTTATTTTTTTAAGTTTGCTAGTAATTTACCTTTTTTAATTGCAACTTTCTGAGTTTCATATTTCATTAATTCCCAATGGTATCCATAATTATCAATAGTACAGGCTTGCTTCCAATGTTTATCTATAATATTTTCCATTTCCAATTTGAGATCTGCATTTTTTAATAAAGAATTATTAAGTTTCCAATAGCCGGTACCGTATTTCTCCAAACAAACATTCTTTAAATCAAGTTTAATGAAGATCCTTTTATGATCTGTTAATATGGCTGGTTCTATCAGGACATCTAAAACCATAGTAACAAGATTATTGGAAATGAGCCACAGATCAATACGAGACTGTAAGGTGATATTCTTGTTTCACCAAGTATACATTTTTTTTGAGGGTTTTTCTCTCTCCAAATATCTACTAAGTCAATTCTTGAGCATGTATTTTTCAGTTCACAGACATCAGTTGTATTCTTTGGAGGCCATCGATCTATATTTTCATCAAAAACAGAATTAAAATCACCCCCCATATTACTTTGGCTGATGGGTAAAAAGAGTACAAATGACATATTTTTGACTCTATTTCTTGAAATGGTGCTACATTGATGATCTTATTATTGGTGGCATAAATATTAATCAGAATAAATTGACTTTGATTTATATCAACAACAAAAATGATCCATCTTCCAGAAGTATCTTTCTCATTGTACAATATCTGACCTCTAAATTTATCCTTTAAAATGGCGACCCCTGCTGATCGATTACTGCCATTAGAAAACCGCATCTCACTACCCCACTGATTTTTCCAAAAAGACTCGTCAGTTGAACATGCATGAGTTTCCTGTATAAAATAAAAATCGGCACCTTTTCCTTTACAATATGAAAAACAGCTTTTCTTTTAAGTAAGTCTCGTATACCCCTGGCATTAACAGAAAACACAGAAAGAGACATTAGAACAAGTAGAAGAAAAAAGGGAAAACTATGTTTTGTATTGACTAAACTTAACCTTTTTCAAAAGGCTATAGGATTATCGCATATTACACAAGTATTCTAAACAACTGCACAGCATAACTTGTACAAACTTAGAACATTTACTGTTGAAAGTTTTGAAGTTTCAATGTTTTTTTCCCTTCCTTTTTATAGTGATAAACAAAATCTTAACTTCAAAATCAAACCTTATATTCATTGTAATAATATAGTTTCCATCACATTCACTTCCAAAGTCAACACTGTCATATCAGCTTTACTTCCCTTCAAGAGTCACTTCTTTCCCATCAATAAATGCCCTGGATCCCCTGAAGTAGGCAATCTTGCCCTCCTCCCTTGCCCTTTCCACCATTGGCCACAGACGACTTCTCGCTTCTTTGTCCAGGGCGGTTAAATCTTCTTTGAAGCGATATTCCTGATTTTTCAGAAAGTCACTTTGCTTTGCATGCTGCCATGTAAGATCCCTTGCTGCCCTCGATACAAACCTCACAATGGTCGGACGTGGTTTCACGTTTCTGTTCTCCCCACTTCGAACGCGACCCAGACGATGTGAGATGTCCACCGTTGCGGAAACCGCATTTTCCTCTGCCTCTGGAACAACAGCTTTGCAAATTTCTTTCACTTTGTTTTTTACATTCTCAGTGGGATTTTCAGCCACACCATAGAGGTGTAGACCCATCTATGGCTGTATCTTTCTTGCTCATTAACCCTTAGTTCCATTTCCCCTATTTTTTCCTTTAATTTCCCTTTTTCCATTTTCAACAAGTCACTTTCTTTACTCAAATCCATGACATCTTTGTGAATTGAGTTAAGAGCTTTACTTCCATCCTCACTTTTAGCTGAATTTTTCCAGAATGGATTTGTATTATGTTGTTTTGCACTTCAACCAGGGTTGGTTTGGCCATTGACAGAGCATTTTTTGATTTAATGGCAGCTTGACTTTTACTTGGAGTGTTTGGATTAGAGTCACATTCCCCTCCAATTTTCGCTTTACACGCATACGAGTGAGTTTCAGATATTCGTCTTTTGTCTTTAGCAAACTGACTTTCCATCTCCACAGAAACTAGATTTTGGGAAAACAACTTAGCTAGCTATCAGTGAGCAGCCAACATGCAGATAAAAGTTCGCTGTTGAAAACTTGGGTCTTAAGATGATAATGAACTCTTAAGATTCCAGATAAACTAATTTATCAGGGAAGAGTTATATTTGCTGTGCAATTGTTCTTAAAGCTGGAAATTGCAAAAAATCCCCTTCGCCAAACCTCCACCACAAAAAACGTGCCCTCTCCTCACAGCGCCATCTTGGCTTCCTCAGCTGATTCAGTCTGAATGAAGCAGTGAAGTGGTTCGAACGTCATCAGTCACGTGGTTTTTCCCGATATGAAACAAGCTTCGGCGCAGTGCTTCAGAAAAATACTCTGTCGAGATTGAAGCATGCTTCGGAGCCTTGGTATCAGCGGTAACGTCAATAGTTTAATGGTAAAATTTGGGGAGCAAAAGTATGTTCAGGGTCTTTGAACATAGCCTGGCAACTTTGTCTATTTATTTAGTTTTGCGATGTTTTTGGTTTTCGTGTTTTGCCACCTAATATTAGTGCTTTTTAGAAAAAAATATTTAAAAAAAAAAACAATACGAAATCAACGCTTGGTTGAATCCATTTGGCCTTCTGTCGACTCCACCGC
Organism: Gymnothorax javanicus; assembly: GCA_029692085.1. Taxonomy (NCBI): domain Eukaryota; kingdom Metazoa; phylum Chordata; class Actinopteri; order Anguilliformes; family Muraenidae; genus Gymnothorax; species Gymnothorax javanicus. The sequence continues at coordinate 108,689,887 of CM056200.1, forward strand.
TGGCTATCCTCTCACACTGGAGACCGATCATGAGGTTTGGGAGTTTGTTCCTATTAATAAAGCCCCAAAGAGTTATACGTATTTCACTATCATAATGAACTACAATTCCAAAGATGATAATAAACTTCTTAACTAGAGCGCATAAACTGAATGGTCGCTAAGGGGCAAAGCGTAGCAGTCTAGCAACTCTGCAACACAGAAATGGGGCTTTCATACACCAAAGGAACACAAGGCCAAGGGGCTCACAAGGGATACACCTGGGTAAGGAGAGGCATGCAAGAAGCCAAACCAATTAAGGAGACAATACCTCTTAAAGGTCCCCTATTACGTCACCAGGTGCTCAGCCAATTAGTTATTACATGCCATTTCAAAATCTTTCCTCTCTTGGCGTCACACGAGGATGTAACCAACCAGAGGGAAAAGAACTGATCAACTACAGCCAAGCAGTCAATCAGATTTCATTATTCTGGGTGGTCACTCCCCCTTGTGATGTCAGGAAGGGGAAACTTTGATCTGGCTCATAATGGCTAATTAGCTGCTGGCATAATAGGGGACCTCTAAAGACATGCAGGTTGCTGGAATGGGGAGGAATATGAACGGCTAAGTGCTACATTCAGGCTTAATCATGTGGTCAGATTAAATTTTAAATTTTTGTCACTTTCAGTTCAATTGTGTGGTGATTCGAATCTAAAGTGACAATGAGAATCATACTTAAAATCTTCTTATTGGCAGTCGCCCACATTGTTCATTGTGCTGCTGGCCTTTCTACCTGCGTCAAAAATGATCTGGTTCTGGACCCTGATTTTGCATATGGAAAACTAGAAACAAAGTTGCTCGTAATTGTGCGTTTCTTGGTTTTGTCATTGTAAATATAAGTTTTGATTGATATTTCTTTAAATATTTTACTTGATATTTTGAATGACTTGTTAGGAATATATAAATTATGGCCCATACATTTGCAGAATTGTGATTGGTGTTACCTGAATATTAAATTTATTAGCTGACAGATGTTGGTTACTTCACACAAGAAATGTAAGCTGAATTTCATTGCACTGTTGTCCTTTTCTAACTGTATCAAAAATGATCAGGGGCCGTACTACAGAAACTTCCTAACTTAAGTCCTGACTTAGGATAGGAAGGGTTTAAGATAGGTTTTTTCCTAGTTTGGTATTGCAGAAACAAATCCTAACTAACTTTAGAAATCATATCTTATCTTACTTCATCCTATCTTATCTCAAGTTAGGAAATCCTAAATACTCAATCCAGCATCAGTTATCAACTTTTATTTCTGTTACCTAGCAACCAACGCTTCTTTTTTCACCGAGCCGAGCTTTTAACATTATATTGGGACTGTTAGCTGTTAATCGTGTTTTTTCACAATTGAAAACATAACGGAAACAAATGGAGCAAAAAAGACGGTCACTAAACTTTAAGACGGATGAGTTAGAGGTGTTGGTATCATCTGTCGAAAAAACCAAAGATGTGCTTTTTGGGAAGTTTTCCAACACACTGACAAAGGAAATAAAAGAGAGAGAGAGAGTGGGAAAAGATAGCCGAGACCGACTCCGCCACATCCAGCATCCATTGGAGTGTTGATGCAATTAAAAAAAAAAGTTTCAACCGTTACAAGCGATACAAAAAGAAGGCAGCTCTTATTTCCAAAGAGCAGTAAAAACTGGCGGTGGCTCCTCCTGTGCCCCCTCACTTACCCCCGCGGAAGCCCGTATTGTAGGTCTCCTTGGGAAAGTAAATGATGTACATTAATAACTGACGCCAGCGTTGTAATATTATAATTTAGCAATTTTACGTAGTTGCTAGTTTTCTTGTCTTTACCGATCTCCTATATTACATTTGTATTCGGATAGCTTTACATATGGGCTTTGCATTCTAAGCTAAATTACATATTAAGTTGCGTGACATTGCTGGCTGAGATATTTTTGCCAGATCAGCGACTTCATTCCGAAAATCTCCCTTTGCAAAAAAAAAAAAACGCAGCGCATTGGTAAATGAAAATACAATCGGGAGTGCCCCGTGTCGCCTGGTTGCTCTCCAACGCTGGCCACAGTTGTTCGGCTAAATGCAAAATCATAGCCGGTACCGACTAATTAGCGTCTTGTCATCAAAGCTATGCACATCATTAGGGTCTGTCATTAGCCTCTCTGTGAATGAGTTTTGTCTGTTGACATTTTGTTGGTTTTGTAAAATCAAGAAAAGACCCCAGCCATAGCCAATACTGAAACTTAGGACGGCTTATTGGTTATCCTACAGTTAGGAGAGTTCACTTACGATTTTTGGAAGTTAGGATGCTTCTGTAATACACTTTTCCTATCGTAAGTTAGGATGGGAAATTTGACTTTGGAACTGTACTTCTGTAATGACTTTTTCCTAAATCAGATCCTAACCCTAATAACCATGGCTACCAATGAGTTAAGATAGGATCCACAAGTTAGGAAGCTTCTGTAATACCGGGGCCGGCCCTAGGATTTTGGTGGCCCAAAGCAAGATTTTGTTTGTGGCCCCAAAACAACCGCATAGAGTGTTTATGCCAGCGGCCGGTCCTGCATGTGGCCCCGTCTAGCGGCTGTGGCCCTAAACAACCGCATAGAGTGTTTATGCCAGAGGCCGGCCCTGTGTAATACGGCCCCTGGTTCTTCTTCCTGATTTACCATATGGGCGACTGGAAGCAAAGTTGCTTGTAAATGTGCATTTCTTGGTAATTTCATTTTTCTAAATATGAGCTTTGATTGGTATTTCTTTTAATACAACATAGTTTACTTGATGTTTTGAATGACTTGCAAATAAAGTGTAAATTATGGGTAATACGTAGGCAAAATTATGATTGGTGTTACCTGAATATTACATTTATTAGCTGAAATTTATTAGTTTATGAGGATTTCTGGGTCATAGGTCCTCCTAAGGGCAGGCAAACCAAAACACTGTCTACGTGCCCCAAAAACTGCAACCAAAATTTACACCCCCCTTACAGTCCAAAATTGGCAACAAATATTTTTAATTCAAGTAACAAATATAGCTGTAATCAAAACTACTAACATGAAGCAAGCATGCAAAACTATATACTGATGAATAATACTGACTAATGGTGATGAATGAACAGATATTGATTAAATCAACTGAACAGATATTAAAAAAAGCAATAATCAACTGAACAAATATTGATTGAATCAACTGAACAGATATTAATCAAAACAGAAATCAACTAATCAGATATTGATTAAATTAACTGAACAGATGAAGAGTTCAGGCGCAAAACCCTGTAAACGCCATTTATATGAAAATTGAGTTAAATGTGGTTTTGAAAATTTGAAATTAACACCAGGTAAAAATCTTCATTTTACAACGAAGAGGTCAGGTGGACTTACTGGGTTTTGCATCTGAACTCTTCAGATATTAACACTTAGATCCTTGCAACTTCTGTAACAGAAATCAGCTGCTTAATGCGTTTGAACTGCTTATGTGTGTGTGAGTGCGAGTGTTACAGCTGCTTGCATAATATGGTTATTGATTTTGATTATTGATTTGCTGCTGAATAATACTAAAGTATGATCCTCAACACCACAAATGCAAGTAAAAGCAATATCTTATATTTTAATCTTAGTCTGAGCTTCGATTAGTAATTCTAGGACCTTGAAATTCATGGTTCACTTGATGTTTTTATCAAATATTATTCGTAAATTAAGAGCAATACCTCGACAAAATTGTGACTGGTTTTAGGTTGTTTTGAGTGCGTTTATCTGCGAAGGTGATGGCTTCAAAAATCAATGCTCTGAAGTATCCTTATCTCTGCTCCTGGGTGGAGCGTTTCTCAGAAATTAATGAATGGCTCATTGTTACATTCATGCTGACTCATGTCGTCAGGTGGAAGTTTTTGGTTTTTGCCACGTTTTGTGTTGTTGACTTTTGATTTGTCCAAGATCGGCTAAACACGACGAGACAGCCAGAATCAACTGAAAATCTTGTAATCAATAGTCTCATGCATTATTAATTGCTCTTCTTGCCCTTCTGCCTCTATCAGTTGCAATCTGGCTACGGACCCTGATGTACCACATGAGCAACTTTGAGCCAAGAACCTTGTGATTTTACATTTCAAGCTAATTTTAATCCTTGAATGAGTTTCAACTGGTAATTCTAGGACCTTGAAATTAATGGTTATCTTGATTTTTTGAATGACATAAATAGTGTGTAAATCATGGGTAATAGGTGACATCGGCAAAATTGTGATTGGTGTTGCCTGCATGTTGTGCATCTATTAGCGGACTGATGTTGCTAACTCAATTCGGAAAATACATTCTGGGAAGAAAGCTTATATCACATTCTGGGCTGACAGTTTGTCAGAACTCTATGAATAGCTTAGTGTGACATTCAGGCTTAATCATGTGGACAGATTAAAGATTTACATTTTTGTCACTTTTATTTCAATTGTTTGGTGATATGAATCTAAAGTGACAGCCAGAATCAAACTTACAATCTTCTTCGTGGTAGTCTCCCAAAATATTCATTGCGCTGCTGGCTTTTGTACCTGCGTCTATTATGATCTGGTTCTGGACCGTGATTTACTATATAGGCAACTAAAAACAAAATTGCTTGTAAATGTGCACTTCTTGGTAAGTCTATTTATGTAAATATGAACTATGATTGTTATTTCTGATAATAGTTTATTTGATGTTTTGAATGACTTGTAAATAAGGTGTAAATTATGGGTAATACATGGGCAAAATTGTGATTAGTATTAACTGAATATTACCTTTATCAGCTGACAGATGTTGGTTACTTCACAGCAAAAATAGCATTCTGTGAGGAACACTTCTTTCACATCTTGGGCAGAGAGTTTCATAGAACTCTAAGAATGACTCATCCCTCCATTGATGCTGAGTCATTTGAACAAATACAAGGTTTTTTCTTTGACTTCAGTTAACTGTGGATGTATGAAAACTGACGAGCCAGCCAGGAGTCGAACCTGGAATCTTCTGATCCGTAGTCAGACGCGTTGTCCATTGCGCCACTGGCCCTCCTGTACTACTTGTGAGCCATTTGTGGAACCAGTTTTACCACCAATGAAAGTGGGAGCAAACATGGTCTTGATTGAATGTCTTATATTTTTATCGAAGTCTGAGTTTCGATTGGTAATTCTTGGACCTTGACATTAATGGTTCACTGGATGTTTTGATCTAATATTATTTGCACATTATTAGTAATACCTCCACAAAATTGTGACTGGTGTTACCTTGTATTGAGTACATTTATCTATTAAGACGTTGGTTTGTTTGCGCTACAGATCAATGCTGGAAAAATCCTCTTTTCTGCTCCTGGGTGGAGCATTTCTCTGAAAAAAATGAATGGCTCATTTTTACATTCTTGCTGACTCATGCGATCAGGTGGGAGTTTGTGGTTTTTGCCATGTTTTGTGTTGTTGACTTTTGATTTGTCCAAGAATGGCCAAACATGACAAGACAGCCAGAATCAAACGGAAAATCTTGTAATCAATAGTCTCGTGCATTATTCATTGCTCCTCTTGCCTCTCTGCGTGTATCGGTTGCAATCTGGCTACGGACCCTGATGTACCACATGAGCAACTTTGAGCCAAGTACCTTGTGATTTTACATTTCAAGCTAATTTTAATCCTTGAATGAGTTGCAATTGGTAATTCTAGAAGCTTGAAATTAATGGCTAACTTGACTTTTTAAATGACATATAAATAGAGTGTAAATTAAGGGTAGTAGGCGACATCGGCAAAATTGTGATTGGTGTTGCCTGCATGTAGTGCATTTTTTAGCGGACTGATGTTGCTAAATCAATTCAGGAAATACATTCTGGGAAGAAAGCTCATATTAAATCCTGGGCTGACATTTTGTCAGAACTCTATGAATGGCTTAGTGCGACATTCAGGCTTAATCATGTGAACAGATTAAAGATTTACATTTATGTCACTTTTATTTCAATTGTTTGGTGATATGAATTTAAAGTGACAGCCAGAATCAAACTTCCAATCTGCTTTGTGGTAGTCTCCCACAATATTCATTGCACTGCTGGCTTTTCCTCCTGCATCTATAATGATCTGGTTCAGGACCGTAATTTACCATATTGGCAACTGAAAACAAAATTGCTTGTAAATGTGCATTTCTTGCTTATTTTATTAATGTAAATATGAACTTTGACTGTTATTTCTTATAAAAGTTTATTTGATGTTTTGAATGACTTGTAAATAATGTGTAAATGATGGGTAATACGTGGGCAAAATTGTGAATAGTGTTACCTGAATATTACCTTTATCAGCTGACAGATGTTGGTTACTTCACACAAAAATAGCATTCTGCGAGGAACACTTCTTTCACATCTTGGGCAGATAGTTTCATAGAACTCTATGGATGACTCATTGCTCCATTCATCCTGAGTCATTTGAACAAATATGAGGTTTTCTTTTTGACTTCAGTTAATTGTTTATTCACTGGTAATGTATGAAAATTGAAGAGCCAGCCAGGAGTCAACCCTAGAATCTTCTAATCCGTAGTCAGATGCATTATCCTTTGCACCAAGGCCTGTATACATTAGTTGAGGTAAAGCTACCAAATATTGCGCAAAATAATTCTGAGATCCGCGTTTCGAATCCCGCTCTGCCACCCGTAATAAAGTAAATATAACGAACGTATATTCTTACGTCCTTTCATGCAAATTTGCAGTCCTCTGGAGGATGAATAATAGTGTTTCGAATAGTATTAGGCAATTAAAAGTGACGTTGAATACCCACTCACCTCCCAATCATATTGCTCAGTGTTTATCAGGCAAAAGTATGAAAATATGAATATGATGCCCACACCCAATAAAATATATCTTCATTATCTCATAGATCATGGATATCTGATAGAGACTCTCAGTTTAAACCTTTCATCAATCAATAACCTTTATTGCAGGGAAGTCCCACTGAGACAGAGGTCTCTTTTGCAGGGGAGCCCTGATTACAATAAAACAATTACAATGGAAGGTTAAAGACAAACAGCACACATAAAAATACACAAAAGTCACAAACAACAATTTCAGCTTAAAGGAATAAGTTTTAAACTAGAATAAAACATAATAAAAATGAATAAAAAAACATACATATGTGTGTATATATATATATGTGTGTGTGTGTATATATATATATATATATGTATGTATATATATATATATATATATATATATATATACATATATATATATATATATATATATATATATATATATATACACACATACACACACACACACACACACATAAGAACATAGGACAGAAAAAAATCCTACCATAAACTAAAAGCAAATACCTCTGGCCTCCAGAGGCAATATATCCAATACTAATTTCTTGAAGGACACGAAGGGTATTAGGCTGTCTAGCTTCAAGGTATCCTGGAAATTATTCCACATATAAGGTGCGAATGCACTAAAAGAGGTACCGCCCAAATTTGTTCTTGTCCTTGGAGCCTCGAACAAAAACCATTCTTGTGATCTGGTATGCTGACTTCTGATTTTGATGGATAAGAGCTTAGTGAGATATGGGGGAGGTTTGCCTAGCAAAGCTTTATAAATAAATAAAGTACAATGTAGCTTCCTTCTAAAATGAAGGGAAAACCACCCTACAGAATTATATAAAGCGCAGTGATGGGTTTGGAAACCATCACCTGTAATGCAGCGCAATGCGCTATGATAGATTGCATCCAAGGATCTTAAGGTACGAATAGAGGCATGCCTGTAAAGGACAACTCCATAATCAAATATGGGTAATATTGTTGCCTCGACAATCTTCTTCCTATTGTCTAAAGAAAAACAGGACCTGTTTCTGTAAAGAAACCCAATTTTCATTCTAAGTTTCTTGTTTCTTTTTCAGTTATAGTTAGTAGTAGCAGTGCTTAACAATACCAGCAGCAGTCATAGTAATAAAACTATTTATTAATCTCTCAAATCCTGAGATTGTATAAATATGAATGGCAGCAACAAAATTAACAGAAATGGGAAGCAGGCCTATGTAAACTTCAGACAAACCAAGGACATTATGAGATGATTCAGAGGACAAAGAATATGACGAATATGAGCATTATTATTTTCATTATTATTTTTCAGCATAATTTGAGAGTTCAGATAATCCTGAGTTGTGTAGGCATAGAAATTAAAAGCTTTTTTGAAGTCTTTGTAATAATGTAACTAAATAATAAGAAGAGGAAGAAGAGGACAAAGAAGAAATCAAAACACAAATGTTCGGACACGTTTGATATTATTAAACAAAGTTTCAACTGGAATAAACTGACCTAAATAACAATGTATAAGTAAACTAAAATATGCAATATAATGCAATGATACACAGTCCAACATAATAAAATGAATAAAAGAGAAATAAAAGCAATATAAATATAATTTAAATATATTTAATATAAATATAAATAAAAGTTGTCTTTTCTTAACAAGAGACAACCCTGTTGCATCCAATGCAACTGTTCTGCCATAAAGTTTACTTTTCTGATGCCTATAATGCTCAGGTTTTCTTTTTGTCACAGTAGGTGTTCAATGAATTATATGTTTGGTATTGAGCCCATAGTCAGTGGTGCTGTTGTACTGGACTGCATTTTATTGAGAGGTGTTTCCTCTATTTGGCCCCCCCCCTCATGTACATAAATAGAAAGGACAAAAAATAGAAACACAGAATTAAATTAACACTTTCTCGACAACATCAACAAAACTTAACATTACAAACTTCCTTAAAAGGTAGAACTTATGGCAGAGCTGCTGTACTGAACTGCATTAGATTGCGCAGGTGGACCTAATAAAGTGGGCACTGAGTGTGTATGAAGATATGAAGCATGCTAATGTACTCACCATTGTGTGACTGTGGCAGCATTCACCTCCGGGAGCCGGCTGGTGGTCTCACTCATCACCTTTGCACTGGTGATGATGCGCTCTGGGATGTGCTTATACGCGTGGGTGACCATCGTGGAGCGTGACACCCTAAGGCCTCCACAGTGCACAGTGCTTCGGTTCAGGGCACAGAGCCTTGTGAAGATGGCCTCCACCACCCTGTTGCAGTCAGGCCACTGAGCAGGACTGTGAGCCCCAAAGAAACACCTGCAAATGTCAAAAGAATACATATTGTTAAAACAAGATTGTTTGCAAAATGTGATCCCCAGTTTCCATGTTATTTTTATTTTCCTTTTTTGATTTTTTCTGTTTTGTTTTTTCCTTATGTCTTTTATGTTTTGTGTTGTGTGGACGTTCACTTTAATATCTGCATAGTTGTCTTTCTTTAATGAATGCTTTTGTTTGTTATTGTTTTAATTACTACTGTATGCGTCTTCTGTAATAAATGTTTTTAACACAAGGAAGATAAGCCAGTGGTCAAGTTGTCAGCTAATGAGGATCTCTAAGTAAACTTAAATGAACTAATAATAAAGCTGGAGATGGTAGCTTGCATGTTTTCTTGATTTAACGTACCTTCCAGTGCTCTCCACACCTGGGGCCACAATCTTCTTTGTGGCCCTGAATCGTCCCTTTGATAGGGCAGTTTGGTGACAAGGTGGGTAGACGGTCTTCCTTTTGTCATACTCCGCCAACGCCTGCCAGACAGTGGTGATAGGGTGCTGGGTGCAGAAAACATCACTGATGTTGTAGGGAACACAGACGGAGGTGACAGGGTGCTGGGTGCAGAAAACATCACTGATGTAGGGAACACAGACGGAGGTGACAGGGTGCTGGGTGCCGGAGGAGTCGGAGATGAGACCGCAGTCGCTGCAGATAGTGATGCTTGTGAGGAAGCAGCAGGTGCTCACTCTGTGTCAACGGAGGGGACAGTGATGTCCTGAAACTCCTCAACTTCAGCAAAACCTTCGTCTGCCTCCACATCCACATCAGTGGTCTCTGACTCTTCAATGACCAGCTTGTAGTTCTTCAGCACTTTACTGGTTTGCTGGTAAAGGTATTGTACTCCAATAAGCTCACCTTTTAAATATAAAAACATTATTTAATGACTCAGTTGTTAATTGGTATTTTTAAACTTGAATAAAACTGTCCCACAAAAAAATCAAATATTTTAGTTATCTACCAGTGTATTTTCCAGGCCCAGTGTAAGGGATGATCTTCTTGCCCAGAACCTCCTTGGCGAGAGTATAAGCAGCGTGATGGAGAAGATGATTATAGGAGTGTGGCTGCTGCACATCAGCAGTGGCTTCCACTGCCCGGTCTTAATTCCACCTTGCAAGTCCATCCCCAAGATACACCTGAAAGAAGGTATCACTTGCCAGTGTGCCTGCAAAGTAGAAAAAAAAATGAACATGTAAAGAAAACAGAAAAAAACAGATTTAAATACTGAAACATGGCTGTTAATGATAAGCTTGACAAAAGATTTGATAACACAATACTTCAGGCATTTTATGCTGCTTCAAATGAAAGGGTATCCCATACTGTCTCCTAACATTAATGATGAGGCTGAGGAAGAATAAACCCCATCAGGTTCATGCCAAGTCTAATAACCCACAGAATTAATGTGACACTTTTGAATACCTGTCTTGAGTCTGTGTTTTCACGTCAAATGCACACCAAAACATTGAAAATGTTGCAAAATGCACTTATATTTTGGATTATTATGGAGTAAAAGAGTTGTCCTGAACTCCTGAGGCATTTAAGTTCTATTCTTCTGAGAATTGAGTGATATTCATCAGTCTTTACCAGATTATAACAAGGTGGGATGCCCTCGCCTTTGAAGCTGCATAATCAGACATAAAGGCAGCTGGGTGTACTATATATCGTATAATACAAATATTCAGTCATGCTCATCCTGTCATGTTGATTTTATAACATGATCTGTCTATGTTTATTTTTGCAACAGCCTCAAAATGTCAAAACATCCCAGAATCACTATGAGTCAGAAGTAAAGCATTATAAGGGAGTAATGCATGCTATCACAAGTATTAAGTATAAAATAGAGTAAGGTACAAAAGTCCGACAGATGCTATGGTATTGTATGGATACTATGTTCAGTAAGTACAAAGTATATTGGTATAAAGGCATAATGCATAAATACATTTTACAGAGGATATCAGCTATACCATTGCACAGCATTTGTCCCACCAGAGTCAAAGGGGATTTTTTGAGTAAGTAAGTCAGGGGTAACTTTCATAGTAGATAAGGGGAAGGGGACCTGAATGGGAGCAGCCACCTTCTTTTAAAAGCTTTTTCTTGTCTGCTATCTTAGCATAGCTATTTATTAATTCATACACTTATGTAACAACATGATGAGATCAAATTAAACAAACTAGCAAAGGTAAGTGGTGACTGTTACCACACTGTACTTTACTGGACACCTGCATGGAACTTGGTTCATTTAATGACTTAGCTGGCCAAAGTTATCGACTGGCAGTTTATTTTGTCAGTCTGGTTCACGTTAAATTGCGTTGACATCCACGCAATATTAACAGAAAGCCTCAAAAATCTCTAAAACGCGAGCTGGCCAGGTAACTCACTGTAAGTGACTGTAGGTATAACGGGACAGGTAGCTTACATGCTCGCGATTAAGGCTATTAAGCCACATTTTTACTGCCGTTTGCAAAGTTCACGAAAATGCATACATTTGTCCATTTATTTGCACCAACAACAGTGATCAAAGCAGTGGCGTAACATGATCCGCGTGGGCCCGAGTGCAGACCTGACGTCACGGACCCCCGATTATACACAGCTGCACATGTGTGTTTTTTCTTCATGGATGAAGGCATTTAATGTTGCAATATTACAATCTTACACGCTCCTCTAACTTTTATAGGGCCTACGGACAACACACACTAAGGGTTACTACACTATTTCATTCTATAATATAAAGTTTCCTATTTATTTCTTAACATTATAGTCTTAAAATTATTATCTTAATAATGGTCATCATCAAGAACAATAAAGCATAATGAGCAAATGAACGACACATTAACATAACTTTATTGGGATCTGAAATTTTGTGAACAGCAAGGAATTGTGGGAACAATAATCAGCGAGCGAGTGGACATCGTAAAAACAGTTGATCTGTGCTCACGCTCATGCAGAAAAGGGGAGAGCGGCTTTTACGACTCTTCTAGTTATGAAACCAAATGTGCTTAATTTTGGCATGTTGGGCAACCTTTCCTCCTGCTCCTTACGCTCTTGCCACTTCTTGCATAAATACTTCATTTGTGGCCTATCTTGCATGCAAGATTAAACCATAGACTGTCCTTGGATTAAACAATTGGACCGTGACATCGTCACATGGGTGGTCTATGGAATGTTGTACATTACCCAGAAACACTTGCTGTCTCAATGACGATATCAACAGCAGAATAAACTTATTATTGTTTGTTTTATTAAGCATTTTGCAAAAAGAAATCTAAATTATTTCAAGTTATAACGACTTTTGTTCAGTTAAAATGATGAATAATGTACCATGATGACATCGAGTTGCCAGCACCAGGACTGAGAAATGAATGCAGTTGCAGTGGTATAAATATCCAGTAGCATATCCTTATGTACTATTACCTGTAGCGTTTTGGTTAGTATGAGAGTTTGAGCAGTGCAAGACACCTATGCTGACGTCTTGTGGGGCCCGGGGGTTCCCATCAACGGGCCCCAGTGCTGTTGCACTCCTTGCACCTCCTATTGTAACACCACTGGATCAAAGGAAGGATTTACTTACGTTTTTAAATTCTGTGAAAATGTGAAGAAATAAACTTCACGCCAGCAATCACAGCGTCCCGCTATTTGTCATTTCTTGGTAGTTTCTGAGTCAAATCTTGGTAGCTATACGAGCGGTGATTGGCCGCAGCCTCCAGTTCGTGATTGGCTGCAGCAAACAATTCTTGGTAAATTCTTGGTAGCATTTCGAGCGCTGATTGGCCTCGTTCTCCAATTCTTGGTAGAATCTTGGTAGCGATCCGAGACCTGATTGGCTGTCACTACCAAGATTGAGCTTGACTCATGGGTCAGAGAATACATTCTGAGAAGAAAGCTCATACCAAATCCTGGGCTGACAGTTTGGCAGAACTCTATGAATGGCTTAGTGCGATATTCAGGCTTAATCATGTGAACAGATTAAAGATTTACATTTTTGTGACTTTTATTTCAATTGTTTTGTGATATGAATTTAAAGTGACACCCATAATCAAACTTCCAATCTGCTTTGTGGTAGTCTCCCACAATATTCATTGCGCTGCTGGTTTTTCTTCCTGCATCTATTATGATCTGGTTCTGGACAATGATTTACCATATAGGCAACTGGAAACAAAATTGCTTGTAAATGTACACTTCTTGCTAATTTTATTGATGTAAATATGAACTTTGATTGTTATTTCTTATAAAAGTTTATTTGATGTTTTGAATGACTTGTACATAATGTGTAAATGATGGGTAATATGTGGGCAAAATTGCCATTAGTGTTACCTGAATATTATGTTTATCAGCTGACAGATGTTGGTTACTTCACACAAAACTAGCATTCTGCAAGGAACATTTATTTCACATCTTGGGCAGAGAGTTTTATAGAACTCTAAGAATGACTCATTGCTCCATTCATGCTGAGTCATTCGAACAAATATGAGGCTTTCTTTTTGACTTCAGTTAATTGTTGATTCAGTGGTGATGTATGAAAACTGGCGAGCCAGCCAGGAGTCGAACCTAGAATCTTCTGATCCGTAGTCAGATGCGTTATCCATTGCGCCACTGGCCCTCCTGCATTTACTATTTGTGAACCATTTGTGCAACCAGTTTTACCACCAAAGAAAGTGGGAGGAAACATGGTCTTGATTGAATGTCTTATATTTTTATTGAAGTCTGAGTTTCGATTGGTAATTCTAGGACCTTGAAATTAATGGTTCACTGGATGTTTTGATCTAATATTATTTGCACATTATGAGTAATACCTCAACAAAATTGTGACTGGCGTTACCTTGTATTGAGTACATTTATGTACTAAGACGTTAGTTCATTTGCGCTAAAAATCAATGCTGGAAAAATCCTCATTTCTTCTCCTGGGTGGAGCATTTCTCTGAAAAAAATGAATGGCTAATTTTTACATTCTTGCTGACTCATGCAATCAGGTGGGAGTTTTTGGTTTTTGCCACGTTTTGTGTTGTTGACTTTTGATTTGTCCAAGATGGGCTAAACAAGACAAGACAGCCAGAATCCAACTGAAAATCTTGTAAACAATAGTCTCATGCATTATTCATTGCTCCTCTCGCCTTTCTGCCTGTATCAGTTGCAATCTGGCTACGGACCCTGATGTACCACGTGAGCAACTTTGAGCCAAATACCTTGTGATTTTGCAAATCAAGCTAATTTTAATCCTTGAATGAGTTTCAATTAGTAATTCTAGGCCCTTGAAATTAATGGCTAACTTGACTTTTTGAATGACATATAAATAGAGTGTAAATAAAGGGTAATAGGCAACATCGGCAAAATTGTGATTGGTGTTGCCTGCATGTAGTGCATTTATTAGGAGACTGATGTTGCTAACTCAATTCAGAAAATACATTTTGGGAAGAAAGCTCATATCGAATACTGGGCTGACAGTTTGTTAGAACTCTATGAATGGCTTAGTGCGATATTCAGGCTTAATCATGTGGACGGATTAAAGATTTCCATTTTTTGTGACTTTTATTTCAATTGTTTTGTGATATGAATCTAAAGTGACACCCAGAATCAAACTTCCAATCTGCTTCGTGGTAGTCTCCCACAATATTCATTGCGCTGCTGGTTTTTTTTCCTGCATCTATTATGATCTGGTTCTGGACGATGATTTACCATATAGGCAACTGGAAACAAAATTGCTTGTAAATGTGCATTTCTCGCTAATTTTATTGATGTAAATATGAACTTTGATTGTTATTTCTTATAAAAGTTTGATGTTTTGAATGACTTGTAAATAATGTGTAAATGATGGGTAATATGTGGGCAAAATTGCCATTAGTGTTACCTGAATATTACGTTTATCAGCTGACAGATGTTGGTTACTTCACACAAAAATAGCATTCTGCGAGGAACATTTCTTTCACATCTTGGGCAGAGAGTTTTATAGAACTCTATGAATAACTCATTGCTCCATTGATGCTGAGTCATTTGAACAAATATGAGGTTTTCTCTTTGACTTCAGTTAATTGTTGATTCACTGGTAATGTATGAAAACTGATGAACCAGCCAGGAGTCGAACCTAGAATCTTCCGATTCGTAGTCAGACGCGTCATCCATTGCACCAAAGAAATAGCGCATTTGTTGAGGTTGCGTTACTATAAATAGTAAAGCACTACCAAAATACGGCCAGGCGAACACGAGTTCGAACCCCGTGTCCGTCCCACTTATTAAATTTAAATTCTGTAAACTTTTTATAAATAAATGGTTTTACTCTACAATAATATATGGATTACTAAAAGACAAATGATTGCAATCAAGATGAAACATAAAAACAGTTTTTTGGTGATTTGTTTTAAAGTACTGTTATATTTCCATACGCAAATTTAATGTCATTGTCTGCCGTATATGGATCTTTTATTGTTGCCGACGGTAATTTATCATTGATGTGCTGCATTATCAGTGCTCTCCAAGTTATATGTGAATATTGCCCGTTATGTTTAAGCAACAAAGAAAGCACTGTGTGCCGTATGTAAACTTATATTTTATAATATTTAACGTCGCTATATGCATTGAATAAGAATTGACCTTCACGTTAATATTACAGGTATAAGCTTACCATTATGATCAGACAGTTGCCCATCTTGTACAATTCCTCTTGATTCTGATGTGTGAAGCAACATATCTTTTCTCGAGTGAATTATTATTAATACTTCATAACAGTTAATTATTAATTAACTTGCCGAAGTGATATGCTGCATATTGTATTTGAGTGAAAAAACAAACTTTACAATCTTTACAAAATGTATGAAAACAGATAAAAAAAACAGTTTAATAATAAAATCAGTACAACATTGGATATTAATTATATACATTTCAACAGTAAACTCAACGGGACCATAATTAAATGGAACAGAATAATCCAGAACACACTGGCTTATAAAGAACATAACTGGATATACTCTAATAAAATAGATAAATAGATAAGATACTCTAATAAAATATCAGTGGCAATAATATATATATATATATATATATATATATACAGCATAAATTAGAGTAATATATAATGCAATGAGCAACTATAAACAAATAAGCAATGCAGTAATAAAGGCAGTGTAATCAGTAAGTGTTAACTATCATCAAATAAATATATACATGTCAACAATAAATCAACAGGAATAGAATACAACAGAACAGAACAAAAATAATACAATTTAGAACAGCAGGATAGCAATGTATGCCCCATTATAGGGACAGACATCAACTAAAATCTGGGACTTGTAAATATAATATAATAATAATATAACTAGAATAACATTTATATAATAGACTACAATATAATTTCAATATAGTTGTTAGGATCACCCCTATAATAAATATAACAAAATATAGATTAACATAATGAGAATAAAATGTATATAATAGACTACAATATACAACCTCAATTCCGAAATAGCTGGGACGAAGTGTAAATTGTGAATAAAATCAAAATACAATGACTTTCAGATCACATGAGCCAACATGTTATTTACAATAGAACGTAGATAACATTTCAAATGTTGAAACTGAGACATTTCACATTTTTATCCACAAAATGAGCTTATTTAAAATTTTCTGGCTGCAACAGGTCTCAGAAAAGTTGGGACACAGGCAAAAAAGGGCAGAAAAAGCAATTAACATATAAGTGAATCAGCTGAAAGAACATTTAGCAAGTAATTAACTGGCATCAGGTTTGTAACATGATGGGCTATAAAAGGGATGTCTTAGAGAGGCTGTCTCTCTCAGAAGTAAAGATGGCCAGAGGCTCTCCAACCTGTGAATGCTTCCGTAAAAAAATTGCGGAATATTTGGGTTGTATATAAAAGACAGGGTCGCCCCTGTATTAAAATAAAATAATATAATATAAATAATTACAGCTAGAATATATATAATTTGAATATAATTGTTATGGTGGCCCTCCTTTCTTTGTACCATACCCCCACGCTTCAAGAGCAGCCCTCCACTCTGTCAGGGTTGTGGTGGCTGTGGCCTGGCAGAACCAGTTGCCAAAATATTGCTGGTGAGTGGCAGGGTTTCGCTCCTTCTTACATTGTTTACACGTGATTGTGTCGCTCTTCCTGGTGTATTTTCGCTTTGCCTTGCCACTCTGCTCCTCCTGTCTTTTCCTCTTGTGGTACTGCTGGGTGGTGTATTGCGGTTGTGGTGCAGGCTGGAGAGGTTTGGGTGCAATCAGGAGAGGTTGGGGCGCAATTAGGTGAGGTTGGGCCACAGTCATAGGAGGGGCCACAGTCAGGTGCGGAGCCACAGTAAGAGGAGGGGCCACAGTCAGGTGAGGGGCCACAGTAAGAGGAGGGGCCACAGTCAGAGGAGGGGCCACAGTCAGGTGAGGGGCCACAGTCAGGTGAGGAGCCAGAGTCAGAGGAGGGGCCACAGTCAGGTGAGGGGCCACAGTCAGAGGAGGTTGGGGAACTGGTGCACTTGTGTGGAGAGGTTTGGGTGCAATCAGGAGATGTCGGGGCGCAATTAGGTGAGGTTGGGCCACAGTCAGGTGAGGGGCCACAGTCAGATGAGGTTGGGTCGCAGTCAGATGAGGGGCCACAGTCATAGGAGGGACCACAGTCAGGTGAGGAGCCACAGTCAGAGGAGGGGCCACAGTCAGGTGAGGTTGGGCCACAGTCAGAGGAGGGGCCACAGTCAGGTGAGGGGCCACAGTCAGAGAAGGGGCCACAGTCAGGTGAGGTTGGGCCACAGTCAGAGGAGGGGCCACAGTCAGAGGAGGCCGGGGAACTGGTGCACTTGTGTGGAGAGGGGGCTCAAGAGCTGCAAGAAAAGGTGGTCTCAGACCAGCAAATGGCTGGACAGATAGATTACGTCTTTGTTTAAGCTTGGCCATCCCTGCAGTTTTTGGAGGCAAAATAAAGACATGAGGATTTGCCACACTGCTGCGAGGCATACAGGGCTTGCCTTTCCTCTCAACTGCAGGAGGTAAGCTCTCTGGGCTCACGATGGTGGCATTTGGAGTAGATATGCCCTGCTCCAACATACTCCTCTCCTGTTTTCTTTCCCGTTTGCAGTACCTGAAAAAATTTTGATTCTCATTTTTTGAACACTACACTGCAATATACAAGCACAAAAAAAGCATAGATACTAACTTATTATCACAATTGATTAAGTGTTTCTTAACTCACCAACTAGTGATAGTTGCACTATTCATCACCGGGAGCTGGGCAGTGGTCTTCTCCATTACCACAGCATTGTTTAAAATTACCTGCCAGATGTGCAGATAAGCCCTAGTGACGAGGCTCCAGCGCTCTTGCCTGACTCTGTTTATGCACCTGGGGCCACTGTACTCCTCACAAAGTTTCACAAAGAGTGACTCACAAACACGATTACAGTCAGGCCACTGTGCTGGACTTCTGCCTCCGGCAAAGCATCTGTAATTGCAACCATATTGATCAGCATTAGTGTTTGTACAAAAAATTATATCATAGCATGCTCCATCGCCATGCTTACTCAACAAACATGCATACCGTTTTGTACTCTCCACACCAGGCGCAACAGTTGTTTTTGTGGCTCTGAATCTCCCTTTTGAGATTGTATCCTGGTGGCGTGGAGGGTATATTGTGCGTCCCTTGTCATATTGGGACAAACACTCCCACAGAGTGATTATTTGGGCCACCTCCTCCCTTGACAGGGCAAGACTGTGGTCTTTCAATTTGAATAAACAGTCTGCCAAATCCTGCACTGCTTGAAATCCCTCAATATTATCAGGACCAACACAGTCCTACATGAAATAGAGTGATAAAAATCAAAAAATATATTTTACATTTTCAAATATTATGTCCATTTGACATTATTACAGATGCAGCTGGAAGAAAGTCTAAACTTGATAAAAAATGTCAACCTACATCTTGACTGGCAGAGCCTGATGGCAGCAAAGGCTGTTCAGCATGTTCATATGCTGAGATTTGATGGTCTTGCTGTGGAACTATATTTGAATAAATGGAGAAAGAATGTGTAAAACATGTATTCTTGACTTTTTTCAATTTTCAAATAAGACTACCATATTTATGCAAATAATGTTTATACATTTTCATGGCTGATAAAATGGAAGGATGTGCTATCTCTAAAGGGAAAATTAAACTTCATATGCAAAATTGTCCTTTGATGAATGAGAATGCTTTCAAAAGAAATGGAAAGTGTTGTCTCCTTTAAATAAGTGAAGAAATAAAAGATTAAAAATTTTTTTTTCCCATTTAACCACAGCACAATGCTTTAGCTGTATGCATTTATTATATAGAGTAGGTTACAATCCTTACAGCCTTATTAGGACATGTTTTGACCTCTGACCTTGATGAGCGCAGAGAAGTGCCTCATCCCTGGATTGGGGGAGTGCTGGAGTGGAGGGTCAGAGCTGAGGAC
The DNA here is from genome assembly GCA_029692085.1 of Gymnothorax javanicus. Lineage (NCBI taxonomy): Eukaryota > Metazoa > Chordata > Actinopteri > Anguilliformes > Muraenidae > Gymnothorax > Gymnothorax javanicus. The sequence goes on from CM056200.1 coordinate 108,709,426, forward strand.
AAAGGCTGGAATCGGATCCGTCAGATCTCCCACAGCATTCAGGAACTGGAGGGCAAATACCGACAGAAAGGAAAAGAAAAGAAAGTACACCAGATGAAGAGCTGGTCAGCAAATAAAAATGAATAGTACAGTTTACTCTGTACTGAGACAGTCACCAATCAGAAATGTGTTCTATATAAATCAAAATTAGTGCTAACTGTGACAAAACTATAAAAACTTACCAATCTGCATTGTGGTGGCAGTGAAAGATGGAGATGGAGCAGTTGGGGGTGCTGACACAGTCGCAGGCAGTGCTGTTGGCACAGGTGGAGTTGCTGCAGCAGCTGGAGGTCTAGATGATGGAACAGAGGCTGATGGATTACACTCATGTAGGGGCCATATTGTGTCCAAGGTTGGCACAGTTGGATCTTCAAAGTTCAGAGGCTCCAAACAAAACTCCTCTGCAACAGAGACATCCTCTGTCTCCAGGGTTACAACAGCTGACTTGTAGTCCTCCATGACTGCATTATTTTGGCTGGACAGGTATTCCACACCTATGAGCTCTCCTGAAATAACAACAACAACAAAAGTGTCAAAAATAACTGACAAGATTATGTACCCAGCTAAAACCTATTACAAATATTAATTTACGACATGCGCACCGGTGTATTTCCGTGGGGCTGTGTACTCCACCAGTTTTCTCCCAAGCACCTCCTCTGACAGCTGGTTGACAGCATGCCTTAGAAGGCCACTGTAGGAGTGTGGCCCTTCTCTCCCCTCAGCTGTCAAGGTCCTGTCCTCATTCCATCGGGCCAGTCCGTCAACCAGGTATGCCTGAAAAAAGGTGTCACTGGCCAGAGTTCCTGAAAAATATATTTGCATTTTGAGTCTTTGCATGCAAATATATAAAAAATGTAATAACTATTTTTATTACAACTGTGCTGTTGGTGTTGTCATTACCTGGAATGAATCTGTTCATATGCAAATGAAAATTCTCCAGGGAAGTTGACCCTCTGGCGCAGCGATATGTTGGTAGTACATGACCATCCTTTTTTCAGTGTCCTGGTCTGTGTATAGAGCTGGAAACCAGGAGGGTCCTGGAGGCACGGAATGTGCTTGCGTTGTGCCTTCCAAATTTCAGCCATCCTTGCAGAGTTGATCAGAGGAACACCAAGAGTGTTGCGGCCCCTCTCTCCACCAAATGCCTCGATCAGTTCCTTGAGCATGACTTCCATATCCCGGCTTTCTCGGACAGTCCTCCTGCAGTGAAGCTGCATCTCCGCCTTGGTGATGTGGCGTGTCACATCTGCTTCTGTGGGGCGCATGTGGCTTGCTTCCAGCTCTGCCCGCTTGGCCACCCTAAGCTGCTGGAGGTCGCTTTCATCCCACACAAGGATGCACTGGGAGAGTTCAGCCATGAAGCTGGTGTAAAGAGCATGTGAATCTGTTGTACATCCAGAGGCAAACCTCCTCATGAAGTGCCAAACGTCCAACTTGATCTGCGTTCCTGGCCATGCCCCAAAGATCTTGTGAAGGTGAGAGTTCCCACAGCAGTCACGGTCCACATATAGGATCTCTGGGGGTGGCACCCCAGCATCCTTGTAGCACCTCACAAGACCCTCTGCCATCTTCATCAGGCCCCAGCCTTCGCTTGCTGTGAGCACAGACATGATGACATGCCCGTGCTCATTGCCAATGTTTGTGGCCCATGCAGCAGTAGACCGGGCCTGACCCGCCAGCTTCCTCACGATTTTCTTGGTAGAGTCCATCTAGAGTACCTGCCCAAAGAGTGAGGTGATGGAAGCCTTCACTTCATCCAGCCTGCTGAGGACACCCTGGGTGTATATCTGCATCAGCCAGCGATGTTTTGGCACTGCAGGCATAGCCGGCAAGTCCTCCAGTGACACTGGTGAAATCAGCCCAGAGAAGACAGCACGTTCAACAGCTCTGTATTCAGTGAAGAACCGAATTTGCCTCTCAAGCCAGGTCTCTGCATGCTGTTCCTCAAGCTGCTTTTGAAGGTGGCTGCTGCTGTTTCCTAAGCCTCGCTGACGCATCAGGCGCACAACCTGCATGTCGCACCCGAGCTTCTGCGTCAGCAGACACGGGAATTGGATGCGGTGGCCAATGTCTAATTGGGAGACGGTGGTGTGGCTCCAGGCAATCACTTTCCTTTTGCAGCTCTTACAGGCAAGATATTCAGATGCCAAAAAATAAGAGCTGCTGACACCAACCACGTGCCTGACCCTCTGGTGAAGTCCTGCAGAGGTAAGCTCTGACTTGCGACAATCTGTATGTGGACAGAACAGCCGCATGCGCCAAAGCTTCCTGGGCATCCACAGGAACAGGGGATGGCCAAAGAACTGTTCCACGCTGGCAGGGCACCGGAGGTCAGCGATGGCCGAGGTGGATACCACCACATTTTGTCAACCTTAGCTTGGTCTAGCTCCGGTTGTTTCAGGTGTGACCACCGGAAGAGGGCCTTGGCAATCCAGCGCTGGTCAACTTCTGGCAGGGCAGGAATCCATCCGGCAGGCAGGCAAATTCTGCTCTCTGTTAAACAGATATAAGAGGAAGAAAGAATTAATGAAAATATGTGAATTATGTGCACTATTTCAGAACACTGGTTTATCAGATTAAACATCACTCAGGACCCTTTAATTGTCATAATATAAAATATGCCCAACTCAAATATAATTCTTTGGTCTGACCCAGAACTACTACAAACTTTTTAGAAAGACATGAATAAAGAAGTAAGATGCTGACTCAGTTATAATTTTGTACTATTCGGAAAAGAGACAAATATCTTCGATAGAAGAATATGAAGGCTGCTTGTTTGCAAAAGACACAATTGTCAAAAGTGATGGAAAGGAAAATATATACTGTATATATTTATGTATGTATGCTAAAATTAAGTTTTATGCATGATTGTAATAACATGTAATAAAGTTTTAGTTAATGAAATTAAATAAACAGAAGTGAGGGGACAAAGTGAGAGAGAAAAAAGTGAGACAAAAAGTGAGAGAAAAAGTGTGCATGTCAGATGTTTCAAATAAATACATACGTGCCACGTCTAACTCAATCTCTTCTGCAGCCAACACAAGCTCATTGTCGGTGGGCTCACGTGCTACCGTGTCAGACGAAGGTGCTGTGGAGGATGCAGCGGGGGACAGAGCAGGAACAGCTGAAAAAGAATAACATCAAAATTTTATACATTTTTAGTATGAAAACATCTACGTCTCAGTGTTAAACAAAATCCATTTGGTATTTGCATACTTACATGGCTGTAACTTCTGTGGTGCAAACAGCTTCTTAACAGACTTTTCGATGGTTTCTACAGATCTGCCTTTTCCTATTAACAGTGCACGCAAGGAAGATACAGGCACTGAGGGTAGTCGTGGGGCAGGTTTTTAGGTGCCACCTTGTGAGGAGGATGAAGACTGGGCTGAGGTGGCTGAGGTGGAGGGCCGAGTGGAGGGGGCAGCAGTGATGCTGGCAGCGGGAGATTGGCTCTGGTTTTGGGAGGCTCTTGCCTCCGTCTTCACATCTATAGTGTACCGTCCCTGAGGGTATTGTGATATGTACACCTGCAAGGCTCTTTTGTTGGCAAGATTATTGCGTGGATCAGAGCTTCCTGATTCCTTTGACATAGATGCAATGACATAGGCAGCATATCCCAGGGCATTCTCAGCCACCCATTGAAGGTCTGGCCTCTAAATATGCCAAATTGCATTTCATATTGGCCCAGCAGATGTTGGTTTTTATCGGGGTCACCCCCAAGACGAAGCACCGCCGTTCTTGCCGACTCCCTAACTTTGTCAGGAGAGAGTGCTCGTGCCCACGGCCTTTTCTCCTCTTTAATTCTCTTTGCCTCCTCTGAATCAAAGAGACAGACACGTCCATCCCCCCTCCTCCTAAATTTAGGGTCATCCATTCTGAATATAACTAAATAATAAAAAAAAAGAAAACAACAGTTAGAATATGCCTGGTCTGATTAACTTATATTGCATATTTTTTTGTATTGTATTTTCACTCTTAAAGTCTACCTCAGGATGCATGCAGATATATGCATATGTATTGAAGTGGAAATATGTATGTGTGGAGACATGAATGAGTATTTTGTGTACTATAACTTCCTTACACGTATGGTTTGAAGTCTGTACATAGTTGTTTTAGATTATTTCTATGTTAGTGGCAAATTTAGTTGTAAGTACTAAGCAAACGATGCTCAAATGCATTGAGGCATACGTGCATATCTCTTTGAGCCGGTTTTAGCTGACTGGCTAACTGTAGATGTGGAGCTGTGTCGTTTCCAGCAGTCCACAGATTAACTGCATGTTTTCCCGGCTGGTTCGTCCATTCATTTATTCATATTAATAACCGTGACTTAATGTTAGCTCATTGTGATTGACGTTGGTTAACAGCAAAGTTACGTTCAGTTTTAACAGTCATCCTGCTGGCATACTAGCTCGCTACCACTGCAAGTTAACTGCACCTTTGATTAACTTAATCAATTTATATTAAACGCAAATTTCATATCTAAAATACAAATCAATGGCATGTGAACTTACCGGAAATTGACGTTCGGCTTCTTTCGGGAGGGGGGAGGTCCCTCGCCAATCTTGGTAGTGGTACGGATCATGATTGATCAATTCTTGGCAGGCGCAACAAACGTTAATTGGATTTCGCAATTCTTGTTAGCAGGGCGGTATGTGATTGGTCAAATCTTGGTCTAAATTGGCAATGCGATTGGCTCTCACACGATATGATGTGCTCGACCGACAGGTGGCTGGGAGCGCCACTGGCCCTCCAGCACTTATTAATTGTGAGCCATTTGTGGAACCAGTTTTACCACCAATGAAAGTGGGAGCAAACATGGTCTTGATTGAACGTCTTATATTTTTATCAAAGTCTGAGTTTCGATTGGTAATTCTAGGACCTTGAAATTAATGGTTCACTGGATGTTTTGATCTAATATTATTTGCACATTATGAGTAATACCTCAACAAAATTGTGATTGGTGTTACCTTGTATTGAGTACATTTATCTACTAAGACGTTGGTTCATTTGCGCTAAAAATCAATGCTGGAAAAATCCTCATTTCAGCTCCTGGGTGGAGCATTTCTCTGAAAAAAATGAATGGCTCATTTTTACATTCTTGCTGACTCATGCGATCAGGTGGGAGTTTTTGGTTTTTGCCACGTTTTGTGTTGTTGAGTTTTGATTTGTCCAAGGTGGGCTAAACACGACAAGACAGCCAGAATCAAACTGAAAATCTTGTAATCAATAGTCTCATGCATTATTCACTGCTCCTCTTGCCTTTGTGCCTGTATCAGTTGCAATCTGGCTACGGACCCTGATGTACCACATGAGCAACTTTGAGCCAAGTACCTTGTGATTTTACAATTATAGCTAATTTTAATCATTGAATGAGTTTCAATTGGTAATTCTAGACCCTTGAAATTAATGGCTAACTTGACTTTTTGAATGACATATAAATAGAGTGTAAATAAAGGGTAATAGGCAACATCGGCAAAATTGTGATTGGTGTTGCCTGCATGTAGTGCATTTATTAGGAGACTGATGTTGCTAACTCAATTCAGAAAATACATTCTGGGAAGAAAGCTCATACCAAATCCTGGGCTGACAGTTTTTCAGAAGTCTATGAATGGCTCAGTGCGATATTCAGGCTTAATCATGCAAACAGATTAAAGATTTACATTTTTGTGACTTTTATTTCAGTTGTTTTGTGATGTGAATTTAAAGTGACACCCAGAATCAAACTTCCAATCTGCTTCATGGTAGTCTCCCAAAATATTAATTGCGCTGCTGGCTTTTCTTCCTGCATCTATTATGATCTGGTTCTGCACCATGAAATACCATACAGGCAACTGAACACAAAATTGCTTGTAAATGTGCACTTCTTGCAAATTTTTTTTATGTAAATATGAACTTTGATTGTTATTTCTTATAAAACTTTGATGTTTTGAATGACTTGTAAATAATGTGTAAATGATGGGTAATATGTGGGCAAAATTGCCATTAGTTTAACCTGAATATTACCTTTATCAGCTGACAGATGTTGGTTACTTCACAGAAAAATAGCATTCTGCGAGGAACACTTCTTTCACATCTTGGGCAGAGAGTTTTATAGAACTCTATGAATGACTCATTGCTCCATTTATGCTGAGTCATTTGAACAAATATGAGGTTTTTTCTTTGACTTCAGTTAATTGTTGATTCACTGGTGATGTAGGAAAACTGACGAGCCAGCCAGGAGTCGAACCTAGAATCTTCTGATCCGTAGTCAGGCGCGTTATCCATTGCGCCACTGGCCCTCCTGCAAATATCAATTGTGAGCCATTTGTGGAACCAGTTTTACCACCAATGAAAGTGGGAGCAAACATGGTCTTGATTGAATGTCTTATATTTTTATTGAAGTCTGAGTTTCGATTGGTAATTCTAGGACCTTGAAATTAATGGTTCACTGGATGTTTTGATCTAATATTATTTGCACATTATGAGTAACACTTCAACAAAATTGTGACTGGTGTTACCTTGTATTGAGTACATTTATCAACTAAGACGTTGGTTCAATTGCGCTAAAAATCAATGCTGGAAAAATCCTCATTTCTGCTCCTGGGTGGAGCATTTCTCTGAAAAAAAAAATGAATGGCTCATTTTTACATTCTTCCTGACTCATGTGATCAGGTGGGAGTTTTTGGTTTTTGCCACGTTTTGTGTTGTTGACTTTTGATTTGTCCAAGATGGGCTAAACACGACAAGACAGCCAGAATCAAACTGAAAATCTTGTAATCAATAGTCTCATGCATTATTCATTGCTCCTCTTGCCTTTCTGCCTGTATCATTTGCAATCCAGCCACGGACCCTGATGTACCACATGAGCAACTTTGAGCCAAGTACCTTGTGATTTTACAATTCAAGCTAATTTTAATCATTGAATGAGTTTCAATTGGTAATTCTAGAACCTTTAAATTAATGGCTAACTTGACTTTTTGAATGACATATAAATAGAGTGTAAATAAAGGGTAATAGGCAGCATCAGCAAAATTGTGATTGGTGTTGCCTGCATGTAGTGCATTTATTAGGAGACTGATGTTGCTAACTCAATTCAGAAAATACATTCTGGGAAGAAAGCTCATATTGAATTCTGGGCTGACAGTTTGTCTGAACTCTATGAATGGCTTAGTGCGATATTCAGGCTTAATCATGTAGATAGATTAAAGATTTACATTTTTGTCACTTTTATTTCAATTGTTCGGTGATATGAATCTAAAGTGACAGCCAGAATCAAACTTCCAATCTGCTTCGTGGTAGACTGCCACAATATTCATTCCGCTGCTAGCTTTTCTTCCTGCATCTAATATGATCTAGTTCTGGACCATGATTTACCATACGGGCAACTGGAAACAAAATTGCTTGTAAATGTGCACTTCTTGCTAATTTTATTTATGTAAATATGAACTTTGATTGTTATTTCTTATAAAAGTTTGATGTTTTGAATGACTTGTAAATAATCTGTAAATGATTGGTAATTTGTGGGCAAAATTGCCATTAGTTTTACCTGAATATTACCTTTATCAGCTGACAGATGTTGGTTACTTCACAGAAAAATAGCATTCTGCGAGGAACACTTCTTTCACATCTTGGGCAGAGAGTTTTATAGAACTCTATGAATGACTCATTGCTCCATTTATGCTGAGTCATTTGAACAAATCTGAGGTTTTTTCTTTGACTTCAGTTAATTGTTGATTCACTGGTGATGTAGGAAAACTGACGAGCCAGCCAGGAGTCAAACCCAGAATCTTCTAATCCGTAGTCAGACAAGTTATCCATTGCGCCACTGGCCCTCCTGCACTTATTAATTGTGAGCCATTTGTGGAACCAGTTTTACCACCAATGAAAGTGGGAGCAAACATGGTCTTGATTGAATGTCTTATATTTTTATTGAAGTCTGAGTTTCGATTGGTAATTCTAGGACCTTGAAATTAATGGTTCACTGGATGTTTTGATCTAATATTATTTGCACATTATGAGTAACACTTCAACAAAATTGTGACTGGTGTTACCTTGTATTGAGTACATTTATCTACTAAGACGTTGGTTCAATTGCGCTAAAAATCAATGCTGGAAAAATCCTCATTTCTGCTCCTGGGTGGAGCATTTCTCTGAAAAAAATGAATGGCTCATTTTTACATTCTTGCTGACTCATGCGATCAGGTGGGAGTTTTTGGTTTTTGCCACGTTTTGTGTTGTTGACTTTTGATTTGTCCAAGATGGGCTAAACACGACAAGACAGCCAGAATCAAACTGAAAATCTTGTAATCAATAGTCTCATGCATTATTCATTGCTCCTCTTGCCTTTCTGCCTGTATCATTTGCAATCCAGCCACGGACCCTGATGTACCACATGAGCAACTTTGAGCCAAGTACCTTGTGATTTTACAATTCAAGCTAATTTTAATCCTTGAATGAGTTTCAATTGGTAATTCTAGAACCTTTAAATTAATGGCTAACTTGACTTTTTGAATGACATATAAATAGAGTGTAAATAAAGGGTAATAGGCAGCATCAGCAAAATTGTGATTGGTGTTGCCTGCATGTAGTGCATTTATTAGGAGACTGATGTTGCTAACTCAATTCAGAAAATACATTCTGGGAAGAAAGCTCATATTGAATACTGGGCTGACAGTTTGTCTGAACTCTATGAATGGCTTAGTGCGATATTCAGGCTTAATCATGTAGATAGATTAAAGATTTACATTTTTGTGACTTTTATTTCAATTGTTTTGTGATATGAATTTAAAGTGACAGCCAGAATCAAACTTTCAATCTGCTTTGTGGTAGTCTCCCAAAATATTCATTGCGCTGCTGGCTTTTCTTCCTGCATCTATTATGATCTGGTTCTGCACCATGAAATACCATACAGGCAACTGGAAACAAAATTGCTTGTAAATGTGCACTTCTTGCTAATTTTATTTATGTAAATATGAACTTTGATTGTTATTTCTTATAAAAGTTTGATGTTTTGAATGACTTGTAAATAATGTGTAAATGATGGGCAATATGTGGCAAAATTGCCATTAGTTTTACCTGAATATTACCTTTATCAGCTGACAGATGTTGGTTACTTCACAGAAAAATAGCATTTTGCGAGGAACACTTCTTTCACATCTTGGGCAGAGAGTTTTATAGAACTCTATGAATGACTCATTGCTCCATTTATGCTGAGTCATTTGAACAAATATGAGGTTTTTTCTTTGACTTCAGTTAATTGTTGATTCACTGGTGATGTAGGAAAACTGACGAGCCAGCCAGGAGTCGAACCTAGAATCTTCTGAACCATAGTCAGACGCATTATCCATTGCTCCACTGGCCCTCCTACACTTATTAATTGTGAGCCATTTCTGGAACCAGTTTTGCCACCAGTGAAAGTGGGAGCATGGTCTTGGTCTTGGTCTTGATTGAATATCTTGTATTTTTATGCAAGCCTGAGTTTCGATTGGTAATTCTATGACCTTGAAATTAATGGTTCACTGAATGTTTTGATCTAATATTATTTGCACATTATGAGTAATACCTCAACAAACTTGTGACTGGTGTTGCCTTATATTGAGTACATTTATCTACTAAGACGTCGGTTCTTTTGCGCTAAAAATCAATGCTGGAAAAATCCTCATTTCTGCTCCTGGGTGGAGCATTTCTCAAAAAAAATATATGAATGGCTCATTTTTATATTCCTGCTGACTCATGCGATCAGGTGGGAGTTTTTGGTTTTTGCCACGTTTTGTGTTGTTGACTTTTGATTTGTCCAAGATCAGTTTAAGACAAGAAGACAGCCAGAATCAAACTGGAAATCTTGTAATCAATAGTCTGGTGCATTATTAATTGCTCCTCTTGCCTTTGTGCCTGTATCAGTCGCAATCTGGCTATGGACCCTGATGTACCATGAGCCACTGTGAGCCAAGTTCCTTGTGACTGTACATTTCAAGCTAATTTTAATCCTTGAATGAATTTCAATGGCTAATTCTAGGACCTTGAAATTAATGGTTAACTTGACTTTTTGAACGACATATAAATAGTTTGTATAAATAGGAATTTAGGCAAGACAGCTGAATCGGAGTGCCAGCAGCTTGCATCAGAACTAATGGAAGCTCTTCAATTGGGATTTGTGGCCTTAACCACCGAAATATGGACTGACAATCACAAGCACACCACATACTGCACCATCACTGCCCATTACATCACCGACAAGTGGGAACTCAAGAGTCGTGTCATGTGTACAGACAGTTAGCAGAAGAATGCCGTCAATGTCAAGGCTCACCTTCTGGAATCCTTTGCTAATTTTGGAATCACCCGTGACCTGCTGAGTAATGCCATCTTTACCACAGACATGTGGAGTAACATTATCAGTGCACTCAAGGATGATGAACGCTTGGATTGTACCGGCCATGTTCTTAACAGAGTGCTCGCCCAGTCTTTTGAGGAAAAGTACTGCCCGGAAGAAGTCTCAGCTCAAATGAGTGCATGTAAGGACTTGGTTTGTCATGTCAAGAAGTCAAGCCTCCAGAATCGTCTCCCAAGGGCTTTGCGACAAGCATGTGCCACAAGATGGAACTCTAACTACTATATGATAGAGTCCATCTTCTCCCAGTATGTGGATCTTGTCAAGCTCTTCTCAGAGAAGAAGCCTAAGGAGCTACAGAGTCACTGCCATTGACTAAGACCTCCTCAAGGAGCTGCTCACCTTCTTGGAGCCTTTCATGTCAGCAACCAAGGCGCGCGAGGGTCAGGATCAACCCAATCTCTATGAAGTGATGCCTTGGATGAAGTGCCTCAAGAATCGCTACCAGGTAAAGTGCTATTTACTTTAGAAGCATTGGCGTTTGGTGGATGGAAAACCGAGGGGGCGGAAAACATCCCTTGAAACGGATGAGATTAGTGACCCAATTTCAATCATTGTTCTCGGTCAACATGTTAGTTTCCCTTATAATGAAATGTTTAGGCGAATGAATAATAAATTCTATAAAATGTTTAATTCACATGCCTTAATAGGCAACTCTTCACGAAAAAACCACTGTGGATTTTCCGGATTAAATTTTGTCACATCCCAAGCAAGTCGTCAAACCTGTGCATAATGATTGTTTAATTGAAAAAGATTGAAATGCGCTCTTTTTTGCATTCAACTGGTGCGTTTGATTTCTCATCTTAACGAAGACAATTAGCTACACCTGAGAGGGGAGAGTTCAAGTGTCTTTTACCAGGGAAATTGACTGAAAACAGATCAAGACTAATAAGCAGTTTAAAGACATGTTTATCGCCCTCCTTGTTCTCTGTCCACTGCCCGCCACTGTTTAGAAGATGATGAGAAATTCTAAAATGAGTTGTTACACATATAAACCACACAAATAGTAGCCTCGGGGCCCATGACCACCTTAATCCTCCTCTACCCACTTGGGCTAGCTATGAATTTCGCTAATGGGGTGAATGCTGTCGTTTCACAGAAATACTCTGCTGTCATCCACAAACAGCATCTGTCTAATTTCAATAATAATAATAATAATAATAATAAAAAAATAATAATCCATACGTCAGTATTATTGGTTCTGGATCACAAGAATATAATGCAGATCACCAACAACAATTTCAACTGTACGTTTGTGTAGATTCTACTTAAAGCTGAAATTTTATGCAAGTCTCTTCATTACATAAGGAAAAATCATTCTATTCAGGTATATTTTAAGTTCTTCCAGATCTAGAATCAAGAATATGTTCTGGATCACTTTCTAAATTGAATCAGCTCATCCTTGGACTACCACCTACCATCCTACCAAATTTTGTGCCAATCCTTACATAACTTTTTGAGTTATCCTGTTAACAAACAGACAAGCAGATAAACGATCGTCCACAGAACGATGACTTGCCGAAATTCCACCCAGCATGACAAAGTTACTAACCAAAGTGTGTTTTTGACCTTTTGTGTGACCTTGACCTTGACTTTTGACATAGAAACTTGGAAAAAGCATAGGTCTCTAGCGAGTAACCTATGCTAACATATCTCCATGTTTTGTTAAGATTGGTGCAACATAAATGGCGAAAGCGTACACAACTAACAAACTGACGAACAGACATCTAACGCAACCGACTGATATACCTTCAAAAATTTTGGCAAGTAACAAACAGATGAAAACGGAGAAAACCTATCCTCCTTGGTGGAGATCATGATATTAACCCCATAAAACCAACAGATCTAGAGTGGGCTCAAAAATTTCTGGCACCCCTGACTGGCAGTTCACAAACAACACAAAAAAAAAATTATAAACAATATAATTATTGAGAAACGGAATATACCAACTTGTGTGAAATACTTTATTAATTTTTCGATGGAGACAACCAAAATCATAACAATAATTTAATACAAAATAAATTTAAACAAAATCAAGGTTTCATAATAATTGGCACCCTTTATTTAGTGCGTAGTGCAACCAGTTCTGGCAAGGATAACATAATGCAGTCTTTTTTTGTCATTTTTGACAAGGTTAAGGCACACATCTTGGAGGGTTTTGGACCATTCCTCTCAGCAGATCCTTTACATTCTTGGGTTTGCATTTATCAACTGCCCTCTTCAACTCAGCCCACAGGTTTTCAATTGGATTGAGGTCTGGCGACTGAGATGGCCATTGTAGAAGGTTGATTTTGTTCTCACAGAACCATTTCTGTGTGGATCTTAAGGTATGCTTTGGGTAATTGTCTTTTTGGAAAGTCCACCAACGGCCAAGTCCCAGCCTTCTGGTGGAGGCAACCAGATTATCAGCAAAAATATTCGGATACTTGGTGGAAATTATTATACCATTAATTTAAAGCCGTGCCCCTGGACCTCTTGAATTAAAAAAGCTCCAAAATATGACTGACCCACCATCACATTTCACCATTGATATGAGGTACTTCTCTTTTATGCGTCTCTATTTCAACACCAAACACGCCAATGCTGCATCTGACAGAAATGTGCAATGTTCTCATCTGACCAAAGCTCCTTGTTCCAGTCATAATTTAAATGATGTTTGGGAAACTCCAAGCGCTTTCTTCTGAGTCTTCTGGTCAGAGAGGGCTTTCTTCCGGCAACCTTCCAAAGAGCCGGTGGTTGAGGAGGAGGTGCCTGATGGTGCTTTTTGAAACCTGGTGACCTCAAGATGCCACCAAGGCCAACAATTCCTTCACAGTGATTATTGGGGATTTTGTTACTTCTCTCACCATCCTTATCGTGAGGGGTAAAATCCAGTTGCATCCTCAAAGACAATTCCATATCTTTGGAATTTTTTAATAATTCCCCTGACAGTGCTCAGTGGCATATTTAATCGTTTGTGAATCTTCTTGTAGCCATCACCAGATTTGTGAAGGTCTATGACCATCTGCTTCTTTTGAACTGAAGGTTGTTTTGTTTTCTTCATGATGTTGGATGACAAAAGGATATGGCATGTGTCTTACCTCATTTTTATACCATAGGGAAACAGGCAGTGATGTAGTGGCTCAATTTAGTTCCTTGACGCTTAGATAAAACTTAACTAAGTGGAATTCCTGGTTTGAGTTTGGTAGATGTTATTTACAGTAATCTTTAAGGGAGCCATCAATTGTAAAACCTTGAGTTGAGGAAATTGATTTTTAATTAAATCAGTAAATAATTTTGGCTTGTTCCATTGGGACATTAATATTGTACAGTATTTTTCACATGTTTTTATTTAGAGTTTATCCATAAATATATTTTTCGAATTTTTCTAAGTACAGTTTATGCATTGCCTACCTGGGGTGCCAGTAATTTTGGAGCCCACTGTGTATATGGGTTTTTCCAATGTAGCTCCGTTACTGAAACCTGAGGAACTTCGCACCCATTATGAATCCTGGAGATCTCAAAGTCTCCAGAGATCCCAAATATGTCTGGTTGAATTATAGGGGTATTTTTATAAAACAACGCATAAGATCTCGATATTATCTATTTGACTTAAATGCTGTGGCCATAAAAAACATGGTGTCCTAGGTTTGAACATTACACTTAATATAACTGCAATGTAGCTTCAGTGAAGCGCTGCAACCAGCAGATACAGAGTATGTATGTGACATTGACCTACTATAGGAGAAAATGCGTTTTCTAATTTTAAATCTATAAGGGAAAATTCAAGCAAACATCAGAGTTTAACGGGGTAATTTAATAGATTTGGTCAAAATTTTGCCTACATTTTCCCAGACAGATTTCATATCCAGCTCTCATCTAGGCCAGAAACTGTTCGGCTAACTAGCCAACTTTTAGACCAATCTAGTTAATTAATATTGTGCATGTCTGGACATTCAAAATTGTTTAGGTAATACTAGATATGGCATTTCAAATTACTAAAATTATTTTGACACAATATATGGATTTCAATGTTTCTTTGACATTCACAGTTGTTTTTGTGATATATAAATGTGCAATAAATTAATTAAACTTTCGGGCTGAAAGTAGTCTACATTCAGCCGGGCATATTCTGGCAAGAACTACGACATAGACGCTACGTTGAAATCGGATGAAATGCTCTTTGGGCATTGTTATACTTCTCTAGGCTATATTTAGTTTGAAACAGAGGGACCAGAGCTTTATTTTGGCTCTGATACGGATGGCAGATTCCAATTTGTACCCTCTCCTCCAACCTCCTCGCTTAAGTGCATTTATTACAAATAGGCTACCATTGTCATTAAAGAATGGTCATCAAAGAGGGAGAAAACGGAACATGCTGACATAAATGGGGATTTAGCACGGAACTTTACTCAGATATTAACCCATTACTCTCATAATCAAACAACTGCGGAATAATTATTTTAGTCGCGTACGTTTGTAAGCGCGTTTGCGCTGTCAGACTTTCCAGCATTATGTTGAAAGTGCTGTGTTAAAGTATGGCATTTAAAAAACTTGAATTTAGGCGCATCATTACAAAGAGTCCTTCCTCAAGTTCTCATCCTCATATAACACAAGCCAGCTGTAAACACTAATCGATTTGTCATTTTTATTTTTACCAAATTTTGCAGTTTTACCCCATAAACTACCGGCAGGGGCTCTGATGCGTTGTAAGCCATGTCTTGCGCACTTTGATATAACCTACTCATGGTAGGTCTAATGTATTCTCGCTGCCTTACTTTCTGTCAAAA
This sequence comes from Gymnothorax javanicus, assembly GCA_029692085.1. Lineage (NCBI taxonomy): Eukaryota > Metazoa > Chordata > Actinopteri > Anguilliformes > Muraenidae > Gymnothorax > Gymnothorax javanicus. Next base: position 108,724,600 of record CM056200.1, read on the forward strand.
ATGTAGTCTTAATTACCTCGACAACTCAACGTTCATGATACTGCTTTGTCAATATGATAAGCGAATACTTTAGAACAGCAGTGGTGAATTTATTTTCATAAGCCGACAGAGTACATTCTCTTCCCGTCCCCCGCTAGTTGAGCCTATTCTGCGCGCACTTACATAACGCAAACCATTTTAAAGGCGATCGGCTTGAGTGCACTATTGCGAGCACATGTATGGTAGGAAAAATAAAATTGGGTTCTTCGCATTATATCTAGAGATTGACGTCCTCCATCGCGTGGCAAGAATATGCAACTATCCACGCCCAGTTTAACGCAGTAACGTCTGATCTCTGCCAGTCAGCGCTACACTGGAGAACTGTTCCACTAATAGCACGAGGATCAGCGACTAACATCAGCAAGCTCCAGGCATCTCTTCCCAGCGAATGGGAACACTTGGGACGCATTTCCCCTTGTAATCATGGTACAACAGGATCATTCATTCGAATAGTGTAAGTAATCAAGTGTCTTTCGATGTTTTCACTTGCTGTCAAATTGTTGTCGCACGGTCAACTGATTTTGCCCGACACGAGTGCGTAGGCTATGTGAAAATGCAGAGGCAGACAAGACGCCCCGTGTATACAGCCATGTTGTGCTGTTCGCCGGAATACTTAATGTATGAATAAATGAGATTGAACGGGGGCAGTAATGTATTTATTTGGGGAAAGCATCAACGGTTGATTTGATTTATGTCACAGTTTATACGACAATCCGTTAATCTGACGGGCGATTTTCTGTTATAAACATCCAATGCAGATCTGATTAGACTGTTCTTGTACAAACCTGAAGCATCTCCTTAAAGGGGACGCGTGGAGTTTTCTTGCGTCAGCACCACGACGCGGGAGTTGCGAAGCCTATTGCTACAAAAATGAACAAACTTCAGCTAAATGAGTGCTGCCTTTTATCATATGGTCCATTTTCTCCTAGAATTCTGGCATGGAACGTTATAATTATGCTCAAAAGATAGGAAAACGACTCACTTGTGATTTTAATTCATATTAAACATTCACATTTAAATTGCAGCTTCTACTACTGTAAATGGTTGCTTATAGCCTATTTTCAGTAGACTGCATGATACAGTAGGCTAAGACTGACAACCATTTCGATGAACGATGAATTTAACAAAACTGCTCCATGTGTTTCAGTCATTTCGTTTAATGAAACAGTTCCTTCCCGTAATTTACGCTCTGCAAGAACTGAATATAAAACGGGGAAAGTATAACGGTGAAACATTATTCAGAAAGAAAAATACATAGGCTATAATAAATTCGAGATACAGAGGGCAGAGCTCGTTGAGCAGAAAGTCCGTAATTAAGTGCACTTTGATCTGTTCCAAATATCAGTTGAAGCCATTAACAACACATTCTGTACCTAGGGCTTAACCTAGAAACTGACCGATGTTATTGTGCATTCAATGGTTAAAATGGAGACCTTTTTCAGCGATGGGATTACGCAGATTGACGTTTTATGATTTCCCTAAAACCTACTTGTACTTCCGATTAGCGTTTCTGCTTTGCGTAATTTCAGTTAGACCTCGCTCGTTATTCCGAATGATTACTTGGCAAAAAAAAAAAAAAAAATCGTTTTAAGGATAAAGTACATGTTTACTTGTACTGGGATGAGTGCTTTCTTGAATTGTACTGACGGATTAAACAGCTTGTTTTAAATTATGAAATACTGGATACTGAAAAGGCTCAAACATGTCAACCTCCAAGCAGGCGGCAGTGCTTTCTGACGGGTTCTTCTTAATAGCTGTTAAGAGCAACTAGCCGAGTTAGTAGGGCCCATTTGATGATCTCATTTGTGTAAACGATATTATCAGTATGTTTTCCTCCTGAGCGCCAGAATTTTGACACTCCCGGTTTTAGCCCCAGCAGTCTTCCGTGGCTGATTTGAGTGTTAGCCAGGGTGTAGAGGCAGACTATGTGTTGGACAGCTCCGTGGTTCTGAACTGCCTCGGTGTTCCTGGACAATGTGTTAAAATGGAGAAGAATGCGCATGCAGATATGCGGTCCTAAGTTTATTCAATATTGCGATCTCAAAAGCTCTAAATAATGACTTGGTCTGTATTTTAAACTATTTCGGAAACTTTTAGAAAAGACGTTGGCTTAGCAGTTCGGAAATGAGGATATTCAACACCACTGAGATTTAAATCTCTCTATTTGAATTAATGATTTTTTTTAGCCACAGTCTTCAACCATATAGGTTACATTTTTTTGTGTAAAGCTTAATAATTCAAGGCAATCTTGTCATTCGAAGTTATCATCAAGTGTTTTATAGCCACTGATGGAATAATCATGGACTGGTGACAAATTACTGGAAAGACATAAACAGTCTTAGCGAGGTATCAGGCCTCCACACGCTGCCAGATCAGCTTCAGCAGACCTTGTGATAGAGTGTACAAGAGTAAAACCTTATTGGAGGGATGAAGTACCTTCTTTCTTGGTAATATTCCCTCAATTGGTGTTTTGATAATGCTGACGGTGAGCACTGTTTAACATCTCAAAATTATCAGAATCTCTCATGTGAGTTTAAATGATCTGAGGTCTGGTGACTGTAAGGGTGGTGGCATATGCTTAGGATTAATTTCATGCTCATAAAACCATTCAGTGATTCCATCTGCCCTGTGGGGCTTGGGCCATAGTCATCCTGCAAGAGACCAGTCCCATCATGGTAGGATTTCTTCATCATGGGATATAGAAGTTATCACAAAGATTAACTTCGCATTGATTTGCAGCAACCCCTCTCCTTTTAAACAGTGCGGCGAGTGGACCCAAACTATGCCAGGAAAATGAACAGAAGCGTCCACATTTTTTAATGTTTGTCCACACATGCAGGTTTCTCCTTTAATTTTTCACCCATCTGTATATGCTTAAGTATTCGGACTTAGACGCTATTTTCAACATTTTTGCTCTATACGCCTCCACTATGGATTTGGAATGTAAACAATCAGAACGTGCTTAAAAGTAGACTTTCAGCTTTATATGTTGCCAGAAATTGCATAAATTTATAAATCACAACCATTTTTACACTTAGCTCCTCCCTCTGCAATTCTAGAGTCCCCAAAATGCTTGAGGAAACAAACATAATCGTAAATTGAATTGTATTTTTATTGTTTGGATGCAAGCACTTTGGAGTCAAGACCATTTGCAGTCTGGATCCATAGACTACCAGATGCTGGGTTCCTTCCCTCCTGGGTGAGGCTCTATCAGTCCTTCACTGAGGCAGGCTGTCCTCAATTGTTGCTCTTTCTAATGGTGCTTAGCCACCGGTTTTGCCCACAGGGAGTGAAATTGCTGCTACATTGGATTCAGGTCATGTCATTGACTTGGCCATTTGTAGTCTCATTTACAAAAATGTTGGGACGCTGTCAGATAAAAAGGAAAATAGCGATTTGTAAATCATCCTTGACCTGTAATAAATTGAAGACTTATAATGGCTTGCGTCCCTGGCAGTGACAGCTCTGCACAGACAATATGTTTTATGTTTTTCCCATGCACTTCAATGTTTTTTTTTTTTGGAAATAAACACATTCATATTTTATTCCTGCAACATTTGCGAGAAAAGTGAGGGCAGGTGGTGTGTTTACCACTCTGTTACGTCACCTTTTGCTTTGAATGCTGTCTAAGTAAGTATTTTGGCAACTGAAGACACCAATTCCTTGAGGGATTGTTCCTTCTTTGATATATGTCTTCAGCTGCACCGATATCTGCGTTCTTCACTGCAGCATCATATGTTACATAAAGCACTGATTATTTTCAATGGGAAGCATGTTTGGACAGCTGGAGGACCTGTCTAGCAGCCACACTCTCTGATTAGGAACTGATACTGCTGTGCCACGTGCTGTAGGTGGCTTGCCATTGTGTTGCTGCAATAAGCACTGAAAAGATGTCATTTAGTAAACAGCATATGTTGCTTCAAAATTCATATGAAGACCACAATGGAAAAATGATCAGAGTCACATTTTCATGTTGTGAAGAAATGAAGAATTAAAAATTCAAAAAGATCTTAGAAACAAAGCACTGAAAAAAATATGCAAAAAATATAAAATATATAAAATATTATAATAATATACAATATTATTATATATTATTATAAATATTATAATAATATATAATATGTAAAATATACAAAATGCAAAATTTGGACTCTGATCATTTTTCCTTTGTGGTCTTTATATATGTCCTTTGGTATCAATGTTAATGGTAGTCAAGTTAGCAATGTCATGGGCACGTACACGCCTCCTTAACATGACTTGGGCTTTTGAGCCTTAGTTAGCAACCATGAGGATCCTTTTCTTCTTTGGCTCTGAGAACGAAATGTCCGTTATTACCACAGACAATTTAAAATGCTGATTGGTTAGTCAACAGAATGTTTCCACTGTGCATTGGTCCATTTCAGATGATCGCAAGCCCAGCATTTTGAGACATTGTTGACATATGGCTTCCCACATGCTTAATAGTCTTCACTTGCATTTGTGGATGCAGTGATGAATGGTGTTTATTTGCAAAGGTTTTCCAAAGTAGTCATCTGAAAGTTCTAAGATCAGAGGTGCTCAGAACAGATGTTGAACCCCATCCTTAATGCAAAGATTTGTCCATGTTCCTTGAATCATTAATAATATTTTTTATTGTAGAGGGCATTATTGTTTTCATATTTTTTTTTCTGGTTGTTTGATTATTTAGTCATGCAGTTTTTCAGAAAGCATGTAAACTTGTTGCTTTATATCCAGGTGTGATAGCATCACCTGTTCAATACCTGTACAACTGCTTTTTTGCATTGGAACGATTTCTGGTCAAATGTTGCCACTCCGCCAACTTTAATTAATGTGTTTCATGTGTCAAATTCAGAATGACTATTGAAAAAAGTAAGGTCAATAGGGTTCAATACATTCAATTTAATACAGTTGGAAGATAATTTGCAAGTCACTGCTCTCTGTATGTACTTGCATTTTTCATACCGTCCAAACATTTTCAGAAATGGGGTTGTACAACATTCCTCTACTTTGTGTTACAAAAGTCTTTGATTTGTTTCTCAGTCGGCATTGGATTATTGTCCACCTGTACTGTTACACGTCATTCAATGAGTTTTGAAGCATCTGACTTGGTCTCTCCGGATAATAGGGTCCTATATATTTCACAATTCATCCTGCTGCATTTGTCATGAGTCATGTCATCAGCTAAAATAAGGGAACAAGTTGCACTGGCAGCCATAGATGCCAGCAGATGAACATGCTTCAGAGCATATGCAGTTTCTTCGCCTGTGCTGGCTTCCTTAGATCCTTTTTTTGGCAAACTTCCTGATTTTCTGGTGTATCATGTGGATTAATGAGAAGTAATTTGCTTCTGCGTGAAAATAAACTGCCGGCATTGTCTGCCACTGTAAGCCCTATCCCTTTTACATTTTCATTATTTTACTTGGCTACAGGACTAATACATATTTTTAGGTTTTTACGTGACTCTTGAGCATTTTGCAAATGTGTCATGATTTATAAATCCTGAGGGATGGAGATGGCCTTCCTTGAGGTGGAATGAGTAGAGCTACAAATCCTTAGCCTACTTATACACCATAACATAGTCCCGCAGAATAAAGGTAAGAGTACTGAAACTGTAATGCTGAAAGTGTACCCTCCATGCAAGCATTTGATTGTTTCATTTCAAATCCACAGCGCTGGCATACAGGGCCAAAATTATGAAAATTGGGTCTTGGCAAAATACAACCCCAATTCCGAAATAGTTGAGATGAAGTGTAAATTGTGAATAAAATCAAAATGCAATGACTTTCAGATCACAGGAGCCAATATGTTATTTACAATAGAACATAGATAACATTTCAAATGTTGAAACTGAGATATTTTTCATTTTTATCCACAAAATGAGCTTATTTCAAATTTTATGGCTGCAACAGGTCTCAAAAAAGTTGGGACACAGGCAAAAAAGGGCTGAAAAAGCAATCAATATATAAGAAAATCAGCTGAAAGAACATTTAGCAAGTAATGAAGTTAACTGGCATCAGGTGTGTAACATGATTGACTATAAAAGTGATGTCTTAGAGAGGCTGAGTCTCTCAGAAGTAAAGATGACCAGAGGCTCTCCAACCTGTGGAGGCTTGTGTAAAAAAATTGAGAAATACTTTAAAAACAATGTTCCTCAACGTCAAATTGTAAAGGCTTTGAAGGTCTCATCAGCGACAGTGCATAACATCAACAAAAGATTCAGAGAAACTGGAAAAATCTCTGTGCATAAGGGACAAGGCCGAAGACCTTTACTGGATGCCTGTGATCTTCGGACCCTCAGACGCCACTGCATCACTCACCGGCATGATTCTGTCATTGACATTACTAAATGGGCCCAGGAACACTTCAAGAAACCACTGTCTGTAAACACAGTCTGCCGTGCCATCCACAGATGCCATCTAAAACTCTATCATGCAAAAAGGAGGCCATTGTTGAGCATGATCCAGAAGTGCCGCCGTGGCAAAGTGGCAAAGTGGCAAAGTGTCCTGTGGTCAGATGAGTCCAAATTTGACATTCTTGTTGGAAATCATGGGCGTTGTGTCCTCTGGGCGAAAGATGAGAAAGACCACCCCTCCTGTTATCAGCGTTCAGTTCAAAAGCCAGCATCTCTGATGGTATGGGGATGCATTAGTGCATATGGTGTAGGACACTTGCATGTTTTAAAAAGCACCATGAATGCTGAAAGGTATATAAAGGTTTTAGAGCAACATATGCTCCCCTTCAGACGACATCTATTCCAGGGAAGGCCTTGTGTATTTCAGCAGGACAATGCAAAACCACATACTGCAGCTATTACAGCAGCATGGCTTCGTAGTAGAGGAGTCCCTGTGCTGAACTGGACTGCCTGCAGTCCTGATCTTTCACTGATTGAGAACATTTGGCGCATAATTAAACCAAAAGTCCGTCAAAGGAGACCCAAAACTCTCCAGCAGCTGGAAGCCTGTATTAAACAAGAGTGGGATCAAATTCCAATGGCTAAACTTAAGAAACTTGTCTCCTCAATGCCCAGACGCCTCCACTCTGTGTTAAAAAGAAGAGGGGATGCTACACCATGGTAAACAGGCCCCTGTCCCAACTTTTTTGAGACCCGTTGCAGCCATCAAATTTGAAATGAGCTCATGTTGTGGATAAAATTGTAAAATTTCTCAGTTTCAACATTTGCGATGTAATCTCTGTTCTATTGTGAATAAAATACTGGCTGGTGTGATTTGAAAGTCATTGCGTTTTAATTTTATTCACAATTTACACTTTGTCTCAACTATTTCGGATTGGGGTTGTACTTACAAACCTGACTGTACAGTGCCACTGTCCATATACTTACGACCTGCACTGTTAATTTTTTTAAAAATTTGATGTAAATTAAGGAAGCACATTTTGCAACTAGAGGTTTGATCATGAATGCCTCTTGGGGTGAATCAAACTCATATTTGCACCAGAAATGGGAATATTGACCCAACTGACTGTGCCACATGACCTCCCATTTCATTGTATTTAATGATGCAATAAAGCAAAAATCACAGAGCATTTTAGATTAACAGATTTTATCATCTATTCATTACCTAACCTGATTAATCCTGGTTAGGGTCTTAGTGGAGCCAGAGCCTTCACAGGTTGAGAGACAAGCTGGAACAGAGCCTGCACAAAAACACTGTATGAATCAAGTAAGAATTACAACACTTTTTATTCATAGAGAATTTTTGTCGTTCACAATAGTTGCTGTCTATGGTCTTCTGGGCCTTGTTGTGTTCCTGTGCTCACAAGTGTTTTCATAGATTGTAAATGCTGCCTGATAATTGTCATGTGTGAACTGAATTATGTGCGCATGTTTGTATTCAATGTATGGCATTGGGTAATCACACTGAGATGTCCTTTCTACAGAATCGAGATGGGGTCAAGTCCTCAAAAACGTCCTCATAATCCAATAAAATGGCGAATTCATTTTCAGGAGCAAGCAATGCAAATGTGTTAATTTTCTCTTCTGTCATTGTGGACCTCAGATGACTTATAACACGATAGAGCACGGACAATGTCCTCTCCCATGAGCTTTTTGGAATTGGCTACATAAAATACGTCCTCAGACATATGCCAACAGTTGGAAACGCATCCTGTAGACCTCGCTTTCTCAGTCCCCTGCACATGTCCAGCATAGTTTCCTCAGCTTTTACAACACAGCTGAACTGAGAAAAGTCTTTGGCAAAACCTGCCCCAAGATCCCGGGCACATACCTTTCTCAGGTGTTCTGCTGCCCAGAGTTCATGTATGCTCATTGAATTAGTTTTTGTACGGAAACGAAACCTGTCCTCTGCGTGTTTTTGTGCTGCCTTGTGCTGACACAGTTATTGACATGGAGAGTCACAAATTACATTGTGTGTATCAATCCTCACGGTATCACGGTCAGAGCGTCTGGTTTCTGGGTTTGCCAACTCAGCAAAAAGAGCTTGAACTCCTGAGTACTGGTCCTGTAAACATCAGTAGCTGATAGAATTTTAGCCTCAGCTTCACAGATTTCAAAAGTTCTCTCTGACTTTGGTTCTGCATGCTCTGAGCGAGCGGTTCATCAGAGGACTTGTGCTAGCATAAATTTGGACCTGCCGCGGAGCCTCACTCATAGCATTAATTTGGTTTAGCGTCGCATACCACATTACAGTCATAAGCTTAGTTTCAATGGTGTGCATTTCTGCACTTAGTTGATTGGCCTCATACTGTGTTACCACTACCAGCAGGGATTTCTGTCAATGCTTCCTGAACAGCATTGTGGCTACATGTCAGAGCTTTTGTGGCATCGGCTCTTGCGGACCACCTACTGTTTGATAGGCTTTTAGGGGTTAGCACTTGAGCTTACGTGTTGCGATTTGACTTGAGAACTCCCCACCTCTGTGTGGCGGCTGAGAGGAAGTTGAATAAATGTTGAATGAAAACGACATACAGAACGGCTTTTGTGCAGCATTCCACAGCACAAGTTCCTGCTAAATTAACCCTTAGAGCGCTGAAATAGATTTTTTTAAAATAAAGATTTAATTATCTTGCGCTGTTGAAAACCTATCATGTGGCGACTTGTTTAAAAGAGCTCCCCTGCGGGATAGATTTTCAAAAGCTTTGATTTTGCTATCTTGCATCATTGAGCAAGGATAGCTGCATTTAGCACTCTAAGGGTTAAGAGAATGGGCAACGCATAGTATGAAGTCAGCAAGGAGATCTTCTGTTTGTATTCTAGCCTAAAGTCAAGAGTACTGACCAGCCATGTCACTGGCATTGTCGAAACTCTGGCCCAGGCTGTCAAGCAAATTAATGCTACGTTTTTTCAAAGCTGATTTGACAGCAGTTTCCAAAATGTTCTACACTGTGGCTATTCAGTGATATGAATTTAAAAACCTTTTGACTGGCTCGCCTCTTTTTTGCTGGACAAAACAAATTACCCGGGTGAGTCGGTCAATATGCAAGACATTTGGTGGTGAAATGACAATGATTGAATAATATTTGTTGTCTGTAATTTTCCAGATGATTACATCCAGAATTTTTTGGCCATCATTCCATTAAACTCTTTGCAAACTCTTGACGACTGGCAATAAGTGTGTCCTCTCCATTTATTTCCATGTTAAGCTGAAATTCTCCGACAATAATGAATTAAAGTGACTGATTAATTCTAGACATCCTAAAACATTTCCACTGTGGGGTGATCTGATCAGCTCATCACTGCTGTGGACAGGCAATCCTTTCGACAAAAGAAAATGAACAGTCGCCTCGATACGTTTCATTATGTTTTGCCAATAAACCCTTCCTGTATCTGGGTTGCTGCACTAAGTGTGAATCAATTCAAGCATTTTTATTTCCCAGGGACGGCTGGGAAGAACTGCTTTTCCACTCACTGAATCAGATGATAGATGCACTTTCTCTCTTGGAAAATAATTTGCAGCAATCGCAAAAGAGTGAGCCACAAGATGGTCAATACACTAGCCATATTCTGACCACTATCTCCCAGTTTATTTATTTTCTGAAGAAGTAATGACTCATTAAACTGCGATTGACTTCCTCAGACTTTGCTGTGATGAAGTATTTGCCCCCTTCCCAATTTCATCTATTTTTGCATATTTGTCACACTTAAATGTTTCAGGTCATCAAACTAATTTTGTTATTAGACAAAGACAACCCCAGCAAACAAAAATACATTTTAAATAATTATTTCATTTATTGAAGGAAAAAAAGCTGTCTAAATTTACTTGACCTAATGTAAAAAAGTAATTGCCCCATCACTTATTATATCAACCAATTAAACCAATCTTATTGATAATTGGATTCAATTTCTGCTGACAAACCCAGGCATGATTGCTGCCAACTATATTGAATCTAAACCCCACTTAAATAGAACCTGTCTGACAAGATTAAGAAGGAAAAGAGCAGTGAATGATGTTGCCATCTAAAGAAATTCAAGAACTTGTGAAACAAAGTTGTTGACATCTATCAGTGTGGAAAGGGTTACAAAGCCATTTATAAGGCCCTGTAACTCCAGAAAACCACAGTGAGAGCCATTATCTATAAATGGAGAAAACCTGGAACAGTTTTCCTCCAACAAAAGAGCCCAGACTAGCATCTAAAGAACTGCAGGCCTCACTGGCCTCAGTTAAGGTCAGTGTTCAACTATTCCACGACAAGAAAGAGACTGGACAAAAAAGGCATCCGTGGGAGTACTGCAGGACAAAAAGCACTGAGGGCCAAAATAACACAGAATAAATGACATAACAGGCTCATCCAACATTTGCCAAAAAACATCTTGATCGCCCCCTAGACTTACGGGATAATTCTGTGCACTGATGGCTCAAAAGTGGAACTTGGAAGACATGGATCCCCTTACATCCGCCATCAGGGTGAATGTGAGGCGTAAATGTAAAGCGCTTTGGGGTCATGTCATGTGACTAGAAGTGCTATATAAATGCAGTCCATTTACCATTTTCCCATTTTACATCTGGCATAAAGCTAACACAGCATCCCACAATAAGAACGTCATACCAACAGTCAAACTCGTAAGTGGTAGTTTGACAGTCTGGGGCTGCTTTGCTGCTTCAGGACTTGAGAAACTTGCCATAATAGAAACAGCCATGAATTTTGCTATGAAAGGAGAATGCCATGGCATCAGTTTGTGATCCAAAACTCTCACACACAGTTGGGTTATGCAGCAGGACAGTGATACAAAGTTCACTAGCAAGTTCACCTCTAAATGGCTCAAAAGAAACAAAAATGAAAGTTTTGGATTAGCCGTGTCAAAGTCTTTACTTGAATTTGATTGGGATGCTGTGGCCTGACCTTAAACAGGCTGCTCATGCTCGAAAAGCCTCCAGTGTGGCTGAAATAAAACAATTCTGAAAAAAGTCGGCCAGTATTCCTTCACAGCAATGTAAGGGACTCATATCCAGTTATCACAAAGGTTGATTGCAATTGTTGCTATCAAGGGCAGCATAATCAGTTATTAGATTTTGGGGGGCAATTGTTTTTTCAGATGAGTTATGTAGGTTTTGAATAACTCTTTGCCGTCAATAAATGAAATGATAATTTAAAAGCTGCATTTTGAGTTTACTTATTTGGTGTTTGTCTTATGTTGAAATTATTTGGATGATCTGAAACATGTAAATATGATAAATGAGAAATAACAGAAGAAAATGGGAAGTGGTAAGTAATTTTTCATAGCTTTTATTTCCTTACTGATTGTGGAAAAATCCCCAGTTTTGTGTGAAGGTTTATTGATTGCAAGGTTGATACAGATTTTGCAATCAATTTTGCCCCACGGTGCAGGATCAGTTTTGATTACCTTCTCTGTGTCAGCAGCAGATTTGGCAGACTCGGAAGGCCTTCTCGATGGCTGATGCTAAGCCGATATCTGCTGTTTGCTCACAAGCGTCTGAAACACTCAGGTTAACATAGACTGGGACGGCGGAATTCTATGAAAGGACTTGGGTCCCATCCAGCGGCAGCGTTAGACCTGGGCTAATATCCCTCCTTTTATTAACAATTAGTCCTGGCTAATTCTAGATGGTTTTCCTTTATTAACACGTTTTCTATTTCAAGAATAATCAAGTGGCAATTGAAGACACGGCTTCTCTCCCCCATGCGATCTAAAATGACAAAATAATGGGCTGCATTCAGTACAGAAAAATAATTTGTTGTGTTCCAGGGTCCTGGGCCTTTGGCCAGGACATATTTATGGTTTTAACAGTTTCTTGTCTCAGGATTTCCCATTTCATAGTTCATGTTCATTCATGTTTTTATTTTCCAGGTTTTCTGTTTTGCCAGGTCTGCCCAGCCACTCCACCGCTTGTCTGCGTTCCGCCCCGTATCTTCGTGTTTGCACACTTCAGAGCTCTGGTTGGCTTTTGGTATTTCCCCCTTCCTTCTGTGCTGTGCTGGATTCAGGGCTGTACCCCTCCCAATCCACGAGGTACTGGAGGCCCAAGATGGCAGCAGAGGTCCGGGAGTTTGTCACAGCCTGCTCAGTCTGTTCCCGCGCCAAGTCCTCCCATGCACCTCCCTCTGGTCTGCTCCAACCTCTGCCCATTCCTCACCGTCCCTGGTCCCACATCGCTCTGGATTTCGTCACTGGCCTGCCCGTATCCCATGGTAACACCACTGTCTTGACCATTGTCGACCGGTTTTCAAAGTCTGTCCACTTCGTGCCTCTTCCCAAGCTCCCCACTGCCAAGTCCACAGCTGACCTACTCATCCAGCATGTTGTCCGTCCCCACGGCATCCCTGTGGATGTAGTGTCAGATCGTGGTCCCCAATTCACCTCCAACTTCTGGAAGGCATTCTGCACATCCCTTGGTACATCCTTCAGCCTCAGCTCCGGTTACCTCCCACAGACGAATGGACAGACTGAGCGGGCCAACCAGACCCTGGAGACGGTCCTCCGCTGTGTGTGGTCGACCAACCCAACATCCTGGTCATCCATGCTGCCTTGGGTCGAGTACGCGGTCAACTCCCACGCTGCCTCTGCCTCCGGCCTCTCCCCCTTTGAGTGCTGCATGGGCTACCAGCCTCCATTGTTCCCCAGCCAGGAGGAGGAAGTCGGGGTGCCTTCGGCTGAGGCATTCATTCACGCTGTCGTCGCGTGTGGCTGTCTGCTCGCCGCGCCTTGGTCCGGGCGGGCAAGACCATGAAGACCGCGGCAGACAAGCGTCGGCGCCCTGCTCCTCGATACCGAGTTGGCCAGAAGGTCTGGTTGGCTGCACGGGATATTCCGCTCCGTGTGGAGAGTCGCAAGCTGGCCCCTCGCTTCCTGAGTCCTTATCCCATCTTGAGGATCATCAGCCCCACTGCTGTCCGGCTCAAGCTCCCGTCCACCATGCGACGGCTCCACCCAGTATTCCATGTCTCACGCCTGAGGCCTGTTAGTACCTCTCCCCTTCTGCCTCCGCCCGAGCCTCCGCCTCCTCCTCGGCTCATCGACGGAGGGGAGGCTTACACTGTCAAGGCGCTGCTGGACTGCCGGCGGAGGGGCCGGGGCCTCCGGTACCTCGTGGATTGGGAGGGGTACAGCCCTGAATCCAGCACAGCACAGAAGGAAGGGGGAAATACCAAAAGCCAACCAGAGCTCTGAAGTGTGCAAACATGAAGATACGGGGCGGAACGCAGACAAGCGGTGGAGTGGCTGGGCAGACCTGGCAAAACAGAAAACCTGGAAAATAAAAACATGAATGAACATGAACTATGAAATGGGAAATCCTGAGACAAGAAACTGTTAAAACCATAAATATGTCCTGGCCAAAGGCCCAGGACCCTGGAACACAACATAATTTAATTGTAATTAGGTCTTTGCGCCAGCACTCGGCGACGGCATTTCAGAACTCTTCAGCGAATGAAGGTAATTTTGGTGACCAGTACGTGGTTTCGTCCTTTTACATTTTCCAATCAGACAGCTGTCTATTTTTTACAGCGAGTTGCGTGACCGTGCTGCAAAAACAGGTGTACGTACTTATAGCCGAAATTACCTTAATTCGCTGAAGAGTTATGAAATGGCGTCGCCGAGTGCCGGTGCACAGACCTAATTATAATTAAATTCTTTTTCTGTACTGAATGTAGCCCATTATTTTGTCGCTTTTAGATCACATGGGGGAGAGAAGCCGTGTCTTCAATTGCCACTTGATTATTCTTGAATTGGAAAATGTGTTAATGAAGGAAAACCATCTAGAATTAGCCAGGACTAATTGTTGTCAATAAAGGGAGGGATATTAGCCCCGGAATTTTCGGGTCTAACACCGCCTCTGGTCTCATCTGCAGTCGGGGATAAATTTGCTGTATCACTGCTCCCCTCATCACTTTTTCTGGCAGGTGGGCCTCGTATTGGCGAGTGGGCCCAAGGCAGCTGCCTCGTTTGCCTGTGTATTAACCCGCTACAAGACCTGACTGAACATGGCCCTGATCCAGGTTAAGCGCCTCGCTACAGTGCACAGCAGGGAGCTCTACCTCGGCTTCAATCTCTCAAACTCAAGGCTATATGCTCGAGCTTCTGGGCCTCATATATAGTGTGTCATATATTATATGGGCATCATATGCTTATTGTTCCTCGATGTATCAGATCTGATACATTTTCACGCATGAAAATTTATAAGATGATGAGCTTTGTTCGCACTGGTTTGCAGAAACAGGAGGCATGAGTCAGCTTAACCAGGGAAAACCAGTGCTGGTACGTGCTCTGTGGTCCTTTAATTAGCTTCGCCATCAGTGTATCAGTTCTGGGCTCATCCAATATTCTTTTTAAAGCATTCTCCATTTCGTTTTTATGACTTCAGCATTACTTCTGTGCCTGCCAATGAGCAGGAAACAGGGGGGGTAGGGAATTGACTTTTAAATGGATTACTGTTCTAGATGTTTTCTTTTTATTTCTTTTTTTTCACAGCAGATCAATTACACCTTAAAACCTGGCACTTTTTGCTGCATATAAAGGAAATTTGAAGAAATGCAAAATGATTTGCTGCAATATTAAATGTGTTCTAAACAGCTGCTTAGTGCGCTTGTCACATATTTGAAAGGCTCCTTTACGTTAGCCTGGAATCCATCCATATCAAGCTTTGGTCGCTCCCAACGGTCACTTTCTTGTATGTCTGGCCTCAGTCGGTAGACCAGCGTTTGACTTTCAAATATTCGCACAAAATCCATGTGAGATCTGTGGGTCACAGTCGCAAGGGTGCCCCGCCCCTTTAGACAGACTTAAAAATAAATAAAATACCACAGTTCTGCATTCAACGGAAGTCCCGCCTCCCGGCTCGTGCTTATACGAGTATTCATCTGAGTGGCAGCAGAGTCTCTGGGCAATGAACGAGCCGGGAGGTGGGACTTCGTTGAATGCGCGAGCTTACTTGAAGCATAACTGTGGTATTTTATTATTTTTAGCGAAAAATAACTGCGTTTCTAGAGTTGCGAGGATACGAGTGGACAAAGCAGACTTGGATTATACTGGACGATGCGTTGGACGATGGTTTGAAAGTTTGTCAACAGGCGTTTTGTGGAGTTTTCCCATTGCTACTGGGTGACCCCATTTGCTTCCAGCAAAAAAGGAATTTGGATAATTTTTCAAAACTCTCCAGTGGCCATAAAGTTGCGCCAGGTGAAGCACAACTTTGTCCGTTCAAGACATCTAATGGTGAGTAATTGAAATACAAATTATAGTTTTTGGGTGGAGTATCACTTTAATCTAGCTGATGCAATCATGCCCTTCGAGCTATAGCTAATGCCAATTACAGTGAAATACGTTATGTAATTTGAGTATTTTTTAATTTAGCCTTTATTAAACCGGGGAATCCCACTGAAATAAACAAAATGCAGATATGTCCAAACATTATCCTGTTCAAAACCTAATAACCACTCCAAGAGCAAACGCAAACAAGCCACAATCTAATTTTTAAGCTCATGTCAAAAAACATTCACGAATGCCGTTGCTGGCCAGCTAACTCATATTCGATTGGTGGTTCTCGCCAAAAGGTCGCCCAATCAGCCAAGAGCAGAAAACATGAATATTCATATATTCACTTCATTAGTGACGTAAGGGCTAAACGCTGGCTATACGACTGAGGCCAGACTGATCAGTCAGTGACAGTTGGGAGCAACCAGCACTTGATAAGTATGGATTCCAGGCTACCTATACGGATGAAATCAGGAAAATTAGTTTATGAAGGTAAGTTTTTATTCCTTCCAGAGTTGTTCTGGTGCATCTGCCTTGAATCCATGTCTGAAAAGTGATTCATTTGTATCAGTTGAGCAACATCTGTCATTCTTATTCACAAAAACTGCGCACCTCTCCAATATTCTACACGTGAAAAGCATTTTTAGCACATGCAAAACTTACAACATGGCCAGTGATTGGTTCAAAGAAAATATCCAGTCACTGGCTATGTTATTTGTTTTGCTTGTGCTGAAAGGTTTTATGTCAAAGCCCTCGTGTCTCCTTAATTGTCTTCTCCCTCTTTCCAGGAATCTGCCTGTCTTTTAGAGGTGGTGTATTGTCATCTTAATTGGTTTGGTGTCTTGCTTGCCTCCCCTTATCCAGGTGTATCCATTGTGTGCCCCGTTCCCTTGTGTTTCTTTAGTGCATGTAAGCCTTATTTCTGTGTTGCAGTGTTGCTTGATTGTCACACTGTATCCCTTTTAGCAACCAGTCAGTTCATGTATTCTGGTAAGAAGTTTATTACCTTCTTCAGAATTGATCATAAGCTTATTGATAGTGAAAAACGTAATTACTTTTCAGAGTTTTATGAATAGGAACAAACTCCCAAGCCTATTCCCTGGTCTCCAGGATTGGGACCAAATTCCTATTAACCAGAATTTCCAGTTTGTTCCTTTGACCAGTTTATTAGGAACACTGCCCAAACCTTCATTGATCTCTAGTATTGGGACTGCTTTCCTGCTATACCCTTCAGACCTGCTGTCTGATAGTCCTGCCTAGGCGGGGGTTAACATCACCAGGCTTCTGCACCGGGACGCCACGGGCCGGGCATAGACCACACCCATCACGTTCACCAGTCTAGTTGTACTGCCTACTTCCTGCTCTAGGTTTCGGCCCTTTTCCAGTTATTACCGCATTCCTATCAATAAAAGCCTTCATTGGATTGTACCCTCAATCTGCGTCTGGTTCCTTGTGTGGATCATAACAGTATTCCATGTGCAAAAAGGTCTTAAGTCTCGCCCTGAGTATGTATTGCCACCTCCTTCACCTTGGTCTCCGGGGTTTTCTCAAGCATTGTGATTATGGCGCTTTAAATATACTCATTTCTCACTTCAACCTCTTTGATGGCACTTTACATCCTAAATAATACACAATTCCTATCTGCTTTCTGAATTTGCCTCATCGTCCTGTCTTCTGCAATTACCATTGCCACTTTCCTGAAATACTTGTAACTATAATTGCCTGGCCCTAAATTAAAAAATGTGGAAAATCAAATCAGTGCATCTATTCATCTAGATCTATTCATTTGAGAGTTTTGAAATCTCTGAAGAGAAGTTTGAAAGAATGGTAAATAGATCAGAATAGAATCCTGCCAAGGATAGTCATCTCATTTATCTGCTTTTGAATGCATTTAGCTCTTTAACTGAAATGCCCTGGCATGGCTGAAGGTTTTCTGTGAAGGACAAAAGGGACTGTGGGAACTATATGGCTGGCAGCTTGAAATGTATTCACAGCTTTTGCTATAATTATTGCCCAGCCCACCATTGCAAACTCACTTATTTTTCCTTTGTCGACCGTTGTGTGCCGTGACATGGTCTCTCTATTGACATCAGGCTTTAAACAGACCTGCAAGGGCAATGTTCTATGGAATATGGGAGTTGAGAGGCATAACATGAAACAAGCTCAACATTACCCGGGCTTTCTTTGAGAGCTCTAGCTTGACAAACTCTAAACTCGCAATCAGAAATACCATATGTTTCAACGGCAGGTTAAAAGAGAGTGACCTTTGTGTTGTCGAAAACCCCGGCTTTAGGCTCAACATACCTCACTAACCCTGTAATCTCACTTCATAGTACTCCTATCTGGAAACAGACTGCCTGCTCTTCTCCATTGCTGCTGAACCAGACATTAGTATTGATTGCAGCTGAATACATAGCCAAGGCCTGCTGGATACAACATTTTGATTTAATAGTATAAGCACTGAATGGTGTTGTAGTGTGATTTTATCCGCTGTATTATTTTGAGTTCATATTTTCCTCTACTTGTTTTTGGAAGGTTAATTCTTTAATGCATGACAGTTTGCCACACATTATGCAGTTTTTTAGTGCCTTTGTACATTGAAAAAAGTATTTGAATGTACAGTCATATCAGAATTGCAAATGGTTTTGCGCGCATTTCTCCTATAAATAAATGCACTCTGGGGGTGGATTTTAGATTGCTCTATTGTATTTAATTTTATCTGCATTTACAGTAAAATTATTCTGTTTTTCGAGAGCCCTCATGCAGTATTTAACTTGCTGACGTTCTTTGCTGATTTCTGCCTATGTACTGGAAAAAAAATGTTTGTACCTTAACCCTTAGAGCGCTGAAAAAAAAAAAAATATATTTATAAACTTGATTATCTTGTGCTGTTGAAAACCTGTCATGTGGCAACCTGTTTAAAAGAGCTTTCCAGCGGGAGCTCATTTAAACAATGAAAAAAAATGCATATATATATATATATATATATATAAATAAACTTATATTTTCAACATATAGGTTGGTTTTCAACAGCTTTGATTTTGATATCTTACATCATTGAGCAACAATAGCTGCATTTAGCGCTCTAAGGTTATTTAAACATGTTTTGCCAAAAGAGGGAGGAGAGAAGGCGTGAGTGAGTTTAAAGGGGACCTATTATGCTGATCCTTCTTATAATACATATCAGTAATGTTATAATGTTGGTTGTCCATGCTCAACCTCTGAAAAGTTTCTAAACATAAGATAGAGGGGTTTTGCCGTAATCCAAGAACGTGATTTCATGAGCGTGATTTCCTCTCTGAACAGCTCCTCCCGAGATCTTCACGAGATCAGGGTAAAACCTGACGTCAGGTTGTGCCATCCAATTAGTACAGACCTAGCCAGAGCCAATCATGGCGCTGGACCTGCCCACACCGGAAACTATTCTAGCAGGCACTAACAACGGCAGATCATACTATGCCTTAGTAGCATCTTCACTTTTGGAAATACAAAAGAAGAACCGCAGATCATTTGTGGTGCAATTTTGTCAGTATCTCTCCCAAAGCTGCTTGTCCGTTTACTTTTGGACGCAAAGAAAAATAACGATTTTTCTTCCAAACGACGATGCCACCAGAAATCAGTGGGTAGCTTTTTTTGTTTGCTGGCAGCAAAAAGCCACGGCCAAAGGGAACGTTAGCTGATTGTGCTCAGCATTTCACCAAAGACAGCTTTATCAATAAAAGATAATTCGACACAGGATAAGCGTTTCAGCTGCTTCTCAAACCTGAAGCAGTTGCATCGATCAAGCGCTCGGAGCCACACGCTGTAAGTAACGATATAACAGCAAATAATGTAAGTGAAGCTAACGTGTTACGGGTGGCTAGCATGACCGCTAGCGATAGTTAGCACTAACAACTGGCCTCAAACGCAGGCTTGGTAAAATATCTGAAGATAAAGCCTGTATCGGTCGCGACTGTCCGTGACTCACAGACACAGAAGCTGTAAGTTGCTTTTTACTGCATAAGCCAACCTGACGTGATAGCCAGTTGATTGTGGCTGTAGCACAGCGCTAACGAGCCAAGTTACTGTTGCTAATGTTTGTGTCCTAAATATGCAAGAGTGATATCAGGGGAAATTCTGCAGAAGGTGTGTGAACATAAACGTCATTTGAAGCTAAATTTTAATACTTGTTTGTAATTTGGATGCTTGGTACGACTGTTCACAGTAACAGAACTTGCTGTCTGTAAAACCTGTATTGCAAGGGTTTGTCTCTGTGGTTATGACCGCTCGGTTACCAGCTACTGCATGTTAGTTTGCGTGTCGTGCTAATTAAAAATGCTCCTGGTTAACTTATATGCAGTAATTCTGATCGGTATGCTTGTGTTACTTCGGTAAGCATCAATGTGACAGTTTCATCATAACGTTGCCCGATTGTAGCCTCTACAGTTAGTGATCGCTTCACTTATCCATGACCGGGATCAGCCGGATGCTTCACAAATGTCTGAGCAAGCTCTCTGGTGCTACCATGAAAGCAATGCGAAACGCAGAAGCTCTACTGGTTTACAAATGATTTCTCTGCACTACCTTGACATAATTTCATCCCCCTTTAGAAATTGTTGTGGCTAATAAAAAGCCGAAAAAGGCGGAGATTAAATAGGTAATTCTTTCCTGTAGAAGTGATTGATTCGCTAGCTCCACATAAGCAACTTGTCCGCGCTAACGGAACGTACGGTTTGCAAAACCTGTATTATGTTCATAACATAACCGAGCTCGACTGTATTATGTTCATAACATAACCGAGCTCTCTCTAGCTGTCGCGTACTATCCATAAAGCTGCTTTTACATCGGGCACGAAACGAATTTTTCGCGCGACAGATTACATTCGAAGTCATGACCACTTATCAGCTACTGCATGTTAGTTCCCCTGCTCTGCTAATTAAAAATGCTCCTGGTTAACTTATATGCAGCGATTCTGATCGGTATGCTTGTGTTACTTCGGTAAGCATCAATGTGACAGTTTCATCATAATGTTGCCTGATTGTGGCCACTACAGTTGAAGCTAACCGGAGAGGTGCTGTATGTGTGTGCCGAGTTGGGCTGCAGTTGGACCAGACGTAGGTTTTGCAAAGCTTGGGGTGAGTTTTTGGGTGCTTGTGAAACGATCGCTTTACTTATCCATGACCGGGGTCAGCCTAATACATCCCCAATGTCTGAGCAAGCTCTCTGATGCTACCGGTGAAAGCAATAGGGAAAAGCACAGGCTATAACGTGTATGGTATCACAAACGATTTCTCTGCATTGCTGTCGATTGAATATTAAATCGGCGACTGAATATTAAATTATTTCCTGTAAAAGTGATCGATTCGCTAGCTCCACATAAGCAACGGTTCACGCAGACGGAACTTACTGTCTGTAAAACCTGTATTATGCTCAAAACATATCCGGAGCTCTGGCTTGCTCTCGCGCACAATCCATAACGCGCCCATTCTCCGCGAGGAAACGCTAGTCATTCTGACGCAGTAAGTAAACCATTACCACAGGCAATTTCCGAAAAGGCCGTTAAGCCTGGAGCTTTCGCCCCTCCGTCATATACCAGCGCAGAAGCTGTTCGTTTCTCCACGCTAACAACACACCACAGCTATGCACACACGACCCAGCAGGTCCTAATACACACCGAAGCAGTCCATAAGCTGTTGGTCCACTTTTAGCTGCTCCTCACTGTCCATGTTTCCCTCTAAACTCAGACCCACCGGATTTCTACGGTCTCCGGTCTAAACTTGGGCATGTCGACCCGTTCTACAAATGTGTCTATATGGGGTGGATTCTATCTTCCCCTGCATCCTAGCTAGGAGTAGAAAAACCGCGGTACTCACCAACTGTTGCCGTAGCAAACTGTAGCCGATAGCAAATTTGAGCTTGCGCTGATAGATATTCGCACTGCGTCCTCCACTTTCGCCGCTGCGTTTGTTAGAACAAGATCATGTCATTAGATCTATATTCAAGTATAACGTTAGATTGCGGAATTTGCCCGCCGCTTCCTTATCAGATTGCAGACCTGCCTCGGGTTTCACTCTGGGGAGCCGGACACGGAAAACTGCGTTCTGCAGCCTCGTCCCGCCCAACTCCGCCCTCCACAGAGCTGGCCAGTCAGAAGAAAGTGGGTACATGGGGAGTGGGGGCCATATAGGAAGAGCCACCCCAGTGAGGCGTTTCAGGCAGAGACTACAATGTACTACAAATGCAGTTTTTTGAGGATGGCAGTATGAACGAAATAAATACCCTTTTTTTACTTTGCGCGATCAGGAGTACTCTAGGGGAGTCAAAGACTAAAATATAAACTTGGAAAAATAGCAAAATAGGTCCCCTTTAACGCAGCCAAGTCAAATCTTCACCAATCAAATGAGCTCCTCTCCTCACCTTTAAAAGCACCGTGGGCGAGGCGCAGTGCAAATTTCGTTCGACATGGATGAAGTAGGACACAGCAGCAACACCAGATGGCTAAACTTCAGCCAGGAAGAAACTGATGCTCTGGTCCGGAAGATTCAAGCTCGCAGTGGCCAAATATAGTGGCGAACAGTCCTCCATGGGCTGACGATGCAAAAGCGGCCGCGGAATTCTTACCCCCCCCCAGCACTGCGGCTGCCGCTTTTTCACGGCAGTGCAAATGTGAGGCCATTTCATAATATTATGCGATTATAAAGAGGGAATCAACAATATATTGTTTTTGAATGTATGAAATAAAAAAATTGCCAATAATACATGTGAATTTATTACGTGCAATAATTAATTATTCTGACAAACACGTTATATGAGAAAACAGCAACTTGAGTCAACATTTGCCCAATTGCGTAGCCCTACTGCAACCAGAACGAATCCGACAAGGGGTGCACTTGACAGCTGTGTAAGCCTATAGACTACCTTTAGTAGGCTAATAGTACACAACAATGAAAGTAATAATAATAATAATGTTTAGATAAATGTAGCCCAGATCAGGCTGTGTTTCTAAAGCCGCGTTCACACCGGACGCGAAACGAATTTTCCGCACGATAGATTACATTCAAAGTCAATGCAAAGACGCGAATACACGCGAAACGTGTGTATTCACGTCTTTGCATTAACTTTGAATGTAATCAGTCGTACGAAAAATTCGTTTCGCGTCCGGTGTGAAAGCAGCTGAAGGACACATACTCACATAGTCTACACACGCACTCACGCGCCCACATGCACACATCTCTCTCTCTCTCTCTCTCTCTCTCTCTCTCTCTCTCTCTCTCGTACGTATCAGACAGGGGTATTTGCGGTCAAAGCCACTGCCGCAAAAAAGCGGCTACGACGCTCAAAGTAATTTAATATCAATACTCACTTACGTTTTATAACAGAAGTTCAAAGCTTTGATATAACATAGAAAACGCATATTTAGAAAAAGTCGTGGACGGATGGACTCATATGTTTTACTGACATGAAATACCATGCATTACTAACATCAGTGCTGCATAAAAAGCGGCAGCCGCGGTTCTAGTGTTAAGGACAGAGCTGGGCAGCCAGGTGGTCTCTCCTGTCCTGTGTGCGCTGCTGCTCTCCCTGCTGATACGGCACATGCAGTTCGGCCTCGCTCTGTCTCAAGTCCTGTAATGTCTTCTGCGTGAGGTCAAAGTGACATCCATGGCGTACAGCTATGTTGTGTAGCATGCAACATGCCACAGAGAATGCACTGACACTCTGAGGGCTGTCAGGTCGAGTTTCCATTATGCGTGCCAACCGCCTTTGATCTGACATCAGGACAATCGATATAGATACTATAATTTATGTGCTGATTCAGATAGTTACATTAAATAGTAGTTGCTGTAATTATTTATTGCATTGAAATGTGCCTGACATTCTGGAAACCTGCCTGTGAGGTTTCGGTGACGTGTGCGCACTGTGCACCGGTCAGCCAAATTACCACTGCACAGAAAGAAAACCAGGTTGGAGCTGGCGAGCGCTCTGCGCACTTTTGGTGGAGCCTTTTGCCACGAAATTGTCACTGCATCATGATGAATATGTGATACCTCCCCCTACTGCACTGCTACACCCATCTCGGCGCACGTTGGTCTACCAAATTGCCATAGTGGCTGCGCACGGTGTTGCACCGGACGAAATTACCACTGCGCGGGCTGCACTGGATGAAATTACCATTGCGTGGGCTGCGCCACGCTGCCCACCCTGCGCTGCGCCAACAAATTTGAGCCCTTTATGTTTGGACATCTTGGAACCTATTTAGATAATAAAAGGAGCTCTCTTATTTCAGTGTAATGAAGTCCAGGCAGCTCAGACAATTTACTGTGGAAGAAGTGATATAGAGAATGAATGAATAACTCAAACTGTTTTAATGGGAATCTTGTCAAATCTGCAGTCAATACTCATGGTACATAGAAGCAGAGCACATTGATTTTTATGGTTCTATTACTTCAATAGTAGGACCACCATTAGGAGTCGTTCGCACAGGAGATGTGCTTGCATGTGAAAAACGCAAGGCGTGACAAAACATGCAGGTCTATTAAAAGCTAGGAGAAGTTGAGAACCGTAGAAACGTTGCTATGACAGCATTCCATCTTAAAAACGTGAGCGCTCAGTGTTCAGACATGATAGAGGAGAGTCAAGGTAAAAACATGCACATCTAGCGCATCTTAACATTGGTAAATAATTAAAAAACTGACATGTGTCCTGTGTTAACGGCCCCTTAGTGAAACAACATTCCCAGAAGCAGTATGTAAGGCTGTTCTAATGGGAATAAGTTTGGTTTTGCTGTGAATGTCTTTCTGCATATATGAACAATCCTATTGTTCTTGCAACACTGTGACCATTTCTGTGGTACAATCTTTAGACCTAACTTAGCTTTCTCACACATGCAATAAGTCAAGCAGTTCTGATGAGAATTTGGTGATATTTGCTGTGAACATTCCTGGAGCCTAGAGTAGTTCCCCTGTTGATTTTCTGGACTCTACACCCTTTCCTTTAGCGCCAACACTGGGCCAAACTATGAATTTTGCCTACAGGAAGAATGTTGTAGTTTTTGGGATGTACCCTGCTCTCATCCACCAAGTGTTTGTTTCTCAGAAGTATAACACTTGTTGAACTGTAGTCTGCATGTTGTATCTGATTCTTTTCCTAAAATTCTCAGCTGTTCAACCCACAAATTCAGTGCTAACTGTATCAATGTCATGTACCATTGAGAATGTGATCACTTGCTCTCAGAAGAGCTTTATTACTGCCCTGAATTAAATAAAATAAATAAAGGAATACTGTGAAATATTGCTAATGCTCCCTTTAAAGCAATTCTTACCTTTCTGGCATGTCACACAGCACTTAGTAAAAATTTGAACATGAACAACTCCGCCTCCCTCCAAAGTCCCACCCTCCTCCCCCTGCCTGACCTCTGATGCTCCCCTCCTCCCCTGACGCGTGCGATGAGGAAGTGAGCAGCGCCAGTGAAACGGCTCAATGGAGTCAGATTCAGAGGCACCGGTAAGTGAAAACTAACCAACAGTAATTACATAATATTCAATTCTATATGTGGTGAAGAATAAAATGCCCTCGTAACGTTTAGTTACCTTTGTAGTCTGACGAACTACCATTAACGTTATTATTGTAATTATAGCATTTCGGTGCCCGTTTGTTTGAAGGGAAGGGACGCGGCAACGGATAACAGCCAGGAAGCTCGGCAGATCGTTTTATTCGGACCGAATAAAATTATTAGTCAGACTTTTATCAGAAATATATGAGAATTGAATATTGATGAGTTTCAACACCTGGTGGATTTCTTTTACATTTTAGTGTGCCCATACGTTTATTAGGAACATTTTAAGATTACAAAAGAAAAGTGTAAAAATGCCAGAAAGGTAATAATTGCTTTAAGGCTGATTACGTAGTGCATTAAGCAGTTGACCAATCCTAGGCCCCACATCCTTGTTTTCGACAGCCCAATCAGAGACAGGAAACCTTTGCAAGCCCTCATGTTCTCGGACAAATTGATCAAACTTCCTATTTAAATGAATCAAAGGGCACCCCGGTGCACATTGGTCTAACCATGCGCACCACAAAAGGCGGTGTCATTCCTGCAGCAGCCTGGGTTTGATTCCGGCTCGGGCCTGTTTGTCGCATGTCATCCCCATTCTTGTCCCACCTTTCCTGTCTCTCTCTACTGACCACTGTCTAATAAAGGGAAAACCCCCCAAAAAATGAATCAAAATTCCATTGTTGTTGGTAGCTATTTGTGGTTTGAAATGTGCCTGGACAACTTGCAGATGGAAGGTACAGATTTTATTGATACCGAAATAGCACAAAATCTGTATTTTAATCCTTAGAGCGCTGAGTAAATTTTCAAGCAATTAAAAATGTAATTATCCTGAACTGTTGAAAACCTATCATGTGACAACTTGTTTAAAAGTTGTCTGATTTTGATATCTTACACCACGGGGCAACTATAATTGGTATAGCTATATCGGTACAGTTATATAGTATAGTTTAATTATATAGGGTTAACAATCCGCTTGCTCACAACTAACGTCACTATTATCCAACGGCTAGCCCAGCCGTCAGTCACTGCCTGTTTGTGTCTTTGAATCATGTAACTTAAGTAAATAGGGAAACACTGGTGAGTGCAACAGAATACCGTCCTATTCTACTACAGATTCTGTGCTGATGTCATATTTAGAACATTGGCATTTCCTTTGTTCTAATAATATTGTCTCCTATATAATTATGACAGTCCGCCTCAGCTAGGTGCCGAAATCAAAATGAGCACATTATTCCGAAGTTATTCACAGAATTGCTCAAATGAACATGAAAGACATATTCCTAAAATGTTTTACCTTGTGCTTATCAAGGAAAATTTCTGTTAGTCTGTTTTATTCCACACATTTTCATTCAGTTTGATGGCACTCAGAACTTGAGGGACTCAACGGGTAATTGGGAGCTTTGTTCTATTATAAGCTTAATGGAAATCTCTGACCTGGCGACCCCCGGCACTTAGATTGAGAGTCCCTTATCAACAGAAATACGGGCTTCACAGTCAGAAATGTGCCAGGAAATCACAGCAGGATGTCGAGTGTGGCCTTCTTAGGTTACTCTCTCACGACACCTATTTACCAATGGTCATGACTCCATTTTGGCTCTATTTGCAGTGCTGTTGTCCGGGCCCATGAGATCTGTCAGCTGGATCTAGTTTCAGGTATTGATACAGAGAAGTGAATTAGATCATTTAGGGTACCTGCAAATGTCAGGACTCAAGCCACCATCTTATGGGAGCATTTTGCTCCTTATAAGCCTCTTCTTGCTTCTTGCACAGATTCAATTTGCTAACGCTTTATAAGATATTTCGGTCAGAAGGACTAAGGTTGGAGTACAACAAAGAATATAAAAAGTTAGGCAGTTGAGCCAGTGAAGAGCCATGTAGAAGGAATACTTTACAGATATAGGCAAATGTTTTGTATAAGTTTTTGTGTGTCTTGTGACTCAAATTGTTTCTTTGCATTTGTTCTGCCGAGAGTCTGATTTGTCTCCACTGTTTCCTCATGCTTGTGTTTGTGGGGAGCTCAGCTTGGGTCTGCTGATAAGCATTTGTGGCAAATGTTTTGTAAAGTGCGATTTTAAATGTTGTATGCATGGGAGATATTGAATTTTGTGTGTTAATTAGACTTTCCATGTACAATCCAGACCCACATATCCAACCTGGATGTGAGCAAAGGATAATTGAAAACCTTAAGTCATTTGCTTTGGCTGCAGCTGGAGAAGTGATTCATGCCGCCTGTCAAAAATGGCAGAGGGAGGGTTTTGTTCTGTGGTGCTTTGATGCTGGTTAATGGTGAACATTGTCCAGGGCTAAAGGAATCTTAAACAAAGACAGCTATGACTAAATTTGGACAGTGCTTTAGTGGAGCCAATTTCATCTTACATCAGGACAATGACCCGAATGACTCCACCAAATCATTCTAGACCTATTTTGGGAAAAAGCAGTCTGTGGGTATTCTGCCTGTATTCGATTGGCCAGCGGATCTGAGTCCTCTTTAACTGTCGTGGGTGCAGTTTGACTGTATGGTATGAAAAAGTGTCCATCAAGCCAATTCAATTTGTTGGACATGGGCTGAAATTTCTGCAGATAATCTTAATGAATTGATAGCTAAAACGCCAATGGTCTGCAGGGTTGTCATGGCTGTAAATAGCCAGGTTTACATGCAGACTTATTTTTGTTCTGATTGAAATCATTCTGTTTGAAGATTTCAGGTCAACTGTTTACATCTAGATCTATTCCGATCTGGTGTTTATAAGCGCCACCGCATTTGATCAGAACAGATGTTTGACAGCTGTGTGACATTCGCAGATGAAAAAAGTATCCACTTATGTTGTTGTGCCGTTTAGGCTTATAGTAGCCATTCTTCAGAGTTTTCCAGCGGTTATAATTTCTTTGACGTTTTGGTCTGAGTTTTTCGCAGACTTTTTTAAGCAGTTTACTATTTCTTGTTTTCCTACCTTCTAAGCATGTGATCATTTTCAGTTCTTTGAGAGTTTATATTAAAAACAAGGCAGTGACTATTTTTATGGCAGTCGTAAACTCACTCTAATTGGCTATTCTTATGAACCTCCGTATCAGCATGCACAATGTAGGAAATTCGGCCTTGGAAAAAATGGCAACTTACTGACTGGTGTGAAAACAGCCCGCTTCTGCTGCATACCTTATGGTTAGCGTTACTATACCGGC
The DNA here is from genome assembly GCA_029692085.1 of Gymnothorax javanicus. Lineage (NCBI taxonomy): Eukaryota > Metazoa > Chordata > Actinopteri > Anguilliformes > Muraenidae > Gymnothorax > Gymnothorax javanicus. Next base: position 108,753,039 of record CM056200.1, read on the forward strand.
TAGCCGGCTAACTTACTTTAAGTTACAGTCAGGATGTCATCTACTCAAGCTAGATAGCGCTTGTTATTAGCTGATTGCCACCTAACTCATTAGCCAACTTGTACTCTAAAATTTCTTGCAAGGGCAAACTTTGTGTAGCTAATCAGCTCTTTTACATGACACTAATCACTACTGACTACTGATTGTAAAAAGTGATGACCTGACAGTTCCCCCAAGTATTAGCGAGCAAACGTTGAACCTAAAATTACACTCTCATGACTGCCTAACCCGCTAGCTAAGTGAAGCAACTAGCCAGCAAACATCATAATAATGTTATAGTTGTCCCGCTAGCTAACATCAGCTGGTAAATTATAGCTAATGCCGCGGTATAAGCATAGACTGTAAAAAACAGTCTATAGGTCGAAGTCCAGATTTCCCATGTTGCGCATGCACATACTGAAGTTCAGAAGAATAGCAAATTGGAGTAAGATTACGACAGGTGTAAAAATAACGACCGCCGAAAAACAAAAACTCCGTTGTGGACCAGTTCTGCGTGCTGTGCTCGGAAGCCACCATATTTGCAAGTGAAGAGAGGTCATTGCGCATTTACGTCAAGAAGGAGCAGGCGCATACAGAATGCAGCCAGATAATTTTCCGTCTCACCGTTACATGATAAAATTTTACTTTTGCTTGGTTTGGGAAAAGGAATATACTACCCCTCTGAAACAGAATGAAATCCCCCTCGGTTTGGGCCTGTTTATTCTGATTGAAGTGTTTATATGAAGCATTTTTATTCGGTTTGGGCTAAGAAACCAATTCTAATTGGAATATTAGGCTCCATGTAAACCCAGCTAATGAAGGATTTTTCATAAAAGCAAGGTGTGAAGGATTAAATAGTTAATTATTATTTATAATTTTGTAAATGTCTTGGCTATATTTTCTATTAATTTTGCAATGTATTAGGACGAATGAAAGCCTGCATTCTCTTAGAAAACGTGACATTTTCCATGTAATAACAAACCTGTGAACAGTATGGGGAAGTATTTGCCATAGCTGAATTTGGGCTGTAGTAACAGGAAGTTGCTTACTTCTGAGAAAAAAGAGCCCATTAGTCTTGGCAAATGAGTTAACAGGATGTGGCACCAGATGTTTGTCGTACCTTCCCACCAATTCTCTTGAACACTCGATGAGCTCCAGGGAAATATTTTTGGGCTTGTTCCAAACCCAATGAAAATGATTGAAATTATGACTGGAATTGCTCTAATATGTTTTCTTGGTACTGAGTTTCTTGACTTTATGCTAAAAAGGCACCAAAGCAATGTCTGACTATTTCCACACTACAATGCAATGTTTAGACTTTTTTTTTTTTAAACATAAATCATTTTTAGTTAGGATTATGAATCCTCAAGGTGTCTTTTTATTATGGACTGAGGAGACGTGTTGCCACTGTTGTCCTTGGCTAGTTTTTTGTGTATTCTTATTTGAATCTCTATAAGTTTATGCGGTGAAAACATAGCAAAACACAATAAAAATGAGTTGTGTCCTTTGAATTAGATCCATATTTCCCAAATTCCAAGTGCCCACCGGTTGTTACATTTTTCACCTCTCTACCCACCACTCAACTTATTCTCTCAACAAATTAACACCAAGATGTGATTCAGGAGCTGCAGAAAACATGTTTAGAAGGCTGTCTATTAATCTGTGCACTGCACACCTCTCAGCGATGAAATGACTCAGATCAGTTGGTGCGGATACAAAATTGCCTCCAAATGCATTCTCATGACCTTCTTGAAACAATGAATAGCATATACTCTTGAGAATGAGGATGACAAGAAGGTTTCATGGCAAATGGCACAATATGAAATAAATCTGGCGTTTATTCTTTTCTTTCTCTTGCTATATTCTGTGATCCATAATTGTGTTCATGTACGTAAGTGCACTTTTTTACAATTTTAGCTGAGGAAGAGCAAGTACCTTGATGCTCTGCGAGCTCTCCAGCGCTGGCAGGCTGAATATTCATGAGCAGCTGATTCAGGAAGGGCATTTAAAAAAAATGCTTTGTGATGACATGCTTTGAGACGTGTTTTGTACAAATTGCACAAATTCAACTTTCCTTTGTATCCATTTCTGGTTGTAGGAGTTTTTGGACATCTGAGAATTTAGACGGCCTTGAATTTTATATAATTTTAGGGCAAGGGCTCTTTGACCTTGACAGAGCAATTTATCCGGCCCTGATCCCACAGCAATAAACCGAAAGGCAAAATTAATGAGGACATGAAATAATATACAACTCATGTAAAAGCATTTAAATGCCATTCAGAGGGGAAAAGTAATTAGAAAAAGTAGTATTCATACGTGTTAGAGGCACACAAAGCTGTTTATACCAGTGTGTACAAAGACTCATTATTCAAACCAGCGCTATTTAAATGTAAAAGTTGTCAGGTAAAAATGGCAGCAAATTACAAGTTTTTCAAATGGAGGTGGTTGTATGAGGAAACAGGTTTATCCCCTTTTAGTTCATTTTACAGCCTAATTTCTGTAAGGGTTGGACATCAAAAATGCAAGGAGGAAAACAACAAAACAGTGATTTGTATCTTTGTTGACCTGTATTAAATCGAATTCAGTACAACAGAAGATTTTTAATGTTTTCTTCATCAACTTTATTTATTCATTTTTAGAAATATGCATCATTCTGAATATGATGCCTGTAACACTTTCCAAGGAAGTTAGCACAGAGGCAATGTCGGACTCAGAAAGTGTTGGAATGCTAAAAACGGATGCACAGGTGTTGAATAGATGATGTCATCAAGTTTGGTAGTGAAGGGAACAGCCACAAAAGGCCCAGTTGTTTGTAAGTACCGCTTCATGAAAAAAAACTCTCGGTTTGAACAATCCACTCTACTGGATGGGTGTATATTGTGATTGTATATTGCGATTGTCCCTGTCCATCTGCCGATTCATCTGTCGATCCATCCACAATTTATTGTTCTCACTTCACAGACAACAATTTGTTGGATTCTTTTCATTTTTGCTTTGTGGGTCAATGGTGATATTAAGAGGATGCCTATTGATTTTGGTGATGATTGGAAAATTTTTAGTCACATAACGTATCATTGACAAGGCTGCCATGTGAGCGTATTACCACCCTTTGTGTGGCTGTCTTGAATTTATATTACTACATGAGCTGGGACCACATTGGAACACCTATGCAAATGAACATCATTCAAGATTACATGGACTAATACAGGCGAAAACTGTGCTATGCATCACGGAAGCCATATCCAGACATATAACTGGAACCACATCTGGTGTTCTCTGTTCCTCAAACAATAACCTGGAGCACTGCTAAACTTTTATTCCACTGTTTTCCAGAAGAAAATTCAGAATGAGTGTTTTTAATGAGAAAAAAAAGAGTGAAAACCAATAAATATCATGTCTTTGTTCCGTTTTCAATTTTGGACAGGTTACAGATGGTTAACTAGTCACTGTTTTCAGTTTCTTGACATAATATTTCATGCTTTTCAAACTTTTTGTGATGTTGGGTTGAACAGTATGTATAGTGCATTCCAGTGGTATATGTGCTGCAAAACAGTTTTTTTTTTTTTTTTTAAAGATTTTTTTTTGGGAATTTTTCCTTTATTTGACAGTAGTACAGTGTAGAGAGACAGGAAAGTTGGGGAGAAGAATGGGGGAAGACATGCAGCAAATGACCTGAGGCGGAATCGATCTCAGGTCGCTGCAGTAAGGACACAGCCTTTATGGTACTCGCGCTTAGACCGATGAGCCACCGGGGCACCCCACAAAACAGTTTTTTAAAATAAAATTTGGTTTTATACTCCTGCATATCATAGGTCCAATTTAACTACGTGCTACTGTGGCCACTATCAGTAACAGAGTAGTCAGTAGGAGGCAGTATGAAGCTTGGCCAAAAACTAGTACGTCCTGTACAGTTTGCTCCAAAAAGGCAAAATATTTTTAAATAATAATGTATATTTTAAAATAATACATTAAAATTGGTTAAAAAAAAATAGAATAAATTCAAAATTGAATTCTGGATCAGCATGCAAGTTAATTCTGGAACGAACCAGTTATTTTGACTGTTATGTGGAGGGAATTACGATCTCTTGGATTACAGGTGCGTCATGAGCTGCAAAGAAAGATTGCTCTTTGACCGTTAATGCATTTCTGCCTCCTCTGTCAAGTGATACAAATGTACAAAGTCCATTAATCCAAAAATAGATGGTCTAAGTTGAGTGGGTAGAATCAAATAAATCTAGTAAACAGATTGCATTTTAGTCTCAGCTAATGCTGCAAACTGATGTGTTTTGAGTATTCTTCAACCATGCCTCAGTGCATTGCTATGACGGGGTGGGACTTGTGAGAAATAGAACGCAGGGTCCTCAGTTTAGTTAAATAATCGTCAATGCCTAATGTGTACCTGCAAGTGATAACACTAATTTCGCATTGATGATACCATCACACACAACACAGTCATGATGCATTATTTTTGTTAACACCTTTGATTTGTGACACATAACTACCTTGCCCCCCACAGGGGGAGGTCAAGGGTATTGTAATTGAGTCAATTTCTTTGCTCGTTTGTTCGTTAGTTAGGTTGCAGGATTGCGTGAAAACTGTTGCCTTGATTTACACCAAATTGGGTAAAAAGTTGGGTGCTGACCCAGAATAGATCCCATGAAAGGAGGTTTTGCAGGGTATAGGCAAATTTACCCACAGCCCAATTTGAACCATCTTCTGGTTATATGTTCCTACTTGTGCGACTGTCCAGAAAATAGATTTGAAATGCGAAATTTGCGTACAGGAAGTGAACTGTGACCTATTTAGTGATTTAAAGATTTTTGTGGGGCAGGGCCTTGAAAAGTCCATATTTAAACCCATAAATGATTATTCTGAAAAACCAGGTGATTTTTAATGGCTACACAACAACATGACGGGTATTTTGATACCAAACATAAGTATATATGTGAAACATTGAAGACGTTTCAGACAATTTTCCATTGAAAAATGCATCTGTCTTGATGCAAAACGTAAAGTTCATCTTGAAAAACAACCAGGTTCCTATGAAAGCACACCTAAGATATTTTCACAAAAGTTGCCTTATATAGTTGGCTAAATAATGTGCGAGTGTCGTTAAATTGCGAGACTGGTAACGTGGTGTTTTCAAGTGTTTTTATTATAAACTACATATTTCTCAGAAAACCCATTTTAGATGTTTTCATAAACTGTTGTACATTGTATAGGTTGTATATAGGCCTTGTGGATTTTAGGACGTAATTATAGACTCTGAGAATTTTCGAGAAGCCATTCGTATTGTTTAGCATCGGTCATCGTATTGTTTACAAATGGAACACCTTCGATGTGATGATGTTCCATACATTAAGTCAGCAGTTGGACAGGATACATTGAGAGGATCTCCTTGGATAAGGTCTTCCTCATCTGCCAAGATTTCCAGAAGAAACAGTCTCTGTTTCATCAATGTAATTGTTTGATGTAGTAACATCATCTGTTGTGTCATTGTCATTGTCTGTGTCTGGTTTTGGTCATTTTTTTGACATATTTGAAATAACATTTGCTGAATATCTTGTCACCATCTTGTATTGTCATCCCCTCATTCACCAACAATGAGAATAGCCTTTGATTTTGTTGTCCATTTAGGTTACAAGCACCTTTACTACACTTTGCACTATCTTTGAACCTCGTAGTACAATTGTTTATCACACATTTCTTTGGCATTATTGTGTTTTTGCAATCGGAATGCACTGTATATATGATTTATAAAATGTATCACATGAAACAGCGGCAGTATGTAAAGCATGAGCATACAACAGGGTAGGACACCTGTCTCAGAAAAAGCCACTGTGTTTGTGCAGGCTTTGATTAGTAGAATCAGGCTGCTAGCACACCTGATTCTACTAATCAACCTCTGGAGTGTTTGTTTTCTTGGAGAAGGTTCCTACCCCTGGCATACAACAATGTTGAATGCTTTGTGGTTCACAAAATCATTGAATCGTGACAACAAGCGCAGACTACGCTTTGCTCAGTGGAGTAAAAACAAGGCCTGGGAGACATAGAACCTATACAATGTACAACAGTTTATGAAAACATCTAAATGGCTTTTCTGAGAAAAATGTAGTATATAATAAAAATGGCTTGAATACATCATGTTACCGGTCTCGCAATTTTGGGCGTAACTCTGTCAAATCTGGTCCAATTTACTTCAAACCAATGCCAGAAATTTCCTTTTTCAACCTATGAAATACAATCCTATCCATTGCTGTAGTAAAGAGTGCATAGTTTCAAAGATCAGTGAGGGTCAAAGTTCAGGGGGATCCAGGTCATTGATCAGAAACACCAATTTTGCAATATGTCTCAAAAACCACAGCAGATAGGAAATTGGTTACTATTGATCAGATGGAGGAAGTCATATATGAAGATTAAAATAGCACCACGATCGTTAACCTTGAGAGACCTCGAAAATTCAATGCCAAGGTGGCAAGATTTCAGAAGCCTGTATCTCCAAAAATATTACAGATAGTCACTTGGTTACTATTGATCACACAGAGGAAGTCATATGATGATTAACATGACATCATGATCTTTGACCTTGGGTGACCTTGAAAGGTCAAACCCAAGATCACATATATCAAAACAGTGGATCAGTTTATTGAACTGGTAAAATATTTGTGGTGGGCGGGGTTTGCCATGCCTGGCTCTGCTGGTTGCATTTCGCACAATAGGCAAAAATCCTGTGCATTTTTGGCATGTGCTTGTTGCAAATACAGGTGCAGTAAGGAAATAGGCTGCACCGTGGTTCTTGCTAATCTCACAAAGACGGCCTTATGTTTCAGAAAAATGCAAATATCAAATGCACCCTTGAGATCTAGCGTTCCGGCCAGTTGGAAACGGTTGCATGTAGAGCTAGCAGGAAATTAGCTATTTGTCCTTGCAGAAAAATGGAATGAACAGTATGTCTACTCTCAGACCAAGCACCAGCAGGAAAATTGGGCCCTGTATTTGAAATTGTAATTTGGTTACATAGCAGACTCTTAGCTTTATTTTAATGGCATGTACATCCTGATACAGTGAAGTGAGTCAGAATTACAACAGTAGTACTACATAGTCCTCCTATTTAAGGGTCCAAAAATAATTACCCAATTGGATGCTCAGCAGTTTTTTGGTTGCGGTACATTGTCATATAATTACCTCAAGGAGGTTTTGTTTTTGCCAGCGTGGGTCTGTCTGTCTGTCTGTCTGTCTGTGTACAAGATAACTCAAGAGGTAAAGAACAGATATTTCTGAACTTTTGTGGGTGGGTTGCTATTGCATCAGAGATGGACACTATTGATTATGACTGCGATAGGTCAAACAAGAGGTGTGGCGGAGGAATGCCCTCTACCAAGTGCCTTTCGAGTTAGTTCATGTGCAAGAAAGCAAAGGACGGTCTCGTGCCTGTCGTTTGCTGCTCTTGTGAGGCTGCTCGCTGCAGTCAGAACTGGCAGTCGGATTCTATGCGAGACTTTGGTAGTCAACATTGTACTGCAAGCACCAGCTTTACCTTGTCCGCCAACAGTAGCCGTGTAATTTGGTTTTGAATCACTTTGTATTTGGATGGCTGTTCCTGTGCATATTTATCCGACATTTATCCGGCCAATGCCCATCTGGTTAGCTGAACATTCATGTTAAGAGAAAGCTGCCATCTACTTCAGGCAGTGTGGTAGGTCATTCTTGCTCTTACTGGAGGACAAATCACTGCATTTGGCTTAGTCTGAATGCTACTCATTAGCTTGTATAAATTAAAAAAAAAAAAGATGTCAAGTAGCTTGGGTAATTCACACAAACAAATATTGAATATCCATAGTTCATGCACATTTTTTGTGAATTTAGTCATGGCAAAATGTACTGAAAAATGCAATAACTAGGATCACGCAGCATTATCCTGTAGAAGCAATGACCGTGGTCAAGTGGCCTATTTCCAATGAACTTTGGTGATATCAAGCTCAGACTCCATGCCAATACTGATGCACATTGTTGAGGCAGCTCTTCTGTGTTTCCAGTAGGAGCCAGACGCCAAGCTCTCCTTCGCATCTTTCTCTCTGTTTAAACACTGGAGGTTGGCCTCATAACCAAGCAATTCTAAAGCTCTCCTCTGTGTCTGAACATCAAGCTTGATGTATCGCTACATACTGTTTTCATGAGCCTTCCTGAGTCTGTCCTCTGTCAGTTGGCATTTTGAGAATGCCAAGATATGCAAGGACAGTCAGTGTCTTGATAACTGCTGTAAAAATGACCACTGAGTTTTGCCACATCAGATGCCTTTAAAATTTTGCATTTTTTTACAAAATTAAATTACTCTATCCTCGAGTGATGGCCGTGTACTGTAACGGGAGTATGTAAAGGACTCCTGAGGTCTGAGGCTCCTGTCGCAGAGCAGTCCTGGGTGGAAGGTTGGGCATGTGATGCTGCGTGATGTAACCATTCAGAGAAAGGCACTCACTGCCCACTCAAACTCACCAGGCCCCAGGCGTTCTGCGAAGGCATAAAGTGATATATGTGGTGGAGGAGATGGAAATGTGAACGTCAGAGTGCTGCTGTCTGTCTGCAAACAGCGGATGGAAAGACAATGGAGCACATAGCAGGGGAGCCTGGGGTCCGATGAGCCATGAGGACCAGTGCGATGTGCCATATCATAATCAATAGATGTCAGAGGTGCTTAAAATAGGCAAAATAGAGATATACTGTAGCTCATTGGTCCCCAGTCTCCCCTATATGTTTTGAGTATAATCAATAGTGATTGTGTATATTTACTGAGAAAAGTGCCTCTGTATGGGATTGAGGATTTAGTGTGTGCATGTATGTGTGTAATGTGTGTGTGTGTGTGTGTGTGTGTATGTACATGTCTGTTTGCTTGTGAATGCCAGTGTTAATTTGTTTTGTCTCTTTCTTGGTGTTCATGCAGTGCCCCTCTGAGCTCCCAATCAGTTAGCCCAGGAAACCAGGTTACCCGCTCGCCTCGCACCCAGTGGCGGACTGCCAAATTCCCTCTGGTGTCCCTATAAATAACTTCTGCGGCTAAGAGGCTGTCTTCACTGTGCAGCTGCACTCCACTGAGCCACTGATCCAGAGCCCTGTTGCAGTACAGTCGTTAGTGTAATGACTAGTGCTCTGCACATCTAACGCACCCACTAACTCTGTAGTTTGTCCTTCCATTGTTTATAAATGGATTATTACTGCGTTGAGATATCAGCCTCATTCGGAAGACCTCAGTTCAGTAACTGGCTGGTGAGCAGAGCCATAATTATAGTCAGTTTTTAGAGAGGCCGAAGGACTGTCTATGTTTGTGAATGAGTCATCGCTGCTGTAACAAGGATGATGATGATGTCATTAGCTCAGTAAAGCAAGGTGCTATGGGCAGTGCATATATGCAACCTTAATCTTGTGATTGTCGTTGAGCAGAGAATTACAGGATAGGCAGTATTAAGGTGGGGAATTGTGATTTAAATTTTGCAAAGTTTATTGAATAAAACAACTAAAGCCCTTTTATACAAATTGTTTTTTTTTCATTCTGAAGATACTGCACCCCCACTGTCTCTGTGTACAATATGCTGCTGTCGTAAATACAAGTGCTGTCTTGACCCCCCCATCCCCCACCCATCATGGAAAGTGGTGCATGTGCATTTGTTGACAATCTGAGAGATGTGGAATCAGCAAAGATGACATCAGAATCCAAATACCCAAGTGTACTGACAAGGTAGAGGAATATTACATGATTTTACATAAATATGACTTTGCATAGTTTTATTTAAGGTGACATTGGAGATGAACACTAACATAGCAAATATTAAGAAATAATGACTGAAACTTTAAGTTTTGCTGAAATATTGCTTGCATTTCCAGCCTATATACATTGTTTGCAATAAGTCTTAATGTTGATTGTGTGTAATTTATGTTAACAGAGATAGGTTTGTAAGGTTGCAAATTATCAAGGATTACTTGTCTTGAGATTACCAAAGGCTGACCAAACTTTTTGAATTCATTTCTTTCCATGCTTGCTTGAGACAGAACTGAGGCTAAGTAGCTTTCGGTATCCAGAAAAATTAAAAAACACTGTTAAACTGGGATGATACCGATAAAGTACTGCCTGTGCTGCAATATTTCACAAGTAAAACTGGCATGGATGTACACTCTGCAGATGGACAGTTGCTGATTTGCCGTTAGCCGTGAGACTGAAAGCTATGCTGCTAACACCAAAATATAACATATAGGAATGCTGGGTGATCCTCACAGACTTAGAACAGTCTACTTAGTTAGATTAAACTAAGAAAACTTGGATTCCCTTCGCACAAAGTGATGCAAACTTGGGTGGCAAGCTAGCTAACATATCCATACAGCAACTAACGCAATAGCGCAAATTACCCGGACCAATTTCAGGCCAAGGTTTAGCTAGTTGTTAAACATCTACTGAAATGGGTAGTCTTGAGTTAGCCTTTGATCAAAAACCTGCGAATCAACAACTTTGCTAACACAACTAAACATAAGGAAATGCAACACCAGAAGACATAGATAGCCTGCTTATATTACGTCCTAGTCCAGCGCAAGAAGGCCAGCTTGGCGTCTGTTATGCAGCCTTTTATTTCACTTTAAGTTCTGACCAAAAGCTAGTCCGAGATTTACTCTTGTCCAGCCTTTTGCTCGGTTATCCCCTATTTCTCTCTTCTTAGCTTCCTCTGTGAATGTCCTCATCAGTTTCTTCCCCCCTGCCATGATGTGTGTACTGAAAATACTGAGATAGCTTTTTCTTGTGGCTAGCTGAAGACCTGTAGTCAGTAGTGTGGCATAGCTAGTGTTGTAAAGCATAAGGCCCATGCACTTTTCGTGTGATCGTACCCGATTAGCTAAAGTTACATTCTGCAAGAACTGGCACACAGGGCACAAAGTGGGAATGAAAGATGCGCTATTTTCCTGATTCGAAGTCAATATGCCGTTAAATTATGTTGTATTTGCTGCACTGATTAGGGTTTTCCAAACAAAATGAATGTATCTCAATCATCACTAATGACCAGCTGGACTTGTGTGATGCCGTCTATTACCACACAGACACCGCAATATGCATTCATTTTCTTATTTTGCATCGTATGGAATGCCTCTGGGCTTTGGGCTTTGGGCAGTGCATGTGTATCCCCTGGCCGAAAACGGCACAAGGTGTGAGGGTGGGACATAGCACTGCTCTGCAGGGTCGAGATTCTGGCGTCGTTAAGCCAATTGCTGAATCTGGTTCAGCCAATTGTCGGAATCCAAGTAAGTTAGGGATTTGAAATATCAGCTCCATAGAACAAAATGCAGCATTACATTGTAGCTACTAAGCCATGTTTGTAGCTGATAGTTACAGTTCAAGCGAACTGTAATCTAACCCCTAATCCACACTGGTCATGTTGCGCAAGTGAAACGTAAACATACGTTACTGCCATGTTCTAGTCAAGCGTGGTAAATTACAGCAGTTGTATATTCACAGTCCCAGTCATATATCAGACTGACAAAGTAGTGCGATTTGGAGTGCCCCCTGTAGGAGGCATGGTAGGTTCATAGTGATGAAAAAAATGAAAGGATCACAATGCACTGAAAGAGTGGAAAAAAAGTGAAGCTTCAAGTGCAAAAAGTACTTTTGTCAGTACTTTTTGGGAAAACGCTCTTTACCTAAGTCCATTTTTACAATATTCTCAAAATGGACACTTTGTGACTAAAGCACTTTCGCACTAGGGTATTCAATAAAATTATGTATTCCTTCGCACAATAGACATTTTGTAATATAAGTATTTTTAGCTCCGGGGTCTTCAATTTCTCAAGAAGATTAACCCCAAAAAATAGGCTTGCGGCATAAAAAGATGGTCCTAGCCTGGTGCAAAAAGCACATTAGTTTGAAAAACGAATGGCCCAAACTCAAAATTGCTGAGGTTTCGAATGCTGAACCCTGCGTGCAACTTCAAATGTCAAGGAATATCAATATAAGCAATATTTTAACTGGCAGATTTTATGGATCCGTTATATTTTCAGACCCTATTTTCTCAAAATTCACAGTTTGTGACTTCATTACTTTCAACACCAGCGTCCTCAGTTTTATGTGCCAGCTTAATGTCTGTTCAGTGATGAGCATTTGTCCCTTTTTACGCACATTTTATTCCTCCCATTTGGAAGTGAGTGAGGCTCAAAACTCATGAGAGAAAGGGAGAAGTTTTTCAAATGATTTTTGTTCAGCTGAGTTGTTGAGGACTGCCTGTGGATATGCCCCTCTGATTGATTGGAGAAGTGTTGCTATTTTTAATAACAATGGCATATTTTCCCTGCCGAGTTACAGCAGACGGAATGTTAGCTATGAGGCTAACTTTGGTGGATCAGCTGCGATGGGCATGGTCCCTGTTAAATAAAATCATAGAATAAAGAAGCCTGTGCAGTGGTGCAGTGGGGTAGCACTGTTGCCGTACAGCAAAAGGGTCTTCAGTTTGAATTTAGCCAGGGCCTTTTTGTACGGAGTTTGCATGTTTCCCCTGTTGCCGCGTCGGTTTTCTCTGAGGAGTCTGGTTTTCACCCACAGTCCAAAGACAAGCATTTTAAGCTGATTGGAGACTCTGTCCATTTGTGTGAATCAAAGTGATGTTATCCCTGCAATGGAAGGACAAACTGTTCGGGGTTTGTTTTTTCCTTTCGCCCATAGTACACTGGGATGAGCTCCTGATCCCCCCTGTGACCCTGACCAGAAATAAGCAGGTAAGGATGGACAATAGAAGGCTGTTGCATCATGGGTCTGGCTGTAGAGAATAAGCAATGCTCTGGGCAGCTGCCAGGCACTTGCATGGATCAGCGAGCCAGTTGGCAAGCGGGAGCTGAATGGAGAGGTTTGGCTGGAGTGTATGGTGTAATCATTATTTGAACATAGGTAGGGGTAGCACTATTCACAGCCTGGCACACCAGCATGAGACATTTTTTATGTGGGCAGCCAGTGAAGTGGCTCAGCATGTTTAACTTTAGGCAGGTTAACTCTTTGAATAGTAGGTCTTTTGGAATGTTCTCTCAGAATCACAAGCCAGTGTCCTAGAACTCCACTGTAAACCCAGACATTGTGGTGCATATACGTTTATGCGTTTTGTGGAAACCGTTTACCTCAAAAAAATTTTGTAAGCTGACTTAATTGCCTTGTGTGGACAGTAATTTAAAAAAAATCATGGTTTATGTTTTGAGAAGTTACTTTACCATGTTGTCATGTTCTGTGATCACAAGATCATTAAGTTGGCTTCTTTTTTCAGGTAAATGGTTTGCACAAAACACTGCACCACTCCTAGAAACACTCCGAGAAAGACTGCATGCTTTTAGTTTGAAACGCAGAAATGGTTTCTTCAGCAGGAAATCACGTGCTGTCCGAAAATGGACGAGTGTTTTAAGTGGATTTTCATTCGGATTGGCTGAAATGTAGTTTTAGAACTCAGTATGTGTAAAATGAAAGTCTGCAAGGGTAGAATTGAGATCTACCAATAGGCTACCTTTTCTAATTCTTGTACAGGCTGAATTTACAAATGCCTGTTCAAAAGTTGTAAATTTTACAAAGATTTTCACATATGCATTTCATTTTTTTTATAAATTAATGTGTTCACAGATATTTTTTTGTGGAATTTGTATATTTGTTGATCTGTTTTTTATTTGCAAAATATATTTGTGAGTTTGCAAATCTTTTTTTGTATTTCTGGAAGGTCTTTCATGCATTTGCACATGGATTGTTGATTTGTTCACTCAAATAATATTGAGAAAAATCTATCTCCATATAGCCCGCATTGACTTTCATATTAACGTATGCAAGTAATAACTTTTGCTGCTGGTCATGTCACTCTTCTTGGAATAACTATTTACAACTATTAACATGATATCATGATTGACAAGGTGACAACAAAAGTTTAAAAGATAGTAAATCACTGCTAATGAGATTTTAAAAAGGATTGGTCGTGCCCTGTGCGTGTTAACATGCAATTTGAATCCTACGCCAACATTGCATTGCATCGCATCAGTGGCTGTTTGTAGCTGGCTTTGCACCTTTAATGATAAAGGCTACGTGGGCTCTTGTAGTCCACTTACAGTGTCCTAATGGCTTGGTCCTGATAAGATTACAAGCACATGTTATGTCAAGATGGACAGCTGTCTACACAACAAAGTGTACTTGATATGTGTTCCAATAAAATCTATTCTGCTAATTCTGTAATTGACATGTGTAAGGGTTGGTCCTTACAGCCCCTCCCCTTCCACATTCTTGTGCTGCCACCTTAATGGCCTCCACCTGTGGCCCATTAAGGTGGAAGGTTCACCAGAGTATTTAGGGCTGGCAGGTGCCTCCCCAATGCTCTGAATTCACTCCCCTAAGCAGGTCTGCCACAAGTTCAGCAGTCACTGCTCCCTTTTGTCTGTTTTAGTTGGAACCTCGATTCCTGTTTATTTGTCATTTATGTTTTGTTATTAAACCTTTTCCTTCACCCCCAGCCTTGGCATCTGAGTCTGTTTTTTATCAGGCCCTTGGTCCTAGAGCCCGCCGGATTGCCACTGGCATCCGGCTGGGCCGAAACCATGACAACATGAGCATTATGTTAATTTTTTTTTTTTTTTTGCAAGATTATTATTATTTTCTTTACTGGACCTAATTTTCAAAATGTTTGCACCAGTTAGCATATTTGAGTTCATATGAAAATGCCTCATCATCAGTGAAACTTCTTGACCTCCTTAATTATGCTTATTGTGCATATTTAACAAAAATGAATCCACAAATACGATGCTCTTGAACATTACTTATAGCTTGCAGTGGTGTAAAGGTAACCATCCTACCAAAGCCATAGAAGCATGAATGTTCCCGGTGCAGTGTGCTGGTTAAAGCAAAAATAAGAATTGGAAATGTGAGAGATAAAACGGACAATCAGTGTATTAGTGACAAGAGAAGCTCGAGAGGTAGTGAGCCAGTTTAACATTACTGTCTTAAGAAACTTCCCATCATTCCTATTCACAGAATGACTCGGTTGGGTGCCCCTAGCCAATGGGTAATAACTTCAAATGACTACATCAGAAATTGTAAAAATCCACTTTGAGTTCATAAAGTGATGGGTCACATCTGAAAAAATAAATGTATAAATAAATTAAACATTGCTAAATAATGAATAAGTTCTATTAAGTCTTTAGATGAAGAACTAAGCTGCAAGTTACTGCTTTAAATATGGTTATTAAATGAGCAAACAAAAATATTATGACAAATAATTTTAGTAAACAAGTATAATAATAATGGAGTAAAATTTAAGGCTAAAAATTAATGAGAAGAAGACTATTAAGTTCTGTCAAGTGTAAAAATACTGCTAAAGACCCATTCTGGCAGTTTTTCAAAGGTCAAAAGCTCTGAGTGGCACGAAAGAGTGGTGTTATCACCTTTGGCATCAGTGCTAAACACACCTCTCAAAATATTCTGCAAGTGTGATAGCATTATTTAGAATTTAGTGGCAATGTTTTGACAGTGTCAAATCTACTTTTGTATGATATTTTAAAAAGATATTGTACAAGAGCCCTGAGTTCTTACCTAAGCACTCGCTCAGAAGATTAAATTCTGAAATACTTTTTTTAAACCATATTGTTGCATTTTATTGAGAATTACAATTACCTGCAGGAATCATTTGAAACATCAGGTATCACACATTATCTTTTCGTGCCTTGTCAGAAATACACAGTGCAACATGGGCTAGGAATGAGCACCTGCTTAGCGTTAGATCTCCTAATCCTGAACTCTAAATCCTTAACCGCACATGATTGTTCAGTGTTCTATTTTGTTATTACCTCCGCCAAACGAAGTAGGCAGGAGGTTATGTGATTGGTGCCGTTTGACAACCATGTCACTTTGTTCTGTTAGTCGTCTGTCTGTCTGTCTGTCTTTTAGCAGGATATCTCAAAAACGGCTGCATAGATTTCAACAAAACTTTGCAGGATGTTACAGTAGCACAAGAGGAATAAGTGATTAAATTTAGGCATATCTAGGCCAAAGTACAGCTGAGATATAGGCCAAAGTACAAATCCAGCTATGCTGGCGGAGATTAAGTACAGCTGAGTTATAGGCCAAAGTACAAATGCAGCTATGCTGGCAGAGATTTGAAGTCTCGAGTCAGACAACAGACGATTTCGACAATGGTCCCGCTAGGCGGGAGTCGTTTGTTTGTTTGTCTGTTTGTTTGTGAACAAGATAACTCAAAAAGTAATGAATGGATATCTTTGAAATTTTTTGGGTGGGTCGCTATTACATCAGGGATGGACCCTATTGATTTCAACTTGATCAGTCACAAACAATATGGCCGCCACAGCAACCATCTTGAAATCGTATGACACGCAATAACTGAAATTTGTTCCCACTCACCAAGATTTGGACTGTGCTGCCTTGGTGGAGGTTTGCACCCCAGGAGTGCCTCTAGTTTTTAAAGTGGATTTAAGCTATTTGAGCTTGAGTCTTAAGTGGAGGAATATCAGACAAAAACAGAATATCCAGTTAGGAATAACGAGCTGCTCCCACATTAAAACAGTTTCAAACATTGCTAGAATGTTGTTACACAATTTCTGAACTGTGTTTAGCGGGATATTGGCCCATTGATCGAGGAAGCCTACAGTTCTTTGAGGGATGAAGGAAATGGCAATCCACTTCACACTCTGCACTTCAGAACTTCCTTTTTACGGTTCAATTATGTTAGAACCGGTCCTAAACATGAACAGCTGACTTCATCCTTTTGTGGTTGGAACCATTCTTAAATGTTTTTAGTGGTGTGAAAGGGGACATTATCATGGAATATGGGGACATTGTAAGGGGACAGCGTTTGCACAGTAGGGTCTTGTAAAATGATGTCATATTGTTTGCCCATTACATGCAGAGGAATCACTGGGCCAATTGCGTCTCATGAAATAGCTGCCTATACCATTATAGATCCATCACCTTAGAAAACAGAAGTAACTGACATTTTTTCAAATTAAATGTCTCCTTTGGTTTTCTACAAAGATAAAGGTATCCACATGTATTAAAAAGATTAAAATTAGACTTACATTACCAATTTACTTTTCTTCATTGCTCTGGAGTCTGTACTTTGTATTCTGTACACCATGTTCTGTGCATTAGCCTTAAATAACAGATTTGTGAAGCTCTCAATGTACTGTTTTTGTTGAGACTGATTCAGATTTGAATTTGGTTAGTACTCTGGTGGTTCTTTGACTGTTGTGTTGTGGTTATTTACAGAGTTGTCTGTCCCTGTTAAAAAGTGTTGGCTCGCGGACACAGATCTTCTTTGCTGTTGCTGGTTTTTGGTGTTGGGCACGTGTTGTCCTAATATTTGACACTGTTCCCCTTGCCAGCCTCTATAGTGTTGCTGTTTTGGTGACCACATATCAAAGCACTGCATGATAGACCTTAGACCTCTTAAGTAATCATAGGCTGCTAATTAAATTCATATAGATGGGAATCACCAGTGCGGATGCTTTTATAATTGTGATCCAGGTACTTTAATATGAATGATTTTCATGGGTGTTGCTGATATTTTGTCCTCAGAATACCCTACTCATTGGAAGCAAGAGTTTCACTTTGATGCATGGTTATCATTTTTAGTTGAGTTTCAGCATAAGCTAATTGAAACTAAAGCAGTTTTTGACGCTTTTAGGTGGTCAACCAGCTGTACTCTAGCTGACTTCTACATTACTCAACTATTTTAACCAACTTTGTTCACCTGGAGACCAGCTTCAGCCTGTCACAGACCAGCAATCACCTGCTTGAGAAAGCTTTGACCCACTAGGTGACGGCTTGAGCCTTGAACCATCTTAAACTCGTCCCTAGTATGTTTTAATAGAGGAATTTTAACACTTTTCCTGCCAGAGTAAATTTTTTAAGTTGCCAGCCACCACCAGCTTTTTTGATCGTATTTACTGATCTTTCAACACTCTCAGAAAATCCATAACTATTTACAGTACCAGTCAAGAGTTTGGACACACCCACATTTTTCTTACAAGACATGATAAATAAAGAAATAAGTACCGTTTATTTTGCAAAAAAAAAGAGAGATCTAATTCCTAAATCCATCAAACTAACCAGCATTGTCATATTTACAGAGCATTCTCACTTTTTTCTTAAACCTCCTTTCACATTTGGGTTGCGAGCAGTTTACGACCACCTGCAACACTTTTATAGCTGTGTTGCACAAGCACTCGCTGGGTGTCTTGCGAGGTCTCGCAGTCATTGCAGAGTCTCTAGCGGTCGGAACCGGTCGTGTCTGATTTTTGAACATGTTCAAAATTCAGACGCAACCGTATGCGAACAACCTAGTCGCATTGGGTCGCACTGACAGTAGTACGAGTGTTGTACAACGTTGCAAACTCGCACGTGTGCTAGGGATGTCTAGAGAAGAGTCTTGCGTTCGGTTGCATTTGTTATGCGACTATGAGACTGTTGTTTGACAATTCGCAGCAAATCTTGCAACGTTGTGCTACCATTGTAAGACCATTGTAACACTGTATGAGATTCTAGTCGCTCTTGTTGTATGACTGCCTGTTGCATTTGTGAAAGCTTTTTGCGATCAATTGCGAGAGACGCTTTTTTTTGGTCGATTGGGCGACCAAATTGTTGCAAGCAGTCACACCCCAATTGGGAAAGGGGCTTTACAAGAGCAGTTATATGGCTATAATGAGTTTGCTGCTGAGCGGCCTTCTAAGTTCCGAAAGATGTGCTGCACTTGTGGTTTGCTTTTCATTGACTTTTTTGCCCAATAAGTTCCAAAACAGCTTGTCTTTGATTTGGCTGTTGGAAGATGGAAAGAGCTTGTTTGTCTGCCTACTTTGCAAAATATGGCTTCTTTGAGAATTCTAAAATTTTGGACATTACTCAAACAAGTAAATTATTCTCTTTTAACATCTGACTGTTTATCTCTTACCAGATTCCATTTGTGATTATATAGAGAATTTAAGCCATTTGAATTTCTCTAAAAACAGAGCGCTGTGACATTAGCTAAGTGTGTACAAACCTTTGACTGGTACTGTACGTTTACAGGTAGAACCGAGCTTCTAGTTTCAGACAAAAGAAACCCTTTCATTTTAGCTTAATTCACTTTTTTTTCAAGCACCTGAATGTTGGTTATTTTCATCAAAAAAAAAACAAAAAACATTTTGATCAAAAAGCTGAGAAAAGCATATGGATGTAATTTAATCCGTACCTGCTGATTTCTTTTCAAGTTGTCCACGTATATCAAGGAGATGGATCACAGCTTGTAAAAAAGTTTGCGATCATGGAACTCTTCCAAGAAAAAAAACAGCAAAATTTTCCATTTCAATGTTTGCAAGGTGCACCAGAATGCATTGTTTTCTTGTTAATTTGACCTATTTTTGTCAGAGAATCCGTAACTGTGCCCGCTCCAATATAACACTGAGAATGTTTATTGATGGAAAATCTTGTCAGTCACCAGGAAAAGTGTTAAGTGGGCTTATATCTTTTGGTATGCATTCTACTGGCACAGTGTTAGCTAGGACCTCTCTGGGGAGTGTATGACCGAATGGAGAGTGATACATGAATAATTGCAACGGATAACAGTTCTGATTCTGAGTCTCCCTTGCTGGAACGACTGAGAGTCTGGTTAACCTAATCAATTTTTCTGTTTGTGAATTACTTTGATAAAATTGGCATAGAGGTATGAAATAGATTACCCATGATCCTGACTCCTGATTAAACTGCTTGCATCTTTCATTGACATATTATGATTTCTGCCCTTAAAAACAATAATTGAGATATACAAGGTTGAATCAAGACAGATCCTGCTTCCTGTTGTGTCACCTACTGAAGACCCTTATGAAAATATCCTGTAGTTATTTTTTTGTTATACTACAGTATTTTTGGCGTAACCATAGTATTACTATAGTTTGCATAGAATAACCAGAGTGGTACTACAGCCATCACAATATAACTACAGTAGTATCACAGTCAACTGTACCATGCTATTACTATAGTCCACATAACTGTATTGCTGTATTTTGAATAACTATAGAATCACTATAGTAATACTACACTATGGTGGTGAAAATACAATCCATTTACTATAGGATGACTACAGCTTGGAACTACAGTAATTTTTTTATAAGGGTAACTTTGATGTACACCCTTGTGCAAATTCACTGAAACATGCTGCGAAAAAGGTAAATGATAGATTATTTTTTTCTCATTTTAATTGGACTTTTATGATGAATCATATTGTTTTGCACGTATTTGTATATAATATTGCCTCCTTTGTTTTTAAAACTGACACCAGCTGTACTTGCCATGTCTCTGTACGATTTGCTGGTGTGTTCGTACAAAGTCACGATCGTCGTGTACTTACTCATTGTCACATCCATCGGATACGACGTCTGATCACAACTAACTAGCCAGAGAAACAAAAGACCACAAATAACCAAGAAACAGGCAATGCAATACTGATTGATGTGATAACTGCGCATCCACAATTTTTGCATCACCCACCTCAAAAATACTATTACATTTCTTATACAGTATGATTTTGTTCTGTCTTGTTGAAGAAAATGTAAAAATAAAGACAAAAAGGCAGTTTTTTGCTTAAGAACATGAATTGGGATTAAAAAAAAAAAAAACTTCTGCTTGTTCTAGTTAATTTGCTCAAGGGTGTATTAGCAGAGTTCATGTTGTACAGTGAATGTCGATGTGGTATGAGAGAACATACAACAATTAAATTTAACTTTTAACCTGTAGCAATCTATGGTCAATGACCTTCCCAATACTCAAACCCGAAGGCAGTTTAAAAGACCAGTACAATCTTCTTTTACCTTACCTATTCCACTTTATGTTAAAACTGCCACAGTGCTGCTTGGATTTTCATCACTATGGACAAGTCCTGAAAGTAATACCCTGCATTTGATTCATCTGGGTTTGCTAATTATCACAGTTTTACAGCCCGGGGGTAGAACACTTGCTTGAGTTTGAAGGTGGGCATAAACGTGGCAGGATTTCAGTGTCTGGCCTTTGGATTTTTCACCTCTGCTCGTTGGCATAAATTACTGTATAATAATGAACAAACAGGAGGCATACAAATTTCATCACATTCAACAGAGAACAATGAACTCCTGCCTCCTGTTAGAAGGCTTATTACGGGACGAGTGTGATTAGAGTAGGGCTATCAGATAGGATTGTCCTGGCATAGTTTCTGAGAGCTGTTTCTGGCTAATCAAGCACCACCAACACAGCATAATTTCACTGAAGTGGCTGCTTATGTCAGTGCTAGAGATATTTGTTGGTTGTTTTTCATTTTTTCCTTGTATTATTGTGTTTTAGTATTGTTATTTCAGTCATTGCATTTATTTTACCATTGGTTTTCTCATTCGTTCTTCTGTTTTCATTGTGCTTTTGTTTTCATCCACACTTCCACACTCACGCTCCCAGTTCTGGTTGTCAGTTTCATTCTGTTAACTCCCTTGTTTGCAACCACACCCCTTGTTTACCTGTCTGAGACAGCACTACGAGCCTTTGTATTCCGAGAGAGGTTTCTGGTTTTTTTTATTCTGTTTTGTCCCGCAGTCTTTGAGATTGATTTACTGTTCATGTTTTGTGATGTTCTTGCTTTGACTTTGGTTGGCTAATTTGGATTTATGATTCTGATCACCCCTGATTTTGGCATTCTTACCATTTGGCTTCTGACCTGTGGACTGCACCTTGACTTCGATTTGGATTACCCTACTTGTGCTGCATGTACACTGACTGGCGTTTAACTGGATTGTTTGACCAAGAATGGGCTCTCAAATATCCCTGTGGAACTGATATCTGTCTGTGCCTGAGTCCTAAGTTTGATCCCTGTCAGCTAAGCTGAAAATAGAGGAGGTATAAACATCTATTGAAACCGATGTTTTGTCTTGACCTGTTTTCAATCATTTCCTATAATAGCTGTATGTTTTCTCCAAAAGCCAGTTCTCATCATTTAGGTTTGACAGTAAAAAACAGTCTGTATTTGAATGTAGAAATTTTTACATTTTAAACAATGTTTTTAAATTTAAACAATCATGAAGCGCAGGTTACCAAGAATGCATAGCAAGATATACCAAAAGGTAGTGTGGAAGTTAACCTTTTGCATTGCCTACTTGGTAGATTAAACATTTTTCTGAATTGAATTAATCATTCAACATTGTATTAAGATTGAGGCTGAATTCCAATCGTGTCTCATCCTTTCCTCACGACCTCTCCTCCCAAACTCCCCTCCTCTCCTACAAGGAAGGACGATTATCAGAGAGGAGTGGAGGGGATAAGGAGAAGCACGCAACGGACATGAGAAATGGGCCAGTCATGTTTCCTCTGTCATCCATATTCAACATCCGCTAATGGTGGCCCAATCACAGAATCCACTGCCTCAGTAACACAGGCAGCCAGCCACATTCCTCATATCATGTTATTGCAAAATGCAGATCGAAATTGGCCTCGGGTTTGGATTGGTAAGGGTCAGCATTGTTCGTTGCTCAAGTGCCTTCAACCGGCCATCTGGGCGCTTGTCAGTAACATTCTAAGCAAGCACATCGTCCGATGAATGACAAAAGGTCGCAAGTGACATTCCTGATGAAACCTGTTTTTCTGCACCACGAGTGGTCCAGAAAAACAGGTTTCATCAGGAATGTCACTTGCGACCTTTTGTTATTCATGGGACGACATTTGGGTTTCCTTCGCCCTCGTTCTGAGTTTGCGAGATTTGAAGCTATGCATCAAAAGAAGCGGTGGCTAACAGGCGTGTTTCAGAGGAGTACCGTGAACTGCCGGCACTCTCCCGAGATGGCAGCATTAGTCGCCTGCAAGCATGGTTGTACATTGTTCGCTGAATCAACATTCCAGATTCGGGTGGGATTTGAGATGCCAAATTTATAAAAAAAAAGTAATGTTACTGTAATCCAAGTAGCTATTTCAGTCCAACTGGTTTACTGTCATTCCGAGGGAGCAAAATGCCTATGAAACCATTTGACAAAATGCAGTGTATTACATACCTCTCTGCAGGTGTTTTTTGCCAGTGAAATTACAAATTTCTACAAGCATGTAGGCCGACTCGCACAAAAACTGTCAGCAAAATGCACCCCGCAATGTCTTTGTATCTATTTCTCTGTGTAAGTATGTGAATGTATTTGCTGTAGAGATTGGGGAGCAGGTGTAGGGGTACATTTGCATAAACATATGAGCTTGCATACATTTCTTTGTTTCTCTAAGCCTATCAGGGTTCGATACTCACTTTCCATGTCAAAACAATCCACCTATTAACACACTGTGTGTTTTCCCTCCTCCCCCGTCCCCCACTCCACAAAAGTAAGATAAGCCCACTCCTTTTTCTACCTCGCTGAAGCCTGACTCTTGCATGATAGGTGGCTACCTAGTTCTTCTAGACAGGAGCTTGTCACCGTTCACCCATTCCTGCTAGCTGCTGTGTCCGTCTACTTCTGCACCAGATGCCTGTGCACAAATGCATGCACGCCTGCACGCTCAGAGTACCCACGCAGGATCCAGGCTTTCGTGCGCAGCTGAGCCCGTCGTCCCTGTCCGCTTTAGTCACACGCCCATCCTGCGCACTTCATCAGAGACGCTGCCAGCCCTCAAGGACATCTCCATTTTCTCCTCCCCCTGTCTCTCCGGCCCCTCCTCTTCTTCAGCCCGCCCCCATTTGTGGAGGGGTTTGGGGGGGGCTGTGAGTGTGGGCCACAGTGGAGCAGTGGAGAAATGCCCTCGCCAAGGACACTTGCAGTCCGCATACATTCCTTTGAATGGAAAACAAACAATTCTGGCATTATGTAATATGCAGCATGCAAGCAGACACACAAACCTTTCCCAAAAAGGTGGGATGCTGAATACAGTATGTATATACAGTACACAAAAATGCAGTTGGCATTTCATTGGATATTAGCATCCATGACCAAATTTCGTGATAAATATCGATATCAGGGCATAGATAATCTGTCAGTCCTTTCTCTTTGCAATTGATGCGCTGGTAACCAGACTGCTGCATCCGTGTTTGAAGTACACATCGAACAGATGCACTGGAATTTATGTTGTTCAAAGTTGTCGGGTCTGGACTCAGGGACTCAAAAGCACACGGCAGATCAAATGAGCACAGGGTTTATTGAAAGGATGGTCAAACAGTCTGAGTCAATTTTCTCACAGTAGGATTGCAGTACAAACTCAGTGAGCTTACGCGATATCCAAAAACAGCCGGTAGGTTAAAACCGAACAGGCGGAATGCAGCTCCAAATCACAAAACAGGAATCTAGAAGCCGAGCAATGAGTCATGACAGAGATGAATTGTGTACAAAAGGGCAATCCAAAAATCAATTACAGGGAAACAACACAGGGAATCACACTTGGAAGAAAAAAAAGGTTTGCAGCTTTTTCACTGAGCAAAGCAATGAGGACAGACTCGCAAAGAAAGGCTGACACAGGAGGGATTAAATGGACCAGAAAATAAATAGGGAAATGAAGAATAGCTGGGAAGGAAAGAGTGCTGGAAACAAAAGGGCGCGGTTACAAACCAGACAATGATACAGATCTAGGGATCGCAATTAAAGGTCCAAATCTTGCTGAGGTTGGGGCTAGAAAATTCGCGTTATGATTCACACTACCGGCTTCAGCCATAGACTGTACTGTATGAAGTCAATGTTATCAGCGGCCGAAACCTATTTTCCCTTTTGCATGTTCATGCTACAGGCAAGTCCCTATTTTGGAACTGCTAATGTATTATAAATTTTTTTTTTCCTGAAGATATTATCATATATGTTCACGCGAGGCAAACATCGTGGCTGTATATCGTACTCTGACCTGATGTTGCGTTGATAGGGAACAGTATCAGTTGCTGTATTTACCCCAAGTGTACGTTCTGACATGGCGAATTGACCTCCTTTAACCTCCAGCGCGTCAGCCAATCACACACAAGGACTTGGCAAGAATAGCAGTAATTCCACCAGCGGCAAAGTTTGAAAATTTAATTGCAATCCCTCAAATTAACAGGGCACAGGAATACATAACACAGGGAAAAGCAAGGTAAACAAGATCAGTTGAAGACACGGGGATAGGGAGAAATACGGAAACAAAAAAAAAAGACTCAGGAAAAATGAAAACGTAATAGTGGAAATATATTCTGATCGCTTAACATTACTGACGGAAGTAGTCAATCTTAGTCATGTTTATGCTTCCAAAAAAGTGGTGTGTGATTTGCCAAGGACCACCAGAGAAACATAATGTCCTGACTCTGATAGTTAGGGCTCAGAGGCATTAATATATGAATTAGCCATGTGACATAAACATATGGACATTGAATAATTCACCCTGGGGAGAAGCTATGGTGCATTACTGCTTCTACAAAATGAATCCTTCGAGTCCTCCAATCATCACTTTGACATCACAGTCACCGTTATTCTGCTACACGCCTGCTCTTTTTCTGCCTGTCGGTACAAAATGTACCATTTAATGTGCGAGTTGCAGACTGCGTTCTCAACTGCTGGGGCTAGTTCACAGAGATTAGTTGGACTAGAATGCCGAGCTAAGAGAAACTTCATTAAACCTGGTTCTGAGTTGCCAAGTATTCAAGTAAGGGGTGCAGAAAATGGTTGGTGTTTCTGTAGAAATTGGGCTGGGCTGCTTTCTCTTTGGTTGCAACAAACGTTTAACCTTTTGAGCGCTGAATAAATTTTCAAGGAATTAAAAATTTAGCTAACCTGAGCTGTTGAAAACCTATCATGTAGCAACTTGTTTAAAAGAGCTCTCCTGCGGGAGCTCTTTTAAACAAGTTGCCACATGATAGGTTTTCAACAGCATCTGATTTTGATATCTTACATCATTGGGCAACTACAGTTGCCTATGGCGCTGAAAGGGTTAATTATTTTGAGCTGTAGGTTGGAGAGTAGAAGCACTCGGCCTCCATATCCTTTCCCTGGTGTTGCTAGGTGCCTTTGATTAAAGCCCTATTGGCTCCTTGTGCACAGTGGGCGTGATAAATAAGCGCTGCTCACGAGCTAACGGCGGGGGGCAGGAAAATCTCCAGAGCAGAACTCATCTCCGGGGGAGAGGGTACAGGATATTATCCCTATAAATCTCCCCTCGGTCGGGTCGAGGCTTTGTCATTCCCTTCTCGCAACACTGGTCATGAATTGTGCTCTCCGCAGAAAATACCCACCCTACGCAGCGCCGGGCTGCTGTCAGCGGATGGGCTTGGGCTCAGAAACTATGAGGAAAGTCCTCTTGTGTTTCTTCCACCCATCAACAAATACTGCTAATTTCACCAGCAGGTTCTGTTCTACCTCCTGGGTAAAGCACACTCCTAATTAGCAAACCCAGGTAATTAGAACAAAATGCGGAGGAGGATCCTTTCTTTCTGAACCCGTTTCTGAGCCAGCGATTGAAGCTGAAAGACACGATTGCAGTGCCCGACCAATTCACCCCTCTATTCTTCAATCGATGTCCATCTGGAGTAGTGGAATGGCAGTGTGCCTGGGACCTTAATGGGATATTTACGGCTGTTTTTTTTACACTTCTGCATGCGTAGAGTGGCGAGGTAGCCTCATGATATGCTGCGTGACTGATAACTGAAATGTTACTGGTTCAAGCCCCCTGTGGGACTTAAGATAGTGACTCAATCGAGAGAGATGAAATTGGAAAGAATGCTGCTGTTGGGTCCTCGAGCAAGGTTTTTAGTCCCAAAATTGCTCCAGGGGTTTTACCCCTGTATCTTTCCGTCCCGTCTCACTTTCAGTTGTTCTTAGCAGCCATTTGTCTCATGGCATCCTTGAGAAAGACAAACAAGTTCTCAGTGGAACTTTCCCGGTTAAATTAATGTTGAAAAAAATGTATAAGTTCAAAGGTAGGTCTGACTTGCATCTGGAGAGATGGAAAGAACTCTGCCATTTCGCCCATAAGCAAGGCCCTTAAAGGGGACCTATTATGGTGATCCTTCTTTTAATACATACAAGTAATGTTATAATGTTGGATGTCCATACTCAACCTCTGTAAAGTTTCTAAACATAAAACACAGGGGTTTTGCTGTAATCCGAGAACGTGATTTCCTGAACGTGATTTCCTGAAGGTGATTTCCTCTCAGAACAGCTCGTCCTGGGATCCTCAAGAGATCTGGGGCCGGTTGCATAAACTTAGTTTAAGTCTGGTTTTCACTGTAGACTGGTCTTAAATTGTCAAGTTAGACTGGTCTAATTAAGACTGTCTGTTGCATAAAGCTTAAGACCGACTTAATTTGAGGCAGAAAAATTAGCCACCTCTCCCCCTGGCTAAGCCTGAGATGAGAGCTTTGTTGCCATGGCAACACATTGTTAGAACACCTGTTAGAGGACACAAAGATACAGCATTATTTATTGTTTTTCTAACAAAAAAAGCACAAAAATATTTTACACTGGAAACAGGATTATCAGCTGTTTTTTAATTTTAATTTATTTATTATTGCAGTTCTGGAGGGGGTCCTCCTCCGGTGGCAGGATTTTTTCTCTTCCTTATTTCCGTCTTAAGCTGCTTTCACACCGGACGCGAAACAAATTTTTCGCACGACAGATTACATTCAAAGTCAATGCAAAGACTTCGTGTGTATTCGCGTCTTTGCATTGACTTTGAATGGATTCTCTCGTGAGAAAAATTAGTTTCGCGTCCGGTGTGAAAGCGGCTTTTGATTCTTGCACCATATTTTTAAAACGTTTTTGAACATCTTTTACGGTTCTCACGACCGTTGATACTGTTCGCATTTTCTGTAATTTTCTCCCCTAACTTGATGACGTGTCAACTTCCGTTTGCTTGATTAAAACTATTGAATAAAAGACTTTTTTTGGCATTATATTCTTCCAGCAAGCAAAGGTTTTCTGTTGCGCTTAAGTGCGGCCACCGAGTGTCGCTGTTGTGTCCACCATGTTTTTCTCCTCTGTTAAGTGTCTTATTTTACCCATGATACATAGCGCGACAGGCTATCTAAGTCAGTCTTAAATAAGTCACTCATAGACAGGGTTTATGCAACAGGTTTATTTAAGTGTCTATAGTAAGTCTGACTTAAAATGACATTTAAGTCTAAGACTGGGTCTAATTTTATGCAACCGGCCCCTGGGCAAAACCTGACGTCAGGTTGTGCTGTCCAATTAGTACAGACCTAGCCAGAGCCAATCATGGCGCTGGACCTGCCCACACTGGAAACTATTCTAGCAGGCACAAACAACCGCGGATCATATTACGCCTTAGTAGCATCTACACTTCCGGAAATACAAAAGAAGAAGAAGAAGAAGAACCGCGGATCATTTGAGGGGCAGTTTTCGACAGTATGTCTCCCAAAGCTGCTCGTCCGTGTTTTTTTGGATGCAAAAAAAAAGCACAACTATTTTCTCTTCCAAAAGACGATGCCACCAGAAATCAGTGGGTAGCTTTTTTGTTAGCTGGCGGCAAATAGCCACACTCAAAGGGAATGTTAGCCGCTTGTGCTTGGCATTTCACCGAAGACAGCTTTGTCAATAAAGGATAATTCGATGCTGGATCAAAACCTGGAGCAGTTGCAGCGATCAAGCACGCGGAGCCACAAGCTGTAAGTAACGATATAACAGCAAATAATGTAAGTGAAGCTAACGTGTTACGGGTGGCTAGCAGGACCGCTAACAATAGTTAGCACTAACAACTGGCCTCAAACGCAGGCTTTGTAAAATATCTGAAGATAAAGCCTGCATCGGTAGCAACTGTCCGTGACTCACTGACGCAGAAGCAATAAGTTTTACCATTTTGTGTTGCTTTACTGCATAAGCCTACCTAATGTGATAGCCTGTTGAATGTGGCTGTAGCACTGCGGCTAACATAGCTAAGTTACTGTTGCTAATGTTTGTGTCCTAAATATGCAAGAGTAATATCAGGGGACATTCAGCAGAAGGTGTGTGAATATAAACCTCATTTGAAGCTAAATTTTTACACTTGTTTGAAATTTGGATGCTTGGTACAACTGATCACAGTAACAGAACTTACTGTCTGTAAAACCTGTATTGCAGGGTAACGTTTGTCTCAGTCGTTATGTTGACCGCTCGGTTACTACCATATGATAGTTTGCGTGCTACTGAAAAAAATGCTCCTGGTTAATTTTTATGCAGTAATTCACATTGTTATGCTTGTGTTACTTTGGTTAGCATCAAGGTGGTAGTTTCATCATAACGTTACCTGACTGTAGCCACTACAGTTGAAGCTAACCGGAGAGGTGTTGTGCGTGTCTGCAAAGTTGGGCTGATAAGGCCGCAGTTAGACCAGACGTATGCTTTGCGGAGCTTAGGGTACGTGTTTGGGTTTGTTTACTGCTGCTTTGAAACGATCGTTTTACTTATCCATGACCGGGGTCAGCCGGCTACTTTGCCATGGCGTGGGTTTAGCTCTCTGATCCTACCGCGGTAAAAGCAATTGCGAAATGCACTATAACGTGTCTGGTATAACAAACAATTTCTCTGCATTGCCATGTCGGAATTTCATCCACCTTTGAAAATTGTTCTGGTGAATAAAAAGCCGAAAAAAAGTGGAGATCGGATATGGATTTTTTTTCGGTAGGAGTTATCGGTTCGCTTGCTCCACATAAGCAACACTTACACCGTTTGTATGTTTTTGCTACGAACTCATTTAGTAGCTTGGTGTCGGAATTGCATTTCGTTTTGGTGGAAATGGTTAACAGGAGCTTTTAGCAAAGTTTCCTCCGCATAGCTAAGTGGGTATATAACATGACTATATAACAGCACAGCTATAATCACATGAATGCAAGGTGCAAAAGACTAAAATTTCAACTTGCCAGTCATTGACATCCTGCTGTAAACGTTGCTGCAATACTTCAATTGCTTCCTCCTCCCGTTCGGCATCAAATTCGGGATCAAACAAGTACGGTCTCGCTGCAATACATGCCGTGGAGAGCTGTCCTGAAGTATCTGCCATCTTGGTTTCTTGGTTTTTCGGTCTGCACCCTCCCCCGGAATCAAAGTGGCCAGGCAGCCAATCAGAGCAGCGCCTCATTAGCATAGCCTCCCCGCCCATTTCAAAACGGCTCGTGTTTCAGGCCGGCACAGACAGGGTGAGAGAAGAGGTCTCACGAGGCCTGGATGTGTGTGGATTTCTTTTGTAACTGAATTCTTAACATTATTTTAAAGACCCATTGGACATATTTTAAACAACTAAATACAGCATAATAGGGAAGCTTTAACCCCAAAACTGCTCTCCTGAGGCTTAACCCAGGTCTCTCTCCACTGCTTCCTACTTGCAACTGGTCAATCTCTATCTCCCAGGGCATCCTTGAGGAAAGAAATATGTGCTCAGTAGAACTTCCTTGGTTAAATAAAGGCTGAAAAATGGGTGGGTAACAGTGAATATGTAGTATTAGTTGGAAAACCAGAAGTCTAAATGGGAGAAAAAATAGTTAACAATATTTTATGTGCTCTTTGCCCATGAATAAGGTCAACTGCCAGCCCTAAGCTTAGCTTACATCACACCTGACCTCTGCCCAAGTAAATTGCGCCATTCTGAATCTCTCAGTAAAATGCCAGTTCTCTCCACTTGACAAATGCAAGCGATGGACCATCTGGCTTAGAGCATTAAAGGGTCGGTCTCTCAGCATATTATTACTCAAATTTCCATTTGAAAAATTTAGTCAAAGCATCAAAAATCTATGTAGAATGGGACTGATGTAGCATTGGTTTCCCCATTCGCAGGTTACAGAAAGCAATCTACTGCCAGACCACTCTTGTTCCCCCAGCACTTCAAAAGTCACTTGTGTCTCCCGTGGTAATTTGTTAACAGCCTCTTACTCCAAAACGCTCTCATGGCCTGGAGCCTGCAGCACCATGCACACGTCTCTGTGATTCTGCAGCAGCTCTGGTAAAATGTTTCACAGCTTCTAGCTCCTCCAGACTCTCAGTAAGGGAACTGCGTATATAGAAACAAAGCTGTTTCGAGCTACAGCAGCTCTTTGTCTTTTTTGCCTGCTTTGCTGGGCCGAAGTTATTTGAGACTCCCTGTCCTAGAAATCGGAAGGACCATGGGAAGTGAAACATTTGCCAGCGATTACTGGGGAGATTAAACTCGCTGGAACATAACAGCAGAAGAGACGACCGCAGAATCATAGTTAGAGTCTCAGGGGCGAAGGGAATGGTCATTTGGCCGGAGGTGTGTGTGTGTGTGTGTGTGTGTGTGTGTGTGTGTGTTTGTGCGTGTGTTCAAGTGCATGTGCTTGTGCGTGTGTGAATAACATGCGAGTGCATGCACGTGTGTGTACGTGTGCGTGTGTACAAGTGCATGTGCTTGTGCGCGTGTGAAGGACCGCGAGTGCATGCGCATGTGTGTGTGTGTACGCGTGCGTTTGTGTAAGTGCAAGTGCGTGTGCTTGCGCGTGTGTGAATAACGTGCGAGTATGTGTGTGTACGTGTTCTGTGCATGTACGTATGTGTATGTGTGTGTGTACGCGTGTGTGTTTGTGCATGCATTCGTGTGTGTGTGTGTGTGTGTGTGTGTGTATGCTCATACTTGAGAACGCATCAAGGAAAAATTGAAATTCCATGACTCTTTGCGATTTTGAGATAAAGTTAAAGTTGAGTACTTTCTATTGGATCTGCAATAGCTGTTTACGTCTTATATGATTCCATTGAAACTAATAGGTGAATGACTCTAATTTTTTGAAATCAAATACTTTATAGCTACATGCAACAAACTATAGCAAAAATTTTAAAAAGTGCAAGTGTTTTTGAAATTATCATTTTTACTTGATGTGTTTGCATTTGGTTTTTTTTTTTTTTAATTTAGCATCTCCAATCCCACCCGAATCTGGAATACCCAATTGGTGAACTATGTACAAGCCTTGCTCGTATACGACCCCTTGCTGCCAATTCAGGAGAGAAGGACGGTTCACAGCTCTCCTCCGAAGCACGTGCCTGTAAACTACTGCTTCTTTACACTCATTGGTTGAATCCTCAGAACGAAACGAAAGTTCAGAACAAAGGCAGAGGATACCCAAACATGAACAAGCTTAGAATCTTCCTGACGAGCGCCCAGCTGGCCAACAGGAGGCGCTTGAGCAACGAACAAAGCAACCATTCTTTATATTTCCCTTCCTGGCAGACCCTTCCCAATTTGCATCCCTGTTGCGCAATGGCCAGTTGTGCGCAACTCTGAAAAAGCTGCCGACCACTGCCGGTTGGTACGATTGGGGCTCGAACCCGCGCCGTGATAGTCACTTCTGCTCCGCAATGCGGTGCTTTAACCGAGTGAGCTATCCGGCAGCTCTGCGTTTGCATTTGTGCATGCAGGTGCACATGCACTCGTATGTTTATATGTGGTTTTCTGTTGTCCTTTCAGGCCACTTCATTTGACAAGAAAAAACCTGACAGGTACTGCAAGCAATCATAATGTAATTGTACAATTTTCTCCCACGATGTGTGTGTGTGTGTGTGTGTGTGTGTGTTTGAGATTAATACCCAACATATTTGCAGCTCTGTGAACAGAACAGCGCTGAGCCTTTAAAAATGGCTCTCACTGCCCTGTATCCTCCCCCTGTCAGCCCCCCCCCAGGCCCAAAGCTGGGAACAGTGTGATGTAACCGGCTGCTGCTCTTTGCTGAGATCACCCATCGCTGACTGTACATTTATGCACTGCGCTCATATTCACTCTTAACTGTGCTTTGGGATGCTTCATCGACAGCCTTCGTCTGACTGTCATTGAGCTCAAGGTCATGAGGCCCATGTCCTGTGTATCTGTGTCGGTCACACTTTAGATGAAGTGTTGCTCATTAAGACTTTATAATGCCTTCATAAATGAGACATAATGTCTTCATAAATCATACATAAGCAAATGTCATGCTTTGTAAAGGGTTAAATAACACATCCTTATTCAGCGTGTGATGCCAGACGTGATATAACTGACAATGTCACTTAGCTAGTGGCTAAATGCTATTAAGGGTGACATTGTCAGCTAAGTGACAATGCACATCTGGCATCACATGTGGAATAAAGATGTGTTTTTTCACCCTTTACAAAGTATGACATTTGCGTATGATTTATGAAGACATTATGTTTCATTTATGAAAGCATTATACATGCTGTATAAAGCCTTCATGAACAACACTTCATCAAAAGTATGACCTCTGTGTCTTTTGACTGTGAACGGTGAACATGTTACAATAGGATACCATGTGCAACATTTGACTCCATTTTTTTCTATGCATTTTCCCTACACAATGAACAGAAAAAGCTACTGTTTATATCCACAGAAATTTACTGAGGTTGCACGTATGATGGTTCAAGTACCTCATTATTTCTCAGATTATTAGTTTCTTCTGTGAGAGGGCACAATGGAGCTCACGCACAGTCAGGCCCATAAATATTTGGCCATTCAGGATGTGACTGACATTTTTGCTGTATACTACCGCATATTTCAGATGAAATTATTCAACGACTATAAACTCAAAAGGCTGACCTTAATTTGAGGATATTTACACCCGAATCAGGTGAACAGAGTAATGCAGTATTTACCTTTGATATGTGGACCCCCCTCCCCCACCCTTTTAAGGAACCAACTGGACAGTTGGCTGCTTTGCTGTTCCTTTGTCAATTATTCCCCATCCATTTTACCTCCGAGAAAATAGATTAGGTTTCAGGCTTAGAGTTTATTTCAAATGTAGCATTTCCATATGGAATATGTTGCTGTTATAACCCTCAGTTTGAAATCCAAAGAGCTATCACTCCCAGTGAAGTTAGCCATCATTAAGTTGAAAAACAATCCATCAGAGAAATAGAAAAAATATAGCCAAATAAAATATTTTGTGCATCCTTAAATATTATGAATGCAGTGGTGAGTTCAGAAAAACCAAAAGAGACAGTAGACCATGGATAACATCTGAAGTGGACGTCAGATGAATTCTTTCCAATATGAATAGAAAGCCCTTCACAACAGGTCACCCGATGAACAGCACTGTCCAGGAGGGAAAGGCATTTCTGTAACAGTGTGTCATAACCCTCATGTGAATGCCTTCTGTGTTTCCTCCCATTCAGCAACTTGCGTGTGAAGTAGAAGTAACGTCTCCTTTGATTGGTTTACATCTCGCATATTTTTCACAGCTGTGTCTTGTTTCATTGTTTCTTCCCGAGCTACCTGTGACATGTTTTTGAACCCCCTGCTTTGAGTTGCAAGTTGCTGGATTGTAATTTGCTATTCACACTTAGAACCAGCCAGTATTTGCTTGGAGAAACTCTTCGTCTTTATTAAGTGAAGTGTAGCCTGGAATGATCGTAAATGGAAGCCTTCCTCTTTACTGAGTTAATTCAGCCTATTAAGGGTCCAGGATTGGGACCACATTCTAGTTAATCCTGTCCAAGTATGTTCCTCTGTCCAATTTGTTAAGAACAAGCTCCCAATCCTTCTACATCCATACTTGCTCTATTTTACTATCATGTCCGGGTGAAAAATGTTGACAGTTTGAGAGAATATTGCATGCCCATCTGGATGATACCAAATATGACAATTTTTTAAATAAAGTTTCAAATCAATACATGTCTACTTTAAAAGCAGCGGGATGAATTCTTCAGGGTTACGTTATCTGCTCAGATTTAGCTGAATACCTCAAACTCATTTGGCAGCACTTTGCAGTGTAGATTGATATTTACCCCAAGCTTATTTAGAGAGCACGCCAGAACTTTTTAAAGGCGAAGAGACTAAATTTTCTGCAATGGCCAAGTCAATCACTTAAATTCAACTGAGCATGCATCTCACTCGCTGAAGGCAAAATTGATGGCAAAATGCCCCAAGGACAAGCCGCACCTGAAGACAGACAGCTGTGAACGCCAGGCTGCGTATCACAAGGGAAGAACCCAGCATCTAGTCATATTTATGAATTCCACATTTCACATAGTTATTGACCGCAAAAGATTAGCACCAAGTTATACAAAGACAATATGCAGTAAATGATTATGTTAATTGTAATTTGTAAATTTGACAGGGGCATGTACAAAAATGGTGGTTATTACTTTACAATTCATGCAATATTTTTGGCAAAATTCTTAAAGATTAAAGTAAAGCCTTCAAGCACATCTTGATTGATTCACTGTGATGGTGTACTGAACCAAAATTAATAAAATTGCGTAACTGTTCAATTACTTATGAGCCTAGCTGTAAACAAAGAAATGGCCTGAGTCCAGCCCTGTCACGGCTGGATAATTTGTTGGTGCAGGTGCAATATGTTGGTAACTGCCAGCCCTGATGAGAGCGATGCTGGAGAGTCTATCAGGCTTCTGGGCACATTTCCTCAAACAGTTGGCACATATGGCGCGACTGCACCTCGCTCCTGCACGAACATGCTCCCCTGTTGGGCCTGTAAATGGGCTCCCAGTGCAGTTGCCAGATCCTGGCTCAAATGCTCTCAGTCCTAGCAGCCTTACCCTCTCAGGAAATCAGGAGCAAAGGCAGGAGCCAGGAGCCGTGCCCAGTGGGGTGGGCGACCTCTCGGACCCTGCTTGTCTTTGTCCCGTTTCACACAGCCCTCGTAACCTGTAAATTTTGCAATTTTCCATGTCAAGCT
This sequence comes from Gymnothorax javanicus, assembly GCA_029692085.1. NCBI lineage: Eukaryota > Metazoa > Chordata > Actinopteri > Anguilliformes > Muraenidae > Gymnothorax > Gymnothorax javanicus. The sequence continues at coordinate 108,788,636 of CM056200.1, forward strand.
TAGTTGATTGCTGAATTTGGTGCCTGAAGCTGCTATTGTCAACAAAGACAGCAGCATTTGTGAATAAACCACACGCAGTTATGACGCTCAGTGACGAGGCCTTTTGTTTCCTGAACAATTTCTTTGATAAATACTTGTCTGCCCTCCGAATAACATCTGCTCAAGTATGAGTCACGGCAGACTGAAGACAGTGGAGAAGCATTTTGTAATTTTCTGAGGGAAATTTTAACATTCTGTTTAGGAATCGGATAAAAGTGTTGCTGACATTGCTGACTCTTGTATGGTGTGCCCTGTCCAAAATCAGATGTGAGAAAACCAGGTCTACAAGGCAAAGGTGCTCTCTATTTACATTATTCCACTCATCTGGGTTTACAATCAGCATGATTCGAGGCATCACAACTAAATGTTGAAATATTGCTGTGGGTGGTGCTAGAATATTTCCATAATGATACACATTTCCGGTTTCAGCCATAGACTGTATACAGTGAATGGTTTCAGTGCGTGAAATTGGTTTTTAATTTGAATGTTCATGCTACAGGTAACACAAGTGAGTTACTATTTTCGAACAGTTAATGCATTTTTTTTTCTCTTTCTGGAGACATAATCGCTTTGTTCATGCAAAAGAAATATTGCAGCTGTACATCCTCCAGTGACCTGGCGTTGCACGGCGAGCGAAGACTATCGGTTGCTGTATTCACCGGAAGTGCACTTTCCAACATGGAGAATCAACTTCCTTTAACGTCTCACGTATCAGCCAATCACGCGCAAGGATTTGGCGAAATGGCCATAGCGCCACCAGCGGCAAAGTTTGGAAATGTACTTGCAATCCCTCTGTTTTTTTTCTCTTTTTTTTTGCCTCGAGGTAGAGCTGACAAGTGAATTCAGCTTCTGAAGTCATGAACTGAAGAAACGTATAGCTGGGATTTTATTGACTGACCCCAGGACTTTTACTCTCATTCAAAGCAGTCATTGCATGCGTGAGCAAACTTGACATGGACCCTCTCCATTTGAGATGACTAGTATAAATATGAATGAGGAAAAGTGCTAGCGGTCCAAAATTACTGAATTCAGCAATATTATGGATTACATGCGTGAAGCAGGTCTTGATCGTCCTGGTCTGATTTAGCGGAGTTAGAATGGCAATTTTACTTAGGAACAAAAATCACAGACCTACATGTCATTTGACACCAGTGAAAGTTATGGCACATGATATATAGGCTACATTATTCATGCTACAATGACTATAAGCATGGAACACTCTTGTTAAAACTTTATTACAAAAGGAATGAAATAATTTGACATTACTGCATTGTTCAGATTTATTCTGTGTCACATTGATGTGTTCAATTGTGTATTTTGTCAAAATGTTTCTCTTTTGTTGGTACTATAAGTAATGCTATCTGTCATATGTACCGAACAGGCTTCTCAGATTCTCAAGTCCCACACATGAGTGAATCATGAATAGTTGTTTGGCACTTGACATTATTATGCATGAACATGATCTCATAATTTAAAAAAAAAAACAAAAAAAACAAAAAGTGGATTTGTGAACAGCGAATCGAGCAATTGTTCCGTAGAATAATATCACTCACAAATACATAATCACAGCCCTGTCAGCTCCTAAAAGTGTGTTTGGAAACACCATTTATACATTTCTGGCTTAAAGACAGCTGGCGGAGCTTTCAGGAGCATGTCCAGGCAATGAAATGGTTTGCATTAATATATCCTCTTTCAGTTTCTGATGCATTGGCTCCTTACATCAAAATGTGGATGACTCATTATGCACCATCAATATGTTGTACTAGCCTGGGCGATGCTCACTCTAGCAGCTTTTGCATCAGAAAACTTGTCATTGATAGAGGACAATATGGATTATTTTGGCAGTTATGTTGTGGGGTTATTGGATGTCCAGAACCAAATCAGTGTGTCTGAGAATTTGGAACTCCTCTCATTCTAGGAACTGGTCAGTTTGTGACACAAAACACACAGTTGTACAATAAAATGTATGGAAATATATTAACATGAAATGCATTGAAGAATTAGAAGCAGGTCTATTTGCTTTGTATTTCATTGCATATCATGTTGCTCTCAGGAAGCGACTCCATATCATTCTTGTGTATGCAACCAGTTATACTGTATTAAGTAATGAATTATGTAAAACGCTGGGATAGACACTGATACGGCTCCATTGTGTGAAGACACCCAGCTTGAAGCAAATTTCTCTCTGTCACATTCCAGGCAATTTTTTTATTGTTCTCAGTTCAGTACATGATGTTCTATTTTACAACTAATCACAGCAAAATTCATAAAAAACATGAACTTTCTGGCTTTGTTTTTTTTTTTTTGAAGAAAAATATCAGTATTTCATACGAGCATTTGACAGATAGCATTTCTCATAAATCAGCAAGCAGTTTTTACTCTTGTTCCAAGCAGTAGAGAAGCTGCAATATGCTAAGGCACTCTCAAGTCTTATTTACCGTACATTCGGCTAAAACTTTCTCAAAGCCCTTAGCTGTGTTAGCGAATAAATTCTGATCCTATATTGATTTGTGTTATGGAGCGAGGTTTGTCAAAACACAGTTGGTGTTCTGTCTGTTTGAGACGATCGATTCAGAGCTGGTTCAGCCATTGCCAAAACTGTTTGAATGGCGGCCCAGTTGCGCATGGCTAACAATGACTGAATGAAAAAATCTGAGGTGCATTTCCCAAAAGCATAGTTATAAACCAAGTTAGCAACTTACATTGTTCGTTCACTCATAGTCAATGATACTTAAAATATCATGCAGCACAGATATGTCAGTATCATATCAAACTGTAACATAACCCGATTTAATGGTATATAGAGTATACAGCCTTGCGGGATTTTGTCTAGAAGGGCAAAACTTTAATCATTTGTATGGTTTGGAGTTATTCCTTTTTGATTCTGACAGAGCTTAAGTATTGGATTGCTCTGCCATATAAACCCTGATGGACTGGCGTCATGCAATTTTTTGTGAAAGCACAGTCAAGGGCTCTATTTATACATGCCCTTTCAGTTCCAGTAGTTAGTGTACTTTCTTTCTTATTGCAGCCGTCTTTCTCACTGTAGCCTTCCTGAAAAGAAATGGAAAATGTGTCCTCTGGTAAAGAGAAATGGGAAGGAAAAGTATCGATGTTGCCTTCCAAAAGAAAAATAAACTTGGCTCTGGTGGCTCGTGAAACTAATGGCACAAAGTTTTGATGAAACTCTGAAAGCAATAATATTTCGATGCCTGTGGAGCCCATCATGCCGCAGACCTGACACAGAGAACGCAGTCACTGGGGGGCTGAGTCTGTAACTGGAATTTACTGTTTGTCTGGGAAGGATCACATTCCCTCACATTATCTGGATAGGCTGGCATGGAGAATTAGACAAACTGTCCAGTTGATTTACAGGTCTGTGAGACTCGGATCCGCAAGCTCTGCCCAGTATTGATCCCAGGTGAATTACAACATATGAAGAATCTGCTGAGCACCGACAAAATGAACCCTGTATGCTGTTTCTTATTTCAGACACACACATGCACACTCGCGCACGCAGGCACACACACACACACACACACAGGGTCACGGACACACACACACACACACACACTGATGAAGAGATGGTATTTGTCACTAAATAGCACCTCTCCACTGTGCTCTCTGCTTGAGCACTTTGGGCTGCATAAATGAGAATGTATTTTCTTCTCATTAAGACGAATCAGATTAGGCACTGTCATTCTCTCTAAAACCACTGCGTTAACGCTATAGCGAACTGGCTGTTTCGTCAGACGATGAGCAAGCACCAAGCTTGCAATATCGCTGCCTCATTCGGTCCTCTGAGAGCTGAGCTCCAATGCGTAAGCGGTTTAATGACGCGAGGTGAAGAGAAAAGCGAACGTTAGCGTCTAGCAGGCGGGAGATCAGTTTGTGGGAGAGGTTGATTCACCAGGTAATGCTTATGGTATGAAAAGGTGCGGGCCATTTAAACCATATACTATGAAACAGCTGTCGTGATATTAAAACAAAAGACTGGAGTCATTTATTTGTATTTCTTGTCCTCGTAAAGGAACTTTTCATGTATAAAAATACCCCTCACACTTCTCTGCCCACTAGACCCCTCCGCCATTATAGAGGCATTATTTAGAGGCTATATGGGCGTTTCTTCAGAAAAGGGCATGATTACGGTAAAGACATGTCCACCAAAAATTTTCTCTGGGACTCCACTTTTTTTTAATTCTTCAAATAGGCCTTCCAAAGTACTAGTCAGTATTAAAATGCCAAAGCTGGGTTATGGCTGGTTTCATTTTTTTTCAACAAACTTTAAGATGGTCAGATGTCTTTACCGTAATCAACAATTATGTTCAAGATGAAGTGACATACCTCTTTACCATAATCAGTGTTTTTGGCAAATTGCACTGAAGAAAGGAGTATCATACTTACTGCATGAATCTTTTGGTCATTCAAAAATGTCAAAGGCATTGAAAGGTTCATTGTTAACTCTAGTCTGATTGTGAGAAGGCATGTCTCCACCTTTGCTGTACGAACATGCACTGGCTGTAAAGGGTGAGGAATTTTTGCAGACTATGTTATTTTGGGGGGAAGGGCCCAAATGCCAAATTAACTGTATTCCAACATGCCCCTGCATAATTTTTCTATACAGCAAAGTACCAGTAATTTATATGTTCCAAAATGGTCCGTTTTGCCAGAGCCTCAAATATTTCACTCTTCACAATCAATGCATGCATCAAGACAGTGAATATACAAGTGAGTCAATATTCTGCATAAAAAGTTTATTTTTAATAAATGCAAACTCGAAACATAAACATTTTTCACATGGAAAACAGCAGTATCATCAGGACTACAGTCATACGTATGTAACAGCAGTATGTATTGCAAGTAGATTTTTTTTTTTTAGTTTTAGAAGCCGAGTTCAAATTTGAAAACCTTTTTGTCACGAGAACATCATGTTGGACTCTGATAAAAAGAAGTTTCTACATTCCAGGATTTTTTTCCACTTATGTACACAACATCGGATACCTTGGCAGAGCAGTTGATTATGGTAAAGACACCAGTAAAGACATATAATGCAGCCCCATGGAAATTTGCAACCAATGTGAGGGCTGAAGTTTCCCTTATTTCCTACCTCTCTGAAAAGGCTTCTAATCAAGCATAACCTCATAAAGAAGCAATAGCTACAAAAACATGTTTTCATGATTACGGCAAAGACATTTAATTTGTGTGACAAGTAAAAATGTGGATATTACCTGAGCCTTAGCACTCAGCCACCACACCCAACAGGTTTCAAAATGGCCTCCTTTTGTGTTGTTGTTGTTGCTGTTGTTGTTTTTGTTTTAGGGCAGGATTGACATCTGGTGGACAACTGTAGAACTAAAATAGCTGACTGATTACGGTAAAGACAGGGAAAGCCAAACTTAAAGGACACCTGCTGTCGGGGGGAAAGGGTTAATCTCTTTTTTCCTGAACTTATAGCTATTCTTATGTAACTTGAAATACTAAAGAAGACTTGTTCCTGGTGGCAAGTCTGAGTCATCAGTGAAAAGGGTTTAATTTTCAACTTAATTTTCTGTTGGCTTAATTTTGAATGATTGCGGTATGGACATTTGCATCATACTCTGACCTTGGATGTCAAGGTCATTGGAATGAGTGTCCCTTTAAAAAATGCCCTTAATTGCAAATATCATGCCTAATATGTCTAGCCCCCAAATGAATAGGAAAGCTAAGTTCCATTGTCAAAAAATGGGTGGACCGTCTTTACCGTAACTGTGTCCTTTTCTGTAGAAACACCCATATAATGAAAATGAAAATTAAAAAGGGGAAAAAAACAATGTAAACGATGTGCATTACTTGCAAACTGCTCCAGTAGCAGAGATGAAGTACCATGAAACTAGCACAGAATGACAGCATTTGTTTTAAAAGGCGGTCTGGGTGAGTCATAATGCAAATGCAGTCTGTGACGCTAAATTCGCATAGCACTAGCTTTATGCATTGACACACCTCCTAATGCGGTGCCTACCCTATTGTGACGCGAATGCATATATTTCAGAGCAAGAAACTACCAAACTGGACAAAGGTGATTAATGTGATGCAAACGGTGATATTTCAGAACAAGAAACTGCCAACTGAATAAATGATACAGTGAATATGCTGTTAGTGACCTCCAAAATCGTGCATAACGTTATTGCAGCACATGTTTCTGTTTTTGCAAAATGTCCAATCTTCATACTGAATATGATTATATATGCAGCAAAGTGAATTTACAAATCTCTGTTTTTATGAGCACTCTACATACTGTCCCAACCAATTCCCAGTTAGGGTTGCATTTGCATATTTGCGCATACATGTCATATGTGCTTCCATATGACTTTTTTTGCAATGCCCTGTTGAATAGAAGGAAATTCTGAGATTTGTCCTGGTCCTTTGTTTAAATACAAGCAGAGACAATGAAACTGCAAGATGAGGGATCTGCGGGCTGCTGAAAACGGCTCTCAAGGGAACAGTCCAACACATAAAGCTGTAATGGAAAATTCTGCTCCATTCCACTTCAGCTGAAATGATTCGGAGGAAAAGCTCTTCCTTATCCTGCACAATTACTTTTATTTTCCAATTATTTTGCAGCAGGCAATACGCCCAAGCACTTGTGTGCATACTTGAACACATAGACACATACAGAAAAAAATAGCATAAAAGTATACACTGATTATGGCATTGGTTTACTGGTAACGTTATTTTTTTTGATACGGCGCAGGAAATTTTACCCTGAAAAAAAAAAAAAAAATATTATGATAAGGGCATGTGCTGAATTTCGTGGATAAGCAGTTCACCTTACTGTCCTTTGTACTGCTGAATATTTTTCACAGTCTAAGATGGAGAAATCCGATGAGTCCATATGAACCTCATTAATAACCATGTGTCTCCGGGAAAAAAATCAGCCTTGCTAGCCAACAACATTCTTGTAATGTTACAAAAATATTTCAGTTGCGTTCAGTGTATGGAGTATTCAAACCTAGTTTGGGAAGTCTGCTGCAGCCTATGGCTATGAGGCATGTCAGATTGATGCACTGAGCACGTGCGAGGCTGCAGTTGTACGAGACGGCCACTGAAGATGAGCAACAGACTAGGGAGAAGGTCCTAAGCTGAGTTGCCGTATACCACAGGGGTGAGCTACTCATCCTGGTAACTCATTTAGCGCTGAGCAAAATGCCTACACACCATCTGTCTTCGCCCCTTTTTGCATTTTCTTCTTGTGTGAAACTAATTACTTTAGAAATCAAATATAAAATGAAATGAAATCTCAATGAGAAAACACACTTGAGCTCTGACAAAGCTATTGCTGTATATGGCAAAGGCCTTATCAACTGAAATTATAGCCCTCTTCTGGGGAGATTACAATAATCTCAGATCCTCTGGCATTCAAATGTTTACTTATTGTGTCGGATAATTTCAGTAGAACATGCTGACAAGACAAGAATTTGCACTTGCTGTCAATGCACCAGAGGGAAACAGAAATGTCAGTATAATAGCGAGCAGATAGCCTTATGCTGTTTTTAATATTGAATTAATATAGTATGTACACTGAACAAAAATATAAATGAACAAAGTCATTTTTTTCTAATTATTTTTCATCAATCGGGAAATATTTCAACAAAACAATTATTATTTTATTCTTGCCTTAATATTCAAGCAACAGAAACATGACTAACAATTTACTGTACACAATTCATGAGTTATCACAGCCTGAACCCAGCAGGGGTCAGCGGGCAGAGTTCACAGCACTCAGTAACAAGTGTGTCCACCATCGGCATCATGTAAAGCAGTACTTCTCCGGCACATGGAGTTCACGAGGTTGTCAATAGTGGCCTGTGGAATGTTGTCCCATTCCTCCTGCAGCCCAACTCGGAGCTGGCGCATGCTTTCTGCAACCGGAACACGTGTGACCCGCCGATCCAGAACATCCCAAATTGGCGACATATCGGGAGAATATGCTGGCCAATTGAGAACAGGGACATCCTCCTCATCAAGAAGATCTGGGCAGTGTGTGGCTGGGCATTATCGTGCTGGAATGTCACGTGATGGAGTCGCACAAATGGTAGGACTATGGGTCTCAGGATCTCGTCACGGTACTGCTGCCCGTTCAAGTTGCCCTCAACGGAAAGCAGACGGGTACGCTGTCCATGGCATATGCCTGCCTATTACACTTGCACCACCATGTGCCACCTGACGCACGACATTGGCATCAGCATAATGCTCGCTCACACGTCGCCATACGCATTGTCTGCCATCAGCGCGGTACAGTTGGAATCGCAATTCATCGCTGAATAACACCGTCGTCCACCGTGCAAGTGTCCAGCGAAGGTTACAGTTGGCCCAGTCGAGTCTGTACCGAAGACGGACGGTGGTCAGGTCGAGACCTCGGTGCGGTCGGCTGACTCGGAGGTCTGCCTCGCTCAGGCGGTTACGGACAGTCTGAGCTGATATCCGCCTGTTGTGCAGTCCGACGGTCTCGTCAGCTGTCCTGGTGGCTGTACTTTCAGCTTACTCCCCCGTCTGATGATGGGGGTCCAAATTGGCCTTCATATGGTGGTTGATGATTGAAACCTGAGTGCTACAGCGTGTGTCCTGTATTGACTAGCTAACATAGCCTAAAAGTAAAATTTGCTTGTCTGCAGCCAATTGTAGTATAGATAGGTTATTAAAAGTATAGTGGAAGCAGTAATTTAACTATCATTATACATGTATTTATGCAATAATAAATACAGCATTAGCTGGCTGCTTTTGCCAATGACTGTTTACTTCCCCAAGCAATTTTTCTGACCCTTCTGTTTACTTCCAGGGCATTTTTGGGGCTAATTTTTTCCTCCCTTCAGCATGCTCCAATGGAGTCATCTCATGTAATAAGTAAAAATTTTATGACCAGAGGTCTTGAGATTATACCTGTACTATCAGAATAGGGAAAATGCAAATGCAATAGTTCAGCATACACCTCTTTGGGACTGTCTGCAATGTATCATGTTACTTTAAGTGTAACTTTAAACATGTCTATCTGTTAAAACTGATTCGGAAATTGCTGCTCATAATTCAATTAAACTTCAATTGCCCAACATCAGTTAATAACATTGGAATGAAGGTTGTTGGCAATGTAAAGGCATCCTGAGTAGGATTTTCCCACAACCAATGTATAGAGTCATACAAAAATAAACCCTCTCAATTATCACTGATGACAGTGGAAGTGTGTGGCTGTCACAGCCCTCCTGTCTCCTTAATTGCCTCCTCTCCCTTTTCAGCGACCTAAAGGTTTAGAGGTATTGTCTCCTTAGTTGGTTAGTTGCCTTGCGTGCATCTCCTCATAAAGGTATAATCAATTTGCGTGCCTCATTCGCTTGTGTTTCTGTGGTGTATATAAGCCTTATCTCTGTCTAGCACAGTTGCTGGATTGACATGCTTTATGCCCTAAAGCAACCAGACGGTTTATGTCTACTAGTTTAGAACTGTCTTACCATCTTTGGTAATTACCGTAACCTTTATGATAGTGAAATACATTATTTTTCCTCAGAGCTTTATTCACTGAAAAAAAAAGCCTGAGCCTAATTATCGGTCTCCAGGATTGGGACTGCGTTCTTGTTAACCTGCCTTTCCAGTCTTTTCCTCTGACCACTATATTAGGAACACCTCCCAAGCCTTCACCAGTTTCCAGTATTGGGACTGCGGTCCAGTTAAACCCTTTGAACTTGCAGTCTGACAGTCCTGCTTTGGCAGGGGTTAAGCCAACCAGGTTTCTGCCCTGAGATGCCACTGGCTGGGCAACGACACGCCCATCACCCTCAACACAGTATACCACACAAGTTAGACTGCACTCATCCTGTTCTGGGCTCCGGCCCTTCCCCAGTTACTGTATTCCTATCGATAAATACCCGCATTGGCTTGTACACTTTGCTTCTGGTTCCTTGTCTGGATCATAACATGTGATAGTGTCTCTATCCACAGAGACCCTGCCATCTGACTGGTTTTTCTTATTTTTCGTTGCACACGACATATCTGGGCGTCAGCCTTTGGGCAGTTGGCATGTAGCCCCAGCCAATAGATACAGTCGGCAACAAAGGGAACGCCCACATAAGTAGAGCCGAGGGGGAAACAAACCGGTCTCTGCCATTAGCCATAATGCCGAAGAGTTGCTGTGTGCCCTTTTGCACTGCAAATAAACAAAAAAAAAATCACCAATTAAAGTTATACATTTTACCAAATAATAAAATGGAACCACAAAGGAGGACAAAATGACTTCAAGCTATCAGAAGAGAGGACGAGTTTGGCAGATTATGGCGGGACCCCACAACAGAACGTGTATGTCTGCAGGCCACTGAGTCGGATCATTCGCCCAGTCTTTTAAAACGTATGGACAACAATCCAACCCCAGTATATTTAATTTTTTAATGTATCGATCCTTGTCAGCAGGCAATAGTGACTCAAAGTACGTCATGACAGCTTCTTAGCGTTAGCAAGACAAGTTTAAATTCCGCGTTTTTACAGTATAGCGGAGGGGGGGGAAGGATTGTTTTCCCCCTCGGCTCTAACCAGATGTGACGTTTGTGGGCGTTCCCGTTGTTGCCCACTGTATCTCTAACAGCACGCGGGGTGTGAGGGCGGGACTGCACTGCATTGCAGCATAGTGCTTATGGCAGCACTTCTAGTGTTGTTGAGCTGTGGAGGATGGGCCAACAATGAATGCTGTGTTTACAAACCACATAAATCCTCCTCAGTGTACATTTAAGGTTTAATTTCAGGTTTATGGTTTTGCTTTTATTTGTTAAGTCACTGCTGAGGTTTCCAAATAAATACCTGAGATGGGATAACAAATTTTTTCATACTTAACCTTTTTCCTTCAATAAATAAAATGACCATTTAAAGGCTGCATTTTTTTGTTACTCAAAATTAGTTGTATGATCTAAAACATTTAAATATGACAAATAAGTAAAAATAGAAGAAATAGAAGAAAGTGGGAAGAGGGCATATACTCTTTCACTGCAATTTATTTTGTTTTTGGCTCGGCTGCATTACCTGCAGATTCTTTGTGTTAATGCGACAACTTCAACAGTTTTATGGAAAATGCATGGAACTTTTTGTGTTCATGCCTGGTGCATAGAGGATAACCCCTATTGTTTTTTATGACTCCACAGCCTTTCCTGTAGTGCCACTACCAGGTCAATCTCAAAGAGCAAAACCATTTTGATGGACATTATGTTATCCTTCTTGTGAAGGATGGGCAGAGATATACACCCTATATGACCTTTGCTTTAGTGCCGCCATAAGGCCAAACTTTTCATTGTGGCGTCCGTCGTCCGTCGTCCTTCGTCAATCACCCGGAACATTTTTTATCTTTTTTTTGGCCTGATGAATTTTCGTGTTAATTTGCAATAACATACCACTAGACCATATCTGCAGACTTTTTTCTTGGATTTTTGATTTAATCATTTTTGTCCATTTTATGGGCCCTTGAAATTTTGGCCCCAATGTTAAAGATAGGACTAAGAAATTTAAAAAAAAATTATTTCTCAAAAACTGTGTGATTGGGGCTCCCCGGTGGCTCATCGGTCTAAGCGCGTACCATAAAGGCTGTGTCCTTCCCGCAGCAACCTGGGTTCGATTCCAGCTCAGGTCATTTGCTGCATGTCTTCCCCCATTCCTCTCCCCAACCTTCCTGTCTCTCTACACTGTATAACTGTCAAATAAAAAGGAAAAATTCCCAAAAAAATAATCTTAAAAAAAAAAAAAACTGCGTGATAAATTTTTTTCTAAATCAAGCAATCAACTTACCTTGGCACCGTCAATGTACAGTGTGAGCTCCATTTTGATTGAATCGACGGAAGTGGGTCTAGTGGGTGCGCTGTACTTTATGAATATGCAAGATGGCCTGTGGAGGCCAAATGGTTGCAGATAGAGATTAATTTGTATTATCGACATATAGGAAGTCATATATGACCTATATTTTGGCAATATTAAATTTGACATAACTTTTTTTTCTAAATCTGGCGATCGACTCACCTTGATATACTTTATGTACAGTGCAAATGCCATTTTGATTGAATTGACGGAAGTGGGTCTAGTAGGGGCGCTGTACTTTAACATTGGGTCTTATGGAGAATGGGTAAAATTGCCTTTGGAAGCTAAATGGTTGCAGATAGCGATTAGGTTTGTATTACAGACATATAGGAAGTTATATATGACCTATATTTTGGTTCTGTTAAAGTTGACCTCAGATGACCTTGAAAGGTCAAACTTGAGGTCAAGCAAAATGTTACAATTTTTAAAGGCTTCTAGGCTTGAAAATATTGAAGATTGGGAACTTATGTGCATTATGTGCATTGTAACACTTGTATGAAGTCATGTATGAACTTTCATTTGGTGGCCTTGAACTTGACCTTCAGCGACCTTCGAAGGTCAAACTTCACATAGTGAAATTTCAATGACTTCTATCACCAAAACCATTACAGATAGAGCTAAGGTTTGTATTGTGGGCATATAGGAAGTCATGTATGAAGTTTCATTTGGTGACATTGAACTTGACCTTCAGTGACCTTGAATGCCCAAACTTCACACTGAAATTTCAATGACTTATATCAGCAAAATGATTACAGATAGTTTTTGGTTTGTATTGGAGATTTATAGGAAGTCATACATGAACTTTCATTTGGTGACCTTGAACTTGACCTTTGGTGACCTTCGAAGGTCAAACTTCACATAGTGAAATTTCAATGACTTCTATCACCAAAACTATCAGAGATAGAGGCTAGGTTTGTATTGTGGGCATATAGGAAGTCATGTATGAAGTTTTATTCGGTGGCCTTGAATTTGACCTTCAGTGACCTTCAATGGCCAAACTATACAGTGAAATTTCAATGACTTATATCAGCAAAATCATTACAGATTGAGTGTAGGTTTGTATTGGAGACTTATAGGAAGTCATGTATGAACTTTCATTTGGTGACCTTCATATTGACCTTCAAGGTCAAACTTGACCAAGAGAAAATTCAATGACTCGTGTCACTGAAAAGGTCACAGATGGAGTCTAGGTTTGTGTTACTGACATAGGAAGTCACATATGAACTTTCATTTGGTGACATTCAACTTGACTGTTGGTGACATTTGAAGGTCAAACTTGACATAATACAAATTGCAATGACTTGTATTGCTAAAACGGTCACAGATGGAGTCCAGGATTGTATTAGAGACATATAGGAAGTCATGTATGAACTTTCATTTTGTGACCTTCATATTGACCTTCAAAGGTAAAATGTGACCTAGTGAAAATTCAGTGACTTGTATCACTAAAATGGTCACAGATGGAGCCTAGGTTTGTGTTACTGACATCTAGGAAGTCATGTATGAACTTTCATTTGGTGACATTCAACTTGACTGTCAGTGACCTTTGAGGGTCAAACTTGACAGTGATATTACAATGACTTTTATCACCAAAATGGTCACAGATTGAGCCAAGGTTTGGATAGAGACATTTAAATTGTAGAAAGTCAAATGTGAAGTCCATTTGCCGACCACAACTTGACATTCTGTGACCTTTAAAGTTGACAATTGACATATTGAATACATATTGACATATTTCAATTACCAAAACTGCTTCAGAGCTTAGGATTGTATTACAGAAGGTCATATAAATGTATATGAACTTTTATTCAGTGACCTTGACATTGATTTTCATTAATTCAAATGTCAAACTCCACATGAAATTTTCATAACTTGTATCATCGCTGTAAGACTGCTTGCCGGTAAGCTACAGGACCCTTGGTCCTATTCTTAAAAACTGAGGTAACTTGACATTTGTCATGGGAAGCACATGAAACATCTTGTATTAATTACAGGTGCATAGAGAACGATCCCTATTTTTTGGTGTGACCCTACGGGCTGTAGGGCCACCACCAGGTCAAACTTTCTATTTCCAGATGCTTTAACTCAAACGGTTTAGATAGGAATCATGTCTCAATTCTTGTGATCATTTCTGTTGCAGAAAGAAGGCTTGTTTCTCACCCTGTATGACCTTTTCTGTACCTCCACCATCAGGCCCAATTTTTCAATGCTAAAAATTGCAATAACTTGATAGTTATTTTTGGAATAACACAAAATTTAGTGTGTTCATTCCTCTTGCATACAGGACAATCAATATATTTTTGGGTGACCTTACAACCTTTCCTATAGCATCATCACAAGGTCAGACTTTACATTTTCAAATGTAATAAGTCAAACAGTTTTGTTGGGAATCAAGTCACACTTCTTGTGATTTTTTCTGGTGCAAAGAGAAGGGCTGTTATTGATTTTGGTTACCCCATGAACTTTGCTGTAGCGCCACTACCAGACCAAACTATTATTTTTCAAAAAATTGCTATAACTCGACCAGCTTTAATGGGAATCATGTCAAATCTGCTTTCAAGATTCCAGGTGTATTAAGGAAGAAGCTAAGAACTTTTCCTATGGGGAGAATGCTGTCATTTTGGGTATACGCCCTGCTGTCCTCCACAGACAGGATTTGTTTAGTTTTTTTTTTTTTTTGAAGACCGCAACTCCAAGCTATTCCGTAGAATTTATTTTTATCAATACTCCAGTGTTGACATTTTCAAAAAATGAATGTCATTAGTTGTGTCATCATTTTCTCTAAAAAGTACATTCATTGCCATATCACATTTTGAGTCCATGTTTTTTTCCAACAAGTTAAAAATAAAACTATGCTTATTTGGAATGATCATCTGCTTATACACAATTGCACATAATGGGTTCTAGATAAATCTGTAGCTATGGGTACTAATTAAATCTGCAGAAAGTAATGTTTTAAGTATGAAAAACAGATGAGTCATGAAGATGAATCCACTAGTAAATTAATGAGGATGATATTTTTCAGGCTGTCTCTGCCAAAATACATAGCTGGTTTGATTTTTCAGCATGCTCAATAGGAATCAGAACAACTATTGGCTGAGTGCAAAGAAGATTTAAAAAGAAACACAATTAAAAAACATATTTTTAAAGTCTTTCATATTGAATTATTTTTTTTTTTTTTTTTTTTTTTTTAGCTCATAGAGAATGTGTTGGCAGTGGGTTAAAAACCATGTACTGAAATGTGTTTTAAAAATTTATTTTATTAATGTTCTAGTAAATTTGCTGCAATTTTCTAAATTTAATTCTTAAGATGTTTGCACCAAAAATGTTCTGTGTAGTATGTCTGGGGAACTCGGGGGAACAAGCATAAGAGCCCAGACGTGATGATAGCGTGCAGTTGGAAAGGCTGTTGATATGGGTCGTAAAAATGCTAATAGAATACATGCACTATTTCAGTCACTCCTCGGGGACTCATGGAGCTTTTTATGGTTATGCAATCAACAAGACAAGTTCTGCAGAAGTTTTAGCTTATTTATTTTTAAAGCCACTGTAATTCAGAAACAAAACATTTAACACCTATGGAAAATACTCAAGTGCTGCTGCTGGACCCTTGTGTCAGTGTCTGGGTTATTGTATTTAATATTTTTCATGTTCATTATGTATTTTTGCATCATTATCATTTTCTATTGTTGTATTTGTATTATTTCCTTAGTTGATCACTGAGTTAGTTCCTATGCTTTCCTTCACCTGTCACGCGCAATGTGCTTTCTGCTTTTTTTCCCCACACTCACCCATTCACCCTCCCCTGTCTGTTTTTCTATTAGTGCACCTTGTGTCCTTGTTTCCGTCGCACCTCCCTTCACGCTATCTCCCCACACACTCACCTTTTCTCCATTCCAATGGACTTTTCCGACCTGTCAATCAAGTGTGGAATAACCACCAATCAGATTCCCTTCTCTTACTAAGGTCCTGCCTACCCCAACAGCACCGCCATACTGTCCTACATTCATTGCAGTCATTAGCTATGTGTAACAGGCAAGCTGTCTGACTTTATCGAAAATGGTTCTTATGCTTCACTCGCAACCTGTCGTACATGTTTTGGACACACATGGGTCGCAGAATTTGGTAGGTTGCAGCCGAGCCAGTCGCGGTGAACACGGAGGAAAGGGAAAGAGTACGGGCAAAAGTACTTGTCTAGTACAGGTTGCACGCCTTGACTTGCTGGAGGCATGGGAAAAATTGCACTGTTAGCCCGTGGAAAGCGTATGTCTGATGCACGTTATCAGTGCATCTACAGTGAGTGTGGACTGCGTGTGACTTGCATTTCACCAGTTTCGCGCGCTAGGATTACGGGCTGCACTTGTGCCAATTGTGATTAGCACGTGACAATCATTTATGACTTGCGTGTGACGCTACACGATCGGTTCTAGGTTCCTCCCCAATAAATATATACCCAGAGTCTAGCCCCTCGTGTCGCGTGCGGGTGGCGTGCGCTGCGCCATTTTGCCCTCACTTGTTAGTTACCAACAATCTATGCATATGTTTTGCTAAGAAGATAGAATTACACCAACGGCATCATTGAAGCATACGTTAACAAAGTATGGTTTTTCCCCAGTGAACTTCTGCATGCAATACCAGATATAGCCACAAACCAGTAGCTATCTGCTGAGAACATGGTTCCTTCATGCCACCTAGGACAGGCATTCGCAACACTAGACAATATAAAACATTTATCCAGATGGTGAAGGATTTTGTAGTGGCATAATCTAATATGCTTACAAACTTAAGTTGGCTTGGTAGTTAGCCTGTCAGACTGTCAGTCGCTTAGCCGAAATGAGTAAAGTTAGCTTGTCATTGAAATTGGATTGGAGGAAAACGCCGATATAATGAAAGTTAGATTAATAACTTGATTATGTCTAATGTAGCTAGTTTAAGGGTTTGCAGCATTATGTAATATGATTTATTACAAAGTCTTGATAGCGTACTGTCTGACTCATGGCTAACTGATGTTAAACAGTGTACTGGATCCACTGTTATTTTTAGCTCAGTGATGGCAACAAACGTATGAAAACTACTTACCCTGCTTTACACACGAAGTACAATTGGACTGTTTTGTCCGGTTTGATCTCAATGTGCCATTTGGCTTTTCTGCATTGATTGCCAGCACTTCGCTGGGACTCTTGTATCTCCACCCATTCCAGTAAAAGTTTTGATTTCATGGATATATCCTTTTGTAAAATAGTTAAGGCCTCTCTGTACAACTTTGCTGGACAAGTTTGGTAAGAAACAAACTGCAACATTTTCAGGAATATGTGCAAGAGAGTGATGCTCAAACTTCTGTTGCGCTGTTGTCAATGTGAAACTCAATAGTGTTGCATGAGGCCCATAGAAACAATAACTAAGGGGGCCAGAGCTAGTCGTAGCAAGTCGGAAAGGGCCATCAGTTTCCTTTCAACCTTTATATTCCACACTCTTTGTCTCTTTGTGAGTTTGTTTGCCAGTTTACTGAGACACTTACAAGCATTTCTTGTTACTCTTGAGATTTTTTTTAATGGTTATTTTTAGTTCACATTCATGATTTCAGCCTAGTCCCTTGAGTTCGATTGATTCTTTGTGTATGATCCTTGCTTGCTTTCCCGACCTTCGATTTTGCATGTACCTTGAACGTGGCATACCCATTGTTTGGCTCCTGATCTGTGCCCTGTTATTTGATTACGATTTGGATTACCCTTTTGTGCTGCATTCTGCCTGTATGTTACCTGACTGGAAAGTCTGGCCAAGATCTCAGATAAAACCCTTGAATTGAGCCATTGTCTAGTACTGAGTTCTGACCCTGTCGTCTATCATCTTGGAACATTTGAGAAGTAATGAAAATGTTGACAACACTAAAATTCACTGAATTATTTGAAAAATAAACATTTAAGAAGCCCAGCCTTTTTCTTTCAAGCATTGGGCAACCCAGAAATCTCTAACATGCACAGTGCTGTAATCAGTGTTGTTTCCAGCATTTTATACAGGGGATGGAAAAGTAAGGAAAGAGCACTCCTGCACATGTTCCTTGACATTCTTCTGGACCCAATGACAGTTCCTGCAAGACTCTATGATCAATGGTTCATGAGTTATGGAAGGGTGTGGCGAAAGCATGGGGGGAGGGCTAACTTACACAAATGAAAAGGAAAGTCTGATGAGTACAGTTTTTCCTCCCACAAGAGTCTATGACAAATGGTTCATAAGTTATGAAAGGGGTCATTACTAAAGTACAGGGGGCGGGGCTTACCATCACCAATGAAAAATGAACTCTGTATAGTCCAGTGATTACTGCCACACGTGCCTGAAACAAACAGATAATGAAACATGAAAGAGGACATGGCTAAAATATAGGCGGCAGGGCTGACTCTAAGCATTGAAATAAGATCTCTTTGATGAGTCCAACAATGCTTCCTACAAGTGTCAGTGAGAAATGGTTCCTGAAGAATGAAAGAGGGCGTATACCTAAAGTGTAGGGGGCAGGGCTAATCCACACCAATGAAAAAGGAACTCTCTGCCATGTGCAATAATGCCTCTCACAAGAGTTTATGACAAACGATTCATGACTTATGTAAAGGGCCATGGCCAAAGTGTAGGGGGCAGGGCAGACCTTCACCAGTGAAACAAAACCCCCGCTGACTTCAGTGATGCCTCCTTCAAGAGTTTATAATAAACGGAACAGTTTATGGGTAATGAAAAGGGTCCTTGGTAAAGTTTAGTGGCAGGGCTTACAATTGCCTGTGAAAAAGGATCTATGCTTAGTCCAATGATGCCTCCCACAGGTGTCTATGACAGCCAGTTCATGATTTATGAAAGAGAGTTTAGCTGATGGTGTGCGTATATGTATGTGTGTATGTGTGTGAGTGTATGTGTATTGCCTGTATGTGTGTGTGTGTGTGTGTGTGTGTGCGTCTTTTTACAAAGTTTTCCCATGGTACGTGAATCCTTATAGAAGTCATGCTCCTGTCACACCTCCTTTTTGCCAAATGGCACAAAGAGTTAGTCATCTGTCCTTCGACTGATGAAAAACCTCCCACAAAAACTTGCACAAGTCTGTGAATCCATGTGTAAGTTATGCACCTTTTTGTAATTGGCCACTCCCATAGCCAGACCTCTTGAACAAATAGAAACACTTTCACACACACACTTGACTACAATGCCAAATTTCCTCCTTACACTGCCTCTGATCTCTTTCCTGATATCAGACTCATATGCTGCAGTTTCGATCTGTGGGTGTTACGCAGTGGGAATAAAAGCCACATGGGTGGAGGTTACTGTCGGAAGGAGGGATCTTGGACAGAACGATCAATACTTCTCCATCAGAGGCATCTACCTCCATCATGATCCAACGAGATGGGTCAGAATCGCTGCTGAAGTGAAGCAATCCTTCAGGATCAGCAGCAGGGGTTCAGGAGAACTTTCTGGGTGAAGAGGTTAGAGCTGTGAGGGGGACCACCACTAAGGTATAGTTCCTTATAAAGCAGCAGTAAAAACTGGAGGATCAGACGATCCGTATTATAGGCTTCTGTAGAAATCAGATGTGGTCCAATCTACCACCTCCTTGACCTGATGATGGTCCATCCGGGCATCTCTGTAGAAGATGATAAAGCCCAAGAAGGAGGCAGACTTCCAGTGAAAACTAGACAGTCCGGTCAGCTGCAACCGCATGGGTATAGCCCCCGAAAGCCTGCTTCTTCCCTTTTTTGCGCATTATTCAACCAATACTGTCGCCATGGCAATCGAAATCGATAGGTGTCATAAGTGAAACGTAACACATGTCCAACCAAATATGAAAGTAATCAGTCAAATATTGCAGCCTGTACTGTGCCCACAAGGAAATCGCTATGTTTTGGCACTAACTTGCATATTATTCGGTCAAAACTGTTGTCATGGCAACCAAAATCGATAGGTGTCATAAGTGAAGTATAACACATGCCCATACCAAATATGAAAGTAATTGGTGAAAAATTTTTACAGCCTGTAGAGCATCCACAAGGAAGTGTCTACAGACGCGGATGCGGCGGCAGAGACAACACGTGTGAATCCATAGTAGCCGCCCGACTTTGTCCGGGGGCTACAATTACATTACTTGACCAAGACAAAAAGTCTATTATCCAGCAGCCTTTGGAAGACTCTGCGGATGTGGTGGGTGTGGTCTGCTTTGGAACGGGGAAAAATTAGAATTTGCGAAGGAGACATAGATGAATTGTCCTGGCATGTCACGGAGGATGTGATTTATGAGGGCTTGTAAGACGGGAGTAGGTGAGAATGAAAGGTGTTACAATAAGCTCATAGTGGGTGTGTTAAACGCAGTCTTCCATTCTTGGATGCAGACCAGGTAGTAGGCATTATGGAG
Source organism: Gymnothorax javanicus (assembly GCA_029692085.1). Lineage (NCBI taxonomy): Eukaryota > Metazoa > Chordata > Actinopteri > Anguilliformes > Muraenidae > Gymnothorax > Gymnothorax javanicus. The sequence goes on from CM056200.1 coordinate 108,808,914, forward strand.
CACCAGTTTAGTAAAGATCTTAGCACCTTGGATGGATTTGAAGGCTATAGACGTAAGGACACAACACGAGTTTGTGGTATTGCTCTGGTACTATTGGTGTGACTTTGATCGTGTTGGATTCCAGGAAATATCGGCTATTCAAGCAAAAGCTATGAGTTATGATGCAATGCAAACAATTTCAATCTAACCCGGATGCATACTATTTGCCTCAGTCATATGCATTTCATTCAGGCTTTATAATTGATTGTGCAGTACATTACAATACTTGATAAAAACAGGAAATTTAACCACAGAATACTTAGCTTTATGGCAAATGGCAAAGAGACAAGGGTATTTTGCTCAAACTGTTTCTTCTGATTTCTGTTGCCTGCGCATGGTAATTCAATGGAAAAGAAATTGCAGAAATCAAGGTCTTCACAGGCATTACATCATGACCCCTCAAGAATGAGATTCGATTGGGAGCAATATAAAAAATTGAAGCAAATGTTGTTTATTATTGGATTAAACAGCAATGACTCATACCAGAGCCGTGAGAAAGATTTAAAGGGCCAAGATGTGCTAAGAGTGAGAATGTTCGTACCAGGGCTGGCGGCAGAACTGGAAATTGGGGGGCACAGATATATCCCTTTAAAAGAATTATTAGTCCTGACTTGTTCTCAATCATTTTCTAAATTAACAATACATTCACGCCAAAAACACTCCACACTTTCAGGCGTTGCTAGTTCTCCCTGTTAAGGGAAGATGACAATCATTCATTTGGACACCTAATTTTGTGTATTTAAATCAGCGTTCTTCAAAATTTCATTCGTGTCAAGTCTCACACTTCTTGGTGGCATTTCACGTTCTCACGCCGCAGTCAGCAGTCTTACGCTTAATAACAAAAGAGATGATTGAAAATTTCAATTTGGCAAACAAAATTATATTAAATTGCCAACTCCCACTTTTTAATCAACTCACGCTGTACCAAGATGGAAAGGCGATATTTCATTGGAATGCGGAGCAGTTATTATTCAATCAACGCGTATTTAAGAGATTCTCACGCAGAATTGAAGTCCTTGTGCATGGAAGTTTTTCAGTTTCACGTGCGTTGCGGTAGATTTCACCACTAGTAGCATGGAATCCAATTATGACTCCAGACTTCTCACGCTTTTCTTTTTGCAGGGGTGGAATCCATGAAATTGCAGAAAGACATTTTAAATGGTCTTTTATTTCATTTCAACAATTTAAACCAGTGGTTCTCAAACTCGGTCCTGGCACCCCACTGTGTGTGCTTGTTTTTGTTCTGACCACAAATTGCAATCTTAGGATTTTAACAAGCTGCTGATTTGCCTTAATTAGGTGCAAATTTTATGTTTAGAGGATTAATTTTGGGTTTTTTCAAAAAAATATGATTGTTATTAAAATAACAATTAACACCAAATCATAATAAGTTTCCCATAACTGATGTTTTTATGTTTTAATCCTCTCCAGAGTGAGTTAAAAGTTTGGATCAAATCCCACTCTCTGGATATTCAACTCATCGTCAGAGTCATTCAATAAAGCAAAAACTTCATCCACGTTGTATTTACGTTTAGAAACACGGCTAAACCAGTGTCGATGCCAAATAATTTGACGGGGAAGTAGGGAAATTTGTTCACGGCTAAAAAACCCTGAGAGACAGCCAATGGTAATCTAACAAGGGAATTCCAGAATCGGGGAATTTAAAGAAACTTTGTAAAATCAATAGCAGTTATTTTCCTCTTAAGCCACATTTGACAAAATGCCATGAAGAGTTAAAATTTCAAATCCACAATGAGATATGTAAGAAACCAGTTAACTGCAGAGGAAAAAACCCTTAAGCGTAAACAAATTTCCTCATTTTGTCAAACGTGGTTGCAAAAACCAGCAATTTATTTTTCACCTGTTTGTTCATGTTCATTTTATTGAGTTCAAACAAACTATTTTGAAAGAATTCAAAACACTTGTGTTCAGCTACCCAAGTTGGAGCTTACTGATTTTCTCAGAGTGTAATTTGATCTGTTTAGAAATGTTTTTGCCTGAAAATCCCCACAACATGGGAAAAAAAAGCACAATATGTTTGAGGGTTTTTATTCTTCGTGGCACAATGGACACATCCATAAAAATGCGGCTAAAGGTGGTAAATAACTGCTCTAAACATGGATTGCAGCTAATTAAGACAAATCGACCCCTTGTTAAATCCTAAGATTGTAATTGTGGTTGGAACAAAAACCAGCATACACAGTGGGGCGCCAGGAACGAGTTTGAGAACTACTGATTTCAACAATCACGAAGAGCAGGATAGATTGCCTGATTTGTCGAAAAGGTAGCCCGGAAGTTCCAGAGCAGTTAACCTTTCGTAAAGCAAAGGTCTATCTATGAGTAAATTATTTTTCTGTATTGAATTTAGCCCATTATTTGGTTGCTGATAGATCACATGGGGGAGAAATCTGTGTATTCAATTTCCAATTGATTATTACTATAATTGGAAAATGTGCTAATAAAGGAAAATAAATGAGAACTAGCAGGGACTAATTTTTATAAATGGATGTTCTGTGCCCCCAATTGCCAGTTCTGGTGCTGGCCCTGGTTCAGACTCAGCTCTACTGTCTATTTTACATTTATTCTCTTGATGGCTTACAAATGGAGGAGAAATAAATGCTGAATTTTGAAAGTGAATTCTCCACATATTAGCAATTTTCACAGCAATGGTGTGTTGATATGAAACAGGAGAGTTTGATGGATGACTGACAAAACAGGAATTTTTTTGTATATTTTTGTTATTGCCTAAGCAGCATTTAACTATTGTATTCATGTTCATTAGAGTATATATGGCTTTATGTTGTAACTATGAGGTTAGACAATTTTTGATCGGTATGTATTATGACATCTTTGGTAGCTCCTGTTGCCAGATATGTATGGTTTGCATCAGATCAGGTTAAATGGGGCAATTCATATAGCGCGTACACCACTGTTTCAGACTTAAGAATAGATCTTTTGAATAGGTCTAGGGCACCATCTCCTCACGAGTACAGGTCATTATACAGTTCTGCATTTCCTTTAAAATTACAATTATGGCATCATTTAGATGGCATCATTGCGTGTAATGTTACTGCATATCTGCAGTAAAGATTTAATGTCACACTGGGCACCAGACAGTTTCTTCATTTAATGAAGCACGGGGGAAAAGCCATGCGAGCATGAGAATGTTTAATCATCGATTTGTCTGATGTCTTCATTAATGTCTCCAACGTAATGGCCTTTATTAAAGCATCATTTATCCAGTTTCTTTTAATCTGTTTTGTTATAGTTTTACTTGAACTCAGCACCATAGATTTCATAAAATCATTAAACAAAGATGTTTTGACAATTTAAAAAAAAAAAACAAAACAAATGAGGAACAACCCATTTTTGAGGTCCACGTTCAGAACTGGATGATTAAATTATGAATCACAATTTCTGCTCCAGCATGTGTATGATACTGTAGGGTCAACATTTGGCATAAAAAGTGTTTGGATCCGTGGATCACTGCCATTTGTTCATGATTGATTGACTGGTAGTTTAAAATTGCATGGGATGTTTTCCTGACTCTTTTTCAGCTCCTTAATACCAATGATGATAGCCAGAATGCCGCAGCATACTTTAGCACTGTTGCTGACCGTATGCATTCTGTAATGGCTACAGGTTGCCCTCATTTCTGGCATGATATTGTGCCGTGTTTACAAAGAATATTTTTTCTCAAGTCGATTTGAAAAAAAAACAATGACAAGTGATTTCAGTTTACGCCAATGACTCACACAATCCCCAGATCTTAATTCAATTGAGCAGCTTGGGATGAGGTCGAACATAAGGTTTGGAGCATCAACGTGTGTTCAAAAGAAGCAACTGAACCTGAGCAGTGTTTTTGAGTCATCATGGAATATAATTCTGAAGAAATAATTTTAGCGCTATGAGTCTATGCAATGAAAATTCTCGCTGTTTTGAGACAAAAGGTGAACTACTAGGTTTGAGTGTAAATACTGCACAAAATGCTACACCCAATCTCCACTTCCAAACTGTGGGATCAAATGGATGAATGTAAGAGTAAAGTGCAAGCACTGCAATGTAAGAACAGTATTACAAGCAAAACTGGAAGGAATGGCTCTCTACCTTATGGCTTATTCTAGCAAATAATTGATCCTCTGGATGTCTGGTGAGGCTGGCGTGATGGTGTTGCCAAAACAGCATTGGCATCTTAGCTAAATTCTGTACACCTTGTCCCCATTGTCAAACCTGGAAGGTTTCCTGGACTTCTATCGTCCTTCTGGCCCAGGAGTTTCACTTCCAAATAATTTTTTTAATCTCTCAGTGCAGATAGCAAAGCAAGCCAATCCTTGCCTGCATGTGCATGACTCCTATTCAAGGCTTTATGACTCAGGATTTGAGTGTCACAGGAGGCTGGGAAAATGATTACAATGAAGCAAGATGCTCTTATCATTTGGAATTTGAACTTATTTCCTTCAATTTTATAATTTTTGGATGCAAAAGTGCCACAAACACAAAGAAACTTCATAAAAGTTTGATAATAAAATTAATTTGCAATTAAATACTGTGAAATGACAAAGAGCTAGGAGTTAAAACAATACATGTCCTGGATCATAAACTCATTGACCAGAATTATGGCACATCTGAGCAGTGGTGGGCGGTGGACAGAGAGCAAGGAGGGCGATAAACATGTCTTTAAACTGCTTATTAGTTTTGATCTGTTTTCAGTCAATTTCCCTGGTAAAAGACACTTGAACTCTCCCCTCTCAGGTGTTGCTAATTGTCTTTGTTAAGACGAGAAATCAAACGCTCCAGTTGAAAGCAAAAAAGAGCGCATTTCAATCTTTTTCAATTAAACGATCATTACGCACAGGTTTGACGACTTGCTTAGGATGTGACTAAATTTAACGCGGAAAATCCACAGTGGTTTTTTCGTGATGAGTTGTCTATTAAGGCATGTGAATTAAACATAAATAAATTTTATAGAATTTATTATTCACTCGCCTAAACATTTCATTATATGGGAAACTAACATGTTGACCAAGAACAATGATTGAAATTGGGTCACTAATCTCATCCGTTACGAAGGAAGGTTTTCCGCCCCCCCAGTTTTCCGTCCACCGCCCGCCACTGCATCTGAGGATGATACTCAGAACAACTGATTATTTGTCCAGCCAAATATAAGCTGCCCCCTCCAAACAAAGAGAATATTGTTAGGCTTATTGCATAATTGCCTATCTCATTTTAAAGTTTTATTTTATTATTATTTAAGATACTGAATTTTATTTTTTTAAGGTTTTGAGAAAAAAAGAAAACACATTTTTTGCCAACATGAAAGAACAGGCAGCCAATATTTCAATTTGGCAAAAAATGACTCAGGCAATTATGCTATGAGGCTCACAACGTAGAGATTTTTGCTTTAGTATGAATTATAAATAATACAGTGTTTTACTACCCACTGTTTTGACGCATGGTACAAACCTTTGCATCAAATTCAAGAGTATATTATTATTTCTTAATTTTTTTTGACAGTTAAAATGAGGGGGTAGATAAAGTACTTATCCATTCAGCCTCAAAACTAAATGGAAAAATCCTGAGAGTTATTCAGCCATAAAAGCTTAATAGCATCATAAGGGAGGATTTTCTTTAGTTCCTAATATGAAAAATAAACTAAATTCATCCTCATTGAGTCTTTGTCAGCAATACATGCCAATAAAATCATTCTAAATCATTCTATGTAGTACCTTATGCAATACTCTGAAGTATATTATCATTAATTCCATTATACTGGCATGAAGTTTTAAAAATGCCTCTATTTACGATCAGTCAACGTGTTACGAATTTCAGAGGCAGAACCAGACACACATCTCAGATTAAGCCCCAATCAGCAGTTTTAATGAAAATAGATGGTGGTAATTTGCACAATAATGAACAGAAGAAGAAGAAGAATTTGCTATTTAAAATCTCAATACGGAAGTTCAGAAAAGTTAGACACAATTAGGCACAAAGCATGACGATGGGAACATAACAATCCAGCGAAGGGAGATTAGAAAACAGGAACTTTTGCACTCTAGACAACAATAAGCATGGAGGGAAAGCAAGTGAGAAGGCAAGGGAATGGTACATGGAGGGAGTGGAATGAGACAATAATAGGATAGTGAGAATTAACCTTCCTCCTACCGGTCAATTTTACATACACAAACTGCCAGGCGGGGTCCGTATGCACCCCAGGAGGGAATACCTTGAAATCAATGCAGTAAGAACAAATTCAATGCTGTAAGCACACATAACTTTATTGAAGAACAAAATCCACTACTGCTGAATATCAATGATGTATTATAAATGCAATAACATTGCAATAATATTGCAATAACCAGCATACACTTAGCAAATTATAGCACCACAAAAGAAATTTTGGCATCATATACATGATTTTTGCAGCTCATGCAGCTGTAAAGCATTCTGGATACAACTTCTGTCTTTTCTTACAGAATTTAAAACAAAAAAATCATTCTAAAATAATTTTCATTGTTTGTGTTCAGAATCTGCCTTAAGGCCTCTGCTGCTGTGTATCTAGCTTGTCTTTGTCTGTTGGCCATTATGAATCCAATACAACCAAAAAGAAGTTAACTTTCAGTGTGCTATTCAATTATAAAATAAAAGACAGATAAGTTTTACTCTGGGGTCTGGTTGGACCCCAGTAACAAATTAATTATACCTTCACAATGCAAAAAGCTGATCTTCCGGTGCTGAAGTGTTTTAATTAAGACATAAATTCTGACAAATTAATAAAACAGTGAGGCAGTATGTCACATATTTTTAAAATGGCAAACGAATATATAGGTGCGGGGTCCAGATGGACCCCACTTGGTAGGATGAAGGTTAAGGAAAAAAAAGACTGAATCATACACAGACAGCTGGACTGCGGGGAAAACAATTTACAAAAGGAACAGGACATGACACCACAAACAAATTAATGTTAATTTGGAATATAACAAGAGCTTGTATTATCGCCCTGGTACCATTGGTGCGAATTTCGTCATGCTGGATAGCAGGAAAAATTGACTACGAGTTGTTTTTTATGATCATTGTGGACATACAAATATGGAAAATACGACACAAGGCAAACAATGAAATCTAACTAGCAGTACAACATACCATTTTTCTCAGCCGCATGCATCTTATCCAGGCTTCATAATTGCTTGTGCAGTACATTACATTGCTCAATAAAAAAGGGAAATTTGAGTACAAAATAATTTGCTGAATGCAAAATGCCAATGAGATTGGTGTATTGAGCAAAAACACATTATTTTATTTCTCTTCTGAATTCTGTAATCTGCACGTTGTCTACTTTTTTTGAAGAGTATATACAAACAATATAATTGTTTATAATTGTTTATAAATTATGAAGGCAACCTCTTTTTCATATGCACAGAAAATCCTACAGAAATAAAAACCACAGAGGTAATGAGAAATATTTCCAAAATGCCTGTGTTAAAAAGATACTGGTCCACTGATTTCATTTCTTCATGTTCACCCTCCAGTCATGAGAATGGCATGACTGAGTTGTCTGTCGAAGTGTTTTATGAGGAAATGTTTGAGGTTCTATCACAGTTTCTCCAAGAATTATCTTTCAGTATCTTAGAGATATAAACTTTAGAACTGCTCTTTTTTCTAAGCTATTCATGAGAAATAATCTACGATAAATTGTCAACTATTGGGCAATTTTGACAAAGTAAGGATAAAATTTGTGCCAGTGTCTGTTTTGTTCTTTATCATTCTCCTTATTCTCCAAGTACTGCTAATGCTAATATGTTTGTTCATAACACTCACTATTTATTATTATAGTATTTCCCATAATGATATTCATGTATTTACCCATACCTATGGCTGGGGTTAAATACCCTTTTCACATCTGAGAGACCACCTGGATTCACATTTGACCCCTTTTAACATTTGAGAGGCCACTTGGAGTCAAATTCGACCCCTTTTATCATTAGAGAGGCAAACCGACACCCATAATGAGTTTCAGCCTGATATTTTAGGCCTATAACTTTTTCTAAAGTGACCCAAAAGAATTAATAATTTTATATTTTGGTTCAGTCTCTACACATTTACAGCTGCAAGACACTCCTTGGGGTCAAAATTGACCCCGATTTATTGAAGTGTATTTTAGGTTTACTAGACTGGCCCAGATCATGCAAAATGCTACTAATGGGGAATATTGGAAAAAACTAAATTTCAGCACATCATGTGAATACTTTTTCAGCGACACAGCGGGCACAGCACTAGCTAGTGTTGGGGGACTCTGACACTGAGAAGAAAACAGCTTGCTTTCCTTCAATATTGCAACATTGGGCGATCTCAGAAAAGGTGAGCACGAAAAACTGTGCGTCAGCATTGATATTCTCGCAGTATCTCTGCCCGCAATCAGATCATATTGATGCAGTGTAACATAATAACCCGTCAACCCGTCAGTCCCCACAACCAACAGGGGCGAGGGGATTAAAAGATTATAAATGTGTGAACACACATTTCGCTGCACGGTGAAGTCATGACAACGAGAAAAGTCAAATTTGTCTCACACTAAAACATTTGCGAGGGCTCCAGAGGCATGCCTTCAGTGTCATGATGTTGTAGATATTGTGATGATTTTGTTATTGGAATCGTTCACTAATATTGGTAAAGAGTGCTCCATCTGTCCTATATATTCAGTGAAATGAATTGAAATCATCAAGGCTGTTGTGTTATTTTCTTAGGTAATCCATAATCATTCTCGATAAACGACTGGTCAAAATATTACACTCAACCTCCTCTCTGAAGTACTAATTATGATTGATAATGACTAGTAATGTTTACACATAAAAAGAGATATTGTAAAATAATTACTGGACTAATTATGAGGGATAATGGGTGGTTCATAAACAAGTGGTGTGAAAAAAGGGATGTTGGATCTATTTTCTGGGAGGGGGTATTGTAAAGTCTTTAATTTCAAATAATTTGAGATGTTTTGGCCACAGCTTTTAAAAAACAAGGAAGTAAGTTTTAAATGTTCAGAAAGCATCTTTGTTACTATGACAACAAAAAATGTCATGCATGCTTACATCAATCTAACCCCTAGTAAAATCTTTATAAAAAGTACAAATTACTGGGACAAGAGAGTCTCAAAATTCTCAAAAAAGAAACTGGGTAAAACAAAACAGTCCAAAGGAAAATGAGCAAGTATTACTGGAATGCAAATTATAAATTAATGCTTAGTGATTATCATAACTTCCTACTTTCTTATGTATAGCGGCATTTATTGCATTATAAACCTCATCAAAGCCAAACAAATCTCTCTTATGGTGACTTGCGTTTTTAAGGTTTTAATCAATCTATGTTAAATACTCATTTGATTATAGGGGTCTACATGAGACCAACAAAATGATTTTTTTTTTTCTCATTGAAATTGGCCGTTGGGTTGCATATTTTCTGTTAGTATTATGCAAAATATTCTTATTTTTGCTTTCCTTTTGAGAAGATTGATGGGAAATATGATGACCAATTAAATGGCTACGTAGACCATTTTGGCTAGCTAGCCTTTAACAGTGACCTCACTGAAAATTCAAGCAACACATGCAGAGCGAGAGCAGGAGAAGGAAGCAGAGCTGAAGAGGAGGAAAGGATACAACAGCATAAATTACACAAGTTTTTTGTTGTTTCATGCAATGTGCACCAGACTCCTATCCTGCACTCACCCTAGCATGGGACTTTTTTCAGATTCATCAGGTTTATTATTCCCAGCTTGACCATTTACCCTACTAAAGACAGTCAGCTACTCTGCTAGCACTAGCTAGCTAGCACTCTTGCACCCAGTTTTTGTACAAACTTGTCTGGTGACTGCCTTTCAGACTGTAGCTAGATCACTCAATGGCTAGCTAGCTATCTATCTACCTGGTATTAATGGCACTAGCATTAGCTAATAATACACCATACTCTTCATTAATGAAATAATAAATTGTGAATTGTTTATTCAGTTGTTTGACATTGTTAAGGTTCAAAATAAATATCAATAACATGAGCAACAGTCGTTAAGTTAACTTGTATTTATTTTTATCAGATGGCTGGCCTGCTTTTCATTGGGCTATTTAGCTATATTACTTATGGCAGAAAGACAGAATCAAATACTTTATACACATTGTTCCTTCCTGAATGCACTAACAGCTGTGGTACTGTATTCTGCCAGTATACTGTTGTTAGTGCATTAATATGCATAAACTTACAGGATTCAACCAGCTTTCAAGCATTGCGAATTGGTGGGCTTGGGGGGCAAAATAACTTTTGTCCCCAAACCCATCATGCCACGCTTCCGCCACTGGTCAGACTGCATATACGTGCACACCATGTCAGTACGCAGATATATTCATTCATTATTTCATATTTTATTAATTCACATATAGAGAGAAATGAAAGTCGGACAAATCTAAGAATTAATTATTTATTTAAAACAAAAATACAGTAAAGGTGTAGTAAAGGGAAGCAGTCGATGTGGGCTGCCAGGGGGGAGGGGGCTGTCGCTGCACGCCCCGCACCCCTACTTCCACCATCAAGGGAGGGCCAGTTGAAGAAAAGACCTCCTCTGTGTTCTGAAAGTCTTTTTAATTTCTCATTTGATGTAAATTGAGGACCTTGGTGCTAAAAGTACTAAAGGGGACTTATAGTTAACCAAAAATTTTCCCAAAATATTCACTTTTTAATCTAAGAATTATTATCAAAATAATTCAATTAGAAATTGCAACTTAAAACACAGTATGACGTTGAAACAAAGTTGGCATCTAAACGTTGATTGAGTTTGCAAAATCAACACTTAATTCAATATTAATTCACTGTTGGGCCTTCAAATTAGTTCACTCATGTTGAAACGTAAGACATTGAAACAACATCACAATATCAACGTTGATTCGGTTTGCAAAATCAAAACCAAATTCAACATTGATTCACCCATAAGTAATGATGTTGCTTCAGTGTTGAATAAATGTTAAAATGCCAGCTGGGTGAGTTTCTGTAGTTTCTGTAGCCATGGCAATGGCTGTTTTAATGAATAAATAGATACTCAGAGAAACACAGTTATTGAGATAACTAAACAGTATTTGGTTATAATTTCAGCTGTAATGGGAAAGAAAAAACATTCCAAATGTCACTACAGAGCTTTTTTTTCCAGGTTTCTATGTTCTAGTATTGATTTTGACCCCCCTAAATCAATTTTGGTGGGAAACAGCTAATTAAATATTCATATTTTGATTTACTCATATTCAGAGGTACATATTGCAAAAAGAGCTCTGTACAGACATATATCATCACAAAATGAACGAAACTGCCAAATATGAAGTTAATTGGATGTACAGTTCCTGAGAAATCTGTTTTTTTTTTTGCAATCAATTTGATCAAGGTTTCAAAGTGCTTTTTAGTGTAAAAGAGTAATTTCAGAGCAATTTTAGAGCAAGTTAGGCAGAAAGTGAATATATGTCCTGAAAGTAGACTATTTGTAGGACCACTTCATGTTCTTACCTCAAAACTAAAATTTTGAACCAAAATTGGCATTTGCTTAGCTATAGGTCCCCATAAGTCACGATGTGTCCACCTTGGAAAAAAAAAAGGTCTGAATATCGAATAGATCCATAAAATCTGCTAATTGAAGACACTAGTGCTGAAGGTACTAAAGTCACATAATTTCCATTTTGAGATTTAAATCAACTTAGGTAATTATAAAAGACGCTTCCCCATCCTTACCTCAAAGTGCATGAAAATGTGACTGAAGTAATATTGCTCTCGGCTCTTCAATTGCAGCCAAGTAAATCTGTGGTTCAACCTTGAGGATGAAGATTGATAGGGTAGTGACTCTATGACAGGGTGAAAAAAAGATCTCAGAGCTACAATATGCATATAAAGAATGAGGTATATTTGTTAGGGTTGAAGTGAGCAGAGGAACCGTCTGTTTAAGCATTGCCAAAAGGAAAAAAAAATTAAAAATAATCAATAAATACATGAACTTCGGACAGAAAACTGGTCAAAAGGGATCAAAATTAAACGTCAAAATTTTCAAGAGTAATGTAAAGGAAAGATACAAGGAAATAAAATTTGAGGACAATCTGTGTTTGTTGGGATTTTTATCTGAGATAAATTATCAGGCATCTGCACAAGACTTTACACGAGGCTGTGGCTAAATAATTGAGACCAGTGATTATTTTTGATGATGCTCATATTATTGTAGTCCCAGGAGGGTAAATCTTCATTATGCTTGCAATCATGCACAGCTGTATGCCATTATATATTAAAAAATAAGTATTTGTATTTGCATTTACTAAGAAAAACAATCAATCACAGTTTTAACACCAGTCCTATCTGGAAGTCTGTGTCCTCTCAGTCTATGCACTTCATTCTGCTGCATTCATCTTTCAATGGGCTGCTTATTTTGGGCTGTGTGATTCCTTCACGCAGATGTGTATACGTACATGCAGTTCCATTTAATTGTTTTTTTCTCTCCATTTTTATAGGCATGTATGCTTCTTTCACCAGAGTAGCATGGCAGTGATTGATTGCTCGGAAATGCTGGGTTTTAAGGTTTCATTTGACGTACTGCCTATGTGGCAAGTATTTTACCACCCACCTTAAATGGCTTGCTTGGTTCTGACAATACGAGGCTGCGGGGTGTCATTTTTCAGCAGAAGGAGAAACTGTATTGAAATTGTCGTTGACGTCATACCTCGCTGAATTTTGGGGCGACTCACTAGAGGAACTCACAGAGTCACAGAGGCCCAAGAAGACCACAGTGATTTGGAAATACTTTTTATATTTTGAGGGAAAAGCCATTGTGAATTTAATTTGAGAGTGACATTGTATTTCACCAGGTGGTGAGATGCGGCCACGACCTCTTGCATTGTGATTTGGCATGAGGCCTCATGAATCACCAGACCCACTGAAGCAGACACTTTTTCAAGCAAAAGAAAAATGGGCATAAAATATTTATCACCACGGTTATCAGAGTTGGAGCAGCAGAGCATCCTCAAGGAAGTTAAATATTCCAGAGTGGTTTAGGGTTGTTATTTTTGTTCAGATTTTATATGAATTAAAACTCCCTATCTTCAGCACCCATTACCACAATGTACCATTAACACACTGTGTAGCCTCATCCTTAAGTAATGTTGAAAAACAGGTATGAGAAACACCATTCAATGCTCCAGTGCATACTGGTCACTGCTTTATTTAATGAACTGTAAGGCCCTTTGGATAAAAGCCTCAGCTGAATGACTGCTCTGTGCACTGTAAAACAAGACAACCCGCATTAAATTATGTGAACTTGTCTTCTCTTTCACCCTGCTTGTCATGACGAGGTCAAGGTATTGAATTCAAGTTTACAAGTTTTCAAAAGTCAAACTTGAAGTTATCCATTGTCTTGACTAATTGTGAGTTGAAACAAAGTTTATCTTGAAGTTGACTTACCTCAGATGTGGTTAACTTACATTTTTACAGTAGCTGGTGAACTTTCATTACCAAGTTTAAGCAGTCTGAAGTGTATTACAGTTTACCAGTAGTGCGATGATTGCTGTCCCTGTGCCCACAGGTTGAGCGATGGAGTCTTTGTTCGGGGGTGAGCTTGGCTTGTTGGGCGGAGGCGAAGGGCTGAAGGAAGATGGGTGCGGGGTGACCTGGCCAAGCGCTCCACTCCCAGATGACATGTACTCTGCCTCCCACTTTGCCCTCATCACCGCCTACCATGACATCAAGACCCGGCTCACTGGACTCGAGCGGGAAAACAGCAGCATCAAGCGGAAGCTGAAAATCTACGAAATAAAGGTCTGTTACATAACCAAAAGTCTTTCAACACGGATAGTTGGGCCTAGTTTCTTTTTAGTGTTCACATCATACACACACTGAAGGCTCTTTGTGTAGAGAAAGACATATTTGTAGCCACCTGCAAACGTAATCCTTTATAATGCAAATTTTAGAACATCTGCTTTCTTAAAATTCTAGGATTAAATTGTTTTCATTTTGCAGTCCTCATTGTTACGTCCGCATTAAATGTTCACTTACGAACCTTCTAATGAGATGTTCGAGACCTCGGACACATTGAAGGATGATGACTCCTGGGGACTAGAGCTTGTTGGGTGAGATAGGCAATGATAGGAGAGGGGACATGATAATTCTAAAATTTTAGTTGGATGGGCGGCCATATAAATACAAATATGCTCATAAGCATATACAGTATGCGCATACATATACAGATTTACAATGTACAAATGTTATGATTCTGCCTTGCTTGACCATGTTCTGCCCATAATTCTGCTTTGTCTTACCATGTTTTGATTATGATTCTGATTCCATGCTATGTTTTGTTCTTGTTTTGTCTGTATGTCTGCCATATTCCATTCCCTCAGTTAGATTCCGGTTCTTATTTTGTTTCTTGCCATGCATTGCACTTTGTCTCCCCTGTCTGGTCTCATGTCATGTGACTGCTCATTTCCCCAGTATTACATGCCACACTTTCGGGTGATTTCATGGTTTCTGGAATTTCAATTATTCCTTCTAATCTCGTTTGCTTCCTTCGCCTTGCTGTTCTATCTTTACTAACAGTACTAACAGTTTGTTATTTTAGTTCAAGATGCTAACCAAGACTAACATTGTTTATAGTACTAACTTACTGAAGAGCACTAGGGATTGTATAGCTGCACTTTACTAATTGACTAACGAGCTCTCAGCATTCGCCCTATTCTAGTCTCCGCCCCTTGTCTTTACTCAATCTACTTTGCTGCGCTTCAGCGGATCCTCCGCACCTGTGAGACTCTGTTCTGCCTCTCATTATCTGTGCATGTTAGAACTCCCTAACCGGAGCCATATGTTTGTCAATAGGCTGTCTGTGTGATTCCCGTCCGTGTCTTGGCTTTCGCCAATTTCCGTGGTTAGGGTTTCCCTCATGTGATTTCCCCATTGTAATTAGTCTGATCCAGCTCACCTGTTCCCTATCATAGCATGTGACTTCCCCTACGTGTATTTAAGCAGTCTTTTCACAACCAGCCTCTGTCAGAACGTTTCCCTTGGTTTGCCTGTGCTACGATCATTTATGCCTTGTACTCTTTGTGATTCTTTTCTGACTGGACCGTCCCCGTTTGTGATTTTGGCTCTGATTTGGATTTGTTTGCATCTGTGTACCGAACCTTTTTGCCCGACCACGAGTTTTGCGGTTGCTGCCCTGTTTACAACTTGGATTACGTCCCTGGGATTCTGATTTTTGGATTGTGGACTTTGTACTGTTGCTTCCTGCTCTGCGGGGGTTCACCCCCATTCCTAATAAAACAAGTTTTTTGGATTGCTTGGTTCTCGCGTCTGGTTCCTGAGCGTAACCTCACAACAAATGCATATATACGTAGGACATGCAGGCGTAGAGGAAACTGAAAGGGGAAATCGAAACAGATGCATTGAATTAAATCAATATGGAAGTATTTTTATGCACTTCATAATTTATAATTTCCTGCATGACATATTCAGAACAGCCATTCTGGGGTCAGGGAATGGAGTGATTCAGTTCTGCTGTTTGGCTTGTGATTCTGTTTATTAGACAGTGCTGGCTCTTGGGTCCCAAATTTACATGTTTGGAGCCAACTGAAATTAAATCAAAAGCCTACTGTATTTTAATCAAAACCAGTTACTTCCCAACAGTTTTCAACTACTGAGAGTACTGAATGATACAGGAATGAGCAAAACCCACATTTTAGATGGGACTCAGATTCAGTTTAAGGGAGCACCAAATGCACATTTATGTAATACAAGTCAACTGTGTGTTTAAAGCCATTATATATAAGGAACTGGACTTTGAATTGTGGTAATGCATGAGTTCTGCAACTGATCACATGGTTAATGAGGAAACGTAATATTGGTAGGGAGTTGATGACCTCACTACACAGCATAATTTTCACAAACTAATGACACATTTGATCAATTTTCATGTACTTGAAAACATTTTCCAAATCATTTTGTTGACTGCCTGCATTTTTGTAAAGGATCTCAAGGATACTGTGAGTAAGTCTAACAAATATTTTCCTATTAAATTTCAGCTAAATTCTTATTTATACATGCATTTTGCTGAATAATAAAAACACAGTCAATGAGGTGATATCAGCTCAACTTTTGCTGCTGGGGTCAAAAAAAAAAAATTAATGTGTTTGTCTCATGACATGATTGATGATTGATGATTGACTGTTTTGAAGAGTAACAGACCAAACACATTGTGTGCATGTGTGCTATTCTGAACTGCAGCTGTAATAGGCGAATAATGTTTTAAACTCTATACGTGAATGGCTCAAACTACATTTAATGGAAGATCCAAAAATACTGCATTTGCATAGCAATTATGAGTGTCACTAATGGAACTTTTGGTTGGCTGACTTCATTTTCCGTAATCCAAGTATTGAGCTCCTGAATACAGTGCTGTAACAAAGTATTTGCTCACTTACCAATTTCTTCTATTTTTGCATATTTGCCACACTTAAATCAAACTAATTTTAATGCAAGACAACAATAGCCTGAGTAAACACAAAAAGTAGTCTTTAAAAGATGATTTCATTTATTGAGAGACAAAAGCCATCCAACCCTACCAGGCCCAATATGGAAAAGTAATTGCTGGCTTTGTTGCTACATCAACCAGTTAAACAAATTTACTTGATAACTGGGTTCAATTTCAATAGACACACTGAGGCATGATTACTGCCAGCCCTGATGAATCTAAACATCACTTAAATAGAACATGTCTGGCAATGTGAAGTTGGCAAAAAGCAGCCCATGATGCTACGATCTAAAGAAATTCAAGAACAGATGAGAAACGAAGTCGGTGACTTCTCAGTGTTGGAAGGGTTAGTCATTTCTAAGGCTCTGGGACTCCAGCTTACCATGGTGACAGCCATTAGTGGTGAACCTTCCCAGGAGTGGCCAGCCCACCAAAATTAATGCTGGAGTTTGTACATTAACAATTCACCCAGGAGGTCACAAAAGAATTTGTCAAAGAACTGCCGGCCTCAGTTGCCTGAGTTACGGTCAGTGTTCATGGTTCTACAACAAGAAAGAGACAACAAAAATGGCATCCATGTGAGAGCTGCATGGCAAAAACCCCAAAACTGCCAAAAAAGGACAAAAAGGCTCATTTCACATTTGCTTAAAAAAAAAAAAACATTTTGGTGACCCCTAAGACTTTTGGGATTATATTCTGTGGACTGATCAGTCAAATGTGGAACTTTTTGGAAGACATGGGTCTCATTATGTCTGGTGGAAAGCTAACACTGCATTCCAGAATAAGAACATGATACCAACAGTCAAACATGATGGTGGTAGTGTAGTGATCTAGGGCTGCTTTGCTGCTTCAGGACCTGGACAACTTGACATAATTGATGGAGCCATGAACTCTGCTCTCCATCAGACAATCCTGAAGGAGAATGTGTGGCAATCAGTTTGGGACCTAAAGCTCAAGTGCAATTGAGTTATGCTGCAGGACAATAATCCGAAGCACGCAAGCAAGTTCACCTCTAAATGGCTCAAAGGAAACAAAATGAAGGTTTTGGCATGGTCCAGTCAAACTCCTGACTTGAATCCGATTGAAATGCTGGGGTATGACCATGAACAGGTTGTTCATGCTCCAAAGCCTCGAACTCCTGTTCTTTAACAAGTGGTGCCAGGCACAACAAACCCCGCCTCTCGCACATACTTTGACCTACTTTTCCTAAATTCAATAGGCATCTATTCTGGGTCAGTGGCAATCCCTAAACCCAATTTGGGGCGAATCTGACCATCAGTTTTGCTGCTAAAGTGTTAACAAACAAAGAAACAAAGAAACGAACACACAAACACAAACAAACCGAACCAAAAGCAATACACCTTGCCCTCTCCCTTCGGGCGGGGAGGGGTAATAAATAAAATGATCATTTAGAAGCTGTATTTTTTTTTTTAATTTACCCACATTGTCTTTGTCTTACATTAAAATTACTTGGATTATCTGGAATAATTAAGTATGACAAATATGCAAAAATGGAAAAAACTGGGAAGGGGACAAATACTTTTTCACAACGCAGTAATTTATTCACGGGCTTAAATTTGAAAGCTGAGAAGCTGTAATCTACTGTTCTTAAATTAGATGACCTGGTAAATTATTACAAAGGCTGGTACACCCTGTGGCCATTATTTTCAGATTGTCTTGTGTGGCCAGTACTCTGAAACCCCTGTTTTCCCACCTCCTCAGTTTCCGATGATCAGTGAGTTTGGAGAAGACAGGAATTCCTACTGCTCCTTTGAGCCCAAGGAGACGGCCCTGCTACAGTCGGAGAATGACGGCCTGCAGCAAAGAGTCAACAGCCTAACACACGAGGTGAGAGAGAGACTGCAAGGGAGGTGAGGGGGGGAAGAAGGAAGGGTGAGAAAGACATAAGAATAGTTTGAATGAGGACAGGTGACAAAAACAGGGCACGTGAGGCAGTGACGGAGCCAGAGCAGAGAATAGGGTGGGCATAGGACATCCGGTCACACTTTAGATAAAGTTTTGCTCATAGAGGCTTTATCCAGCATGTATAATGTCTTCATAAATGAGACATAATGTCTTCATAAATCATGCAGAAGCAAATGTCATGCTTTGGTATGGGTGAAACAACACATCCTAATTCAGCATGTGATGCCAAATGTGACAATGACAATGCCACTTAGCTGACAATGTCACCCTTTATAGCATTTAGCCACTAGCTAAGTGACATTGTCAGTTATATCACATCTGGCATCACGTGCTGAATAAGGATGTGTTATTTCACCCTTTACAAAGCATGATATTTGCTTATGTATGATTTATGACGACATTATGTCTCATTTATGAAGGCATTATACATGCTGTATAAAGCCTTTATGAGCAACACTTCATCTAAAGTGTGACCGAACATCCCTACAACTCCATTATTAGTGCTGATTTATTTGCAATCATTTTTTTCCATATTAACAATACATTCACTCCAGAAAAAATTGCACACTATCAGGTGTTGCTTGTTCTCTGCGTTAAGATAAGACAACAATCATTTATTTGGGCTCGCAATGTAATTGCATTTCAATCAGTCTTATTCAAAATTGTGTAAAGTTGTTTCAAATCTTTGTCTTTGGTTTAATTTAAACAACTTAAACAACCATGAGGCTCTGGTTAGATTGCCTGAAGCACAAAAGTCCCAGTGCAAATCACCTTTTGTAAAGCACAGGCCTACTTATGAGTAAATAATTTTGCTGAACTGAATTTAGCCTTTTATTTAGTCGCCCTTAGATTGCATTAGGAAGAAGCTGTGTCTTTAATTGCTGATGTATTATTCTTATAATTGGAAAACGTCTTAATAAAGGAAAATGATTGAGAAAAGGTCAATACTTAAAATTGTGTTGAGGGGATTTTCTGTGCTCACCCTATTTTCAGTTCAGGCTACGCCACTGATGTGAAGTAAGGGAAAAGGACAGCAAAGGGGGGGGGAATCAGTAACTTCGGTGAAGAGACTAAGGTGAACATTGTCATGCCACAGTCGAACCTCGGAATGTAATTCATAGATGGTCAGAAAAAGGCAACATTTTTACGCGCAATGTCATAATAAAAAATAAATAAAGATACCACTGATTGCCAATGGGACCCTTGCGAAGATGCTTCAATATTTCCATGGGGCACTGACTATTTAAACATTGACCAGTTAAATCACCGGCAATGCGTTCAGGATCATGGGTGCTTTTTACACGAGTGATCTGCCGTACCTTGCAATATGCTATAGTAACGATTCTCTCTCCTCCCCAAGCAACCAACCTCTGCTTTTCTTAGTCATGGTGTTGTGAGACATTCCATGCCTGACTGATTCCAGCGAAATACTATGGCTGCCTTCCAGCCCACTCCATTCACGCAATACGTGTGCTGTCATCCCACTTAGTCATCCGCTTCTTTCTCCTTCTCCTCCTCCGGCTCTCCATCTGCTCGTCTGCTTCTGCTCTGTCGTTCCCTCCTCCTGCAGTTCTGCACTCTCGAGGCTTCACCTTGCAGGTCTCCTTTGTCCTTCCGTTCATTCGTCATCTCCCACTTTCTGCAGCGCATCACATGCACATCACGTCCCACAGCAAGCAGCCATCAGCCTCGTCAAACCCATTCTGTCGCCAAAGCATTTAAGCCAGATTCCTCTATCCATGCCCAACTCCAACATCAGCTTGAATTCCATCAAGTGTATTATATAGAGTTGTTAGTGTATGAGTAATAACTTGAAAATTAGATTAATATTTTACCGGCATCATAGCAATATACTGCATTCTCTGCACCGTGTGTGCACTGTAATGACTGGTCTATCCTTAAGTCAGCCATTTTTATCAGTGTATTATTGGTAGGCTAACTAACATACTGTGCTAAAAGAGACCCAAAATATGAGGTCCCAAATAGGGCAAACAGGCTAGTTTAAAATGCATTGTGCTTTTTGTCCTTGCAAAATTTACGGACATCCAGTAAGGCTCAGCGCCACAAGGGGGCTTAAGGGGGCTTAACCACCTCAGTTGTTATTTTCTCCCCTCGATTTAAGCTGTACATATCCATAGAAAAATAGCAAAAACAACAAATGGTTGGCCAAGGTGTGTGTAACTTTTGCTTAGCTCGTGTTTCAGAACAGCACTGTTTGTTATCTGTAGCGCTCAGATAGGGCCACGCTCTGAAGTGAGTGCATGGAGATTGCCGAGTACCCCAGGGTAGGCCAATCAATCATCGACAAGCCCGTCCTTCACTTATTCTGCTAGCAGTAGCATGCGCAGAGCGTTGTCCAATTTTAAGCATTGCCAGTTTAAAAGAGCAAGGCCGCTTTGGCTGGCAACTCATTATCACAAATAACAAAACGAAAGTGTGATGATTGACAAGTTTTTCATTTGAAAATCAGTAAAGCCAAACAATGCTATCAAAAAGTTGTGAAATTTGGTAACAAAATGAAACGCTTCACGCAATGAATTGTTATGTTTTACTTGGTTCATGACACAACTCATTTGCCTGCAGAGCTAATGCTTGGTAATATTTTTTTACAGTCAAAACACTGCACTGTATCATTAACAACGTTGTTTGAACCTCAGTAATTTGTACGACAGTGGTTCTTATTTGCGACTTATCCATTCTGGTTTTGGGGAGCAGTGTTCACTCAGAGGATCCATAATGATACGTTGTTCTGCAGTTGTCAACAAATTACTTTCCCTGTTGTTTGCGAGACACATCTTAGAGCCATAGCAGTTGTCAAACGATCATAGAAGGAGCTCAGGCTCATCTTCTCGTTAGGACTGATCAAATTAATTTCCTGTCTTTTCTGATTGGCTACGATGTTTTGCAGTAGCTTAATAAACGCCAGAACATAAAATCAAAATCCCCATATGTCATAATTTAAACCTGCGTTTCAACTGTGTCACATGTCATTAAGATTTACTGTTCGGTTCCATAATAATTTTTGTCAGCAATCCAGTCAAATTTGCCAATTTAGAACCAGAGGATAGATAATTTGTATGCTTTGCATTTTGTTTTAATCAGCACAAGCGTCACAAGGCAAATAAAAAAAATACAGGAATTACATTATTTGGTGATTATGCGTAATTGTGTTACCGTATCTGGAAAAGGACTCTTTGGGCTTTATTCTTGCGCGTTTACAAAAAGAAACATGTGGCGGTCAAGTTATTTATAATTTTGTTTTTTAATGCCATATTTATTTCCTACGCCCAGTTTGGTATTTTTGTGTGCTGCCATAAATGCATTTGCGGCTCAATGGGTTGAACTATGCATTAGAGGGCGTGTCAATGAATAAATTTGGCGCTGTGCAATTTTCAAAGATCCTGGGCCTGATGTACGTACGTTTGCGACCGCAGCGTAATCTGCGACTTACACTGTCCACATAATGCGCGCGCTGTGCCTTTTCATTTTGCATGGTATGTATCAAGACAGCGGCCACTTGCGTAATCGGCGCATGTTACCGCCCATAAACGTAATCTGCGACCGCAATAAAAGCGCAGGGATTGCAACGTGGACAGGAGTTTGACAACTGCTGGTATGGAGTGTTAACACTGAGTCTGCGGTTCGATGTCATCTCTGATTTCTTCCAATAATTGCCTTATTATTGCGTGACTGCTTAATCTGTAACGCTTGATGATTTCCTGTTCACTCAATTGAAAAAGGGTAATTCTTGTGGCAAAAATCCTCTCAGCACGTCTCACTATCTTCGTCTTCGTCTCGCTCGGATAACTGTTGCCATTCTTACTGGAAGTCTACCCTGCACAACCAAACCAAACGCGCTTCCTGGATTACACCTGCTTTTATGGGGTGTAGAATTTCCGCCACAAAACAGGTGTCCGCTTTCACCTGCATTTTAAGTACATACCAGGGAATACATAATTAGTCGTTAAATCGCATCTCCTCCATTTTTTTTCTTGAACCTCCCACTTCAACCTTGACCCTCCCACGAATGCATATGCATGAGTTAGAAAACCGCATCTTGCCATTCTGCGCTTCACAAGAAGGCAGATTGCGCTTTCAGTCTTGTGGGGTGTGTTCGTACATACCACACAATGATTTTTTATCGCACATTGTGAAGAAATTACATTTAAAACAGGCGCTAACTTGTAAGTACATCAGCCCCTTTGAATCACACAGACCTCCTTTTAATTGAAATGCTGTTTTACTTAATGATAGTTTCACAGAAATGAATCCCAGGCAGTGGAGCTTTGATTGGATTTGTTGTCAAAGGGGTTGGTCGAAGAATAATTGACTACCTATGGGTGTGGTGGGGGTTTGGTTCTATTAGGGTTAATCAGATCAGCTGCTGTCATTCCCTTTAAGACCAGTGTATTAACACCATAGAAAACTGCCAATTATGTCAGGTCAAGAACAAGCACCTAGCTTGCATCACTACCACCGCCTTAAGTTCTCTAAGAACTGCATTCCAGTGCAGGGAGCGGTTCAATGATGCGAGACAAAGAGGAAAATGAAAACATGTGCCTATGTATTTAGTATGAATGCGGGCCATTTAAAAATGTACTCAAAATGGCCCTTATGGTCTCAAAACAAGGGCGAGACTGAGCTTAATTATTTGTATTTACCCCCACTCCACATACATAAAAAAAATCATGCATTAATATACCCCTTTACCCCCTCCTTCCCATTTGACCCAACCGCCATTTCATAGTCATTATTCATAGGGTTGCCTACAAAACAAAAGTGAAAGTAAAGACGAGAAAGAAAGTGATATGAACAATACGTGAGCGAATGGCTTTGTGGGCCGGGATTCATTCCCATAGAACTACCATTGAGAACAGGTTCAACCCAGTGTTGCAACTGCATTTATGGCAGAGTGTGAAAATACTTGGTAAAGCATGCTTGACTTGGGATTGAAAGGTCATGAGTACATGTCCTTGCCATGGTGTTTGTGGTGTGTTCTTGGGTTAAAAACACTTCACTTCCGTAGTGCCTCTCTCAACCCAGGGGTATAACTGAGCACTGGCAAATAGTAGGGGAAACCTAACAAAGAGCTATGGGGTAACCTGCGATGGATCAGCATCCCATCCAGGGGAAGTAGCACTCGTACTCCTAGTTGCTTCATGCTACTAAAACTGGGGTTAAGCACCGGCCTAATGAGCCACTTGGCTCAGGACAGGCTTTGCCTTACCACCACATGCGTCTCTGTTTGCTCAGGCTCAACAATGGAGCCCTTAATTTTTTACTCCAATTTTTGGGGATACCGACTACATAGTAATACCATCACTGTACATACCATAATCAGTATTTGGAAAGTAAATGGGGATTTTGTCATCCTAAAAAAATGAAATTGAGATTGGTTCAGGAATGGTACCAATACCGAGGTTGATGTTTTACATAGGAGAGCTGGTCTTTGCAAACATTGACTGAGCATGGTGATTCAGCTTTAGTTCTACAGTTAACTCTACGGGGTTAGAGGTTACAACAGAGGAATACTGTTTTGTATGAAGTGTGGAAGATGCTATTTCTTTCAAGAGATAGTTTGGGTTTTTTGAAGTGGGGTTGTATGAGGTATTTTTCCCTAGTCAGTGCATTACCTGCGGTAGACAGTGGTCAGCAAGCTCTCAGTTTGTAGCAGTGCTGGCACGGAAGCTGAGCAATGCACTGCTGTGGACAGGGACAGCACCAAAATGTTAGCCTACTAAACTAAGGGCAATCAAAATCAATATCCATTTAAATGTACATTATACTTTGAATATTTTCTGAGCTTTACCTTTTCAACACCCTTTTATTTTGGTTCAACATCTTTCAACCGAGTAGTAGCATGGAAGTTGCATCTACGGTTGAGAAAATATAGCGTGTGCTAAAGGAAAGGGTTATCTCACAGCAAGGTAAAACATTGAAAATATTAAATAATAAAATACACTGAAGTGGAAATTGATTCATTTCATATGGGCCCTCTTTAAGGTGGCCAACATAATGTTTTGCTGCTGATCCCGTCTGCAGTAGTATTCTGCTCTACTTCTGTGCTGGCATTACGCTCTGCTTTTGTGAACTGGGAACTTGTTAACTGCTATCTACTGCAGAGAATACACTGACTTGGGATAAGTACCTCATACAACCCCACTCAAAAAAAAAAAAAAAAAAAAAAAAACAACAAACTATTAAATTACTTAAATTAAGTAATTTATCTTGTTTGGTTTGAGGCTAAAGCAAATGAGCCAAAGTCATCTCAACTTAACCTTCCTATTGTGCTTCAACTATTAGCTCCAAAAGAGTAAGGAACGTGAGGAGCAACTAGAAGATGTGATCCAGGCTTATGAGAAGATCCATATGGAGAAGAGTAACCTGCAGAGGGACCTTGACAAAATGGTGAGTATCAGCAACTTTTCCTGAAAGACGTACTGCAGCTTACTAAGAATATGGCATTATAGACTGTAGAATTGAGTAATGACATGTCAACATTGCATTGGACTTACTGCATTCTTTCTTGTGCTATTTTACTCTACTGTGGACGAACACACAATGCCCGGTTTCTTTACTTAAGCTTATCAGGACTGGGAAGCTTCCATGTTTCAGTGACCGAGTTTGTAAGATGTGTTAAGTGATCTCAACATTGTTTTGTGAAGCTCTACAAAAATTTTCCTCTACAGTTACTACGTTGTAGTTTTACCGTGCAAAAATTGATTTAATCTGCCACACACTGATTGAATTTTTCAGTCACAATGATCAACTAAATGGCCAAAATCTTGTTTTGCTGTGGAGTATCCTCTTTTCTGATTAATGTACATTAACTATCATCCCAAAATTCTCATGGAGTTGTGGCTATTCTCTGTTTGTGCCCGTAACATGACACTGCTAGACCACTCTTGCGGAGAAGCACATGGAACGGATCCGAAACCTGGAGGCGGTGTTGCGGCAGAGGGACAGCTCCCTGCAGAAGCTGAACACCCAACTCCACAGCAAGGACATGCAGTATCTGCAGCTCCATGCCAGCCCGGAGGTCTCCCACAGTGAGTTCGCCAGTGCACATCACTGCACACATTTCAGTCACACCAAGTGCTTTAGTCCCAGTACGAGACTTATAATCTTATTTTACTGCCTCCGCACCGGCGACAGCTGTGGGCGGAGGCATTATGTTTTCAGATTGTCCATCCGCCCACACGTCCATCCGTCCGTCCCAATTTATCTCCGAAATGCATGGAGTGAATTTTTTCAAACTTGGCATAGATGTCCTTTTGGAATCAAGGATGAACTGTCTAGATTTTAGTGATCATAGGTCTATGGTCAAGGTGGCTGTGACCTCATGTTCATTTCATTGTTGTGAATGCGCTTGCTCCGGAATCGCATGGAGGACAAATTTGTCACAAAAGTCAGCTTGGATTTAGGATGAACTGATTACATTTAGGTGGGTCAAAGATCAAGGTGACCTCACATCTGTCTTGTCCCCACGTACTTATCATGGAGCATTTATTAAAAATGCTCTCACCATTCATTTTCACTGGTTGGGTCAGAATTGTCATTTTTCAAGTTTTCTTGATGATCCTTCACTTCCATCTCTCCTGTCTTATCTCTTCTTTTTCAGCTCAATAGATTTCCATTCAGTTTCAGAAGTCCTCATACTCCTACAATTTGATGGCTCCAAACTTTCCTCATAGTTTCAGATTTTTTTTTTTTTTTTTGTGATTCTAATTTTTATTATCATATAGAAATAACATGACATCATAAAGGCATATAAATTGGTGTAGTTAAAAGAAAAAACATAAAAAAGAAGAAAAGTAGAACATAAAACATGTCCTCAAGAGAGAAAGAGAGGGAAAAAAAAAAAAAACACACTGGCGGTAAACTCAATTTGACAATAATAGATCCTAACTCGTTGACTTTTTCAAAACAGCTCCTTAAGGGCCGAGGCTATGCTCATCCAGGAATTTACTGTAGATTCCTTTGCCTTGTTAATCTTTGCGGTTGTGCACTCTAGACAAACTATGTAATGAAAGGAGGCTATCCAAAATTGTTTCAAATTTATGTCAGGGGAAAACCAATGCTGTATTATAGTTTTTTTAGCAGCTGTAAATCCTGCCATCAGAAGTCTTTTCTGTTGTAGTGAAAACTGGTATTTTGAATCGTCATTCAATAACAACAAACAAGGATCCAAGTCCAGGTGCAATCCAGTAAGATCACGTAACATACAAGTGACATGAAGCCAGAAAGACTGGATGGCAGGACAATCCCAGAACATGTGAAGAAATGTACCAGTAGTACCTGAGTTACATATGTTGCAGGGTAGATGAGGTGTAAGTTTCATGAGGTAACGTTTGTAGGGAGTGTAATAAAAACGGTGGATAGTCTTAAAATGAATGAGCACATGACTAAGGTTTTTAGAAGTAAGGCAAAGATTTGACCACACCGTTTCCCAGTCAGGGTAGAATCCTAACCAAGAAAGTTCCAAATCCCACTTTGACAATATCTTTAAGGGCTTATGAGTGCTATTGAGCAAGTTATTATATATCTTCGTGACCGCACCTCTAGGATCGATCCATCTAAACATAGGGTGGTCACACAACATTGGGTTCCATGGCACACCGTAAGCTTTCATTGCGGATCGCAATTGCAGATATAAGAAAAAGGAAAAACCTGGCAGACCATATTCTGTTTTAATGTCCTGGAACGTGCGTAAGCCATTGGAATCAAAAATATCAGAAAAGTAAAAACTCCTTTAGAAGACCAAGGAGGATAAACAAATGGTTGGAGGTTTGATAAGAGGTGGGTGTTGTTCCACAAAGGAGCTTGCAAAGAGAATTTCTTTGAGTGGCCTATTGCTTTTTTCGGCACCGTGCCAAAAGCTAGAGTGGATGAAATAATGCGACCAAACTTATTTAATTTGCGAGCCCCTACACCTGTGAAAGGTAGATCTTGAAGCCTGTGGGGATGTGCAATGGCTGATTCGATGTTTCTCCATGGCACTTTACTTTTTAAATCTGTCCAGGTGTGCATTGCCCTTATCTGGAATGCCCAGTAATATAGCTTAAAATTAGGCACAGCTAGGCCACCTCCTGATTTTGTGCGCTGCAAAACAGAAAATTGTACTCTTGGTTGTCTGCCATTCCAGATAAATTTAGATATTATGGAATTCAACTCCTCAAAATATTTAGGGGGTGGAGCACAAGGGATCATGAAAGACAAGAAATTTAGTCGTGGTAGGATATTCATCTTGACAGTGCTGATTCTGGCCTGCATTGACATCTGAAGTTTAGTCCATCTTTGTACATCCTGTTTTATTTTGCCTTTTATTTCACTGAAATTCATTTCAGTGATTCCCGACAGAGAGCCTGATATTTTAATTCCTAGGTAAGTGAATGATTTAGTAAATGTAAGATCATTGGGGAGTGAGAAATGTTGTGATCGGTTATTTAGAGGCATCAATGAAGACTTATCCCAGTTTATTTTGTATCCAGAGAAACTGCTGAAGTGGTTAAATAACTGTAACACATTTGGTATGGAAACACTCAAGTTTGAAAGGTACAAAATTATGTCATCCGCATATAAGGATATGTGATGCTGAGTACCGAATAAGGTAACAGGAAAGATATTTTGACTTTGTCTGAGAGATTGTGCCAGGGGCTCCAGTGAGAGTGCAAAGAGGAGCGGCGACAGGGGGCACCCTTGACGGCATCCCGTTGTAATGGGAAGGGCGTGATTGAGATAAGCCTGTTGAAACAGAAGCTGTAGGATGCTTGTAAAGTGTTTGAATAATATGTATGAATTTGGGACCAAAGCCAAAGCGCCCCAAGACTGTCCACAGATAGTCCCATTCAAGCCTGTCAAAGGCCTTAAGCGCATCAAGAGAAAAAACTGCACAAGTGTTAGGGTAAGTATGAGCATGTTCAATAACATGAAGCAAGCATCTCATATTGTCTGCAGCAAACCGTCCTCTCAGGAATCCAGTTTGGTCATAATGAATCAGACTATCCATGTAGGGCTCGATCCTGGCCACTAAGGCTTTGGCTAAAATTTTTACGTCGCTGTTAATTAAAGATACTGGGCGAAAATTCGAACAGCATAGTGGGTCCTTATTTTTCTTCTGTAATAGAGCTATAAGTGCTTTGTTTTGGTCTCTATGGAGCTTCCCATGTTCAATGGCATAATTCATTGAGTTTAGTATTAGAGGCCCAATCACATCCCAAATAGCTAAGTAGAGCTCTGGGGGGAACCCGTCTGGGCTAGGAGATTTCCCTTTTTTGAGTGATTGCGCTGCCTTATGAAATTCAGCCAGCTTTAGAGGTTCTTCAAGGAGGTCTCTATCATGTGCTGTTAGAGCGGGTAGGTCCAAATTCTGTAGAAAAGTTGTGCAGGCATCTCTGTCAAGAATCACCTCTGAAGAATACAGAGCGGAATAAAATGTTTTAAAGGTGTCATTAATAGCTCTAGGATCTGTCAATATTTTACCATCAGTATTTCTTATCATATTAATACTGGCTTTAGATTCGGTTTCTTTCAGTCTCAATGCAAGCAGATGACTAGGCCTGTCTGAATGAAAATAATATTTTTGCTTAGTCTTGTGAATTATGAACTCAGCTTTAGCCATAGAATGAATATTGTATTCTTTTTTTAACTTCTGTATTTTCTGGCAGGTCTCTTCTGAGAAAGACTGGGCTTGTTGAAGTTCTAAAGTTTGTATTTCTTTCTCCAAATCAGTAAAGCGCTTCATTTTAAGACGTTTAATTTTTTGAGGAGAAGGCAATGCAGTTCCCCACGTAGATAGCATTTGGTTACTTCCCATAGTACCTGTGGGTTTGAGCAGTGTTCAGCATTAAATTCGAGAAATTCCTTTAAACCTGATCTAAGTTGTTCTAGAAATGAGGGTTCATATAGCAGGGAGTCATTAAAGCGCCATCTGCAAGATTTGGCATATGTTGCAACTGGTGTGATACTACAGAGGACAGGGGAGTGGTCTGATATTAGGATAGGCATTATGTCAGTAGTAGATATGCACTGAAGTAAGGGAGCACTAGCCAAAATGTAATCGATTCTTGAAAATGATTTGTGCCTTGGAGAATAAAATGTGTAACCTTTCACAAGAGGGTTTTGTATACGCCATGGATCAACTAAATTTAATTCTATAATAAAACTTTTAAGAAAAGATGAAGAAATTGAACTAGAGGAGTAAGGTGTAGAAGAAGAGCGATCCAGCTGAGGGTGAATTATAGCATTAAAGTCACCCCCTATGATAAAATCAAGTTCAGTGAATTCAAGTAGTTTTTTGCTGATGTTGTTTAGAAAGTCTTTATCAGGCTCATTTGGAGCATAGACTGATGTTAATAGTAGTTTGGCGTGATTGACTATTACAGCTGCGTAAGTAAAACGACCATGATCATCTCCTCCTGATAAGGTTACAGATAAATGTAATGATCTCCTCATTAGAATCAACACCCCTTTAGATTTGTTTGGTGCGCAAGAATGGACCACCAACCTGTATTTCTTATTTTGAAAGCGATGTACATCTTCCTTTTTCAGGTGCGTTTCTTGAATTAAAGCTATGTCTATCCTTTGCGATGCAAAAATTCTAAACAATGCTTAAGCAATGGGTGTATTGAGGCCACGCACATTCCAACTTAAAATGTTTACCTTAGATATGGTCTTTTGGGTTGTAATAGTAGCGCAGGATTGGAAACATATTTTCTGGGAAACAGTGATATGAGCCTATAGCACCATAGGAGCATAATACTAAAAAAGTTAGTAAGAAAAAAATTAAATAAATAAAAGTCCGCCAGTACAACTGCAGAAGTAACAACAACAAAAACTATATACAAAACGTGCTTTTGCAAGCCGCAAGGAGATGGATTGGTAGAGCACCTTTGGCTCAAGAAGAAGTTAGAGAACTGAGTCGTGACTCCTAGCGATGCGTCCCCCCACCCCCTCACCCCACTCGTAATACAAGTAACTAGATTCAACAGAAAGGAAAGCAAAATGTTGCTTATAAACGTAGGTTATCGTAAAATATATTGAAGGAGAATCACTTAAAATAAAACAATGCGCATACCTCCTAAATTAACAGCACTGAGGAAAGTCCACAGTCCCAAGCTTAGATCATTGGTGTGATTAGCTAACTTGCAACGCCCGGCTTGCAGGTTGGGAAGACCGGTGTTCGCTGTATCCATGTCCAATTGCTCCACTGCGCCCGGTCGGTATTCAGCTTCCGCCTCGTTTTTCGATTCTTCAGTGCGCTGCCGTGGGTTTGAAACAGAGCCAGTGGTATCGCGACTGGTCAGGTTATTAGCCAGGATAAATTGCTCCGCTTCCGATGGTGACCGACACAGGATCTGACTGCCACGGTAATTGATCTTCAGTGTTGCCGGAACAGTAAAACGTTTGAATCCCAAATGCCGCTATCCGTTTTCTCACATCCCGAAGGCCTTGCGTTTGTTGGAGGTATCTGGGCTGAAATCCGGAAAGAAGAATAAAGTGTCCTTTTTGTGTTTAACGGAATGCACGGCTCTAGCACCATTCAGAATGGCTTGTCTGTCAGTATAGTCCAATAGCTTGAATATTATGGCGAGATAGCGTAGCCTGGTTGCTAGCTTTATCGCTATACAGGCGGTGAGCTCGCTCTATTCTGATGTCTCGATCGGCGATAGCTGGGATCCATCTAGGAATATTCGCCTTTAAAAAGGCGATGCAGTAAATCTCCCTCCATTTCGCTCAGTCCAACTAGCCGCAGGTTGGATCGCCTGTTTCGGTCTTCCATGTCTGTCAATTTGGAGCTTAGCTCGTCGATTTTCAGCCTCATAGCACTGACCTGGTCTCTGTCATGTCTGGCTGCAGACTGGGCCGAGTCGCACCTCGCCTGCAATCGCTGCACTGAACTCTCCAGTCCCCCAATCCGTCCGGTGGCTGAGGTCATGGCTTCAGCAGTGTTCGTCCAGTTGTAGTCTTAAATCCGATATTTGCGGGGGAGTAGAACATCGTCCAAGGCAGTTTTGACTGCATTAGTGACAATGTCGTTTAGCTCTGCTCTCTGCTCGGCTAGGGCTTGCTTCACTCCTGTTAAAATGGCGCTCTCCAGATCTGCTCTGGATATGCTGGGTGACGATTCCTTGAATCTTTTCTTGACCGGGGAGTTTCCAGCGTCTTTAGCGGACGCAATACCTTGAGGAACCGACATCTTAGTGGATTTTACGTAGTTTAACATAATATGCTTCCTTATAGTTAAAAAATAACGAGTAGTGAGAGGAGCACTCAGAATTCACGTCTGCATCGCCATGAATGGTCACGTGACTCCCATAGTTTCAGATAATCCCAAAGGATGGTTCTTGATCTTTATGTAGCCCTGCACTTCTCTTTCTTTTTTCATTACTCCATCCTCCATTAAGCTACATTAATTTACCAAGTCTAATACCTTTCCCGCTTGAGCCTTCAAACTTGCCTCCCGGTTAAGACCTTCCCTAAGGATGGATGTTGATATCTCTGTCCTCCTAAACATAAGCACAGACACTTGGAGCATTCTTCTCATGCTTTCAAGACTCAAATTACCCAAATGGACGAGCCTTGATCTTTTATAACTTTTAAACCATTTTCCATAGAGAGCTGGAGATAGGGTTTTTGGAAAAAAAAAAAATCATACGTTAAATGGTCAAGCCCTGCCCCCTTTCCAAATTTGTTGATGTTTTATTCTTCATAACAAGTGAACGATTTGTCATTGATAGCTGGGGGCTTGGTTGTTGGATTCGGGAAAGAATCACATGTTGATTGTTGAAGCCCTGCTTGGCGTTTGGTTGCCAGACTCTAGAAAGGGTCACATGTTACTTTACAAAACCCCGCCCTCTTTCTTTATTGGTTGATATTTGATCCTTTGTAAGTATTAAACTGTTAGTAATGGAAAGTTGGGGGCTGGGTTGTAGAATTTTGGGAAGGGTCACATGTTAATTGTTGAAGCCTGCCTCCTGGGTTTTGGATGTTGGACCCAGGAAAGGGTCACATATTCATTTTCAAAGCCCTGCCCCCACACCTGATTGGCTTTGCTTTTATCCTTCATTACTTTTGAACCATTTGTCATGGATTTGAGGATTGTATTGTCGTACTAAGGAAAAGTTCATTTGTAATCTGGAGTAGCACTGCCCCCTTTTCTGATTGGCTGATATTTGATCCTTCATTACGGTTTAACCATTGGTCATAGATTGTTGG
This sequence comes from Gymnothorax javanicus, assembly GCA_029692085.1. NCBI lineage: Eukaryota > Metazoa > Chordata > Actinopteri > Anguilliformes > Muraenidae > Gymnothorax > Gymnothorax javanicus. Next base: position 108,841,615 of record CM056200.1, read on the forward strand.
GGGTTGGGTTACTTGATTCGGAAAAGAGTCAGATGGTAATTATCAAAGCCCCATCTCCATTCCAGATTAGCTTAGCTTTTATACCTCATAACTACTCAACTGTTTGTCACAGAGACTTTGGAGTTGGGTTTTTGGGTACAGGAAGGGATTATGCTAAACCCTGCCCACTTTACTGATTAGCTTAGATCTTATCCTTTGCAACTACTGGCCAGTGATTCATGTAGATTACTGGGCTAGGTTGTTGGACTCAGGAAAGGGTCACGAGTAAATTGGCGAAGCCCCACCCCCTTTGATTGGCTTAGCTTTTACCATTTAGAGCTATTGAACTGTTTGTTATAGAGAGGTGGGGATTGGGTCGTTTGAAATGTTTCCATCATTATAATGATAAAAGGTTGGCTCTGTCAAGTCAAATCAAAGTTTACAAGCTTTGCGTTGTAGTTGGTTTTGCTAAGATTGAGCTTCATGTAATTGTTGTTGCATCATGAGACAAAGCTGTCTATCACTTCTCTGAACGCCTGTGTAAAAAAGTCATTCAGTGACGACAGCAAGTTTCTCACAGGAAATTATTCTCTGGAATCATACATGTCAATAAAGTGATAACTTTAATTTTGCCAACAATACTCTTAATACTTTTCCACAATGCCGACATTTTAGCTGAGCTGCTACGCCATACAGCTTGTATGTATGTTGTGTGTCTTGCAGTAAATTCTGCTCTTGTCCAATTTACGGCATGTGACACGCAGTAAAACCTACTTATGTAAAACAAAGGATTGGCTTCCGATGTTGCTCAATAAAGCCGATACTGATCAGTTAAAAATACCTTGTCCGGCCCAGATCCTGATCTCAAAGATCGGCTTGAGGCATAACTACTCTTTAGAGTAAAAGGTTTCTCGAAACATGTTCTTTTCAGGTGCAGAATTATTGGCGCACTTGAAAGATAAAGAAGAAAAGGTTGCACATAATAACGATGCCCTTAAGAGGTCTTGGGCCCGATTTTCCTGCATACACTCGGCCTGACAATACACCAGGCAAAAAATCACCAGGTATATTATTATTTCCACCAGTGTTAAGGACGAAGCGGTAATTACTGAACCCTTTGTAATTTGCGAGACCCAGGTGATTTTAATGAACTGGAAGTCATGTGACTGCGTAGTACAGGACATGGTTATTGTCATGTAATGTCTAATACACTGTATACTACTATGAAGCGCAGCATGAAGTATCTTGTATACACTGGTGCAGTACACAATATGTAATGGGCAAGTATATTTCTAACACGGCCATTGTTGGTGAGATTTCCAACATGGCCATCAGAAAGACCAATCTCCAGTTTTCAGAAGCTTTTTTTTTTTTTTTTTTTTGCAGTTTTTACCCCTCTCGCCAGTGGGGTATTGTTGTCCCGTCCGTTATCTGTCTGTATGGCTGTGTGTCTGTCTTCTCATCGATTGGTACTGCTCTAGCTGGTGACCCGTTGTAGGGACAGCCATCAAATTTAAACAGGCGATGCATATTTGGTGTCTCTAGAAGCCTATTTGAGGGCAAGGTCATAGCTCTGATATTCTCCCACATTTTCGAGGTCAAAAGTCACTGTTGATGACGTCACTGCTCCAGGGCACCCAAAGGCGGTAGTGCTGAGCACAATGTAGTTATTGTAGTTATGATGGCAAAAAGTTTTATCAAGTTTTGGGTGGCAATTACTTTTTTTATATGGGAGACAGAGTAGGTGTTGGCGTGCAGCTCTTGGGTGATATGGCCATTTCCTTCAATAAATGAAATTAACATATAAAAACTGGATTTTGTGTTTCCTCATGTTCTTTTTGTCTTATATTACATTATGTAATATGTTACTCTGTCCTGTTTACTGTGGGGTTACATCATTCCCTGACTCCTCAGTTCCAAGGGCAGATGATGCACAATTTCTCTTCAATAGCAACTGATCAGTTCTTGCTGTCTCACCTTCCCTGCAGAAGTATCATGTGTGCATTTTTCAGCTTCTGTCAGCTGGAGTTATATGAGGGCATTCTTCTGTTCAGAGCAAGGGAAGGGAAAATCAAGTACCCGATTTATATTACTCCAGTCATTCAAGTGAGAGCTGAAAAAAAATCAAGAAAACATCATTGATATCTTAATTTCTGGTAACTGTTCTTTTTCTTTGAATACAGCAGGATCTCTGTTTTAACTGAAGAGGTTCAAAAGCATTGCGAATGTGCCACACTTGGGACCTGGTTTTTACTTGTGTCATGTCTTCAAATGCAGTTCCTCTTCTCATACATAATGGATAAAGTAGCGCACAGCAAACTGAATTGCAAACTCAGTTGTAAACCAGAGTGTAGATGGCAGCCTTACCTTTGAGGACTTCACAGCTGTTGCAGAGTATGACCACCAGGTGGTAGCACCTAGCTGCTCAACAAGTCTGGATAGGTGCCACCAGAATCCATACTAAAAATAAACAGTTTAACTTTCAACTGTTTAATCTCCATTAATGCACATTTTCAAGGTACTGACGTCAGAAAGACAGAAATTTTACTGCAGTTTCCTCCACCCACGGTCATTTTTTTTTTTAATTCTTTTAACTTTGTTTTTGCCTGAATTAGACATCCTTTATTGTGTTGTGACAGACCATTAGGCAGCATCAATATTATTCCGTAATAGATACCTCAGGTGCAGCTTAGTCAGTTTAATTAGGTTTTCTAAAGTTCATTTTCCCCAAAATAAATGACTGCTTCAAATTAAAGAATGAAAAAACCTACTCAAGGAACTCTGCTAAAATATTTTTCTAACAAATGTGTCTGAAAATCTTGCTTCTCCCTTTCAAGTACAAGTTCCAGCTTGCCTGACAAGTGAATCTTTTAACTTTCAAATATTTTGGAATGAGTCAAACTTTCTGTTATTCGTCCACATTGCAGGCTGGCCCAAGGTTGTTTGTGTGTTTTTTTTTTTTTGCACGCATCTTAATCAAAAGCCTACGCACATCCTGCCATTTCCCTTCTCAAAGACCTGGTGTGAACAGAATTCATTCATTTTGCCTATTAACAATACTAAATTTCAGGATGCTGCAGCAGTTGCAACAGGAAGGAGGTAAAACTTTATCTGGAGGTTTACCATATGGCTGTACACCTGATATAGGAAACGGGTATGTACGGTATACGGAAACAAAGGTTAATTTAAACTAGGGAAGTCAAGGGCCGGGTGTTTAGGAAGTGAAAAGAGTTGGTGAGTGCAGACTGCCGAGATGGAAGCTGGCTGGGCTGCTTACAAGTGTAAGAACACGAAGATCTGTCAAGACCAAAAAATATTGTGAGTCGCTCAGAACAATGGGCATTGAGGGAACGGGGGAGGATGTTGAGGAACAACAAAACGCAATATACTTGTCTGAATGCAAGAAAAGTTAACAATAAATTATTTGAATTTGAGTTGAATATTGGGAGCTAAGACAAAGCTGGGGGAGACATGGCTTGGGGGAGAGGACTGGGTTTAAAATAAAACAGAAGGTTGAGTGCGTGTGAGGAATGATGAATCCAGCAAGAGAGGTGGGGATGCAGCTTGTTATATGAATGGAACCTTGATCTGCAGCAAATATTGGAAATGTATGAACTCAAGCCTTGTGAGCGTAGTTGGATTTGGCTGACTGGCGAACATGAGAAAGGTCGTAATACAGCAGTGTGCTATTGAGCACCTGCTTTGATTGTATTGTGAATGCCGAGCTTTCTGAGTGCATTGTTGGGGTGGTCAAACTCTTATTATTGGTGGCTTTAAATTCAAAACTTAACGCAAATAAAATAAAATAAAAATATATTAAACTCACAACAACTGCTTATTATTTGAAAATGAACTCCATCCTCCTTTGTTTCTTAAAAAAATGATCAATGACGCGGTCGTACAGCATATGAGTCCGTTCGAGCTCCAATAAGAGTTCCTTCAGGATTGCCACGGAGGCCAGTGCTGACTGTCGAGCCTGTCCAGTCGCTTTTCGCGAATAAGTTTTGATGCGTTTTAAGGGCTGAAAAAGATCGCTGACAGAGGCAGTAGACACCGGAATGGTCACCATCAGACATGCCTGTGTGTGAAGTTGATGCATGCTCTCACATAAATCACACAGCCTACAGTGGCCCTGAAGGGCAATAGCAATAAATTTTTCAAAAGTGCAAAATACATTTCACAAAACACAAAAACATTTCACAGAACAAAAATAAATCTCACAAAACACAAATAAATTTCACAGAACAAAAATAAATTACACAGAACACAAATACATTTCACAGAACAAAAGTAAATTTCACAGAACACAAATAAATTTCACAGAACAAAAATAAATTTCAGAGAACACAAATACATTTCATAAAACGCAAAAACATTTCACAGATAACAAAATACATTTCATGAAACCGGAAAGGGTAGGACCATGGTACTTGTTTGTGATTGGCTAAACCCAAGTCTGTCCGGCATCAGTCATTTATTATTTCCTGTTTACACTGGATACCGTAACAGCAGAGCCAGCGCGAAATTTCAAGTGTTTACCAGGATGGAAGGAGCTTGAGTTGATAGCGCAATACTTCAACAAGGGACATACATATAGTGTGATTCTTGGAATGCTCTCCTCGTATCATGAAATACACATATCAATTTGAACCCTTAAATCACGCTTAAAAGACCTCGCACTACAGAGAAGGGGCGGATATTCTTAATTGAATGTCGTTAGGAGGGCAATATCATCAGAGCTGCTGGTACCTGGACAACTGTTTGGATACCGAACAATGTGGATAACTCTAAGCAGAAACATGGTTTGCGCGTCAAAAGGGAAACCGTCATGAGAATGCTCCGGCAGCTTCAGGCCCACTGAATGCTAAGTGCGACGGATAAACCTGCGACACGCAGGTTGACACGCAGACCATGTTTCTGCTTAAAGCCCAACGCCCATCGGAAGCGTGAGACGCGCGTCAAAAAATAGGTTCCATTCATTTCAATGGAGCAACGCCCACTGCAGCGTGTTTTTCGCCACTGCTCAATTTCTGAAGCGTCAACACAATAAAAACGCATTTGTCTTTTAGATTATTGAATTATTTCCCCTTGTCATGGTTAGTGGCCCACATTTAGCGGCAACCTCACATGCAGTTGTCAACCTGCTTTTTAAGCAAGTCGCAGTTTCGAAAGGAAATCCGTTATTTTGCGGGCATTTAAGTTATCAAGCGATCTACAGTTAGACAGTACGTAAATCAAGGTACACTGATAAAAACTGAACACTGCTAAGTTAGCTAGCTAATTCGCTGCTGGGTAAAGTGAATCATAATCTTAATTTACGAGAGATTTAGGAGGAAAATTATGCCTGTATATAACGAAGGCCTATAGTGCGTAGTAACCTGAACGTCGCACGTTGCCATCACTTAAAATAAGCTTTATCGGTAGGTCTTTCAAAATTAAACGTTATCTTGTTGAAAATTTTGAGAGTGACACCCATGGCTTGCTTCTCGGTGCTGTTGCCATCCGTTAATATTGATGCAACTGACGCTTCCAGTGGGCGTTTAAAAGCGTTTGGAGTTTGACGCGACGTTTCGCGGCCAGTGGGTGTTGGGCTTAAGAGTTATCCACATTGTTCGGGATCCAAACAGTTGTCGGGGGGTATACTACGAAGCTGGCTTTGTGATTAAGCCTGACTTTACGCTTAAGTAAAATCTGGAACAGCACTTTTTACATTAGTCCATGTTCCAGATTTGAAGAGTTTTCTGCTTTGCTAAGTGCTGAAGTCAGGCTTAATCACAAAGCCAGCTTCGTAGTAACCTATATCCCTCAGGTCCCAGCAGCTCTGATGATATTGCCCGCCTAACGACATTCAATGAAGAATATCCGACCCTTCTCTGTCGTGCGAGGTCTTTTAAGCATTTAAGGGTTCCAACTGATATGTGTATTTCATGATACGAGGAGAGCATTTCAAGAATCACACTATATCTATGTACCTTGTTGAAGTATTGCGTTATCAACTCAAGCTCCTCTTCCATCCTGGTAAACACTTGAAATTTCGCGCTGGCTCTGCGGTATCCAGTGTAAACAGGAAATGATAAATGACTGATGCCGGACAGACTTGGGTTTAGCCAATCACAAACAAGTACCATGGTCCTACCCTTTCCGGTTTCGTGAAATGTATTTTGTGATCTGTGAAATGTTTTTGTGTTTTGTGAAATGTATTTGTGTTCTCTGAAATTTATTTTTGTTCTGTGAAATGTATTTGTGTTTTGTGAAATGTATTTGTGTTCTGTGAAATTTATTTTTGTTCTGTGAAATGTATTTGTGTTCTGTGAAATTTATTTTTGTTCTGTGAAATGTATTTATGTTTTGTGGAATGTATTTGTGCTCCGTGAAATGTACTTGTGTTTTGTGAAATGTTTTTGTATTTTGTGAAATATATTTTGTACTTCTGAAATATTTATTACTATTGCCCTACAGGGCCACCGTACATGCTGCTCAGTTGACAGTGAATTTAAAAACCGCAGCTAGACCACTCTCAGAAAATAAGTCAAACTAAACTATTATCTTTGTATTTCATAGTATTGCTATTGTGTTTTATTGGGGATTTCGCGCTTCACTTCAAAATAAAAGGGTCAAGTAACGGTCACTCACCAAGCAAATTTGACAGAATTGGGCCGGGTTCGTGGGCAATTTCTAAGGCGCTTGCGTAGGACGCCAAAAAAATGATTTGATATATTTGAAATATCATGTTTCAAGGTTGTAAATCCTGATTTTGAAGCAATGAAAATCACTGCCCCCAGTGCTAGAGCCATTCTAGTTTTCACAGTAAACTACCTTGTTGCTATTTGACTCCACAAGAATGCACTAATGAGCTGTCACGAAAATCCTCTAAAACCAGAAATCTGTCATAGATCAATTGTTTGATGTCTGTTTTGTGCAAATTAGGTGTTTTTAAGTGAGGAAAAAGCGTTGTTTGGCTTCCGAAAGCGAGTTTTTCGGGCCGGTGTATTTGACCCAAATTTCTAGTCACGGACAGGCGAAATTCTAAAAACCCGTTTTTCTCACTGAATTCGACTAGAATTTAAAAATAAACCCCAAACCCCTTTAAAACTCACCAATCGCTTCTCATAAACTCAAAATTAGGGTAGTTTAAATATATCGGGCCGTAACTACGAAAAATGTCTATCTATTATCCGCGTGTAGCGTTTAGGCGTGTATAAATATGATTTAGACGCTTCTAGCTAAACATGGGTTTTAATCACACCCTACGAAACACTCTAAACAGCTGATTAGTTATCCAGGATTACCAATGCCCGTCTAACCTTGATGACCTCAGTTCAATCTGTTAAATGGGATTTGATTGGCTGCTACAAGTTAGTGATTTACTAACCTTTGAATTGGGATTTTTCCTGAGGGATTCTGTTCATCCATAAGTACCTTTTTGTAAACTATTTCACCCACCTTTAAGTGCGGGAAATTAGTTAAGTATTTGTAACTGAAAGTGAATGGAATGTGCTTGTGATGTATAATATGCAGAAATATGCGTTCCGTCTATAGCACCAATAACTCCAGGGAAACCAGCTATATGCCGAAAACCATCCATGACATGTCGCTTTACATCTAAAACTTCTGGGAATGACAGAAACTGTGGCTTGTTGGCACAGATTGCAGCAGCAACCCTATGCACAGCTTTTCCATAAGCTTGTTGAGAGATGCCAGATGTGTCGCCTGCAACAATTTGAAATGTTCCACAAGCGAAAAATTGCCAATGCACTAGCCAGCTGTAATGCAGCTGGAAGAGGATTGCTTCGCCGTGTTGGGTGATCCAAGTCCAATCTAAGAATCCCAGGTAAATTGTTAAATGTCTCTTTCGATACCCTGAAACTTCTATGAATTCGGTTTCGTTAAAATCCTCTAACGGATTCATCCTGTCCCTGAACACTCTTGGAGCCCTAATACGCTCGCTAAACAACCCCCTGTCTATGTTTAAGTATTTCTATTGTTTGAGATAAGCACTGCCTAAATGTCAGTGTAATTTTACCAGCGTCTAACTTTAAACATGCATCGTAGTGTGCGTCTAAGAATTTTAGTCATTGGCTAAGTGTTTACACTCGTGTAACCGCTTAAACACCTTTCCTAAGTACGGCCCATCATGTTTAAATATATTTCACACTCCCAATGATCGGATTGCTTTTACTTCATTTCTCATGCACCCAGGGGGATGAAGTTATTGAGTTGTTATAGAAACTTTTAGTGTTATCTGGAGTAACTCTAAATTTGTCTTCCCTCTACTACTCCCACAACTTCTCTGACAATGTTTTATATAGAATCCTGTTGTTAACGGACTGTTTTGGCCGCAGTGCTGGACTGCCCGGCGCTGACCCTGCAGAGTTCGCGCAGTCTGGACGCCCTGTCGGACCTGAAGCTGCAGCGTCTGGAGGCGGAGCTGGAAGGGGCTCGGCACGAGGCTCGGGGGGCCTGTCAGAGAGAGGAGGAGCTGAAGGCCGAGTGTGAGCGACTGCAGGAGGAGCTGAGACAGTTGCAGGAGACTCACAGGCAGCAGGTCAGTTGCACACATGCTCACTCACGCACGCACTCATGCATACACTCACCCACTCACAGATATGTACACACACTCACACACATACACTCACATGTGCCCTGACACACAGACACTCACATACACAGACACACGCACATGCGCACAGACACGACACACACACACACACACACACACACACGCACACACACACACAGATGCACTCACACACACGCGCGCGCGCACGCAGACACACACACACACACAAACACACACACACACACACACTGTCTGATTTTCATGTTTTGTGGAGACATTTCATAGACATTGCATTCATTCTACCCCCCTCCCCTGACCTTAACTCTAAACAGTACGGGCCGTAACTACGAAAGGTGTCTATCTATTATCTGCCTGTAGCGTTTAGACGTGTATAAAAATGACTTAGACGCTTCTAGCTAAACCTGTGTTTTAATCTCACCCTACAAAACACTTTAAACAGCTGATTAGTTATCCGTGTCTACCAATGCCCGTCTAACCTTGATAACCTCAGTTCAATCTTTTAAATGGGATTTGATTGGCTGCTGGATTGCGAACAGGAATATGTGTTCCGTCTATAGCACCAATAACTCCAGGGAAACCAGCTATATGCAGAAAACCATCCATGACATGTCGCTTTACATCTAAAGCTTCTGGGAATGACAGAAACTGTGGCTTGTTGGCACAGATTGCAGCAGCAACCCTATGCACAGCTTTTCCATAAGCTTGTTGAGAGATGCCAGATGTGTCGCCTGCAACAATTTGAAATGTTCCACAAGCGAAAAATCGCCCATGTACAAGCCAACTGTAATGCAGCTGGAAGTGGATTGCTTCGCCGTGTTGGGTGATCCAAGTCCAATCTAAGAATCCCAAGTGAATTGTTAAATGTCTCTTTCGATACCCTGAAACATCTTATGAATTCATTGTCGTTAAAATCCTCTAACGGATTCATCCTGTCTCTGAATATTCTTGGAGCCCTAATACGACCATGTTCTTCAAGTTCATTTGCTTCAGCTTGAGCTATTACAAATACCTGTAACGCGTCAATTCTCCTTGGAGGTGTGTTATTTCTGACTTTGTCACTAGAACGCTCGCTAAACAACCCCCTGTCTATGTTTAAGTATTTCTATTGTTTGAGATAAGCACTGCCTAAATGTCAGTGTAATTTTACCAGCGTCTAACTTTAAACATGCATCGTAGTGTGCATCTAAGAATTTTAGTCATTGGCTAAGTGTTTACACGCGTGTAACGGCTTAAAGACCTTTCGTAAGTACGGCCCTACGTCTCTAACCCTAACCCTAACCCTAGCCTTTTGCCAACCGTAACATTAACCCCTAACCCTAAAATTGCTCAATTTCCACATGGGGACCTGAAAATCTCCCCATAAGGATAAAGAAATCTGGAATTCCGTATCTATATATACGCACACATAAATAAAATATATAAAATAATTAGCATGCAGACTCCGGAAAATATTTACCCCTTAAACTTGAATTTTTCCCATAAGTTTTCCCATATGTAGGTTCAAAGTCAGAAAAGGCTATTTGTTCACACTGCAGGACAATGTCACATACAACCTCATTTCCAAAAAAGTTGGGATGCTGTGTAAAATGTAACTTAAAACAGAATGCAATGACATGCAAATCATTTAAACTCTATTTGGTTTAAAATAGTAAAAAGACAACATATCAGATTTCAAAACTGAGAAAGTTATTTTTGAAAAATATATGGTCATTTTGAATTTGATGCCAGCAACAGGTTTCAAAAAACTCAAGTACAGGGGTATGTTTGCCACTGCGTTGCATCACCTCTTCATTTGACAATAATTATTTTCAACCAATTACAAAGTTTAATTGATATGCAAAGCACTGCATTCTGTTTTATCTTACATTTTACATTGCGTCCCAATTTTTTTTTTTTTTTTTGAAACAGGGTGGTAAAATGTAGTAGGAGGAAACTTGGTGCAGTTTTATGTTTAACCCTTTGAGCACTGAATACATTTTCAAGGAATTAAAAATGTAGTTATCCTGAGCTGTTGAAAACCTATCATGTGGCAACTTGTTTAAAAGAGCTCCGCGGGAGCTCTTTTAAACAAGTTGCCACATGATAGGTTTTCAACAGCGCGTGATTTTGATATCTTACATCATTGGGAAACTACAGTTGCCCACACCGCTGAAAGGGTTAATTGGCAAAATTAGGTTGTATTACGTTTTTATGACCTTTATTTGACTAGGGAAGTTCCATTCAGAAAGTTTCCCTTTTTTAAGGATGTCCCGGGAGAGATGTCAGAGGGACCAGCAGAAAGTGAGGAGGCATAGAGAGATGCAGGGGTGAAGTGTGTGGAGCAGTTTCAGGTTAAGAGCCTTGCTCAATGGCAGAGGTCCTCATAACTCCCAAGTCCCACCAGGGGCTCAAAGCAGCACCTGTTTTAAATGTGGGGGCGGTCATAACTCAGGCACATTTGTTAAAAAAAAAATTTTTTTTTCTTGATGAGGGATTTTTATTCTCCAAAAGAAAAGTACCCCCTGAAACTCGGTGCTGCCTTGCGCTTGTATCACAGCAGCACAATTAATTCCAAGGCCTACAGAAAATGATCTGCTCAGATCCAGCCAAATGTCTCATAACTCACGGTACAGTGCTTCACCTTCCCCTGGCCTCAGTCACAGTTAAAGAAACCACAGAGTTTTCAGGACCAAAAATCTGGCGTACGCATGACTGGCCTGTCAACCGACCCGATTCAAAATTTATGTATTCATTTCACTTTCATTTAGGAAACATTCATAGCGAAATCCCCTAAAATGAGTAAATTGATGAACACAATGAGTTTCCTGCCAGTTTCTTTATTCACCAAGCTTTTGGTTGTGGGTGACCATCTTCAGGGTTTTTTGAGATTTTGACATTTGTGACCAGTGATAGCAAAATGAGTCTTATGTTGCGCTTATGCATTTCCAGTAAATGCCAAATATCTACAAGTGTTATGCCCTCCCCCTTCTTAGCATTCCTGGTTCCACAGCTACCTGCCTTTCCTCAATAATCCATTTATCCCCTGCTCTCTCTCTGTTCATATTCACACCTGGCTTTAATTATGTTAATTACCTTCCCTACCCACATTCTAGTTTTGAGCACCCCCGGTCTGTTCTTTAGTTTTATTCCCTTGTTTAGTGTTATTCTTTCTATTTGCACTTTGTTTAGTTAATAAACTTCACGTCCTAGCACTTGGGTCCTCCACTTTTCTTTCACTTACTCGGTGCCCCCACTCCATCCTGGGGCACCGTGCGTTACAACCTGAGGGCATAAATTTTCAAAAAGTAGCTTGGTCCATTTTCAGCCACTTTATAATGTCAAATTTGCCTGGTTCAAGTTCCTGGTGAGAAAACATTGATAAATGTAACAGATTTGTGTCACCTGCACAAAGTGTTGCACGGAGCACAGGAAGTTGAAGACTGGACTCAGGTGCAAGGATGGATGGATATTTATTATGCCCAACTGAAGGGCAGCGGGCGCAGGCATTGCAGACAAAACAAAAGGAATAGAGGTTCCAAATCTATGAGTAACAAAGAGGAAAACTAGAACTGGTGCAGACTTCCAGTTCCTATGCATTTCACAAAACAAAAAGGAAACAATGTACCTTTAAAAATGAAGTGCTGCTTTAAACAATGACAGCACTCGGTTTAGAGTTTAGAGTTAGGTATGCGAAATACGGAAATAAGTCAAAACAGACTAACAACACTGTTAATGCGTGACGCTACGAGACTTCACGAAGATACTGAGCAAAGCTCGGACTTATATACACCACTGCTACCACTCAGTGGGAATTAACAACAGATGCGAGTAATAACTGAATATTGGGAGCAGTGCGGTCCAGGTCTTAGTAGACCGGTAAGCTGGATGGCTGGAGGTGTGGCCTTCCAATAACATGGACTATTTGAGCCCCTCAGAACAATAGTGGTCTAACTCTGATTTTATAATTTTCCGAGTTAGACCCATATTTTTCATGCTAAAGGTAAAATCTATTCATTCAATAATGGGCCAGAAGATTGTTAGTTCCACCTCTGAAATATAGATAGTTGTGCAAGAGCGGTCTAACTCCAAAATTCTTATTTTTTAAGCGAAACATGCAAAAATAACAAAAATCGTCAACGTTGACAACAAAATACTTTCTGACCATGAAAGCGAAGATTCAAAGGATGTCACTTCAAGACAGGTCTAAATACTTACTGGCATGCTGAATTTGACAACGTTGAAACTTTGGAAGCTGTTTTCTCAAAATGATACAAAATGGAGTTAGACCACTATTGTTCTGAGGGGCTCATTTGTAAACAGTAGTTCGCTTCATTATATACCTGAAACAAAGACGTAAATTAACCAATTTAACTGATTAAATTCGTCCACGTTTTTGCAACATACCAAAATAACACGCGGAATCACCGCACTCCGCACACGGTATTCATTATAAAATTACATCTCACAATCAGTTGTTAAAAGTTGTAAACAAATAAGCCTATTTGTTATGTTAGAGGTTGTAATGCATGTGTCCTGGCAGGTGATTGGACTAAGCGCCATAGCAGAGTTTGCTGTGTCATCTGTACGATGGTGTAGATAACTCAATTTTGAATTTTTGGTGATCAAGGCTCATTTTGCGATCACCTTTCACATATGAGTTTACTGAAGGTACAACACCACCTGTAAGTTGCTGAATTTGATTGCTATGCAAGCACCAATTAACCTATAGCGCACTGGTACAAGGAACGAGAAAGATATCTGTCTACACAATTCACACTGAATAGAGCAGGTAGCCCATCACATTGAACCGCATTGCATAACTCAATGAGCAACAATGCCAATGAAATACTGTTAAACATAAATGAAGAGATGAAATAAATTACATACAGCCTGATCATGAATCAATATCCAATCACAGGAAAATAGCAATCGATGAATACCGATCAAAAGCTCAGTTTATGTACTCTTTGCCGCTCTAAGTGACAGACTGGCTGACCTTCTGTATCTCTATGCCCATATGCATATAAGGAGTCAAAATAAACAGGAAACAAAAACAAACAAGATACTAAAATTCAAAAGGAAGTAAAGTTAAAACAATACGGAGGTGGAATCCTATGAAGGACAGAGATGTGCGATGGATTATCTGGATGATATCCATCATTAATTAGGCAGCTGAGGTTTAAAGGATATAGAAAATAGCCAAATTGAAAATAGACCCCATTGCAACATCACATTTAGATCAGACTCCCCATTAAGACCCTGATCAAAGGAATTTGAAATGTGGATCCAAAATAACTCTCTCAGAAGGAGTTATTCTGCCAACATCACCCCCCTCTACAGGGGAATTTGACTGTATCAGTCCCAAAAATAACCAAGGGATGAAATGCTATGAGAGAATTTATTTCAGTGGACCGCCGCTGAGTATTTGGTGTCATTTCGACTGATAATACAATAATTTTGCTTGAATTGCATAGATATAATTTTTTTTTTTTCCAGACCCTATGTCCACAGATGTCAATGGCTGAGTCCGTGAGTGAGTGAGTAAGTGACTGATGAAGTAACATCATTGCTTGGCTGGCTGGTATTTTCCCCATTAGCCGTTTCGCTTTCAAACTGATTTGGCGCAAACGGTGTCTATTATGTCCTCAGGGGGCGTTGACGGAGGATCTACATGAGCACACTTTCAAACAACTGTTGCAAAGACCAGTACGCAAAATTCAATGAACATTGGAAATTCAGGAATTCACATTATAGACCATTCTTCTGACTACCCCGGTAACAAATTGCTCAAAATTTCGCACATAGATCATACATAGTCTAGCGATACATTAGGTTTTCACCTAGTCTTGTTTGCACTACGTGTGATTATACTTTGGGGGCAGTTGCCACGCAGTTGTTGCCAGGGCTTCCGTCTTTTAGGAGAGCTGGGAGACACTTTGAGGGGTCAGAAGTCAACCCAACACATTGACTGCTTTGCCTTCGCCTGCCATCACTTCATACAGCCTAAAAGTTTGTCCTTGGTCCTTACATACATCTGACCTTATGTGACCTTCAACATGGTGACCTCCTAAACCTAATCAGTTCAGCTACTGTCATGGACGGATGGATGGATAGACAGACAAACCGACCATCAGGAAGCTTTAAGTCTCCCACTCACTGAGTGGGGCAGCGGGCATTAAAAGGGAGGATATTAAAATCTTTAATTTAGCACTGGGTCAAAAGTCAAGATGGGCTGGAGGTCTATAACAATCTTCCAAAACATAAGTTACTTGTGTTAGAAAGGATTCTAACACAAGTGACTGAAATATCTTTACATTTCTTTTGACTTTTATCACGGAGCTCAAACCCAGGCTTAGCAAGAGTCATCATCAACTCATGTAATGGAATAAACACGTTCAAGGAAATTGACACTTGAGATACATTTACCTGGTTATACTGTATATAATTTAATTACATGGAATATATGAAAATATTCTCTTATTTGTCAAAAAGTGGGGACAAATATACCGCTGATTAGCCAACACAGTTGATGCTTTGTGTAAGTATGAATCATCTAAAAGTCTGGATAACAATAAATTTAATCAATTAACTGTATTAGGACGATTCCATGCCAGTCGGACGGGACATTCAGACAGTATTTTACATCCAGAAAATGAAATGATGACTGGCTTTAAAGTAGGCTGTGACCTTTAAATTGTGTTACCACACTTCAACATTATTCAATGATCAAACCGATTCATTTCCATTTTTGGGGGGTGAAATACGCTAAAATATAGTCTGTCGTACGGGACGCAGAGAAATCACTATTTTTTTTCCAACAAAGTCTTTGCAACAACTCTGTGAATTGGCTATTGAAAACTTTTGAAAAATAGTCAAGAAATATGGAAGAGAGTCTGCTGTATTATATAAAAGCAGTTTTATTAAAAAAAAAAAAAAAATCAACAAGACTTGAATTCAACAGGGTTTAAAAATTCTAGGGGGTACCAGTCGTACGGTACAGAAAAAAGTCTGTCGTACGGGACGCTCTGAATTGAGCTCAGGTTTTTACTGAAGCACTGCCTCCACCTGTTCTTGCACTTGAAACTTGAACAGCTAAAGCTATATAAATAGTAACTGATAACTTTGCCATAATTCATGTCCCCTCAGTTAGCTCTGGTCCTGTGATAATTCCGTATCTGTTGTACGGGACAAAATATCTGTTGTACGGGATAACTATTATCTGTAAAAACCTATCAACCTTTCCTGCCTCATTATTAACCAACGTCTTTTCTTCAGAACACAGTTTGAAATTCTACCATAACAAACAATAAACAAAATGATTGAGAAATGACAAGATGTGAACCATGAAACACACTAACTAGTAACACAAATTACTATCGGTTCATCATTCCATTGCCAACTTGGATCTGCATGTAGCCTCAGGGTGCTTTCACACCAGAGACTCGGGCACGGATCCGAGTACACTTGTAAGTGTGAACACAAGCGTACCGTGCTCGGGCACGGTATGCGAGCCTGCTTGGAAGACGTGGACTCGGGCACGGCTCATCCGTACTCGTACCGACTGTGAAAGCAACTGTACTCGAGCATTTCTTGTCGTTTTTGACCATGGGGGCACTAGCAGGGGCGTTTTCCCCCTCTGCCACTCCCCCTCCCCCCGCATGCCAGTCCTTGATGCCATAAGAAGTACACAGGAAGTTGGAAGAATAGCTGTTGTGCTTGGTAACCGAGCATGCTATTCTCAGGTGTAAAAATTAGTCCTTTGTGACCTTCTCCTTGCAGGAAATGTCTGGGTCTTGCGAGCAGTGTGATGTGGACTGGATAAAGAAGGCAGAAGATGAACAGTAAGTTGCCTGTTTTTGTTATTTGAAATAACAAATATGATCCCCTGGAATAATCACAATTCAACTTCTAATTCAACTTCAGTGCCATAACGTCACTGACTTTTTACATTTTATAACCTGCCAAATGCCCTGAATAGGAAATGTAGAGGCCAGTTGTAAGTGGGTATTAGTCTAACTCAGCATTACTCAGATGAATGAAAAGGTAGGTGAAACTATAGTGTTGATTTTTCTCAACAACAACAAATGCGACTGCACCGTAAGATAATTATTCGCCATTATGAGCAGCTGTAGAAAAGTAGTTCATGAGAACTGTGAAGCCCCACGGGTCAGGAAGTGGCTTCTTTTCTCAAGGGAACCACCAGCTTCCGTTTGCTCTGGGAGGATATTATTCGGTTTAGAGTCCCCTGTCAGTAAGTGTCGCACAGCTTTCATTGGTAAAGGGATGAGTTGGATCCATTGGACTGCCAACTGGGTTCACCCGACTCAGTTTTGCCTGAAGCATACTGAAACTTACGCAAACACAGTGAAACTGAGAATTGAGTTGATAAGAAAGTGAGAGGATCGACTTGCCACCACAGGAGTTTCCAGGTTACCTGTTTTTGCTTAAACCAGCAGTCGCCCCCTATCCCTTTTTTATTATTTTCTGTCTGACTTGCTGATTCTTGGAAGCACTGCCTTTTAAAATAATCCATCTGCTTTTGTATGAAAGTGCAAAAGTCATATTTTTGTGGCTTTCTCCTGAAGCATCATACATTTTTCTGGGTTGCTTTCTTAGACATCGTTTGTTGATTGACGCTGACACATTTTTCCTGATTTTGTTTTTATTTTGAAGATTCTTTTACTCATTAGCATTGTATAGTGCATTAGAGAAAAGCTTTAGTTTATAAAAGAAAAGTTGTGGTCTTTCAGAGGAGAATCTGAGATGTGCCACATAGTGTACACATTCAGTCTCAGGAGGATAGTTGATTAATATGGGAAGTGGATCTGTACAGCTGTGGGTTGGGTAGCAATTATGAAAAAGTGGCTCTTCAGTATGATATTATGGATGACTTTGACCATGGTGATGAAAGCTGGAGAGAATACTCAAATAACCGCTGTATCTCCGAATGGGCAAAATGCGCCAAATCTTGAAACAGATGGGGTGCGACGGCAGAAAACGGTTCCAGGTTCCATTCGTGTCTACAAAGAACGGTGATATGAAGCTATTGTGGGTCTGTGGTTGCCAGAACTTGGTTTGGTTTTGTAAAAAAGCATGAACTGTTACATACAGGTAAGAACTTGACATGAATTCCTTGATTGCTCCAATCTTGTGTCAGAGGGAAGGAAAGGCTGGTAATTATATGATAAACAATACACAAAATACACCAGTAAGCCAAAACATTAAAAACACCCACAGATGCAGCAAATACCATTGATTATCTCATAATAATGGCATAGGTCAAAGTCGGCGGACAGACCTGACAGACAGTTAGCAAACAGTCGGTTTATTCATCAGAGCATCTCCAAAACAGCTCGGCCTCTGGGGTGCTGCCAGTGAGCAGTGGTGAGTGCTCCAAGGAGGGTCAAACCAATCGGCCAGTGACCGGTGTTTGGTCCCCAAGGCTCATCGATGCATAAGGAAACCAACAGTAGGGTTACTGTAGCACAAGCCCAGAGAATTCTAGCGATTCATTTGTGATGAATGTGTCACATCACACGGCTGATTGCAACCTGCAGCATATAGCACTTTGTAGGTGCAGACCAGTCGGAGTGCCCATTCTAACCTGGTCCACTTCAGAAAGCACCTAAAATGAACATATGAGTAGTGGAACTGGACCAGAATGCAATGGAAGAAAGTTGCCTGGTCCATTGAGTCCCATTTAATTTTTTTATATCATGTGTATCGGCTGGGTACATGTGCGCCATTAACCTGGTTTTGCGAGAACATGAGTATGCACTGTGGAAATAAAACCAGCTGGTCAAGGGGCAGTGATGCTTTGGGAAATGTTTTGCTGGGAAACCCATGGTTTGGGAATTGAAATTGATGTTAGATTGACAGACCTGTTTTTGCAAAACGAGGGCAGCCTACACATTATTAGGCAGGTGGTTTTATTGTTGTGGCTGATTAGTATGTAGCTAATGTTTCCATTATTAATCACGACAATGGTACTGCTTAGCTGACTAAACTACCCTGAATAATTTCCTTTAGGGGCAAAAAGTAAGCCTTAAAAAATGTAAGATGTTAAAGTGGCATCGAAGGGCAGTTTATTCAGGAAACTATTTCCTTGGTTATTTTGTCTCCATTGGAAGAGAGCTATATTTACTTCTGTCCAGGAACGCCTGCAGAAAAAAAAATCTTGAGGTACGCACTGCCCCCCCCCCCCAAAAAGACACGCACATAAACTAGGCCTATCAACCCCACTCACAGTGGCGCGCTGTTTTTGTTTTTTTTTTTTTTTTTTTTTCCCAATGGAGCACAAGGACGCAGTCGCCTAATTAAAGTGAATTCTTTTTTTGCCAGTTGCGTCAAATTGCTTCAATATTTCTTCGCTGTCAGTCTCCCTGTCTGTGAATATGTTCATGAGGGAAAGTCCAGTTAGTCTTTTGCCAGTCATCGTGCTACGCAAATAAGTTTTGAGACGCCTCATCGTGCTGAATGATCGCTCAGCAGGCAGGGTGGACACAGGCATGGTCAACAAGACTTTCAGAACGCAGTGGATATTTAGGTAGAAATATCCCGAGCTATCGAGGGCTTGACAAATGTCATTACATTTTGGCTGGAGCTCATTTAACTGTTTCCATGGCTCCAGCTCCATGTCTGCAGCATCAGCACCAGGCATCAGATGTGCGTACTCGGCTTTTATTTCCTGCCATAAATTGTCAGACAAGGCCGATATTTCATCTGGCAGCAAATATTGGCTCTTCAGACGCGGCAGTGCCACATAGGCAGGATCCCGCACTTCTGTTGTGAGAAGGTCAATAAAGGGAAGGAACAGATTCGGTCGCCAGTACTCTGCAGGGCTTGATGCACGTGTGTTTGACCGCTTTGTCTGCATCGCCACAGTACGAGGCACCAATGATGAAGTCAAATGACTCCATTGATTTTGAGAGGGAGTTCGCTGTGCAGCAACTTTTGGCATCCCCTTCTGTCTGCAGTCTCCCCATTGCGATAAAAATTTGCTCGTAATTTTTAATCACAGTGGAAAGACAGATATCGTGCTGGGACCAGCGGGTATCAGAGAACTTTTGCAAGCGGCTAGTGCTTTGGTCACTCAAGAACATCTGCAGTCGTTTCGGTGAGGCAGATATGAAGTTCTCGATGTCTTGGACGGTGGTCAATGCATGTCTGACTGATGGTAAACCGGGTTGAGTGCACAATGGCCAAATTCAGGGCATGATTTCGGCAGTGAACATAGGCAGCATCAGGATAAAGTTGCTTGATGCGCGCCTGCACCCCTCGCACCTTGCCACTTGCCTGCACCGTCGTAGCCCTGTGCAACCATATACTTGGGCTCTAACTTTAGCTCTTTCAGCTGATCAAGCAAGAGCTTAGTTAGCGCCTCGCCCGTGGTATCAGCAGTAGAGATAAAGCACTAGAAGTCCTCTTTCAAGGAGAAGTTCCCTGCCTCACAGTGCGCATAACCCACCGACGAGGACACCTGTTCTGAATTGCTGATGTCAGCTGACTCATCAAGAATGACAGAAAACCATTTTGCGGTCAGACATTTCGGCACAATATTATTTTGAATTTCTTTTCCGCACAAATCAACGATCTCATTTTGGACTTGGTAGCCACAATAATTTGCGTTGGCAGGAGAGAGTTGTAAGTATCGGTTTAAAGAGGCATCCCCCTTTGCGCGATGCTTTAAAAATGCCTGAAAATTGTTCTGTTTGCCTGTATGGCCCCGAAGAGCTGCGTTTTGCCGACCACACATATTTATGAGATCAATAATGGCTTTAATGCCATGTCTATTGCACTCGCTTGTCTCCTGGACGGAGCGATCCAGTGCTGCACAAATAGAAAGCTTTTTTCCTGTGCATACTTGAACGAATTTAGAGGCCCGCAACTGGGCAGTCTGATGTGCTGGTGTGGATGTATGTTTTGCAACTATTTTTTGGCATTGCTCCAATTGCGGAGAGGCTGGGTTCTGAGGATCAAATCACCGGATGAAAAAAGCATGCATGCCACGCACAATAGGCTATCCTGACACACACTGTAGCACAGGGTGGGATAGCTAGTCTCGTTGAAAAACTCCTCGGGCACTTTTCTTTGTTTGCCGAAAATCAAAGTAGAACCTGGAGCTTGACGGAGTCAGAGGCAGTTTTTAAGACTGTCCCTTAACCAATGAGTTTTCTTAGTCCTGCATACCCCGCCCCAGTCTCGATTCTGCCCCTCCCTGTCCCTCAGCACAAGCATGCACTCTCTCTGTCCCTCAGCACAAGCATGCACACTCTCTCTGTCCCTCTCTCTCTCTCTCTCTCTCTCGTATGCACCACACCGGCACCATGATTCGAGCAGTGAGCTCTAGAATTTTTGGTACGCACAGTGCGTACAGCTGCTTCTGGCAATCCTGAAGTGTGATTACAATTCTAGTTACAATTCTATTTAGCTTCGTTGTTTGGAATCTACAGTTGAGTGCAGTGAGGATTATACACCACCACTTTTGTCTAAAAGGGGTCCAAATATAATACTACTCTATACCTTTTAGTGAAAATGTATTGATAAATACTATTGTAGACAATGAGAACAAAAAAAAAAAAAACAACCCCACAAGGATATTGAAGTGAAAACATTGATAATAAACAAAAACACTGAAAACATCCATTTTTAATACAATGGAAAGGTGTCGCAAATTTCACTTTGTTGTTTCTTGAATAGCCTGAACGCATGTTTGAAGGCTCATTCCATTATTATTGATGCAAAAGAAATTGTTTAAACAGGTTTGAGGCAATATTATTCTACAAAATTAACTCTGATGGTCAGTTTATCCAGTTTATAAGATGACATGAACCTTGAGCAATGTCACAGTGGTAAACACAACGGCACAATGGAAGGAGCGCATTACATGATGCTGAAGACATTAAATGATGCCATGGCACTGTAGGAAACACCATCAAGCGTTTCAGTGACCGGTTCACTGAAAACTAGTGGCAATAGAGGTACAAAATGGAAGTTAAGTGCCTCTGATGTTCGTTATCTGTGTACGATGTGTTAAAAAATATAAAAATCTGCAGTTGACAGCACGGAAACTCCGTGATGATATTAACAGTGCCAGAAGTGAAGATATGAAATTATCAAGATCTACCATAGTTTCTGCTATATTCATTCAGTAGTGGCGCCCGCCGCTACTTCTAATGGGAAGTTAATATTTTTTTTTTTTAACTCTGAGTTGCAGTCAATGAATGGTCTCCCGCTCTGTCTACGAGCGCGAGCAAATGGAATACTGCCAGAATGTCAAACACTCCTGATGTCATGACAACCACAGCAGCGCGAGCACTTTCTTAACATTTTACAGAATTTTCAAATGAGGTTAGACCACCTTATATTAACATTACTGGAGCTGAAGAACAAGAAAAAAAGGTATATGTTATTATGGATAGATCACGTTAAAACAGATTGAACTTAATCACATAGTTGTGGTACTAAACTGAATACGAAGTGTAAGTGTAATGGAGTTAGCGCAATGCTAGGATGCCTGCAAATTAACGTTTCCATTAAGGCGCTGACGGAAATTACATTTGTATTCTATTACATTTTGCTATTCTGTTATATGATAAACAGAATCTTATAGTCTTGGAAATACCACAGGAAAGTTATGAAACCAGCTCTTGAGTAAATTTTACGTATGCTGTGAGCTTTAACTTTCATATGACACGTCTACTCTAGGAAGATTTTCAGTGCTGCTGACTTTACAGTAAATGAACATTTGCAGTGTGTTCTCTCTGAGTGCGTTGACATGGACTTCAGTATCCCGGATATGATCGGGTTTTTGGAGAATCCCATTTTTGTGTTTGTGCATGTAAACACCATATCCCTATTTTAGAAACCAGGATAAATAAATAATTAAATATATGTACAATTATATTTAAAAAAAGGTAAAAATAAATATTTTATCATATATGTACAAGTAAATATGTTATAATATATGTACAAATATATATTATAAAATGCATAAATAAATGTTGTAATACACAAATAAGTAAGTATTTGTACAAATACATATCAAATAAATGGTATTGATAAATATGTTCCAAAGCTTGATTTGCAGTCAAGTGTCTTTTTTTATACTTTTTAAATTGCTGATTGATATCCACACGCGAACACCATCCAGGGTACAAAAAAAACCTTTGCCCCCACTGCTGAAAAAAATCCAGGGGGAAACACTGTCTGCTATTTAGACACACCTGTGTGAAAGTGGTTTGATTGGTCGCATTGCTGCCAAGAGCTAGTGACATCAAAAAAAGACTTGAGTTTGCCAAAAAAAAATCAAGGATTGGACACCAGTGGACTGAGAACAAGTCATTTGGGCTGATGAATCAAAATTTGAAATTTTCTCAGCCAAACGCAAAACTTAAATGCACCGTAGACTTGGAGAACATTTCAAAAATAACTGTTTAACCTATTCAGTAATACTGGAGGTAGTAATATTATGGTTTGGGGTTCAGTCTGCTCGAAAGCAGCCGGTGATCTCATTAAAATCGATGGAATCGTGGATCAAATGAAGTATCACAGCATCCTTGTGAGGCATGCATTGCCATCTGGAAAGAGATTGATTGGTTGGGGATTTTATTTTCAACAAGATAATGACCCTAAACACACTTCTAAGTTGTGCAAGAATGATCTCAGTTGGAAAGAATCATCTGGTGACATAAAAGTTACGATTTGGCATGCTCAAAGTCCAGACCTGAATCAGATTGAGCAAATCTGCCGTGACACCAAAGGAATCTCTTTGGAATAAACTTCAAACCTTATGAAATGGTTTAGCGAGTGAGGAAATATGTGAAAGTTATGCCTGGAAGATTAAAAGCTGTAATCAAAGTTAAGGGTGGCCACAGTAGATAGTGACTTTTTTCTAAAAAAAAAAAAAAAGATTTTTGTTTTTACTATATATTGTTATCTGTTTACTTACTTTGATTTATAAGATGCAATATTACATGAAATTAATACTTGAATAGCACTTGATTTCCTATTCTTCATTTTAAGTGTATAATCATCACTGCACACTACTGTAGAATTTATATGTTGCTCCTGTTTTGTAATGTTTGTAGTGTCCTTTAAGCCCTGGTGCTTGACAATTAGAAAAATAAATACAAAAGTCTTGTGCTCAAAGTACTTGAAAGTCACATTTTCATTAACCATGAGGTAAGGATGGGAAAACATCTTTTATATTTACCAATGTCAATTTCTCAAAATTGACATTTTATGGACATTTTATGACTCAAGTGCTTTTAGCATTGGGGTCCACATTTATCGCCTTGGCTAGACAAATACAATACATTTTTATGCCAAACTCGAATTGTTCAAAACTTTACTTTAGTACTTTTCGCACCCAGGTCTTCAATTACTTACTTACAGTGCAGTGAAAAAGTATTTTGCCCCTTTCCTGATTTCTTACTTTTTTGTATATTTTTCACACTTAAATGTTTCAGATCATCATACAAATTGTAATATAAGACAAAGGTAACCCGAGTAAATACAAAATGCAGTTTTTAAATGATGATTTCATTTATTAAGGGGAGAAAGCTATCTAAACCTACCAGGCCCTATGTAAAAATGTAATTGCCCCCCCTTCTTAAATCCTGAATCAACTGTGATTATCCACATTTTTTTAGTCCAATTTCACGAGCCACACCCAGGCCTGATTACTGCCAGACCTGTTGAATCAAGATATCACTTCAATAGAACCTGTTTGACAAAATGAAGTAGGCCAAAAGATCTCAAAAAGCAACACTTCATGCTCCGAACTAAAGAAATTCAAGAACAGATGAGAAACAAAGAAATTGACATTTATTAGTCTGGAAAGGGTTGCAAAGCCATTTCTAAGGCTTTGGGTCTCCGGCCAATCACGGTGAGATCGATTATCTACAAATGGAGAAAACTTGGAACAGAGGTGAACCTTCCCAGGGTGGCCGGCCTACCAATTAGCTGAAAAGCTTAGGAGCAGATCCTCCACGGTAGTGTTCTCCGGGATTCTACCGGTACCACGTGCAAGCAGAGGGAAGCAGAATTTTATCTGGAGGTTTAACACGTGGCTACCAACCTGGTGTAGGAAAGAGGGGTATAGGTTTATGGGGCACTGGAACTACTTCTGGGACAGGGGTGACCTGTTCAAGCCGGATGGGCTGCACCTGAACCGGAGGGGTACCTTTGCACTGGGTCAGCGTATGTTGAGGGTAGCAGAGAGTTATTTAAACTAGGGACTTGGGGGGCAGGGAGGTTAGAGAGTGTTACACAGAGGGAAATGCAGACTGCCCTGATGGAAGCTGACAGCGTTACATGCACTATTGATGATATATTTTTAAAGCAAAAAAGCGTGGTGAAGGGCTTTGAGCAGCGGGCACATGGGAAATCGAAGGGGAAGAGCGTTCGTGATAACCTGAAATGTTTTTATCTAAATGCAAGAAGCATTAAAAATAAATTTCGAGAACTTGAGGCCGTTATGATTAGTGAGGGCTAAGACATAGTTGGGATTACAGAGACATGGCTTAGTGAAGAGGATGGAGATGAATATAATGTAGAAGGTTATAAGCTCTTTAGGAAGGATAGATGCAATAGGCGAGGAGGGGGTGTAGCACTCTATGTGAACGAACACATAAATGTGCAGGAAATTCCTGAAATTGAACATTCCTTGCCCCTGCGAAGATATCTGGGTCAGGCTCACTGGCAAAACACGAGACTGGTTTAAACATAGGTGTATGCTATCGACCACCAGCTTTGGACAGTACAGTCAATGAAATGCTCTTTAAGAGGATTACGCAAGCTTGTAGAGGAGGAGGGACTATTATTATGGGAGACTTAAATTATCCTGGTATTGATTGGGAAAAGGTGAAAGGACAGGGGGGGGAGGAAGAATTTCTAGATGTCATAAATGATAATTTTTTGGTGCAGTATGTTAATAAACCTACAAGAGAGAGGCAATTTTAGACTTAGTGCTCTGTAATGACCCAGATAGAATTAGCAATGTTGAGGTCACAGGAGCCACTTGGGACAAGTGATCACTGTACTATTAATTTTGAGATTTCATGGGAAGTTAAAAAAGGTGTATTCAAAAACAAAAAATTTTCAATTTTAGGCGAGCAAACTTTGACAGGATGCGCTCATATCTAAGTGAAATAAAATGGGAGACACTCCTGGACTGTGAGTCTGTAACTGAGATGTGGGAAAGATTTAAGGGGGTTTTACTTGATTCACAATGCAAATTCATTCCAAAGGTGTCCAAAAGTAAGCTGAAAAAGCAGAATCCTCAGTGGATGACCGCAGCTATTCGTAGGAGTTTGAGGGAAAAGAGGAATCTTTATAAGATGTACATAGAGGATAACAATGAGATTACTAAGGCCGAATACTGTAAAATGCGGGCTGTGGTCAAAAAAAGAGCTGAGGAATGCTGGAAGACTGTATGAAAGACAAATTGCAGAGGGGCAAAAAACTAACCCTAAGCGCTTCTTTCAGTACTGTAGTAGAAAAAAGGAAAGTCAAAGAGCAGGTTAAGTGCATAAAGAATAAAATGGATTGCTGCTATATAATAACAAGGATATTGCGGACACCTTAAACGGTTACTTTGTTGAGAATTTTACCTTAGAGCGGGTCTTTATTCGCCAGAGGGCATGTCCAATGCTCAAGATTATTTAGCGGAAATTGAGGTTAGGGATAACGTAGTATTAGACAAGTTGCATAAACTAAAGGCAGATAAGGCGGCGGGTCCTGATGGCTTATATCCTAGAGTGCTCAGGGAAGTTAGTGAGATCATCTTTAAGCCGCTATCCGCCATCTTTAGACGGTCTTTAGAAACTGGAGAAATACCAAATGATTGGAAACAGGGTAATATAATACCAATATATAAGAAAGGGGACCGTACTGAGCCAGGTAATTACAGGCCAGTCAGTTTAACTTGCATTGCGTGCAAAATATTGGAATCTATCATAAAAGATGAGCTGGACTTATTTCTTGAACGTAACAATATCTTGAGGGATAGCCAACATGGTTTCCGTAAAGGAAGGTCATGCCTAACAAACCTTCTGGAATTTTTTGAAGAGGCCACCAAGACTTATGACCAGAGCAGGGCTTATGACATCATATATTTGGATTTTCAGAAAGCATTTGACACAGTACCACATAAGAGACTAATTTTTAAAAATGAGCTCCATTGGAGTTACAGGAGGTATTCTGAAGTGGATTCAAAACTGGTTGCAGGACAGAACACAAAGAGTGGTGGTCAGTGGTATCTCATCTGAGCTAGGTATGGTGGGGAGTGGCGTCCCCCAGGGATCGGTGTTGGGACCCCTGCTGTTCCTCATCTACATTAATGACCTTGATAGGAATATTGAGAGCAGATTAGTGAAATTTGCAGATGATACTAAATTGGGAGGTTTGGCAAATAGTTTAGAGTCCACTAAAGTGATTCAGGATGATTTGGATAGAATCCAGAATTGGGCAGAAATGTGGCAAATGAAATTTAATGTAGCGAAATGTAAAGTAGTACATGTAGGTCATAAAAACATTAGACGGGATTACTTCATGGGAGGTTTTAAACTGGAATGTGCTCCACAAGAGAAAGATCTAGGAGTGATTGTTGACCAAACCCTCACAGGCTCTAGCCATTGTGCCGTAGCAGTTAAAAAAGCCAATCGGATGCTGGGATACATTGCCAAAAGTATTGAGTTCAAATCCAAGGAGGTGATGCTTCTTTTTGTACAACACATTCGTCAGACCACATCTGGAGTATTGTGTACAGTTCTGGGGACCATACTTTAAGAAAGACATAGAGGCTTTTAGAGAAAGTTCAGAGAAGAGCCACGAAGCTAATTCCGGTATTAAAGATGAAAGCTATGAGAAGAGGCTGAAGATCCTTAATCTCTTTAGTCTTAGGAAAAGGAGACTAAGGGTGATCTGATTGAGGTCTTTAAATATGTTAAAGGGATTAACAAAGTGAATTATGTAGGATTCCTTCAACCAAGTGTTGTTAGTAGAACTCGGGGTCACAAATGGAAGCTGACCAAAGGTAAATTTAGCACTGATATTCGGAAATATTTCTTCACCCAAAGAGTAATTTCGGTGTGGAACAGCTTGCCTGACCATATTGTTGAGGCAGAGACCTTGGGAGTTTTCAAGGGCAGGCTTGACTTAAAGTTAGATACCATTGAGTCATTGAGTATCTGAAGTGATATATTCACGATAGTACAAAGAAACTGGCGAGCCTAGTTGGGCTGAACGGCCTGTTCTCGCCATTCATGTTATGTTATGTTATGTTATGTTATGTTACCAAAATTACTCCAAGAGCGCATAGACTCATCCAGGAGGTCACAAAAGAACCCAAAACAACATCTGAAGAACTGCAGGCCTCACTTGCCTCAGATAAAGTCAGCGTTCATGATTCAACCATAAGAAAGAGACTGGGCATAAATGGCATCCATGGGAGAGTTCCGAGGCGAAAACCACCGCTGACCAAAAAGAACACAAAGGCTCGTCTCACATTTGCCAAAATACATCTTGATGATCCCCAAGACTTTTGGGGAAATATGCTGTGGACTGACGAGACAAAAGTTTAACTTTTTGGAAGGTGTGTGTCCTGAAGGAGAATGTCCAACCATCAGTTTGTGACCTCAAGCTCAAGCGCACTTGGGTTACGCAGCAGGACAATGATCCAAAACACACTAGCAAGTCCACCTCTGAATGGAATGAAGATTTTGGAGTGGCCTAGTCAAAGTCTGGACTTAAATCCGCTTGAGATGCAGTTGCTTGACCTTAAACAGGCCGTTCATGCTCTAAAACCCTCCAATGTCGCTGATTTAAAACAATTCTGCAAAGAAGAGTGGGATCAAATTCTTCCACAGCGATGTTAAAGACTCATTGCCAGTTATCGCAAAAATTTGATTGCAGTTGTTGTTGCCGAAGGCAGCACAACCAGTTATTAGGATTTAGGGGGCAATGTATTTCCCCTTAACAAATGAAATCATCATTTAAAAACTGCATTTTGTATGTACTCGGGTTGTCTTTGTCTACTAGTAAAATTTGTTTGATGATCTGAAACATTTAAGTGTGACAAATATGCAAAAAAAAAAAGAAATCAGGAAGGGGGCAAATACTTTTTCACGGCACTGTACATAGCTACATAGTTCCACTTTGCCAGCGTGATAATCAGTTCCATCTAATACCTTGACTGCTGGGGTTTTACTCTTTCAGTGAGCCGCTGTCACTGCGGCTTCATAAAGGTTGGCGCTCAGGTGCCAGACGAGTGGGAGCAGTGCCAGCTCACCGCTGCGGCGGCTCTTTGCTGAGGCAGGGTTTCAGATTGAACGTGTCGTTCAGCCGCCTCTCCTGCTTTTCGTCCGCCTGGGGACGACTCTTATCCGTCACATATCAGCACTGCCCAAACGTGCAGGCGTGCTGAGACATTTTTATCTACAGATTGTGGAGAAAACTCGTGCGAGGCTTAGTCCTGATTTGACCTAGATGACGATAATTCAATAGGTAATGGGTTTCAGAGGTGCTGCAGATGTGGCAGCAATCTTGCCTAATAAATGATACTGACATTTTTCCTTTGTGGGTAGGAGGGGTCTTTCTATAATGTGTGCAGACATCTAACAAGGCATTCGCCCTACTGTTGAATAAAAGTATGGAGTACATGTAGAAGCATGTACAGAGCAGTTGACAGTTTCGATTCGTTGGTTCACGTTTTGAAGATATTGTAGTTCTGGGCTTGGCTTCACTCAGCAAGCCCGAGAACATTTACGTTCCTTTCAGGGAATTTAATTGTGCTGCTTTTGCTGGAAATTTCTCACTGAGTGTATTGAACATATGGATGAACGCGAGTTAACTGTTTTCAACAATGGCTACTGATGTATGCTCCATCAGATGGGACTTGTGTGAACATAACCCTCAATCACAGCCATCAAATTATGGGGATGTCCATATGCTTTTCAAAATATATCAGACCTGAAAAGATGCTGAAGCATGTGATGGTTGTATTACATTAGATACAGTCACCTTTTCCAGAGCAATGTTCTGCAGAGGAGAACTGTTACTCTCTGGAAGCTGTATTATGCTCAGGAGTGTAGAAAATGCTGCGGCACCAGGAAGGTTCCGAAGTGCGATGATAATTGCCATGTGTAATGTTACACTAAAACATATCATTTTTATTGTGACAGGAATGTACAATTTTGCAGGCATCTTGTCAAATGACTTTGATGGTTTAATACTAGTTCTGCACTAATGCAACTTTAACTGTATTGTGACATTTGCAGGGGACGGTAGTGCAGACATGATTGTTTGAATCCATGTATATGCGCTGGATGTGGTTATGTGACATAGATGAGTAAGAGCACCGTAAAACTGTAGAACATGTCACATGTTTATAATCTAAACACCAGTGTGCAAAATGCCTGGTGTTTATTTTTTAAAATAGGTGTTCTCATCCAAAACACTGATGTTTATTGGATGTTACAATCGAGGTTTTTCAGATTTGTTGAATACACTTTAAAACTGAATCTAAACACTGTGAAATGTTTAAAAAGTGTTACTAAAAAGTGTTTAGAACTTAAACATTTAGTTTTACAGTTCGGGCATTTATTTTTGACTGATTTGTCAATTCTCGTGTTTGAAATGGAAACGGAATATGCAGTGTGCAATGCAGTCAGGACTTATCGTGAAGGGCACCCCAAGTCCCTTCTTTGCTTTATGTTGTGATGTGAATGCTTTCTTGTGGGTAAGGGGGAATTAGGGGAATGGGCAGTGAGGGTGTGACGCTTTCAAATGAACTTTCAATTTCAACCTTCAAAATCAAGACCTGGGGCCTCATTTATAAACGGTGCGTAGGCACAAAAAAGATATGTACGTCACTTTCTTTGCAGATTTCTGATTTATAAAAACAAACTTGACATTAAAAAAAGGGAAATTATTAAGATTATGCGCAATGTCAATAAATTCCAAGTCCATCCTGATTAAATAAATGAAAATTCCATGCAGTTTATTTTACCCAGAGGTTTATAAATTAGGTTATTTTCCACAGAATGTAATTTTTATTTTTTTGTGCGTGCGTATTATTTAGGTATGAAATCCACGCAAATATTTATAAATAAGGCCCCAGGACTGGAGTTTCTGCCAGTACTTTTGGTTAACTAACTTCAGCTATCAACCGACAAAATGTTTCCCAACCCATGTTGTGATATCCATTACTATTGCACGAAGGTTCTGAAGAAAGTGACGTCTGAGAAATTGTGATCACCCACATTCAGAGGAAGTTTTTAAATGCAGGGAGATCTGACCATTTTCTATCCATCTGTAAATTATATCTTGCCCTGTAGAGGGTGAAATGCTCCAAATCTGGCCAAATTATTTTTGGGGAATACCGTTCTCAAAGTGATGGATATGTGGGCAAATTGGTAATACCTGACAAACCTTTGCTGTTTAAGGACTGGGCCTTTTTTGGAGGCTCCTTTTGTGCTGTAACACAATTAACTCACTGGTGTAATATCACTTGTTTTACATGAAGATATTGCAACTTCTCACATTATTAGTCCTAAATTGCCCCTGCAATATCTTTTTTGGAGTCTGTTGCTGTCATCAGAGTTTAAATGAGCACATGTTTTCAATAAAAAATTGGATTCAAAAGGTAGAGCATCTAATTTGATGTAATATTTCCAGTATAGTATGGGTCAAGTGGACTTTTCAAATCATTTTTTAAGTTTTATTTGCAGTACCTATAATGCCCCAATTTTTAACGGAATTGAGGTCGCGGATTAATTCACTCCTCAGAAGTAACGCACAGTACTGTGAAAAAGTATTTGCACCCTTCTGGATTTCATCTATTTTTGCTTATTTGTCACACTTAAATGTTTCAGATTATTGGACTAATTTTTATTATAGACAAAAAAAAAAACCCAAGTAAACACAAAATACAGTTTTAAATAATGATTTAATTTATTGAAGTAAAACAGCTACCCAACCCTGCCCAGTGTGAAAAAGTAATTGCCCCCTGAGTTACTAAATCTACCAGTTGAACAAATTTAATTGATAGTTGGGTTCAATTTCTGTGGACACACCCAGGCATAGATACTGCCAGCCTGTTGAATCTAAAAATCAATTAACCCTCCAATTATGTTCCGGGTCAATTTGACCCGACTCAATGTCTCTAAAATCATGGTTAACATTTTTTTTTCAGCAAGATTTTTTCCTTAACTTTGTGGGTAAAGCATGAATTTAACAAAAAAAAAAAAAGATTTTATGTTCTGTACACGTTGTCAAAATCGGTGTTGTTTGGGTCATTTTGATCCAAGGATCAATTATTACATAAAACCATCATTTTGATTGCGTTTTTGTAGTGTTGCTTAAGATTGGGGACATGTTCAAATTAATTTCTTATTCATTTGACATTTGGTCTTGTTCATTTAGCTATAATCATGTAAAATCGATGCTTGATGTATAAGGGGAGGATGAGGGAGTCGTGTTTTATTTACTTGGTTATAAAAATGGTCAGTAGAAAGGCATAAGTGAGCTGAGAGGAGATTGGGAAACACTTTCAGTTACAAACAGCTTATGTTGGTCTTCATTACAGGATCAAACTGACCTTAAACCAAAAGTGGTTTATTAATTTGAACATAATAGGAGGGTTAACTAGAACCTGTCTGGCAATGTGAAGTTGATGAAAAGCAGCACATGATGGCCTGTCCTAAAGACATTCTAGAACAGATGAGAAACAAAGTTGTTGCGATCTATTAGTCAAGAAAGGGTAACAAAGGCATTTCTGAGGCACTGGGACTCCAAAAAACCATGGTGAGAGCCATATTATCTACTGATAGAGAAGCTAAGATACAGTGGTGAACTTTTCCATGAGTGGCCAAGCCAACCAAAACTTCTCCAAGAGTGCATCTGCGACTCATCTGGGCGGTCACAAAAGAACCCAAACAAACATCTAATAAACTACAGGCTTCACTTTCCACAGTTAACCCCTTAAGCCCGATGCCCACGGTACCCGGGGCGGTGCTTACGAATAATAAATACAGCATGTTTCCAAATTGTAACATTGTAATGCGGCATATCCACATTTCATGAAGAAACTAGACAAAAAGCTCATGTTGACCATTTTTACCTCAACTGAACGCAATTCAAGCACCAAGCAAGTAAATAAGCATTAGCAAAACATAGGATGAAATCATATCAGCGCTGAGTCACTAAAATTTCTCCTGAATTAATGCTATGCATACAGACAATACCTCAAATGAAAGAGGAAAGTCCACAGAATCCAACGATGTATGCCCTGTTATTTTAAACCAACACCACACTCAAACAGCAGGCATACACTTTACAGTCTACAGAGATGAACAAAGAAATTTCTTACCTTTGATATTTTATAATAAAAAAACAGTTTGAGGGTAAATCCACGCTTGCTATTGTTAGCCCAACGTGTCCGTGTTATAACGAAACTAGATCTTCCTGTATCCTAGCATGTTTTTCTTCTTGAGCATTGCTTCAAAGATCTCAGTTCCTCAGCATTCAGCTTGCTTGGCAAGGTATTTTCCTCTCTGTGATCGGCTTGTGATGCTGTCAGTAAGACTTTGCCACTAGCCATTTGATTTTATGGCTTCTGACGTTTCCAACGAACCCTGAACCAGCTTTATCGCACAAAGCTAGCCTGAGCTAAAGCCTTGCGTTCCCAGTGCGTCAAACCCAACCGAGTCTATGGGCCATTCGAATGTACTTGAATAGCGCGACAATATAAACGCTTATCAGGTTTGTTTGTGGTATTTTCGGTATAATTATGCGCTTAATATTCTACCGTCGTTTTCAAAGTCGTTTTCTGACAGAAATGCGTGAATACTGGGGGCACAACAGTACAAACAAGGTGAGTAACTTGTTTTCTCAATTTATTCTTCAACTGATGTAAAGTAGTGGTTAAGATGATGGACTGCAATGCAGGTGACCAGGGTTTGATCCCCGGTCAGAGTGTTTTTAGGTGGCAACGGTAGCATTTTTTCATGTATAAATAATTGATGGGGTTTTTGTTCTTTTTACTTTTTTCCATTTTTAACCTTTCCATTGTATTCATAATCTTATTAATTTGATTTTTTTTTTCAAATAAATCTGCTCCAGTGGAGCCAAACTTCATTTTCTTTGTATTTATTGTCTTTGAATGGGATGGTATAGGCTATAGGACTGGCAGAAATAATAATTAAAAAAATATTTCTAAATTCTAAAGATTAAAAACTGGTTGTATTTGGGTGGAATGTATGCCTGTAGTGACATATAAGTGAAATTAGATGAGTTTTACAGTTTAATATCTGAGAAATCTGATTTGGCACACAAGGTACTTGAATTGCCAACTTGGAGAAGCCACCTAGACATTCCTCTCTAATTGTGTTCTGATTTACTTGATTAGAATAAATTTTGACACAGATAATGGTGAGATTTTGTGCTGTAAATTTTTAGAGGTCTCAGGCTGCAACTAATTAAGTTTACAAGGGATAGAAGTAAAACTTTGTTTGTAGCAAAATGAGGTCTTTGATTTATACTGTGTTCCATCTTCATTTACTCTGACTCAGTGACATATATACTGATTTTTACACCATGGCAGAAATCCCAAATGGTTTTACCTTTATTATGATACCAAGATTATTCAAATGGACCAAATAGTTGCAGAGATATACTCATTTCATTTTGAGCTTGCCATTTTCGAAAAAGAGGCTCAGGGCTTAAGGGGTTAAAGGGGAATGGAAACATTTTGAGATTTATGCCTGTAACAATAATTAGGCAGTAAAACAATTAAGTTTTGGTGTTTGATTTTCTTGATAGGTAAAAAAATGAGCTTTTCAAAATACCCGCCACTGCAAGCAGAGATCTGCCATTTGGCGGAAGTCCATGTCTGTTACGTAACTGGATATGCAGCCTACTCTTGTAGTGAATGGAAACCCGTGATTTCTGTTAAATGCGTCAATGTCTCGAGTTATTTTTAGTTTGGTGCATCACAAAATAACTCACACAGGTTGACAGGTTCGCATTCTGAATGAAAACTGGCCACATCTGATAAAGTTGAGAGTTTTCAGAGTTTCTGTATTGGTAATTTATGAATGATTGAAAACAGGTAAAGAATTAGGCTATTCGTGCTCATTCTAACTTAACAAGGAGAACTGGCGACACCTGATGGTCCTTAGGATTTTTGGAGTCAAGGAAAGTCAGTTTTATTAAGATGGAAAACAGGTCGTGAACAATCATTATTTTGAAGGGATGGTTTGAGCTTCTCCTTGCCTGTTCACCAGTGCCACTGCCTACAACTTATGGCGCTTTTCCACTGCTAGCTCATTAGTGAACTTATGAGCTAACTCAAGACAGGCCTGAATCAACGACTCAGTTTACGACCCTGTATGAGTTATTTTGTGATACACCGAACTAAAAATAGCTCCGGACATGGCCGCATTTAACAGAAATCATGGGTTTCCATTTACTGCAAGGGCAGGCTGCACTTCCGCCCAATGGCAGATCACAGCTTGCAGTGGCGGGCACTTTGAAAAGCTCATTCTTCTTTCACCAATCAAGAAGGATGATAAAAACACCAAAACTTCATTGTTTTTCTGCCTAATTATTGCTACAGGCATAAATCTCAAAATGTTTCCATTCCCCTTTAGAGTCAGTGTTTATGACTCCACAATAAGAAAGACAGTGGGCAAAAAGGCATCCAGGAGGAGAGCTGCAAGGTGAAATACCATAGCTCCCAAGTGATCCGCATTTGAATAGCAAAACCCGCAGACCCGCAAGCAAATGAAAAAACCCGCAATTTGCGCATTGGGGGATTTACGCATTATTTCTCCACCCACGCGTAATAATGTGTTGTGAATCAACTAAATTAAATGCAAAGTCCACCACCCGGTCAATAAAATGATAAGGAGATCAATCGGTTCTACCCCCATCCCCATCCCCCCCGCCCGCAAAAAAAATGAAACTGAATCTCTCCTACCCCCACCCCCGCTCAATGAAATGAAACGCTGTTGGTATGGACCAGCATTTCGGTCCTTCAAACTTGGGAGGTATGGAAAAACACTGCCAAGCTAATAAAAAAATCAAAGGCTTGTTTCACATTTGCCAAAAACATCAAAGACTTCTGGAATAATATTCTATGGTTTGATGAGTCAGAAGTGGAAATTTTTGGACAACATGGGTCCCGTTACATCTGAGGTAAAGCTAAGCTAACATAGCATCCCACAATAAGAACAACATACCAACAGTCAAACGCAGTGGTGCTAGGGTGATGGTGAGGGGCTACTTGGCTGCTTCAGGCCCCGGGCAACATGCCATAATTGCTGGAATTTTGAATTCTGCTCTCAATCAGAAAATCCTGAGGAAGAAAGTCCAGCAAACAGTTTGTGACCTAAAGTTCAAGCAAAGTTGGGTTATACAGCATGTCAATTATCTGAAGCAGACAAGCAAGTCCATCGCTGAGTGGCACAAATGAAACAAAATGAAGACACTGGAGTGGCCTCGTCAAAGTCCTGACTTGAATCTGGTTGAGATTTCAGTGTTCAGCAGCCTGTTGCACCAGCAGTAGTTAAGTTCTACCTTGAGTTATTCTACAAAGTCCACACTAAACCATACGTTGAAACTTGTTACTTTGATAATAAAGCTGTGTCGACGTTCGGTTGCACCATGGAAACGTGAGGTTCATCTTAACTAAACTGCCGTTAAGTCCAGTCGAAGCAAGATTTTGACAACCGCTAAGTTACGATGGAATTTAAATGTACTAAGTGCTTGGTATAAGATTTAAGTTGTACCTTCTGTCTACGTCGGATCCATTTCAGCTGATGCAACCGTTAAAATTCGTTCAAACTAGGTTACGTTAGAACTTACGCATTACGGGTGTAACCCAGTGCTGAACTTTAACAGGCTTGATGTACTGTACCTGAATTAAGACAATTCTGCAAAGAAGAATGGGCAACAGTGATAAAAAAAATTAATTGCTAGTAATCACAAAAGTTTGATTGCAGTTGTCGCCACCAAGGGACCAGTACTTTGTACACAACCAGTACCAGTACTCATTACACAACCAGTACTTAGGTTTATGGCGGCAAGTATTCTTTCACATGGGTGATAGAGGTTTTGAGTAACTCTTTATTCTCAACGAATGATCATTTAAAAGCTGCATTCTGTGTTTATGCATGTTGCCTTTGTCTTGTATGAAAAGTATTTGGATGATCGGAAACATTTAAATATGACAAATAAGCAAAAAGGTATAATACTATAAGAAACTGAGCGCAGGGAAAATTTTTTTTTTAACAGCGCTGCATATTGGGGCTCAATGGTGTTATTTTTAGTTTCAATACACAGATAAACATTATTTTAATTTAAATTCTCTATCATGGTGGGATAATATCATTTTACATATGAGTGGAGGTTTAATTGCCGTAGTTAAACTTTGAAAGGAGTAGATGGCACTACAGCATCTCGCCGACCGTAATTTCCTCACATTCCAGTGAAAGCACATAGACCTGAAATGTTGTTTTTGCAAATCTTGACTTTGCTGGATTTTCAATTCATTTAGTCAGTTTATTTTCCTTCCTGCAACTTCATGAAATGTTCTCTCAGCAGAAAATTTGAAGTCTAATGACGGCTTCTTGATACTGTCAGTGAAGGCAACCAGTTTAACGCTTGCAACTTACTCATGTGAGCGGTTTTCACACATCCACTGGGGCTGGCGAGAGTCGCTGCTGCTTCTGTCTGTGCACCTCCTGTAAGTGAGATACACATTACACCAACAGGGCTGTGAAATGTGTGAAGGCAAGTGTCAAAAGGAAGAGTTGACAATTGCACATAACCAGAAAAAGCAAGGCAAGGGTCAATAAATAGTAATAGCCTTTTCGAGAGAGGTGTTTCTCCCCATGTGCCCTGAACTGACAGAACTGGCTTGCTTGCTGGCACTGCACACGCTCTCTCTTTGAGTGGGATATTTTCTCCTCTGTTACTCTGGGCTTTTGCTGTTTTTATTTCATCTTCACTGACAATGACTCCCTTGCTCTTGTAAGTACAATTCTTTAAAGTTAGAGAG
Organism: Gymnothorax javanicus; assembly: GCA_029692085.1. Lineage (NCBI taxonomy): Eukaryota > Metazoa > Chordata > Actinopteri > Anguilliformes > Muraenidae > Gymnothorax > Gymnothorax javanicus. The sequence continues at coordinate 108,879,219 of CM056200.1, forward strand.
GACGCCAGCGCTAGCTGTGAGGTCTGACTCTTTGACAGGGCTGTCTGGAGTAGCTATTCATCTTGTGGCTTGACAGTCAGCAAACAAAGAAGGCCCCAGACAGACTGTTTAGGTCGAGGTCTGTGTTGTCAAAATGCATCGCTGATTGATTGAATGCGTCACCAGCTGTTCTGAAGGCTTTTTGCTTAGTCTTGAGGTTCTTTGAATGACCCAAACCTATGGAGTAAAATTCCTAGGTTCAAAACTGCAATTGTGAGTATGGTTAGAAATCTTGGAGGAGTTGATTCAGCATCTATCATATGGAAACGAGATCCGGCTAATTTGAATTATTGTATTTAACCATTTGATGTATTTGCCTGTATGATTTTTATTTCACAGTAAATAAGTAGTTGGAGAGTGCCGCTGTATATGAAAGGTCCCTATTCTTATTTGGTCTTGATATGACTCAGACAGTATGGATGCAAATACACTGAAAATAATGCTCTTAGTCTATAGGTCTTGATCATTTTAACCTTATATGAAAGAGAAACATGCAAAACTTGGATTCAAATATATCATCTGTGTTTCACATCTTTTAGTTTGCTTGAAAATATTGTATTTGGATTATTTTTATTATGTTCATTTGTCCATCTGTCCATATCAAAGCAGTGCAGTAATTAATTTTTCTCATGAGGTCAAGGTTGTGTCAAAGGGATGGAGATCAGCTACTAGCAACTGCTTTTCACAATGCTTAAAAATGTGGTTTTGACCTAAACTCATAAGGGACATCTTTTTTGTGATTGGTTAAGTGCATTGCAGCTTTTATACGCAATGTACTAAATGGAAGAGTATGTTTAATAATGTATTTCAGAGCCCGGCAACAAATTAAAAATGAATATTTTGTCATAAGAGATGGGGGTGTAGATTCTAAGGGTCCCTGATGTTTTGCAGTACTGATGGAGGGCGCAGTCTACAATAACGGTCCAAACCATGGTCCAAGATCACAATAAAATTTTTTAGCGGTCTGGTTACTTTGAAGGCCACGGCATATGATTCAGATAATATTCATACTCTTCTAGCAATTCATGGACCCCTCTTGCCTTGTGGATGAGGGTATTGTCATCCTGGGAGAGACTAGGATGCTAACAGCTGTAATTGTATCATACAGTCAGCAAATCTTAAGGAAGTATCAGCGCTCTTCATGTTTCTCCCCTTATAAAAATTTACTATAGTTAACGATAGTTTACTATAGTAAAATTGATGTAAACTATATTAAACTACACTTTACTACAGTAAACTATAGTTTGTTGCAAATATACTATAGTAATTGAATATCATTGCTATAGTTTACTATAGTAAAGTTTGACTTTTGAGATTTACTATATAACTACACTTTACTAGAGTTACTTTATACCTATAGTATATCTATAGTAATTCTGCAAAAATACCATAGTTACTATAGAAAACTATAGTATTTTTACTGTAGTATTTTGTGGTAATTTTTCATAAGGGTATGCTCATTTACTTCGGTATTGTGTCATACAGTCAGTAAATCTGAAGGAAGTATCAGCGCTCTTCATGTTTCTCTGCTCATTTACTTCAATTTTTCCTTTAATTCCCCACCCATCTGTATGTCTGCTTAATATGAATGCATTTAACAATTTTACATTTTTAATAATTGTAACTGATTTATAAATTAATGAATGATAGAATTAATAGAGCTTTATTAATTACCCTGACAAAGATATTTTGAGATACTCTAAGCTGTGGCAAAAACAGGAAACAGGATTTGTGATTACATTACAGAGTCCCAAACTTTTTGCCTTCATTCGCTAATTAAAAAAAGATTTTTCTGATATATAAAATGTCTGAGAAAAATGTACATGCTGTTTTTGAAAGTCTTTATGTAATTACAAGTATACTGTGCTTATATAAGAGCACAGAAGAGCCAACATCCAGATTGCTGCATTTTAACAATGTCATATTTTGGGGCCTAACAAAACATCAGTCCTACATCAACAGCAAAATAGAATTTACTCTGTAACTGGGTTTCATCAAATCATAATTCACTACCCTGAAACCATATCAAGGGTTGCCTTATTTTTCTGGCCTAGTTAACTGAAAACATTACCAGCATTTCATACTTTCTAGTTCAGACCATGGGAGCAGATGGTGTTGTACTGATGTATTTATTTACAAGTTTTTTTGATGATATTTAAGAAACCATTATCCATTATCCTGGGGTATGTTTCTCAAAAACTTTGTCGCTAACTATGTCAGCAAATTACATAGTTTAAACCAGAGCCATTTACTGGGAAGTATGTAAGTCTCTAATGTAGTTTGCAACTAAGCTTTTCGGAAATGTACCCTTGATGCCTATTTAAGAGCTGAAGAAAGGAATTTACAGAAGCTATGCCACTGTTATGTATCCTGTCTTCCTTAGCTTGTTGGGAAATTAAACAGTAGGTGGTTGATGCGTGACTCAATGTGGAGAATACACAAGAAGTCCAGCATTGTGAGGCTGCATGGATTTTTTTTCCCCAGAATGTATCACATAGGTATAGTTTGCGGTTTTGTTTGTTACTGGCCCAGAAGAATGGTGCGCTGAAATTTGTACATTGGTCTGACATCTTTTGTTGCTTTTTGTAAACTTAGTACCAGCTTGATTATTGAGGTAACAGAAAAGCATTAGAGCACGAAAAATAGCGCGCTGTCGTGAACGCGACCCCTCAGCCTTGCGCTTGCCCTGCCGTGGCGGCCATATTGATTACCGCAGTGGGACAGAAATCGAGCTACGGAGCTTCCTCTAACCACCCCCAACATACCACCAGAAAATGAGAGCATTTGGCCAAGGCGTTTTTCAGCTATCGTCCGGAAACGAGAAGTTAACGGACAGACAGACGGACGCCGCTCGCCACGACAATACCCCTCCACGACTTTCGTCGGCTGAGGGGTAAAAATTATGTTCTGTTTTACAAGCTAATGCACAGCTGCACCTGTGTACTGTCATAACTGAAGAATTGTGCCACAATGATCAATTCTTAAGGCGTGGAGTAAAACTAACTAATGATACTCACGGGTGCATTTGTGGGTGGAAGTTTCGCATCAATGGTCTGTTGACCTCAGGACTTTCCACTTCTGGGAGGCAAGCGGCATATTTTACTGTCACTCTGGATTTTCCTAATTTAATAAATGTTTTCATTCGAGATAAACTGTATAGTAGAACTAAAGCTGTACCTGTTTGTGGCTATATCATTTTCAAGCAGTCCTTAGATTGCTGTACAGAGATTCAAGCTGTCATTGTCATCTTTTTCATTTCTATCTTTGATGGCAGTTCAGTTTTTAAGGCAGTTGTGTTAATTGTACAGGTACTTGTATACACCTAATAATTACATACAGCTATAAAAAATATATAATAGCCAAATCTTGAATAATGAAGTGGGTTGAGGATTGCTCATGATATAATAAGTAAATACAATGTTCATGTTAATCCTGTTTTCTTTGTCCTTATATTGTATTTTTTCTCATAGCTCTGTTGGTATTTATTTATTCATTTATATCTCCGTGAAGCACTTTGCTATTTTTTTTCTTAGGAATTGGGATATAAATTAGCATCTGCTTGCTGACAACCCCTTCACCAGGTGACACAATTTTAAAGCAGCTGTGCATTTCTACATGTCTCACTCAGAATCAATGTGCACATTAAAGATTGAGAGTCTATTTGTGAGTTTATTACTTCTATTTCCGAGTTTTTAAAGCAATTTAAAGCCTCTGAAAACCCAAGTCCACAAAAACCTTCGAACTACTTTATTTAGGGTTGTATGTGCATAATGGTAAGCATACTAAAATATTAGAAATTATGTCCAATTCAAATCCAAGATTTTGTCATTTAATTTTTAGAATCTATCCTCTAACTGCGGTTGAAATGGGCGTGGTTTTCTAAGTGGGTTATTATGTAATAAGCCAAACCAATTTAAAAAAAACTCCGTCATTTGTCCCACCCCTAACTGAAGTCATAAAAGCTCTCTGCTCCCACCACTTGAGAAATGCACAGTTTGCCAGTAAGACTGTCAGTGTAGGGTGCCAGTATGAGCCTGAGCTGCCTTGCCTCACAAGACGGGAAATTGCGCGCCAGACTGATATGGCCTGGCGAAGCAAGTCAGTCAGAACGTACTTGTCAAAAGGAACCCCGGAGAATAAAAAGAGCCAAGGCATGAAGTTTCTTATGCTGTTGTGTTTTTATTTATCTTTTCAATGAACTAACGTCAACTATATCTGGGTGCGTTCGTTAATAGGCACTCCGGGCACCAGACGCACTATGGTAGATACGGATCGTTGTTGAACTCTTTATAGACCAGCGTATAGGTATTGTCTGGCCTATGAGGAGATGGAGCAGCAGAGCGCGAAGTGCAGTCAGTGAACGGTAGCTGTGGTAATATTATGAATAGCGTTACACCAGATGGACATTACCCTCAGTAGTCGCTAATTAGTTTGTTTCGAGTTGTTGCTACCGTGAGGCTAACGTATAAACCGAAATAACTCATTAGGTAATTAATATGGATCTACAGCACTGTCATTTTAGTGTAGAGTGTCAGTGAATTTACTAACACACCCAGTTCTCCATGTTTGATTTGAATGTTTTACTGCATGTCTTCAGAGAATTACGCATTTTCATTGTGTATTAGTTTTATTACATTTATTGCTGTGAATAACGCTCACGTAGCTAGTGAGATGTCATTCAAATCGAGGGAGTGGGCAGTCAAACCGCGATTTGCCACGCCCACACTGTCTTGAGAAATGGACTGAATGGCAAAATGAGCCATTTTTGAACTAGGTTTTCTAATAGTTATGAATGTTAATTTTCACTCAGTTTTTTTTTAGATGCTTTATGAGACACTCAACTTTAATATTATATGTGAATTTTCAGTATGTCAAGACAAGTTTCCAGAGGCTTTAAAACAAGTCTGTGGTCATGCTTCCACCCTTGGAGAGGCAGTTGATAAAAATGGGTTCCTCGAGAGCTGCAAAGCGAAAAGCACTGCAAACCAAGAGGAAAATAAAGGTTAATCTCACATTGGCCAAAAAACTAATTAATTACCACCCAATCCTTTTGGACTGCACTCTTTGACTGGGTAGTCAAACGTGGAACTATGTGGAAGATGCAGGTCCTTTGTAACCATCTAGTGTACTGTTAGCACAGCATTCCACAACGAGAACATCTTACCAACATGGTGGTGACAAGGTCATGGCATGAGGATGCTTTGCTGAACCAGGACCTACTAGTGATTTGCCATGATTGATATAAAAATTAATTTTGCCTCCTCTGGAAAAAAATCCTTAGAGAAAATGTCTGGTCAGCAGTCAGTCCTCTACAGCTCAAGCACAATTTGGTTATGCAAAAAGAGAATGATCTGAAGCACAAGAGCAGGTACACCTCTGACAGGCTTAAAAAGAAAAAAAAAGAAACATTTGAGTTTTATGTGTCCTGAAAGAACTACAATGTAAAAGAGTGATCGCGAGTTATCTGAAGAATTTAGTAACACCATTTAGTGTGATAAATATGACGAAATCAGGATGGGGCAGATTTGGCTTTTTCATTTCAGTATGGTTGGCCTTGCAGTAATTTCACCTCACTGAAATTCACTTCCACTGACCAAATATTCATGACCTTACTATTGTTGTGAAAGGTGTCAAAATACAGGACTGCAAGCAAGCAGCTGTTAATTTATATTATTGATGGCAGATGTTTGTTTATATTCAACTCTCAGTAAAAAAAATTATGTAGTTTCAAGTTGATTTTTTTATTTTTATGTTTGGCCAAAATAAACAGGAAATAAATGTGCTCTATGCAACGGAGCATATTGAGGAAATGTTTCATATATTTGCACAGTAAAGTTCTTTCATTAAAAAAATTTAATGGACACATTAAAACCCTTTTTGATTGAATGACTATATATTTAGCCCTTATTCTAGAATTCTGATTCATGATTCTGATCCATTCTCTACCACCAGCCAGCTAATTCCTGACTGTTTATGAATCAAATAGGTAGATGCACTGCCTGTTTTAAATGCAGCAGAAAAAAGAGAGAAAAAAAAACATTGAACCCGGAAAAAAAACAGTAGGGCTGTATTGCACCTTTGGAGTCTCGCAGCCTAAAGATCTGGTGGTGTTGCTCAGACTGAATGAATTCCTCAAACAAGATGTGAAGCTGCCCTCCCCTGCAACAGAAAGGCATTATTTCTGCATTAATCAATTTATTTATGTCTAAATGTATTCATTGATATCTTCCTCTCATCTTTGCGTTTGTGTTGTGCTTCAGGATTAAAAACAGTGAGAATGCAAAGGAGATTTCACTGATAAACACAGAGCACTTCACCCATATGCACAAGCCCGTCTGTTTTTACGCTGGAGGGACATTTGGCTGCCATTACTCGATCAGTTCTGTTCTGTATAACTGCCAAACATACTTCATTGGCTACCAGGAAAAGCTTAAATGAAATTGAAATCTTGCTTGAGGATTTTGGCTCCAGAATATGGTGCGTTCAAGTAATCTTGAAATTCTACACCCTGAAAAGTTTCCACTCCTGATTTATGTCACTTTGCTACTCAAAGGCAAGTACTTCTCCCCAAAGAGTATGCAAGTCATGTCAACCTGTACTCGACGGCAATGATGAAATGAATTTTTTCATTTGATCAGGAAATGACAGAATCTTCCCACGCAAGTTTAAGACCCCCCACTTCCTAGCAGTCCAACCGTCAGTACTGAGAAAGTTTTCTGCATTTTTTTTTCAGGCGTTCCAAAGGGGCAAAATACTTGGCGCCCAAATTTCATGTGTAAAAAACAGTAAAATTATTGAAGGTGATACAGGAAAATGTCTCAAAAATTATGACAACATACTGTATATGAAGCACCAATTAGCAATGGCTGGAAATGTGGCTGCAGGTCGAAGCTCTCTGACTGGGACAAATGGACACTTTGGTGGATAGTTCCTAATAATAGCGCTCCCAGGAGATGACCTCCCGTGTGACATCACGTTTCACCTATTGACCCAGAACTCAGACATAACAAGCAGCTTCACTGCAATCACTGTTTATAAGCAGTGAGCGATCCTATTAAACATCCTTTCATGCAAACAACCGAGGAGGTGACAGTAGCGCAATTTACTATGTCGCAGTGTTAAACAGCCAGAAAGATGGCATTAGGGCTGAGGACTTCCCATGAACACAAAGCGAGAAGAGTGACAGTGATTTGAGGGAGAGAAAGCTCGAGCCATGAACACAATAATATTCTTTCTTTTGTCACTAATTACAAATTTTATAGTGATCGATTTATAAAATTGGGACAGTCTAAAATGGTTAACGCAGTTTAAAGTACCAAAAATGACAGGTAGACAATCTAAACTGCTCGCATTCATAATTATTCCATAATATTAAATATATCCAAAAGCTTGAAAACATATCAGAGGGAAAAGATTTATATTGTGCTTCTTTGCCTGCCTCCACTTTACGTGCTAAATCGTACATAAAATGATAACCAGAGACTTGAAACCTTCCAATATTTTACTTTGCCATTCTGCTCTTACTATATCCAAAAGCTAGAGAATATTTACAGAATAAAACTAGCCTACTGTTTTCATTGAGCGCATTTCCTTAACATACCATTAAATTCCTATATATTAGCTATAACTGTAAATGGTATGGAATCTCCATTTGGCTGTTGTTACAATATTGTTATTATGAACTATGGTGTTAGCTTTCTGTCAGGTGCAGCAAGACCCTTTCTTCTAGCAATGTTTTTTCTTTGCCTCACAACTGTCCCATGTTTACCATATTTGCTCAGTTTCTTTTTCATAATAAACATCTTCAAAAAAGCCTGTACATTTCTGGAACATAATCCTATGGATAGGTGATCAACTTTTCCCTGAATAATGGGAAGAGAACAGAATAGGAAAGGGAATTATCTGCTTAGGATCTTATGCAAACCACCCCATCTGTGGAGCTTAGTCATGTGTTGGGGGTGTATGCCAATGAACTGCTTCTTTTGTGTTTATTGATGAACTGACTGCTGACAAAAGCAGTGGGATGAATTTGGAGCAGTAACAGACAATATTTTTCTCCTCAGATTCAGTCAAATGCCTAAAACTGATTGGACAGTGCTTCACAGAGCAGATGAAAAATTTTTAAGGCAAAGAGGGGAAATTTTTTATGATGGCCAAGTTTATCACCTGACCTGAATCCAATTGAACATGCATTTCACTTGCTGAAGGCAAACTGTAATACCCTGAGCGGTAACTGAAGACAGCAGCAGTGAAGGCCTGGCAGCTGTGTCTTGTGATGTCTATGGGTTTCAGACTTCAGGCATGGGACAAGAAATGAAAATTTGATTCTTGATTGGTCCGTTGTCCAATTGCTTTTGAGCCCCTAAAACTTGTGTTCTTTTATTTTAATATTACCAGATAAAAAGTGATTATTTACTCATTGTCTAAATGATCACGATATGCTGCAATTGAGTTGATTTCAATGTTATCGCCAGTATATTGTAAAAGAAATCTTTTTCAGATTTTCTAAGTAAAAGCAAATGACCATTGTATGTGATTTTACTGGTCATTGTTGAACTGTATTTTCTCCTCTCTAGCATTAAATTATATATCTCTACATGACAGAACTTATAATTCCTAGACTAAAGGATTTTCTTTAGTCTTTGTTTGGTTGTTTTCACTGTGAAACTTTTATTTTCAATGCCACACATTCAAACTTAAAGTGGGTAGTAAATCGCTGAATCATTATTGCCAGTACCGTTTAGCGTGTTTCAACGCACCCAAGAGTCAGGTGTGATCTACCAGAATTAACATTTCTTTAAAGTGCTAACTATTTGTTATTCCTTGCTATTTTCCAATCTAAAACACTACGCTTTGCATTATCTTGCAGGTCCACATTATGCAACACTGTCGTGCCTAATTAATAATCAGTGTGCAGACACTACCACTTCTTATTTGTTTTTCATAACACATTATATTAGGTGCTGAATTTTTCCGAAGATGAAGGAGTTACTGTGAAGAAATGCCACTCTCTGTGGTACAGATAAGGGTGGATCAGTAGCATGATACAGGGGCTAGGCTAACCTCAAAAGATAAACTGATCTGAGTCAAGTTATGATAAACTGAGGAGTCTTTTTTTGAAATTGGTATAATAAATCAGATAAGGTGTAAGACCAGGGTTATTGGACTTAGTCTATTTTTCGATGCACACACGCGTGGACGTAGACATGCATGCGCGCACGCACACGCCAACACACACTCACACACCTTCTCTCTTTCTCTCCCCTGCTTTGAATTTTTCCCTCTCATCTATGTTATACACCCTAATCATCAAACAAACTACAACCCTCCTGTGTTGGCAGTGTCACAGACAATGTGGGTCTATACATTTCAAGAAAATGGTTTGTTCCTTTTTATGGAAAAGACAATTGAGTTGGCTGTCAGGCCTTCTTATCACCTTATTCACCTTCTCTGTGACAACTCTGCAAATCCTCAAAATCTGTCAATACATCCAAGCATTATAGTCTTTTGTGCAAACTTAAAAATCTTATTTTAATTTACAGTTACTTAGTCACTTTGTCGCTCAATTAGACAATGAAAATCTGCACTACCAGTTTTTGCACAACCAAATATTTTCTGTAATTGTTACAATTTTTTATATTTTGTTCTTGTGTTATAGCCTCATATTGGTTGTATAACAGAAAGGTAGGAAAACTGAAGCCCAATGTATAAACCATGTATATAACAAAACAAATTAAGAAAAGCCAGGATCAGGCATTTTGTCAATATTTAAGCAGATCAGTAAGGATGGTCTAATTCAGTGTTTCTCAAACCTCTCCTGGAGGACCACCTGTCCTGCATGTTTTAGATCTCTCCCTGCTCCAGCACAGGTGATTCAAATGATCTACTCATTATCAAGCAGCTTCAGGAGGTTGATAGCGAGCCAGTGGCGGATTTAGATATGGGCGACATGGGCAGTCGCCCAGGGCGGCATCTTGACAGGGGTTGCCGGTGAGAGCGCAAAAAAAAACCACAAAAACACTCATTTGCTGCCGTCACTTGATTAGACAACTCCAGTCAGTGGATTTAAAACATGCACCTGGGCGTCCTCTAGTCAACTCGGCAGGCTGCTGGCTGCCTGCATTCTGGAAAAGACACGCCTCTCCGGAGAGAGAAGGGAAGGGTCAAGCCGTACATACACGGATACGCTGCATTAGCAGCTTTGTTTGGCTTGTTGCTCTGACAAGTTAGACTTGAGAGTCACCCATATCAGGGAGTGCATGGTCTGCAGGAAAATAAATGCAAGTAAATGGGGGAGATGTGGATCTTCTAAATCTATAACGTTTACACTTCTCAACCGATTTCAACAAGCTATATATATACAGTCATGCCCAAAATTATTCATACCCCTATCAATTTTTGGGTTTTTTCAAGATATTTTTTGACAAATCAAATTTATTCTTGCACAAATGACACAGTAAGTTGACATAAGGCAGTAAGAAGTACAGTAAACAATTTTTCGAGAAATACATTACTTTTTGGTATTTTATTTGACAGATTTACAAAAAATGCCATGTCCAGAACTATTCATACCCTTTTCTCAGTAATTGCTGGCAAAGCCTTTATTCACGATTACAGCCTCCAAACGCTTCCTGCGGTTGATCACAAGGTTTCTACACGTTTCCACAGGGATTTTGGCCCACTCCTCATTGGCGAACTTCTCCAGATCTTTAAAGTTTAAGGGTTTCCTTGACATGACCTTGGTCTTCACTTCCCTCCACAGATTCCGGATAGCATTGAGGACGGAGATCTGGCTTGGCCACTCCAAAACGTTCACTTTGTTGTCTACTTACCATTTCTTGGCGGATTTGGCCCTGTGTTTAGGATCATTATCCTGTTGGAAGATCCATTCCTGCCCAAGACCAAGTTTTTTAGCGGATTGCTTAATGTTTTAAACGAAGATCTGGATATACTGGTCCTGTTTCATAGTGTCATTAACTTTAACAAGGTTTCAAGGCCCATTCGCTGAAAAGCAGCCCCAGAGCATGATACTCCCGCCACCGTGTTTGACTGTTGGGACCGTGTTTTTCGGTTGAAGACTTCACCTTTTTTACGCCACTTATACTTCTCCAACCCAGGCACACAATAACTCATCTAGCCTTTGCAAAAGCTCACCTGGATGAAGATATAAGCTTCTGGCTGTCAATGTTATGGACAGATGAAACAAAGATCAGCTGTTTGGGCACAGAGATGTGGCTTTTGTTTGGCGTAAGAAAGGTGAAGCGTTCAACCTGAAAAACATGGTCCCAACAGTCAAACACGGTGGCGGGAGAATCATGCTCTGGGGGTTGCTTTTCAGTAAATGGGCCTGGAAACCTTGTTAAAGTTAATGACGCTACAGGGTGAATTGAGGGAAGACATCGGCTATCTGCCCCACAGCGAGGCCGTTAAGAGAAGCAGTTCTGCCATGTGCCCAGCAGCTGGGCCAATAAGAGATTTAATTTTATAATCCACTCACTCTTTGAAGTTTCGCGCGGAAGCGCTGCAGGGCGAAATGGCCTCTTCCTAAAAAAAACCCCGCTAAATAAAAGGCTACACGTTGTTCAGCTTTTCCAAATTTTACCCAGCTTTACCCAAATTTTTTCAAAATTTGGGTAATGGCAGCAGTTTTGAAGGATGAAGGGACAGTTCCAGTGGTGAGAGAGGAGTGGATGATGGCAGAAATGAGCGGGACCAGAGAGGGGAGGCAGGCTTTAACAAGTTGTGTGGGGAGGGGGTTCAGTTGACAAGTGGATGGCTTGGATTTCTGAATGAGTTCTGTGATTTCTAAAAGAGTGGGGAGCTGGAAGGAGGAGAATGAGTGTGTGGATGGGTGAAAGTCGGCTGAGATGCTGTAGTGAGGGTTTGAGCAAAGGTACTGGTGGATATCCTTGATCTTAGCAGTGAAAAAGGACATAATGGAGTTGCAGAAGGAGGTTGTGTACAAGTGAGGGGGGAGAGAATCCTGGGGTTGGGTGATTTTGTTAAGTAGGGAGAACAGTGACTTGGAGTTTCCTTTATTTGCAGTGATTATACTAGAGTAGTAGTGGGTTTTGGTGCTGGCAATGGAGTCCTTATAACGTAAGATGGGGCTATTGTACATTTCTTTATGAATAGTGGGACCAGTTTTTCTATGAAGTCGTTCTAGTTGCTGACCTTTGGCTTTCATGAGACGAAGATCGGGAGTGATCCAGGGGGCAGAGACGGAGAAAGAAGCAGATCTGGTTTTTAATTGAGAATATTATGGAGTCCAGTGTTGTAATGAGAAACCATATGATCAGGGGTAGATAAATTGTGGATGTCAAGGAGGCAGGAAGAGTGGATACTTGAAGTGAGAGTGGCAGGGTTAATGTTCTTTATATTCCGGAATGAAATGAGACGTGGTGTTTTAGAGATGGAGAGACTGAGTTTCACTGTAAATGAGAGGAGAAAGTGATCAGTTATGGGGAGTTCATCAGCTGTGAAGTCGAAAGGGGTGACACCAGAGCAGCAGATTAAGTCCAGAATATGTCCTTTGGAGTGTGTGGGAATGGTGGTATGACGCCGACATCCAAAACTCTCTAAACAGAATGTGAAGTCTTTGGTGAGAGGCAGATTGATATTGCCCATATGGATATTGAAATTGCCCAGTATTATTGTTTGGTGAGAGAGAGGATCGATAGTTGAGGAAAGCAGCAAAGGCATTTAAAAAATCACTATTCGGTTTAGGGGGGCGGTAAACAGTAGCAATGATGGTTGGAGTGGGACCAGACAACTTGCAGACAGTGGATTCAAACGAGCTGGAGACGGGCACAGACACCGGTGAGACTTTCCACTTCTTGCGGTAAATTATCGCGAGACCTCCCCGACCGGAACCACGGGGTTGACACATGTAAACAAACCCAGGAGGTGCAGATTCATTCAGCTGAGAACAGTTGTTGGGCTGTTGCCATGTCTCGGTCAAACAAAGAAAGTCTAATTTACAGTCGGTGAGGAGGTCCTGGATGAGATGTTCCTTACTTGTCAGTGAGCAGATGTTGAGCAAAGCAAAGTTGAGTGAGGTGTTGTCGCAGCTGGTGCTGGTGCTAGCCGACCAGGCTAGGCGGGCTAACACATTGTGGTCAACAGACCGGGTGGTGGAGCGTGGAGGGCATCGAGAGCTGGATTGAAGAAAGGTTTATAGCTACAGAATCATCATGCCCAATAAATATTTTGACCAATGTAATTAACTGACATATATATATATATATATATATATATATTTATATATAACTTATTAAATCAATTTATTTTAGGTAACGTTATAGCTTATTATTGTTATTATTATTTTGCAAATAACGTTAGATGGCGGCATTGATCCATTTATGCAAAGCCGAACTACTAGGTGCTACTGCGCTGTTATCAATGGATTGCATTTTTCAGTTAAATTAACGCACTGTCTCCTTGTTATTTTAACTGTAAGCTGAGTCCTGCATGCATTTAACTGTGGTTTACAGTTAACATTCTCAGAACCTCTGTTATGAACTGATCATAAAATTACAGTTAAATAACTGGCAAAAATGGTGTGAGTTTATAACAGTGTGCTTACTCCAGCCTTAAACCCGGCTATTTTAAAACTCAAGAAAAAGACATATCAAGCGATGAACCAATAGCGACTGGGGACATCACTTTCATTTCTTTGTACTGAACTAGCTCTATTTTGATACCAATATTTCGCCTATTTTAAATACGATCATAAATATATTTAGCTAATGCAAACAGTTGCTGGTAGCTATATGCTGGAATAGGATCTCGAGCAATTTTTTTTCTGCTTTGCCATTTTTACTGTATCATGTTGTCTTGGACGCACCCAGCAAAAAAGACCGTTGTTTCCGGCGCTCAATGTGCTGTCTTGGAGCTGGTTTGAGCAACTGTACCAACTACGATACCGGAAATTCTTTCACTGAGTTTGACGCAGAATTATTCTTTTACAGTCGTATCTATCTTTGTCTCCAAACAATGACAATGTTGAGGCATGGAAAAAGGCCAGCAGAGGGCAGAATCGAACCGCAAATGATCCTAATCTAAGATATTTTAGTTAATGGCTGAATCATTTAGTCCAATGGAGATTTTAGCGAAGGCATTTCTTACATATTGCGACTTCTTATTCAAAGATGGTTAAGTCCAATCTACGAAATGGAGGTACCACACGAAAGAGGAGCATCTGCTAAGTAAAATATATCAAAATTGTGTTCATTGTGCCAAAAATATGGGAACACGAGCAAGTTAGAAAACTGTGCGTTTAGCCTTCGCAATCTGAACTTTCTTGTCTCATTGAACATTGGAGTTAATGGAGTTTCGGTGAGCGGTCCCGTCGCTTTTCGGCTTTTACAGCCAAAACCGTTTGTCCAATTGCTTCCATAGTTACATTTCGTGACCAGCACAACTTTTGCTACAACTTGGATATAAAATATTTATGCGGAGTGAAAACTATTGGAGTTAGAGCAAGTTTAAGAGAAGACTTCTTGACAGTCTTTCAGCTGTTTGCCACTCTAGCCGTGATGTCACCACACTCTAAGTTCCCAGAATTAATTGTAAAAAACAATTTTTAAAAATTATAATTAAAAAGATTATAGAAGTTGCAAAAAAGTTGAACAATACAGAAATTATCCAAGCTTAGCTTAACATTTCCCAGTTTGAGTGACATTTCTAGCTAAAAGTATGACAGAATAAAAAATAGCTGAAAATAGCTACATTTTGAAAAATCTGTTTCATTGTTTCCTATGGGACAAAAAATATTGAAATAAAAATTAATAACATAAAAAGTATGAAAGAGCAACAAGATTCAGAACAAGCTGAATTTCTTGTGCAAGCTTCCAGCTTGCCCACGAATTAACGAGAAAGTAATGATTTCATTCGATATTGGTGGAGGTTGTATATGGAATTTTTTCCTTTATTTGCAAAAATAATCTATTGTCACTGTCAGTTCGACTAGTACATAACACTGTATTGATATAATTTCTAATAAGGAGGGACGATGATGATATGTAGTTTGGGCCTGGCTGAAAAAAAAATGTTAGAAACAATTTGAACTCTTTATTTATCATTTGGTTAACCTTCACGAGCAGACAATGTAAAGCTTATTATTTGTACTGACTAGGTCAGGGGTGGGCAATCCTGGTACTGCAGGGCCGGTGTGTATGCAGGTTTTTTTTATATCAATTACCCTGACTAATTGGGCTAATTGGTTGCAAACGCAAATATAGATTTGTGCAAAGATTCGATCAAAGAAAAATGTTTTATGTAGGGAGACAAGAACAGTCTTTGGTCATTCATGATAATTTAAAGAAATGCGACTGAAATGTCAGTTTTCATAAATAGCTTGGCTAATTTAGATAATGAACTAATTAAATGCCAGAAGTTGGTGCGAAAACCAGGGACCGATACGGCCCTCATTGCCCACCTCTGGACTAGGTCCTAGGTTTAGGAAATGACATTTTCAATGCTGTAGACTTAATTAAAAGATGCATCTAATGTCTAATACACTGCCTGTTGGTGGAAGTTGTATGGTTCTGCTTCCTATTCCGAAAGCATAATAGGCCTATAATATACAAGATCAAATGTAAGTTATAATTTATTAAAAGCCTGCATATAGTGCCAGAGACTTATTTATTGTATTTCACTGCAAATTAAGGAGCACTTCGGAAATATTTTGCAACACCCTCTAGCGCGGCCTATTTAATGTCTTTTCATTAATTCATTACTTTAATTTTGAATGCACATATTAGGTGCATATTGCCTTATTTGTGTATTCATTAATGTTACTAAGTTCCAAGTGCATGTGCAATAAATTTTTTTTGTGCATATTGTTTTCTTTTGTTTTTTAAAGTTGGAACAGGAGTGGGGAAGGGGGGGCGCCAAAGGAGAGGTTCGCCCAGGGCGCCATGGTAGCTAGAACTGCCACTGTAGCGAGCTGATCATTTTAATCACCTGTGCTGGATTCCTTGTGGATTTTTCTTGTAAATATATTATTTGTAATAAACAACTAATGAGTTCCTGTGATTTCTTTGTTGTAAACATACATGTAAGATGAAGACTTCACAAGATCCAAGGGTGTGCAAAAACATTTGACTGGTAGTGTAGGTCTATACCTAGACACTTCTACTTCATTATTTTTTTTGAATAACATATTATCGTAGGTGCTGAATGTGATAATGTGATAAGGTGCAGAATCATTGGCGCCCTTGGTAAAACTGAGGGCAAATGGCTGCATATAAAATGCGAACCACAGATAACAACCGTGGGGTATGAAAGAAGAATTCTTTCCCTGGTTTGGAAAAACCCCTTTGCAACAGTTGGCCAGATCAAAAACGTTCTCTAGGAGGTAGGCGTATTAGTGCGTAAGTCAGCAATCAAGACAAGACTTAACAGATGTAATACAGAAAGTTTAGCAAAATTTGCCAAAAGAAAGCATATAAAAAAGCCCCTATAGTTTAATGAAAATTGTGTCACTGTCCAAATATTTATGGACCTAACTCTACATGAAGAGTTTGTTTCCAAAATACAATATATCCATTTCACTCATTTTTAGTAAATCAGCTTTTTCTGTGTTGGCGCCTATTGCATTTTATAAACAAACACAAACTTTGACCATGAAAAAATACACCTTATAGTATGAATTTCTAAACATGGATTTTTTGCACCATGTGTAAGAAGCACAGGGCTATCAATTTTTGTAATTTTGGCACTTATTGCATTTTGGACACAAACTCTTCATATGATGTTGACTCATTGCATTACTTGGTTTTGATTTGGAGAATAAGGGACAACTGCTTCTTGTAACTGTACCCTCTCGGCTAAACATCAGTGTGTATAGTTTGAGCTCAACATGCCTAGCAGATCTTTTGTGAACCGCCTCACTAAAAAGAAACCACAGGATTTGCAATGGGAAAGAAAAGACTCTGGGATGCTGGCCTTGTAGCAGAACAACATTTGTGTTCTTTTGCTCATTTTAAACTCTTAATCTTGTTGAACAGTTTCAGAGCTGAATTTTGGGGCAACAAGTTGACAAATAAAGACTTGAAAATTATGAGACTAACCTTCGACAGATGAAAGGTCACACATTTTACTGTATTCAAGCATTACATGATCACGCTTTTGCCGTTAATTGTCAAATAGCCGTAGAAAATACTGGGATTTTCACCCAGGCTAAATGTTTTGACAATATTTATGTACTTAGAGCGAATAGTGAATCGGTGAGGATGGGTAATTAAGGCGTGTTTATCTTGACAATACTCCCATGAGATACCAATTTGATGTAGTAAGAAACCTGCAAAAGAAGTCATTTGTCCCATAAAATTACCATTATAAGTAAAAATACGGAATTTGAGTTAATAATTAAAGAAGTCATATTAAGCCCATTTCTCCATTTAAAATTTTCATTTTTTTTCCGGTCTATTTACAAACATTTGCATGTATTAACCCCTTAGCATAGATATAGGCGCGGGCGTCCATAAATTCCAAAATTTAATTCCTAAATAATTCTGTAATTGAATTTCCAAATGTCTTGCTTCACTGGAATTATTTTCCAGAGTCTCTGTGACACAAATACCGAGTTATAAAGCCTAAATAGGCTCATGCATAAAAAAAATTTACATTATTTATATTCTGCACAAAGGGGTTAATGGTCGGAAAACACCTGTGTAGGCTGTGTGTGGGAAGCCCACTCTGTTGTTATTGGTTGACTGTGGTTCAGGAAACAGCATTCTGTAAATTGAAAGGAACATAACAAAAGGTAGCGGTTGTATTGTACTGCTGAAGAATAATGTTAAAAATTGATTTTAACCACTGATTCATCACTTTGTCCTCCTTCGGAAGTCCATACAAAGGAAATTTGCTGAAATCTGAAGTTTATTGTGATCTCTCAGTAATCTCTCTTGTTATTTGTATGGTGTAATATGCAGGCATGACAGGTCCGTAGCCCTGACAGCAGGAACCAACAGAATGTGGAGATAGCAATCGAACACTGCAATTTGTCAGGCCTATAGTCAATCATATTTACATAAATGTGCAAGGGCACGTGCTGCTGATTCTAAACAGTGAAGCAGTACTTGAAATCCTGGGAAAAAAGGTCAGTTCACCATTAACAAAAACAGATTTCACTCTATCCCGCTATGAAGCAGTACTTCGCATGTCATTTTAGATTTAGCCAGCGGGGGCCACTGTTTGTGCAGCTTGCTGTACTCTGTCAGTCTGTTGCAATATGCAACAAATCATTAAATGTAACAGACACATGCAGTTTGAATCCAAGAGTTTCATTTTGCACTTTTGAGATCCTTTCATTTATTAAGCACTGCTTCATCTGCTTAAATGGAATATTTTATATGCACATACAGTATTGCCCCCACCCCTCAAGTCTCCCCTTCACCCCTATCCCAGCAGTTTTTTTTTATTCTCACTATTTTATTGTTGACTAAAGTAGAAAAACTTCAATGATGAGTTTTATGTTTTGTTTTGTTTTTTTTTTAGCTCTTTTTCGTTGGCTTACTGAGGCATCTGCGCAAAGAGGGTACTTTATTACTTGTGTCCTGATTAATATTCATTCTAATTCTAACAATTAGAAGACTGCATTCAAATGAATGGAGTTATTGAGTAAATATTGAGTGAATTTGTGCAATGGAAAAGAAACCATAAATCAGAGCCATGTATTGCAGAGATAATACCAGTGAACAAAGTCATTGTATGACACCACAACATTTGTACCATAGAGTGTAACAGTGGATAAATAATGTATATTGCATTTAGGGAATATGCATAATGCTCGAACTGCATCTTATAATTCTGCATCTTAAATACCTCATCTTTGCTGAGCTCTTCTTCACTGGTTGCACATTGTGTTTAAATAATGATCCTCGTTTGTATTTTCAACTAAATTACGCACTGGTAATTTGCTTATTAAATGAATGGTACAGATTATTTTCTATATTAAAGAATTATTAAAAGCCTTCCACTCTCATTAGTTTCTTGATGTGAGCGTATGAAGGAATGTTTCATTTTGAACCAATTTGCATATCTTTTATTTATTTTAAGGTAATGCCTGACTGTGTTAGGTTTGTAGCATTGTTTTTGTAACTGAAAAAATGGGATTCACTCTTGTTCTTATCTTATTGTGTGACCAATTCACAAACTATACCTGAAGCTAACTGCCATTTAAAGAAAAAGGATGGTTATCTCAATTGTGAAATTAAATTTTACCATGTTTCCCAATCAGGTGGACTTATGTAATTTAAATTCTTAGATTTATTACTATTTCAAAGGTGTTACCCTAGTTATTTTGTGAAGAAGCTTGAGTCCTCTTGTTTAGACCTGTCTTACCACAGACCTCTCCCACTTTCAGTGGTTGTGACGGGTGCTTTTATTGTTCACCGGGGGGTTGAGTAGATTTCACGTTTCATCCACTGCCTGGTTACGGTAATGCGAACCGCTGTTACGGCTTGTGACCTTCCCCCAGGGTGAACCTGGCGCTAGCCTACTCGGAGCTGACTGAGGAGCTGTCTCGACTGCAGGCCCTGAGCGCCAAGCAGACAGAGATCCTGAGAAAGCTGTCCCAGGAGCCGACGAGCCCAGGTTAGACCGTGAGCACATACAGTCACTCCACGATTCCCAAAATTCCACAGCTGACTGCCACTGCTTTACAGTTTCCTGGTGATGCTGAGTGAATACACTATATGGGCGAGAACCAGAGGCTACTATCTTGCATTTGGTGAAAAATGAGTTAAGTGCATTTAGCGCCCTCTGATTAAATTTAAATCCTAAATATTTAACATCAGTTACAATTGTTTCAACCAGAAATATCAACAATCCGGCCAACATCTGAATTTACAGAAAGCAGAAACTTAGAACCTGTTCTTCTCAGAACTTTGATTTTGTGAGTTGGTAGACTTTGGTTCTCAACCACTCATGTTACTTGGCAGATTAGCAATGGAATACTATTCTGTAGAGCTGTAAATTGTCCCAAGTTAAAATCAATTTCTTTACTTACACCTGACATGATATCAGAGCAAGTCAGAGCCACATTTGACCCACTGCTCAGCTCACTGATAAAATCATCACTATCCATGTTTTTCTTGGTATCTTCCCTGATAGACGCATCTCAGTTAGCAAGTGAGTATTTTAGGCTGAGGTGTCTTTGTAGATGCCTCCTGATTAATTAAAAGTGACTATTTTAATGCTTGTAAAGGATAGTGAGCCCTGTTAAAGGTACTGCTAAATTTTCATCATTAATATACATGCAAAGTTTATAAACCCTGGTACAACATTGAATTAGGCCTATGAGTGAGTTTCTCTCATGAAAATTACTATAGTTCTGAGCTATAGTTATTCTACAGTAAATGGATGGTATTTTGACCATCATAGTGTTGTATTACTATAGTGATATTAAAGTTATTCAAACTACTGCAATACAGTTGTGTGGACTATAGTAATATCATTGTACTGTTGATTGTGGTAATACTATAGTTATAATGTGATGGCTATAGTACTACTCTAGTTATACTACTACAGTAATACTATAGTAATGCCATAAATACTATAGTATTACTAAGAAATAACAATAGGATATTTTCATAAGGGTTATAATCTGGGCTATGGGACCTATGAGTCGCGTCTAACTGGGACGCATCTATCTGGGATGTATCAATCTGGGGCACGTCAAACTGGGACATGTCCTTCTGGGGTCAAACCATTTTTCTTACGGAAAAGTTTAGATATAACTTTGATAGAATACTGGTTACGCTGAGCAGGAGACAAGTTCCTTTCCGCGGATGTTGTGTGCTTCTCATGGTCATATGAAAACCATATGGGAAATGCAACGGACCACCATTAATCGCTCTCCCTCCAGAAGATGACACCTACGGCAGCCCTTCCTCATTATAAGTACTGTTGGCACATACAAAGCGGGAGCCAGAGTTTCCAGAATCGCAAACAAAAATGGGCACCGACTCTGAATATCGACAGCACCGCAGTTTTTCACCCGTAATGGGACCGCATCTTCATGTGCTTTGCAGAATGCACGCGGAAATCCTGGGTACAATAATAGGCTGCGTGTGCATGCAGTTTCTGTTTGATGTCACGGCACACAGCTAATGCACCCCTATCTCTTAACACTTACTCACTCAACCGCACGACCACAAGTCATGTTTACCCTTTCAAGCTAGAAAAGGAAAAATGCAGAAGCCGAATCTGATGATTTGTAGCTGCCGCGGTCCTACTTCTCTAAATTACTGATCGCTATCTTCTAATTGCAGGAAGCGCAACATACAGTATGGGCAATCTATATGATTGTTGTCTCTGGGACATGGCAAAAAGGCCAATTGAGTGTATTTTTATTTTCATATTTCTTAGAAGGGGAACTTGACAGTTTTAGGTTGGACAGAAAAGAGCCATGTAGCCTCCAATGAGATTCATCACAGGCCTTTGTGTTTAGAGCGAAACCACTATGTGGTAGAGAGGAAAAAAACCTCACTTTTTCAGCCATTTGTGCTGCAGCTGAGTCTGCAAAGAAAAGTATACTTGCATTTTATATGAACTTCCTGGTAAGTGTATGACTATTTATTCGTCTTAAATGGGTGGTTTCAGAGTTTGCGGAGCACTGGCCTTTCTCAGCTCAAGGGTATTGCAACTACTGAGCATTTCAAATGTATTATACATTCAAATGAATTATTATTATTATGTTGTTGTTAAAACAAGCATAATGTCTGTAATAATTCTAGCTATACATTGTATTAATACATATTTCTGCCAGAATAATTGCACATGAGGAATATCTTTCAGCTCACCATTATCTGAGGCCACAACGCCAGTGCTATTCCTACTCAGCTTCACATTAAATTATTTTCCATTCTGTCCCTCTGGATTGTCTCTTATCTCATTACTATCTAGAAGTTCTGTTAGCTTTTTCCCCCACATGCATTTCTCTAGTCTCTGTTGTTGAGTTTAACTCATTAACGTCTGACCAGAAATGGTTTTCTCCCCATCATTCCCAGAAATGTATTACCCCGTTTTAACTGGCAGGTGTTTGTTCTTCCCTCATTATTTAATAAACATGCAACCACAAATAAATGGTCTTGGCCTCAATCTGGCACCCAGTGCAGAGGGGTGCTTAGCATGACGCAAGTGTCTTTGGTTCTTTACGACCGACGCAGATACCATTTTTTGTCCGGCGTCAACGCTGCGTAAATAGGGAATGCATTTGCACCAAACTGAGCGCCTATGGGCGTGTTAGTCTTAAAATGAGGCGTGGTCAGGCGCATTGCTGGCATGTCGCTATCTTGAGGCAGCAGAAAGCTTTGACCAACAAAAACCTGGTCTGTAGTCAATAGTCAGTTTTTAACTGCTATTTTAAAGGCGCATTATTAAGATGATATAATGCGCCTTTGTAGGCCAGTGCACAACGCGCATACCTTCGGCTTTTTACACACAAAGGGATGATCAGCAGCACACCAAATGATTAAAAATGAAAAGATTACAATGTCAAAGATTATTATTGAGTAAGTCAAGATATTTAAAAGTCTGATCACGGATTGAGCCGTTACCCGCAATTATCTCAAAATCGATTCTGAATTTGAACTGACCCACGAAAACAATACCAGCTACTCGTCTGTCTCTCTCTTGTTATCAAACACACTACTCCGCATTTCGTTTGAAATGTGCTTTTTATAATTTATAGTTCGCCTGACAGATGAAGCAACCTTATTATGCGAAACTGTATGAGCATTAAAGCGATGGATGAAATTGTGGTCACCGTCTATAATTAATCCAAATTTATCCCGTATTTCTGACTCTGCCTTCAAGGATGAGATGTGAACAATCTGGTGTTCACCAACAGTTATTTTTGTTCTTATGATCCAGGTTGATCCATTTTTTGCCCCAGCCCCACTGAATAAAGCAGAAGCAAGTTAATTTCACTCCTGCTGGATATTATTCAAGGGGTTACAGTAGCGTAATCAAAATAACATTAAATCCTCTTTGTTTTTCCAAGCCAATTTGGTTTGGAAAAAAAAAAAAAAAAGACATGAACAATGAGTCTTACGGGCTCTGAAAGGCTTGACACATGAAATGAAAGTCCATCCCCTCGTCTTTGAAGACCACTAACTGAACCTCCATCACTTTTCACAGCCCAGCACCACTCCCACCAGCGTCACTCACCCGTCCCACAGCGACATTCGCCCATCCCCCAGAGGCACTCTCCTGTCCCCCAGCGCCGCTCCCCAGTGCTGCAGCGCCTCTCCCCGGACATGCACCGTCGCTCACCCCTGCCGGAAATGAGCGACGGGCCGGCCTCGTACTCCTGCCGTCCCACGAGCCACCACCTGCGAGCCAGCTTCCAGGGCCGGCGCAGCTATTCTGAGGTGGCCGACCCCTCCGCCTACCAGCGGCCGCCCCGCTTCACGCTGGACCCTGTCTCCACCCTGCCCAAGCCCCGGCCGTACGGGGAGGGCTACCTGAAGCAGCAGCAGCGCGGGGAGTCCCTGCCAGGGGTCCAGGGGGGCGGGGGAGGCAGCTTGGCCGGGAGTCCCCGGCACACCCGGGAGTTGCCCTTTCCCCTCTCGGAGGTGCCCCACTTGCGTTTCGAGCCCCCGCCCACCCCGGCTGTGCCCCCACAGCCGCCCCAGTCATCTGAGGATGAAGAAGAGTGGGCCTGCCCTCACCCCACCAGCCCTCCGAGAACCCTGGGAGTGTCCGCCACAGCTAGCGCCTCCATCATACGGGGCCCTGCCTCGTGTTCTGCCTTCCCCATCCCTGTTGGACAAAGCACCCTCAGCTGCAACCCTCATGGCTACCTGCAGACTGAGCACGCTCAGTCTTGGCCATCCATCAATGTGAGTACAGCTCATCCACCCCCGTCATGGGTCCATGCTTATGCAGGCATGAGTGAGGCCATGCGAAAAAACTTAGTCGGTTTGCGTTCTTCACATTTCAGTATTCAGGGGCAGACTGCAGGCTTTTTTTTTGTTTTTTATTTTATTATAAAAAAAAGTTTAAGATCAAAATAGTGCAAAAAATGTATACCATAAGCACATTTGTTAACATAAGAAATCAAGTCTGCATGACCCACGAGTGGCGCAGTGATTGGAAGCCGAACAGATTGACTGCTGCAGGGACAGGGATTTTGTGCATTTTTCTTGCCTTGGCGCGATGTTAACAGAGTAAAAAAAAAAAAAAAATCGGGGCAGGCAGGTTTTCCTGGGGTGGGCGGGGATGCACACCAACTAATTACTTATATGGCCTAATGGAGCTATGTTTAATGTTGGCTTTACATTGCTGAATGATTTCAAACATGGCAAATTCTGATTTTTCACTTGTTTATGGGATTCAGCTCCCCTTTTCTTTAACCTGTAATGCAAAAAACATCACTGCAGCCTGCTGCAAATATTGAATCATCTTAAATGCACAAGAATTTTTTGAGGACTTTGTGCCTGCTGCAGTTGAAAGCAGTAGAGCCTGATTTACTATCACCTTTAGAATTAGCATAACTTGTCAGTACAGACAGACCAAAAAGACGGTAACATAATCAGAGATGACGTAAGGTCTTAAAAAATAATCAGACCCTTATTGATAGTGCAATAAAAAAAAAAAAACAAATGAAGAGCCTTGTGCTAAAAGTACTTAAGTCTCATTTTCACACGCTGTAAGGTACGGATGTGAAAACATCTTTTATTGTTATCTGAGTCCATTTTCTCAATTTTTTCAAAACAGATATTTTGTGACTGAGGTCCTTTCAGCACTGCGGGCCTTTCTTTATGCGGATTTTACGGATCTATTATATATTCAGACCATTTTTTTTTCTCAAATTAAACATTTGGTGACTTAAGTACTTTGAGAACCAGGGTTCTTAAACATCAAATTGGCCCAATCAAAGCAGTATTCTGCTGTCAGTCTTCATGTATGTTGATTTTTAAAGTTCACTTGTCTTGGTTTCAGCTGTGGATGCAAACAGAAGAAAATGACATCAGGAGCTGCCCACTGTGTCAGCTCATCTTCCCCGTCGGCTACCCCGACGACGCACTGATCAAACACATCGACTCACACCTGGAGAACAGCAAGATCTGACAACTGCAGCAGGGCCACGCCGGCCTGCTGTCTCTCCAGCCTTACCGAACATTTCTTCTTACTTTGTGCCAACGACATGAGTCACATCAAAATGGCATCGTGTGCAAAAAAGACTCTTAACGATCATGACGGGGGACACTGGCGGAAATAGTTTTCAGTTGCTTCACTGACATGTGACTCAGACCAGCCATTGGTCAGTCTCTGCCGCAGTTTAGTTTCTACTCAGTGAATGTTCAGGGTTGTTTCTGTCTAGGAACATTCAGGTTTGACTTGTATCCACTACGAAACAGTCCGTCTCAACAAATGTTTCAGTCTTGTAATGAGTCAATGCATCTTTTAATTTCTCTCTTAAGTAGAGCATATTAGCTTGTCGCCGTTTGCTTGACAAATTTAAATGTCTTTCCCCATTTGGAAAATCCAGTAGACTGCCTCACCTCATTAGGAATATTTTGTTTTATTTTGCAAACCAGAAATAGTGGCAATAGAAGTAAGATTTAAGACTAATGATATTTGTTCAGACCGACTTTTTTTGTAATGCTCTTTCTACTGAAGCAGTGTACATTCTATGGTATTATGTGGTGACAGTATATCATGCTTCTCTGCTGTCAGTAGCTGTCAGCACCAGGGGAGTATCCTGCTGCTAAACTGCATGGGATCACCACATTCTGTTAGGAGGGACTGGTAGGAAAGTCCACATATCGCAGCTCTTCTTTTCCTCATTGACCTGGTGATGTCGCTCATCTCGTAGTGCATCAGAAGTCTCTCTCAATACAAAACACCTCTTGTTTGAGCGTCATGCCTCCACAGTAAATTGCTTGGTAAGCCACTGATCTCCATGTAAATACGGTTGTCTTCTATTAATGAAAAATGTCATTGGGCAAATGTTGATCGACTCTTTCCACAACAATGTATGTATTATTTGTAACATTTTATGTAACCCTTGACACTATTATAATTCATAATAAAATTTAACGATCCCTCCAAAAATCGTGAAGTAGTATATTGCGCATCATTTTGGAGTGCTATACTGCAAAATATTAAAGGAATTCTAAGTCGCTAGTTTTTATTTTTTAAATCTTTTTATTTATGTAACATATTTATACAGGGTTGCCCAACTCAGCCTAAAAAGCTGCTTTCCAGTGGGGCCCTGTTTCATACATCACATTCACACACATTTAACAAACAGCAAAACTGTATACAGAGAGAAATAAAATATAGTAGTCATGCAGACACACAGTATACACAAAAAAAGAACCCAAGATGATACTAGAGGCTGTACGGAGCCTGAATCGCTCACCTGGATCTATTTACCTGCTCACTTTCATGACTCTATTTTCATCGATAGCCAAGGGTTGCAATCTGATCCCTCCTCTCCACAATGCTAGGCTAAGATGACTGTATGAATGCACTGAGTATGACTGTGATCTATGCAGATGTGTTTAATTAATTTGGTAAAACAAACTCAGGTGCATTGTTCTAACAAGAATGTTACAGATTCTGTAAAAATGTCCCCTATTTCAACTTAATTGCAAGGGGCATAGCCGCTCCCTGTCTGCATCAAACAAATAAACCATGTTTGATAAAGAACCAAAGAAAAATATAAGTTCCACTGTGTCTACAAGGTAGTCAATACTAAGATAGGTTTCCATAACTTTGAGCAGTTCATAATTAATGTATATCTTAATGGGGCTAATAAGAGCTTGCCGTTCAGTGCGAGTTTAGCTCCATGTAGAAGGCTGGATGGTGCCCTCTTGTTGTTTTGGATGTCAGGTGGTTAGGGATGTTGTCTCATGGGCATTTTCCCAACATCCCTGCTGTACTACCTCGCTGTGGTCAAAAACAACAAAAATCATCATATTTAATGTTTTAAGCCCAATAACTCCTGCAAAGAGCCATAGTACAATTTCAGTTTAATGGAGACTTTTATACAGCTTTATTTGCTGATCATTTTAGCATTTGAAAGTTTTTCTCTATCTCTTATAGTTTTAATTATCTAGGCCAAAAAAGTGCAATATCGTCAAATTTGACATTTTCTGGGCCAATAACTCCTACAAGGAGGCAGTGTATGATTTCGATTTTATAGAGACTTTTGTAGAGTTTCATCTGCTGATCATTTTAAGGTAACGTTTTTTTCTTTAGCTGCTCTAGTTCCTGAGATATAGCTGAAAATAGGTGGTTTTACCCCATGTTCTATTTTTAGAAACACCAGCCATGTTATTCAGACAGCGGGCATAATCGACACGATTTTAAAATAGAAATCCTAAGGATGCTTGTGGCTAATTTTATCCTGGATCTGTTCCGTAGTTTCAGAGAAGATTTTTGAAAAATGTTACCGACAGACGACGACGGACGCCAGTTTACCAAACCATTACTGACCAGTTTTCTGGCGTTTTCACCCAAAATAAATCAAATGAACAAAATTAGCTATTTTGTTGTTTGAAGTACCACCACATGAAGCCATTTAAATTGTAACTCTATCTTAGTTTTGGAGCTATGATACAAAGTACACCAATTTTCTAACTCCGTTACCGTGTGACCTGGCCCCAGTGCCTTTTGTGACAGCTCATTTTATACCCACTAATAAATGAATCACTTGACAAACTGAGCTCGGTTGTACAAGGCAAATTAATTAAACCTTTGATTTATTATATTTTAATCTTCCTATTAATTCTGGTTACTTGTTAGTTTTAACTGGGTCTGCACTGAGTTAATTCGACCAATTGCCCTCCCTCCTATTTACGCACCACTAAGATCCTGTAATTACTGGGATTCAGGATTCACAAGTTCTCCATATTTCAATCACTGAGAGAAACTGGTTTACACTTTCAATACTAAGTTCACCAAACTTAAATTAGACTTCAGCATAGACTCCATTCGGGACTGATCTGTGATTACGGAAAAAAAATCCCGCGATTAGGCAAAATCTTAGTCAATCATCCTCTGAATGTTGAAAAGAAACTTAACGCTGGTGGTGGTGAGGAAGGTCACACCAGCATATTGGCCTGCCAACAGCAAACATGATAGCCGGGACACCTGATTGGTGCATATAAAAGAGTGGACAGGTTTGTATGAGAGGCCGTTTGAGAGAGAATGCATACTTGCTTTCACATGTACTATCATACTGTCACACAAACACCATCACTCTCTCATACACACACCATCATTCTCTCACGCACACGCTATTATACTCTCACACACACCCCATCATTGTCACACACACCATCATTCTCTCACGCACACACCATCAATCTCTCATGCACACGCTATCATTCTCACACACACACCATCATTCTCTCACGCACACACCATCATTCTCTCACGCACATACCATCATTCTCTCACGCACACACCATTATACTCTCACACACACACCATTATACTCTCACGCACACACCATCATTCTCTCTCACACACACCATCATTCTCTCGCGCGCATACCATCATTCTCTCACACACACACCATTATACTCTCACACAAACTTAAACTTGTTCAAGTGACAAAATGACAGTGAATGTAAAACAGAATGATAGTGTATGTGAATGAGAATAGGTGATTGTGTGAGAGAGTTTGATTGAAACGGAAGTTAGTTTGATGGAAACGGATGTAGAATTAAATTCTCAGTTCCTGATTGGTTATAATTGAAATCTTTGAAAATTTAGTCAGAAGCGGGATTTCACGGACATATCCCACCCTCCCGTTCGACAAGGAAGCATGGTGAAAAAACTGCATGCTCGTCGCGGGAGCAGCAAGTCTTTCCAAATCCATTTGAAACGTGACGTGTTGCTCGTTATTCATCCCAATTCCGTCCGGAAAGTGGAGTAGCTACTATAGCACCAAAGTGAAGTATATCATACTATAAAATTGAAGTATAGCTCGTTATTCTTTCCAATTGCATTCGAAAAGCAGAGTATAGCACCAGAAGAGAAGTATACCTGATTGCACCAAAAGCGAAGTGTCGCTCGTCTACCATCCTAATTATTCAAAAAGTGAAATATTGCGCCAGAAGAGAAGCACAGAACATCATTCATTGCAATTCCATTCCAAATGTGAAGTATAGTTTTAATATTGCTACTAAATGGACAGGGGGAAAAACGGGTCTCATGTTTCAATTACTTGCGAAGGCAATATCCATTTCAGAGTTTAAATAATTGATGTAATTGCGTCGCGACAAAACATCAGGATGACACGCAGGCTCATAGCCTACTAGCTATAAGGAACGCAAACTGCACGAAGCTGGTTTACTCCACGACTTGGCTGTTTATTGATCTAAAGCCCCGTTATGTGGCCGAGTAAATGATAAAATTTAAATGGTTTGAGCGAATGTATTAGGCTACACTTATATTATAATATAGTAAAAGGAAAATTGAAACGAGGTTCCGTAAATTTATAAGTGCTGGAATCTCGCAGCGCTTCTGTCAATGGTTTGGCTTAGCAATAGAAAATACGCGAAACGGGGCTTTAGGCTCTGCAAGCGTATAGCTTACGAGTAGTTACAGACTATGGTAAAGCTATAGCATTAGTATATACCGGCTGCTATCACCCAGCGGAAACAAGGAACAGATGGTTCCAGATTAATCGATATCAGTTAATTAATTACAAAGCCTCTAATGAATTAGATTATTATTTTTTTTAATCGTGTCCCACCACTGTCCCGTCAGGTTCTCGGTTTCTATTACGGTCCAGCACATGCACCGGCCAATTAAGACCTGGAGCGCTGCTATTGCATCAGTCAACTGGAACCATCTGTTCCTTGTTTCCGCTGGGTGATAGCAGCCGGTATATAATGCTATAGCTTTACCATAGTCTGTAACTACTCGTAAACTATACGCTTGCAGAGCCTAAAGCCCCGTTTCGCGTATTTTCTATTGCTAAACCAAACCATTGATAGAAGTGCTGTGAGATTCCAGCACTTATAAATTTACGGAACCTCGTTTCAATTTTCCTTTTACTACATTATAATATAAGTGTAGCCTAATACATTCGCTCAAACCATTTAAATTTTATCATTTACTCGGCTACATAACGGGGCTTTAGATCCATAAAAAGCCAAGTCGTGGAGTAAACCAGCTGTGCAGTTTATGCGTTCCTTATAGCTAGTAGGCTATGAGCCTGCGTGTCATGCTGATGTTTTGTCGCGCGCAATTACATCAATTATTTAAACTCTGAAATGGATATTGCCTTCGCAAGTAATTGAAACGAGACCCGTTTTCCCCCCAGTCCATTTAGTAGCAATATTAAAACTATACTTCACTTTTGGAATGGAATTGCAATGAATGATGTTCTGTGCTTCTCTTCTGGCGCAATATTTCACTTTTTGAATAATTAGGATGATAGACGAGCGACACTTCGCTTTTGGTGCAATCAGGTATACTTCTCTTCTGGTGCTATACTCTGCTTTTCGAATGCAATTGGAAAGAATAACGAGCTATACTTCAATTTTATAGTATGATATACTTCACTTTGGTGCTATAGTAGCTACTCCACTTTCCGGACAGAATTGGGATGAATAACGAGCAACACGTCACGTTTCAAATGGATTTGGAAAGACTTGCTGCTCCCGCGACGAGCATGCAGTTTTTTCACCATGCTTCCTTGTCGAACGGAAGGGTGGGATATGTCCGTGAAATCCCGCTTCTGACTAAATTTTCAAAGATTTCAATTATAACCAATCAGGAACTGAGAATTTAACGCTACATCCGTTTCCATCAAACTACCTTCCGTTTCAATCAAACTCTCTCACACAATCACCTATTCTCATTCACATACACTATCATTCTGTTTTACATTCACTGTCATTTTGTCACTTGAACAAGTTTAAGTTTGTGTGAGAGTATAATGGTGTGTGTGAGAGAGAATGATGGTATGCGCGTGAGAGTATAATGGTGTGTGTGAGAGAGAATGGTGCGTGCGTGAGAGAATGATAGTGTGTGCGTGAGAGAATGATGGTATGCGCGTGAGAGAATGATGGTGTGTGAGAGAGAAAGATGGTGCATGCATGAGAGTATAATGGTGTGTGCGTGAGAGAATGATGGTATGTGCGTGAGAGAACGATGGTGTGCGTGTGAGAATGATAGTGTGTGCGTGAGAGAATGATAGTGTGCGCGTGAGAGAATGATGGTGTGTGCGTGAGAGAATGATGGTATGTGCGTGAGAGAATGATGGTGTGTGTGACAATGATGGTGTGTGCGTGTGAGAATGATGGTGTGTGTGTGTGAGAGTATAATAGCGTGTGCGTGAGAGAATGATGGTGTGTGTATGAGAGAATGATGGTGTTTGTGTGACAGAATGATAGTACATGTGAAAGCAAGTATGAATTCTCTCTCAAACGGCCTCTCATAGGTTTGTGATTGGATCCTGCGCAGGAGTTGGAAACGTAGGTAACTAACAAGGGAATGGTGAAAAGGGTAGTCTTCCTGATTGAAGTTATGCTGAGCTCCATATATGCTGCAAGACTAAAGACATTACATGGGGGCTATACTGCTAAGGAATCCTAAGATACCCAGGGTTTGTTTACTAAAAGCTCATTTGAAAAACCTGGAAACAGCAAAGTTAGTTTAATCATCATCACAAAAGAAGTTACAAATGTCCAAAGCTAACTCAGTTACTATGTTGGGGTAAAATGGCAGTGTTTGAGTTTGTAGATAGTGAACTGTACTGAACCAGGGTATTTACCCCGACTCAGCCAGATATAAAGGACTGATATAATATAAATCCTTAATTCACAAGAAAGCATTCTCACTGAAGCATCAGTCCTGCCCTTGTTTTTCAGTGAATATGCAAGCAGTAGTTGAGTTCTCCTGTTCTCTTCATTTTGGGTCAGCCCTTATGAGGCACTTTTTGTAAAATAAAACCTTCAATAGAAGATAATCAGTAAAAATCATCATGGTGGAAGCTCGTGACTAATATGACTCTGAACTAGCAGAGTTCCACAGATAAAAGACATTGGATTTGCCCACATTGTGCTCAAGATGTTTGTGCATGTATTTGTTTTTATTTTCTGCATCCTTGGAGAAAGCCTTTGGATTTTTTTTGTCTGTAAATAATCTCAATGTCATGCCTCGCCCGCAACGGTCCGCATCACCGGAGTATTGATTCCAAGCCCGCTTCAGCTCCAGCCACTTAACCACATTCACCTGTGTACTATTATTCAATTATTTAATTTAGCCAATATATATCCTTGTACTTCTCTGTATCCTCGCAAGGCCTCAGTAAACCAGGCTACTTGTCTGGACATTGCATTCTACTTTGTAATTCCTGCATTTTGAGATCTGTGTTTAATCTCGCTATTACACTGAACAAAAATATACATGCAACACTTCTTATTGTGAGAAATATGACCATGTTCAGAAACTCACTGTACTTTCATTGAGTGTTGACAGATTGTATGACCATATTGCAATGCATTTTGATCAATTATTGAAACAAACAAGAATCTCACGGTGGCATAGATGATAAAGGGATGGGATCTGTTGTCAAATTGACAAATCAACATTGGGTTTGCCCACCTTTGGCCTGCTTGCATTGCTACACATCTCTGCCGATGGACCATGCCAAATGGTCAAAGGTGACTTTGGGGACGCACTCCTACTACTCTTCAAGAGCTGCACGAAGTTGGGGGATATTGGCCGGATATGGGAACCAATGAGGAACTCTTAAGTTGAGGATATCCCAAAGATGCTGGATGGGGGACAAATCCAAGGATTAAAGGGCATAAGTCGATTCCCATTGTTTTTGTTTATCGGCCAACCAGCGAGCCGCACCTGCGCTAATGAACCAAAATAGAAGGATTATCTACGCGTGTACACAAAACATTGGTTGTTGAATAAAATTGGTCATGTGACAATGCAAGATGTCA
The DNA here is from genome assembly GCA_029692085.1 of Gymnothorax javanicus. Classification (NCBI taxonomy): domain Eukaryota; kingdom Metazoa; phylum Chordata; class Actinopteri; order Anguilliformes; family Muraenidae; genus Gymnothorax; species Gymnothorax javanicus. The sequence continues at coordinate 108,912,200 of CM056200.1, forward strand.
ACAAAAGCAAGTGATTTGTTTGTAAACATTGGACGTTCAACGTCCCGTCTGAGAATCGACTTTAGATGCCCTTTAAGCTGGCCATTCAAGGACACAAATGTTTTCAAGCTCAAGAAACTCTGTGCATGCACAGGTGACGTGGGGTCTGGCATTGTCATGCTGGAATTTTGGGTTGTTTTCATGGACAAATGGTTGGACAATAGGCTGCAGTATCTCATCACGATATCACGCTGCATTCAACTAGCTGTTAATGAAATACAGTTGGGTGCAATGTCCATGGGATATTCCCACCCAAACCAGCACTCCACCTCCATATACCAGCATGCGCACCACACTGATGTCAGCATAACGATCCCCCTTCCATCCACTCTGAAGTCAGAAACGTGACTCGTTTGTAAAGAAAACAGTCCTCCATTGTCCCATTGGCCATCTAACATGTCTGTCAACTTGGTAAAACTGATTTTTTTCATCGATCTGAGGTGAAGTCCAATCCACAAAGAGCAAAACACGCAGAGATATGGACTTCCTAGAGATTATTTTTCACAATTTAGGCAGAAATGCAGTGATTGTGGGGACCAACTATCTCATCTGCAGTGGCAGTTGCTGGTCTCAGACGGTCACAGAGATGGAGAGTCTAAATATGGTGGTCTTAGTCGGGGGTCTTCACATGTGGTCATCATGCATGTGGGTGGTTTGCTGTCGTGCCTGTTTCCTCAACAGTGTCTTATGCGACTTATTATTAATACGTGGACATTAAGAGCCCTTGCATCAGCCCTAAGAAACATTCCTGCATTGGACGGCTCGAGTAGTCTATGGCATTTTAAACACTGGCTGAACAGGAACTTTTGAGGTGGCCTTCTATTGACCAAAGGAAAGTATGTGCCTGGGTGGACCATACCTGATTTCAGTAGCTCTAGATCAGACCTCACCTGTCTGACAGGCTAATTTTGACAAAGAACATGAGCTTCACAAAGATGTTGAGAAGGTGACTGAGATGCACACAGACCAGTAGTCACATAAATAAACCCTACTAAGCCAACCTCAGAAATAATTATTCAGAATATTGAAGGGACTAAACTGTTGCCTTTATATTTTTGTTCAGGGTACTTTGTATTTAGGGGATTATTGTTCCCCATTTGTTTAATTACTTGTGTGTATGTCTGAATACTTCAGATGTAATAAAGAAACCTTTTATCTTCGCACTTGGATCCTCTCGCCTTCGATTTTATTCGGTGCACAACACTGTATACCGAGAGCCTTACACCCCACTCAGTTAACGAGACCCCCAATCTTTGGATCATTTCGTAATGTAGACAACTTTTTGCAAAATTGGTCATTGGGCAATGTTTTTGCAAACATTAAAATGTTTTTAATTGCATCAGAGCAGCATATAGAATCCTGGAGTTACCCACTGCCTCTATCCAATTAAGTGAGAAAGCGCCCATGAATGTGCAGTGAGTTGATTCTGTGTTGTTGACAATGGTGGAGCAGATAAAGCTACCAAACCCAGTGTTACGAGAGATGGCATTACACCATTAGCCCATTGCCTGATGACGTACATCCTAGACATTATGAGATTGAAGTGGGGCCTCGCTATTTCGCTTTGCACTAGAACAGATATGTTGTAGCCAATGAGGTGACTAAAATTCGATTGAATCTGTGAAGACACATCGTATTATCTTACTAAGTGTGCATTAATTCAATGTTGTGACGGCAATGAAATGTATTTATAAAGGGGTAAAAAAATGCTTTAAAAGGGCTAGCAGAAAAGTGTTTTTGGATAGAAGATTGTGATTTTTCCTGTATAAATGATCTCCTCACCATATTCAGGGACGCCATCGTGCCCTTACATGTTGGTGTGGCTATAGGACACTAGCTAGCTGTAGCTAATACTTTCAAAAATCCTTTCATACTGAAGTTTCTGTGTGGATATAATGTGTCGTTGGTCCATGTTTTCAGTGTGGCTTTCACACGACAATCATGGAGAGTTTTTGTTTATATTGTACTTTTATTGAGAATGATTCGCTGCCATGGTCGCTGCTCTCAATCTCTGCCTCTGTCTGAAACTGAAGCGTGTTCATGTGCGGCTTGGGGATGGGGGCGGGGACTGCTTTCTTTTGCGATGGACAGGAAGCTAGCTAAAGCAACCCAACCAGTTACAGCAGCTTTAAGTAATGGAGTACAGAAGAGGGGGAATGTTTTTGCTGAAAATGACAGGCTCCTGGTGACAGTACGTCAAGCTTGGGATAGCTGGCTATGCGCCAATATAGAAAAAGCTGACGCTCTTTTACATGATTACAGGCCAGCTGGGCAGATGTTCTGGCGAAAGCTGTGCTGTGAAATATACGTGAGAATGAAATCACTTGGACCTCGTCTTCGAGCCGAATGCAGAAATATGTTTTTGGCAAAGAGTAAACATCTAGCCCAGGGGTGGGGCACCTTCTCCAGAAAGAGCCACTGTGGGTGCAGGCTTTCATACCAACCAAGCTGCTACACACCTGATTCTACTAATCAAGGCCCTGAACAAACATTCCAGAGGTTGATTATTAGAATCAGGTGTGTAGCAGCTTGGTTGGTATGAAAGTCTGCACCCTCAGTGGCTCTTTCTGGAAAAGGTTCGCTACCCCTGATCTAGCCTGTAATTTCATTGTCTAGGCCTTCGGCCAGTAAAACCATGAAGACACACTTTGAGTTTACAGCGATCAACAAGATTTTACAGTGTCAACCACTTGAAATGTCTGATGGTTCAATTGATATTCTTTAGCCTATGAGAACTTTTCAGCCGTTCCTGTCTCTGTCTGCCAGAATTTAACTCCCTTCCCTTTTTGAGCGCTGTAATGTTCCCAGCTCTGGCAGGTGTGAAGCTTCCAAGTGAAATAGAAGTGTGACAGAGCTGACAGTTTGTAGGGCGTCTCACAGATCAGGAGCGCTAATACAAATCACCTTGTCAGGATAATTAGTTGTGTTTAATTAGCAGGGGTGTCCTTTTCCACTTCTCCATCCCAGAAAGTCTTTCTATAGCCAAAATGCTGAACAGTGCATTCTTGAAGTTGCCACGTATCGCAAGAGAAGCAAATGAATGTCAAAATACTGTCAAAATAAGCCCAAAACAAGCAGCTTGGCACTGAAAAGAAAGCCCCAAACAAGCGACCATTTGCAATTTTTATGTATGCGCATCCAGGTGGGCACAATAAACCATGCTTGCTGAAATATTGCACATAAAGAGAAAGCAATTGCAAGGTCATTTCTTTTTGGGCCGTTTTATAGTAAATGCAACATGGATTTTGAAAAAAAAAAAAAAAAAATAATAATTTTTTTTTTCTGCAGCGTGACAGCTATGGAAAAGTTTTCTTGAATACCTTAACCTTCAGAAAATGTAAATTATTCAGTTCTCACAGCATGTTTATATATATATATTATATATATATATATATATATATATATATGAAATTTCACTGAATTGGAGTTGCATATGAGACATTTGGTTTTTTTTTTTTTTGGTTTTTTTTTGTAGCTCTGTCAATTTTTAAACTTGGGTAAGTTATAGCTTATTACCAGACGAATGTTATGACATAATCAAAATGTGACACACTGTTGGCACACTGATTGTGATTTTTGGGGTTAAGACTCATTCAGCCCACATGCAAGTCATCAGCAACAAACTGTTTGCACATGCCTTGAATCACTCAATTCAATGACAAACTTCGGTGCTCAGGCACTTTGGTGGCATTAATTTGCTGCTTTAAAAGCCTATGATCAGTAGACAATAATCAATAATTAATGAATTCTGGACCACTCCCAAAGTGGAGGAGAGTATCGGATGGAACTGCGGATAGGAGATCGGGGCGGGTGTGGTGTTGGACTTGGTCTGTGATTGCGCAAACGTTGGGCGTCCCCAGGTGGCGAGACTCAGGGTGGGGCTTGCGTCTCTTGTCGGAGTCTGTGTGGCTCTTAAGCCCCCAAAAGTGTTAATGGATCAACGAGAGATGGGCTGTACGTACGTCGTCGACATTATTGCGAACAGCAAGAAGGTCGTGGGTTCGATTCCGGCCTGGGGCCTTTCTGTGTGGAGTTTGCATGTTCTCCCCGTGTTCGCGTGGGTTTTCTCCGGGTACTCCGGTTTCCTCCCACAGTCCAAAGACATGCATGTTAGGTTAATTGGAGACACTAAATTGCCCATAGGTATGAGTGTGAGAGCGAATGGTGAGAAGATTTGAATAGTGTCTTGTAATGAACTGTGGAGGGCAGCATTACGCCATACAGTGTTCAGCCTGCCGGAATTTCAGATGAAGAAGAAGAAGACATCATTGTGAATATAGCTAGCATACGCATTCGATGTCCAGCGGCCGAGGATTTTAATCAGGTGGTCCGGCACTCCTCACTTAGATGCTGTGGTGGCGGCGCTGATGCGGAAAAGTGCCTGGAGGAGTATTTGGGTGGAATGTTGGATCTCATTAAAACTTAACGGAAATGGTAGAGGAACCAGTGGCGAGTGGCTACGGCCCCAGTGTCGTTCGTGAATAATGGGTCTTGGGGAGAAGCGTGGTTATTGTGTCTTGAGGTGACGTGGTTTGATATTGGCTCCAACGGACTGAGGGCAGAGTCTAGGCGAAATAGGAATACAGGCTGAGAAATGCCGAACTGGTCCGTTTTACTACCCTTTATCTTGAACATGAGCCAGTCGGTGGAGTAGAAGGAGATGTCGTTTAGGCCTGAGTGACGAGAAGGGTTGTAATTAGCGGAGTGTGAACTCAGCACATCTCAAAAAACCAAAGAAGGCCAAAAGAAACATGGCTTCTGGGGTGGAATCCGTGGAAGGAGAATGGTACCCTGAGCGCAGCGTCTGGGTGCAGCGAGAGAGGAGGTCTGCCGTCAGGGGTAAACGTTTGGTCGGAGCAGGAGATTCTTGTTTATGTAAACCTTTCAATAGTGATTGCACATGAGAGTGGGAAATAGACGATCACGGATAACCAGTGGCCAATTTGAGGAAGAAGTTGACGCCGCTTAGGCGGACTTGTATTGAGGCTCGTCGAACGTGGTGTATGGAGTGAATGTACGAAATGAAGCTCGTCATGGAAATGACGTCGAGTGCTGGGAATGGCAGTCGGAGGGCTGAATGGAATTTCTTAAATTGCTTCCATCCTGCGAGGTAGGTAGAGTTCACCAGCCACCACTGATTCCAGTGGCAATCGAAAGATTCCTACGGCATTCGAAGTGCATTTCAGCTGAATTGTTTTAATATCGAAATAGATTCCTGCAGCAATCAAGATGCATTCGAGGTGCATTCTGGCTCATTCGAGGCGCATTCAGGACATTCTGGCAGGATTTGACGTGGCTTGCCGTTTCGATTCTCCCTCGAATGCAATCAGAATGTTTTGAATGCCGTCGGAATGCCGTAAGAATATTTATAATGCAGTCAGAGCGCAGTTAGAATACACTTCGAATGCCGTTCGATATTTCTCCACTTTGAATGCACCTGGAAAGTTTTGAGCATGAGCAAAACATTCGGGCCGGCCACAAGAATGGGCCCGAATATTTGGAATGCACTCAGAATGCAGTCAGAATTTTTAGAACGCACTTCGAATATCCAGGAATATACAAAGAATTTTCATTCCGACGGCATTCCGGCTCATTCCGCCTCTAGTGTGACTAGGGTTTTACATTGTGTTTGTCAGTGCATAAGTATGCGCAAACTAACAGGATTTGCACAGGAAGTTTGTGATTGCATGGACCGGGGGGCCGGGCCAAAATAATTCTTGCACCCGAGCCCATCATCACACTTTTCTGCCACTGCCTGAAATGCATGTTGCAGGGTATCTCATACGCAAAGCTCATACTTTGAGCAAATTAGCCTATTTGAACAAACAAATTTAAAAATGTTGCTCCCAACTGGTTGAAGGTTTCATGGGCCTGCCAAAGTGACAAAAACATTTTTGCTATCTAGTGTCCAATGAACAACCAAGACAGTCAGTAAAGACTTGGCAGAGCATCAAAAAGGGAAAAAAAATCTGTGTCTGGCAATTTCACTGGATCCAGAATTCAAAACCTCATTGACTGTGAAGGATTTGCAACCAAGGATTTGCAACCAAAGGAAAAAAAAAACACAATTGGAAAATCATCCTAGACCTGTATTAAAATGAAAACTGTGCGAGGACATGATATGTAATGTTTCACCCTCTCTACTTTTTTTTTTTTTTTTTTAATAAACACTGATTCTAAATTTTGTGCCAGCAACACAAAAAAGTTGAAACTGTGGTGTGTTTACCACTGTGTTTAATTACTTTACTATGAACAACCCTTCAAGTAATCGTTTGTGAAACTCTGGACACAAATTGTTCAGTTTTGAAGGATATTTTTCCCCTTCTTTCTTGATGTACAGTATGTCTTCAGCTGCTAAGATGTCTGGGGTCTTCATTGTCATAGTTTGCACTTCTTGAAACACCTCATATTTTCAATGCGAGACTCGTATGAACCATAGATAGACCAATTTACTAGCCACACTCTCTGAATAGGACGCCACTCTGTTGTAACACATGCTCAAAATGGCTTTTCATTGTCTTGTGGTAATAAGCAGGGACACCTTTGAAAAAAGTATTTGAAGACAAGATTGTTGCTCCAAAATGTATATATTGGGCACAGCTTGCAGAGCTACAAGCGCAACTCAAAAAAAGTTGGGATGGTATGTTAAATTGAAATTAAAACCAAAAAAGTGATTTGTTATTCATCTTTTATCTTTATTTATTTATTTAACCAGGGAAGTCCCATTGAGATTGAAATCTCTTTTTCAAGGGAGCCCTGGTGGAGAGGGAGAGGGCAATTTGCACAGCCAAGTAGATCAGGTAGGTGGCGGATCGAAAGAGCCAAGTTGGAACTGTACCCGTGACACCGGGAACCCCCTTCTCTTATCGATGAGTGTCATAGGATCTTTAGCGACCTCAGTGAGTCAGAACCCTCGGTTTAATGTCTCATCCGAAAGCAGCGTCTCCTTTGAGCATTGAGGATTACTCCACCAGAGGGAAGATCGCAACCTACTGGCCCACCAACACCTCTTCCAGCTGCAACTTGGTTTTCCAAGGTGGTCTCCCATCCAAGTACTAACCAAGCCCACACCTGCTTAGCTTCAGCCATGCGGCCGGAGCAGATCGAATTGCGTAATGGCTGCTGGTTTTTGACGTCACGTTGATATTACGTTGATAACAATACAAATGCACACAATTTGATGTTTTGGCACATTAATTTTATTGATGTTTGAAAATAAACATATCGCAGTTTTGATTCTTGCAAAAAAATTACTGTCCCAACTGTCAATGGAGGTTGGGACAGTAAGGGATTTGCCACTTTGTAATGTTTACGTTCCTTTTCACGACATTTAACAAATGTTTACAGACTGCAGACACCAAGAGATTTACTGTTTCAGGTGTTATTTCCCCCCATTCTTCCTGCTAACGTCTTGAGGTGTGCAGGGGCCTTTGTTGTTGCATTTCGCCTTTCAAAATGCCCCACACGCTCTTTTTATCCTGTGTCTGATTTCTTAAAGAAAGGTTTGCAGAAACAGACAGTGGGTGTTTTAGTGAAAACAACACACTACTTGTCATGGACTAGGGCCACTTTTCTGAAATCACATGACTTCTGTCTTCTGTACATTTTTTTTTTACCTAATTAAAAGCCTCATGCACTTTGAGTCAATCCTCTGTTTATTTTTCCTTTCACTTATTATTTTTTTTGAATGCAAATCAATATAAGATATAAATATAATTCACTTGTAATAAGAATTAAAATTACAGTTAAACGAATAATTATCCACTTACTTTATTGTGACCTCTGTATTATAAGGTTTGATTAGGCATACATTTCTGGGGCAGAGAGAACCTAATAATACTAAGGTCACGATATCTGCTCACAAATAGAGACAGAGTGATTTGGAGTGTGAATTCTTTCTTTTTGCTGAATGTTAGCACAAAAAATATCTTCAGAAATCTCTGAATAATGATATGCTTTAATTGCTTAAAACAACTTTTGCATTTAATTTTATGGCATGTACACAGCCAAGTCCACAAGTAATTTGACATAAAGTTTTTTATTTTTATTTTATTTTGTCTGCCACAACATATTGAATTCTAAATTAAGTGATGACTATGAGTTCAAAGTGCAAACTTTCAGCTTCAATTCGAGGGTATTTTCATCACATGATCTGTGTTGGAATTGCAGCACTTTTAATGAGTGCTCCTCCCTTTGTTAGGGACTAAAGGTAATTGTGATGGAAAAAGTAATGGTGGATGACAGAAAAATTATTTCCCTGGGGAAGAATAACCTCTACAGGTTGTTCTGACGAAGGAAATTCTCCAGGAGGAATCTGTATCAGTGTCAATGTGAAGGAAGGAACTGCTCATGATCCACAGCATGCCATCTCATATGTGATGTGTGGTCACGCGTGGGTATGCATGGCTGCAAATGGAACTGGTTCTCTTGTATTTATTAAGTACTGAGCACCAATTTTTTTTTTTTTTGTTGTTGTCAGTTTTCATATTATTATAGTGGGCCAAGCAGTGAAGCTGCATTGGCACTCATTGTGTTTTTACTTTTACGTGTTCATCTCCTTTGTCTGGCTGGGGTGTTTATGGCAGCGCCTGGTAGAGTATAGCTAAGAGTTTCGAAATTTGGCATAATGATTGGGGTTAGCAGCATTTTATGTCTCCGCCTCAAGCTACTAGTGGATCTAAGTTTAATGGGCATTTCTGCAAATAACTTTTGAACCTTTTGCAAAATTTTCAGAAATGAATATCGTTGTATTCCTCGGATCAAGCGGAGTTCACCGCATGAAGTTAATTTCTGCCATATTGGGTCTTCTGGCATACTGGATTTTTTAAATACTGTAAGTTTAAAAATTTCTCACAAGCCTCAAGTTTTGTCCAGTTTTATATAAATTGGCATTTATGATCTTCAGACCTAATAAAAGTTGTGAGATGAATTTTTAATTTTCCAAAGCATTCACCAGTCACAGAAACGGGCAACAAAGAGAAAGTGATGCTAGATGTCGGCATTTGACAACACTGATGTATCCAAACTAATCTCAGTATATGGGCTCTTTTCACCACTAGGGGGGCACTGCAAACAAAAATGTGTTTTGGCTAATGACTGTTGATGTCTTTACATTGAAAAGTAATTCTGCTGCCGGGTTAGCTCATTCGGTTAAGGAGCTCCATTTGCAGAGCAATACTGACTACAACGGCGCGGGTTCGAGCCCCGTTCGTACCAACCAGCAGTGGTCGGCAGCTTTTTCAGAACAGCGCACGATTGGCTAAAGCGCTGTGGGAATGCAAATTGGGAAGGGAAATTAAAATGATTGCCTTGCTCAAGTGCCACCTTTTGGCCAGCCGGGTGCTCGTCAGTGAGATTCTGAGCTTGCTCATGTTCGGGTATCCTCCGCCCTCGTTCAGAACTTGCAATAGTTTCGACCAGTGAGAGTAAAGATGCAGGGGCTGACAGGCGCATGCTTCGGAGGAGAGCCGCGAACTGTCTCTGTCTCCTGAGCTGGCAATAGGGGGTTGCATACGAGCAAGTCTTGTACATAATTCTCGGATTGGGCATTCCAGATTCGGGTGGGATTGGAGATGCCAAATTAAAAAAAAAAAAAAAAAAAAGTAATTCTTGTGTCAGATAACACCGGCGGAGGTCCTTAAGGCCAAGCCATGGCAACTTGTCATGATGAAGCTGCCATATTGGATTTCATTGCAAGGTTTAAAAAATGTCTCATAGGCCACAAATTTTGTCCACTTTTCACCAAATATTGTAAAAAAGCAATGCGCAATCTTACTAGATTGGTCAGGACCCTGCGATGCTGTGCGCTTTTGCATATTAATTAAGTATGATGCAACTTCACAGATTCACTGCACATTTACTGTGAATGAAACTGATATTTGTGGTGGTCAAGTGAAAAGGGCTTCCAAAAAGCCAACCTTACAGCCTATTATCAGTCTGCTAGTGCCACTTGTGAACTCAGGATCTGCTTAGGAAATGTATTTAGCTAGTAAACATAATGGCTTATGTTCTTCATGAGATGGGTTTTCTGTAGGGGCTGTGCGCACGCATGTTTTGCTCAGGTAGACGGCGTCAAACGGTACTTGCGCTCCCCCTCAATCGTCTCAGACCCCTCATCTCATGATCAGTTTGGGTTGCTTTTCGGAATCTGTCACATACAGGCTGTAACTAGATGTGGCGCTCTTGAGCTACCATAGTCACTCGTGGCTGCCCTAAGCGGGGTCGGTCAGTGACAGTGCCTGTGTTCCATTCTCGGATAGACAGCCGTTGAACGGTGACAGTGCAAATGACTCACCACCTCTCGGCGGCTGAGACCTGCCCATAACATGCCAATGGCTCTTTTTCTCTCTCCTGTGTCACAAGCCGTTGCATTTTCTTGATGCAGTAGCATTTTTCGTTTTTTTTTTGTTGGCTTTATGTAGGCTATTGACCACACCCAAAAGAACAAGTCAAGTGTCACTGTACACATCACAAACAGCTCAATGTTTGTTATTAATGAAGTGCTTGGCGCGTTCACATGGCGCGCATCAGGATTACATTGACACACGCTTTTCTTTATTTCCACTCGTGTCTCACTGGAAAGGGAATAAAAACCAATCGATTCTCTAATTTGCCGCGAATACGGTACATACCTTACCGTTGCATTTTTAATGGCGCTAAGTATATTTATCAGCACGACAGTCGGGCATATATGTCTATAACAGTACCGTTGTATGGGCAGGTCTGCTAATTCACATGACAGTCGTGCGGATACCTTCATACTAAATATAAGCGTTTGTGTGAATTTAAACATGAACCACCTATGTAGTTCTCCAGTTCTAATCAGGCAGACAAATCTATTTATCGGCATGACAGTCGGGCATATTTATCTACAACACTAGCTTTGTGTGGGCTGCTCTGCTAAAGCACACAACAATCATGCGGATATCCTCATCTGTTATTCATACCCAGCCAGCATAATTCGCAGTGTACAGTAGCCAGCTAGCTAGCTATGGAGCTACATGAATACTGAGCTCATGTACGAAAAGGCTGCTAAACTCCAAAGATTCCATTTTGGGCAACAGCTCTTTTTATTGAAAGGTTGCTGCTTGACATGTTGTCTGACATCCGATCAATCGATGGCGTTGTTAGCTAGCTAGCTAGCTAACAAAGCTAAAACTGCCCAGTGAAAAGCTCAAATACAGCAACAGATGAGTACAAATGATGCACCGCCTTAAACAGTCATTGAGATTGTGAGAGTACCAAAAGGGTTTATCTCGATGGTGATAAACCCAAACGAAAAGTCCAGAATTGGATACGCCTTTTAAATGTCAAAGTTACATGCACTATTGTCAGTTTCAAGGGGGCTAGGAGAAAAACAGCAGCAAGCTGAGGTGAAAGCTAGGTCACAATTCAAAACACACAGATACAGCATGGCAAAAACGCGACAACTTTTAATGAAAAGGGCAATCGGTCAGATGAGCAAGACTCATTTTCCCTGAATTGAGTGTTATTTCATGCTTTTCTGGCCAGAATTGGCTGCGAGTGGTTAGCTGGCCACCATACATGAAATGAAGGTATACGCAACTAATGTTAGTACAGTACACTTCAATTAAGCGAGAAACACAAAACAAACATTGCTTCCATAACTATTTTGTGAAATTGAATCTTTATCAGGCTTTGATTGAATCGCTAATAATTTTATTAACGCACTACCTTGCTTATTTTGCACGCAAACTGATAGAAGCAATGTGCAGTCCTATTGGATTGTACAGGACCGTGCGATGCGGTGGTTTTTCGAATATTAATTCAGTATGCTGCAACTTCACAGATTTATCCAAATTTTAATCAGCTCATCTCCTACACGGTATCAGTCAATGTGCAAAGTTAGAGGGTTATGGGTGGCACCATTCTTGAGATATTGATTATGAAAGCATCGTGACTCACTAACTTACTTACTCACTTCCATTATGGCCATATTAGCCTGCTATTGCAGGGAAAATGAACTTCAGACTAAGCCTTACAAAAGTTATCATGTGGATTTTAGAATTTTGAAACCATTTGACTGTTATAGCCAAATCAAAGGCAATCAACCCAAACAGGATATGTGCTGATATCTCAGTTACGCTCAATCTTTGCTGAGTTCATGTAAAACTTGCTATCAGTATTTACAGCCATGCTTTGTGACAGCAGAAGGTTCCTGTCACTAGAAGTGCTTCCTAATAAGTACGCGCCCTGGCTATCTTGCTAATGAGCCTGACTCTTTGGTGATGTGGTCAGTGTGTTTGACTCTTACCTGGAAGTCTGGGGTTCAATTCCTTGCCCAGGCCCTCCTCAGGCTTGCCACACTTTCATAAAGCATTCAAGTCGGGTTCCCATGGTGACTTTGCCCTGCTAGACTGCTTAGCTTTTTCATCTCTGCTTGTAGCTATATTCTTAAATTACATTTTTCTTTTTCTTTACTATTACCCATCATCTAACCTACTACTACTATATTTTGAGCTTTTAAGTTTGCAAATAGGTTGAACCCCTTTAACTCTAACTTTTCACTTCAGTCTTCCCTTAAGTAGGTTCAAAGTCAGAAAGGGCATTTTATTTCATATTGTAGGACAATGTCACACACACGTATTCTGTATCTGCTGGTTGCAAAACTTCACTGAAGCTACATCACACTTATATTGAGAAAAATATTCAAACCCAGGACGTCATATTTTTATGGTCACAGCATTATATCAAATGGATAATATCTATATCTTGACATCAGTTTATACACATTTCCCTGTAATTGAACAGGACACATGATCACTGGACACCCCAGGATCTCCACAGAATTTAAAATAGACCTGAAGTTCAACAAGTTTGAATATAGCAGCTGCATTTGACTGACTCGTGCGTGGGTCTGTAGGTTTTATGAGGTTGAACTGAAATTTAACGCAGATAAAAGCAAATTCAAGAGAATCAAACCACACTAGTTTTTTTTTCTGTTATGAAACAAATAATCCAAAATATTGATAATTGGGTGATTTGATGATTTGAGAATGTTCATACTCACATCAGCAAATCTGTTACAAGCACAAATATAAATGTTTTACCTTGTCAAATCTTGTCTCATACTTTATCTCTAAAAAAAAGTTCCCATGACCCCCAACTTTTATTGCTAATCTGGAACTAAACCTTTCAAAGAAGTGCTCAAAGAACCCGCCCATCCTGTCTTCAAAAGCGCGGGTTCACATTTCGGCTTAAAAGCCTTAACGTTCTCAGGAATTGGCCTCTTCGCTGCCTCCCTCATTCTCTCTCGCACCACAAGCCAGGGAGTGGCTAGGCACGAATGTCTATTAATAGAAAACAATGCTGTGCTGTTGTTTTCAAAGAAAAATTAAACTATAGCCTCCAGAATGTAAAGACACATACAGATATACACATTCACAATTTTAGAAACAGGCACTTGGGGTCATACGGTGCAGTTCTTACAGTCTCCATATTTTACATACATGAATTTCTTTTGGCATGAACAAACTGTTCGTCCATCATAAAATAAACTACAGCTATGTAACACAATTTATGATTTGGTAAATCCAGGCCTTAATAAACTAACATTTAGCTGTGAAAGTTTTACACACACACACACACACACACACACACACACACACGCTTAAATTAGGAATGTACTGAGGGTTATGTTTTTTTGCATCCTCTATGCATTTCAATCTGGGTCAAATTGATACTGATCATTTTCTATGCTGTACAACAAATATTATTGACTTACAGACCGCATGGTAACTTTTCAACATCCTATTCTGAGGAAAATTGTTATCTCATCACCATTGTATTTATTTTGAATGCATTTTTATTAAATGAATTGTTTAACTGTAAAAGAAATCTACAAGGCTTTCACACATGCAGTGAAGTAAAAAGCCTGTCTACAACAGTGGCAATGATGATGATGTGCAAAGTCAGTGATAAAACCAGTCCTTGGATACCCAAACAAAATTGTTATTACTGGCCGGTCCAGTCCTCAACTCTATCTACCTGTAGGGTGGGGACATAGGAGTGGACTGTTAGGAGGTACAAATTATACATGGTAAGTATAAATCAACTGATACTTCACAGTTTACGTACATAAGTTTACTAACATGGGCTGTCAAAACTGCTGAAAATATTCAGAGGCGCAGGGGGTACGCCCACTAATGACAGTTTTCAGTATCAAAGCCATCAGTAGGCTGGTTACCGTCATCGAGCAATGTAACTCACTGATGTAACGTTATAGCAACTTCATTTTGCTGGCAAGAAGCGAGAGGAAAGTTCCTCAGTTGGGGCAACATTAGCTCCGTTGTTAGTTTGCTAAATAGTTGGTGATTGTGGTAAATTTTCTATTGATAGCTAGATGTTTTTAGTAACTAGTGAGCTATCTTGGCAATAATAGCCAATACTCAGTTGCATATAATCTGCATTTGCCTATTTGTATGGGTAGCCAGACTTATTTAGCGGGAAAAATATCTTGTTAATTAATTGTCAAAGCTCATATTGCTTTAGCTTATTTTTGGTGAATGAGTGAGTGAGTGATGAAGTTGCACCATTGGATGGCCAATAGAGAGTACTTTTCCCATTGGCGGTTACTCATTGCGTACAATTTTGTATTTAGACCATAGAAGGTCCTGCCTTTAAACTAGGTTTTGACATGATCTTGGATAAAAATGTTACCCATATACATGAAAGTAATTGCTAAATGTAAGGAAATGTTAGCCATGGGCAATGCAGTGATTTGGTTGATAATGATTTCATGAGTTTGCAAGGCATCTGACCTGCAGTAGCTGCAGAATCACAGGCAAGGTAGCTAGCTATCTTTAAAGAGCTGACTGCATAGCTATGGGAAGTTATAATGGAATATTGCCTTCACTAGGTATTTAGTTTGCTATCAGAAGGGCCCTTCCACATCTGTGCTGAGGGCCCCATAGACTGCTGATGACAATAGTCCATAGCAAAGCCAAATCTAAAATTGCAGAGACCACCTTGTAGCCCCAGGTTTATTTTCTATTGTGGACCGATCGACACATGATAAAAACTGAACTACTCGCAACCAAACCGCTCGGGCTCGCCGCCAGCATCTACTATGCTGGAGATTGATGTGGCTTCTTTGTACGGCTGCTGACCCAAGGTAAGCCCAATCATGCCAGCTAGCCCGCAATTCTATCTTCCTCCTATCGGGTGGGTGTTCCAACTGACCACACACACTTATGTTAGGGAGTGAGCTACCCCTAGATAACTTAGTTACTATCTGTTTCAGCTCACCTCTTGTAACAGCACTGGTATTGCACATACACAGCAAAATGTTCAGATTTAATTTAGCTTTTACAGAGACCAAATATACTCTTTAAGTGTTGATTTAACTGAATATTTTGCTGTGTACAAAGGAGGGGAAACTGCTCTGATGAGCCTGTCTCTACCCAGAGTGCTGGAAGGGACGGGCCGCCCATCTGGTCTCTTAAAAAGAAAACCAAGGCAAGAGGACTGGCTGAAAGCAAACAGGCAACTTGAGCTGCCCATTCCTCCCCTATCCCAAGCAATGGGATATGTGAGGAACGTACAATCAATAAAAAACTGCAAGACATCCATTCATACACTGCTAAACAATGTTAGGAACATCTAAGTTAGTCTATTTAATTTTACTTGCTTGCTAGCTTGCCAGGAATCTGATTAGTATCTATATTTTTTGATGGGATTCAGTTTTTTCTCAAACAAGATTCACAAACTAAGAAATTCACATTGATTTTCAAACTTATTAGATAGTACCCCTTTGTCCACACTGTCAGATAACAGTTCGTACCAAACTTATTGTGCCAGAGTTGATATTAAAGATGTGCACTCTCCGCCTTATTCAAGGAATCACATTGAAATCCTACAAATGGTGTCGCCTCTCAGTTTTACAGCTCATATAAAAGGATAGTGGACGAGGTTCAATTTGTTTCAAAAATTACGGATATACTATGAGCAACATAACTCACTGAACAATCACTTTTTTTTTTTTATTTTGGTTGTGCACTCTAGGATTTTGAGATTGGGAGGATACAATGACAGTCAGCTTTAATCGGAGAATGTTTTTATCGATATCGATTGAACTGCTTCGAAATGCCCACTTTTTTGTACATACACTCCCGCATTTTCAGGTGCGTCCAAAAATATTGGGCCGTTTCACATAATGTGGAATAAAGTAATCATTTTTCATTTCTAATATCATTAGTGTCTTTTGCATGCAATGACTCCTTGAAAAATGTAACATGTCAAGCTGCCAGGTTAGCTCACTCGGTTAAGGCGCCGCAGTTACAGAGCAGTAGTGACTACCATGGTGCAGGTTCGATCCCTGGTTGTACCAACCAGCAGTGGTCGGCAGCTTTTTTCAGAACAGCACATGATTGGCTAAAGCGCTGCAGGGATGCAAATTGGGAAGGGACTGCCCGGAAGGGAAATTAAAAATGGTTGCCTTGTTCGTTGCTCAAGCGCCTCCTGTTGGCCAGCCGGGCGCTCGTCAGTAATATTCTAAGCGTGCTCATATTCGGGTGTCCTCCGCTCTCATTCTGAACTTGCGATAGTTTTGACCAATGAGTGTAAAGATGCAGGGGCTGACAGGCGCATGCTTCAGAGGAGAGCCACGAACTGTCTCTCTCTCCTGAGCCAGCAACAGGGGGTCGCATACGAGCAAGCCCTGTACGTAGTTCTCGGATTGGGCATTCCAGATTTGGGTGGGATTGGAGATACCAAATTTTTTTCAAATTTCTCAGTTTTTTTTCAGTGGATGCTTGTTTCAGGAACGATTTGTCCTCAGTCTTCTCCTTAGCAGCTAAAATGTTCAATTGGATTCAGATCCAGTGATTGAAATAATCCAAAATAACAAAAATGCATCACAGTCAGATGAATTATGTGGCTCACTGTTGCTGGATAACTTCACAGATACATTTGAAATGTAATGGAAGCACGCTGTCTAATTTGGAGGCTGACCCCAGCTACAGATAGCCACTTGCAAAATGCCTGCTCAATACTATTCAAGTGTGTTGCTTTCATTGTTCAAATGAGTATAGACCGGCAATAATTAAGCCTTTGAATCCTTTCAGTGAGTGTTACAAGGTCCCTGAAAACAACTCAACAGTGGCAACAGCAACTATTTATTTTTGGTCGAGATACCTGGAGATTAGAGGTGGTTTAGTCTCAAAAATTTGCAAGGAGAGTGCTGCAGGACAGTGACCACATATACTTGGGCATTCCAAATTAGAGAGAAAGTTTGGGAGTAAGGCCTTATATTACACCTTTCTTCCATTCTTATTTTTGTGCACTGAAGTTCACTAAAACAAAATAAAGAAATGAGTTTGCTGCACTGTAATTGAAGGCAATAACAGTCGGAAAAAAATTCTGCTGAAACTTCTAATTCTCCACTCCTACAGGGACATGGTAATGCTCAATTACGTGCACATGAAGATCAACAACTCAGAATGCGAGCAGATACAGGAAACACAATTAATCTGATATGAGTTAGAATTGAATCAGTGTCAGAAAAAAATCACAGCAAAGTCAAAAATTATTCACCATTTGTCATGCCAATTCATAACCGCATCATTAGAATTTCCCGACTCTATAGGCCTGTCAGAGCATCTAGTTTAGGTGTTAAAATCTGCCTGCAAAGAAAACAAGCTGGCTTGATAGCTTATAGACTGAAAGGAAAGCAGTATGCCTATCCAAAGCTTTTTGTGGTTCAAGCCAGAAATTCTGTCAAAAAACTTATGCAAAAAATAAATAACTTGCTCTTATAGTTTCCGTTCAGCAGAGAATAAATGAGAATTTGAATGAACTCAACACCAGAGTTTGTTGCAGTCATGTTTCCTCTGAGTGTTGTGGGCTGTCAGTTTTCAACCCCTGTTTTCCCCCCACCGCAGGACTAGGGTGACTGTGAGCGAATATTCTTAACCACAAGCCTTGAGGAAGATTCAGCAGATAAGCGAGCAGGCCCCTCTTATTTCTTCTAGCAGAGGCGGACAGAAAGTAAACCTAGTCACTCATTTCTACATAGTACATACGTCCATGGAAAATAAGCTACCTTTGAACTGCAAGAGTAAGAGTCTTAGAGTGATACTGAAATATTCTTACGATATGTCACACTTCCGTCATAAGATGCCATATTTGTGATTATGTCTTGATATTTATTTTACCGTGACAGGAAACCAAACCTGTATGGCTTTAATTATTGCTTCTACAGCAGCTAGGGGACATCAAAATTATTTTGAAAGAGAAATAGTTGGTGCGCATTTGGCAGTGAGCAACTCAACTCCACTCCCTCATGTTTCAAATGCAAGAGTTTTTAAAGTGGCTAAAAGGTGGGTTTTTAAAGTGGGTTGCTAGTGACTGAGCTAGGAACCCAGTGAGGTCATTTTTTGTTGTGGCTGTTTGTGAAATTAGAGATTCTGATGTAGTTGTCCTCCCACACAGTTCTCCATTTTGCTTTCTGACCTGGGTTGACCCTGATTTCACTCTTCTTTTCAAAACAGTTGTGCGCATCTTCATAAAAAAATAAATAAATATATATATAAATAAATCGTAAATTTCCTCGCATCTCATGCAGACAATGATCGTCATCTCATAAAACAAAAAAAGTTTGGAGAAAGTAGTTTCTTTTTGGTCATTTTTGACCTCTTCAACCCAGACACTACTGGATTTTCAGTGATGTGCCATTTGAAACTTAAAAGCCCTTCAGTAACCTCACTGAGGTCCGACAACCTCAATTCCAAAATAGTTGGGACAAAGTGTAAATTGTGAATGAAATCAAAATGCAATGACTTTCAGATCATATGAGCCAGTATGTTATTTACAATAGAACATAGATAACATTTCAAATGTTGAAACTGGGACATTTTACATTTTTATCCACAAAATGAGCTTATTTCAAATTTTGTGGCTGCAACAGGTCTCAAAAAAGTTGGGACACAGGCAAAAAAGGGCTGAAAAAGCAATTTATTTACAAGAGAATCAGCTGAAAGAACATTTAGCAAGTAATTAAGTTAACTGGCATCAGGTGTGTAACATGATTGGCTATAAAAGGGATGTCTTAGAGAGGCTGAGTCTCTCAGAAGTAAAGATGGCCAGAGGCTCTCCAACTTGTGAATGCTTAAAAAAAAAAATTGTGGAATACTTTAAAAACAATGTTCCTCAACATCAAATTGCAAAGGCTTTGAAGGTCTCATCATCGACAGTGCATAACATCATCAAAAGATTCAGAGAAAAGCACAAAGCACAAGGCCGAAGACCTTTACTGGATCCCCGTGATCTTCGGGCCCTCAGACGCCACTGCATCACTCACCGGCATGATTCTGTCATTGACATAACTAAATGGGCCCAGGAACACTTCAAGAAACCACTGTCTGTAAACACAGTCCGCCGTGCCATCCACAGATGCCACCTAAAACTCTGTCATGGAAAAAGGAAGTCATTGTTGAGCATGATCCAGAAGCGCCACCGTGTTCTGTGGGCCAAGGCTCATTTAAAATGGACTGTAGCAAAGTGGCAAAGTGTCCTGTGGTCAAACAAGTCCAAATTTCACATTTTTCTTGGAAATCATGGGCGTCATGTCCTCTGAGCTAAAGAGGAAAAAGACCACCCCTCCTGTTATCAGCGTTCAGTTCAAAAGCCAGCATCTCTGATGGTATGGGGATGCATTAGTGCATATGGTGTGGGACACTTGCATGTTTTAAAAAGAACCATGAATGCTGAACGGTATATAAAGGTTTTAGAGCAACATATGCTCCCCTCCAGATGACATCTATTCCAGGGAAGGCCTTGTGTATTCCAGCAGGGCAATGCAAAACCACATACTGCAGCTATTACAACATCATGGCTTTGTAGTAGAAGAGTCCGTGTGCTGAACTGGCCTGCCTGCAGTCCTGATCTTTCACCGATTGAGAACATTTGGTGCATAATTAAACGAAAAGTCTGTCAAAGGAGACCGAAAACTCTCCAGCAGCTGGAAGCCTGCATTAAACAAGAGTGGGATCAAATTCCAATGGCTAAACTCAAGAAACTTTTCTCCTCAATGCCCAGACACCTCCACTCTGTGTTAAAAAGAAGAGAGGATGCAACACCATGGTAAAACAGGCCCCTGTCCCAACTTTTATGATACTAGAACCCATCAAATTTGAAATGAGCTCATTTTGTAGATAAAATTGTAAAATTTCTCAGTTTCAACATTTGCTATGTTATTTCTGTTCCATTGTGAATAAAATACTGGCTGGTGTGATTTGAAAGTCATTGAATTTTGATTTTATTCACAATTTAGACTTTGTCCCAACTATTTCAGAATTAGGGTTGTATTTCTCTTGCATCCAACCAGTCAACAACATGAACCAACTGTGTTACGATGTAAGGTCTGTTCGCAGCCTTTGATGTAGCAGTACCATGAGTCATGCTGAACCAACTGTGTTACGGTGTAAGGTCTGTTCGCAGCCTTTGATGTAGCAGTACCATGAGTCATGCTGAATCAACTGTGTTACGATGTAAGGTCTGTTCGCAGCCCTTGATGTAGCAGTACCATGAGTCATGCTGAATTAACTGTGTTACGATGTAAGGTCTGTTCGCAGCCCCTGATGTAGCAGTACCATGAGTCATGCCGAATCAACTGTGTTACGGTGTAAGGTCTGTTCGCAGCCCTTGATGTGGCAGTACCATGAGTCATGCTGAATCAACTGTGTTACGATGTAAGGTCTGTTCGCAGCCCTTGATGTAGCAGTACCATGAGTCATGCTGAATCAACTGTGTTACGATGTAAGGTCTGTTCACAGCCTTTGATGTAGCAGTACCATGAGTCATGCTGAATCAACTGTGTTACGATGTAAGGTCTGTTCGCAGCCTTTGATGTAGCAGTACCATGAGTCATGCTGAATCAACTGTGTTACGGTGTAAGGTCTGTTCGCAGCCCTTGATGTAGCAGTACCATGAGTCATGCTGAATCAACTGTGTTACGATGTAAGGTCTGTTCGCAGCCCTTGATGTAGCAGTACCATGAGTCATGCTGAACCAACTGTGTTACGGTGTAAGGTCTGTTCGCAGCCCTTGATGTAGCAGTACCATGAGTCATGCTGAATCAACTGTGTTACGATGTAAGGTCTGTTCGCAGCCCTTGATGTAGCAGTACCATGAGTCATGCTGAACCAACTGTGTTACGGTCTAAGGTCTGTTCGCAGCCCTTGATGTGGCAGTACCATGAGTCATGCTGAACCAACTGTGTTACGGTCTAAGGTCTGTTCGCAGCCCTTGATGTGGCAGTACCATGAGTCATGCTGAACCAACTGTGTTACGATGTAAGGTCTGTTCGCAGCCCTTGATGTAGCAGTACCATGAGTCATGCTGAACCAACTGTGTTACGGTGTAAGGTCTGTTCGCAGCCCTTGATGTGGCAGTACCATGAGTCATGCTGAATCAACTGTGTTACGGTGTAAGGTCTGTTCGCAGCCCTTGATGTAGCAGTACCATGAGTCATGCTGAACCAACTGTGTTACCATGAGTCATGCTGAATCAACTGTGTTACGGTCTAAGGTCTGTTCGCAGCCCTTGATGTGGCAGTACCATGAGTCTGCTGAACAGCCTTGATGTAAGGTCAGTACAGTAGTCATGCTGAACCAACTGTGTTGATGTAAGGTCTGTTCGCAGCCCTTGATGTAGCAGTACCATGAGTCATGCTGAACCAACTGTGTTACGATGTAAGGTCTGTTCGCAGCCCTTGATGTGGCAGTACCATGAGTCATGCTGAACCAACTGTGTTACGGTGTAAGGTCTGTTCGCAGCCCTTGATGTAGCAGTACCATGAGTCATGCTGAATCAACTGTGTTACGGTGTAAGCTCTGTTCGCAGCCCTTGATGTAGCAGTACCATGAGTCATGCTGAACCAACTGTGTTACGGTGTAAGGTCTGTTCGCAGCCCTTGATGTAGCAGTACCATGAGTCATGCTGAATCAACTGTGTTACGATGTAAGGTCTGTTCGCAGCCCTTGATGTAGCAGTACCATGAGTCATGCTGAACCAACTGTGTTACGGTGTAAGGTCTGTTCGCAGCCCTTGATGTAGCAGTACCATGAGTCATGCTGAACCAACTGTGTTACGGTGTAAGGTCTGTTCGCAGCCCTTGATGAGCAGTACCATGAGTCATGCTGAACCAACTGTGTTACGATGTAAGGTCTGTTCGCAGCCCTTGATGTAGCAGTACCATGAGTCATGCTGAACCAACTGTGTTACGATGTAAGGTCTGTTCGCAGCCCTTGATGTAGCAGTACCATGAGTCATGCTGAACCAACTGTGTTACGGATGTAAGGTCTGTTCGCAGCCCTTGATGTAGCAGTACCATGAGTCATGCTGAACCAACTGTGTTACGATGTAAGGTCTGTTCGCAGCCCTTGATGTAGCAGTACCATGAGTCATGCTGAATCAACTGTGTTACGATGTAAGGTCTGTTCGCAGCCCTTGATGTAGCAGTACCATGAGTCATGCTGAATCAACTGTGTTACGATGTAAGGTCTGTTCGCAGCCCTTGATGTAGCAGTACCATGAGTCATGCTGAACCAACTGTGTTACGATGTAAGGTCTGTTCGCAGCCCTTGATGTGGCAGTACCATGAGTCATGCTGAATCAACTGTGTTACGATGTAAGGTCTGTTCGCAGCCCTTGATGTAGCAGTACCATGAGTCATGCTGAACCAACTGTGTTACTTGATGTGGCAGTACCATGTAAGGTCTGTTCGCAGCCCTTGATGTAGCAGTACCATGAGTCATGCTGAACCAACTGTGTTGCCCTTGATGTAGCAGTACCATGAGTCATGCTGAATCAACTGTGTTACGATGTAAGGGCCCTTGATGTAGCAGTACCATGAGTCATGCTGAATCAACTGTGTTACGGTGTAAGGTCTGTTCGCAGCGCTTGATGTAGCAGTACCATGAGTCATGCTGAACCAACTGTGTTACGATGTAAGGTCTGTTCGCAGCCCTTGATGTGGCAGTACCATGAGTCATGCTGAATCAACTGTGTTACGTGTAAGGTCTGTTCGCAGCTTGATGTAGCAGTACCATGAGTCATGCTGAACCAACTGTGTTACGATGTAGCAGCCCTTGATGTGGCAGTACCATGAGTCATGCTGAACCAACTGTGTTACGGTGTAAGGTCTGTTCGCAGCCCTTGATGTAGCAGTACCATGAGTCATGCTGAACCAACTGTGTTACGGTGTAAGGTCTGTTCGCAGCCCTTGATGTAGCAGTACCATGAGTCATGCTGAATCAACTGTGTTACGATGTAAGGTCTGTTCGCAGCCCTTGATGTAGCAGTACCATGAGTCATGCTGAACATGCTGAATCAACTGTGTGATGTGGCAGTACCATGAGTCATGCTAAGGTCTGTAAGGTCTGTTCGCAGCCCTTGATGTAGCAGTACCATGAGTCATGCTGAACCAACTGTGTTACGGTGTAAGGTCTGTTAGCAGCCCTTGATGTGGCAGTACCATGAGTCATGCTGAACCAACTGTGTTTGATGTAAGGTCTGTTCGCAGCCCTTGATGTAGCAGTACCATGAGTCATGCTGAACCAACTGTGTTACGGTGTAAGGTCTGTTCGCAGCCCTTGATGTAGCAGTACCATGAGTCATGCTGAATCAACTGTGGCGTGTAAGGTCTGTTCGCAGCCCTTGATGTAGCAGTACCATGAGTCAAGCTGAATCAACTGTGTTACGATGTAAGGTCTGTTCGCAGCACTTGATGTGGCAGTACCATGAGTCATGCTGAATCAACTGTGTTTCGATGTAAGGTCTGTTCGCAGCCCTTGATATAGCAGGACCATGAGTCATGCTGAACCAACTGTGTTACGGTGTAAGGTCTGTTCGCAGCCCTTGATGTAGCAGTACCATGAGTCATGCTGAATCAACAACTGTGTTACGATGTAAGGTCTGTTCGCAGCCCTTGATGTAGCAGTACCATGAGTCATGCTGAACCAACTGTGTTACGGTGTAAGGTCTGTTCGCAGCCCTTGATGTAGCAGTACCATGAGTCATGCTGAATCAACTGTGTTAGGTCTGTTTGGTGTAAGGTCTGTTCGCAGCCCTTGATGTAGCAGTACCATGAGTCATGCTGAATCAACTGTGTTTCTGTGTAAGGTCTGTTCGCAGCCCTTGATGTGGCAGTACCATGAGTCATGCTGAATCAACTGTGTTACGGTGTAAGGTCTGTTCGCAGCCCTTGATGTAGCAGTACCATGAGTCATGCTGAATCAACTGTGTTACGATGTAAGGTCTGTTCGCAGCCCTTGATGTAGCAGTACCATGAGTCATGCTGAATCAACTGTGTTACGATGTAAGGTCTGTTCGCAGCCCTTGATGTAGCAGTACCATGAGTCATGCTGAATCAACTGTGTTACGGTGTAAGGTCTGTTCGCAGCCCTTGATGTAGCAGTACCATGAGTCATGCTGAATCAACTGTGTTACGATGTAAGGTCTGTTCGCAGCCCTTGATGTAGCAGTACCATGAGTCATGCTGAACCAACTGTGTTACGATGTAAGGTCTGTTCGCAGCCCTTGATGTAGCAGTACCATGAGTCATGCTGAATCAACTGTGTTACGATGTAAGGTCTGTTCGCAGCCCTTGATGTAGCAGTACCATGAGTCATGCTGAATCAACTGTGTTACGATGTAAGGTCTGTTCGCAGCCCTTGATGTAGCAGTACCATGAGTCATGCTGAACCAACTGTGTTACGGTGTAAGGTCTGTTCGCAGCCCTTGATGTGGCAGTACCATGAGTCATGCTGAATCAACTGTGTTACGATGTAAGGTCTGTTCGCAGCCCTTGATGTAGCAGTACCATGAGTCATGCTGAATCAACTGTGTTACGATGTAAGGTCTGTTCGCAGCCCTTGATGTAGCAGTACCATGAGTCATGCTGAATCAACTGTGTTACGATGTAAGGTCTGTTCGCAGCCCTTGATGTAGCAGTACCATGAGTCATGCTGAATCAACTGTGTTACGATGTAAGGTCTGTTCGCAGCCCTTGATGTAGCAGTACCATGAGTCATGCTGAACCAACTGTGTTACGATGTAAGGTCTGTTCGCAGCCCTTGATGTAGCAGTACCATGAGTCATGCTGAACCAACTGTGTTACGATCTAAGGTCTGTTCGCAGCCCTTGATGTAGCAGTACCATGAGTCATGCTGAACCAACTGTGTTACGATGTAAGGTCTGTTCGCAGCCCTTGATGTAGCAGTACCATGAGTCATGCTGAATCAACTGTGTTACGATGTAAGGTCTGTTCGCAGCCCTTGATGTAGCAGTACCATGAGTCATGCTGAATCAACTGTGTTACGATGTAAGGTCTGTTCGCAGCCCTTGATGTAGCAGTACCATGAGTCATGCTGAATCAACTGTGTTACGGTGTAAGGTCTGTTCGCAGCCCTTGATGTAGCAGTACCATGAGTCATGCTGAACCAACTGTGTTACGATGTAAGGTCTGTTCGCAGCCCTTGATGTAGCAGTACCATGAGTCATGCTGAACCAACTGTGTTACGGTGTAAGGTCTGTTCGCAGCCCTTGATGTAGCAGTACCATGAGTCATGCTGAACCAACTGTGTTCTGTGTAAGGTCTGTTCGCAGCCCTTGATGTAGCAGTACCATGAGTCATGCTGAACCAACTGTGTTACGGTGTAAGGTCTGTTCGCAGCCCTTGATGTGGCAGTACCATGAGTCATGCTGAATCAACTGTGTTACGATGTAAAGGTCTGTTCGCAGCCCTTGATGTAGCAGTACCATGAGTCATGCTGAATCAACTGTGTTACGGTGTAAGGTCTGTTCGCAGCCCTTGATGTAGCAGTACCATGAGTCATGCTGAACCAACTGTGTTACGGTGTAAGGTCTGTTCGCAGCCCTTGATGTGGCAGTACCATGAGTCATGCTGAACCAACTGTGTTACGATGTAAGGTCTGTTCGCAGCCCTTGATGTAGCAGTACCATGAGTCATGCTGAACCAACTGTGTTACGCAGTGCTGAACCAAGGTCTGTTCGCAGCCCTTGATGTAGCAGTACCATGAGTCATGCTGAACCAACTGTGTTACGGTGTAAGGTCTGTTCGCAGCCCTTGATGTAGCAGTACCATGAGTCATGCTGAACCAACTGTATTTACGATGTAAGGTCTGTTCGCAGCCCTTGATGTAGCAGTACCATGAGTCATGCTGAACCAACTGTGTTACGGTCTAAGGTCTGTTCGCAGCCCTTGATGTAGCAGTACCATGAGTCATGCTGAACCAACTGTGTTGATGTAAGGTCTGTTCGCCTGTACCATGATGTAGCAGTCTGAGTCATGCTGAACCAACTGTGATGTAGCAGTACCATGAGTCATGCTGAGGTCTGTTACGCAGTCCCTTGATGTAGCAGTACCATGAGTCATGCTGAACCAACTGTGTTACGGTCTAAGGTCTGTTCGCAGCCCTTGATGTGGCAGTACCATGAGTCATGCTGAACCAACTGTGTTACGATGTAAGGTCTGTTCGCAGCCCTTGATGTAGCAGTACCATGAGTCATGCTGAATCAACTGTGTTACGGTGTAAGGTCTGTTCGCAGCCCTTGATGTAGCAGTACCATGAGTCATGCTGAATCAACTGTGTTACGATGTAAGGTCTGTTCGCAGCCCTTGATGTAGCAGTACCATGAGTCATGCTGAATCAACTGTGTTACGATGTAAGGTCTGTTCGCAGCCCTTGATGTGGCAGTACCATGAGTCATGCTGAATCAACTGTGTTTACGGTCTAAGGTCTGTTCGCAGCCCTTGATGTAGCAGTACCATGAGTCATGCTGAACCAACTGTGTTAGGGGTCACAGCCCTTGATGTAAGGTCTGTTCGCAGCCCTTGATGTAGCAGCCCTTGACCATGAGTCATGCTGAACCAACTGTGTTACGTGTAAGGTCTGTTAGCAGCCCTTGATGTGGCAGTACCATGAGTCATGCTGAACCAACTGTGTTACGATGTAAGGTCTGTTCGCAGCCCTTGATGTAGCAGTACCATGAGTCATGCTGAATCAACTGTGTTACGGTGTAAGGTCTGTTCGCAGCCCTTGATGTAGCAGTACCATGAGTCATGCTGAATCAACTGTGTTACGGTGTAAGGTCTGTTCGCAGCCCTTGATGTAGCAGTACCATGAGTCATGCTGAATCAACTGTATTTACGTGTAAGGTCTGTTCGCAGCCCTTGATGTGGCAGTACCATGAGTCATGCTGAATCAACTGTGTTACGGTGTAAGGTCTGTTCGCAGCCCTTGATGTAGCAGTACCATGAGTCATGCTGAACCAACTGTCGCAGCCCTTTAGCAGTACCATGTAAGGTCTGTTCGCAGCCCTTGATGTAGCAGTACCATGAGTCATGCTGACCAACTGTGTTACGGTCTAAGGTCTGTTCGCAGCCCTTGATGTAGCAGTACCATGAGTCATGCAGTGTAAGGTCTGTTCGCAGCCCTTGATGTAGCAGTACCATGAGTCATGCTGAACCCTGTGTTTGATGTAAGGTCTGTTAGCCCATGAGTCATGCTGAATCAACTGTGTTACGATGTAAGGTCTGTTCGCAGCCCTTGATGTAGCAGTACCATGAGTCATGCTGAACCAACTGTGTTACGGTGTAAGGTCTGTTCGCAGCCCTTGATGTAGCAGTACCATGAGTCATGCTGAATCAACTGTGCTGTGTAAGGTCTGTTCGCAGCCCTTGATGTAGCAGTACCATGAGTCATGCTGAATACGGTGTAAGGTCTGTTCGCAGCCCTTGATGTAGCAGTACCATGAGTCATGCTGAACCAACTGTTACGATGTAAGGTCTGTTCGCAGCCCTTGATGTGCACCATGAGTCATGCTGAACCAACTGTGTTCGGTGTAGGTCTGTTCGCAGCCCTTGATGTAGCAGTACCATGAGTCATGCTGAACCAACTGTGTTACGATGTAAGGTCTGTTCGCAGCCCTTGATGTAGCAGTACCATGAGTCATGCTGAATCAACTGTGTTACGATGTAAGGTCTGTTCGCAGCCCTTGATGTAGCAGTACCATGAGTCATGCTGAACCAACTGTGAACCAAGCCCTTGATGTAGCAGTACCATGAGTCATGCTGAACCATAAGTTCAGCCCTTGTGTAGCAGTACCATGAGTCATGCTGGTCTGTTCGCAGGTCCCTTGATGTAGCAGTACCATGAGTCATGCTGAACCAACTGTGTTACGGATGTAAGGTCTGTTCGCAGCCCTTGATGTGGCAGTACCATGAGTCATGCTGAACCAACTGTGTTACGGTCTAAGGTCTGTTCGCAGCCCTTGATGTGGCAGTACCATGAGTCATGCTGAACCAACTGTGTTACGATGTAAGGTCTGTTCGCAGCCCTTGATGTAGCAGTACCATGAGTCATGCTGAACCAACTGTGTTACGGTCTAAGGTCTGTTCGCAGCCCTTGATGTGGCAGTACCATGAGTCATGCTGTTCGATGTAAGGTCTGTTCGCAGCCCTTGATGTAGCAGTACCATGAGTCATGCTGTCATGCTTGATGTGGCAGTACCATGAGTCATGCTGAACTGTGTTACGATGTAAGGTCTGTTCGCAGCCCTTGATGTAGCAGTACCATGAGTCATGCTGAACCAACTGTGTTACGATGTAAGGTCTGTTCGCAGCCCTTGATGTAGCAGTACCATGAGTCATGCTGAACCAACTGTGTTACGATGTAAGGTCTGTTCGCAGCCCTTGATGTAGCAGTACCATGAGTCATGCTGAACCAACTGTGTTTACGGTCTAAGGTCTGTTCGCAGCCCTTGATGTAGCAGTACCATGAGTCATGCTGAAAACGATGTAAGGTCTGTTCGCAGCCCTTGATGTAGCAGTACCATGAGTCATGCTGAACCAACTGTGTTACGGTCTAAGGTCTGTTCGCAGCCCTTGATGTGGCAGTACCATGAGTCATGCTGAACCAACTGTGTTACGATGTAAGGTCTGTTCGCAGCCCTTGATGTAGCAGTACCATGAGTCATGCTGAACCAACTGTGTTACGGTGTAAGGTCTGTTCGCAGCCCTTGATGTAGCAGTACCATGAGTCATGCTGAACCAACTGTGTTACGGATGTAAGGTCTGTTCGCAGCCCTTGATGTAGCAGTACCATGAGTCATGCTGAACCAACTGTGTTACGATGTAAGGTCTGTTCGCAGCCCTTGATGTAGCAGTACCATGAGTCATGCTGAACCAACTGTGTTACGGTGTAAGGTCTGTTCGCAGCCCTTGATGTAGCAGTACCATGAGTCATGCTGAACCAACTGTGTTACTAAGGGTCTAAGGTCTGTTCGCAGCCCTTGATGTAGCAGTACCATGAGTCATGCTGAACCAACTGTGTTACGGTTCGCAGCCCTGAAGGTCTGTTCGCAGCCCTTGATGTGGCAGTACCATGAGTCATGCTGAATCAAACGGTGTAAGGTCTGTTCGCAGCCCTTGATGTAGCAGTACCATGAGTCATGCTGAATCAACTGTGTTACGGTGTAAGGTCTGTTCGCAGCCCTTGATGTGGCAGTACCATGATTCATGCTGAACAACTGTGTTACGATGTAAGGTCTGTTCGCAGCCCTAGATGTAGCAGTACCATGAGTCATGCTGAATCAACTGTGTTACTGTGTAAGGTCTGTTCACAGCAGCCCTTGATGTGGCAGTACCATGAGTCATGCTGAACCAACACGGTGTAAGGTCATGCCCTTGATGTAGCAGTACCATGAGTCATGCTGAATCAACTGTGTTACGTGTAAGGTCTGTTCGCAGCCCTTGATGTAGCAGTACCATGAGTCATGCTGAACCAACTGTGTTACTGTGTAAGGTCTGTTCGCAGCCCTTGATGTGGCAGTACCATGAGTCATGCTGAATCAACTGTGTTACGGTGTAAGGTCTGTTCGCAGCCCTTGATGTAGCAGTACCATGAGTCATGCTGAATCAACTGTGTTACGATGTAAGGTCTGTTCGCAGCCCTTGATGTGGCAGTACCATGAGTCATGCTGAATCAACTGTGTTACGTGTGTAAGGTCTGTTCGCAGCCCTTGATGTAGCAGTACCATGAGTCATGCTGAATCAACTGTGTTACGATCTAAGGTCTGTTCGCAGCCCTTGATGTAGCAGTACCATGAGTCATGCTGAATCAACTGTGTTACGGTGTAAGGTCTGTTCGCAGCCCTTGATGTGGCAGTACCATGAGTCATGCTGAACCAACTGTGTTACTGTGTAAGGTCTGTTCGCAGCCCTTGATGTGGCAGTACCATGAGTCATGCTGAATCAACTGTGTTACGGTGTAAGGTCTGTTCGCAGCCCTTGATGTAGCAGTACCATGAGTCATGCTGAATCAACTGTGTTACGATGTAAGGTCTGTTCGCAGCCCTTGATGTGGCAGTACCATGAGTCATGCTGAATCAACTGTGTTACGATGTAAGGTCTGTTCGCAGCCCTTGATGTAGCAGTACCATGAGTCATGCTGAATCAAGCAGTTGCGGTGTACCATGAGTCAGGTCATGCTGCTGAAGGTCTGTTCGCAGCCCTTGATGTGGCAGTACCATGAGTCATGCTGAACCAACTGTGTTCGGTGTAAGGTCTGTTCGCAGCCCTTGATGTAGCAGTACCATGAGTCATGCTGAACCAACTGTGTTTGATGTAAGGTCTGTTCGCAGCCCTTGATGTAGCAGTACCATGAGTCATGCTGAATCAACTGTGTTACGATGTAAGGTCTGTTCGCAGCCCTTGATGTAGCAGTACCATGAGTCATGCTGAACCAACTGTGTTACGATGTAAGGTCTGTTCGCAGCCCTTGATGTGGCAGTACCATGAGTCATGCTGAACCAACTGTGTTACGATGTAAGGTCTGTTCGCAGCCCTTGATGTAGCAGTACCATGAGTCATGCTGAACCAACTGTGTTACGGTCTAAGGTCTGTTCGCAGCCCTTGATGTGGCAGTACCATGAGTCATGCTGAACCAACTGTGTTACGATGTAAGGTCTGTTCGCAGCCCTTGATGTAGCAGTACCATGAGTCATGCTGAACCAACTGTATTTACGGTGTAAGGTCTGTTCGCAGCCCTTGATGTAGCAGTACCATGAGTCATGCTGAACCAACTGTGTTACGGTGTAAGGTCTGTTCGCAGCCCTTGATGTAGCAGTACCATGAGTCATGCTGAATCAACTGTTTTACGATGTAAGGTCTTTTCGCAGCCCTTGATGTAGCAGTACCATGAGTCATGCTGAACCAACTGTGTTACGGTCTAAGGTCTGTTCGCAGCCCTTGATGTGGCAGTACCATGAGTCATGCTGAACCAACTGTGTTACGATGTAAGGTCTGTTCGCAGCCCATGGTGTAGCAGTACCATGAGTCATGCTGAATCAACTGTGTTACGGTGTAAGGTCTGTTCGCAGCCCTAGATGTAGCAGTACCATGAGTCATGCTGAATCAACTGTGTTACTGTGTAAGCTCTGTTCGCAGCCCTTGATGTGGCAGTACCATGAGTCATGCTGAACTAACTGTGTTACGATCTAAGGTCTGTTCGCAGCCCTAGATGTAGCAGTACCATGAGTCATGCTGAATCAACTGTGTTACTGTGTAAGCTCTGTTCGCAGCCCTTGATGTGGCAGTACCATGAGTCATGCTGAATCAACTGTTTTACGATCTAAGGTCTGTTCGCAGCCCTTGATGTAGCAGTACCATGAGTCATGCTGAATCAACTGTGTTACGGTGTAAGGTCTGTTCACAGCCCTTGATAAGGCAGTACCATGAGTCATGCTGAACCAACTGTGTTACTGTGTAAGCTCTGTTCGCAGCCCTTGATGTGGCAGTACCATGAGTCATGCTGAATCAACTGTGTTACGTTGTAAGGTCTGTTCGCAGCCCTTGATGTAGCAGTACCATGAGTCATGCTGAATCAACTGTGTTACGATGTAAGGTCTTTTCGCAGCCCTTGATGTGGCAGTACCATGAGTCATGCTGAATCAACTGTGTTACGGTGTAAGGTCTGTTCGCAGCCCTTGATGTAGCAGTACCATGAGTCATGCTGAATCAACTGTGTTAGGGTGTAAGGTCTGTTCGCAGCCCTTGATGTGGCAGTACCATGAGTCATGCTGAACCAACTGTGTTACAATGTAAGGTCTGTTCGCAGCCCTTGATGTAGCAGTACCATGAGTTATGCTGAATCAACTGTGTTACGATGTAAGGTCTGTTAGCAGCCCTTGATGTAGCAGTACCATGAGTTATGCTTGCTCTTCACTTTGGGTCAGTTAGGAGGGGAGGATGCCTCCCGGAATGTGAGCTAATTTTTGATTTTTGTTATTTCAGAGCTTTTCACACAAGTATTGTGACATTTTTTTTCCCTTAAGCCTCTTTCCTGCCGCAAGTTTTTTTTGCCTCATTTGCTACAGCGGGGATTAGGCTGGGCGTTGCCCCGGTTTTTTTTTTTATTGCACCGTAAAGAGTGTTTGTGACAGTCTCTCTGTGAATTGGGCAACACAAATAAAATTGTATTGAATTGAATTGAGTTTGCCTTTCAGCTTCCTTTGCATGTTCGTATTTTTGTGTGGGCCGCTATTGGTTTTAATAAAAGGAGTAATATTTTAACCAACTGGGATCCATGCTCTAATTTTACCTGCAGACTATTCTAGAAGGTACTTGGTAGGGAGTCCTGTCTACGGTATGTGCATCTTTTCTAATGACTGGTTTGAGAAATTTATCTCCTTTTGTTGACGTGTGTGGGATTTGGTTTTATGGTATCTGAGCTGGTGTACGTCCAGTGCTGTTCCGGACCCTGATCGGCTAACATTACAACGCCAACTGCTGTTTTTCTTGGCAGTTATAATGGTTTTATTGAATGTTGAAACTGTAGATTGAAGGCTGTGGTACCATAATAGCAGCAGCTATGATTCATTCGCTGCGCTAAGCCTCTTTTTTAATAACACCAGTAGATTTGCTGTGTTCTGCGACAGCAAGGCTTAACTGCGAGCTGTCAAATAAATTTTTTGATTGCCCATGTGATAGTTTTGATTGCTATTGAATCATTAATGCTAATTTAAATGATTAGAAGTATACAACATATGCATTTTAGATTAGGCCTGTGCCCTCTCTGCACCTGCAAAACACAAAGTCTGTAAGATGAATGTTCTTGTCTCTAATTCGGAGATAAGCCAGGAAGTCCTTGAGTTCTTGGCCTGGCAATAACAGGTGCTCAGTCTAGCCAAAACAATGACACTGCAAGGCCAGGGGACCAAGTATCTCATGTGATGAGAGGAGAAGACTGCTGAGATTTTTGGAAAATTACTGGAATGTGCCAATGAAAGAACAGCTGGTTATGATTTGATGTTCGAGTACTCTGGTAGGAGTTCTCTCATTTTCTTGTTCTGTTTATAAATGAATAAAAGTCCTTTTCTATTGTCTTTTTTTTTTGAGTTTTTGCAGTGGATCTGTGTTTAATCCAGACTATGCTCAGCCTGGCTTGGTGTGAAAAAGGGTTTTTCCCTGTAACAGAACCGAATGCACAAGTGTGTGTCAGCGTGTGAGAGCGTGTACACCTCAAATCAACTGTGGTCTTTCACCACACTTTCTTTTTGGTTCCTTAGTGTTAGTCCCATTGCAAATCTGGGGTGGGATCGTTGTGATGAGTGCTGTCTGGTGGCGGTGGCAGTATTGGGGTAGTTACTCTAAAAAAGTAATGCATTACATATTACTAGTTACTTTTTTTTAAAGTAATCCCTCACTTTACTTAATTACTCACTACTGAAAGTAAATAGTTCCACTACTAGTTGCATTACTTTTGGATTACTCAGCACCATCATCAGGGGCTGGTTTCACAAAGATAGACTCTGACTATGGATTAGACACAAGCACCAGTCAGACTTCAGATAGACGTCTAAATTCAGCCGTTTCACAAAGCAGTTTAGTTCTTGACTATTTAGTCCTTAAGTAGGACTACTGTACAATGAATTCTGGGTAAATTCAGACCTTTTTCAAATTGAAAAAATGGCCGCGTCTAGCCACTCAGCTCCCTTTACCCAGCACAAAACTTCTGTTTCCTTGAAGAATTCAGTACATATAAATGAATTTTACTCAGAAAATTCAATGAGGGGTGTAACAATAACAAAAAAAAAAACCTGATATGGCAACAAAAATCACCGCTACCGTAAATAGTGTAAATCCTACAACTGAGAGAACCATCAAAGATGTCCAGAAAAGTTACAAAAACATGGTACAAGAAGATAAAAAAGAAATGTTCAAGAGAAGAAACCCTAAAGGACCATTAGAAAAGCTTTCTTTCTTTCTTTCTTTCTTGTATTCCTGTTTTTTTGTTGAGTACCACTGGTCAGAAGGTGAAATTGATTGGTTACCATGGCAACATGGGTCTAAAGCCTAAGTTAGCCTGGGGGTGAGGTGTCTAATTTTTTTGGCTAAAACTTAGTCAGTCTTTATTTTTGTGAAATGGTCTAACTTGCATTAGACTAAACTATGAGCAAATTTTAGACTGGTCTAACCCTATAGACCAGTCTGAAATATCTTTGTGAAACCGGCTCCTGAAATTTACCATAACTTAATTAATTAAACATATCATGTAAAAACCAGGCTTTTGCCCAGATCAGCACTAATCTTTATTCTGGTAACAAGGACACATGCAAGATCTCACTTTCATGCTCTTTAATACAGCAAAGACAACAGCGAAGTTGTAAAAATCAGCCCAAACAGCACTTCACGGAAAAGTGAGTCAAGTACAAGGCTACAGTGCTGGCATAAACACTCGCGGGAAAGGATGTCTGATTTGTTTTTCTGTCCTCGATCTTAATCACCTAAATACTTAACGGAAGAAGAAGATGTTTTTCTGGCCTCCCGTCCTGCTGATAGTTGAAGAATTTACAGTAATGCAAGTACCTAGATAATTTATTTGTTAGTAACAGTAATGCGCTTACTTAGGTTATCAAAGTAATGTGTTACATTACTGCGTTACTGATAAATGTCATCTGATTACAGTAATTAGTTACTTTGTAATGTGTTGCCCCCAGCACTGGGCGGTGGTTCCCTTCCAACCCTGCCTCGGTTGTTATGATCGACAAGCTTTGCATTTTGTAATGTAGGAGTTCTCATATCATGGCGTGAGTTCACATATCAGCACGTGGTGGATCTCTGAAGGGTAAGTGAATTAACCCCACCTCCTCCTAAATTGTTCTCTACCCACTGCCAGTTGCCCCAGTGATGCAGTAAAGCTTATGATAAATTATTGTCCACATTGTAATAATTTGGAATTTGTTTGTAATTTCATAATTTTTTTTTTTTTTTTTTGCTATTCTACCTTTGCAGTGAACTCAGTTTCTTGCTGTCTTGCGCTTTCTGGGTGTCAGCTTATAAACTTCAATCATTTCATGAAATGACTAAAAAATTTTTGGTTTCACAATCTGACTGTATCACATATATACATATTTGTGCGTGCGTGCGTGTGAGCGTGTGTCTTCTCACAATACTGGAGAGATTTCGGGGATAGTTGTTGTTTTATTATCAGCAGATAATGACTGATGCTTTTAATTCATGTTCATTTTTTAGCACACATAAGAGATACAGTGAGGATGAAACTACCACTTGAATACAAGTAGGTTTTTTGAATTAAATTCATTAAAATGATTTTTGGCTTAACTAAGGACACCAAAATGTGACATCAAAAATATGTTTTTATCAAGAAGGATATGGGAAATTAAGATTAATTAGTATCGTGCATTTGCCCATAAGTTATTTACTCACAGCCCAGTTTGTTTCAAAACTTTTCCGGTCAGAACATAGGACGACATCAGACTGAAATTATCAGGTTACGGTCGTTGCCCGACGTGTCCACTGTGCTAACGACTGTTACCACAGCAGGCAGGTCTTGAGTTAGTGGCACTGCTACTCCAGAGAAGAACTGACTTTTCTTACACCAATAAACTAACTTCTTGACCGCTAATTTCCGTCAATTAAAAAAAAAATATTAACTCTAATACTAAAAATCATGTTGTGTCCAGTAAATCACGACCATTACCAAAGACAAAGTTAGATTTTTATTCTTTAATTGTTTGCATCAATTTATTGATTTTTCATGTCCAATGGAATGACTCTGTGCACACAATTTATCGGCAACAAAAGTTTCCCGTGTGCTGCTGTGAGTCGTCTGATATCCGCGACCATACCTTTCGTGTCCACAATGTATGCAGTGAGGATTGTCTAGTGAAAAGGGAACTATGATAAACATCATCTGAATCCGTCCTTACTCTTGATCATCGTTCAGCAATTCTCCTGTGATCTGGAAAAACCTAATAAGTATGTCACTTTTGGGAGAAACCTAGTGTGACCTCATTTTCAGTAATTCAGAGTGGTGAAAATTAAAATTAATTTAAAATTAAAACACTAGCTACGAGTGTTATTTGAACTGTCAAAATCAAGTTTCAATGACTGTTTTCAGTTAGGAAAAGTCCAGAATCCAAAAGTTTTTGTTCAGTTGTGAGAATTTTTGCCACTGATAAATTCACTTGGTTTTGCCAGATCGCAGGAGAATTGGCCATCCTCCTGCAAGGTAAAACATTACTGACTGCTTTTTTCATGACTTTTCTGCACAATTTGCGTTACTGATTTAATATTTTAGGACTATAACGTGATTTCTCGTCATGCAGTGACAGATCAATTCGTATCTATTTCTTGTCCACCGTAATCCATTGTGATGAAAGTTCTGCTTCAGAATAATGTTGTCCAATAAAATATCGCATGAATTAATTGTACAGTTGACATTACCTGTAAGCAGTGATGACAACTTTTGAAATTCAACATGAATCGGCGTTTTCTTGCTTGTTTCATGGTCATGCTTTTGTTGCCCAGTGTCATGAAAAGACAGATTTCAATGAGCCATATCACTATTTTGCAATCAATCGATGACAGAGCTGCTTAAAATAGGCAAAATTTTTGACAATTGACTGATGATTTATGGGGATAAATGAGCCCCTAAGAACCATACCGGACCAACCCATGTTGGGGTACTTTTGAGAAAATGGGACTCAGAGTTGCCAGCCTCCTGTGTCATCTAGAGCAACTGGCAACAAAAACATTACATATGTTTCAAACTCAAGATATGTAAAATTATGCACATGCACTTTTTGTGCAGGTTTTGGATGCATAATCATCATTTAAAGTGAAACCTGCCTCCTTCTGAGGAGGAACCATCATCTTCTGATTCATTTGGGTCAAACTCTGGGTCTCTGTCATCTTCCACTTCACCATCATCATCAATCATAGGATGCAGTAGCTCATCAGTGAGATACCTAGCCTCCATGTTTGCAATGAATTATGGGAAGGTTGTGGGATGGCCCACCATGGCTAAGGCAGTGCAGTGCATATGTACAGGGGCAGAGAAGACATTTGCTTGTATTAACAATCCATGTGGGTAGATTGGGTTTGCCCATTTAGGAAATGTAGATCTCAGTTTTCTGCACATGCTTGCAACCTCAAACTGATTTTCGCCAAAAGTGCAGAATGGCTCTGTATGGTTCTTAGGGGCTCAAATGAGCCATATCACTATTTTGCCTATTTTAAACACCTTTAACATCCATTGTTCGCAAAATGGTGATATGGCTCATTGGTCCCAATGGCTCATTGGACCCCAGTCTCCCCTACTGTATACATTGATGCTACCAGACCATTGCTGAATAAATGTTATCAAAAGAAAGGAGGGGCTTAGTTTTTGGGTTGAGAAGATTTGCAAGAATCACAACTTCAGTGAAAAAGTAAAAAACAAATCACAGTTTGCATTATTCACTTTATGACGTGGTTTACAGCCCGGATGCCAACGGCAATCCGGCGGGCACTAGGACCATGGGCCTAGTAATATGGGCCTGATAATTTGATTAAAAATGTACTCTGATAAGTGACTGCTAATATAATAATCATGTTTATTTTGTTGCAAAGTATGCCAATGAAACTATGATCTTTTTTTGTACAAGTTTGATCTTGCTTCCAAACTTTTGGCCTGTAGTGTATATATAAAACAATGGCATCTCTCAGTAGGCGGGATATATTCAGCTGCAAGTGAACATTTTATCCTCAAAGTTTAGGTGTTGGAAGTAGGAAAAATAGGCAAGCGTAAGGGTGTGAGTGACTCTGTCAAGGGCTAAATTGTGATGGTGAGACGACTGGGTCAGAGCATCTCCAAAACTGCAGCTCTGTTGGGGTGTTCCCAGTCTCCAGTGGTCAGTACCTACCAAAAGTGGGAAAACGTGAACCGGTGACAGGGTTAGGGCCAGCCAAGGCTGATTGATGTGCGTGGGGAATGAAGGTTGGCCCATGTGGTCCCATCCAACAGAAGAGCTACAGTAAGTCAAATTGCTAAAAAAAAAAAAAAAAAAAAAGTTAATGCTGATTCTGATAGAAAGGTGGCAGAACACACAGTGCATTTCAGATTGTTACATATGGGGCTGCATAGCCCCAGACCGGTTAGGATACCCATGCTGACCCCTGTCCATTACCAAAAACACTAACAATGGGCACATGAGCATCAGAACTGGACTTTGGAGCAATGGAAGAAAGGTGACCTGATGTGATGAATCACGTTTTCTTTTACGTCATGTGTATGGCCGGGTGCATGTGCGTTGCTTACCAGTGGAAGACATGGCACCAGGATGCACTATGGGAAGATGGCAAGCTAGCGGAGACCATGTGACGCTTCCGGCAAATTTCTGTTGGGAAACCTTAGGTCCTGCCATTCACATGGATGTTACTTTAACACGTACCACCCATCTTAATATTGCTGCAGACCAAGTACACCCCGTCATGGCAACAACATTCCTTAATGGCAGTGGCCACATTCAGCAGGATAATGTGTCTGGCCACACTGCAATAAATGGTCCATGAATGGTTTGAGGAACACAACAATGAGATCAAGGTGCTGACTCGGCCTTCGAATTCCCCAGATTTCCATCCAATCGAGCATCTGTGGGATGTGCTGAACAAACAGGTCTGATCCATGGAGGCCCCACCCAGCAACTTACAGGACTTAATGGACCTGCTGCTAACATCCTGGTGCTAAATACCACAGCACACCTCCACAGGTCTGGTGGAGTCCATGCTTCGATGGCTTAGGTCTGTTTTGGCAATAAAAGGGGGACCTACACAACATTAGGCAGGTGGTCATAATTTTATAGCTGATCAGTGTATGCTTGTATATCACCCTCCTGTGAATCCTTTTTGTGTCTCCTCCCATCTAGCAGCTTGCTTGTCTGTTAGAAGTATTGTCTTTTTTAATTGGTCTACATCCCGTGTGCTTTCCTCATCAGCTGTGTGGCATTCATGTTGCCCTTCCCTCACATGGAGGTTGGCACTTTTTATACCCCTTAATTTGAGTGTGAAAGTTGCTGAATTGTCACTCACCACATGACCTTTTGCAATCAGCAGTTCCTAAGGAAAGCTTATTGTCGTTGGAAATTATTTGTAATGTTTAATGATGGTAAAATACGAAGTTCTCTTTTGCCTTCTATTAATAGGAACAAACTCCCAAGAATTACTTGCCGCCCCCAGGATTGAGACCGCAATCCATTTACTCAAACCTCAGCCTGTTCATCTGCCCAGTTTATTAGGAACAACATCCGAAGCCTTCTGAGGTTATGAAGAATGGGACCACATTCCTGCTGAACTCCACGCTCTGGCCATCAAACAGATCAGCTCTGGTGAAGTGTGCACTCCATCTGGCTACCATCTCGGATAGCCACTGACCGGGCACAGACACGCCCCTGCACTCAGCCTGTTAAGTCTGAACAGAACTGTATTATTCTGCTTTGGGCTCCGTCCCTCTGTCAATACTGTATTACAATCCATATACCCTACTACTGGATTGTACTCTGACACTGCATTTGGTCCAGATAATAACATACTATATATCTATGATTCCCATTGCTGGGGTGAAATTCAAATAGTGGTCTAGTCAGGTTTCATGTATACATTGACATGGTTGTTGCAGCATAATCAATGTTTTTCGCTTAATCTCTGAGTCAAACTTGTATTGGCTTATTGATGATTGTTGTTCATTTTACATAATCTTTTCTGCTTATTTTTGTGAAGGGTTCCAAGAATTCTTCTTAGGGGTATTAATAGAGATTAAATCACTCGTCATGAAGTTTGACCCAACTTCGATGGCCACAGGACACTTACCCATTGACTCTCCACCCATATAATATACAACTATATCTGTATTTATTTGGTGTGACCAAATTTACCCCAGACCCCTGAGCAGTGCTTTTGTAGGCGATTGGAGCAACGGTATGCCTTTCCACCCTGGAAAGACAGACACACAGAAATACAGACAGACGCACTGTCAGTTATAGAAGTGGGATTACGTAGGTGCATCATCAATCCCATATTTTACTTTAATTCCCTGTTATGCAATTGCATTGGAAGTTACATTCAGAGATTACTCTGAGTTTAAAAAATACAAAACAATGATTACTAGGCATTTCCTTGCCTTCTGGGAACTTTTAATTATGTAGTTATTCTTGCTTAAGTAAAAAATTTCAGTGGCAGACTTCTCTGTAAGTTGCAACAGAAACAGTGTGAGAGAGGCAGTCTTTTTTTGCAAGTCCCTTCTCGGGATTTCACCTCCGCCAATATGTTCAAAGTTATTCAGGCATAACTGCTAATTAATTGCTACCCCAAAAGAAATCAGTCATAAAGATATGTCTATTTTTGTAAGGAGACAAAAAGTAACTGACAGCAATTTCTCATTCAGTGTCACACTTATAAAGTAAACAGAAATTTGACAACACCTAAAAAAATAACCTTTTTCGACTGTATTTGAATTGGAAGTTTGTGCTTTTTGTATTACGTGTACTGTGGAATGCTAACTCCCGGGGAGAAAATATTGTATTACGTTCTAAATTCAAATGTTATGAAGATAAATTTATGTAAAATGCTCAGGTTAAAAATCCAGGCATTTTGCTTGTTTTGGTGCTGCAACAGTGTGATTCACTTTACATTATGTCAGTACTGGCACATTATAAAACTTATGAAATTTCTTTAAACAAGACTAGATCAAAACGTAATATATGGCTGGACTGTTTATGGTATATGGGCAAAACTGTTTGGAATTTACAGGGATAGTGATTGGTATGTTCTATTATGTCCATTCCTGGATTTTAGATTGTTAATGAATTTTCTGTATTGGTCTTAATAATGATTGTGTTATGATCTGTGATTTCTACCTGTTCTGGTTTATGTTTATTTCCACTTGGTATGCTTAGTTCATGCATTCTGTATTATCTGCCATATTATGCACATTGTTGCATAAACTAAACCAATCAAGTGGGAATAAACATAAATCAGAAGAGGCAGAAATCACAGATCATAACAAATTGTTGTTCGAGTGTATTCATGTGGGTCTGCTAACTATGCCCCCTGATGACATAATAGAAACTGTTTGCGCCAAATCAGCATGAAAGGGCAACAGCCAACAGGGGAAGTACAGTCGGCCGTCCGACCAATGGAATAACTTCACCAGTCTATCTCTCTCGCTCAACCACGGACATTTTCAGAAGTAGGCCAACCAAAAGAAAAAAAAAAGAGAAGCAAATAAACTGAATATTATAAATACAGTATATCTACCGAGACTATACTGACTAGTATCAGTATAAGATTTCAGAAGAGGCTGTTCATATATTTCATGATATGAATAATCACGACCAAAACCAGCACTAGTCAATATAAATTACAACTGTGAAGCCTGAACCATAAATGAAAGGCGTTCAGAACAGGAGCATGTCCGTAAGGGTGTGCTGTGAGTGCCAAGACTTGCAAAGCAGCAGTTTAGTAGTGATTTGCTGCGGTGGTACTCAAACTTTTTTTGTCAAGAACCCCCATACTGGCACGGTAAGTCCACAGACCCGCATTTGACAAGATTTTGTCCCACCATCCCCCTTCTGACAGGATTTTTGCTTTTAGACTTTTCATTGTTTAAAGAGTATAAAACCTGTGACCGAATTATTCAAAAATCCTGTCAGTGTGGTACTTGAGAATGGAGTTATTGTGAAAATAAATTACTCTTCTTTTTGCTGGGGACCCCCGGGAACTCCCTCAAGGACCTTTGGTCCCCACTTTGAGAACCACTGACTTACTGTACAATATCAGGCAAATATGATTTTACTTTAACAAGTTTATTTTTTCATGCCGACTACTCATTTCTGGATGTGGCCATTTTTGAACACAGCAGCATATCACACCGGCTTTGCTGATATGTTTTCATGGTCATTTACTTCACTATTGTCACATGCATGCAATTGTTAGAGTTCCATTTAGCTCTCTCTAGCTCATTCATTTAATGAAGTAACAAATTTTAATATATAATTTCCTGTTTTAAATATTGCCTTTGGAGCAGTGATCACAAGTAACAACAGAGTCACTGTCGAAGCATAGCATTAAATCTCAATTTATAATGAAGAAATGAAACACTGCCCTCAGAGCTTTGGGCTACCTGAACCTCAATGTTTTTGTTCACAGTACTTACTCATATTTCTGCTATTAGGGTTTCGGAAGATCCCCAATTCCCTCGCAGAAGTCAAATGAATTTTGTGACTGCATTAAAATTGCTCTAATTTGCTGCGGGTAAAGCTGTATGCAAAACAATGCAAACAAAACACCTTTCACCAAAAATGCTCTAACACTTTTTGTACCAAATGGCACTTTACGCGATAGAACACGGTGATACACTTTGTCACTGTAGTACAGAACACCTCCCCGGGTCAGGAAGAATGGTCTAAATCATCCGTAATGTCTCGCGACAATGGGCACATCTCCCCAGGTGGTCTCATTTCACTACAGATCACCTACACAGTCACTACCTGTCTCCCCTTTCCTGCGTCAACTCCTGTCCTGCACCCTCACGAGCTCCTTCCAATCCACACAACCTTGTTCGACTAGTTAAAAATAGCAGAAGTTAAAAATCAAACCTGTGCTTCAGCATTTCAGTCTGATTAAATCATAATTTGCTTTAAAAAAGGTAGAGCTGCGGTATGAATACAGAACGAACGCAGAATCTTTTCTGCATTCCCAGCAATTCCCTCAGTGTCGTGTCCCAGTATATCCACTAGGTGGCCTTGCCAGCCAGAGAAACCACTCAGCAGACACCGCAAAATCAGAAAGGATGAGAGGAGCAAAAACACTCAACCCTCCGCTTGAAGTAGTATTAGCAGTAGTGGCCGTAGCAGTAGTTCTCATGATGACAAGAATCAGTAATGATAATAGCGCTCATAACAAAAGCAATCAGAGATTGCAAACCTTCACCAAGACTGAACAATTTTCCATTGGACAGCACCCCTGCAAAAGATTTTCTGCATTTTTTGTTCTTTTTAGGAAGCAGGAGCAATAATCCAGTTACTCTCTACTGAATCTATATTATCGCAACAATAATTTCGTGGTTGTTGGAAGTCTCTATCTCTATTAGTTGGTTAACAATAGCAACATGTG
Organism: Gymnothorax javanicus; assembly: GCA_029692085.1. Classification (NCBI taxonomy): domain Eukaryota; kingdom Metazoa; phylum Chordata; class Actinopteri; order Anguilliformes; family Muraenidae; genus Gymnothorax; species Gymnothorax javanicus. The sequence continues at coordinate 108,955,734 of CM056200.1, forward strand.
AGCACGCAACAATTTTTTGTGAGTTCAGTCCTTAGATGTTGAAAGATATCCAGATCCAGATCACTTTTTGATATTTTCTGGCATCATTGAGATAATGCCCCTCAATTTTTTAAAATACATTTCAAATCATTATGTATTTGTGAAGTTGTGACTCAAAATGTAAAATTTTACCCCCTGTCACAATAATAAAGAATCCTTCAAAAAAAAAAAGCATTAAAACAAAAAATCCTGGTTCCAGATCCGGATCTCTCCCAAAGATAATCACCTGTAAGTCCGGCTAAGATCCACCTCTGGTGAAATTTTCAACCAAATCTGTCCTTTAGTTTTTGTATTATACAACTAACCACCCAAAAAAGACGAATTAAATCACTTATGGAGTAATACTTACAAAAACTTGAAAACAAAAGACAATACTGAACATCTAGGGTCCATGTTTCTGCCGTTTTCCAGAAAAGAGATATTGGCCAAAATGTGCTTTTGACCTTTGTGATGACCTTGACCTTTGACCCTGACCTTCCAAACTGAGCCCCTTCGACTTTGGACATATGGGTTCTTCTGGTGTCAATTAAAGGTCAAAATTTTAAGAATTGTGGACACTAGAGTAAATACAAACAAACAGACAGACAGACAAACATAACGATCAACTCAAGAAACAAACCAACAAACTGGGCCAATCGCATAACCTATTTGGCAGAGGTAATAATCATAGTAATTAATATGGGTATTCAATTAAATTATTATAATGGGTAAAAAAAAACAACATAAGCAATTCCGCAAAAAATTATGCTTATTTCAAAAATGGACAAATTTTCATCTTTTTTCCTGTGGTGGAAATTCAGTGTCTTTGCATTGACTTTGAATGTAATCTGTCATGTGAAACATTCGTTTCGTGTCAGTGTCTTTGCATTGACTTTGAATGTAATCTGTCCCGGTGTGAAAGCGGCTTCAGAGAAGTTCCACCATCAGCTACGAATGGCCAATCGTGCCGTTCATAACGGAGCGGTCGACAGTGGGAACTAAGCATTGACATGAATATAACTCTACGTATCGACAGATCTGTTAGTTTGAGTGGGTCGGGATTTCTTCCTTTCAGATATGATTTGTACTTTTGATGTTGATATCAATAGTTGTAGAAGTGGTGCAGCAGTAGTGGAGGTAGTTGTATTGACGTTGGTGTGATTGTCATCACTCACTATATATTACCAGAAAATAACCGGTTACACTTTACTTGAAGGTATCGTCATAAGAGTGACATGACACTGTCATAACTGTTACATGACACAGTCATGAACGTGTCATAAACATTATGTCAATGTCAAAAACGTTTATGACTGTTGTCATTAGGTGTCATTCGGTTTTTGTAATGAGAAGTTGACATTGTTTGGGTTGTCTTGAATCATAAATGTTTATGACATTGACATAATGTTCATGATACGTTCATGACTGTGTCATGTAACAGTTATGACAGTGTTACGTCACTTTTATGACGATACCTTCAAGTAAAGCGTTACCCAAATAACCTTGTAAAAAATTTGAATGTAGATTACAGTATCTGTGTTTCTGTGAACATGTCAGTGGTTGGTGTTGGTACACAGGTAAAGAGGTCTGGAACATAACTGCTACTAACCAATACTGACAAAGAGGCACTCAGGATTCAGGCATAGACAACAGTATGAAATTCACACAATTTAGGAAAGCCAAAAATCTGGGTCAGACAATCAAAGGGGAAACCAGACTGCGGTACAAAATCACTGGGCAAAAATCTACGTCGATAAAAGGCAGAAATCTAACGTACCAAAACTCCTGATCGGGCATAATCATAACCAGAAGGCAATGAGACAAAAGAGCAATGCAAATACTTGTGAACCATAAAACAAAGGCTATCAATGCATTGGAAATAAGTAAGACTTGAGAAAAAGGCTTGTATGAAACAGAGCAAAAAAGCAGCTGAGACAAACTCGCAACAAACAGAGAAAAACAGGGGGACTATGTTGGGGGAAAGGTGATAAAGGAGTGGCGGGATAGGTGGAGTGGGTAGCAGGGGACAGCAGAGAGGGCCATGCCAGCAAACAAGGTAATGAGGGCAACAGAGTGGGGAAAGAAAGACAGGAGGAAGAGGCAAAGTAAACACAGAAATGTGGAGACACGAAAAAGAATAAAAAAAACAAAGAAACAGTAAACAGAGAGGTACATCAACTAAGATATTACTATTCAAAAAAAGTAGGGGATATTGGATTTACAAGTACCATGAAATGCAGATCATGAGGTCAGGAAGGAAACAAATGACATAAAAACATTAAGGAAACATTTGTCAATTTATTCGAAACCCTGTGTACAGTCAGTAAAGGACAGATTCTCCAGAATAAGGGTCGACACAAACACAGGGTCACACAGCAAATTTACCACCATTGTGAAACAGAGTCAGTAGTGGGTAAAACCCCTCGGTTGGCTAGACAAGCTCGACCCGGGCGTGGCATACTCCTAACGAGACGCCCCAGGTCATTTTGGGGAACGTTATTCCATTCCTGTTGCAATGCTGCAGCAAGTTCTTGGACATTGGCAGGAGGTTGTTGACGTTGGCGTAGCGCTGTCCAAGCATGTCCCAGACATGCTCGATGGGGGAAAGGTCCGGACTGAGTGCTGGCCATGGTAATGTGGTGATATTCTGCTGCTGGAGGTAATCTGTAACGATCCTGGCCCTATGACATCTGGCATTGTCATCTTGGAAAATGAAACGGCGGCCATAACGACGTGCAAACGGCACAACATGGGGTGCCAAGATGTTGTCCCGGTAGTACTGCCCTGTGACACGCCCAGCAACTACATGCAAGTCTGTTCTGCGGCAGCAGTGATGCCTCCCCACACCATTACAGATCCACCCCCATACGGATCATGTCTAATGACGTTAATGTCATGGAAACGTTCGTTACGTCGGCGCCAAACCCTCCTGCGTCTGTCAAGGAAGTCCACAGTGAACCTCGACTCATCTGAGAACATTACGTTGTTCCATCGGCGATTATCCCAGCGTTGATGATGACGACACCATTGGAGTCTGGCCCTAATGTGACGATCCCTCAAACAGGGAATGACATGAGGATGTCGGGCGTGTAAGTGAAATCTGTGCAGACGATTCCTGATGGTCTGGCCACTCACGACCAAGCCAGTATTCCTTTGAAGTTGAGACCTTATCTGATTTGCTGTTACCATACGATTTCTCAAGACAATAGTGCGGATGAATCTGTCCTGAGCCTGAGTTGTTGCCCTTGGTCGACCGGATCGTGGTCTATCCTGAACAGACCCTGTAGCACGATGTCTGGACCATAATCTGCTGATGACAGACTGGGAAACATTCATTGCCCTTGCCACAATGACCTGTCTTGTGCCAACCTGTAGCATGCCAAGAGCACGTAACCTCTCCTCCTGTGTTAGACGGCGCATGGTCTCTGTTTAATTAACGACTTCAACCACTGATAATCTGATGCTTTCTCTTCAAAATCTTCCTTTACAGTGGCTCTAACCTTCCAATTCAGAGTCATGCAAATTTGTGGCACAACCCCTTGACCATCAATAGCATCCCGTGCAGATCGTGAGAGTGTCATTGATGTGTTTGGGTGATGAATTTCTTTGGAAATGCTTCCTCAGTAAGGAACTATACAACATGGTTTCGTATCCCTTTGTATATGTGAAAATTTTGATCTCAAAATAAAATATCCCCTACTTTTTTTGAACAGTATATTAATACATAAACTAATCAACAAACGCTGACAGATACAAAGAGGGAGAAGCAGGCTAGAGTTGTGCTGAGACCTCACAGTAAACAAATGACCGTAGATAACACATTGAGCTGTTGTTTAGCGGACGATCATCAGCGTGGAGATGTGACCTGCATTTGAACCGCCGACCTGTGAAGCTCACCCCTACTGAAGGCAGGATGCACACTGCCACACACAGAGTGGAGCGTCCCAGCAGGCCGAGGGAGCATAGCCTTTGGGCATACACTGATGGGACACAGTGGAGTAGGGGGGAGGATGAATAGCTGGGTGATGGAGGAGAGTTCAGAACTTCATGGGAAGCGGGATTGGATCACTGGTGGAAGGGCTAGTCTGCAAATGGGACTGGGTTTGCTATCCCTCGGCACAAAGCGGGTAGGGATGCAGGGATGAGTGTTGTCCTTCTTCGTATCCGTTTGACCGTCATGCTTCTTTTCCGCGCCAGAACTCTAAAACCATAAAATATTTCTCATTAAAATTTCATACATGGATACGGCTTACAGTGTAAATGTGCCTTTTTATACTTCTGTCCGTCCTCTCCTGTCTATCTGTGTTTCCTGGCTGGAGATCAGCTATCCTGTTCTTTTCTAGGCCAGACCTCCAATACTCTTCAAAATTTCTCTATGAAATTTACTGTATTGTGCAGATGTGCCTTTTCATACTTCCGTTTGTCCTCCTGTCCATCTGTCCATCCCTCCATTGTGTTTCGTCTCCAGGCCAGATATTAGCGATCCTGCAGTAGAGAATCTGAATATTTCAAGCTTGTTTATCTAGTCTTTCTGGCGGAAAAATTAATGGAAAGAAGAGAAAAACAAATGTGCCTCCAGAATGCGTTTCATTGGCAGAAGCTGCATAACACCAGTGCTTCATTCAGTGCTCGCCACAGCTTTTTAGTCCCCGGCCACCGGACGAGTTGGCTAGGGGACCATTGGTTGAGGCCATGTCCGTCCATCCGGATCCATTACTCTGTAACTATGTGCAACAGCCTTACCATTTTACACTGCTTTTATTACCTTTACCAAAGGTTTATAGCTATTAGCTTTTTTGTGTTCTCTGACCTTTGACCTTTCAGCAGCAATCTCCATAACTGTTCTTAGTCTGCAAAACGCATCTCTGACATTGATAGAGGCCTTTCAATATTCCTTGTGTAAGTTGGCCATAAGTGCTAGTTATGCCTTTTCAATGTATCATTGATGTGTGACCTTTGACCTTTTTTCCAATGACCTTGATCTTTTTCAGCAGTTTTCAACTTACTTAAAAAATCTTCCAATGTTTTAATAAAGCTCTTCAAAAACAACAAAGGTTAGGTTAAGAAAACCAATGCAAGAACTAAAATTGACCTACAACCTCTACATAACATTTTATGTAACCTTTGACTTGTGACCTTGACCTCTGTACTGTTTCTGGCAAATATCTTCTAAAATACATGCAGTGGGTAGGTCAGGGGACTGTTGATTTAGGCCATGTCCATCCGTCCACAGGTCCCATGCTTCTCTATCTGTGTGTGCATTCTTTGGCAGGGACTTCACTTAGTGATTTGAGTTCACTGAGCACATACTATAAAGTATAGCACCCATTTTATTATGTTTTGATTGTGGCTCTAATACTGTTATCAAACGAAACTGTGTGCATTTACCTTGAAAGATTTATTTTAGTTGCGCACATTGATTTCTGTGTTTGAATGCAAAAAAAAAAAGTATAAATAGAAATGGTGCGCATCAAGAGCTGATTTAAAGTAATTGCCCTCTTTATTGGAAATTGAATGTCTCAAAAGAAATGGGCCCTCAAACTTTTCTGAAGTTTCTCTTTTGGATATTAATCAAAGTTTCTTTCCACTTTGTGTCAGAACTACGCAGTCACAAACACTGTGTGACTCAGTCTCCACAACCCTTTTAATTCCATAACCACACAAATTGATACATACAGTACACACACACACACACACACACATGCACGCACACAAAAACCCTCCCACATGCCACTCAGTCTGCCTTGTCGATGCCTCAGTGCTTTGACAAACCTCAATATTTCAGTAACCCATCTCAAACAGAGCTGTGGTCTGACTTCTCTCATACATTTGTGTTTAATATGAACCGTGTACACTCTTTATAACTGTCAATCAAAGAAAATAAATGGCATGTCAAGCAAAACCATGAAGTCTTGAATGTCACCCACTTAATGAGCACAAGCCTTGTAAGTAAGTTACCAGATTAATGAGGATAGTATAGTAAGTAGGCATTCAGACCTCGAAAGGTTTTTGACTATCCTAGTAGTATTTCAAAGTTCAAGTTTTAGGTATCAGGTGCTGGTTTTGCATCAATACTCTTGGGTATAGAGAATTAACTTGCATGAATCATTCAGAATCTCCCTACAACCACAGAACCACAAAGCCCTCAATGTGAGGAATTCGGACAGAAAGGTGAGACACTTTCTGTATGAATCACCAGTGCCACTTTCATATTCTGTGCACTAATTCAGGAACTGATTTCTTGAATAAAATAGAACTAAACATTTCTGTTGCAATCAACGCCCTGTGTTACATTTCTAGCCTTCACCTAAGTTTACACTGGACATATGCAAGATTAGAGTGAATATATTACGGTCGGCACATTTCCAAATTGATTTAAATAAATGCGCTCTTGCGTCAAAATGTGCGTTAAAACATTAGCGATGGTGAATTAACAATGCAGATTCTTCACTTTTCTGTTTGGCTTTATTCTCCAATTATCGTTCAGTACAAAGACACGATACAGGCAACCATCCCTCTGCTCTCTTTTCACATACTGTCATATCCCAAGAAATTGGTGACAAAAATGCTTATAATATTGAAAAAAAATCAATTTGTTGAAGCATGTACGCGAAATATTTAGTCAACTGTATGATTGTAAAAAAATTCTGCATTTTTACTCGTCCGAGGGCTCTATCTTACACCCAGTGCAAAATGGCACCAAGCAACACGCGAGTGTCTTTGCTAGTTTCGACAGTAAAGATCGGTCGCCCTTAAATGCTGAATATTCTGTAGTTGGTAAACAAACTAAATGGTTCAATTGAAAAAGAAAAACAACAACAACTACGTACAGGAATAGTACATTTATTTGGACATTTTATAATTGCATTATATTTAATACATTTTCTTCAAATGTGACCTTGAGGATTCACTGCGTATGATGATTTTTTTACGCCTCAAAATATTTAACTTCACACTTGAGCAGATCCATTTCCTCCTACTACTCGTGAAATCTTCCATTACAATAGCAATCTGCCTTGTTCTGAGTACACATTTTTTTGAAGGAAATGGGAAATGACACTCTGATTTAATCCATGTAACGTCATTAGGAGACTAAGCACAACCCCTTTGAACCATGCACATTACTTCTGCGCACAATGTACCGGCTGTAAAACAAGCAAAAGTGGATTTGGATATGCGCTAAATGCTGTTGTGCCATTTGCTTTAGACTGTGCACTTAGATTGTTAAAATACAGCTCTAAATTAGAGGAGCTGCAGTTAAAACCTGTCCTCCAGTAACTTACAATTCTAAGGCCGGAACAGAGCAGTTGGATTTCACATAAATCTTCAAGATTGCTGGAGACACAGGGTTGTTTGAAGAAACTGCCACTGAGTTCTGGTAAAATCAGTCAAACATGACAGCTGTTTTGGAGCCACTTGCATTTTCTACGAATTGTCACTGATGCACTTTCAGAACCTGTCAGACTGTATCCATGCACTGCCTGAAAAAATAGACCATTAGTGAATGCAGTCGCAACCAAATGCTGTATATATTACCTCAAAGTTATTGCTACCGTATGAGGCGGTGATATATTATGCTATCCAGGTATTGGCCGTTGCGATAATGGATAAATTATAAAGAAAAAAAAAAAAAAAAAAAAAAAACTGAAATAAAATAACTGCTCAGCAAGCATCTGACATAATACAATAGATAGCCTAGCTTTACCTATAGAGTCTTGTGGTTTTTGAGGTGCGGAAGAGCCTGCCAGTGCATGCTGGCCTTTTATTGGTTGGCTTGTTGCCCATCTGAGGCATTCTCAACATAAGTCGGTGCAGCGTGGAGACTTTTTTCCCCCCACTCGGCAGTATCACAGCTCCAATCTGTCACCCTCCGCCGAACCCTAATGTGCGAAAGCAAGACGTGTTGCGCCTATTAGCACTTTCTGGTAACGTTGGCACGCTGATCCCCCTTCCCCAGGGAGCCTGGCAATATGGTTCAGCGTGGTCACCGCCCGCCAGGCCACGATCCCTCTGTCACAACACATCACTGAGCCTTTGAGGCCTGGCTACGTCAGATTAGCACCATGGGGCTGATGTGCGCAGATGCACTATACGCGCTACATGGACTCACACAACTGCATCCACACGCCCAGCCACATGGACATAAATTCGAAAATATACACATATAACAGCACACAAAAACGCATACACACAAAAACGCAGGCAGAAACACACATACAGACGCTTACATGTACACACACTCAAAAAACTAAGCACAGAGAAACACTATCACTTGCATACACAAATACAATAAACTCATACAAAAATGTACACATGCATAGATGGGCAAATCATGAGAAACTCCAGGAAAAACTGAATATCTAGTATGCTTGATTCTGGTAATATCTAGGCCCACTCTTTGTCTACAAAAAAGTTAAAAGAATTGTAGACATGTTGTGATATAACTTCTAACTTCTGTGCTTTGTGTGATGGAGTATTGACTCTTTTTTTTTTTTTAAAAAAAAAAGGTTGGTCTCCAGTCCTCTAAAGAAGCAGGAGATGGAAATCTGGTCTGCATTCCGTACTCCTGGACCTCAGCAGTTTGCATCGGGACGTTATCAGGGCACAATATGGGGACATAATGAGGGAACAGTGTTTGCACCAAGGGGGCACAAGGTCAAAGGAAAATGGTAGTATATATTATGCCTGTTAGACGTTCATGGAGACACTGTGGCAAGGGGACCCAGGGCTGTAATATGCTTGCTTCTTGGATTTTGGACTTTGAACAGTAGCACTCTATTCGAGTAGGACAATGTACAGTTCATGAGTTCTTGAAATTGTACTCCTGTTCCAGGCTTGGTGCTTGAACGATTAAGAAAAAATAAAAGTATATAAGTCTCTTCCAGCTAAAAACAAATGTGCAGTACATGATTTAAGCAGATGTGCACGTTCCAGTTGTATTCTTGATAATTATCGGTTATTGCATTGTGTGGGCAGAAATGCTCTAACTTTCACATTTAACATAGAGTTCTACTGTCAATTTTTTATGATGAGACGTCACCAATCATTTTACTGATCTCTGATCACAGTCATTCATGATTTTTCCCGACCGATTTCTTCTACAGAGTTAATGGTTCACTGCTAGACTTCCAGGTTTTAAAAAGGTGTTGGACGGTTCTTAACCCAGCTCCAGTGATTTCAACAGTCTCCTTAGCTGTTTTCTTTGCTTGATAGAGGTCAATAATTTGCCCCTATTGAAACACAGTAACATCTCTGCCACAACCGAAAGATCCAACGACATTGTTAAAGAAATAAGAAACTACGCGCTGCATCAATCGGAGTTAAATAAAATTCTGCCTGCTGAAACATGTTAATCACTGCAATAATGATTTAATCATAGGCTCTTAAGTATTTGCTTATGTAAATACAAACAGTGACTTTTTTGGCCAGGCAGTGTATATGCTAATGGATCAAGCCTTAATAGAGGGTATATGACCAGAAAATTACTATTACCATATATATAACATTGTTACGTGTTTATAAATAGTTTGTAAACATGAGTGATTCCGTCAGGCATTTATCACATTGTATAAGCACACAGACAAGGAACCAGGTGCAGATTCAGGGTGCAATCCAACAAGGGTGTTTATTTATAGGAATACGGTAACAATAGGGCAAGGGGTGAAGCTTAGAACTGGAACGCACAGCCCAGCTTAGGTGGTGTAGCATGGTGAGGGTAATGGGTATGTCCGAGCCTGGCCAGTGGTGTCCTGAGGCAGAAGCCGGGTGGTGTTAACCCTCGCCAAAAGAGGACTATAAGAAAGCATGTCCAAAGGATTTAACAGAAACGTAATCCCAATTCTGGAGACCAGTGAAGGTTTGGGAGGTGTCCCAAATAAACTGGTCAGAGGAACAAACTGGCAAGGCAGGCTGACAGGAACACAGTCCTAACCCTGGAGCCCGACAAAAAGTCTTGGAAGTTTGTTCCTATTAATAAAGTCCAAAAGAGCAGTTGCGTATTTCACTGTCATAATGGTTGTAATAATTTAAGAAGACAACAATACATTTCTAAACAAGAGGACACAAACCGACTGGTAGCTTAAAGGCAGGGTAGGTAAAATAATCAAATATACAGTTTTTGTTATATTTTTTGAAATGGTCTTTGCACCCCAACAGCAATAAATGACTAAGGCATTGTGATAAAGGACTGAAAAAGATCCGTCATCTGTAGCTGCTGTAATCTTGTATAAACACCAACCAATCACTCTCTCGCGGTCCGGTTGGAATGAACCAATTACAAGCCTCCTCTCCTCCCTGTGCGTATTTTAGGCTTGCCGTGTACGCATGAGGGGTGGAAGTAACAAAAATTAATTGATAAAAATGGAGGAGATGAAAACGCATGTGAATTAAAAATGCTGGTGATGAAAATGCAAGTGAATTGAAAAATAGTCATAAATTATCAAGTGAATTGAAAAATAGTGATATATTGTCAATTGATTTGATAAACTTCATTCTACTATTCATCATTTACCACACCTAACTGACATTATTATCGTTTACAGCAAGCAATTTTTGTTACTTCGCCCACACCTAATGTTGACATTTTATCGTTTACAGCAAGCAATTTTATTACTTCGCCCAAATGACGAATCAAAAACCACACCCACTGACTAGCTGATGTTTTTTGCTCTCAACTTGCAGGCCTTAATGTGCGTTAATTTGCGTCATGATTACACCGACAAAATAAGGCTACAGTTTGCGTACAATCTGGCTTGCTAGCTAGAAGACAACTAGCCAGTTGGCTACCTAGCTAGCAATAGTATAGCTAAGCTATAACCAATGTATTTAGTTACATAGCCAACTGGCTAGCGAGCTAAAAAGGCTGCAGTTAAGCGCCGTACACTGTCATACTCATTGGCGAAGCTAGTTGGCTTCAGCTAGCTAGCAAGCCAAAGTGATATCGAACTGTGTGTCATATTTTGTCGGGCCAATGTATTTAGCTACATGGCCAACTGGCTAGTTGAGAGCTAAAAAGTAGAAGTTGAGTTAAACACAATGGAATAGTGGGCGGCGAGCTATTTGGCTACCTAGCTGAAGACAAAAACACTTCTGATATGTATAAATGTTATAAGCTAGCAATAAATGTATTGCGAAGTTGAGAGCCAAAAACATCAGCTTTCACGTGGTTTTTGATTTGTCATTTGGGGGAATTCAAAAACAACAGATTACAATAAATTCAAAGTCAATGCGACAAAAATTGCTTGTTGTAAATGATTAATTCACTTTGAATGTAATTTATAGTAGAATAAAGTTTATCAAATCAATTGACAATATATCACTATTTTTCAATTCACTTGATAATTTATATTTCTATTTTTCAATTCACGTGTTTTCATCACCTCAATTTTTAGTTCACTGGCTTTTTCATCACCTCCATTTTTATCAATTAATTTTTGTTACTTCCACCCCTCATTTGTACGAGCTTGAACTGAAAGCATGTAATCGCTTCCGGGGCAAAATTGTTCCGCCATAAAATCAGAGGAAGAGGTTGTTGGTAGTCTACTGGAGAATGGAAGAGAAAACTCAGCCAAAACCACTACAGCCATGGTTACTTGTGACCTCATACCCTGCCAAAAAGGCCAGGAAAAGAAAGACCAAAGCAGAAAAAGCTTTGAATAAAAGGGCTCTAAATACAGCAAAAGGACAAATGTGAGTCAATATCGGTGTAGCTTTTCAGCGATGAGGGCGACTAAGGGAGTTGAAAAGCCTGAAAAGTGATGCAATGGTTGCCGTCTTTCTGTTGGACAGGTGAGTTGTTGCTTTTTTTTTTAGTGGAGGATTAGTTGTTTTCCCGAATTGTTTTGCCAACGTAACTATTTATGTTACGTTGGTCATATTATCCCAATGCTAACATTAGTTTCCCTGTCTATCCAGGCAAGTAAGTTACATTAGCTAATGAATATTTGCATATACCTTGCTAACAAAACGCTAACTTGTGTAATGTCATATGGTTGTCAGTGTCAGAATATGTGTTGCTAACATGTTAGCTTTTCACAAATGTGCTGATTCAGGGCCTGTCTTTTATTACTATTATTATTCTGTAGTTATGAGAAGGATGGGCTCACAAATTTGAGATCCCATGTATCCCATAAATGTTGGCGTCGTATTATTTGGAAAATGAAAAAATAGCGTTAACTTCTAGTTCGCAGTCTATTCAAGTCAATGGGATGAATAATTTGCTAGCATGCAAACTCTTTTTACAATCAAATTTATAAATTCAAGCTTCAACGATAACAGTTACACTTGAAACCTACTGACATTTGTCAATGAAGGGAATCTGACACATCGCGATGCGAGAAAGCCGTGATACCAAACCTGTATCTCGTGGTTTGTATCACGCCCATTTTTAATTATTTATGGGATAATTAAAGTGTAATGTCACCATACAAAATTCACGTTATTTAGAGTGTCAAATGTGATACAGCTGACGTGTTGTTTTGTGGAAACTTTTTGACATTTTTAGCTTTTCCTCTGATATCGGTTACTGATAATATTAGGTGTTTTCCAGTTGGTGAATGAGACATGACGCAGTTTTTTTTCTCTCTCTCAACTCAGTGAAGCAGTTGCAGCTCTGCTCGTGCAGGACTGTGTGTGGGGTGTGGCTTTGGAAGGACCCCCAAGGGCACACTGCAAAGAATGAAAAGAAAAAAATGCTAGGTAAGCTGAATGTACTTATTTCAAGACTTAAAACACTTATTTTTATCATCATTTTTCTTAGTAAGACAAAAAATTTGTCCTTGATTTGAGGTTATTTTGACTATCTTACCAATGGGATAAGTACATTTTCACTTGTCAAGCAAATAGTCACTTGTTTTAAGTCACCAGAGTTTTTAAGCATCAGAGTTTCGTCTCTCGGGCTGCGTCCAAATAGTCTTTTTTGCTTAGGAAAGTTCCTAACTCCTAAAAAATGATATGGAAGTAATTACGTGGCAGCCATGATAAGTGGATTCGAAGGCTGTGTCCGAAATTTAAAAAAAATTACATCCTATCGTCTAATTCTTAACCACTTTTCTTTAACCTCTGTGTAAAACGTCATGAGGTAAAGGAAAAGTGTAAAGGGGACTCTTTTACACAGCTTAGGAAGAAAATCGCGCCAATGAGAGAATACGAATGCACTTACACTCGGCACAGTGATCACTCGCCTCCTGCCCGTCATGTTTGTTTGTTTTCGTGATTGGTCGGATGGATGGTCATCGCGGAATTGCAGGATAGCATATCCTTCTTTCTTTTCGAAAAGGATGGTTCAGTGTGCCCTATGCTAAAGGTGATAAATTAGGAAGCATTGTAGCACCTTTCCTTTACATTTAAAGAACTCAAACACACTCATCATGGCTGCCACGTAAATACTTCCGGATCGTTTTCTAGGAGTTAGGAACTTTCATAAGCAAAAAAGACTATTCGGACGCAGCCGAATTCTTCAAATGTTAAGGAAAGATGTCTCAGCGCTTCCTTATTACCACCTTTAGCATAGGGTACACAGAACCATCCTTTTCGGAAAGAAAGGAGATAATGCTATCTCACAATTTTGCGCAGCTGCAATAATTAAAGTGGCAACCTCTCATCCGACCAATCGCGTAAAGAAACGTATACGATGGGCAGGGGACTCATGATCACGTTGCCTAGTGTAAGTGCATTTGGATTCTGTAATTAGCGCGATTGTCTTCCTAAGCCGTTAGGAATTCCGTTAAACACCTATCCTTTCCCTTATGACGTTTTCCACAAAGATTAAAGGAAAGTGGTCAAGGATTACTGGATAGGCCATAATTTTTTGACTATTCGGACGCAGCGCAGGTCTTGTATCCTCTTTGCCCCGGGCCTGTGTGTGGCGCTCTATGGTGCTGTAGAGTTTTTTTCTCCATTTTTGGTCTATTTTCGTAGAACCGCTACAGCGCAATACAGCACCACACACAGGTCTGGAATATTTACTACAACTTTTTGGGTCATTTTAGACATCTCCGTGTGGACGCAGATATTTTTAGAAAGAGCCCATTCTCATTCCGACGCATCATATATTGACGCTACCTGACCAAGCGTCGATATACGAGGCAAAAGGTCACTTTTAGCGTCCTTTATTGGTGCCAGTGTAAAACGAACCCTACCCCCTAACCCCTAACCCTTAACCCGAACCCTAACCCTCAAGTAATGACGCCAAAAGCTTCCTTCTGCCTCGTATATTGATGTTTGGGCAGGTAGCGTCGATATATGACGAGTCCGGGATGAGAATGTGTTGTTAGAAACTATGCCATGTGGACGGGAGATTTTTTTAGAAACGACAATAAAAAAGACCGTTTTTGAAAATCTCCGTCTCCATGTGGACGAGGCCTTAGATTCTTAGCAACCCTGCCTTTAAGGGCTTAAAGCATGACAATCCTGCAACTCTGCAATACAGAAATAAGGCTTATATATGTTACATCAGATTGTGAAACCAGTCAATTCATGAAAAAGCTAGTGCTAAACTTCAGTCATACCATGAAATGACTAAAGATTTTTAGTGATATCACGAAAAGACTGGTTTCACAATCTGACTGTAACACAAACACCACAGAGACACAAGGATGTGGGGCATACAAATGGATACACCTGGATAAGTGGATGCGTGCAAGACACCAAGCCAGTTAAGGAGACCTTACCTCTAAACCTTTAGTTGCTGGAAAGGGAGAGGAGACAGTTAGTGAGACCTTACCTCTAAACCTTTAGTTGCTGGAAAGGGAGAGAAGAGGGTTAAAGAGACCTTACTTCTAAACCTTTAGTTGCTGGAAAGAGAGAGAAGAGAGTTAAGGAGACCTTACCACTAAACCTTTAATGGCTGGAAAGGGAGAGAAGAGTGTTAAGGATACCTTACTTCTAAACCTTTAGTTGCTGGAAAGAGAGAGAAGAGAGTTAAGGAGACCTTACTTCTAAACCTTTAGTTGCTGGAAAGGGAGAGGAGACAGCTAAGGATGCCTTACCTCTAAACCTTTAGTGGCTGGAAAAGGAGAGAAGAGAGTTAAGGAGGCCTTACTTCTAGACCTTTAGTTGCTGGAAAGGGAGAGGAGACATTTAAGGAGACCTTACCTCTGAACCTTTAGTTGCTGGAAAGGGAGAGAAGAGAGTTAAGGAGACCTTACTTCTAAACCTTTAGTTGCTGGAAAGAGAGAGAAGAGAGTTAAGGAGGCCTTACCTCTAAACTTTTAGTTGCTGGAAAAAGAAAGAAGACAGTTAAGGAGACCTTACCTCTAAACCTTTAGTTAATGGAAAAGGAGAGAAGAGAGTTAAGGAGACCTTACTTCTAAACTTTTCGTTGCTGGAGAGGGAGAGAAGAGAGTTAAGAAGACCTTACCTCTAAACCTTTAGCTGCTGGAAAGGGAGAGAAGACAGTTAAGGAGGCCTTACTTCTAAACTTTTCGTTGCTGGAAAGGGAGAGAAGACAGTTAAGGAGGCCTTACCTCTAAACCTTTAGTTGCTGGAAAAGGAGAGAAGAGAGTTAAGGAGACCTTACTTCTAAACCTTTAATTGCTGGAAAGGGAGAGGAGAGAGTTAAGGAGACCTTACTTCTAAACCTTTAGTTGCTGGAAAGAGAGAGGAGAGAGTTAAGGAGGCCTTACTTCTAAACCTTTAGTTGCTGGAAAGAGAGAGGAGAGAGTTAAGGAGGCCCTACTTCTAAACTTTTCGTTGCTGGAAAGAGAGAGAAGAGAGTTAAGGAGCCTTACTTCTAAACCTTAATTGCTGGAAAAGGAGAGGAAGAGAGTTAAGGAGACCTTACTTCTAAACCTTTTAGTTGCTGGAAAGAGGAGAGGAGAGAGTTAAGGAGACCTTACTTCTAAACCTTTTAGTTGCTGGAAAGAGATAGAAGAGAGTTAAGGAGACCTTACTTCTAAACCTTTAATTGCTGGAAAAGAGAGGAGAGAGTTAAGGAGACCTTACTTCTAAACTTTTCATTGCTGGAAAAGAGAGGAGAGAGTTAAGGAGACCTTACTTCTAAACCTTTAATTGCTGGAAAGGGAGAGGAGAGAGTTAAGGAGACCTTACTTCTAAACTTTTAATTGCTGGAAAGGGAGAGGAGAGAGTTAAGGAGACCTTACTTCTAAACTTTTCGTTGCTGGAAAGGGAGAGAAGAGAGTTAAGGAGACCTTACTTCTAAACCTTTAATTGCTGGAAAGGGAGAGGAGAGAGTTAAGGAGACCTTACTTCTAAACCTTTAGTTGCTGGAAAAAGAGAGAGCTGAGAAAGAGTTAAGGAGGACCTTACTTCTAAACCTTTTGTTGCTGGAAAGAGGGAGAAGAGAGTTAAGGAGACCTTACTTCTAAACCTTTAATTGCTGGAAAGGGAGAGAGGAGAGAGTTAAGGGAGAGACCTTACTTCTAAACTTTTTCGTTGCTGGAAAGAGAGAGAGAAGAGAGTTAAGGAGACCTTACTTCTAAACCTTTAATTGCTGGAAAGGGAGAGGAGAGAGTTAAGGAGACCTTACTTCTAAACTTTTCGTTGCTGGAAAGGGAGAGAAGAGAGTTAAGGAGACCTTACTTCTAAACCTTTAATTGCTGGAAAGGGAGAGGAGAGAGTTAAGGAGACCTTACTTCTAAACTTTTTAATTGCTGGAAAGAGAGAAGAGAGTTAAGGAGACCTTACTTCTAAACCTTTAATTGCTGGAAAGGGAGAGAAGAGAGTTAAGGAGGCCTTACCTCTAAACCTTTAGTTGCTGGAAAAGGAGAGAAGAGAGTTAAGGAGACCTTACTTCTAAACCTTTAATTGCTGGAAAGGAGAGGAGAGTTAAGGAGACCTTACTTTTAAACTTTTTAATTGCTGGAAAGGAGAGAAGAGAGTTAAGGAGACCTTACTTCTAAACTTTTACTTTTTAGTTGCTGGAAAGGGAGAGGAGAGAGTTAAGGAGACCTTACTTCTAAACTTTTTCGTTGCTGGAAAGAGAGAAGAGAGTTAAGGAGACCTTACTTCTAAACCTTTAATTGCTGGAAAGGGAGAGGAGAGAGTTAAGGAGACCTTACTTCTAAACTTTTCGTTGCTGGAAAGAGAGAAGAGAGTTAAGGAGACCTTACTTCTAAACCTTTCGTTGCTGGAAAGGGGAGGAGAGGTTAAGGAGAGAGATTTAGAGGAGGAGACCTTACTTCTAAACTTTTCGTTGCTGGAAAGGGAGAGGAGAGAGTTAAGGAGACCTTACTTCTAAACCTTTAATTGCTGGGAAAGGGGAGAGAGTTAAGGAGACCTTACTTCTAAACTTTTTAATTTGCTGGAAGGGAGAGGAGAGAGTTAAGGAGACCTTACTTCTAAACCTTTAATTGCTGGAAAGGGAGAGGAGAGAGTTAAGGAGACCTTACTTCTAAAGTTGCTGGAAAGGGAGAGGAGAGAGTTAAGGAGACCTTACTTCTAAACTTTTTGTTGCTGGAAAGGGAGAGAAGAGAGTTAAGGAGACCTTACTTCTAAACCTTTAGTTGCTGGAAAGAGAGAGGAGAGAGTTAAGGAGGCCTTACTTCTAAACTTTTCGTTGCTGGAAAGGGAGAGAAGAGAGTTAAGGAGACCTTACTTCTAAACCTTTAATTGCTGGAAAGGGAGAGGAGAGAGTTAAGGAGACCTTACTTCTAAACTTTTAGTTGCTGGAAAGGGAGAGGAGAGAGTTAAGGAGACCTTACTTCTAAACTTTTCGTTGCTGGAAAGAGAGAGAAGAGAGTTAAGGAGACCTTACTTCTAAACCTTTAATTGCTGGAAAGGGAGAGGAGAGAGTTAAGGAGACCTTACTTCTAAACTTTTCGTTGCTGGAAAGGGAGAGAAGAGAGTTAAGGAGACCTTACTTCTAAACCTTTAATTGCTGGAAAGGGATAGAGAGAGTTAAGGAGACCTTACTTCTAAACTTTTTAATTGCTGGAAAGGAGAGAAGAGAGTTAAGGAGACCTTACTTCTAAACCTTTAATTGCTGGAAAGGGATAGGAGAGAGTTAAGGAGACCTTACCTCTAAACCTTTAGCTGCTGGAAAGTGAGAGAAGACAGTTAAGGAGGCCTTACCTCTAAACCTTTAGTTGCTGGAAAAGGAGAGAAGAGAGTTAAGGAGACCTTACTTCTAAACCTTTAATTGCTGGAAAAGCTGGAGAGAGTTAAGGAGGCCTTACTTCTAAAAAGAGTTAAGGAGGCCTTACTTCTAAACTTTTCGTTGCTGGAAAGAGAGAGAAGAGAGTTAAGGAGACCTTACTTCTAAACCTTTAATTGCTGGAAAGGGAGAGGAGAGAGTTAAGGAGACCTTACTTCTAAACCTTTAGTTGCTGGAAAGAGAGAGGAGAGAGTTAAGGAGGCCTTACTTCTAAACTTTTCGTTGCTGGAAAGAGATAGAAGAGAGTTAAGGAGACCTTACTTCTAAACCTTTAATTGCTGGAAAGGGAGAGGAGAGAGTTAAGGAGACCTTACTTCTAAACTTTTCGTTGCTGGAAAGAGAGAGAAGAGAGTTAAGGAGACATGACTTCTAAACTTTTCGTTGCTGGAAAGGGAGAGAAGAGAGTTAAGCAGACCTTACTTCTAAACCTTTAGTTCCTGGAAAGGGAGAGGAGGCAATTAAGGAGACACTAGGGTAGTGACACTTTGATCAATTAATTTTCGAAGACCGTGAATTTTAGGATGTGGTACATTATTATCCCCCCAACATACAGTATAATACGGGGGGGATATTGCCATTAGTAGGGTCATCTGTCCATCTGTCCGCCCGTGGTCATTTTGTTTCCAGGGCAGGACTGGGATACTGTTCAGTTTTTTTGTTTTTTGTTTTTTTTTTTACGAAACTTTCTGCGTCTTGACTAATTGCACTAATAGCTAATAGCTGAAACAAAGCTTATCATCAAGTTGAATCAATTCACGTTCAATTGAGTAAATTCACATTTTTAAGGCAGCCAATGAACTTTCATTTCTAATTTTAACCAGCTTGAAAATGTATCGGTGTGCACCGGCCATTGTATTCAGAGCTAACTGACAGCCAACATACTAACAGTCTGCAATCCGCGCGAATTCATTCCACGTTGTATCCCTGCACACCTCTGAGCAGTTTATTTTGCACCCTGATGCAAGAGACAAGGGGTCTGACATAAATTAAATTGAAATTAAGAGTGGAGGAGGTGAGCCCTGGGTCTGAGGGCAGGGTTGAAGGGGTAACAGAATGCTTCTGGGGTAATATCTCAATGCCAGGGGTGGGGCAGAAGCCACAATCGTCCGCGGATCTGTCACGGCTCCACAGCCCGGCCGCTCATGCCTCTATTAGCAGAGAGGAGACGACAGCATGACACGTCCGAGCTGGAGGGCCACACACACACACACACACACACACACACACACACACATGCGCATTAAAGAAACATACACACGGCACCAGTGCATGTGTACACTGTGACACGAGGGGGGTGCGCATCAGCCTGGTTCGCAAACAGACACGCTGATGGATGGGGGTTGGCAGAAAGCGATGCCAGGGCTTGACAAGCCTGAACGGCGGGATATCTCCGCGCAGACAGATAAAACAAAGGGCACCAGGCGGTCACTAGGGGCATGACCACGGCCAATGAGGCTGGCACAGTATCAGGGGGGAGGGGTGCAGGCTGAAACAAGGGGGGGAGGGGAAACTAGGCGTCGCAGTGTCACCGTAATGTCAAGTGCAATCATCGTTGGCTGTAATTTTCTGAGCAATTAGACCACTTATATTGAGAAGGCTGGCTGACAAACAGTAGGGCTGCTGAGGCGCCGTGCAGCCACACAAACGCACGTGGCAATCGACTGCTTCCGGGCTTTTCCAGTCCTGTTAACGCTTTCTGTCGCTCATAGACTGCCCTCTCTCCCTCACCCAACGAAAAACTCTTTGACATAATTATTTGCACAAAATACTGTACGTCATAAAATACATTAAACAAATGTGTTTGCTTATCTTGACAAAACAACCTGAGAAAACATTTCTACATTCACATTTGCTCTGTAAAAGCTCTTATCCCTCAAAGTTAGTTACTGAGAACAGCCATTCCTCAAACACAATGCGTTTTAATTTATTTCAAGTCTTTGAGTCCCAGGGCTCTCAGCTTGCTTTTAATTTAAAGTTTCTTGTTATTTTAATTTCATTTCCTTGTACTGATCTGTTGTGGTGAAGAAGGAGCTGAGCCGAAAGGCGAAGCTCTCAATTTATCAGTCAATCTACGTTCCTACCCTCATCTATGGTCATGAACTTTGGGTCATGACCGAAAGACCAAGATCTCGGATACGAGCAACTGAAATGGGTTTCATCCGCAGGGTGGCGGGGCGCTCCCTTAGAGATAGGGTGAGGAGCTCTGTCACCCGGGAGGAGCTCAGAGTAGAGCCGCTGCTCCTCCATGTCGAGAGGAGCCAGCTGAGGTGGCTCGGGCACAGGCGCGTCGCTAGAACAGGGAATTGGGGGGCACAGACACGTCCCTTTATGAAAAGAATTAGTCCTGGCAAGTTCTCAATCATTTTCCTTTACTGACACGTTTTCCAATTATCGTAACTGGCAACTGAAAACACGGTTTATCTCCATATGCGATCTAACAGCGATTAGATGATGGGCTAAATTCAGTACAGTTGCGGAACAAGAACAGAGAATTCGGTTGCACAAAACATCCGTTTAAAACAGTTATTGGTCATTTTCATGATTAACAAAAGGTTCACTCCGAGAGCACTCCACACTTAACAGGTGCTGCTTGTTCTCCCCGATTAGGTAAGATGACAA
This sequence comes from Gymnothorax javanicus, assembly GCA_029692085.1. Taxonomy (NCBI): domain Eukaryota; kingdom Metazoa; phylum Chordata; class Actinopteri; order Anguilliformes; family Muraenidae; genus Gymnothorax; species Gymnothorax javanicus. The sequence goes on from CM056200.1 coordinate 108,976,483, forward strand.
TCATTCATCTGGACGCATATTTGCTCATTTAAATCAATGTTATTCAAAATTGCATACCTGCGCAAATAGCTTGAGCCGCATGCTTTTTATAGCCTATTTAACCGCCGAGTGCCACGTTTTGTTTTATCAACCCACGCAATACCGAGAGTGAAAGGCGATATTTCATTGGAACAAAGACCAGTTCAATCAACGCGAAGCATTGGCCTATTAGTACATAAATTATTTTTCTGTACTGAATTTAGCCCATGATTTCATTGCTGTTAGATCGCATATGGAGAGAAACCCTGTCTTCAGTTACCAGTTATGATAATTGGAAAACGCGCCAATAAAGGAAAATGATTGAGAACTTGCCAGGACTAATTCTTGTCATAAAGGGACGTGTCTGTGCCCCCCAATTCCCTGTTCTAGCGACGCGCCTGCTCGGGCATCTATATTGGATGCCCCCTGGACGCCTTCCTGGGAAGGTGTTCCGGGCATGACCCACTGGGAGGAGGCCCCGGGGAAGACCCAGGACACGCTGGAGGGACTATGTCGCTCGGCTGGCCTGGGAGCGCCTCGGGATACCCCCGGAAGAACTGGAGGAAGTGTCCAGGGAGAGGGAAGTCTGGGCATCCTTGCTTAGACTGCTGCCCCCGCGACCCGGCCCCGGATTAGCGGAAGAAGATGGATGGATGGATTTCATTTCCACCAGTTTTTGCCTTGGAAACAAGTTATTGTCAATTACATGCAGACAGGGTAGTCAGGGTAGGAATAATTCAATAATAATAAAGTCAAAATAACATATAGGAAGTCAAATTAAAATGAAAATTACGCAAAGAACATGAAATGGGATTTTTTTTTCTTTCATTTCATGTGTATCATTCAACTATCATGTTTTTCTTCATATTAAAAATCCCTAAATGATCTATCATGAGGTAAAAATAGTATAAGAGGCATAATCATGTGCTTACCCAGTATATTAGCAGTAACCAGGGAGCAGTCACTCTTGATTTGAAATGATTTGAATGTATGAAAGTCGAGGTGATTTCAGATTGACTGCAAACCCGTGCAGTATAAGACTGCTCAAGTTTGCAGTCAATCTGAAATCACCTCGACTTTCATACATTCAAATCATTTCAAATCAAGAGTGACTGCTCCCTGGTTACTGCTAATATACTGGGTAAGCACATGATTACTCAGCCCACTGACCTTCATATGGCGATTTCACCTTTTTCACTTGCATACTGCTGAGCTCTATGGACAGTATCTATGCAATGAATAAAATAAGCACTGCTTACCAAGACAAGACCAACAGAGCATGTGAACACAAGCTAAGCTGAGTTTTACCCACCTACCAATAGTCAATGTCTCCACAGAGTAATATCCCTGTCACAACAGGGTTGCATTCTCATGGAGTTCGTGTGGCGTTCACAAAAGTTGTAGAACGCCGGGATGAGCGCAGTGGGATCACCTAGAGTGCAGCGGCATCTCTGTGGCATCCCCACTAAATGCCGTGGGGTCTCCTAGAACGCCGAGCCACAGCGTTTGTTTTGTGCATGAACAAAACAAACGCCGTGGCTTGGCGTTCTGATTTGAACTCCGTATGATCGTTGTAGCAGCTCAGTGAGGTCTCCTACAGCGCCATGGGAGCGCCATGGGCACGCCCCAAGGTCGCATATGAACGCCACACGAACGCAGCTAAAGCTGTTTTCACACTGGACGCGAAACAAATTTTTCGCACGACAGATTACATTCAAAGTCAATGCATTTGCATTGACTTTGAACATAATCTGTCATGCGAAAAATTAGTTTCGCGTCCAGCGTGAAAGCAGCTTAATAGTTGAAAAGAAAAGGAAAGGAGTGTGTACGAGGGGGCATCAAGAAGTTTTAATTATCACCGAGACATTTTCAGGATAGAAACTTTATTTTGCTTTCTTGTCCTTAAGACTTCTCTACATAGTCACCATCCAGAGTTTGACATTTCTCCCACCATTTCTTGACCTTGCGCAGACCGCCTGAATAGAAGTCCCCTGATTTCATGGAAAACCAACCCTCCACTTCTTGACTGACCTCATGGAAATTCCTTTTCCATCTCACAACAGCGTCATAAGACGGGCTATCATCACCATAAACAGATTGCATCTCATCGTGAATCTGTCGGGCAGTGCAACCCTTCAAGTGCAAAAACTTAATTACACTGCGCGCCTCAATCTTCTCCATACCTGGGGTTACTCGTGTTTAGGATCAACTAGCACAAGATTGAATAAAGTGAAGTAGATAGTTCTTGGTCCATTAACTAGATAAGGATCACTGATGTTACAATCAAAATTTCATCCTGATTGCTCAATAACTTCTTGGGGATAATTAGAACTTTCTGATACCCCCTTGTATGTCACGGCTTTTATATCATCTGGGAAAACGCAGTGTGGACGCTTTGGGGATGCAGTGAACTCAGCATGCACGCAGTGGGTGTGCAGTGAAAACGCCTAGCTCGCAGTGGACACGTAACGAGAACTCCTTGACAACACCATTGATCCCAAACGAGAACGCTGTGGGAATGCATCAGCATGCGACGGGAACTCCGTACGAACGCCTCAATCGCCATGAGAACGCCCTGAGAACTCCAGCTTGTGAAAATTTCAAATAATTTGCAAAACGACTTCCAAATTTCTCTGCGATCCCACGGAGTTCTGATAAGTTTCAGATCGCGGTGACAACTCCGTGGGAACTCTTTCTGGTGTGACAGGGGTATAAGCAGCAATGGAACGCAGAGAGAACTACATGCAAAACGCATGTGGATTCTCAAGTACGCACGACTCTGGTAAACTTACCCCACTTATCTTAATGGCACCAGCACCTGGCAAAGGAATTTCTGGGTCGTGAGAGAATATCGATAAGGGTTTTTACGACCCAAAAGGCAGCCGTCCTACTATATTGTTACCTGTGAAAGAATTTCTTGAAACTTTGTGCAAACGAACCTGGCATACTGCACCTACTTTTTACCAAATATTTAGGGTAGGTCGCTTTGGGAACTATATGAATTTTAATGTTAAACTTTCAATTTGTGATGAAAAATGTAGCCAAATTATGCTTTTTACGGCTTCAATTCCTCCTGGGTCTCATATTTTCAAAGCAATTAAGCCATGTTTGGTGTCAAATTGTTCCTTAGGATGGCAGCAACAATAACAGTTATAAATTTTAGAACTAGCACTGTGATAATTGGGAGTTAATCATTGATTTATCCCCATATGTTGGTTTTAGGGGGGTGCTCATCTAAATCTGGCCCACATTTGTTCTTGCACATATGATACAAAAAACAAATGCATTTTCTAGGCCCACATCTCTGCACACAGTCAATATGGTAAGTAATCAAAAGCTTTCATGGGCAATTTTCCCATACTGACGCAATACCACCTTTCATGTAACAACGTAATTTGGTTCTCTGATTTAAGCCTTTGCCTGCCTGGCAAATAAAATTGTTAATCGCATTCTGTTGTGGTTTTCTGACTCTAACTAACTTAGATCCTTCCAGTTCGGAGTTCTTTAACCCAGTGGGGCATAATATAGGGCTATGAAGCCAACCTGATCACCAGGCCACCCTGCTAGGTACACGGTGGTGTTCCATGCTACGATTGGTGTTATTTTGATTGACCTTTAGAATATTTTGTTAAAACTCAAAAGTCCCTGGACGCCTTCTTTTTATTTTTTGCGTTACACTGAATAAACAGTCCCTGAACGCCTTTCTTTGCGTTCCAAACTTAATTCCCTGGCAAATATGTTCCGGTCCCCAGTGGTCCCTAGTCATACTTTATATGTTCAAACCACCGGGCAGAATAGGACTGCCAGCCTCTGAGTTCTCCACCAAATTGGGCTGTACAGATGTTTTTAGTCTGGCAGACTTAGGGTATAGACCAGTTATGAGTCTGGTGCGCTTGACCAGAGGCAGTAGTCTAAAGCGGACACTGTTGCCGGGCCCCATTTATAGAATGGAGACCGTTAAGTCTTTATTTACCCCTGCAGCCTCGGAAAACACGCCGAGACCTTCCGCCTCAACTAGGACCCGCCTTGGCTTAGTTGCACGGCGCCTACAACAGTGGGCTTCTGTAGATGAATTGTTTTGAAAAGCAAGACTCTTTCTGTCTGCATTTTAATAACGGAGGTGTTTAGTAAAGAATACTTCCCATGAAGGAGCTTTTGATTGTCATTACTGATTAGGCAAATCCATGTACCAGAGGACACACTGGTTCATGTATGAAATCATGACAAATCAGTATTTTAAAATATGAACAGACCAAAAGCCAGACACAGTGACCCACAAGGATTTGAGTTTGAGATCCTTAAATCAGAACACTTCCTAGGACTGTGCGCTAGCTAGCATTTAAAACTAACATTGCTGACAGTTTCTGTCTTGTTAATTGAGATGGAAAAGAGAGTGGGATTTTGAGGAGGAGGAGTCTTTTCTCGTTATGATGATGACAGTCTTTGTCCTCTCCCTTCTGTTCTGAGTGACATTCTACCTTCCCTTTTCTACATTGACTTTGGTTTGCCACCTTGCCAGGCAAGGCCCCCAGCAGTCTGCTTTTAATATGGACACAGCGCAATGCAGTGCCCACTATTCTCTGATCTACCTTAACAAAGATCTTTTCCACGGAACAGGACTTTAACCACAGAAACAGACTAGCAATATTCCCTGTACCTCCCGCATGCATGGCGAAGCTTTACAACCAAAGCCAGAGAAAGAATAATCACATGTACATTCCATTTTAAATCAGGACAGTAGAAAAATCCAGTGGAGGATCTCCTGGGATTTTAAACTGGTCGAGGTCTTGACCACACACACAAGGGTATTTTTGAAAGCGTAGCATTTTCTGTGCATTTCGGCCTCTCATCCACATGCAAATGGCGTTTTGCGCGACTAAAATGGAGATTTTTTTTTAAACGCCATCTAAAGTGAAGATTTTTTAAAACTACGGTTTCTGTGTATCCGCGTGGACATGTCAAATGGTGCATTTGGGAGACGATCACATCACAACTCAGTTTACACATGCCCACTGTTGCTTTGGGTAATGTTCTTCTCTGGGTATTGTACCACTGTTAAGTAGACTTAATCACCCCCCACTGGCCTGGCATACTTGATTTGAGCGTTCGTTCTCATTTTTGCTTTCTCATATGCACAGAGATATTTTTTAAAAAGAGGTCCTGCGGACAGATTTTTTTTTTCTTTTTTTTTCGTATAGAAGGGGAAAATACCCATTGAGAAAAACATCCTTATTTGCATGAACAAGGCCCTAGACTGTGTTTCTGACACTCTCAACTGATCATAGCTGGTTTTTTTTTCTGATCTTTTCTGTTATGTGGCCACAAAAAGTTAGTTAAAACTGGTCGAGCAAACTCAGCCAAGTTAGGATTTTAATTTCTGAACTGTTACTGAGGTCAGACCATCAATATTGATCTTTTGAGTGCTTCACAATCAAACCCTTTAGACTTCATAGTTCAGACTGATGGCCATCATTAAACACTCAAATACTATTTACAATTTAGTATTTGCATCATAGAATTTCTTCTGCTGCCAGTGTCGTCCTCGCACTTTCTGACAGTATATAGTTTGCCAATAACAAAAAGTTTGCCAAAAGTGTAGGACTAGAGTTTAGGCCTTTTCTGGAGACAGCCACAATGACGCAAGCTCAAAGCATCTCTTGAGAAGGCCTGGTGAGGAAGGCTAAACCTGATCAAATTATTTCTCATCGTGGCCACCTGGTTATTATATGAGTGTGCCTCCACTAGCGGCTTCTGTAGTCTGTCTGTCTTGTTTTTACATGGCAGGGTTAAAAGTGTGAGTAAATTCAAAGTTTAACCAGGAACAAATATTATGACCGTCGTCCAAAAGAAGCAGACCCGATGTTCGTATTAAAAAACAGGAAAGTATTTATTACATAAGCCAGCAAGGCAACAAAATTCTCCAAAAAATGTTCATTGAAGCACTGTTTATAGCATTACATTTGCATATATTCAAATTTGTGTGTAAGCCAAGTTTTGACCTCTGATTGGTCACAAGCAGTTGTGTGCCATGTTTGGCACTGCGGATTAGATTATTTAAATCCCGAATGGTTGTGGGGTCTCGCCCTCTTCCCCCTGTGGGCCAGTGGAAAATCCCCAAAGGTGGAGCTGCCAGCAGTCATTAACACACACATGTGAGGTGGCCTAATGCACAAATCTGTCTGTCTCTCCACTGTCATTAACATACACATGTGAGGTGGCCTAATACAGAAATCTGTCTGTCTCTCCACTGTCATTAACATACACATGTGAGGTGGCCTAATACAGAAATCTGTCTGTCTCTCCACTGTCATTAACATACACATGTGAGGTGGCCTAATACACAGATCTGTCTGTCTCTCCACTGTCATTAACATACACATGTGAGGTGGCCTAATACACAGATCTGTCTGTCTCTTTACTGTCATTAACATAAACATGTGAGGTGGCCTAATACAGAAATCTGTCTGTCTCTCCACTGTCATTAACATACACATGTGAGGTGGCCTAATACACAGATCTGTCTGTCTCTCCACTGTCATTAACATATACATGTGAGGTGGCCTAATACAGAAATCTGTCTGTCTCTCCACTGTCATTAACATACACATGTGAGGTGGCCTAATACACAAATCTGTCTGTCTCTCCACTGTCATTAACATACACATGTGAGGTGGCCTAATACACAAATCTGTCTGTCTCTCCACTGTCATTAACATACACATGTGAGGTGGCCTAATACACAAATCTGTCTGTCTCTCCACTGTCATTAACATATACATGTGAGGTGGCCTAATACACAAATCTGTCTGTCTCTCCACTGTCATTAACATACATGTGAGGTGGCCTAATACACAAATCTGTCTGTCTCTCCGCTGTCATTAACATACGCATGTGAGGTGGCCTAATACACAAATCTGTCTGTCTCTCCGCTGTCATTAACACATACATGTGAGGTGGCCTAATACACAAATCTGTCTGTCTCTCCGCTGTCATTAACATACACATGTGAGGTGGCCTAATACACAAATCTGTCTGTCTCTCCACTGTCATTAACATACACATGTGAGGTGGCCTAATACACACAGTCATACACAGATCTGTCTGTTTCTCACTGTCATTAACATACACATGTGAGGTGGCCTAATACACAAATCTGTCTGTCTCTCCACTGTCATTAACATATACATGTGAGGTGGCCTAATACACAAATCTGTCTGTCTCTCCACTGTCATTAACATATACATGTGAGGTGGCCTAATACACAAATCTGTCTGTCTCTCCACTGTCATTAACATACACATGTGAGGTGGCCTAATACACAAATCTGTCTGTCTCTCCGCTGTCATTAAACATGTGAGGTGGCCTAATACACAAATCTGTCTGTCTCTCCGCTGTCATTAACATACGCATGTGAGGTGGCCTAATACACTAATCTGTCTGTCTCTCCACTGTCATTAACATACACATGTGAGGTGGCCTAATACACAAATCTGTCTGTCTCTCCACTGTCATTAACATACACATGTGAGGTGGCCTAATACACAGATCTGTGAGGTGGCTGTAATACACATGTGATCTGTCTGTCTCTCCACTGTCATTAACATACACATGTGAGGTGGCCTAATACACACAAATCTGTCTGTCTCTCCACTGTCATTAACATACACATGTGAGGTGGCCTAATACACAAATCTGTCTGTCTCTCCACTGTCATTAACATATACATGTGAGGTGGCCTAATACACAAATCTGTCTGTCTCTCCACTGTCATTAACATATACATGTGAGGTGGCCTAATACACAAATCTGTCTGTCTCTCCACTGTCATTAACATATACATGTGAGGTGGCCTAATACACAAATCTGTCTGTCTTTCCACTGTCATTAACATATACATATACATGTGAGGTGGCCTAATACACAAATCTGTCTGTCTCTCCACTGTCATTAACATATACATGTGAGGTGGCCTAATACACAAATCTGTCTGTCTCTCCACTGTCATTACATATACATGTGAGGTGGCCTAATACACAAATCTGTCTGTCTCTCCACTGTCATTAACATATACATGTGAGGTGGCCTAATACACAAATCTGTCTGTCTCTCCACTGTCATTAACATATACATGTGAGGTGGCCTAATACACAGATCTGTCTGTCTCTCCACTGTCATTAACATACACATGTGAGGTGGCCTAATACACAAATCTGTCTGTCTCTCCACTGTCATTAACATACACATGTGAGGTGGCCTAATACACAAATCTGTCTGTCTCTCCACTGTCATTAACATACACATGTGGTGGCCTAATACACAAATCTGTCTGGCTGTCATTAACATATACATGTGAGGTGGCCTAACACAAATCTGTCTGTCTCCACTGTCATTAACATATACATGTGAGGTGGCCTAATACACAAATCTGTCTGTCTCTCCACTGTCATTAACATATACATGTGAGGTGGCCTAATACACAAATCTGTCTGTCTCTCCACTGTCATTAACATATACATGTGAGGTGGCCTAATACACAAATCTGTCTGTCTCTCCACTGTCATTAACATACATGTGAGGTGGCCTAATACACAAATCTGTCTGTCTCTCCACTGTCATTAACATATACATGTGAGGTGGCCTAATACACAAATCTGTCTGTCTCTCCACTGTCATTAACATACACATGTGAGGTGGCCTAATACACAAATCTGTCTGTCTCTCCACTGTCATTAACATACACATGTGGTGGCCTAATACACAAATCTGTCTGTCTCTCCACTGTCATTAACATACACATGAGGTGGCCTAATACACAAATCTGTCTGTCTCTCCACTGTCATTAACATACACATGTGAGGTGGCCTAATACACAAATCTGTCTGTCTCTCCACTGTCATTAACATACACATGTGAGGTGGCCTAATACACAAATCTGTCTGTCTCTCCACTGTCATTAACATACACATGTGAGGTGGCCTAATACACAAATCTGTCTGTCTCTCCACTGTCATTAACATACACATGTGAGGTGGCCTAATACACAAATCTGTCTGTCTCTCCACTGTCATTAACATATACATGTGAGGTGGCCTAATACACAAATCTGTCTGTCTCTCCACTGTCATTAACATACACATGTGAGGTGGCCTAATACACAAATCTGTCTGTCTCTTCCACTGTCATTAACATACACATGTGAGGTGGCCTAATACACAAATCTGTCTGTCTCTCCACTGTCATTAACATACACATGTGAGGGCCTAATACACAGATCTGTAATACACACTGTCAATCTGTCTGTCTCTCCACTGTCATTAACATACACATGTGAGGTGGCCTAATACACAGATCTGTCTGTCTCTCCACTGTCATTAACATATACATGTGAGGTGGCCTAATACACAAATCTGTCTGTCTCTCCACTGTCATTAACATACACATGTGAGGTGGCCTAATACACAAATCTGTCTGTCTCTCCACTATCATTAACATACACATGTGAGGTGGCCTAATACACAAATCTGTCTGTCTCTCCACTGTCATTAACATATACATGTGAGGTGGCCTAATACACAAATTTGTCTGTCTTTCCACTGTCATTAACATATACATGTGAGGTGGCCTAATACACAAATCTGTCTGTCTCTCCACTGTCATTAACATATACATGTGAGGCGGCCTAATACACAAATCTGTCTGTCTCTCCACTGTCATTAACATATACATGTGAGCTGGCCTAATACACAAATCTGTCTGTCTCTCCACTGTTATTTACATATACATGTGAAGTGGCCTAATACACAGATCTGTCTGTCTCTCCACTGTCATTAACATATACATGTGAAGTGGCCTAATACACAAATCTGTCTGTCTCTCCACTGTCATTAACATATACATGTGAGGTGGCCTAATACACAGATCTGTCTGTCTCTCCACTGTCATTAACATACACATGTGAGGTTGCCAAATACACAAATCTGTCTGTCTCTCCACTGTCATTAACATACACATGTGAGGTGGCCTAATACACAAATCTGTCTGTCTCTCCACTGTCATTAACACATACGTGTGAGGTGGCCTAATACACAAATCTGTCTGTCTCTCCGCTGTCATTAACAGACGCATGTGAGGTGGCCTAATACACTAATCTGTCTGTCTCTCCACTGTCATTAACATACACGTGTCAGGTGGCCTAATACACAAATCTGTCTGTCTCTCCACTATCATTAACATACACATGTGAGGTGGCCTAATACACAGATCTGTCTTTCTCTCCACTGTCATTAACATATACATGTGAGGTGGCCTAATACACAAATCTGTCTGTCTCTCCACTGTCATTAACATATACATGTGAGGTGGCCTAATACACAGATCTGTCTGTCTCTCCACTGTCATTAACATACACATGTGAGGTGGCCTAATACACAAATCTGTCTGTCTCTCCACTGTCATTAACACATACATGTGAGGTGGCCTAATACACAAATCTGTCTGTCTCTCCGCTGTCATTAACAGACTTATGTGAGGTGGCCTAATACACTAATCTGTCTGTCTCTCCACTGTCATTAACATATACATGTGAGGCGGCCTAATACACAAATCTGTCTGTCTCTCCACTGTCATTAACATACACATGTGAGGTGGCCTAATACACAGATCTGTCTGTGTCTCCACTGTCATTAACATACACATGTGAGGTGGCCTAATACACAAATCTGTCTGTCTCTCCACTGTATTCAAAAGAACTAATTTATGTTTCCCCACAAAAGGTATGGTAATTTTGATAGAAATCCGTTAACATACGTGCCTCCGTGATAATGACAGAAGAAACGTTTCACCTCGCATGATCAATATTTACTCTTCTTCACCCATTTACAGACTGCTCATTGATTTCACAGGTTTTCTTGTAAAAACAGATGGAATTTATGGGGAGCGTGACAACAAGCACCAGACCGTTCCTGCTTCAGGCATCTCCATCATCTTTCCAGTGAAGAAAATATTAAGAATTATGTAACAATGAATAAACAATTTCTGTGCATATGCATACTGATTAAATTTATCAAGCCAAATAATAGTTACTCAGAGTCACTGTTCTGTCTAAGAGAAAATTGCTGTTACCTCCCTGTTTCCTTTAAAATTGGGAGGCTGTGTAAAATGTAAATGAAAAATGAGTGCAATGATTTGCAAATCACTTAAACTCTTTATTTAACTGAAAATGGCACAAGACAAAATATGAAGTGCTGAAACTGAGAGTTTCAGTTTGGAACCCACGGACATCACCAAATTTGGAATCCCCAACAGTTTCAGTTTGGAACCCACGGACATCACCAAATCTTGAGTTTCATCCCTTTAGGTGCTTTTCCGGGCCTTTACTGCAGCTGCGTTCAGATGCGGCTTGTTCATGGGTCAACCTGCCCACAGCTTTGTCTTCAGCAAGTCAAAAGCAGCTCAGATGGGTTGAGGTTCGGTGACTGACTAGGCTATTAATACATTTTCCATTGTATTGCTTTTGCAGTATGTTTTGGGTACTGTGAAGAATTGTCCTATCAGTTTTGCATCATTTGGTTGAATCTGAGCACATCGTATAGCCCTGTAAACTTCAGAATATATCCTGCCACCTCTATCAGTTGTCACATCATCAATAAACTCCAGTGACCAGTTCTTTTGGTTGCCCATGCCATAAAACTGCCTCCACCATGATCATGCGGGTAGGAAGCGGGGGGGTCGCGGGGGACGTGACACCCCCAATGTTGACACCCCCACCAAAAAAAAAACACCCGTAAAACCCTAGTCACACAGAGGTGGAATGAGCCAGAATGCCGTCGGAATGAAAATTCTTTGTATATTCCTGGATATTCGAAGTGCGTTCTAAAAATTCTGACTGCATTCTGAGTGCATTCCTAATATTCGGGTCCATTCTTGTGGCCGGCCCGAATGTTTTGCTCATGCTCAAAACTTTCCAGGTGTATTCAAAGTGGAGAAATATCGAACGGCATTCGAAGTGTATTCTAACTGCGCTCTGACTGCATTATAGATATTCTTATGGCATTCCAACAGCATTCAAAACATTCTGATAGCATTTGAGGGAGAATCGAAATGGTAAGCCATGTCAAATCCAGCCAGAATGTCCTGAATGCACCTCGAATGAGCCAGAATGCATCTCGATTGCTGCCGGAATCTATTTCGATATTAAAACAATTCAGCTGGAAACTGAAAATCCCATCCCTTAAAAATAGGCTGAAACCCGTCCCTTAAAAATAATGATTGGTCATGACCTGTTTTCAATCATTCATTTAAATTACCATTACAGAAACTCTGAAAACTCTCAACATTATCAGGTGTGGCCAGTTTTCATTAATAACGCATACCTGTCAACTCTCACACATTCGGTGTGAGTTTAAGTGGCATATTTACGTTCCCCTGCTGTTGTCAGCAATTACTCAATCAACCCACATTTAAGAGATTCTCGCGCGGAATATAAGTCCTTGTGCATGGAGGTTTATCAGTTTATTCACCTGCGTTATGACTCCCGACTTCTCACGCTTTTCTTTACTTCCCTTACTTTATTGGAAGAAAGACGTTTAAAATGATCTTATTTCATTTAAACAATTAAAACGATAATGAAACACATGCATTGCTTCCAACCCCTGAGTAAAGAAAAGTGTGAGAAGTCGGGAGTTATAACGCTGGTGAAACTGATAAACCTCCACGAGGACTTCAGTTCCTTGTGAGAATTTTTCACATATGCGTTGATTAATTGCTGACTACAGCAGAGGAATGTAAATATGCCACTTAAACTCACACCAAATCCGTGACAGTTGACAGGTATGCGTTATAAATGAAAACATGGGACCTTCATGTCACATTCTAAGTACATTCTAAGTACATTCTGAGTATTCAAGCTGCATTCTGTTTGAATTCTTGGACGTTCCAACCATATTCGGCGGCCAATCCGGGAGCGTTCTGACTGCATTCGAGGTGAATTTGTACAGCATTCGAGGCACCTTCCAACGAGACTTCGGGTGGTGTTCAGGCAGCAATTGAACTGCACTCGTACGGCATTCAAAGTGCATTCTTCTGACTGCACTCTAACAGCATTCTAAATATTCCTACAGTGTTCCAACTACATTCAAGCTGCATTCGAGAGGTAATACACCCAGAATGTGCAAGAATCATTTGAGGCGGGTTTGAAGCGCATTCTAAGTATTTGAATTGCATTCTTTCACAGCTGTAAGAATTTTGGTCAGTTTGAAATTCCTGACCGAATGTTGCGCGAATTTAGAAAATTCTTCATTCCGGCTGGCTCTGCTTGATTCCTGCTGATTTTGAATCAGTGTGACGGCGGCATAAAGTACAAACTTCTAATCTAAACTATTCTCGCAAACTACGCATCCCTGCCAAGAGACGCCCCCCACCCCCACCTTACACGCATGTGTCAAGCAACGTCTTGCCCGACGACTCACATGAGCTGGCTTGATCATGGACGGTCCCGTAGTGGAAGCATAAGTTTGTAACCTACTGGCTGTCATTACACTCTGCCATCAGGTAAAAAGTTAGACAGATATAGATAATGTTGTTTAGACATCGATTTATTAAGAAAATGCAAGATTAACTTTTAAACTGTGATAATCAGACTTTCACGGTGAGGGCTAACGTAGCGTTGCATATTATCTCAAACATTTAAAGCTGCAGTTGTTAAGTCTTATAAAAGTAACTTTTGTCATTTTTGCTAAAACTGTCACTGTGTACAGACAGTATTACATAAAACTAGTACTCTGTAATTAAAAAAAGGCTCCTTTAAACCCACCTACTGCTCCTACTGCAATTTAAAAGAACCGTTCGGACCGACCAAAAAGAACCAATTAGAGGCAGGATGGTGTCTGACAGCCGTCAAACAGTGCACATGCACGCACTGCGGACCGCCTCCTCCCCCTTCCTCCTCAGTTCACGCCAGTGCTCAGTCAAGCTCATATCTCCGAGAGAGGGTTCGGGAGCTTAGAGAAACTAATGGCACAACAACAGCCATCAGTGAGGAAAAAAAATACCGATACTTCCATTACCGACAACAGCACACACAGCTAAGACAAGTAAAAAGAGGAAGCCAGAAGAAAAAAAAGCACAAGAGAAAGAATTTGACAAAACCCGGGATAAAATCAGAGTGAACATCGGAGTGGCTTTTGAGAGGTGGAAGGAACTCCGTGATCTGGAAGGATTAAAAACCGACACAGAGTTAGCGACTTTTCTGCTTGACAGGTAAACCCCTGCTTTATTCGTTGGTTCATTTTTGCTCCATAATGCTCTGGAAATAAGCGAGTTGGCGTCGGTCTCATGCACAGCTAGAACTAACCCCAGCCCTAACGGGCATCAATTCATTTTCACTCTGCAAATAAGCGAGTGAACGTCGCTTACAAGCACAGTCACTGTTTGAATAGCCAGCGTCTTGTAATTGTTACAGTACTCCGTAGTGCATGTGATGTTACTGTCGAGCTATCGTTCGCTTGTTTCGGATGCTAGGGCTAACGTTATTGGCGTTGTTTTTTTAGAAAGTAGCAGAAAATACCTTTAGGAAGTGACCTGGCAGTCTTATTGGTTGTGTTGTTGTCCTTATAAATATGTGTTACGTTTCTGTGCTCTCACAGCTAGATGCTGTCATACATGGTTTACTGGCCATTCAGCAGGATTCACGACAGTTTCTGTACTCAAAAAAAAAACGGGTAACTTACTGAAATAAGCGTGTGCTGGGTTTTTACTGAATACATACTGCTGTAGATTACTTTTCACGTCAACATGATTTATTTCTGCTCGTTTGTTGGCAGGCGCGTCGTTAGACCTGAAAATTCCAGGGCTAATATCCCTCCTTTTATTGAAAATAATTAGTCCTGGCTAGGGTTTAATCCCGGGAAACGGGATTCCCGGGATTTGACCTCCAGACCATTTCCCATTTCCCGGGAAATAGAAAAACGGGAAACCGGGAAAAAACATTTTGAAAATATTTATAAGATAATGGAATATATTTAAGAAAAAATATGTAGGCCAATTTTACTTTCTTAAAACATATTCAACAGCTGTGTGTGTGCATGCGTGCAGGGAAAGAGATTTAAATTAATCAAACTTATTTAAGTGCGTCCAAGCACAAAAATGGATCAAAATTCGCGTTAGACGCACTTAAGTGTGGCTAAGATGCACATTGCTCCAATGCCCACACTTATTTTAAGTGTGTCCAAAGGTAAAATTTTTTTCTTGGCCAAACTTAGGCTGTTTTAAGCGGTACGTTCTAAAAACTGGAATGGTCATAAACTGGCGCAGCGAGTAAGTTGGCCACACGTATGGGTGCGAATAACATCGGCCTTAATTAATTGATTAACAATCACAAAACGCCCTGAATTCAAACACTTCTGACCGTTAACGCAGTTAGTTAAGTAACTTGTGGCTCTATAATCTGAATTAGACTAACACAACACGATTTTTGACATCAGCTGTGAGTGGCAGCACTTCATAATAGCCTACGTCAAAATATTAAATAATAAGGACGCGCTGCGCTGTCTGAGGGAGGGATCAAATGCGCGAGACGAGGTTCAACAGTCCGCTCACTGCAACATTTAAAATCTCAGACAAAACTCCAGGTGAAAGCTCAAAACTACAAGAACACTGGATTCATTCTTTATGCAAAACACTTCAGACAGAGATGCAACGGGCTTTGGTGAAATGGGGCTCTCGTTGAATAAAGAAAAATCTCCTGAATCCATCTGAAACCTCACACCCAGTGAGTGGATGCGTTTTATAACTTTGCCTTTTAACTTTGAGTGATCGCTGACTTTATTTAGCCGACAGTCTTGACACGCAGCACACACCGTGGCCGGCCACCCACAGCGTCTGAATGCGAGCAGGTTATGGAATCTATCTGAGCTCAAAACCATGACCATGAAAGCACCAAACTACTTGCCTTAACAAATTTCGTTCGTTTATAATATGAAGAATTGTAAAATATAATTTCCATGAGGCTGTTCAGTCAGACAGCGACAGATCACAGGCGTTTTTCTCCCTCTCATCTGCAGCTTAACGTCAAGCTGCATGCGGCTAGTGCAGTTTATATTGCTATAATATTGATTAATGTTGAAATTACATTTTTGTGCCTCAATAATTATATATACCACCAGATAATACATTAAATCAGTTATGTTTGGGACCCACGTGTCTCTTTGTTAAGTATGGTGTTTCCTGAACTATGACCAATTTTATATAACGGTAGTCAAAATTATACCTTAAAAACAAGTTAATTTCCCGGGATTCCCGGGAAAATGTGCTTCTTTTCCCGGGATAGAAAATGTCTCATTTTCGGGAAAAATATTAATCCCTAGTCCTGGCTAATTCTAGATGGGTTTCCTTTATTAACACTTTTTCCAATTCAAGAATAATCAAGCGGCAATTGAAGACACGGCTTCTCTCCCCCATGCGATCTAAAAGCGACAAAATAATGGGCTACATTCAGTACAGAAAAATAATTTAATTATAATTAGGTCTATGCACTTTCACTCGGCGACGGCATTTCAGAACTCTTCAGCGAATGACGGTAATTTTGGTGACTAGTACGTGGTTTCGTCCGTTTACATTTTCCAATCGGACAGCTGTCTATTTTTTTACAGCGAGTTGAGTGACCGTGCTGCAAAAACAGGTGTACGTACTTCTCGCCGAAATTACCTTCATTCAATGAAGAGTTCTGAAATGCCGTCGCCGAGTGACGGTGCATAGACCTAATTATAATCAAATTATTTTTCTGTACTGAATGTAGCCCATTATTTTGTCGCTTTTAGATTGCATGGGGAGAGAAGCCGTGTCTTCAATTGCCACTTGATTATTCTTGAATTGGAAAACGTGTTAATAAAGGAAAACCATCTAGAATTAGCCAGGACTAATTATTTTCAATAAAGGGAGGGATATTAGCCCCGGAATTTTCAGGTCTAACGACGCGCCTGTTTGTTGACCAGCAGTGTTGACTGTTCACAACAGTAACGTCTAGCCCTGACAACTTGGCCATTTTTATAATGTGAACGTGCAAAATCTCTCCACAGTCGCATGCATAACAGCTCGCGTGCCTTCGCGTGCACGGCAGCCTTCTGGGGGAGGGTCTTAGGAGTGCAGTGGAGAGGGACAGGGAGGGATCTGAAAGTTGCATTTTTTCAAATTTTTATGCCAAGTCCTCTCTCTCCTCAAAGTTACCAACTGCAGCTTTAACACCGTGTTGTATTAACGCGGTGCGACTGACCAAGAGCCATGTAGAGAGGCTCTGAACGCTACATGATATTAACCCCACCGTGAAGGATGCACGGCCCTGCGATGGACATTGACATTCTACTTGATCTTTTTGGATATCCTATTTTGGATTATGATGTATCTCTGTGGACAATGGCAAGATCCAACAAGGTAGGCTAATGATCCAAATATTTTCTGATCTTTGCTCATTTCTGGTGCTGGAACGAGATTAGGCTTGGCAGCTGCTGTGACTGAACAGTCAAAATAATTTACCAGTATGTGGTTTCGGAAACAGACTAGAATTTGTAAAGGTGCAGCCTATGGTGCTGTTAGTGTTTGGTCAATTTTTCAGAACTGTTTTCCAACGAAAAGGGGCATGCATGATGACCGCTACGTAGGGTACAACATGTTGGAGTGATGCTCTGGTCCAGTCGTTCATCACAACAACAGCTAGCTATCTCAGTGTCTGGACGATCTGTGCAGCATGGCACGTTTTCCTCAGCAGTCATTATCTCATCAGGGTCAGGGGCTGCTTCTGCCCTGCATTGTTTACAACACTGTTACACCAGCAAATGGCCATGATGCTTATACTGGTAATTGGATAATTTGTGGAACTACTGTTTACGAGAGACTTGTTGCTCACTCGTTGTATCTGCACTACAGCCTGCTCCTACCTGTTCGTATCATCTACCGTTAGGCTTACATGCTCCTCGTTTCTGCTGACCATGCTGCTGATTTTGAAATGCAGTTAGCACATTCAGTAATGCAGTCCCTAACATTCTGTAAAACCAATAGGCCTATAACTTTAACATCGTCATTCATTGTGCACATTGTTTTATCAGTGAATTGTTCCAGCATAAAAACGCTTTTCTCTCCGGCTATGCAGTTAGCATTAGCATTGCACTTGTTGCCTGCATACTGTCGCGTTATTTAATGCTATCTTTAAGCTTTAGGAACCAGCAGCAAATGCTTTTATGAAGGTTGTCCATGCTCAAAAGCTACTCATAGCTTTTTAAAAGCTTGACGGGAACCCTGCACTTACATTCTTGACCATAAAGAATGAAACATGTCTCCCTTCTTAAGGGGGGGACGTTTCTGATATCAGATCATTACAGTCGTGAACATCTGGGGGCTAGGCTGTTCTGTATTAACATTTGCTCTTTGAATTGTCAGTAAAAACTGTATCCAACTCGTTATTTCTTTGTGAGCTGTTGGTGCTGAAAGTACCCCGTCAGTGCATAATAAATGTCAGTAAATGACATCTGTGATAGTGATACAATGATGGATAGCCTACAGTGATGGAGACTGTTGCAGATTTTAAACATTTTTAAAATCGTTTCAGAATTCAATAATGAGTTATAACACCTATTTGTGAGTAGCCTATAGACTTGATGTGGCAGTCAGCAAATTTTGGGACCCGCCCACCCCGTGCAGATTCGGTCCCCCTCTATGTCAAACTGCTTCCTACGCGCCTGACCATGATTAACAGATGTGGTACACTTTGGATCATAAGCTGTTCCTCTCTTTCTCCATACTCCTCTTTTCCCATTATTCTGGTATAAGTTGAACTTTGTTTCATCTGTCCAAAGAATCTTGTTCCAGAACTGTTCAGGCTTTTTTGTTTTTATTTATTCATTCATGAATTAATTAATTTTTTTATTTGTTTTTACATTTTTGGCAAAGTCTAATCTGGCCTTTCTGTTCTTGAGTGTTACCTGTGGTTTCCTTCTTGTGGTAAACCCTCTGTATTTACATTCATGAAGACATCATTCATGACTATCCATCTCTGAAAATGGAGAATTACATTTAAAAAAAGGCTGTAATTCCTCAATGGTTAATGCAAAATTTTTGTGAAACCTCTTGAATCAAAGCTGAAAGTCCACACTTCAATCTCATCTTAACTGATTTGTATCAGATCCATTGTGGTGGTGTACAGAGGCAGAATAATGAAAATTGCGTCAGTGTCTTAATACTTCTGAACCTAACTGGATACACTTGGGTACCATTTCCTTTTTTGCAAAGATGCGCACATATCGGTACCATTTTTCTTTAAAACCAAAGTGATTGTCAGTCATGTTAACAATTATTTCTAACATGTATAGCGAGATTCTCTATGATACTTTTTAAAGAATACTGGCAAGTGCAATTGGTCTGTAGTTGTCCCTACTCTTTAGTTCACGAACCTTATTCTTCATGACACCGTATGCCTTGCAAGCAATGAAAGAATGTTCAATGATACTGACATACAGAACTTAGTGAGACTGCCTCTCAGAATTATGCTATATTACTGGCAAGCTAAACAAATCAATTAAACAAAACACTTTAATCTGTTGTCTATTTTCCTGACAATACCTTTGCAATGCAATATTGCGCAAGAAAAAAAGCCCGACTCACAGAAGAATATCTCATCATTATATACCAATGACCCACTCTCGATATAACTGATATAATCAGACACTTATGGGAGTATTCCAGTGGCGTTTTCTCCTGGACGCCAAGGGAAGGCTTTTTTTGGACCGTTGCTGTCACTTTAATACATTCAGTTTGTTTAACAGTTCCAGCAATTCTGTGCTTTTGCTACCATCTCTTCTCCATTTTACAATTTGTGAAACAGTGCCCCTCCAAATGTTACGTGGTAATTTTGAGGTGAGACACTGTATTGCACTCCTACTGTAGACTAATGTCATGTCACTGAGGAAACCAGGAAATGTTAGCATCCCCTGGCAAAAAAAATTGTGGGATTAACCAATCAGATGATGCTGTCGTCATGCCACGGCCAGAGCCTGGCCACTGCCAGTGTCAGGACTAGGCCAAGGGAAGCCAGCATTTTGGCTTTTCACCAATCATATCATAGCATGTTATCGTCATAGAATGAAATAGCAGAGATAACCTTTATATCGTTGTCTCTGTTAGCTACATTTGATAGGACAGTTGTTGAAGGTAATTATAAAACATATTTTTAGGTCTTTTTTTATTATTTAATGTTAACACAGTTCTTTGATTGAATTTCCTTTCCATTCTGGTAAATTAACATAACTCTCCTTTTTCTTTCAGACATAGGGAAGCTTGCCTTGGATTGCGTTCAAGTTGACTGTATGGTCTAGTTCATTATTTAGCAAGCTAGCAAATTGATTTATTTAAATTTTGTAAAAGTAAGAACAGTATGGTGCATTTAGATAGGTCTGCTGTCAGTAGTGAAGAAACTGGTTCAGACTAATGACACCAACCAGGTTAGCCCGTGGCCTAAATAAAATTGAATATAGCCACTGTAATATACGGTATTATACGTATTAGGTGACAGGGGAATCTGTTAATCCTACAGAACACATATACAAATTTTTTTCTGTATTGGGTGATCACAGGAATCTGTAAATGGTACAGCATATGTACTGCAAATATACAGAGCTTGTCAGATTGGCAGAAGTATCCGTAATTGATATGCTTATACTGATTCTTTTTTTCGTAAATGAACTGTGCATTTTATGATCAATGGCGGTATCCGTAAAATCGTACAAACAATGAACTGCAAATGTAAAAAATGTAAAAATTCCCCCCCCCCTCCCATTTTTTAGTCGAAGGAACTGTCTGTAAACATTACTGAAAATATCGTGGCATGTAGTTTTGCCAAGATATTAGGTCTATCAAATTTTTTTTTTTTTTAACCAAATTTTTCAAATTGCGTATCAGAAAATGCCTATTACCTACAGCTAGGGAGGCAAAAGATCATCTTGCTTATATATGATGATTATTTCCAAAGATAATATGAGCCCCTGAGGACAAGAGTGGTCCAACTCCGTTTTTCATTGTTTTGAGATAATCTATGCTGAAGTTCAAGCCCTGGATAAAATTCAGGACACATGTAGGGTATGCCATCTGTTGTTTACCTGAGAGTTTATGACCATGTTTTTCAAGATAACGCAACTTTTTTCCGCAAAAGTAATGTTTCAGATGTTACTTTCTCAAAATTTTCTGAAAAAGGCCCTTTTTATAAGTTGTACCACTCTTGCACTGGCTGTCTTAACAAGTGTAACTGACTTAAGACAAGTAAATTTATAACTCAATTTTAATAACTCAATAATAGATTTAATTTCCGGCATCCTTGGAATTCGAAACACAAATTAACAAGAGAATACAGATCAAAAGTGAAACATTGTATCGCAAACTGCTGACCACTGAGAAAGTCATCCATCAGATAATCTTGTTCCTCACAGCTGTCTTCGCTGTCATCATCTGGATGAAAGTTTGGGCCATCTTCATCTTCGATCAGACCCAGATAAAATGAGTGGTGGACAGGCGGTACAAGGTTGAGATCATCTTTCAAATCCTTGACTTTTGAAGGGTTCAAGAGTTAGACCACTGTTGCACTCACGCTTTTTGTCTTAATGGAAGTGAGGATAACTAAAAATCTCTGTATAGTAAGATGCATCACTGTGACATCTAGACCACTTATGCCCTGAATAGATTTTACCTTTAACTTGCAAAACATGAGTCTAACTCAAAAATGGGAAAATTATAGTTAGACCACTATTACACTCAGTGACTCATATATTGACCATAAATTGATATTTATATTCAGTTACATTGCTAGCTAGATGGCAATATCATCTAAAGGATAACTTTACAGGCGACACCACTGCATAGCCTACATATAGCGATGCAACTCAGTCTCGCCACCTACATCTCGTGATTGAGTCTGTGAATGAATACTTTGAATACTTCTTTAACTCATTATCAAATCTGTACTTTGCAATATACTGACTCTTCTGGTTATATTTCATTGGCTGTTAAACACAGAGGACAGGAACATTTTGACCAGATATAAACTGTTACATGTTGGTGTAGAAGATATACAGAACAGTATGCTTTTTTCTTTCAGCTTCTTTGCTGCAATTCCCTGCTGGGCCAGTGCTTTGCAAGACATCTAGAAATCCTGGGTTTCTCTGCCTGCAAAACCAGCTTTCATGTTCAAGAAACAGACCTGGTCCTCACTTTACCCTGTGAACCTCCTTCACTCTTTCCCTTCTTTCTTTCATGTACTAACACATACATTAAACTTCCAAATAAGCAAATCCTGATTAACTGTACTGCTCTTTTCCGCCAAGGATTTTTAGACTTCAGTGGTAGGATCTGAATTATTAACCCACGGCTATTAAAATGACTCTGTGCGTGATTGTTATTGCACTAATTGCACAAAAAATATGAAAGCTGGTGTGGAGATGAGGAGGGCGAAAGGGCGAGAAAAGAGAAGAGCGAGAGGGTCTATTGAGAAGGTCAGGACCCTCAGGGGCTGGGTTGCTGCTCTGGCTGCTATCCCTCGGCCCCCACCACACCCCCCCCCCCCACCCGCCCTCATTTCCGCTTCTAAATCTGGCAGAGTTCACAGTTCTGCTGCTATCATCGCTGCCTCATGCCTGACTGAGTCAGAAGACACCAGCAGGAGAAAATCTGGAAGTGTCTACCAGGATCAGGCCAGACGAACGCTCCTCCAGTCCCTCGCCACCTCCTCCATCCCCACCCGCTCGAACATCACAAGGCTTTAGTGTCGCCGCCGTCCACACACTTCGCCTGCCACGCTCACTTCGCCTGCCACGCTACTGACATGCGTCAAGGGCTCCACGTCACCCCGTTATCTGCCTGTCGCGAGCCGTCCGCTACGCGGGCTGCATCGACAGCAGCAACTGCAGCCACGCGTCGCTAATCACCGGAGCAATCTGATCTGTCACTCTGCTATGTACTGTTGAAGGGAGGGAGTATAGCGCAGGGTTTCCTGTTGAGTAACATGGAAAGGCGGGTGACAAAATAAAGGAAAGTCTAACATAAAGTGAGTTAGTGAGGTGTTAGGGTATCACAAACCATCAGAGCAGCATCAATGCAGCAGGGCAGTCGGTCAACAAGTCTCTGGAACTCTACTTTCAAATTCACTCTGGACTTGACATCTGGATTCAAAATCGCGTTCAACTGGGTCTGCCTAGAATTTTTTTTTACAGTACACCACACAGTGTGATTGGATGTTAATTGAAGGCCTGCGTGCAAGAAGCAGCTAAGTCACTAAATAACACTTTTGTGATTTTGGGGGTCAAAGTTTTCAAAACTTGTTGCACCAGACATATGTCGATGGCACGCCATCGCAAATCTCCGCGCTCCGCAACTAATGTTATGGGAGTAGTAGTAATGTGTCAGAGGGCAATTCACTGAACTGACATTCTGCTGTACAAATGATAATCTGCTTGTTGCAGTGAAAAAGTACTGATACTGATCAAAGTTATAGCAATGTGATATAGTTGGTTAGTTGGATAGAGTACTTTCTGAGTGTCTGTTGAGGGCATAAATTACTCTTCATTTTGAAATGAGAGTATTATGAAAGGAAAGGATGTACGGTACAGCGATTGGCACACCTGATGCCATTTGACCTAGAAAACGGTCAAAATTAGATCAAATAAAATTCCCGTCTGATATGTGATGAAGGGTCATCGCATGCACCTCCCATAAAAATTTGAGCATCCTTGCTCAATGCATAAGGTAGATATGGCCATTTTTCTTTTTTCACAAAAAGCCCCCCTACTGGCCAAAATATTGATCACAGGACGGCAATTTTTGGCATGCAGGTTGCTATCACCAAGATACATATCCGTACCAATTTGCATTCTTCTACGTTGAGTAATAACAAAATGTGCCATCCTTTTCAACGATTGGCACACCTGATGCCATTTGACCTAGAAAACGGTCAAAATGAGGTCAAATCAAAAACCCGTCCTAAATGTGATGAAGGGTCATCCCCTGCACCTCCCATAAAAATTTGAGCGTCCAAGCGCAATGCATAAGGAACTTATGGCCATTTTTCAATTTTCACAAAAAGGCCCCTGGTGGCCAGAGGAGGAAATTAATTTAAATTCTAAATGTGTTGTGCACCCCTCTGGGTCACTACCTTACACACACACCAAAGTTTCAGGTTGATTGGTCCAACGGCCTAGGAGGAGTTACTGTTTCAGATGGACGGACAGAGAACAGACAGACAGACGGCGAACTGTATTGCAAGATCTCCTCGCTTTTTCGGAAGTGCGGAGATAATAAAAATGTCTATCGACAGTATATATCTGCAACATGTTTTGAAAACTTTGGCGCCCAAAATCACAAAAGTGTTATTTAGTGACTTTGTTACTTCTTGCACACAGGTCTTCAATTACTTAATTGCATTATATAGTGGACCTGTAAGGAAGCATCTGAATTTATGTTCTCCGCTCATTAACTCAGGTGTTTTTTTCCCTATAATCTATTACCTGCCTCAATATTACTCATGACTCGTGTTTATACTCACAATATGGTCTCAAGCAAAAACCTGTTTCATTTCTGTAGACATGCCAAATATATACAACTGTTTAATGCTGACAAAAGGGTCAGGCTCCAATATTCCTTGTATTCACCATCGTCTCTGACATGCACGAACAACCTCACACAATTTGCTACCAGATGCTCTGAATGTTCGTTCATTCCTACATCAGTAGAGCCTCGTCAAAAAGATCCCATGTCTTCGTAAAGAAAGAATACTTGACCTAGATAAGCTATGTCAGGCAAAAACACTAGTCTCACCTACCAAGGATGAGTTTGCAAAGGACTATAAAGGATTGCCCTTCTGAAGAAAACTCAAAGAACTCTTTCAAAACAGCTTTTCTTCTGTGAGTACATAATAGGCGCGTTTCCAGTAGGTGCTTTTTGCCCTCGTGAGCCGCTATGGGCGTGGCTTGGGAGAGAGGATCCGCCCAAGATTCGCCCACATTCACCGATGAGCGGCTCACAAAGCGGCTCAGAGAGTACTTACCTCGGGTTGGTACTTTCTCAGCCGCTTTCTGAGCGGCTACTCACTAGTCGATGCTGATTGGATACCGTTGAGATGGGATATGATGTGAGTAGAACTCGACACAAACCACAACATAAACATTGCCAAGAAATAAGCAGAGCAACATTTGAGAGAATCGAATTCAAGAATAGAAAAACAATAATGGAAAAAGTTAAAAGAAAGACCGCCAACAAGTGGGTTGACTGCGAGGTCCAGGCCTTGCTCGTCTACTGGGGGAGTATTAACGTCACACTCACACTCCGTTGGTGAGCCGCTACTGAAGTACCTAATGGGAACGGAGGGCCGAGAGGAACTAAAAAGTGGGCGTAGCCAAAACACTCAGCCGCTTTCCAAAAAGTACCCAGTGGAAACACGCCTAATATGTGTAATTGTAATCACAATCTCAAAATTCAAATATTCTTGCGAATGGCAAAAGCTTTTTAGAGTCCTGCTTGAAGATGAAGGACTGATGTGTTGCCAGGTAGGTTTGCTTTCCATTGAAAAAATTCAGCTGCATTGTTTTTCTTTTGCGAAAAGTTTCATTTCTCAGAAATCGCTCGCTCACTGATTTCTGAGAAAAGTTCTTTTTTTTGTGTTTCTCTGATTATGATCGCATTTTTAGTGGAATTAACAACTTGTTCACGTTGATAAATTGTTTAAATATGCTTTTCGGATTTGGGCACACAAGAGCCAAATACTCTGCAAAAAAGTCTCTCTCAATAAATGTTTTTATTTTCTTGTTATGAGATTTAAAATAATTTTCATTTCACTGAAGTAAAAAATGTAAGCTTTTCGCTTGACGAGTTACATTCTCTCAAAAGTCAACATCTCATCACATTGGTAATATTTTGTCTCAGAAATTAGTTTAAAAATATAAATGTTTGAGCAACAGGTTTGGGTTTTGTAGTGTGTCTGATCTGTCTGACTGAAATGTTCCCTGTTGGTTCTCTCAAAAATAAGCATTTTCCTTTTCCAGACATTGTAGGAATTTTGTATTTTTTTAACAGACATAGGTAATTAAAGTAACAGCATAAATGAAGATTTAGAAGGAGACAAAAGATTTATTTTCTCTGAAAGCATCAGTTCACAGTCAATTTAATCTATATGAGAATGAAATGTCATTCAAGATTGATTATGTTTTGGTTTTTGCTTTTTACAATGTACAAAACCATTTAGCACATGTAAAACCAATGATGAGCTACTGCATGTGTTTATTTTGCACCAGGCATTAGTTGTGTAATTTGTTTTGAATGCAATCAAGGCGCGAATGCTATGAGTCAATCAGGGCTGAAAAACATAGATCTTAGTGAAGACAACACAATAAACACAGCACAGCTGAACATGCTTGATGTTTCTGAAAGCTGGCTTCATATGACTTTGCTTGCATGTTGAAACACTATTCCAAGATCTGAAGCCTTAAAATACCACATCTAAATACACTCTTACAAGCCAACAGCGTGAAAAGAAGCGAGCTTTTTTGAGAATATGGAAAATATTGTTAGCACTATTTTGCCGAATCGACAGTATTGGGTCCATCGGCCAGCTCAAATGAATGACCAATTACACTTTTGTGAAAGAGTACAGTGTTTGCCCCCTTCCTAGTTTTTCTATTTTTGCTAAGACAGCCCAGCAAGGATGCTTGGCATTATTTATAGAACTAAGAATCTTGCTCTCTACCAGAAAATCATGAAGGGGAAAATCGGGTCATAGGGTCATGACTTGAAACTCAAAAGCAATCCAGCTATGCAGCACGATAACAATCTAAAGCACATGCGCCCGCAAGTCGACCTATGACTGACTTAAAAAAAAAAAAAAGACAAAGATTTTCGAGAGGCCTTGTGAACATTTTGACTTGAACCCTGTTGCAATGCTGAGACAAGACCTTACAGTGCATATCCCTGCTGATTTAAAACGTAGAATGCACCCACTTTTGAGATATTTTGTAGGATTTTTAGTCACTTTACGCATTTTAACCAATATGACACATCAGTCAGTGTCAGATATACCTGGTTTAATATCAGTGTTTTAGGCAGAATTCGTCTGGCGCGAAAAAAGCTTGTGATCTGAATCTACCAGGGAAAATGACTTTCTCTGACATCACATGCGGTTCTCGCAGCCCATAGGCGGCGCTGGTCATTCTTTTGATAGTGGATATACTCGGAGGCTACGTTATTGTTTATGGTGTTTTGGTGTATAAAGGCACAATCTTTTAGACAAAAAAAGACGAATTTGGTCCAAGATATGCACTTTAAATAGGCAGTTCGTACTAGAAAATACTCTTCCATTGTGGAATGAAAGCTAAATGAATAGTAGAGCAAGCTCATCTCCAGTTATTGAAAGCATTTGGTTGTAGTTGCCATTGCCTGACATAACTAATAATTATTAAATTTAGGGAGCAATATCTTCTTCCCTTGAATAATATAGATGTTTGATCCTTCAGTGAATGAAATGGAAAGCTGTATATTCTGTAAACGAATGTTACTCTTGTCTTATTTTGCAGAAACATCCGAAACCGTCTAAAGCTGCAGTTAGTAACTTCAGGGAAAAGAACAAGAGAGAAATTTTCATCATAAACATCACTGTCCGTCCCTCTCTGCCACTTCTCTCCCTCCTATTGTCCCTCCCTCCAAGCCTGTTCACAAATTCAGTTCAACAGCAGTAGCTATTCAGAAACACAAGGAGCTCCAGTATGTCCTACTGTGACGTAAGAAACAGTGTTAATGACAAAAAGTAAACATTAAGTACTAACACTTTACGATAAAGGGGACAAATTTCAGCATAAGTAATGCTGAACTAATGCATGACTGTAAAAAGAATAAAACCACTAATAATTAATGTATGAATTACTGTAATGAAATAAATATAATTGATGTATGAGATAACTGTGAATTAACATCCCTTAATTGATGACCTAGTAAGTGTGAACTAATCACAAAAAGTCATTGTGACATCCTCATTTGTTAATGATGAGCAACAGGAATTCATTATATGTCCTGCATTAATTCATGCATTCAATTATCATGAATCATGCATTAGCTCAGCATTACCTTAGCATATAATTTATACCCTTATAGTAAAGTGTGACCCATTAGGAATTTATATGATACTCACAGACACATACCACCCAATCTCAAAGTCATTATAATAGTGCTTGGGAATTGAAAGATGATAGAGAAATGAGGCTCTATGCCAAGCAAGTGAGCGAACTAATGTTACCTGGACTATCTTAGCATTAGCTGCTGAACGTAGTAACTAGCCATACATTTCACAAAAGCTACAGCAACAAATAACATGACAACTAAACTCCAGATCCAACCACAGAACAAGCGAAGTGGATAAACTGCAAACAGACCCGCTAATTTGCATCCCCGTACACTAAAGTCAGCAGCAAGCTAGCTACCGACTGATCTACCTTTTTCGTGGACTATTTCTTTCACTGCCACACCAGGTAAGAATATGCAGAGCTATGATGCTACACTATCAAATACATGTAGGCACTAGTTATTAGAGCTACACGCCATCAACTATTCTGTAATGGATGGATTTTACTTTATAACAATTGGAGCCCTGTTGCTAAATAAATGTGCAAACCAGTGCTAATGTAGAAGCATGCTAACAAGCTACCTACAAACACAACGCCAGTGGATCTTCCACGCACTTATGCCCAGATTATGCTGGTTGCAATTATTACAACCATACTCCACCTCCTTCCCAGTTGACTGCTTTTCCAGTGTGTTTTTCTAGTGTTTTTTTTTTCTGCTTGGATAACAGTTATACAGTAGTTGACAAAGAAGGAACTGGAAGCGTAAATGAAGAGATTTCAATGTTTCTGGATTTTCACTGTCTGAGTCGGTCTTACAGAGTTCCATATTTGTTGTCAAATCAGAAGCTGAAAGGGTATTATGACATTTTTACCTCCGCCGAGGAGGTCATGTATTTGCAGGCATTGGTTTATCTGCCTGACTGTTTGTCTATCTGTTTGTGTACAAGAAAACTCCAAAAGTAATGAATGGATATCTCTGAAATTTGGTTGGTGGATTGCTATTACATTAGAGATGGACCCTATTGATTTTAACCACGGTCGG
This sequence comes from Gymnothorax javanicus, assembly GCA_029692085.1. NCBI lineage: Eukaryota > Metazoa > Chordata > Actinopteri > Anguilliformes > Muraenidae > Gymnothorax > Gymnothorax javanicus. The sequence continues at coordinate 109,005,673 of CM056200.1, forward strand.
TCAAACAATATGATCGCCATGGCAGCCATTTTGAAATCCTATGACATTCGGGCTTAGTTTGACGGATCTCACCACAGACATGCTTACAGCAAATTCTCTATCCCAGACTGATACCACTTGTGATGGCCAGCTATGCGGCATCGCCTGGGACCAGAATTGCTCTCAATGTGGAGGTGTGTAGTGTATAAATACCCACGTGCCAGAGGCCAGCAAGGCCCTTACTACCAGCCCCCTCTACCCCGTGTCCAATTAGGGTCTTGAGCTTGTTATGGCCGCCGACCCCAGGGCCTCCCAATACAATGTTGATTCCATTTGACGTAATGAGTCACTTTTAGGGGACAGATGCTAATTTCAATTTATTAGAGGAGCAAGTGTTAGCCAGATATAGACACAAGCTAAAAGGAGAAGTGCTCAAGAGCCTTTGTACAATTAAATGGTAAGCCTGGTATTTTTCATATATACCATAAATATAAATCTCATTATGGACAGCGACACCATTTCTGTTGTAAGTAGCATGTCACAGTACATTTAAAGTACTCAGAACATTAAAAACAGTACATGCTTTAGTCACAGATGTGCGAACAGTTAAAGGTAAGTGGACCAACATTGGAATTCAGTGGGCCAATGTACTTGTTGTATGCCAAATAGGCAAAAATGTAGTCCACAGAATACACAGCACAGTGGACCATAGTTGACACGAAAATTTGGTTTACCACAAATGAAGATGTATCCCCATAGAGGAGAATATTTTTGCTACAGTTTAATAGCTACTCTGAGATACAGAACTCCAAGCAAGCAAACTTTTGTTTGGTATATTTACCTGTGCATGTATAATCATATACGTACATGTACTGTATACTGTATATAAAGTCCTTTATATGCTAATACATTTTTAATTAAAACTGGTAATAAGTACCCTATTTTTTCCCAAAATGGCTATGTTTTGTCTTTCCATCATATCATATGTACGCATCAAATATGAAAACAATCGGAGAAATGTTGTGACCTCTGGAATGGTAACAGGGAAGTCTCGGTAGCAGACGCAAATGCCGAACAACAAATGATCCATATTACAAATCATACTATCATATGGGGGATACTTAATAATGCTGCTGAGCCTAGTTTTCCACCAGTGATACAGTCAGCACAAATGCAAGTTAAATCTGTATCATGCTAAGAGGAAGCCATACGTGAACAAGATCCAGAAATTCAGTCGTCTTATCTGGGCCAAAGCTCATTTAAAATGGACTGAGGCAAAATAGAAAACTGTTCTGTGGTCAGATGAATCAAAATTTGAAATTCTTTTTAGAAAACACGGATGCCGTGTTGTGCAGGTAAAGAGGAAAAGGACCATCCAGCACGTTATCAGCGCACAGTTCAAAAGCTTGCACCTCTGATGGTATGGGGTTGCATTAGTGCCTAAGGCATGGGCAGCTTACACATTTGGATAGGCATTATCAATGCTGAAAAGTATACAGGGTGTATCAGAAAAAATGATACTCTCGGAAAAATCATCATAAAATTAACATAGATAATAGTTCTGTAAATATGGGCGTAAACCTTGGTAGAGGGGGTCATTCTGCTTCGAATGATACCAGTATCTTGGTTTACGCTTCATGCTCCAGTGAGCACGGACGCTTTTAATTTTGCAAAATTCAAGTCTTTTGCGCATTGCGGAATGCGAGGGTTAAATTGGATTCGTCACATTAAATTAAAAGTTTAGACAGGGTTTTACCAGTATGCCAAGGTTTTATTTAAATAATTAACCCTTTCACCCCCTAAGCTCGACATTAAATTATCTCTTATAAGAAGACTGGATCGTCACCAAGGGGTTACCAAACCTAACTGAATCAGGTCAAGACGGGTGATACGATTGAAGGTGGATGACGACAGGCTAAGACCATTCCGTCGGCAGCTGACGGGTTTGTGCCCTCCTTTCTCCAGCATGTTGGTCTTCGAGGAGCGTCCTGACTGCTTCGATGTTGACTGGTGTACGTTGGGTCTTGCGCCGGCCTGACCTCCCTTTGTTGAGATTGTGGCTGGTGCAAGAGGCACGGTACTTGTTGACATTCCTGAAGACAGTGAGACGACTTGGAACCCTTACATTTGGAAATTGATGTTGGAACCGCTGAAGGACAGTGCGAACACTTTTCGTTTGGAGGTATTCCGTTACCAGAAGAGACCTCTGCTGAGCTGTGAACTGTGGTCTGACCATTTTACACCACACAGTTACAAGGCAAAAAGTGGGGCCAATGCACAGGTACTCACCGATTTTATGTCCTTGAATTAAATTGCCTGCATAACATAACGCATTTGTGATCATTGGCTGTGTGATGAAAGGAAGAAACTGACGAGACATGATGTGATTATGGAATAATTAAATGACATACCCACTGAATGATGCTTGTTAGCTTGATTCACTTGTTCACGGCTACTTCAATCGCATGTGTTAACCCTTTGGTTACGATCCACTCATAAAAGAGATCATTTTGTGCCGAGGTTAGGGGGTGAAAGGGTTAATTATTCAAAAAACGCCTTGGCATACTGGTAAAACCCTGTCTAAACTTTTAAATGAATGTGACGAATCCAATTTTAACCTCGCATTCATAAAAGACTTGAATTTTGCTAAATTCAAAGCGTCCGTGCTCACTGGAGCATGAAGCGTAAACCAAGATACTGGTATCATTCGAAGCAGAATGACCCCCTCTACCAAGGTTTACGCCCACATTTACAGAACTATTATCTATGTTAATTTTATGATGATTTTTCCGAGAGTATCATTTTTTCTGATACACTCTGTATAGCGGTTTTACAACAACGTCTCTTTCAGGGAAGGCCTTGCATATTTCAGCAAGACAATGTTAACCCACATACTGCATCCATCACAACAGCATGGCTTCGCTGTAGAAGAGTTCAGGAGTTGAAATGGTCTGCCTGTGGTAGAGACCATTCACCAATAGAAAACATTTAGCACATCATAAAAAGAAAAATCTGGCTAAGAAGACCCATGACTGTTGCGTAGCTGGAATCCTACATCAGACAAGAGTGGTACAACATCCCTCTTCCAAAACTCCAGCAATTGGTCTCCCCACTTCCCAGACATTTACAGACTGTTGTTAAAAGAAGAGGGGATGCTACACAATGGTAAACACGGCCCTGTCCGGACTTTTTATAGATGTGTGGCTGCCCTCAAATTCAAAATGAGCTAATGTTTTTCATAAAATGGTAAAATGTCTCACTTTCAACATCTGATATGTTGTCTATGTTCCAATGTGAATAAAATGTGGGTTTATGAGATTTGCAGATAATTGCATACTGTTTTTATTCACGTTTTACACAACGTCCCAACTTCATTGGAATTGGGGTTTGTATTTAAAAGTGACCAAGAAAGGCTCTACTGCTCCTTGGATGGGTCAAATGCAGTGTACAAATTGCCCTGCAAAGTTCAATAAAGTAAATCTTATTTCATTTTAGCTTTACATGCAAAATCTTTCCTCTTCATTATCCAAGACTGTCTGCCTTACTCTAAAATCTCAGATAATGTCACAGTCTAAATACTATTAAGTGGTCTAAATCCATCATTTTCCCACTCAGCTCTAATAGCTGGGATATGGCAGTCAAAACACCACCCCTTTCCTCTGCACACTGGTAATATCACATATTTAAGGGTCAACATTTCCCCCAGGCTGTCAGCAGTCGATCTCAACTTCTACCCACTTTTCAAAACAACAAAGGACAACCTTCAGTGTTGAATGAATTTACAATATCTCTTATAGGCAGGATTGCTACAATCAAAATGATCATTCTGAACATGACAAATTACAATTCTCAGCGATCCTCATCAAGCCCCCACCCTCTTGTTTCAAAACCCTGTATTCTATCATCTCAAAATTCTACTGGAAAAACAGTACACCGAGAACAAATGCACCACGTTACAAAAATCCAAAACCCAAAGAAGTCTGGAAACACTGAACTTTCTCCATTACTTCATTGCCCATCAACTCCAATATATTCACAAATGGGCCAATCCCAATCACTCCAACATACACGGAACAAAAATAATGTAAAGCAATCCATTTTTCCGACCTTCCATTTGTCAGCTGATCCATTGCATACCATCCTTGTTTCAAAAACCCTTCCAAAGCTACTACTCTGACAGCCTCATGGGAATTTCGCCAAATTACTGACACCACAAACTCACAGACCAAACACACTCATATCTGGAACAATAATGGCATCTTAATAAACAAACAAAAAAAAAAACATTTATTTATTCAAAAGCATATTTATGTAACTTGCTTCCTTTTGTCAAAGCTGGGCCAGTCTCATTTGGTCCAGAAGTATTGCATTGGGGAGAATTACTTTTTAGAATTTCTCTAGATCACATCCGCAACTCAAACCAAAATAAAAATTAAATTAAAATCAGACCTGATCAACATCACTTCTTAGACAGCTACTATCCAAAAACTACAAGATAATTCCCACGTCCAACCGAACACTCTCCATCCTCTCAAATAAATGGCGACAAGACCAACAGAGCATCGCTGGTGCCGGCACTTCGACTCACCAGAACAAACATCCAACTCATATAATGCAAGATTATTCATAGAGTGCACTACATGGAGAAAAGGATGTTTAAAATGGGCTTAAAAGACTCTGAAATTTGTCTGCACTACACACAAAACCCATAGACAGCTATATGTATGCCATGTTGGACTACACGCCAAGTAAACAATTCTGGAGGGACATCACTGACAACCTCTCTCTTCTTTTGGGCTTCCACATCCCACTGTCCCTCCACTGTGCTTACTAGGTCATATATCCAGCTTCAGCCTGAACAACACATCTAATAAAATATTCTCAATAGGCCTAATCATTGTGAAGAAAACCAACTGCATGAACTGGAAATCAAGGAATAAAATTGATCTGAAACTGGAAAAATCTACTAAATGAATAAATATCGAAGGAAAAATTATTTCCGTCCATAAAAAAAACAAACTGCTGATTTTGCCATTAACTGGGATCTATTCATCAATGCTCTAAATTCTTACTTTTAAAAAATTTGGCCTCTGCAATTCATACAGAATCTGCTCTAAAGTGTCCGATCAGCAAACTACAGTGCTGTGAAAAAGTATTTGCCTCCTTCCTCATTTTTTTTTTTTTTTTTTTTGCATATGTCACACTTTAATGTTTCAGATCATCAAACAAATTTTTATATTAGACAAAGATAATCCGAGTAAATACAAAATGCAGTTCTTAAATGATGATTTCATTTAATAAGGAAAAAAAGCTATCCAAACCTACCTGTGAAAAAGTAACCCCCCCCCCATTAAATCGTGAATTAACTGTGATTAACTACATTTTTTGAGTTCAATTTCACTAGCCATACCCAGGCCTGTATACTGCCAGACCCGTTGAATCAAGAAATCACTTAAATAGAACCTGTCTGACAAAGTGAAGTAGGCTAAAAGATCTCAAAAAGCAACACATCATGCCACAATCTAAAGAAATTGAAGAACAGAGGAGAAACAAAGTCATTGACATCTATCAGTCTGGAAAAGGTTACAAAGCCATTTCTAAGGCTTTGGGACTCCAGCGAACCACGGCGAGAGCCATTATCCACAAATGGAGAAAACTTGGAACAGTGGTGAACCTTCCCAGGAGTCGCCGGCTTACAAAAATTACTCCAAGAGCGCATCGACAACTCATCCAGGAGGTCACAAAAGAACCCAGAACGACATCTCAAGAACTGCAGGCCTCACTCACCTCAGTTAAAGTCAGTGTTCATGATTCAACAATAAGAAAGAAACTGAGCAAAAATGCCATCCATGGGGAGAGTTCCAAAAGAAAGAAAACAAAGGCTCTTCTCACATTTGCCAAAAACCATCTTGATGATCCCCAAGACTTTTGGGAAAATATTCTGTGGACTGACGAGACAAAAGTTGAACTTTTTGGAAGGTGTGTGTCCCGTTACATCTGGCGTACAACTAACACAGCATTTCTTAAAAAGAACATCATACCAACAGTCAAACGTGGTGGTACTGGGATGGTCTTGGGCTGCTTTGCTGCTTCAGGACCTTGACGACTTGCTGTAAGGAGAATGCCTGACCATCAGACCTCAAGCTCAAGCGCACTTAGGTTATGGAGCAAGAAAATGATCTGAAACACACCACCAAGTCCACCTCTGACTGGCTTCAAAAAACAAAATGAAGGTTTTGGAGTGGCATAGTCAAAGTCCGGACTTAAATCCGATTAAGATGCTGTGGTATTACCTTAAACAGGTCGTTCATGCTCGAATACCCTCCAACGTGGCTGAATTAAACTATTTTTTTAAAGAAGAGTGGGCCAAAATTCCTCCACAGCGATGTGAAAGACTCATTACCAGTTATCGCAAACTCTTGATTGCAGTTGTTGTTGCCGAGGGTGGCATAACCAGTTATTAGGCTTACGGGGCAATTACTTTTTCACATAGGGCCAGGTAGATTTGGATTGCTTTTTTTCCTCAGGAAATGAAATCATCATTTAAAAACTGCATTTTGTATTTACTCAAGTTATCTTTGTCTAATATTAAAATTTGTTTGATGATCTGAAACATTTAAGTGTGACAAATATGCAAAAAAATAAGAAATCAGGAAGGGGGCAAATACTTTTGCACAGCATTGTATGTACAAGGCTGATCATAAATGACTCATGCAGCCTTCTAGGGAGAACGCAAACAGTTTGCAGTTTAGTGGAGCACCAGAATCGTTCAGTCTTTGCCGAAAGTATGAAACTTTGCACAGGGGTAGTTCTACTCATGGGGGTCTAGAAAAAAAATGGCCCGATGAGATTCGCGCCCCCTGGTGGCCGCCATGTTGATATTCAACATGGCTGCCATTCTGCATCTATTATCACCCATAACTTCAAAACTAAGACAGATAGAAATGTTCTGTTTGCTGCTAGCCCCCCATTTTCAGGGTCAGGGAATCTCCTAAGACCAATCTGAAGTCCGACAGACGTCCGCCATATTGGATTTCAAGATGGCGGCTATGCTTTTCAGCATTCATTATGAAGCAGATGGTCACAAATGGGAGTGGCATGAGGACTCTAAAAAGGGGGGCTAGCAGCAAACAGAACATTTCTATTTGTCTTAGTTTTGAAGTTATGGGTGATAATAGGTGCAGAATGGCAGCCATATTGAAATTCAACATGGCGGCCACCAGGTGGCGTGAATTACGTGGGGCTATAATTTTTCTAGAACCCCATGGGTAGAGCTACCCCTGTGTAAAGTTTCTTGCTTTCTGCAAAAACTGAACGATTCTGGTGGAAATCCTGCCTTAGCCGCTCCACTCAAAACAAACAACTGTCAGCTACTGCTTCTTTACACTTCCAGCTTCAAACCTCATAAGCTCAGAACGAGGGTGGATGAAAGTCAAACATGTGCTTGCTATGAATGTTACTGACTAGTACATAATTAGCCAGCAGGAGGTGCTTGACCAATGACTAATGCTAACCCGAACCGACTGTATCTCTCCCATATCCCTCAGCAGTGCAAAGGCCACAGGCGTTTTTAATAAGTAAAAGAAAGCCGTTTTCAATACATGAAAGAAGAGGATAATCAGAAAACAGTCTTAGGTCAGGCAAGAGCAAACAGAAACACTGGAGGTCAGCCCAGGCACAGTAGAAGAGACAGGTCTGAGGTCATTAGCTGGGGTGACAAGCCAAATTAATCAGAGCCCACAGAGTGCGCACACTCTCAGACTCGAATGAAGACGTATCTGAAGGAAGTGCCACTTGCCAGGACTGAAGGCAGTGGAAAGAATTTCCCAAATAAATAGATACTTCCTTTCTTCAGTTTGAACAATGAAAACAAAGACAGGCTAGCAAAGGGGTGACGAAAACCTGAAACTTAAAAACACAAATATAACAATCAACACAGTAGAAAGGAGCGTGCAAGCATGGTAAGGAGACACAAAGTGATCGGAGTAAAATGCAAAAATTAATTAAACAATGAAAATCAATCAACCAAAAAAAAACCGAAATGGCCGAGGGAAAAACAATCGCGAAAACTCTCAGGACGTGACTGTACCCACTCCAAGGAGCACCATCTGGTGGCCCTATGGCCAATTCCCAAAACCAACACATGAAATCCTGGACCAGGGAGGGGTCAAGGATGTGGCATTTTAGCACCCAGGAACACTCCTCAGGCCCGTATTCCGCCTAGTCAATCAGAAACTGGCGCCCACACCCTCTGGCTAAGTATTCGGGTTACGATGAGCGGTGTAAGCACGGCTGCTATCAATGAGCTGGGGGGGCAGGGAGTCAGATGGTGGGCTGTAACAAGAGGAGCAGACAGGTTTAAAGGGGCGGGGGGAGGACCAGCCTGACCAGCTAGGGTGATAAGTACCAAGAAATGGTGAAGGACCCAATGAACTGTGGGGCAAAGTTATTGGATTGTGCCTTCGAGGGGATGTCTCCGGTCACCAGCCACACCTTCTGTCCTACTTGGTAGTTGGGGGCCAGGTAGTGTTGACAGTTGCACTGGCTCTGGGGGGCAGGAGGGCGTGAGGTCTTTCCCATCCCTGGTGAGCGTGATGAACTAGGAACTGACCCAAGGGTGTCTCCACTTGCCTCTCTATGGCTTGGAATTGGGGGTGGGTAGCCCAGACAGCACTCGATGGGGAAAGTCCCAAGACCTGGAACACAGTTATAGGTGAGTTCTACCCAAGGCAGAAGACGTAACCCTTTGGTGGAGGCTCCGTCCAACAGGCAGCAGAGTCTTGCCCAGCTCCTGGTTCAATCTCTCCTCTTAGTCAGTGGTTTCAGGATGGAAGCTGGACGAGAGGCGAGAGACACCATCCACCAGGGCACAAAGGGTCATCCAAAACTAGCAGGAAAATTGTTGGCCATGATCAGAGGCAACATCCAGGGCAATGCCGTGGTGCCAAACCGCACGATGGAGGACGGGCTCCCCCATCTCCTTGGCCATGGGCAGCCTTACTAGAGGGACAATGTGGGTTGCCTTTGAAAAACGATCCTTGATGGTAAGAACCATTGTGAAGCCATCTGACTCGGGCAGCCTAGCGACAAAAGTCCATGGCAATGCATGCCCACAGCTGATGGGGGACTGCAAGGGGCTGGAGGAGGCTGCTGCGAGGCTGGGGGCTGGACTCTGCCCAGGCGCAGGTGTCACAGGTGGCCACATGCTCTGGACAGTTGGCCAGCGGAATTGCCGACAGGTGAGGGACAAAGTGCAGGATACCCCAGGATTGCAATAATTCAATAATGCAAATCAATCAACGAAATGAAACTGACAAGGACAGCTAGACTGCGTTAAGAAAACACTCAGGGTGCAACATTTATCTGTTAATCACTTGTCTTGCACTAAATAAGAAATAAAACAACAATGTTGTGAGCTTTAGTTTCATTGTGTTAGATTGCAATTACAGCGCAGTGAGCTACAGGTTACGTTGTGTTTGATCACTCATAATTACAGGTCAGAGGCCTTGCAGTGCATTGAGTTTGCCAAACTGTGTTTAACTTTCATTCCAGTGCCATGATTTGTGGTCCCAGTGTGTTTGTTCTAAATTACAATGCAGTGTGTTTTAGTTACAATGTATTAGATCTTGTTCACAGTGCAGTTACTTTCAGTCAGTGTGTTTGACTTTTATTCCAGTGCAGCGAACTGCAGCACCGGTGATCTTGATATTAATTACAGTACAGGAAGCATGGTGTGGCGCATTCAAGTTCAATGACATGACCCTGTCTGCTCTCAGTGAGGTCAAGGCATCTTGGCTGTGTGAAACCCAGCTGTTCGTGGATGTGGCCAGCTGTGGTATTCCCAGTGTCATGCCAATATCACGTTGCGATGTGGTACACAGGACGGCATGGCACGCCTACGTTAACAGGTTTCACGGTCACTGCAGTTTAATCCGTGTCTTCTCAAGTGGCCCAGGCAGGTCCTCACTGGTATCTCCTTTTACCCATCTCTCTTTTCACATTTTGGCACAGTGCTTGTCTATGCTCCTGTCACCCACTCTTTCATTCCGTTTCCTCATCCCATGTCTTCTCCTGTCCATTCAATTCTTCCCTCTTTCTCTCTCTCTCTCTCCATCTTCTGTTCTCTCTGTCGTTCTCCCTCCCTTCCCTCTGACCTACTTTTATCATTTGATCTTGACTGTAAGGTTAACCCCTAGAGGGAGCGTGGTGTCAGCCTTGCGCCACATCAATTTCCATACAAAGGGCACCTTTGTCACTTCACATTTCCAAGGCTCCAAAAACAGGTTTTTATTGTCACTTCATTGTTGCTGTTGCCATCATGTCTGCATCTCACCAGACCTGCTGCCCCGAAGATGCTCGTGCACAAGGTGAATGTTGAAACAAATTCAAATGGTGGCAGAGAAGCCCTCAACAGGACACAATATCCTTCACCTGTATCAGTTTAGGAACCTAAGACAACAGCCGCAAATGTCTGTGAGAGTCCATCAAAGCAAGTAAATGATAAACGAACCATAACATTTATTCAGTGTTATTCTTCAAGTCTTCATTTCATTTGACTCATTCATCCGTCCATTATTTCATTATCTCATTATCCAAACCGCTTCTCCCACATTAGATCAAGCTGGAGCCCATCCCAGCTGACTATAGGCGAAAGGCAGGGACACACCCTGGACAGTTTGCTAATCCATCACGGGGCACACGCACCATTCACTCACACACTTGCACCTATGGGCAATTTTTGAGTCTCCAGTTAACCCAGCATGCTTGTTTTTGGGCTGTGGGAGGAAATCAGTGTATATGAAGGGAACCCATGCAAACACGGGGAGAACATGCTAACTCCACACAGAAAGGCCCCAGGCTGCATGCAAACCCACGACCTTCCTGCTATGAGGCAACAGCACTTCCCACTGTGCTCCTAATTTGCCTCAACTGAGAAAAATTAGAATAAACTACCCTTTGCCTTTTTCGATGAAATTTAACTCACCCACAGTCGTGAGCTTCATTGAGGCTAAACGCAGTATTCCAGTACTCCTCAACACTGAGTGAGTTAACTTCATTCCAGTTTTAGTAATACCACTTGAAGAAGAATTTTGATGTAGTTCACACAAAGTTCTCTTTTCTTCAGTGTGATGGCCTGTCTCCAGCAGGAGTCTGGAAGCCGCTGGTGAGTGCGAGCACTTTCAGTAAGCAGGACTGCTGTGGGGTGCAGCCGGAAAGAGGCAAACCGAGTCCAGGCACTGCTCTGCGCCGGCCAGCATGGGGCCAGCTCTCCGAGGGGTCAGCGGCCATCAGAGGGTTTCGGCCTAATCCTGCTGATGAGCAGGAGTCGGCCCTGTGGCCAGCCATCCTCCTGAGGGCAGCCACTCACTGTCACCGTAACTCGAGCCGACAGACACACCGCGGCACGGCCAGACGCACTCGTACACGCAAGCTCTCTCGCAGAATACACACACATGCAGAGCAGAGATGTGCACATAAACACTGTGGCACACACATGCGTGCACACACTCTTTCACAGAACCCGCACAGTTTCTCCTGGAGCACACACGTGTACATGTACACTTTGACAGTTTATTTCTCAGAGACAATTGTCTCCTCATTGTGGTGGATTGGTGTCTGTACTGCTGTTCCCGCAAAACACTCAATTCCATTCAAAATAGCCAAAATAAATAATTATAATGAAATTCTCACCCAAAATACCTAGTGTCAGCATTATATTAATGTGTGCCACTCATCTTAGAGAGTTATGTGCCCTTAGATTACGTAAAAGTTAGAAATTGCGCCATGCAACTAAAAATGTTGGGGGACTTCTACTCTCATTGGCTTCTGCATAGTATATACAATATCAGAATGTATGTTTGCATGTGAGTGTTACAGGAAATGAAAAAGTGAAGATGGAAGGAATCATGCTATTGAGTGTGTCTCTTCACATGCAAAGCTTTGACGCTTTTCACAATGCACTGGACACTGAATGTTGAGTGGTAACATTTTCAATTTGGTAGAGTTGGATATCAGCTGAGATTTTACCATAATGCGTACTTTGCCAGGACCCACAGTCTGCAATCAGAATAGACAAAATATAAACAATATAGAAGTGGGTATAAATAATCTTTTGAGCAAGAAAATAACCTTCAAACAGCAAGCACACTGGAACGTAAATTACTGAAAAGGCCAGTGACTTTCCAGATCTGAAAGAGGTAAAGAGACCAGATTTCATGGTGGAAGCCAGAGGAGGCATTGAGTGGCACCCACCAGAGAGCACAGGAACCTCCAGAACAGACTTGACTGTGGAGGATGTCAGTCCAAACAATGTCCTGTGGGACCACAAGGAGGTGAACAGCTTGCTGGAAGAGGAGCCATGCTGTATCCTCAGCTGTAGGCAGCTTAGTGAAAGGGATGAAGTTGGTTGAGTTCAAGAAATGGTCCGCAATGGTGAGAACCACCATTATACCTTCTGACTCAGGCAGCCTTATGATGAAGTCCATGGCTACGCATGCCCACAGGGACTTTGAGAGGCTGGAGTAAACCGCTAAGAAGCTGGTTGAATGACTTTTCGCAGGCGCAAGGACTGCAGGTGGCAACAGTTTCCCAGGTGTTTTGTCTAATAGAGGCCCAACAGAACTGGCAGACAACTATTGGAGTGCACTGGAAGTCCAGATAGTGAGCCAGGGGAGTAGCATAAGCCCAGAATAAGACCTTTACCTTCATCCTGTTGGTTACAAAGAGTTGTTTCTCAGCGCCCCCTTGGGGGAATTAGGCAAGACTGAAAATACCTCGAAAGCTCACTCGATCTCCAGCTTAGTGATAGTGATGGGGCAGCTATCCAAACCACAGACCCAGATTCCTCTACAGTTCACTTATGAAGGCATGGGCGCATGGCTTGGTATTTTTGAACCAGAGCAGTTGGTGAGGGTGAAATTATAAGAGAACAGGGACCACCGGGCTTGTCTGGGGTTGAGCCTCTTGGCTGAGTTGAAGCATTTAAGATTGCAGCGATCAGTCCCAACAAGACAGGGGGTGTTGGCCCTCTAAAGCCAGTGTCTCAACTCGTTAAAAATGAGCTTAATGACTTGCAGCTCCTGGTCCCCTATGGAATTGTTCCTCTTCCAAGGGTGAGCCAATAAGGTGAGACATTACCATTGTCAGTCCACTGGGAGAGGACAGCTCCTGTGCTAGAATTGGAGGAGTCAACCATGACAATGAGCTGGTGCTGAGGGTCTGGGAGAGCTAAGAGAGGAGCATTGCAGAACTTAGCTTTTAGCTGGAGGAAGGCAGAGGGGACCAAAAGGGTCCACCAGAACCACACCTTGGAGAGGGTTAGGGCAGTGGGTGGAGTTGCAACCATGGAATACCAAGTGAAGCGATGATAGGAATTTTATGAAGCTGGAGTGCCTTTAAGTCATTTGGCTCTTGTTAGTTCAAGACTGCTTAGATCTTTTGGGCACGCATCCAAATCTCCCCCTCAGAGACAATGAGGCACAAGAGGTTGTTACCATAGAATCAATCTGGGGTGAACGGGAGACACACGGTTGTGGAATGGCAAAGGACCCAGAGAGAGAAATGACAAGGGAAAACAGTAAACAAGACCGAAAGGCAGGAAAAGCTAGGAAGGAGCTAGGAAGGAAAATACACTGAAGAAGCAAGCTCTAGCTCTGAACACAAAGGCTAGTCAAAAGTTTGGTGAATGGTAGAACAAATTACAGGAATTTAAATACACAGAGGTAACAATTAATAATGAGGATCAGGTGCGGGAGAGAGGCAGTTGAATGCATAAAGGGAGAGGCAAAGCCATAAAATGATAATTAAATGATTGAAAACAATCAGGAAGACAGACTCAAAAAGGCAAAGACAGGCAGACTGCAGGGAAAAATAATTAACAGAAACTCAAGATGTACGTAATACTAACTTTCTATTTATTTATGTATTCAGTTCATTTTATAGGGACAATGCAAGTTAACATAATACCACTCCCAAACAAGTTGAAGTACTGATGTTCTGCATGCAGAGATTATGGCTATCGCTAGTTTCCAACTCCATTTCTGAGTTAGGCTTTCAGTGAAAAAAGAAATCAAAAGCAAAGTATACAGGTTGCATGCAAAAAAAAAAAACATACAGTTACAAACTTGTGCCTATATGACTGTGTTGTCTGTGAAAAGCTGACACATCACCCCTGGACTACTTTCAGGTCGGCCATTAATGTGAAGACTGAAGAGAAGTGGCCCCAGGATTGAGCCTTGAGGTACACCCATTTTATTTTGTCATGGGGAAGACTTTTTCAAGTTGATCTTCACACGTTTCAAACCAATTAAAGGCTTGTTTGGAGAAATTAAATTTAGACATCTTAGAGGGATGTCGTGGTTGACAATGTCATAAGTCTTCCTCAGGTCAAGGAACATGGTCCCCACGACATAACCCCTATCAACAGAACACTTCAGATTTTCAAAGAAGAAATAATTTGCTGTTTCTGTGCAGTGTTTATGTCTAAACCAGCGCTGCCCAACCCTGTTCCTGGAGAGGTACCATCCTGTAGGTTTCTGCTCCAACCCTAATTCAACACACCTGATTCAGCCCATTAGCAGCTTGTCAAGATCTGTAACTGGGAAAACAGGTGTGGTTTGCTTTGGTTGGAGTGATAACCTTCAGGATGGTAGCTCTCCAGGAACAGGGTTGGGCAGCCCTGGTCTAAACCAAAACTGCTCAGAACGTAAAAGTTGGTTTGATTCTAGATTATCTGACACAACTTTTTCCAAAACCTTTGACATTGCAGGAAGAATAAAGACTGGACAATAGTTGCATCACTGGGCATTGTCACTGTATTTAAAAATGGAAGTAAATATGAGCATTTATAAATGTGAGGTCAATCCAGGTAGCCTCTCATGATGGATGAACATCCCACTTAGAAAACCAGGTCTTTGCCAGAATGTTCAAGAATTCTGTCTGAAACCAACGTTATTTCCTGTGAACCATTCTGACTAAAAGCAATTTAGCATAATCTGTTATGAATTGAGTCCCTACATCACATAGGATATAGAGCAGAGCCAGTTGCTGATATCTTTTTGGCTAATGCGCCAAGTGACTCAAAACTACACTTAGTACCTCTGAGTGTCACAATTTTATTAGAACCAGCCTCAATAATAATTTTGGAAAACTTGCATTTATCTTCATCAAACACTTTTTAGATCTGCTTTTATGTCAGTTTTTGGAAATGCAGTACAATTTGCTATAGTTGCTGGTTTGAAAGCTACATCCCCATCAATGAAATCACCTATAAGCAGCACTTTGATTGCATTTGTCTGCCAATGAATTTTCACGAGGGGATTTAAAAACGTAAAAGTTTGAGCAGAACATTTCTTTCCCCTAAATTTACTTTCTTTGAAAGTTTGTCCCACTGTTGGAATGGATTGTCATATCATAAATGCAGTTCATTTTAAAATAAGTCTATTATTATTATTCCATTTTCTTTTGGTATTCAGTGAACTATTTAATCTTGTTTTAAGAACAAAATGTCCCTGCTTTGACATAACACATGATCTATCTTGCCAGGCCAAGAGAGAAATAAGTGGACAGAGCAGTGAACTGCGAGGTTTAGAGTGTTGCATCGGAATATATAATGACACTGGCAGTGGTAAGAGGAAGCTGGAGGGGCACATCGAGGGGTGAAATCAAACACCGAAGCGCTGATCTCCAGGAATGCGAGTCCTGGCTCCACTGGCACCAAACCCAAATACCTTGCCCTCCTCTCTTCCTGTCCCTCACTCCCGACTCAGCCCCATTTATCCTGGAAGCTGTTGACCCTCCTGTGAAATGGGAGAGCCCTCTCTCTACTTCCTCTCTCAGGATCACCCACATCCCCCCGCCCCCCCACCCCCTGCCCTTACATTCCACCCAATGTACTGTTGTTGTCCGACTGTCCATAGTGGGCTGCCAGAATAGCTGTGTGACGTTTGCTGAGTTACTTGAAAACTGAACTTTCCCCAGGGCCCCCTGAACTATGAAATATCTCCAGTTGAGTCCTCTAGCTATCACAAATATACACAGCGATTCTCACTACAGTTCACAATAAGCTCCAAGAGATTTTTGTCTGCTTGAATACTCCACAATATTAGATCTGAAATTAAAAGATTAACTGATGGTGCAATTCTCAGCTTGTCCGTAGTGTCAGTTATTGACGTTTGTGAACATGTGGAATAGGTCTATGCCAATGAAAGTCAAAGGAACCATTTATGTGGCGAGAAAATAAGACAATAACAGCCAGAGACGGTGTGCACCATTTTGCATGTCCTCTTTCCTTAACAAGGAGAATGGTCAAAACCTGAGAGAGCTGATGTTTACGAAGCTAACATATCTTTAATCAAGAAAAATGATTGAGTTAATTTTTAGCATTTTATCAAAACTGTTCGGAGAATTCATCTTGCACATTTTTGGAATGGAGCTGAAGTCGATATGCGCACAAATCTGGGATGTCACATCGCATTTCATTAGTACGCCTTTCTTTTTTATGAACCCAGATTTGAAGAATCCAAATAAAATGTATCATGCACACGTATGTCATCTTGCTAGCTGCAGCAGTTTTTGGCGGATAAGATGGCTTCCCTAGGCAATGTGTATGCTTATCCAGCAATGGCAGAATGCTTTTCCAAATTTGTTGGTCCTTGCCGTGCTCCATTAGGCATTATGGTACATTTCTAGCTGAATTTGTTTCCAAATCTATTCTTTTTTTTAAACCCATCATTCACACAGTTTACCCATGGGTCAGATCACGTGACCACAATTTCTGAATATCAAATGAAATATTGCTGTGTACAAGCTTCTAAAATTGAAACTGGGCAAGCTGGTACCCCTTAGCATGTTTTTGAAAAATCATTAGTTTTTCAAAAATATTTGTATAATTACATTTTGATTATATAGTGTATCATTTGGAATGATTTGTGGTGGATAAATATAATATTTCATGCTGAGTTTCCTGGTACCTGCCTATAAGCCTCTGAGTGCCTCTAATTTGAGTAATCGTCAGTACAAAAAAAAATTGCCGGATCTAGCTTTTTTGCCAAAATTTCTTACACTTCCGGGACTACCACACTTCCGGTGCGCATGCTTGTGCTTAAGTCTACTGCATGTGCATAAAAACATTAAACGACAGCAATCTTATCATCTACATCAGCGCTTTTCAAACCGCTCCTGGAGTACCACTTCTCCTGCATGTTTTAGAGCTCTGCCTGCTCCAGCACAGGTGAGTCACATGATCAGCTTGTTACCCGTGAAGATGCTTGATAGTGAGCGAACCATCAGAGTCATCCATGCTAGCGGATAAGGATATAAAACATGCAGGACGGCATGTTGACGGCAACGCCAAAAATTATAGTACCAATTATATCAATCACCTGAGTGTGAAAGGCCCTTCTTGAATCTTAGAGAAAATGATCGTTCTGCAGCTGAAAGCTTCTTCATACGGCTTCAATGCTCGGTATTGTACGGCCAAGTATCTATAACCACGCATGCTAAAGTAACCGTCTGCAACTCCCGAGACCGGAAACGACTCGGCCACAAAACTATCCCATAAAGCACCAGAAATCGGGCGTGACTGAAACATCAGGGCATTTTTATTCGTATTGACGATTGCTCGAATTACCTTCTTCAAGCAACTGCAATGCTCAGTAGATTGAATGAGTTATGGAAGCAAGTCAATGATCCCTATATCAAGCCATTATCACTCAAATGTTATCATTTTGGATACTCTAAAATTGCTAAAATAATCTAGTATATCCCTGATCTTCATTTGGCCATGGTGAAAGTCAAAGGCAACATCTACCAGCTTGTGTGGTATCCACCAATCATGAGTCAATCGGATCCAGTCATGGCAAGTGCTGATCTTCCTTTCCCTCTCAAGCTAATCTGATTAACTGCAATGACTTCATGTATTTAGGACACACAGGAACCTGAGCAATCGCACATTTGGCACCGATGTGTTCACTCCATGCTGAGCAGTAAGATGGTTCTAATCTGCTAAATATCCCTGAAGCTCTTTTCAGTGAAAATCCTGACACCCTTTGAGAAATCCTTTCTTGAGCAACGCTCACTCTTCTAGATCACACTTACAATTTTCCACAGGATTCTTTTGTCTTTGCTTGAAATAGATTAGATAGCACCGCTTGGCTGAATTTACACATGCTGCTCTTCCCGGGCCCGCTGTCACCTGGCATCTTTGTTAACAGACCACTGCAAATAGGAGGGACTCAGACAAAACTGCTGTTTCTTTGGAAGGTAAAACAGAAGGATGTATGAAAATGTGACTAAATTAAACATGATTGTGCACAGTAAAAACCCCAGTGTTAATTCAGCTCCAATAGATTTAATTTGAGTCCAAGATGGATGGGTTGTTCTCATATAAACTCTACTGGAGTTGAACTAACACTGGGATTTTTGCTGTCTGTGTATTTAAATGTTATATATAATTTCTCCAAGAAAACAATGGAGCCATAGTAAAATACACCCTGTTTATAATACAGTTATTTCTGCACGTATACTGATGCTGAGAAACAAACGAAAATAGGCAAGGATGCTATTTAAACATCAACACCTTCTGTAAATACTAGCAAGTACAGATCATGGCCTATTACGGCCACAACAGAACACGACAGCACCTTGCCGTTACCAAAATCTGGTCAGCCATATGCTTAGCCACCAAACTTTACATAATTTATATGCAGCCATACCCATGATAATGTTGATGCATTGACTCAAATTTCCCAGCCTTGTTTTATACATTGATCCAACATGTACTATAGTATCTACATAACACAAACATGCTTTTCAACCGAGAAACCTATTGAGAGATCTGGGTGGTATGACCGTATTGTAATCTGCACTTGATGCATGTTGACTGGGGCCCTCCGTTTGTCAGGAGAGGTGTCTGCAGAAAAAGCCCAAGCCCTCAGATTGACACTCATTACTGGGGAGCTGTGGGTCAGAAGCCTATAGGGCTGGAAAGGATAGGGGACAATGGGTCCTGTTGGTGGTGTTATTACAACCCTGTCCCAGGGTGACTCTCCCGGACGAACCCCCGCACGCCCCGAGGAGAGTGTGCATACACAGCCGCGTCCGGCTAAAAATAAAAGATCTAAATGATTGATACAGATAGAGGCAGACTGATGAAGCCACAAAAATTAAAAGCGGAAGGAGAGGACAAGCCCTGGATGTTCAGCTGGTGTCAGGTTAGACGGCCCGTTAAACCCACCGGGAGCCCCCTCGCCACTTTTGCCAGCTGCCCCTGCGCACATCGCCATTCAGCCCTCATGTTGTACCACACAAAGGCTCGTAAACACTCTCCACAACCGCTGGCTTTCATCGCTTGAAGGTACGTACACACACACATACACAGATGCACAAACACATACATTGTGTGAAGTACAGCTTCATTTACCCCACTTCACCTCCGATATCTCCTGTACTGCATTTGGCTCCAGAGCATGGGTAAACACCGCATTTCTCCATCTATCCCTTGAATCAAGTCATTCCTCATCGATGTCTTTCTCTATCAAGCAGTCAATCAGTTATCTTATGATTACACTGATTGAGTCTCTTATTGAGTCTCTGCAGCCAAAGTATAGCTGAAGACAACAAAGTGGGAAACTGTCGTCTCTTGTAAAAAGTGTCAAGTCTACAATTAAAAATCTAATTAACGGCAACAACATAAAGAAGTACATACATTCATTTATACGTATATGATTGTCAGAAATCTTTATAAAAGGATTAAGATGTCAGTAACAGGGAGTTTAAATTTTATTCTAGCTCCTTATTTAACCACATAAAACCTACAGGCCCATATATGGTTCCGTCAAATGCAGCTGTGATATTGAAATATGCGGAATTTCAAGCCTATCTTAAATTCTAGCAAAGATCCCAAGGTTTCCAACGATCCCAAATATGTCCTGGAAATGTGCATAAAATAATGTACAAGGTGTAGTGATTTTCTATTTGATGTAATGCTGTGGGCATGAAAGCATGGTGTCCTGGGTTTGAATATTTCTCTCAGTATTAGTGTGATGTAGCTTCAATGAAACGTGTGTAGCATTGTCCTACAATATGAAAAACATACTTTTCTTCTGTCTGTGAACCTAGTTAAGGGAAAACTTAAGTGGAAAAATTAGAGTTTAAGGGGATACTGGAGCAGAAATCTTGGTGGTACATGCTTTATAGTAGTATGGTACCCCTTAGCTGTTTGGGTCTAAAACAGGTCTACAGGGATTTGGTCCGTGAGAAGATGGGGGGACAGAGAGTAAGAGTTTAGGAAGTATCATTACAGGATATTATCCCCTTCTGGGCACCAGAAGGCAACACTCACTATGGAGTTTTCCCACAAGGATCCTTCCTGAACTCTGGCTAAATATACCAGTGGAGCGGCGGGGAGCAGCTGATCTGGACCGAACAGGAGAAGGTGGCGAGCCAGTTCCGAGAGCCAAGTGTGTCACATTGGGCACTCGACAGAGTCACCGTGACGGCTGGAGGAAACTGGTATCATTGCCAGGCTGGAAGCAGAGAGGAGGAAGGCAATAACAGATGTTTACAGCAAAGCTGCTTTTCTCACCCACAACACTAAATAAGGCGGCAGGAATTACAATAATTATGCCGAGCAGAAACTTCTTAACAGAAGGGTCAAAAAATCCTCTTTGAAGTTGTTTGGGTAGAAATGCAGGGGGATTACGGTACATATTGAATGCATTGGGTTTCAATCAGAACTCTGTCATTTGCAATGAATTTGCAATGAGCTAGAATTTTTCATCAATAAAATGTCTTGGGCAGTTTAAAAATTTCAGGTACATGCACTTCATACAGAAAAAAAAAAACTTCAGGGTTAAATGAACACTTATTACATGATGTGGGTGGTCAAATGATCAGAGACACTGCCATAAATTCTAACTTTGTGGAGCTCACGTGACTTTATTAGAATTCAGATAGAGTTGCAGAAAGATGCGGTTAATAATCATAGTTATACAGCACCTCTAAACAAATCTAAGTTTATGGAGTGCTTTGATTGATAAAATAAAGCAGAATAGTCAAATATAAATATAAAAAATGTTGGGACAATTTTAAATAGGGATTTAATCAAGAAAAAATAACCAAAAGATGATAAAAGGTAGACAATATCACATAAAATAAAGTCTATAAAAATAACATTTGAGAATGCATTTTAAAGAGGTCACTGATTCTGCTAGCTGTTATGATCCAGATCAGGAATCTAGTACAGAAGGCACAGTACAATCCAATAGTAGGGTTTATTGATAGTAATATGATAACAATGGGTTTGGAACCCAGAAGAGGAAAGCAAAGTTCAGTTCAGATGTCGTAGACAAAGTGAGGAGACATTGCCAATTGCCAGCCAGTGGCTTTCCGGGTTGACTGCCAGATGTAGTGAACACTTCAGCTGAGCTGAACTGTTCCAGGGCAGGAAGGAGTAGCTTAGTAGGAATCCTGATGACCATAAAGGATTGGAAGCTTGTTCCTAATAAACTAGACAAAGGAACAGTCTTAGACAGGAATTAACAGGAACTCAATCCCAAGCCCAGGACTGGGAACTGGTTCGTATAAACTAAATAAGTAAGATAGCTTCTGGAAATTACTATCATTAAGTTTTACTTTCAAAAGACAAAGAGTTTAATTAGCAAATACTGACTGGGATCAAGCACATATCGCAAATTACAATCCGGCAACTTATAACTGACAGGAGGGGGTTTAAATACAACTCGCAGAGACAAAGGGTGAGAATTAGGAAACAAAACACTGCTGGGAATAAGGCAACATGCAGGACGCAAAGCAATGAAAGGAGAGATTACTTATAATAGACATGCAAGTTGCTGAATAGAAGGAAACACAGAAGACATTCACATGAGGGTTGTGACAGCTAGCCCTCCCTCATCAATCAAGTCAAGGGGCTCTGATGGCAAAAGCACACTCTTTTTTAATTTTTAGTCCACCTAAGGATCTAAAATGAAAGTGCACTGGCTCATAAAGGGTCATCATATCTGTTATGTAGCTTGAAACTTGACCCAAACTTGCATTAAACTTGCTTGGATCAGCAAAATCCTGAAATCAATTCTAAACCAAAGAACGAGCCTATGGATGGAAGCCAGGATTTGGGGTGATGTGAAGTCATGTGCAAAAACTAGTAAAAAGCCTAACTTCCGCATTTTAAACTGATTGGAGGGGAGAAAGTGAATTTTGGTTGATATTCGTATTGATAAAAATAATATGTGTATTTTTTTTACCTTGTTTTATTTCCACTGCGAGTTTCCGTGTTTCCATGTTTGTGATTTCTCCCTGTTTCCACGTTTGCGTTTTTCTTTCTCTCTGCGTGTCATGTCTCCCCGCATTGGTATCTGATTAATTGAATGATTGTCTTGTCGTTTCCCCGCCCCTTTGTGCATTCCACATTCCCCTCTCAGTCCCGCGTCCGTTTATTCTCCCCTCTGTCTCTGTTTCAGTGTGAGTTTGTCCCAGTTGCTTCTGCTCAGTGTCTTCCAAGCCTTTTCCTGAGTCTGCCTGTTTTCCATGTTCAACCTTCACTCTTTTTTTTTTTTACTTTTGGATGGAGATTTTGTACTGCATTCTGCCTGCCTGGCTTTTTGAGCTTTGCCTGATATTTGACCGCGACTACGCCCTTTGTCTCTGTACATCAACCCTGCTCTCAGGTTTTTGACCCAGCCTGTCTGACCATCTCTGCATTTAATAAACTTCTGTTTATTCTTCATATCGGTCTGGGCTTGAGTCCTAGAGTTCACCTGAGAGGTTGATATCAAAAAGGAGGTCGTGCAATAAGCTGAACAGTCACTGATGAAGGTCATAATCTGCTTTACCCACCTCATTATATTACTTGACATAATGCTTCATGAAATTAGTGGAGTATTCATGAATGAATTGCCATAACTCCAATTGCCATAGCAAGAAAAAGCAAATATATAACTACAAAAATGTAACTCATGCAGTTTTAATCATCATAACTTTGCATTAAGGTGAAAGCAGTGTGTTTAATGCCAATGGATTATTGTAATCATTGGAAAACTTGTTCACCTGGAAAATACGGAAAACGGGTTAAGTGGATATACCAATCCAATATTCCGTATTGGTATTGGTCTAAAACTGGCCAAAAACACAGCATTTGAAATCGGTAAAATAAAGACAGTAATGCAATATTAAACACCAGCAAATCTAGCCTGAACTCCCCAGGTTTTTCTGCCTGCAGCAAATTGACAGGGGTTGCACTCAGGAATCAGGCACAAACAAAGAATCAGTTCCAAAGGTTTACTAGAAGACTTTCTTGGGGCGACACAATCCAATTAGCAGCCAAGCAGCGGACATGCAGCACAGGAAGGATAATCCAAATCATGGTCAGGATACATTCCAAAAGTTTAGAGCCAAACGGTAATAACACCAGAATCAGGGGTGTTTAGAATCATAAATCAAAATGCCAGCCAAAGGCAAAACCAGAACATCATAATACACAAGGTAACAGGCAAACTCAAAACTTGTAAGAAAAAAAAGAATCAGAAGTGAAATGAACACCTTAGAGCACACAAAGCTCATATGGTGACTGAGAATGTGACGAACTCGCAAATGAAAAAGGAAAAAACTGGGACTATGTATATGGGAGAAACCAAGAGGGAGTGAAATGGAAATCAGGTGCGCAGGAACAAGGTAGCATGACTAGGGGTGTGGTTATAAACAAAGTAATGAACAGAACCAATGACCAGCAGAATGGAAAGGGCAAGTGAGGAAGTGCAAACGAAAAAAAAGGCATGAGAATTGAACGTGGAAAGGAAATGAACACAACAAAATAAACGTAATGAATGAAATAACAATAATAAATATGAGAACACCGAGAAAAGTTATGCTAAACAGAAAAACAATAATCAGATCTGAGATGCTGACAGATCCAGGAGCAACCTTGTGTAACACTCCGAGGGCTGGAAGCAATGCACAATGCTTTACACCCTGCTGCCGATCAGTCGGAGTGCCCATTCTAACCTTGGTGCACCATCAAAAGCGACTACAACGGGCACATGAGCATCGGAACCAAGGGCTGGTTTCACAAAGATAGACTCTGACTATGGGTTATACCCCCGTTCCACAGAGCTTACTGGCTCATTGGTCACTCGTCGGAAGCAAAGTTTATTTCTTTGATCCGATGAGGCGAAATCGTCCGATGAAGGAATTAACACCGAGGATATTAATTTACCTTTTTTTCTTCATAACAAAGAAGCAAATAACACATATGACAGAACAATTATTGTTTATTACCTTGACATTCAGGCTTCATGAAACATTTCACTTTGAAATTGAAGGCAAAACACGTAACAAATGCGCAAATCGCAGGAGATGGCAGAGAATCAGAATTCATTGCTTTATGATGCGTCATCTCTTCTGTGATGACTTTAAGAGAAAAATGATTCATTAACACCTGTAAAGTTATTTTTCTGCGCGATTTTCTTAAAACAGGGGTAGCATCACATAACTTTCTCAAGGGAAATTAGTTAGGGGAACATAACTGGACACAATACCGTCACTTAATTTCGCCATGAACGGGGTCACAGGCAGAAAGAAACGCATTTCATGAATGTAGCAGCTTTGGTGAAAAAGCGAGACTGTGTTTGAAAGGTACGGCAATGCACAGCATATCGAACAAGTAGCCTAAAACAATATAAGTCCATGATCATAATAACTACGCTAATCTTGAGACTCGTCAATCTAACTCGAATGAGATGTCCCGAGGTCGACTTTCGCTGTGACAATTCTCTCTGACCAATCAGTGGGCTGCAATGTTGTCTCGTCACATTTTAGTACCTACTAGTACCTGGTCGGCTGTTTTTGGAACCCCAGGAGAGCAAGTACCAGAAAAAGTACCACTAGTACCTTCTAGTAACAGGTACTTTTTCTTAATGGAAAAGCAAAAAAGGCGAGTAGAGTAGAGTAGAGCCATTACCGTGTAGTGATAAAGCGCCGTAAGTTGGCCTGGGGGTGAGGTGTCTAATTTTTTTGGCTTAAACTTAGTTAGTCTTTATTTTTGTGAAACGGTCTAACTTGCATTAGATTAATCTATGAGCAGATTTTAGACTAGTCTAACCCCATACACCAGTCTGAAATATCTTTGTGAAATCAGCTCCTGATCTTGGAGCAGCTGAAGTAGGTCACCTGGTCCAGTGAGTCCTGTATTATTTTATATCATGTCCATCGGCCAGAAACTTGCGCGCCATTTACTTGAGGAAGAGATGGCACCAGGATGACCGGTGGGAAGAAGACAAGCTGCTGGAGGGAGTGCGGAGCTCTGGGAAATGTTCTTCTGGGAAACCCTGGGTCACGAAAAACAGGTGAACATCAATTTCACAGAGCTGTTTAGGCCACACAGGGGGGACCAACATGATATTATGTGGTGGCTGATCGATTTATGTCACCATATACAGTATATTTGCGAATCTTGTTTTATTTATTTGTGATGACTGCTGTTTTTATTTGGGGATTTTTCAGAGCATTTACGTATCTCACAAAGAAAAATATTTGTTTGTACATGAGAAAAAATATTGGGGAACACTCTTCTGTTTTATAAATCATGAATAATGTTGATTTTTTTTAAAATGTATTTTTGATTATTGACATTTATCTGGCCTCGAACATTTGTGTACAAATCCTGAAAATATGACTCACATTGTTCAACTCTGAAACTCTGAGCAGTATTAAATTGAGGTCTATGGTTCAAACAGTGTTTAATGTGTAGTTACTGTTAAAACAGGAACAAGAACAATCATTAGGATTGGTCTTCAGAAGTGGAGTGTGCAGTTATTTATCTAAAACCGCCAGCCATGAATGACATGGATGAAATACCATTGATGTGAGTTGGTAAGTCATGCTCTGCAGTACGCAGTACGCAGTGGGAGACAGTTTCTCTGCTTATGAACATGAGTGCTACATTCACGTGGACTCAATCAATACATTAACAATGAGGCCATTGATCACCACAATTCCCCACGCTAAGCAAGTGGTCTTCATTTCAAGACTCAAATATGATGCCCAAGGTAGGAATGCCCGATTCATTTCACTGTGATTCATAAGCCTCGAAGATTCAACAGAATGACAGTTTGTATTTATCCAAGTATATTTCCCAGGCTGTTGGTCAACAGATGTAGTTGTACAAATTATGAATTTGCGAACACAAAATCTGTGAAGCACCCTAAGAAACGTGCTTGGCTTGCATTCATTCCAGAATCATCTCTCTTCCTCACTCTTGCCACCTCTCGGTCTTGCGTTTGCCTCAGCTCAGTTACCTTAACCTTTAAAAAGTGCTGACATGGTGAGGTGGAGACGACTGACACCAATCATCAAGGAGCATAGGAACTTAGAATGCAGTTTGCAATCTGGTGTATTGGTGTGGGACTCTGCAGTGGACATGGGTTCTTGCAGTTAAGTAAGAGGGTGGAGGCGGTCACAGCTCAGCTATCCAAGAAATGTTCTCACAATGTTACTGAAATGCTTTTCCAATGTTATAACATTCTCCAACACTGTAACAGCATTGTGATATGGTTCTGTGTCAGCTGAGAGGACCCATGTCGTTAAGGGGAGATTTCAGCTCTCAACTTGGAATGTAACTCAGCGAGCAGCTGCCTGTCCCTGTCAAACACGGGTACTGTACCGTCTGCGCGGTGAATATCACAATATGGCATGTGCGCTACCCCCTCAGCAACACGCTAACACCTTCAGGCTGCCAGACAGACACCCCTGTGAAGTCCATAACGACCAGAGATTTCCCATAAGGCCACACAACTGCTTCCATCAGCACCAGATTCACCATGACTGGCAGAATCATTTTCCTACAGCCATTCGGATTCAGGCATTTTTGATACTGTAGTCTTAAAATTGTCAGCAGTGGATGACCCAAAAATGTACTAATTTGACAGCAATGAAACATGAAAGAGCACAGATGCACTGTAAACCCTGATAATGTAGTGAACTCAAATGTTTTGAGGAAACCAATAACCTCAAAAAATTGTGTTGGCCAACTTAACTGCATTGTGTGGAAAGAACTTAAAGAAAATAAGGTGAAGTAATTTTTGTTTTTAAGTGCTGTGAACACAAGATCATTAAGTTGGCATACTTAATTTTTTTGAGGTCATCGGTTTCCACAAAACATTTGAGTTCACCACACTTGTCAGGGTTTACCGTGTGGTTAGGACTCATGGAAAACATGGAAGAGTTTGCAACCACTTTGTTTGAGATCACACTGGATTGCATGTGTAACCGACTAACACTGGATCATGTCTGTTACTGACCATTCCGAGTTCACAGATCTAGCTCCATGTAAGTGTACCTTGTGCCATAATTTACACAGACTAATTTTGATGTTGCTTGCGCTCCCCCTCCCCTCCCAGTAATGGATCATGGGAAATGATGTTCTTATCTTGGGAACCAATAAACTTTTGATTCTAGTGTTTGAAATCCCCGTTGAAGTCCCCGTTCTTTTGTCCGTTGTCATGGTGAAAACAGAGTTTGATAGTCCAGGGTTCCTAAATGTCCTAGGAGACCAAGTGTTTCACCCACCCATAAACTCAGCCAACAGATTTTACTAATTTGCTCTACCACAGTCATGGTTGAAGAATCTCAGTTTATTAGAAAGTCCAAGTGGTTGTGGCACTTTTACTTCCTGGATCAGGATTTTACACCTCTGAAAAAGAAATATCGCACCTAATGCCTGGGTGTCTGACTGCAGTTATGCATGCCTGTGGTAGCATGGGTTGACACCTGGAGACCGTACTCAGTGAAAGTGTTTATGGGGGTTACCAAGGGTTCAAGGTCTGGCTCAGGAATGAATTCTGTCCACTTTGTCAATCTCACCCAGCCACACCATATGTCAGGGTGCACAATAATGTATCAACAGAGTATATCATTCCTGGCATGCACAACTGCTGGTGCTGACGTGTATTAGCTAAAAATGATTCCGTTTGTCCATTTGGCTTTGATTTACTGGGATATTGGTATTGAAAAAGCTATATGCATATTGTGTGATTGTTCTTGACGAGCAATTCGATACTTCTGGTGAGTATACAGTCAAACCAACAGAGGCATTTTGAATATTTAATAGCACCGTTAAATTTGCATCAATAGTTTGAAGGTCACATTTGTCCCCATTTAAGACGAAGGCTTAAGAGCCATTGCATCATTTGAAGCAGTGGAAACCGAACTGCTCTAACTGATTGACCATCATCTAGATAAACATCGTAAACCTACCTAAGTACGTGTCATTGAACAACTTAAGGGCACGTTGAGCTGCGATTTAGCATAGACGTCCCATATTATGGATGATTTGAAAACCAACACAAAGGCAGAACTCTACGAACAGGTTTGATTTCCATTGACTTTTAAAAAACAATGGACAGTGGCTACTCTTGGAATAATACAGAGAAGCAACAATTCAACTACCAAATGAAGATCACCGCCATCTTGGGCTGGTTCTGCTGGGAGCCTACATTTGGGTTATGGGTCCCCCATGAACAGTAAGGGAGAAACGGATCTGCATCAAAACAGCAGTTAGAGAGAACAGGGCCAGTTGGTTTCTCACAACGGAGAAGCCTAGCATTAATTACCAGCTAATTATAACCCAAGGATGTGGCAGCTTGTTTGTTTCTTGGGTTGCAAAGGAATACATTTGCACTTCTCTGAGATTTCATGTGATATTGGGTGTGAATTCCGTCGAGCACTAAGTGCTAGCTTCTCCTCTCTCGAGCTCTACCTCCCTGGCTGCCCCGCCCCCCACCTCCCCACCTCCCTCCCTATATCACTTAATTTCACTTTTGCTCCGCCTGAAACCCTCTACTTTCACAGCCTCCAAAGGTGGTGCCTACAGAAGACTTCATTCACACCCGATGTGCTGATCATTTAAATAAACATATGTTCTGTTAATTAGGTCTCAGTGCCTGGATGCACCAAGTAGGAAGGCACTTTCCTGTCGGGAAACATGTGCCGCTAAGTCTCTCTAATCAGAGCCATTTGCAGCATGATTACCAGGCTTGTCCTGACTTAAGTTCCTCACTCCCTCACACCTGTATTTTAGAGGTGTGCTGGATTAAACAGACACCAGGAAAAAGAAAATGCATTTTTTGTGCTTTCTCAGATGTGCGACATGCTTGTTGGTATGCGTTTGCCTCTCTGATGGATGTGCTATTTCCCCTGTTGCGGTTTCATGTCAGCAAAAACATAAACCTCATGACTTGTTATCGGTACCACCCTCTGAGGACACCATAAAATGGAGGTAACAGTGTTACGGAAGAGTGACTCTGCATCTCAAAAAGTATTTTCGTTCTCTGAAAAGCAGAACTTTCAAGTAAAAACGCCAAACTTACTCTTTGAAAATACCCCTTTTTTTGGAAGTACCTTTCAAAATTCAAGTCAGCATTCTTGTACTCCTCTGCTTTCCATCGCTGCTAGTGGCCGTTACATCAGCTTAAGAGTGGCTTTTATGCTTGTGCTTTGAAGGGTTACTGGACATGACTGGATAGAAACTGAAGTTTGGGCGCATCTCAGACTGCGGTTACAAATGACAGCTGAAATAGAAAAAGTGTCAGTGTGGTGTCATCTATATATTAATTCTCAGTTTGCATAGCCGTTGCGACGTATTTCCTCCCAAACTGCCCAACGGATCCCCGTGCCCGCTGGCATATGCGATCCAGACAAGCCTGACTCTGTCTTCCCCCATGTGGGATCGAACCAACTCACCCCGTTACTGAAATTTGGGCCATTTTATTTGCTTATGCCTTTCGTTACCATGACGACAGGTGGCGTCACTATTTGTTAAGATTATTGGTCACAATCAACCCCCTGCGGAGCACTGGTATGGCGAGTTAGATCATATTTTATATCAAGTCTCCTTCTCGGGTCCTCGATTTATTTTCAATGTTTCTTCATTAGATTTCATAGATTAACACACACCTCCACCCAAATAGTGCAGGTCCATTCAGTCCAGCCAGAGGTCAACAATCCAGGCTCAGAAAGTAAAGGTCCTCCCCAGTATTTAGTTCCAACCACCTGGATTTGCTAAATAAAACAGCCCTTCAGACCAGAGGTTGGACTAGTCAAGAAAATCATTTGGTTGAGTTCATAGGTGGAAGTAAAACATGGTGGGACTTTTACTTTTTGATCCCTTGTATGTCTACCTCTGGGTCAAGCTTGCCAAACAAAACCTAATTCCAGTGAAAGGGGTCTGGACAAGCAAAATCAGGCAGGTCAGCCCTGCATTCCAGTCCTATATTTCCAATGAAGAAGTCCTGTCGGAGAGATGGTTCCCCACCTCAAACAGTCAGCAGCAAAACATTTGATATCCATTAGTGATCTTTGGTCACAATGGCCATTGATCAAATGCCCAGACAGTTGAAAGAGGGCTCAAGAGGTCTACACTCATGGATGTACAGTATACAGGGTGGAAAAAGTCAGATGTATCCTTCTATCTACTGTGCTAGAAGTGCATCACCAATTTTTTTCTTGCTAATGGAAATACATTTGAGCTAGCCACAATTTTTAGCTGGAACACTATTTCCTGGTGAATAATAAATGCAAGATGGCGCATATGGACCTTACAATAGGTATGGCAAGCTGGATGGTAAATAGCAGCCCGTTTGACTAGGCAATTTTTTCTTTGAATCTGGAATCTATCTGATGACACGTATGGCTGGTTGCAAGGGTCCCCTCCATAAGATAAATTATTAGATGTTTTTTGAAGGCATAAGGCCTCTTTGTAAGGTTGACAACAAATAGGATGTTTGTGCAAACATGAGGTCATATCCCCAGGCACTACCCTGCGGTTGAAGCGCGGGGATGAAGACAGGGAATTGGTCCATTGGTTGTTGGGCCTCCAGGCTTGCCTGGCTGGCCAGACCTTCGTGTCACTCAAATTGTGTCCCTCCCGCAATGTGTGTCAGCATGGATGATTTCAGTGCATGCCCTTGTGTGCTCACCTTGCTAGGAGAGACAGAAAAAGTGAGATTAGAATAATGTCAGTTACGAGGGGATGTTGTCATACCTGAACTAATGAGGCTCAGTCTGAGACAGAGAGACAGAGCGAGAGAGAGAGAGAGAGAGAGAGAGAGAGAGAGACTGAGAGGCAACAACAGAGAACTGGAGAGCCTGGAGAGCTGTGCCTGAACTTTTAATATTGCTAAAAACATTGGACAATAGTATGCAATCTTTAAGTAGGCCTTCTATAATCTCTTTTCTCGTTATTATCTTGTCTCTTTACCAATAATGTCTTCACTATTTGTGGTTTAAGCACATTCAGAAGGCAGGCATAAAAACTTCCCAAAAGCAACGTTTGGTGGGCTAATGGATGGCATGATTACTATTTTCCTTTGATAATATTTCACTTTCTTTAGATGAACCTCCCTTCCAAACAATTTTTATAACACACTGTTCTCCCAGATTTGAAAAAGGGTGACATTCCTGTTTTTCTCTTCTTTTTATTTCTATCTGCCTTCAGGAAGACTGGAGAAGTGTGTTGGGGCAGTCCAAAGTACAGAGAATTGATTTTAATCCATGTGAGATTAAGATTTCCGTTTCCTCTAGCAAGACAGCCAACACTCAGGCTTGCTACAACCTTAACTTTTTACAATCACAGCACACTTTGAGAAGTGTGAACTATGTGTGACGGATGATTCAACTGCCTTGAATTGAGAGGTGATTGATCTTTCAAAGGCTTATCTCCTCAAACACGTATGATGTGTTTTTGCTGTTGTTTTGGACAACTTACTGTTACAGCCGGCTCGCTAGCTGCAACATAAAGGGAGACAGACACGAGGTGGCGGGGTACAAAAACTTAATTTATTTAACAAAAAACACAAGCAAATAAAGAGGAGACTGAGAATCAGTGGTGTGGAGCATGTATGGGTGCATGTTAATGTATGTGTGAAAAAGAAACAAAAATCTTCAAAAGGGTCTCATGCTGCTGAGGTGTTGTCATTTCGGGTGGCGGCAGGTGAAGGGGAGCCTCAACTACAAGCTGAGGCAGCTTTTCAAAGGGCAGAGCACACCAGGCCCAGGTGTGGCCCATCCCACTAACGACCCTCCTGCAGACACAGAAAAGAGCAGCAGCAAAAGGAACAAGAACTGGTGCAGGGAGGAGGGGTCGTCACACCCCCCCATAAAAAAAAAAACTTCTGACACCAAAATAGAGTTCCAACAGGAAGCCCAGACCCATAACTAATATACAACATATTAGGTCCCGCCAATAATTTTAACAAGTTACCTCGCCCCAAATATAATTTACAAAAATATTGCCAATATGTAGTCATACTCACGGTTTTCAGTAGTGACCTTCCCCGATCAGCCTGTCACTCTCCACCCTGCACCCAGCAACCCCGGTGCCTAGAGAAGCAATTTAAGAGTAGCAGGAGGAGAAAGATGGCAGACCAGGAAAACACAAACAGTAATATCAGGAGCTAGGTGCTCTCGACAACGCATCCGCCACAACGTTTTCCGAGCCTTTAATGTGGCGAATGTTTAGACAATATGACTGCAAAAATAAAAACCAACGCATCAATCGGCCATTCGGACAAGCCAAGGAGTTCAAGAACGTTAAGGGATTATGATTGGTATGGACTGTTAGAGGAACACTAGAGTTGATATAAACCTCAAAATGTTGCAATGCCCACACGAGGGCGAGAGTTTCCTTCTCTATAACAGAGTAATTTAGCTGGTATGAGTTGAACTTCTTAGAGAAAAAACTCACGGGAGGCTCAACCCCATTACTGTCACGCTGAAGTAACACCGCCCCTGCACCACCGTCACTCGCATCCACCTGCAACTCAAATGGTCGATCCATACGTGGAGCTGCAAGGACAGGGGGAGCGCACAACACAGCTTTGACACTTTCAAACGCTTGCTGACAAGACTCTGACCAGTCATACTTCACTTTTGCCCTCAACAAATTAGTTAGTGATGCAACAACAGTTGAGAAATTCCTGCAAAAACTGCAGTAGTACCCCACCAAGCCTAAGAAGCACATAAGCTCCTTCTTAGTCGTGGGGGCAGGATACTGCTTGATAGCAGTCACCTTAGCCTGTACTGGCTGCACCTGTCCCAGTCCTACTACCTTACCGAGGTAGGTGACCGTAGCTTTCGCGAACTCGCACTTCGCCAAGTTGACAGTCAAGCGTGCATCACGAAGACGATCAAACAACTGGCGAATACGGAGGACATGCACTTCCCAAATGCAGATTTGACTGACAAATAAACTTTACTCTCAGCCCCACTAAGTGCTGAGTACGCTTCCTGTGCCTTACCTGTCAAAACACTCTGCAGTAACAAGGTACGCTCTGCATCTAACCACTCTCTGCTTTCTGCCACACGCTCAAAAAGTGAAAAAAACGTATCGGGGTCACGTTCACAAAACTGAGGCACCAAACGCAGACTACTGGCAATATCAAAAAAACGTGAAGGCCCAGACAACACAGCAGGAGCCTGACCCCCACCACCAACACTCTGCAAACTTAACCTGCGCTCCTCTAGCTCAAGCCTTTTGATTTCAGCTTGCAACAACAACAACTCTCTGCGCTGCTCAAAAGTCAACTCTGAACTCACCCCAGCTACACTCGAGGCAGATGCACTAACCGTGTCTAAACCTGTCCCAACAGCATGCGACTTAGACCGAAAAATCCCCAATTCCAACAAATTCTCCCTGAGAATATGCTTCATATTCTCCTTTGACCGTTTATCTCCAACATCCATCTCAAAATGGTCAGCGATTTTCACTAATTGCTCCCGTGAACAACGTTCCAAAAACTCCTCTGATGGAGATTCCAAAAATTCCTCAACAGTATCCATGACTGAGGAACACAAGTGGAGAAAAGGAGAAGAAAAAAAACCTTACCTGCCCAAACCACACACAACCTAAAACTGATGCGCAACAACCTGCTACCCCTAAAAGCCAGAGCTCAACAGCCCATACACAGCTGAAAAATATCACCGCAGTTCTGTCCCTCTAACTGCCTAACCAAGATCTAGCTAAACTCCCCCCCTAGGCTTCAGGTGTTACTTGTGGTAGGTACTTACGCACTGAAACCCGCAAGCCCGGTGAAGCAACCAACAATTGGCAACCTCCCCTGCAGCCTCAGACGTGCTCCCGAGACAACTGCTCTAGCCACTTTCACACCACACTAACAACCCCCCAACGAACTCCTAGGGAATTCATTCTTCAGCCTAACAGAGACAGAACAGCAGCAACCTACCTAACATGTGTACTGGACTGCCCAACTCTGAGCCACAGAACAAAAGCATTTAACAGCTCAATGACACAAGCAACCACCCTCAGAGCAATCAACTCCTATTATCCAACCAAACAACAAAACAGCCAACTTACCACACTCTAGTGTCTCCCAAACAACCAAATTACGCCTAAAAAAAAAAAGACGCACAAAACAGGCTACAACTGAGTATCCACCTTACAGCGATACCAGAACCTCTACACCGGGTCAACAACAAAACCAACGAGCCCCCATCTGTTACAGCCGGCTCGCTAGCTGCAACATAAAGGGAGACAGACACGAGGTGGCGGGCTACAAAAACTTAATTTATTTAACAAAAACAACTTACTGTCACATTTGTTTTAAAAATACAATATGACTATTATGCGCATGTGCCTGTGATAGAATGTACACCATTGTAACATTTGTGCTGCGTGCACAGTGCGGATGCACGGAGGACAGGAGGTTGAGGACTGGACTCAGGTGCAAGGATGGACTTGGTTGTTGTATTTATTATGCCAACTGCACTGCAGAAGGCACAAACGTAACAAAGCAAAACAGTAAGGAACAGTGGTTCCTAAAATGAGCACTATGAGTAATACAATCTGGGCTATGGCTACAGCAAGAATGCATTACAAATAGGGAAAACAAAAAGGAAACAAGGTTCCTTAAATATAACGTCCTGGAAACATTTCAAGCAGCATGAAGTTTCGAGGTTTAAATATATTCGCAAATATGGAGAAAGAGCCTGTACAAAACTAAAATGCTGAACAGGCGTGGGTATACCAGACTTCACAATGAGACTGAGTGAAGCTCGGTCTTATATACGCACTGCTGCCACCCAGTGGCAATGAGAAACAGGAGCGAGTGATAATAGAATAATGAATGAAGTGCAGTCCGGGATTTAGTAGATCAGTGAGCTGGACAGCTGGAGGCGTGGCCTTACAACCATATGGCTAAACAAGTTTAAAGTCACCAGTTACAGTATGCTCTACATATTCAAACTATATTATAATCATTATCTATGAAGAATAATCATCTAAGAATTGGGAAAACAACAATGCAGAAGACAATGCATACAAAATTTTTGGATGCACAAATATGGAGATTACCGTTTAATATTTGTCATTCACAAGTGAGACCCTATTCCAAAGACGTTATAGCGATCTAAAAAACGCAGATTAAAAAAGCAAACCTTGATCTGTAAATTGTTCTTGACTTGCATTAAAGTGGAAACACTGCAAAGGCAAGATATTTTAAGTCTTTCCTTCTGTACTATACTGTTTTTATGGAAATAAGCTATCATTCGTAATTTCATGCTCACAGCACATTCCTCAAAAGTTGGGACATGGATGTGTTAACTAGGGTGTTACATCACCCATCCTTTCCACGGCCCTCTAAGGAATGGATTGGCACCAGACGATGCCAAATGCTTCCAGTTTTGAGGGTTTTCTTTCCTCATTCTTCTTTGATATTGATTGTCATCTGTTCAGACACCTGGGAACTTCATTCTCATATATAGCACTTCCAAACTGTTTTGCACATAATGACTACATATGATGCCTTAACTCTTTTCCCCCTAGTGACCACATATGACACCTACTATATGTATATCAATGGACCTTTTCTGTTGCCTCCCCATTGATTGAAAACGAGGTTATCCCCAAGGCATCAAATGTCATTTTCATTGATATGGCCACGGTCGTCATTAGTAGTCAACATGGGGAAAGGGCAGGGGGGAGTCTATGGGGATTAGAATTGAAGTATTGCATATATTCAATGGGTCTCCACTGCAGGTAGACCAGTCTAGCAGCCTGGGATGTTATGTTGTTGTAATGCACAGAATGTAGCTTGCAGTTCGCGACCTTAGAATTGTATGGTTCTAACTGACATCTTGGTCTAACTTGAGTTAACTGTTGCACATTGTTGGTATTACATAGTTCTATCTAATGATTAAGTATGGGTTTTCAATGCAATTATTAAATTGGCTTCAGAACAGAAATATGAAGTTCCAGTTCCCTAAGTGTACTTTGATTACAAAAACAAAGTTCTGTTTGTCACTTTCAACCAATGAGACCATTGTGATGGTCCTGCCCTGCAGTCCCTCCCCCCTCCTGTCTGCACCTCCACTTCAATGAGCCACACCTGTTGCTCGTTGAGGTGGAGGTGCAGAGTATTTAAGCACTGCACTGCCGATTTGGCAGTGCAGCTGCATTCTGTTTCCTGAGCCCTGTTATGTTTTTGCTGCTGCTCCTCTCCTGTCTGTTTTTAAATCGTTTCTGAAGTAAAGATGTTTATATTTTTGCTCAGCCTGTGCATGTGGGTCCCTTCATCTGCTTTTGGATACATGGTCCCAGTGCCCGCCGACTTCGTGTCTTCAGCCGGCGGGGGCAAAACCATGACAACCATGGCTTTGATGAGATATTAGTTTCAATTTAACCAATCAGACATCCTTGTAAATGTTAGTTAGAACCCTGTAATTCTAAGGTTGTGAGTTGTCTTGTTAAAATAAGCATGGGCATCACTAAAAAGATGTCACTTAGAAGAGAGCTTATGTTGCTCCAAGAATGTATGCATGTTCTTAATCATCAATGTTACCAACACAGATTGACAAAGACAGAACTCAGGACTCAGGTGCAGATAGGAGATCAGTTCAAGGGTTTTTTTGAAAACCAAACTCATAGTCAGACAATCCAGATCAAATCCAATCCAATCCAGATCAAAGGAAAATAAGACATTTTCATTAATGAAAACTGACCACACCTGATAATGTTGAGAATTTTCGGAGTTTTTGTAATGATAATTTAAATGAATGATTGAAAACAGGTCATGACTAATCATTATTTTCAAGAGATGGGTTTGAGCTTCCCCTATTGCCAGTTCACCAGCCGCCACTGAAAGATAAAACTAAGCAAATCAGGAAGTAAGTGCAGGTGCGAGGGCTGACCCTTATAAAAATGTACCATGCAAATACCACAGTAAAATCATGGTACACGTGGTATATCTATGGTAATTCTGAATTGCACCATGGTACACTCTATTGGTACCATGGTTTTTCATAGTGGTACCATGGTACTTCGTTATGGTACCACGGTAATCCTTGCCGTTACCATGGTACACCCGTCCGATACCACGGTACTCCTTGCCGTTACCATGGTACACCCTTTCGGTACCACGGTACTCCCTGCTGTTACCATGGTACACCCTTTCGGTACCATGGCACTCCCTGCCGCTATAATGGTACACTCCTCCAGTACCACGGTACTCCCTGCCATTACCATGGTACACCCTTTCAGTACCACGGCACTCCCTGCCGTTACCATGGTACACTCTGCTGTTACCATGGTACATCCAGCAGGTACTGCGGTACCTCCAGTCAGTACCACAGTCCCCTCTGTTGGTAACACGGTACCCCAGCCAGTTCGATACTACCTCCATATCACGATACACCCTCGGGTACCCAAGATACCCCCTACTGGCTCCAAGGTTCCTCTGTGGTACCATGGTACTCCCTTTTGCTACTGTGGTAGTGGGTACTCCCTGCGGAGCTCGGTTTCATAAAACTTGGACTCAAATTTTCCTGTGTAAACGGCATCACCTTAAGCGACTTTAACATGTATGCAAGTCATGTACAGAGAAAAAATTTGTAGCATGATTGATTGATTGTTTAACAGCATACTGCAGAATTTTTCACTTACTATGTATATAATGGTAACCATGTGTACTATGGGTGGAGAAAATTGGAAATCCCAAAGAAAACCATGTACCTTTGGCAGGGACAGGTGAACTCTTCTACATATGTGTCATAATACATAGAATTAGGCAAGTGATCGCCAATGAACTTCATTTATCAACACAACACGGCAGAGCATGCACTGTCAACCACTTTTTACCACCTAGGATCCAAGAACATTGCAGGGAAATTTTGAAACCTCCCTCCGAGAATTTTATTGTGGTTGTCTGGTGCTCCATCTGCTACTAAACCATGGTACCGCCATTATGTTAAATAGCGTACATACACAGGGATTTTTCTCAGCCTTGTGAATCATGTGGTTTTACACGTCCGACATGCTTTTCTAACATGACTGGAGACACGCATGTTTGTGTTGAAGCATGTGATACGTAGGTAATATCTTTATCATATTTGTAAACTGTTTGATCTGAAATGTGGAAATTTTGGTGTAAATGATATACATATGTGGCATAATTGTCAAATGACATCTGGTAAACAGTTGCTGGATGCAAGGATTAATTATTTCTTCATGTGTCACATTGTATGTAGAATTACATATGTGAAACGTGTGAAATTACATATGATTCACATACTGGGAACAGCACACATATGATATATCGCCCGTAACATGCATGAAAATTATGTGACACATTGTGAAATAGATTGCCAATTTTTCCAGGGTATAATAATAATAATAAGCTTTATTTACAGAAGGTACAAACAAAAATGTGAGTATTTATGAAAACCACAAATGAGAAAAACTAAGCAAACATGACAGAGTATACGAAATTCAGACAGATACAAAGCATGACCCTCATAAAAATGTACCATGCTGTACCATGGGATTTGTACCTTGCTGTACCATCTGGTTTGCACCATGGGATTTATGCCACAGGACTTTTACCACAGTACTTCCACTAAACTGTACCATGGGACTTGTACCATGTTGTACCCTGTGATTTACACCATGACACCGTGGGATTTGTACCGTGCTTTACAATGTATCTTTGGGATGTGTACCATGCTGTACCATGGTATATTTGCCATACAGAACCATGGGACATTTACCATGGTACTAACCACGGTACGAAGTGTGTACCGTGGCCCAAAATACCGTTGTACTTTTACCATGGTGTTAATACCATGGTACAGCATGGTACATTTTTATCAGGGGAGGGAAGCATGGCAGGGGCCTGGTTATAAAAAAAGGAATCAGGTGAGACTGATTATGACAGAGAAAGAGTGCTGGAGTGAAAGAGAAACTGATAGCATGAGGGAATAAAATGGGAGTGAAAATACAAAAACTAATAAATGGACACAATGATTAGGAAATCTAACAGAATGCACTAAACCCATAATTACTCAGAAAAATTATAAATACACAGAACACATAGAGCTATGCAAAAGCACATGAAGAATAACAAACCTAGATCTCAGCCTCTGACAGAAATGTTCAATTTACCCATGCCAGAGGCATTAACCCTCTATTAACCAAACCCATTTCCAATTGTGTAAAAATCATCTCCCTAGGCAAATATGTTGATTATGGGCCAATATTTGGAAATATAGTTTAAAAAAAAATTATTATTTTTTTTTATTTAAATTTAAATTAATTTTTTTTTATTATTATTTTAAAATTTTAACTTGACGGACCATTCAAGTTATTCTCAAATGTTTATTTGGCAATAAGAAACAAAACCAGCAGGGTGCCCAGGCTGTTAACCCTTTCACTTTATGTAGCAGATATGCTACGGTGGTTAATAGAGGGTTAACACACCGCCATACCTTGACAGACGCTGGCTTTGAGCCTTACATTCATAACAACTGGGAGGTCCTTTTCTTCTTTAGCCTAGTAAATACAAAATCTGTAACTACTAATACCTTTTTTTTTTTCTGCGAGATTGACTGGCCTGACAACAGTGTATTCAGTGTGCTACAGTCCATCTAAGATGACGTCAAGCCCAGAAAAGACTGCAGCATTTCTGGAAGTTTTTGATACTTGCTTTCCGTGTGCATTTAGTCTTCACTTGCAGTGTAATGATGGTGTTTTTGACAAAGTTATTCTGAATTACTCCCATCCCATATGGTTGTATCAGTTTTCAAAGCAGTGTCTTTTGAGGGACTGGAGATCAGGGCCCGAAGTGCACAAAATGGCAAAAAGCCATATTCTTGTTTTGTTTTTACTTATATGTTAATTGCATAAATAGTCTCAGGAAGCAACTTTGATATCACTGTCATATTTCATATAGCAACCTTTTTAACAGTTGTAGATTGCATGCTCACTGTCATGGTACATATCAGAACCTTTTTAACAGTCAAATGTGTCCACAAAGATTGCATGTTCAGATCTTAATTTTTACCATAATAAATTTTTGACAGCTATTGAAAATGAGTGGGAAATTTCAGATATATGTGCACAAAATGTATATTATGATTACAGAACCTGTTAGTATTGGAGATTAACTCAAAAATTCTGTAATTTCATTGAACTAAGATTAAAACTAAAAAGAAACAGATGAATGAAGTATAACTAAAAAATGAAAGCACCAGAGGTGCTGATGCCTCGGTGTGTATTGCTTAGCCACTACTGATGTACAATAGTTGTACAGAAACATAAAAGCAAGCTTGAATACATAAACAGTCAATAGCGTGCGGTCCTTGTGCCAAAATCATGTGGGTGTGGCTTAACATTATGTACACAAAACGTGTATACTGAAACATGAAGTGCTACAAAAAAAAAGAAAGCCAAGAAGCTAAACTGATACTAGGTTTGAGTTGGTATCTCTTCCATAGAGTAGTAATTGTAGTACATGTACTATAAGTAGTGCTACTAACTCTCCTGTGCTGCATATACTTCAACCAGAAAGTACCAAGAACAAACATGGTAAGCAAATAACTTCGTAGCTCTTGAACTGAATCCTTTTTCAAAATTCTGGCACATTTAAAATCAAGAGAACAGTGTTTGTCACTCGTTGGCATTGTTACTTTAGCTTGGATGCACACGCTGTCGCAGTTATGATGGTAACAGACAGACAAACAAACAAATACACAGACTGAGTACCGTATGCTCGCTGTGCGCATGCGCACACCGAGGCATAATAAGAATAACACAAAATCAAAAATCAAAACAAGCTGCCAAAATTAACTCTGCTTGTAAACAAGCGGGTCTCTTGTTCATGATCATTTAAAGCATGATGGCGTCGCAAGTTCAGCACCTGCAGGCCCAAACGGTTTTTTTCTTGTTTTTTTTTTTTTTTTTAAATTATTTCATCGGTTTTTGAGTCTCTTACATTGCCCCGGTTTCAACTTTACTGAAGCGTGCTTGCTGCAGGCATCAAATTCATAATGAGGGTGTATTAAAAAAAAAAAAAAAAAAAAAAGTTGATTTGGTATATAATTCACAAATCACTGCATTCTTTTTTTTTTTTACTAACATTTTCCGTATTTTCCCTTTTTCTTCTTCGGATATGGGGTTATACCTTTAAGTAAGGTATTTTTTCACAATGAGTCACTGAAAAAAGGCAAGCAGCCCATTTTCTTTTTAAACAAAATTACTAAGCAATTGCGCAACGATGTTCACCGTTTGATCTTAGACTTGATTACATAAACTGGCCGATAAAATAGGCAATACCTTTACGTAATGCAGCGCAAGCGTATACACACTGAATTAGAACTAGATCGGCTACTGTTTCAGCATATTTGCCATGCCCATGGCACTAACAAGTGCCCATGTCTGCTGCCTGCAATGTGCAATCAAATTTGAAATCATTTTTGCCTCTTGTAAATTTGAGGACAGACTCCACCAGGCCTCTTCAACGCAATATAAGCCTACCTTATGTTCAAAAACCTCCTTATCTGCATCGGTTTACGAGACCATTTTGTTTTCTTTAAATAAAACTCGTAAATTTTGATTTGTATTAGCTAACTTTTTGGGAAAGAATTGCCTTTTCGAAAATCCGTGATTTCATCTGCCAGAAATGCGCGTGGTAAAAGCAGCCCAGCTTTAAAATAATCTAGGCTATAATATCTGCTAAACTACATCACATTACATGTATTTAGCAGACTGAACATCAATTTCAGAACAAAAGAACAAAACAGAACAAAAAAATAAAAATAAATCTATGTCAAAGATTCGGTCATGTTTGTCCTCATTCCCCTCACCAAATATGCACTCTCAGAAAAACAAGCTCTTCTGTTTGTCTCCACCGATATACATATTTTATATTTTTTTATCATTTGTTTTTAATTATTTGAAATTACGCAAACCTGAGTAAGGTTTATGCCTTTGAATGCTGACGAATCCCAATATAGTTGAATAATAAAATGCGAGATGATAATTAAATTAACATTGGAGTGCTGTAATTACGTCAGTGGTGACACGGCTTAAAGTACTACTTAAGACAGAGAAATGGTAATATGTTGGCTGAATTTACGGACATATGGAATTTCCGGAGCGTTATGGGGAAATGATATTCAAATGGTTTCCCAGAGGAGTGTCGTTTTGTGGCCTCATCGTTTAAGCTATAGTTATATCTGGCATGGACTCGGTGAAGGAAAAATTAATTATGTAATCTTTAAAAAATATGCTAGAGCCCCCCTCGGCTGGTAGCCAGAGCCCAGGAAGAGGGTCGGCCTTAAATATAGCGAACAGACAAAAAAGAACACTCCAATGAAAGATCAAAGCGCTAAAGCTCTCAAGTTTTGTCCAGTCCAGGTGAGGCAAGAGCGCTCAGTTAACGCAATTAATATCAGAACTAGTGCCCCATGTGAGACTGAAACGAGGACACTTCTTTTTATGAATGAGTAGCTCAGCTTTTACTCGAAGTTGACTACATTTACTCCTTCGCACATTTGTCAAATATTACCAAGAAAATATTTTGCATACTATAAGCCATCTGCAATATAGCTACTTTCCGGCGCGGTATACGTTTACTTCCCTGTAGAGGAGTGATGAAGAACTGAACTCTTAAAAAAATTTCATGCTCAGCCATCTAGAAATGAGGTCGGTCCAATCGTCGCAGTTCAAGCCAATCACATCAAGCATACGCTTGAGTGCTGCCCCTGGAGCCAATCACCAGTCACATAATGCATATATTATTCGCTCAGAAACAGAGCATGTGTTCGTAACATTGACAGGGAGCTAGGCAGAAAAAAACAACTTGAACGTTTACCGCGGCCAACTGTCACAACAACTTTTAGTATCGCGAAAGTGACTATGTTAGTTGGGTGTGTGTCGCTGGTTACTTTCGACGAGAAATAGCATCCGAAATCGGAAGAATCAGTCAACATTCTGAATTCTCGATAATCAACTTTTCATGCGAAGCCTATATTCTTTCTCTATTTGCAGAACGAAGTCGCACTGCCTGTACAGCTGTGTTCGCTCATATGGTAGTGATGAGTAGACTCTCCGTTTACTTAACTCATTCTCACCTGAACATCGGAAAGAACAAACGCTGAACTTATGACACTGCACGTAAGGTCGGATAGTTGCTGCAAATAGGCGGCATATGTGGATTTTCTTTACCTAAGCATGTTGAATGGGACTGACAGTCAGAGTTTTGGGAAAGGCACCGATATTAGTAACCAATTTAGTCGCTCAAAGGATTTAGCCGACCACAAAATGGGTATTCAAGACACCAGGTTCTACTACCAGGACTCCAACGGGCAAGACAATTTATCCCTTGCATATACGAACCAAACAGTCCCTGCATTCGGGGCGCAAACCGGAATGTTCTACTCACCAGCACCACTTAGTAGCTGTCCATTT
The DNA here is from genome assembly GCA_029692085.1 of Gymnothorax javanicus. NCBI lineage: Eukaryota > Metazoa > Chordata > Actinopteri > Anguilliformes > Muraenidae > Gymnothorax > Gymnothorax javanicus. Next base: position 109,049,417 of record CM056200.1, read on the forward strand.
AATAGCGTGAGATCCCCAGCCAGAAGCGGGTCGGGACAGAGTTACATGCCGCCTGGAAGCGACGTTTTTGCGAGCACTGGAAAAGAGGTTTTCTCGGCAAGTGCAGATAACTGTTCCGCGACCTTTCAGCACCCGTACCCTCGAACACCTCTCTATCCCTTACCTGGTCTACAGGTGAGCGGCAAGACGCAGACATTGCTGAATAACTACCCGCTATGGGCGAAGTTTCATAAGCATCAAACTGAAATGATCATCACCAAACAGGGTCGGTGAGTAAAGACGTTTTTCTTCATCGTCTTGTTTCTTTGTTCATTGGATAGTATACGCGAAAAATGAGTATTCTATTTTCAGTATTGATACCGTGTCCACTGCCCCTGGCTTCATTACTCAGATTTGGCTTAATTCTGTCCTGAGAAATCTATGCGTTGGAAATTTACTTCTCTGTAGACTCAATGTACTTTCTGGATCGAACTTATTTACATAACAAGAAACTAACGATCATCTCAACGCATCATATGCACGCCAATTTCAATTGACTCTGCTGTATGGGACTGAACCATTTAAGCGCACTGTTTGGGAATCATGTCAGAGGATGCATGTATACAGAGCCGCACTAGAGTCGCCCTAATTTCGCCGCTCAGTTAATGAGATCTGAGCATTAGGACAACAAAATAAGCACGTGCCATTCATAATGTGATAAACATTAGGCCGATAAAGAGAAGTGCACTGTCAATTGTCAACAAAAATGTCTTGAGCCATCTGTACTATAGTGGAAAATGGACCACCATGTTGAAATTATCATTCTTAATATTTTCCTCTTCTGTACATTTTATGCCAGTGCAAATCCCAATAGGCCTACAGTGCAAAAATACAAGTTAGCACCTCTTCGGTCAGTTCTCCCGACGTTGTAATAATTGATTTGTGTTGTCTACTTGTGCAGCGTTGACTGCGGTAAGACTACATTACATTTCTGAATTTCCGCGGGTCTTAGCCTACTAATCAAGCTGTGCCCTTTAAACTACGATACCATGAGTATAATCTTATGCTTGCTGCCTTGCTCCCTTCTAATTTTCATTGGGTAGTTACGTATACAGGCCAGGCTCTAACTTATTGCTACTTGGGAAAAAAATGCGTATCAACAGTGCATCAGTGTCGTGTTCAGCCAATGCGTGCACTTAGGAAAAACAGCGTATTGTACAGTTCTGTCTCGCAGGAAAAAAAAACTATAACTATAGATTACAGAGAGGGCTAGAAATGCACATAATAATAATAATAATAACATAATAATAATAATAATAATAATAATAATAATGTGCCCAGAGAATATCACAATAGCGATGCTACCTCTGCGCGGAGTGCGCGCATTAACACCCACCTTAACCGAGAAGTTGTAATCGCTTCTGGGGATTTCTGATAGGTCACCGTGCTTCACGAGCCAGCCGCGTCTGTGGTGATTAATTTACTCGTTTGCGCCGCGTCCATCTGACAGATAAGTTTCCGGCTATGAGTTTCGCTTTTTTTTTTTCCTGATGTGCACTTCTTATCCTGCGATTGCGCTTCTATGTATGTGCACTGAAGAGATGAGAGCGCGATTACCATAAAGCCTTCAGATTTAAAGGAAAGCATAAAATGAGTTTATTTTTCACAGCCAAACATCTAAAGCAGCGAAAACAACAACAACAACAACAACAACAATAATAATAATAATAATAATAATAATAATAATAATAATAATAATAATGCATTCTTTGCTAAGATAAAAATGTTAAAATAGAATGTGGGAATTTTAACTCGTCGTTATGTTCGGTAATTTTTTTCTAATAATGTTTTTTCAAATCTTAGTCAAGCAGTTTTGCCTACGAGGGTACCGAAATCACCCGAGGGGTGCTTTACGAGGCAAATTCAACATTAGCCTGGCTTTTTTTCTTTTCTTTTTTCATGAGCTGGTTGGACAAACCTGTAACTCGCGATCATCGATACAGCAATCCTTAGTGTCTTTGAAAACCCTGGCTTTAGTCTCAACATCCCTCGCTAACCCACTGATTTCACTGCATAGTGCACTCCTCTGAAGTTCTAATGAAGAAGTAAAAGATTTAAAAATTGGTTTACTGAACTTTCAAATTGAATTAATGAAGAAATGGACCGGCGCACAGCATGTATACCATTATACAGAGTTGGAAATCGAATAGAGGTTCAGAGGGGGAAAGTAGGCCCACTTATTTTTTTCCATCTTCGAGGATTTGCTAAACAGTTCCTCAGCCAGAAGGTAAAACTAACAAGTGAGATCACCTGAGCTCATGGGTGGAGCGAACACATGTAGGACATTTAATTTCTGACCCCGAATTTTCCTCCTCCGTCATAATTTTAGCAGCATTATAACGAAGTGCTTTTAAATGTCAGCAGGGAGCTGTGTGCCATGCATGTTATAAAGGATATGGGCAAGTGCACAGGCTGTTTGAATGAGACGAGCTGTAAATCAAAAATGAATAGCCGCCATTCTGTAGACAGCTACTCAAGTTACTGAGCTTCTTGTTGGCGCTGAGTTCATGTACCAATTTGTCGTGCAAGAGATTTAAGAGCCAACTCCGAGCCATTGCAACAATTTATTTATTTATTTATTTATTTATTTAACCACAGTAAGCACTTTCAAAGGCATGCTCACTCTTCTCTTCATTTTTATACTGTCAAAGTGTTCTTTAAACCAGTCTGTCAAATTGTATAATGTTAAACTACAAGATCTCTGAAGAACGTTTGGAGGTTCTTCAATTTGAAAATGTGGAGGAACCTCTTAAGGTGCTTTGAGGAACCTTCAAGAAAAGGCTTTTGGAAGAACCTGTTCTTGGGGTGACTTGAGAAACCTTTTGAAGCTCTGTGAGGAACCTTAATAGGTTTTACTGTGAAAATGAAAACAATAATAATAATAATAATAATAATAAAATAATAAATGATGAGACAGCAGCTGTCTAAGTTAAATTTTATGTATATATTTTCTACTATACACACACACACACACACACACACACACACATGCACACATACATACACACATATACACATCAGACTTATGAAAAGTTACACAAGCATTTATCATTTGCAACGATACAAACCTCAATACAAAATATTATGCAATAAATACTATAAGATAAATCCATCAATTCAACAATTCAATACACAGGACATGACTGAACTAGTGTGTGCTTGAGTGAGAGGACTCATGTATATGTGCACTTACCATGACTGACAATATTTGCGATATCTAGAACAAGAAATTTGCCATTTTAATGACCCCTAATGGAATTTTGTCATTTGTTTTGATACCAGTCATGCACTGTTGCACAAAAATTAAAGTCTTTCTTATATTTTTTGCATAACGAACTCCAAAAATGAAGTAGTTCCCCAGTAGCGCCTCAACTCCCACTGAGATATAATCTGGCTTCGCAATGTTGACTCCATCCATGTGAAGAGAGATTTCGCATCCGGCACTGAAGGGGTTCCCTCTCACCAGCAGCACAGGTGTAGGAGCCTGAGTCATCTATGGCTTCAGTCACTCTGAAAACAAACACAAACAGAAAACTAAAAAATTGGAAAGACTTTCTGAATTAAAGCAAAAGAGCTTCAATCTATGCGGTCTACAACATCATCTTTACAAAAAACATGAACCATGTTTGGAAATGGACAGGAAATTTCTTAGTTATTGGACAATTTCCCAGAGTGGAATTCCATTTTTCTGTGGAAACAAGTCAAAAAAGACAAATGAGAAATATGCAGTACAAATGTCAGAGCTTTCCTAAGTATTATGATGCAAGTCAAAGTCCAGTCACATGAGGCAAGTCTTAAATCAAGTCTTGGTTCTTCACAATTGCGAGTTTATGCGACAAAACAAGAAACCTCTCCATCTAGAACTAAAACCAGGAATTCACATATAACAACTGACTTTGTATGCAAGCGGTTGCAGTGCATGCTTAAATTAAAAAAACTGACATTAAGGTAATGGAAATGAATGTAAGCTAGCCAACATTTTCATGTATACATATAATATTCTTATTCATTATCTGAACTCAGTCACGATGGATGTGCAATATTCTGTCTTTTTGTTAACTTTGAGCACTGGAAGGTCAAAGCAAAACAGTATTATGTAGTCATGGTAAAGTTTATCAAAATTATAAAGAATGGCCTAGACCTCTCCACATTAAAAAAAAAATTGCTAACTGGGTCACAGAACTCACATCTCACTTGAAAAGAGGAATGATAAAAATATCCCAAACTTAAAGCGCATCTGCCGGGCAACTTCGAAGCCTGTTCAACTGAAAACGAACTTTGGCGAGCTAACTAACGTTAACCGTTAACGTCAAGTTAGATAGCTAACGTAAGCTATCACTTCGTGATTTAGCCAACATTTCGTTTTTATTTGAAGAAGTGGGTTTCCATTTGCGACTAGGCATGTACAGGCTATATTTTCATTCCTAGGACCATGACGTTATTGTTTCGGACAGAGCAAAAACCAAATTGAACTGAAGCGTCTTAGGCCAGCCAGCTAACTGTGGCGCTCACCTTTGTTTCCGTCTCCCTGGAAACTGACACGAGAGCTCCGCTCCGAACCGCACGTCATATCAATCATCCGAGGGATGCGCGCGGTGCGCGCGACCAAACAACCTGAAGCTGGATTCCACATTAATGAATCATCATTTCCGTTGTAGCAGGCGGCAGAGGCACTGGAAATGAACTTGATGTAAAATATCAGCTTCCCCTGCTTTTGTTTCTGTGTAAAAGCTTTCGTTCAGCTGCTCCTGTGTCCAGCGGTACGCATTTATTTATTTATTTATTTTTATTTTTGCATGTGCACGCGTTGATTTATTTTATCGTGACCTTACCTAGGACCTGTCCCAAGTTCACAAACATTAATAGCGCCCTTTACCGACCAGTTTCTATACTCATTAATCTAACGACATCTGTCACCCACATAAAGTTCTCTTTCTCGGAAAATGACGATAATAGGCTTAACAATATTAAATCTGCAATAGTTATGGAATTCCCTTATTTTTTCTAGAGGTAGGCCCCCATAAACTACGCAACAGTTTTTGGTTTTTTTATGTTCATGTAAGGAATCTCACTTGTCCAAGTGAAGGCTTAAGAATAAAACATGAAGGAGTACACAGTCCTCAATATTTATTTTTTAAAAATCTAGAGGTAATCTGGCATACAAAATATTTTAAAGAGTATTCTTCATAGGGCAGCATTCCCAGCCAGGACCTCAAATATCCTGTCCAGCCCTGCAAAAAATAGATTGTATAACTGTGCAGTTGTAGACTGGTCTGCACATTGATGTTAAAAACATGGGAGAAGGAAGCGATTGCAGAGCAGAGGTTTACTTCTGTGAGATACAGTTAAGAAGTTCCTTCTATGCAAATACAGCAGTCTGAAGTTCCTCAAGGAACCTTAATTCAAATGGGTTCTTTGAGGAGCCAGATTTCATGCTGAAGAATGCCAGAAGTTCTTACAGGCACCTCTAAGAACATTGAGGAACGTCTGAGTTCTTGTAGGAGCCCCTCGGTTCTTGGAGTAACCAAGAGGTTCTTCAAGGAACTTGCCATTTTTGACAGTGAACCCTATACGGTTCCTTTGTCAGTGAGCATTCTCTGTCAAAATGGAAACTTTGTTTTGCTGTCATCAACAAAATAGGCTAATTAACCATTCTTGTAATACATCAAAAATGAATTCCTCCAGTCAATTTGTCCTTAACACTATTAATTGAAATTTGGATTCAGAATCAATGTGTCTCTCTTTAGTAGTAATGCGCAAAATAATGTTTCACCTCCTGGCTAACCGTTTCATGTCATTGCCAAGGAGAGGTCCTACATGAACACTACTAAAAATCTTTCTAGTTGTCTGCTTGTTAACTCTAGGAAGCTGATTAAAGGTTCCCTCTGAGGTTTACCCAAGACGCTCCAAAGAGCCAAGCTGAATGTCATTTGGCTCTCGGTGCTAGATCTGTTTCTTACGTAATTGTGCTGAGTAGATAGATTGTATAGATCAGTTTCAGTTATCTGGGCCCTAAAAAATAAGTCATTCTCTGCCAGTATTTTATGTCTGGACTTGAAATGTTATCTCTATTACTTTTTTTTGTCAAAAAAACATAAAAGTACTGTGGTGAGACTATTTGACTCATTTCAATATTTGAAAACTGGATAAGGAAACATCGCTTGCCAAGCAGTTGAAGGCCCCAGTGCTAAAAGTATTGAAGTCACATAATGTCCATTTTTGAGAGAATTGAAGACACGGGCTTGGGTAACTTTAGAAGACGTGTTCCCATCCTGACCTCACGGTGTGTGAAAAAGTGACTGAAGCACTTATAGCACGAAGCTCTTCAAATATAACTTAAAACAAACCTTTCTTTATACTTCACAGAAAAAAAAAAGATTTGAAGTCTCATTACAGCGCTGAGGCACTCGCTCATGCAGAAAATGTTTTGCAGTGTGGCCAGTGGTGAGCTCAGCTTTAGCTATGTGGGTGCTGCCCTATGCTCTCAGTCTTTCCAGCAGTTTCCGCAGTCAGTGCTTTGCCCACCTATAGAGACCTGATATGTATGCTGTCTAGTTCCTGCACAGCTATTGTTCATGCAATCCTCTGCAGTACAGCTCATAAGTTTTGGGGGGGGCAAGAAATTGATTTTTTTACATATTTTCTTTGGTGTTGAAATCTTGAAAATTTATTTATTTTTGCTCTGATCACGCCATCAATTGAAAAATCATTGGGACTGTCACAGAAAACTTTCTGTGAAACTTTTATTGAGGATTGATTAGACAATCTGGTTCCCATACTTTTAAATCATTGTGGAAATCCCTTCACTTGTGTTGTTCGATGATTTTGATTCTGAGTTTATCAGAGCCTTAAAATACGTGTTTATTGCTGTGAATGAGGAGTGATTGGGGAGCATTGATTGAACCTGAGCCTGGATGCATGTAATTCAACACTGTGCATTTATAAAGAATGAACACTGTCCATTTAGTCTGGAGTTGAAGTGGCACTGGGGTTTTCAATGAGGTGGGACTTCCGATTGACTTGTGAAGTGTGTGTGATTGGAAGGACGTTCTGGTTTCCAAATGGCTCTGACTTTGATTTCTCATAGGCTGATGAATAATTTAACGATCTATCCTTAAACACGTTCCACATAAACTCAATTACATATAGTTTGCGTACATGGCAGACATGCATTCTCGAGTTAATGCAATACAGGCAAGCTTCACTTGTGTCTTAAAGCCATGTGACCACATGAAATGTAAATTTGCAGAAGTTGCTTGTTATGAGAGGAATGTTTCGGTCCAAGAGATGCGACAATTTTTTTTTTCTTAACTTTCTATTTAAGTCATAAATGATCTCGCCCACTGTCTGCAGTTTTAGGCATGATTTTTTTTTTATTGCTTAATGAACCAATGTAAGCAGGTGTTCTGTATTTATCTGAGACAGATGTATCATTTTGGTGAATTAGGAGACTCATGGCATTAGTCCTATGAGATTTTGGAATAAGGGAAAATCAGCTGATCTGTTGTGTTTCTGTTACTATTTGTAAACCCCTTTAGTTTGATGTGGGCTCTTGGGCTGGAGGTATTTCCTGCTTTATGTTTTGACTATATATAGTTCTATATAAATTAAAAATCTAGGTAAAATTAGTGTTATTATTATAGAAAATAGTAACACTTCAGAAACTAAAACTTTTGATGATTAACGTCTGCAGTAAACATTACTCCAGACCTCTCTGAAACCCTATCCAAACATTCGAGAAATGGTCTGATATAGCAACTGCCTCGCTCATGTTCTCAACTATTATAAGCCCAGATAAAGGTCCCAGTCAGTGTGTGTGTGTGTGCTTGTTTCTGTGTGTATGTGTTTTTGGGGGTGGTGATGATGAAGAGAGAGAAGGATTAATTACTTTAATTACATTAACCACGATGGCCACGACTGACTTGTCATTTTCTGCAAGGTTGCAAGGCATCTGCCAGCTAAAGTCATATCAAAAATTGAGCGCGCCCCCTGCCTACAAGCACATTTTGCTCACCCACTCACACACATGCACACACGTATGCATATACAGAATGCCACAGGAAAACAGAAACAAATTTGACGTGGATTTTCTGGGGGAGGTTTATACGCAGACATTTGAAAGATTATGCTTATCTTATGTAATGTTAATATAATTTATATTCCAAAAGAATATTGTTCCTTCCATGGAAAAGTGGTGTCAAATTGAATTAGAGAAAACCACTACATATTCCTGTGACTAATTCTAAGCACCAGGCAGAATAAGAATCATAGTACTTGGTTGTGTGTAGAACAGACAGTGTAGGAAGCTGGAAAATTTCATTTCTCTTAACTGTCTAGGTTTTTTTTTTTTTTTAAACAGTTGTATAGTATGTCTGACTGCATGTTCTTCTATTTCTGTTTTGTCATTACTTACTGCTGCCTAGCTTAAAATCATTGTGCATTTATGATCATCGTTAACATTTTAACTGAACTACTCAAACTAGTGGATTCATTAAATGGTGATCCATGAACTGCATAAGATTAGTTTTGTCAATTGTATTTTTTACAGCCGGTGTCAAACAGTTTTTTTGGTAGGGTGTTTTTTGTCACTGGATACGAGTGCTATTCAATAATTTTATGTATTGCAATTAGCCCTTTCAGGGGTTCAGTCAAAGATATGTGAATAGATTCAGCATCCAGATCCTGATGTTACAATCACTACTCCTATTTCATAGCGGTTGAGGTCGAGAACACTACGTCAAATGTTGACAAAAATATTTCAGAAAATCCGCTCATAAAAAAAAAACATAATTCTAGATTGGTGAATAATTCTGAAAAAGATAAAAGAACTAATTTATCTGATCGCAATTTAGGAACCCATTGACCAATCCATTGAAAAGCTTAGGGTTAAACATGTGAAGGGGTTTATTTATTTATTTATTTATTTATTTATTACATACACTGCACATTTCCAAATTTGGTGTTTCCTGATGGAAGTCCCACTAGGCACCATGCCCAGTGATATATAGTTGCAGTGTTCTAGCAAAGATTTACTCCTGGCAACCTTGTTAATTCCCAATGAAATGGCCATAGGGAAATAACACACCCAAAAAACAATTACTCCAATGCCTAACTGTAAAACAACTAGGTCTGGCATCCCATGTCAATGTCTTCTGACGTTTTTACCGCAACAGGCAGAATAGGCCTCATTAGTGAGTCCTGTGCTGCGTGCCTTTTGGTATACCAAACGCCCCCGCTGTTTCCATTTTCATCACTCCTAATTGAGCTTATATCAGTTTATTGCAAAAACATGCAGTGGTGTTGAGCATGCACGGCACACAACCTTGGCTGGTGAGTACAAACATCACCAGCTTGGGGTATGTGAATGATGATTGCACTACAGCCAGCTGAGGTGTTAGAGGTACTTCAGCACCCTCTCCTGAGTCAGAGTAGTGTTCCTCTCCCCTTTCAACTCTCCAAATTTTTTCACAATTGAAAATTTACTTTAAATAAATATTATTCCAATGGCAAAGTAACCCTGCCCCATTATCAGAATAGTTTGAACATTATTATTAGTGAATCTCCTGAGCACTGCCTGGCTAACGACAGTCTGTGTTCTCATAACCAGACTGAGTATTTCTGAGGAGGTGATTGGGAGTTGCTGCACATGCTTTGAACTGTCTATATTATGGCAAGTTATATGGAAATAACGAAAATTATAATATATATTATCAGGAAAATTTTGAAATAAATTACTATTTTCTAAGAATCTACCAAGATATGCCCCCAAAAATTAATGTAAAAGCACCTGGTCCCTTTAAGGTTATGGAAGCAGGATCCTTTAGACTGGTAAGCCACTGTCATATTGTTGTTGCCGCTAATGCCAGCACTCTGCCCTCAAAATTTCAAAATGATCAGTAAGACTTTTATTTTCTACTGTGATACTTTTGTATATTTTAAAGCAATTCTTAGTTTCTGGCAAGATAAGTCTGGCATTCTGCGCAATCTCTCATTGGGAGGACAGCATTATGAGAACTAAGAACTTGTGACACAAAGCAGTACAAACTCAATAAGCTATAGGTTGGCCATAGCAATGCTAAGATTCAAGTGACACATCCCCTTGAAGCCCGTAAGGTGGACTTTTTCGATCAACCATAGTCTCGGGGTCAGTTTCATAGAAATAGGTTGATCCCTGGTCTGTGACTAAATTCCATTCCAATGGAGATGCTAAATAAACTCAAAGTGGAAAAAGAAAATTATCATTGAAATGTACGATGTCTCATTATGTTTGTTCCTATAGCTCCTGAAAATAAATGAAGTAGCCTTCAGTAAGTTCTGGAGAAAAAGAGAGTTTAAGCTGAGTGAGATGCACTGTGACCAAAGAAGATAAGATGTAATGTGAATTTTGTGAGAGAGGCCTGTGGTTGCCTGGTTTCCCCAGCTGATCACTGTCTACTTGAAGATGTGAGAGGTTTGAGAAGCACCTTTCGAGCTACATTTGAGAAGCTGAGTTAACAAATATGACACATTGCTAGAGTAACCCTACGGCCATTTAAGAACCTATCCTCCATTATACCCTTGCATGCTGGAAATTGTTACCGTGCTGCGTGCATTTTTTACTTCATTCATGGTCATAGTGAGAAGTAAAAAATTAGTGTTCAGCGACCAGTGTTTTAACTTGGATAATTGTGAGGGGGTTACTCGCGCTCTCATTGCAAGTTTGACAGTATTTGAGGAGTTTGTTTCCAAAATGCAAGAAGTGCCAAAATTACAAAAATTAAGGTAGTATCATTGAGTGTTAACCCTGTGCTTCTTACACATGGTGCAAAAACCCATTTTTAGAAATTCATACTATAAGGTGTTTTTTTTTCATGGTCAAAATTTGTGTCTTTCCATAAAATGCAATGGGGGCCAACATAGAAAAAGCTGATATACTTGAAATGAGTAAAATGGATAAATTGCATTTTGGAAATAAACTCTTCATTTAGTATTGCGTCAAAATTGAATCGTTATTTCAGAGTGTAAATTTGGAGCTCATCCGAAAAAGCTTGTAGCATAAAATCAAAGTTATTCACCTTTTGAGAAGAATGATGCATTGATGCAGATGAGTGAGGTGTCTTTAGATCTTAATCACACACTATATCAACCCCTTTGTTGGTGATGCCAGCTCTGAGCTCTTACTGTCTGCGCTCCATTTCACTTCAGTGATGGAGGGAGAAGAAGCCGTTTGGCTACAATCCCTTACATATTTACATTGTTAATTTTCATTAATATGTTTTGTCCCATTTTTAAAAATAAACAAATAAATGAAAATAAATGAAAAAAAGAAGAGGATGAGGAAGGAGGTTAGATGGGGATGAGTGAACTGCGCTGAGGCTGCAATGGTCATACTGAGTAGTGAAAGATGAAGCCTTTGATGTCCAGGAAGTCGAAGGAAGGTGTTTTTCCCCCCTCCATCTCTCTCTCTCTCTCTCTCTCTCTCTCTCTCTCTCTCTCTCTCTTTCTACATCTGTCTCTCTCAGATACACTCGCTCTTTTGGTATATTTTGATTCATATAGGCAGAGATCTTGCTTTGAAAGAACCGCTGGGCCCCTGAGGTCTTGGCAAGCCTCCAGCTCTGCCCCTTTTCAAGTCCTTCTCCTCTATAGCGAGTCTTCTTCACTCTGAACAGAATTTGTACTTTCTCTCACAGGCTTTGGTTCGACTCGTGTCACTGCTGACTGTATCAGAGCAATGTTTTTATTCATTTGTAACTGTACGCTTGGATATGCAAGGGTAGTTCAAAGACAGACTGAATATCATTGGCTGGAAATCAAACAGGGTGATTAGTGGACACTGCTATTGAGAGTGTAATGTAAGTTACATGCCGGAATGGCTATGGCTGAGTCATTGATTTATAAGTATCTAATTTTATGGGCCTCGGAGTGCTTTAGAAAATGGTTTCTAGCCATTTCTACTTTCTGGTTTCTACTTCCCTGTAGGAAGTATAAAAAAAGAGAGTATTGATGTGCTATTTTAAATACATTATTCATTTATGATAATGCATGAATGCCTTTAAACTGATGCTGTTCACACAAAAGACAAAACTATACCCAAAGTATGTTAGATGGCCAGAGAATGGACTTCATGAGGAAATGATCATTTAGATGGTCACAAAGGCCAAAAAAAAACTTGAAATATGTCGAGAGGGCAGCATAGCTGCTTCACATATTGCCTGTAAACCCTGTCAAGTGTCTGCATGTATTTTAGACTATTATACATTGTTCTAGCGCTTTTGAAGTGTGTTAACCGAGCTCCAAAAAGTTTGCATTTTCTTTCATTTCCTGATGTTTGCACAAAGTGAGACCAAATGGCTCTTCTTCTATTCTCTTTTCAAATCATGGAGAGGAATTTCAAATTCTTTTTGCAAGGGTTATAACTATGTTTAATCTGTTGAGGAGCGTACTGAGGAACATACAGTATAGCTAGCTGTAGGTCCCTTCTTTGTGGTCAAAACCAACAACCAATTTTAAAATATGAGCCCACTATGGTCAAAGCGCAAATTAGAAATAGTTTATAGAGATGTTTTCAAGTGAATTTCAGAAACATTGACACTTTAAACTGGCACATTTAAACATTGAAAAGTCACATCTTTCATGAGGCACCTTAAGATGCATCGTGCGCACCTTGAAAACGAAATATTCAGCTCTCGCTGGCAGCAGCCATCCAGTGCATCTGAAGTCTATGTGTTTGAAGTTTCCCAGCACCTCTTCCTCGAGCAAAGTGTGCAAAGTAATTAAAATTCAGCAATGTGTAACGGGCCAGTAGTGCAGTTTACATGATTGAGTTTTCTCATGAATATGCAAATATAAAGAAACAGCGCATATTCAACTTTGCGTTATTCCGGTCTGGCCCTTCTTAGCTATGGCTGTATGACCATAATGCATAATTTTTTCATGTATAGGTTTTAAATCCATAAATGCTGAACCATTTATGAATCACAGCCCTTAGCACCTATATTTTAGCAGACCTAAAGTAATTTAGCCAACAGTTACACTTGTGTTTCTTGGCATAAAATTAGACACACCAAAATCGATTCTATGCATAAAATTTTCAAAGGAGCAGTAATGCAATAATAAGTGCAGCAATGCCAAGCATCCCGGTGGCCCACAGAAGGTCACAAAACTTTCATTGTAAAGAAAAACTCCCGTTCAACTGCCAAACAGATTAAAGAGCTCTCCAGGATGTAGGCATAGGTGTGTTGCACTGAAGTACTTTGAAGGCTTCACCAGCAATATACCAAATGAAAGGGGCATGTACAAAATTCTTGAATTCTGGAGCAAATTCTTCTTGACAGATGAGGACAGTATTCTTTACGAAGTAACGGAAGAAGGTCATGTTATGGTTTGGTACACTACTGGGCAGAAGTTTGGAAGCAAGGCCAATACAGGTCAAACATTTGGAAGCAAGTTCAAGTTTCTGTTCACAATGCCTTTCTTAATAACTACCAGTATGAAATCTATGGATTTTGGGATGTATTTACTGCATGATTAGACTTTTCTTTCATTGATATGCCCATCAATCAAAAAAACTAGCACCAAAAAGCCAATACAAAAAAATAAATAGGTATTTATTACAGTGTAAAATATTTTTACACTGAGGATGGTCTGATCCTGAGTGAAAAATATTTTTCCGATGTAATAAATACCCATTTATTTTTTGTATTGGCTTTTTTGGTGTACGAGTTTCTTTTGATTGATGGACTGATTACGCTCTTGGAACCTACGCACCCACCAGGCCTGGAGTCTTTGGCGCGACACCCTATTTGCTTAATACCTTTCATTGATATGTACCATTTTCCTCTATTTACCTTTAGGTACTGTATACATTGATGTTACCAGACCATTGCTGAATAAATGTTAACAAAAGAAAGGAGGGGCTTAGTTTTTGGGTTGAGAAGATTTGCAAGCGTCACAACTTCAGTGAAAAAGTAAAAAACAAATCACACTTAGCATTATTATTCACTTTATGTCATGGTTTACAGCCCACCGGATGCCAACGGCAATCCGGCGGGCACTAGGACCATGGGCCTAGTAATATGGGCCTGATAATTTGAGTAAAAATGTATTCTGATAAGTGACTCTTTATATAATAATCATGTTTATTTTGTTGCAAAGTATGCCAATGAAACTATTATTTTTTTTGTACAAATTTGATCTTGCTTCCAAAGTTTTGGCCTGTAGTGTACGTGGCTTTGTTGTATTTGTTGATGATAACAATTCGAAGCTGCAGAATCAAATTTCAAGCCCACATCCTGCTGAGGGACCATCACCGCAAACGCTAAATCTAAAGTGAGCAAGAAGTTCTTTTTCAGGGCTAAAAAAATTTAATGACCCTAATTGGCTAAGTCATTCACCAAACCTGAATTTAATGGAGCATTCATTTCTCTTGTTAAACACTGAAAGAAATACCCCCAAAAGAGGAACTGAAGATGACTGCTGTACATTCCTTGCATAGAATTACAGCAGAGCATATTTAGTTCGCGTTTGATAGTATTGACGCTTTGCACCTTTCAGGAAGTCATGGAATGCAAAGAATTTTCAACATAGCAACAAAATATGATGAATTTATGTTAGGTCATATTGCAGTACAACATCTTTACATTAATGTTGATAGTCTGCACTTCAACATCATTATTTTTTTCTTTGTGTCTTTTTTTAAATTCTATGTGCTGAGTTGAGTCAAAATAAAAAAAAAAAAATTATGATGCAGCTCTGTACATTAAAGCAATCTGAGATGTTGATGTCAGACATCACTTTTAGATGCACTGATGTGAAAGGGGCTGGTAATTGTTCTATAAAGCAAAGAAAATCTGTGTGTGTGTGTGTGTGTGTGTGTGTGTGTGTGTGCGTGTGTGTCATTAGCATATCTTGAGACCCCATCCGACGGACTTCCATCTTGGTGGGTGTATCGATGAGGACCTATAGAGGTTCAGTGTTGAGTTTGAAGTTGTTTGGTTGAGCAGTGCTGGAGGAGGCAGAAAGCTGTGAGCACCAATCCCGTGCCAGCACCAGCTGAGCGGGTACTGCTCAGCTTTTCGCAAATGAATGAAAAAAAAAAAGCAGTACTCTAAGATGTTTGGTCGCATGTCTTTGTTATCTTTGAAGTCAAAGGGTTCCCTTTCAATGACTAAGACATATATGCACAGTGTTTTTGAAAGTTCTTCAATATAAATTCTGAGTTAGTTGTCTGCCTTCAAATGGTAAAAATGAGTATTCTTGCAAATATTTCTTTAAAGTTTCTCATCATATTCAGATGCCAATTTTTTCAGGATAAAATTATCATCATATTTCCTTTTTTTTCAAAATATAGTGCTACTGTGGAAGATTATTTTTAATATTGTGATTCTGAGTAGGCAGGAAATGGCAGCACTGGGTGTGACTAGAAAGTACATTTTCTGTCACGTTGTGTGACTGATTTTTTTTTTTTTCCTTTTGCACAAAGGCTTCGAATGCATGTTAGTTTGTGATGGTGCGTCATGTGAAATTTGGAATGACAGTTGCCTTCATGTGACAGCCAAGAAGCACAAATATGACATACTCTTGTAATGATGACCTCGTATTGTGAAGGAACCAGATCACTGATGAATCTTGGTCAATAACATCGAGGTGTGTGAGATATGGTGGCATTTACAGATTCCCCTCGGTTTACCTCAGAGATCTGATGTGGGAGTTCAATGCAGTAAGATTATTCTAATCAAGATGGACGCACCCTGCTGAGAGCGATGGCTGCACCATTCAGCGGACCAGTGTGCTGCTATTTCTGCTTGCAGAGAGGAAATGAAGTAGTTTGCTCAAAGCGAAATGTAGAACCGGTGATGGATTTACACAATGTGCTTAGAATTGCATTATAAAGTATTCACACACAAACATGCACGCATGTATGCACATCACACACCCACACCCCCACACACACACACACACACACACATATGCATCCTTGTACTTACATCTTTGTGAGGAAATTACATTGACTTCTATGCATTCTTTCTGTGTCTCTAAAGCTTTTCCCTAATCTTAACAATAAGCAACGTATGCCTAACCCAAACACTTACCTTAACCTTAACCTTAACCTATCCTTAAATCTAACCTTCCCGCTGTCCTTAACTAATAAGTCACAAGTTGCCTTTATAGTAGTTAGGACTTCCCAATAATGGCCCCAGTCTGTTGGAAAAAAACATTTTTTAGTTCTCACTTTGTAGTCTGCACTAGAACACACACACACACACACACACACACACACACGCATATAGAGTGCCTCCCCCTTGCAATATTTGTGCATTGGTACAATTATTTGTATCAGATCTTCAAATGACACTACTTCACGACCAAGACAACCTGAACTGATTTTGTTGTCCAACACCAACTGGTCCAGTGGAAAAGTAGTTGCCCCCTTAGTCACTCAATTTACCAATTTTTCCAAATGTAAGTAGTAAATGGGTTCAATTAGACTGGATACAAGCTTGATACAAGAGTGTTTAGTCTTCCCAGGAGTGGCCAGCCTCCCTCCAACAATGCACCGCCGACTTGTCCGGGGTGTCACAAAGTAACTCAGATGTTCAAAGAACTGCAGACCTCACTTAAAAGGACCGTGTTCATTATTCCTCTGTTTGAAAGTAAAAACGGCATCCAGTGGAGAGTCGCAAGGTAAAAACCATGACATAGCCAGAGCAACATAAAGGTCCTTCTCTCATTTGCCAAAAAACACCTTGATTACCTTCAGGCCTTATGGAATAGTATTCTGTTTACTGACAACAAAGAGGTGGAGGACTTTTTTCTAGTTACATCTAGTGGAAAGCTAATGCAGCATTCCACAATAAGAACATCATGCAAACATTCGTACACAGTGGTGGTAGTGCAATAGTCTGGAGCTGCTTTGCTACTGCAAGACCTGACCGACTTGCCATAATTGATGGAGCCATGACGTCTGATCTCTATTATAAAATCTGAGGGAGAATGTCCAGCCATCAGTTCATGACCTAAAGCTCAAGCGCAGCTGGGTCATATTGGTGGGCAATGATCTGAAGCTCACAAGCAAGTCTACTTTTGAATGGCTCTTAAGAAATAAAATTAAGACAAAAGAGGCCGAATCAAGTCATCACTTGAACCCCTTTGAGATGCTGCAGTGGGACTTTAAATGGGCCACTCATGGGGAAGACTGACCTCCAGTCATTGGTAGGGGGGGCAAGTACTTCTCTTCGCATGAGTGAAATAAGTGTTGGATAACTGTTCCCCTTTATTAAATGAAATGATCATTTGCTTCCTCGGGTTCGACTGGGCTTAGGGGTACAAAACTTCTAATCTCTCTCTAATCAGATCAGATATAGAAATCCTACAATTTTATCCTGTATTTTGTGATTCAAGATCAAACAACTCTGGCAGATTTTGTCCCAGATATTTGAAAGCAATTGCAAATAAGATCAACCTGATCCAAATTCAGACTTTTCTATATTACCAGATCCAAAGTTTCACTGTTTTAATCCAACCTATCTCCTCCTCTGTGGATTTTCCTTTAATGAGAGGCTCTGTGGTCATGCAATGAGCAATGTTCTTGACAACGACCGATTTTGAGGTTGAGGATGAAGGTTTGATCACAGAAAATGGACATATGCCTATTTAGTTGTAGATACGTTTTATGAATCCAAATCTTATTTTGGACTGGTATCATTTTTATGAAGACAAAGTCCTCCGGTTGAATGCTCTATTCCACGTGGTACGCTATAGAGCAGGGCTCTCCGAATCCGGCCCTCGAATCCAAATCTAGTCCTTGTTTTCCTTCCTTCAAGGCAATTAAGTGAACAATTAATGCTGCTGATTGGCCAGATTGTCATCTCACCTGACTCCCAGGTAAAGGAAGGGTGGCAAACCAGCAGTTCTCGGCCCTCGAGGACCGTGATTTGAGGAGCCCTGCTATAGAGGCTACTGCAAATATAACAAAAATAAAAATTAGGAAAAAATGCATCAACTAAACAAAGGCCGCAAACAATTCCTTATTCAAATTGTGAAACTTTACTCTCCTATTTATTTTGAAAGCTGGGATTAGTTTAGTTGATCTGAATGATTTTAAACTGATCCCAATCCTCTTTTTGGTAATGATGAACTACCCATTTTCAGGATTTAATCCAATCCAATAAATCAAATGTGACTGGATCACTTTTGAGCTCCTGGGCCCTGGTCTCATATTACATTTAGTATGAAGATCCGAAGCACAGTGGTGTGAAATATGACATGGAGTAAATTAGAATGAGGGCAGGTACTTACTCATACCACAATGAACGCACTACTGCTCACAAGTCTGGTATCACTTACCATTTTTGGGTAAATTAAATGTGCAGTATTAACATCAACTTGAGCATGAAAAGGTACAGTTACTCACTGCCCAAACTAATTTTTTACTTGTACTCTTAGGTTTTATACTTTGGAGTGCAAATGTCTTTGGACCACTGTGGACCAATAAAGTTGCATGTTATTATCGTTACAGTATTGGATGAACTCTGTAATGACGTAAAAAAATAGTGGCATAACGTCATGGTGTCAAATCTATAAAGCTTCATTTACCTCATAAAAATAAAAATAAACGCCATATGCCTTTCTTGGTGGTAACAGTATTCACTCCTTATTTGTGGGTGCAAGATTGAATGGTGTTACCAGCAAGAAAGGCATATGGCGAAAATGTCCAGTAATGTTACAGTCTTCTCTGGAACTTGAACTCATCCAAAATTGACTGATACACACTGGAGAGACTGGTGCTGTTGTCTGACCAGGCAGCCATACAATTGGTAAATATAGGGCACTGGTGGCCCCAGAAGCTCCCTCCGTTAAGATAAACAAAATGTCAAAGTTTTTGTTGACGGACGCACGCATGGACGGACGCACGCACGGATGGAGCCCGATAACATAGCTCCTGTGCCACCCGGGCGGCGGGAGCTAATTAGGAGCCTGTAACTGAAAATGTTGATAAGACAAGCAAATTGTCAAAGTTTTTGGTGATATTTTTATGCCAGTGACCTTGAAAAAATAGGCCAAGGTCACCTTTAGGCACGTCATTTGTAGGACTTTATGAGATGCATGTCCAGTAAAAATTAAGAGCCTGTAACTGAAATAGTTGATGAGATAAAGCAAAATGTCTAAATTTTCGGTGATATGTTTGGGCCAGGGACGTTGAAAAAATAGGCCATGGTCACCTTTAGGCACGTCATTCGTAGGCCTTTATGAGATGCATGTCCAGTGAAAATTAGGAGCCTGTAACTGAAATAGTTGATGAGATACAGCAAAATGTTGAAGTTTTTGGTGATATTTGTAGGCCAGTGACCTTGAAAAAATAGGCCAAGGTCACCTTTAGGCACATCATTTGTAGGCCTTTATGAGAAGCATGTCCAGTAAATATTAGGAGCCTGTGACTGAAATCGTTCCTGAGATAAAGCAAAATGTGTTGATGGACGCACGCATGCAGGCACGCACGCACGCACGCACGCACGCACGCACGCACGGAGCCCGACACCACAGCTCCCGCACCGCAAGCGGCGGGAGCTAATAATTAGTAATAATCAGTAATTATGGATGTTGTGTTTACAGTGGTGGTAACAGTATTCCCTTCTTATTTGTGGGAGCAATAATGAATGGTGTTTATTGACCAAGTTTTTTTTTTTTTTTTTTTTTTCAAAATTAGTCCCTTCTCATGCGGTTATATCCATCTTAAAAGCATGCGGTTTTTAATGCAATGCAATCTGAGGAGCTGAAAATCAGTTGCCGTCAGTATTGATTTTTCTATCTCATCCTTTACGCAGGGATTTCTCCAGATTCCCGGAATCTTTTAAGAATATTATGCACTGTAGAGGGTGTTGTTTGGTTGTTTCTACACTGTTAAATTATTCAATCATGCAGGTTTTTTGCTCAGTGGAGAGTGTTGGTCATTTCCCAAGTTCAACTAGTGTGCACCCATTTTTTTGTAGCCCCCGGACGAAGTCAGGGCTACTATGAATTCATGTGTGTCATCTCCGCCGCCATGCCTGCGTCCGGAGACACTTTCTTGTGGACGCTCTACAGGCTGTAATTTTTGACCGATTACTTTCATTTTTGGTATGGCCATGTGGTGTACTTCACTTATGACACCTATCGATTTTGGTTGCCATGGCGACAGTATTGGCCAAATGATGCGCAAATTTGTGCTGAAACATTCACACTTCCTTGTGGACGCTCTACAAGCTGTAATTGTTGACCGATTACTTTCATATTTGGTATGGACGTGTGTTATACTTCACTTATGACAACTATCGATTTTGGTCACCATGGCGACGGTATTGGCCGAATAATACGCAAATTAGTGGCAAAACATACAGATTTCCTTGTGGACGCAGTACAGGCTGCAATTTTTGCCCGATTACTTTCATATTTCGTATGGACATAACATAGAGATTTCCTTGTGGACGCAGTATGGGCCGCAATTTTTCACAGATTACTTTCGTGTTTGGTATGAACATGTGTTATTCTTCACTTTTGACGCCTGTCAATTTCCGTTGCCATGGCGACAGTATTGGCCGAATAACATGGAAAAAAGTGGGGAAGCGGCCTTTCGGGGGCTACACCCATGCAGTTGTGACCGACCGGACTGTCTAGTTCTTTTTTTTTTTTTTTTTTTTTGCATTTCAACACTTTCCGAGTCATAAATTGCTCCTTTGCCAATTTTTTTGAAATGTGTTACAGGCATCAAATTGAGAATGAGCCTGTATATCCAAAAAATACGTTATGTTGATATGGTAAAATACATTGTATTAAATACTCTGTCGTATACTGTTTTCAGTTGAATTCAGTTAAAGTGATTCACAAATCACTGGTTTACTTGCTTGCATTTTCCATACTGTCTCAACTTTTTTTGTAAATGGGGTTGTAGATATCAAATTGTCCGCATTAGTCCTTGAAATTTCCAAAATTCTTTGAAAGTTGTTGTCACCCCAAAATACCTGTCTTTTTGTGTCACATCCATAGCGCAGGATATTTGTAATCTTTTTTCTGACTGAGCGACATTTTATTTTCTTTGCCTTTCCATTCATCCAAGTGGGTGCCACGAGAATGTGCAGTGATACTCTTCATATCAGAAGAGTATTTTTTTTTACCTATTTTGTTACAACCTATTTGTTTTCAACATACTAGATTGGCCATTTTGTTTGCAAACATTGTATCTCTGATACTGGAATTGCTCAAATGAAAGAAACTTTTTTTTTCCCAGCCAGACACTGACCTAAAACATAAATCCAATGTTCTGGAAAGAAATTTTAAAAATATGAAGTGGCAAGCACTATCCCCAAATTTGAATTGCGTTGAGCTATAGCAGGATTACCAGGATCTTGTTGTCATTTAAAACAGTTTTTCCCCCCAATTCTTAAAGTATACAGAATATCTTAAAATATTGTACATCATGGTGTTTGTTGTGTTTAATTCACCATTGCACAAATACTTTTTAATGCAATAGCTCAAACTACTTAAATGATGAGCACCACCCAAACTTTTCAGCTGTAGAGCATTGTATCTGTATGAGGGTGCGCTGTGAGTTACCGGAAGGCCAGTGTAATAGTGATTAGACACAATATTTTATGAACTGTCGTGTTTAATTTTAAGCTACTTTAAATGCATACGGTCAAGTTGAAATATTTTCCACAACAAATTCAAAAATTGAAATGTTAGGTTGATAAATTTGGTATCTTTTTTATCATTCTTCAAAAAATGCAGGCTAATTATTTCAATACACATTTGAGAAATGAGGCAACTGATATAGAACTTTTCTCCTCGATCATTCAATCGCTCACAGTGCGCTTTGACAAGGGAAGCTTTATAGGCTATTTCGGGCGTGTAGTGCTTTAGTGCTTTTTTCTTCTTGCATTTACTTGTCGGAACACTTCCTGTAACAAATGCCCGCATATGGTACTTAGTGCTGTGCTGACAAAGTATAAAATCATTTTTCAAGGACTGATTTTTTTCTTTTTTTTGTCTTAAAGGTTGACCTGCCAACTCAAGCTGTAGAAGTAGATCTGTATGCTTTCTTCAGATTTAGAATAGAATAGAATAGAATGTGTATTTGGTTTCGCCGTGGCTACATTAGCAACAGCTACACCAATCAGCAAATATAAATGCAAAACACCAAAAACAACAGAGCGCAACATTTCTTCGCACCAGCTACATAAATTATCAAGTTTCTGGGGTGGTGGGGATAGGGATTAAGAAGTTACATCACAGAAAGTAAATGTGTGATAAAATGTGTTATTCACTCCACCCGCAACGAATGTTGTGGAAGGGGTGTATGAGGTTGCCGCGTTTATTTATTGATCTGTGTGTCTGTTTGCACTCTACAGGCCACAATTCTGGACGGATTGTCTTCAAATTTGGTAGGGACAATCCTTTGGCGGAAGGGAAGAAATGGTTAGTTTTTGGTAAAGATCGGGCGGGGTGATGTGGCCTCCCGGACACACCCTCTAGTTATTCCCTGTAGCTCCCAGAAGTGAGCCTCTCAATTGTACCAGAAACAACTGTATACAGTCCTCCACTGATACATCTTCTGTTGCTGCCTTAAAATTTTACACTTACCGTGGGGTGCAAAAATTTGGGCACCCCTGGTTTAAATGTCTGTTACAATTAATCTCCAAGTGATTGAAAGCAAACCTGAACACTAAATGCTACAAAGTTAAACATGACACATTTCATTACATTTTAAAGCAAGAATAACTTATTTTTAACTTTTTACAGCTTCAGAATAATAAAACAAGGAAAAAGGCCTTGTGCAAAAGTTTGGGAACCCTGTCAGCTAGTACTTTGTAACTCCTCGGGCAGCTTTAACAGCTTGCAAACGCTTCCTGTATCCAGCTAAGAGTCTTTCAATTCTTGTCTTTGGAATTTTTCCCCATTCTTCCTGACAGAACACCTCCAGCTCAAAAATATTCTTCGGCCTTCTTGCATGCACGGCATGTTTGAGGTCTCTCCACAGATTTTCAATAATATTCAAGTCTGGGGACTGTGATGGCCATTCCAAAACCTTCATCCGTCTTTCCTGGAGGTACTTCATGGTGGATTTTGAGGTATGCTTAGGGTCATTGTCTTGCTGGAATACTCAACGTCTCTTCAACTTCAGTTTCTGGACTGAGCTTTGAACATTATCCTCTAGAATGTCTTGATATTTGGTGGAATCCATTCCTCCCTCCACCCGCACAATATTGCCTGTGCCCCCAGCTGCTACACAACCCCAAAGCATAATGGATCGACCTCTATGCTTAACAGTTGGAAACGTGTTCTTCTCTACAAATGCTTCACCCTTTGTTCTCCAAACATGCCTTCTTTTGCGGAGGCCAAAAAATTCGATTTTGGTTTTGTCAGTCCAAAGAATATTGTTCCAATAGGCTTGAGGTGTCTCAGGGTTCTCTTTTGCATACTTCAGATGCTTAATTTTGTGTTGGGGTCCTAGGAAAGGCTTCTTTTTTGCAACTCTGCCATATAGGTCTTTGGTGTGTAAAGTACACTGTATTGTTGTCCTGTGAACAACTAGACCTGTGTCTGCTACTCTTTTTTGCAGCTTTTTTGCAGTGATGTGTGGGTTCTTCTGAGCATTTCTCACCAGATCTCGGGCCATTCTATCTGAAAAATTTCTTGGTCTTCCAGATCTTGCCTTGACTTCAATTGTGCCATTTATTTTCCATTTTCTTATAATGTTTCTGACAGTAGAAATGGGGAGTTTGAAACATTGTGAGAGTTTTTGTAGCCCTCTCCTTGTTGGTTGAAGTGAATTATCTTGATTTTGGCATCCTTGGACGACTGTTTAGAGGTTGGTTTTTAACACCAGACACAACAGCCACCACAGTCAGATATTTTAGAAGGATGGAGTTACTTCAGAATATATAGTTCAACCCTGGAATTATATTCACCTGACTCATTGAAGCCCTAACAAGTAAATCACATGGGTCTGGGCCTTAGTAATCATCTTCTTAAAAGGTAACAAAGAATAATCCAAAAGGGTTCCCAAACTTTTGCACAGGGCCCTTTTTCCTTTCTTTTCATTTAAAAACTCAGAAAAATTAAAATAAAAAGAAACCTGGCTTTTGAATTTGCAGAAAGGTGTCATGTTTAACTTTGTAGCATTTAGTGCTCGGGTTTGCTTTCAATCACTTGGAGATTAATTGTAACAGACATTTAAACCAGGGGTGCCTAAATTTTTGCACCCCATTGTAAGTGTGTATGTTGCAGTGTTCTCTTAGCTGGTCAGTGACCATTGCTATATGTTAGCCACTCTTAACATAGCTTCCTCAGGCAGGAGCGGGGTTGTACAGGTTTGTGATGGAGGGGTACCCTGTAATGCAGTGGGATTGGTTACAGGCTCCAAACTGACATGTCTTAATTTTGAACGAGCCTGCAAAGGTGATGTAAACTGGACCTGAACCCCTGTCCTTGTGATTCAGTGTAGTGTACACCCCTCCCCCAAGGGTGTATTCCTAGTCACTCAAAGCCGTCCCAAATCTAACACCCTCCCTGACTGCCTTTACTCAAAAGTAAACATCCCTTTGAGTTCTTACAGGATAAAGCTTTGCTTTCTCCAGTGCAAATCAGTGGCCAGATGCCTGGGAATTTCGCTGTAAACTACAACACAGCAGGTTAATCTGTGCAATGCTGGACTCTGGATCGTGGAGTGCCTCTGTACTGTGTAACGCATTTATTTGTTGAAAAGTAGAGTTTTTTTATATTTCTCCCCACAATGTCAGGGCTGTAGAATTCAATTTTTTTTTTTTTTTTTTTTTTTTTGGGGGGGGGGTGTGTCATGATTATTACTACAGCATTAAAATGTTCAGAATTCACAAAAATCAGGTTTGTGATCTCGAAGTGATAAGCACGTTGGTTGAAAGTCACAGAATCAGCAGGTCTCTTGGCTAGTTCGCCGTATGCCGGACTCACATCCTCGTTATCTCTGACACTGCTTTCATTCTCATTTGGTTCCCCATCAATTCTTCGGACTGGCACGATATTTATAGCCCCACCTCAGTCAATTTCTAACTTCCCCACGCGGCTGCGCGCATTATCTATATTTACCTCCCAGTGTCCACCAGGGGCGCCAGAGCAGTTTCCATTCAGTGGTTTGATCTGACAGGTGCTTTGAGCGAAACCCCCCATTTGCCCCCGCATGTAGATGAGCCTGCCTGTGGTTTTCCCCCTGCTTGGTTCTGATTTCCTATAAAAGGGCTTCATTTTTATAAGTCTGACAATATCGGGACTCACTCAAACGAGGAAAGTGACACAGATCTGCACCATGCATTTCCTTAAAGTCGCTATTTCTTGAATTGTGCGGGTAATGTGGCTAAGTTCAAATTTCTAGTTTCCCCGTGGGCTTCTTGTTTCACTTATATTGATGACTGATATGTTCACCCACAACTTGTCTACCTTTTTTTTTTATATATATATATATGCTCTGGCAATGGCTTCACATTCATGTAGCGTAAAACCCGTCAAGCAAGTCAACCTTTACATGCGTAGCGGGAGGCCAGTCGTCGCTGTCTGTGCAAGAAGCGTAAAGGGGAAGCAGGGGGTGTGTACCACCACATCGAGATGAAGCACTGACCAAATTCGTCTTTTACAAGAAACACCTCCAGCTCCTCCAATGTACCATTCGTGGGTGTCCGAATTGCTCTCCGAAGTGGAAACCACTCGGATGTTTAGGAGCATTACGCGGTCCATTGCAAAGCGCTTTAGTACCATTGACTGTAAGTTTAGTACACATTATCTACGCCCTCACTGCGTTTCATGGTTTTATGGCCCCCTATTGGCAAGTAGAGGTATTACGGTGACGAGATAGATGCGCTCTTGGGGACTGGAAACTGCTCTATTTAACACCTTTGGCCTGCATTATGGGCGTGGAGATATAGATTTGTGGTTTTTAGCCCACTGTTTCCGCTCCCCCTCGTTGCGCCCACTTGTAGTAGAACGAAATACAGAGGCGAGTCAGGCCCAACACCTTAACCACTCGTGGTCAGCAAACACAGTTTTTAAATTCAGCTCTCTGCAAACGGCTATACACCATACTTTCTCGCCCCCTTCTTTGTATCTCGCTCTCTGACTGCTTCGCGTATGTGTATGCTAGGTAACCACAGGGCTGCCACAAGTAAGTTCTGCTGCAAGAGAACACATATTAAATGGAGTACTGTGCTGGCACAATTTTTTTTTTTTTTTTTTGCTACTTTCCAATGATCATTTATCGTGATAATGAGATAAATACATTGAAAATGCATTAATATAATTCCCCTGATGCATTACATGCAGATGGTTAACTTCTCTTTGAAATCGAGTTGTTTCTGAAGTATGCTATAGATGTTATCACTTCATTTTGGAGAAGGCAATCGGACCCTGGTTGGTATTAGACATGCAAATATTGCATTCGCTAAAGAGTACACAGACATTTCAAAACATGATTACACTATAGGACGATGGACTCCTAATTTTTGGCTGTGTAAATTTCTCTCCGAAAGCCCCAACCTAATTTTTGGTATTATTCCAAACATAATATCAAACATTACACCATCACAATTTGGCTCCTTAACATGTTTAATCAGGGTCTCTTAAATATCTTGCTTGTTGAGCATCCTTTTTGGTTTAATCAACACAGCCATTAGCCAGTGTGCTCTTGACAGCATACATTATAAAGAGGCCAGTAGGTCACACAGCTGTACCCCCTTGGGAAGAGTGGAGTCCATTTGGCAGAATAAAATTACTGTAATCCCCTGCTTGTGAGCCAGCGCTCACCCGTAACTTCACATCAACTTGTCTGAGCGTGTTTTTCTGCGCTCCTTCCGCGTACCGCCTTGGGACTCGCTGACCTCCACGTCATCTTTCCTCTGCGTCAGGCCTGGAAATCAAAATGGCTTCAGCGACGAATGCCGCGTCCATCGGCCGTGGCTCTCACCTGCATCTCTCAAGAATAATCCAATGAAAGATTCATGTTCATCCCTCCAGCCCCAGCCTCTTGACTCCATTGTGTTCCCATGGTGCTCAAGGCTCTTTATCCAGACCCAGGCATACTCAAACTAGTTCCCCACTTCCCTCCAAGGCCATCTGCTGAACCAAACGTGGCAAATAATATCACAATTAGTGACATAATTAGTAATTCTGGGGCACACTATTTATCAGTCTGTGAAGGGTTACAGAGCCATTTATAAGGCTTTGGGATTCTAACATACCGCAGTGAGAGCCATTATTTCTTTATGGAAAAACTGTGGAACAGGTGGTGAATTTAAGGAGAGCCTGGCCGACCAAAATTCCTTCAAGAGTACCTTAAGAACTCACAGAAGAAGGAAAAAAAAAAAACCCAGATAAACATGTTAGGGACAGACGGCCTTGCTTGCCACAGGTAAGGTCAATGTTATTTACCATTAGAAAGAAACTGGGAAAAATGGTATCCATGTTGCAAATGTTGCTAAACACAGAAGAGCATGAAATCTTGGCTCATATTTGCAATTAAGCACCTTGATGACATCCAAGCCTTTTGGGATAGTCAAAAGTACAAATAAAAAAATATGAGTCACGTTATGTCTGGCATAAATCCAACACAGTGTTCCACAATAAAACACCGCGTGTTCATCTCAACTACAGAAATTCCTGAGGGAAAATGTCTGGTCATAAGTGATCTAAAGCTCCAGCACAATATGGTTTGGCAGAAAGATTTTCCTCAAACGCACGAGGGCAAGTCCACATCGGAATGGCTCAGAAGATCTTAAATTAAGATTCGAGTAGCCTTTTCAAAGTCCTGAACCTCAATGAGATGCTCAGGCAGGACCTTAAGCAGGCCATTACTCCTCATGAACCCTCCAATGTGGCTGGATGCGAGAAATTGTGCAAAATTCCTGCGCAGTGATGTGAAAGACTGATCTCCAATTAAAAGGTGACAAAAAATTATGAAGTTTATTGTTTACTGTTTATTGATTTATAGTTTTTTTTATATAGGTGATGTTGATGCTAGATAGCCATTTTTACTTTGACGAATGAAATGATGAAATATTAATCAATCATAACTGTGCTGTGTGTTTACTCATGTTCTACGAAACACCTGGTGTACTGAAACAATTTATTGTGTCCGATTGAGAGGAATAAGACGGGGGGAAAATGCTTCTTCACAGCAGTATTGGTATATCTTTTAACCCTTAGGGCACTAAATGCAGCTATTGTTGCTCAATGATGGAAGATATCAAAATCATAGCTGTCGAAAACCTATCATGTGGCGACTTAACAAGTTGCCATGTATTTTTAAAAAATGTATTTCAGTGCTCTAAGGGTTAAAGCTGCATTCATAATCCTTTAGTCTCTCTATCAAAGCCACACTCTCACCCTATTGGCCTCTCCCAACCAAAGCGCCATACTCTTTTAGTCACTGCATCCATACTCGTAAAGTGTCTCTCAATGGTGCATTCATAACACTTAAGTTTCTAAATCAAAGTGATGTCAAAGTGATTCAGTGTCTCTTAAAGTTGTATCCATAACCTTTTATTCTTTCTCAAAGCTTTCTCTGTCCCTAAGCCAAGTTTAGTTTTCATGTCATTCAAGAACACCCCTTGATTATGAAGTAAAAATGGCCCATCTTTGCTGCAACCTCTGATACAGCTGCTCAATAAAGTATTTTTATGTGAAAACAAACTGGCACTCATTACTAACAAATAGCTGGTTTCCCATTTTAAAGGTCAGAGACCCTGTCTTTTTTTCTGAAGCTTACACCATTCATTATTCTTGATAAAGATGCTTAACTATCGGGGTATAAAGATTGCCTTACTTCTCAAACCCAGTTGTCATGATACTATGGGCCAGGATTACACATGATATTCAAGCCTAGTAATTGACTCCATTCAAAATTTATTTGAGATAAGCTTAATCAGCATCTGTAAAACTGGCTGCGTACTAGTCAAACATGTAACCTATCTCAGAAAAATCAATGATAATCATGAGTTGCAGTAAAATCATTCGGTTTTACACTGGTATTCTTAATAAAGTGGTCAGCGTGCGTATATGGTGCCATGGAAAAAATATAAATATTCTCTGTGGCAAAATTAAAAGTGATCACTCTTACAATTGAGGAGCCTAGTGTTAAAAGCAGTCAGATTTTCAGGCATTGTGAGGTAAGGAGGGGAAAACGTGTATTATAGTCACCTAAGTCGAGTTTCTTAATTTTCTCAAGACGGACATTTTGTGACTCAATTACTTTTAACTCTGAGGTCTTCAATTTGAAGTGGAATTCTTGTCCCATTCAACTGAGCTTTCTTCAGGGAAGTGCCTGATGAAAATTTTAAACATAGGTGTCGTTCACTGTTGATCATTGCTGTTAAGCTCGAAAAAGGTCAGTTTTGCCCTGGTAATGACAGAACGGCTAACCTGGACCGTATGCCTTTTCTTCTTGGCAGGAGGATGTTTCCCTTTCTAAGCTTCAATGTCAGTGCTCTGGACCCGTCAGCGCACTACAGCGTGTATGTTGACGTGGTGCTGGCCGACCAGCACCACTGGCGGTACCAGGGAGGGAAGTGGGTCCAGTGCGGCAAGGCAGAGGGGAACATGCCAGGTAAGGGGGGCAAACAGTCGGCCGTCCAACCTGGCTCCATCACCCTGAGCCACATGGTATCGTGCCTGAAGGGATAGTTCACCCGAAAATGAAAATTCACTCATCAACTACTCACCCCAAGGCAAATTGAAGGATCGGTTTATTTCTTTCATCTCAAAACACTTTTGGAGCTTCAAAGAAAAACAGCATTGAAGACAAATCCAAAGCAATCGAAGATTATGGTGAACATTCTTTCAAGCGTAAAAAAAACAACATTAAAAAAAAACACAATGCCGGTGCGCCCCGGTGGCTCATCGGTCTAAGTGCGCGTACCATAAAGGCTGTGTCCTTCCTGCAGCGACCTGGGTTCGAATCCAGCTCGGGTCATTTGCTGCATGTCTTCCCCCATTCTTCTCCCCAACCTTCCTGTCTCTCAACACTGTATAACTATCAAATAAAGGAAAAATTCCCCAAAAAAAGCTTTAAAAAAAAAAAAAAAACACAATGCCTCTATACTGCTCTTGAGGCGTAATCCAAGTGTCCGTCAGCCTTGACATTCAAATTTGACTCGAAAAGACGTGTTTTCCACTATGTTTTTAGCCTAAATGTCAGCAAGTGCCTTTGTCGCACTTATAATAACATCGTTGAAACACCAGCAGACTTGTCTCTTTTGCCTATAATGATAGTTCTGGTGTTGTGTAAAATGTGGTCCGCCCATAAAATCTGGTCCCCCCACGTGACTTTCGTCACATATAGACCAGTTCGGTTTAAGGCTGGAAGTCCGCGCGCGCATGCCCAATATAGCTGATGTGGGGCAAAAGGAAATACAGTGGCTATTTGTTGCGTAGAGTGGTGCATAAACCGGGATCATAAAGACGGGGACATAAGGTTTTTTCGTGTTCCCCGTGGCAAGAGACAACCACAGGCGTGGATTCGAGCTATAAATCGGAAGAACTTTGTCCCGAATGATCACACTAGAGTCTGCAGTACTCATTTTGTCAGGGCTGGCCCGACTTCGTTGACCCAAATAATGTTGGCTTTGCTCTGTGTTTCCCTACAAACAAAAGGATCTCACAACAACGCAAGCTAAAAGGAAAGAGCGATCTGATCGGAGAAATATAGTTAAGGTACTGGTTGATATTATAAGTTATTTAAGTTGGCCCACTAATCGTCAAATTATTGTTTAATCTTTTGTTGTTTCAAGGTGTTATTGTTTTGCAGTGTCCAGTTTTCGTATCCACATTTTGAAAAGGGACTGGCTTTGTTCGATCCTATAGGCTGTATACGACTTTAAGTAAATGTTAAACTCTACGCAAAAAAAAAAATATCAAGCCAAAGGGGGAATGTTAGTGTATGCGACGTTTTCAGTCTAGGTAAGCTCCAAGGGGCTCACATTACAGAACATGGCCCCTCAGAGCTAAGTAGATATGGTTTTCATTTCGCTGCTTGCAATAATAATTTGGCTTCCTTGTGATTTCGATTTCATAATTACTTGCTATATATAGCCAACAAAGTGGCATTTGCTTGCCAGTTAGTTTTGTGGACATGAAATAATGTCATTAACACCACTATGATTGGGTCCCGCGCCTTAAGTCAGCTAATGGCTACAGTGTTCTTGCGACGATTCGCAAAAACAACCGGCAAGCACACATGATCCTAATCGCCTCTTAACATGGATAAGTGCGCAGGTACACATGTAAAATACAACGCCATATCATTGCCGTTTGACTGAACGCCATACATTTGATTTCGGATTTTCATCTGTGCTGAAAATAATGTCAAGGACTTGCCTTGACAGTATCTCACCGATATAGTCTCTCAAGTCTCTGTTGCACTGAAGAAGTCAATGCTTTCAGTTTGTAGGAGAAAACTAATAGAGCTTAGTCTAGCTTTATCGTCAGGGGAAAAATAATTTCGGATCCAGCCTTCACTTTTTCCCGCCTTTTTATTTGCCAGAACGATTTTAAAAGGGGGGCGCCAATATGTTTTAGTGGAGTTTTATCAGTGAGAAAGGGGGTTTAGAATTTAACATTAATATTTAATATCGCGAATGCATATACTGCGCCTGCCCTAGCAACCCAGTGTGTCATCAGTGACATGACAGCCGCCGTTAACGACATGCAACTGACACGAATAGCAGCACTTGAAACTAAACTCTAAATTTCCTTAACTGGACGTACGTTTGACGTGTTTTCATATCCTAATGTTTCTCTGGGTACCCAAACATCAATCGATATTTGGAGTAGGTTGAATACAGAACTCTTAATCTCACCACCCAGACACACGATGTATGCTGAACACCCTAGAATGTTCCCGAACGAAAAATATTCCCGTTTATAGTCCGAATCCACGCTAAACTGCCTTTTACCATGGGGAAAGCGAAAGAACTTATAATTCCCCACCTTTTAAATAGGATTTGTGCATCTTCTGCCCCACATAGTCTGCAAAGAGCATGCGCACTCCAAAGCTCGCTTTTTCACGTCCTTAAACCGAAAGGGTCTATTGCTCTTCAGCTTGCTTCAAATCCCGTCATTTGAGTCATCTACGTGATTTGCGTGGTAATGAAGTATTCTCAGAAATAAATAAGCCAATTCATAGCATTTAAACGCAATGATTAGTGGGAAGTTCGTGGACATTATACAATCGTTTGCTTGTACTAAAGTAACAAGCTAGCTTACTAAGGCCGCAGTTCACTTTTACTGTATTAATCACTAGCTAGGCAGCTAAAGTGATAATGAACTCTTTAATGAATACCTAGCACATCAGTGTAGTGAGCTAGTCAGCTAGCTTGCTAATAAGGGAACAGTTGGTTTCTACTATAATAATCACTAGCTAGCTTGCTAGCTAAAGTGATAACGAACTGTTTAATGATTATCTAGTACACTTGTGTAGCGAGCTAGCTAGCTAACTGGCTAATAAGGCTACAGTATACCACATGCTCGTAGCCGCAATTCAATTCTACGCTATTTCAACAGTGAACTATAAGATAATCTCACAAGACACGTCATTTGACGCGCATTATGCCAAGGAAGTCACGTGGGGGGACCAGATTTTATGAGGGGACCAGATTTTACATGATACCGGCTTGCATGTGAACGCAAGTTCGAGGCTACCGCAAGTTTTCTTTGTCTTCTTCTTTTTCTGTTTGTTTATTGAGTCGTCCACGATGACGGATCTCGAATCTGAGACGTTTTCCTGCGAAGAAGAACACGGCTCCTCGCTAAATGGCTACATTGGCCATTTAGTCTGAAAAAAAAAGTGAAAAAGATGTCTTTTCGAGTCAGATTTGAATTTCGGGGCTTGTGGACACTTGGATTACACCACATGAGCAGTATGGAGGCATTTTGTGTTTTTTTTAATGTAGTTCTTTTTTTACCCTGGAAAGCATGGTCGCCATAATCTTCAGTTGTTTTGGATTTGTCTTCAATGCTGCTTTTCTTTGAAACTCCAAAAGTGTTTTGAGGACGAAAGAAATTCACCGACCCTTCAATTAGCCTCAGGGTGAGTAGGTGATGAGTGAATTTTCATTTTTGGATGAACTATCCCTTTTAGGTGGATGTGTTGAGTAGGTATTCATTACTGTAAAAAAATTCTCAGAAAAAAAATCTTCAATGAATGGGCTACAATTTTATTTTTTTTTTCTGAAAATAACCAAAGAATAATAATTCTAACTTTATTCACTGAGCATATTTGTATTTATTCAAACGGTGCCCTATCATGCACTCGCTGACCCTTTTTTAGGTACACCGGTCAAATGCCATATTGGACCTTATTTTGCTGACTGTTAAGCATATATGAAGAGGAACATCTATGTGATAAGTGATCAGTGAGTGTGTGCTGAGAATGTAATCTATTGAAGCAAACATTTTAGGTTTACGCTATCAAATCTCTTTAGTGTCATACTGTATATCAAGACTATTCTGCATAATGTTCAGTACCAGTTCGATGTCAACTAAAATAATAATGCAAGCATATTGCATTGACCATGCTTTCGAGTTCTGCATGCACATGCGCACACGTAGCAAACCTTTGTGTACAGGACCAAACCACATCTCTTTAGAGAGAGAGAGACTGACCGAGGCGGTGGTTGTGTGGTCACGGTTCCTCTACCTATAGCCATCATTACGGCGTGCGAATACCTTGTGACGAAATCAGTTTTCACCATAGCCCTAGTGGAGATGTCAGAACACACCACATAACTATTCTAGACGCATTCTCATAAAAATAGAACAGCAGTCAACTGTGATCTTGTTATATGTACATTGTTTCACGTGATGGCATTCTCAGACCTTGCCAACACTCTATTTTCATATTTTCCTTTTCTACCTCCACAAATACAACATTCCTGAATTGAATACAGTGCAGCGTAGTCTTAATAAACTTGAACTTTTTGACCATTCCTTTATTCATCATTGCGAGTCAGAGAACATATTAATCTTGAACATACCATATTCATCACTGTAATGTTATTAAGTGGTAATGCAGTATAACTGCAGTATAACTGAGACTATCTGACAAGACTGTGGAGTGAATGCATGATTGTGGCGTGTATAGTTGGCTCTTGAGCACAGCCGGCCTGTCTGCGCTTCCTCAGCTGTTGGGACTGTGATGTGGGGGGCGAGGTATGGGAAATGAGGTGCACTGTGGTTACTGCTGTTGATCAGCACTGCGTCAGCACATCAAGCACAGGAAGACTGCTGCAGCCATAAAACTCCAGTATTTTAATCTCTCCCTCTCTCTCTCTCTCTCTCTCTCTGTCTGCCTCCTTTTCTTGGTCTGTGCCTCACTCTCTCCAACGCCCAACCCCCACCCCCCCTTGCCACAGGTAACAGGATGTATATGCACCCTGACTCACCCAATACAGGGGCCCACTGGATGAGACAGGAGGTCTCTTTTGGCAAGCTGAAGCTCACTAACAACAAGGGCAGCTCCAACAATGTGGGCCAGGTAAAGAAATGTATATTGTATAGTTTTCCTCTACCTCCCATTTCTCACTCTGTCTTTCACTATTAATATGCACAGATGCACAGGATGTGGTATGCACGTTGTGTGTACTATAAAGAATACAATTTTAACTAGAGTGGTGCTCAGAAATTGCAGACCTCCGCCAAGGCCAATAGTCCACTCTTCTATGATGCGCAAGTCTGAAAGGGCACGCATCATATTTCAACATTTGGCTATGTTTTATCGCCATTAAACTTTGCTATCCTGTACTAAATTTTAAAATGTAGTTAGTTTTACAAGCTATACCCCATTTCTGTCAGCCAACTCAGGGACAAGCTGTTAATTGCAGTACTAACAAATAAATACAATCAGTATGTTTACATGCACATAAGTCAAGCTACGGTAATAGCGCGATTAGAATTTGCCTCAATGAGGTAATTCGATTTATTGGCTGAAGAATGTCCTTTTCCGCTACGATAGGTGGCAGTATGCGGATTAATGGAAGAAGTCATGAGCCCCCAAGCCGTGACTGTTCAAGCACCAATACCCTTGCAGATGAGGATTATTACTGTTCTATACAAACTTGCTCGATGGGCAGTGCACAGAGATGTTGCTTATCAGTTTGGTGTTTACAAGTCCACAAGACCTCCGGGTCAAAGCCCTTTATGATGAACTGTGGAGCATGCGCAAAGCGCATAGTCCAGTTCGGTTCGATTCAACATGGAGGAATAATGCGACTAGTAACCGCATTATCTAGGTGTGTTCATCCAACTATGAGAAATTCGATTTAGTACGATTCCAGTCGGACTAACATGTTTACATGTATTTTAAAAGTCCAGTTTTAGTTGGACTAACGCAATGTTTCGATTTTTTTTCTAACGTCATGTAAACGCACCCACTGACAGTTTGACGTTTGGGCTCTGATCCTGACACACCCTGCAGAGCAGAGAGTGTCAGGATATCCCCAAAACAGGATGATGACAGCCCCCAACCCCCAAAATAGCATAACTACAGCCCCCTCCACAAGACCAGCTAAACTGCAGAGCCAAACGCCGAACCCTAATCTTAGTGAACCTATCAATGTGAGGAGCTACCGGCTGCTGTGACGCTATTCTGTGCTGGACAATACTAACTAGTGTAGCTATCAATGTTTGGCTGAGGCCCCAGCTGCCGTGAGGCCATTCCTTGAATGGATATACTCTTTAGTATGGCTGTCAACTTTTTTCCCAGGCACCAGCTGCCACGTGGCCATTCCATGCAGGAATTCACTCTCTATAGAAGCTATCAGTGTGTGGCAGAGGCACAGGCTAGCGTGATGCTGCTACAACTCAACCACCTGTGTATAGCACGTCTCAGGGACGTGAAAACAGCTCAGAGGCAAACGGATTGGCTGATGGAGATAGACATGCATTATATCATTCAAAATCCAGGAAACCTCAGAGAAAATGCCTTCCTATCGTGAGAACATAAGGGTTTAAACATCTTGGACAACTGCAACGAAACCAATCTCGCCACTTTACATCCAATTATAGTTCCATTCAAGGCTTTGATCTCTGGATGCGATCATCAGGGACTAAGACGTGGCTGGGATGCCCACACCATTCATGATACATAGTTTTGTTTGAAATTGAAATGTTTAACACTGGAGTCAATAATAGGATAAATCAAATAACGGAGCATGAAGCACAGATTGTTGCTCTTTAAGCTATGCGTCCTCCTAACTCTTTGAGCAGTAACGATAGTGATAAATCCCATATCTAAAAAATGGCGTGCTGGCCGAAGCAAGAGAGCAATTCAGCATCAACAGCCAAAATATGGTGAATTAATGGTCTCAGAATAATTTTTATTGAATGAAATTTATAAACAAAACTACATTTTGGGTTCCTTCCACAGCGATTCAGGCATCCAACGGCACGACACGACATGTTGAAAGGGGTAACATCACGGTTGTGCCTTTACTCAGTTGCAGTCTCTCTGGTCTTTCCTATTTGTGCCTGTCTTTTTTGCCATCTTTTCTGTGAGTGACATTGACAGACAATTGGTCCATAGAGCGCAAAACACAGAGCTAATCAGAAGTTTACCTACGCAAATATGGCCTCGAAGGGTTAACAATCTAAATCATTTTTATGAAATTCCACCCTGATATGATGAACAAGTTATTCTATGCATCATTATTTGGTATCTGAGTGTGATTTCAACCACCAAAACTGTCAATACTGAGCTCATCAGAGTCTACCTACTTTCCGGACTTAGTCATTTTTCAAGTAATGTGGGCCAAGGGGTCCATTTTTCAAAAAATAATTTCACACAGAAGAAGCTGGATAAGCAGACTTTTTATTGGCCCTAAAGTTGTATAAGGTGTGTCAGTTGGTCATATTAAACGCAAATTGTGTATCTCAAGTGGAGGCATGGTGAAATCATTGCCTAAAATGAGGGCTCTGAAGGGTTCGTTTGTCCTATGACCATTTTTGGGACCCCCCCCATAACCCCACTAATGATTTGGTCTCCCTAAAAATCATCTGAGTTACAGTAATGTCATTATATCTGAAGAAGTTGTCAAAAAGCCTTCAAACACACAAATCTCAATTACCTGGACCCTCCAATATCCCAAAAAATCCTTATCGCAGAAAACAAAATCCAGTTATTAAGGGTTAATATTGTATAGAATGGAACTAGAATCCAGTTTGTAAGCATTGGTTCCAAGAGAGGAGGCAATTAATGACTGCTTTATCAATTTTAGCCCCGTAGCTCACGTGAAAGAGAAGATATGGGTCTCTTGATATGGTTACAAATTAAGTGCGGGAAAAAAGTGGGCGTGGCACCCAAATTTCCCAGGGCCATAATGCCAAAATGACATATGAAGCTGAAATTTGGGATTCCTTCATTTGGGGGCAAAAACTAATATTAGAATTTTTTTTCCGTCAAATCCGAGAGGTGTCACTGGGGAAATTTCTGGAATCTGTGTGGATTGACATGGAATGACCTAGCAGTTATCATGGAAACTGTAAATAGTACGGCTGAAAATGTATGCTTTATCTTATATTTCTATGCATTTTTATGTGTAATTTTATTGTGGGTAATCTGTGTTCGCTATGTGTTGGAGCGTAATTTCACTTTCAAATTAGTGGGGCCACACAGTGTATGGTGTGCTAATTGTACAGCATTTGTAAAAGTGCTTGGGAGGTCCCCTTGTGCCCCTTATAAACTGTGTCTGTATTCGTGTGTACTATATGAGTATTCTGTGGGTACTCTCACACATATGCCTGCACCTACGCACATGCGGTGAGACACACAAACACTTGCACATTTGTTCCGGCATATTCCCGCACTCAAATGATTCACAGTCGTACAGATATAAGTATTGTTACCGACTAGACTATGACTAGACTAATACCATTGATGGCTTACAAATTTGATAATTCGACACATTCTTAACTGGACTGGTCATATAGTGACGGTACCTGACCAAGGGTCGATATACGATGTGAAAGGAAGCTTTTGGTGTTTTTATTTGACGCTTAGGGTTAGGGTTCGGATTAAGGGTTAGGAGTTAGGGGGTGGGGTTAGTTTTAAACTGGCGTCAAATAAAGATGCTAAAAGCATCCTTTTGCGTCGCATATCAACGGTTGGTCAGGTAGCGTCAATATGACGCGTTGGGATGAGACTGGGCTCGATCATTTTTGTGATGGAGGGTATTGGATGAAGCTTTGAATTTGAATTTGATTTCTATGGTTTCTTCCCTCCAAAGATGATTGTGTTGCAGTCCCTTCATAAGTATCAGCCCAGGCTGCATATAGTGGAGGTTAAGGAGGATGGCTCAGACGACACCCTACTGTCCTCCAAGGCCCAGATGTTTGTCTTCCCGGAGACGCAGTTTATTGCTGTCACTGCCTATCAAAATGCAGATGTAAGTGATGCAACTTTCCGTCGTCAAACTCCCCCAAACTTCAGTGCATAGAGACATTATGGTGAATGCCCCCACCTCTTGTATCTAATATGGTGCCAATATTGCCATTGATGGCAGAGAAATTCTGATCTCAGTGTGAGCTTAACTGCATGATTGGGAATGTGGGAATCTAAGCAACGCAAATTTCTACACAGTTGATGTTCCATCTCATTTTTTAAACATAAGTTAAGAGACATGAAAGTGCCAATGATATACAAGTAGAAGTTGGCCATTAAGGTCTCCAAACTCTGCAATCTAAGGATTCATTCAGATGTGCAGAACATTAACTTTCCTTTAAGGTCAACAACATTATTCCTTATAACAATGGGACGCAAAACAATTTGTAAATCCTTCATTCTCAGAGGCAATTTAATGTTCTTATCCTGTCCCCCCTCTCTCACTAACTCTTTCTCTCTGCTCTATACCTTGCACAGATCACTCAACTGAAAATAGACCATAACCCCTTCGCCAAAGGTTTTCGGGACAATTATGACACGTAAGTTAGCAAAGCGAAAAAATAGACTCTTGGGAGTTCGTTCCTTTGCAGTTTTATGTTTGAGAATTTTTGAGTGTTAAACTTTTACATTTCTTAGTCATTGTGCCACAGGTCTTTTCATTTAGCATTTTTTTGTATCAGTTGTCATGCAACAGACTGTTTGTTTTGTAAGGTAGTGGACGTTGCATGCATGTATTTTCAGAGTGTGGGCATAGATTATTCTTGTCGTGCAATGGACGATTTGTTACTTAGGATTGCGGGTATCAATCAATGTCATTTGTCGCCGTGTTGGCCGACATGTAGCCGAAAAGCTGTACACAGGGTCCAGGATGTGCTGGGACCCATTTATTACCCTTTCAGTTACTGATGTTGGGTTTTTCTGTAGGCTTTACGCCCCGCCCGAGGCAGACCGACTCACACCCTCCCCCACAGAGGGCCAACAGTTAGTCCCGGGCACCTGCTACCCCCAGCCATACCTGTCCGATCAGTACATGAACCCACTGCCTCAGAGCCGCTTCTACCCTCGGGACCGGATGGGCTTGAGTCCGCAAGCCAAGGACCCCAGTGGCAGCCCCCACAGCCGCTGGTACCTCTCCAGCCAGCAAGGTCCGCCATCCAGCCGGCTGGACTTCAATGCCTATGAAAGTGACTTTTCCAGCAATGGCTTCTACAAGCCCTTCCCCCTCCAGACGTCCACTCATCACCCGCTGGGCGGGTACTACCAGGACCACCACTTCCCCTCCGGGACCGTCTCAGCCGCCGCCGCCTCCCCAGCTGGGTGGAGCTCTGGACGCCCCTCCCCTCAGTACCTTAACCACTCCCATTCGGCAAGAGGTGGACCCAGCCTGAGCTGGTTCAGGCCCGTCACCTCGTCCTGTTCCTCGTCATCCTCGGAGCCCAACCTTCACCCTCTGGCCCTTCTTGAGCCGCTGGCCCCACCCCTGCCACTCCAGGACAAGCCCAAAGAGCTGGAGCTGGAGCCCCCGTCTGTTAAGTCTGTGGACTCTACTGATTCGGGCCTGTACGAGGGCGCCGAGAGCAAGAGACGGCGGGTGTCGCCGTACGCCTCCAGCACGGAGAACTCACCTCACAACTTCAGCGCCGAGACCTGCGAGAAGGACAGCGGCAGCGATGCCGGCTATTATGGCTTTTACACCAACTGAGCTGCCCTTGAAACCCCCCTGCCCACTCTCACCTTAGTCTGCATGAGTCTGCTTCCCCTTCCAGCTAAGCTGCGTGCCCCGCAAATGTACCAAGATGGAACTCCCCGCAAGTTTGAGGCAGGGACAGTGTGAATGTGATACGTAAACCGCCTCCGGTTTCAGTTTCCTCGCCTTGTTTTCACAGAGTTACCTTCCGACTACCATCTGAGCTTCTCCTTATCTCCCCATCCTCCTTCTCCATCCACAAATGAAGACTGAACTCCTCCCTATAGAGAGGCAGGACTGAGTCCTCCTCTGCTTGAATGACTGAGGATGGAGGGAAACACTCGGACACAGATTTGAGAGATCTCTACAGCCCTGCCAAAAATCAAGGAAGTGGTCCATTTTAGTTCCCTACCAAGGCTCTGCAGAACAAACCTACCGATCTAAGCCCAGTCTGAGCTGTGTAAGGCAACAGCAAGCCACCCAAATCTTAGTGTGGGCTGTGGCCCTTCCTTAGTGAACAATGATAGTGTCGCTGACGACCTGCAGTCAGGCATCTGATGCCGTACTAGTGGTCCGATGTACTATCAGAAGGCAAAGGAGAACAGTGAAAAGAGGAGCAGGACAGGGGTCCTCTTTGCGTAGGACAATCAGAAAAACGTCTAATAGTGTCTGTGTTCATTTGCTTCTTTAAAGATTCAGACAAGCAACAAGGTGTCTGTTGTAGAAAGCCTGAACCATACCTCAGTAGAGTGAAAGTATCAGACATAGAGTCACAATGCCTCTGGAGGTAATCAGAGATAATCAGGCATCTACTGAACAGGTCAGGCAAAGGAATAATGCCACCCTGACAGTTGCACGATTTTTGTTCCCGCAATGCCACGCAATGCATCGTGGCAATGATTAAAGTCTTCGGGAACGAGCACGAGGGGTGTGTGAAGGGTGCGGGGGTGCGTGCCATGTCATAGAGAGAATTTTTAAATGTTCAAAAACTCGGCACGCGTTCGGCATGCAATGTCCGTGCCATGTGGTTGCCACTTGCGTGAACCATGCATGAACGCTACGCGAACTCTGCGCGAACACTGCCGACGGTGCGTGTCAATGTGTGTCAATGCGTGCCGTGTTAGGGTGTTGTCACAAGTTGTTCACGTGATCATGGCACGCCCAGCTCATGCATAGTTCGCGCACGTCACAAACCATTCGCGCATGGCAGGAACTTCTCACGAAGTGTTCATGCATTGTTTGCACATTATTCAAATTGTTGGCCGCGCATTGCGTAGACAGTGCGTAACTTACGCGTGTACAGTGCGCGAAAAGGGCGCAAACAAGGCTCTGCTGTGTACCACCGAAATTGCACGCCGTGCCACGACGCATTGCGGGGACAAAAATCGTGCAAGTGTCAGGGTGGCATAACTCTGCTCCCATTTGCCCGTTTCAAATGAGCCATCAAGATGACTTCAGAAAACAGACGCTCCTTGTGCCATCGTGCCATGTGTTCCATTACAGATCTATCATGTTATTATTTTGTCAGTATTACAAAAACCTCACAGTCATCACAGTAGAAGTCTACCCTTTCTAATCCCAGACCAGGACGCTGGATTACTGTATTAGCCTGAAGGCAGCTGCAAACTACTCAGGGAGTTAGATGCATCCGGTACAAGCGGGTGCATCCTGGAGCTCGGTATCAGAGGCTGTAATGGAAAGCTGTGCTGTCATCAGGCACTGTATTAAGAACGAGGCAGTTTGCCTCACTTTCATTTATTTGGCGGCGGAATGGGAAGCTGGGCGTGTTCTTGCCCACCACCAATGGCATTCTCGTTGTCCTCTCTGGCACAAGTGCACATAAGCATTCCTGTTCCCTGTCCTTGAACAGTCCAATGGTTGGTCATCCCAGCTCTGGGGAGTTATTAACAAGATCATAATTTCAAGGGCAGTGAGAGAGGAGCACATGCGTTGGCCCTCTTGTGAAGAGGGGGTGGTGTTCAGCACCAGGAAGGTGTTGATTAGGAAGAATCCTTCTCTGGAATATCCACGGTGTGCACATGAGGGGATGATTGGGAATAGGGGGCAGTGGGAGGTCGGGCTGGTGGAGGATTGAGTTTAGAAGCAAATGCACTGCCGCCGTCTGACAATGAATTGCATGTTACTCAGCGGCACTCTTCAATTGCGAGTGATAGAATTGTACAGTGAGATCTAGGTTCATGCTGGTATTGTTTTTTTTTTTTTTTTTTTGTGGAGGTCTTTCCTCAAGTGGAAAAGAGCAATGCAAATGCAGGTTTAAACATGCCATACTGATGACAGAAAAAGATATATTGAAACTGTTATGTTGAATTCTGAAAGATATTCATCTTGCTTTTCATGTGAAAGAGAATATTTAGAATTGACTGGATGAGGATTAGCATAAAATGCAGACTTGATCCAGTTTGAAAGGGTAATTACAGTATGTTCTTCAAATCATTTGGGTACAATGGAATTAGTCTCTGTTTGTCTGTGTGTATGTTTGTACATCCGTCCTTCGATTTTTTATAATAACTCCTCATCCAATGGCATTCATACTTTGCGAGTGTACTGCTGAGGACCCGAGGAGTTTTGGCTGAGCGGTTCTCGAGAAAGCTGCAAGCAGTAGTACCAGTGGCCAAGCAATCAGCCCATTCTGACCGAGCACAATTTGAACAGGCACTGCTGTAGTCTATGTGTAAATGGAGGCCCCTCTGTGTGTCTGTATGTATATTTGGCTGCCCTTCGATTCTCCCGACAACCGTTCATCTGGTCGGCTTCAACACTTGGCGAGCGTCTCATGAAAGTGCTGTTTTGAGTGTATAGTTTTGTGGCTGAGTGGCTCCAGCGAAAGTTGCAAGAAGCAACACTGGAGGGCAAACAGCTGGCCCATTCCAAACAGGCAGGTTCTGCATGGGCACTGCACTGGGGTACGCAATTAAAGGATCATGTCAATTTGAAGGCGTACTGCTCGTATATACGAGAAATGTCTATTTCTCATATACCAGAGAACTGCAAACCACGCCTACGAGAAATGTATCGGACGAAAAATTCTTGCATTCAAGAAATTCAAACTTAATAAGAGGAAAGTCAATTGCCAAAAAAGTCCAATTCCCACCTACGAGAGGTGTTTTGTTTCACCCTAACCGTAACCTTAGCCTCAACCTTAACCCCAAGCAAAACCTAAAAGAACAAATCTATCCCATGACTTCAACAGCTGTAGGAAAAAAAAAATTAACAACTCATTCTTCATGATTATTATCAGTTCATGCATACCAGAACTATACAGTTCTAGGATGATGAATATTTTCAGTTCGGGCTTACCAGAACTATACAATTCTAGGAGACAAAGAAATGACAGTTTTATATTGCCACGCCACCTAATTATATACGAGCAATGGACATTTCTCGTATAGCAGTGTGCCTTTAAATTGATTTGATCCCCATTAAATGTACTTTCTGACTTAGTATTAGAGTTGAGAATGACAGAAATGACTGGGCTGTTTGGTGTTTGGCGTTTCACTGGCCTAATGGTACTTTGATAGATTTCCAGCGACAGTGTTGATGGAAGCTATTGTAAATGTGAAATAGAACAATAAAAGACAAAAAAAAAACAAGGGTGACTGGATCACTGAAAATAGCTGGCTTCATACAGGGACAACCGGCCAGTTTCTGGATGGCATGGGCCTTCAGTAGGTGCGTAAACGTCAGCAGAGCTCACCTCTCGTTAAGTTGAGGTCTTCATACCAGCTTTCTCTACACGCTAATTATTATATTAGCACCTCGTACCATGTTATGCAATTCTGAATCACTGTATATTCCGCGAGTGGATTAGCTGCTGGTGCAAAGATTGTGACATGCAGGTCACTCACCTTCCCAAATATCCAGCAGTACCTCCCTCAAAATGGTAACTATGGCAGGACCGAGCTTTGCGTTAACCCTTATCTGCCTTCAGTCTTCTGGAAGAGCACATTTCAAGTCACTGTATCTTATTGAAAGATGTGCTGAACTTAGATCAACCTGATTAAGCCATCTCGAATGCCCGATTGAGGTATGTTTAGCTGAAAAAAATCCAATCAGTTAAGTTCAACACATCTTTCAATTAAATACAATGGCTCAATATGTTCTCTCCCCAAAGGCTGAGCTGGCTGTTAAAGTGTCAAGGGCCTCTCTGATTGGATGCAGCGAGCGCCTCTCTTGCCTCTGGGTTGAACATTGAGTGCAAGAGTATTGAGTTCCTGCATGGCACAAGCCAGTGAATGTAACAAGGTCTCGAGCGCAGCGAAGCCTGACAAGAAGCAAATTTGTCTGATTG
Organism: Gymnothorax javanicus; assembly: GCA_029692085.1. Classification (NCBI taxonomy): domain Eukaryota; kingdom Metazoa; phylum Chordata; class Actinopteri; order Anguilliformes; family Muraenidae; genus Gymnothorax; species Gymnothorax javanicus. The sequence goes on from CM056200.1 coordinate 109,093,859, forward strand.
AAAATGGACGTTTCCTGTTTGCATGGCACGGTGGGATAGACAATACTGCCCGGTAATCAGTCAGATTCAGATCCAGAATTGTTCCCCAGTTGAAGTTTTATCGGTCACACATGCATCTCATGGTGGAAGGTGAGTGCAACGCGGTCTAGCTGTAGGGAGTGTGGATTTAGCCGTCAGAGAATAAATAGTATACACTCCTGGGCAAAAAAAAAAGGACCAAGCCCACAAAGCGATAAACTATGAAGCTTTGGTCTTATGGTCTTATGACCAAGTCTTTAGTCAGGAAATTGGCAAGAATTAAAAAAAAAAATTGCTGAGGTAACCGTGAATGGGATAGTTTTTCTTTTTGATTTCTTTAAATGTTCAAACTTTGCGGGTAAACTTGCGGACAACTTTTTACAGAAACGTATCTCAGTTGTTTCACTCAATGTTAATGACTTTAAAGTCCAAAGAGCTGATGAGTTGCTGAAAAACGTTTCCTGATTAATTTGTGTTTAATGTGAGACCAACTATTCTATGTAGGATTCAAATTTGGACTCTGAAACCTCTTCATTTATGCTTGACTGTGGTAGAGATGCCAGTTTGGCTTATTTTTTAATTTATTATTTATTTTGCCCAAGAGTGTTCAAGAACACCTTTCCACCAGATGTTTTGGCTGCGTTTCAACACCTACTGAGTTGCCCTGTGGTCTACGGCCTCCAAAGGCAGCTGTCTTCATAGACAGCGTTTTACTCAAAATGGAACCTCATAAGACTGGGTTATCAAGATGCTCTGAGCTGGTAGGAACACTATTGTGTTTGTCAAAGTGTCTACCTCCAAATGGACATATGGCAGAATTTCTCTCCCATCTCACCCGCCTTTCTCTCTGCATATGACAAGCCCTGATTGTGAATATAGCTGAGAAGCTACTTTGCTTGTTATCTATGGATAGTCTCAAAAGAACGATAGCTAATTCTAAGTATTAACTTCGGTATCCAAGTTTAATGTTATGCAGCATGGTCAAACTTGGAGCAGCCTAGTGTGAGCTGAGCTCATTAACTTGACTTGGTAGTTTGCTGGCCAGTAGGAACAATAGCCTCAGGTAAAGGAGCTAGCTAGCATGCTAATTTATGAACAACAAAGATATCTGAAAATTGTGACACAATGTTCAGAAATAATAAGTGAATAAAATGACATTTGTACATATGTGTCACAAAAAAAAAACTTTGTAGGTTATTTCAGTGGTCACATTGGCTCTTGTGTCAACTATCTTGAAAAAAATGTGCGAATGTTTTTGGATTTGTGTTTCGAAGGCTGGCTTCAAATCAGGTAAAAAAAAAAAAAAAAGATATTTTAATAGGCAGCATATCTAAGGTGTCTAAAAATTGAGACAGACCTGGGAACTTGCATTTTATGACTTATAATGCTGCCTGTTTGGACAGCTCACTAGGCTCTGAGACACAGGTACAGACTGCACTGCCATACCTATCTTAATCTCATTTGTATTTTTTGATACGCATTTCCCCTAAAGGTCCCCTTTTATGACAATCACATGTTTTCTTTCGCTTTAACTTAGAATTCGGTCCACCGTCTACCTAATTTCTGACAAAATATGAAACTGGATCGTCCGAGTCTTGTTGCTGTTTTGCCCTTTCAAAAAAAAATCATGGCTTTGAAGGACCTGTAATGATTCTGCGCCCCTTTCGACATCACAAGGGGCGTCATTTGCATGTACATGTTTTGGGCTTAGCAGCCATTTTTCATTTTGTGCAGCATTGAGACATCCAGCCGAATTTTCACTGATTCACTGCCAACTTGAAACAGTGCTTAGCTCCTGAGGGGAGAAAATGAGACACTGGACATTAGTTTATGATTTTTAATTTTAATTACTACAAGCTTCATAACCTTATAGACACCAGTGAGTTTCTTAAATGGTAAATAAAGAGAGAAATTTTTGGGGACAGGTGATTTCCTGTTTAATCTCAGCTTGGGCTGACCTGAGGTTAGATGTTTTATATAACCCTTGGGTTTTATATAACCCTCAGGCTATCCTGCTATGTTATGCAAATCCTAATGCTGGCCTATAGTCTTCCCTCGTCCCACTTCCACCATATACTGTAGAAGCAATATGAAGACCAGTGAAACCAGTGAAGCAATATGTATCCCTGCACAGGATTCTTCCGATTGCGGGTTAGATATCTTTGATCTTTTTTCACCATGGCTTAGGAAAGGTGTTCTGGTCACACTGTACTGATGTTCATCTTCAAAGGGTTTCACTGGAGAAGAGAGGAGAAGCAGCAATTACGTCTTTTGGTCGGATCCCATACCACTGAAATTAACAAAAAAAATCCTACCACGCCTTGAGAAAAATAGAAGCAGAAGCACAAAAATGTTTTTATCTATTTTTTTTTTTTTTTATCAATAATGATGGCATGCGTGGATGAGAAGCATGTGCATTGCCCTCCAAATGGACAATGGTAATTTTTTTATTGTTCTGTAAAATAGATTGGTGTTATCTTTTCAGAGTGATGGACTTTACTGCACCTGCTCCTCTTATGCTCATGTAAGAAATTCCAGTCTTCATGCAAAATGTAACATAATTGATTGCTTTTCATTGATGAACAACTCCTGAATATTTTGCTTTTCAATATGTGATGGCATATAACTAAGAATAAGAATATGAGATTATATTTTTTTGGCAGTAACTGAATGGTAACTGAATACTGAACGACTGCTGCCATACAGTCTAAATATGTAAAGTGCAATTAAAGCAGTGTTAGGTTTATTGGATATTGATTTATTATTTTTTGTGGTTCAATGTACCGAAAACTTTTTATTTATCTTTTTATATACTGTGATTGCAATCATTGCATTGATTATTTTGTACATACGCATTTATTTGTTGTGCACTGACCGAACTATGACAGGAATAGTCTTTTATATATGATCGAACTGCCGTCCTCACGGGATGTGCTGCCCTCTAGTGGAACTTGTTCTATATGCTTCTAAAGCCGGACGAAAAATCATTTATTGTAGAAATGGCATTTGCTGTGAAAGTGTGCTCTTAAAAATATTTTCTAAAATATATGAAAGTTCAAATAAGTATTTCATCCCTATTAAATCTAATTCCTCTCAATCCTAAATTGTTCTCTGAATGTTTCTTTTGTGATTCAGAATCAAATTCCATTTGGGTGTCTGGAGTATATGTTCCAGTGTTGAGATGCCAGTTATTTTCAGATGTAATGGGAATTTTCACGCAGTAAATTCTGATAACACAGATGCAAATAACGCCTTGTTATAACTACATAAGCTAAAAGTGAAAGCATGCTCAATTGTATCCACAATACATTGTTCTTTCCCAGATTTGTTGTTACTCTATCCATTCTGTAAATTTAGTCCGTGAAATAATCCCCAAAAATAAGCGCAGGACACAGCACAGGGAAGGAAATGACTTCAGCTGATAATAAGGTGGGTGGGGACCTAAAGTTTAAAAATCATTAACATGTGTATGTTCATACATTAAAGTGTTGTATTTCAATTATCCTATGTGTACTGAAGAAAAAAGTATGTATGTATTTCTTCAAATGAGGGAAAGAAATTATTTATTAAAACATGGCTTGACCTTATGTATTGTACTGATTGCTGGTTACTATTCATGAATAAATGTTTCATTGTGTAGAAGATTTCATTAAAAAAAGATTGCTTTTTCTAAGTCAGTCTTAAAAATTAATTTTCCATTGCATGTTTTTACATATTTATTAGAGCGATGGTTTCAAATGGAAATGGTTTATTTACATTGATTGAAATTACCTTCCGAATACATTTTGATCATCTTGTTTAGTTCCCATAATACTGTGAAATACAGAGTACCATTTACTCTAGGCAGCACTGGATGATTCCAAGCCCAGTTCAATGAAATGACTATCCAGGAAGGCACATCTGGCTGAGGGTTCAACTTGTTTTCAAAGTTACAACCAACTATACTGAAAGCTGGAGACTTCCAGTCCTTTAATTGGACTTTCCAATTCAATCAATTTGAATAGATTAAAATAATAAATTAACTATGCAAGTCATATATTTATTTTTATTATTATGATTTTTTACCCCTTGGCCCGAATTTCTGCCAGAGGGGTATTGTCGTCACCTGCGTGTCTGTCTGTCTGTCATCTGTCGTCTGTCGATGACTTTGTCCAGGTCGGTACTCAGCAACTAATGATCGCAGCTTCACCAAATTTGGTATGGTAACTCAATATGACCCATAGATGGGCAACATCAGGTTTTTTGCTGGATTTGACCTTTGACCTTGGCTGAGGGGTATTCAGCAACGCATTCTGTTTTTCAAAATCAAACCGCAAGCCCAAAGAGGTTCAAATTCATATTAATTTTCCTCACTGTCACTCACACACTAAGACCCAGCTCCCCAGAGCCAAGCAGAGCACATTTACTGGACTCAGGCATTACATTTAACAGTGGATTTTCCACTTTGAAATCAACATCAATACATCAGCAAGGAGTGTTCATTTTGAAATGTATTATCATAATCTGTTTGCATATGATTAAATCAGTTTACTATTCTGGTTTCAAAATTCAACTTCAGGACAGTAAAATTTTCAATATTCCCAAATATTGAATTCTATTCCAAACTCTCCATAATACGTAGTTTTTACGCATCTTTGTCACAAGAACAATAGTTAGGCTAACTTGGATATTCACCTTCAATTTGAGCTCAACCAACAGGAAATTATGAATTGTTTGATGAAGGTGTGACAATAACACTCGCTGAGCACACAAAATATATGCATCTATTCCCCTGTCTCAGTCGCAGAATCTTTGCAGAAATCCTCAGCTAAAGTTGAGCATATTCTTGACCAGGGTATGGAATTTGTCAGCATGAAATTGGCTGACGTCATAGCCTGGATGTCGATCCATTACCTCTCTTAACTGAACGAGGACAGACCTGCTCTTCCAAAACTAGGCCATGGGGCAAGACCAGAAATTGTGGCTGGAAATTAAGTTACGTTTGACGGGTGAGTGAACTGCCAAGAAACACTTGTTTTTGGGTAAGTTGAGGGTTCTCTTTCCAAAAGTAGTTTTTTGGAGTGTGAAGTTGCACATTTATTGCCGATCAACCAAAATATTATTAGCTCAAAATGAGCAGGAAAAACCGCTAGCCTTCAACCAAACTATTCTTAAGTACAACCCCAATTCCAAAATAGTTGGGATAAAGTGTAAATTGCGAATAAAATCAAAACGCCATGACTTTCAAATCACACCAGCCAGTATTTTATTCAAAATAGAACAGAGATAACATAGCAAATGTTGAAACTGAGAAATTTTACAATTTTATCCACAAAATGAGCTCATTTCAAATTTGATGGCTGCTACAGGTCTCAAAAAAGTTGGGACAGGGGCTTGTTTACCATGGAGTAGCATCCCCTCTTCTTTTTAACACAGAGTGGAGGCATTTGGGCATTGAGGAGACAAATTTCTTGAGTTTAGCCATTGGAATTTGATCCCACTCTTGTTTGATACAGGCTTCCAGCTGCTGGAGAGTTTTGGGTCTCCTTTGACGGGCATTTCGTCTAATTATGCGCCAAATGTTCTCAATCGGTGAAAGATCAGGACTGCAGGCAGGCCAGTTCAGCACACGGACTCTTCTACTACGAAACCATGCTGTTGTAATAGCTGCAGTATGTGGTTTTGCATTGTTCTGCTGAAATACACAAGGCCTTCCCTGGAATAGATGTCATCTGGAGGGGAGCATATGTTGCTCTAAAACCTTTATATACCTTTCAGCATTCATGGTGTTTTTTAAAATATGCAAGTGTCCTACACCATATGCACTAATGGATCCCCATACCATCAGAGATGCTGGCTTTTGAAATGAACACTGATAACAGGAGGGGTGGTCTTTCTCCTCTTTAGCCTGGAGGACACGACGCCCATGATTTCCAACAAGAATGTCAAATTTGGACTCATCTGATCACAGGACACTTTGCCACTTTGACACAGTCCATTTTAAATGAGCCTTGGGCCACAGAACACGGCAGCGCTTCTGGATCATGCTCAACAATGGCTTCCTTTTTGCATGATAGAGTTTTAGGTGGCATCTGTGGATGGCACGGCGGGCTGTGTTTACAGACAATGATTTCTTGAAGTATTCCTGGGCCCATTTAGTAATGTCAATGACAGAATCATGCTGGTGAGTGATGCAGTGGTGTCTGAGGGCCCAAAGATCACAGGCATCCAGTAAAGGTCTTTGGCCTTGTCCCTTATGCACAGAGATTTTTCCAGTTTCTCTGAATCTTTTGATGATGTTTGGCGCTGTCAATGATGAGACCTTGAAAGCCTTTGCAATTTGACGTTGAGGAACATTGTTTTTAACTCGTTCCCTTCGGAATACTTTTATATAAAATTGTCACTTTTGTACGGAATACTTTTCCCGGAAATTACACCATATAAAGTATTGAAGTACAGGTGGCTCATGACCGCGATCGTCAACTGATTTCGTGTTTTCATCGGACTGTGAATGGTCATCCACGCCGCTGGCACCGGCTTACTGAAGGGAATGGTAGAATTCGCCACGCCGTTGACAGCGGCTTGCCGTAGGGAATGAGTTAAAGTGTTCTACAATTTTTTTACGCAAGCCTTCACAGGTTGGAGAGCCTCTGGCCATCTTTACTTCTGAGGACTCAGCCTCTCTAAGACATCCCTTTTATAGCCAATCATGTTACATACCTGATGCCAGTTAACTTAATAACTTGCTAAATGTTCTTTCAGCTGATTCTCTTATATATTAATTGCTTTTTCAGCCCTTTTTGCCTGTGTCCCAACTTTTTTGCACCTGTTGCAGCCAGAAAATTTGAAATAAGCTCATTTTGTGGATAAAAATGTAAAATGTTTCAGTTTCAACATTTGAAATGTTATCTATGTTCTATTGTGAATAACATTTTGGCTCATGTGATCTGAAAGTCATTGCATTTTGATTTTATTCACAATTTACACTTCGTCCCAACTATTTCGGAATTGGGGTTGTACCTTAAATGCAGAAAATGTACATTTTTCTCGCTTACTAATAATTTTTGTGCCACAGCTGCTAAAAAGGCCCAAAATGTTTATTAATGGTCACCCAACATACCCAGATTTCATATTTAAGTTTTTTTTTGGTCAAGTTCATGGAAAATGATGAGCCTGTGGAGACATTGAGAAAGACCAATATACGGGCTCACTGTTCTAAAATATGTATAAAGAACAACTGTGCTGGGTTAAAAGACAGACTCCTACCCTGCAATTAAAATACAAATTTGAATACATTTGAATGTTAATTTAACCCCAATCAAGTTATAAGAAACACAGAACTGTCTACTTTTCACCTTAACCTGAATACCAACATTACTTCATCTGAATCTGAATCAGATTCCCAAGTCACATCAGTGTTTTGTTCATCATGTTTGTGCAGCAGATACACTGACAGAGCTCTGTGCAGCTCAATCCCATAGACTATATAAAAAGATGGACAATGCAACAGTGACGTCACCCAGTGGTTTCAGCATACCATTTAGGAAGCCTTGATTTTGGCAATTTGAACAGCGCCATTTTGTCATTTTGAAACCGGACGTGATTCCTATTGGACGAGAGCGTGAATTGAAGATCCAGAGAGGTGTGAGGGGTGGATCAACGTGTGGATCTGACCGTATCCGACGAGGACCAGAGGATAGCCACGTCCCTAAAGCATATTCTGGCTTTATCCTTTATTCTAGTCCATTTGGGGCCGTAATTCACAAAAATGAACATCATGATATATCGAAGGAAACTTGAAACCTGCGATAGATACTTTAAAATAATGTGGAAAGTCGTTATTGAAATTATAAATCTGGTGGGAAAGTAGGGTTATTTTCTCATAGACTTCTATACCATTGAACTTCTTTCTGCAACCACCGATGTCGCCACCTGCTAGCCATAAAATAGAATGCAATTTGAAGATTTCCACATTGGCTTCACTTTTCAGACCCAGGCACTGCGTCCACCTTTTCCTACAGTCTATGCTCAATCCATGTTCCTGGGAAGAACAATTTTCTTTTTTGCAGCTTATTTTCTTGCAAGCACACTGAATACGCTTGAAAACAGAATCAGGAGCTCATGGTAATGTATTTTGTACTGGTAGCAAACAGTTGATGACAATGTGTTATCCAAAACCAACTGGACTCGAACAGTCCATTGTTTGTTTCAGATGCCAACAATGAATTGCAGAAGCCAATTCAGATTTAGATGACAGTGAAGAGGAATAAACACTTTTATGAATAATACTATGTTCTGGGACAGCCTTAAGTATTACGATAGCTGCAGCATGAAAGTGAGATCTGGATATATTTACCTGCAAACCAAATAAATTTACAGTGAAGCAGAAAATGGGTAAATCAGTGAAAAACACAAAATTGACTGTGAGAAATTCATCTGCATTATATTTCTTTTAAAAAATGTCAAATTTCAACCTGGATGATACGTACATAAAATTTGTTGTAGAATATCTTATTCAATTCAGAATTTTGTCCATGAGGGGTTGATAAAATGTGTTAAAAGTAATAACAGATTTAAGTTATGTTGGTATTAAGGTTGAAATGAAAAGTAGAGAGTACTGGGCCGATGTGCATCTCTCTGTTATGCTGCTATGAGCTTCGTCTGCGGAAGGTTTCCCGAATCTCGCTCGAGGCACACAGCTTTTTTTCACATATCTGACGTATATCATGCCATCGCTTACTATACACTTGTTTTCTTTTCTCCCCTTTCAAACTCCTGGGCTTTTGGCACTTTTGGTTGGAGCTTCAACTCTTGAGTTCCAGACGCAAGGTCCCCGGCAGCGACAACCATCCAGCCCTGAGTCCCTCACCCTGAACCTTTGGCCCTGAACCTGCCCCTGGGGTACTCAGGACTCTGGTTCTCTGACCCCTCCTCTCCTCTCCAACGGCTGGCTCCCAGCTCCTCCACTTACACCGTTCAGTTTCTCGTTAAAATATTCTCCTGCTGCTATAGTTGATCTGCTGTTGTGTTGTTCCATACCCTACTTCACCTTCAGCTGTGAGCATGCCTGTAGCCAATGTTTCCTGTCTCTATCCTCTGTGTTCCCCCCCCTCAGACTGATGGGCCCCCCTCACACAGAGCCAGGATCTGCTCATGGTTTCTTCCTGTAAAGGAGTTTTTCCTTACCACTGTTGCCTCTGGCTTGCTCTTGGGCTTCTCGTTATTGGTCTGGCACAGAGGTGGACAACTCCAGTCCTGGAGAGGCGATGTGTATGCAGGTCTTCATTTCTATCACTTACCCTGACTAATCGAGCTGATTGATTGTTTACATAATCATGAATTTTCACATGGAATAAATCAAAGAAAAATGTTATATTTTAGGAGACAAAAACAGTATTTGGTGGTCATTCATGATAATGTAAAGAAATGCAGCAGAAACACCAGATTTCATGAATGGTTTGGCCAGTTAAATGAATCAACTAATTAAAGGCCAGAAGCTGGTGTGAGAGCCAGGGACAGATACGGCCCTTGTTGCCCACCTGTGGTCTGGCACATGTAAAGCACTTTGTGATGAAGTCTTTTGTCAAAAGTGCTTTACGCATACAAGTGAATTAAATTGAATCATTAGCAATTGAAACTAATGTTGATGATGGGGATAATACTCATCATATATAATATTGAATACACTGCTGAATACACTGTACTCGTGTTCTTCTTCCTTGTTTAAGTGAAATATAACCAGTCTAAGAGTTTTACTTTAACCTCTTAAACCCGAACACGCCCAGTACCAGGGGCAATCAATAAACATCATAAATACAGCATGTTTCCTAATAGCAACATTGTCATGCAGCACATCCACTTAAAGGGAAGAAACTCTGTGAAAAGCTCATGATGACCATTTTTACCTAAACCGAACACAATTCAAGCATCAAGAAAGTAAATAAGCATGTAGCAAAGCATAGAATAAAATAATTTCAGTGCTCAATTGCTAGCGTTTCCACTGAATTTGTGCCATGCATACAAACAATTCATCAAATGAAAGAAGAAAGTCCATAGAATCCAATGATATAGGCCATGTCATTTTAAACTGAGACCACAGTCAAAGAACAGCAGGCATACACTTTACATTCTACAGCGATGAGAAAATGTTTTTCTTACCTGTCATATTTTGTAATAAAAATCTGTTTTCGAGGGTAAATCCATGCTGGCGATTGTTAGCCTAATGTGTCCGTGTCATATTGAAACTAGATCTTCCAGTCTCCATGCATGTTTTTTTTATCCATGGTACAGCTTCCAATGAGATCAGGCCCTGAGCATTCCGCTCGAACGCAATGTATTTTCTTCTCTATGACTGGCTTGTGATGCTGTCAGTTTGACTTTGCGGGTGGATATTTGATTCTATGGGCTCTTACATTTCCAACAAGCCCTCAAGCATCGTAATCGCACAAACCTAGCCTGAGATAGAGCCTTGCATTCCCGGTGTGTCTGAGAGTCCGCATGCCATTACGGACATGAACTCAAAGAGCACAATAACATAAATGCTTTACTGGTTTGTTTTTAGTATTTTCGGTATAATTCTCCACTAAATTTTCAACAGTCATTTTCATAGTCGTTTTCTGACTGAGAATCCTTGTGCCATTACGCACGAATATTGAGAGAGCGCAACAATGCAAGCACTAAATCGGGGTGTGTGACAGGCTTTATTGTCTCATTCTTCATATTTGCAATGAGACGGCAGTAACACAGTCCCCTCTGTCATGGTTCTGGATGTTTGTGTGTGTGTTTTGGACTTTTCTTTGAGGCTCTCGTCCCGGGACGATATCGAATTCCTGTTCAATTGGATTCTTTACCCAGCTGGCTGATTGAACTGGGGCGGCGCTTCCCCAGACTCTATATAAGCCGGATGTTCGCCATGCCTCTTTGCTAGAGTGTCTGTTTGTAGCTACGCACTAAAGCCGAAGATATCTGTAGTCAGGATTTGTTTGACTCTCTATCTTCTCGTTATTATTGGAGTTCTTCTCCCTTTTTTCTATCTCGCTTTGCTTCCGTGTTTTGGACTATTATACGTCCTTTGGAAGTGCGAGCTCTTTCCGGTGGTCTGTATTATTCTCTGTGTTTGTATTGTGTCTGTGCTGCTCGTTTCCCTCTTGTCGCTGCAACTGGCCTCTGAAGTCTACCAGCCATTATACCCTCAGCTAGTGTAGTGGTGAAGGCAGAAGTACCTGATACAGGAGTCCTGTGTTCAAACCCTGGTGAAGTGTGAGTAATTTTTGAGCAGTGGAAGCAGCATTCTTATATAAATAATTGCTGGACTGTTTGTTCTTTTATACTTTTTAAGCTTATCTTTGTATTTATAATAATGTTTATTTGCTTGTCTTATGAAAAAAAAATCTGCTCCAGTGGAGTCAAACTTTCCTTAGAATGTATTTTCTTTGAATGGGAAAATGCATACAGGACTGGCTGAAATAATAAAAAAAAAAAAAAATAAAAAAACATTTGAAAATTTAAAAAATGGTTGTATTTAGATGCCTGTAGTGACATGCAATTGAAAGTAAATGAGTTTAACAGTTTAGTACCTGAGAAATCTGAAATGGCACACAGTGCCCAAAAAGATGCCCAGATGGCCAATTTGCAGATGCCACCGAGACATTCATGAACTAAAACCTCTCCAGTTTTGCTCTGATTTACTTTATTAGAATAAATTTTGGCAATGGTGAGATGTTATGCTGCAGTTATTTTGAAGATTTCAGACTGCAACTAAAGAATTTCACATGGGACAAAAGTAAACTTTTCTGGATTGAGATCTTTCATTTATACTGTGTTCCATCTTCATTTACGTGGACTCAATGACATACTGTATATACTTTTTTTGCACTATGACAAAAATCCCTAAAGTGTTTCCTTTATTATGATACCAATGATATTCAAATGGACCAAGTAGTTGCAGAGATAAACTCATTTCATTTTGGGCATGTCATTTCTGAGTCTGAGGTTAAGTAATCCCAAATGGTCGATAGCAAGATGTGACTGATGGGAGGTCAAAAAGCTTGTGTAATTTCACTGGACAGTGACCTAAATTTTTGAGTTTATAAATATTGGCTCTTGGTAAATACAGGAAAAAAAAGAAAGAAATTACAATCCCCATTTTCAAAAAAGTTGGGACATTGTGTAAAATGTAAATAAAAACAGAATGCAATGATTTTCAAATCACTGAAACCATATATTTTATTGAAAATAGTACAAATATACAAAACAATTTCTCAGTTTAAACATCTAATATGTTGTCTTTATACTATTTTCAATAAAATTTATCAAGTGATTTGCAAATCATTGCATTCTGTTTTTATTTACATTTTGCACAGCATCCCAATTTTTTCGGAAATGAGGTTGTACTTCCATTCTCCCACAAAAGAAAAAAAATCAATCTTGATTGGCAGAAATTGGACAGAAAATCATGAAGAAACAAACCACACATGCAGAGCGCTGGGAATCTCCAGAATAATGTCCCACATTAACCTTTAGAACCATTTGACTGTCCTAGAGGAAAAAAAAAAATCCATGAATCTACTTAGCAGTTATCACAACCAAAGGTGAACAAGCATTTAAATTTAATTTTTTAATCTCGAACTGCTTGAAAATTGTTGGTGTTCTAAAACTTTTTCACCGCTATTGCATAATATTAATACTTTTGACTGACAAATTCAAAAGCTGTGAACTAATTGCAAATGCACAGTTTATCTGGAATAACAAAGAACAAACAAAGACGGAACAAATTATATTTTATATGGTGCATTCTGCTGAGACTGACTTAAGCTAACTGCATTGCACTTGCCATCAGCACACTTTTGAAGACCAAATTACCAAGAATCCAAAAGATGTGCATGTGCATGCATTTTCATTTTGCTAATTGCATTTTTTGCATTTAGCAGACAATATATCCAGAGCGATGCACTACAAAAATAAGACAAGCAATACAAAACAGTGAGAAGATCGAGATACAGAGGTAATAGCATGAAACCTTTGTATAACTTGCTCTATCTCTCCCTCAGCTGAACACTGCAGTTATAACTAAGAGTAATACCAAAAGCTGGATTCATAGATGCACTTCACTGTAGTGTAGGGCTGTGTTTAAAAAAAAAAATCGATATATAGTGTAGATATTCATCCATTTAAGGTTACACTTTACTTGAAGGTACCGTTATAAGAGTGACATGACACTGTCATAACTGTTACATGTGTCATGCAACAGTTATGACAGTGTCATGTCACTCTTATGACGAAGTTGTCATAATCAAGACAACCCAAACAATGTCAACTTGTCATTTCAAAAACTGAATGACACTTAATGACAACAGTCATAAACGTTTATGACATTGACATAATGTTTATGACACGTTCATGAATATGTCATGTCACTCTTATGATACCTTCAAGTAAAGTGTTACCCAATTTAATAACAAGCGATACAGTATCGATATTCGAGTCCCTAATATTGATACTCTCTCTGACCGCAACGGCGCTGTTGCTTCCCCGGCCAGTAATGGCTCTGTAATCTTCTGTACATTAGCTGAGGCTTAAGGCACATTTTTCATGTTTACAGTGAATATGAATGTGAGAATGATACTTACATGCACTTAATTTTCATGTTATTCAGTGTTCAGTTTAGTGGGAAATTTTGTTTTTTTTCCCTGAGCTGCTATGGTTTAAGTTACTGAAGATGCCATGCACTTTTCATTTTTATAGCGAAAAACAAATGTAATGTCCATCGTGTATAAGAAATAGGCACTTTATCTTAAATAAATTTGAACATGAAAAATTAATCAAAATAGTTGATTAATTACTATAATTACCAACCTATTACTAGATTACGTAAGTCGTACACAGAAAGTTGTATTCTCAGCACCATTTTTACTACAACCCCAATTCCGAAATAGTTGGGACGAAGTGTAAATTGTGAATAAAATCAAAATGCCAATATGTTATTTACAATAGAACATAGATAACATTTCAAAAGTTGAAACTGAGACATTTTACATTTTTATCCACAAAATGAGCATAATTCAAATTTTCTGGCTGCAACAGGTCTCAAAAAAGTTGGGACACAGGCAAAAAAGGGCTGAAAAAGCTATTAATATATGAGAGAATCAGCTGAAAGAACATTTAGCAAGTAATTAAGTTAACTGGCATCAGATGTGTAACATGATTGGCTATAAAAGGGATGTCTTAGAGAGGCTGAGTCTCTCAGAAGTAAAGATGGCCAGAGGCTCTCCAACCTGCGAAGGCTTGCATAAAAAAATTGTGTAATACTTTAAAAACAATGTTCCTCAACGTCAAATTGTAAAAGCTTTGAAGGTCTCATCATCGACAGTGCATAACATCATCAAAAGATTCAGAGAAACTGGAAAAATCTCTGCGCATAAGGGACAAGGCCGAAGACCTTTACTGGATACCCTCAGGCGCCACTGCATCACTCACCGGCATGATTCTGTCATTGACATTACTAAATGGGCCCAGGAATACTTCAAGAAACCACTGTCTGTAAATACAGTCTGCCGTGCCATCCACAGATGCCAACTAAAACTCTATCATGCAAAAAGGAAGCCATTGTTGAGCATGATCCAGAAGCGCCGCCGTGTTCTGTGGGCCAAAGCTCATTTAAAAAGGACTGTGTCAAAATGGCAAAGTGTCCTGTGGTCAGACGAGTCCAAATTTGACATTCTTGTTGGAAATCATGGGCATTGTGTCCTCTGGGCTAAAGAGGAGAAAGACCACCCCTCCTGTTATCAGCGTTCAGTTCAAAAGCCAGCATCTCTGATGGTATGGGGATCCATTAGTGCATATGGTGTGGGACACTTGCATGTTTTAAAAAGCACCATGAATGCTGAAAGGTATATAAAGGTTTTAGAGCAACATATGCTCCCCTCCAGACGACATCAATTCCAGGAAAGGCCTTGTGTATTTCAGCAGGACAATGCAAAACCACATACTGCAGCTATTACAACAGCATGGCTTCATAGTAGAATAGTCCATGTGCTTAACTGGCCTGCCTGCAGTCCTGATCTTTCACCGATTGAGAACATTTGGCGCATAATTAAACGAAAAGTCCGTCAAAGGAGACCCAAAACTCTCCAGCAGCTGGAAGGCTGTATTATACAAGAGTGGGATCAAATACCAATGGCTAAATTCAAGAAATTTGTCTCCTCAATGCCCAGACGTCTCCATCGGTGTTAAAAAAGAAGAGGGATGCTACACCATGGTAAACAGGCCCCAATCAACTTTTTTGAGACCTGCAGCAGCCAGCAAATTTGAAATGAGCTCATTTTGTGGATAAAATTGTAAAATTTCTCAGTCTCAACATTTTCTATGTTATCTCTGTTCAGGGGCGGAATGGCCATTGGCCATGTGCTGAAAACCCGCAGACTGCTCTCTTGCGGCTATGTGACGTTCATGGTTGGCCCACTGAGATAAAACTCTCGCAACAGATGCATGATCACATGAAAATCTCCAAGTTGTACATCAAGTAGTTATACTTCAACTCAGACTAATATTTATAAAACTTGATGTCTCTGTACATCTCACTCATGATTGCTCGAGTGTCAGACTCACTCTCATCAATCCAGCCTACTGATTTTTGTTTAGCCTCCTATCTTGATTTAATTCTTTTTATTCAGACGTTACATAACTTTCATAACCACAAATATAAAATTTACTGTTATAAAATCTGTTTGTTTGTTAAAAAATTAATGTAGAATGGTTGGAGCAAAGCCTCATGGGAGATGGAAACTGCGTATCACTCTGCGTTTATCCAATGAATGTAGGGGGATGAATGAGCGGCCGTCAGACAGAGAAAAAGCGGGCAGGTTGAAGTAGCGGATTTTTTTACACTCGAAGATGAAAGGCAAGAAGAGAAAGGAGAAAGGAGGGGCTGAAAAAGGCCAGAATGAAGAAGGACGCGGATGTTGGAGGAGGTGCATCAAAATGGTCAAAAATCACTGATTTATTCCGAAACAACCAGGCGTCAACTAGTGATGCAGGTGAGTTGACAGGAAAACAGTTAGCTCAAGCCTTGACGTTATTACTAGGCGCGAATTAGCATAATATTCCAGCTGAGGGGATGGGTTGGGCCAGTGGTGGGCCGGTGCGGTCAGAATTTTCCCGGTGGATTTTGGTGTCCCATTCCACCCCTGTCTCTGTTCTATCGGAATTGGGGTTGTATTTCAAAAAATGATGAGTTTTGCAATATATGGCATAATCGTTATCATACTGGTATCGTTATCCTATCGAATTGTACGGCACTGTATCGAGGTACGTATCGTATCGTGACGTCCTTGACGATACCCAGCCCTACTGTAGAGGTAGTTGCAGGAGCAGTTTTTTTCATCCATACACTTCACTATTAAAATATGAAATATTTGCCCCGACTTAGAGAGGCTGGCCTTAAAATAAGGAGTGTTCATTTTAATAATCCAAGTGTTGCCACTTCGATGTAGGTGAAATGCTTCCAGGCCAACCAAAAATTGGTCTTCAGTCAGCCATGTGGCATTTTAACTGTGTGGCATTAGACATGCGCCCACATTGGTTATAATATTCATGACCATTTAACATTCATGTTCATAATACTTAGCATGTTTTCATAGATATTACTAAATTCCTGCTTGGGTAATATTCATTGCACAAGTTATACTCTGCTATTTGGATTGGAAAATCAAAGGAGATTATTTCGTTTTTACAGTTTTTATTAGTGTAGTTATTGAAATGCGGTCCATAAAGTGAACCTTGACATTCTTCCACAGGCCAACCCTCATTTTCATACAGCCTGATTCTATTCTCTTTCCAAGCAGCTGCACCTAACATCAGTAAAAATTATTCCAAATGCCAATCAAAAAAAGGTCAAAAAGATTTCATCGCTAAAATATACATGTTCATTCTACTTTAAGTACAAATTAATTGTAAAGTGGTGTCCTATGTAAAAAATGGACAGAAACAAGCAATATTCAGGCAGCCAATTGCTGGCTTTCACTCACATGACACAAACCAAGACAATGCTTGCTATCCACCATCATCAAGCCCCTCTGGCATAATTGAACCATTTGATTACAGTTGTCAAGTGTAAGATTTCAAGACAGTGTTACGTACAGTGGTTCATTGTGTTAGCAACAGCAGTAAGCATAGAGGATGCTTCAGTTCTAAAACTATAACAAAAATTAATCACAAATGAAGGAGAGGAATGGGAAAAATTAATGAGGGAGAGAAGAAATTGATGGCTTTCAGACGTGGGTTGAGTTGATACTGTGATGCAGTAAATTTCAGCCAGAAATTTAGTAGTCATGGTTGTCAAAGTTGTTTCAGGGAAGCTCACAGCCATCTTGGATAAGCGCAATATGGATATTAATCTAATATTGAAAAATGGGAAATTATTTTTGAATTTGATATCTCTGAAATTATGTTCCCAGATCCTGAAGCCACAAACCCAGACACCACTTAGTTGAAGCTACGGTTCCAAACTTTTGTAGTTCTTAAACATTAGTAGTTTGAAAGCTAACTGGTTTGTAGGACCAAGTAGCTAAACAAATCTGGATATTCTGTTATCATCAAACATAAGCTAATTGTTGAGCTGCTTGCCTGGGGAACTGATTGGCTCAATACAAACTATGGAAATCTTTGGACGATATCAAATGTTTATGTGGTTTCCCCAGGAAGCTGCGTAATTATGCTGCATTGGAGATGTCCAGGGATCTGGGAAGTTCCCAGTTTTAACTTCCAAGTTCTTACCAAGACGCATTCCAAAACTACTCCTGGGAGAAACAACAAAAAGTGGTTTGTCCCCATCTTCTTACCCAACTTTACATATAAACATTATCTACTCCCTAAATATCAGCAAACATTGTGCACCGCGTTTATATGATAGCTAGCTAGCTAATGTTAACATAATACAACTTCTGTGAACAGCAAGTCATCTGGTTTTCGATAGCATCCTATTCAACAATGCAGTCGAAATAATATCTCGCATTTACATTTTCCGCGCATTAACTGTGGTTCAGAAAGCGTAACACTGAATTATGCCTGTACTATTAACAAAATATTTTGGTCTGCAAACTGGGGGTTTAGACATCACACTGGGGCACCCCTGTGGGAATTTCCACCAGGTGAATTGTTCAAGAGCACTTTTCTCACTTGGATTTGGGACTATTCCCTGGTCCCAGGACATATCTAACTCATCCTTAGAAAGCATTTCTATGTCTCTACAACACTCTTCTGTTGCAGGTTTATCCTTTTCTGAGCATAATTAAATCTAATATTCATAGAATAGAACAGAGAACATGAGGAGTCTGAAGAAACAGCCTTCTATTTTCATGAATGTAACAGTCTGAGGGGGACAATCATGACAGATATCATGGCTGCGACATGAGGTGAGAAGCCAGAATAGTACTGAGTAAAAGTCTGAGTTTGGAGGTGTTTTTAAATGCATGCACAAAACTTAATGCACTGTAACCCCATACATCTCCAAAAAAAAAAAAAAAATTTTAGAATTCCATTATTTTCTAATTTAGTCCTGAGTATAATCACCACGCTCAAAAACTTCAAAACTTTACAATGGTCCAGATTACCAATCTAAATACAGTGGAATACATTTCCACAGTTGCCTAAAAATGGTCAGTAAAAACATTTTATTAAACAGGTCTTTCAAGAAAAAAATGTCCCTTTTTAATCTGTCCATTAAATATTTCTTTTTCAAGAGAAAGTGTACTAAAGATGCATTTCAGTGACCCCATATTGAACATTACCCCATTCTATCATAGTCTGGCTGTGTCCTCTTACAGCCATAAAGGACACAGAGCCAAGACACAGAGGAAGCACACAATCCACGAAAATTAAACAAAGTCATTGTGTCCTCCAGATCAGCATCATCACTGCGTAGCCGGTAACCCAAAGCAAACCATACATGCTGAAAAGAAGTTCAAGACAAATCCCATTCTGTGGTTCTTCTCGCAGGCTGGTATATCATACAGTTTTGATACTGAGATTACGCAGGATGCTGATATTTGGTCCGTGATGGCAGTGCCAAATTTACTCTTTCACCACAGATCCAGGTTTGTCATGTTGGCAAATCCTGGGTCCTCGCGCAGCTTCCAGTAGGTTCTATTTGTTATCCACACCTCCCGTCCAGCTGCATCAATGGTTTTCCTGAAGATGGAGGAAGTATTGCAATTGTAATGAGTTACTTCATATTAGCTTGAATCTCAGCCTCTCACTCGCTCAGACATTCCAAAGAAAATTGCATTTGTCCGCTAAGGGTGAAACCAGGCCAAGTCAAGGGTGACCGTGTCATTCTGAAAATAAGGGTAGCATGGCCTTTCAGTGCTATGATGGTAACTGGCAGCAAAGCCTTCACTTTCCTGCACCTCACTAGATTAACCAGGGAACCAGCCGAGCTACCCCTGCCACCGCACTTCACTTTACCCTCTGTCTTATCCTGTGACAGCAATACAGCAATTACTACGCTCCATCATAGGATGAATACAACTGAAATGCAATGACTTTCAGATCACATGAGCCAATATGTTATACAATAGAACATAGATAACATTTCAAATGTTGAAATTGAGACATTTTACATTTTTATCCACAAAATGAGCTCATTTCAAATTTTCTGGCTCCAACAGGTCTCAAAAAAGTTGGGACACAGGCAAAAAAAGGGCTGAAAAAGAAGTTAATATATAAGAGAATCAGCTGAAAGAATATTTAGCAAGTAATTAAGTTAACTGGCATCAGGTGCGTAACTTGATTGGCTATAAAAGGGACGTCTTAGAGGCTGAGTCTCTCTGAAGTAAAACGGCCAGAGGCTCTCTTAAAAAAAATTGTGGAATACTTTAAAAACAATGTTCCTCACCGTCAAATTGCAAAGGCTTTGAAAGTTTCATCATCGACAGTGCATAACATCATCAAAAGATTCAGAGAAACTGGAAAAATCTCTGTGCGTAAGGGACAAGGCGAAGACCTTTACTGGATGCCCGTGATCTTCGGCCTCAGACGCCACTGCATCACTCACTGGCATGATTCTGTCATTGACATTACTAAATGGGCCCAGGAATGAATAAAGAAACCACTGTCTGTAAACACAGTCCGTGCCAACCACAGATGCCCCCTAAAACTCTATCATGCAAAAAAGAAGCCATTGTTGAGCATGATCCAGAAGTACCGCCGTGTTCTGTGGGCCAAGGCTCATTTAAAATGGACTGTAGCAAAGTGGCAAAGTGTCCTGTGGTCAGACGAGTCCAAATTTGACATTCTTGTTGGAAATCATGGGCGTCGTGTCCTCCGGGCTGAAGAGAAGAAAGACCACCCCTCCTGTTATCAGCGTTCAGTTCAAAAGCCAGCATCTCTGATGGTATGGGGATACATTAGTGCATATGGTGTGGGACCCTTGCATGTTATAAAAAGCACCATGAATGCTGAAAGGTATATAAAGGTTTTAGAGCAACATGTGCTCCCCTTCGACGACATCTACTCCAGGGAAGGCCTTGTGTATTTCAGCAGGACAATGCAAAACCACATACTGCAGCTATTACAACAGCATGGCTTCGTAGTAGGAGAGTCCGTGTGCTGAACTGGCCTGCCAGCAGTCCTGATCTTTCACCGATTGAGAACATTTGGCGCATAATTAGATGAAATGTCCGTCAAAGGAGACCTAAAACTCTCCAGCAGCTGGAAGCCTGTATCAAACAAGAGTGGGATCGAATTCCAATGGCTAAACTCAAGAAACTTGTCTCCTCAATGTCCAGACGTCTCCACTGTGTGTTAAAAAGAAGAGGGGATGCTACACCATGGTAAACAGGCCCCTGTCCCAACTTTTTTGAGACCTGTAGCAGCCATCAAATTTGAAATGTGTTCATTTTGTGGATAAAATTGTAAAATTTCTCAGTTTCAACATTTGCTATGTTATCTCTGTTCTATTGTGAATAAAATACTGGGTGATGTGATTTGAAAGTCATTGCGTTTTGGTTTCATTCACAATTTACACTTTGTCCCAACTATTTCGGAATTGGGGTTGTAAAAGATAAGGAAGCTGAGCCAAGCAGTGATTTCATATGATTAAAAATTTGCACTACCACAGGGCACCATATCTTTACTGTACGGTCAGCTTCCATAACAGAGAGATGAATGTTATGAATGAAAAATGAGGTGCTGTGCATTCTAAACTAACGCGCCTTCCAAACAACACTAAGTTCAGGAAAGAAGAAAAAAGTTGAGGAAGAGAACCTGTGGATATTAACCTGATTCTGTTCAAGTCAAGAAATGAATGAATCACAATGATCAGACTCTAGCTGTGTTCGAAATCGTCCACTCATTCACTCACTGCCAATTCCCTACATCTTGTATATGATATAGTGCACTACATAGGGAATGACCAAAGGAGATTTCAGACACTACACCGGAATTTTCTGAACATGGTTGCGTCAGCAAATGCGCTGGATATTCCTGTGATGTGGCGGACGGACGCCGAGCATCATGTAAACAAACCCGAAGCTTAAGCTGCTTTCACACGGACAGAAAGTCGAATGCAAAGACGCGAATTTTTTCGACGTACGGGCTTTTGCATTGAAAGTCAATGCAAAATGCGAAAATTCGAGTGTATTCGCGTCCTTTGTGAAAGCAGCTTTTACGGGAACATTGGAGAATGTATTTCTGCAGGGGCGGAGCCATCTCGCTCTTCACATTCTTCTTCTGTGGAAAAACACGATTGCAGTGCATTGTGGTATACGGCACTACAATGTAGCGTACATCGCTTGCTCACTCGATTCCGCCATGCATTATGGGTATTTTATAGTCCACTATATAGTGGATGAAAAGAATTTGAACAACACTACAAAATGGCGGACACACTATATAGTGCACTATATCCGTGATAGAGGGCGATTTCGAACGCAGCTACAGTTCCTATGAGATGATTGAGGCTCGGCAAACTCAGGCCAATATGAACAGTGAAAACGCCGCACCAGAACCACAGCGCAACTTTTCCCCCTGCACTTTCTTGCAGCTCAAACTAGGGAGATTATTTCGATGGCCTCATGCAAGAAAGGCACAAGTGACACTTCGGTCAAAAATGACTTTTTTTGGTTGTTTTGGAATAACTGAGACTAGCCCATCTCCTGACCGAGTCTGGAGTCTCAATTCCTGTCCTAAAGGGGTTAAAATGCCTTTTGAACATTGGTGCAGCTGTGATCGAAATGGTCATCTTCGCCCATGCGAAATGGGCTTAAGTGCATTTTGCTAATCATCCCCCAAGTTACGAAGAATTATGAAAATGTCTAGTAGGAATCCCAATAGGTTACCAAGTACAATGCTAGCACATAGCTAATAGGTGGTGCTGTGGCAATTTTTGGCTCTCCTGTAAAATTTGTGAAATGTCACTTACACCCTTCTTGCATGAGGCCATCAATTTATTATGTTTAGAAGGAAGGAGAAGCTCCACAGAGGCACTGCTAACCTGAAAAAGCGAGGGATGTGCTCCTCGCCCTTTTTGGCCATTTCCTTCCTCCGGTCCCTCTGCTTGTTCTCCACTTCATCCTTCTTCTTCTCAGCAGCCTCCACCTGCCCTTCCTCCAGCATCCTGTGGGCAAAACACACCAATGCCACAGTGTAAACACACAAACCAGCCCACTTATGAAATGTGTGGCTCCTCGAGAGACCAGGCTGAGACTAGCCTATGATGAAAGACCCCAGGTCTTACAATTTCTCTCGATCCCGCCACACCTTTTTGATAGACTGTAAATAAATTCAAACATGCTCATTAAAGTCTTCTGTTCAACTGCTTCCTTCAAGTACTGACCCCTCATTCTGGTCGTCACAGACCACAGCTACCATGAAGTTGTTGAACTCTTGTCGTCAGATAAGTAACCTCTCACAAGAAAATGTAAAAAAGTTATAATGCTCCAAAAACCTTTCCAAAATGCCTTTTTTCAATGTTTTAAAGGTGCTATGAGCAAGTTTTTACATGTATTATATTGTTTTCTATTGTCAGTGTGTGAACGGACCACATATTTAAAAAATGAGACCTTTAGAAAATTTTCTGGTTGACTATAACAGCCTGTCGACTAATATATCTCAAGGTATCATATCAAATTTCCCGTGAAAATCCAAAAGGAGAAATGCGTAAGAGTGCTCCCATGTGCCTTGCCTGCCTCTCCTTCACTTCCCCTTAGCTTAGAAATGGAGTCTACTAAGTTCAACAAACAACAGATATACTATGGGAATGCAGCAACAACACCCTACATCAGCCAACGAAAATAACTAATGTAAACTATGGGGCATGGCATCAATATGTTACCAGAAAACCAATCTTGTGACCCCCCTCCTGCACACTACCTGAATTTGGTCTTAAAATGTGGGGAATGTATGTCTTATCACACTATCGATATTTCCCATGCCAGAACGTGGAGCATTTCCCGGGAATTCCCACCTAAATGAAATATCAAAACATAACGCGTTGCTGAGTACCCCTCAACCTTTACAAGATTTCCTGCCTCAAGGTCACAGTGCTAAGGTGAAAGGTGAAATCCAGCAAAAACATGATGTTGCACATGTATGTGTCACAGTGAGTTACCATACCAAATTTGGTGAAGCTGTGATCAGTAGTTGCTGAGTAATGACCCGTACAAGATTTCCTGCCTGAAGGTCACAGCGCTATAAGGTCAAAGGTCAAATCCAGCAAAAAACATGACCTCGCACATCTATGTGTCACAGTGAGTTACCATACCAAATTTGGTGAAGCTGCGATAGTTAGTTGCCGAGTATTGACCCGGACAAGATTTCCAGGGTCAAGGTCACAGAGCTAAGGTCAAAGGTCAAATCCAGCAAAAAACCTGATATTGCACATCTATGGGTCATAGTGAGTAACCATACCAAATTTGGTGAAGCTGCGATCATTAGTTGCTGAGTACTGGCCCGGACAAAGTAATGGACGGACGACGGACGACAGACGACAGATGACAGACAAGCAGGTGATGACAATACCCCTCTATGGGTCACAGTGAGTTACCATACCAAATTTGGTGAAGCTGCGATAATTAGTTGCCGAGTACTGACCCGGACAAGATTTCCAGGTTCAAGGTCACAGCGCTAAGGTCAAAGGTCAAATCCAGCAAAAACCCTGACGTTGCACATCTATGGGTCAGATTGAGTTACCATACCAAATTTGGTGAAGCTGCGATAATTAGTTGCCGAGTACTGACCCGGACAAGATGTCCAGGGTCAAGGTCAAATGTATGTCATTCCAAATAAATGGTTAAATCTGATCGTGAGTGTCCTGTCTGAAATGACAATTTTTTTTTTTGCCCAAAACAAGAGTCACTAGACAATCAAAACCTATGGGAAGTACGGGATTCCAAGTATGTGAGTCTCTTTATGATGTATGAAAAGCATTTTGTGCCAAAACAGTCATAAAATTAAACTGCAGTCATGAGTGATTGTTGATGCATTATTGAATGCAAAAAAGTAAGCATGGCTGATGTTGTGCAAGTGAGACAGGGCAGTAGTTTAATTGTGATGGTCCTTGGCGCGGTGGCGGTGGGGGGGCCCTTGAAAAAGTGGCAGCCCACTCACAGCTTCAGGAGCCCAAAAGACCCACTCACTCACAGCTCCAGGAGCCCAAAAGAACCACTCACTCACAGCTCCAGGAGCCAAAGAACCACTCACTCACAGCTCCAGGAGCCAAAGAACCACTCACTCACTGCTCCAGGAGCCAAAGAACCACTCACTCACTGCTCCAGAAGCCAAAGAACCACTCACTCACTGCTCCAGGAGCCAAAGAACCATTCACTCACTGCTCCAGGAGCCAATAACCACTCACTCACAGCTCCAGGAGCCAATAACTACTCACGCACAGCTCCAGGAGCCAATAACCACTCAAACACTGCTCCAGGAGCCAAAGAACCACTCACTCACTGCTCCAGGAGCCAAAGAACCACTCACTCACTGCTCCAGAAGCCAGAAAGAGCCACTCACTCACTGCACTAGGAGCCAAAGAACCACTCACTCACTGCTCCAGGAGCCAGAAAAAAACCACTCACTCACGACTCCTAGAGCCAGAAAGAACCACTCACTCACTGTTCCAGGAGCCAGAAAGAGCCACTCATTCACTGCACTAGGAGCCAAAGAACCACTCACTCACTGCTCCTGGAGCCAGAAAGAACCACTCACTCACAGCTCCAGGAGCCAGAAAGAACCACTCACTTACTGCTCCAGAAGCCAGAAATAACCACTCACTCACTGCTCCTGGAGCCAGAAAGAACCACTCACTCACAGCTCCAAGAGCCAGAAAGAACCACTCACTCACAGCTCCAGGAGCCAAAAAACCACTCACTCACTGCTCCAGGAGCCAAAGAACCACTCACTCACTGCTCCAGGAGCCAAAGAACCACTCACTCACTGCTCCAGAAGCCAAAGAACCACTCACTCACTGCTCCAGGAGCCAAAGAACCATTCACTCACAGCTCCAGGAGCCAATAACCACTCACTCACAGCTCCAGGAGCCAGTAACTACTCACGCACAGCTCCAGGAGCCAATAACCACTCACACACTGCTCCAGGAGCCAAAGAACCACTCACTCACTGCTCCAGGAGCCAAGGAACCACTCACTCATTGCTCCAGGAGCCAGAAAAAAACCACTCACTCACGACTCCTAGAGCCAGAAAGAACCACTCACTCACTGCTCCAGGAGCCAGAAAGAGCCACTCACTCACTGCACTCGGAGCCAAAGAACCACTCACTCACTGCTCCTGGAGCCAGAAAGAACCACTCACTCACAGCTCCAGGAGCCAGAAAGAACCACTCACTTACTGCTCCAGAAGCCAGAAAGAACCACTCACTCACTGCTCCTGGAGCCAGAAAGAACCACTCACTCACAGCTCCAAGAGCCAGAAAGAACCACTCACTCACAGCTCCAAGAGCCAGAAAGAACCACTCACTCACAGCTCCAGAAGCCAGAAAGAACCACTCACTCACTGCTCCAGGTGCCAGAAAGAACCACTCACTCACTGTTTCTGAAGCCAGAAAGAAGCACTCCCTCGCTGCTCCAGGAGCCAAAGAACCACTCACTCACAGCTCCAGAAGCCAGAAATAACCACTCACTCACTGCTCCAGAAGCCAGAAATAACCACTCACTCACTGCTCCAGAAGCCAGAAATAACCACTCACTCACTGTTTCTGAAGCCAGAAAGAAGCACTCCCTCGCTGCTCCAGGAGCCAAAGAACCACTCACTCACAGCTCCAGGAGCCACAAAGAACCACTCACTCACTCTCTGGTCCGAGAGCTAAAGAGAACCACTCACTTGCTGTTCCTGGAGCCAGAAAGAAGTGGTCACTCACCGCTGGTCTGGGCGCAGGCGGGTGTCAGTCGGGGGCAACAGTGGGAGCAGCTCCGGGGTGAGCTCATTCATTTCCATTGCAAATCTCGAGAAGCCGTAATATTTGAAATGCTCATTTGGCTGAGGAGCTGTGGGGCAACAGTCAGTGTCAGCGGTGGTAAGAAGAAAACCATGATCACAGCAGAGTTCAGTCAAATCTTTTACTTCGAGTCACATTGTGTTTCATAGCACTATTTCCTTTCCCAATTGCTTCAGTGGCATTTGTTTTGTTATAAGTCTGTCAGCAGTGTAACACAAAAATAGTTTGATCAAACTCCACAGAATTTTCAGGAAAGGTGTGCTTTGGTCATGGGCTCACCTGATTAAATTTTGATACCGAATTGGGTCAAAGTCACGGACATGGTTACTGAAAAACTCAAAACCACATAAAAAGTCTCATTTGGTCTGGCACCACTCATTAGCAATTAGCTGACACTCTAATCCAGAGATGCATACAGTGCTGTTTGCGAAAAGACGGAAGATTAACCAGTTAGCTAACAATATTGTTTCGATATCCTATCCGCTTAGTAACTATGGCTAACTGGGTTTTCACCAAGGGGGGTCTGCTTACCGTGACGGATTTTTCATGGAACCTGTCTTCCTCTATGGGCGATATTGCCGCACAATATTACCATTTATATTATGACTACCAAAATATATACAAATTCAAGCAGAAATTAATTGAGAAAAAATTAGCAAAAAATTAAACATACCTCTAAGTTCATTACATCAGACATCTTGCAAGACCAAACAAAGCTTCAAAGACTTAGAAAACTGGGTTGGCGTATGAAATAGAAAGTGGAATGTGTGAACTAATGTAAAGATTTGAGAAGTGAAAGACGAAGTGACTACATGGCACTGATTCTGCTTTGTATGTCCTAAATGAGTGAAAAACACTTATTACAGGATATACATGCAAAATACATACCAATTTCTTGACACAAAATATCATAACACGGAATCCCCAAGTAGCCTATTGGAAAAGTATCGGTTGGACATTTAATAACATTGCGCTTTTGACGGTACTGGTTTATGTCAGTAATGCAAATGTAGTGCCATCTCGAAGTGAAATAGTAAAATTAAGCTTGCTGTACACCCATTTATATTAATATTTAGGATTGTTCTTGCCGTAATTGCACGATTCTGGGGTTCATAATTTAGGCTTTATTTTCCATTCGGCTGTTCTCGTCCCCGGTGACCAGTATTTACCAAGACCAGTATCTGACCCTGTAAGGCTACATAACATTGCAATACATTGAGCTGCATGGTGTACTAACACAAGGTTAGACTCATGCAGACAGCTGATGGCGAGCCTTGCACCGGATTACACTTACCAATAATATGTATACATGAGCTGCTCAGCCAACCATGATGACCAGTCCCCAACCAGTTACTATCATCTTTCTCACTTTATCCTCACGGCCTTGTAACTAGTTTGATTTCAGTCTTTTCACGAGCAGTACTGTACAAAACCAAGTGCATCAGTAAGTACAATCCCAATTCTGAAATAGGTGGGACGAAGTGTAAATTGTGAATAAAATCAAAATGCAATGACTTTCAGATCACATGAGCCAATATGTTATTTACAATGGAACATAGATAACATTTCAAATGTTGAAACTGAGACATTTTACATTTTTATCCACAAAATGAGCTCATTTCAAATTTTCTGGCTGCAACAGGTCTCAAAAAAGTTGGGACACAGGCAAAAAAGGGTTGAAAAAGCAATTAATATGTAAGAGAATCACCTGAAAGAACATTTAGCAAGTAACTACATGAAGTCGAGCTTAAACGGCATTTCGAGAGTATCTAACTTCCGTATCGTGATGTATTTCCCAGCGAAACAGCATAGACAGGCGGGACATAACATTTGGCTGAATTGGATTTGACCTTTGAAAAGTGGGTGGGACATAACAAACATGGGACAGCAGTATCCGTCAGGGAGAGAGAGGCGAAGCCCATCCTATGCTCCATGTAGTTGCTGAAGCAGTCCACTATAAAATGCTTTCCGCATAATCTGGAGCTGTCACAGATACCACTTTCCTCAAACTGAATAAATTCTAGCCAGCGGGTCCGTAACCACGGTATTTTGGGGAAACGAAACAAAGTTTGAGGTGGCGAACACCCAAAGACACACCGACGTACCATGCTAGCTAGCTAACGAATGAATCTTAGCTCTGTGCTGCTAAAAGTTTAAGATTGATTGACGGGAGGATGTCGTGGTATTATTGGTTGAAATTGGTTGGTACTAGCTTGCGTAAGCACAAGGCATATTTTGTTTTACATGAAGAAAACATGATTGGATTTTGATCAAAAAATACAAAGAAGTTGATTTTTTGCAATTTTTTGTCCTTTATTGTTAAATAGATACACAATATGACCGGGACGTGATCTAAAAGGGTTAAAAAGGCATTTTTCATTTCAGCTCAACTTTAACTGGCATCAGGTGTGTAACATGATTGGCAATAAAAGGGATGTCTTAGAGAGAGGCTGAGATCTCTCCAAGTAAAAGTAAAAAAAAAAGAATACTTTAAAAAAGAGGCTCTCCAAACCTGTAAAGGCTCATCATCGACAGTGCATAACAAAAAAATTCAGGGAAAAAATCTCCGTTAGGGACAAGGAATACTGGATCAAGAAACCACTGTCTGTAAATCAAACAGTCTTCAAGAAACCACTGTCTGTAAACACAGTCCGCCGTGCCATCCACAGATGCCACCAAAAACTCTATCATGCAAAAAGGAAGCCATTGTTGAGCATGATCCAGAAGCGCCACCGTGTTCTGTGGGCCAAGGCTCATTTAAAATGGACTGTAGCAAAGTGGCAAAGTGTCCTGTAGTCAGACAAGTCATAATTTGACATTCTTGTTGGAAATCATGGGCGGCGTGTCCTCTGGGCTAAAGAGGAGAAAGACCACCCGTCTTGTTATCAGCGTTCAGTTCAAAAGCCAGCATCTCTGATGGTATGGGGATGCATTAGTGCATATGGTGTGGGACACTTGCATGTTTTAAAAAGCACCATGAATGCTGAAAGGTATATAAAGGTTTTAAAGCAACATATGCTCCCCTCCAGACGACATCTATTCCAGGGAAGCCTAGTGAATTTCAGCAGGACAATGCAAAACCACATACTGTAGCTATTACAACAGCATGGCTTCATAGTAGAAGAGTCCGTGTGCTGAACTGGCCTGCCTGCAGTCCTGATCTTTCACCGATTGAGAACATTTGGTGAATAATTAAACGAAAAGTCCGTCAAAGGAGACCCAAAACTCTCCAGCAGCTGGAAGCCTGTATTAAACAAGAGTGGGATCAAATGGCTAAACTCAATGGCTAAACTCAAGAAACTTGTCTCCTCAATGCCTAGATGCCTCCACTGTGTGTTAAAAAGAAGAGGGGATGCTACTCCATGGTAAACAGGCCCCTGTCCCAACTTTTTTGAGACCTTTAGCAGCCAATCAAATTTGACATGAGCTCATTTTGTGGATAAAATTGTAAAATTTCTCAGTTTCAACATTTGCTATGTTATCTCTGTTCTATTGTGAATAAAATACTGGCTGGTGTGATTTGAAAGTCATTGCGTTTTGATTTTATTCACAACTTAAACTTTGTCCCAACTATTTCGGAATTGGGGTTGTACAAAAGTGACAGGATTTGGACCCTGAAGAGTAACTTGGTGATGAAAAGCATAAATAAAACAATCCCTGCAGATAATAAAAGGCTACAATAATAAATACAATCATAGTTTCACTCAACATTGAAGAGAACTAATCACAAATAACTGGGAAAGTTGGAGAGGTGTAACCTGAAGAGGTGAGTTGTCAGACTGTGTCAGAGGATTTTCAGAGTCTGTGCTGTTCTCACCTCCAAGGGAAGGTCATTCCACCTCGAGACAGCCAGAAAAAAACATAGTAGAAATGACCAGGAAATGTTATTTAACTGGTTTAACACTCACTTGGTTTCCATACGCACTGCGGCGTGGGCAGCGTGTCGCAATAGATGCCCTCGTGCCACAAACCCCCAAACTGGTGGACGACGTTGCCAGCCTCATCGAGGACTGTGCCCTGCACCTCGTTCATGTTATTGTCCGAACTCCAATAACGAGACTGAGGTGAGTACGAGACAGAGACAAAACAAATGTCATTCTAATTTCTATTTTCATATAGACAGAGGTTAGTCATAACCAATAAACCCAGTTTGTGAAATAAATCTTTTAAATTTAAGATATCAGCATTTTCCTTCTCTTGTCCATTGCCTCGAATTTACAGAATATTGTACTTATAAGAGCTGACTCTAGCTCAATGGATTTGAGTAAAATTTTTTCTCCAGTATATCAACATACGCAAAATCAAAACAGACCTACATCTCTGCCCTCAGCTATACAATGTTGTGAAAATGGATTTGCCCTCTCCCTGATTTCTTCTATTTTTTGCATATTTGTCGCACGTGTATGTTTAAAATCCACAAACTAATTTAAAATTAGACGAAGACAACCCAAGTAAACATGAAATTCAGTTTTTAATGGAGATTTAATTTACTGAAGAAAAGAAGACATCCAACCCTACCGGGTCCAATGTGAAAAAGTAACTGGCCCCTCAGCTACGAAATTAAATAATTTAAAAAATTCCATTGATATTTGGGTTCAATTACACTACATGAACCCAGGCATGATTGACTGCCAGCTTTGCTGAACCTAAACATTACTGAAACACAACCTGTCTAGAAAGGTAAAGTTGGCAAAAAGCAAAATATGATGCCGCGATCAGAACAAAAGAGAAACAAGGTTGATGACATCTATCAGTCTGGAAAGGGTGACAAAGCCATTTCTAAGGGTTTAGGACAAAATTCCTCCAAGAGTGCATCAAAGACTCATCTAAAGAAATGCAGACCTCTCTTACTTCAGTTAAGGTCAGTGTTCATGATTCCACAATAAGAAGGATACTGAGCAAAAATGGTATCCATGGGAATGCTGCAAGGCAAAAACCACTGCTGACCAAAAGAACATAAAGACTCCACTCATATTTGCCAAAAAACATTGTAATGACCCCCCAAGAATTCTTGGATAATATTCTGTGGACTGATGAGTCAAAAGTGGAAGTTTCTGGAAGGCATGGATCCCTTAACATCAGGCGTAAAGCTATCAAAGCATTCCGCAAAACAGAACATCAGACTAACAGTCAAACATGGTGGAAGTGTGATGTTCTGAGGCCGCTTTGCTGGTTCACGGCCTGGGCAACTTGCCATAAATGATGCAACCATGAGTTGTACTCTCTACCAGAAAATCCTGAAGAAGACTGTACGGCCATCAGTTTGTGACCTAAAGCTGAAGCGCAGTTGGATTATGCAGAAAGACAATGATCTGAAGCACATAAGCAATTCCACCTCTCAATGGCTCAAAAGAAATAAAATTATGGTTTTGGAGAGGTCTAGTCAAAGTCCTGGCTAAAATTCAATTAAGATTCTGAGGCATGACCTTAAACAGCCAGTTCATGTTTAAAAAACCCTTTAATGTGGCCAAATTAAAAAAATTCTGCAGAGAAGAGAGGGTCAAAATTCCTTCCCAGCCATAGAAAAGACTCATTGCCAGTTATTACAAATGTTTTATTGCAGTAGTTGCCGCCAAGGGTGGCGAGACCAGTTATTAGGTTTAAGGGGGCAATTATAACTAGGCAAAAATGGAAGAAATCAGGAAGCGGGCAAATACTTTTTTGCAGCACTGTAGGTCCAACCACTAATGACCTTTCTTGACTTTTCAAAGGGTGGCCATGGAGCGCAGAACTAACCTTGACAAAGGTAATCTTGCAGATGCAGACACTGCTGTTGAGATTGCGGATTGTGACTTCGCCGTAGTGCTCCAGGTAACGCTGTTGGCTCAGTACATTATGGATGCAGGTGACCACTTTGTTCCACTCATAGTGGTCATTAAACCTAGTGGTATGAGGTGGGCAATAGGTCAGAGTAAACAGTTTTGACCAGAGAATGGAAATAATCCAGTCAAGAAGAAAAAATACTGAGAATATGATAATGATAATTCATGGTATTCATGTAACGTTTTTAGAAGAGCGAACATCCACAAATTTTTGAAAAACTCAATGTGTATGCAATGAATAACTCTCTTTCTAAAAAAGAAGTTTCAACTAGCTATCCAGGTCTCGAAGCTGATAAAATGAGAAAATTAACACTCACTTGGGAAGAGTGACATTCACCATCCCTGTAGGCATGATCTCCAGAGATTTTCCCCAGAATTTGTTCTTCCAACGCTGGTCTGCAAAGTACAGCATACAAGTAATGGTGTGAGTGCATGCGCATTGCGTGAGTGTTTAGTGTTCCATGTCAATGTTCTGTCTGAACTCTGCATGACATTGTTATGCAATAGCTCTAACACTTTACTCAGTGCATTTCATAATGTGGACATAATGATCCAAATTTATAGAGATAACACCTACATATATGATAACTATGGATAAAAAATACATGTTTTGATGATGACGATGATTATGATTATCACCATTTATTATTATTATTATTATTTGAACCCCTACCTTGCCAGAATGAGAAGTTCTCGGCTTCAGCATGGCAGGCAGAAATAGGCGGATGGTGGCTCACCTAGGGATAGCAGACAAGTTTTAAAACACTAATCTAAACTATCCTTATATTTCGGCTCACTCAGACAGCAATACTACCGGCAGAATCTTCTCGGTACATTTCCATCTCTATATTTCTAACTGCAAAGAGAACATACTTCTTTATAGTATTTTGCTGCACAGTGGATTAGTGTCATATTGTTTTGTTTCCTTTCAAACTAACTGATGAGAACCTGCACTCAGAAAAAACAAAAATACAGTGTAGGTGTAATTTTGCACCAAATAACCCCAAAGTATACTCAAAACAATAATCTTCTATTACTTACCAGAAAAAATACAAATAACCTATATATTGCTGGCTAGGGGTAGCATTACTTACTGAGCATTACGTATAGATCATCAGCTTTGTACCATTATTGCTACGTTTTCAAACCTTTTTTTCTGGAAGATTATGAAAACATGGGTGACTGTAATGGAGTCTGAGAAGCCATTGATTAATTAAGAGCAGAAGTGTGCACTCCTGGTCAGGCCCAGTTCTGACCTGCTCACTGATGTAATGGAAGCCCCTGTCCTCTCGAATGCACTCAAAGGTCTCCCCCAAGACAGGATTGAAGGGTTTGTATCTGTTGCGATAGCGAGCATTGGCATAACCAGAGATGGCAAAGGCAGCGATGTACACCTAGACAGAGCAGAAAAAAGGAACCCATTTATATCACATAAATGGAACTAGGAAGTCAAGTCCATTAGTACTTGGAGGGTGACATGACTCAGAATTTTGGTTAAAATGGACAGGAATCGACATTCAGCTTGAATTTAAGGTATTTTTTCAAAGCTTCCCAAATAATACTACAGGCTCAGAAGTAGCCTAACAGGACAAACGAATATTACGATAAATCAAATTCCCATTTTTAACACTCGCTTGCAAATCCTGAAGCCTGGAACTCACAGACATCCCCGAACACTATGTTTCTTTCCTGGTGATGCTCCCTGGTGAGTTAATGACTTCTCTGATGAGTTTCCGCAAGGATTTTATCTTGCTGGTCAATGTATCTGAAAGGGATTCATCTGGCCAGTCAAATCTAAAAAAATCTGGTCATACGTATCTTGAGTGTTCTGAGAGTCTGTTCATCTTATTGTAGCCCCGGACGGAGTGTCCGGCAATACTATGGATTTTGCGTCGTCGCGCGTCCGCATCCGTAGAGATTTTCTTATGAACGCTCTACAGACTGCAATTCTTATCCGATCCTTTTCATATTTCACATGCACATTGACAGTGGTCAGAGGATGAAGCCTATTGATTTTGGTTGAGTTTCGTCGTGCGGTGTCCAGATAATTCCCAAAAAAAGGGACCAAAATTTTCCTATTGGAGTGTGTGTGATGTCACAGCTAGAGTGGGAGCTGAGAGCAGACAGAATGAAAAAATACTTTTTAAATAGCTCTAACTTCCATATATTTGAATCACTCTTCATGAAATTTAACAAAAAAGGCAGAAAATTTGTTGTTGTCACAGTATTATAGTTTTTGTCGCACAGAAGTACATAGTTTCGCCTCAGGGAACAGTCAAAGGACATGAAGCACATCGAATTTCTCTATCTTTTCCATTCAAAAAATCACCCAAACATTCTTGGTAGAACAGCAAACAGACAGCGTTTTTAGATCACTGTAATTCCAACATTATATCACTCAGAGAAATAAAAAAGACATCCACACACTCAGCAAAGTCTTGTGCCTTGAATGATGTAGTTACATTGGTGACAGGATAAATGTTTTTTTGCGTGAGAAGCAGGATTTTGAGGTGTGCGCGAGCAAGGATTTCTTTCACTGAGTGACTCAGCGATTCTCTGTGCGTGGGGAACCAGTACTGGCATAGCCCTCTGTGATTGGCTGATTTGATATCTAACATCTCAGCTGAGTTTCCATGGAGATGATTTGGTTACAATACGGCCGCGTTCCAAATGTACACTCACCCACTAAGTAGGGCATTATGTTGTGAATGTTCTATATTGAAAACAATATAAAGACAGTGAGTGAGCGAGTGGACAAGTGAGCATTCCGTGTGTCATCATCAGAACGAAGTCCAACTAGCCAGTGATTTTGCGGTTATTGAAATTCACCCGATGGTACGAAGTTCCAATCTTAAAAAGGTAACCTTGCTAATTTTCCAGGCTGTTCATTTTTACTGGCAGGTCTAAACTAATTCGGCACGATTTTAAAAAGTTGTTCTCTGTGTGAAACAATCACACAAAGAAGCGTTTGATAGAAATGTAACATTAAAAAGAACAAACATATGTTCATGAATGCGATATGCCACTGTTTGCAGTCTACCTTAAATGGAATTATTGCTTAGCAAAGCTAGTGTTTGCCTTATGCGAGGTTCATTAGCAAACGTTATGCCTTCACTAATTACAAAAGGCCTACAGGCTCACTAGGTCATCAGCATCTGTTTGCCAGTGTTACCATTAAGATACGCTAAACCTCCAAGAAATATTCGCGTACATAACTTCATGGCTCAGCCTGTCGTGCCGTACATAATTTACGAGCAATAATGAGTGCATGAATACATTAACTGAAGTAATTTTATTTGCATCAAGAAAATTTACAAAGAACTACTGTGGAATCACAATCAAATACAATTGAAATAAGATTTGTACTGTTTTGCAATTTTTGTGGTCACTAGTTTCAAAGGTGGTTTTTATGACTTCATTTCGTACGTGCGAGTCTTTACGTTCCGGTCCGACCCATAACCCATCTGTGCAGATGTTCATGCCAGCGGACATGGAGCTGCTCTATTTATGCGCGCAGTTACACTATTCTCTCACTAGATGGCACATCCGGATCAGTTATTGAATATTCACCAGCAAGCTGACCTTGAACACCGTTCACAATATGGGCGAGTTCAGTCCCAACTCTGTTTTTCAGCAGCTGCATAAATTAAACTCCTCAGCTAAGCCTCATGTGCAAACTGCTCAATATACTTGCCTATACTATCTATCCAGCTATTCCAAAAATGCTTTCTTGTGACTGAAAAATTCGCTGTCCTCTGTAGCAACCACTTCATCTATACAGAGCTAATGGTATTCAAATTTGTAGTTCAGAAAGATTGATTTTCTGAAGGAAAAATATGGCATAATATTGATACTGTTATTCTTCTATCAATATCATCTATCGTTTCCCTCATGCACAGGTACTTCTGGGCCAGGACGCGGACGCGTGATGACCGCAAATCCATAGTACCCCCGGACACTCCGTCCGGGGCTACAATAATGTCTTTTTGTGAGAAAAAGTCACTATATAGTTTTTGTTTAATTTCGAGTTTTCTATATTTCATCACCTTTGTTGATATTATTTCAGTTCCTGTTTTCAGTTTCCGCGCATCTTTGTTCTCTTTCTCTCCCCAGCCCTCCCCATTCTGTTTGTTAACTGAATCATTGAGTTTCCAAAGGACCCAACTCAAATGAATTAGAGGTCTGCATATTTTTTAACAAAATGGGGGACTTTCTTGTAATTTCAGCCAAAAGTATCCCAATGACACTTTCTAGTAAAGAAACTAGATAGTCCGGTCACCGCGACTACAAGGTGTAGCCCCCGAAAGCCCGCTTCTCCAGCCTGTACTGCATCCACACGGAAATCTCTATGTTTCAGCACAAATTTGCACATTATTTGGACAATACAGTCGCCACGGTGACCAAAATCAGTAGGTGTCATAACTAAAGTATTACACATGTCCATACCAAATATGAAAGTAATCAGTCAAAAATTACAACCTGTACAGCGTCCATAAGGAAGTGTCTACGGATGCGGATGTGGTGCGGCGGCAGCGAAGACGACTAGCATGAATCCACAGTAGCCGCCCGACTTCGTCCAGGGGCTACAATCAGAGGTGTAAAGTCTGGGTTCAGAAAGTAAAAATCCTCCCCAGAGCTTTATTGCAACCACCTGGATTTACTTCGGACAGGAGATAGAGCCAATATGAGAGATCAGCTCATTCTGTGGGAGGGAGAAAAACTTGGCAGGATTTTTACTTTCTGACCCCTGGATTTTACACCTCTGGCTAAAATTAACTAAAATATATAGGTCATAACATACAGGGGAAAAAAAAATCAATTTTTCCCTATCTTGAAAAAGAGTGCTCCTTGGAGTTGGGCCTTTTGGAAACTCAAAGATTTATTTAGTTCAGTTCATTTCCCTATTTGTCACAACACCCCCAGTCATGCTTCCTTGTTCTTCCCACACCTGATTTGAGTTTGTTTCCCAACTTTGCTTGGTTTATCAGTTTCTCATTTTCCAATTCACATAACCAGTCTGTCTCTGTGAATTCATAGTTACTTACGAGCCTCCTGTTTCTTCAGAGTTCTCCTGGTACTGATGTCTTTTTTTGTCCGCGGTTTTTCAAGGTTTCCTAGCCCTCTGTGTATTGTGAAGTTTCTGGTTATGAGTTTGGCTGGTTCCTAATTTATAAGTCTGTACACTCTGTGGCTTGGCGTTCCTACCATATGGCTTTTGACCCTTCACCTGCCTACTGACTTTAATTGTGCTCTTTGTCTCTGCACAGCATTCTTTCTGATTGATAAGGAACTGGATTCTGTGACTTTGCCTGTGTTATAAAAAAAAGCTTGTGAGACTGACTTTTTGCCTACGCCTGAGTCCTGGCCCCCTGTCTCTCATTGGGTTAGTATTTACTTCGCAAAAATATTTACAATTTAGGTCAACCTATGAATTATAATGTCAGTCAAATCTTTATTGTCCATCAGTCAGTTTTTCATTAAAGCAGTTTTTGTGAATAGAACAAGGTGTACAGTTTGGGTAGTGGGTGTCTGGTAACTGGATAGGTGGCCTGAAGTTCGGGTGAGGAGTTTTGAATGAAATGGCTTGCCATAGAGAGAGACAGGGAGCATGCAGACAGTTTTTGCATGTAAGATTACTTGAGGACTATTCGCTGAACCTGTTACAATTTGTGCAATGCTGCAGAGGCTAGCCAATGGGATCAATGCACTCTTGGTATCAACACAAGCGGAGCCAGGCAGTGACTTCTTACTTGGTAAAACTGGACTTAATCCCAAAGCACAAATAATTTAGTAAGCTTCGAGCACAGTCCCAGAAATATTTTAATTAGTAATCAGCACATTGAAATGCACCTGCTAATTACAGCGAACAACACCTGCCTCACAGCTTGCTATTTTGGGTATTTGTTTTTGACGATTATGTAAGCCTCACCTGAAACATAAGTTAAGTTCATCATGTCTGTGAGAATCCGGCGGGTTCACAATAAAACATTTGTCCGGGAAAATTCGACATATCGCCCTGCAAATTCAATATTCTATATCTTCTGGAAAATGTAGCTTTTCAGGGGAATTACAGTCTACAGTTATCACAGTTATAGTTAATATTCCAGTTTGCACCAGAGGCTCAGCAAAGGGATAATAATGACAGGTTTGACTGCAGTCTTTTTAAACATCATTACATAATGTTGCATTTTTTGTGTGAATCTCACTCAGAAGCAGCTTAGGACTATGTCAAATTGAGGACCCTGGTACCTAAGTCACATAATGTATATTTTGTGAAAAAAAAGGGTCTGAATACATAATAGATCCATACATTCAGCTAATTCAAGACCACAGGGCCAAAAGTACCTCAGTCACAAAATGTCCATTTTGAGAAAACTAGGAAAATTGACTTAGGTAACTATAAAAGTCATGTTCCCATCCTTACCTCAGGGTATGTGAAAATACGACTGAAGAACTTATACCACCAGGTTCTTCGATTTAAATTGTATTTTATGATGGCCCAATACCAAATGAAATCTTAAAATTGTTTTATAAACACATTCTAAGTTTACGTGAATACTAAAAAGAGCAAGATGGCAAATGCTAACGCTGACCATTCTCTGGTAGGGGTCCTCGGTTTGACTGGCAGTGTCCAGCAGGTCGGAGTACTCCAGCTCCTCACAGAGCCTCTGCAGCAGGCAAACGGGCTCGTTGAGAGGAATGGGCATGGAGACGCGCGACAGGTCCTTTCCGATATTGTTGTAGAGGATAGTCATCAGACCGATGTGACTGTTGTCCGGGCCGGGGGCAGGCAGAGTGGTGCGGCGGCCGGTGTCCTTGGGAAGGCGAGCAGTCGTGTCAGGTGCAGCAGAAATACTGGCACGGTACTTCAGAGTGGCTCTGGTTCTTGCTGTAATTTGGAAGTGAAGGAGAGTACGTGAACATATTTTGTTAAGGTACATTTCAATCGGCCTTATTCACAGATCATGGTTTTGTGACACAAATATATTACTCTTGAAAACACGTTGTTTTTCGAAGCAAAACTTTTTGTGACCCCAGAAAATTAGCCGGAACTACTTATTTCAAAACTTCGGGAAGCTCAGTCAGAACTCACAGGACACATTAACGAAAAAAATCACCTCTCATGCACTACACTGCGAGAGAGTATTTCATACAACTTAATGTCAAAAAATCCGAACTATCCCTTTAAGAGCATACAAGCAAGAATGCTACCATAACCATAGCCCCGAGTGCAGTGTCTAGAACTGCTGGAAATGAAGACTGACCCAACTGCTCTTCAGGCTCGGAGGTGCTTGTGGTGTCGTCGCTCACTCCCGATTCATCAGAGGAAGAATCGCAAACGAAAGTTTCGGAGGCATCAAAGTACTCTGAGGTAGACTCAGCCATGGAGGGGGCTCGGCGGCAGGTGTGTCGTTTGGATCGCCTGATAGATGAGAAGGGACCCTGCTGGAGGGACAGAAGGAAAGGAAAGAACACGAGTTTTAGCAAGGAGAGCAACAAGAGAGGTTTGTACCAGTGGTGGCCGGTGAACTGCCGATAGGGGGAACGTAAATATGCCACTAAAACTCACGCCTAATGCTTGAGAGTTGACTGGTATGCGTTATTAATGAAAACTGACCACACCTGATAATGTTGAGAGTCTTCGGAGTTTCTGTAATGGTAATTTAAATAAATGATTGAAAACAGGTCATGACCAATCATTACTTTTTTAGGGATGGGTTTGAGCTTCCCTTTTCGCCAGTTCCCCAACCGCCACTGGTTTGTAAAGTTGTTCTTGAAGACTGAGCATTCCTAACCGATAATTCCTGTAGAACAAAAATCCCTGTTAAAGAACCCAAGTGGGGGAAGGAAGAGGGCACATGAGAAGAGTAATGAGTGGACAGAGGTACTGACGGTGACGGACTTTAGGACAGTAACACACCTGCTCAGGGCGGACAGTGCTCTGGGACTCGTCTGAGGAGTCGGAGGACACAGACAGGGAGTGGACTTGTGTCAGACGGGATTGCATCTCCAGCTGGACTCATGCACGCACACACACACACACACACACACACACACACAACATATATGTACACATGCAGGGACACTAGTTAGGGCTCTAAATAATCATGTCAAGTGTCAATCCAAAAGTTTTTTCAGATAATGATAAATAATGTACTGGATTCATTCACGGTGACATTTGGCAAAACAGTACCAAATAATACAAGTGCCATCACGTATTCAAACATGGTGACTTACTTGTAAGAGCTTGCATCATAAATGAAAAATGAACCTCACCTTAAAAATGAGGTTTAATATATTGCTCAAGTTTACTGCATCAGATTGATTGTTGGTTGTGTCCAACAGATTCTCATCCTGACTCGTCATATAGTGACGCTACCTGACCAAGCGTTGATACACAACGAGAAGGGAGGCTTTTGGCGTCCCTATTTGACGCTTAGGGTTAAGGTTAAGGGTTAGAGGTTAGGGGATGGGGTTAGTTTTAAACTGTCATTAAATAAGGACACCAAAAGCCTCCTTTTTCCTCATATATCGACGCTTGGTCAGGTAGCGTCACTATACAGTTGTGTGAAAAAAAGTGTTTGCCCCCTTCCTGATTTCTTATTTTTTTGCATGTTTGTCACACTTAAATGTTTCACATCATCAAACAAATTTAAATATTAGTCAAAGACAACACAAGTAAACACAAAATGTAGTTTTTAAATGAAGGTTTTTATTATTAAGGGCGAAAAAAAATCCAAACCTACATGGCCCTGCGTGAAAAAGTGATTGCCCTCTAAACCTAATAACTGGTTGGGCCACCCTTAGCAGCAACAACTGCAATCAAGCGTTTGCGATAACTTGCAATGAGTCTCTTACAGCGCTGTGGAGGAATTTTGGCCCACTCATCTTTGCAGAATTGTTGTAATTCAGCCACATTGGAGGGTTTTCGAGCATGAACCCCTTTTTAAGGTCATGCAACAGCATCTCAACAGGATTCAGGTCAGGACTTTGACTAGGCCACTCCAAAGTCTTCATTTTGTTTTTCATCAGCCATTCAGAGGTGGACTTGCTGGTGTGTTTTGGATCATTGTCCTGCTGCAGAACCCAAGTTTGTTTCAGCTTGAGGTCACGAACAGATGGC
This sequence comes from Gymnothorax javanicus, assembly GCA_029692085.1. Lineage (NCBI taxonomy): Eukaryota > Metazoa > Chordata > Actinopteri > Anguilliformes > Muraenidae > Gymnothorax > Gymnothorax javanicus. The sequence continues at coordinate 109,135,248 of CM056200.1, forward strand.
CGGACATTCTCCTTCAGGATTTTTTGGTAGACATCAGAATTCTTGGTTCCATTTATCACAGCAAGTCTTCCAGGTCCTGAAGCAGCAAAACAGCCCCTGACCATCACACTACCACCACCATATTTTACTGTTGGTATGATGTTCTTTTTCTGAAATGTGGTGTTACTTTTTACACCAGATGTAATGGGACACACACCTTCCAAAAACGTTCAACTTTTGTCTCGTCAGACCACAGAGTATTTTTCCCAAAAGTCTTGGGGATCATCAAGATGTTTTCTGGCAAAAAAGCCTTAATGTTCTTTTTGCTCAGCAGTGGTTTTTCGTCTTGGAACTCTGCCATGCAGGCCATTTTTGGCCAGTCTCTTTCTTATGGTGGAGTCATGAACACTGACCTTAACTGAGGCAAGTGAGGCCTGCAGTTCTTTGGATGTTGTTGTGGGATCTTTTGTAGATGAGTTGTCGCTGCGCTCTTGGGGTAATTTTGGTAGGCCGGCCACTCCTGGGAAGGTTCACCACTGTTCCATGTTTTCGCCATTTGTGGATAATGGCTCTCACTGTGGTTCGCTGGAGTCCCAAAGCTTTAGAAATGGCTTTATAACCATTTCCAGACTGATGGATCTCAATTACTTTCTTTCTCATTTGTTCCTGAATTTCTTTACATCTCGGCATGATGTCTAGCTTTTGAGGATCTTTTGGTCTACTTCACTTTGTCAGGCAGGTCCTATTTAAGTGATTTCTTGATTGAGAACAGGTGTGGCAGTAATCAGGCCTGGGTGTGGCTAGAGAAATTGAACTCAGGTATGATAAACCACAGTTAAGTTATGTTTTAACAAGGGGGGCAATCACTTTTTCACACAGGACCATGTAGGTTTGGGTTTTTTTCGCCCTTAATAATAAAAACCTTCATTTAAAAACTGCATTTTGTGTTTACTTGTGTTGTCTTTGACTAATATTTAAATTTGTTTGATGATGTGAAACATTTAAGGGTGACAAACATGCAAAAAAATAAGAAATCAGGAAGGGGGCAAACACTTTTTCACACAACTGTATGCTGCGTCGGGATGAGACTGGGCTCGTGTCTCCAAAATACACAAGAGCTAAATTGTCTTCAAAGATGACTAATGATTAGGCTCCTAAGTATAGCTTTGAATTAATATCTATTGAAATGGGGGAAATAACATTTCTGAAAATGAAAAAGATTAAGGACTGACACTATAAAGCAGTATAACGGAAAGAACATTTTTCTGTGGACTTCAAAAGTAACTGAAACAGGGGAACAAATGGAGTATTCATTTTCTGCATGAAACCGAATGTTCACAAATGTCATGTAATACGTTAAAAAATAGCACAGCCAACGAAGCAAATTCTGCAAATATGACATGTTGTTGATGAGCAGGCCTCACACTTCAGGTGAAATGTGTCTGCTTCACTGCCGCGACCGATTAAAGACCTGCTGTAAAACTGTAGCTCTGACAGTACAGCAATCTGTCGTGGATCTTTTTTAGCTTCAAAGAGCTATTTTCTCAAAGGATAAGTTTAGGTGGTGGAGTAATGCTGGGTAATGTTAAATAGGTTCAAAGTCAGAAAAGGCATTTTTTCATATTGTAGGACAATGTCACATAGGACATATTCTGTATCTGCTGGTTGTAGCACCTCACTGAGGCTACATCACACCTGAAAGAAATATTCTACCCCAGAGCACCATGTTTTACATTACATCACATTGAAAGGTACCTAGATCTTGTACCCAATTTTATATTCATTCCGCTGTAATTCAGCAGGCCATACTTGGGATCGCTGGAAACCTAGGAATCTCCACTAGAATTTAAAATAGACCTGAAGTTCCACAGGTTTGAATACGTGAGTGCGTATTCGCAGTTGGTTTGTCTCTGGGTTCGTTACAGGCCGTGCGATTCATGTGAGTTTGGTTCTGGTGAAAATGTATCGGCTTTAAAGTGTTGTGGTGCGAAGTTTTGCGGGAATCTGGCGTGTTTTCCATTTCGTGTTGCTGGTTATTTGAAAAAGGTAGACATCTGACAAACTTTTGTTACAGCTTGGCCGTTTTCTTTGGTAGGCCTGAATACAGCAGCTGTATTAGACTGAGCCGTATCTGGGTTGGTAGGTTTTGTGGGGTTAAGGTCACCTCGGAGAGAGTAGTGCACAGGCTGGCGAGCTGCCGGGATGTGGACTTGCGTAGATCAGGGCTGCTGAAGGCTTCCTTTAGCCTCTGATTCTCCGCCACCAGGGTGTCGAGCACTGACTTCAGAGACGTGTGCACTGAGGGAACACAGAGACGAGATCACCGCAAGCCAGGGGAGGCGGAGATACAAATGTGCTTCTTTCAACAGCGCGCTGTAATTCACTTCAAGCTGGAGAAATGAAAGTTCACCAGCTGCCTGCAAAAATGTGAGCAAACTCAACTAAATGTGAGTCGACTCATCCAGAAGATGAGCTTTGTTTCAACTCTCAATTAGTCAAGACAATGGAAACTTTTAATTTTAGAAAACTTAGAAATTTGAGTTCAATATCTAAAAGCTGTCATGACTAGTGGAGTTAAACAGAAGAAGTAAGTTCACAGAACTTAATGGGGCTATCAAGTTTTACAGTGTACATTTTCTCTTTGCAATGCCATATGTTGTAATTTTAGGAGATAGATTAATCAATTTTGCAAAAAAAAAAAAAAAAAAAAAAACAATCAAACAAGAATGTGTTCTTTTTTTTACCCCTTTGCGCAGATATAGACGCCGGTGTCCGTAAATTCTGAAATTTAACTCCTAAATAATTCTTGAATTGAATTTCCAAATATCTTGCTTCACTGAAATAATTTTCCAGAGTCTCTGTGACGCAAGTACTGAGTTATAAAGCCCAAATAGGCTTGTGCATAACAGGAAAAAATTGGTGTTATTTGTATTCTGCGCAAAGGGATTAAAGGATACTGGCAGCTGGACTCGGCATTGTACGAAGTATCACAGGGTAGCAGCAGGGATGAAGGTTTGACAGTGGTGTCTGTATCGGGCTGGGAGTCTCACCCTTCTGGGACAGGGTGCAGATGTCCTGCTGGGTCTTCCTGGCCTCAGGGGAGGTGCTGCAGGGAGTGGAAAGCTGGGACTGCAGGTACTGGGGGATAGATGGGACGGAGGCCCCCAAGTGTGAGGAGCTGCTCAGATGACTGGAGGACAGCTGTGGGGCAGGAGAGAGGGAGGGGATGGAGAGATGGAGAGGGGGAAGGCTTGTGTCTGTCAAAGAAGGAATGAGAAACTTTGGGCTCTGTGTCCAGCCAGTCGAACGTTACGTGGTATAGACAAACATAATTTCCTAATTTCAAACAGACACTTGTTATTTTTTACGCCAAACAAAATCTTACCAAGCATTTTAATCCTTGTATTTAGACTGAAAACCTTTATTTTTATTACCTTTTTTCTTTCGGAAAAAAAAAAAAAAAATTGGCTGCTGATGTAAGATTATTTTGACTCATTTCATTAGCGAAATTGTCTTATCCCAAGGACAAATCTAGACATGAGTCAAACTTATCTCACACCAGTGGTAGAATAGTTCATTTTTTAAGGAAAATAACAGAAAATATTGTTTTCAGTCTCAATACAAGATCAAAGGCTCAGTCAGATTTTGTTTTTGCAGTTTTACCGATAAGGCAAATAATGGTGCGCATATTCGCGTTCGTCATTCACACAGGTGTAGTGATCGGTGTAATTATCGATGTACTGCTATTTCAAAACTGGCCATTAACCATATTACACTTTCATTTAATATTTTAATGGCGCACTACTCAGATAATGTGCATTAGCTATGCAGATATGTATGTTATGTACAAGTACGTGGTGGGGGAAGCAAGTCAAAGTTCAAAAAATGTCTAGATGTGAATTACAATGAGAAATATCATTAATAATAAAAATAAAATTCATCATCGCTGAAGACTAAATTGATTTGAATTAGATAATCACAGCAACAACCAATACTACAGGGCAATGGCCAATTTAGCAACAGTTGCTGGCACATGTCTGATAATAAGTAGCCAATACCATGCTTGATTTGTCCTTTAATGAAAAACACATGAAAACATGCAAACCTGTCTGCACATTACAAGACTGAAAACTACAACTGTACTGAAATATAGGCATAGATATTCTTTATCTATGGTCTAGCAGGAAGGCAAAATGGTTTGTTTGAAAGTCCAAAGTTTTAAACAAGCAGTTTTGGTTTTATTTTCACATATCAATGATGCATTAATATATTTCTAAAAAAAAAATCACTGGTCTCTGGGATTTACTGCTAGTGCGATTATTTCATTTTGGACTAATTTTAATTGTTCCCACTCATATGTCGCAATTTAAATGCAATGCATTTTTAACCTTATTATTAGTTTTTCACGTTTTTAAAGTGTACGGTTTTCCATACTTTAAGCATTTACAACCAAGATGAATTGACTGTTTTGTCAATATTTGAATGTAATATTCTCTGAGAGAAATAAATGTTAAACAACTTATCAAAATGGGAATGAAAACAAATGTGTAGTGCTTTATAATGTTCAGACTGTGTCAATGGACCAGCACAAGCAGGTCTGTTCCAGGGATAAATCTGTCCATTCCTTGCCTTGTGAAGTGAGTTGTTATAGTCGCAATCTGCCAGGGGGCAAACGTAGAAGGATTTAAAGGGAAGGGAAGATGAAAATATTATTTATACACTTGAAACATGCCAATTAATTGATGAAAAGCCATGTACTGCCCATGATTTTTTGGACATTGCCCAAGACATTTTAAATCGTGCATGTAAGATCTGTGAATTACGTTTGTCCATATCCTATAAGTACGTACAGTAATGCTCCAATGACTTATCCCCAAGACTGTGCAGATAAGGCCTTTAATCACACAGGAGTATGGCCAGTATTGTAATGCAAGCTGACACACAACACTCATTAAAGTTCATAGCCTGACAAATGGGGTTTTAAACACAAAAAAAAACCTTTATTCAACTTTTTTCCTTTAACTAAATTTGAAGCAAACTATCAAAAGATTTTAACCAACCACGACCCTTGAGAAGAAGCTATCATATTTCATACAACCAAGTTTTCTCATCTGTATTTGCCTTGGCAAACTTATCTGAGTATGTCCTCTTGCAATGAAGGGAATTTAAAAGATGTCAAATTAGTGCCACTGGAGTTCTACCACAGTCTGACTACTGTGTCACACTTTGACTCACCGATTTAGACATCCGGCGAAAAGGCTTTGTGTGAAAAAAGGAATTTTACAGGTTACTTTGGAGTTAGAGCTGCTGACATTCAAACACCATTACATTATTTACAGAAGGTTTTTGCGTAGGATGCTGTACGACCAAAGAAGCATTAGGCTATAAATAAAAAAAAAAAAAAAAAAAAAAAAAAAGTTAGCATCCTCTCCTGCCCCAGAACAAACACTCCCATCACCAATTTTAAAAAGGTTGTTAAAATCATGCCAAAAAGAAAGTAAGAAAAATGCTCAGAATCCCGGTCCATGCAGCAGACGATCTGCAGGGGCTTCAGTCACTGCGCCCCTCATAGGTTAGTGAGATTTGTTACTTCATGTTTATACAGTAGTATCCAGTGATGATTATACACTTAACTAAATGAAGATAAATCTGAAACCCAGTACTATTCGAGTATTTAATTCATGTAATATTGGATCATATAGATGAAACTATGTAAACAGATAACACTAAATAGTAAAAACAAAAATAATAGTCTTTTTGAGAGAAGAGGACACTGTTTAGTACGGTCACTTATTGCTTTGTTTACAGTATTTAATCTTTTTTATTTCCTTATTCGCTAAAGTTATTCCACATGGTTTGACCCATTTAAACCGGGACAGCATGTGCGCATTTTAAGAACGTGTCCTTGCCGACACAGATATGCGCTTAATTTTGAAAGTACCGTAATTATTGTAAGTTTTGCGCAATAGAAAAAAATTTCAACTGTTCCTGAAAGCTGAGAAACTGTGCTTCAGCCCAAATACAGGTTACTATGGTAAACATGGCAGCATGATTCTCTGCTGGGATTTTTGCATTAGGCCTTAAAGGGTTAAAATGCATTCCAAGGAGATTATTTTGATATTACAACAGATTTGTTTATTTTGGTATGAAACAAATCCCAGATTTGCTCAGTTGGATTAAGGTTTGAACTTCGCGCTGGCCAAGTCATAACTTTTATGTCACCAGATGATTCTTTCTGACTGAGATAATTCTTGAACAACTTAGAAGTGTGTTTAGGGTCATTATCTTCTTGAAAATAAAATCCCCGACCAGTCTCTTTCCAGATGGCAATGCGTGCCTCACAAGGATGCTGTGACACTTCTTTTGATCCATGATTCCATCGATTTTCATGAGATCAAAGGCTCCTTTTGAGCGGACTGAACCCCAAACCATAATATTACCACCTCCATGTCAAATATGAAAGTTCATATTTGACTTCCTATATGTCTCTAATACAAACCTAGACTCCATCTGCGACCGTTTTGGCAATACAAGTCATTGTAATTGTATTATGTCAAGTTTGACCTTCAAAGGTCACCAACAGTCAAGTTGAATATCACCAAATGAAAGTTCATATGTAACTTCCCATGTCAGTAACAAAAACCTGGGCTCCATCTGTGACCTTTTCAGTGACAGAAGTCACTGAATTTTCTCTTGGTCAAGTTTGACCTTTGAAAGTCAATATGAATGTCACCAAATGAAAGTTCATATATGACTTACTACGTCTCCAATACAAACCTACACTCAATCTGTAACGATTTTGCTGATACAAGTCATTGAAATTTCACTGTATAGTTTGGCCGTTGCAGGTCACTGAAGGTCAAGTTCAAGGTCACCCAATGAAACTTCATACATGACTTCCTATATGCCCACAATACAAACCTAACCTCTAACTGCAATAGTTTTGGTGATAGAAGTCATTGAAATTTTACTATGTGAAGTTTGACCTTCAAAGGTCACCGAAGGTCAAGTTCAAGGCCACCAAATGAAAGTTCATGCATGACTTCCTATTCATCTCCAATACAAACCAACACTTTATCTATAACAATTTTGCTGATGTAAGTCATTGAAATTTCACTGTGAAGTTTGGTCATTCATGGTCACTGAAGGTCAAGTTCAATGTCACCAAATGAAACTTCATACATGACTTCCTTTATGCACACAATACCAACCTAAGCTCTATCTGTAATAGTTTTGGTGATAGAAGTCATTGAAATTTCACTATGTGAAGTTTGACCTTCGAAGGTTACCAAAGGTCATTTAAGGCCACCAAATGAAAGTTCATATATGACTTCCTTTAAGTTTTCAATACACATACGTTGCCAGTCTTCAATATTTTCAAGCCTAGAAGCCTTTGAAAATTGTAACATTTTGATTGACCTCAAGTTTGACCTTTCAAGGTCATCTGAGGTCAACTTTAACACAGCCAAAATATAGGTCATATATAACTTCCTATATGTCAGTACTACAAACTTAATCTCCATCTGCAACCAATTAGCTTCCACAGGCGATTTTGCCCATTCTCCATAAGACCCAATGTAAAAGTACAGCGCCCCCACTAGACCGACTTCCGTCGATTCAATCAAAATGGCACTCGCACTGTACATAAAGTGTATCAAGGAGTGTTGATTGCCTGATTTAGAAAAAAATTTATCAAGCAGTTTTTGAGAAATAATTTTTTAAAATTTCTCAGTCCTATCTTTAACATTGGGGCCAAAATTTCAAAGGCCCATAAATGGACAAAAATGATTCAATCAAAAATCCGAAAAAAGCCTGGAGATATGGTCTAGTAGTATGTTATCGCAAATTTACACGAAAATTCATCTGGCCAAAAAAAATATAAAAATGTTCCGGACAACGGACAACAGATGCCACACCACGACAATAGCTTATTGGCCCATAGGGCTGGTAAGCTAATAAAACAAAAGGGAAACAATGTTCCATAAACTGAGAAACTAATACAACACTAAATTATAACTAAACTAGAGGCACTCGTAGAGTGCAAACCTCCGCCAAGGCAGCACAATCCAAATGTGCATGAGTGGGGGCAAAGCTGAGTTATCGCGTGTGATAGGATTACAAGATGGCTGCCGTGGTGGCCATACTGTTTCACTGATCGCGGTCAAAATCAATAGGATCCATCCTTGATGTAATAGCAATCCACCCACAAAATTTCAGACAAATCCGTCCATTACTTTTTGAGTTATGTTGTTCACAAACAGACAAACAAACAAACAGGGGCAGAAACATAACCTCCACCCCAACTTCATTGGCAGCGGTAACAAAGAAGGGAAAGGAGGCAGCAAAACGGAGAGCAGATGCAGAGCACCTAAGGCTGGCACAAGCTCAAAAAGTAATGAGCCACAGGTGATGGTGCCTAATTGTGTGCAGGAGGAAAGTGGGGAGGAGGGCTGGAGGCCCAAGCCTCACAATAGAGAAGCAATATATTAAGACCCCTTTTAAACATAAGGAGTGGTGTATAATCATCACTGCACACTACTGGACATGTACTAGTGATTTGGATTTGTCATACTATTCGGATTTCAAAGTTTAATTGTAATAAAATAAATGACTAAAAAAACCTCCCGCTTGCCCCTAAAAATTGAAATGTGAAGGATGCTAACCAACTAATTTCTTTATATGGCCTTAGTTTTGGATAGTCAATAGGTTCAGTTGGGCTAAATGGAACTGCACTAATTCTGAAAACAATCCAAAGATTTTACAGAATTCTTCCTTTAATCAGAAAAGTAGTGGTTGCTCTTACCATCCCGAGGCCCTCAAACCTAGATAGCGTGCGTGAGTGGGTCTTGTTCGATTTCTTCTTGGGTTTCTCCAAATTCAGATTCTGGAAAGATATTGGATAAAACCTGATAAGACTGTGTACAGCCAGAAAAGCCCTTTAATTCTTCAAGTTCAAGTTCAACACGTTTAAAAACAACCACAGTTGACCAAAGTGCTTTACAGTGTAAAATAAATTACACAACAAACAAAACAAACATACACATCAAAACAAACAATAAATAAATGAAGCCAAGTGCCTGAGCTCAACCGCATTGAAGGCCTTGACAAAATTCTTCTTCTTGAAGAAAGCACTCTTTCGCACAGCACTGCAAACTACTACTGTGGGCTATATGCTCCTCAAATTGTGGTCACTCACAGCACTTGCTCTTGGATTTTCAGTGCTAAAACACCGCCGAAAAACTGAAACCATACCTTCTCATCGTCCTCCAGCCGCCAGAAAGTAACTGCGAGAACACAGCAACAGTCTGCCTTCTGTTTATTTCTCCCCCATACTGCCAATTCTCAGTACTCGTTACTTGGACCCTGCTCAATGTACTTGCTTACCCTTTCTAGCGCAAATTGAGTGCTCTAGATGATGAAGTCGTCTCCTATGTGCATACTTATATGCCCAAATGATGTACGCATTTCCATGGCTTTGCCGAGTGCGACCATACTCTAATCTACAGCCTAAACACTATAACAATCCAAACATTTGGTAAGATGGATGTGCAGTATGTGCATATCTTTTCACAAAATTTTATGATAAAGTTCATGTATACTTGACTACTTGAATCACGGTCAAGTTTCTAGGGGACAGATGCAAGGTCTGTGCATTGTAAAACATGATGGCCCCACTGCCATGGGATCTTATTTCTTCTCTTTAAAGAAGACATGTATCGAGAAATTAAAAAATGGGAAAATTATACCTCTACGGAAAGCTCATGTGATGGAGATGATGAATCAAACACTTTCTAGACACTCACTCAAACAGGAAGAGAGTTAGAGAGGCATTTTTAACACCCTTTCAACTCGCGCACATCCCCAAAAAAACCGAGCGAAAATAGCCCCTTGCTGATGGCGTAATTCGTGGGAAACGGGGACACACGGTAAGCAAGTCCAGTGCATCGACCAACCTCCTCCTGTCCTAATTTGTTAATTTTTTGGTCTTGTTTTTTTAATATTTCTAGCAGATTAGATTTATGATCATCAAAAAGTGTGCTATTGTTTGGCTACCAGGTTAGCTCACCCGTTTAAAGCAGGGCTTTGTGGTACAGCAGTGAGCACCACAGCCCTGGCTGGAGCTACATTTTTCACTTCCATTTCCTGAGGCTTTTCCTTTTTGAACACCTCTGCCATAGCATTTCAATTCATTGTATTCAGTAAATGTAAATCTGTGGTCTTTGTTGCCACAGTAAAACTTTTACATTTCTCAGTGATTTATGTTGAACAATACTTCATTACAAAAGTTAAGTGCCATTTTAGTGACTGGTTGTATTAATAATCAAGATTTTGGGCGCAGTCTCTGAAGGCAGCAGGGCTGTCAAACTGTCCGTACTATTATCACCGCTGGCAATATTCCTTAAAAGGCTCGTTCAGTTTGTGCTTTAGATGTCATTATTGCTGTAAGCCAGTTCAGTTGTTAATAAATGAAACGCTTGTATTATCAAAGAGAAGAGTGATCCGTTGCTGCCTCCTACTAGCCATGTTAATTGGCCTCTTACGTGGGGGGGCATTTCGAGATTGTTCACACTGGGCCATCACACTGTGTTAATCTGGCCCTGCCTGGTAGTGTGGTGAACTCAAATGTTTTGTGGAAACTGATTACCTTAAAAAAAATTGTGCAGGCCAACTTAATTGCATTGTGTGGAAGGAACTTAAAGAAAATAAGGTGCAGGTGTTTTTTTTTTTTTTTTTTTTTTTAAGTGCTGTGAACACAAGATCATTAAGTTGGCATACTCAATTTTTTTTAGGTAATCGGTTTTCACAAAACATTTGAGTTTGCCTCACTTGTCAGGGTTTTCAGTGCGACGCTCTGTCCATCTCACCTGCATGCTGATAATGCGCTGGAGCTCGTCGTTGCTGAAGGGTGGAACCCCCCTCTCCAGGGCCTGTAGCTTCTGCACCAGCTGGTTCAGCTCCGTCAGATCGCTCTGGCAGCGACTCAGCTCTGCAGGTGTGGGTATTACAGTGCATTACATCTACTTAGCGGACGCCCTTCTCCAGAGCGACGTACTAAGTGCAAAAATTTGGTGCGAAAGTATTGAGCTCTAAGGAGAAAGTCATAGCGCTAATAGATCAAGTGACAAAAGAAACACTAAGTGAAAGTTATAGAACTAGAACGAAGTGTAGCCAACCAAAAGAAACCAGCAAAGTTAATAAAAACCAGCAGCACAGTAAAAAAAAAAAAAAAAAAAAGACCAGCACAGTCAACAAAACGAGACTCGGGCATCGTGGCACGTGACATCAGGAGAGTTACACCGAGGGCAGAGAAGCAGGGGAAAGGTGGAGCCTGCAGAGGTGAGTTTTTAGGCTACGCTTGGAGATGCTCAGCGACTCGGACGTCCTGACCTCAATAGGTAGGTCATTCCACCATTTATTAGTGTCAGGTCATTCTATTTATACACCCATGAGCCAATATAATTACAGCCTGTCTCAAAAAGAAAGGGTACGACAGTGACTATTTATACACCAAGATCTTAATGAGCCAATATAATCTACGGCCCACACTCTCAAAAGAAAGGGTAGACCTTTAGTATTCCCTTTGGAGCCCAGCTGAAGAAATCAACTATATTACTCTGGTTCTATTTCAGGATGTTTCCTGCATGAAGAATTTGGTGGCGGCTGCCACCGCCTAATGGGACCAGCTACCAACGCAATTTTCTGTATGGCATACTCATGTGCGTGCGCCAAAGAAAAAGTAAAAGAAATCGCGGAATTTATGCAATATTAGTGCCATGCTCCCACGGTCAAAAAAAAAAAAAAAGAAAAAGCATGTGCATCCTTCCCTCCCGCTAAACGAAATAGAAAGCATCTAAGCAGCCCCCCCCCCCCCCTCAACAAAATATAAAGCATCTAAGCCCCCCCGGTCAACAAAATAAGAAAAATGTAACCCCCCCCAGAAAATTAAAAAGTGTGCGCAGGAGTCTATGACTGAGTACCACCAGCAGCTCATTCTGAGCCAGGAAAAACCCTGCATTTCAAGAGTATGCAGTTTGCAGATTGTTTTTTTTTTTTTTTTTGCACTTTGAGGGAGCAATGGGCAAGTGAGCATCCCAAAACATGGGAGAAATTCTACCTTGGGAACAGCTGTCTATATCTTGCGTCTGTTGCAACCATGCAGACACTTTGGTGTTGGCTGTTCCACTTGCATGTGACAGTTCTGCCACTGGGGGCGCTGCCTCATTCAGTGTGGATTCCATGCTCTTATACCGGGCGTAGGAGGGCTGCATCACAGGTGCAAACAGTAGCAAGGTTAAACATTCCTATTGTTGTTGAATCACCACAATGACTATAGTTCAAATGATATTGGAGTCAGCATAAGCCTTTGTACTATTAAAACAAATCATTCCAAAAAAAGAATCAAATACTCTGTGGAGGTATACACTGCTACCTCTCAAAACTGATTAACCTTACACTTTGGGGGTTTAGAAGGTATTCTTATTGCCTACTGCAATCTAGCTTTCCTACCACAGCGACAGAAGTTATCTCGTGAACCAAAAAACTAGAAATTTGACAATACATGGGAATGTAGCTATTTATTGCTGAAAAGTTACTGCAAAACATAAGTTTATGGTTGCTTTCAATTGAACTACTTTCAAAAACTTAAGTACAACCATTATTGCAATACATGTGTTTAATTTACCCTTAGAGTGCTGAAATGAATGAAAAAAATATATAAATTCAATTATGTTAGGCCATTCAAAACCTATCTTGTAGTTTTCCACATGCCACATGATAGGTTTTCAACAGCTGTGATTCTGAAATCTTACATCATCCAGTGACAAAAGTTGCATTTAGCTCTTGAAGGGTTGATATGTCCATTGATTATGAAGAAGTGTCATTAGTTTCCATACTGACAATAGTAACAAAGCTGTGGTTTTCATCTTTGTAGCACATTTTACAACCGGTGCCAGCCCAATTCAACTTTAGCTGTATCCCTTATCGTGAAACAAATGGCAGAATTTTTTTTTTTTTTTTTTTGCTTGATAATGTGCTTACATCTGCGAAGGCTCCATTCCGCTGCATTAGGCTGGCAGCAGAGGGCAGTACATCTCCCCCCTGTGTAAGAGCCTGCAGGAACCCGTTATGCAGGTGCACAGCCTCGTTCTTCTTAAACACGCGGTGGGCGCCCAGTTTGGTCACCCATATGTAGAACAGGTCCTGGTTCTCCGCCTACACATTGCACAGTGAAGGACACTCATAAACAGAGTGTTTAACAGCTTTCAGACCATGTATTTTAGGACAAAGAAAGGACAAAAAAAAACAAAAACAAAAAAAAAAAAAAAAAACACCTGGCTCTCCTCAGTTCTAAATTAATATCATACTCCCAGGTAATCTTACTATATTACCAAATATTTCTGATTAACCCATCCTACGTCATTGACAAGTAATGTGTCCAAGAACTGCTGAATCAAAGATTAATTGCCTCACAATTTTACAAGTATTTATACACCCAAAACTACTTTCCAGAAGTCTCCACAGTGTCTTCCTTAAGAACCTTCCATAGTAATGCCATCACTTCTAGTCTAGTGCCAGCACAATCCAGCTGAAACTTGAACTTTCCAGGGTCACACTTTAGATGAAGTGTTGCTCATAAAGGCTTTACACAGCATGTATAATGCCTTCATAAATGAGACATAATGGGCCCCATGCAAGAAGCGATATAAGAACACATTTTCTCTTATTTTTGTTTGTATCCCCAATTTTTTCTTATTTTGTTCTTACCCATTGATTTCTGGGACACACCAATGTTTTCTTATTTTTGCTGTTCTCTTAGGTAAGAGAAAATTTTACGAGTGGTCGAAGGCACTCTTATCGAGATAAGAGAAAACAGAAAACTGTTATCTCTGTCCACAAATTGCTTGTCAAATGCACGGAAACACAAGTTTTAAAACCTAAACATCAAAAATACATCTTATAATCAAATTTTGATTGTTTTATGTTTTTGAGAAATTATAATGATTTTATTATTTAATTCTTAGGCTAAAGAGTTTGGCCAGTTGATCCTAATTAGGACTAAGCTATGAAAACCCTTAGATACTTGCATGCGTTCTGCTTCTGAATTGCTTACCAATTGCTGTTGGACGCTTTGGCCATCCATGCCTTGCACAGAAAGCGCTTTTTTAGAGATCGCGCGGATCTGTATGCTCAGACAGATGAATGGCTACTCGTACCAAATGTGAAAGCAACCGTACTTGAGCACGGAAGATTACGGTTATGTGTTACGGCTCTCTTGTTCTAGTAAATGCAGCGGCGAAAAAATATCTCCATTCAAAAGAAGAAATGCAATTCTTGCTCGAAATGTAGGCGGACAAAAACATACAATCACAACTGGATACTACACGCAAAAATTTGTAGATTTATGGTGTAATTCGAGAGTAGTTAAATTCGTGTGGTTATCACAGGATAACAGATCAGTGCCGTGACAAACTAAAGAAAATGCGGCTGCGATATTTCAAAGTGCAGGACGCGGTGCCATAGTCTGACAGCTCAAGTTATGAGATACGTAGATAAATTTTTGTGATTTGAGGCAGTGGACAGCATAATCAGCCAAAAACGCAAGGGTGAAAGAATTCCGTAAACAACATCCACCAATATCGAATGTAATCAGTACATTTTTGGCTTACCTCGATGTTTGGGTACCCAGAGAAAGATTCGGATGTGTAAAAACATCAAGCATTCAGTCAAGAAAATTTCTAGTTTAATTTTTCATGCTGCTATACGTGATAATCCATGTTACAGATGGCACACCGGGTTGCTAAGGCACGCGCAGCATATGCATTCACGATATTAATATTCGATATTAATATTCTAAACCCCCTTCTCAATAATAAAACTCCCCGAAATATATTAGCGCCTCCTTTTAAAATCGTTCCCCATTTAGAACCACCTAGGTGCATACTGCAATGCGCTGTATCGGAATTTTGACATATATGCAAGTGTACTTGGGTACGGTACGATATTATTAGTGTGAAACCTGACCAGCGGGGGGAGAGGGGAGGGGGGACAATCGTACTGTGGCACGGTACGGAACAATCGTACCTAGTGTAAAAGTGCCCTAGATTGCCACGAGCAGTCTGCTCTTTGCACACGGCACGTCACCTGCCCTTATATGGTGTTTAGTGGGTGTCATATATGCTAATTTAAAACTGGCCACGACCTTCCAATTTACGATCAAGTGGGATTCAACATTCAGCACACATGGGTAAGAGCAGATTTGGACGGTAAGAGCGTTTGGTGCATCCGGAGTTTATTTCTCTTATTTTTTCTCTTAGCAAAAAAAAAAGAGAAAATATAAAAGAAATTCAAAAGAATGTTGCTGCATGAGGCCAAATGTCTTCATAAATCATACATAAGCAAACGTCATGCTTTGTAAAGGGTGAAATAACGCATCATTACTCAGCATGTGATGCCAGATATGATATAACTGACAGTGTCACTTAGTTAGTGGCTAAATGCTATAAAGGGTGACATTGTCAGCTAAGTGGCATTGTCATTGTCATTGATAAACTTCTGACCCACTGCAAGTATGATGTAGTAAGTTATAACTGAAATAATATTTCCATCAACAATTGTTGGACAAATGACTTGTGTCAATCGCAAAATAGATGTCTGCATACCTTCATGTGATACAGGTTGTCCCCTGCATCAAGGTCAATGCGCAGTGATTTCTGATTGATCAACATGACAGCCAGGCTGACATCAAGTGCACCATGCAGTTTTCCCCTGGCAATCTGAAGAAAATAAATTAAAATATTATTTTATTGCCCGTAGTCACAGAGAAAAATCTCAACTTTCATCTTTCCTGATTGGCAAACTGAAGAAGGGAGGCATTACACACTTACATCTTGCGGCGTTTTGGCATACTTGAGGAATCCCTTCTCCAACACGAAGTACCTCTGAAAGTAAAGTAAATTCAGGTTCTTATACAGTGCACTCAATCCATTCACTTGCACCATGAAGTATGAACACTAGAATAGACAGAACCTGCACAAGTAGGGGGGCCCCCATACCTTGTGCCAGCCTTTAAGGGGTCTCTTCCTCCGCTTCATCAAGTATCCCTCACAGATGCCGGGCACCGTCTTATCTGCTGGGGACTCTGTGCCAGAGAACATGTCCGTCTGCAGGTCATCCATCACTTCCCAGTCCTTGGAGTTCTAGAAGAAGCCCACAAACTCTCAGAAATAAAGGGATAGTTGAATAACATTTTCATTCCGAAAGCGATGTCTTCAAGACTTTGAATATAATAAGGTTAAGAAGGACATGGAAACTTCCTTGTAATACTCACGGCAACATTTTAAAATATTTGTATGGTGGGCCCAATATTGATTTTAAATTATATTTACGGTTCATGAGCTTCTATGTGAGCATAAAACAAAGTGTAAACCCATGTATCTCTCTATGTGAAAAGTTATGTCACTCATCTGATACTTCTGTCAGTCACAACAGACGACATATTTTGTATAAGCTTGGAGATGACAGAAGAATACTTGAAAACGGTTGGTTACTCATTAAAGACAAAATAATTAGATTATCATCCAGTAATGACAATATAGAATGTACTGGATATGTTATAAGAGAACTATGCTTGATCAGAGATGCTGAGCTTTTTTATATTTTGAATCTGGCAGAGATTAATGATCTGATATATTATATGTGTACCAGTTAAAATTATCACGCCTCATGCCAGACAATGCGGTTATAACTGTACTCACATGTTTAACTATTTAACATTACTTTTCAGCGTTTTTTTTTTTCTCTTTTGAGAACTAATTTTTTGTGACTTTCAAATCACACCAGCCAGTATTTTATTCACAACAGAACAGAGATAACATAGCAAATGTTGAAACTGAGAAATTTTACAATTTTATCCAGAAAATGAGCTCATTTCAAATTTGATGGCTGCTACATATGTTGCTCTAAAACCTTTATATACCTTTCAGCATTCATGGTGCTTTTTAAAACATGCAAGTGTCCTACACCATATGCACTAATGCGTCCCCATACCATCAGAGATTCTGGCTTTTGAACTGAACGCTGATAACAGGAGGGGTGGTCTTTCTCCTCTTTAGCCCGGAGGACACGACGCCCATGATTTCCAACAAGAATGTCAAATTTGGACTCGTTTGACCACAGGAAACTTTGCCACTTTGCTACAGTCCATTTTAAATGAGCCTTGGCCCACAGAACACGGCCGCGCTTCTGGATCATGCTCAACAATGGCTTCCTTTTTGCATGATAGAGTTTTAGGTGGCATCTGTGGATGGCACGGCGGGCTGTGTTTACAGACAGTGGTTTCTTGAAGTATTCCTGGGCCCATTTAGTAATTTCATTGACAGAATGAGAAGGTGAGTGATGCAGTGGCGTCTGAGGGCCCGAAGATCACGGGCATCCAGTAAAGGTCTTCGGTCTTGTCCCTTAAACACAGGGATTTTTCCAGTTGCTCTGAATCTTTTGATGATGTTATGCACTGTCGATGATGACATTCAAAGCCTTTGCAATTTGACATTGAGGAACATTGTTTTTAAAGTATTCCACAATTTTTTTACACAAGCCTTCACAGGTTGGAGAGCCTCAGGCCATCTTTACTAGGGTAAGGGTAAGGTAATTTTTATTTCACGTGTCATACACCAAAAAAAAAGGTGCCCAGCCCGCATGGGCTTACAAGACACACCAAGATAATACATTAACAAAAGCAATAATATAAAGCAAGAGAGAACACCTCCATATATGTCACTCACTATCAATCCAAATATTGGCAGTCATTTAACTCGGGCAGTACGACTAAAATAACAACTTAAATTTAAGTCAAAAGACTGTGCCTTTAACACATCAAACATAAAGCGCCCTCGTACGCTGTTGATAAGCATTTCGAACAAACTGAGCTAAGTGAAATACTTTGTCACTAAACAAGTATTTAAGTCTACATTCATCAGACATATTAAACAAATTAGGACATTCTACAGACATTTTCAGGAAAAGCTTATATCTGAGATTATGATAAAATGGACAATAAAACAAAAAGTGCATTTCATTTTCAACCTCATTCAGATCACACAGATGACATTTTCTATTCTCTTCTGGTATTGAATGGAAACGTCCGGTTTCAACTGCCAGAGGCAGGATACCACATCTCAGCTGGGCACAAACAGACCTCTGTGCTCTGGTCAGGTTAAGCCTGGGCACAAACAGACCTCTGTGCTCTGGTCAGGTTAAGCCTGGGCACAAACAGACCTCTGTGCTCTGGTCAGGTTAAGGGTGACAGTGCTCTGGTTGGTAAATACACTTTATTAGACTATACATTCTCAGTTTAGGTTTATAGAGGATTTCACTGGACCATTTCAGTTTACAATTTTCAAATAATTTTGATTTAATTTGACTAACTCTACAGGATAATTTATTTCTATATATGCATTGCAGACCTGCCTCATCAAATATTTTGGCGAGTACTCTGGTCCAAGAGCAGTTATTTGAAAGATCCCAAAGGAAAATTTGTTTAGTAAGTCTATTATCAGGCATGTTAATTAATCTATTCCACAGTCGCACCATGTCACCCTTGTGCCGCACTTCGCATGGCTCCCAACCCATATCACCACATACAGCAAGTTTGGGGGCCATTTTATGTACACCAAGAAAACAACGCATAGCTCTGTTCTGAACTGCATCACATTTTGTTTGCTTACAGTAACCCCAAACCCCTGTACTGTAGTCCAAAATAGGACAGACACCGGATTTAAATAGCTGTGTATAGGTTTTATAACCAAGATTTCTACAAAACTTGACCTTATTCAGGACAGCACCCAGAGCCCTTTACTTCTGAGAGACAGCCTCTCTAAGACACCCCTTTTATAGCCAATCATGTTACACACCTGATGCCAGTTAACTTAATTACTTGCTAAATGTTCTTTCAGCTGATTCTCTTATATATTAATTGGTTTTTCAGCCCTTTTTTTTGCCTGTGTCCCAACTCTGTGAGCACCCCCTCCTCCATACGCTCAATACTTTCAGCTATGCTCTTCGGCCATTATCCAAATAACTCAGGTGCAGCTTAAAGGGAAAGTTCACCCAAAAATGAAAATTCACTCATCATATACGATAGCTCACTGCTTGCATGTAAACACAAGTTCGAGGCTACTTCAAGTTTTCTAGGTCCTCTTCTTCATATTTTGAGTCCTCCAGGTAACAGAACTTCACTCTTCCCGGGGAAAAAAAACATGGCTCCTGGCCAAGTGGCTACATTGGACATTTAGGTGAAAAACATAGTAAAAATGACGTCTTCTCGAGTCAAATCATAATGTCAGGGCTTACAGACACTAAGAAAATGTCACACGAGCAGTATGGAGGCAATTTATGTTTTTTTAAAGTTGCCTTTTTAATCTTGAAAGAGTGGCCACCATTGAATTCCATTCATTTGGATTTCTCTTCAATGCTGTTTTTCCTTGAAACTCCAAAACTGTTCTGAGGACAAAAGAAATGAACCGACCCTTCAATTAGCCTTGGGGTGAGTATATGATGAGTGAATTTTCATTTTTGGGTGAACTTTCCCTTTAATGACATCATCAACTAGCATTATCGCGGTTGGCCGGTATTGTCAAAATCTCTACCTTTGGCCAAATTTATATCGTCTCTACCATCTACTGTTTATGCTGTCCAGCCCTAACTCAAACTCTTCATATTTGGCCCTTTTGTAACTCTGCTATTATCCTCCTCATGCTTTGGAGACGAACCAAGCACAGTGTTGCTTGTTAGAACTCCTTTAAGCAGACATAACTTTCAATTAGCTCCCAATTTGACAAGAATAACCAGTGTACATGCTTTTGAAATTGAGATGTAGATGGTGTAAAGTTGTAGGAATTTATCAGGGATGTTTCCCACACAGTATGTTTTGATAAGTGCATTGAGATTTCTGGTAATATAGAACTTGGTACTACATAACTTTACTGCAAAACCTAGAAATGGGAGCGTTTAATGTGACTGGATATGTCAGCCAGGTACTTTGTATGCTCGTGATTAGGGTTGAAGCCAAAGATTATTCTTGCTTTAGATTAATCATCTGATCATATTTGCGATTAATCTATTGATAGTTGATGCTATGAAATGTCAAAAAATTTAGAAAACTGCTCAAAGTGAAGTCTTCAAATTCGTTAGCCTCATAGCATTATAGCCTAAGTCATATTTTTGCCAATCGAGATATCAGCTGCCTGTTCTAACGTGCTGGTGAAAAATGCGTTTTTCCTTTTTTCTCAAAACCTTAAAAAAAAAATCCATTCTCTTAAATAATTCAAAAACAATTTTTTTAAAACTTAAAAAATGAGACAGGCAATTATGCTAAGCAATTGCTTGTTTTGTCCGACAAAAGTCCAAAACCAAAAGACTCTCCATTTACAATCATAAATAACAAAGAAAAGCAGAAAATGTGCACATTTAAGAAGCTGGAACCAGCAAACCATTTGCTTGAAAAATGACTTAAACTATTCATCGATCATCAAATAGCTTGCGATTAATTTTTGTTTGAGCAATTATTCGATTAATCATTACAGCTCTACTCGTGCATTTCGCATGTTTCCAAAGGCAGATTTGGACCTCCTCCTAAAACATGCTCATGCACCACGCTTAGAACACTTCTCCTATAAAAAACAAGCCATGACTGGAGCACCTCGTCTCAGCTCATGTGAAGCCAACTTTCAGTTGACACTGCTAACTGCTAAATATGTTGATGCAGTTAGATCCAGCAGTGTATTGACAAGCTAAAAAAGTCAAATTGTGGAACATCTGGAATGAGGGCCTTCTGGAAGTTCCTGTGCAGCAATTCCTCAAAATTTCCAGTCATCCATAACAGCTTCTTGCTTGCTTTAGACTCAGAAAATGCCTGAGGCATGTAAACACATTAAGTTTAGTCCTGAACTAAAATGCGTTTGTACAGATTCACCATTCAAAATAGAATAGTCTGGGATTAGCCTTAATGGGCCAATACAGTTACTTTAATTTTTACTTTTAAGCCTTCCCACGAGCCCTTTCTTGAAGATGCACCTATGAGTACTTATCATCCTTTATGGCCACCAATATATACTTATGCATCCTTTTAATTTAGAAAAAAGGAATTGGTTTTGCATATGAACCACATGATACGCGATGGTATTGTCAATGGTGAAAAAAAAAACCCTGTAAATGCAGCACTGTGAAATAGTATATTTCCCCCCACTGATTTCTTCTATTTTTGCATTTTGTCATATTTAAATGTTTCAGATCATCTTATTTCAATATCAGACAAAGACAAAATGAGTAAACACAAAATGCAGCTTTCAAATGATCATTTAATTTATTGAAGTTAAAGAGTGACTATATTATTGCCCCCCCAAACCTAATAACTGGCTGTCCGACGCTTAATGGCAACAACTACAATCAAACTTCTGGGATGACAGGCAGTGAGTCTTTCGCATTGCTGTGGAGGAATTTTACCCCACCCTTGTTGGCAGAATTCTTCTGACCCCCAATTTACATAGATGCGTGTTTGGTCCGTCTGTGCTCCGTCACGGCAGCGCAGCTGATAGGATTCACTTTAGTCAATGAGTGTATTTACGCCAGATCCGCTGCGTTGCATTTCTCCTCCGTCCCAGCTCTGGCAAACCACAGCCGTTCGCAGCAGATACGCAAGACATTTTTGCCGGATGCCGCAGCAGAAATGCAACACTTCAGCACAGCACAGCAGATCGATCAGTACACAGACACAACATTAAAAGATACGGTTACTTTTCAAAATCCATGTAGGCGCCAGTTCCTATTGCGGGCTAGGACAGCAACCGATGTAAGAAAATGTATGTAGGCTAAACTTTATCGACAGAACACTTTCCAAACAAATGACAAACCCAACACAAACAGGAGATTAAGAACATTTATTAATAAATAGGCTACTGATCCACGGTAAAAGCACAAAGTCTTGAAAAATAAACAAATTGAAGCAAGTCAACCGTTCCTCAACCCTTTCAGTAAAGAACTAAGGCTGTTGCCTGTTAGTAGTTGCAATTAATACAACATGTATCACTTGATCTCACCTAATTTGGGCAACGCAAACATAATTTTGTAATTACCTGCGTGATCTCGTCAGGCTAAGTGAAATTTGCTCATTGGTCTTGCTACTGATTCAGCTGTCCAGCCCAGGTAAGAACGTAGTAAAGATTAGGCGATCCAGAAAAGTGGGAGTTGACAGACAGCAATGGTAGCAGCAAACATCTGACGCAGCAGGGCGGAGGTGGATTGGTATGAAGATCCTTAATCTCTTTAGGACACACATCTGATGTAAATCCCGGGTAACTCAGCCACATTGGTTTCAAGCCTGAACTGCCTGTTTAAGGTCATGCAATAGCATCTTAATCAGATTCAAGTCAAAACTTTGACTAGCCACCCAAAAACCTCCATTTAGTTTCTTTTGAGCCATTCAGAGGTGGATATGCCTGTGTACTTTGGATCATTGCCCTTAGCATAACCCAGCTGCGATTGAGCTTTAAGTCCCAAAGTGATGGCCAGACGTTCCCCGTCAGAATTTTCTGGCAGAAAGCAAAATTCATGGTTCCATCAATAGTGGCTAGTCGCCTGGTCCAGAAGCAGCTGAGTAACCCCTAACCATCACTGTGTTGAACTGTTGGTATGACGTTCTTCTTGTGAAATGTTGTATTAGCTTTATATCAGAAGTAACTGGACCACTTCTTCCAAAAGGTTTCACTTTTGACTCATCATTCCACAAAATATCTGCATAATGGCTCTCACCACGGTTTACGGGAGCCCTCGAGCCTCAGAAATAGCTTTGTAATCCTTTCCAGGCTGATAAAAGTCAACGACCTTGTTTCTCATCTGTTTATGAACTTCTTTAGATTGCAAAATCATGTGCTGCTTTTTGCCTACTTCAATTGCCAGACAGGTCCTATTTAAGTGATGTTTAGATTCAAAGGGGCAAGCAGTAATCATGTGTGGGTGTGTCTAGTGAAATTGAAGCCAGTTATCAATTGAATGTATTTAGTAGGTTTATTTAGTAACTAAGGGGGCAATGACTTTTTGGATAGCTTTTTTCCTTTAACAAATGAAATCATCATTTAAAAACTGCATTTTGTGTTTACTCCTGTTATTTAAGGCTAATATTAAAATGAGTTTGATGATTTCAAACATTAAGGTGAGAAATTTGCAGATATCAAAGAAAACTGGAAGGGGGAGATACTTTTTTCACAGCACTGCAGCATGCACTACTACAACATTTCATGACCTTTCACTTGAAGACCACAATGGGTAAATTATCAGTCACATTTTCACGTTGTAAATGATGATGATGAAAATGTAAATGATGAATTAAAAATGAAAAAAGATCTCAGAAACAAAGCACTGAAAAAAACATGCCAAAAATACAAAATATATAAAATATAATAATATATAATACATAAAATATACAAAAAAATGCTGGTCTTCACTTGTTTCCCCTCTTATAAGCACCAAACTGACATTTTTATAAGCATTGTTCCCTACAACTTCACAAAGAATGCGCTGAAGACCGTGTTCACATTTGTGGTGGGGGTTAAACGTAACGAGCCTTACTTGACGGGAGTGGCGGGAGGAGGCAGTACTGCTGCTCCGTGAGTGGGTGGAGTTGTTCCATCCTACGGGAGGCTTCTCAAGGTTGCTCATGGTTGTTCCTGGAGCCCCGGAAATCCAGTCTCTGGTCACAGTGGGTGGGTAGTTCCTGCACTAAAAGGTCCCTCTCATTGCGAACGGTTCCACTCTAGGGAGGAGGCAAGAACACCGCGTTAGCAATGATCGTATGACTGGCCTGCAGAGGGTTAGCTGGCTTTGTACTGGAGCCTGTGTATATTGTTAGCCTCATAGCATTATTGCCTCCTATTTCTGCAAAATTGAGATATTGGCTGCCTGTTCGTTCGTGCTGCTGGCGAAAAAATGGTTTTTCCCTTTTTTCTGAAAACCTTAAAAGAAATAAAATCCTTTCTCTTAAATAATAATGAAAAAAAAACCTTAAAAAATGAGATAGACGATAGTGCTATGAAGCAAATGATATTGGATGTTTACACACTGATATTTGAGATTTGTATACAGGAGTTTTGATTTTTTTTTTTTTTTACTGAATTTACAGGCCTTTTGGAAGTGTACAGGCCTGCTGCTGCTACGTATTATATGTTTCTCCGTTAAAGGTGCTCTAAGCACGGTTGGATGACGTCACTTCTGTTGACGTTAGAAGTATTATCAAACAAAACAGAGCAAGCTCGCACCTCCCTCCTCCTCTCCCCCTCTCTTGCTTCCTGAAAAAAAAAAAAAAAAAAAAAACCCCAAGCCCCACCCCCCATCCCTTGTCGGTGATTGGCTGGATGGTCCAGGCTGGACCACGTTGTTTTTGTTGCAGTGTTTGAAGCCTGGGCTGTCCAGAGGGACTTTTTTTTTTTTTTTTTTAAAGCGTATTCAGAGAACAGGCAGCTAGCAGATCATGAGGAGATGTTTGCTGTATGTGACAAAAAATGTTCAAGCGTAGAAACCGCGTAACAAGACTTAGAGCACCTTTAAGAGTGTTTGTGAATGTGTCTCCATAAAATGCATTAAGCAAGCAAAATGTTACTAAATTGAAGTGAAAGATGACACCAGCGGCAAAAACAGGAGACAAGGCCAATGATGTTCGCTGAAGCACAGTAAAAAGTCCCATAATTTTTACATTTTTCAAATATTTCACCAGACTAACCATATTTAATGCTGTATAATCAAAAGTGAAATATGATTTGAATACTGTGCGATCAGAATGAGCACTCTATCTTTTTTAAAGGGTAGCACACGGTGTATGGTTGTCATTCTGGGTTGAAAAATGGTTTGGACAATGAAAAAATGACCCCGGACTTGAATACAGAATAACAACAGCATTCATTTCAGTTCAGCGCCCTTCAAAATATTTTTTAAAAGGATAGAAACAATCAAATTTCATGCGTAAAATCATATTATGAACCCTAGATTGGGGAAATAGGGTCCGCAAAACAAGAAATAGGCAACACATATTCTAATACAAGTATTAAATATGCCATTCTTAGATGGTTATCAGAGTTATCAGCGTCCAAACACAACCATAAGCTAAATGCTAAATACTTGTGGCATATGTTGTCAAAATGGGTCATATTGACCTCATCACACAAGATTTTTATACAGTGCTTGTTGCCAACATTAGCCAGTCCACTTGCTGATTACACTGATGTACTTTAAGTGAGACAGATCCAGCAAACAGGATATATGCAAATATCTAGCAACAGCAAGCCTGAGCTAATGAGACAAATTCATTACCAGCACATTTGAATATTCAGATATTAGTTTTGGCCCATCTGCAGTTTGTTAGCAAATACAACACGCACTTTTTCTTAATGCACCTTGCTGAGAACCTACATAGTCTAAGCTGGAAGCCTATTCATTCACCATGCAAGCCATTACAGCCCAAGTTATTAAACAAAGCTTACACATTGCGCTTGACAATGAGCTAATTATTTTTTGTTTTATATCCAAATGGTATTTGTAATATAGTAACTAATTATGTATCTAACATTTAAATAATTTGATAATTTTTATAGCCTCGATTTGCCAGTATCTGTTAATCTATCAGCTTATAGCCGCGGTAGTTTTGCTTGATAGTCTTTCAGCAGTCCACTGCCTGTTTTTGAGCAGCAAACTAACAATTTTAAAAAATAAAATTTGTTGTTGCTGAGGGAACTGAAAGCGAGAAAGTGCATTTATTATATAGAAATAGTACACTTTCCGTCTCTGGCAGCAGGCTTAAGGCTATAGAAGTGATTCTCTCATATATATTTTTATCTGGCAGCCATTGGACCACTCAAAACTCGCAGTGCAAAACCAAAACACCTGAAAGATTGCTAACATGGTAGTTGACAGTCATTTTTCACACCTCGGCAGCACATTGGGTGAAAGCATGGCATAAACTGCTGGAACCACCAAATAGCATAGCAGTATAAACTATGAATATCAGCAATTTTGTCTCGCAGATCGTAAATGCAGTGCACGCCAGGAGAAAACTGCGTGGGCACTATCAATCACTCCTGCGAATTCTCTGGCTGGCACTATTTTGATGGTGATGGTTGCTGTAGGACGGGGGCGTGGGGTTGATGCTTTCTATGTTGTTGAGCAGGGGGGGGAGATGCCTTTCCTTTTCTTGAGCGGGGGGCATGGCACTAATATTGCGCAAATTCCACTTCTTCCAGTACTTTTCATTTTACTGTTTTTTTTTTTTTTTTTTGCGCAGGAAGATGTTAATGCGATATAGAAAATCCGGTTGGGGCGGAATCAATTTGTGCCGGTCCGAGTTGATTCTGTGGCGGCCCGCCACACAATGGTCTATGTGTGGGAAACACTGGTACCTTCTACCACTAAGCCACCTACTCCATTCTTCACCTGCCCTGGTGTCCTGTCCAGTCCTTGGCTTGTAGACTGCCTTTAGTATGTTGCAAAGAGTATAGCCTATTGTCCATAAATGTATTTTATTTTGATAACCTCACAACTGTATCAGTTACCATGGTTACCACTACAAGTACCAAGTTTAAAAAGCCAGATTTGCTTTAACTACTGCTTCCAAGCCAATATCCATCCATCCTCACACAGTCCCAAATGTAGTAAGATTATAATAACCATAATGTTAAGAGAGGACTCCAGAAAACCATTTTGTTCAGATATATTGAGATGAGAGGTAAAGAGACCTCTGAATTTTTTTTTATGGTAATAAAACTTTGTACATACCGATAAACACATTAATAACATAGTAAATTTGAGAAGTAGTGTCATTATTTATAAGAGACACACGATTTGATATACTTATATAGCCGGTCTTATAGTGCAGCGTTGTGTTGCGTGTAATGAATAATAAGGCGAAGACCATCCCTCTCTTGCCAGCCAACAGATTTTTATTCTGCGTGCAACGCATTATTATCAGTAGAGCAACTTCGCATGTCACGTTTCTACATCGACAGCTATCCACAGCAGAGCTTAATACTGATACAGTATGTCACAACATTTTCCAGTTAACGGGACTGAAAACATAACCTCCTTTTACCTTAGATGGCGGAGGTAATTTTGAACCGGAGAGCTCATGTACCTACGTGCAACTTATTAATGTCAGTACAGCAACTTCGCATGTCACTTTTCTACAAGCACACCTTTAAACTAGAGATGGAAGAAACTGCGAACCGCACGAGAAACCACCTAATGCTCCATTAGCCTGGACTTACGATAGGTAAATTAGCATGCTTCACAAAAGTGTCGTACACGATAAAATAAAAATGTATAAACTCCAAAGTAATCATCGAAGCAATAATGAACAAAATCTTTGACCTCCACAAAGAAGAATCTTCATCTCCGTTCAGCATTTTACTGCGTTTTACAAAACCACTGAAGAGCACTTATTTCATCTTACCTCTCCAATGCAGAGCTGAATACCGAGGAGAATACCGCGAATTTGGAGGAAGTTACGTCGCCAAAATGTCAAAGATCAAACAGCATTAATATAAAAATTCTACTGAATTAAAGAAAACTCCCCAAAACAATACATGCATAGATAAGAGGAAAAGAATAATAATGAGCAAACAGAAATTGATTTTTGGTGAGATGTAACATCGCATGTTGACACGGGTTACACTTAAGATAACCAGAGCAAAACCTGAATGATAATGCCACTGAATTTTTTTTTCTCTCTCAAGTTTTTACCAAGGTCCAAGATTGCTAGTTACAGCTGTGATGATGGGTCGGATATGCCGAACTGAATATGAGCACGCTTCCTCACAGCTGGCATTTTTTGCCTTGATCTGAGAGAATGTAGCGATTGCTAGTTTTGATTATGACATTGTCGTTATCGTCATGGTCTACCGGGGTAGGTCAAATGGGCTAATGCTTGGATTAAATAGTGCCGCGCCCGTGAAGTGACTGACAGGCGTGTTAAATCGCGCCCGTGAGGGCATGACTCGTGGCATGCACTATTAATATGCATGCCATATGTCGAACTTTCAAGGTAGCAAAGTCATTCATGAGTCTAGCTGCTGAAACGGGAATGATCGAATTAAACAAAATCAGCTTTCAGCGGTATTCATTCTACTTCAAGAAGGAATTTCAAGAAATTTCAGTTAACTATCGTCCATGCAATCATATTGTAGCCCTCCTCATGGACGCAAAGCTGTAATCTTAATCGTTAATAGCAACGCAGCTTAAGCCAAGGTCACAACCGGCAGTACTTCCACTCCATGGCATTTCTACAGCAAAAAACGCCAAGGAACTCACAGGCCACGCAGATTCTTCTTGCAAAATTTTGAGCCCGCAGACCACCTGTAAGCACGTACGATGGATTTTGGATCATGCACAAAAAACTCTACGATTTCCAGAGAAAGGCCAAGGACGCAAGTTTCCCTTGCTCCCAATGCAAGGAGCACGTGGGGAACACGCAGGTCAGGTGTACGTTTTTTTACTGGTCGTGGAAATAAAACAGTTTGTCCAAGATGCACGTCGCCGCAAAGTGGACGCAAGTCGACTGCAAGTTTCCCGCGAGTGTGAAATAGACGGGCGCACACACAACGTACAAAATAAATAGAATGTCCGAGCACGGCCAGGATATAGAAAGGCGTGCGCAGCTGTCACAAGACTGCCGCATGTCCTCCTTACTACCTCTATGAAGCATGCACGTGCCAAATCGCAAGAGTGTTGCTGAAAACTTCTTATGTCACTCTCAAGGGCAGCACAGCACGATTACGTCGTTCTTACTCCCGCCTTCCGAGTTGACTGCTACTTTTTTTGTTTTTTTTACCTCCCCCCCGTCCTCTACGACTCTCACCTACGGAAAAAATGCAGATGTGATTAATTGAGAATAATTAATTACAAAACCGCTAATTAATTAGATTAATTTTTTTGATCGCGTCCCACCACTAATTAAAATAATTTTTTTGAATTATAAAAAATTAATCTATGATTCGATTTTTTTGATCGCGTCCCACCACTAATTGAAATAGAAAAATAATTTTTAGTGGCGGGACGCAATTATAAAAATTAATCTATGATTCAAAATTAATCTATTAATCTCAATTAATCACATTTTTATCAAATAGCAATATTTGACAAAATAAGCAAAGTTTTTCAATTCAAATAAATTTTGACTGACGACTGAATCAATGAATAGACATGTACGTGAACTTAAATAACAAAAATGTTTATTTTTCATCTATATTTATCTGTGCATTTTTCATCAGTCTACTTCAAAGATTAGCGCTAACTCAAAGTGCAATTTCAAAATTTTAAGACTTTAGGTGCATTTTCGCCACCTACTGGCCTGAAGTGTGTGCATCAGAGTCACCAGTGTGCCAGAAATTAGGGAACTGAGAACGGTGCGATTAAATGCGTTATTTTTTTAACGCGTTATTTTTTCTGTGATTAATTAACTGCAATTAACGTGTTAAAGTCCAGCTCTAATCATAATATCTAAAAATGGCTCAATATAAAAACAGTAGAAAAATATATCTAAACAGTACGACAGGAGCAGCTAATGGGAAAGGCCTCAGAAATCTTTTGTCTGAAACATGGTATGGAGATAGGAGCAGCAATTTTGAGTTGAGATTGAAGGTCATTCCATGACCAAGGGCCAAAGTTAAACAGACTCCTCTTACCAGCGTCAGTTTGCACAGGAGGCACCTTGAATCGCAACCAGTTGTTGGATCTGAGGTTGTAAGAGTTCTGAATTAAAACAAATTTAGAGCAAATTTACTGGGGTAGTTCGCCTAAAATAGCCTTTTATATTAAAACATACCAGTGGTGCAGCCTGTGCATAGCTAGTGAAGGCCAACCGACTAAAGTGTACAGTGTTCAGTGATGCATCCTATAGGGCGAGTTAGAAATGTATCTCAGTGCAGAATGATAGAGCGGATCGAGTTTAGCCCGGGAAGTGGAACACGCAAATCAGTAAACAGTATCGCCATAATCAAGTTGAGACAAAACTAGATAACTCGGTCGCAAAAGGGACCGAGTCTTGTATCTCACCAATCCCCAAATTTCGCACAAAATGGCCACCAACAGCCATATTGGACGTCCAAAATTGATGAAAATGGGTCTTGAACATTGTCATATATATATACATCTTTGCCTGTGTAAAATTTGAAAACATTCCTGTTATAATTCCAGAACATAAAAATTTTGGCTTCCAGAGCCTGGAAAATTGATGAAAATCTTGAGCATTGTCATATATATACATCTTTGCCTGTGTAAAATTTGAAAACATACCAGTAATAATCAGAGCCTGGAACATTAAATCTCTGCTGCGGCAGCGGCCCCGGAACTAAACCATAGTATCACCCGACTATCGTCGTCGGGGAGATACAAATATATTATTTACCAGCCGTTTGTGAGAAAAAGAGGAAAAGCAAGATTTTAATCTAAGAAACCCAATGTAAACTTGAGTTTCCTTGTCAACATGCCAGTATGGTATTAAAATGTTAAATTCTTGTCCAGCCATATTCTTAGATAGTTGTATTTATCTACAAACTCAATTGGAGTTCCTTCTAGGGTAATAAGAGAAGGGGAAGAAACTACAGACCTATGTGGTGCAAAAAGCATAGCTTTAGTTTTGCCACCATTCAACAGAAGTTTACAATCAATGAGTGCATGCTGCAGAGAGATAAAATCTGACTGAAGATGTGAGATAGCAGCCTCGAGAGAGGGAGCACTAGAGTACAAAATGGTGTCGTCGGCATACATATGATGCAATGAATATTTAAAATGGTCACAAATGTTATTTACATATAGTAAAAAAAAGCAATGGCCCCAAAATGGAGCCTTGTGGAACACCCTTATCTATCCTCACAGGGTCGGAAACAGTATCACCAAGCTTAACACGTTGAGAGCAGTTGGATAAATAACTCTGAAACCAGCCAATCGTACTATGGCCAAAACCGACCTTTGAAAGAATGTTAATTAATATGTGGTGATCCACTGTATCAAAAGCCTTGGTTAAATCAATGAATAATGCAACACAAAAGATTTATTATCAACAGCTGCTTAATCATCTAGGACTTTCAAGCTAGCCGTAACCGTACTGTGCTTTGATCTACAGCCAGATTGCATGGGATTTAAGACACTATGCAAATCTAAAAATTATTTAATCTGGACAGAAATGAAAGAGTTCAAGATCTTAGCTAAGGCAGAAACTAACTACCAACTATTTCTGAGTTGAAGTTTATTTGGAGTAGTGAGCTGAAATTTATGTTTGTTCTTTCAAATTCATAGTGAATATAATCAAAATCTCCAGAAAACTTGTGTATTTGGCATAGAGTGGCCCACATTGTAATTGTAATTGTCAAGCAAAATGTAACGGAAAACCATTTTCTGTCTAACAGAAGGTTACTGACTTCATAGCCATTTGAGAAACCATCCAGTGCGAGATATTGGACACTAGAATTAATCAATTTTAATAGTTGGTCTTATCATCAAGTATTCTCCCACTTGAAAGAACTGATGATAAGCCAAGAGATTCCAAAGTTAAATATTAAGGCTACATCTAAAAACAGTACTCATGAAAATAGCCATTTTAAGATACAACAATAAACAGTACTCAGGCCGGCAGATGACATGAGTCAGATGGCTCATCAGATGGCTTTTCACCTGGTTGTTTCAAAAGTAAGGAATTTTACAGGGCAAAATTCCATATCTTTTTAAAATTTCAGAATTGTAACACATGACAGACAACATACTTATTTCTAGCAAGGCACTGAAGGGATTTTCAAGCTGTTTAAAATTACATTGACCACTCAAATACATGAGTATTTCTGTATATGTTATGGTTCTTTTTGAGACCGTTCATATAAAAAAATACATCAGAAGGGATGAGAAAGAAGGATCTGTCTGAAAATAAACAGAGTCCATTGCACAATTTTGCATTACTCATGTCAGACTGCAAGATAATTTCCCCATCAGATCCTCTCTGATTCCATCCCCCACTAAAAAAAAAAAAAACAAGCTGTGTTCGTGTTCTGGCGGCAGGTTAAAGTATTGCGGGTTAAAGTTTTTTTTCCCGCTGCAGACAAACAGACAGATGGACGGACGGATGGACAGACAGACAGGTGAAAAACTATATGAAAAATAGCATTCTGTCACGCCTGGCTGCCAAGTGATGATTTGATCGCTGAGCTGAATGCATGACAAAGCTGAGAGGTGGAGTATGTTCTTTCTAACAGTAAAAAGACTCACAGTCAGCCTTTATTACTTTGAATGGAAAGAAACTTGCCTCTCTTTTGTGAAAGGTGGCTGTGTCATTCTAAAACTAGGTTTGACAAAAGAATTTGATCTTACATAATGCAGAAATGTTTAAAAAATGGGTATGTACAGAGTATCTGCTGCCTCATCGGTAGCAACAAGCTTCGAGAGAAACGACATCCGGCAGGGTCAAAGGTGCCATCAGGATAGGCAGTTTTTGAGAAATAATTTTTTTGAAATTTGAATTCCTATCTATTAACATTGTTAATATTTTCCTGGACCTCGCGTTTGACCTTGCAAAGTCATCTATGGTTAAATATAATATAGCCAAAATATAGGTCATATATGACTTCTAATATGTCAATGTACAAACTTAATCTCTATCTGCAACCATTTAGCTTCCACAGGCGATTTTGCGCATTCTCCATAAGACCCAATGTTAAAGTACAGCACCCCCACTAGACCCACTTTCGTTGATTAAATCAAAATGGCACTCGCACTGTACATAAAGTGTATCAAGGTGAGTTGATTGCCAAATTCAGAAAAAAAAGTTATCAGACAATTTTTGAGAAATATTTTTTTTGAAATTTGAAGTCCTATCTTTTAACATTGCTAACATTTTCCTTGATCTGTGGTCAAATTTAATATTGCCAAAATATAGGTCATATATGACTTCCGTCGATTCAATCAAAATGGTGCTCGCAGTGTACATTGACGGTACCAAGGTAAGTTGATTGCCTGATTTAGAAAAAAAAGTTATCACGCAGTTATTGAGAAATAATTTTAAAAAATTTTTAAGTCCTATCTTTAACATTCGGGCCAAAATTTCAAGGGCCCATAAAACGGACAATAATGAATCAAAAATCTGAAAAAAAAAAAAAAAAAAAATTGTCTGGAGATATGGTCCAGTAGTATGTTATAGCAAATTTACACAAAAATTCATCAGGCCAAAAAAAAGATGAAAAATGTTCCAGACGACAGACGGTGGACACCACACCACGACAACGGGCCAATAAGCTAAAAACACAATAAAAGCACCTTTTAAGAGCAGGCCAAACTACCAGGCGGCGATAATATAATCTGGTGTTAGACTATCTACACCAGTTACAAGCCTTTAAAAATCACTATAAGGCGCACACATTCCCTCACCAGACAAAAATTAGTTTCCCCTGCCTACACATAAACCCTGAGAACTAAGTTTCCTGCAATCTTCACCCTGGAAAGTGTTTTCCAATAGGTCCATTTTCAGTGACTGAAAATGCAGTTTGCCTGTGGAAGAAAGGTCAAAATGCAGAGAAAATGCTCAGTGTTCAAAAATAGCTGGATAGGATTATGTGAGGACAGGGCCTGTGTTTTTTAATGAGTAGAAATTTGATTTTTTCCTCTCAAGTAGAACACATTAGCTTGTTAGTGCAGTTCCCAGGCTAACACACCATTACTACTCTCAAGTAGTGTTAGGCTATACTTACTATTCCGCCTGTTTTTCCGGATATTTCTCTTCCAACCGTTTTCAAGATGTCGACACACAGATGTCTCATGCCCGTTTTAATGCTATAAACTGCAGAATTTCCCAAACCAACTGTCAATACTTCAAATAATTCAAACTTGCCTTACCACATTGGCAACATTCTTCACTTACAAAGCAAAAAACATAAATTCAATTTTAATTTGAAATACAAATCTAAAATACTTGTTAAGACAAACCTATTTTTTTATTTCTTCATGCATTTTTAAGTCTAAATGCCTCCCAGTTTTGTCATGTTGTGAACAATAATTCTAAACATAAATTGGATTGTCAGTCTACTGATTATTCCTCATATTGAGCAAATAAATGGTTTGAATGGTAATCTAGCATAGTGAATGGGATTAGGTTAAAAGTAATCATGCTTTTAAAGGCGAGGATTCTACCCACCCCATCTTACCTCTGACGTCCGAACCAAAAACGTGAAATAAAGTTCAGTTTTAAACATGATAGTGGCATTTAAAATGTATGTAATGTGTTCAGCGCTGATGTGTTCACTGCAGAAGAACATCAGGATCACACTTTCACTTGTTTCACTGTAGCGCAAGAACACTAAGGGTGGAAACACAGACCTGACAGGCAGGAACACGTGCAGGGAGGGTACGAGCATGAGACACTCCAGAGCAGGTTCATCCTGATTGGGTTATGAAAGAGGAGTAAAGCTGCGGGTGCAGCACCCTGACTCACTGTGGACTTGAACAGCAGGAGTGACAGTGATAGAGCAGAAGATAATGTGAGAATCTCAAGAGAAACAAAGGTCAAAAATTCAAACATCCCTCACCCAACCACTCACAAACTAAACAACAAACAAACTGCAAAATAAAGGACTTAATACATTTTCAATGTTTATCAGGGATAATTTTGTCAATATACAGTGCTTTACAAATTTATTAGACCACCACCCAATGTAAGTTTTATGCCAAAGCTGCCCTAAATTAACAGTGTTGTTGGTAATTACCAAAATAATTTTTATGTTTCTGTAATGGTTAATCCACCAGTATGCGCGAGCTCTTTAACTGAAATGATATTTTTAATGCTCGTTATCCATGAATTTTCGAATTTAAGGTGTTACATAAAAGCAGAAAAAATAGTTCAGCACATTATTTTTTTTTTGATTAAGATGCCAAATAACACTTATTTTCTTGCATTCCTGAACATAAAAATTAGTTTTAGTGGTTGAATGCAAGAATGCAAGCTGTTATCAAGGCCAAAGGAGGCCATACAAAATATAGTTTTTTTTTTTTCCTGGTTTTTATGTGTGAATAAGGACTATTTAGTGCAGGGCTATTCAATATTATCCAGAAAGGGCGGTGTGGGTGCAGGCTTTCATTCCAACCAAGCAGCTACACACCTGACACCACCGATCAACCCCAAGAGTCTGCTTGATTAGTAGTATCAGGTGTGTAAGTGGTTGGTTAGAATGAAAGCCTGCACCCACACCGGCCCTTTCTGGGTAATGTTGAATAGCCCTGATTTAGTGGTTTCAGTTTGTTATTTGCCAAAGAAATAGCAACATAATTTTTAGTTTTAAACAAGTTTTTGACAAATTTCTTAAAAAATTGCATTTTCTCATTTTTTTATGACAGGTGGTCTAATAAATTTGTTAAGCATTGTACATGTTTTACAAATGAAAATAAATGGATGCAGTTTTTTTCTGAAGGAATATCAGTAAAGCATGATTAAAAAATAAACTGCTTACAAGTAATATCACATAGCACAAGTGCAATTTTAGTCCTGAAAGCATTGTTTATACCAATATTATTATCTATCAACATGGCAATATGCATTTGACCAAACTCTCTCCGGTCTCTGCTCTAGGCTTTGTTTGACGGTGTGCCACTTAGCTGTTAGCCTGGCATTGTGTCATGCCTCCATTTCACATTTTAATTGTCAGCTTGGCCAAGTAACCACTAGAAAAAAAAAAAAGCTACACTTTTTATTGATAAGTTAATGTAAGCCGTCATACGTAACATGAATGGTATCGCACAGATGCATTAACTGACTTCTAAACAAACATTGATGTTACCTGCAATGTTGTGATTTATCCAATTTTGTGAAAAGGAAGTAAATGTTCCATGTAATGTCTCAAGTTCATTTTATGGTGGTAGTGCATTCAAATTCAAAGAAAAAAAGCAGATCATGGGCAATTGATCAAATATTTTAATCATTTTTCTCTCAAAAACCCATTACTAAATCAAACTGCAGAGGGAGAGTGAAGGATAAAGAATGGAGGAGGGAATGAGAGCAAGGCAGAGGCAGATGAGCCAGAGGAAATGCAAGCTTTGCAGCCACCAGACATTAAAACAGGTAAACACAACAAATCAAGTTGGGATCTAGAATGGCTGAAGAGATGAGGAAGGTAACAGTCTTTAACTGACATTCAGTATTTGTGGGAATGTTCTGCTGCATTAGCATCAAACACAAGCAGGCAGTCAAAAGAAGGACATCAAAGAACACTTTCATTGAGGTCCCCACTGAAGCATTCAGGAAAGATGTAATTAATTCATCCATGGGGTCAGGTCACCACACTGCAGCCATCCAGGCCCACCCAAACTTGACTACAGGTATGATTTGATGACTGGTTTGATTTCATGCATTGCATTTAAGAAAACTAGAGGCACTCCAAGACTGCAAACCTCCGCCAAGGCAGCACAGTGGAAATCTAGCTGAATGAACATGGCTCATAAGAAATTTAAGGTATGAGCAACATAGGATTTCAAGATGGCTGCCATGGCAGCCCTATTGTTTGATGCAGTGCGTTCCAGACTGATAGGTTCCATCCCTGATGCGAGACCAATCAACCCACAACAGTTGAGTGATATCACTGCGAGTGAAGTTCAGTTATCGCGTATCATGGGATTTAAGGCCGTTTCCACCAAAGAAGTTCCTGGTTGTATTTGGGGGGCAGGAACTACTACAGGAACATCCTCTCACCCAGCCCTCTCAACTGCCGTGTCTCCACCGAGAGGGCGAAGTAGGAGAACTCCTTTTAAAAATGCGACCCCTCGTCATCTGCTGAGTTTTAAAAATGCCGGCTATTTTGTCGCTTTCTGTAGACTTTGCATCCCGCCCTGAGTAAATCCAATCAGCACCAAGTAAACCCCAAGCCCCACCCAGGAGTTTTTCGGGGCCATTCAGAGTACCTACTCTGAGGCAGGGACTTTTTTAGCCCCTGTAAAAGTTCCGGAACTCTGCCCTTCAGGGGTGGTTCCAGCGGTGGAGACACGCAACAACGGCCCCAGCCCGTAAAATTACCTCGAAATTCCTGCGGTGGAAACGGGCCTATATTGTTTGACTGATCGCGGTCAAAATCAATAGGCTCCATCCCTATTTTTTATTTCATCTGAGTGCGGGAACCTGTCAGTGAGTGTGTGTGTGTGTGTGTGTGCGTGCGTGCGTGCGTGTTTGTGTGTGTGTGTGTGAGGGCAAGTTTCAGCAAAACTACCCTAAAACTATGATAAAACTGCAACAAAAGCTGTTTTGAGTATTTTTGCGGGTGTTTAATGTATGTGGGTAATTAAATTTGTAGGAAATTCTTTGAAGATTGTAGCATTGCAATCTTTTACGATGCAGTCACAAAACATCAGACGAGTATCTGAGAGGATAAGCAGGGCTGAGTTCGAAGATAGGTGTGGTCTATGTACACTCCCACTGAGTGCATTAAAATAAAGACTGCCATACTGAAAACGATACCAGCACTGCCCTTACAGCTAGTGCGATCCTAGACGGTCTCTAGTTTAAATCATAATTTACAGAGAGAGCAGCTATTGGAAAGCATCAAAGTTGTTCAGCATTTCTTCTTCACAGATAAAAAAAAAAAAAACTACTCTGCAATGTGCATCTGAATGTGGTCTAATATTGCAATTTAAACTTATATAGTTTCCTAAGTTGAGGATAATATTTTAAGTTGGCTTAGCATGTCAAATTCTCTCCTTTGTGAATCCTGAAATGTATCCCTGTTACCTCACAGGCAGTGTTTTTAATCATTTAAAACAGGTGGACTAAACTAAGGGTTGTAGTATTCAGGACCTATGAAATATTTCCTGAGTTTTTCAGTGATATAATTTGGGAAACCAACACAGCCAGTTTAAGTGGCATGGAAGTCAGAGCAGAGACATTTAAGCCTTGGTGAAGATTAGCAGAAGCATTACACCCATCATCCTAATTGGCTCAAGGGGGCCTTTTTTAGCAACATGTCACGAGAATAGGTCTAGAGCCAATGATAATGAGATCACAAGGCACAGAACACAGTTGACCCTAAACAACAAGATAGTGACAGAAAAGTTAGTTATTATTGCCATCAAATCAAAACTGATATCATCTTTTCCCTTTTTTGTAAAAGGCAGATAGATAGTAAGTAGGGAGAAGCAGAGCCCGAGTAAGGCAAGCTTCTGACAGAAGCAGGGTGAGGGGATCTATCGATAATCAAAACCCTGATTCAAAACAAAGACGTGTCTAATCTGTTGAGTGCTGGCAAAGATTCAAAACAAAAAAATATCCAATGTACCCTGGCCTGAAGATTTCTCAACTCTTCTGCAAATTATAAATAAGTTTCTCCTTTTTCCTCAGAACAAACCAACAAAATAAATATTTCATTTATTTCCTTAATAAATTAACATGTTCTATCCTATTCTAAATCACAACTGTCAACACAAACATTTCAACTGTTGAGAGGAGGATACTGCAGTTTTGCATGTGCCTCCTCACTCAAACTACATTTTCGAGGATCTGGACACAGAGGTAGTAAGCAGAAATTCATAAATTCTAAATAATCCAAATGGCAACTCCTTCTCATTGTAAACATTGAGTAGCACATCTGGGGTGCGTTTCCCGAAATCACAGATGCTAACTTAGATAGTTGGACCCATTGACTGTGAATGGACGAACTATGTAAGTTGCTGACTTACTTAGCAACTACGCTTTCGGGAAACGCACCCCAGCACGATTTGTCAGCCAAGAATTAACTAGGTCTATCTGCACTTTTGAGGTTTTTGAGAAAATCACAATTGAAAATCCAGAACTCACTGGTACAATTTTTTTTGTCAGGCTGCATAGTCATTTTTCTTTGAATGACCAGTGTACTGTGCAGCTTAAATGAGCCCATCATATCCCTCTTATCTAGGGATCTTCTCGGAATTCTCGATACCAATTTTTCGGACAGACCATTGCAACTTCAGAATTTACCGAATTCTGATATCACAAGGGTATAATCTGCAAATTACATCTCTACAAAAAATAGACCAGTGAAGGAACTGCCATTTAGAGAAACCATTATATTTTTTGATCTTCATCAAATATGAAATTATTCTAGACAAAGACTGCTTTATGAATTACAACTTCTCATTTATTAACACACAACATTTTGGAATAGATCCTAAAACCGTTATCACAATTGCTTGATAATGTCATTAGGATTTATATCAAAACAATGCAATAAATTACAAGTTGTAATGCACAAAAGTAGTCTTTACTTAGTATGTCAACTTTTAAATGCAACGAAAAGATGATAAAATTATTTAAAACACTATCAATACAACGTGTTTTAGCATTTTTAGTAACTCTCGTGCATAAAAGATAGCATATTATAGAAATCTTGTAGAACACATTGAGGCATTTGAAACTTTTCAAAATAAAGCTAAAGTAGAATTTAGCTTGGCAAAGCATTGCAAAATGTTGCAAATTTTCCTATCACATGACCTAGATTCTGCCCTAGTATTGGCCAACAGTAGATGGACCCCTCTGATACTTAGGGGAAACAGGAAATATGAAGTTAGACCTTTGTAACATTGACCTTTGACAGCTATCCACGGCATGTGTCAAGAGATCAATTGCTCAAACTAGACCTTGTTAACTTTGAAAGCATTTGACCCATATAACTCAGTTTTGGGAAAATAAGTAGATCGACCTAGTTAATTCTCAGCCAATGAATTACAACCTCACTTCAGAAAAAGTTGGGATGATACATTAAATTAAAACTGAA
Organism: Gymnothorax javanicus; assembly: GCA_029692085.1. Lineage (NCBI taxonomy): Eukaryota > Metazoa > Chordata > Actinopteri > Anguilliformes > Muraenidae > Gymnothorax > Gymnothorax javanicus. Next base: position 109,175,021 of record CM056200.1, read on the forward strand.
AGCAGTGATTTGTAAATTTGATTACATTTTCTTTCATTGAGGAACATTGTCTTTCAAGAACTTTCTCACAAATTTCTAGGCAAATATACCATCCTCTGCCCGTTAATATTTTTTTTCTGAAGGACTCAGCTTTTCCTTGATGCTGCTTTTGCACCAAATCATGATGACAATCATCTGCTGATACCAGCTGTTCAAATCATCATTATTACATTTTTCTTTACTTCAATACAAGTCTTCAATTGCCCCGTCTCAACTTTTTTTGGAATGTGCTGCAGGCCTGAATGGCAGAACTGAATGTGTGACAAAATAACAGAAAAATAAACATAAATTGCCTTAGGTAAGGAGTTGGGCCTCCACACACTGCTAGATCAGCATAACACACCTTGGCATAGAGTCTACAAGTGTAAAACTTTATAGGAGGGATGGAGCACCTTTCTTCCTAGAGATACTCCCACATTTGGTGTTTTGATGATAATGACAGAGATTCCTCACTAACATGTTGTTCCAGAATCCCCCAAAAGAGATCAGTTAGTTTGAGATCTGGTGACTGTGAAGGCAGTGGCATGTGCTTAGGATCACGGTCACACTCATAAAAACATTCAGTGTCCTATGGGGCTCAGGCCATTGTCATACTGGAGGAGACAACTCTCTTCATGGTAGGAATGCATCGTTATAGGACACCCAGGTGTTCACACAGGATAACTCAGCACTTATTTGCAGTGACTGTTCCGCCTTTAAGGGAATGAGAGGACCCAAATCACGCCAGGAATATGAACAGAAGCATTTGCAGGTTTTAGATTTGATCAAAAAGAGTTATTCAGGTTTTTTTCCTTTAATTTGTCACCATGGTTGCATGCATATTTACAAATAAAATGAAGCTGACCAGACAAAACATAAAATATCTTGCCTTCGTACTGTCTGCAATGAAATACAAGTCAAAGTAAGGATATAAATCCATGAATTCTGGTTTCATGAGCATTTTCCATGCTGTCACAACTTTTTCTGAGTCGGGTTGTACATAAAAATGGAATGCAGTCAGTTATTAGTACAGTGACGTAATGTCTCCTGAAATTTCAGCTCTGTCATCACATACTGACTGTACTAAAAACAGTTCCAAATACTAATCATAATTTGTATCACTGCAAATGTCCTGGCTGCATTTTTAAATCAAATTAATTCTGACGCAGAGCACTGAACTTTGAATTTACAAACATTATTTCAGAGATGTAAAACCTCCCTAGTGATTCCACATTTGACATTGAATAGTATTGTACCTTGATGCGCCAGATTCTACTGAGAGGCCTGTGTTCTCTAACAAGGAGGAAAAAGGGATAAAACAGGAGGAATACAAAATCCTAATAAATCATAGCCAGAATGGCCTTTTTGTCTGTCTGAGAACAGAAGACACCACAGCCAGTGTAATTCACAGTGAGGATGTTGAGATTGTGAAGTCATATAAATATTTGGATGCCGTGTTTTACTCATCTTAAATTTGATATCAACACTGAGTCAGTAGTTAAACGGGCCCACCAAAGAATTAATCTGTTGTGAAGGATCAACTCCTTTGGTGTGTCAGAACCTATCCTGTGTACTTGTCCTACATTGAGAGCATCTTTACTTTCTCTTTTATCAGCAGGATCAACAGTTTGGCAGCAAAGGACAGGAACTGTCTAAACTATATTGTAAAAGTCTGCTCCAAAATTATTGGAACCCAAATGACTGATTTGAACTCACTCTGGGAGAAACGTGTCCTCCAAAAGGCTAAAGGTATCATTAATCAAAATCATTTCCTTAGCAGTGCATTTACATTAATGCCATCAGGACGGCGTTATGTGCAGCCTCCCAGGAGGTCGGACTGTTATTCAAAGTCATTTGTTCCCTTTGCCATCACGCTGTTGAACACAGAGTTAACTTGAAATTTGCACAATCAACTGATCATGCATTTTAACTGTTATGTGCAATTTGGCTCCATTTATTTATTTATTATTTGGGCAGCTTTTATTCCTTTTATACCATTATTCTTGTCTTTATTCTATTACTACCTTATATTATCTGCGCTTTTTTTTTTTTTTTTTTTTTAAGAATATTGCTTTTAGCATATATTTCTGCTCTCTGACTTATCTCTTGTTTTTTCTCCCATATGCCATGTAGTGTTCCCTTTGACACTTTAAATGATGTGAATGGATGGTTGTATGTGGTTGGCGGACTGCAGAAACTGACTTGCCCTCTGGGGATAAATTAAGTTTTCTGTATCTGTATCTGAAAAAAAATACAATCTTCCACACACAGCAAGCTAAAGATCACTATGCCACACAGTAGAAATGTGAATGACAAGTACTCAATTTTTAAAGTATTAACATGTGAGTTCCTTAAACATTTTTGGAAGAAATGATTCAATCATGGCTTTACTGATTTTGTACAACTATCCGAGTAGGCACTGAGCAAATCATGGTCCTCGAGGGCTGAGCACTGCTGGTTTTCCACCCTCCCTTTACCTGGGAGTCAGGTTTGAAGCCAGTCTAGCCAATTAGCATTGCCAATTATTAAGCTTTTTACCAGGGAGGAAAGAAAACCAGGGCTGGATTTGGATTCCAGGCCCAGATCATTTTTACTCAGCAGCGAAAATATTCCAGCTCTTCCTTCTTAGGTATCAAACATCAGTACATCTCATCTGCGCTAGGGGTGTCCAGTCTAATCTGTAAAGTGCCAGTATATGTCCTTGTTTTTGTTTTTGCCCAACATGAATACACTCGCCTTTTCTAGACAATGTTGAGAACCCTTGAATGAGACCACAAATGTCCAATTTTACCAGCAAAGGCCTACTCAGAGGAATCATTCTGATTTTATTTTATTTTATTTATTTTAAAATATTTTTTGTACATCAAAAAGCTGTAAGCCACTCTTTCTAAAAGACAGCTTTCAAAGGGCCAGAAATTGCAATTACCATACACAACCTTGTAAGGACGATACTAATGAAAATTCAGTACTATTTTAGGTGGGTCTGCAGCCTGTCGCTATTGTTGTGACTCAACTAGCAATAACACTAAAGCTCCTCCCTTGATTCATTCCAAACACATTATATCTGGAGATATATCCACCGCAGCAGATTTAACCAGCAATGGCTCAAACAAAAATGAAATGATGGCTTTTCATGATGGCTGAAAGAGATCAGGTCACACCTAGGATACGTGTTCTTAAAACCTCTCAAAGCTGTTCTCTCAGTGTTCTCCCAAGGTAACATTAGCCCCTGGATCCAGTCTAACTGTCCATCCAGATAGTTCTGCTGAAACTTCACAAGGTATGCAATTCCTATCACTTTTTTAGATGCAGTTAAACCTGATAAAATATAACTCATAGAGCCCAGTTTTAGTCCGGTCAATGAGCTGAAATGTACAGTATATCCAAAAAATTATAACAACAACATCTCTTTAAATACAAAACAAGAGGTATTTATAAAAATCCACAGGTCAAGTTGTGCTTCATTTATTGAGATATATTTATTGTAAATCCCTTGGAAACAATCTGAATGGATAAATAGCACTTGGAGTGAGTACATTTTTTGTGTACTGCCTTTTTTAGTCAACTTGAGTTGGACAGACATGAATACAAATGAATACTAAAAAGATACAACTATGAATTATATTCAAGTTGATTCTGATGTATTCAAGTGATAAGAATCTGAGAAACCAAGGGGTTGGTTCATTCAGTCAATAAAAGTCTAGTTTTTATCAAGAAAGACCTGCTTTTACTTGTTGAGATTTCATATTACAAGAGCAATAACTACAACAACATTCAGAACACATGTTCAAAAGGACATAGATGGTAAAAGATCCTTAGATGGTCAAAGACCTAGATAACAACATTCTTGAAGAGTTCCGACTTGCCCATTCATAAAACTAGAGGTTCAGTCAACCTGAAACTCAACTGGTCTGCCACCCTGCCTCGCCCATTAGTGAGTGGAGCAAAGACTAAAATGAAACATCAAACTAGTTTATTTCCTAAAGATATTGCATGCAAAGTTTGATCAATATTTGATTAATATTTGTGAACGCTAGAGTTCATGGGTTGTTCAAACAGGTTTCTTTGGGTGAAGAATGTCAAAGGTCACAAAATGGCCATTTTTCATGAATCGTCAAAACCTGTCATATATATGTTCAGACATGTTGTTTACTACTTAGATACCGAGTTTATGGTCTATATTTGTATTATTTGGCACCATGGTGGTGCAGTGGTTAGCACTGTTGCCTCCCAGCAAGAAGGCTGGGGGTTTAAATCTGGCCTGGGGCCTTTGTGTGTGGAGTTTGCATGTAATGCAAGGTTCTCCCTGTGTTTGTATGGTTGTCCTTGGGGTACTCCGGTTTCCCCCATCCACAAAAACATGCATTATTGGAACACTCCTACCAGAGCCCCTGACCAAGGAACTGGCTTTAGAACTGGAGTTGGTCCCCGGGCGCTGCTCACTGCTCCTAACTATAGGATGGGTCAAATGCAGAGGACAAATTACCCCACGGATTCAATAAAGTATCTATCTATCTGGAAAGGTCTAAAATGGGCAACTTCAGTTTTTAATATGACCACCCTTCCACGGCCACCCTGGGGGTGCGGCTGAAATGCAATCCCAAAGCAGTTTATGAGCTAAAGATAAAGCAAACCACTTTTTGTCAAATTTGACTGCTCAAGGTCAAGGTCAATATCTTTATTATCCCCCAAGGGGGCAATTTGTTATACAGCCAGCAAACAACTCAAACAATCATCAGCACGGACAAAGATGAAATATAACATGGACATTGAATAAAACATGAAATAAAAAATAAAATAGTAATAAAAAAAAAGAGATAAAAACATAATAAATAATAAGTAAAATACTCAGTTGAGGGTGTTTAAGAAGCCAATAACGGCAGGTACAAATGAGTTCTTGTATCTGTTAGTTCTGCACTTCCTTAAAGCAAATCTGCGGCCTAACGGGAGCAAAGAGAACTCTACAAACAGAGGGTGGCAAGGGTCGGCCAGAATTGACTGGGCCTTCTTGAGGGACCTATTCTTGAACAGGACAGTGAGGCAGTTCACGGGCGTACCTGCTATTTTCCTACACACATCAGTGACATGCTGTAGGCAGGACCTGGCCCTCTGAGTCAACAACCCATACCAAAAAATAAAAGAAAAGGTAAGAACAAATTGTATAAAACAACAGGTTTTGGGTCGAGGTTATGGGTCACTTTTTGTGACTGCTAGAGGTTACGGGTCAAATTGTTCAAGGACGACAGACGAAAACAGACGATAGACAACAACAAACGAGGGACAACAGGGTCTGCACCATCTTAATGACTCATCTGATCAACGACCACTTAAGTCTATGATGCTGGACATTTCAGTTAATGATGCAAGTCAGTGGTCAGGACAAGCCTGATTCTATAAAGCTTCTTTATCCACCTGAGTCAACAAAAGGCCTTAAAGTCATCCTGATTCAAGTATCCAGGAGGAGTAAGAAAACATTACATGAGCAAGGGCAGCTGAGAATTATAAAAGTACTTGTCTCAGGGACATACGTTTTCTTTTATTTTAAGAAAATGAAAATATGTGGGCCATTTCTTGTGCCAGCCCAATCAGGGTGTTCAAGAGGGGTTATTCCATCATTTATTGTAATAATGTGGCAGATACTAATTTATTACCTACAATAGTTTGCACTCAGTTTTGTTTTTAGGCAGTCTGTTAGCTCAGCTGATAATGGCAAACACAGCCAAACCACAATAGAAAGTATATGTGTGTCAATTCACCAGATTAAGGTAAATTATGTTTGCTAGAGTGACTGGGTTACCATACAGGTTCTTCCCAATGACTCATTAAGGAACTGAGCCTAAGTCACTGGGCTATCAGTTGTCATGAATGAAATGCTTCTCTCATACGATATAGCTTAGTTCTGTAGAAAACTCCCAAGTTCACCTGCTACTTTAATACAGACATATCAGACACCTTGGTTGAATTCCACGCAAAAAAAAAAAAAAAAAAAAAAAAAAAGATAAATAAAAATAAAAACTTTTTTCCCAACATTAGAAAGTTAGCATTTCTTCTGCCAGAAAGAGTCAGAGTTTGAGTGAATTTACGACAGAAAGTTTTTTTTTTTTTTTTTTTTTTTGGTCTGCTCATTACTGCTAATAATTTTATGGCAGAGTGGCCTCTAGCTTTTTAAAATATTAACAGCATAATACTGAATGAAATGTAACAATAATGCAATTTCAAATGAAAGAAAATATGGTAAGAAAATCCCCGAAGAGGATCCACAGTCATGCTGTGTAACATTCTCATAAGGCTACGTCTTATGTTCAACGTTTGCGGAAAGTTCGCCCCAGGTTTGAGAAACTGTTATTTTGTTGGATCAGTCCAGCTGATTCCTTTCCGGATCAACCGCACCGCTGCCAGCAACACAAAGATCGGGAATGTAAATGAAAAACCGACTTAATAAACAGGTCCAACTGCCTCATTGCAGCAAAAGGACAGGCTAGCATGTATGAACAAGTCTTTTTAGGGATTGGACGGCGTACATTAAAATCTTATGCAAAGTAACAAAACATTATAGGCCCCATTTCTGGCCAAAGAGTGTAGGGAAAAAGCAGTAAAACCAGCAATTTGAGCCGAAAAAAATCCGCCGAGGCCAGCAAGAAAGGCGCACACTCGCTCACGAAGCCTCATCGAAATTATAATTGCTCGACAAATAATACTCAAAATCTTTTCAAAGCAAAGTAACATTTAGAAGGCCAAATCCCCGACTAGTGATATTGATTGCGGCCAATAAGAAAATGCTCAAACAGCACAAACATTTTAGCAGATCTCATCATCTAAAACAAAACAAAAAAAAAAATAGATAAATGTGAACTGTACTTATTCGCAACTAGGCTGCTCTGAAAACCCACTTTATCTAGTCTTACCTGTCTCTTCGCCAGTGTCTCAGTCTCGTCTCCCCTCCACCCCGTCCGCGCATGAGGCGTGTACTGTTCGAATCTAACGACTACAGGTTAGGTAATCCTTTCCTCCTTGTCACATTTCTCAAGGACGTCACAAAGGGATGGACATTTTGGCATACCGAAATAAGATCCAACAAACCCGTGGGTGTGTACGCTCAAGTCAAATGTGCTGAAATGCGATTCATTCCTTCCCTCATTCCGATGTGTTGTTGCACGTCTATACTTCAATCAGCACGTTGTCTCAAGCCAGTCTTTGGCAGAGCCTTATCTTATTAGTGGATTTGGATACGCTCAGTGCAGTGTTGGCGGCATGGGCAAGTTACCTTCACTCAATGGATGCAAGTTTGCGCTTTTTTAAGCATGTTCCGATAGTCGCAACTGGAGCCACTATGAATATGATACGAGCCATTTGACACCCATGACCTTGTATGCCATTACCTTTTGGTTCAGACTTCAAGCATGCCTTTATGAATTACTCGTAAAACGGATAATAAGGTACCAATACATGAAAATTCAGGCACTTATAATGTCTTCAGATCGAACGTCTGCTTCACTTGTATAACAGTGCGCGTTTCTTCTACTGACTCAGAATAGTGGCTCAGTAGTATGAGATTAACTGACCTATGCTAACAGGAGGCAATCCAGATTAGCCGCTAATAAGGATCTGTGAAATCACCAGTGTGCTCTTTTAGGCATTTATTATGAACAGTGCTCCATAGTCGTTCATATTGTCACCATTATTGATGTTTACAGGAATGTTTTAAGGGACTTCAATACTAAACAAGGCAATATTCATCCACGCCACTGTGAACTGCATTAGAAATTAAGGTAGCCAAGGGGGGTTGGGGTAAGGACGGCACTAGATGACGGTTGACAGTGTAAATATCCTACCCTCAAGGAAAGTGGTCATAAAAATGAAACATTAAAATATTTTCCTCCAGAAATTTTGTTCATTGATATTGGAAAGTCATAATCTTACAAGGGTGCATTTTTTTAAAAATTTCTCCAGTTGTTAGAAACATTATGGAGATATTTACCTCGCCCGCGACAGAGTCTGTGGGGCAAGGTGTTATAAATGTTGCAGTTTGTTTGTTTGTCTGCCTGTTTGTTTGTGTGTTGTGTGTTAATAATCTAGCATCTACATGGTTGCACTGATTGACTTTAAACTTTCACAGTAGGTGGGCAATGGTCCGTAGACTACCTGATTAAATTTTGGGGGTGATTGGGTCAAGGTCATCGGAAATGTCACAATGGTCTTTTTGTGATAACTTCCTTCAACTTCATCACATTGACTTCGAACCAAAACCACCATGTGCATTTTTAAATTCTGCTTCCAACCATATGCTGCATGATGGGGTGGCTTTGATAGTTTCCGTAGCATTTGGGGGTGAAACATCAGGGGGGTCAAGGTCATTGTTGAAAATAATATATTTTCCATTATAACTCAAAAAATGGTTGCAGACAGACAGACGTTTGCTGTTATGAGTATATAGGAACTCCTATACGGGCTTTTTTGTGACACCATGACCTTTGACCTTGAGTTACCTTGAAAAGTCAAACTGAAGGTCACAGATTTTCAAAGGACTGTAAATTGAAAACAGTTGAGGTCACACTTGTGCAGTTGAGTCAAAAGCATTAAAATAAGTGCTAGTGGGTGAGATTTGTTTGCCTGGCAACAATTGTTTATACAGATTTTGAACATGTATTAATACAGATAAGGAATAGTCATATTTGGATAAAATATTGTAATGCTTGACATATGATATGCTAACATACTGACATAATTTAAGAACAGAGAAGGCTATAAATGGGGTAGGTCGGAACATTCTTTTTTATCAGCATCAAAATTAGCAGTGGCGGGCGGTGGATGGAAAACCGAGGGGGCGGAAAACATCCCTTGAAACGGATGAGATTAGCGACCCGATTTCAATCATTGTTCTTGGTCAACATGTAAGTTTCCCTTATAATGGCGAGTGAATAATAAATTCTATAAAATGTTTAATTCACATGCCTTAATAGGCAACTCTTCACGAAAAAATCACTGTGGATTTTTCTCATTAAATTTTGTCACATCCTAAGCAAGTCATCAAACCTGTGCTTAATGATTGTTTAATTGAAAAAGATTGAAATGTGCTGTTTTTTGCAACTGATGCATTCAACTGATGCATTTGATTTCTCGTCTTAACGAAGACAATTAGCTAGACCTGAGTGGGAAGAGTTAAAGTGTCTTTTACCAGAGAAATTGACTGAAAACAGATCAAGACTAATAAGCAGTTTAAAGACATGTTTATTGCCCTCCTTCTTCTCTGTCCACCGCCTGCCACTTAAAATTAGTAATAACGATGTAATAATTATGCGGTCAAATATTTTGGCTCATAGCCTACATTTCTTAATTGATGACAACATATTTATTTATAATATACAATATAATTACAATATAAAGCAAAGGCTATGCAATACTAGGCTAGCCTTCAGCAGAAGAAAATCAACAGTAGGGTGTATCGGTAGAGGTCTTGGTATTATAGAAGAAAAAAAAAACCCATGCGCTATGTAACATTGGTCTGCTCATGGTACAACTCAAAACTAAAATTTGGATTGTGTTTTTTAAATTTTTTTTTATCTCAGATAGTAGTTGAAGTATAAAAATAGCAGCAGAGATAATATGTCCAATGTAGAATATGCGGTAATATTGAATATACGCAAGTCATCCTGTCCTCAAGGTTATAGAAATTACTTTGAACACATGCTATATATTCTAATTGGAACTGAGTTAGTCTCTCGGAATCTGACAATAATAATGTCATAACTGGTTAAATCAGTGGTTCCCAAACTCGGTCCTGGCGCCTTGGTCCTGAAATCTTAAGATTTTGAAAAGCTTATAATTTGTCCCAATTATTGGTGTTAAAGCCATAATTTAGCATTATTTTGACAGAAATGTCCATGTGTGCCATAAAAATAAAAGAGCCTTGAACGTATTGTGTTTATTTTTCCATATTTTAACAATTTCAGGTACCATCATTTTTATACAGATCAAATTACACACTGAGAAAATCACGATAAGAACACGTCACACAATTCCACCTGTGTGACCTTCTGATGAAGACGGAAGCTTGCCGTCGAAACATGTCAAGGTAGGAAAAATAACATCAATCCATACACGTCTATGATAAAAGAAAATACCAATAGTCGTACTGGGAAAATCAGTTCACTCCTAGTAACGTTGCTGAACACAGGTCTTGAGTTAAAATAATGTGCTTACGTTTAGCATAAACAGGACACAAAACAGGTTTTAGTCAATCATTTCCTTGCCCAATAGTTTTTCAGACCATGTTGAGTTTTACCAATTAGGAGCCAATTGATTGTTTACCTTAATTTGTTCATTTTTCCACCCTTTTAATGCTCTAAATCTGAGGCAGTGGTTCTAAGCTGGAAAAAGATGAATTGGCCCCTCCGAGTGGGAAGTACACTGTTACTCCGAGTGGAAAAGTTTAAATATCCCAGGGTCTTGTTCATGAGTGCGGGCAGGATGGAGCGTGAGATTGACAGACGGATCGCTGCAGTGTCTACAGTAAAGTGGGTATTGTACCAGTTCATCATGGGGAAGAAGGAGCTGACCATAAATGGAGAAGCTCTCCATTCTCTGGTCAACCTGCGTTCCAGCCCTCAACTATGATCACAAGCTCTGGGTAGTGACCGATAGAAGGTCACGAACACAAGCGGCTAAAATGAGCTTTCTCCGCAAAGTAGCTGGGCTAACCTTTAGGGATAGGGTGAGGAGCTCAGACATCCGGGAGATGCTCAGAGTAGAACCGCCGCTCCTCCGTGTTGAGAGGGTCAGTTGAGGTGGTTCGGGCATCTGGTTCAAATGCGTCCTGGACGCCTACCTTTAGAGGTGTTCTGGGCATGTCCAACTGGGAGGAGGCCCCGAGGCAGGCCCAGGACACACTGGAGGGATTATATCTCCCGGCAGGCCTGGGAACGGCTTGGGATCCCCCAGGTAGAGTTGGAGAAAGTGGCTAAGGAGGAGGACGCCTGGGCCTCTCGGCTTCAGTCTGCTACCCCTGCGACCCGGCCCCGGATAAGCGGCAGAAAATGGATGGATGGACGGATTTTATTAAGTTGTTCTAATATATCACCATGTGGATATGAACATTTTATTCCTCATGGTATGTAGGCTACTGGATATCTGTCAGGAGGTAGCTTCAGAGGATAAATTTATTTTATTTAACCTTTATTTTCCCAGGAAGATCCCATTGAGATTAAGAACCTCTTTTTCACAGGAGACCTGGCCAAGATAGGCAGCAGCAAATACAAAGCACAGTTGCACAATTACACAGATACAAACAAAAGACAAATAAAAAGATGAAAAAAGATAAAAATTGCAAGCAGATTACAAAAACAAGTGCATGTTGTGGAGTTGGCCTCAAGTACTCTCAATTTGGATTTAAAAGCGCTCAGTGAAATTAACGCTGTTAATTTCCACTCATTTTGCAACATATTCCAAGCAAAGGGTGCAGAGTGGACAAAAGCCCTATTATCAAATTCAATACGAGCAAATGGAACAGAAAGCAACAAGTGATCTTGTAAACGAAAAGAGTAAGTCCCAGCACTTCTCTTTGCAATTAAGGCACAACTGTAGGAAGGCAGTAGTCTGAGTATTGCTTTATATATAAAAGTATACCAAGGACTGATCCTTCTGGTGGCCAGAGCAGGACATCCCACCCGAGAGTATAATTCACAGTGGTGTGTCAACACTTTACAGTGTGTAATGAACCTCAGAGAAGCATGGTAAACGGTGTCAACTGTTCGAAGATATTGAGCAGAAGCATTCATGTTATGATTTTGCCATGTCTGTTCCGTTTCTGCCATGCTTGTTCTGTTTTTGCCATGCCCTGTTTAGTTTTAGTTCTTTGCCATGTTTTTGTTTTTGCCATGCCAGATCCATTATTCTGTTAGACCCCGGTCCATGTCTTTGTTCATGCCCTGCATTGCACTTTGTCTCCCCTGTCTGGTCTGTGAAGCTACAGCTTTTCCCCAAGTCCTGCGTGTCACATGTTTAGGTGATTTTATGGTTTCTGGGTTTCAAACATTCCTTCAAATCTCGTTTGCTTCCTTCGCCTTGCTTTTCTATTTTACTAACCCATACTAACAGTTTGTTATTTTTGTTAAGATACTAACCAAGACTAACATTGTATATAATACTAACTTACTAACGAGCACCAGGGATTGTATAGCTGCACTTACTAATTGATTAACAAGCTCTCAGCACTCGCCCTGTTCTAGTCTCCGCCTCTTTCCTTCTCTTAGTCTTTGCTGCAATTCAGCGGATCCTCCGCACCTGCTCTACTCTGTCCTGCCTCATTATCTGTGCACGTTAGAACTCCCGAACCGGAGCTGTATGTTTTGTCTATAGGTTGTCCTGTGATCCCTGTCCGCGTTTTGGCTTTTGCCAATTTCATGTGGTTAGGTTCTCCCTCGTGTTTGCTCCCACGTAATTAGTCTGATCCCATTCACCTGTCCCTGATCATAGCATGTGACTTCCCTTGTGTCTATTTAAGCAGTCTTCTCACAGCAGCTCCCCGTCAGAACGTTTCCTTTGTGCCATGCTTGTTTTTGCCTTGTACACTATTGTGATTCTCTACTGACTGGACTGTCCCTGATTTTTGCTTCTGATTTGGATATTCTGCCTGCATCTGTGTACCATACCCATTTTGCCTGACCACGATTATTGTATTTGCTGCCCTGGTTACGATTTGGATTTCGCCCCTTGGATTTTGATTTTGGATTGTGGACTTTGTACTGTCGCCTCCTGCTCTGCGGGGGTTCGCCCCCCCTTTTCCCAATAAATCCCATTTTTTCCTCACTACTTGACTCTCGCGTTTGGCTCCAGAACCGTACCTAACAATTCATATATAAAAGATATCCATAATCCAACACAGATAAAAAAAGTTGCAGCGACAAGCCGCTTTTTTACATTAAAAGAAAAACACAGCTTGTTTTGAAAATAAAAACCCAATTTAAGCTTCAGCTTTCTTCACAAGTTTCTCCACATGTGGCTTGAAAGTGAGGGAGTCATCAATCAAGACACCCAGGTATTTATACGCGTGAACCACCTCTATTTCACTTCCCTCAAGAATAGGCACTGAGGGAATCATTTGTGGCCACTTCTTAGAATTGGAAAACAACATAAGCTAAGTCTTGTCTGCATTAAGAACTAGTTTCAGCTGAAGTAATGCATGCTGGACAGCGACAAAGGCTTTCTGCAAGGATTCAATGGCCTGGACAAGAGTTCAACCACAGCAATAAATATCTGTGTCATCAGCATAAAAATGCAAATTAGAATCTGACATATTAAAACCCATATCATTAATATACAGTGGGGTGCAGAAATTTAGGCACCTTTGGTTTAAATGTCTGTTACAATTAATCTCCAAGTGATTGAAAGCAAACCTGAGCACTAAATGCTACAAAGTTAAACATGACACCTTTCTGCAAATTTAAAAGCAAGGTTTCTTTTTATTTTAATTTTCTGAGTTTTTAAATGAAAAGAGAGGGGAAAAGGGCCCTGTGCAAAAGTTTGGGAACTCTTTTGGACTATTCTTTGTTACCTTTTAAGAAGATGATTACTAAGGCCCAGACCCATGTGATTTACTCGTTAGGGCTTCAATGAGTCAGGTGAATATAATTCCAGAGTTGAACTATATATTCTGAAGTAACTCCATGCCTTCTAAAGTATCCGACTGTGGTGGCTGTTGTGTCTGGTGTTAAAAACCATGTGTTCCTCTAAACAGTTGTCCAAGGATGTCAAAATCAAGATAATTCACTTCCTCCAACAAGGAGAGGGCAACAAAAAACTCTCACAATGTTTCAAACTCCCCATTTCTGTCAGAAACATCAGAAAATGGAAAATAAATGGAACAATTGAAGTCAAGGCAAGATCTGGAAGACCAAGAAAAATTTCAGAAAGAATGGCCCAAGATCTGGTGAGAAATGCTCAGAAGAACCCACACATCACTGCAAAAGAGCTGCAAAAAAAAAGTAGCAGACACAGGTCTAGTTTTTTCACACGCCAACAACACAGCGTACCTTAAACCACAAAGACCTACATGGCAGAGTTGCAAGAAAGAAGCCTTTCCTACAGCCTCAACACAAAATTAAGCATCTGAAGTATGCAAAAGAAAATCTTGAGAAACCTCAAGCCTATTGGAACAATGTGCTTTGGACTGACAAAACCAAAAAATGAACTTTTTGGCCACAACCAAAGAAGGCATGTTTGGAGAAAAAAGGATGAAGCATTTGTAGAGAAGAACACGTTGCCAACTGTTAAGCACAGAGGTGGATCCGTTATGCTTTGGGGTTGTGTAGCAGCTGGGGGCACAGGCAATATTGTGCAGGTGGAAGGAAGAATGGATTCCACCAAATATCAAGACATTCTGGAGGCTACTGTTCAAAGCTCAGTCCAGAAATTGAAGTTCAAGAGAAGTTGGGTATTCCAGCAAGACAATGACCCGAATGATACCTCAAAATCCACCATGAAGAATCTCCAGGAAAGACAGATGAAGGTTTTGCAATTGCCATCACAGTCCCCAGACTTGAATATTATTGAAAATCTGAGGAGAGACCTCAAACATGCCGTGCACGCAAGAAGGCCAAAGAATATTTCTGAGCTAGAGGTGTCCTGTCAGGAAGAAGGGGTAAAAATTTCAAAGACAAGAATTGAAAGACTCTTAGCTGGCTACAGGAAGCTTTTGCAAGCTGTTATAGCTACCCGAGGAGGAGTTACAAAGTACTAGCTGACACAGTTCCCAAACTTTTGCAAAAGGCCTTTTTCCTTGTTTTATTATTTTGCAACTGTGAAAAGTTAAAAATAAAAATTATTCTTGCTTTAAATGTGATGAAATGTGTCATGTTTAACTTAGTAGCATTTAGTGTTCAGGTTTTCTTTCAATCACTCGGAGATTAATTGTAACAGACATTTAAACCAGGGGTCCCCAAATTCTCGCACCCCACTGTAAATAATACATGATAGGGGACCCAATGCAGAACCCTGCGGCACCCCCTTGTGGACAGTAACAAATTCAGAACGCAGACCATCATATTTAATGCACTGAGTCCTGTCACTGAGGTAGTTTGTAAATAACAGCTCAACTAAATATAAATGCTCTTAATTGACAATTATTCCAGCCAGTTGCAATCCTTCGATTTTCAGTTGTTGAAACAAATACCAGCAGACACAAGAGGCCACCAGGAATGAGTTTGAGAACCACCAGGACCGAGTTTGAGAACTACACGGTAATATGAGTGCGCTCAAACTAAGTGCTGGGATTTATCAGTAAGTCTGAGAGAGAGGAAGAAAAAAATTGGTTTTCAGTAGACACCACTGGAGTGCCACTGTCTTTAATAGCTTTAATATTCAAATATACATCAATGTATGCTCAGATTTTCACTCTTGACTTCAGAAAGAGACAACAAGGCATAAGCACCCAGAGGTAATTAATCCAAAAGAGTGAGTTCTCCAATATTTGTATTGCACAATTTTGAACTAAAATATCAGAATTATTCTGATATTATTATTTTATTGTATGTTTTTGTTGCATTCATGAAGCCCAAAAAGACAGTGCCGAGCGTCTGAGGGCTTGGTAGTCTTTTTGGGGAAATAATAAGCTTTTCAGTGTTACACTGGTGAACTATGCCCTATTAACTAATTTATGATTACCACTGCGTACTAAATATTCTGTGAAAAAATTCCTTGCAGCTAATTCAGAACAAAGCCACACTGTTGGTCAAAAACCATCTCAAGCAACATCATGTCACACAGGCAACTCATCTCGTTAGCTGGTTGTGACAGCTTGCATTAACTATTAAACATTAGTGACAGCCTACAAAGCATGAAATGGCACAGACCCACCATAGCCTACCTCCAATCTGGGCCTTAACTTTCACATGATGTCCAAGCTGGTATAAAGCTTGCCGTTGCTCCGTATAAAAAGTTTGCAGCGGCATGAAAATCAGATGGTGGCGTACGCCAAACAAAAACTGGACTTATAAAGCCATGCGTACCACACTGGTGCATAATTTCATCTTCATAAATCACAATATTTTGGAAGTGTGCCCACGTGAATGAGCCACAGACCCTGCCCCATTCCCTCCCACTATTAACCATAAATGGTCGATGCAAATTACCACGGTAGAGCTTCTCGTCCAGCACACAGTAATAATGCATGCGAATTTGATTATATTGACATTAGGTTAATGTCTGACAGAATACCATATGAATGCAAATAAGCAATCATGTTTTTTTTTTTAAGTGCAGTGTCTATTTAATCATGTAAATCAAGCCAGAACTTACACACCCACTTTGCAGTGAAGTCTGAATCGTAATGACTGCACTTACAAAATTCTATCTCTAAACCAAAGGCACAGACACACAAAACAGACTAATGTCAATTTTACAAATTAAATAACTTGCAGGATATATAAAGATAAAACCACTGCCTCTTAGCTCAAAGCACATCTCATATCTCTCAAGAGTCGGGTGACAGAAGAAATCATTACTCACCAGTGCCTGCGGTTGTGTTTATGTCTTTAATTCTTTGGAAAAAAAAAAAAAAAAAACAGTTTGCTCACTTGTCTATGAATTGGCTGATATGGTTTACGAATTGAATAAGAGGAGCATTGATGGCAAGGTAATCACATGCATTAGCAGAGTGTGATACGGCCAGTGATTGACTCTGGCCTTAAGTCACCATTCCACAGTGAAAAAACCAGAGATTTGAATGTAATTATTCGATCACTAACTGTAACAAGTCTGTATTAACCAGTGTAACTAAGGTGACACCCCAACTAAGGAGGACAGAGTGTGCAATACAAGGGGATTTTTTATTGTGTCAAAGAGCGACCTTAAATACGATTAACATTTCCTGAACTGTGAACAATGACAAAGCGAGTTGGGAGGATGGGAAAAATAAATAATTCAGAAGACCTTTTGGCACAGATAACAGCGTCAGGGGCTCGTGACCCAAACTATGAAGTCCGAAGGTCAAAGGGCACAGCGGCAGACATGATGCGCTTCACTTATTCCCACCAGCCCCTCACTCAGTTACTCTATGGCAGTCCAGCAGGGAGAGGAGAGTACTCCTACACGGGACTCGTCTCCTCCGCCTTTCGCTGGCTCTCCTCAGAGCTCCCCTCCTCCTGTTTCTGCAGGAGGCGCTGCTGGAGGAGCGCGCTCAGGCGGTTCGGGTGGTGCTGCAGCAGAGCAGCTGTCTGCAGACTCAGGCCGCTAATGACCTGTCCCTGAAGCGTGGTGAGAGACGGCAGTTTGGAGTAGCTGACCAGACCCTGGAGACTCAGCAATGAGCTCTCAACACAGCCTCCTGTACAGAGAGAGGAGAGAGAACGCAACACTCACACGTCCGCTTACTTAATGCCCAGAGGTTACCCCTCTTAAGCAGTGGTCTTCATTGTCATTCCTGGAGACCCATTGTGTATGCTGGTTTTTGTTCCAACCACAATTATAATCACTGGATTTTAACAAGCTGTTAATATGTCTCAAGTGCATTTAATGTTTAGAGCAGTTATTTGCCCTCTTAACTTACAAGTTAACAGAAATATCTATGTTTGCCATCAAGAATAAAAAAAATATTTCAAATTTTCTGGCTGCAACAGGTCTCGAAAAAGTTGGGACACAGGCAAAAAAGGGCTGAAAAAGCAATTGATATATAAGAGAATCAGCTGAAAGAACATTTAGCAAGTAATTAAGTTAACTGGCATCAGGTGTGTAACATGATTGGCTATAAAAGGGATCTCTTAGAGAGGCTGAGTCTCTCAGAAGTAAAGATGGCCAGAGGCTCTCCAACCTGTGAAGGCTTGCATAAAAAAATTGTGGAATACTTTAAACACAATGTTCCTCAATGTCAAATTGCAAAGGCTTTGAAGGTCTCATCATCGACAGTGCATAACATCATCAAAAGATTAAGAGAAACTGGAAAAATCTCTGTGCGTAAGGGACAGGGCCGAAGACCTTTACTGGATGCCTGTGATCTTCAGGCCCTCAGACGCCACTGCATCACTCACCGGCATGATTCTGTTGTTGACATTATTAAATGGGCCCAGGAATACTTCAAGAAACCACTGTCTGTAAACACAGTCCGCCGTGCCATCCACAGATGCCACCTAAAACTCTATCATGCTGAAAGGAAGCCATTATTGAGCATGATCCAGAAGCGCTGCCATGTTCTGTGGGCCAAGGCTCATTTAATATGGAATGTAGTAAAGTGACAAAGTGTTCTGTCCTGTGGTCAGACGAGTCCAAATTTGACATTCTTGCTGGAAATCATGGGCGTCGTGTCCTTCAGGCTAAAGAGAAAGACCACCCCTCCTGTTATCAGCATTCAGCTCAAAAGCCAGCATCTCTGATGGTATGGGGATGCATTAGTGCATATGGTGTGGGACACTTGCATGTTTTAAAAAGCTGAAAGGTACATAAAGGTTTTAGAGCAACATATGCTCCCCTCCAGATGACATCTATTCCAGGAAAGGCCTTGTGTATTTCAGCAGGACAATGCAAAACCACATACTGCAGCTATTACAACAGCATGGCATCGTAGTAGAAGAGCCCATGTGCTGAACTGGCCTGCCTGCAGTCCTGATCTTTCACCGATCGAGAACATTTGGCGCATAATTAAACGAAAAGTCCGTCAAAGGAGACTCAAAACTCTCAAGCAGCTGGAAGCCTGTATTAAACAAGAGTGGGATCAAATTCCAATGGCTAAACTCAAACTTGTCTCCTCAATGCCCAGACGCCTCCACTCTGTGTTAAAAAGAAAAGGGGATGCTACACCATGGTAAACAGGCCCCGTCCCAACTTTTTTGAGACCTGTAGCAGCCATCAAACTTGAAATGAGCTCATTTTGTGGATAAAATTGTTAACTTTATCAGTTTCAACATTTGCTATGTTATCTCTGTTCTATTGTGAATAAAATACTGGCTGGTGTGATTTGAAAGTCATTGCGTTTTGATTTATTCACAATTTACACTTTGTTCCAACTATTTCAGAATTGGGGTTATAATATATCAAAGAAGCTACTATGAATTGAGGATTTTTTGAAAATACAATTTTAAACCAACACGATCACAGATTCTTGGGTGTATAGAATTAGAAGAATTCCTATACATAACATTTTCCATGGAAGTCTTGTCACATTTGATGCTGCTGGGTTGAATGTAAAAAAATAAAATATGACTCATCAGAGGCCTCCAGATGGCTCACGACTAAGACGTTCGTCTGTGAGCCTTGTGGCCAGTCCGCACCATTTCCGGCTATGGCCGAACGTCCGCATGGGCGTGGCAACAATTGGCACAGCCTTGCTGGGGATAATAGGGGTTAAGTCAGTTAAAATTTGTTAGTTCATCGCTCTGTAGTGGCCACCTCTGGTCAGTCAGGAGCATGTAGCTGTATGAGGTAAATTGTGCGCCGACTGCCTGATCCACCAATGGCATAGGCAGTGTGTAAATGGTGGCATGACTGCATAGCGAACAGAGGTAAAGACTAGTCTTCACGTGAGTCGGAGTAATCTTGTCCCACGGCATCTTCCACCTGAGTCCATGGAAGCAGGTCATTTTGCGGTGGGCTAAACAGGTCAGCAGTGTTCAAGGCGGGGAAAAAAAGGGGGAAAATATAAAAAAGAAAAAAAAGTGAAAATATGACTCATAAGATCATATTACGTTATTCCATTGCTCAGGGGTGCAGGTTTTGCATTCTTTACACCACATCATGCCATTCTGTGCATTTACCTTGGACACAAACAGTTTCCAAATGATGGTCCTGCCATTAATTACCTCCACCACGGTGGTTGTTTCCACCTGTGTTTGTCTGTTTTTTAACAAGATAACTCAAAAGTAATGGATTGCCACAAAATTCAGAGAGATGGTCAGAGGTAGTCCAAGGATGATTTAATTAAATTTTAGTGGTGGGTATGTGTTTTTTTTTGAATATTCAAAAGAGACACATACCCACCACCAAAATTGAATATAATATAATAATTATAATATATAATAATATATTATAATATTTTATTTCATATTTTTTGCATATTTTTTCAGTGCTTTGTTTCTAAGATTGTTTTGAATTTCTAGGACTTAAAGGGGAACTCCGGTGTGAAATTGACTTGGGGTGTATTGAAACATGATAACGAGTACTAACTTTTGTTTAATACCCCACCTCCGTACCCATCCAACATTTCGAAAAACAGGGCTTTTTAGCCGAAGCTCCCAACAGGCTTACAATGGTAGTGAATGGGGCATAGCGTTGCCATGCAAAGAAATCGCTATTTTCACATCATTAACAAGGCTCAAAGTAGCTCCACGAATAGGTAGGATAGGGCAACAGATTGCAAACTATTCGTTCGTGCTCGTCAATCGACTTATAGTGACTTTCAAGATGGTGGCGACGGGAAACTACCTTAAGGTACTGTCTGCATAAACAGTCTTTTTTAATAAACTAGCTGTGCATTTTCCAAGATCTCAATGCCTCGTTTTAAATGTCAGGGCCCTCGGAATTCTACCAATGAAGTGTGTTTGGTGTATTATTAGCAAATGCTACAATCATTATACAGTAATTTATTTGCTAGCAAGATAACTAGATCACTAGCGAGCTAGCTCGCCAACGTTATGGTCTGGTGCGAGGAACAAAATTAACAATTGAACAAATTAGACTCAGTTTCTGTGTAGCCCAACACCCATAGTTCCCACATTAGTCAGATAAAACACCAAGAATTTTTGAAGAAGAACCAATAGCTGGCATTTTCAGACCCCTCCCAATGTAGCAGCAAAGTAAAACTCGAATGTTTCATGATTAAACGCATTCTTGTAAATGTAAAATCTCCCATTCAATGTCCACTTTAACTCCGAACAAAAACTGGGTGGTAGATAGGTACTCAAATCCAGTTGCCCACTTCTCGAGTAGGCAAAATGGTCGAGCTGAAAACGATGAACCAGTGGAGCGGAACATAAAAAGAGACAAAAACAGTCTACTTCTGTGGGCAGTTCTACCCTTTCCTCATCTTCCTCTGTGCTTTTTTTCCTCACATTTGTGCGTTTGTTCTTTTCCTGCATTTTCAGTAAAGTTGCTGAGAATGGGTAGCTATAGCTAATCAAAACAACCTAATTGGACATCTGATTGGCCATCATATTTCCTATAAATCTCCATAAAAAGAAAACCAAAGGAAGGATTTCCCATCATGCAAACAGAAAATATGCAGCCTAACCACCAATTAAAAAAAAAAAAAAATCAGTTATTCAGGGCTCCTATTAGCTAGCTACATGTGATGCATTGAAATCAATGGATAACAGTGAATACCTATTTGCCATTTAGCTTGCTAGCCTGCATTTATATGCACCAAAGGTGACGAGTTAACCCAGCAAATTACTTCGTTCACTGGCTTCGCTAGCTACAGTTAGTGCATATAAATCGGCATAAAACAGTGAATAGTTGACTGTTACGATTATTTAGTTAGCTAGCTAGCATTTATGTGCACCAAGTATTGCTAGCAAGGCCAGCAAAATAGCTAGTTCGCTGGCTTAGCTATGTTTGTTGCATGCAAGTCAATAGTAGAAATTGAAAAGCCATTATTTATGTTACAACTGTACTTAGCTCGCGTTGAACTGTGAGTAGTTTGCTAGCTAGCATTTATATGCATCATATGTTAACTAACTGCTGAAGCCAACAAACTAGCTCCCTGGCTTAGCTAGCTAGCTACATTTGGTGCATATAAATCAATAAAACAATGAATATTGATTATTTCACTTCTTAAGTAGTGTTTAAAAAGCAAGTAGTCATTAATTAGCAAGGCACCGAAGTCATATGCATTGACTATACTGGTTAGCTTGTTCGCTCGCCGAGTTTTTACACAAGCAAACGTTGGCCAAAGATGCTTGGCTATTAAACTGGTGCTAGCTGGAAAGCTTGATATCTTGCTAGATAAGCATAACTACCTAAGTAGACAGAGCACCTAACTAATAAGCACAGTCTCACCAGGCTAAGATATCAAATACGGCAAGGTGCTGAATAATTTCTAACGCAGAGCTAGCTATGAACTCGTTTTGTTTGGGAAACAGGATGATAATGATAATGGGATGTGTAGACTTTTTAACCATGAAGAGTGTTAGTAAGTCAAGAAAAACAACATTTGTAGTTACCCAGGAGTATGACGTAAAATCTCGAAATCAGTAAAGGCTGGAAAACAACGGGAAGTGCCTCAAAAGCAAATGCGTAAAAAAGTCTATTAGTAAAATGAATGGGAACTTTTACTTCTGACACCAGTGTGAAGTAGTCACCTGACCACTCATTTGAGTCCCCAATGACAAGATGAAGCACATCGTAACAATAAATGAAATATTTTGGTCATAGTTCGTCTCCAGTAGTAGGCGTTGCCTTAAGTGCATTCTCTCTCTGCTCAGAATTTTCAGCGGCCATTTTGGCAACTGCTTGCACGTTAGACAGTGAAACCAAAAGGAGTAAGCTATGCTTTTCCGTCTTTGCAGGCAAGTCTCTAAATACAGATGACTGAATAAGTCATTCAAACTAACCATAAGCATAGATTTGGGATATAAGATATGTTTGCTGCTTTCCTTGTCCATAGCAGTTCATTGCTTAGCTCCCATACCAATGTCCAGTACTAGCTAGCTTCCACAGAAACATATTTTAGCCTCATGTAACTCTGCTTTGATACAAATCTGTACATGCTTATCCTTTAACAAGCCATCAGACAGAGTAGAATTGAATACAACTCTCAATAGTTTGAAAATCCAATGAAAATTGACATTAAAAAGGTCTTTACTCTGAACACAGTGTACTGTACTGTTAGTACTGATGCTACTGTGGAAACAAGAATTCACCATAGGTATTAAAAAGCTCCTTACTCTGGACATAGCATAATGTCCTTTTAGCAGCAATGCTATGTTTAGAACAAAGGGCCTTTCACCATCAATTGTCATTGCTAGTTAAAGTCACCCATTACCAAATCTTGCTAACAAGCTAAAAACTGTTAGCTAGCCAGCTAGCTAAGTAATAAATTGAGATTCAGTAAGGTCACCTTTGTTAGCCTG
Organism: Gymnothorax javanicus; assembly: GCA_029692085.1. Classification (NCBI taxonomy): domain Eukaryota; kingdom Metazoa; phylum Chordata; class Actinopteri; order Anguilliformes; family Muraenidae; genus Gymnothorax; species Gymnothorax javanicus. The sequence continues at coordinate 109,198,087 of CM056200.1, forward strand.
CTAGCTAGGTAGTCAGAACTAACTTCAAAATATATGACAGTGGGGAGTCTATTGACTCATCGACTGCATTTATCCTATGCGAATGGTTGATTCAAATTTTTTGAATGGGGTTGTATGAGGTAGCTAGTTACCTGTCCACAGTCAATGTAGTAACGTTGGCTGCCTAGCTAGCTAGCTAGTACCGTACATTGGCATGAGGGCTAAGCAATGAAATGCCCAGGACAAAGAAAGCAGCAAAACCATCTTAGCCTCCTGCAACTCTCCTTAGATACAAATCCGAACATACACCTTCAGTTGGAGTAAATCCGGTCCCAAGAGGGGCCATTGTGCATCAACATGCAAGCAGCCACCCAGGATATAAGAAAATACTGGCGATGTGCCTGCTTCCACTAAGTGGAGCGGGTGCATGGGCTGGACTCGATACTGCGGCTCAACCTCCTGATTGCAACTGCACAGACTCTGGCTCCAAATGTGCAAGATGGCAGCCTCTGTACGAAGGATATTCTGGCGCCATTTTTGTACAGTGCTAGGAGGTGGATACGCATCGTCCATCTTCACAGTCTATGGATCTCAATGGTACCACAGTTGCAAAATCCATACATGGAGCATAAAATGTCCTTATCAACTCATAACTGTCCGCTAAGACATAAAAATCCGCAAAGTACACATAGATATAAACGATAATGGATACAATTTTCTCTGTGATCAGCGTGGAAAATAGGAAAAAATAGGAATTTGCTTGGAAAATAGGAGTAAATAGGAATTGCCCCAAAAAATAGGAAAAAATAGGATAAAATAGGAACTTGACGCCCTGCAATTTAGAAACTACAAACCTGAGAAAATAATTTCCCATTCCCATGAAAAGATTTGATAATCAAATGTATGCATGTTCACCATAATAATGAATGGAAAAATATACTGCAGCAAGATACTGCACCTGAAGCATGCCAAATATACATTTCTGTTCCATTTAGTTTAATTTCATGAAATCCTTTTCTAAATTCAACTTTAGCCACTTGGCAAATGACTGCCTGAGATAAATACAATGTTTGCAATCCACTCAAGCACTTTTTAATAAATCGGCAATTACTCCACCTAAAACTCAAATGACTGGATGTCAAGCAGTAAGCTAATCTTCACAGAAGTGCCTTGAACCTTGCAATAGCACTGCTCCTTGATTGTTCAAAGTTTATGGATGGTTTATTTATTTATTCCCCCCCCCGCCCCCGATTATTGGCAAGCATTGGTACCCAAGAGCTACATAATTCATTTGTTCCAGTTTGGGGAAATCATGGATAGCTCATGAGAAATCACTGTTGGAGTAAAAAAAATTAAAATAAATAAATAAATAATAATAACACTAAAAAAAAGACCAACCTCATTTTTTAAAAAAACCTTATTTTAATAAATCAACAAATTACACACCTACAAGGCTGTAGATCATTTCAATAGATTTTTTTAGAAAGTACAGTACTATCAGAGTATTCTTTTTCCTCTTTTGTTTTAATTACATACACTTGCTTTCAAATTGCTGTTCAACCACGCTCTCACCCCTGCCCCATTTAACCCACGATCAACAGCAAAATCGACTCATGAACAAGGAATGCTAGCAATATTCTTTCATTTCTAAAAAAAAAAAAAAAGTGAAATAAACCGAATGAATGCAATGGTAACTTTGTGAACAGATTAACCAAATGAATTGTGCTTCCTGCCTGAACCTTTCAAGCTGTGTTTTGTGTTCACACCTTCATAGATCTAGGTGGTTTTCAAACCAACAAGGTTAACACACCATTAATAACCATTTTGAGGCTTGTCAAAGTAACACTTGGCAGTTGCTCTACCCTGCCACACAGATCGTCACCAGGAAAACTCTTGCAAGAACTGAACGCTCAGACAACATCAAATAAATCCATCATTTCATTTTTGCATGTACAGATAGAACATGAGGAGAGACAGGGCGGGGACCATTGCATTTCTGTTCTTTAATTCAAAGAGATTAGTTTGAGTTCTGCCTACAGCGACATCATACTTGGAGAAAAAAATATATATATATATATATATATATTATATATATATATATATATATATATATATACACTGAAAAAGCTCAGAAATGAGAGAGCTGCACGAAGAGTAATGTTTTTAATGATAACTTTGCACTTTGCAAATAAAAAAATATATAATTTATATATTTACAAAAATGCAGATGTCTAGCGGCTTCATGATGCATAGTTTCAAAATCAGGTATCAGGTGGAATTAAGGCAATGGTAGTGCTGTGGGTTATAGAGATGAGGAAGAGGAAACTATATAGGTGTGGCATGCCTCATCACAGTCATTGCAAATTCTTTCTGAAGTTCCTTTTTTTGACATTACCCATAGTGGACACAACCCACAATCATTAAGTGCAAGTAAGTAATTGGAAACTTAAGCAAAAACAAATTGGGTTTTGCACTAAGAAAGCAGGAAGAAAAGGGACCCCTTTCCACATCCAATTCCTTCACGAGTCAAATTTTATTGGCTGAAAAAGTGCATTGCGATTGCAGGCACTAATAAGGGCACTCAATTCTCGAGGCATGACTATTTCGTTTGTTAAAATAGGAATGCCGACTTTTTTCCACAACGGTACACATCAGACCTGGTTTTAATTAACAACTGCTGACTTGCTCTTAAACAGCACTGTTGGAACTGATTAAAAGAACCTTCAATCAGCTACCATTTTACATCCAATTTGGAAGCCAGTTCTTTCATCTCATGCATGTCTACCAGTGGCGGGCGGTGGACGGAAAACTGGGGGTGCGGAAAACATCCCTTGAAACGGATGAGATTAGTGACCCGATTTCAATCATTGTTCTGGGTCAACATGTTAGTTTCCCTTATAATGAAATGTTTAGGCGAGTGAATAATAAATTCTATAAAATGTTTAATTCACATGCCTTAATAGGCAACTCTTCACGAAAAAACCACTGTGGATTTTCTGCATTAAATTTAGTCACATCCTAAGCAAGTCGTCAAACCTGTGCGTAATGATTCTTTAATTGAAAAGATTGAAATGCGCTCTTTTTTTGCGTTCAACTAGTGCGTTGATTTCTCGTCTTAACGAAGACAATTAGCTACACCTGAGAGGGGAGAGTTCAAGTGTCTTTTACCGGGGAAATTGACTGAAAACAGATCAAGACTAATAAGCAGCTTGAAGACATGTTTATTGCCCTCCTTGTTCTCTGTCCACCGCCCACCACTGATGTCTACACGTCAGAAATTGGTCAGACAGACAGTCCTATCACTTCTTATAATGCTAAAGGTAGTCCCTCAGAGAGGAGCCACTAAATTGGGTTTCACTCAAGATTTCTTCATGGTGAAACGGGAACTTCGGAGAATAAGTCAGCAAGTTTTAAAAAGGGGAACACCGCAAGCATGCACAAGCAAACAAACTGCCACTCATGTACAGAAATTTTACTTAATACTGGCTAGTGAATACAAAAATGAATTGCTCAAAGCTTAAAAATGTCTCTCCAGGCGTTGACCATAATTACCTCTTCCAATATGGATGCATTTCCCTTTCTGTTCAGTCTGTCCATTTGTTAGCAGGCTACGGAAAAATACTACTGGCCCAATTTTTATGAACTTTGGAGGAGGGCTGTGGCATGGGCCAAAGAGGAACCAATTAAATTTTGGTAAGGATCAGACTCATGGAGGGGATACAAAGTATTTTTTAACTCATATTAACAGTGCAAGATAGGGCATTGGCTGAATATAAGCCACACATCCGAAAATCTAGTAGATGGTAGCATAATAGTGACACAACATGGCCAATATTGGCTGTGCCAGAGGTCTGCGCTCTCTGAGTGCCTTTCTAGTTTTGTTTTGGTTGAGACAGACTTGGAAGCCAAAAGGAGAAGGGGGGGAGGGGGAGGGAACAGAGTTAAATGAATATATCGTCACCCTATTAAAATAATGGCCTAAGTCATTTTTTTTTCAAGTTTTTGGGAAAACACCAAATGCAGAGCATATGATATTTATTAATCATTTAAAACTTTCGTCAAAAAATGACTTAGGCCATTATTTTAATAGGGTGACGATATGAGTATTGGACTTTTATACCATAAGGCAATAAAAGATTATTGGATTTTTATACTACCAGAACATTCTATGGAGCTCGATATTTTAATCATTGAACTAAAAATAATCCGAGTAAAGCATTTTTGGAATTTCTAAATTTACAAGCCCAGAATTATACTGTAATAAGACTCATGCATGTACCCAAATGCTTTTTTAGAAGATTGACACACAGTGGCATGATACACTGGGCTTCAATAACTTAATATCTTTCATTATAGAAGCAACTTCACAACCACAATTTCTGAAAGCTTCCAATGAAGACGTAAGCAAATACCAATTCATCATCCTTCCAACAGGGGAGTCCACATTAAACTGCCAATCTTAAAAGATTAAACAAGGTCCCAAGCCATAATCCAAGCAGTCAAACTCAGCAGCACAAGAGATGACGCGGGCAGCATGATACAGCACTGTAAAAAATATAACGTTGACTGAACTTTAAAAAGTAAGGCAGCTGCAAAGCATTTTTGTGTCAGCACAACATTAAGTCCCAGTGGTTGCACAAACTGATGTTTAAAAGAACCTAGAACTAGAAATTGAGCCAACTCAAAAATGCTTTGCCGGTGGTTGCCTACCTTTTGAGTCAACTTTTTATTTTTTTATAATAAGATTCAAGGTAAGAGCACGAGGCAAAACAAGACAACTCAAAATAAACCAAGAGCCAAGTTGACCGCAGCTCAAATATATATTTAAAAGACTACTTTATAATTTCTTAAAAATGTATTCTGACTCAGGTGAGGGTCAAACTAAATTCTCCAAGGTGCCACAGTGCTGACAGGTTTCCGTGGCTTATTTTCAACCAGTTGTCAGTGAAGGCGCTGCATACACGGTTTGTGAAATCTGTAGCCACTCCACAACTTGACTGAGCCACTGCAGCCACAAAACACCAAAGAACAAGACACAGGGACAAAGGTTTGACCCTTATACCCCGACAGGGGGGTGCTTTAGGTCTGCTCTGGGTGATATTTTTATACTGGCATTTCTCCATTCATAAAAATGCCTTTAATGATAATAATAATAAAAAAAAAACCTTGTGCTATTAATAAGGCCAAACCTCGGTTTCTGCGGCAATGCATCAACGACAGAGACAAGAAGTGCTGACGTCCACACGCAAGACAGCCATCGTTAATTGAAGAATGGAACTCATGAGAAATATCTCCAGGTCAGTCTGGATGTCATTTGCAAAAACAGCCGGAGGAATCCAGCCATTTTCCACAAATTCAATTACTGGACAGCGTGTCACCCATTAGCCTCCATGCAGCAAAGTCACCAAATGGCACCACCTATGAAAAACAGCCAGGTGCTGAGGTGCGGATAAGATCAGAGGGAATATGGGGGTAAAACGTTCATTTAACAGATTACGAAAGTATTAGGAAGGGAATGTACCTCTGTGAGCAGAGAGGCCGAAATAAAAGGCCACGTAGCTCCATTCTGGAATGTTGGGAATGATAGAATGCTGGCAAATGTTGAACAATAACTATACAAACAGGCAAGAGCAGGGACAGTCTGAAAATTTGTCAAATGGGTTGTACTTCAAACTCTGTCACTTGCGTGGGTTTCTCAAGGCTCAGGAAAATATCCCACAAACTTAAGGATAAAGAAAGTTCAGGACAATCAAGGCATTTCTGAGGATCTCATTTACAGCATGACAACTCGAAATACAGATGAGTGTCAAATTAAGGTAAAAAATCTAAATGAACGGTCCAAGTGCAGTGTGGGACCACCGCAAGCTGTCAGATCCGCTTTAACCCACCGTGGCATAGAGTGTACAAGTTGGAGGGATAGAGAACCTTTCTTCCAAGAGATATCTCCTCGAGTTCGTGATGATGGTGATAGAGAGAACAGCCCAAGATGTTGCTACAAAATCTCCCATATGAGTTAAGCTGGTTTAAGATCTAGAGACTGAGGGCAATGGCATATGCTAGGGATAATTTTCATACAACTAAAACCATTCAGTGACCCCTTGTGCCCTGTGGGGCTTAGGCTACAGTCATCCTAAAAGAGACCACTCCCATCATGGCCGGAATGCTTCATCATAGCATATAAAAGTAATCCCACAGAATAACTCTACATCAATTTGCAGAGACTTTTCCGCCTTTAAGGGGAAGACAGAACCCAAACCATGCCAGTAAGATGGACAGATTCATCTGTATTTGTTATGTCCGTCCATGCATTTACTCAGGTCTCTCCTTTATCCCCATAAAACCATTCATTGGTTCATCAAATGTAGCTGCTTTTTTCAACTTGTGGAACTTAAGGCCAATTTTAAATTCTATTGGAGATCCCATGGTATCCAAATACTCAAAACAACATCTGCTGAAATACAGAGAAATATGAATACAATAATGCACAAGACCTAGATATTTTCTATTTGAGGTGACGCTGCTGCCCTAAAAACATGGCTTTCTGGGTTTGAATATTTCGCTCAGTTTAAGTGTGAAGTAGCTTCAGTGTAGCACTGCAAACAGCAGATAGAGAATGTGTACATGAAATTGCCCTGCAATATGGGAAATATGCTTTTTCAGACTTTGCACCTGCTTGAGGGGAATTTCAAGGGAAAATCGGAGTTTACAAGGTTACTTTGTCACCCGTCTTTACATATGGCAGGCAAACAGCACCTGGACAGTGGTATAGCATTTTGAAATTTCCACTGATTTCAGGAAAAAAAATCCTAAGGGCTTCATATGCAAAATAGATTCTAAATTTCAAGTACATTGGGAGTTGTAGCATAAGTTCGAAGAGACAAGGGAACTTGACATTCAGGCATTAAGCTAATCAACCCTTGAGAATCTCGCATTAAGTAAGGCAACTGCAAAAGAAATGGGAAATCAGTCTCAGAGAATGATTGTCAAGAAATGCAGTCAAATAAAATAAACCTTGGTTTACAGAACAAATATACATATTAGAAATTTGGAATAAATACTAAACTCAAAAGTTAATGAACTAAAACTAAGTACTCAGAAGACTTAAGGTGAAACTGAGGGAACATCAGCCCCGCTGGAATGTTTCCCAACCCACTGAAAACTGATCCAACATCCACTAACAGAACGACCACGAACACAGGCCCAGGCATGGACTAAATTGCTGCTCAAATTTGAGCCTTGAATGGCTTTAAGCCAGGACCATTAAAGTTTGAGACCCATTTAAGACAAGAACATCGAAGTGAGACCCAACATATCTACCAGTGCATTCAGGCCGAACTCCACCGTAAAACTTAAAGTAGGGATTCAAAGGAAAAACTGAAATATGGCAATTTCGACATCAATGGAAAGCTTAGAACGCAAAGAATGCAATGTAATGTCATTCTGTCACATTATCGATACGAGAAAATAGAAACACGCACGAAACGACTTTATCGAGCGTGAATACTTCCGTGACGCTAGGAAAGAGGCCCGTTTTGGGTTTTCCAAGTGTGGCAGGCTGAAGCAGGGCCGGGGGATTGAACCCCAGACTCCCAGGTAAGAGTGAAACGCGCTGACCACATCGACAAAGAGCCAGGCTCATTGCCAAGGTAGCCAGGGCGTGTACTTATTAGGAGGCATTTCTAGTGGCAGGACTCTTCAACTGTCACACAAGCCCTGCTCTGTTACATGTCAATAGAAATACTATGTCTCTCTCTAAGCTTTATCTTTTGTTAAAGGTCAAAATTGAGTTGTACTTTACTTGAGATGGATAAATTATAACGCAGAAACACTTATCTGTCTTTTTTTTAATTTAAACTCATATTTTTCTATATAGGCCAAGTACATTGAAGATTAACATGGACATATAAACGATCTGACGGAAATCGTGTAAATACAGGGAAGGCAGAGTTTCCTCCAGGATTTTTTGAAACTGTGGCGGAGGGCTTCAGCGTCGGGTCAAAACTCTGCATTATCAGGTGTGGCCAGTTTTCATTAATCATAGGCAATGTAATAATTGAAGTCTATGTGCACGGAGGTTTATCAGTTTTACATGCGTCACGGTGGATTTCACATATAATATGAAAACCGATTATGACTCCGGACTCCGGAATTGGAATTAAATAATCATGAAGATACAATTAGGTAGAGCAGGATGTGCTCATGGCAAACACAGAAGTTAACATCGTAGTTCATTGTTTTGCAAAGTGAACAAAATATTTTTTCTCTAATCGTTGCACACATTGCATTAAGAAGAAAGCAGCGTGTTTTACTGCATGGGATTTAAAACTATGAACTACTGGAAGAAATCTATTAAGAGTTCTGACTCGTCAGGCTTTAAAAACAAAATTGAAAACAGTTTTCACAGTGTTCACTGTATTATAACTATGGAACATCTGGGTACTCTAAGAGTACACAACCCGTATGTGACGTCACGGAAAATGAGACTGTCGGCAGACTGGTTACGGTGGAAAGGGAGCAACATTTGGAAAGCGAATTTCAAGTCGCATGAAACTTTTTTTCTCTTGTTATATGAGTGAATACCTTCAACCTATCATGAAATTGCCATATTGGACCAATTTTATGGGTACTTATTTTCTTTGAATCCCTACTTTAATGAGCCGTATGAACTGCACTCCAACGGTATCTAATGTAAAATACAGGAGGAAGAACTCACAGGGTTGGAAAACATTTCTTAAAAAGTAGTAGGAAAGAAACACTTCTGCAAGAAGGTTGATTCAAAACTTGCTACCGTTCTCCTCCATGCCCACTACAGCCCTAAAATCTGGCTGTCCAAGAACTTAATCTGGCAAATTTGCATCACTTGTTGATGAACAGAAGTGGTGGAGGGGGCAGCATCGGTCTGCCATGGCTTTAAGAGGCAAAGCAAATGAACACGAGAGAGGAGAAATAAGAAGAGAGAGCGAGAGAAAGGAAGAGCACAGAGGAAGCACAGTCCAGTTTACGTCCAGCTGCGGGGCCGACAGCAAGGCCTCTGGGCCTCAAAGCAGGACACAGCGGAAGAAACTGCTCTTATTCTGCTGCTCCGTGATCTTCACCCCCCGACTGCTGCCTTGGGGGCTGTTGCCCTCCTGCAAAGACAAAGTATACAAACCAGGTCAGCCATCTCAAAAAAGCCATTCAGACGCACTTCCCAGAGCTGGGGGTAGTCGCACTTGACGACTTACCAGTTTCTTGTCCATTTTCGCTTTGATGTCTCTGGCGAGTGTCATGAAGGCCTACGGGGAAACACTGAGATAGTCACCGATGGAAAAGAGCAAGATTTCGCCCAAAGATCCGCTAACAGACTGACCAACAACAGGTCATGACGTGGACAGCTATGCATACCGACCATCATAGTTACACAGTAAAAAGTTTGAGCTGGACTCCACTGTAGAAAAAGTAGGCTCATAAAAACTCTAAAAAAAAGTTCAAAAATACTGGATATTTTCCTTGCATATGGGGGGCACAATGTAGGCCATCATTGTGAAGCAGTGATGCCCACTGGCATCGGGAAAATTTGGTTTGACTGACATTCAGCATAAAAGGCGCACTCACGTTCTCCACATTGATGTTGGCCCTGGCACTGGTCTCCATAAACTTGATTCCATACTCCAACGCCAGCTGTCAGAGGAAACCAAAGTTACCGCAACTCATCTGATCCCAATAAAGCAATCAATGCATCACATGGTCACTACTCACACCCACTGGACTTGGACTATGACGTCGTTCAGCGTATTTTTAAGAGCCTCTCTCAATCTGCGCATTAGAAACGGATTACTGATGGATTCTGACAAGTCCAGGCAGACGTCAAATATTTGCCAACATGGACGTCACACAAATTTAGTCCCGACATAGACAAGGAGTTGGCAAAGCAACCAAGATTGAACTGCACCGTCTTCTACATTGCAGATTACTCTTCAAATAAAGACAATGGAACCCAGTTTAATAACTGCACTAAATGCACCTACAATAAGTGACTGCACAAAGCCTAGAATAAATAGAGCCTGAACTGAGGCTGCAACCTCCAAATCCAAGCAGGACAGCATTGCTCAACCCCCTACTAATCACGCATTTCATCTGAAAACCATCCCCTGGGGTGACATTCTTCACATACTCCCACTTCACCTTACCAGATCAACCAATAATCAAATGCATCATCAACAGGCAATACCAAAAAGACAAAATCACTTGCAAAATAAAAAAATAAATAATACAAAGACAACACATCAGACGCTGGAGATGTAGAGTAGTGTGCAGTGATTATTATACACTTAAAAAATAGGACCAAGGGTCCTGTAGCTTACCGGCAAGTAATCTTATAGTGATGATACAAGTTGTGAAGGTTTCATGTGAAGTTTGACATTCGAATCATTGAAAGTCAATGCCAAGGCCACTAAATAAAAGTTCACATGCATTTATAAGGCCTCCTGTCAGGCAAAGCAAAGCTCTGAAGCAGTTTTGGTGATACAAGTCATTGAAAATTCAATATGTCAATTGTGAATTTTAAAGGTCACAGAAGGTCAATTTGAGGTCAGTAAATGGACTTCTTATATGACTTTCTAAATGTCTCTATACAAACCTTGGCTCAATCACCATTTTGGTGAAACAAGTCATTGTAATTTCACTGTTGCGTTTGCCCCTCAAAGGTCACTGACAGTCAAGTTGAATGTCACCAAATGAGAGTTCATATGTGACTTCCTAGATGTCAGTAACACAAACCTAGGCTCCATCTGTGACCGTTTTAGTGATACAAGTCACTGAATCTTCTGTAGGTCACATTTGACCTTCGAAGGTCAATATGAAGGTCACCAAATGAAAGCTCATATATGACTTCCTATACATCTCTAACACAAACCTAGGCTCCATCTGTGACCGTTTTGGCAATACAAGTCATTGTAATTTTATTATGTCAAGTTCAACCTTCAAAGGTCACCAACAGTCAAGTTGAATGTCACCAAGTGAAAGTTCATGTGTGACTTCCTTTTAGTCTGTGATACAAACTATCGGTGACCTTTTTAGTGATAGAAGTCATTTTCACTCGGTCAAGTTTGACCTTCAAAGGTCAATATGAAGGTCACCAAATGAAAGTTCATATTTGACTTCCTATATGTCTCCAATACAAACCTACACTCTATCTGAAACAATTTTGCTGATATAAGTCATTGAAATTTCACTGTAAAGTTTGGCCATTGAAGGTCACTGAAGGTCGAGTTCAAGGTCACCAAATGAAACTTCATACATGACTTCCTATATGCCCTCAACAAAAACCTAAGCTCTATAGTTTTGGTGATGGAAGTCATTGAAATTTCGCTATGTGAAGTTTGACCTTCAAAGGTCACCCAAGGTCAAGTTCAAGGCCACCAAAAGAAATTTCATATATGATTTCCTATAAGTGTTTAATACTATTGCTGTAGTCAAGACTGCCTTAGCCGAGACCAAGACACTACCAAGAACAAAGGGTAGAGAGACCAAGACAAGACCGAGACCAAGACCAAGACAGACCATTTCGAGACCAAGACCAGAGCAGGGCGAGACCGAGACCAAGATCAAAAAAAGTGTTTCACTTTACTGTAAATATGGGCAGTGTTTGGGTGAAAGGAATTGTGTGTAGCAACTGCATAACAGCTATTATTGGCCTTTCAGAGGATTAAGGCTTTATAGGCATTTAAATTTTTTCCTGTTAGGGATTGATATGGTTACACAGTCCAAAATCATCTCCCACTGACACATCACACACAGGTTTGACATTATGTGGCCATGACAAGTTAAATCAAATACATGTAACTTTTCCATTACATTTTCCTCATCTTTCATTTACAATTACCCTGATTTGTCATATATCTGATATTCCATGAATATGGAATATGGCTTCTATGGAAATGATCCCTTCATATAAGAGCCTGAGGCGCAAGATCATGTCCAAAGACAGGTAAATACATAATTGAGTTATTATGCAGTAAATTATATAGTATCCATTACATTACAGACTGAAAGGGCCTTATGTCCTTCTCTAGTCATATGACAACATCACCTCTAATGTCAACACACTGCTCACAGTTAGTTATTCAAACATCACTGATGACATTTATTTCATCCAACAACACCATGACCACAAAAATGAAACAATACAAAAATACAAAAATGCAGATACATCATCACAAGCCGGGGGTTACAAACATGCCTGTACACATTTGTCTATGTGTGTCTGTAGTGCGCATGTGTGTCTGTGTTTGTACTCGTGTGTGGTGTTTGTACTCATGTGCGTGTGTCTGTATGCATGTGTGAGGGTGTGAGGCTGTCACACAAATACATAAAATAAAAGATACACACAAAAATATAAATACATCATCTCAAACCGGGGGGTTGCAAACATGTCTGTACGTGTGTGTGTGTGTGTCTGTGGGTGTGTGTGTGTCCTCTCTTGCAGGTTTTCTGAGATTCAACAGCATTTTTGTCTCCATGCATAACATCTCGCGAGTTATCTGGGAATAACTTTCTCTCTCCCCAAATGGGCCAAGGCTTCACAGACACGCACATCAACTTAACAACAGAATGACTCTGGACAAACCTCTCTACCAAAATGTATAAGTCTAGTACTAAACTGGTAGTTAATCAGGGTAGTTAATACTGAAATGGAACAAGGTACAATTTACAAACACAGTTTAATGGAATTGTTCACAAGACAAAATGCCAGTGCGTTAACAAAACGCAACCTGCCTGCACATTATATTGTGTTCCTACTCCTATCAGTCTACTCTAAACATCACAAGAAATAAAACCTTTAAAAAAGCCAAAATCACTGTGCATTGCTTGATGTCCTGCACTGTCTGGCACCTAAGCAATGGAATGGGGCAATATAGATTTTAATTGGAAAACGGACCTGAGTGAAGTTGGCATCCCATTAACTGCAAAATGGTTTGAAAATACATGGAATCACTAGTGCTTCGTTTGTGCTCATAACGCAGGCAAATGCTCAAACTGTTCCGGAGACATTAAACATTTAAGATTTCCATCCAAAACGAATAGCAGCGGCTGGCGATGAATTCTCATTTTGCCTGCACAAACGCACAAACAAAGCTGAAACAAATGTAATTGGTTTCATTCAGATTTTTGTCATATGGGGTGCCAACTTCATGAAGCTGGAAAACAGATAGCCTATGAGGAAAGTTCCCTTGCATGAATTTTGGGATCTTCTGAAACCAGTGAATAGCCTGCCTTATTTAGCAAATTTTACTCGGCAAGACTGATATCGGCAGTAATGATGACAACCTGGGCAAATAGGGGGCAACCACCAACAGTTGACCAACTGCTGTTTTTAGCTATTTTCATGTGGCTGATGGCTTCGGATAAAGCCATTGAAGACAAGAAAGTTCAGAACACTCAACACGACACCAGGACATTTTTAAGGCCCTCAGTAGTTACCCTGCATACATAGCTATCCTCAAAACTCCAAAGCCATTCATTGGTAACACAGCTCAAGCTCCCCAATACTATGAATCAGTAGCAATATGCTTCATCCAGTGAATTCACTAGGAAGTTTACTTAATAAAATGCTAATGATAACTGCCCTTACCAATGACCGTTAACTCAGTTAGATCTAGCGAGATGAACTGCAGTTAACAAGGGTTAGTCAGCAGATGCTTGAAAACAACTTAAATTTCAAGTCCTGGACAGATTATACCGTGCATGCATGTACAACATTTTTACAATAATATACTAAATATGTACAAGTTGTGTTTGGTCATAAGAAGTTTGGGAGTTTTTTTCTTCACAGAGTTTAAGAGCAGAGCCGGTCTATGTTAGCTTCCCTCTGGGCATGTTTCAGTGTCAAGTGCCTGGTGAAAGTTGACGTTGTACCAGCAGTCTCGGTCACGGCGATTCGACAAAATCTGCACACAGCTGAAACCTTTTTTTCCTTTGTTATTTCGCTTATAGATTCTTTGCAATCTGTATAGGAGAACTTTATACTAGATGAATTAGCTGACGTTTTTACTGATTCACTGGACTAATTTGTTGCGCATATGTTGTGAGACGAGACAGATAGATGGGACGGGAGACCGCGCAGGCAGGAAAAAATGTACATTATAACGTTTTTAAAATAGATGCCTCTTATTGGCTGCATTTAAAGAAGGCTGCTTAGTAATAATGAGGCTGTACCAGGACCAGCTGCTTGCCTGGATTTTGAAATCCCCTCGGGACCATTATGTCCGAGACCAAGACAAGAACAAGACCAGAGAGTGTCGAGATCGAGACAAGACCAAGACCATGTATAAGTGGTCTCGAGACCAAGACCGGTCTAGAGTACTAACACTATTTAATGCACATATTTTCCCAATCTTCAATATTTTCAAGCCTAGAAACCTTTGAAAATTGTAACATTTTGCTTTGACCTCAAGTTTGACCTTTCAAGGTCATCTGAGGTCAACTTTAACACAACCAATATATAGGTCATGTATGACTTCCTTTACGTTGTTAATACAAACTTAATCTCTATCTGCAACCATTTTGCTTCCACAGGCCATTTTGCTCATTCTCCATGAGACCCAATGTTAAAGTACAGCGCCCCCACTAGACCCACTTCCGTCAATTCGATCAAAATGGCACTTGCGCTGTACTTAAAGTGTATCAAGATGAGTTGATTGCCAGATTTAGAAAAAAGTTATCCGACAGTTTTTGAGAAGTAATTTTTTGAAATTTCAGGTCCTATCATTTAACATTATTCAGTGATGATTCTAGAAAATTTCAAAAGTGGACCAACTCCCCCCAACTTGAAAAAAGTGGGCCAATAGGGAAAAAAAGTGGGCCAACTGGGTATACCTGGTAAAATGCCATTTATATCAAGTTTTTAAACAATATCTTGACTGGCTCACTTATTTATATGTACTCACATTCAGTTTTTACACCTTATTGACAAAACTAAGACATGAATGACAGTTTGAGTTTAAAAATTTAGAAAACCTTCACAGTCTGTGCCAATCATAACAATTATAAAGTAAATGACAAAATAGCGCATAAAATAATAGTTCCTAACGCCTGATTTGGTGCATAGCTTAAAACCCGCCTCAAAACCGAAGTCCTACTGCCAAAGTTGTAAGCACGGATACTTCACCAGACAGTGAAACCATTCTCTTCATAGGTGTACGTTGAGCAGCGCGCAGAGACTCACAATTTTACCTACATTTCGTTTTATTCATTCAAACGAGTTCTGAGCCATGTATCGTTTTTTAAAAGTTATTAGCAAGCCTTGTGCTGCTTCAACCTCAAGTGATGCTGTAGCTTGCACACCAGAAGCTATGACTGTGGCTATGGCTCCAGTGCCCTCCACAAGCACTGCCCCAAACCAGTTCCCTGTCTCGGCTGCCTCAGCCATACCTCACGTGGTTATCTACTAGAATGGCGATGCTCCATCCCAGCCAATATTAGCTAGGTACCCAAAGCGTGTATTCGGTGCTTTATGCAGGGTTCTCACCAGAAATTTTTGACAGCGTAGGGGGGTGGGACATCACCCAAACTGGCCGGGGGTCCAGGGGAAGAGCCCGCCAAAGCTCTGCTAATTTATGGTTTTTTGAGGCCTATTTGACAGTCCAGATGGCCCAATTTAAGGATATATATACTCACCTTGAATACAAATCTTGCATGTAAAATCTCTTGAAACAAGTAGACATGGTCAACAACATCCTTTGGTTCTGAAATGTCTTCTTTAAAGATACTATGAACAGAGATTGTCCCAGAAGTGCCACAAGGGCAATAACGCAAAAAAAATGTGGGAAAAATAATAGTGTGCTTCTTATTTTCGAACTCCATCAGGGTCCTTATGGTCTTAAGCTACAACAAAAAAAAAAAAAACCAAATTTCAGTTATCATTATCTGGAATATGGGCCAACCAATGGAAAAAAAGTTGTTCCCCTTTACATATACTGTGAACAGAGTTCAAAAAAAGTGAATCAAGGGCAATAACTCCTTAAAAAAAAAATCACCATGTGCACATGGTCTGTTTTTTCAAACCATCGATTCAAGGTCTTTATGGTTTTTAAGGTACACACCAAATTTGGTTATCCTATCGCGAATATTTCTTGTGAAAAGTTGTTCCCCTTTATCCCGGACGGATGCACGGATGGACGGACGGAAGGACGGACGGAGGTCAAATCAATATCCCCGTCCGTTTCGTGTGGCGGGGATAATAATAATGCATCCTGGGACCACTGTAGGCTAAAGGTAAATTTTGACAAAGGCTTTTTGGTTCTGTTGAATAAACTCAGGGGTTATGCTAATGCAAAGGGCTCTCAAGTCACATGCAATGAGCGTGATTGTCACTCATTTCAGTCGGGGATCCCGCAAATTACGCCTAGAACCATCATATTGTATTTCTGACGCAAAAAATGATTAAAATCTGAAAACAATTTCCAACAGTAGGCCTATATGTCGATAAGCAAACTTAATCTCTATAACTGTGGAAACCGGCAGAAATAAAACACGTCTAGACCCCTGGATTCAATCTAAATGGCGGCAGCTTACCACCTGCCAGCCAATCAAAAAAAGGAAATTTCTCGGCTACATAATAGCCAATCAGATAATAAAAAGCATTATCGTATCTGGGTAAGATTTAGGGCAACAACCAATGGAAAAAAAACACACAGTTATCCTGGAATTATTTACGTTATCCTGCTACAACAACGTTCTGAAAGCTGCATTATTCATTCACCCATGGTGAAAAACGCGGGAGTTTCAAGCACCCCCGTTCTTTTCTTAAACAATCTCATATCACGATGTGCACATGGTTGTTTCTGTCAAAAACAAACCATACGCTATTCATTTGCAGCGAAAATAAAAGACGGTAGAGAAACAAGTTTTTAGGAAAATTTGTGCATATTTTACTGGAAAATGTTTTAAACTTTGCAAGCACGCAGCTTGAAAGACATTCCATGATTTGGGCCAAGACACAGCGTATCTGATTTTTCAGGTAACAGCATAGCTGGATGTTTCTTTACGCTGAAATTCGCATGGTGAGAACACTGTTAAAATCAGTGACCAATCATTCAATCCAGCCTGGTATCTTTTGAGCCATGATTCTGTGGCTTTTGGAGATACTCAGTTCAGCGGGATGCATGCTTTTGTGTTCTCCCTGCAGGGGAAATATGTTACTATGCACATTAGTGAGAGGGATGCTCCTTTTTACCTCGCGTTTTTTTGACCAGCTGGAAAGCAGCGACCAATCGAGCATGACATGGGGTTACAGAAACATGCATCCAGCCACAGGCATATACAGAACTCTCTTGCTGCCGACATTTTGACAACAATACCATCATGGACATTTTTGATTTTAACAATCTTTGCAGTAGGTTTATAAATTTGTTGAATAAATGCACGGAAGTTTGTTATAGACGATGTTTTTCATATCAATCATAACGCACTAGAACAAAGGATTTGCAAGGGACATGGCCAAAAATCATATAATGAATGGCGTAGTTGCCCTCAGGCTGCACTGAAATCTTCGTTTAGCGCCAAGTCTGTCAAACTTGCGGGATCCTTCTTAAAAATTAGTGATTGAACATGTGTCCTAGAATCATCACTGATTGTTAATATTTTCCAGAAACTTCGAGTTTGACCTTTCAAAGTCATCTGAGGTCAACTTTAACATAGCAAATGTGTAGGTCATATGTCACTTCCTATATGTCGATAATACAAACTTAATCTCTATCTGCAACCATTTGGCCTCCACAGGCCATCTTGCATATTCATAAAGAAATATACATGTTTTGGAGCAAGACCCCACTAGACCCACTTCCGTTGATTCAATCTAAATGGCGCTTGCACTGTACATACAACGGTACCAAGGGAAGTTGATTGCCTGATTTAAAAAAATGAAAAATTATATCATGCGGTTTTTGAGTCTTATCAGAATGGGAAAACAGGTTACAGCAGTTGGTCGGTCTGTCCTTTTGAGAAATTATTTTTTTTTATTTCTCAGTCCTATCTTTAACATTGGGGCCAAAATTTCAAGGGCCCATAAAAAGGACGAAAATGATTCAGTCAAAAATCTGAAAAAACATCTGGAGATATGGTCTAGTAGTATGTTATAGCAAATTTACAGAAAAATTCATCAGGCCAAAAAAAAGATAAGATATGTTCCGGACAACGGACGACAACACCACGACAATAGCTTATCGGCCCATAGGCCGATGCAGTAGAGATGAATTTTTGCAAAAAATATCAGCGAGTAGACCACACCAATTTGAACCCTACACTAGGGGAGATAATCACGCCGAGCCAGCGAAGGAGAGTTTACCAGTTCAGAGAGTCTGCAGCAACCATCTGCAAATACAGAATGGGAAAGTCTTTAATAATTTTATAACCTCTTCAATATGCAGATAGGCCAACATTTCTCGCAAATTACATGAGAATTGACCAGAAATATATGCCGATTGTCATGTTCGAAGACGACTTGCCCAGACTGCCGTAAATTTTATCGACTGTCAAATCCAAGACTGTGGATGCGAGACAGATACATTTCATTATAGACATATGCTTTTCTATCGCGCACCAGATTTAGTTTTTTTACTTCTGGGTTTCTAAGAATTGATCCAATCATTTACAGGATAATCTTGCGTCACTTGAATCTTGAAACCTTAAAGAAAGATCCTGACTTTCGTCAGGATTCCTCCATGTCCATCACTGTGGTTTTTTCTGTTGATATTTTATTTTGGAACTACATTTTGGTGCCAAATTTTGTATGTAAGCACAGTCATATGCCACACTGCTCAGCTGTTCAAAGGCGCTTTGAGAAAAATTTAATGAGTAGAGTGAAGAGTGTTCAGTGAACCCTTCCCACACTAGTATTCTGGGGTACGTTTCCCAAAAGCACAGATGCCAACTTACACAGTTGGAACCATTACTTGCATATGGTCGAACTATGCAAGCAGCTAACATAGTTAGCAACTATGCTTTTGAGAAACATACCCCTTGACAAAATTAGTCTATATTCTTGCAAATTTCTGATCCTTAAGCCATCTAAAAATGCTGTCTCCATCTGCACTCGAGTTGGAGCAGGTGCCTGCCACACAATGCCGACACATTTTCAAACATCATTACTGCATTTAAAGCACAACAATAACTGACTCACACTGATTTTTTTCCTGTGATCGAAAGCCATCTGCTTCTGGTGATGTCACAGGCAAAACTGAGGCACTCTTACCTAGTTTAAAATGCTAATTTCTCAAAAAGTAGTTCTTACATACACGTGAAGCCTATATTATTCTGACCTCAAAGTGTTTCACTTTTGATATATAATTTGTAAAGTAGGCCATTTGTGTATTCCTTTAAAAGAACAGGTGATGCAACGCAGTGGTAAATATGCCCCTATTCCAGCCTATTGAAATGTGTTGCAGGCACCAAAATCAGCATATTGTTCAAAAAACAATAAAAATTTCTCAGTTTCAACAACTGGAATGTTGTGTATGAACCATTTTCAATTAAACAGTAAAAATGATGTGCATATCATTGCATTCCGTTTTTATTTGCATATTACAAGGCATCTTAACTCTTAGATATGAACTTGCTTTTTACAGCATGTGAATAGCAAATTTCACCATGCCTATTTTTCAGATTGGGATGTAAAGGGGCCCTTGAGTTATCTACGACAGCAAAACTGTTGCAACAATGAAGCCAAAAGTATGTGGACACTCCAAGGTCTTGGTCTGTTTCCTAATTCAGGTTGAGCCCCATGTGCTCAAATGAAGGCATACAGCATATTGATGCCAGCTACAGCATACAATGACAAACTGGTGATTTTCTGCTTCCAGTTTTGTGAGGCCCTTCCCTGTTTCAGCATGAAAATGCCCCAGTTCACACCTTGGAGGTTCACACAGTCTTCCCTGATCATTATAGAAGAACCTGACGGACAGGCACAAGGCACCAACTTCAACCCCATCAAACGTCCTTTGGGATCTGGGGAAAGCCAAAATTGAGGCAGGGCTACTGGCCCAACCTTACAAATGTACAAAGTGAACAATATCAGACTCACCCCAGAAAAACATTTTTAACTCTAAAGACTCTAAACCACAATTACAAAAGCATCTACACAGGAGATTCCTGTTAATTCAAATGCTAATTTGCAGCATAAACAAGATCCAACCAGAAGGATCTTGCTAGGTAAGGGTGCGTTCACACGTAGCACTTTTACTTTAGAAAAAAAGGTGCTTTGAGCATATTTTGTGCATGAAGCACAAAATAACGTATTTAAAAAAAAAAAGAAGTAAAAACTGCTCCACTTTCAGGAGCGTTTTTTTCTGGGCAGAGAAGGCGCTGCCTCCAGCCCTTTTAAAAAGTGGCCACCTTCTGCCCACTGTGCAGCCACTTAGAATGTTTTCAAGTAATGTATGTGCTGGCAGCTGAGAAAAAAGAACAAGATGTGAATGTACCCCAAGTCTGCACTGCAAAATGGAACTCCATTAGTATCCCCTAAGGCAGTGGTTCTCAACGTCAGTCCTGGGGACCCCATGTGTGTGCTGGCTTTTGTTCCAACCACAATTGCAATTGTAGGATTTTAACAAGCTGCTAATTTGTCTTAATTATGTGCATTTAATGTTTAGAGCAGTTATTTGCCCTCTTAACCCACAACTTAACAGAAATATCTATTTGCCATCAAGAATTTCAAAAATAGCATTTGCACATTGGAGTATATGGAAAATAACAGCATAAAAGGAGAGAAAACAATGTAACCAATCAAATTAGTGATGTAGATGGCTCCTAATTAGTGAAAACTACTTGGCTCATCATGACAAATGTAGTCCACAAACAAACCACTTTTGTGTTATGTTGATCTGATTAAGTTCACCTGCAGCTTTTTGAAAGAACTTGAAACAGTTGTGTCCAGCAGCCTAATCTGGGGTTTATTGATTTCCTCAGTGTATAATTTGATCTGTTTGACATGTTATGTTACTTGACAGTACTTGCAGTATTGCAATAAACACTCTATCTTCAAGGGTGTTTTATTCTTCATTGCATGTATGGATGTTCCTATGTAACATTTGACTAAAGAGATATATAAACAACTCTGAACATGAAAAGCACCTAATTAAGACAGTCACAGCTTGTTAAAGTTCTACAATTGCAATTGTGGTAGGAACAAAAGCCAGCACACACATGGAGTCCCCAGGACCGACGTTGAGAACCACTGCCCTAAGGGGCCAAAAAGTCAGTATCCGAATTGAAGGAGCGTCGTTCCCAAAAGTGGCTAAATTATTTGAGGAGGCAAGGGGGAACAGTGTCAAAAATGATGACAAAACCAGCCAAAAACCAAAAAACAGCCATCAGCATAGAAGGACTGTGGCTGCAGGCTAAAACTCTCCAACAGAGATAGACACTTAGGAGGATGGCTGTAAATAACTACAAAACTGCAGATCTAAAAACTACCACAGAATTGAATCAGTCCATAACAGTACCCAAAGAGTATGTTATGGGCATCAGAAATCTGACATTTATCCCCAAGTTTCTCTCAATGTGTGTATGCATGTGTGGCAATGCCGATCCCCTATTACAATAGTATTATATTTTGTGTAAATATTGGGGACCTACAGATTTTTATAAGTCTTGGCCTTGTCCGGGATCATTCTCAGGTTTTTGTATTGTGAGATTGTTTCATATTTCTTTTTTTATTGAAAATGATTCGAAATAAACTATCTAACTATCTATCTATCTATCTATCTACCTATCTATCTATCTATCAATCTATCTATCTATCAATTTGTTCAGGCTGGAATGGAAGATTTTCCCCCAGCAATGTTCTAAAATCATGTGGAAAGTCTTCTAAAAAGTAGAGGCTACCAAGAGCGAACTGGGGACCAATGCCATGTTAATGAAAATGACATTGGAATGAAAGGTTTGACGGGAAGTTGGGGTAATAGGAGGACACTGCAGTTTTCCAAAGCTTACCTTCTCCCCGCTGTCTTTAGACACCCGTCGTTTGTCATTGGCGTCACATTTGTTGCCAAGAATCATCTTCTCCACATCAGCTGATGCATGCTGCATTAGCAAAGTGGAAAATGGTTATAAAAGAGGCAGATGACAAAAATTTACAGTATGCCAGAACATCTGGAGACACTGAAAATTGATAATGACGAATAGTTCTTATAAAGGTGCTTCAATTTCAGACATATAAAAAGTACAGCACTAAAATGTTTTTGTCCCCCCCTTCCCGGGGTCAAACTTGGCAAGCATATTCCTGAAAAATACCTCTTCAATATTCCTTATCCAATTCTTGATGTCGTTAAAGGAGTACTCGTTGGTAATGTCGTAGACTAACATGATTCCCTGCAATGAAATTGAGGCAGTTAACAAAAATAATGCCTGTGAAACCAAAACTAACCAGTTCATCATAAAAGGAGGATAGCCCGCACAATAATTTTTTAACACTTTCATTCGCACTTGAAAATCTCATACATTGAAATAATGTAAAAATGTTAAGTTTGGCTAGGAAGTACATTGAGGGTTGTAAGGCAAAAATCATCCTTCACTGCCAACCCTGTCCCCCAAGAACAAACGTGAATGGACAGGACATGAACATTTGAATACTGCGGTCATATTCATGCAAGCAGTTAAAATTTTTAAATGCAAGCAGTTTAAGTTTACAATTTCAGATAGCCAAAAATTATACAATCAATCAGCTTCATTCAACTACATGCCAAAGACAAAGGTCCATAATTCCAAAAAACCTCAATCCAAACTAGAGCTGGACTCGCGAGAGCCCATACCTCTGTCAGCATAGCTGGATTTGAACTTTGGCCTTTATCTCAGCTGTACTTTGGCCTAGATATGCCAAAATTTAATCACTTGTTCCTCTTGTGCTACTTTAACATGCTTCGAAGTTTGGTTAAAATCTATGCAACGGTTTTTGAGATATCCTGCTAACAGGCAGACAAACAAATAAATAAATAAACAGAAGCAAAAACATGACCTCCTTGGTGGAGGTAACAAAACGACTGAAAATCTGCCGTGGTAAATTAGGCGAGAAGCTGGCAGAGCAGCAGATTTTGCCACCGTCGCATTTTCAGGAGACTGCATAAGTGCCAAATAAATCATTTGAAAAAGCTCACACAGCACTTTTCCTAGAAAAAAAAACCTGGGGAGTTATGTTCACAGCCAGGGAGAAATAACTCAACGAGTGCTTGGTTCTTCCTCACTTTTGACAGGCCATGAAATCATAGCAAGGACATGCTCGGAGCCGACTGCAGATGCAAACTGCAAGCGCCTGCATACAGCCAACAGGTGTGTGCAGGTCCCTTCAGGACCATGCAGGGAGGGACTCGCAATGGCATGGAATTCCACCCAAGGTTTGGCTTTTAAAAGGCCAGCGACAAACAATGTAGCTACTCTGCACAGCATACAATTAAAGGCAATGGCCTGCCAAAGTCACAAGGCGTGGAAGCGCAACCGTCACGTGGCAACCCACCATGGCTCCCCTGTAGTACGCCGTCGTGATTGTCCGAAATCTCTCATGGCCGGCTGTGTCCCTGAAACACACAGACACCAATAAGACCCCACTGAGATAATCGCTTTCAGCACTTTATTTTACCCCCATTTGCTCACTCAGGGTCATTTCACCGTTAAAGACACTTCAAACCACGTCCAAAGCACAGTCTACAGCTTACCTCTCCTTATGCCACCAAAAATCCCAGAAAAGACACGCAAAATACTGTACAGATACTTGAAACAGGATTGAGGCTCAGGCTTACCATATCTGTAATTTAACCTTCTTTCCTTCAAGTTCTATTGTTTTAATTTTAAAGTCAACACCTAGGAAGTAAGGGAAGAAAATTACAGTCAGCCCAAGTAGGATGATATAGAGACAATAGAAATGACTCATCAAGAACAGACACCAAGTGTGCATGAATGCTTTAGGTAGAAGCCCTTTGAAGCTCCAGCCACAAGGGGTGCACTTCCTGATAGCAGAAACCAAATTGTCAACATCATATTACTGAGTACTGCGACTTGCTGTCAAGATATGAGAACCTTATAAACTGTACCTCGACCTCTAATACCGGAAATGAAAAAGCATATCTAATTATAAATTTCCTAAAGAACAACACTGTTGAAAATGTGAGAAATGGAGCCAGTCATTCACTTCCATCTGGAGTGTTTGGTTTCAAGGGAATATATTCACCTTACCTTTCCAAAAGGAAACCAATGCATTCAAGACTCATAAGACTTGGCAAAGCGCAGTGCCCAACAAAATCTCCAGGTGCCCGTGGCAATACTGAGCCCATCTATGTGGGCTGAATTATTTTTTTTTTTTTTTTAGCTATGAACTGCATGGTTGTGTATGACTTTTCCAACAGACAGAATTTCTTTTGCTATGCTTTCCAGACCATTTACTGCTCATTTCTCCTTATGGTGGAGATTGAGGCCTTAAACATTGTCTTCCACTACAGTACACTGTTCCATCCAAATAGGTTCCTCTCTCTTTCTGTCATTACTCTCCATGTTTCTTTTGGTCTACACCTTTTCCTTGTCCCTTCAGGTCACCATGTTAATGCTATTCTCACATTGCTGCCAGGTTCTCTTAAAATACGTCCTTTGTAACTCTCTGTGTGAGATCATTTTTGAAAGGTGGTGGAGTTGCATAGGACACATGCTTTCCATATAGACAATACAAAATGTCCAAGTAGGCACAACCCTCCAGACTAACTTTTGGACCTAGGAGCGCATGCGCTCCCAACCGGCGCGCAGGCCAAAACTGTGGTCACGCAAAGTACCATGATACTTTTCTGAATATTTACAAGCCCAAATAAAGATACCTGAACAGACTACCACTTGTTGCTGCATTTATTTAAGAAACATTATCAGAAAGCACTTTGTGAACTGAAAAGTAGATATTGATGTTCATAAAAATGTTTGAAAAGAGTATAAATGCAGTTATCATTTTGGAGAGTTATCATACAAGTCTAAATGTATGTACAAGTCTCCATTTCCCCAAGGGACAACTTTTCATCAAACCCTCCCCTGTACACAAACTGAATCATCCATAGAAAAATTATGGCCAAATTTAGATGAGCACACCCCTAAAACCAACATATGGTGATAAATCAATGAATAACTCCCAATTATCACAGTGCTCATTCTAAAATTTATAACGGTTATTGTTGCTGCCATCCCAAGGAACAATTTGACACCAAACATGAATTGCTTTGAAAATATGAGACCCAGGAGGAATTGAAGCTGTAAAAAGAATAATATGGCTACATTTTTTCATCACAAATTGAAAGTTTCACATTAAAATTTATATAGTTCCCAAAGTGATCCACCCTAAATATTTGGTAAAAAGTACAACCCCAATTCCAAAATAGTTGGGACAAAATGTAAATTGTGAGTAAAATCAAAACGCAATGGCCCTCATTTATCAAACTTGCGTAGGATCTGGTGTAGATTCTGGTGTAAATATCAGCGTTCGCCAGGTGTCACGTCTGATTTACTAAAAGTGTGTACGTCGCTAATTTCGGTGTAGAACTGGCGTGGTGTTGATAAATCTGGCGGCTGGAACCATCGTAATTTACATGACACGCCGCTATAAATTCATATTCCGGGAGGCATAGTCCTGCCCACTTTACGACATGGACTCTCGAAAGACGGCAAAGAAGAAAGAACTTCACTGAGGAGAAAATATAAATTATCTCGTCCGAGGTGGAGAAACATCAAAATAATTTTATTTGGAAGCCTTAAGAGTGACATAAAGGGAGCCCAGAGGGCTTTCAGTTTGGAAAACTATTGCTGCTGCAGTAAACACCGTTGGGGTGGAAAACCGGAGTGCAGCAGAAGTTTGATTTAATTCATTAATAAATCGAAGTGACTATTCGCACTTTTTTAAGTGCGTCCAAGCACAGAAATTGATCGAAATTCGCAGTAGACGCACTTATAAGTGTGGCCAAGATGCACATTTCTCCATTGCCCACACTTATTTCAAGTGTGTCCAAAGCTAAACATTTTTTCTTGGCCAAACTTATTTTAAGCGGTACTTTCTATAAGCGGCACTGGAATGGTCATCAACTGGCGCACCTATAAGTGTGGCCAAGAAAAAAATTCAGCATTGGCCACACGTATAAGTGCGAACAACATCGGCCTTAATAAATTCAATTTATAGATCCATGATATTTCATATTATATAGCCTAAATAATTGACAATCCAAATGCTTACATGTGGGTTAAACAAGTGGTCCGATTTTAAGATCGCCACCAAAAAACGGGTTGCGGCGCTCAGGCGCAGCAGCGCAAGGAACGGTGGAGGCCTACCAGACTCGAGCCTCCAGCTGTCACCAATCGAGGATCGCGAGGTAGCAGGGCTCTCGCTCAATCGTGGGAATACGAGGCGGTGGGGACATGGATGAGTCCCCACCGCCTCGATCGGAGCTGCATGAGGGTAATTGTTAAAATACAGTCTGCAGAGATCACTCTTCATTGTACTTACTCCATGACATTTTATTGGGTGCCACACAAAACGAGCAGCCACTCGTCACTTTCCCGGAGGAGATCTTCCCTGAGCCGAAAGTTAATCTCACGTCGGACAAATGCTTATTCCTCTACCAATGGAAGATCTGCCATTGTCAAAATGTGAACACGGTCAAAGTGTCCGTAGGCCTATATATACTGAGCAACAAAAAAAAAAAAAAAAAAAACGAAGTTAGCTAGTTAGTTAATGTACTCTTATGGTTTCTCAGTCAAAGTGACCGCAAAATAAAAAATAAAAATAAAAAAATTATGAAACGAGCGTAAATGTGCACGCGCTAGTAATAATTTTGATTTCCTAAAATAATTACGCGCAAACTTATTTTCCAGTCTGCATTTAATTAACTTGCGTTTCTTTTCTTGTTCAGTACATATCTGACTGGATGAGCATCTGACATACCACACTGCTTATCTGCCAAGCCACGCATTGCGCTTAATCAAATTGATTTTAATTGTCAGCCGCCTGGCCTGACAAGCAGGTTGTCTCAAAATATAAGTTTAATTAATTTCTCAACACGTGTTTTATTTATTGATACATTTAGCCTATTTATTCATTTTACTAAAAGCAACAACAGCATGACGTCCGCATCGCTGCATATGGTTTATTACTCATTTTGACAGCTGCACTCGTTCCTGCATGTTGTTCGCTGGTTTCAAATCTGCGTACACCTGGTCAGACCTGGCGTGAGATTTTTGCGGACCGTTCGCTCACGTTCAGATTGATAAATGCCGATCCTTGCGGAAGATTTGGCGTACACCCATTTTTTTGGTGTACGCACGTTTGATAAATGAGGGCCAATGACTTTCAAATCACACCAGCCAGTATTTTATTCACAATAGAACAGAGATAACATCGCAAATGTTGAAACTAAGAAATTTTACAATTCAATCCACAAAATGAGCTCATTTCAAATTTGATGGCTGCTACAGGTCTCAAAAAAGTTGGGACAGGGGCCTGTTTACCATGGTGTGGCATCCCCTCTTCTTTTTAACACAGAGTGGAGGCGTCTGGGCATTGATGAGACAAGTTTCTTGAGTTCAGCCATTGGAGTTTGATCCCACTCTTGTTTATTACAGGTTTCCAGCTGCTGGAGAGTTTTGGGTCTCCTTTGACGGACTTTTCGTTTAATTATGCGCCAAATGTTCTCAATTGGTGAAAGATCAGGACTGCAGGCAGGCCAGTTCAGCACAGGGACTCTTCTACTACGAATCTATGCTGTTGTAATAGCTGCAGTATGTGATTTTGCATTGTCCTGCTGAAATACACAAGGGCTTCCCTGGAGTAGATGTCGTCTGGAGGGGAGCATATATTGCTCTAAAACTTTTATATAACTTTCAGCATTCATGGTGCTTTTTAGAACATGCAAGTGTCCCACACCATATGCACTAATGCATCCCCATACCATCAGAGATGCTGGCTTTTGAACTGAATGCTGATAACAGGAGGGGTGGTCTTTCTCCTCTTTAGCCCGGAGGACACGACGCCCATGATTTCCTACAGGAATGTCAAATTTGACTCGTCTGACCACAGGACACTTTGCCACTTTGCTACAGTCCATTTTAAATGAGCCTTGGTCCACAGAACACGGTGGCGCTTCTGGATCATGCTCAACAATGGCTTCCTTTTTGCATGATAGAGTTTTAGGTGGCATCTGTGGATGGCACGGGGGACTGTGTTTACAGACAGTGGTTTCTTGAAGTATTCCTGGACCCATTTAGTAATGTCAATGACAGAATCATGCCGGTGAGTGATGCAGTGGCATCTGAGGGCCTGAAGATCACGGGCATCCCGTAAAGGTCTTCGGCCTTGTCCCTTACGCACAGAGATTTTTCCAGTTTCTCTGAATCTTTTGATGATGTTATGCACTGTCGATGATGAGACCTTCAAAGCCTTTTTCAATTTGTTTTTAAAGTATTCCACAATTTTTTTACGCAAACCTTCACAGGTTGGAGAGCGTCTGGCCATCTTTACTTCTGAGAGACTCAGCCTCTCTAAGACATCCCTTTTACAGCCAATCATGTTACACACCTGATGCCAGTTAACTTAATTACTTGCTAAATGTTCTTTCAGCTGATTCTCTTATATATTAATAACTTTTTCAGCCCTCTTTTGCCTGTGTCCCAGCTTTTTTGAGACCTGTTGCAGCCAGAAAATTTGAAATAAGCTCATTTTGTGGATATAAATGCTAAAATGTCTCAGTTTCAACATTTGAAATGTTATCTATGTTCTATTGTAAATAACATATTGGCTCATGCGATCTGAAAGTCATTGCATTTTGATTTTATTCACAATTTACACTTCGTCCCAACTATTTCGTAATTGGGGTTGTAGGTGCAGTATGCCATGTTCGTTTGCACAAAGTGTCAAGAAATTCTTTCACCAGTAACAATGTAGTAGACGTTATGTAAATCTTATAAAAAATAATAATAATAATTTATTATTATTCAATTGTTTTTTTTAATTTCAAACTGAGCTTTTATTTTTTTTTTTCAAATTTTGAAATTTAATGGAAACACACAAAAAGAGTGACAGGGACGACCACAGACGTTATTAGCCCCTTTTAAAAAAACAGTCTGCTTTCGTGACCGTACACTGTTCAGGTGACACAGACTCATATTTGAGGCATTGCGCTGATAAGCCTATCTATGGTTTTCAATGGGAGACACATTGGGCAGGCAGGCCACCGGTTACTTTTTGAATCAGTTTTGAACATTTGCTGCAATCCATGACAAAATACTATTCCTCTGACAAAAAGCTGGCCAATTATCGGAACCCCAAAGAAAACGGACTATAAATCTATAAGAACCACTGCTTTTTCATCTTTATCATAACAGTCCAATGAAAATAAATAATCTTGCACTCGACCAACCAGTCACCGATTTCATACATAATTTGCATGAATAATCATGTACATGCACAACTTCAGATCAGTCCAGATGAGCTTGGCATCCAACCAAATCCATCAGGATAGAAGGTTGGCAATTGATATTTGCATAAATAAAGTTTTCGCCACTGAATGCAAGCACCCATAGCTGGTATCAACAAGACTCAAGCCCATGTGGTGATGTCGCGAACAGTCTGATGTCGGTTTTGATGCAGACTGTTTTTGGATCTGTAACGCCGGACATCGTCCTCACTCAGATCCAGGTGAACCTTTTCCTTTAACCGTAGATTAGAAATCGCAAAATATGAATAGCTCGTTGAAATAAAAAATCAGCTAATGAAAACACTTTCTGATATCATCAAATTTTCTTTCAATCTGCAGTATTAGTCACTGGAAGCCAAGGCCCAATAGCCCGTAGACTATAGGACAAATTGTTTGCAGCAGACCAGTTAGTGTACTGGTAATTTTCGCCAGCTTTTTTTGAAACATGTTGCATTTAAATCAAACTGTCAGACAAGGTTTTACAAATTTACCTGTTCAACATTAAGTAACTCAGCTGACAGTGACAAGGTTGAAAATGATTTGCCATTCTCATCGATGCATGAACACAGCCAACTTCACTGTGATTGGCTGATGCTTATAATGCGTAATGATACCATCCGTTTTTTGCAAAAAAATTTCGCTATTTAGGGCGGCTGATATTTTGAAGGAGTGAATCGCTGCCCAGAATAGATGCACAGTGCATGAAGTGTTAGTCGTAAGACTTGAGAATGTATTTGAGGATTTTGCGTAAATCTTGGTCGTCGCTGACTGGAGCGCTGAGGCACCAAGAATTTTGTTGCTCAGCTGCAGGTTGCAATGCAGCCATTCATCTACTCTCTATAAGTTTTTATTTATTTTTTTTTAAATCAAGCCACTAAAAATTTCCGATGAACCCTATATGGTTCAGGGTAATCTTAGGTGCAGAACTTCAATCAAGTCGACCCCTCACTTGTGGAAACTTTCAAGAGGTTGGCAATTGATATTAAACGCTAAACAATGATCTAGTTCAGAGATCATAAACCAAGAGATTTTAGAATAAAATAATAATTAAAAATAAACAAGTAGACATGGTCAACAACATCCCCCACCAAAATGTCTTCTATAGAGATACTATGAACACAGGCTCCCAGAAGTGCCAGAAAGGGCAATAATATGGGAAAAAAATAGTGTGCTTCTCATTTTCTGAACTCCATCAGGGTCTTCATGGTCTTAGCTACAGGCCAAATTTGGTTACTATCCTATTCTGGAATAGTTTTCCTGGTAATTTGAAAAGTAGTTCCCTTTACATATACAAGGTTTGAACAGAGTTGAAAAAAAAAGCTGAATCAAGGGCAATGTTTTAACTCCGAAGAAATAATCAGCGCGAGCTCTGATTGGCTGATCGATCAAGGATACCTTTATGGTCTTAAAAAACGCACCAAATTTGGTTATCCTATCTGGAATATTTCTTGTGAAAAGTTGTTCTCCTTTATAGACACCGTAGTCAGAGTAAAAAAAATGCGAATCAAGGGCAATATCAGGAAAAATAGCTGCAGGGTTGGTCTAAGTTTTTATTTTTTTTAAATCAAGGCCTTAAAATGGTCTGAACCTAATGGTGCAGGGTAATCCTTAATATTTCTGGTGAGAAGTTGTTCTCCTTTATCCCGGACGGAAACACAAGGACGGACGGACGTGCACAATGATCTAGTTCAGAGATCATAAACCAAATATTTTAGAATAAAATAATAATTAAAAATAAATAATATGATGACAAAAAATTATACCATTCCCTATTCACGGGAAATATTTTCTACATCGTTGTTTTAGGGTTAAAAGATTGCTTACACTTAGTTCCGATCCAAACCAATTTTTATGGCCAGAACATGAAAAAAATTGGCTAATAATCCGCTCCAGGACGAAGATGTCCCGAAGTAAGTTACTTGGCTAAACTAAACTAGCAAATAAGCTACGGAACAGGAGAACTGGCTAATTCTCGAGGACAAACTTGGCTCCCACAATGCATAGCGCTCCCTAGCAACCGATCCGGAGGGCAAAACAAATCTCTGTCAGCTACTACTTTCAATGGACTTTCTCTTGGTATTCACTGTTTTAATAGATATTATTTATTTTATCATGCCAAAAAACTGCGCGATCGTCGGGTGCTCAAATAACAGTGTGAAAAGGAATGATCTTTCATTTTATATGATACCGAGCGAGGCAACTGAGCCAGAAAGGAGGGAAACCAGAAAAACAAGATCTGGATAATTATTTATCAACTGTCAAATCTTTGAAAACACCTTGCTCAGACCCCCTAAAAATGTGATAAATCACTGGGGTTGTTCAGCACAGCAATACATACCCACTGTTTGACTTAGCTATTTTCCTACTTTCAATACACTAAATTAAAAAGACTATTATTTCATTTGCAAGAACATAACATCTTGTATATATAATTTAAAGTGGTAATCCATAAGATTTGAATTGGCTTGTTTATATTGACATCTTTGGCAGTAAGCTGTAATTGCAGGTGCGCTTCTGGACCTCATTTCCCATAACTCTTGTCGAGACCCAACAGTGTCGCCTGTATGAGGTCGGTAAATTGACGGCTCTTACCAGTTCCACGCCTCCTCAATTCTCATGCAGAATGGAAAGATGGTCTTTGACACGGCAGTTGAACTCAACAGAAGTAAAAATTATGTGACGTTAGTCTTCCATTAGCGTCATCTCATTCCAGTAACATGTTAGGCTATTATGATGAATTGATTAATTTAAAGGGCTGCCAACTCTCACGTAATCGCCGTGAGGATTTGTGCTTCATTTACGTTCCCGTGCTGTAGTCAGTAATTATTCAATCAACGAAATGCGTGTGTTTCATGATCGTTCAAATTGTTTAAATGAAATAAGACCATTTGAAACATTTGAATGCAATTCCACTGCTTCCAACCCCTGAGTGAAGAAAAGCGTGAGAATTCCGGAATCATAATTGTTCTCATACTACTAGTGGCGAAATCCACCGTAAAACGTGAAACTGATAAACGTCAATGCACAAGGACTTCAATTCCACCTGAGAATCTCTACAAATAGTCTGATAGAATAATTTCTGACTACAGCACGGGAACATGAATGTCATTTATATGTGAAAGTTGAGAGCCCTCTGTAAATAATGAAAACGGTAGTTGGTTAACAGGTAACGTTATTACTTATTTTTTTATATAATTTGTCGAGGCGGTTAGCTTTTTTTCCCGTTTGCTTCCTGAAATTCCTTTATAATTTTAGTTTCAGTAGTAGCCTCAATAGACGTTAGTTTCTACTGTGCACAGCATAGCTACACAGTACGGTATTTGCCATTGCTATTAGGTAGACGTCAGAAGGTATCCAGTAGAGGTACTTTCCGCTTCATGGACGGCTGCATTTTTAACGGTCCTCCCTTGATTCCATCCGTAAAACTGACATATAGTGTAAGGGACAAGTTAGATTTATGGTTAGGGGATACAGCCAAGGTTCAGGTTAGGGAAAGTACCGCTACTGGATCCCTTCTGACGTCTACCTTGTCATTGCTTTCTCCGGGGTTCCTTAGTTCCTTCAAGCTAGCTTGCGGCTCCTCCTACCTTCTGGACAGACCAAACACTGCTTACTGACGTAAAAAGCGTCACTGGATGTGCGCCTGTATTTGAATATAGCGCGGGAATGTCGCCACAGATACACTGATTGCTTTACCTGGCAAAGAATGAAACACAAGTGCTTTCATTAGTGGGTCATAGGCCCAATCACCGTTGTTTTATCCCCCCTCTCTGATAGACACTGACTTAACAGACAGTAAAGAGACGGAAATCTTATGGATTACCACTTTAACTTCTGCCTTCCCAGCAATTATCGATGTATAAATGTTCATTATTGTACTTCAAAAACAGGCAACACAGGTGTAATAATCATGAGGATACACGCCAAGTATTGACAGATATAGTGACACTCTAACAAGACCTTGGGAACAGCTCTTATTAACCTTTAGTCAATGAATATGATTTAAATACCAGGGGACTTGATGAGATAGTTGTAGATGTCTGGATACTCGATTTTGGGCCATTCCTTTGTGATGTTTTGCCACGAGTCGGCTCGAAGTTGGTACGGGCAAGTTTCCTGTCCAACGAGTGCCAGCTTTGTATGATATCTGGCCAAAGCAGCTGGTGGTAGGCTCTCTAAGTACTGGTAAACCATACCACAACAATCCGCGATGATCCGTTTAAATAACAACACGTTTTTCTAAATTTTCTGTAAGTCTTTGCAGTGCACCTAGTTTCCCGTTTCATGAATGATTTGTTTTAAATTTGGCGGCGATCGGTTGCTAAGTGTGTAATTTAAAGATGACGAAATGCCGTCATAGAGTCTATTCAGATAAATTGATAAATTCGAAATTGGTAGGGGCAAGGGAGGGATTGAAGAATTCGGCCGGCATTGGGTTAGGGTTAGCTAACCTAACTTAAAGGAGCAGTGTGTAGAATTTAGATTGATATTTGGGCAGAAATGGAATATAACATTCATAACTACTTTTTTAGTAGTGTATAGTCACTTGAAAACAATAATCTTTGGGTTTCATTTCACTTAGAATAAGCCCTTTAAACCTACATGGGAGCGGGTCCACCTCCATGGAGAACGCCATGTTGCGCTGCCATTTTTTCTACAGTAGCCCAGAACGGGAAAAAAGTAAATGAATAAAGCACTAACACAAGAGAGCGCCTTTCATGTTTTCTTAAGTTTTGCGGCTACCGAAGGTTTTCTGAGAAAGGGAATGGTCAGTTGGTTGCAATCATTAATCTGACCACTAGATGGCTCTAAATCTTACACACTGGTCCTTTAATATTTAATACAGAAATGTATGAACGAACTAATTGAATTAGAGTGTGGCGGTATGTGGCAGTGTGATTCAAAACTTGAATGTGCAGGCTGTATTTTCAGTCACTGCGGGGCAAGTTTCAAGTCCAAAAAAGGCCAGCTTCGCGCGATATCTGGTCAAAGTTGCAGGCGGTTGGTTCTCCACATAACGGTAAGCCATACTGTAACATTAGGCAATTGATCGTGTTGTGTTAAAATGGGCCAATCCAACCTTAAAAACATGCAAAAACCTATATATTCTATACGTAGGGATGATTTGTTTTACCCTTCGAGGGTCGGTTGCTAAGGAACCCAGATAGCAGGCACCTCCGCTCCGGATCTGCGCTGGCTCTGTGCCGGATCAGCTGGAGTCGGCACAGAGCCGGCGCAGATCCGGAGCAGAGGGGCTTGCCATCTGGGAAGTCACATGACTGTGACGTGTCTTTGTCCTCGAGAATGTTCAACATCTCCCCGACTAGCTACACTGTTGGAATTACTAGGCATTTTAGTTGGTGGTCCAAATAGATACGGGAAGAACGAGAGTTTACGACTCAAGGAAAGTATCTTCATTCTGACCTTTCGAAAGTAACGATAGCTAACGACCACTAATTAGTCTAACAACTAACAAGTTCAACCTTTGAGCTGCAGATCAAGTTTGCTGGTTACCGGAGCATGATTTAAAGACCAATTCTAACATTACATTGGCCTAATCTCCTAGCTAACTAACTTTAACGTTAGCTAACGATAAGTTACCCTGAACCCGGCCCATATCGGACGGTTTCAGCGCTGGTGCCTAGCCTCGTAGCGAGGCAACATTCTAGGAAATTAACAGGCCAATTACACCGCCCTGCATTTTGAAACTTTTTCTCTGCTGATTTGATAAACTGTGTTGATTTTATATACTTCAAAGGCGCTGATTTAAAATTTGCCCTAAAATTTGTGTATCACGTCAGGTTTTTTGACAAACCGCGAATTCATTTTTTCATATTGATATATCCAAGAATTCACAATGATAAATGAATGCAAAATAACACAGTTAGATTTTAAGCATTCTGCAAGATGTTGCTAATAAAACAAAATGCAGCTTACCTGAGGATTAAATTTGCTTTTCTTTGATTTACGGAATAATTTTGTTCGGGGCAGTCTCTCTGTAGGCACCAACAGTAACACCACCCTGCATGTTGAAAAACATTTTCTGCTGATTTCCCAAAAAAGGCCTCATATTACCCAATTTGAGGATGCTGAATTAAAAAATGCGAGTAAAAAGTTTCTATCACAGTTTTTTTCACAAAATAAAAATGAAGATATTCCTTATTATATCATATAAATCAACTTTTATGCACCGATCAAAACAGCAACAAATGCTATTTGGGTGTAGTGAAACACCAACAGATGTAGCAGAAAACATCTGTATCATGTCTGCATTTTCCTCTGTCAGTGGCCGTATTACTACGCCTGACATCAGGATTAAGCACAAAATAATGTCCTTAGAATCATTCTACATGTGAAAATCAGCCAAGAATTGAACAAATAGTTCTCACCTAGCTCAGAGGAAAATAGAAATCATTCATTGTGGCAGTTTTTCCGGTGGTTAAGCACTTCTTAATCGTACAAGTGGTTGTCGAAAGTGACAATACTATGAAATGCTCATCATACAATGTGAGAAAATGTGACGTGCCAGAGCAAAACTGACACTATTTTTGGAATCGGCACCCTAAAGTTAGAAAGAAACAAGAAGTGGATTTCATTCAGCAAAAATGATGCAGGGTGGTGTTATCTGTAACGCGTTTACGAAGTCATAAAAAGTATGGTATTTCCAGTAGGCTATATGCCAGATTTTGCAGAGCTAATGTCAGTTAACAAGCAAACTAAGTTATTATAGCTGGCTAGCTAGTACAGTCCCACACTCGGGTTTTGAGCTGTACAGAAGATGTTTTGGCGCAGAGAGCTTCCTTCCCTCTGAGAACAACTTGCTCGGACTTCGGTTAAACAAATTTCACATACCTATGGTGGAGACAAGTGAGCAGTTAAAGGCATCTTCTGAAAACCTAAACAGCACACAAGTCTTCCCGACTCCGGAACCCCCGAGTAATAGTATCTTAAACAAGTAATCGAAAGTCTTCGCCATATAACCAGGGTTGCCAACTCTGATAAGACAAATAAGCGACCGCAGCTTCAAAAACAAGCCCAAATCAAGCCCAAAATAAATTAGACGATACTAAGACGGTGTAGACCTGGGGTGGAATCTCTTTCGTTTTGTTGGGGGATTATCTTTCATTTAGTTGAGCAAGAGGCGAGGAGGGAGGGCGGGTTCGCTCACATTACTCGTGAGGCTGTGAGCAGACAGAGGGTGCATCTCAAAGCGTAGGCTGCATCCTTCGAAAGCTGCATTTTTTTGGGATCGTCACTTAATTCCATCTGCCTAACTGACATGACATCATTTCATCTCTGTTAAACAGCTTTGGTTTAAGTGAGTCGTCATTGATTTCCCTAACTGTAACCTAAACTCTAACCCCTAACTTTAAACCTAGCCCCAAACCCAACCCTAACCCTAAATTTAACCAAATCCCTCACCCTAAATATTAGTTTGTTGGATAGAAGTAAGTGACGACCCCTAAAAATCCAGCCTTCGAAGGCTGCAACCTTCGCTTTGAGATGCACCCAGAGTCAATCAATGAATCGGGGGGAAATAGCAACCATAAATGTATAACAGTTAGGTCTATTGTTGCACTTCTCTAACAAACAACCATGTTTTTAAAAACAAGCCCAAAAAAACCGCAACCCGCGACCCGTATTTTTTCAAGCGACTTCAGGAAAAAAGAAGCCCAAAATCGCGTATTATAAGCGGACTTGGCAACTGCATATTACTCGCTATTGCGGAAATCACGCCCGGTGTCAGCGTAGAAGTTGCGTGGTACCGAACATAGAGATATATAATAGAACCAAAGAGAACGAGGAAGTACCTTTGCGGTCCGTGTACTTTCAGGCAGTTCGTTTTTTTAACTTGACACAACAAACGAAAAAACGGAAGAACCACCATTGTTTCGTTTTTTCTTTTTCCAGCAGGAATGAAAAAAAAAACCATCGTTGTTTGTTGTTTAACCTTAAATGAAGAATGAAAAAACGGGAAAACCATGGTTGTTGCGTTTTCCCGTTT
Source organism: Gymnothorax javanicus (assembly GCA_029692085.1). Taxonomy (NCBI): domain Eukaryota; kingdom Metazoa; phylum Chordata; class Actinopteri; order Anguilliformes; family Muraenidae; genus Gymnothorax; species Gymnothorax javanicus. The sequence goes on from CM056200.1 coordinate 109,235,530, forward strand.
TCTACCGAAAAACGGAGAATAGGCTCGTTTTTCCTTTATCGTCGTTTGAATCAAAAACGAAAACCGCCAAAACCACTTTCATAAATATGGTCCAATTTTGGTTTTTGTTCATTATTTTATTCGTCTTTCTTTTTTGATTTCAAGAGTGAAGAAGGGAAGACAGTTGAAACGGAAGTGAAAGTAAATATATCAAAGTAACAGCGATGAGAATAGAATGGTCGTTTTGCCAAGGTTAAGTCCAGTATTTATATCATGCAGGGTCATGTTGGAGGTTAAATAGGCTAAATAAATAAATAAATAAATAAATACATATATTTTATGTTTTATTCTTTTTATTTACTCATTAAATATTTTATATTCAAAAAGTGTGTGATATGTCATTTAGCTGCGTAGCATGCAGAAGTAGTCTGTGTGGTCCTTCAAAATCAAATTAACCCTCAGACTAAATTAAGCACTGAAAAAATCAGCAAGGTCTGAATTAGGTTGGACAACATAGGTGCTTCATTTGCTTGCATGATAAATTGTTATTTTTCGCGACCATGTTTCAGTTTCAGTTTCTGTTTCTCAGATTAAAATCTAGTGATTGTTTACTTTGGTTAAGTTCTGTACGCTTTTCGTGTAGTGGTTTCATATATTTCATGACGTGGATATGGAATTTTTATTTTTTCATGGTTTCGAGCGGTTCCAAAGCCACTAATGAATAAAATCACAGCAACGACATTTACGTCGCCTGGATTGGCGTCACCGGGACCCCACCCTGGAGCCAGGCCCGGGGTTGGGGCTGGCAGGTGAGTGCCTGGTGGTCGGGTCTCCACCCACAGGACCCAGCCGGGCGCAGCCCGAACGAGCGACATGGGCCCGCCTTCCCGTAGGCCCATCACCTGCCGGAGGGTTCAGAAGGGGCCGATGCAATGTGTTTTGGGTGGCAGTCGTGGGCGGGGGCCCCGACGACCCAATCCCTGGACATGGAATCTGGTTATGGGGACATGGAATGTCACCTCGCTGGGGGGGAAGGAGCCTGAGCTTGTGCGGGAGGTCGAGCGGTACCGGCTAGAGATAGTCGGGCTCACCTCCACGCACAATCTGGGCTCTGGAACCCAACTCCTTGAGAGAGGTTGGACTCTCTTCTATTCTGGAGTTGCATGCAGTGAGAGGCAGCGGGCTGGTATGGGTTTGCTTATAGCCCCCCAGCTTAGCCGCCATGTGTTGGAGTTTTCCTTGGTGAATGAGAGAGTGGCTGCCCTACGCCTTCGGGTCGGGGACAGGTGCCTCACTGTCGTTTCGGCTTATGGGTCAAATGGCAGTGCAGAGTACCCGGCCTTCTTGGGTCGGTAGGAGGGGTACTGGAAAGTGCTCGGACTGGGGACTCCATCGTTCTGCTGGGGGACTTCAACGCCCACGTGGGCAGCGACAGTGTTACCTGGAGGGGTGTGATTGGGAGGAACGGCCTCCCCGATCTGAACCCGAGTGGTGTTCTGTTATTGGACTTCTGTGCTAGTCACAGTTTGTCCATAACAAACACCATGTTCAAACATAAGGGCGTCCATCAGTGCACGTGGCACAAGGACGCCCAAGGTCGGAGGTCAATGATCGACTTTATGGTCGTGTCATCTGACCTTTGGCCATATGTCTTGGACACTCGGGTGAAGAGAAGGGCTGAGCTGTCCACTGATCACCACCTGGTGGTGAGTTGGATCCGCTGGCGGAGGAGGAAGCTGGACAGACTTGGCAGGCCCAAATGTGTTGTGAGGGTCTGTTGGGAACGTCTGGCGGAACACTCTGTCAGAGGGGTTTTCAACTCCCACCTCCGGGAGAGCTTTGACCAGATCCCAAGGGAGGCTGGAGACATTGAGTCTGAATGGAACATGTTCTCCACCTCCATTGTTGACGCGGCCGTTCGGAGCTGTGGTCATAAGGTTCCCGGCGCCTGTCCCGCGGCAATCCCCAAACCCAGTGGTGGACACCGGAAGTAATGGATGCTGTCAGGCTGAAGAAGGAGTCCTATCGAGCTTGGTTGGCTCATGGGACTCCTGAGGCAGCTGACAGGTACCAGCAGGCCAAGCATGCTGCGGCCAGGGCGGTGACGGAAGCAAAAACTTGGGTGTGGGAAAAGTTCGGGGAGGCCATGGAGGAGGATTATTGGTCGGCCCCGAAGAGATTCTGGCAAACCGTCCAGCGCCTCTGAAGGGGGAAGCAGTGCCCTGCCAACACTGTTTACAGGGGAGGTGGGGAGCTGTTGACTTTGACTGAGGATATTGTCGGCCGGTGGAAGGAATACTTCGAGGATCTCCTCAGTCCCACTGACACGCCTTCCATAGAGGAAGCAGAGGCTGGGGACCCAGAGGCTGATTCATCCATCACTCAGGCTGAAGTCACTGAGGTAGTTCGGAAGCTCCTCGGAGGCAAGGCACGGGGGTGGATGAGATCCGCCCTGAGTATCTCAAGTCCCTGGATGTTGTAGGGCTGTCTTGGTTGACACGCCTCTGCAACATTGCGTGGCAGTTGGGGACAGTGCCTCTGGACTGGCAGACCGGGGTGGTGGTCCCTCTATTTAAGAAGGGGGACCGGAGGGTGTGCACCAACTATAGGGGGATCACACTCCTCAGCCTCCCTGGTAAAGTCTACTCCAGGGTGCTGGAGAGGAGAATTCGGCCGATAGTCGAACCTCGGATTCAGGAGGAACAATGCGGTTTTCGTCCTGGTCGTGGAACACTGGACCAGCTCTATAACCTCCGCAGGGTGCTTGAGGGTTCATGGGAGTTTGCCCAACCAGTTCACATGTGTTTTGAGGACTTGGAGAAGGCATTTGACCGTGTCCCTCACGGCATTCTGTGGGAGGTGCTTCGGGAGTATGGAATCCGGGTCCCTCTGCTAAGGGCCGTGCGGTCTCTGTATGAGCGGAGCAGGAGCTTAGTTCGCATTGCGGGCAGTAAGTCAGACCTGTTCCCAGTGCATGTTGGGCTCCGGCAGGGCTGTCCTTCACCGGTTCTGTTCATTATTTTGATGGACAGAATTTCTAGGCGCAGCCAGGGGCCGGAGGGAGTCTGGTTTGGGGACCACAGGATCTCATCTCAGCTTTTTGCGGATGATGTTGTCCTGTTGGCTCCTTCGAATCAGGACCTTCAGCATATACTGGGGCAGTTTGCAGCCGAGTGCGAAGCGGCTGGGATGAGAATCAGCACCTCCAAGTCCAAGGCCATAGTTCTCGACCGGAAAAAGGTAGCTAGCACCCTCCGGGTTGGAGGAGAGCTCCTGCCTCAAGTGGAAAAGTTTAAGTATCTTGGGGTCTTGTTCACGAATGAGGGAAGGATGGAGCGTGAGATTGAGAGACGGATCGGTGCAGCGGCAGCAGTAATGCAGTCATTGTACCGATCTGTTGTGGTGAAGAAGGAGCTGAGCCGAAAGGCGAAGCTCTCAATTTACCAGTCAGTCTACATTCCTACCCTCACCTATGGTCATGAACTTTGGGTCATGACCAAAAGAACGAGATCTCGGATACAAGCGGCTGAAATGGGTTTCCTCCGCAGGGTGGCAGGGCACTCACTTAGAGATAGGGTGGGGAGCTCTGTCACCCAGGAGGAACTCAGAGTAGAGCCGCTGCTCCTCCACGTCGAGAGGAGCCAGCTGAGGTGGCTCGGGCATCTATATCGGATGTCCCCTGGACGCCTTCCTGGGAAGGTGTTCCGGGCATGCCCCACCAGGAGGAGGCCCCGGGGAAGACCCAGGACACGCTGGAGGGACTATGTCGCTCGGCTGGCCTGGGAACACCTCGGGATACCCCCGGAAGAACTGGAGGAAGTGTCCAGGGAGAGGGAAGTCTGGGCATCCTTGCTTAGACTGCTGCCCCTGCGACCCGGCCCCGGATAAGCGGAAGAAGATGGATGGATGAATGGATGGTTTCATGGGTTATGAGGATAACTGCGCTCAACATAAATGCACAAATAATACAAATTATTAGCTCATTAAAGGGTCGCACTTGCGGTTGCAACAAAAAAAAGCGCGCTGTCGCGAGCAGGACCCCTCAGCCTTGCGCTTGCCCTGCCGTGGCGGCCATATTGATTATCGCAGCGGGACAGAAATTGATAGGGAGCTTCCTCTAACCACCCCCAACATACCACCAGACAATGTGAGCATTTGGTCAAGGCGTTTTTCAGCTATCGTCCGGAAACGAGAAGTTAACGGACAGACGGACGCCGCTCGCCACAACAATACCCCTCCACGACTCTCGTTGGCTGAGAGGTAACAAAATATTCGGCGGGACCGCAGTAATTAGTTTGGAAATCTCTGGTACGTGACCGGCGGAGGTCCCCACATTCATCCAAATTATTGCTCACCGATTCACATAGAAATCGACTACGTAATTACTTAATACTCTATGATGAGATCAAGCTTATCTTCACTTATTATATTACTACTTTGATTTTGCATTGTAATGGACATAGGTCATGACATTACATCGTGGACAAATCAATCTGCCATAGCGGCATTGATCATTATCATATCGATTTGCAGTAGACAGGCTTTATAGGCTATGTCATTAACAGCAAAATAAATAAATAAATAAATAAATAAAACAATGATAATAATAATAAAATAACATCATATAATATGGGTTTTTTCCACCGTAATGGCCCTACGGTGGAGTCTGGAGAAGGATTTTTATCAGCCCAATGTAGAGCAGCATCTGCTAGCAGGCGATGAATGCAAAAACATCCCTGCAGGCCTTGGTGGCATCTTGAGGCCACCAGGTTTCCAAAAGCAATATTAGGTGCCACCTCTACAACCACAGGTTCTTTGGAAGGGTTGCCAGAAGAAAGCCTTATCTGACCAAAAGTCACAGAAGCAAGCGCTTGAAGTTTGCCAAACGGCATTTAAATTTTGACTGGAAGAAGGTGTTTTGGTTAGACGAGACCAAAATTACATGTTTCAGTCAGATACAGCATTGGCATGTTTGGCGTTGAAACTGAGATGCATACAAGGAGAAACACCTCTCGCACCCATGATGAAATATGATGGTGGTCAGTCATGTTTTGGGGCTGTTTTAATTCAAGGGATCCAGGGGCAGTGGTTAAGATTAATGGCAGAAGGAATTCCACCAAGTATTTGGATATTTTGGCTAATAATCTTGTTGCCTCGGCCAGAAGGCTGGGACGTGGTAGAAGGTGGACTTTCCATCAAGGCAAATGACCCAATGCATACATCAAAATCCACATAGAAATGGTTCTTTGACAACAAAATGTTGTCCGGGTCAGTACTCGGCAATTCATTATCACAGCTTCACCAAATTTGGTATAGTAACTCATTATGACACATAGATGTGCAAAGTAGTCGATTTCTATGTGAATCGGTGAATAATATTTTGGATGAATGTGAGGACCTCTGCTGGTCAGTTTAGACCAGTGATTTCCAAACTAGTTAATGTGGTGCCGACGAATATTAAGTTTTTTGTTGCAACCGCAAGTTCGACCCTTTAACGAGCTAATAATTTGTCTTATTTGTGCATTTATGTTGAGCGCAATTATTTATCCTCATAACCTACGAAACCATGAAAAATAAAAATTCCATATTCACGTCGTGAAATATATGAAACCACTGCACGAAAAGAGGAAAGAACTTAACAAAAGTAAACAGTGCTAGATTGTAATTTGCGAAACTGAGGACACATGGTCGCGAAAAATTAACAATTTATCATTAAAGAACTTAACAAAAGTAAACAATCACTAGATTGTAATCTGCGAAACTGAGGACACATGGTGGCGAAAAATAACAATTTATCATGCAAGCAAATGAAGCACCTATGTTCTCCAACCTAATTCAGACCTTGCTGATTTTTTCATAGCTTAATATAGTCTGAAGGATAATCTGATTCTGAAGGACCGCACAGACTACTTCTGCATGCTACGCAACTAAATGACATACCACACACTTTTTGAATATATTTAGTGTAAATAAAAAGAATAAAACAAAATGTATGTATATATTTATTTAGCCTATTTAACCTCCAACATTGCCCTGCATGGTATAAATGCTGTGTTTGCATACTATGTTAGCCTTGGCAGAATGACCATTCTATTCTCATCGCTCTTATTTTGATATATTTACTTTCACTTCCGTTTCAACTGTCTGCCCTTCTTCACTGTTAAAATCAGAAGAGAAAAACGAATAAACAAATGAACAAAAACCAAAATTGGACCATTTTTATGAAAGTGGTTTAGGTGGTTTTCGTTTTTGATTCCAATGACCATAAAGGAAAAAAAAACCTATTCTCTGTTTTTTCGGTAGAAAACGGGAAAACAAAACCACCATGGTTTTCCCCATTTTGTCATTCTTCTCTTAAGATTAAATAACGAAACAAAGATGGTTTTTCCGTTTTTTCATTCCTGTTCAGAAACGAAAAACGAAACAACGGTGGTACTTCCGTTTTTTCGTTTTTGGTTTCAGAGTAAAAAAATGAACTGCCTGAAAGTACACAGACTTTTAAGGCCATGACACGCCGGATGCGTTTTTCGCACGTGTTATGACTTGAAAATCACAACAAAGAAAACCAGCAATGACAACGTAAACAAATTTATTCTTCACTGATGAGGTCCAAAAATTTCTACAAATAATCCACTGTTTAGTCTTATAATAACACTCTAATGCCACTATGTAACTCTGATGCCAAAACAAAAACTCTCTTCAACTGAACAAAATCACAGCATTTATATAGACTAGGAACATTCTGGAAAGATCTACAGGAGTCCTGGGTGATCCGGCCCCCTCCAGGCAAGAAGAAGCCAGAAACTTCTAGAAAGCACTAGTCTATTTCATCACAAACAAGTGGTATTGCATCAGATCATGTTTTTCTACAGACATACCACCAGAGGGTGCTAAATGAAGAACAAAATAAACAAACAGCTGACCAGTAAGGCAGCACAAATAGTATGTAACAAATCTCCATTTACAAATGATATACAGTGCTTTACATAAAACACTCACACATAACACTTCCCCTCTTAAGAAAGGAAAGGTTTGCTCAAAACTTTCATTTGTTAAAATTAACACAGTTTTATAATCAGTGTAATCTTGAACTTTACATAAAAGGTATCATTGATCATTATAACAATCATATACCTAACAACCAGTGTAATTTTCACAATCCAATAGAAAAGTAAAATTACATGCGAGAAAGTGCATCTGAATAACATTATCTTTTCCCCTGATGTGAGAAATATCTAAATCATACTCTTGCAGAAGTAAACTCGATCTCAGTAATCTTTGATTCTTGCTTTTGATCTTATGCTAGAATGTGAGGGGATTGTGATCACTGAAGACCTTGATGGAAGTAGCTGAACAAGTCAAATAGACTTCAAAATGTTGTAAAGCCAAAACAAGTGCCAAACATTCTTTTTCAATTGTTGAATAGTTTTTCTGATGTTTATCAAACTTTTTGGAAAAGTAACAAACAGGATCATCTACTCCATCAGTGTCTTCTTGCAGTAAAACTGCACCTGCACCAATATCACTGGCATCAACAGCCAACTTGGACTCCTTTTTGAAATTAGGAGATAAGAGAACTGGTACGTTTTTGAGGATAGCTTTCAGTTGGTCAAATGAATTTTTACATTTTTCATCCCAAACAAATTTTGCATTTTTCTTCAGTAAATTTGTCATAGGTTCAGAAATGATGGAAAAATTTTTACAGAATTTTCTGTAGTAGCCAGCCATCCCTAGGAATCTCATTAGTTGTCTTTTAGTTGTTGGCTCAGGAAATTCAGTGATAACTTTTACTTTTGCGTCAATTGGTTTGACTTGACCCTGTCCTACAATATGACCTAAGTAAATAACTGTAGCTTTACAAAAGTCACTTTTAATAAGGTTGATAGTCAGCTTGGCATCACTCACTGTCTGAAAGAAGTCTCTGATGTAGGTGAGGTGCTGTTGGAAGCTGTTGCTGGTGATGATTATGTCATCAATGTAGGCCTCACATCCTGGTAGTCCAGCGATCACTCTGTTTACCAGACGTTGGAAGGTGGCTGGAGAATATTTCATTCCAAAGGGCATCACCTTGTATTGGTACAATCCATCTGGTGTGACAAAGGCAGAGATCTCCTTTGCTCTGTCTCTTAGAGGGATCTGCCAGAAGCCCTTGAGGAGATCAAACTTAGTGACATACTTTGACTGTCCAACTTTGTCAATGCAGTCATCAATCCTGGGAATAGGATATGAGTCCATTTTTGAAAGAGTATTCGCTTTCCTGTAGTGTGTCACCATTCTATATGTTCTATTGGGTTTCGGAACTAGGATGCATGGAGAACTCCAGTCACTGTTACTTGGTTCAACAAAGTCATTTTCAAGCAGGTATTTGACTTCTTGTTTAAGGTATGTCTGCTTCTCTGGATTCATTCTGTAAGGATGCTGTTTTTCAGGCTTGGCATTATCTTGTAGGATGACATCATGGTAAACCATATCAGTCCTTGATGGAACATCAGGGAATATGTGACTATATTCAAATATGAGCTGCTTTAGCTGTTGTTGTTGAAAAGGGTCCAGGTGGGACAACTTGCTGTCAATATTTTGAAGAATGTCAGAATTTTCAAGTTTGGCTGGACCAGGTTCATTATCTAAGGGGCAGTCACAATCTTCTTCAGCATTTTCCAGTTCAATTGTATTTACCACATTGACTGGCTTTTGCTGAGTGTTTCTGTCAATGTATTCTTTCAGCATGTTGATGCGACACATTTGTTTTTTTTCCTCCTTCCAGGGGTTAAAATTACGTAATTTAGATCACTGACCTTTTTGAGGACAGTGTAAGGGCCAAAATATTGGGCTCTTAGAGGGTTTCCAGGAACTTGCAAAAGCGCCAGGACTTTGTCACCAGCTTTAAAACTTCTATCTTGGGAAAGAAGGTCATATCTGGCTTTCATTTTGCCCTGAGCCTCTTTGAGATTAGACTTAGCAAAGTCACAAGCCTTAGAGAGATGATTACGGAAGTCAGAGACATACTGAAGCAAGTACATTGGGACATCATCTTCGGCCAGCAACTTTTCCTTTAGAGCCTTCAGAGGTCCACGGACTGTATGCCCAAAAACAAGCTCAAAAGGACTGAACCCAAGAGACTCCTGAACAGCTTCACGGACAGCAAACAGGAGAAGATGGACACCTTCATCCCAGTCTTTCTCTGTGTCAAGGCAATAGGTCCTTATCATGTTCTTCAGTGTTTGATGGAACATCTCCAAAGCACCTTGACTCTCAGGATGGTAAGCTGATGATCTGTATTGTTTAATACCAAGCTCATACATAACTTGTTGAAATATGCCAGACATGAAATTTGACCCTTGATCAGACTGAATAGACTTAGGAAGACCAACAAAGCAGAAAAAACTTGCTAAGAGCCTTGATGATAGTCTTCGCCTTGATATTACAAAGTGGAATTGCCTCAGGAAACTGAGCGGAAGCACACATGATAGTCAGTAGGTACTCACAACCAGATCTAGTCTTCGGCAGTGGTCCAACACAGTCAACGATGATCCGACTGAAAGGTTCTTCAAAAGCAGGAATGGGCTGAAGTCGAGCCTTTGGAATATTCTGGTTCGGCTTCCCAACCATTTGACAAGTATGACAGGATTTGCAGTACTCCTGTACATCGGACCTCATAGAAGGCCAGAAGAAATGATTCCTGACATGTTGAAGGGTTTTCTTGATACCCAAATGACCTGACATAGGATTGTCATGGGCCAGACTAAGAGTTTCTTGACGATAAGACTCTGGAAGAACAATTTGATGGGTGATCATCCACTCTTCATCTGCAGAAACATCAGGTGGACGCCACTTTCTCATAAGCACACCATTTTTGTAGTAAAAACAGACAGGAACTTGAGTAGCCTCTTGTTTACTTGCAGCCTGTGGTAGAAGATGCGCTAGATCACGAGCTTGTTGTTGCTCCTGAATAAGTTGTTTCCGAGACAGAATGTCATTAGAATGACTTGACAAGGACAAGTCTGAAGATTTCCCAGACATCTCAGGACTGGAAGGTTCCTGATGAAAAGACTGCCCGATGAAGGTGTCAGCCAGGTTGAAGTCCAGGTCAGCATCATCTTGAATAGCCTTTTGGCCATAGAACGAGTAACTGCACATGAAGGATAGAGATCTGGAATTTCCTCCTCTATAGATTCAGATTCTTGATCAATCAAACGAGTGTCAGTTACAACAGGGTAAGGCATGACCTTATCCCCAGCAAGATCATTACCAAGAAGCAAATGAACACCTTTGAAAGGAAGAGAAGACCTAACACCAACAGTAACAGGCCCAGAGACCAAGTCTGATTTGAGATGAACATTATGGAGAGGTGCACTTGTAAAACCACATTCTACTCCTTGAATAACGACATTAGCCTGAGTAGACATTTTGTCTGAAAAAGGCAGAATATCTGCAAGAAGAAGAGATTGGGAAGACCCAGTATCCCTTAGAATTCGAACAGGAGCAGATGAGGAAAAATCATGTGAAAGTGAGATAAAACCATGGGTGATGAATGGCTCAAAACCCTCCATAACAGAATCAGACGCAGAAGGTAGAAGATCAGGCGAACTGACCTTTGATACAAGAGATTCTCTCTTAGTGAAAGCAGTTGGCTTGGTTTCTTCTCGTTGTTTTTTCTTGAGAGCATAACACTCAGAATTAAGGAGACCTTGCTTTTTGCAGTATTGGCAAGACACAGAAGGTAAAGAATCAGAGGATTGCTTCTCACTGGAAGGTTTCCGCTCAGAAGTGGCCTTGGAATCATTAGAAGTGTTATTAGAAGAAGTCTTGGATTGAGACTTGCCTTGAAATTTAGAAAAAGTGGATTTTTGGACAAAAGAAGACTTATGAGTTAATGCATAACTATCTGCCAGGGTGGAAACATCTGGCAAAGTATTGGCTTGTTTCTCCTCAAGGAAAGTCTTGATATCAGGCTGGATACACCTTTTGAATTCCTGAACCAGAATAAGTTGCCTCATTCTGTCAAACTCTTTCTCAACTTTCATGGATTACACCACTGATCAAACAACTGTTCCTTCAACCTGCCAAATTCAACATGAGTTTGACTGGCTTCCTTGCAAGAATCCCTACATTTTTGCCTGTAAGCCTCGGGGACCAATTCATAACCCTTCAGAATGGCAGATTTGACAAAATCATAATTAGAACACTGTTGGACAGATAACTGGTTATAGATTTTCCTAGCTTTACCAGTAAGAACACTTCGTAACATCATTGTCCAATGCTCTTTTGGCCATTTCAAATTTTCAGCAATTTTCTCAAAATGGGTAAAGTATTGGTCTACATCATTTGCTAGGAAGGGAGGAACAAGTCTGATGTGTTTAACCACATCAAAATGATCAGAAAGTCCAAAAGATTTTGTTACAGTACCTGCTTCTATTTTCCTCATTTCCAGTTCAAACTGCATCCTTTTTTCTTCTAGTTCTAGTTGTTTCTCTAACCTTTTTTCTTCCAGTTCTCTCTCCTTCTCCAAGCTTCTTTCTTCCAGTTCTAGTTGTTTTTGGCATAGCTCAATCTCAAGTCTTTGCAGCTCTGTTGCAGACACTTCCACATCTTTAATCAATTCTGCCGCTGATCAATTAATCAATTCTCCAATGGTTGATCCAATTAATGGAATATCTCGGTGGAACCTCCAATTTGTTATGACTTGAAAATCACAACAAAGAAAACCAGCAATGACAACTTAAACAAATTTATTCTTCACTGATTAGGTCCAAAAATTTCTACAAATAATCCGCTGTTTAATCTTATAATAACACTCTAATGCCACTATGTGACTCTGATGGCAAAACAAAAACTCTATTCAACTGAACAAAATCACAGCATTTATATAGGCTAGGAACATTCTGGAAAGATCTACAGGAGTCCTGGGTGATCCAGCCCCCTCCAGGCAAGAAGAAGCCAGAAACTTTTAGAAAGCACCAGTCTATTTCATCACAAACAAGTGGTATTGCATCAGATCATGTTTTTCTACAGACATACCACCAGAGGGTGCTAAATGATGAACAAAATAAACAAATAGCTGACCAGTAAGGCAGCACAAATAGTATGTAACAAATCTCCATTTACAAATGATATACAGTGCTTTACATAAAACACTCATACATAGGACCCCTAAGGTCCGCCATATTGGATTTTCCGCCATTTTGAATTTTTTGAAAAACACATTTTTGAGATCTCCTCCTAGGCCGTAGGTTCGATTTCTTCGAAATTCGCTATGGATCATCATTGGACCAAACTTATCGAAAGTTGCACAAGGCTTGTTGAAATCTCATTTCTATTCCAAGATATTGACCAATGAACTTCAGCAGGGGCGTGGCTTAGCACATAAATGGACAAAAGTCAACAACCATTGGGCCAATCATCACAGAACTCGCAGGATATGTCCATATAAGTACCAGGAACATACCTTGACAGTTTCATGCAAATCGGCCCATAGAGGGCGCTATAAATGCAAAAAATGGGCATGGCATGACACAAATCAGACTAAAAATCAGCAATTGTTTGTCCTATAGCTGTAAAACTCACAGGATATATTCATATAAGTACCTGAAACATACCCTGTAAATTTCATTCAAAATTGATCCTATAAATGCAAAACAAAAAACGTAGTATAACACAAAACGGATAAATAGTTTTCCCAATCATTACAAAACTAAGGATATGTCCCATAAGAACCTGAAACATAGCCTGAAAGTTTCAATCAAATCGACCACTAGGGGGCACCATAAATGCAAAGTGGTATTACAAAAATCAGATTATAAATCAGAAATTGTTTGTCCTATTGCCACAAAACTTGCAGGATAACACAAAATACCTAAAACATACCAGAACAGTTTCATAGCAATAAATACAAGCAAAATAGTCTAACATAACACAAATTTGATTATCTATATATGATGAATATCTATATATGATGATATCATTTTGTTGGGGGATATTTTCATTTTGTTGATTTGAAATGGCACTGATATTGAAAGTTTCTTTCAGTATTTCCTTTTTTTTTTTTTTTTTTTTTTAACGTATACATTATCAACAGCCGGGCGATTGTGCAATGACTCAGAATTCACGGAATCAATTTGTGGCGGGAAAAAATATATAGGCTATATTAAAAGACCGATCTTTGGACATACTGTTCGATCTTTAGGAATTAAAATGAGCATCGATCCAGAATCGGAGAATCGATTTTTTTTCAACACAGGCCTACTGGTGACCTTTGTTTATAAAAGTCGGGTCTTTCTCACAACAACGGCAGATTTTCCGCTATCCGTGCAAATGCCTTAACTATTACAATCCTATTGTACTTATTATCTATCCATCCGATTTAAGCAGTTCATTGATTGTTGACAGAGAGTTGTGAAGCTGTGATGACAATGTAAAAATCGATTTTTATTTTCTTGTTCTTCAAAATAAAAAAATGGGCTAATCGGGATTTTTCTGCACTGTTCGGTGCGCAACGCGAGTTCTGTAGCTGTTCTATAAATAGATCATGGATATCCGAATCAAAAACGGGCTGTGAAATGTGTTTTGTCATTATAAATTGGCGGTTAGGTTTTAGATACAGGACAATAGTTTAAGTGTGTACTAGGTTGCAGGCATATAGGTTGTGTGGTTGTTTCAATTTTCGAGGAAGTCTTTTCCTTTAGTAGTACAGATTTTGGTAACACTCGATGATGAGTCCATTTTTCCCTCTTCTTTCCTGCGCTTCCTCTTTTCTCTTTTTCCTCTTCGGAGTGAGCTGTCAAAACTTCGTAAATTCGTTTTCCCGTGTTTCTGTCGCAAATTCGTGTTGGAGCCGGTGTGAAGAGTTTTGATCCGAACATTTTTCGCATTTTCGCGTTGTTTATTCGTTACTCATCCTGTGTGTCAAGGCCTTTAAGCAGCAACTCTGGAGGATCGGCGTGGACATTCAGAAAGCAGGGTAAAGAAGAGACAGCGGGTCAGTTGGGTAGAGGAAGGAAGTGACGGATGGGCAGCGAAAATGGAGGTGGAAGGGACAGATGGAGGGAAAAAGAAAAGGAAAAAAGAACATGAAGTAGAGGATGAGATATTCCTAGTGGGGATGAAATTAGTCGGAAAAGGTGGAGAAACTAATTGAGTCTTTAGTGAGACACTTTGTGGGCAGATTTGTCAAACAAGAAGTTGGAAATGTAAAGACAGTAAGAGTGTGCAGAAGTGGACTGGTGATTATTGAGTGTAAATCTTTGAGACAGCGAGAAAGGGCTTTGAAGATTAGAGAAATGATCTGACACCAGTTACTTATTTCCCACTGCATAGCCGACCCGCTGTTAAGGGAGTCATTAGTGGAATGCTGCTTTCGATAAAAGTGGAAATATTCTTGAAAATTGAAGGGATATGTGGAGCTCGACGCTTAAAGAGTTATAAAGATGGCAAAGCAACAGATAGCTTGTCAGTGTTGCTAGAATTTGAAAATGAACTACCTGACTGGGTAATGATTGATTACGTAAGTTTCAGGGTGCGGGCATTTGAAAGAGCCCCATTAAAATGCTTTTGCTGCCCAGAATATGGACATGTGGCTGCGGTTTGTAGTAAAAGAGAATATAGGTGTAGAAGGTGTGGAAAAGAGGGTTGCACAGAACAGGATTGTGAATTGCCGGAGGAAAAAGCCTTTTGCTGTCACTGTGGGGGAAATCACGAGATTGGTACGAAGGAGTGTGAAAGATGGAAATTCGAAAGTGAGGTGGAAAGGACAAGGACACAAAATAAAGTATCATATGCAAAAGTTTGTAAACGAATAAGGGTAGAAAAGGGAATGGGAAAGGAAGTGCAGAGCGCAGTGGGGATGGTGAGGGAGAAAACAGATGCAACAAAGAGTTAGTTATGGATAGGAGACGGTTCTTAGCTTTTATAGCTATGGTGGTGAATTGTGCTAGTGAGATTGAGACAAAGACGGAAAGGATAAGAATGGTAGTGTGTGCAGCTCGAGAGATATTGAGTATTACAGACGTGACCGGAGAAGATCTTCAGGGGATATTGGAGGAAGGGTTCAGAGGGTTATAGGCAATTGATAATTAGACACAACAGAAACATGAAGTGGATTCAGGATTTGGATATGGTGACAAGTTTGGTAGTTCCTAGCTCATAGGGTGGCGGTAATGCAACATTACGGATGCCAACCGCCGTAAAACACCATACAAGAAGAAGAAGCAGCAACTCTCGTTCTTGGTTGCTTCAATTTGATCCCTCAAAAAGTGAGTATAAACTTGAGTTAAGTCTCGTTTATAACATAAACCGAAGATAAGAACTTTTTAAGGAGGCGGTTAACTTTTCTTCACATATGGATGTACGGGAGCACGACTGTTCTTTGAAGTCGAGTGAGCAGAAAGCTAACATGAACAAACGCAGCGTTGCAACAAACTCCAAAGAAATCCCAAACTTCGAAAAAAAAAAACAAGCATGGGGAAGATAAAGAATCACCCGAAGACGGAGCTACTAACAAGAACATTCTTGAAGCTGTCAACAAGTTAGCGGATTGGTTTGATATTCAGGAAGATCTCTCCAGAAAAATGGAGGAAAACTGCAGCCTAGGGGCTGTTTTGAGGGAGGAGGTAAATGACTACAAAATTGCAAAGCTGGAGCTGGAACTGCAGGTCAGTTGATTTAAGGAAGAAATAAAAATGCTAACTCAGAGGTGCATTGAACAAGAAAGATATAAAGGAAGGTGGAATTTGCGCATTAAAGGGTTGAAAGAAAAAGAAAATGAAGACACCAGCAAAAAAAGAGCGCTTACTTCCGAGGTCCTTTTGGCTTCATAGAAAATGTTCAAATTGTTCTGACCCCTTATAATAATTTAAAGAGACACAAATGATTGATTAGAGGGATCCATATATAATTTCATTTCTTTGTTCAACTTAAATACTTTTAGTAAGGTGATTGACTGTTTCATTTGTTCAGGTTACTTGTACTACTTTAAAGTACTATGCTTACTTTTTCAAAATTTCTTTTATTTCTTTGAACACCAGGGGGCTAAAAGACATTATGAAAAGAAAGCTGTTTTTTTTATTTTGCAAAGGATTACAGGCACAGTGCGTTTTTTTTGCAGGAGACCCATTCCAGTGAGGAGGACACTACATTTTGGACTAATCAATGGGGAGATACTGTTTTGTTTAGCCATGGGACTAATAGGTCTGCTGGGGCCTATTGCTCAAAAGTCGGATCCTGAGATCCTGGATCAACGCCAAAGCGAGGATTGCCATATCCCACACAGCGCGTCGCTGGCTTAATTGATTGCACAAAGCCAACAGCGGGTGGTGGAGGATCGGCTAAGTGAAGCCCGCTGCTGCTGATCCTTGAGTGCGCGCACACGGCTACCTCAAATAAACCCCGAGATCGATCACAGAATCACTGATCATCACCATGGACACTAAGTAGTTGCAGCACAAGCATGCGCCAGCTTTCACGCGAAGACCGCGTTCAGACAGAGGGACGACGGTATCTCTGAAATGCCTTGGCTTGCTACTCCTTCAGTTTCTGTCTGAATGGTGCGAGATGATTGAGAGAAGTATTAAAGTGAGCTAAACTAAAGTGAAAGTAAACTCGGGAGGTGTTTCAGCGCCGTCGAAAAGCTGATGCACTTTGGCGTTACCGTGAACGTGATAAGCCATTGCTGCCAGACAGATTTATATAACATAGAGACGCGGAACAGTTCAGATGTGATTGTGCGTTCAATACATATGCGAACAGAAGAAGCAAGAGCTGATTTAACATTTTTACAAGCATATTTTTTTCCTACATACGTACTACAATTTTGCTACAAGCCCTTTTTTTGTCCGCTACACACTGAAATGATAGTCCGATCAAGAAGACGTTTTCAGACTATTTGAGTTTACTTTCTGCTTTTAATCACCTCTGATGGAGGCATACTGTCAGAAAATTTACATCAAGGAGCCTCCTGAAAATGTTTGATTCCATTATCGCGAAGCGAGCGACATTACACGCGTGTCCAGCACTAAGGCAACGACTCTACCCGTCAGTCTGAATAAAGACAGAGTAAAGTAGCAGCAGTGCTGTATGGAGGGGTTTACCGCAGCGATTTAAGACCGCGGTGAAACACGGTAACCCACTTCATACAACACTGCTCATTTTCTACTCTGATGGAAGCCTCAGTTTGTGGAATAAGGACAAATCTGGTAATGACGGATTCTAAATATGTGTTATATTGTATATATATATATATATATATATATATATATACAGTCATGCCCAAAATTATTCATACCCCAATCAATTTTTGGTTTTTTCAAGATATTTTTTGACAAATCAAATTTATTCTTGCACAAATGACACAGTAAGTTGACATAAGGCTGTAAGAAGTACAGTAAACAATTTTTCGAGAAATACATTATTTTTGGTATTTTATTTGACAGATTTACAAAAAATGCCATGTCCAGAATTATTCATACCCTTTTCTCAGTGATTGCTCGCAAAGCCTTTATTCACGAGTACAGCCTCCAAATGCTTCCTGTAGTGAATCACAAGGTTTCTACATGTCTCCACGGGGATTTTGGCCCACTCTTCTTTTGCAAACTTCTCCAGGTCCTTAAGGTTTGAGGGTTTCCTTGACATGACCTTGGTCTTCAGTTCCCTCCACAGATTCAGGATAGCATTGAGGTCGGAGCTCTGGCTTGGCCACTCCAAAACGTTCACTTTGTTGTCCACTAACCATTTCTTGACAGATTTGGCCCTGTGTTTAGGATCATTATCCTGTTGGAAGATCCATTCCTGCCCAAGACCAAGTTTTTCGGCTGATTGCTTAATGTTTTAACTGAGGATCTGGATATACTGGCCCTATTTCATAGTGTCATTAACTTTAGCAAGGTTTCCAGGCCCATTCGCTGAAAAGCAACCTCAGAGCATGATACTCCCGCCACCGTGTTTGACTGTTGGGACCTTGTTTTTCGGTTGAAGACTTCACCTTTTTTACGCCACTTACACTTCTCCAACTCAGACACATAAGAACTCATCTAGCCTTCGCAAAAGCTCACCTGGATGAAGAGACAAGCTTCTGGCTGTCAATGTTATGGACAGGTGAAACAAAGATCAGCTGTTTGGGCACAGAGATGTGGCTTTTGTTTGGCGTAAGAAAGGTGAAGCGTTCAACCTGAAAAACACGGTCCCAACAGTCAAACATGGTGGCGGGAGTATCATGCTCTGGGGTTGCTTTTCAGCGAATGGGCCCGGAAACCTTGTTAAAGTTAATGGCACTATGAAACAGGGCCAGTATATCCAGATCTTCAGTAAAAACATCAAGCAATCCGGCGAATAACTTGATCTTGGGGAGGAATTGATCTTCCAACGGGATAATGATCCTAAACACATGGCCAAATCAGTCAAGAAATGGTTAGTGGACAACAAAGTGAACGTTTTGGAGTGGCCAAGCCAGAGTTCCATCCTCAATGCTTTCCGGAATCTGTGGAGGCAACTGAAGACCAAGGTCATGGCAAGGAAACCCTCAAACCTTAAGGACCTGGAGAAGTTTGCAAAAGAGGAGTGGGCCAAAATCCCAGTGGAGACGTGTAGAAACCTTGTGATCAACTTCAGGAAGCGTTTGGAGGCTGTGATCGTGGATAAAGGCTTTGCCATCAATTACTGAGAAAAGAGTATGAATACTTCTGGACATGGCATTTTTTGTAAATCTGTCAAATAAAATACCAAAAAGTAATGTATTTCTTGAAAAATGGTTTACTGTACTTCAAAAAATAACTCGAAAAAACTCAAAGATTGGCAGGGGTATGAATAATTTTGGGCACGACTGTATATATATATAATTAATAATATATTAAAATGTGACATAGAAGGGGGACTGATTGAATTGTGATGGTCACTGTCACATGGATACTTGAAAATAATGATCAAATATTGGCTATTTTACTGATCAATGGTCACAAATTTCTAAGATAATTACGCTGGGCCTATTATAATTGAGATAGCGATGTGTAGTGGACAATTCAAAATTACTGTTAAGGACAGTGATTTTCAATTTGGGTGACTGCTGAATGAGGTGAGGTGAAACTGGCTGGAGGCAGGAGCTTAGCTAGTTTGCCAGCCTGCTCCGGAGCTGGCTAGCTCCACAGACTTTGTTTCCATAGTAACTAGTGCCATGGTTTAGCTCACACGCTCTGTGCAACCAAAATGGGGCTTGAGATCAGGCTAATCCCGTGCCGATCCTGGGCTAATCCCTTATCCCGCCTTCGTGCAATAGGACCCTGGAGTATCCATTTGTTTGAATAATTGTCCTGGAAAAATTGTTGATTATAAAATAGACACAGATGGACACTGGATTGCTGCCGTTTTAAATATGGAGGGAACTTTTTGGATCCTTTTAAATGTTTATAGTTTAAAAGGTGATTCAAGGAACTGTTGTGTTCCAGGGTCCTGGGCCTTTGGCCAGGACATATTTATGGTTTTAACAGTTTCTTGTATAAGGATTTCCCATTTCATAGTTCATGTTCATTCATGTGTTTATTTTCCAGGTTTTCTGTTTTGCCAGGTCTGCCCAGCCACTCCACCGCTTGTCTGCGTTCTGGCCTGTATCTTCGTGTTTGCACACTTCAGAGCTCTGGTTGGCTTTTGGTATTTCCCCCTTCCTTCTGTGCTGTGCTGATTCAGGGCTGCCTAAGCTTGATTGGCAATTAACTGTTTTTTAGTACTAACATTTACTAACAGTCACGGGAAGGTGTAATTCTTAGACAGGCACATTACTAATACTACTAATTTAGGTAGGGAGTTTATTGTCATGATTCCTGCTTTGCTATTTCAAGATCTTGCTGTGCTTTTCTGTTAACATTTATGCTTCCTTCCAACCTGCATGCTTCATTGGTACTTAAGCTGGGCTTGAGATCGCTCATTTTCTTAATGAGCAAGTCATGTCCACCTATTGTCTTTGTCTCCTGATCTTGCCTTGCCTCTTGTTCTTCTCCAGGTGTTGCCCCTCATGTGTTCTGATTTCTGCCCTTTATCTTGGAAGTTTGGAGACAAGTCTCAAGTTTCTATGGTTAAAAATTTGTTTTGCCAAGTTTATCACCAAAGTGTTCAGCAGTTTTTGTGTTCTTCACAAGCCTAGTTCTGGATTCCTGATTATTCTTTTGTTTGATCTCCCTGGAGTTTCCAGTGGTTTTTGTTTTTGTCGTTTGGAAATAGCTTTTTTCTTAGGATTTCTGCAACCCTTTGGGAAGTTTTTTTGGATGTTTTTAAATGTTTCAATAAACCCCGTTTGCATCTTCGTCTGGTGCCTTCCTGATTCAAGGAACAAGATATTGTTGGAAAATATTTCATATAAAATGAAGGAATATAAAACCAAATACCCAACTGATAGTATTCTAGTAGGAGGAGATTTTTATTGCGTACCTGATGAATGGTTAGATTGCCCACAAAATATGAAAACCATGAATATAATCATATCATGACAAATTTTTGCACTAATAATTCTCTAATTGATGTTTGGAGACATGTTAAAAAAAGCAATAGAAGACTTGCACACAGGAAACAAATAAAGACTAAAAGTCTTAGTGAAGCATCTGATCCATTTATTGTTGAAACAAGTAGGTAGTGATGGCAGTATGACACTGAAGCGTCGATACGTGCTTCAAACCCGTAGGATAGAACCACTGTTTCAAAGCTTGCTTCGGAGAGGAAAAAAATCACGTGACATATGACGTCCGAAGCAGTAACTGCTTCGCTCCCTGAATGAATCACCTGACTGGTTCGAGTGCGCCAATCAGCTGATTCACTGACTGACAGGTGACAGGATGAGACAGTTTTGAATTTGAGTGCCATAAAGGCTTTATAACAGCTGTAAAGAATGTAGAATTTGTGGGATGTAGTAGGAGGTGTGTTTTTGCGGTCAAGTTGTTGTTTGTATTGCGTTGTTTTGGTGAATCATTATGGAGCCAGCCAGGCAGAGAGGTCGTTCTGATATGTGGGAACACTCCAATCTGATCGCTCCTGATAAGGTAGGTCTGCTGGCTGTACGTAAGAAAAGTAAAGTTACATATACAACAGTAAATATCAGTACAGTGCTAGCCTACAGTAGGGTCTATCTCAAGTCTATTTTAAGTAGCATTACAGTAAATGTATGCATGATTAGTGTTGCCATAAGGCTATAGCAACCTATTCCATATTTCCCCAGCACTCTCCTCAGTAACACAAAACACTCATTCATCAATCTTTATTTGTAAATACAACATAATATACTGTGTGTGTGTGTGAGTGAGTGTGTAATTAACCCTCCTGTCCACTGACTAGCCAGCCTAATTTTGACTGCAGCCTCAGACTTGGCCAGGAGAGGTCACCCTTACTGAAGCTTCAAGCACTGAACCAATTTTTGAAGCAATTGGCTCAAGTGGTTCAATGCTTCACAAAAGCTTCATTTGCCTATCACTACAAGTAGGCAAACGTTTCAGTCCAGCATGGACTATCATCAGTGCATCAAGTGGGAAACACATGGTAGCCTTATATGTATAGCAGTCTTCTCAAACAAGACGCCCTTAGCTTAATTAGGCACACCTTGAGCCACTCACACAGGGCAGGTAATCAATTAGGGGTACCAGCACTCATTATCACACATCACATCATAACAATACACATATTTACACACAGCCCTGAACAAAGAACCTAAAGGTAAGTAAATACTTCAACAGAAATACATCTACATTATATACTATAGATTGGGGACTATTTAAGGTCAGATTAGTGAGGACAGACAGACTCACAAAAAGCAGGCCATTTCTAATTCTTCATTTGCTAATTTTTCCGCCCTTTTAATGCTCTAAATCTGAGGCCATGGTTCTCAGCTGGAAAAAGATGAATTGGCCCCTCCGAGTGGGAAGTACACTGTTACTCCGAGTGGAGGAGTTTAAATATCTCAGGGTCTTGTTCATGAGTGCGGGCAGGATGGAGCGTGAGATTGACAGACGGATCGCTGCAGCGTCTGCAGTAAAGCGGGTGTTGTACCAGTTCATCATGGGGAAGAAGGAGCTGAGCATAAACGGAAAAGCTCTCCATTTTCTAGTCAATCTGTGTTCCAGCCCTCAACTATGATCACAAGCTCTGGGTAGTGACCGAAAGAAGGTCACGAACACAAGCGGCCAAAATTAGCTTTTTCCGCAAGGTCGCTGGGCTAACCTTTAGGGATAGGGTGAGGAGCTCAGACATCCGGGAGAGGCTCAGAGTAGAACCGCCGCTCCTCCGCGTTGAGAGGGTCAGTTGAGGTGGTTTGGGCATCTGGTTCAAATGCGTCCTGGATACCTCCCTTTAGAGGTGTTCTGGGCATGTCCAATGGGGAGGAGGCCCCGAGGCAGGCCCAGGACACACTGGAGGGATTATATCTCCCGGCAGGCCTGGGAACGACTTTTGATCCCCCAGGTAGAGTTGGAGGAAGTGGCTGAGGAGGAGGACGCCTGGGCCTCTCGGCTTCAGTCTGCTACCCCTGCGACCCGGCCCCGGATAAGCGGCAGAAAATGGATGGATGGATGGATTTTATTAAGTTGTTTCTAATATATCACCATGTGGATATGGACATTTTATTCCTCATGGTATGTAGGCTACTGGATATCTGTCAGGATGTAGCTACAGAGGATAAATTTATTTTATTTAACCAGGAAGATCCCATTGAGATTAAGAAGCTCTTTTTCACAGGAGACCTGGCCAAGATAGGCAGCAGCAAATACAAAGCACAGTTGCACAATTACACAGATATAAAGAAAAGACGAATAAAAAGATTAAAATTACAAGCAGATTATAAAAAACAAGTGCATGTTGTGAAGTTGGCCTCAAGTACTCTCAATTTGGATTTAAAAGCGCTCAGTGAAATTAACACTGTTAATTTCCACTCATTTTGCAACATATTCCAAGCAAAAGGTGCAGAGTGAACGAAAGTCCTTTTACCCAATTCCATACGAGCATATGGAACAGAAAGCAACAAGTGATCTTGTGAACGGAGAGAGTAATGACCAGCACTTCTCTTTGCAATTAAGGTGCAAATGTAGGAAGGCAGTAGTCTGAGTATTGCTTCATATATAAAAGTATACCAATAACTGATCCTTCTGGTGGCCAGAGCAGGCCATCCCACCCGAGAGTATAATTCACAGTGGTGTGTCAACACTTTACAGTGTGTAATGAACCTCAGAGAAGCATGGTAAACAGTGTCAACTGTTCGAAGACAGTGAGCAGAAGCATTCATATATAAAAGATCTCTATAATCCAATTCACAGCAATAAATAACTGTCATCAGCATAAAAATGCAAATTAGCATCTGACACATTAAAACCCAAATCAGTGATATACAGTGGGGTGCAGAAATTTGGGCACCCTTGGTTTAAATGTCTGTTACAATTAATCTCCAAGTGATTGAAAGCAAACCTGAGCACTAAATGCTACTAAGTTAAACGTGACACCTTTCTGCAAATTTAAAAGCAAGGTTTCTTTTTAATTTTTCTGAGTTTTTAAATGAAAAGAAAGGAAAAAGGGCCCTGTGCAAAAGTTTGGGAACCCTTTTGGATTATTCTTTGTTACCTTTTAAGAAGATGATTACTAAGGCCCAGACCCAGGTGATTTACTCGTTAGGGCTTCAATGAGTCAGGTGAATATAATTTCAGAGTTGAACTATATATTCTGAAGTAATTCCATGCCTTCTAAAGTATCCGACTGTGGTGGCTGTTGTGTCTGGTGTTAAAAACCATGTGTTCCTCTAAACAGTTGTCCAAGGATGTCAAAATCAAGATAATTCACTTCCTCCAACAAGGAGAGGGCTACAAAAAACTCTCACAACGTTTCAAACTCCCCATTTCTTCTGTCAGAAACATCGTAAGAAAATGGAAAATAAATGGAACAATTGAAGTCAAGGCAAGATCTGGAAGACCAAGAAAAATTTCAGATAGAATGGCCCGAGATCTGGTGAGAAATGCTCAGAAGAACCCACACATCACTGCAAAAGAGCTGCAAAAAAAGAGTAGCAGACACAGGTCTAGTTGTTCACAGGCCAACAACACAGTGGACCTTAAACCACAAAGACCTACATGGCAGGGTTGCAAGAAAGAAGCCTTCCCTACGACCTCAACACAAAATTAAGCGTCTGAAGTATGCAAAAGAAAGCCTTGAGAAACCTCAAGCCTATTGGAACAATGTGCTTTGGACTGACAAAACCAAAACGGAACTTTTTGGCCACAACCAAAGAAGGTATGTTTGGAGAAAAAAAGATGAAGCATTTGTAGAGAAGAACACGTTGCCAACTGTTAAGCATGGAGATGGATCCGTTATGCTTTGGGGTTGTGTAGCAGCTGGGGGCACAGGCAATATTGTGCGGGTGGAAGAAAGAATGGATTCCACCAAATATCAAGACATTCCAGAGGCAAATGTTCAAAGCTCAATCCAGAAATTGAAGTTGAAGAGACGTTGGGTATTCCAGCAAGACAATGACCCAAATAATACCTCAAAATCCACCATGAAGAATTTCCAGGAAAGACTGACGAAGGTTTTGGAATGGCCATCACAGTCCCCAGACTTGAATATTATTGAAAATCTGAGGACAGACCTCAAACATGCCATGCATGCAAGAAAGCCGAAGAATATTTCTGAGCTAGAGGTGTTCTGTCAGGAAGAATGGGGAAAAATTCCAAAGACAAGAATTGAAAGACTCTTAGCTGGCTACAGGAAGCGTTTGCAAGCGGTTATAGCTGTCCGAGGAGTTACAAAGTACTAGCTGACAGGGTTCCCAAACTTTTGCATAAGGCCTTTTTCCTTGTTTTATTATTTTGCAACTGTAAAAAGTTAAAAATAAAAATTATTCTTGCTTTAAAATGTGATGAAATGTGTCATGTTTAACTTCGTAGCATTTAGTGTTCAGGTTTGCTTTCAATCACTTGGAGATTAATTTAAACCAGACATTTAAACCAGGGATGCCCAAATTCTTGCACCCCACTGTAAATAATAAATGATAGGGGACCCAATACAGAACCCTGCGGCACCCCCTTGTGGACAGTAACAAATTCAGAACACAGACCATGATATTTAATGCACTGAGTCCTGTCACTGAGGTAGTTTGTAAATAACAACTCAACTATACTTAAATGCTCTTAATTGACAATGATTCCAGCCAGTTGCCATCCTTCGATTTTCAGTTGTTGAAACAAATACCAGCAGACACAAGAGGGCACCAGGAATGAGTTTGAGAACCACCAGGACCGAGTTTGAGAACTACACGGTAATATGAGTGCGCTCAAACTAAGTGCTGGGATTTATCAGTAAGTCTGAGAGAGAGGAAGAAAAAAATTGGTTTTCAGTAGACCCCACTGGAGTGCCACTGTCTTTAATAGCTTTAATATTCAAATATACATCAATGTATGCTCAGATTTTCACTCTTTTGACTTCAGAAAGAAACGACAAGGCATAAGCACCCATAGGTAATTAATCCAAGAAAGTGAGTTCTCCAATATTTGCATTGCACAATTTTGAACTAAAATATCAGAATTATTCTGATTTTATTATTTTATTGTATGTTTTCGTAGCATTCATGAAGCCCAAGAAGATAGTGCTGAGTGTCTGAGGGCTTGGTAGTCTTTTTGGGGAAATAAAAAGCTTTTCAGTGTTACACTGGTGAATTATGCCCTATTAACTAATTTATGATTACCACTGCGTACTAAATATTCTGTGAAAAATTCCTTGCAGCTAATTCAGAACAAAGCCACACTGTTGGTCAGAAACCATCTCAAGCAACATCATGTCACACAGGCAACTCATCTCATTGGCTGGTTGTGGCAGCTTCCATTAACTATTAAACATTAGTGACAGCCTACAAAGCATGAAACGGCACAGACCCACCATAGCCTACCTCCAATCTGAGCCTTAACTTTCACATGATGTCCAAGCTGGTATAAAGCTTGCCGTTGCTCCGTATAAAAAGTTTGCAGCGGCACAAAAATCAGATGGTGGCATACGCCAAACAAAAACTGGATTTATAAAGCCATGCGCACAACACCGGTGCATAATTTCATCTTCATAAATCGCAATATTTTGGAAGTGTGTGCAGGTGAATGAGCCACAGGCCCTGCCCCATTCCCTCCCATTATTAACCATAAATGGTCGATGCAAATTACCACGGTAGAGCTTCTCGTCCAGCGCACAGTAATAATGCATGGAAATTTGATTATATTGACATTAGATTAATCTCTGACAGAATACCATATGAATGCAAATAAGCAATCATGTTTTTTTTTTTTTTTTTTTTTTAAGTGCAGTGCAGGGTTGGGTTCAATAACTTTTTTCAATTACAATTACAGTAATTGTAATCAATTACTTTCATAATTGTAATTTAATTTTAACTGAATTTTTTATCAAAACATAATTGTAATTGAACATTCTGTCTAGAAAGTAATTGTAATCACAATTACAATCAATTGTAATTGAAAAAAGTAACTGAACCCAACCCTGGTGCTGTGTCTATTTAATTATGTAAATCCAGCCAGAACTTGCATACCCACTTTGCAGTGAAGTCTGAATTGTAATGACTGCACTTACAGAATTCTATCTCTAAACCAAAGGCACAGACACACAAAACAGACTAATGTCAATTTTACAAATTAAATAACTTGCAGGATATATAAAGATAAAACCACTGCCTCTTAGCTCAAAGCACATCTCATATCTCTCAAGAGTCTGGTGACAGAAGATATCATTACTCATCAGTGCCTGCGGTTGTGTTTATGTCTTTAATTCTTTGGAGAAAAAAAAAAAAACGTTTGTTCACTTGCCTATGAATTGGCTGATATGGTTTACGAATTGAATAAGAGGAGCATTGATGGCAAGGTAATCACATGCATTAGCAGAGTGCGATATGGCCAGTGATTCACTCTTGCCTTAAGTCATCATTCCACTGTGAAAAAACAGGGATTTGAATGTATTTATTCAATTACTAACTGTAACAAGTCTGTATTTACCAGTGTAACTAAGGTGACACCCAGAGGGAGGACAGAGTGTGCAATACAAGGGGATTTTTTATTGTGTCAAAGAGAGACCATAAATACGATTAACGTCTCCTGAACTGTGAACAATGACAAAGAGAGTTGGGAGGATGGGAAAAATAAATGATTCAGAAGACCTTTCGGCACAGATAACAGCGTCAGGGGCTCGTGACCCAAAGTATGAAGTCCGAAGGTCAAAGGGCACAGCGGCAGACATGATGCGCTTCACTTGATCCCACCAGCCCCTCACTCAGTTACTCTATGGCAGTCCAGCAGGGGGAGGAGAGTACTCCTACATGGGACTCGTCTCCTCCGCCTTTCGCTGGCTCTCCTCAGAGTTCCCCTCCTCCTGTTTCTGCAGGAGGTGCTGCTGGAGGAGCGCGCTCAGGCGGTTCGGGTGGTGCTGCAGCAGAGCAGCTGTCTGGCTCGTCTGCAGACTCAGGCCGCTAGTGACCTGTCCCTGAAGCGTGGTGAGAGATGGCAGTTTGGAGTAGCTGACCAGACCCTGGAGACTCAGCAATGAGTTCTCAACACAGCCTCCTGTACAGAGAGAGAAGAGAGAACGCAATACTCACACGTCCGCTTACTTAACGCCCAGAGGTTACCCTCTAAAGCAGTGGTCTTCATTGTCATTCCTGGGGACCCATTGTGTATGCTGGTTTTTGTTCCAACCACAATTATAATCACAGGATTTTAACAAGCTGTTAATTTGTCTTTAAGTGCATTTAATGTTTAGAGCAGTTATTTGCCCTCTTAACTTACAAGTTAACAGAAATATCTATGTTTGCCATCAAGAATAAAAAAATACCATACCCACATTGCAATGTATTGGAAATAACAGCATAAAACGAGAGAAAACAATTTAACTAATCAAATTATAGATGTAGTTGGCTCCTAATTTTTGAAAACTGATTGGCACATCATGACAAATTTATTCGACAAGCAAATGGTAAAGAGTCAAACCAGTTTTGTGTTATGTTAATTGAACAAAGTTCACCTGAAGTTTTTTTTTGAAAGAACTTGAAACAGTTGTGTCCAACAGCCTGATTTGAGGGCGACTGATTTCCTAAATGTCTAATTTGATTGGGTTGAAGTGTTATATTACTTGAAATTTCTTGCAGTACAGAAATAAACACACTACCTTCTGGGGTATTTTATTCTTCATAGCATGTATGGATGTTTCTATATAACATTTGCCTCAAGAGAGTAATTAACAACTCTAAACACGAAAAACACCTAATTAAGACATTAACAGCTTGTTAAAATCCTGTGATTACAATTGCGGTTGGAACAAAAACCAGCATACACAGTAGGTCCCCGGGAACGACATTGAAGATCACTGCTCTAAAGCACTGGAGGCCAAGAATGAGTCCAGTTTTGCAGTGTATAGTCCCTTACCCACATGGGAAGGGACCATACATGAGATTACACAGTTTTGCATGTTATTTCACAGAGTCAGTTTTGAACTTTCAAACTAAAGAATTTTATGTTTCTGAAATACTTCAGAGAAGATCATGCAGGAGAGTACATTGACACGCATGTTCAATGTTTACGTCATCAAAATGTGAAAATCCTAATGACTGACAGCATCAGGTCTGGCTTTTTAGTATCAACATAAATATTGAAATCCCCCCCCCAGCCCAGACCATGAACAAGTATTTCACACATTGGATGGGTGGACTGTGAGTTCAGAACCTATGACCTACCCATAAGCACCATCTGTGGAGCGGCCCTCAGGACCTGCAGCATCTCTTTCACCTTGGGCTCTTTGCTGACCATCAGTGCTGTAGGCCCAATGAAGAGGGGCATCAGGTTACTGTACTGGGAGCCCTCCAGGAAAGCTCGCATTATCTGTGGAGAAACATGAGTTTAATTCCCCTGCTGAACCTGTACAAATTTTTACAAACACATGGCAGTGTGACAGAGAAAAATAGTTAATAGTTTGACACAGAACCGCACTCTCCCAAATCACTAATATTTCACTGAATATTCACCATTTTGGCTCAAAACCTCCATTCCCAGACAAACTACAGACAATAACCAAAAGCAACTTTTTCAAAGTAAGGTAGAAGTTATATTTCGATCAACCATCACACCCTCACAATGGCATACTTCAGTACCTGGGTAAAATCCTGGGTGAGACCCTTTGAGAAGAGACTGCCAGCACTGACCTCTGCTGGTCATTGTGAAAATAGCACTTACCTCCAGGGCAGGAAACCAAGCCAGACAGAATATAGGCTTGAGACATGAAATGCAGACAGTGTGGCATGTTTTTAATGGCTTGGTTTGTACTCCATGTACTTAAAATGATACTTAGGATTTTTTGACATGAAGTTGTATGAAATACTCTTTAGCAGTGTAGTGCATGAGAGGTGATTTTTTTGTTAAATTGTCCTGTGATCGGAGTTCTGGCCTCCCGAAGTTTTGAAGTGAGTAGTTCCAGCAAGTTTGCTGAGGTCAGATAAGTAATACATTTTGCTTCCCAAAAACAGCGTGTGTTCTAAAGAGTGATAAATTTCTGTCACAAAACCATGGTCAATGAATAACTCACTTCACAATCACTTGGCACTATTTTTCTCTCCCTCGGTATCACTGCGCGCAGGCCATCACCTGTTTCAAAGACAACACGCTTGGACGTCGACCGCTGCCACCTGAGAGAGCTACACACCGACAGACAAGTTTATCGACAAGAAAATACAGGGGAAAAAATGGCGCGGACTTGCGATTTTATCGGCTGTAATGACAAAAGCCTGCCTAAATTGGCTTGATGCATTTCACCAGTTTTCCGTCACGGACCATGCTCTTCGACAACGGTGGCTTCTTGCCGTCAGTTTAAACTCTGAAACCAAGGTGGTAAGGGTAAAAAAAAAAAAAAAAAAAAAACTTTGTGTACAGTGCGCATTTCGGCAAGCACGATTATGTCCCTACGTGACCAGGACAGAGGAAACAACATGTTTTGAAGACCACTGCACTTGTTCATATAACTGACAAAAACATGTCTGACTACGAAAGTGACGAAGACATTCCCTTTACCACAGAGCCAAAGGAATACCTTTATGAATCTGAGTTTACCGATGCCCAACTTCATTAGATAGAGATAGATAGGGCAGAGAGACGGAGAGAAGAGAGAGAAGCTGTCCGAGCTGAAGATGAACCCACGACAGCAGGTAGGAGAGACAGAGTCAACGAAAAGTGGCGGCGCACTTGTTCAAAGTGTCAGATAATGCCAACGGAAAACTGTCAAATACATACGGCGGCGACAGTTTTTTTTTTATTACAGCCGGGCAATTGACACGTCCGCACCATTTTTTTTTCTGTATTTTCTTGTAAATAAACTTGTCTGTCGGTGTGTAGCTCTCTCAGGTGGCAGCGGCCGACATCCAAGCGTGTTGTCTTTGAAACAGGTGATGGCCTGCGCGCAGTGATACCGAGGGAGAGAAAAAGAGTGCCAAGTGATTGCGAAGTGAGAGTTATTCATTGACCATGGTTTTGTGACGGACATATCGAGGGCTGACAGCAATAAACAGTTATGTCCAGATGTTATATATTGGACATAACTGTTTATTGCAGTCAGCCCTCGATATACACTGAACAGAAATATCAACGCCCCATGTCAAATTTTTGAGTTTTTATTAACAAAAAACTGGAACCGGGATTCGTCTGTGAATAGCACTCTTCTCCAGCGTGCCAAGGGCCATCGAACGCGTGTCGCGTTTGCCCATGCGAAGTCGGTTCCGA
The DNA here is from genome assembly GCA_029692085.1 of Gymnothorax javanicus. Lineage (NCBI taxonomy): Eukaryota > Metazoa > Chordata > Actinopteri > Anguilliformes > Muraenidae > Gymnothorax > Gymnothorax javanicus. Next base: position 109,266,258 of record CM056200.1, read on the forward strand.
CGCCGGACAGCGGTGAGATCCAGACCACGGTGAGGACGCCGAGCGTGCAAGTTGGCTTCTCGCAGGCGGTTACGGACTGTCTGTGGTGTGATGCGTCTGTTGTGCAGACCAACGGTCTCATCCGATGTGCGTGTCGCTGATCTGAGCCGATCCCGCAGGTGGATGAGCCGGATGTAGCGATCTTGTGCTGGTGTGGTCACACATGGCCGACGTGGATGAGGTCAATTTGCAGTACTGCCCGTCTGTCGGAAACGAACTCTCAAACGGCCTATCGTCCGATAGTTAACATTCAGCTGCACAGCGACCGCTCTGGTGGACATCTCTGCATCCAGCATGCCAATGGCATGTTCCCGCATGACCTGAGACATCTGAGGCATGATGACTTGACAAAATTTGACATTTTGGGGTGGCCTTTTTTTGTCCCCAGTACAAGGAGTGTCTGGGTACTGCTCATTCTGTCTGATCACCGTCTGGAAATGCCACTCCCATGTACTGAGTGAAATCACTGCATCACTGAGCAAATGCTCACTGACAGGGAGATGGATTAAAAAATGGTACACAAATCAAGAGAAATATCCCTATTGTACAAGTAAAAGTCAGCATATGCTCACTTAGAGTTGTTAACTCCATGTGGCATCAATATTTGACATGGGGCGTTTATATTTTTGTTCAGTGTATTACTCTAAAACTCACGTTGTTTTGGGAAGCAAAACTTTTTATTTTTGTGACCCTAGCAAACTAGCCAGAACTACTGACTTCAAAACTTCGGGAGGCCAGAACTTGGCTCACAGGGCACATTAACAAAAAAAAAAAATCATCTCTCATGCACTGCACTGCTAAAGAGTATTTCAGACAACTTAATGTCAAAAAATCTGCAGTATCACTTTAAACTTGAGCCCCATGTGGGCACCATGTTTTCTATTATTTGCTTAGACTGCATTTCTTCGAGAGATGTCCTGACACAGATTTTCACTCATTCAACACAATTCAAAATTTTCAACAGCTAGCCTGATAAGTTAGACCCTAGTATATTCTAGTTAAGTTTATCAATGTATTAAAAATGGTTAAGTTGTGAACCCTTTATTATTGACATCAGTAGGACCCACAGAATGTATATACATGCATATGATTATACATTTACATGAAGATATACCAAAGTCAGCTTGTATGTTAGAGAAGCCATTAAACTGTAATAAATATAGCTACCATATGGGGATACAACTGTGGTTGTGGGCGACCAAATTTTATTGTTCGACTATAATTTTGTAAAATGGAGTCTAAGTAGACTGTCACATATTTTGGGTCTTATGTCTGGTTAATAGAGTATAATTTGGGAAGATTAACATCTCACTGTAGTGTATTTTGGGTTTTATATGGTGTTGTATTCAGTTTCTAAAAATACTACAATTTGGTAAATAATGTAATTTGGTCTCTAATTAAAAGACACTCATGTAATTTCAGACATATTATTTCTAATATCTGTCTGAATTTGATTAAGATTGCACAAACTTTGCCTAATTAGCCTACTGCAAAATAAAGTTCAACCTATCCTTCATGATACAGACATGGACTTGCAACAGCTCACAAACATGCCAAAGACTAAAAATGAAAGGTCATTCAAAGAATGTTGACTTGTCGTGCATAGATCTCTGAAACAGAATGAACAGAATTGAGTTGGTTTTGAGTCTCTAGCTGTAATAATAGCAAAGTCATGAACCGAAATGTCTTGTTAAAATATAGCCCATCTTCTTCAAAAGTTAATACCACAGCATGTTTCACGTAATCCCGTAAATTTTGCAAACAAGAATATCTGAAATTTCAAATACAACTTTCCAGTCAACCTACAAACACTGCCCCTCTTGTGAGAGCATTACACTGCATCATGGCACGTGGCCTCACCTGGTTTGGGTAGAATTTGATAGTGATGTCATGCTTGTAGAGCCGGTGTTTGAGAAGGAGCATGTCTTCAGCATTTGTGGAACTGTTGTGTACCACCGCAATCATCTTACATTCCTGGAAAATGGCCTGCACCTCTCTCCTCAGGAGTACCGCCAAGCCACTTTCCTTTGGGGACAGCAAAGGAACGACAAATGTGAGGGAAATCTTAAATCTGCCCTCTGTGGCTTGAAACAACCCACAAGCAGTATCCTGCAGTATGTATTGTTGTGCTAGCACTAAAGGCACCAGTTTGTGGATCGCAGCAAAAGCCACAGAATGTACTCACCTCCTGGGCTGGTTTTATCCGGGGGACACGCGGTTTTGAAACCGTAGGATTGGGTGGAATGTACTCTGTGACGGCCATTAGCTTCTGCTTGAGGAAGTGCATTGGCTTCTTGTGGCGTGTGACAGCCTTAGAGCCATGTCGGACACAATGCGTCACAGGTAACCAGCCTACAATCCAGATACGTAATTTAGCGATGATTAAGTGCATCAAACACTTTTTTTTCCACATTAAACCAAAACATAAAAATGGGAAAAGGCATTTAAAAACAACTTTCAAACTTGCATCCAAGAAATAAGGATTTTTTTTTCTTTTTTTAAAGATTTTTTCTTTTATTTTGATAGATAGACAGTGGCGAGTGACAGGAAAGTTGGGGAGAAGAATGGGTGAAGACATGTAGCAAATGACCCGAGCTGGAATCGAACCCGGGTCGCCGCGGGAAGGACACAGCCTTTGTGGTGCGCGCACTTAGACCGATGAGCCACCGGGGCGCAGAAATAAGGATATTTAAGGACTAGATGGTATCTAGCACTGTATCAAGCCAAGTCTTCAAAAGTTCTACAGTTTCTGCCTCTACAACATGACCAGGAGAGCTCTTCCACCTGTGACCACTCTGCATTAAAAAATTACCTAATATCTTTGCTAAATTTACCCTCAGCTATTTATACTCTGTCATTTATAATCCCTAGTTAAGCAAACAGAACTATGCAAAATAATACATTTAAGATATTAAATTTCATTGGCCAAGTTTCTTTCCACTTCTGGATCTTATTCAAATCATCCTGAATCACCTTAGCAGACCATACAGTAAGTCAAACCTCTCAATTTAGTATCATCAGCAAATCTGACTAATTTGCTTTCAATGTTCATGCCAATGTAGATGAGAAAGAGCATGGGTCCCAATACCAACCCCTGAGGGACTCCACTTCCCACAACGCCTAGCTCAGATGGGACTTCTCAGACCACTAGTCTTTGTTGTTCTTTCCAGAGACCAGATCTGAATCGACTCCCAAATACCTCCTCTAGTTTCTACGGCTCTTATTTTAATAATTACTCTCTCATATACTACCCTAACAAATGCTTTCTGAAAATTTAAGAATTGAACAGCATGAGCATGGCTATGGTCATAAGTCTGAGCGGTGTCTTCATAGAATACTGAAACATTCATCAGGCATGACCTTCCCTTGTGGGAACCATGCTGACTATCCCCCAGGATGGTCTTACTTTGAAGAAATAATCCCATCATATATTTAATGATAGACTCCAGTATTTCACATGCAATACAAGTTAAACAAACAGACCAGCGGTTTCCTGGCTCAGTATGGTTCTCTTTCTCATATAGTGATGTTATAGTGTCTAGCTCCATTCACCTGATATTTCTCCAGTTTCTAAAAGCAACTTGAATATCTGTCAGTGTTTTACAGATGATCTCACCCATTTCCGTAAAGGTACATTGGTACAATTTTCCAAATAAAAAAAATGTATAAACTCACGCAAAGATAATCCCTCTTAATTGTCACTTATGACGCACTAGAAGTGTGTGGCAGTGTCTGTATCTCTAGAGACCCAGCTATCTGCCAGTGTTTTCAGATTTTACTCTGCAAGGGACATTTCTGGGCATCAACATTGGGGAAGTTGGTGTGTATCCTCCAGCCAATAACAGCAAGCAGGGTGCAAGGGCAGGACTCTGTAAAAGTTTGGTGACCAAAAGGAAGCCATGAAAATGGTGGGCACGACATAGAATAAAAAAAAAATACAGAGGAAAAATGCCAAGCGGACACAGCTTGTTCCAAATTGGAAGTAAACGCAAGGTTGGCTCTCACCCGCTCGTGAGCCCTGAAGGAGAGGATGGGGATGAAGAGTCAAGGAGTTGGCCTGTTTTCTGTTGGACAGGTAAGTGCTGGCGGTTGCGTTGCTTAAGGATCAGCTATTCCATTACAACAAATGTAGCGATCCAAAATATTACCTAGCTCAATGTGTAACTTCATGTTCAAGCAGTGCACGTGCACACAATGTCCCACAACCAACCAATGCGAATAACTTTACTGTTTGAGAAAATAAACCTTGAGGTCTGTAGTGCCCAGCTTGATCTAAGAAACATACTCTCTGGTCATCCACTAAAGAGTTCTTCCTCCATCTACTGAGTCTTTTGACATAATTTAATTCACTACCAGTTGTGGTCTCATTGTTAATAATAAACCATGCTGTCGAATTTGGCATGCTCAGGGTTTTTGTAATATTCCTGAATGATTGATTTTAATTTCTGAGCTTAATGATTGGCAGCTTTATTTGCATTAACACTGCTGTCTCTATGATGTCACACCCCAACAACAACTTTCAAAAGCAACTGCAAAGTCTGTAATCAAGACTAAATGTCAACAGCTCACTTCTGCCTTCAATAAGGACACAAATGTATGCGACTGCCTAATGAAATGCACAGACAAGGATTACTTGCATTTTCCCAGAATGCACTGCATGGTCTTTTTTTCTTCTCTAAGCCCCCACAGCACCAAACAATGTACTGTAACTGCAACAGCAAATATACACAATAAATCATTTGTTTTCGTGTTCGTCCTTTAGCTTCTGACTTCATTTTGGCACCGTACAGTTTAGAATATGGACTAGCTTACTTTGATTTTGGTGACACCACACAATAAATTTGGTCCCACAATACGCAACAAACAGATGGCGAGCTAGCTACCTGCGGGGCTCAAGTACAACACTTGGTTTCTTAGTTCATGTCTCTCAGGAACCAGGATCCCAACTCCAGCTAATATTTCTTTGCAGAGAGGGTATGTGAAGGTTTAGCCTACGTCTATTAGCAAACAGGCTAATAAAACAGAAAAGTGTGAATCCATCTCAGAGACAATATCTCTCCTACTTTAGCACATTTGCACAATAGTTGTCTTTCTTAGCTTAGCCGCCAAGTTTCATCATCCTGGTCAGAAATAATTGGGGTTTTAGAATAAAAAAAGGTCCTTGATGACCCCCTGGTACAGAGAAAACAATATATTTTCACCATGAAAGAACCATAAGCTAAGGAAGTAAATTTGTTAAATACCTCCTGTCGTTTGGCAGATGACATTGCGACAATACAACCCATTCGACAAATACTTATAGTACCTAAGAGAGCCATGCACAACAGGCGGCATCAGTTATAAACTGTTCATCCAATATGAATGAGGACACAATGAAATTAAAGCTCAGTCTGCATTGCAAATACATTGTTCCATTTTATCCTTTCAATCTCGAAGTGCTGTATTGCAAAACCAAAATAAAAAATGAGTCATTGTCCAAAGAATTATGGCTATCGCTTTATATGCACATTAATCACGACACATTAAGTTTAAAACAATGTTTGCATTCGATTCAAAAGCCTCAGAACATTAATCAGGCCCAAAGCGAACACAAGCCTGCTCTTCTATCAAAATGTATGATCACAAATCTCCATCTATTGTTACTTTTACATCGGAGGAAATTACAGGAAATGCCTTGTGAAATTAGTGGCAATTAGGCTATACGCTACTGTAACCATACAGTATAATAAATAGTGACAATAGCATGAGTGAGCCGCCTTAACTAGATCAAAATTAGCCCACTGATATTGTAACACTTCACTCTGATACAACTTGTGAATCTTTTCGTGCTGACTAGCCAATCTAAACGCGGCCAACAATGCTGCTAGTGCACATATCGTCCATTGATACAGCATACTGCCAGTAACTTGTTAATGATAAGATAATAGGCTGCTCGTTACGTGTCAAATTAACTGTTTATTCTCAAACCGAGGAGCTCAGTCTAACGTAATTACATCAGCAAGCTAGCTAGTGTTGCCTTGCAATTACCATCGGCTAATCGGCTTTAAGAGATATATTTCGCCTTGATGCCAGATGTATGTATTTGTAAAACGTCTAGCGATAAAATGTTAGAGATAACAAACTGGATAATATTTTTGTCATGATATTTTACCCTGTCTGAGCAGAAGCTTCCCACACAAGGTCGCCGCCATCTTAAAACGGAAGTTAAGAATACATAAATTAGCATAATTCATTGTGACACACCGCTGAATTTAGCCAATCAGTCACATTGCTAAAGTGGGCAGTGATACATCAAGATGATCAATGACGATAAATTAACAAAGTAATAATGAAAAAACAGATACCATTCAAAATTGTTACTTTGATGATGGATACATCGAGTTCAGCGAATAACAATCTGATTGGAGAGGGGTGGATTACGTCATAATGTACCTCGAGTATAGATTTGGCGCACGTAAAGCGCACCTCTAATAGTAATGTCATATGGATACGACTTTGTAGAATGTTTAAAGGCTTAGTAGTCAATCCTTATTTATACAAATCAGAATATCTGCGCAACGTATGTACTGAATTGATCCTTTTCAAAAAAAGAGCGACGCACTCTAGTTCCTGCAGCAGCGCGATACATGGCACTCTTTGCAAATTGGCGTAATAAAAAAATACATTTACGCAACTTGGTCACATTATTGATCCAGCAGAAGCCGGTTGTACGGCCAGCTGGCAGACCGACAGGACTCTTGTACTTCTCTGTCAAACCAACTGACACCAAAGCAATGGATCTGAGTGACATGCGAAAGAAATACAAGGGAGATGAGGAGGCAAGTATAGACTCGGGTGTTATTTTATTTTTCAGTTTTATCAAACGTCACTGTGAAACGACTGAGCACTTTGCATTGCATTAGCTATAAAATGTGATTTGATTCGTAATGTGTCTCGAAAGCGGTAAGTCAGAGTGGCTGTGATTCTGTTACGAAAACGTGGTAACGTTAGTTGCGTAAGCCTCTCTTTTATCACCATATCTAAGTAACCCCATAAGTCTTGTATTTTTTTTAAGGAACATTAGCCTATATTGTGATCTCTGTCAGCGCATAATTCACTTGAAGGTCATTGATATTCCGGCTGGTTCGTGAACAAAATCCCAATTCATTTGGCGTCTGCGATATACGGTGCATGTCCAGCTGTTTCTTTTGAAAACGCAGAAAAGGTTATGGACGATTCCGAAGCAATTGTTTTATTACATGTCCAGCATGACCAAGACTGTGATAACGCTCCAGAGACACTGTCCAAGCAAGTGTGTGTTGTGCTCATCATGATAGGCTATTTGTGTCAAAATAATATAACGTCGATAAATTATGTATTGTCTTCTTCTTCTTCTTCTTTGAGTTAGGTAGACTAGGTGCAACGACGGCACATTGCTACCATCTGCTATGTATTGCCTTGACACAAACACACAGTTTTTACCCCTCAGACCCGTCTAATGAGCAGAGGGGTATTGTCATCACCTGCAATGGCCGTCCGTCTGTCTGTCCGTCTGTCCCGTAATCTTTTGTATTCCGCAGGATAACCTGGAAACACCTTCGTCAATCAACGCCATTTTTGCTGTGTTGCTTGGTCTTGTGTAACTACAGAAGTCTATCGATTTTTACGGCGCATGGATATTCAGTATGGCCGCTACAGCCGCCATCTTGAATTTTGTATTCCGCACGATAACTTGAAAATGGCTTTGTCTATCTACGCCATTTTTGCTCTGTTGCTTGGTCTTGTGTACTTACAGAAGCCTATCGAATTTGATGGCACTTGGATGTCCAGTATGGCCGCCACAGCTGCCATCTTGTATGTTGTATTCCACAGGATCACTTGAAAAGGCCTTCGTAAATTTATATTCATTCCAAACAATCCAGGGGCTGAGGGGTAGCGTCCGCTTTGCAGGGCTATTTTTTATTCATCCTGTAATGCTAAATTTAATCGTGATGTAATCAGTGGTGTGATTGCCTACCATGGACGAGGTTCTTGTGATATTTTACCCCCATCCTAGCCTCTCTACAGTGGCTCCCAACGCACGTCCAGATCCAGTTCAAGGTCCTGGTGTTACTTAGAAAGCCCTCCACGGTCAAACCTTAGTTTACATCTCTGAGCTTCTCAAGCCATACTCGCCCAACCTGTGTCTGAGGTCGACTGACCAGTTGCTCCTGGTGGTGCCTCGGACCAGGTTAAAGATGGAGGGTGACAGAGCCTTTGGGGCGGAATGTCCTCCCCCAGGACCTGAGAGCCTCGTCCTCTGAACTCATTTTCAAAAAACAGTTAAAAACACTCCTGTTCAAACAGGCTTTCACTGTATTTCCCTGCCATCTGTGTTTTCTCATTGTTTTTATTGTGTCTGACTCTGTACTTTTATGTATAAATATTTTTTTTTTACCTCTGTGAAGCACTCTGTGCATTCATGCTGGGAAGAGTGCTATACAAATAAAGTTTTTTACTTTACTGTTTTCTGTTGCTTTAGTTGTGAAATCTTGAGTCCCTTTTCTGTTGTATAATTGTGGAATTTGTCATGGTAACATTTTGCACTATTTTACTGTGTAGTACTGTAGGCTTATGTGCATGGTAAGATCACTATTGTGTGTGATGGCTATATTTTGACAGTGTTTCGAGGAAGACCAGCTCGTGTCTCTGGATCCCATTAAGCAGTTTGGCAGTTGGTTTGATGAAGCAACTAAGTGTGCTGAAATTGGAGAGGCCAATGCGATGTGTATAGCCACATGCACAAAGTAAGTCCTGCTTCTTCTCTGATTCTGTGTGCATAGTAGTTCATTGATTGCCTTTTGGGTTACAGCCTGCATTAACGTACCTAGGTCTCTCAGTAGCTTTACATTGCCCCTCATGGATGACTTTACTGATTAGTTGCTTCGATATACCTGAAGATGATTTGAAAAAAGTGTTTGCTTTGGTTACCTTTGTTTCCTTTTACATTTTGTCAATATGAAATCATTCAGTTGCAGAAATAAACTTATTGAGGAAATCAGGAAGGTGAGCAAAACCTTCAATATAGAACTGTAATTATACTGAAGGACTGTAATTATGCAAGATCAAATTGCATTTGCAAATAAATGAGGCATTATATATTTTTTTAAGATTGTTTTTGGGGGATTTTCACCTTTATTTGATTTGACAGTTGGGGGGCAGGGAGAGACAGGAATGTTGGGGAGAAGAATGGGGATGACATGCAGGCAAATGACCCGAGGCGGAATCGAACCCAGGTCACCGCGAGAAGGACACAGCCTTTATGGTCCGCGCGCTTAGACCAATGTGCCACCGGTGCGCCCCAAGGCATTATATTTTTATAGCAATTTGGTTACACATAACACATTGTTCGATATCATTAGCAACAAAAAATTACAAGCGTATTCAAAAACATGCCAGTTTCGTGACTCAGGAGCCATCTGCGTGACAACACCCCCAGTTTCTGGATCAGTATCTAGTGTGACCTCCGTTCATGGCCAACAGTGCGTTGATTCTGCTGAGCATGGACGCGATCAGTCCGTTGATTTGTCTTTGTGGGATCCTATCCCACTCTTCCAGAAGTGCTGTGCGAAGCTGGGCGTGGTTTTCTGGTGGGTGGGCCCTCTGGCGGACACGGCGATCCAGAACGTCCCACAGGTGTTCGATCAGGTTCATGTCGGGCGAATACGGCAGCCAATCCAAAACATTGATGTCGTGTTCATCCAGGAAGTTGAGGCAAACTCGTCACGAACAAGACGTTGTCGCTGTCCGTCAAGTAAGGCGCCACGTGTTCCTGAAGGGTGAGGTCAACGTATCGTTGGGCATTCAAGGCACCCTCGATAAAAATCAAAGGTGACCTCCAGCCATGACAAATGGCAGCCCAAACCATGGCCTCACCACCACCAAAACGGTCGTGCTGCACAACGCAAGGGTCAGCATAACGCTCTCTACGGCGACGGTACACCCGACGTCTTCCGTCATGTCGACAGAGAAGAAAACGTGACTCGTCGCTGAAAACCACATTTCGCCACCTTGCATTGGGCCAGTCCCGGTTTCTGTTTGAGTGGGTACGTGCCCAGTGCAATCGTGCGTTCCGACGACGATCAGTGAGGACCAAGCCCTCGTCACGCGGTAGGGTTGTATACCTTCTTCCCTAAGACGACGACGTATCATGCGGGCACTCACGAGTGGTCTGGTGCGTCCTTGCGTTTCTGCTGCTGTCTGGGAGGCAGAACGGAAGCGGTCCCTCAGGTGCGCCGTACGGATAAAACGATCCTGTGCACGTGTTGTAACACGTGGTTGACCCGGTCTCGGCCTATCCCGTGTGGCACCAGTGTCCCTATAAAGTCTGTTTAGGCGACTTATAGTCGAAGGTGCAACACAATACCATCTCGCAACCTCATCTTGCGTTGTTCCCACCATCAGCATTCCGATGGCCTGATCACGTGCTACCTGGCTCATTCGTGGCATGTTGTAAGCGTGTGCAAATGAAATCAAAAGCGTCGGTCTTTTATAGCCCCAGTGAAAGGTGAGTAATGATGCAGTGTAATGCTCATTATTTAATTTGTTTAATTGCCACATGTTCCCAGTGAGCCAAATTAAGGAGTGGTCAGTTCAGGACAAACAAATCAACTCGATGCAGCTTAAAGGGCATGCGCTGATGCGTGGATGGATTTTTTGTGTCTGACAATGTATAAAAGTTACTGGCGAAAACATTACCACAAAGTTTTATAGCACTTGAGAAATTGCGTAATTAAAGTCCTTCAGTATATATTGATGACATCAACAAGAATTATAACCCATTCAGCAAATACTTGTAGTACCTTAAAACGGTGGGCCATGCACTAATTGTGCCATCATTTCTAAACTGTTCATCCTATATGAATGAAAACACTGAAATCAAAGCTCATAGTCTGCACTTCAATCTCATTGTGTCATTTTATCCTTTCAATCTCGAAGTGCTGTATTACAGAACCAAAATAACAACAAAAAATGTGTCTATGGGTCATTGCATGTCAAATCACCCAATGAGCTAAACCTCACCATCTCCAATTTTGCTCAAAATTTGTGTGTGAATTGGTCGTGACCCAAAACCCCCAAATCTCAGATTTCAGCTCAATCGGACCTTCCAGTGCAAAGTTACAGCCATTTGGTTTTTTTTTTTTTTTTTTTTTTTTTTTTTGATATTTCGCAAAAAATGGCCGTGGCCGCCAAAATTCAAATGGCCATATCTCCAAAACTACCTGATCGATTTTGACAAACAAGGTATTGTTGGAAAGGGAATCACACAAGCATTCCAAATCTGCTCCAGTAACTCTGGGTGTGATGAATTATTGACCTATATTTTGACCTCAAAATTGACCTTGAGGGTCGCGTGACCTTGAATTTTTTTAACACCAAATTGTGCCCTGATGAGGTATTCACAACATATCAAAAACTTAGAAATATATTGTCTTTAGTTATAGCGTAATTCAAAATAAAAATTCATGTGTCCAGCCATTTTCTGAGAATTCTTGTGCAATTAGCGATGCACTGGGACTCCCTGGACTAGGAAGTGGTGGTCCCCTATAATTAGTCATCACAGCATGCTTAAGAAGTTAGACAATGGAATTTCAACTCTCAATTTCAATGTTTAGTATTTGTAAACAACTGAGAGCATTAAAAATGTAAGTACATGTATATCTTCATTTTATTCAGGATGCCTTCCTTCAATAAATCTTGTTTACAGTTTGTTTGTATTAGGAAACAAATCAATCAAACCGCTGGCCATCACGGAATGACATATGTTGGCTACCTGAGGTAGATTTTCTGTGTGTTATTGACACCCCCATCACTTACATCATCCTCATCAAGGCAATATACTCTCAGCCATAGTGACTTGATGAAAATTTCAAAAGTCTGCCCAGTTTGGCAAATTGATTCTGAATAAACTGAACCAAGTGGGACTACACTTCGAGGAGCAACTCCGATAGTGGGATTTGAATTAGCTTTTTACTAGAAAAAAATCTATCAGGGTAAAAAACATTACTTGACCATACATGGAACAAGACTACACTTAACAGACATTTACATTTTGTGTACATTTTGTGTAAACAAACCTGAATTTCAGCAAGGGTATACCAGATTTAATTGGATATTGCTGAAAAACAAAAATAATATGTTTCCAAGTTTTTGAAATGTTGTAGATACTTCATCAGGGTACAATTTGGCCTTAAAAAAATTCAAGTTCACGCAACCCTCAAGGTCAATTTTGAGGTCAAAACATAGGTCTATTATTCATCACACCCAGAGTTACCAGAATGAGTTTAAAAATGGCAGATTTGGAATGCTTGTGTGATTCCCTTTCCAACAATACCTTGTTTGTCAAAATCGATCAGGTAGTTTTGGAGATATGGCCATTTGAATTTTGGTGGCCACGGCCATTTTTCGCGAAATATCAAAAAAAAAAAACCAAAAGGCCGTAACTTTGCACTGGAAGGTCAGATTGAGTTGAAATTTGAGATTTGGGCGTTTGGGGCCATAGCCAACTTGCATACCAAATTTGAAGAAAATAAATACAAGTGAGGTGTACAATCCCTTTTTTTTTTTTTTTTTTGGGTGATTTGACATGGAATGACCCCACTGTCCATAGAATTATGATTATTGCTTTTATATGCATATTAAGTGCAATAAAAATAGATTTAAGTCATGTTTGCATTTTCTTCAAGAGCCTTAAAGGACAGGAAGGTCATGTAAGCAAGTCAAAACTGAACATGTCTGCTCCTCTTTCAAAATATATGAATGCAGATCTGTAGGGCAGCGACTGCTATTTCTATATCAGAGGAATGTATAGGAAATGCCTTAAGTGTTAAAATTTTGAACATTGTTAGCGTCATAGCATAAATGCCTAAGTTATATTTTTGCCAAATTGAGATATCAGCTGCCTGTTCTTCTGTGCTGGTTGAAAAAAATGTTTTTTCCTTTTTTTCCTCAAAACCTTAAAAAGAAATAAAATAAATGAATAAAATCCATTCTCTTAAGTTATAAATTAAAAAAAAAAAAAAAAAACCTTAAAAATGAGATGGGCAATTATGCTGAGGCTAACAATATACAGTATATTACATAATGTAAGTGTTCTCTTTCTGTGTGAATCCCACCCTCACTTGTGTATTTGATTACCCACACAGGGAGGGTCTTCCATCTGCTCGCATGGTGCTGCTGAAGGGGTTCAGTAATGATGGTTTCCGCTTCTTCACTAACTATGAGAGCCGGAAGGGTCGAGAACTGGTGAGTCTCCAACCTCCTAGTAGCTGTGAGCGTGAACGGCATGAAGCCTCTAACCTCCTTTTGTCTTAGTCAGGGCTTTGCTCTGCGGTTTACCTGTACCCTGTGTTACACACTGACGCATAGGTCAAAAAAAAAAAACAATGTGCAATATTCACTGTCCTTTTCTTAATGTCCTTTTCTTGATTCTATTAAATGGAATCAAGATTTTATGCCCAGTCCCTTTTTTAAAAACATGGAAGTGACAGTTGGTGTACCCTGCTTTAAGGCCTGGTGGCACAGTTTAAAAACAAACTAGGCCTACACTGTCATCGGCCGACGGCAAGGGGTATATCCCCGAAATTCCCCAATCCTCGAAGCCCCCTTTATTAGATTCCCCTTTACTAGACCTACAATATGAGGCAAATTTGAGGTCTGTGTTAGTAATTGTTCCAGAGATATGGTTAAAAAACTGATTTTTTTCAATATATAGCGCCACCTGGTGGTAGACCTAGGAGTGCATACTTGCCCAAAATCTAATCGGTTCATCCTCTCTACCATATCTACCCATATGCTAAAAATGAGAAGCCAATGTAAAGTATTTAGTGAGTTATCGCGCTAACGGCTAAAATCTGCAGACGCGGCGGCAGGTGGGGCGAAACCATGATATCCCTGAAACTCGTATTTCGGGTATATAATAATAAATATATGAATTGCAGGACCCAATTTTTCCCTAGGCTATATAATACAGGCAAGTACTGTTGTGACCTCTTAGTGCTCCATTAATGCAGGTTGTTCTTCATATGCATGTTGATAATTAGCACATGCGCGGTCAACTTCAGCACCAATACTGCCACTTCATTGGGCCTCTTTTGGACTCTTAAGAGGAGAGCGCTTATGTGTAATGAACTTTTTTGGTTTTCATTGTTAAGATGCTTTGCTTTATGTTGTGGACATTAATAAAGTATTTTATTTATTTTATTGTATATTACGTTATATGAAGTTCTTGCGTGTATGACTTCAAACAAGAAGAATAAAGGTTTGCAGAGTATTCTTCTAGGCAACAACATCTCTGAATTTCTGTCTTTCCCCTTGTTCATTCAGACTTTAGATGCTTGCATTTGCAAGTGGTATTTTGCCTATATGTGATTGTGTCAGTTGCACCATGCTACAAAAATGCACTTGCTTTCTCAGGCCTGCCAAAGAAAATGGCCAAGCTGTAACAAAAGTTTGTCAGATGTCTACCTTTTTCAAAGAACCAGCAACACATAATTGAAAACTCATTTGGTTCGTCTCTGGGTTTGTTACAGGCCGTTCGATTTTTTTGAGTTTGGTTTTGGTGAAAATGTATTGACTTGAAAGTGTTGTGGTGCGAAGTTTCGCGGGAATGTGGCATGTTTTCGATTTTGTGTTGCTGGTCATCACCTCCACCAAATGAAGTTTGCCGTTTGGTTTTTTTGTTTGTTTGTGAACAAGATTACTCAAAAAGTCATGAACTGATATCTCTGAAATTTTGTGGGTGGGTCGCTATTACATCAGGGATGGACCCTATTGATTTTGACCACCATCAGTCAAACAATATGGCCGCCATGGCAGCCATCTTAAAATCCTATGACAGGTGATAACTGAACTTTGCTCCCACTCACCAACATTTGGGCTGTGCTGCCTTGGTGGAGGTTTGCACTTTAGGTGTGCCTCTAGTTTGAAAAAGGTAGACATCTGACAAACTTTTTTGTTACAGCTTGGCTGTTTTCTTTGGTAGGCCTGTTTCTGTGGCCTATATAGCAATATTTTGCCTGACCCATGTAGGTACCTGAAAGGCATTTACTACAGGTCAAACACTTGCTCATTCACCATCCTAGCCATTGTGAGCATGTTGATGAATCTATGTTGCCACTTGGTTTCTGGAGTAACACATCACATGGGATCTGTAAATGGTCACCAGTTTCTCCACACAGTCACCTTCCAGGATCTCATGCACTTTTCATCAGATAAGTCTAGAAATTAATGTCTCAGACACCCTTTGGCAGTAGTTGCCTCTCTGCCTTCTGGTAATTACAGACGGGTGACAAATTAATGGGAAAACCTGAACGACTATGTGAACAAGCATAGCAAATGCAGGTGTTCCTGTTCATTTTCCTGGCATGGTTTGGCTCATCTAGCCCCCTTAAAGGCAGAAGGGTCACTGCAAATCAGTGTAGAATCACTCTGGGTGATCACCTTGTCCTTTACACTACCATTCAAAAGTTTTTGCACACCCCAATATTTTAGGTATTAATTTTTAAAAAATATTTTGTTTTTGTGTAATCGTCTCATATTGGTTGTATAACAGAAAGGTAGGAAAACTGAAGCCCAATGTATAAACCATGTACACGACAAAACAAATGAGGAAAAACCAGGATCAGTAATTTTGTCAATATTTAGCAGATCCGTAACGATGGTCTAATCCAGTGCTTCTCAAACCTCTCCTGGAGAACCACCTGTCCTGCATGTGTTAGATCTCTCCCTGCTCCAGCACAGGTGATTCAAATGATCTACTCATTATCAAGCAGCTTCAGGGGGTTGATAGCGAGCTGATCATTTTTTTTAATTACCTTTGCTGGAGTGGATTCCTTGTGGATTTTTCTTGTAAATTTATTATTTGTAATAAACAAGTATTGGGTTCCAGTGATGTATTTGTTGTAAACATACATGTAAGATTAAGACTTGACAAGATCTTCGGGTGTGCAAAAACCTTTGACTGGTAATGTATATTTTATGGTGAAGCATTCTACCAGGATGATCGTGGTCTCTTCCAGGATGACATTAGCCCAAAGCCTCACTGTACTAAAGGGGTCACTGAATGGTTTTATTGAGTATGAAACTATTAGTCATCAGATCACTATTAGTCATCAGATCTCATACTAACTGAACTCTTATGGGAGATTTTAGAATCGTGTGTTTGACAGCGCCGTCCTTACTGAGACCACTTATGTTGATTTTTCCATTAATTTGGCACCAGTCGGTATGTATTCCTGACTCTCAAGTGGAGCAGATGTACACATTCTGTTTACCAAAAATGAATGAGTGGTACAATCAATTGAAATCCAGATCTATCGCAAATAACCATTGACTCTGTCCTTATGTAGCAAACTGATGTGTTTTGAGTATTCTTTCACCCTGCCCTGAAACACGCCTGCAGTACAGGGGAGCTGGCTGTGAGACATTGCACCCTGGCTTGGCAGTTAAGTTTAAATTATCATCAATGCCAAATGTATACCTGCTAGTAATCACACTGATTTTGATTGAATGATTGAATGACGTGTACAGTAGTAATACTTCACTGATATTGATAACTTCAATTATGCTACAAATGATAAAATTTCACTCTATAGGCATAGTTGCTGTAAATCTTGGGCACGTGTTTGTTGGCACCCACTGGCAGAATCACAAAATGCATTGGGCTGCAGTTTCAGCGAGGTTCTCATGGGTCATATGCCCACAGCATTATGTTGCGGGAAAATGCCTGACATTTCTTTGCCTTCGCGGTGAAATTTTCAGTGGATTAGGCCCTGAAATAGAACCACGCCTTTAAAAAGAACTCTCCACTGTTTTGCTCTGTGCACTGGCACAAAATTACAAACTGGGCTGCGCAACTTCAGGAAAATGTCATTTGAGGTGGTGATTAGACTGTGCATGTCTTCAGACCTAAGCGTTTGCTTGAAGATTGGGCCTGAAACATTCAATGTGGTCTTAGTGTGGCGGCAATATAAGGAACGGTTTTTGACTGATTTATGTTGATCTTATATTGCAGGAGAGCAATCCTTTCGCTTGTCTTGTGTTCTACTGGGAGCCACTAAACAAACAGGTAAACACTTCCTTTTCTGGAAATGTATGATTGAAGGGGATAATCAGCATGCACAGGTAGTACCACATCTCAGATTGTAGAAGGATTGATGCCTGATATCATTCATTCTGGGGCAAGGGAATTGTTATGGAATAGAGCATTGAGCTAGGAACCGGTGGTGTTCAAGTGCAGTTTTGGGTAAAAATTAGTTATGCGCAGTATCCTCCATTATGTCAAGAACAATCTCTGAATTATAACCTAAACTATGCGAATTGATTACAAATATATACAGTAATTGCGGAATTTGGAGTCAAATCAAGAAAATAATATTTCTTTGCTCCAGACATTATGGAGCTCATTGTACATCCAACTTGGTTCAGTCAAAAATCTCTTGGTTGCGTGGTTTCATAGTCACCTTTACAAATCCCCCGCGTCCATGTTTTCTTGGCTTCAGGGTTATCGGTATACAAATTTTTGGCTTTGGAATAAACTGTATTTTACCTTAAAGTTATCAGAAGTGTGAAATTAGGCTATATACTGAATAGTTTTTTTTTTTTTTTCCAGTGTTTCGCCACATATCTGGTTTTAAAATGAATAGGAATAAATCACTGGCCAAGCCAATATACTGCCTTAACAATCATTTTTATTTTTACCACTTTACATTTAGGTCTGTCTTTTGGTTTAATCTACCATGGTTTTAAAACCTAGTGGTGTACGTAAAAAAAAAAAAAAAACATATGGAAAGTTGATTTAATTTGTCTCCTTTTTTTATGGATGAGTTTATTAAAAAAACACTCTTTTCTGGCTTCTGTATTCTGAGCAAATGCTCCCCTTTGGGATGTGTAAAAATTTGGCCTTGTGCCTTCTAAGGAGGTTCATTAGGTTTCTTTACCTTGTAAAGGAGGTTGAGGGTCAATGCTCCTATGGTGGCGGATAGGGGTAAACGCGCTGCAACAGCCAAAAACATCTCCAATTGGAGAAATGCGCTGCAAAACAGAAAAGATCCTAATTAAACCAAAAAAACTGAAAAAGCAAATCCAAAAGAAAAACGCTGCATTGCCACATCAACACAAACGCGCTGCACCGGCCTAAAACATCTCCAATCAGAGAAACGCGCTACAGAACCAGAAAGGAAGCAAACTCAAAAACACGCAAACCGCAAAAGCAACTGCAAGAGAGAAAAACACTGCATCTAGACATCAACATAACAGAAGTTATGATAATATAACTGTCAGCTAGCTAGGCTAGCGAACTAGCTAGCTAAGCAAGCGAACTAACATTAGCAAGCTAGCTACCGAGCAGTTATATTTGGTATAACTTAAATGCTCGCGGTTCAACTCTAGCTAAGTGAGATAGCGAAATAATGGATCATTTTTATTCATTTATTTTCTATTGACTTCTGTGCACCAAACTGCCTGCTAAGTAGGCTAGCGAACTACCTAACTAAGCAAGCAAACTAATTTTATCGAGCTAGCTAGCGAGTAGTTATATTTGGTATAACATAAATGCTCGCGGTTCAACTTTAGCTAAGTGAGATGGCGAAATAATGGATATTTTTTGTTTATTTATTTTTTTATTGACTTCCGTGCACCAAAATGTTGGCTAGCTAGGCTAGCAAATATGCTAGGGAAGCAAGCGAACTAACATTAGCTAGATAGTTGGCTAGCTAGCCAGAAAGCCTTTTTGCCGACTTAGCTGGCTAGTCTCGCTCCAGTCAAAAGTAAAAGCTGTTTTCGTTGGCGCTCCCCATAGTGACTGGGAGCACTTCCGTTGTGTTGATGCCGAAATGCAGCGTTTTTCTCTCTTGCATTTGTTTTATGGTTTGCCTGTTTTTGGCTTTGCATCCTTTCTGTTTTTGCAGCACGTTTCTCCGATTGGGGATGTTTTGGGCCGGTGCAGCGCTTTTGTTTTGACATGGCTATGCAGCGTTTTTCTCTTGTATTTGCTTTTTCGGTTTGCGTGTTTCTGAATTTGCATCTTTTCTGTTTTGCACCACGTTTCTCCAATTGGAGATGTTTTTGGCTGTTGCAGCGCATTTGCCCTTGTCGGCCACCGTACAATGCAACTTGCTGGATGGAGTTTATTGATACTAACGCCTCTGTGTTTATTGGCGTAGGTCCGCATTGAGGGCTCAGTGGAGCGGATTCCCTACCAGAGCTCCTGTGACTATTTCCATTCCCGCCCCAAGAGCAGCCAGATCGGTGCTGTTGTTAGTCGGCAGAGTACCGTGGTCCCGAACAGAGAGGTGAGATCCTGACTTCTGTGTTGACAAACTGTGCACTTAATGAGTGAATTGGAAAATGGCTCTGTATGCAATTGTCTTCAATTCGTACATAGTTCACACAGTAGAAATGTAAATGCCTGTAAGTTTAAGCTGACTGTCTGTACTCACACTCCTTTTTCTAGTCTGCTTGAATACTAGGTCTGAGTGCAGTAATTGTGCCTGAAAAAAAAAAAGGGTTGTGAAAACTGTTAAAATAATTACAGACTCATCAGTGTCACTTTATAGATCCTAAAATTTTTTTTTCAAACCTATGCAAATCTGCTCTGTCCAATCAATGAACTGTATACAAGTATGTTAGTATGGGACTCAAGCGGCCATTTCAAGAGAGAGCAGGACTGCTCCTTGTTCTCTTAAAAAATAGGCGCCTGTTCGCTACTCCATCTTTTCGTCTGTAGTTGAAGACCTCGCGTGTAAAAAATGAGATCAGGGGAAACCTGAACGTGTTCTTGCTCAGAATGCAGCTGACGAGCACTCAGATGACCAATAGAGGGCTCTTGAGCGACGAACCATGCTACCTCTAATCCAGGGGTCCCCAATCTTTCCCAGAAAGGGCCGGTGTGGGTGCAGGCTTTCATTGTAGCCAAGCAGCTACGCACCGGCTGCTACTAATCAAGCTTATTAGCAGAGAGTCCAGGGGTTGATTAGTAGTATCAGGTGTGTAGCTGCTTGGTTGCAGTGAAAGCCTGCACCCACACCGGCCCTTTCTGGGAAAGATTGGGGACCCCTGCTCTAATCTATGGTATCTCTCCCATCTCCTCGGCAACGCAAGTCAATTATGCACTGCTCTCATGAGTCTGCTGGCCACAGTCAGCACTGGAACAGTTACATTTGATCTGATACTGTTGTGGTCACTCTTGCCTTACATGTGGCACCTTTACTGAGCCAACCCAGAAGTCCCATATAACCCCAATTCTGAAAAAAATTGGCACATCATAGAAAATGCAAATGAACTGAAAAATGACTGCTCTGAAAAGTCAATTCACGCACTACCATATTGAAAATAGTATAATAACACATTATCTGATGTTTTAATTTGAATTATATTGCTTATTATATCCCCGAAATACAAGTTTCGGGGATATCATGGTTTTGTCCCACCCGCTGCCGCGTCCGCAGATTTTAGCCGTTAGCGCGATAACTCACAAAGTACTTTACGTTGGCTTCTCATTTTTAGCATATGGGTAGATATGGTAGAGAGGATGAACTGATTAGATTTTGGGCAAGCATGCACTCCTAGGTTTGCCACCAGGTGGCGCTATATATTGAAAAAATCCGTTTTTTAACCATATCTCTGAAACAATTACTTACACAGACCTCAAATTTGCCTCATATTGTAGGTCTAGTAAAGGGAAATCTAATAAAGGGGGCTTCGAGGATTGGGGAATTTCGGGGATATACCCCTTGCTGTTGGCCGCCGACAGCGTAGGCCTAGTTTAATATTATACTATGTGAAGTCGGGAACAGAGTCCACAAAAGTTGGTATCGTTGATGGTACTGTGTAACACTGCCATGTCTTTTAATCACTCTCTCTTTCTAAAGGCACCAGTTATTCATCAGGTTAATTCTAGCGTGTGGAATTCTCTCTCATTCCTATGTTATGCTGGTCTTCAGCTGAGCAATAATGCGGGGCTTCATTTCCATATATTTTGCCTCATAATGTGCCTTTCTTTCTCATCTGGAGACAGATCAGGACTGCAGGCAGGCCAGTCCACAAAACTGTGAGGAAAAGTATTTGTCCTCTTCCTGTTTTCTTTTATTTTAACATACTGGTCTCATAAAAGTTTCAGACCAAACTAATTTTGACATTAGACGAAGAGAATTGCATTTTGTATTTACGCAGCTTTTTGAAAGGTAATTTTATTGATTGAAGGAAAAAACTATCCAACCCTTTCTGGCTCTGTGTGAAGAAGAGATTACCCCCTTCATTCAACCAATTTAAAGAATAATCGAAAATTGGGTTCAATTTCACTGGACACCCCAGGAATAATTACT
Organism: Gymnothorax javanicus; assembly: GCA_029692085.1. NCBI lineage: Eukaryota > Metazoa > Chordata > Actinopteri > Anguilliformes > Muraenidae > Gymnothorax > Gymnothorax javanicus. Next base: position 109,287,638 of record CM056200.1, read on the forward strand.
GCCAGCTCTGTTTAGTGTAAACATCACTTTAATAGAACCCGTCTGGCAAGGTGAGGTATATAAAAAGCAGCACATGATGCCGCGAACTAAAGAAATTCAAAAACCAATGAGGAACAAAGTTGACATTTATCAGTATGGAATGTGTTACAAAGCCATTTCTAAGGCTCTGGGGCTCCGGCAAACCATGGATGAAGGGATAGAGCCATTATCTACTAATGAAGAAAACTTGAAATAGTGGTGAACCTTTCCAGGAGTGGCTGGCCTACCAAATTCCTCCAAAAGAATACTGACAACTGTTCCTGGATGTCTCAAAAAAACCGAGACTACTTTAGGTCTCACTTGCTTCATTAGAGATCAGTGTTCGTGATTCCACAATTAGAAAGAGACTTGGCAAGAATGGAATCCATGAGAGACCTACTTGGTAAAAACCACCGCTGACTAAAAAGAAAACAGAGGCGCATCTCACATTGTGCCAAAAAACATCTTGATGACTACCCAAGAATTTTAGGATAATTATCTGTGGACTAATGGGTTGAAAACGGAACCTTTTGGAAGACGTGTGTCCCGTTACATCTGGCGTAAAGGCAACACCGCATACATCATACCAGCATTCAATTGTGGTGGTAGTAATGTGATGTTCTGGGGCTGCTTTGCCGCTTTAGGACCTGGGCAACTTGTCATAATTGATGGAACCATGAATTCTGCTCTCTAATAGAAAATACTGAAGGAGACTCTAAGGCCAATTGTTTATGACCTGAAGCTCAAGCGCAGTTGGGTTATGCAGCAGGACAATAATCCAAAGCACACAAGCAAGTCCACCTCTGAATGGCTCTAAAGAAACAAAATGAAGGTTTCAGGATGACCTAGTCCTGACTTGAGTCTGATTGAGATGCGGTGACATAAACTTAAACAGGCAGTTCAGACTCATAAACCCACAAATGTGGTTGAATCAAGAAAATTCTGCGAAAAAGGGTGGATGCCCGAATTCCTCCACTTACATATAAAAGGCTCGTTGCCAGTTATTGCAAATGTTTGATTGCAGTTTTTGCCATCAAGGGTGGCACAACTAGCTATTAGATTTGCGGGGGGCAATTACTTTTTCACACAGGTTTTGAATAACTCCTTACCTTCAATCAATGGAATTATCACTGAAGTTGCATTTTTGTCCCCCGCCGCCGCGGTAGCGAGCGGAGTGGGGGACGTAGTATTCACCTCCGTCCGTCCGCCGTCCGTCACGTCTCGTTTGTTGTGAACGCGATATCTCAAGAACGGTTTGACCGATTTCATTCATCTTTGGCTTCAATGTGTATTAGTGTGATACGCCAACCCCAGTCGATTTCCGTGACCTGGCGGGGGACATGGCCACATTTAGCGGCAACACTTGTGTTTATCCTGGGAATATCGGCGATAGCTAAAATCACATATCCAGGATGACATACCTGTCATCTGCTCAGCATCTGATATAGACTAATAAGTGACAGAAGCAAACCGTTAATGTTGAAGCAACCCTGCGTATTTCAGAAAGTACTTAACACCATCTCTTGCAACTAGCCAACGGGCCATATTGAACGATCTTTTGTCATAAAATAATAGACTGGGACAATCACACTATCCAACACAGTAACAGCGAATACCTCTGGGCGAAGGGCGATGGTTCGTCATTCTCGGGCGACGTTACGTCATTATCACGCGACTGTTGAAGCAGATGACAACTAATTGGGGGGAATAAAACCTCATTTATCTCGTCTTTGAAAACAAAAATTCCACATTTTTGTATTTTACAATATTTATTTACTAATTATGTTTGTATAAAACAGCATTAAGATTTAGCCCTGAGTTCACCTTTAGGTATTTCTGAGCCCATTTTGTGATTTCTATTCCAGTGACATGACCACTCTGAGGACAGTGACGTCTATGGGATTGGAAATCAAAAGCAGTTTTCAGCCTTGCCCTTTATGCGCTGGGATTGATGGAATTCCTTCCATCTTTTAAATTATTTTATGCTCTAGTGGGTCAATTCCCAAAATCCTACCAATTTAACTTTGGGGAATGTTCTCAAAGTGATGGATTATGAACTTATGTGCCTGTGGCAAAACACACCTATAATTAATTAAGTGGTTAAGTTCAGCCCCTTTGAACCATGCACTACATTTTGCTCATTGATAACCTGCCATTAAACTAGTGAAAATGGGTTTGGACCCACCCTAAATGCACTGGCGCTACACACTTCAGACCTTGCAAAATAAATAGGGCCTTTAAATACTATATTCGCTCTCATAATTAACATCACCTGTTTCACATCACCTTATTACAACTTGTTACATCATTATTGGCTCTAAATTGGCCCTGTGGAAACTTTGAGTCTGTTGCAACTGGCAGATTTGAAATAGGTATATATTTAACAGTAATATTCATAAATTAAACCATCAAACAATGTGATGTTTTTGCATTTTCAATGCAATAAACGGCATATAATCTTTTCAAATTGCTCCTTTTTAGCCCGCTTGGCCTCCAGGTGGTTACATGCCTTCATGGTGGCCTGTCATACGTCCATAAACTTTTTGCCTTGTCAGCACTCTAGCGCCTTCAGTTTTTCATGGATCCTTTTCATATTTTTTATGCGTGTACGAGATGAAAATCTAGGCCAAGTTTGATTTTCACCATGTTTGGCCAAACGGGCGCAGTGGCTTTGCCACTTCTGCCGCTTGGAATTGAGTTTTGTATATTATTCTGATTTTTGGACAAAGCCGTCTTTAAGTCTACGCTCTTCGATTGGTTTTCACATTTGAATATTATTAATTCAGTCATTGTTGCCACGACCGACTTTCTTTCTGGCACAGAGAAAGTGGAACTTCATCAATGATGCTTGTCTTCACAGTACCTGAGACAGAAGAACAAAGAGCTGGAGGAAAGGTATAAGGATACAGAGGTCCCCATGCCAGACTACTGGTGAGTTGAGGATTGTTTTGGGACTGTTTTTCTTTGTCTAAAGATTCTGTGTTTTATTGTTTTTATTTGCCAGCCGTGAGTGCCGTGTCATCATAAGAAAGTTCACTTTAACATTGTTGATTGCGTGTTAGTGATAATTTGCTTTAGAAGGTTAGTAATGTTTTTCTTGATTTGTTGTTGATATAGCTTTAAGCCCATTTCGTCAGTGGTTTTAAGTTGTGAGTCCTCTTTTCTCTCCACAGGGGTGGTTACATCGTGAAGCCTCAGACCATTGAGTTTTGGCAAGGTCAGACTAACCGGCTGCACGACCGCATCGTATTCGTAAAGCCGAAGGACGGAGAAGTTAGCCCGGATGACACGCACCAAGGAGAGGGGGGCTGGGTGTACTATCGTCTGTCCCCCTGAGCTCCAGAGACTGGTCAGGCAGCAGGGGGCGTCTCAGACGTTTGGAGCAGCTTGGGGAAAATGCTGGAGTACTGTCCGTCCATCACTTCCAATCATGGTGCACACCCATGTCATTTTGTCTGGGGAGTGTGTCCAAGTCAACCTTTTCATAATTCAGGGAAACCCTTGATTGGTCATTTAAGCACTGAAAGTCTATGATGCATGGAACCATATGGTTATGAGTCGTATAAGAGTGGTCAACCTGATGTTGCTCTGAAAGTCTCAGAAAGTTATTTTCCAGTGTTTTACTTGATTTCTCCTTGTCATTGAGAACACTGCAATATCTAGAGAAGTCTTTTGTGTCTCCAGAATGAAATTACTACAGAGATTCAATAGAAATAATTTTTTATCACTTTAAAACTTGATATGTACGCATTGAGGAATGCTATTTCTAATGCGCAGGCAGCTTGCTCACACTGATCTATTATAAATCCCATTATTATCTCCGAGCTTTGTAAGTCCTGGAATTTTTTAATGTGATGGCAGTTCATGTTCTTTGTGTGACGTGTAGTCAGGGTCTGTCATCTTGGATGCCAGCGCAATGTGCTGCTTTTGGTGAATTTTTGCAGATATGTTGGGCATTTGATGGTGATCTCTCATCAATACATTTCTCCTACGAGGACTTTACTTTATCTAGCCTTTTCCCTTAATAATGTGACACTTAATTGTTTTTTAATGATTGTGGCAACTGTTATTGGGTTGAGTATTAATGTACATTGAGATCCACTGTGATGCTACAAAAAAGACCTCGTGAGTTGTGCCAGACATGGTTGATGTGATATGATGCCCACAAATGAAAGCTTTTTTTTGTACTTAAACCACATACGGTACCATTCAAAAGTTTTGAATCACTGGAAAGATTATAATGTTTTTGACGGGATCAGGTGCTTAAATTCAGCCAAGAAGCATTACAATGATGAAAAATAAAGCCAAGAAGTTGATGTTGCAAATTAATAATACGGTTTGAAATAACTGCTTGTCCAATTCTTTCTAGTTCCCCCAGTGTACGAATAATGGACTTCACCACCTCTTACTTGGTTATACCATTTGCTAATTTTGTCCTGGAAAAAAAACCCACCCTTCGTATTAGATGGCCAAGAAATTGCTTTGTCTCAAAACATGTTTTGAGAGATGAAAGCTATCTTATGCATGAAATTGCTAAGAAACTGTTAGATTTCATGCAGAGGTGTACTACTCCATCTTCACAACTCATATAATCTTGCATTGTCTTTTGCTGCGCCTTTGGTACTGAATGCTGTGTAAATGTGTTGTAAAGCCTGTATTTTTGCCATCATAACTGGTGCAAGTACAGGTTTGCTGAGCTATATTTTGCAGTGAACAGAAATTATTTGACGGTGACGGTTCTCTCAGACAATAGAATATTCAGTATACTCTCTTTCAGATTTTCCCTATATTATGCCAGCACTGAATATCTCCTGTTAAAACGGTTGTCTCATTGACATGCCTTACAATTCCAATACTGATGTTTGAAGAGCATGAAAGTGGACTAATGGAACAAAGTTAAGATGTTCATAAAATTGATTTATGAATTCTATCCACTCCGTGTCTAGCCAGGACAGAAATGGTAATGTCCAGTTTTTGAGAAACAGATGAGCGACATTCTCAGTTAGCTGCTTCATTTGACAGTACTCCCCAAACACCAGCATCAGTATTAGTGAAGAGCTGACTTGGAGGTGCAGGCCTTGTAGCTCTTCTGTAGCCTTAAGCTGCTCCAGTCCTTGAGTTACTGCTCATTAACCATTTCTTCTTGTTCACCATTGTCAAATGTGTTTTTTCTTTTCTTTGCAAATTTGTCTTGGAAGGCCAGAGTCCCCAAATTGTTCGCTTGACTGTTACAGAGGCTAATGTTTGGCTGGTGCTATTTAATGGAATTGCCAGCTGAGAATCTCAAACTAGAGACGCTGTACTTGTCCTCTCGCAGCATTTTCACTGAGCCTTCTATTCTCTCTCTGTCCTGGGTTTTTGCCATTATTTTAAGAACGTAGATCACATCTTTCTGTGTGTGTTAGATACTACAGCAACTAATGGAAATAAATAGGGAAACCAAGATAACTCCACTGATGATCCATTTTAGTCCTTAATTCATGATTATGGATGTTCACTGAAGGAATTCTTGTCCAAATGCATCGTTCAAGATGATCCATATCACCAGAGACATTATAAATGGAGTGAGATGGTGCACTGCAGTGTTTCACAGTGATGAAATTTGACACGTTAAAAATGCGGCACGTCGACTTGAAATCAAAGACGCCGAGACTTTCTCAATATCTTTTATTTAGAATGTCTCTGGTAAAACACTCAGTCAGCCAATCATCCACATCTCGATGTAGTTAACTGTTTGACCGCGTACACGATTATAGATGACATATGGCAATGCATAGGCCAGAAGGCTAGATATAGGCATCTCACCATTCAAAGATATAGGGCTCTGGTCTTAGTTGTGATTATTGCGATCCAACTGCCCGAAGAAGTTTCAAAGATGGCATCAGAGTGCACCGTCTCCATACTTTTTGAACAGCTCTGGTGTTCATTTCAAATCTTGCAAACCCTCTGTACTTGTAGGGGTGGCCACTGGAGATATGATGGTGTTTATATCACTGTTATGAGACCACATTTATGTTGTCTTGTTTTCAGTTGCTGCACAAATGAAAGATGAGTGCAAACATGAATTTGTGGTTGCAAAATGAAGTGGATTTAATTTATATAATGAATATTTTAGTTTGCTTTAATTTTTATAATGCCCCAGCGTCGGGGGCAGCCGGGACCAAAGGCATCGTGTTTCCTGGTTGTCTGTCCAATCGTATGTCTGCCTGTCTAGCTCTCTTGAACGCAGTATTCTCAAAACTCAGAAACGGAATTTCTTCAGTTGGCACAAATATCCACTTCGACTTAATGATGAACTGATTGGATTTTGGTGGTCTAAGCTCAAGGTCAGTGTGTCCTCAAGCTTGTCTCTGTGATTGTGATGTCTCCGGAGCTGCGGGAGGAAATTTTTTTTAAATTTGCCACAAATGTCCATTTGGACGCAAAGATGTAATGATTACATTTTGGTTGTCAAAGATCAAAAGGTCAAAGGTCAAGGTGACCTCATGTCCATCCCATTCTCAGTCTCCTTAAACTTATGCTGGGCCATTTATTATAACTGTTCATACTCATACATTCTTGTAGCTTGAAACTTCAAATTTGCTGAGCAGCTTCATGTTAGTTAGATTTGTCATTTTTTAAATTGTCTTGATGATCCCCCACTTCCATCCTTCATTCATGCTTTTTAAGCTTGATAGACCTCCATGCAATTTTAAAAGCCCTCATACTCTCGCAATTTTGTGGCTACAGCTTTCAAACTTTCTATATATCTTCAGGCTGTTCCAAAGGATGGGTGACTATGTTTCTGTAGCCCTGCCTGCTTCTCTTTCTTTTGTCTTTTTTGATCACCCCATCCACCATTTTCCAGCTAGAGCTCTTAAGCTTGTTCACACTAACAACTTTCCCAAAGGATAGATGTTGATGTCTCTACCCTCCACCCTCGTCCCAAACACGGGCACTGACATGCATGGGGCATTCTGCTCCTTAGTTCATCACTCCGTCCCACATATTACCCAAATGGAGTATCTTTTATAACTTCTGAACCATTTGTCATAGAAAGTAGGGGATTGGGTTGTTGAACTCTGAAAGTGATCACTTGTTAAATGATGAAGCCCTACCTCCTTTCTTGATTGGATGTTATTTTTGTTCTTAATAAATAATGAGCCATTTGTCATAAAGGACTAGGGGCTGGGTTGTTGGATTTGAGAAAGGGTCATATGTCAGCGGGTGAAGCTCTGCCTTGGGTTTGGCTGTGAGACTCAGGAAGGGGTGGCACACTTATCTGCAAAGCCATGCGCCTTTCCTGATTGGCTTAGCTTTTCTCCCTCACTATTGACCTGTGTGTCACGGAGAGTAGGAGGTAGGGTTGTTGAACTCAGGACAGGGTCACATGTCAATTTATGAAGCCATGCCCCCTTTGCTTGGCTTAACTTTTACCCTTCATGGCTATTGAACTGTTTGTTGTAGAGAGGTGGTGATTGGGTTATTTGAAATGTTGAATAATTCAAAATAGAAAAGGTAGCCCGCACACTGCTAAACAAATCCTGTTGATCCTGTAAACACTGGAATGTTTTATCTGTTGATCCTGTTTGCAACAAACTATTCTCTGATCCACCTCTCTTCTCTCAATATAGAGCAAGAAATGTAAGAGATTACATTGTACGTGCTGATACTGCTGTCCAACCCACCTTTGTCCAGAGATGCTTGGATGGGATGTCTGGCTTCTTCCCCTGTAACAACATGTGAGAATTCTGAGGGAACAAGTACTTTTACCAGTCATGTTACCTCGAAGACATATGACATAAGGCAATGCCTTACATGCACATCTACTGGGGTTATCTACCTCTTGTCATGCCCTTGTGGGCTGCAGCACATAGGTAAGACCATCAGGTCTGCTAGAAAATGTGTCATTGAACACGAGTGCAATTCGTAGAAAAGACATTAAGTCATCTGTCGCTAGACATGTTCATGAAGCCAAGCATCCTGCATCAAAGCTCTCATTTTGTGTTATACAGCAATTCTTCATAACCATTAGAGGGGGCGATATTGATCAGAGACTACTCAAATCAGAATGCAAATGGATCTACTATATGAAAACTTTACATTCAGAGGGTCTTCACATGTGTGTATGGGTGTATATTTCTGTGTAGATGTATATTTCTTGATGTGTAAAGGTAATGTTACAGTTTAGTGGTCTGTGCATGTTGTGATTTGCAGCAGGGAATATTTCTCAACATGTTATTTATATTATGATCTGGCCAGTGGCTGAATTGACTTTCTGTCTGACTGTTGATTGACTAATGACTGACACCTGCTGCTGTGGACTGCTGCCGCTGTGTGCTCCTTATTTAAGCACTGAAGAAACACCAGCCGGCAGGACTGAGGATAGCTGCTTAAGCTGAGACGTTTCTTTTTGTCTGAGCACGTTTTGTTTGTATCACTTTTTTCACATGGGTTCATTATAGCCACATGTTTTTGCCTCTTTGTGCCTCTTCCTTTTCTTTAGCAGTGTGCGGGCTACCTTTTCTATTTTGAATAATTTTATTTAGTCTTGCGCACCTGCACTAATCCCGGACAGCCTAGTACCTAAGAGTGCAAACTGTCTTTATTCCTTTAAATGTTGAATAATTCCAATTAAAGCAATTTGGTTGTGTCATGCCGATTAATGTTTGTTCACAAAATGTACATACTGTCTAGATGGTTTTGCTAAGATTGAGCTTCAGTTGAGTGTTGTTGCCCCATGTGTCGAAGCTGTTCTCCAGTCTTCTGTACTTTTGTGTAAAAATAGTCTCAAGTCAATACAGCATGTACGTTGTATGTTACTGGAAATCAGTCTCTGGAATCATACATGTCAATATAACGATGACTTTCATTTTGCCAAAAAATACACTTAAATGCGTTTTGTTAAATTCCAAGAAGGACATCCCTACATGCATTCAATGAGTTTGGACAGATTTTGATTTAAAACTGCTACTTGACTGGCTGGTGGAGGCATATAACCACGAGGAGGTAGTTGTAGTATAATAGAGTGTCTAGAGAGTTACCTAGTCAATTTAGCTGTACTTGTAAATTTGGCTGTGAAATGGCTACATTATTAATACACAAGTAAATTCAAAATAGTAGGTTCAGATTGTTGTCATTTAGTAATGTTATAAGCGTGACTTTTAAACTTGAAAATCAAAGTTGCTTGATGATCAAGCATATGTGTCCATCATAACTGCCATAATCCTAGTTTGTACATGTATGAATTTCAGTGTTGTGCATTAATGGATTAGGATTACTTTGTAAAACTGAAATCTACTTTGATTTCAGATCTCCGTATGTCTGAGGTCATTTTTGGGCCAGTGTTGTTGTTGTGTCTGCTTGTCAACTTGTTTAGTCTGAGAATGGTCCTGTCGCCTGAGTCATGCCTTTGATATGGTCGATTTGGGTTTGAACAATTGAATGTGTTGCAATGTTTCACCCTGAGAATGCCAGTGGGAGGAGCCTCTGTAAAGTCTCGGCATTAAATTAGAACCTGTGAAAGTGCTTTGTTCGGTGTTTGTTGCCCTGGCAGGTATAAACTGTATTGTATTTCAGACAGCGCAGTAAGTATTGACGAGTTTAATTTCATGCGTGCATTGTTTGAGGATTGATCACTGTAGTCTCCAACACTGTCTTTTAGAATGGGTGCCAAAAACCAGTCCAGTAAAATTCCGAACACTGTTTTTGGCTGTTTTTTAAATATGTGGTGCTTTAATATGGCGGGAGTTAGGATACCTATATTGCGCAATAAATGTTCTGAGAGTATGTGGATGTTTGCAATAATGACGTGTAAAAATGATTTTCAATGAGAGGATGGTTGTCATGTCTTAAAAGACACGAAAACAGATTGCTCTTGTGTACATGTAGCATATTTTTGAAGGTATTCTTGGAAAATGGATATATAGAACACAAATAAACTTTAGTTAACTAATTTGTCTGCTCTTTCTTATCCCAGTAGGTGGCAGCATTATTCTAATCAATGCTAGACAATGCTATTGGCTAGACTTTCTTTACAGCTGACTCCCAGGTAAAGGGAGGGTGGAAAACCAACAGGTCATGGCCCACGAGGACTTTTATTTGGGGACCACTGCTGTACAGATATTATTTTCCCTGACTATTGGCTTTGGGCTGAACAAGACATAAATCTGTGCTTCATTCTGAAATCTGGGTCTCCATAGCCCTCTGCAGTATTCTTTGACCCTCTGAACCAATAGCAGTGCTGCCAGTACAAAGCCCTTGGGAAGGCTCTCTATAGGCACTGTCGATGTGTTTGATCTGCCTCAGGACATTATTGACTTTAAGGTGAGCTCATTATTTGGATGTTCCCGGAGTAAGTCATAATGCCTGGCTGCCTTTTGGACTTCGACTCCCTGAGGTCGGGGCTGCCCATCCCTGTATTGTGGTCTGAAGCACTGCCCTTTTGTCAGTGCTTTTTGTCATCAGAAATAGAGTTGGGCAGCTGGGATTTGTCATTTACTGTGGCTTTTGGTACAGTATTTTATTGTAATGTGTTGTAAAGCGCTGTGATTTTGCCATCTCAACTGGCACAAGTGCTGGTTTGCATAAACTATTTTTGTGGAAAAGAGAAATATTATTTGACAGTCTAATCAGTTCTCTTAGGCAATAGAATATATTGTAAATCAGATCCAATATCAGGCCTGCACTGAATGTCTTATACTACATCGGTGTCTTAATGCCTCGCCTTTCAGTTCTGGTACTCAGACATAAAACGGTTTAAAAATAACAAAAGTCAAGGACATACAAATATGTCAATAAAATCTTATATTTATTTATAAAATGCATACATTTTTGTTTGCATTTGTCCTATAAAATCATTCCAAATGTACATTTTTTAAAAACCGTAATGAGTACAAACACCAAAAACTGTTACTCTTAGATGATTTGTCTCAGGTGAGATTTAGGGGGCAACAGGCTAAAGCTATACGATTACTCTCAGCTTGTATGATGGATTCAATCACTGCTCATTTTATACTCAAGTTCAGAGGTTCAGAATTGAAGGATAATAGTATGAACAGAACAACAGAGTTTTGCACTGAGAACTTGTCTTTGAATGCAACTAGCAAGAAATATACACAACTATTAAGCATTTTACAATATTTTCTGTCAACCATTCTTTACCATTAGCAATGCCTTATATGGAGATTACAGAACAGCATCCAAAGATATAAAACGAGGAATAAAAATAACATGATGGTTAGTTATTGTAACTCTAGGTGGCTCATATGGACGGATTCAGTTTCCTAAGATCTGCATCAAGACATGAGATGTTCTGAAGACAGCAACAGTGACAATTAATTTGGAAAATTAAAATTGTAGAACATGATCAAACACTTTTTCTGAAGAGACTTCATCAAAAAACATTTTAACACTCCCTTTTAATTAATCCCTATTTCACTAGTCTTCAAGGAAAGTATATAGCATTTTAACAAGCTGAAAAGTAAGTTATACTACCTGAGGTTTGCCAAGTGCATACAGTAGTCGGGTCCTGTGACCTTCTTGAATGGCTTTGCAGGCTATGATTATAAGCTGGGTTTCCTCACTATCCATCTGGAAGGTGATAGTTCAATATTGATGACTTTTCACCAAGCAACGTGCCCCACAATTCCTCAACTCAACTTCCAACCCACCCACATCAAAACAAAAAGCTACAACCATTGATACAGTGAAATTCAGTCTATTTTATACTTCAAGCAAAGCCAAACATGGAAGATTCATCTTGACAGAGCAAAGTTAGCCCTCTTAAAAACGTTGCTGAGGGTATGACAAACAAAACATGTACAGCAAACAATCCCAAACAAAAATGACAAAAAAATACACCAGAAGGAAACACAATCTTAGTATTTAGACTGAGTTAGTTAATTTATTTCAAATACATTACTCTATCAAAAAGAAAGTATATAATTACCTATCTTTATCCATATCTCCTTGGCTGTAGTGAAATGCAAGGAGGATACATAGATATTTTTGGGTTTGTGCTGAAATTTCCCGATAATCTGAGTGTGATTTCCCATGTAAAAATCACCGTATAAAAAGTTTAAGAATAAACCTTACCAGTACCTGCTGTGACTCACCTCCTCTAAATGCTTCATAAAAATTTGACTGAATATAAATCGTTGCAAACACTGTCTGCTCTGCACAAATATAGAACACAGTTTAAGGTGAAACGGAAGGTGACAAAGTGTTATTAAAATTCAAGTCTGCAGTGTAGTTATACTTTGAAAATAATAAAATTAAGTCCGAAAACATGATTGCCAGGTTATGCGTTGTCTCAGCACTGCCCATAACAAGTACGTATTTAGACTTGTATTTAAACAAACATTAACCCGACACAGTTTCATATTTCAAAGAAGAGAAAATAATATTGTGATCTCAAAGTAAAACTAAAATATTTCAGACAGACGTTTTGCTGTGAAGTTTACTCCTGAGGTGACTCCTGAGCACTGCGCCATAACTGTAACTAGGATTGGTGAAACACGGAGGAAAATTACGCCCACAGGGTTCCATAAAGTATATCTTAACTATATATGCATTTGTTGACCTCGGCTCTTGTTACAGATGTTTCATGTCACCATTGTTTGCTTTTCGGTTTCAGCATAATGCAATATGCAGTTCCACCCTAAGTGTACTTTGGTCACGTGAACGATACCCTTTCAGTAGTTATGGAAGCAGGTAGCCAGTGCATAAACTGATCAACGTTTAAGCTTAAAAATCATTATATAATTTTCTCATTTTCTATACACGCACAAAAAAGACAGCGAACAAAAAATTACTTCATGTACTTTTTCAGTTTTCAGTTTTAATTCCAAGATATTTTAATCTACATCTTGGAACAAAGAAAAAAAAAAGAAAAATCAATATGGTTTCACATTCACTCCTGCATGCGTCTAAGTTCTAACAACATCAATTATTAACCTGTGCATTTGCCCTGTTCCTGTTTCATGGATTCGCTTGTGAAATGGAGGATCAAGTGTCCATTCGCATTTCCAAGTTCCAGTGAAGGGGAGACGGAAAGGCCACCACTGAGCATGTGCAGCACTGGAAGTCTCTTCCTCTTCTAAGGTGCGGTACTTATAAATATCTCCAGTCAATGCAAGCGCAAGATCTCGGTGGTCGCGCAAGGTTTACAGCCTGGTGTATTTCCGCATCATTGACAGAAACCAACTTAATATCCACGGGTCTTATGGTGCAGTGTGCTTATGAACATGGGCAGGTGCTGATGAGCAGGATTTCTCCCATTTGCTTAACATTCCCTGGTTGAAGTAGGTGTTAATTGTCTTTCCTACTCTTCTGAGAATATGTGTATGTTTTCTCTCATCTGTCTCCATATCCATAAAAACTTAATATATAAAAATACAGGAATATTTGTCATTATACAAATGAATGAATGAATGAAGACATCAAACAGAATGTGTCTGTACATTTTGTTATGTGTATGTAAATTTTGTATGTTATTCAATTTACATATTGGATTGTGTGAGTAGCTTGGTCTGCCCGAATGAAAGTAGTGATAGATAGGATGTCTTCCCGGTGTGTTTGTACGTGTGTTTGTGGGTGCTATTTCTCGGCCCTGTGGTTCTCATCACTCGAAGAATGCTCCGGAAAGAGGTTGGGATTTTCAGCCAAGGTGGCACGAATCTTCTTCTTCTCCTTAAAGCGGCCAGAGTGCGAAACCTTCACGTGGCGACCTTTGGTTGCCGTTTTATCCACAATTTTTTCCAGCCGGGCGTTGAACTGGCTGTCCTCAGAGCTGCCGTTTGGGGTAGCACTAGAGTCCTTGTTGCCGGTGTTGCTTGCGAGCTCTGGTGGGATCTCGTACAGCACCTTCGGCTCCGACTTCTTCTTCCGCAGAAATGTCAGTTTCCACCACCCATGGGAGGAAGGGTCAGCCATGGCTGGACTGAGAGTCAGTGGGGTACTGGACCTGTTGTGTACACAGAAACAATGATAAAAATAAGTGTTTGTGGTTCCAGTGACACAGAATCACTTTTGAATAGAGCTCCTGCCCAGCAAACGCACGCAAGATACACTGATAAGAAATTATTTTCACCTACATGCAATATGCTATAAATCCAGCTCCTTATGTACCTATATCAGCGCTTATACTGTACTTAAAAACACACTGACAGTACAGTGTGCCTATATTTTGCCAATGACATGCTGTGTTCATGGTTTTTTTCATGGACTTTGGATTTGAAAGGAGCCAATGAAGATTCAATTTGAGTGCTTGTTGTCAGCTTAAGTTGAGGGTAAGTTCAATTAGCATTTACAAAGGGTGATCCATACATGAATTTCTGCTCATTTTGTACTTGGTGTTCCCATTTTGTGGCACAAAAAACTAATCGGAGAAATGACCCCTGTCTGAAGTCATTTCATCGCCAGCCCTTTGCAGTTTAGGATTACAATAAGCCATCCATAGACATGGACAGATGGTTATGCTCTGCCAGGCCGGTACTTCAGGTTAACATTAGTTACTCTTTGTCTCTGTAACGTTTAACCATCAGGGTTGTCTTCGCCATGCAAAATGCATGTTTGTGAAGACTGATTTACTGTGAGGAGCATTCTGCTTTTTGGCTCTGAACTGATTGGTTACTTAAGCAGTATGACTGGGATGAAAATCCTGCTGCATTATCAAGCAGTGGCGTAGCCAGCGGGGGTGCAAAGACTCGTCCCTTTTTGACTGCAATTAGTAGTTCTCAATCATTTTCCTTTATTGACGAGTTTTCCAATTATCGTAATTGGCAACCAAAGACACGGTTTCTCTCCATATGGGATCTAACAGCGATTAAATCATGGGCTAAATTCAGTACGGTTGCGGAACAAGAACAGAGAATTGGGCTGCACAAAACTTCCGTTTAAAACAATTAGTAGTCCTGACCTGTTCTCAGTCATTTTCATAATGAACAGAAGGTTCACTCCGAGAGCACTCCACAGTTAACAGGTGCTGCTTGTTCTCCCTGATTAGGTAAGACGGGTGAATGATTTGTGATAATTGGCAGTATAGTTTTTACATCTCTTGTGGAATTTTTTTGCCCACTCTTCTTCGCAGAATTGTTTTAATTCAGCCACACTGGAGGGTTCTCTAGTATGAACTGTTTGTTTAAGTTCGTGCCATGGTATCTCAATCAAACTCAATTCAGGACTTTGACCAGCCAATCCAAAATCTTCATTTTGTTTCTTTGAAGCCATTCAAAGGTGGACTTGCTTAAGTGCTTTTGATCTCTGTCCTGCTGCATAGCCCTAGTGCACTTGAGCTCCATGTAATGAACCAACGGCTGGATATACCCCTGTAGAATTGTCTGGTAGAGGGCAGAATTTGGGGTTCCATAAATTAACACTGTTCAAAAGCTCCGCCGACTTCTCTCGGTTCAATTAGACAGACAGTAACATGGTAGAATGTTGTTTTTGTGGTTGAGTCAACTTTTTTTTTTTTTTTTGAAAAAAACAGCTGCCGTGTTTTGACCATAGACAAAAACGACAATCCATGCTTCTTTCAGCATCAGATCCACAAGCCAGCATCTGTCATAGTATGGGGGTGATTCAGTGCACACAGCATGGGGGATTTGCACACTTGCTCGGCCAGTGTTTGTTTACTCCAGTCTTGTGGACCCACAGCCCCACACATTTTTATTCCAGCTCAGCAATGGCATGATGAATGACTAATCTGAATTATCAGACTCTTGGTTCTGTGAATCAGGAGTCCAAAATGAAGAAACACTGCCATAAGACATTAAACTTTCAAGTTAAGGACAGTGTTTTGCAATTAAGTGATTGCTGGATTTATGGATCTACCTGGACATGGCAATTATTTTTCATTGATGTATTAGTTCAAAATAAGCACACTTTATGGAGCAAGCAGAAATAAAACTACACAGAAAACTAACACTACCTTGTGGGCAAATTTTATTTCACAAAGTATCCTAATATCAATTTTTACATTAACGATTGTTTCATTGTTATTAAAATTGTCTTTTTCCCCTTCGCAAATCCCCTTCAACAGGGTTTCATAACTCAAATTCAACAAGCTTGATGATTGATGATTGAAGATTGATGATTAGGTTTTCATTGATTAACTGAATCATGCTATCACTAAGCTGGCATAAAAACCTAACCTAAAGGGTTGTGGGTCCACAGGGCTGGAGTTGAGAAACACTGGTTTTGGGCACCATTAATGCACAAAGTTAAGCACACATTTTTCAGCAACATATTCTGCAATCCAGATGCCATCTGTTCCAGGGGTGTACCAGCATTTTCCAGCAAGACAACACCAAACCTCATTCTGCATGAATAGCAAGGACTTAAGCAGAAAGCAGAAAGTGGGTGCTAGATTGGTCCACCTGCTACCCTGATCTGTCCTTGATTTAGAATATGTGGTGCACTATGAAGCGAAATATTAACAAATCCCTGTACAATTGTGCTGTTTTAAACCCGCATGGTTGAGAAATAGGGAAAAATACCCCTTGCTAGTCTTGGCCAACTGGTGTCTTCATTTCCTAAACACTTAATGAGTGTGATTAAAGGACATGATGTTGTTACATAATGATCAACTGAGTCAACTTTGTTGCAGCCATCACATGGAATATTTTCAATAAACAATTAAAGGTGCTGCAAACTAAACTGACATTTTGGCTCTCTTCCTGTCTGTTCTTGCATTTAGAAGTCCCCTCCCTCCTCATCATGTCACAGCACCCTACAGACACAGCAGGTGGAGAGACATTGCTAATCTACCTTTAATATTTCATTTATCAGACATCCACTTGGCTGCAAAGTTAGCCAACATTACTGCTTTTTTTTTTTTGCAATAATGAAACACATGTAACCGCAACTATTAGCTTCTGAACTGACAGCAAGTTTTGCTACCTTTGTTACACGGCAGGCCAAGTTGAAGTCTCCACCACAAATGACAAGTGTCCAGGCAGTCATGAACTGACATTAGCTACCAGGGAAAAAACCACCAACAAACCAGGTTGGCTAACAAATACCTGTATAGCTACTGCAGAGTAAAATATACACTACCGGTCAAAAGTTTTAGGACACCCCAATTTTTCCAGTTTTTTATTGAAAATTATGCAGTTCCAGTCCAGCGAATAGCTTGAAATGGTACAAGGGTAAGTGGTGAACTGTCAGAAGTTTTAAACAAAAGGTAAGGTTACCCAGGTTTTTTGTACGCCATCAAGTAGGTGAAAGGATGGTTCCTCAGTGTGTGACATCAACTGTCAAACATAGAGGAGGAAGCGTGATGGTCTGGGCCTGTTTTGCTGGATCCAGGGCCAAAGACTTATAGAGACTTATATGAAAGGCACCCTGAACCAAAACGGCTACCACAGCATTCTGCAGCGCCATGCAGTCCCCTCTGGTATGCGCCTAGTTGGTCAAAGGTTCATCCTACAGCAAGATAATGACCGAAAACATAAGTCCAAGCTCTGCCAGAACTACCTTAGGAAAAAAGAACAAAATGGTAAGCTTGAAAACATGGAGTGGCCAGCACAGTCTCCAGACTTAAACCCCATCGAGATGGTTTGGGATGAACTAGACAGAAGAGTGAAAGCAAAGCAACCTACAAGTGCCACACATTTATGGGAACTTCTGCAACAGAGTTGGGAAGAACTTTCTGAAGAATATTTGATTTCCATTGTAGAAAGAATGCCACCAGTGTGTTCAGCCGTTATATCTGCCAAAGGTGGCTACTTTGAGTCAAAAGTTTAAAATACATTTTGGTTTATAAATTGATTCCATGATTTCTTTTTTTAACTTCGATTGTTAATTTGTTCTATCGTGTCTATGCTTTCATTACAGAGTACAATGAGACATTAAACTGCATAATTTTCTATTAAAAAACTGGAAAAATTGGGGTATCCTAAAACTTTTGACCGGTAGTGTAACTAGCTTATCAATACAGAAGCAGTAAGGCCACACCCACAAAAATTCTGGTCTTGCATGACTCCGGTCTCCTTTCTTTCCTGGCAGCTTTCTTCTCTTCCCCCTTGTCCCAACCCCTCATGTGCACATGACTGCACAGGCACCTAAGACAGCAGGGTGTTCCATTCCTCGAATGTTGTTCTCCAGGGCTGCTCACGAGCACCCCAAATGCACCCCTGATGTGCCCCTCGTGCAAGTCTGCCTCAGAGTGCTCTTTGCTGAAGAATATTACCCATAAATCCAGTGTTACTGTCACATTATACATGATCCCAGCAGTAACACAGGAGTGATGTAAGTATGGGTGATGCTTTCCAAGCAAGTGTTATGGGAGTGACGTATAGAAGTCTATCCCAATTCTGCTCTGAAAATTGTAAAAGTGCACACCTGAGGTCAGTTGTACATACATCAGGAAATGTTAGTAAGGCATATTCATTCTTGCATCTGAATGCAATGAAAAGTGCAATGCAATTGAAAGAGGAAAGATTCTAATCTTGGTCCATGCTCTCTTTGTATGTCTGAGAGCACTGAGAACATAAAGATTGTGTTAAAACATTTTTGCCATACTGAATTTTTCCCATAGAGGGCCCATAGAGCAGGGAACAAACAGTGCCATTTCCATGAGCTACTGTCATGTGGAAGGGGATTTCCATAAATGGAATCGAGGGAGTGGTCAGAGAATAAATAGTCAGTGGACTTGAACACACAAACAGTCACACTGAGGTTTTCAATGGCAAAGAAACTGACTCCTTGATAATAGATAATAAAGATACTGGCAATGGTACACCAGTGAAAGCAAATGATAATTGGCCTCTTTTGTAACATTCAAAATGGCTCACCGAGACCCACATTTCCCACCATGTGTCCGTTATGCAGTACCGAAAGCGCGCTCACAGCAATCTGTGCAGCTGATGTACCATGTAGCGCCATCAGTCTTTGAACGCATCCCCATTTTTCAAGCAATCAAAGATTTGTAAATGAAATTAACACAAGTTCATATCATAAAATGATCTGAATCTTGAATGAATGAAAATTACCACCATTTTCAATAATGAATGTGGAACCCACTTGAATCCTTTTTATTATTAATGGTCCAGGATGTTCACACCGGCATGGATGTAGTTTCCACTTGTGGTTTTGCTTTTATAACAAAGTTACTATTATGTTGATTTTAAATCACTTGTCAGAAAATAACAATATGAACTCCAAATTATTGTATTTTAATACTGGAATACTATCCTGTGAGGTAAATTATTCTATTTAAACTCTACCTTGTGCCATTTGAGGGCATTTGCAATAGTTTAACAACCTGAATTTCAGTAAAACGAGGTATTTTCACACAAGTAAAGAGTGTTCAAACTTTCAAGCTGAAGAGCAGTCAAACAAAAGGACTCTCAAAGTGAGAATTAGAGACCACTTACCAGAAGTGTGCTCTGTCGGAAAGAAAACTTAGTGTGTTCACAGAACATGATATTCTGTAATCTGCTGTTACTGTTACTGTGATTTAACAGAATTTCACAGGCCAAATCTTTCTTTTGTGCAGTAACTACCTGCAGCAGCGTCAAAATTAACGGGTCCTACAGTTCAAATTTCACCTTACCTAAAGACATCAAAAGACAATCATGGTGCTAAGAGAATCCGGCTGCATTACACTAGGCAATATAAATATGCGTTCCATACCCGTCATGTACATTTGTTTTTGTGCATGACCGGAGGGATGGTGCGTTGCGTTAAATATTGTTGCCACACAGAATTGTGGGATGGCGTTATACCCTTAGTTTCAAAAAGGATGTTCCAGTGTGCCCTATACTGAAGGAGATAAATTAGGAAGCATCTAATCACCTTTCCTTAACGGTGCGAATAGGAACAACACTTATCATGGCTGCTATGTAAATACTTCTGAGTCATCTTCAAGGCGTTAGGAACTTTCCTAAGCAATAAAGGAATTATTTGAACATGGTCTGGTTATAAGCTCTGCAACTATTCATGAAGTGATGCAAACAAGTTGCACAATGAACCCAAGACACTGCTGGGTCAGTGGGGTGGTTTCATTGAGCAAAAAGATTCACACCATGTGACAACTCACAATTCAAAATCAATGGATCCACAAGATCAATGGATACTTCACAGAAACTTTCATCATAAATCAGCCTTTGTCTGTCTTGATGGGTAAAGCCATTTTGAGACTTCTAGCTAATTGATCAGTTGTTCTCCAGCTAAGCTTCATGCAGTATGATAGCTGACTAGAAACACACCCACTAGTCAAAAGCATTAGCATAAACTAGCATTGAATCCTAGCTGATCCAAGATGGATTTTTCTGCATGTTAATATGCAATGCTGTAAAAAATGTATTTGCCCCATCCAGATTTCTTCAATTTTTGCATATTTGTTGCGCTAAAATGTTCTAGATAATGCAGTTATATCACGAGTAAATGCAAAAAGGCAAAAAGCTATCCAGCCCCACTTGCCCTCATGTGATGAAGTTATTGCTCCATTTTAGTTACTAAATCAACCAACTGAATACATGATAATTGAATTCAATTTCACAAGACACACCCAGGCATGATTACTGCCAGCCCGGTTAAATCTGAACACCACTTAAATAGAACCTGTCTGGGAATAATAAGTTGGTAAAAAGCAGCACATGATGCTGTGATGTAAAGAAATTAACAACAGATGAGAGCCAAATTTGTTGACATCCACCAGTCTGGAAAGCATTACAAAGCCATTTCTAAGGCACTGGGGCTCCAGCGAATCACGATGAGAGCCATTATCTACAAAAACTTGGAATAGTGATGGACCCTCCTAGGAGTGGCCTGCCAGCTAAATTCCTCCTAAAGTGCATCGACAACTCATCCAGGAAGACACAAAAGAACCCAGGCAAAAAACTGAAGAGCTGCTAGCCTCACTTGCCACACTTAAGGTCATTGTTCACGATTCTACAATTAGAAAGTCATTAGGCAAAATGGCATCCATGGGAGAGCTGCAAAGCGAGTACCACTGCTCACCAAAAAGAACGGATAAGCTCACATTTGCCAAAAAATATCTTGATGGCCCCTAAAATTTTGGGATAATGATCTATGCACTGATGAGCCAAAAGTGGAACTTCATAGAAGACATGGGCTCCGTTATATCATAATGCTAACATACCATTCCACAATCAGAGCATCATGGCAACAGTCAAACACGGTGGTGGTAGTGTGATAATCTGGGGCTGCTTTGCTGCTTCAAGACCTGGGTAACCTTCCATAATTGAGCCCCTGACAACAAAAGTGGTCTAACTCCAGGTTTGTCTTTTTTTAAGTGCTAATCTTAAAATGATTCCTTAGTGGTCAATCTGTTAAATACAATAATGGATTAACTTGGTGTGGTTGCAGTACTTTACAATGGGCGGGTTATATGTTCCATACTTCAAGAACGCATAAAATGCTCAGTGCAATTGTTGTCCTAAATGAAAAATGAAAAAACATTAGTTGGACCACTCTTGTTCCAGGGGGCTCAATTGATGATACAATTCTGCTCTTCACCAGAGAATCCTGAAGGAGAATGTCCGGCCATCAGTTTGCGACAAAAGGCTCAAGCACAGTTCGGCAGGTCTTGAATAACTCTTTACCTTCAATAAATGAAATGACCTTTTAAAAGCTGCATTTTGTGTTTACTCACATTGTTTCTGTGTAATACTGAAATTAGTCGGATGATCTGCAACTTTAAATATGACAAATAAGCAAGAATAGAAGAAATTGGGAAGGGGAAAAATACTTTTTCATTGTGCTGTATGCTGTGATTAAGTACAAAGACCTAAAATGACTGTTGGGGTACAACAAGAGCATTTGAATTAAAGAATTGAAAAAATCCATCCTTTATCCTAGCTACAAGGTAATTTACCATCAACTTGTGTCTAAAAGTTATTTGCACCAAATGTGACGGACTCATGGTAATTACTGTAATAGAGTTTCTGATCTTCGTTATAAAGACAACACCAAAATAGTGTCGCATCTCGAGCAGGGGACACCTGACTCCAGCTTTCAACTAATGAATAAACCAAATGTTCTAAGGTTTCTTCATCTGCCCGTGAGACCTAATCGGAACACCAAAAGAAGGCTGTCTCTTTTTCGTGATAAATTGCGGTTATTTTCTGTTGCCTCATTCCATTTGTGGTTCACTTTGAACCTCGGTGCATAATGCTAGCGAGGGAGATGAAGTGATTTTTAACACCAAGCAGAATGGCATGCTCCAGGATAATCAATACTGGCAATGCACAGGCACAGACACTGGCAGTGAAAGGGCTGGGACTGGTGCAGGACACACTAAATAAGCCATATTGTTGTTCCAGTATGTTGGGTGTGTCGCTCCGTTGCTTGGAAACCTTGTTAAGGGGAGCCCTTCCTCATTAGATGCCAATAGCTTTGTTATCTGACAATAATGTTGCCAGCCTTGATTGCGATTGTAATTTTTTTATGATTTAGATGACTGGACACAGATAATGCAATTAGATACAGAATAAACATGAACCATTTCCTTGTTTGAATGAGTCAATAGATCCCTCCAGATAATCTTTTTTTTTTTTATTAAAGATTATTTTTTTGGGAACTTCTTCCTTTATTTGACAGTTGTACAGTGACAGGAAGGTTGGGGAGAAGACATGCAGCAAATGACCCCAGCTGGAATCGAACCCAGGTCGCTGCGGGAAAGACACAGCCTTTATGGTACGTGCACTTAGACCGATGAGCCACCAGGACACCCCATCTTTTTTTTTTTTTTTTATGCCAACATAGCATCTAATTGTACCTTTATGGCTATGGTTTCCAGAGCAGTATCCCAGAAAATGGATGATCACTCAAGCAAAAAAAATATCACAGACGCACAGTGAATGCATTTTCTTATGGCATAATTCATTAGCTTGGTAGATATCTTAGAGTGACAACATTACTTTACTTCCACAACTCAGTACTCAAATTGAATGTGTTTGGATACGCTCAGAACTTCGCACGAAGGCTTGCCTTGAGCATTTACAACCCACTCCTAGCTATACGTTGTGCTCCATTCAAGCTCTTCCACTTAGTCTGTGGTGACATGGGATGTGACGCTATGGTTTCCCTCATTGCAGAATAGCAATGGCAGCATGCAAATTTACTAGCCCAGATCGTGTTGAGCTCTACATCTCTGACTTTCTTTTCACTCTCATTTTACCAGAAAATACATTTCTTTGATTGGCTCTAAAACATACTATTTCCTTCCCTGGTTTTCAGGTGTAAGTATTATGAGAAGTGTCAAAATAGCAAAGGCCATCCAAAACTCCCATCGCTGTTGCGCTTGATTGTGGGCAAGGTAATTTCCCAATCATGTCTACTGCCTCTTCCAGCTCCATCATGGTGGCTTGACCTTTCCTTTGAGGTCAGAACAGCAGAGAATCCAACAATCTTCGCACAGTCTGACAACTTTTGTCTGAAGGCTGCACCTCTCCCTCCTTCCTAAGCTTTGCAACTTCTAATTAATTTGGTTCTATTGAAAGTCGTCTGAGTCTTTTGTCTGTCTTGTTTTTTATTTGGCTAACTTTATACTTCTGCTTGTATTGTTTTACTGATTTTGCTTGACAGGTTACTTTCTAGGACGCTCAAGTTTCAGTTCTGATCTCTGTGGTTACTTCTGGCATTTTTTTTTTTCTTCAGTGTTTTGTACCTACCGATGCACAATGTGCTGTGCATTGCTCTGGATAATAGCGTTGTGCTAAATGCCGATAAAGTAATGCATGAGTGTAGGTTAACCCTTTAACCCTGATGGACAAGACTCTTCCAAGCGGTGGGTTCCCCATGGAGTGATGCTTCCATCATTATCTAAAGCTTCGCTGTGTTCCCCTCCTCATCTGTTAACAATATGGACTATCTCAGGACGGCGCGATCACGAGTAACTGGCTGAGTTTCATGTTACACACTAGGCTTTGAGTTCGGAGCGCCCATCATTGGCTTCCTGAGTCTGCCCACATTTAATTCAAATCACTCACCACAGCACACCAAGCTGCCCGCACCTACCGACTCAGCAGTTCAATGTGTCGGCATCATAATACAGTCTTCACCCCTCTTACTAAGTGGTCTTGGGGTCTTTGCTTGCTAATTTATATTCTTGTCAATTCAGATGACTTCAAATGTCATTTTTAAATGGACGTTATAACTTGTTTTCAAAGAGAATCAGATTTTTTTTGGCTGAATGTCAGGAATTGAACAATAATTTTCAACATATTTTCAGCCCCATAGTCCCAGTGATCTATCACCGAAGGGGAAGGACTGAGTATCGACACAAAGACTGGAAATACTGAATCTGGTGATCAGGATCACTTGGCAATTCTACATGACAAGACAATCTGGATCATTAAATATTCATATAAATGGACCACATAATACCACATGTAGTACGTAATGAAATTAAATGTTCTTCTGTCCTGGATGAATTCAAAGACTAAAGGACATACCTAATTTTTCCCAGAACCAAACCCCTCTTTTTCATCATAAATTAGGTTAAAAAGATTATTATTTCTTCGTTTATAAGTGTGTTTTAAATTCTGATGGCAATAGTTTTGTGACGCAGCATTTATCATGGGAACTCATACAATTCCATATGAAACAACAAACTGAAGCCTTGAAAAAAACAGGGCCTGCAATTGAGTCAACATTTCATGTTGAGGGAAATATATGCTCATAGTATGTGCTACCATCATTGTAAATTAAAAATTGACAGGTTCTGTGGTATAGAATAGCCCCCACTGCGATACTGTTTCCTTGAACAAATTTTTATACTGTGTGTTAATGTAAAATTTTTATACAGTCTTTGCAATCAATAACATCGTCCTAGCTCCCCTTTAGATGTAAAAATCAAAACTCTGCTTCAACCCACAGAAATCATGAATCTGTTCTGATCATTTGTGAGGGAAACTACAGGACAGTTCTGATTGTATCCCAAGATCCAGCTTTATCAGCTTAATATTTTAATTTTGATCACATTCATAAGGACATGTAAAACAAGCAATGTACAATATTGCTGAATTGTACGGGACCCTGTGATGTGGTGTGTTTTTGCATATCAGTTAAGTATGATGCAACTTCACAGATTCACAGCACATTTACTTTTAATGAAATTGAATTTGTGGTGGTCAATTAAAAAAGACAACCAAAAAGCCAATGTTACAGCCTACTATCAGCCTGCTAGTGCCACTTGAGAATACTTCCTAAATCAGTTTAGGATATGTATTTAGCTAGCAACCATCATGGCTAATGTTATTCATGCTCAGCCAGCATAATTTGACGCAAACAGTAACCAGCTAGCTTGCTGCAGAGCTACACGAAAACAGGGTGTTTAACTGCATAGATTGGAGTTACATAGAGTTTTACACCTGCTTAACTTAAGAGATATAGCGTCAACTTGTTAACTGGCAGCAGATTCTCCATACAGCCTGAAAACACTGGCAACTAGCTAGCTGACTTAAATGTTAACTGTCTGCCTGCCACCTCAGTGTTACCTTAACCTGAAATATGACGACGTCCTCATGCACAGTTTTTAAAGTAACTGTAATATTACTGGAGCAAAAGAAGGTACGTACACACACACACACACACACACACAACAGGGCAATTTGTAAATCGTGCCATTAAGCAGCCCGTTTTTCATGCAGCTCTCTGGCTAGCGAATTGTCTGGTGAAATGAAGGTATACGCAAGTAATGTTAATCCAGCACACTTCAACTGAGGCAGAAACACAAAACAGACATCGGTAGCATAATTATTGGTGAAATCAAGCCTTTATCAGGCTTTGATTGTATCACTAATAATTTTATCAATGTGCTTGCTAGTTTGGTTAGCAAGCTAACTGATAGAAACAAGTTGCAGTCCTACTGGATTGTACAGGACTGTGCGATGAGGAGCGCTTTTACGTATTAGTATGATGCAACTTCATAGATTTAGCCAAATTGTAATCATCTCATCCTCTACACTATATCTGTTAACCATTTCAGTACCGATTACTGGGAATAAGACAATCCTTGCTTACCGTAAATTTTTGTGCTATCGCAGCATGATATTGCATGTGGATTTTCACCCCCTTTTTCGAACTAAAAACGCTAGAAATGGACAATTTTATGTACAGAAAACATGTTCAAAGTACATTTACCTTTCCATTGGCACATATCTTTGCTTAGTTTTTCCAAAAGTAAAAACAGGAAATGAGGATAAAAACCGTATTTCGGTTTGTCAAGACAAGACGATTTCTCCTCTGTGGGATTTATGTACAAACGGAGATACACGCAAATTTCTGTACAAACGGAGATACACGTGCATTTGTGTACAAACGAATATACACGTGCTGCAGCACGCACTGCCTGCAATAACCTGTATAAAATAAAATAAAACTGTGCATAACCGGAGGATTGGGAACTACGGGAAGCCTGATGACATCACTGACGTGCTGTGCAATACCGGACTCGTCCAAAGGGGTGTTTTGTTGTGGAGCTTTGACAGTTTTTGTGAGGGACTTTCTCTAGGCGCAAAATAGCGACAATGGTAAGTGATGCGGGATCGGCCCTGTCGCGGAAATGCGACAATGGTAATGAAAGGGTTAATGTGCAAACTTAGAAGTTTCTGGGTAAGTACCATTCTTGAGATATTGAGCATAAAAGGATTGTGACTCACTCACTTCCATTATGGCCATATTAGCCCGCTATCGCAGGGAATAAGAACATATGAAATTATTTATGTATTTGTAATGATTTAATGACTTTAAATTGCACTTCTCATTAACTCTCTTCCTCTCTGCTTTTAAAATATATCTGATATAAAACGAAAGTGTTTAGAAAAGATGCCAACCAAAACTGAAAATAAGCCATTTTACGAGGACCCTGATTTCTTTTTGTTTTTTGGTATATTTTAGAAGATCAAACAAAAATACACTTCATGTTTTTCTCAGATGTCCCTCAAATGCATTTACCATGCTAGCAATTGCCCAACTCTTCCAAGATCTGTATTTTTTGGCTTTCATCTGGGGCAGCTCATGACAAATAGATCAATGAATGAACAGACATTTGTTTGCTGGGACATCTTTCTCTCCTACTGGTATTTCAGTGAAATCTGACATTCCACAGTTTTTGAGCTTTGAACAGACCCCATGATTAAAGAATGGGCCTCCTTAGTTTTTAATAAGTTACTCTACTTTCCACTGTCAGTGATTCAGCTACACCACCTTGCTTCAAAGGTCATAGTGAAGGAACGCCAAGTGAAACACAGTTAAATCACTAACCTGTTAAGAACATCCTTCAGTTTTACCATGCTTGAGGCAACGAAACTGGGGGATTATGCAAGAAAATAGGTTCCAGTGAAATTATATTTGTGCAGTGCTCAATCTAGCTTGTTACTGCACAACACTAACTCAGAAAAAAAGTTGGGACAAAATGGAAAATACTCATAAAAACAGAAAGCAGTGATTTCAGAATTTAAATTGATTTTCTTTGCAGACAAGATATTTCATGTTTCTTCTAGTCAACTTCATTGCGTTTGTAAATATAAATCCATTCCTGCCATTCAGGCCTGTGACATTCAAAAAAAAAAAAAAAAAAAAAAAAAGATCGGGCAATTTAAGCCCAGTAATGAGGCAAGAAATTGGAATGATTACATGATTTGAAACAGAAAATGTCTGCAGGTCGTTAGAATTGGGATTTGAAACAAAAGCAGCATCCAAGAAAGTTCTAGTTCTTCAAAAGCAAAGATGGTCGAAGGATTATCAATTTGCTCGCAGATGCCTGGGAAAATAATTCAAAGTTTTAAAAACAATGTTCCTCAAAGACAGATGGAAAGGTTTTGAATATTTCATCATGTACGATGCTTAACATAATGAAGATTCGAGGATCCTGGAGGAATTTCCATGCGTAAAGAGAAAAGGTGCAAGCTTAAGCTAAATACCAGTAATCTCTAATCACTCAGAGAGCACTGCTTCATGTACCGTCATTTATTTATATGGAAACCACAGTGGAAAAATGATCAGTCACATTTTCATGTTGTGGAGAAATAATGAATGAAAAATTCAAAACGATCTTAGCCACAAAGCACTGAAAAAAATGCAAAAAATATTAAAAGAATATAAAATATTATAATAATATATGATATTTTATATTATTATAAATATCATAATAATATATAATTTATAAAATGTACAAAAATGCTAAATTTGGACTCTGATCTTTTTTCCTTTGTTGTCTTCATATGTGATATAACAACATGGGCTCCGAATTACTTTGGCAAATCTTTGTAAAGTACTACAATACATACACATTTCTGTGTAAAAAGGATGCTTCATATTAGCAGTGTCTTAAAACAGCCCTCGACTTCTCTGGGCTCTGAGCGATGTGCAATGAACCATCATGCAGTGAAATGATCACTCATTAATATTTCGGGTCATTTTTGGAAGAATTTGACATTGTGTGCTCTGGACAAAAGAATGAAAGGACCATCCAAGCTGTTCTTGTCAGGAAGTTTAAAAACAGTGTTCTATCTTTCTATGGTGTGATGTCAGTGCCCTTGGCAGGGGTAACTAGCACTCCTGTGAAGGCACCATTAATGCTGAAAAGAACACTCAGGTTTTAGGGCTAAATATTGCCTTGAAGACAACATCATTTACCATGAACACCCGTGCATATTTCAGCAAGATGACACAAAACCACATTGTGCAGGCATTACAAAGGCGTAGCTGTGCAAGAAGAGGCCGCGAGTGTTGAACTGGCCTGCTTGCCATCCTAACATACAAAATGCGACCACCAAGAACCCGTGTTGTTGCACGTTGTAAGACTTTTTTACAGGAAGAATATGACAAAATACCAACTGAAACAATTAAACCCTTGGTGTCTTCAGTTCCTAAATGTTGTGTTGAGGAGAGAGATTGCAACAGTGGCGAATACCCGGCTGTCTGAACTTTTTGGGAAATATCTCACAAGAATCAAACCAAAAAAGTATATCTTTCGAAATATCTATAGAATTTATGTAGTGAAACATCAAACAATGCGCTGTTATATTGTTTTCGCCGGAATATAGGTCAAAGATAATTTACAAATCACTGCTTTCAGTTTTGTTTTTAATTTAACATACCATCCAATCCTTTTCTGATATGGGGTTCTATTAACATTATTGACCAATACAGATGTCTAGCAAACATTCCCAGGCATGTATTTATCAATCACTCTGTAATCCAGCCTACTTACTACAAATAAAAAAAAACCTTTGGATTATCATTACATTTAAACAGAGTTTCTTCAGTTCCTATTGACAAAATAAATTGATTAATAAAATTATGCAAGGGTTGATAGATGGCCTTGTCATGTAAGCATACAGAATGAATGCTTTAACCGGAATCTGTTGATGTCTAGAAAACACAAGCCTCCATAATATATCGAGCACTGACAACTTTCAGGACTCCAAAAGTAATGATTTCAAGGGAACGAACTAACAGCACTTTCCTGTCACACTGCTTTGAAGTTAATCAAAGCCAAGGCGCAGTAAACAACAATAGGCATCATTTTACATTTGCACTCCAGCCAGCAAATTGTTAAGTGGCAATAACCTTGAACACTCAGGTTTGTTTGTTTAATCCTCTTGGCTTCAATGTCAATTCAACTGAAACCTTGTTCTATAGACCTCGATTCTGTGGAATACTCTAGAAAAGGGATTAAATATTGAGTTCAGACACAATATTGAGATCAGTCCAGCTTTATGTCCCAGCAGGGATGCTAGCTAAGTAACTTTTCAACTTGGTTAAGAGTGCCGCGGCCTAAGTTCAGGCATTTCCGTTCAGCTGAACGATTCAGTCAACATTTAAATACTTATTCAGAGAACTTTCTGCCATGAAACACTTGATCATAAGATTATTTTCCCTATACTCAATTAAGATTAAAGTAAGTTTTGCTTTGCTTGGTACAGTTAAGACTAGTTGCGCTAAGCTAAGCTGAAAAAAAAAAAAAAAACTTTTCCATTCATTAGGAAGTATTCTTCAAGTTACATAACAATTTAATGCAATCACACAGCGCACATTAAAAGGCAATGTTGCTGAATGTTATTATCATGTTCAACCGATTGTTCCCTGATTTGTTTTTGTTATCACATAAAGGACTTAAACAGGGAGAATATGGCCCAACATGAGCACAGGCCCACTATGGTTCTTACTGTTATCAAATACTTCATTTGGATGCAAATTGCCTTGTACATGTTACTTTAATCGTTATTATTGGCATTTACAAATGATTATAGGCATTTACCAATGGGTTGAATGATGTATGCAGAGGTCTACTTATGGCCATCTGCTGCAAAAGCTTGCTTGCCCAATATTGAGCTCTATTGCCTTGGCTTCCAGTCCTCAGTAAGGAGTCGAGGCTGTGCGGGGCAGGCCTTCGTGTCACCATTGACTGTGTAACATGATCCATGGTCCTGTGTGCTGTAATATGCATGAGTCTCCAGTGGCACCTTTGTGCCGCACCCCACACGGTCCAAAGCACCTGACAACCACCCCTAAAAAACAGGCACCCATCCAAAAAGAAAATCCCGGGACACCCAGACCAACTGACTTCGACCCCAACTTCTTGGTCAGTTGACCTGGGGTATGTTTCCCAAAGCATAGTTGCTGTCTATTTTCGCAACTTACAGTACATAGCTCGAACGCTGCATAGCTGGTTTGAACTATGTAAGTTGCTACTAAGCTTCTGGGAAACATACCCCTGGTCAACAATTAAACTTCCCCGGCATGCAGAACTCAATCTGGTGTAAAGTGCGCTCAACCAATATGCACAACATAATTAACGTATTTCAATTATGAAGCGATGCATCATCAAAGTAGTCACAAGTTCATAAATTGATTAGCGACTTCTCAATATCTACGGCTCTGTTTAAAAGATAACGTGTACTCTGAGTGGCATTTTAGGCTTCAGCGGACATTTGCAGACCAAACATTTAGAATGGTCGCATAAAGGCCAGGGAAAACTGGCTAAAAGCCTTTAAAGGTTCAGATCAAGGTTAAACCAAATGAATGTCATACTCTCAAGTCATTCATGATTTTTTTTAAAACATTCCCTCCACAATCAGTCCAGCATTTAGCAATAGCCAGCCAATGGTGATCGTCCATAAACATGAATTTGCACAACCGTTCCATCCACCACACTATCATGACCTTGTCATTTGCTCTAAGAGGTGCAAAATTTCTTTTTACTATATGCAGGCCAATCTTTGGCATTAATCATTGTGGAGACAAATTGCCCAAAGTGCTCTGGTGTTTCAAACCAGTAGTTGTCTCTGCACCGGGGAAGAGTACAGGTTTGCATTTCCATCTCAAAAACAAATGTTTCAGTGCAAATTAAAATGGTGGAATAATTACAACAGTAGTTTGAAATACGGCACAGTTCATAATTAAGGCACAAACCTGTGGGAGCCCTGCACTTTTCAGGTTAGTCTAAATTTTGTTGCAACAATATTCATGTATTTACACTTTACAGTTAAGTTGGATGAGAGAAGGGTCCATAAGTGGTACACAGTATGAATTTCATCCATACGAGATGAACATTAGAAGAGAATTCGAAGCGACATTGGAAAATGTAGAGAAAGCAGCACTAATGTTGCATATTGAAGTGCTCACCTGGTTAATGCTGAGCCCGACAGGGTCAGTGTTCCCTGCTGAAGAGAGACAGGATTACGTCTATCACCGTCCAGAAAAAAAATTTTACGCCACTGAAGCACCGATGGATTTTTGCCTGATCTTTGTCATGCCGTCACTACACGCCTCAAAACACCCAAGACTTCTGTCTTCTAGAGCTTATTATTCTCTAAATTCACCTCTCTTTCACCTTCATCTACTCTACTTTTTCCATTTCTCTTCTATCTTTTCTCTCTCTACTCTGTGCTGTCCGTGTTCACTCAGCAGCAGAGTCAGGTGTTCAGCCACAGGTACTTTTCTCTCTCCGTTTCACCTCTCTCTCTCTCTCTCTCTCCCCTCTCTCTTTCGCACACACACAGGGCCTTCCTGCCAAAGTTGAAAATTAGACCCGTCCCCTTGTGCCTTCAGTAAACGTTTAAGCCACGAAAGTCAGCCGGAGTCTGGATATCGCCGGCAGCCTTGCTGAGAGGGCTGAGTTAACATTTGCACAGGGACTGTGGCAGGTGTCTGCTTCGGCATGCAAGCGTAAAAGGAAATGAATCGGATCCAGATATGACAAGTAAATAAATATATCAGTTCCTCACTCAAATCTGGGCGTTTGTTTAAGAGGTTCAATCAAAAATAAAAACACTGTAAATTGTGCCAGGTCAGTGTTGTATGTTGACAGTTTTTAGGTGGCATAACCCTACTTCCTCTTGAATAAATTACAGAGTTTGAGTGCACTATATAGCCATGAACTGCTTGCTTTTATCTGCTGAGAATTGATCATAAGAAGGGATAAAGAATACAACATTCAATACAATGAGGATGAAAAGTAGTATTTGTGTCTGTGAGCATGCGTGTGTGTGCATGTGCCCATGTGTATATGTGTGTGTGCCCGTGTGTGTTTGCATGGTCAAGGCAGGTGCACAGTAATCATCCCTGTGTGAATGTGTGTGTATGTATATATATATATATATATATATATATATATATGTATGTATATATGCAGTATATTATCTTCAAATGAATGAAAATCAAGGGCATCTTTGGACACGTTTATGTGCCAAGGCGGCGTATGAGAGAGGAAGAGTTCAACTGCGTACGCTCTTCTGATCCAAGATCCCAGCCTCACAATGATCTTATAAGGTTTAATATGTTTTCAAACAGAAGAACTTTAGTTGTACAGAAAACCATTTCAATATTTCCGAGCCCTTGGACTGTCAGCAAAATGGATAACACTGATCAAAGCGTAAGTTGAGGGAACAATACAACCCCCTTCCAAACCGCTGCTGAACCAGTCAGTCCAGGTTTGGCTGCCCTATGAGGGCCATCAGTGAAAAGGATGCTGGGAGTGCCCCATGAATTCCTCTCCACTCATTCATTTATGAATGGGTATTATTGGAACCTTGATTGAACGCAGCGGTGAGTGTATTTGCTGTGTATATGGGCCGCGCGCTCGTGTGTGTGTGTGTGTGTGTGTGTGTGTGAGACAAAGATGAAGAAAGTCAAAGTTGAGATCATAGTGACTTTGGTACCTTAAATTGTCTGAATGAGTTTAGGCCCCGCGGTGCACCTGTGAACATGACTAACTCACTCGCCCGCGACAGAGCCTGAAGCTCAACCCACATCACCATCTCTATTCATAAAGGTTTGTGTGAGTCAGTGATGGCTGCCTGGCTTAAATTACAGCAGAAACAAAATTTCCCTCGTAACTATTAAGCGGTCTTGACCTGTTGTCAGTTGCATTCCTTCATTACTGAGTTTTCTAATGATTGGAATAGTTAAGCCATCCAAAATTAAACACAGGGATTCCTTGCAATGTTACAGCGAAAAAATTGGTAAATTCAATTCATAAAAATGATTTATTCACTTTACACGGAAAGGATTGACAACTCTATTAAGTTCTGCGTGTAGGTGTGTGTATGTGTGTGTGTGTGTGTGTGTGTGTGTGTGTGTGTGTGTGTGTGTGTGTATGCGCCGTCATCAAGAAGAACCCTACCCAATATAAACAGCAGAACAAAGCTGAGAGAGAGAGAGAGAGAGAGAGAGAGAGAGAGAGAGGTGTCTCAGATAAGGTAGAGGCATGGTTCCCAACAGTAAAACTTACCTTAAAGAGAGAAAATTAGTCATGGCTGATACACGACTCACTAATCCACAATTACAGGACTCAATGTAGTTCCAGGGCTTGAAATATTTTAGTTGTTTTTTTTATATATATATATATATATTGAAGCAGCCAAAAGCCATGTTTAACTTCGCAACAGGGAAATATACATGCTTGAGAATTCCGCAGCCCTCACAAGACTAAGCGTCAGGGACCTGCTGGGTTTGGGTGAGGAAATCCTTGGTGACCTCAGGGCTCGGATATTTTGCTGGTAATTTATCACTTGGCTCCTAAGGCGTCTCTGTCATCACAAAGGCAACAATCATTCAACCAAGTAATTAAACAGTTAAGCAGTTTGTCTGTATTACCTTGCATTTCTACTCTCTCATTGCCATGAATGAGGCCAAAGTTACCAAACCAAAACCAAGGGTAACTGCCAAACAACATAAGTCTAATAATTCATTTAGTCACCTAGGAAATGTACTCGAGGAAGGCTGGAAGAACAAATGTGACCCGTAAGTTAAGTCGCACGGGCTAACTTTGTGCTAGAGCCAATGTTAGTCAATGCAGGTGAATTTTGTCGAATTTTCAAAATTGGCTAAATTTGGTTCAGAAATACCTCATCTTCCTCCTTCTGCATCAGAATCAATAAATATTAATCCTAAATAATGTTTTTGACCACTTTTGACAGAAAAACGTGCAATTTTCAGCTCCAAAACAAGCTCGCTGCTGACGTTATTCCTGGCCGTAGGAGGGCAACCCCGGTATCCATATAAAGCTTGGGATTCCCTCTACATGATGACGCAAAGAAATCCTCATTTAAATATTCCATATATGGGATGCAGACGAATTTTCGAGGGCCTGATCATAAGCAAACTCCCACTGTCGCTACTAGGTGGCCAATTCGGTGATCTGATTGGCTGAACCGGGTCACGTGTTAATGGTGGCGCCCATGTCAGAGAAAAACATGTTTCTCACTCGCCTTCAATTTTCTTTTAAAAAGCCAAATTTGATGGACAAATCGTAAAAAGGTCGATAAAATTTGATGTCGGGATAAAGGACTAGTATTCGTAGATAAGAAATACTGTGTTTAGATCCCTTCTAACGGTGAAAAAATGGCCGAAAAGGCAGTGAAAGCGCTCAATGACTTAATGCGCTGCAATATACATGGCGTAGGTCAGTGTTAAAATTCTGGAATTGCAATTGTGGTTGGAACAAAAACCAGCAAACACAGGGGTCCCCCAGGACTGAGTTTGAGAACCACTGGTGCAGGTAATGTAGATCAGGAGAATTTTTTGCAGTTCGCCCTTGACTATTTCGATGACGAACATTCTGTGGAGCCTGAGAATGAGAATGATGAGGATGATGGCATTGATGAGGTTGTTGACTTGCCCAGATTCCCTGCACAAAATTGGCCATATCTCTGCAACCAAACAAGCTAGAGAAATGATTTTGGTACTAAAATGAAGCTTTTTAAGTCATGAAGCTGAAAGTATCCATAACTCATATCACCCAAAATGCGACTTAATACCTGATTTGATGTGATGGGTCACAAATAGTTCCCACAAAGTCACACAAACTGGTTGATTAGCCGTGAAACCATCACTCTTGAAACATCCAAATTTCATGCTTCTCCCAGATGTTCCCCGAACCTTTGTTTGAGGGGAAATCCCAAATATCCTAGGATGAAATATGGAGCTCACTCCAGGTCATGTTCTGGTCTGATTTCCAAAAGAAAAGTGTGGAAATCCCTTGTAGCATCATTCTTTCTCCCTCCCACCAAAAGTATAAACTGCAAGCATCGGACTAGAAGGGAATCCCACGATGCCATTCTCCACTTGTGAAGAAGGCTGTTTCCAAAACTTCCCTAGACCTGAAGACTCTCCTTGTTAAGGGGGAGAGTATAAATACGCATGTACTGTATACTGCGGGATACCCTTGGCTCCATCAACTTGGAACTAGAAGGAGTAGTCACCATGGTCACAGATAGATGTTGCAATATATATGGCATCTCTTCCATCATTTCAGTTGAAGTCAGGGAGAGTGAGATCAGACCCATTGCTGGAAGTTTTACTGTCCATTCCCACACAGTGCTAGCAGCAGCGTGCAGTCAGGTGTTCTGAGGGCCTTCAGTAACCGCACCCTTTACCGCTCAATTGCCCTCAAACTGTTTTCGTTTTAGTTCGCCTGATTAACAATGAAACAATTTATCGACTGAACAACCAAGACAAATACATGACCTTAAATAAGAAATGATAATGAAAAAGTGAAGCCTATTGCCTATATTTATGTAATTGACATAGCATTGTAAGGATGGCAGTATAAATGCAAAAAATCCAAAACTTTCGCTGACTCAGCAGCATTTATTTTCGCCATCCTTTCAATTGTCACTCAGCTCTGCACAGTGCCTAACAACGCCCTTTAGCCATGACTTAATTCAGAATATACGACCTCAATTCCGAAATAGTTGGGACAAAGTGTAAATTGTGAATAAAATCAAAATGCAATGACTTTCAGATCACGAGCCAATATATTATTTACAATAGAACATAGATAACATTTCAAATGTCGAAACTGAGACATTTTACACTTTTATCCACAAAATGAGCTTATTTCAAATTTTCTGGCTGCAACAGGTCTCAAAAAAGTTGGGACACAGGCAAAAAAAGGGCTGAAAAAGCAATTCATATATAAGAGAATCAGCTGAAAGAACATTTAGCAAGTAATTAAGTTACCTGGCATCAGGTGTGTAACATGATTGGCTATAAAAGGGATGTCTTAGAGAGGCTGAGTCTCTCAGAAGTAAAGATGGCCAGAGGCTCTCCAACTTGTGAAGGTTTGCGTAAAAAAATTGTGGAATACTTTAAAAACAATGTTCCTCAACGTCAAATTGCAAAGGCTTTTGAAGGTCTCATCATCGACAGTGCATAACATCATCAAAAGATTCAGAGAAACTGGAAAAATCTCTGCGCATAAGGGATAAGGCCGAAGACCTTTACTGGATGCCCGTGATCTTCGGGCCCTCAGACGCCACTGCATCACTCACCGGCATGATTCTGTCATTGATATTACTAAATGGGCCCAGGAATACTTCAAGAAACCACTGTCAGTAAACACAGTCCGCCATGCCATCCACAGATGCCACCTAAGACTCTATCATGCAAAAATCAAGCCATTGTTGAGCATGATCCAGAAGCGCCGCCGTGTTCTGTGGGCCAAAGCTCATTTAAAATGGACTGTAGCAAAGTGGCAAAGTGTCCTGTGGTCAGACGAGTCCAAATTTGACATTCTTGTTGGAAATCATGGGCGTCGTGTCCTCCGGGCTAAAGAGGAGAAAAACCCCTCCTGACAGTTCAAAAGCCCATCTCTGTTATGGGGATGCATTAGTGCATATGGTGTGTGACACTTGCATGTTTTAAAAAGCACCATGAATGATAAAAGGTATATAAAGGTTTTTGAGCAACATATGCCCCCCTCCAGATGACATCTATTCCAGGGAAGGCCTTGTGTATTTCAGCAGGAAAATGCAAAACCACATACTGCAGCTATTATAACAGCATGGCTTAGTAGTAGAAGAGTCCGTGTGCTGAACTGGCCTGCCTGCAGTCCTGATCTTTCACCGATTGAGAACATTTGGCGTGTAATTAAACGAAAAGTCCGTCAAAGGAGACCCAAAACTCTCCAGCAGCTGGAAGCCTGTGTTAAACAAGAGTGGGATCAAATTCCAATGGCTAAACTCAAGAAACTTGTCTCCTAGATATGCTTCCACTCTATACGGACCACTACAGAACCACTGCCATACTTAGTAAGATTGAATGTCTCCCTTGGCTTTCTTGTAACATTAACCCAAATGTTCTAAACCCATAAAACCTGTGTATTCAAACCTGCGGAATTTAAGGCCGATTTTAAATTTTTGTGGAGATCCCAAGGTTTCCAACCATCCCTGCTGAATTACAGGGAATTCTGTGTAAAATGATGTACTAGATCTAGTTTTTTTTTCAGTCTGTTGTAGTGCTTTGGCTTTAAAAACATGGTGTCCTTAGTGTGAACATTTCTCTCAGTGTGTGTGATGTAGCTTCACTGAAATGTTGCAATCAGTAGGTACAGAATATGTATATGACATTGTCTGAAAATATGAAAAAAAATGCTTTTTCTTTGTACCTATTCATGGGAAAACAAGTCAAAGTTTAATGGGTTAAATCCCATAAATCTGGATATTTCAAAAAAGATGACTTATCAGACCATATCAATTTTCTAAATTTTGACTTGACTGCCTATGTTAGTTTTCCTGTCAACTTTTGATTACAATATGCCAAGAATGGCACACAGTCACACAGCTGTCAGATGGATATGGTTATTTTTTCATAGCATGAACTTTGAACATTCAGGAATGACTCATGAGAGCATATTAGAGCACTGCTGCCCGTCCCTGTGTTTGTAACAAGCAGTGTACATGCATTGTGCACTTGAATATAAAGGCCTATAATACTATCTCAATAATACGCCCTTAAAAATAGGACTTAGTAAAATGACATTTGACTTTAGACCAGCTTTTTTTTTCAGTCAATTTCTTCCTGCTGCCACAAGATAGCAACATGCCAGCAATACACATAACCACACCTCATTTTAGGATCAATACTCCCTTGGGCACTCATTTTGGCACATGTACATATGCTATTAAAGAAAACTGAGCGCTGGACGGGAAAGCGGCAACTGCGCTGGTCATAAAATAGCAGAAGAAAACTAGAGGCACTCCTAGAGTGCAAACCTCTGCCAAGGCAGCACAGTCCAAATCTTGGTGAGTGGGAGCAAAGTTCAGTTATCGCGTGTCATGCGATTTCAAGATGGCTGCCGTGGTGGCCATTTTGTTTGACTGATCGCAGACAAAATCAATAGGGTCCATCCCTTATGCAATGGCGACCCACCCACAAAATTTCAGAGATATCCGTTCATTAGTTTCTGAGTTATCTTGTTCTCAAACAAACAAACAAATGAAAGGTCATTCATAGAATGACGACTTGCCGAAATCGTGCACATATCTTCGAAACAGAATGGAGTTGGTTTCAAGTCTCTAGCTGTAATAGTAGCAAAGTTATGAACCACAATGTGGTTTTAATGTTTTTGGTGACACTGACCTTGACCTTTGGCCTAGGGACTAAAAAAAATATAGGCTTCTGGTGACGAACCTCCTCTACCATATGGAGAAGTTTCATGAACAAAAGCAACATGGAAAGGGTAAAAAAGCGTGTTACTAACAAACAGACAGACATTCAAAAAAATACGTCATTTTGTGGCGTCATTTTGACGTCCTTGCGATGACGCTACTTCAAGTTTGATGTCATACTTCGGAAAGCTTTTTCCACGAGGAACAAAATGGCTTTAAACTGACAATGATATCACAAATAGAAACAAAGTTATTATTCAAAACGTGATTTTGACCTTGATTGTGATCCTGACTTTGTCTTTGAAGATTTCAACTTCTAATTTCTTACAGCGACATACATAATATTCCTAATTTCAATAGTAGAACAACATTTATTCTATGCACAAAGGAATTGGTTCAATAGCAAAACGAAAATAATGGTTATTTTTGTAAAATATGATTTTGAGGTCATAAAAACGTGAATTACGTTATAACCGTTTGACCGA
This sequence comes from Gymnothorax javanicus, assembly GCA_029692085.1. Classification (NCBI taxonomy): domain Eukaryota; kingdom Metazoa; phylum Chordata; class Actinopteri; order Anguilliformes; family Muraenidae; genus Gymnothorax; species Gymnothorax javanicus. The sequence goes on from CM056200.1 coordinate 109,326,993, forward strand.
TTGGGCTCAAATTTGGTGCGTGAGGTACTTGAACAATGGGCTATACGATGAAATAAAAAATTCAGTAAAATCAAAAATGGAAAATTTTCGTCATTTTGTGATGTCATTTTGACGTACTTTGGAGGATCGTCTTCGGGACCCGTAACTGCTAAAATGGGCTACATATGGTGAACAAAATGGCGTTGGATTCAAGTCATTATCTCAAATACAAAGGTATCAACCAAAATGTGTTATTGACCTTTTGCCTCATATTGACCTTGACCTTGAAGTAATCAGAAACAAAATCAATAGGCTTCCGTCCGGGACATGCCCGATAAGAATGATATAGAATTGAAGGTAATCAACGTGAGTTAAAGGGCAAAAAAGTGTGTGAGTAACAAACACATAAACACACAAACAGACGCAATGCAACCGAGTAACATACTTGCCGATTTCGGCAAGGCAAGTAACAAAAGGCACCGATCACATAACCTCCTGCCAACTTTGTTTGGTGGAGGTAAAAATCTAGTCCAATAGAGTCAGAGATTAAGGGTGCGAAGTTGTGATTGTCCTTGATGGGAGAATGCACTGATGCTGCAAATGTCCCTGAAAATATTTTGATTAAGTGCAATCTGAAAATAAATTAGGTTGCGCTGCTGAAAAAAATAAATAAATAAAATGGGAGATCGAATTCATGGACTTCAGTTATCACTATACGATGTCAATGTAGCCCATCGGTTATCTTTGTCATTGCTTAATTATTTCTCACTAATTTCAGGATTATATATTGGTCTTGATTATTCAGTAAAGAAATTGTGTAAATATTAATCAAGCTATAGTAACAGGAACAGCTTGATAGCAATTATGCGTTTAAGTGTCAGAGGGTGTTAATACGTATAAGATGTTGTCTCATCCTGTGTCTCCATTAATTCGTTTTCCCTGCATTCTGGCTGTCCATGTCAGTTTCGGTTTCATATGGTTGATCGCTTCAATTCATTCAATTACTATCTCGTTAATTCCCCAGTCCCTGTGTTCATTACATGCGCCACCTGTTACCCATTTTAACTTGTTTACTCTGTGTATTTAAGTTCCTGACTTTGTCATTCTTGTCAACGGATTGTTACGACTTATGCCTTGTACTGATCTATTTGCTAGCATTTGCTTCTGTGCCCTTGGTTCCCCATTTTCTGCCTTTGTCTCATGTCTTGTATGTGGTTGCATTTGTCTTTTGCCTCTCCCTGCCCGAGCCCAAAGATTCCTTGCCATTTCCCACCCGATTCCTTCTGGGCTCCAGTCTTTGGCTCAGACTCCGGACTGGATTCCTGGCTACGCTCTGACTGCTGTTCAGGATCTTTTTACCTGCTGTTTGTCCACCGCCTGCACTCCAACACTGTCTTGTGCCTCCTGTATTGCCCTGGACGCCAGTATTCAACATTGGACTGTTCACCACCCGAATAAAACCCAGTGTTCTCTCAATCCTGGTTCTGAGACTGGCTCAGTCTGTCTGCCCTGCCCTGACAAGATATATCTAAAGCAGTTCTATTCAACACCAAACCTAAACAATATTTTGCATATGCATTAAAATATTTCAATATGTGAGTTATCCTGACTGCAAAGAAACCAAGCCAGACGTGGATGGGGTCACTCTGTCTCGGATCACATGAAAAAGAGCAAAAGGCCTAGCATAGGTGAAGTACATTGCCATTGCTCAAATACACCTATGCAAAAAGAGTACAAGGTACTAGGAGAGCTACGGGAAGGCAGTCTACCACAAGCAAGCATGCGTCAGTGTGCACTGTACAGCTGGGAACACTTTTGCAGTAACCACTCCCTTAATGGCCAGTCCCAGTGAGAGTAAATGAACATAACTGACACACTATCCCGGCAGCGGTGTGGCTCTCCCACACTGACCCACCCCACCCCACCCACAACCCCACCCACCACCACCACCTTCCCTCACCGGCCTTGCCAAGGGCACAAAGCAGAAAACCCCCTGCGACAGGGAGCAATCTCAGCTGGGATTAATCTGCTTCCGGATCATTGTGCTTTTGAATGCCATTCAAATGTATGGAAATAATCCTTTTGAAAAGCCCTGCTGCTGTCTTCTCATTTACCTACCAGAGCTGTTGCTTTTCGGGCTGAATTATATGTAGCCTGTGCGAAAGAGAACAGGTCCTTCATATGATAGCTTGGCCTTTTTTCATTACAAATTTTGATATTGAAGTTTATTCATCATTACTACCACAAACCTGGTGATGAAACCACTGCAGTTCTCACACTGTTTACCCAGATAGTGACTCAGTTGTTTCATGGAGACCAATTACCCCCAAAAATTGTGTAAGCCTAATTAATGATCTTGTGTTCAAGTACTTAGAAACATGGTAAAAATAACTTCTCAAAATTTAAGCACCTTCCACACAATGCTTACACAATTTTGGCTTACACATTTATTTGAGGTAATAGGTTTCCACAGAACATTTGAGTTTGCCACACTATCTGGGTTTACAGTGAACCTGTAGACAGAGTGTTCATTGAAAGAAAGGTAGTTAAAATTAGAACGCAGTAAATTTAGAGAGGAATAGGATCCTCACCACCATAAAATGAGTTACACTGAAAAACATGATCATGAGTTGATATGAAGAGAGAATTCTATTTATTGTAACTTATTGAAATTAGATTTCTGTGCTTTCTAAAAAAAAAAAAAGTCAATTTGTTAAAAGAAAAAAATTCAGCTAAGACAACAAAAAAAAATCGAATGTAAGAAATTGATCCAATATATTTACTTTGATCCAAGGAGTAAAAATTTTCAGTGTAAATGAACTCTTACAGGGTTAACTGGTGAGTTAACAGCACAGAAAACATATTAGTTGCTAGTTATAACTGAGTGCCACTGATTAACTGATTCATTGACCTGGGGCTGAGTAATCAACATCGCCCAAAGACCTTCACATAATGTTTATGACATGTTCATGACTGTCATGTAACAGTTATGACGGTGTCATGTCACTCTTATGATGATACCTTCAAGTAAAGTGTAACCGAAATGTGTTATATTCTATTTGATCACTTATTTTGAAGAACACTTTGGCAGAATAGAGATAACAATAAATAAAGATAACATTAATCTTTAAAAACATGATGAAATAGGTTGGGTGTATTTAAATATACCCTCCCTGCCTTTATCTTCTTGTTCACAGACTGCCTCTGTGGTGTGAGCACGGTTTTTTTTTAAATAGTTGTTGAATTTTGTTGCAAGATGCTCAGCCCTTGGTTGACTGATCATGAAAAAATACTTTTAAATGCATCTGTTTAAAACATTTTTGTGTTTTTGATTCTGCTAACGGTGCTATCTGATACAAGCTCCAGGTCATGCAAAGCTTCTTTTCTTGCCTTCACTCTGCTGTCATTTCCACTAAACAAAGCAGAGAGAGAGAGAGAGAGAGAAGAAAGGAAGCAATTATGGCAGGACAATAGACCTCGGACTGATGACAGGTGGAAATGATCTATTAGCACATGCCTCCCAAACCAAAGTTTGCCTGCAATGATTCATCACGATTGTTTCCACACCAAATTCACCCAGTTGAAATGGTTTTGAAGAGTCGTTTGAATGGATTGTTCTACAAGAGCTGACAGTGCCATCATAGGTTCATTTCCAGCCATTTGTACATGTATGAGTGCAACCAATGATTTTGAGGCAAGTTTTTTGCATTTTCTTGTGGCGCCAGTCAGTTTAGCATTAAAGTTGAGAGCAATTTTGCTGGGTTATTTTTTTATTTTTATTTTTATTTTTTTGCAGTAGCCGATCAGACTGGTTGGACTATTTTTTCCATAGCATTCAACATTAAATTGTACAAGTTGCATAAAACCTGTAAACTTTCTGTTATCACATCTTCTCCAACATCTGCCAGCACTGAAATCTCAACTCTTTGACTTGGGTACTGAATCTGCATGCTTACAGTGTGTAAAACAGGAAAGCTTTGTTACTACCATCACCTGAATAAAGGGACAGTACACTGCAAAAAAGCAAAATGTTAGTCAGATAAATTATTTTCGCGTTGTATTCATAATTCTAGTCTTATTTTGATTACTTTTTAACAACATAAGACAAAAATATCGCCATAGCTGTGCAATGTTTTGACTCATCAATATTCTTCAGTGGGGTATGAACATTTTGCATATTCAGCAAACAGTAATGTAAAACATTTAATATTTTCTACTCGTGAAAAAAAATAAGATTTCAGTCATATTGCAAGTTATAGTATTTGAAGACGACAGGAAAAACGATCAGAGTCCAAATTTTGCATTTTTGTGTATTTTATATATTATGTATTATTATAATATTTTATATTTTTTGCATATTTTTTCAGTGCTTTGTTTCTAAGATCGTTTTGAATTTTTAATTCATCATTTCGCCACGACGTGAAAATGTGACTCATTTGTGATCATTTTTTCCATTGTGGTCTTCATTTGTTTAGATGGGCTTTCTGTGCAGGGTGCAGGAAATTGTCAGGACATTTCCCTGTGCCTGCAGGCCGGAGCTGTCCTTATCCTTGGGTGCACTGCCCTCATCTAGGCAGCTCACCACACCCATGTTCTCTGTGGGCCTGTGGGCTGACACAGCCTGACACACCCTGGCAGATTACTTTCCCATCAGCTAGTCATACTGTCGCTAAGGAACAAAGGACGCAATCACGCCCTGTCTCAATCCTGTCTGTCACTATTGTGTTTACAGCACTGATACACAAATAAATACTCATACACACACCTACACACGCACACACACACACACACACAAACACACACGCACGCACGCACACAAAAACACACACATGCAAGTTGACTTCAAAACTGTTTGTTAGTAGTGTTCACTTTTCACTGTGTGTGTCAGTCCGGGCCAAAACGTTCACTTTCCAACCTGAACATTAGAGCTCTGTCCTTTGTAATACAGTAAGCTGCACCTGCTCAGTACATTCTCTCTCACACTATTGTGAAGTCAAATCTCTTTGTGAACACTGTAATGTTTTGTTACGTGATGACTTGGCTAATGGAATCGTGGGCGTACTGTACGGCTTATGGGAGAGGTAGTTATTAAATCCTGGATAATGCTGGTCCTTGTGATTAAAACAGACTGCAAATTATGGCTAAAATTTTGGAAATTTGTGCTTTAACTCCGTGGCGGTCAGCACACTGTGATTGCTGAACACAAATTTTTATCAGATTTTCTGATATCACCGCGCTTCAGAGAGGTGTTTTAATTGATAAAAGTTCAGAGGAGATGGTCTTGATGTGTTTCAGCCGTGTTTTGGATGAGAACGCAGAGATCTAATTAAAATAAAAATCATTATTTCACACATACGAGGAGCTAATGATTCAACAAGAGTGTGTACAGTGGAGTGCAGACCTCTGTTAGGTGTGTATGTTGTCTCTAATGGAAATAAGACTCCGAACTGAAGGGGTTGTTGATCACTTGCAGCAACTACCTGCTGACTGAGTGGAGTGTGGAGTCAGCAGTCAATAGTGATATGAATCAGAGCAGGCAATAATATCAGTTTTTCAAAAAAATTGAATAACCGCAATCGTGAGAGGTCCTCAAACATATAGTTACAACATGTACAAAAATATTATGCTGATTGGTCCCCTAGAACATAAGATTTTGGACAGATATGCACACGGACACACAGATATATGAAAAAACGCTCACACACGGACGCACACACACATATACACACACACACAAACACATGATCCCTGCCAAGCAAAGATAATTAAGGCAATAACCTTAAGGAACACGATTATATTATTGCAAGATTACACTTCCTATCCCACACAGCTTGTAACGCTAGCATTGTAAGATGGGAATGAAATAAATAAACCATTACTTGCTTTCACAAAATCATTTTAAATTCATTCTCTTGATTCTCCTTCTGTCTCCATCAGTATTAACTTTTTTTTTTCCCCGATGGACATTGTACAAATGAACATACAAAGAAGCTCATTGGTTATTTTACTTTTTGCAGGCAAACTAGGGTTTCAGCGACGCTTGTCCTGTCTGGCAAGAGCAGGCCCCATGCACAAGAAACACTGCGCTTGTCCTCCATAATCTGATGCAGTGATCAGTCTCATAAATCAGATAAGGAAAAAGGTAATTTGATGCAAATGAACAGAACACAGTATCTGCAGAGAGGGAGGGGAAGACCAATAACGCTGTTTTGTTATCATTAAACTGCCTGTCAAGTCAACCGTCAATGTTCAATCATCCAAATTAATCAAAGTTTGTATGAATCAACAAACATCTTGTTATACAAAGCAACATATGCAATGGACATGTTTTGTTTGGCTTCTGCTAGATGATATTAAACTATGGATATTATTTTGTACAGTTGTGCTTCTATTCAGTTCAAAATTAATGGAAATACTATTCCAAGCCAAAAGTACATGGACAACTGACATCCAAAATTTTATCCAAAATTATGAGTATTGATCTGGAATTGGGCCACCCTTTGTTGCTGTCGCCGGTCCCACTCTTCTGGGAAAGATTTGTTCTCAATACTGAAGCATTGGTGCTGGAATTTGCTTCCATTTAGGTCAGGTATTGATGTTAAGCGTGAAGCCAGTCTTGTAGTTGGCTTTCCGATTGATCTCAAATGGTATTAGATGTTGTTGAGGTCAACGCTCTGGCCACCCCAATCAAGTTCCTCCTTGTTCTTATTGACAATTATTCAGTAGGAATCTTATTGTTCACCCAGGGCATTTTCTAACTGAAATGGGCTTGGATTTCCCCCAAACTGTTGGGGAAGGACTAAAATATCTATAATGTTATTTTATTCTGTAGCATTAAAATTAGCCTTCACTGGAACTGAGGAGCCCAATCCAAACCATGAAAAACAGCCCTAAACCTAGAGGTTTCCGGATACTTTTGGTCATATAGTAAAGATGGGATGGTATTAATGCTTTAAGCTCTCTCCATTCACTCATTCCACCTGCAGACGAATGCTCTGGTCACCCTCAGCTGCAGACACACCTCATCGAAATCAAAATGCTTTCATGAGTCTGCTGCTGGATCTTTCCTCCTGCAGACTCAATTTAAGAGTCAAAGGGCAACACAGCCTAGATGCCCATTCATAATTTGATTTTGTGAACAAAAGCCTTGTAAACTTGTTAGTAATTCTCATACACCTATATCTCAGCTGAAATTCATAGGAGTATGAAAAAAGGGTATAGTATAGGTACATTTTTGTTCTCAATGGAACACAGTTCCCAAATTTAAAAAGAAGATACTTTTAATTTCTATTTGATAACTCATAGATACCTTTTGCGCGTGAAAATGTATTAACAAAAATGAATGGCTTGGTTAGGGTTCGATCCATCTTACTTATTGGTATCACGTAGGTGAGAAACATTTCTCCTGTGTAGGCACCTGAAATAGCTTTTATTTCAGAGAGTGTGTGAATTGGGAGGATTTCCTTTCCTTTGGCAGCTCCAGTGTTTGAGGTGAAGGAGCGTCTGAAAGACCGAACGGCAAACTTAAACAGTGTTATCTCGCTGGGATTGGCTCTCTGGACCAGGGCAGTGCGTGAAGCAGCAGTTAGCAGGGTAAACAGCACTGTGAGGCCCGCTGTTTCAGGCCTCCTTCAGGCAGAGACATATGAGATAAGGTGTACTGCAAACACCGCAAAAAAAAAAAGCAGTAAAGCTAATACTTCTGTTTGTTCAAGCATGGGCCTGAGGCATGCAAAAGAGTGACACATGGCTGTGTGCAGCAGTCAAACGCGATGGTAGGAAATGATTAACTTATTTTGTGACCAATGTGAAATGGAAGTTTGATATTTGCACGTGTCCTTGAGACAAAGAAACATGATTTACTTCAGTGAGTGTTGGGAAGATCGGTGAAGTCCCTAAGCACAGCTTGTTATGTAACTTGGTGATGTCTCTCATCCCTGGCAACTACAAACAACAACAATTCCGCGAGCCAAAAATGAAGCATGTGGTTTGATTATCACTAACTTGTTAGAATTTGACATGGCAAAATGCTATATTTTCTCAAACAAAAATGCCTGTCTATGGCCAGTTAAATGCATTGTAGAACTAACTATACTGTCTTTCCTTTCACCACAAAAACATTATTACCATGGTGATAATGTCAAGTTTATTAAAATACTTGTGAAATATCATTCAGTTGTTACCATTACTCATATTTCTATCTGCTGGCAACTATTTTGCCCATTTTTTGATTACATCCATGTGCATGTTTTCTGTAATGGGGCTATTCATTTTATACTCAGTGCTTACTCTCACAGAAACATACAGAGAGAGAGAGAGAGACACAGAGAGACCTATAGTGGTAGACCGATTATTATGTAACACACACACACCACAAGTCAACAACTACAACACCCACACATCCTCATACACACATGGCAGCAACATCAATACACACGCGCTCTTGCGCATGCACGCCCAAACACACACACACACACACACACACACACACACACACACACGCACATACAGTACCAGTGAAAATTTTTGACACAATTTGCAAATCGAGATCTTAGAATTACAGGGCTCTAACTAGCATATACAAAGTTTTGAGGAATTTACTTGCAAAGTTTGGCCGCTCAGTGTACACTTAGGGAACTGAAACTTTGTAATTCTGATCTGAACCCAATTTAACAAATGAATTGAATACCCATACTTAATCATTAGATAGAACTATTTATTACCAATTATGTGCAATAGTTAACTCAATTTTAGCCAAAATGTCAGTTAGAACCCTGTAATTCTATGATCATGAAATGTCACAGCACTTAGTTTTTAGAGAAATTTAAACGGAGCATCTTCTCTATATATTCTCAAATGGAATCTTGCAAGAAGTAAACATAAGAAGTTTAATGAGAATAATTTACTTGTTTGAATAGTGTCCAAAATTTTGAAATTCTCAAAGAGGCCATATTTTGCAAAGTAAGCAGACAAACAAACTCCCTCCGTTTTCCAACACCAAATTTATTGCAAGAAAGATGTGGGTATGTCCAAACTTTTGACGTATATTGTACATGGCGAAAACACCATTACACGCACATGAACGTACACAGACATGCAACACACCAACTTTAGCACACACACTCACAAATCCACTGACAACTTCAACAAACACTTCCAGTCTTTCATAAACATACACACACAGAGCAAGTGTTCACTGTTTTCTGTTATTTTCTTGATTTTATTAATTGTACCTTTTTTTAAAAAAAATCTTATTGTCAATTGACACTGTGGAAATATTGTCTTTCCTTCCTTCATTCCAATAAAGCATACTGAATTAAATTGAATTGAGAGAAAGTGAGAGAGAGAGGGAGAGATAAAAGTGCATGCGACCAGACTTTTCATAACAATCTTTCCTTCAGTCGTTCAGGAACAGAAATATAGCCAAGATCACAAATTTCTTCCGAGGCAATATTGACTGGCACACTGCTGATGTTTATATTCTGCAAGTCTCTATTCAGCAAGTAGCTGAAATTGTGGACTGCCAGTGGAACATAATGGTTTAAAATGTGATCTTGTTCTGTGTGCTATGGTGGTGTGCCCCAGAGGCCAACATTACCCCTATGTGGACACAGACTGCAATTGCATCTAATAAATGATATCAACATAGTGTTAGTGGTCAAACTGGCCTTAATGAGCATTACCCATGGAAGAAGTCCATTTTACTACAGTAAATAATTTCAGCTGTCTATATATTGTTATGGATACCTGATGCAAACAAGAGTAATCAGAACACGACTTATACTCCCAGCCCCCGCAATCTAGTCTCAGAAATCTCAAAATATCGAAAGGCACCAGTCCAGGATCTGATTAATACACACAGTTAGTTTTGTTGAAAAATATTGAACGGTATTCAGGTTCTGCTCAGGAAACGAAATGATTACAGTTGGACAGATGGACAGATGGACGGAGAGGCGACCACACTGACAATTATATCCCCCTGCATTATAGGCCGGGGGGATGATAATTAGCAGGTGCCGAGGTGGATTTTGAAAGTCTTTGGTGGGGAGGCTCACAAGATTGTCTATTGCCTGAAATATTCCTCCTCCACATTCTAGCACACATTATGGACGGGGATCTCTTATCAAGACAGACGCACCAGTAGTGGTGTAGGGTTACTTCTGCTGCACCGAATGTTCTTTGACTACACAGGTACAGGTATACCTGGTGAAGAGTTATTTTGTTTGTAATATCTGATCAAGACCTAGCACGGATCGAAATGTTGCTACAGTGAATTGAGTCTTACCTAAAAGGAGTACAGTGAGAAAATTTTCTGTTACATCTGACACTTTACCAATTCTGATCTGGCACCTGAATGCAAATTTACCATGTTGGATGAGTGTATTTCTTGTAAATTTGTACAACCTCCCTTTGCCCTGATAACAGCTCTGAGTCTACTCTTATAATGTGTAATGAGGTTGGTGAACACATGGCATGGGATCTGAGTCCATTCACTCTAACCAAACCTCGCTAGATTCATCAGAGTTCGAGGTGCACTCTTGTGGACTCTCCTTTTAAGCTCATCCCACAGATTTTCTGTGGGATTCAGGTCAGTGGACTGTAATAGCCTTGGCAAAACCTTAATTTTACAATCGGAGAACCATTTTTGTGTAGATTTTGAGGAGTGCTTTGCATCGTTGTCCTGCTGGAAGGTCCATCCAAGGTCTTTTTTAATCTTAATGAAGAGGCTGTTAGGTTTTCAATATCTGATGGTGCTTGATAGATTCCATGATGCCATGTATCCAAACAACATTCCCAGGGCCTCTGAAAGGAAAACACCCCACAACATCAAAGATCAACCACCATACTTCACAGAGGGTATAAGGTACTTTTCTATATGGCTATCTTTCCGTCTATGCCAAATCTACCTATAATGTTTGTGGCCAAAAAGCTCTATGTTGCTCTTGTCTCACTATATAATCCGGTCCCATGGAAAGTCCCAGCAACAGTTAACAAACTACTGGGGCTTTAGTTTGTTGATTGACAGCAGAGACCTTATTTCTGTCAACTCTTGCAACAGCTTGTGGTGATTTAGGTGGCATCTCATGGTGGTTTTGGAAACTCTCTGACCTAGCAATTCTCCTGCTGTGATCCTCGGAGATTCTTTTGCCTGTTGAACCATCCTTCTCACAGTGCGTGGGGTCAATGCACGTGTCTTCCTCCAGTCCAATATTTAACATATCCTGTCACTTTAAACTATGAATTATTGCCTTGATAGTGCACGTTTCTCAAGATGTAGGCTGCATCCTTCAAAGATTGTATTTTTAAGCGGCCACGTCATCGCAGGTGGCTCTGTTGTGTAGGCGCTTTAGCATACAGCTGAGAAATGCAGCTCACACCTTGCCTGAAATCTTACAGAATTGTCGGCTTGTCAACACTTCGTTTCCATGTTACCATGAAAATCCCATCTACTCTTTAAGCATGCGTTCGGCAAGTATGGGGCAGATTAAGTGCACTGCCAAGCTGGTTCAATGCTTTTATTCAGAGCCGGCGCTCACCTAGACGATTGCCTAGGCAAAAATCCATCCCTTTATTGGCAACAATTAGTCCTGGCTTGTTCTGAATGGTTTTCCTTTATTTTATTAACACGTCTTCCCAATAACAGCGACAGAATATAATTCAGTTCAGAAAAAATAATTAAATATAATTAGATCTATGCACTGGCACATAGCGACCTTCTTTTCCCCCAGCGAGAGTGGCTTTTCTGAACTCTTCAGCAAATGAAGGCTAATTCTGGTGACAAGTTAATTGGTTTCGATCTATGTTTACATTTTCTAATCGGACAGCTGTCTATTTTTTACAGCAAGTTGCGACTGAACGTGCTGCAAAAACAGGTAATGCGACTTTGTCGCCGTGGTTTTACCTTCATTCGCAAAAGAGTTCTAAAATGCCGTGACTCTCGCTGGAAAAAAATTACCGTTGCTGAGTGCCAGTGCATAGACCTATTTATAATTAAATTATTTTTCTGTACTGAATGTAGCCCATTATTTTGTCGCTGTTAGATCGCATGGGGGAGAGAAGCCGTGTCTTCAATTGCCACTTGATAATTCTTGAATTGGAAAACGTGTTAATAAAGGAAAACCATCTAGAATTAGCCAGGACTAATTATAGTCAATAAAGGGATGGATATTTTCCCCCAAATTTTCAGGTCTAGCGCCGGTGTTGTGCCATTTTTGGACTCCCTGCCAAAATTCTACCCCCCGTCTCGTGAACGCGCTTTCGCTCTACGCTACAGTGCGCAGCTCCACGCCAGAAACGCTGTTTCGCTGTCGCTGCCATCCGACCTCATTGACATAAACGGCGCCAAAGACTAATTATTATGGGCTTCAAAACATGATAATCCGGATGAATGCATGAAGAAAAAAAAGCAAATAATTAAATCTTGATCTTCCGTAAAACTAATTAGTAAGCTGTTCCTATCGTTTTAATGCATGCTTTTTTTTTTGATGACAGTTCTATAGCTTAACGTTTAAAGTTTTGGAGGTGAATTTACGCATGAAAGAAGGACGGCTAATTTCACTAAAAGTATCGCTTTTTAATATTTAACCGAATAAACTGAATAGATTGGCAAGCTCCAATCGCGGAGTTTTTGAGGACAGTTCTACCTTGGCTAACATTGTAACCTCTGAGGTACAATAAGCTGCATTATTTTAGTAAAGGTATCGCTTTTTAATATTTCACCGAATGACCAGAATAAATTGACAAGCGCCAATCACGGAAAGCTAAAGACATTACAGAGATAGAATAGCTAACGTCTGTATATGCCTCTGTGTATTTGAATTTGATTAAAATTAATTCAAGAATTGATCCTTTTGTGAGTGCTGGTTAACTTTACATTAAATAGCTCACGAAATTAATTTATACCAACAAAAAAGGACATTAGGAAATCATTCGACAGTATACGGGGGTGTACAAAATGTCGGAATCACCTGCATAACGTGATGTCTTGTAATAGTGAGAAGGTCCGCTCTCTGCCTTCAAAATTCTGAGTATGATTTCTGCACTGTGCAAAGTGGGCAAGTGACCCATTCTTCAAGGATAGTCTCCCGATTTTAAGAACGGAAAGAGGAGATCTGTCGGAATTTAGCACTCCAGAACTGTCCACAGTTTCACCTGCTAAGTTTAGATTCGGTAGTTGTACTGGCCATGGTAATTTGACTTTAACCTTTTGTTCTAAGAATACTTTTTAAAATGTTTTTAGCTGTGTGTTTGGAGGCATGATCATGTTGGAATATAAAACATGATTAGGGGACATAAACCAATACAGATGAACAAAAGTAAGGTCCAACCATAAATGCCAATTTTGTGAAGGTCACTACTGATCATGGAACAGGACTCAAACTATGCAATATCAATATTAGGAGGTACATGTCAAGACAAACAGAGCAGTGAAATTATGTCAGCATGAATATTTCCTGAGTCATAATTATTAGGGACTCTGCAATATTTTCTCATTAGAAGAACAGATAGATCCAAGATTCCCCAAAATGTAGACAATACTGCAACTGCACTAAATCAGGAGACAATAGTCAAATTGAAAATAATATAATTGTGGCATCATTAATTTTCCCACAATTCCACTTCAGATGTTATTAATGCAATAGACTGGAAACTACAAAAGAACTTGGCTGTAGATGCATAGGATCAGAAATCATGTAAAATACTGGCAACATGAATTTCACCCTGCCAAAATTCTACTCCCCTAGATCTTTTTATTGCAAAAGCACTGTTGACTCCATATTTGCTGCAGTTCCATATCCCAACATGTAGACTGAAACTACAAAAGAACTTGACTGTAGATGCAAAGGATCAGAAATGGAGGAGGGGGGTAAAATTTTGGCAACATGAATTTTCACCCTTGCCAAACTTCTACTCCCCCCAGATCTTTTTATTGCAAGGACTGTTGGACTCCATATTAGCTGCAGTTACATATCCCGGCATGTCAACTAAAACTACAAAAGAACTTGACTCAGATGCAAAGGATCAGAATGGAGGAGGGGGGTAAAATTTTGGCAACATGAATTTTCACCCTAAGCCAGAATTCTACCTCCCAGATCTTTTTAATGCAAGCACCGATGGACTTCAGGATTCGCAGAGCTGTCCCAACAGCAAGATTAAAATCACAGAAGAACTTGACTGTGGGAGGAAACAGATCAGAAAATGGAGAGGGGAGTGATTTGGCAGCACCAATTTTCCTTCACAAAATTCCACTCCTCAGATCTTTTAATGCAAGCACTGATGGACTCCAGATTCACAGCAGTAACCCCTCACAGCATGTAGACTACAATTACCAAATAACCTGACTGCAGAAGCAACATATTAGAAATGGACAAGGGAGTGAAATTTTGGCAGCATGAATTTTCCTTCCTGCCATAATTCCACTCTCCCCCATCTTTTTAATGCTATGACTGGTGTACTCCAGATTGGCCGAATGAACAAATCCACAGGTGAAGATGGCAATAATGAAAGAAAGTGACTGCAGAGGCAGCAGTTCAGGAATGATGAGGGACTGAAATTATGTCAGCATGAGTATTCAGGGCTTACCGGATCTGCGGAAAATGTCCCACCTGGTACTAGGAAAACATTCCTAATGAAGTAACTATTGAGTAGATATTGTCACAATCCTCATGTGAATTCCTTGTGTGTCTCCCCTGCCCTCAGCTACATCTCATTACATGGTTATCCTGTAATGGTCATTTGGCAGAATTCATGCCCCTACTATGTGTGTGCAAGTTGCTGGATTGTTAAGTCAGCATTTTATACCAAGATCCCCTGTCATGATTGTTTGTGAAAACAATTGAGCCCCTAAGAACCATACCGGGCCATCCCGCACTTTTAGCGAAATTAAGTTGAGGTAGTCAGCATGTGCAGAAAACTGAGATCTACGTTTCCTAAATGAGCCAACCCAATCTACCCACATGGATTGTTCAAACAAGCAAACGTCCTCTCTGCCACTGTACATGGCGTACTGCATTGCCTTTTAGCCATAGTGGACCATCCCACAACTTTTTCCATTATTCAATGTGAACATGGCGGCTCGGTATCTCACTAATGAGGAACTGCTTAAGGTGATTGATGATGATGGTGAAGTGGAAGATACGAGACTCCAGAGTTTGTCCTTAAAATGAATCAAAATAGTTATTTATTGGTTCTGCTTCAGAAGGAGGTACTCTTTTCACTTTCAATGAAACAGAAGGGCATCCAAAACCGACATAAAAGTGCATAACGTATATAAGCCTTTTGGGTTTATAACATAAGCAGTGTTTCTAGTTCCCAGGATAACCTAGATGACACAGGAGGCTGGCAACTTTAAGTCCCATTTTCAGAAGTTCCCCAGCATGGGCTGGGCTCCATGGCTCTGAAAATTCAATTGTCTTGTTAAATGCAACATGCACTTTCACTGCAGCATACCTGAAAGCTCTAGTCGCGGGATTCGAACAAGCTTTCCAGTCCCACTACAGGGCCTCAGGATTGGGACCGTGCCTGCTAACCCAAAGTTTTAGTCAATTCATCAGACCAGCTTACTAGGAACAAGCCTAAGCCTAAGCAGGGTCCAGGATTGGGGCAATGTTCTTGTTAATTTCTCCAAATGTGTTTCTCTGTCCATTTGGTCAGGAGCAAGCTCGCAATCCTTATCCGTCAGGCTGGGATTGGTTTGTGCCCTCGCTACTCCATCCTCCCTGAAGAGTATGGTGCTGGCAAAGTCTGCACTTCACCTGGTAGTCTGCATTTAACCCCAATTCCGAAATGGTTGGGGACGTAAGTGTAAATTGTGAATAAACTCAAACCCAATGACTTTCAAATCACACCAGACAGCATTTATTCCAGAATAGAACAGAGATAACATAGCAAATGTTGAAACTGAGAAATTTTACATTTTTATGCACAAAATGAGCTCATTTCAAATTTGACGGCTGCTACAGGTCTCAAAAAAGTTGGGACACAGGCAAAAAAGGGCTGAAAAAACAATTAATCTATTAGAAAATCAGCTGAAGGAACATTTAGCAAGTAATTACATTATGTGGCATCAGGTAAAATATAATTGGCTATAAAGGGATGTCTAGGAGAGGCTGAGTCTCTCAGAAGTAAAGATGCCCAGGAGCCTCTAACCCGTGAAGGCTTATGCGAAAAATGTGGAATACTTTTAAAACAATGTTCCTCAATGTCAAATCGCAAAGCCTTTTGAAGGTCTCTTATCACGACAGTATAACATCATAAAAGATTCAGAGAAACGAAAAATTCTATGCCTAAGGACAAGGCCAAAGACCTTACTGATGCCCGCTGCGGATCTTATATTTTTATTTCCGCTATGGAAAAAGCTAAAGGAAATGGGAGAAAATTTAAGATATAAACAAATTAACTGGCAGACAAATTAAACAAAACAAAGAACTAGAGCTTAACATTAACAACCAGCTGGTGAAAAATCCCGCCACCTTGGCTATGGAGTTTAATAACTCATTTATAAAATCAGTTTCAGAATTTCATTGTGCCTTTTTTATCACCTAGGTGTGAATATTGTCCTATTGATTACACTCAGCCTGTTTTTATTATTAAAGAGGAAAGAGAATTTGAAGTATTCTAATATTATCAGGTGAACTGGAATAACTCTGAAAAGTATCGAGTATCAACTAGATATACATTTTTTGAAAATATATAAAGACTCCCTGAGGTACCCAATCACAATAATTAATTAATCTATCTATTAAAAAACTGTGTTGTTCTGAATCTTGGAAGGTAGCTATGGTCAGGCTAATATACAAATCTGGGTGTAAAACAGATGTGTGTAACTATAGGCCAATCAGTATCTTGCCCGTCATATCCATGAAAGTAATTGGAAAAATGGTCAAACAATCATACAAGACCCATTTGCAAATTTGCCATAATTCTTACACCCCATGCAATTTGGGTCTGCACCACCAGTCCATAGAACCGCTTGTTGCTATGTTTCTAGAAAAGACAAAGTGCTTTCTGGACAAGAATAATAATAATAAGAATGGTTAATCAATATGCGATCACATCATGGGTCAATGTGTAACAATTAATGATGTACAAATTATAATTTATCATGGTTTATGCAATTACGGGCAGTGTGCAATTTATAGCAATTATAATGATTTCTATCAGAGCAATGTGCAATCCTCACTATATTCCGGTTTGCGTGCACTAATATACAATCTATTTTGGGTTTATGCAATTATCATGAGTAACGCGGTAATTTACAGTAATTATGCAATTTATATTAATGTGCAATCCCTCACTATATTATTCTGGGTTTATGTGCAATTACTTCATACATGCAATTATAATACTATTTGTTCTGGGGTTTATGCAATTACCATAGGCAATGTGCAATCTTTTAGCAATTATATTAGAGCACGTAACTCTTACTATATTCTGGGTTTATGTGCAATTATCACATGTGCAAATATGTGCAATTATACTATTTGTTGCGGGTTTACGTGCAATTACCGTAAGTAATGTGCAATCTTTAGCAATTATATCAGAGTAATGTGCAACTTACTACATTATCTATATTTATATTACATTTTTCTTATGGGCAATGTACACCTATTTAAGTATATGACACTTATATGTTATCTATATGTAATTTCCCAGGCATTGCAGTACATACATATCGCACGCTATGCACCATCAAGATGCATTTTGCACTTTGTCGCTATGCAGTAATGCTCTTTTCGCATCTTCTGCCTCCTGCACTGTTGAACATAAACCAATATGGTTTCGCCCGATTGTATAAATCCTGTCCTTGTTGTATGCATTTTTTTTTTGTATGTTTTGTATTTTGTGTTTTGTTTTTGTCCAGCTTTCTATCCTTCCCCTTCCTTTTTACATCAACCTGCCAAGGGACTTCGGTTGGAAATTAGCCTATAGCTATAAACCGGCATATTTACATGTATAATGTTCATTATCATGCACTGTCCTTTATAAATAAATAAAAATAAAAATATAAAGGTTTTAGAGCAACATATGCTCCCCTCCAGACAACATCTATTCCAAGGAAGGCCTTGTGTATTTCAGCAGGATAATGCAAAACCACATACTGCAGCTATTACAACAGCATGGCTTCATAATAGAAGAGTCCGTGTGCTGAACTGGCCTGCCTGCAGTCCTGATCTTTCATCAATTGAGAACATTTGGCGCATAATTAAATGAAAAGTCTGTCAAAGGAGACCCAAAACTCTCCAGCAGCTGGAAGCCTGTATTAAACAAGAGTGGGATCAAATTCCAATGGCTAAACTCAAGAAACTTGTCTCTTCAATGCCCAGACACTTCCACTCTGTGTTAAAAAGAAGAGGGGATGCTACGCCATGGTAAACAGGCCCCTGTCCCAACTTTTTTGAGACCTGTAGCAGCCATCAAATTTGAAATGAGCTCATTTTGTGGATAAAATTCTCAGTTTAAACATTTGCTATGTTATCTCTGTTCTATTCTGAATAAAATGCTGTCTGGTGTGATTTAAAAGTCAATGGGTTTTGATTTTATTCACAATTTACACTTCGTCCCAACTATTTCGGAATTGGGGTTGTACATCTTTTTAGGGTCCAGCCCAGAAAATCAAGTGCAGAGGCAGTGTACAATCCAACAAGTAGTTTATTAACACCAATACGATACCGAGGGGACAGAACCCCGGAGAAAGAGGTGAGGACGGAAACCTGGTAATAATAGCACAGTATAGTTCAGATGTTGTAGACGAAGCAGGGCTGTCAATCGCTGGCCAGTGACTTCCATGACATTGCCAGGTTAAGTGCAGACCTTGCCAGCACCATACTGTTCCACAGGAGGATGGAGTAACTTGAGGGGAACTCGGCTCCAATCCCAATAACCGGATAAGGATTGGGAGCTTTTTCCAAACCAACCGGACAAAGAAACAGACTTGGAGGAATTAACGAGAACGTGGTCCCAAACCTGGACCCTGCTTAGGCTTGGAAGCTTGTTCCTATTAAACTGGTGAGTTTATTAGAGCTGCGTTAAATTGAACACGATCCAAATCCTGAGCCCTGATTAGGACTGGAAGCTTGTTTGAATCACGACTAGAGCTGAGCATGCTGCAGAAAGTGCATAAGTTTAATAAAGACAATTGTTTTCACAAACAATCATGACGGGATCTGGCGCAAAATGCTGACTTCATCAATCCAGCAACTTGCACATAGTAGAGGGCATGAATTCCGTCAAATGACCTTTTACAGGATAAATCTCATGTAATGAGATGTAGCTGAGGGCAGGGAGACATATGAATTAAGCATGAGGATTGTGAAAATATCTAATCAATAGTTACTGTACTCATTAGGAATGTTTTCCTAGTACCAGGTGGGACATTTTCACAAGATCCGGTAAGCCCTGAATACTCATGCTGACATACTCTCAGTCCCTCATCATTCTGAACTGCTGCATCTGCAGTCACTTTCTTTCATTATTGCCATTCTTCACCTGGGGATTTGTCTATCTCGCCAATCTGGAGCATACAACACTGTCATAGCATTAAAAGATGGGGGAGAGTGGAATTATGGCAGGAAGGAAAATTCATGCTGCCAAAATTTCACTCCCTTGTCCATTTCTAATATGTTGCTTCTGCAGTCAGGTTATTTGGTAATTGTAATTCACATGCCAAGTAGGGTTACTGCTGCTAATCTGAGTCCATCAGTGCTTGCATTAAAAAGATCTGGGGGGAGTGGAATTTTGAAGGGGAAAATTGATGCTGCCAAAAAATCAACCACTCCCCTCCATTTCTGATCTGTTTCTTTCACAGTCAAGTTCTTTTGTAGTTTTAGTTGACATGCCAGGATATGTAACTGCAGCAAAATATGGAGTCCAACAGTGCTTGGTACAAAGATCTGGGGGGAGAATTTTGGCAAGGGTGAAAATTCATATTGCTGGTACTTTACCCTCCATTTCTGATCCTTTGCATCTACAGTCAAGTTCTTTGTAGTTTCAGCTCATATGTTGGGATATGTAACTGCAGCAAATATGGAGTCCAACAGTGCTTGCAATAAAAAAAATCTGGGGGAGTAGAATTTTGGCAAGGGTGAGATCTGATATTGCCAAATTTCTTACCCCCTCCTCCATTTCTGATCCTTTTGCACTACAGTCAAGTTTTTTTTTTGTAGTTTCAGTCTACATGTTGAGATATGGAACTGCAGCAAATATGGAGTCCAACAGTGCTTGCAATAAAAAGATCTAGGGGGAGTAGAATTTTGGCAAGGGTGAAAATTCATGGGGAAGAGCATTATTTACCCCTCCTCCATTTCTGATCCTATGCATCTACAGTCAAGTTCTTTTGTAGTTTCAGTCTATTGCATTAATAACATCTGGGGAGGAATTATGGTAATTAATGATGCCACAATTATATTATTTTCAATTTCGGCACTGTTGTCTCCACAGTTTAGCCGCAGTTGCAGTTTGCTCATATCAGGGAATCTTGGATCTATCTGTTCTTCTTGATGAGAAAAATAATATTGGGGGTCCTAATTATGACTCAAGGAAATAATATCTATGCTGACATAATTTCACTGTTCTGTTTGTCTTGGACATGTACCTCTAATGTTGATATTGCACATAGTTTGAGTCCACTGTTCCAACAGTCAGTAGTGACCTTCACAAAATTGGTATTTATGGTTGGACCTTACTTTTTGTTCATCTGGATTGGTTTATGTCCCCTAATAATGTTTTATATTCCAGCATAATAATGCCTCCAAACACGCAGCTAAAAACATTTAAAAAAGTATTCTCAGAACAAAAGTTAAAGTCAAATTACCATGGCCAGTGCAACTACCGAATCTAAATTTAATTGAAATCAGGACAGTTCTGAGTGCTAAATTCCGACAGATCTCCCTTTCGTTCTTAAAATCGGGAGAGACTATCCTGAATAGGCGGGGTCACTTGCCCACTTTGCACAGTGCAGAAATCATACTCAGAATTTTGAAGGCAGTGCGGACCTTCTCAATGATTACAAGACATCACGTTATGCAGGTGATTCCGACATTTTGTACACCCCCCGTATACTGTCGAATGATTCTAATGTCCTTGTTGGTATAAATTAATTCTCAGAGCTATTTAATGTAAAAAGTTAACCAGCACTCACAAAAGGACCCAATTGCGGAGTAATTTAATCAAATTCAAATGCATTGGTGAGGCAGCATACAGACGTTAGCTATACTATTCTGTAATGCTCGCTTCCGTGATTATGCGCTTGTCAATTTATTCTGGTCATTCGGTGAAATATTAAAAGCGATACCTTTACTAAAATAATGCAGCTTATTGTACCTCAGAGGTTACAATGTTGGGCTGTTGTAGAACTGTCCTCAAAACCCGCGATTGAGCTATTCAATCTATTCAGTTTATTCGGTTAAATATTAAAAAGCGATACTTTTAGTGAAATTAGCCGTCCTTCTTTCATGCGTAAATTCCACCTCAAAACTTAAAACGTTAAGCTATAGAACTGTCATCACAAAAAGCATGCATTAAAACGATAGAAACAGCTTTCTAATTAGTTTTACGGAAGATCAAGATTTAATTATTTGCTTTTTTTTTCTTCATGCATTCATCTGGATTATCATGTTTTGAAGTCCATAATAATTAGTCTTTGGCGCCGTTTATGTCAATGAAGTCGGATGGCAGCGACAGCGAAACGGAGTTTCTGGCGTGGAGCTGCGCACTGTAGCGTAGAGCGAAAGCGCGTTCACGAGACGGGGGGTAGAATTTTGGCAGGGAGTCGAAAAATGGCACAACACCGGCCCTGCTTTTATTACTGAGTGATTGTCCGTCAACCCATTGACATGAGGAGAATACTTCCTCTCAAAATCTGACAACGTAATACTCCGCCGCAGTAGATGGCAGTGTGCAGATACCTACACCATGTTAAAAGCGTAAACCTAACAGAAGAAAACATGTTGCGTTTTGATTAGTGTATCACAAGTTGACGTGTCACTTATTGTAAACACACCCCGCACAGCGAAACATGGAAGTTGGGAGATGGTGAAAGTCTTGCTATCTCTGGCTTTGCATCCCGACGGGAACAGCGTCATAAATTAAACTGTGAATCATGGATGTACGTTAAATCCTGTTGCAAGGATTTTGTTATTTTCGAGCTTCCGCGTTAAATTATGGAGCTTTATCATGGTCTTCTTGCTACACTTTTCATTGAAGTGTACCGCATCTAGCATGCTGATGTCTTGCATAACCTGGTTGGATCATGGACTGTACAGTCCATGGGTTGGATTCGCTGGCCAGCTAATACGTTGTTGCCTGCGAACTTTCGGTCTGCGAAATGCGTGCGTCGTTATTACTGTACTTAACGAACTGTTCACTCACTCTTGGAGTGCGGGAGTTGGCCTGGTACCATGGCTTAATGACAAGAGTGAAAATAACGTGCATTTAACGTTTCACTATCATTATTGTTATTAGTTTTTCGTGATTTTCCGGTTCTTTTTCTAAATGCCTGCTATTTTCTTGCATGTTCTGCTGATGTTTGTATTCCCATATTGTCATGAAAAATCAGTCAATTTTTCTTTTTCTCCCAACAGGCTGTTCAAAATCTTCCCATTGACATACAAACCAGCAAACTCCTAGGTAAATATTTAGTTGGGTTTATTCCTTTCGTGATATTTTGCAACTGGACGCATTTGAATTTGATGAAATGCTGAATTTAATGTAGTCCACCGCGGAGGTTTCCGTCTAGATCATGAACTCAGTTTGTGTGCGCAAAAAGAGACAGATTCTGCCATTACTGAAAGGGTCAGCTAACGACAGTTGTAACTTTGATTACTAGTGTGGACGATATTCTCTATTTAAGGCAAAAAAAAATCTTAAAACTTTCAGTCTTTAGCAACATTATTAACCTACATGAAGATAAACCATCAATTAATCCCTGAATATGTCCCATAGTTCTAATAAAATGGCGTTTTGCTGGGGTTGTTCTGAATACTTTGGCTTAGTTTTATGACTGCCTTCTCCCTTTAGATTGGTTGGTGGACAGACGGCATTGTAACTTAAAGTGGCAGAATGCAGTGGTGGCCATTAGAGAGAAGATCAATGCTGCCATTCAGGATATGCCTGAAAATGAGGAGATTAAACAGTTGCTCTCTGGATCCTGTAAGTGCTCAACGAACATCTCCATTTGTGCACTTGTACACACCCCTATTGCTGTGCAAACAGATGTGTGCATCTGTACAGACTCCCATCACTGTACAGATGCACCTGGGCATCCATACAGGCTTTTTTTCTCTGCTCTGACTAACTTGTGCATGTGTACCAAATCCTAACACTGAGCAGACAGACAAATCTCTGCATTTTTACTGAGTCATATTACTGCACAGATAAACCTAGACAGTTGTACGGACTCCTATCACTGCACAGATGGGCAGACCTGTGCACCTGAACAGTCATAGCACTGCGCAGGCGTAGACCTGTGCATCTGCACAGACCTGTCATCATTGCACTGACCGACATGGGCATCTGTTCTGACTCCTATCAATGCGCTGACCGACTGGTCAGTTCATCTGTACTGACCACTATCGTTGCACAGACAGATCTGTGCTCCTTATTGGCTTCTGTCACTACAAAGACCACCTTCACAATTAATGTAATCATGGAAATCTATAATAAGTCTGCTTTTCACATTTTGCAGTAGAGTGCCCATACAGTAACATGGCACAAATTTGCCCTGTCCGTAATAATAAACGGTCAACGTATGTACTGGATAAAAGCCATTCAAGTATGATAACTTTCATACCGGCTGACTAAATTACCATAATTAAATTTTCGTGCAGATTATGTGCTAGAAAATTAATGCTTGCTGTGGATTTGCTATAAGCAGAGGTATGTACTGAACAAGCTGTTTGTGAAGACACACTCAGTGTTCCATTCAACCTTTTTTGTGAAGGTATGCACATGAAAGCATTTGCAACAAATTTGTGCAAAGATATTTTGCCAATATACGGTGAGCTCCATAATTCATTGGACAGTGACACTGTCTTTAGTCGTTTTGGTTCTGCTGGCCAATAACTGCATCTAAATCCAGTTGAACATGCATTTTACATGCTGAAGAGGAGAGAGAAGGCAAAAAGTCTCTGAAACAAACAGGATCTGAAGATGACAACAGGATAGCCCTGGCAGGGCATCACTAGGGAAGATACTCGGTGTCTGGTGATGTCTGTATGTCTCAGACAGTCTCTCGAGTCAAAGCACAAACGTGACGTAATGTTAAAAATTATTACTTTATTCAACATAACATTTAACCGTCCAGTATTATTTGTATTGACATGGCTAAAAATGGACGTGAGACTATGTACAAAAGGTACGGTCATCTCTCAACGGTTCATTGGACATGTATGCAAACATTCTCGTACTAAAGCTGACTGGCTGCACTTAAACTTCATTGTCATTGTGTCCTTTAAAATTCAAATTGCCATGATAAGAATCAAAAAATTTTTTTGTTTTAAACTAATGACATACGGCACATACTTACTGCATATAAAATATTATGTGTGTAATTAATGCATTTTTATTTTTAAAGTAGCCTTACCAGTTTTGTTTTTTTTTTTTTTTTGGCATTCTTCGTTGGTCCAGCAGGAATACTTTTTTTGTGGAATTTTTGACTGTAACAATAATAAAATGGTGCAAACTGTGCCAATTGTGTACTACTGTCTTGCTGCAGACATCCACTATTTTCACTGCCAGCGGATCATTGAAATCCTGAAAGGAACTGAGGCCTCGTCCAAGAATATATTTGGCAGATACTCCTCCCAGAGGATGAAGGTGCGGTACCGGCATTTCCACCATCCTGTGTCTTTGTCTGTATTTAACTGCCAGAATTTATAACGGTCAAGCGGATTTCTATTAAGGGTTGATAAATGTGTGATAGTAAATGGCCTGAAATTTCTTTGATGTAAGATCTATTAGTAAATAGGAAAATTCCAGGTTTTCAGGTTCCAGAAGTCGACAGTTTGGTTTTTATGGTCTCGAGAAGGGTCACCCTCCAGAGGGCCAAAATTGAACTTTTAAGAAAAATAGGTTTTTGAATTGAAATATCTCAGTGCGCCCTCAATAGCCCAGCTTCATTTTTACAAATGTCAGTCGATATTAAGAGGAGTTTTGAAAAATTCTGAAATTTTGGTGGGCTGTTGAGGGCGCCACCTATTGGGGGCGTTTGAAAACGCCATCTTGGACCAAAGTAGCAGTCACGTTTGAGGCATTCCTTGCTTGCGCCCTCATTAGCCCAAGCTTGTTTATGCAGGATAAGATTCTATAACAGTGCTTTGTGCTATTCCACTTGAAACTGTAGTGGGATGGTGAGGGCGCGGAACTATAGGTGGCGCTCAAGTCGGTGAAAATGCAAAAATTATTATTGTTATTCCGTGGCTGTAGATCTCCATGCGCCCCTATCAGATTTGAATGAAATCTGTTTTATTTGATAGCCCTACATGTCCACTATGTGCACCAAAAAGATTGATGTCGGGTTCAACTGTTTTAACCCTTTTTGACCATCATTCTGAAAGGTGTGACGTGACCATTCCATACGCTTGTCTATGTAGTGCTGTTACGGTACATAAGTAAGCATAGGTGTCAGTTTGAATTCAATGCCAATGGATGATTTTTAGTGGAGCAATCAGCAATTTAAAGCTCTCTTCTGAACCAATGGATAGGGTCCGGCCTTCTGCTGACTTCCTTTGGAATGTTTAGAAGATTGGAGGTGGGGCCGGACGGATTGCACGCTTCACCGCTCATGAATAAATTAAAAAAATAAAATTGTTTACTTCTTTCGTCATGCTAATTTCAGGAAAATAAACCACTCATTATCTCCATCATCCCTACTTTGTTAGAGAAAACTCAGGTGAAAGTATGATGTCAGACACTTGGTTTTCCCCCCTAGTCTGTTATTTTTTGGAGATAACGATGGAAAACATGAAACGAGCCAAGAGTTAGAAAGTAAAAATTGTGCACATTGTCAGGTGAAACTGAAAGTACACAGTGCAACAGCTTGATGCATACAGATGTGAATGAGAAAATGTGATGATCTTTTCGACCCTCTGCTCAGCAGAGGGTTCTATCTGATCCCCCGTCCTGGGCCCACCCACATGTGTGCAGTTACATGTATTGCTTTTCCTGTCCCAGTCTCACTGCTGCTCAATTGGATGAATAGATTTTTATTTCAGGCCCTCCAGCCAATGAAATAACCCTTGGCCAAGGGCCAGATGTGTGCACCTTCAGTTGGTTACCTTTCCATCATGCCTTGTTGCCTTCATCCCTTTATTCAATCCATAGACCATATATTGTGCTAATTTATGTTTGAAACTTTGCCTTACTGGGATGGTCAAAAAGGGGTTAATACAGTTGAACCCCAATTCAATCTTTTTGGTCCATATAGTGGACATGTAGGGCTATCAAATAAAACAGATTTCATTCAAATCTGATGGGGGCGCATGGAGATCTACAGCCGCAGAATACCCCTATTTTTGCATTTTCACCGAGTTGAGCGCCACCTATAATTCCGCGCCCTCACCATCCCACTACAATTTCAAGCAGAATAGCACAAGGCACTGTTATAAAATCATATCATGTATAAACAAGCTTGGGCTAGTGAGGGCGCAGGCAAGGAATGCCTCAAACGTAAGTGCTACTTGGGCTCAAAGTGGTGTTTTCAAGCGCCCCCTATCTGTGGCGCCCTCAACAGCCCGCCAAAATTTCATGATTTTCCGAAAATCCTCCCAACACAGATTGACATCAGAGAAAATGAAGCTGGGTTATTGAGGGCGCACTGAGATATTTCAACTCAAAAACCTATTTTTCTTAAAAGTTCAATTTTGGCCCTCTGGAGGGTGACCCTTCTGGAGGCCCTAGCAACCAAACCGTTCACTTTTGGAACCTGAAAATTTGGGATTTTCCTGTCTACCCAAAGGCCTTCCACTGGGAAAAAATTCAGTCAAATATCTAACAGACATATATCACCCCCCGCCTGAACGGTATAAATTCTGGCAGTTAAAGAGAAAAATTAGATTCTTTTCATTTGCCTAATTTCTGTACTCTATATTTCTGGACTGTAGGATTGGCAAGAAATAGTGTCCCTGTATGAAAAAGACAACACCTATCTTGGTAAGTATCAGTGGTTTGTAGATAAATATATTCTGAAATGTGTCGGGGGGGCGAATGCTGCTCTCTTTGTTGTCATCTCCTGACTGGTATGCAGTTGCACAATAGTGCAACATCAGGCAATGTCAGCTGTGCCGTTTTAACTATAAGTATGATACCTATGAACAAAGATCATTACAAAAGATAAAGTAAAATTCGTTATAATGCAAAACCCCTTAAACTCTTTGCTTTTCTCTTGATTTGTTACATATATATTCTGTATCTGCTGGCTGCAGCGCTTCACTGAAGCTACATCACAATAGTACTGAGAGAAATATTCAAACCCAGGACGCCATGTTTTTAGGGCCACAGCATGACATCAGTTAGGAATGATCTAGATCTTGTTCATCATTTATACACATTTCGCTGTTATTCAACAGGATATATGTGGGATCATTGGAAGCCTCTCCACCAGAATTTAAAATGGTTCCACAGGTTTGAATACAGCAGCTGCATTTGACGGACCCATGTATGGGTCTGTGGGTTCAACGGGATTAAAGACGAAGTTTGTGTCATTGTTTCATAGCGAGTGTTCGGATTGAAACACAAGTCAGTTGAGGAGTCTGTATGACAGAAGCTCTAGCTAGTGCTGATGAGATGAAGCTTCATGAAGCGTTGAAGCTTTTCAGCCAGATGTGTTGAAGTGTGGTTCATTTTTTTTGAGGTTTCGAATGCACTCTAGAGACCCCTATTGGTCAATAAAAACACATACGAATTGTTCTTCGGAGGTAATGATAGGCAAGCATAAGCCTACAGCGTGAAAGTGGCTGAATAAATAAATCCAAAATAAAATAAAGTATTTTGACTACATGTTATGTCATAACGAAACTAAAAGATACTTTCGGGGACAGGACAGACGGCAGTGAATGCGCTTGTGAAACAAAGAGCTTTGTATTTTTGTTTAAAAATAATAAGCGTTTCCTCTAATAATAAAATGAAAAGCTATCAAATTAAGGGAATTTACCATGTATTGGAAATTATTTGAAAAGGTTTGAAAATATGACATCACGTAACAGTCGAAAAATTTGGCCTAATAGCCTCACTACGCGACCTTATTAGGTGAAATCAAATTAAAGTATTCCTGAACGGGTGAAAACTTTCTCTTTCATGCTGGCTCCATCGCACGCAATGATAAACTCGCACACCGCACAAAATCACATACCGCACTGACAAACTTAAACTACTGACAACAACCCACGAGCTGCAGAAGAGAATTGGGACATTTGATAGTCGAATCACTCGCCGAAAGTGAACCCCCTTCTCGAAGCAGCACCCTAAATGAGGCTTTGAATGTAATGAGTGACGTCATTTCGCCAAGACGACACAAGCCTCGACACGGAGCTCCGGTAGGAAGTGCTTCACATTTTTGATACAGGCTCCGAAGCCTTGGTATCGAGGGGAACAGCACTAGCTCTTGCCATTCATGCCCTAATAATGAACCCTCATTCATCGAATTCACTTAGGTCTTCTCCTCTGGCCACCGTGATCTAGAATCGAGATCAGCTGGGCCTGCTTGGTATTTTCATGCATACCACTCTGCCTCTAGGCTAATGCTTATCGAGGACCGACATTCAGGGAAATGGCTACCAGGGAACAATATATTGATGACTGGCGCACAGGGAAACGAGTCTGGGTCTTTATAGCGGCAACCGGCAGGACTGGGGTTAATACTTAAACTGTAGTACACATGTATGGCAGCACCTTATTTTGTTGTATTTATTCAGGTTTTTATTTTAATTTGTTACCCATCTCTAGATGTGAATGTATGGACCTGTGCTGTGTGTTTGTGTGTATAGTAGGGATGTGAATCTCCACCACTGAGCCGATTCGATACGCATCTCGATACGCTGCCAGCGATACGATACATTAACGATACAGTGAAGCCCCTTGCCGATACGATGCGATACGATTCACCCTTGTTCACGATTAGATGCGATTCGGTTCGATACGATTCGATTCAGCACTATGCAAATAATTTATAAGCCCACATTTGGTTTCTTACCTCACCAGCACAATTATTCTTTCCTCTCTCTTTCCTTGTCAGGGATGTACTCAATACTTGATTGTTTTCTATTATCCAAACCAATAAATTCAATAAAATAAAAATGCAATTCAATATGGTACAGACAGAGGTAGACGCAATTTATTTCTTATTGAGGCACAAAAACGTAATTGCAAGATTAATCAATATTATAACAATATAAACTGTAAAACAGATGCAGCTTGACGTTCGCTCCAGATGAGAGGGAGAAAACGCCTGTGATCTGTCGCTGTCTGACTGAACAGCCTCATGGAAATTATAGTTTACAATTCTTCATATTATAAACTAACGAAATTCGTTAAGGCAAGTAGTTTGGTGCTTTCATAGTCATGGTTTTGAGCTCAGATAGATTCCATAATCTGCTCGCATTCAGACGCTGCGGGTGGCCGGGACAGTGTGTGCTGCGGTGTCAGACTGCCGGCTAAATAAAGTCAGCGATCACTCAAAGTTAAAAAGCAAAGTTATAAAACGCATCCACTCATTGGGTGGGAGGTTTCAGATGGATTCAGGAGATTTTTCTTTATTCAATGAGAGCCCCATTTCACTAAAGCCCGCTGCATCTCTGTCTGAAGTGTTTTGCATAAAGTATGAATCCAGTGTTCTTGTAGTTTTGAGCTTTCACCTGGAGTTTTGTCTGAGATTTTAAATGTTGCAGTGAGCCGACTGTTGAGCCTCAGTCTTGCGCATTTGATCCCTCCCTTAGACAGCGCAGCGCGTCCTCATTATTAAATATTTTGAAGTAAGCTATTATGAAGTATTTCCACTCAGAGCTGATGTCAAAAATCGTGTTGTGTTAGTCT
This sequence comes from Gymnothorax javanicus, assembly GCA_029692085.1. Taxonomy (NCBI): domain Eukaryota; kingdom Metazoa; phylum Chordata; class Actinopteri; order Anguilliformes; family Muraenidae; genus Gymnothorax; species Gymnothorax javanicus. Next base: position 109,356,996 of record CM056200.1, read on the forward strand.
AATTCAGATTATAGATCCACAAGTTACTTAACTAACTGCGTTAACGGTCAGAAGTGTTTGAATTCAGGGCGTTTTGTGATTGTTAATCAATTAAGGCCGATGTTAATCGCACTTATACGTGTGGCCGATGTTGAATTTTTTTCTTGGCCACTCTTACTCGCTGCGCCAGTTGATGACCATTCCAGTTTTTAGAAAGTACCGCTTAAAATAGCCTACGTTTGGCCAAGAAAAAAAATTTACCTTTGGACACACTTATTTTAAGTGTGGGCATTGGAGCAATGTGCATCTTGGCCACACTTATAAGTGCGTCTAACGCGAATTTCGATCAATTTTTGTGCTTGGACGCATTTAAATAAGTGTGAATAGTCAGTTCGATTAAGTTAAGTATTCTCTTCCCCTGCACGCATGCACACACAGCTGTTCCGCCTGCGCACACACACAGCTGTTGAATATGTTTTAAGAAAGTAAAATAGGCCTACATATTTTCTAAATATATTCCATTATCTTATGAATATTTTTTAAATGTTTTTTTTCCCGGTTTCTCGTTTTTCTATTTCCCGAGAAACAGGAAATGGTTTGGAGGTCAAATCCCGGGAATCCCGTTTCCTGGGATTAAACCCTACATTCAGGGCGCCTCGGAAACACCTGAGCGAGGGGAATAAAACTTGAAATAATCATGTAAACCACATGTTTTACCGATACAGGGACGTTAGGAACGATACATTGCGAATCAGCTGGCATTTATGACCGATACACACTGAAGCTACCGATGCAGTCGCATCGCAAACGTTTGTATCGGACCACTGATACGCACCGGTGAATCTCTCCATCCCTAGTGTATAGGCATCTATACTGTTCTGTGTGAATGTACAGTGCTATGAAAAGGCATTTGGCCCCCTCCTGATTTCCTTATATTTTTATATTTACCACAGTAATTGATTTCAGATCTTAATACAAAATGGACACAGAGTAAATGCAGTTTTTAAATGATTATTTCCTGTGGATATAGTGGAGTTGGCCGGTCAGCTGGTGCGCAGTGGTGGTTAAAGGATTATTTCCTGTGGATGCAGTGGAGTTGGCCAGCCAGCTGGTGCGCAGTGGTGTTTAACCTTTAGCGTGCTCCCGGCGACCGTACTCGCCCATATATTCCTTTTTCTGTGGAACTGCCGTCGACTGCAGTCACCATTTTTGAAGAACTGTGTTTAGGAATGCCTAGATTCAAATATCATTTCAGCAGCAAGTGCTAATATAACTTCATTTTAAAGTGAGTACATGACGCAGTATGAGTGCGGTCGCGCTGATAGCGAGCAATGGAGAGTCAGTGGCTATGCATGCGACCATTGCCAAATGTGAGAGATTATTAAATCCTGATATTATGGATTTTGTGTCCCACATCTGTCTTGCATTGTTCTTGCTAGCTATGTAGACACTTCTTGTTGGACAGGTATTGCAAATCTAGCCATTTTTCATCATACATGCGAATGTAAAATGACTGTTGTGATCGCTGTACAGTACCAGTACACCCATACCACATCAAAAGTTCCCTTTTTGTTCTTTTTTTTCAACGAACCAAATAAATCTATATGAAATGTTGAATTAGAACTTATTTTGTCTCACAAATGAATACAAAAAATGGCGCATATAATACATAGTTTACCGTGCTCGTGTTTGTAGCGTCTGGGGAATTTCGGAACTCGTGGGGCTGCGGAGGGATGTTTACTGCCCTCGACCTTCGGTCTTGTGAGGTAAAAATCCCTCCGTGGCCCAGCTCTTTCTGAAATTCCAATCCTCTACAAACACTTGCGCTGTAACCTATATTTAAAATGAACCAACGATCACATGGCCAATATTAGCCATTCATATGTCAGAATACGGGAGACTCCATTGCGTCATCGTAATGGCTTGTTTTGAGTGGTTGAGGTCTGTAATTCTGGGTTATTTCCGTGGAACGACCCAATTTTTTAGTATCAGTAGGTGTGATATCTGGATCAGTCTTGAAAATAAGCCAGTTGCAGGCTATATTACACTGATCCAGAACTCAGCTGCCAGCATGCAATAGGCTTAAATTAACTTAGCATGCTAAAGGTTAAAGGATTATTTCCTGTGGATGCAGTGGAGTTGGCCAGCCTGCCAGTGTGCAGTGGTGTTTAAAAGATTGTTTCCTGTGGATGCAGTGGAGTTGGCCAGCCAGCTGGTGCGCAGTGGTGTTTAAAGGATTGTTTCCTGTGGATGCAGTGGAGTTGGCCAGCCAGCTGATGCGCAGTGGTGTTTAAAGGATTATTTCCTGTGGATGCAGCGGAGTTGGCCAGCCAGCTGGAGCACAGTGGTGTTTAAAGGATTATTTCCTGTGGATGCAGCGGAGTTGGCCAGCCAGCTGGTCCGCAGTGGTGTTTAAAGGATTGTTTCCTGTGGATGCAGTGGAGTTGGCCAGCATGCTGGTGTGCAATGGTGTTTAAAGGATTATTTCCTGTGGATGCAGTGGAGTTGGCCAGCATGCTGGTGCGCAGTGTGAGCTACGAGGGCCCAGCTCTGCGCAAACAGGTGTCCAAAGCCAAGCAGCTGCAGCAGGAACTGAGCCGACGGGAGCTGGAGTGTCAGAGCGCCGCCGCCGACATGAGGGAGAAGTTCTACGCCTCCTGCAAGCAGTACGGCATCACGGTGAGGACACACAGCGCAGAACACCACTCGCCCTCCCCAGCTGGATGCGGTGGTGGTCTGTTTAGATAAAGACAAAAGAACAGTCCTGTGCTACGCGAGCACGCCAGACAGTACACTGCTGAATTACTTCTGCGAAGCTAAACTCCCAGGGATTCAGTGCTGGTGTGAAGTTTTGAAGTAATTGTATTGCGGGTGACGGTCTCATCCTCTTAATTAAACCATTCTGAGAGATGTCGTACAGTGTAATTGCCTTTTAACCCATTCCCCGCCATTTACAAGATTTTCCGTCAATCAGTGTTTTCACTATCATGTGGTAGCTGGCACTGTTATGGATCTTCTGACAAAAATAGGTCAAACGAACAGGAAAACATGCATTGTGTTGCATCTTGCAAACATGTAAAGATGGAAATTACAATTTTTCCTGGGGAAATTCCATGATCACAAACTTTTTCACAAGCTGTGCTGAATCTCCTTGATACATGTGGACAAATTTAATACAAAGCAGGAGGGCAGCGTTAGATAACATCCATACGCTTTTTTCAGCTTTCAGTCTTAAATCTGAGGATTTTTTGTGAAAATTACCAATACTCACATGTCTGTAAAAAAGAATGAATCAAGCTAAAATCAAATGACGACTTGTGTCAAAAATGAGAAGCTCAGCTCTTTCAGTTTATATATTAATGGAACTGAATATTCTGGGGGCGTTGAAAGATCAGCAAATATCATCAGGAATGCTGGTGGTGGCTGGCAACTTAAATGAAAAATAAACACTCTGCTGGGGAAAGTGTTAGCAGGGCTTGATGAAGGTAACTGAGGTACCTGCCGTATAACGATACACACGGCTCTGTACTGTTGAGCAGTTTCTGTGCCCTGAGGGTCCGTGCGTCTCTGTCTCAGGGGGAGAATGTGGCCCGCGAGCTGCAGGCTCTGGTGAAGGACCTGCCCACAGTACTGGAGCAGCTCGGGAAAGACGCAGACGCTGTAGAGGAGCCCATTAAACTCTACGGTGCCTTCACCAGTTTCGTCTGCGAGTGGCAAGTACCCGACACAAGGGCAAACCAAGGCGCACGGATATAGTCAGACTACGACTTACAAATACCTACATATAGTGTATACCCAGACTGGGACTAACATGCTACTGTAGCGAATGCAGGAATACACTGCTTTGGAATGAACAATACCAATGTTTATACTAAGATCAGGACTAACACAGATACAATGACTACAAATATAGTCAGAGCAGGATAAAGTCATACAGGTATAGCACCTCCAGGACCAACACTCATATAGCAAATACAGGTATATCCATAGTCGGACAAAGAAATTCCTACGGCTGACAATTGTTTAACATTAAATTGACCACCGGGCATTTGTGATTATTACCCCGCTCCGCCCGAAGGGGGAGGGCAAGGGGTATTGTTTTTGGTTCGGTTTGTTTGTGTCTTTGTTTGTTTGTTAACACTTTAGCAGCAAAACTGATGGCCAGATTCACCCCAAATTGGGTTTAGGGATCGCCACTGACCCAGAATAGATGCCTACTGAATTTAGGAAAAGTAGGTCAAAGTATGTGTGAGGGGCGGGGTTTGTTGTGCCTGGCACCACTTGTTTCAGATGTATTGTGATTTATAGTGGCATCCAATTGTATGCTCCTTCCGAAATGTCGAAGCTCTCTGTTATCTAATGTTATTTGTAGATCTCTGTTTTTATTGCCTTTTTACATCAGTGAGTGCAAATAGGACTGTAGAGTCCAATGGGGAAAGTCTTCTGCTCATTAGGCAGCCAATGTGGGGCTGAGGTCTCCTCTGGGACTGCCATTTCAAGTGCACTTAATATCCGCTAAGTACGGAGTCACTGTAGAAAAGATTAAATGATTTATCTCATTAGTTACTGTAAGTGTTTAGGAACAACCAGCAGCCCGTAGGGCTCTATTGGCCCACTGGACCAAATCCCGCATGCATATTTTTACATTTTAAAGAAACACGGATGAACACTTGCTATAGAGCTGGGGACATGAACTCCATTCCAGGAGGACCTCTGTGTCTCAAGGATATCCTTTCAGTCCAGAGCTAATGAGCTCAGTTTGGCCTCGGGAACAAGATTTGCCGACTTTCGCTAGTAGGCAACTTAAATGAAGCTCATAAGCGATGGAACGCATCAAAAGGTGGTTGACACGACGGCCCTCCAGGATTTGAGTTTGAATGGTAGCTGTTGAGCCATAGGCAAGGGCCTGGGGCATGTTCAAGATCGCGGGGTCGAGCGAGAGCCTGGGAGTTCTTTCCTCTTTACAATCTAACTGCGTTTGGTCTTGCGTAGACGAGGGAGAAGATCTGCGAACAGTCTCATCTTGCTTTTTAAGGTGGTGCCCAGTACTGTCAAAATCAGTATCCACACTTTTCCAGTGCTTGTTCAGTACAGTTGGACACAAACCCCAGTAGCGGTCAGATATGCAGGTAAAAGCTCAGCTAAGTGAAACTGCTTTTTTTTTTTTTTTCTGTCCATGTGCTGCAGGTCTGAGCCTGTCGTGCCCATGTTGACTTTCGTCCAGCAGAAAGGGAACACCACGGTTTATGAGTGGCGCACGGGCAGCCCGCCCTCTGTCATCGAAAGGCCTAAAGTGGACGAGCCGCCCCCCGACACTGTCACCGAGGAAACGGTGGGCATTCCGTTTGACAATATGGGTGTTTAGTGAAGGATTTTAGCCACGAAGGCGTATTAATAAAGCATAGTCCTGTAATGCGGTGTAATATCTCAGTTGTAGTGATATGATTCAGCAGTAGCTTAAAATTTGTTTTTGACGTTAATCAGCAAGCTAAGGAGGGTGATATGGTCGGCAAATATAACCACACAAGGTAAGGTGTATCTGTGAAGCCGTGTATTGGCTGTGCTCCTAATGGTGGGAATTATGCGCCATTTCATGTAACCAAATCCTTTCCACTTGTTTTTTAAATATCAATTTTTCATGCACACTTCCATTAGCCGGTTTTTAAGAGTTTCTTCTGCACATATTCTAGTCTGTATCCATGTATTAAGTTCATAAATCTGAAAACTTTGATTTCACACTTAAGGAAGCGAAAACATCAGTGAGAGATGAACCCCGAATAACCGTTGGGCAGTTAATCGCCCTGAGTGAGCTGGAGTCCGATTAAACAACAATGAAATGATTTCATGTGTTGATTGCTGTTGTGCTCAAACAATATTTTGTCACGATGATTTTAGTAAATCATGTAGATCTGCTTTACGACCGCCGATATTTGTCTGTTTAGTGATTCACGTCACAGCCCGGCTCAAGGCTGTGGCAAACAGAGGAGACCGACGAGCTGGATAGCAAAATAGTATTTATTCACAAAAATGGATAAATATTTAAATAAATCAATATAACGTGGAAAAGTCAGTAATCAGTACTGTAAGCATGCATGAATGTATGGAAAAGTGTAAGTGCAAACCAAAAGCAAACAGATCACTGCAGCACTGACCTCCTGCCGCCTGGTTGAGGGAGAGAGATGGAGAGAGATGGGGAGAGATGGAGAGATGGATATAGATATAGATATAGATATACCAAACATGGCAGCTTATATAAGTAGCAGAGCACACCGGGCCCAGGTGGACTCAGGCCGCTCATCAATTCACCTGCAACACAAACGGCAACAACCAGACAGGGACCCCTAGTGTCTGGGTGGTGGTCGTCACACATATATGGGTCATTGAAGGTCATGTCTGACCATTTCTTGGGGTAGCCTTACTGTAGATATGAACCAAGTAGCTTTGTCAGAGTCAAGCAATGCTTTATAGAAACAGTTATCTAAATTGGCACAGGCTAGATGGGATTTGAAAAATGTTATTGTTCATAAATATATGCTCCATGACCTATCTCTGTTTGTTTGTTTGTGTGTATGCATGTGTTCTTGCACGTGTTTGTGCTGCAGATTGACTGGGGTGACCTGAGCACTGCTGATGGAGCAGGGGATTATGGGATTACAGTGGAGGATGGTGTTGACTGGGGCATCAGCCTGGAGCCCAGCGCAGAGGTGAGGTGGATGTTAGAGTCCCAGAGCTGTTCTTACAAGCGCAGTTTAAGCTCAGGGTAAAGGAAACTGCGCTCAACACTAGTAGCCCCTCTTTAGTGAATTAGTCAGGGTGCTGGTCTGAGGAAGTATTGATACAAAAATACTGAGTGGACTGCAGCTTTCTGAGAGAAATTATTATAACCACTGAAATTAAAATTAAAATTAAATTTAATGGAAAAATTTTAAAATAAATTGCAACTTTATATTTTGTGCTGAGTAAAATGCTGTCGCATTTTGGCACATATTTTTGACTCAACCTGAGTCCTGATATTTGGGACCTCTATTCAATATTGAATGGAATGCCATTGAATCTCAGTTGATGTTTGCAAAGCTGGCAGTAACCAGTAAATCTTACGGACCCGCATTTGGGTTTATAAAACTGTAATCAAGAATAAGGAGCATAGGATCTATTTGAAATTCTTGGGGAGATCCCAAGGTTTCTGACTATCCCAAATACGTCCTGCTGAATTACATGGAAGTGTGTTTAACCCTTTCATTACCATTGTCGCATTTCTGCGACAGCGCCGATCCCGCATCACTTACCACTGTCACTATTTTGCGCCTGGAGAAAATCCCTCAGAAAAACTGTCAAAGCTCCGCAACAAAACACCCCTTTGGACGAGTCTGGTATCGCACAGCACGTCAGTGATGTCATCAGGCTTCTCGTAGTTCCCAATCCTCCGGTTTCGCACAGTTTTATTTTATTTTATACAGGTTATTGCAGGCAGTGCGTGCTGCAGCACGTGTATCTCCGTTTGTGCACAAATGCACGTGTATCTCTGTTTGTACAGAAATGCGCGTGTATCTCCGTTTGTACATAAATCCCATAGAGGAGAAATCGTCTTGTCTTGACAAACCGAAAAACGGTTTTTATCCTCATTTTCAGTTTTTACTTTTGGAAAAACTAAGCAAAGATATGTGTCAATGGAAAGGTAAATGTATTTTGAACATGTTTTCTGTACAAAAAATTGTCCATTTCTGGCGTTTTTAGTTCGAAAAAGGGGTAGAAAATCCACATGCAATATCATGCTGCGATAGCACAAAAATTTACGATAAGCAAGGGTTGTCTTATTCCCAGTAAGCGGTAGTGAAAGGGTTAAAATGATGCACAATATCTATGTATTTTCCATTTGATGTAATGCTGTGGCCATTATAGCATGGCGTCCTGGGTTTGAATATTTCACTCAATATAAGTGTGATGTAGCTTCAGTGAAGCTGCAATCAGCAGATACAGAATATGTATGAGACATTGTCCTACATTATGGAAAAAATTATTTTCCTGACTTTGAACATAGTTAAGGGAAAACTTAAGTGAAAAGTTTGAGTTTAAGGGTTTTGTGTCTACCACTTAAGTAAAGACTGAATGCGGCTAGGACATTTCATTCATCCCACGCTCTTTGAGTGTCTCTCAGTGTCTCACACTTGCGACTAGCATTCATCGTGTTTCATTTGCAGCATTGAGGAAAGAATACTTGTCTTTCCTGGGTCATGCTGGCACTTGACGTTTTCCTGAACAGAGTAGTTTGGCCTGGAGTGTAATATTCAAGCTTACTTACTGGATCTTTTTAGATTAGTTCAGTTTTAGCGCATTGTTTTTGACATGTTTATGTCTGAAGAATTCTGCTTTGTAGCTCAATTCCGATACAGACATATCTGAGCCTTATACCTTTCATATACGTACACAGTGTGTTCCGATGCTCCAAAAATATGTCCTCCTTTCCTCCACTTCTCTTTCTCTCCTTTCCAGAAGTATGAGGAAGGAGACAAGTGGAGGGAAGCCGGATACATGTTTTCAGTATTCAGATACACCTAAAGTTTGCGGTCTTACGAAAGAAAGTGCACTTAACCCTTTCAGCGCCGTGGGCAACTATAGTTGCCCAATGATGTAAGATATCAAAATCAGACGCTGTTGAAAGCCTATCATGTAGCAACTTGTTTAAAAGAGCTCCAGCAGGGGAGCTCTTTTAAACAAGTTGCCACATGATAGGTTTTCAACAGCTCAAGATGACTACATTTTTAATTCCTTGAGAATGTGTTCAGCGCTCAAAGGGTTAAGAGTAACTGCAGTCGCTTGATCTATTGTTGTCCTCACAGAAGTCATGAACCTCTGTAAATATCTTTTTATACAATTGGATTCGTTTCGAAATGAGATATTTTAAATAGACTTGCGCACGGCTCAAGGGTTTGTAAATTGTCGCTGGTGATGTAGGTTTTCATCCTGGTGATTGTTTGATTAGTTCTTCTGCTCTCTAAATCAGACTGGATAGAGCACAGAGAGCATCAAACCACCGAGTCTCTCTCTCTGTCCACAGGAGGCTGGTTCTGATGGCATTGACTGGGGAACAGATGACGCATCTCCTGTGGGGATTGAGGTGGTGGATATGGGCACTGACTGTAAGAAATCAGCTGACTTTATGCTTTTATACCCTCAACTTTTTATAAACTGTCTGAATGAACTTCATCTGAACGGTTTGTCTAGTTTGATTACTCCTTATGTCTGCAGGCTGGCAGTGTATCAGCTTTATTTACCCGGCCCAAAGCCCCAGAATTCAGATTAAGTTATTTATAGTACTTACTTGGCGCTGCTGCTCTTTTTACTAACTGAGCAATTACTTCATACTGTTTCAAAAATCATGTCAATAGGGATTAAGGGTGCATAGCCACTTTTGGGCGCAGTTCTCTGCTGAGCCAGCAGGTAGCAGCACCACATGGGCTGTGTGGTTTCACACCATTGCCACAGAGCTTCTGTTTGCTGGGAGCTATCATTGGCAGGGCACAGACAAACTGTATTTTGAAGGGATGCTGTTATCCACAGTCCTGCCAACAGGAACTTACCAGCAATTAGACCAACCTGCGTTTAAGCTTTGATACAAAGGCCCCAAGCTGCCTGGCCACTTTGTTTACACAGTGGTTCTGTCCCATTTCATTTGAGAGATTAGCCTCTAACGGGTAAAGTAATTGGATGCCTATAAGGAGGTTTTCGTTACTTCTGCAGCAATATCGCTTCTACCATTTCAGTTTTACTGTTATTGTTGCTACAATAAGATCAGTGCAGGCATTGGGCCCCAGAGCTAGGTCTTATCCCCACATTGGTCTGAGAGGATTGGCCCATGCTTAGTCAAATCAACTATACTTTACTTCTGATAGAAGCATCAGCTGTATAACAATGATTTATTCTTTTTCAAATCCTTTTTCAAACACCTGCTTGGCTGCTGAACACATTTATTGTTTTTCTGCGGTTCATGGAAATGAAGAGCTTCTAATTTTTTGCCCTTCTGTGGGAAGTGCTTCAGACTTTTCCAGCACTGCTTGATTTGGTTAACGCTGCAGTAAACTTCAGCTTCATTGACACACTCAGTGTCCTGTTATAGTGCTTCATTGTTGCAGGTCTGTGGCCAGTCTAGAAGTTTAGAAATCCTTGAATGCCAGAAGTTGTGAACTGTTTGGTTGCGTGGGTAGTGTGCCAGTTCACCCGCTGTGCTTTGTAATCTTCTGGATACTTGAGCACTTCCTCACTCCCTGGGAGGAGAGAGTGGGGAATATAAAATCAGAAAGTAATCCTGACATTTGCCTGGTAATTAGACTGTAAAGTTCTGCAATCAGTGTATTATCAAAGTTTTGTGCAACATTTTTATAATGAATGAGATTTTTATCGAATTATGCTGGTTAGTCTCAACTTAGCTGCTTACATGAAATATTTGTATTTTGATCAGATTACTATTCAGATTATTAACCCTGTAAATTGTAAGATCTCCAGTGATTAGAAAGTTGTTAACAGAGCATTATAATGGCAATGTTACAAGCATAATTGTAATTGAAAGTGTGTGAGTTAATGAACAGTGGCTTAAAATTATGAATTGTTTTTGAAAAAAACATTCCAAAATCTACTCTTCAGGTTAAGGATAATGCTTTTTTATGCTCTGTCCCTAATGCTATTAATATACCTCACCATGACATGAAGTGGAGGGGGGGATACTGCAGCGGAGCTCGTCCGTCCTGTTATCTACCCTTTAGGATAAAAGGAGACAAGTTTGCTAAGAAAGTACTTCATACGATGAATGAAATTTTGCGTGTTTATGATACTGGTCATGACCCTGATAGGGTCCGAAAATGGGATTCCGTGGTGGTGGGAGGTATTGTCGATGATATTGTCTTGTTTCATAGGAGCCGGAGTGAATGTTGATGTAACGTTAGCTTTGCGTTTCCAGGCCCTGAAGGTGTGGCCAGAGGCGAAGATGCCCTCTCCCTGTTGGAGAATCCACAGACGCGCGGCCAGTTCATCGACGAGCTCATGGAGGTACGGCGTCGTCGCGGGTCTTTATCCAACACTTTCGTATCCCGCAGTGCTTCATTCCACTAAAATTCCCCACAGATTTTTGTTGTTTTTTTTTTACTCAAACCCAAACAAAGTGCACCTACCATTCGACAACTGGAGATCTTTTCGAGCTGCTAGCTGTCAGTTATTATTAGTATTGGTTGTGCCGAATTTGTAATTAATTGGTTTGGAAAAAAACTGGGGGATGGTAGATCTCCAGATTTGGGCTGCCAGTAGGAGATTACATGAATACATGGCAGTTGGCGAATTTCTTTTTTTCCCCATTATTAAATCTACTGTGCACTGATATTACTTACAGCAGTAATTTGAGGGTATGTACATTCAGATTGGGTGATCAGTGTAGGAATTACTGCCGTTTTTATACAAGGCCTCACCTTTAAAATAGGGATGCACAGGTCCGACTTCTCAGTCTGGATACCGATACCGATACTGATACTGATACCTCAGCTTAGGGTAATGGCCACTGCCGAGTACTGATTGAATACCAGTCTTTCATTAATAAGCTGTATGCCTCACTGTGTGGAAGAGACTGGTACCAGTTCTTTAATGTGTAAGGTAACATCTGGCTGGACTTCAACTTTGCTTTCCTAATTTTGTTTAACAACATGTAACAAATGAATACATAGCCATACTAAATGTACAGAATTGTTATTTATAAACATAATGATATCCGACTCCTGATTGGCTCATTGTCACCGATACCGGATCCACCTATTTGAGTATTGGTCCGATATCTGATGTCAGTATTGGTATCGGTGCATCTCAGTAATTTTAAGGGATGAAAATTGATTGATAAGATAGTTGGTTGATCCATGCCCAGGAGTGTGTAATACCTGATTTATTTCTTTTAAGTAAGAAATTTGTGGATTATAATAAGCAGATATGCAGTCTCGAGTTGATTTTGCGTGGTGTTCTCAGAAGATGCAGGTCAGTCAGAAGCAATCTGATGTTGAAGGAAAACAAGTCACAATTTAAAGGAGGTTTTGCAGGGTATAGGCAAATTTGCCCACAGCCCAATTTGAACCATCTTCTGGTTATAGGTACCTACTGTCCAGAAAATAGATTTGAAATGTGAAATTTGCATACAGGAAGTGAACTGTGACCTATTTAGTGATTTCAAGATTTTTGTGGGATAAGGCCTCGAAAAGTCCATATTTTAATCCATAAATGATTGTTCTGAAAAACCAGATGATTTTTAATGGCTACACAACAACATGACGGACATTTTGATACCAAACATAAGTATATGTGTGAAAACTGCAGAAGTTTCAGACAATTTTCCATTGAAAAATGCATCTGTCTTCACCAAAATTGATGCAAAGCGTAAAGTTCATCCTGAAAAACAACCAGGTTCCTATGAAAACACACCTAAGATATCTTCACAAAAGTTGCCTCATATAGTTCTGGTCTGAAAACTAAGTGAAAAGTTGGAGTTTAAGAGGTAAAACTTTGTGTTCAACTTCAGTCACAAGCATTTCCTGCGACCTGCTGTGCTTGAGAGCAACAGTGTGGATAGAAGGGCCAGTTTAGAGAGCAGAATGGCGCATGACCTCCTCTGGTGATGACACGTATCTGACTCCTCCCTCCTCTGTCCTCTGAGATGACATGTATCTGACTCCTCCCTCCTCTGTCCTCTGGTGATGACGCGTATCTGACTCCTCCCTCCTCTGTCCTCTGGTGATGACGCGTATCTGACTCCTCCCTCTTCTGTCCTCTGGTGATGACGCATATCTGACTCCTCCCTCTTCTGTCCTCTGGTGATGACACGTATCTGACTCCTCCCTCCTCTGTCCTCTGGTGATGACACGTATCTGACTCCTCCCTCCTCTGTCCTCTGGTGATGACATGTATCTGACTCCTCCCTCCTCTGGTGATGACACATATCTGACTCCTCCCTCCTCTGTCCTCTGGTGATGACACGTATCTGACTCCTCCCTCCTCTGTCCTCTGGTGATGACACGTATCTGACTCCTCCCTCCTCTGTCCTCTGGTGATGACACGTATCTGACTCCTCCCTCCTCTGTCCTCCGGGCAGCTGGAGCTGTTCCTGTGTCAGAGGTTGAGTGAGATGTCGGAGGAAGCGGATGTGGTGGCCATGAGCCAGTTCCAGCTGGCGCCGGCCGCAGTCCAGGCGCAGACCAGGGAGCGGGTGGGGGACATGCTGACGGCAGTGCGCTCCCTGCTGGACCGGCTGACCAACGTGCGCATGCAGCACCTGTTCACCATCCAGGCCTCACCACGGTCCGTGTCCTGCCACCCGCCGTCCAATCAGGGCACACTGCTCAAATCGGCTCCAATCAAAATTTGCTGTAGTGTTTCCCATTTCCTGTAGAACACTCTGCAGGGCTCGTCTCCTATCAGAAAGAAACACAGTGACAATTCAACATTCCCTTATCTTTAACCCTTTTCCTGCCCGCGCAGCCTTTTGGGAGAGCACATTTTGAGTCACTGCACTGTATCTAATTGAAAGATGTCGACTCAGCTGGACTCAATCTGATTGAGTCATCTGTGAGACTCAGTTTTCGTATGTTATGCTGTGAAGTTCAAAGCATCTTTCAACGAGATACAGAAACTTTAAATGTGCTCGACCAAAAGGTCCAGCAGGCAGTTCAAGGGTTGATGTAATGGCAGTAAATCAATGCAAATTTGACATTTTATATAGCCACTGTTGATGTGTTATATCAAATCTGTTGCGTATGCGTGTTATGTGGTTTAAGTATGATAGACTTACCCTGGCCCCAATTTACAATAACTCATCTCTTCAGCTGCATGTGAAGGAAGGATCATTTGTATTTGCATTTGTCAATGCTTTTCTACTTTGTCTGCGTTTTATGCTTATGTGTGTGTCTGTGTCCATGTGTTTGTGTCCGTGTGTGTGTGTGTGTGTGTGTGTGTGTTTATGCGCGCACTTGTGAATGTGTGTTCATGTTCGTGTATGTGCACATATTCTTGTGTGCATGGGTGAGTGTGTGCATGCACGCACTTCCGTGTACATGTAAATACGCGTGTGTGCGTGTGTGTGGCAGGTACGTGGAGCGCGTGTCTGAGATCCTGAGGCAGAAGCTGAAGCAGGCGGATATCCTGCTGCTGAAGCAGAGCTCTCAGGCCGAGCGGAGACAGGAAGCTCTGGAGGAACAGGCCCGGCTGGAGCCGCGCATCGACCTGCTGGCCGCCCGCACCGCTGAGCTGCAGAAACTGGTAACCCCTCCACTCGCTCACGAGGGAGGGTGCTGGGTGTGGGGTCAGGGCTGTCATAGATGGGGCTCTGCTTGTGTTTGTGTGGCCAGGCCGAGTCGGGATCTTTAGCTTAGACGGCCACCATTTTGTGGCTGTCTCTCGACTGTCGTGCCGGGGATGTTTCTGAACTATTAATTTAGTTTGTTAACTACACCTGAATATAACCGAGAAATGCTCTATTATTCAAGTCTATGTCTTTATCGGATTTATTGGAACTAGGTTATGCACTAATTCTGGGGTCCTGCTTCGTGAAACTTGGTCTTGGCAGAGTAGTTGATGATCATTAAGCACCAGGTTCCAGCCTGTACATTCCTCCCAGCACTTAGAGAGGTGTAGTTCTGATTCCTTTGGTGGCGTTGTGCTTACAGCCCCTGCTCTACATCCACACCATATATTTTCTTCCCTCAGCCCATCCCCACAGCCTGCAACCCAGCATGTTTCCCTGCCAGTATAAACACCCTTTTATCCATTTTCCTGGTCTCTCCCCTTTCTCACTGCTGCTTTGTTGTCTTGCTCATTGTCTCCCTCTAGTGGTTAAAATTTGCAACAACTCACCCCATGTCTCGTAATTGCGTCCAACAGATAGAAGCGGACATCTCAAAGCGCTACAACAACAGGCCGGTCAATTTGATGGGTGTCAGCGTGTGAGGGTCCAGCTGGAGCGCCAGGATCCCTCTGGAAGCAGTCACGGAGCCCCGCCATCGCCATGCCAGGATCATCAATACATTTCTCTATCATCAATAAATTATTGTCAGTTTGAAGTAAAGTGTTGTCTGGTGTGTTAATTTATACCTTGGGACTCATATATGTGTCTGTCAAATGCAGCTCCTGTATTCAAGCCCGTGGAACATCAGGCCTATTTTAAATTCTAGTGTAGATCCCAGGGAGTGGGGGCTGGCAGAGACTCCAACATCTGTCTTTAGGGAAAGTTTTAAGTGTGAAGCAAGTTTGAAGGCCCTTGCTAAAAAGTCAAGGACAGCAAATGAATGGATTTTATCTGAGGATGGAGTGATGAAAAAGAAAAGAAATGGGGCCAGGGATACAGAAGGATCAACACCCAACCTCTGGGGCAGTGTTAAGATGTACAGAAATTTAGGAGGCCTCAAAATTATAGGAGTGTGAGGGCTTTTGAAAATGAATGGAAGTCTATGGAGCTGAAAAAAGAGATGGAAAAAGGAAATTGAAATGATCATAAAAACTTGAATCGATCCTTAAGCTGCCCTCCAATATATGGGCTTGAGTCTTCAAAGCTGTAGGTGAAGACTCAAGCCCATATAGGTGTAGATGTAGGTGCTCTGGTGAATTCGGCACATAATAATAATCATAAGATTAAAAAGGTCTGTAAATTGGCTTACATTAGAAAATTTCGAGCACTGCAGCGTGTTTAAAGTCTTGATTAAAAAAAAAAAAAAAAAAAAAATGCAGTCATAAAATTCCAGTGTTTGCTGTCAAAAATAAGTCTATGACACGAAAGGTCTAAACTCGGCTCATTAATAGTCAGCACATGCACTTAGGGCCCATGACTCCTTTAACACCCTCCCCCACCTCTCCCTATCCCTGTCCCCCATCGGCCGTGCCGCGGACTCCCCCTGTGAGGGCACAGTGCCACTCAGGGGCCCCGAGGTGCCCGGCAGGGGCCTTAGAGACAGGAGCAGCGGGGCCCCTGGGTACACATTAGCGCCAGAGCGAACGGCTGGACACCCACTCATCTCCATAAATCCCATCACGCCCTAATGTGCTGTCATACACTCCTCCGCAGTCCATCCATCGCTCCAATGCTTCCGGGCATCGTTGCTGCGATCTGTGGGATTTTTGCTTTTGTGGCATAAAACCTTGTGCTTTCGAGGAAGATGTTTGTTTTGGAGGAGGAGAGGATGTAGACGTCTGAATACAGATAAGAGTGACTGGAGCACCCGACCCTGCTCTCACCTTTATCCAACTGCTGCAGAACAGGACAGGAAACTGAGGAAGGATGAGGATAATGGAGAAAGCATCATCAGCTGATTTGCTGCTCAGAGTTCTGACAAAAATTCACCTCCGAAGAAAGTTCTGTGTTTAAAAGTTTTTAGAGCTGGTTTTGTTTTTGAATTCTTACTCAAAATTCTGAATCAGTGCTCAAGAACTAGGGCACTTCCAATTACCAGTATGATTGTTCAATTGGCATTATAATGTTCAGTTATGACTGTTGTATTGATACACGAGTGATCTTACTCCTTAAAAGGTTAATAGTCTGAACAGCAGCTGAATCAGTACTCAAGTATGCACTGTGAGCTGGTAAATTATGATAAACTGATGGATTCCAATTTTAAATTCAATTCATGCTTTTAATTCAAAGCAGTAGTGATTGTCACATCAGCATGAGACTTTATTTAAAATATATTTTTAATTACATGTTCATTTTGATGTCTCACCCTGTATGAGGGATCTTACACCGAAAAAGGCTAAGTGAGACCTCAAACTGCATTTATAAAGCATCTTTTGGTTATGGACGGGGAAAACTTATATCAGCACTGTCATACATGTTGTTAAGGGTCAACTAAAATTCATAGTGAGGGTACACTTTTATTAAAATAGACATGCTTTTATCTGTAATTCAAAGTTAAGCGTTTGTGAGGCCCTTGGCACATTTATGCCTGAACGTCAAAAACTAGGCATAGATACTGGAGTAAATTCTATTAAAATGCTTCACTTTTCAGGGAGCGTTTTATTAATGTTCAGTTTCACCTCCAACTGTTTACCGTTTCATCCCGAAGTTTTGTAATTTCACTGCCTCTGCCCAGAAGAATATTAGAACGTGAGAAGAAAACTATTATATGCAGAACCACAGATGCCTTTTATGTTCAGCCTTGCCTGTATTATAACTGAGTTTATCGAGTGGCACATTGAATGGCCATCAAATATAGGATGGAGATAAAATGCTCAATTAAATATTTATGTTGTGAGATGCTGTGGGTCACAAAACCTGCAATGCGAGTAATAAAGAAAAATACATCTTCAGATATACAGCCTGCTCTGCTGTCAACTTCAGTGTGGAATGGATGAGCGTTTTACAGCGAAACTGATGGAAACTCAGGAAAATTGTGTCCCTCTGAAATCGGCATTATTTGACAAAGATTTGACGCGCTTACTCATCACAGCTCATAAGCAATATCTATATTCGCAATGTCTAGCTGAAATTTCCCCAATGACTATGTGCTGCCTGAAGTGAGCACTGCTCTCTATGGTGCTCCTAAGGTGAAAGTAAGAGCTGACCGTGTTCTGGCTGCTGTTCTCGATAAGGCCACAAGGGGGCAGTTCAGCCCTCTAGTGGCACTCACTGCCTCAGCACCAGAGTTTACTGCCTGACCTTGAAGCTACTCAGCAGTGATACTTAAAAAAATAAATAAATAAAATAAAAAAACAATCGTTTCTCCCGCTGCAAGGGATCCCCGGTGACCCACTGAGTTGTTGAGGCCAAATCCTGAGAATTGGCAGGCAAATTTTACTCATCGGTCGACAGGAAAAACAATAAGAGTGTGGTGAAATACTGTCAATAGCACGAATCTGATTTCTCATGTCAAAAGCAGCACTCCACTGCAGCCAGTCTCTGTGTCACACACAGGCAGGAGCCAGCTAAGGTCTCCCATCTGGATTCATGGATCACTTTGCACTGCAGAAATTATACAAGACCGCGTTAAAAAAAGGCTTAAAGATGCATTGAAATACATGAGTAGCACACACACAGCACATGCGCAGCCGGCTGTGGCGTTCACTAAAGGCCAAAACTACCTCTGCAAAGTTTCAAGAGCCTCATTCACCAGGTCTCTGCAGATGTAAATCCTTTTGGCACATGCAAAACTTCTAGCACAACCTGTGATTGGTGGAAAGCAAAATATGTTTGAAAACCCCAGTACTAAAAGTGCTTAAGTCACACAATGTCCATTGTCTGAAAAAAGAGGTAGTGGACTTAGATAGCTATGATATACATTTTCCCATCCTTACCTCACAACTCGTGAAAGTGCGACCTGAGTACTTTTTGCACAAGACTGTTCAATTACCAATCCTTGGTAGTGTTTTGTTTAGTGTCCCTTATGAAAATATCCTCTACTTATTTCTTAGTAATGCTATAGTATTAATGGCTTAACTATAGTATTACTATTTGCATAGTATAACTAAAGTGGTACTTATAGCCATCACATTGTAACTATACAGGGTGTATCAAAAAAAAGTAGACTCTCCGAAAAGTACCCACCAAATTTACAATTGAACATTTTCATGAAATTTCTTTGTTTGCATATGTTGGTATGGACATCCTGCTTCGGTCCACACCAAAATTAATTGCATAATTTCATGCATGACTGAACACAGGCCTGTTTTCCGGTGAGCAATAAAATGTCCTTCCTCCAAAAAATTAAAGGGTTAAAATTGGATGAATAGTCTTAAACTGTAATGCAAAAAGTGAATTTTTTTTCTGCGCTGCGATACTCAAATTAACCCTTTGTTTGCTGCTTTTTGCACTGGGGCAATGGATAGCCTTTCATGTGCTTGTAATCAAACATGCCAGAGGGGCGTGGCATGTTTTTACACCTGATCACTTGTACGAGGTCTGAAATTGGGGTCAGATTGATTGTGTAACCAACTCAACACAGGCATACAACGAAAGTGATCTCCACAAATTCTTTGCACCTGAATAAAAGTGATTGTGATGTCAGGGTAGTTACAGCATAGGCTTAATCCTTCTGACGTTTTTACGTAACTCCTTTCATTCAGCTGTGGATAAAAATTGGGTAGGGCCATTGGCTTCACTCATTTGCAAGATGGTTCGTCCACAGTTTACACCGCAACAGCGTGCATTCATGGTGAACGAATACCTTGCTACCAAAAGTGTGGCAGAAGTTCTTCGGCGTTTTCGCCGGCGATTTCAAAATGTTCGGTGTCCTTCGCGAGCAACTGTCTTTAAAAATGTAAACAAGTACAAGGCGACAGGAACAAGTCGTAACTTGTTTGATTACAAGCACATGAAAGGCTATCCATTGCCCCAGTGCAAAAAGCAGCAAACAAAGGGTTAATTTGAGTATCGCGGCGTAGAAAAAAATTCACTTTTTGCATTACAGTTTAAGACTTTTCATCCAATTTTAACTCTTTAATTTTTTGGAGGAAGGACATTTTATTGCCCACCGGAAAACGGGCCTGTGTTCAGTCATGCATGAAATTATGCAATTAATTTTGGTACGGACCGAAGCAGGATGTCCATACCAACATATGCAAACGAAGAAATTTCATGAAAATGTTCAGTTGTAAATTTGGTGGGTACTTTTCGGACAGTCTACTTTTTTTTGATACACCCTGTAGTATTACCACAGTCAGCAGTACCATGATATTACTATTGTCCACACAACTGCATTGCAGTAGTTTGAATAACTGTAGTAGTATCACTATAAGTAATACTACACTATGGTGGAAAAAATACCATCGATTTACTATAGGATTACCATAGCTTGGAACTATAGTAATTTTTCATAAGTGTACGTGCTAGGAACATTTGTATTTATGTACAAGGTATCAGTAAATCGAGACTCTAGTTTCTCCCAGGGTTACCGCAGGGAAAAAGAACTTTGACGGTAACTTAGAAGACGGTTGAGAAACTTGGCCCTGACAGATACTTCCGCGCACTACTTAAGCTGCTTTCACACCGGACGCGAAATGAATTTTTTCGCAGGACAGATTACATTCAAAGTCAATGCAAAGACGCGAATACACGTGCATTCGCGTCTTTGCATTGACTTTGAATGTAATCTGTCTTGCGAAAAATTCGTTTCGCGTCCGGTGTGAAAGCGGCTTTGCGCAGGTGTTTCAGAACGAGCGAGAATGCTGGCAGCAGGAGCAGGGGAGAGGGGAACGGTGAGTGGAGGGGGGGGGGCAAACCTGGCAGGGAGGGAAGGTACGGACGGACGGACGCAGAGAGGCAGTTTGTCCCTTTAAGCGAGCGAGTCGTGCAGGTAGAGCGGGCGGGTCCTCCGGCTTGATTTTAATTTCATAGCAGAGCGGGCTTGATTCATGGCTGCGTAGCCCTGGCTTTGACTCCAGTAACGACTTTCCATCAGAATGAAAAGTGGAATGACACCCCTCATTATTCCTGCCGCTTGTTATCGCGACGGCGGAGGAGGGCCGGCTGAGGGGCTGCCTTTCAGTGCGCCGGGACAGTGAGTGATAGCCGCTATTAATCACCCCCAACCCCCCAACACACCCCCCAACACACACCCCCCAACCCTCCCGTCCACGTCCGAAGGGACACAACTTGCACCAGGAAACAGATAAGGTGTTATGAACTGTTTACAGCGCTTGCGATCAATTAACGTCAAGGGCCGTCTCAACCCCTGGCTCTCCCGCCGACGCTGGGGTGGAATCTCGAGTGCAGTTTTGAGGGGAGAGGGGACTAGGGGGTGGTGGGGGGGGTACAGGGGTTATGCCCAATTCAAGATCCCCCAGACCCCCAATCTCACCCCACCCCAGGGAAATGCTGACCACACCAAATGTTACTCCCAACACTTTGTTCTTCCCCTTCACACAGTCCTTTGCCACCCCCAACTGTTCAGGTGACCGATTCGCTGATATCCACCACCTCCTGCCACGCCTGTCTCATACTCCTCCCTCTGGTCCCTCCTCTTGCCAATCCCTAACTGTCGGTTCAATCCTCAAATTGACGCAACTCAAGACGTTTCGGACTATCCTGCTGGCTTTGTGAAGGGGGAAAAGATCCCTGTTAAGGCAGCACGATGACAGCTATCTTGACATAAATCCACTCCAGCAGTGGGGAGAACAGATTTTGACAGATGTAATTGAGGGACTACAGCTTAAGCTATCATTTTTTTGGCACATTACATTGCAGTGTCATGGTCAGTGTAGACATATCTGTCCCTAACAAATAATGAGTAAAATGAAATAATACAATCGTGCACCGACAAGCAAAAGCGTTATGACTTCCTGCATCATATGCCATTGGTCTGCTGCATGCCAACTAAACTGCACCAACCTGCTGAGGCAGACGACTCTGTGAGGCCTCTGAAGGTATCTGACTCCAAGACATTTGCAGCAGTTCCTTTCAGTTCTGCAAGTTGTGATGTGGACAGGCCGCAGATTGGACTTGTTCCAGCACATCCCACAGATGCTCGATCAGTTTGAGTTCTAGGGAATTTAGAGACCAAGGTAACACCTTGAAGTCTTCATGAATCTGAAAGCATTCCTGAGCAATTTGTTTACTGTGGCTGGATGCATTATCCTGCTGAGAGAGGTCACTGTCATCAGGTTATAGTGTTGCCATGAAGGGCTGTTCCTGGTTTGCAACAATGTTTAGTTAAAGGCAATGACACCATTTTTATTCTAACATTGGTATGACTTAGATATTTGGCATAAATGAAGATCTATGTCTACACATGTGAAAAAACAATAAAAACATATGGTTACCTGGGAGTAACAGTGCTGTCATCTTGTGGCCGTCCTGAAATCGGCATATAATAAATAAGCCACAAAGAATTCATCTTATTTTGGATTTATTCACCATGGGGAACCATTTACAGACACCAAAGTAATGAAACAAACATATTTTTATGAAAATTAAGTTTAATGGGTAGAAATATAGGATAAATAGCCCTTACAGTATGTTTTTTGGTCAACCTGAAAGAGCTTATTTAAGCCATTTTGGAGAATTTCCTTGCATGAAATAAAATCCAACATTGAAAAAGACTTAAAAACTATCTCAGTGTGTTCAGCAATCTTTTATCTATAATCTGAACACAAAAAAAGGATGACTTACCGAGGAAATTTTTTTTACTAGATCACTACATTTATATGCAAATTACATAAAAATACCTCAAATTTTACACAGATATTACGATTCTCTCAAGCAAGGAAGCTAATCGTACATCCAGCTCAATTATAAATTTAAACAACCTGCAATCATCAAAAAAACACAGACCTTGTGCGGCGGCTACAATCGAAGCGGACCAGCTGTAACGCTGCGTGGCCAGGATGTGCATAAACAAATAGCGCGATGGCCTTTAAGAGGCATGGGTCCAACTGACGTCCATATTGATGCCCAGACTCACGGTTTCTGAGCAGAACATTTCCGAGAGTATCACACTCCCTCCACCAGCTCCTGTTCTTCCCACAGTGTATCCTGGTGTCACCTCTTCCCCAAGTAAAGAGTGCACAAGTGCCTGACTGTCCACATGATGTAAAAGAAAACAGTACTCACTGGACCAGGATATCATCTTCCATTAATCCAAGGTCCCGTTCCGATGCTCACGTGCCCCTTGTCGGCGCTTTCATTGCTGAACAGGGGTAAGTGTGCACCCTCTGACCGGCCTGCAGCTAAAAACGCCACATATGCAGCAGGGTTCAATGTACTGTGTGTTGAGACGCATTCCTCCTCCATAAAGTTTGCATCATGGTAGCCCTTTTTTCGATTGGGACCAAACGAGAAAGCTTTTTATTATGCATCTATAGGTCTTGTGCTCCTATCACCCAGTCTCCAGCTGGTATTTGCCCCTCCTAGGTCCACCGCCAATAGATACTCACTGCTTACCAAGAGCATGCCACAAGCCTTGGCATTTCAGAGGTGACCTTACTTTGTTGTCTGGCCATAATTATTTGGCCCTTATCAGACATGCTCAGATCTTTATGCCTGACCATTACTCCTGCATCCAGCACATCAAGATGATGAGAGAACCGTTTAATACATGCCAGACCTTGACTTGCACAGTTGTTTCGATATAATCAACGTTACTCGTTTCATCTAAGAGGCATCATAATAGTTTAGCTCATCAGTGTATATTACACAAAAGTAGAGGCACATTACTGTTCTTCAAGGGCATTTTTCCAGAATATATCTTGAAAGGGCAGAAGAGCTCATGAGTGCCTTTTACAAGCAAAACAAGCAGAAATATATTATGCATAGCTAGCTAGAAGTACAGTTTTATGCACATTTTGGGCACCACCATGACGAATGTTTGTACCATTTTAGGCATATTCTTCCATCAGTGTATAATTACTTCATTTTAATGAACTGGAAACTGTGAGAAGTGATTGCAAAAATGTGGCTATACTCTTTTTTCAGCTAGACACACACTGTACCCTGGTAAGGTCCAGATTTACAGCACATCATTTTTCACTGCCAGCTATCTCTATCACTGCCTACAGTACGACAGCGAAATGAATTCGATTATCCCTCGGGGTCACGGCATGAATAAGCTCCTTCTAGGTTTAAATCCTCTCCAACTGGAAAAATTGACGTTTATTTTTATCGCCATTGGTGTTTAGGGCAGACAGTCCATAAGAGGTCCAGCTCTGAAACACAGAACCTAACAGAGAGAAGACCCAGGGAAAAATAAATGTTAAAGGCATTCTTAATGGAACCAATAAAGCCGCTTTCACACCGGACGCGAAATGAATTTTTCGCACGACAGATTACATTCAAAGTCAATGAGAAGACGCGAATACACGCGTGTATTCGCGTCTTTTGCATTGACTTTGAATGTAATCTGTCGTGCGAAAAATTCGTTTCGCGTCCGGTGTGAAAGCAGCTTAACGATGGACTCTCCGGGTGAGGAGAAAAAGAGTTGGCTGACTCAGTCAAAAAGTATGAGTCACTGTCCAGGTCCAGCCACACGCCCTCTCGTGAAGAACCAGCGGTGCCACACCCTGTCCCCAAATCTCAAAGCCTAGACCTGGGACTAGAGGAGCAGCTCCAGCAAATCAGCCGCGGCTCTTATGTTCAGCCATGTATCCCGCACCCACCCCACACGCACACGTTCTCATCCCGCACCCACCCCACACGCGCACACTCCCCACCCTCTCTGCCATCTCCCTCCCCTGCTTCATATTTCTCCATTACCGCAATATTTAAATACCCCTTGTACTTCTATTAAAAAAGTTCTGCACTATTTACCACGCTGGCTATCAATTACTGTCAGCGTTCGTGCCCCGTCTCTACCCTAAAAACAGCACCGCGGAAATTCATTTGTCAAACTCGCCCGGAGGCTACGCTTGACTGTGTCCAAAAAGGACAAACTGTCTCCGTGGCGATGAGAATGAATAAAGGTACTATGCAAATTGCTGCTTAATCGGCACCAAACACAACGGCTCGCAGCCTGGACTCCATTACTCCTCTTTAGCCTTGATTAACTGATGGTTGCCGTTTGGCTTTAACTCTTCGCTTCCCGAGCCCCCGCAAGGCCGCAGTGTTTAGCAGATGGTGACCAGTGCTCAGTTTAATATCGACCGCTACCGTTTGGAACTAGTAAGTCTGAAATATATTGCTTCATCCCTTCAGGTTAGCCTTTTGCGGTTTATTTGTTATTGTTCTATTTAGTGTCATCTGAGTGGGCATTCGCGACACTGAATTGGTTGATGACTCGAAAATGGGCAGCCCTTGAGGGTTTGTCGAAGCTTGGAGATTAATTTTCTGCTGTTATCTAAGCAACATTGCGGAAAGTTTATGCCAGTGCACAAAGATTTGGCGTCAAATTATTCCAGCCACGGTGTTTGTTGCGACCGTTTTCGGAAGCACTGTGAGTAGTTTAATGTTTAGCAGTGGGAGGTAGGTTAGTTGTTCCCTTGGTCTCAGAGATCAGTCAGCCTAGCTGAAATCTCCTAAGATCCGAATAGAGAGAGCAGGAAAGGCTACTCTCTTGAGTCCCGGGAGTCAGACTGCAGCAGCTTTCGTCACCGAGGCCTCAGGCAGGACTTAAGAGAGCTTAATGTGTGAAATACAGAAGCCCACCGCCCCGCCCCTACCACAGACTCTCACGCACGTGCGCATGTATACACCTGCACACACACACACAACACACACTCATTCAAACGAACATCTGTGTTTCTCACACACATACCCGTACGCGTGCGCCTTCATTTTGATATGTTAGCATAATTAGTATTAACCCTTCTACGAGTCAATAGATATTTCAATCACCCTTGGCTTACTGGTAGAGTGACATTATTCATATGCTAGCTGAAGCCTTTATTGTAAGCACAGATATGGTTAATAAACAGTTAATATGCAAAAAAATGTGTGTTATTTGATTTTGAGAGCAGTGTTTGTCACATTATTGTACTTTTTTTTGTTAATTTGTAAAAAGTTCACTGCGTGTTACTGTATAGCTGGAAGAAAATCAACCAGTAAAAGAATTTAAAAAGCCAGATGTTGTGCTTTCATTTCATGGATAAACCACTGGAACAGGCTTCAGTGCTACCTTGACTGATCAAAAACATTTACAACTAATACTAGCCCCTCTCCCTGAGTACTGCGTCATGCTCCGCCCCTAAGGCTCATTGTGGGCGGGGTCCTGAGGAGCACCTACCTCCCACTGAGGAGAGCTTAAAGGATCCATTACCTGGAAAACACATTTTTCCCATTTATTGCATGTATACATTAGTCATCCCTCACTTTGACAAAATCTGAGATGTTTTGGAGTCAAAGCAGCTTCCTTCCTCCCTTTTTTCCTCATCCGGAGGCTTTCTACTCCGGAGGCATGAAAATTGGAGATTTCAGTTTGGGCATCATGATGACGTGCACCTGTGCGGAGGAGGAGTCGAGCTGTGGCTTGGGAGTAGCGAACCGCACCCACTGTTTTCTGCAAACACTCCCAAGAAAAATGTCGGAAGGCAAGAGCTATTCCGTGTGCTCAGCATTTCACATCAGACTCTTTCTCCAACTTAGTCCAGAACAAAGCTGGCTAAGCTAAAAACCTGCGCCTGCAGAGAGGTGTTGTTCCAACACTACGGAACCCGCTACTTTAATATTGTCTGTAAATGTCAACTTTCGCATTAGCTGACAACTTTGTTCCCCCAACTTCAATGTTGTCATTACATTACCGTAAGCTATTGGATGGAGTGTGGTGCAGTTCAAAAGAAACTTGGCAGTATACCCAATACGTAAACGTTACCCTCACAGCCCCAGGGTTCTCCCGACATGCCGGATTTCTGAGGCTGTAGCGGGCTCAATTTCAGCTAAGGGGAAGATACACACATCATATGAAACAAGGCAACCTAAGGAATCTATAGATGCCAAAAACGCTATTCTATGATGTCGGTAAGCAGGCGAAATAACGCTCCAAACATACACTAAATTTCCGCTAGCAAAAAGCTAACGTTAGCTAGCTAAGTTAATTTAGGCCAGCAATAACCTTGCACATTGTTAATTTGTTGATAGGTTGCTGTAGCTATATTGTTGTCATTTCATGCTGTCCAACCGCAGTGTGTTAGTCTTGATTTTATGATCTTGGAACTTAGAAGTACTAAGATTAGGTTGCGTGTGACATTTATATTCACCCTGTTTTTAGGCTAGTACATCTCACGCAGGGCTCAGTGCATCGCACTCAGACAGCAGGAGCACACTTAATCCGCCCAGAATGGTCGATAAATTCAGCCATGGTGAGGTCACACATTGTGTTACTATGCACGCGTTGCTATGGCTGTGCTTTCAAGCCACTCCTCCCTCCACCCACCCTCTTCCCTCGCACCACCATCACCACCCCCTCCGCTCAGGCTACAGGGTGAAGTTGCCTTCAGCCGTCGACTTCCAGGCTGTTCAGCCTGCGTAAACGCCCTCCCCAAGTACAACCAATCAGATCGCGAGCTAGAGTAAAAGCAATCCCCTCACGAGGCAGCCAATTCAATTCGAATTCCTCTCCTCGAAGCGGAGCGGGCTTAAGAACATCAATATTGTTAAAAAAAGAATGCATTTAATCGTTAGTTTTCTCATTAAAGAAACTGATTAGTGAGGTAACCTGAGATATTTCAGCTATTTTTATTATGTTAACCAATGCAAACAAATGATATTTTTTTGTCTTACAGTTAGCTTATAGACCTAATCTTAGCGAAAAAGGTCATACTTGTTAACTTAAACACTTCTACAATATAACTTCAAGTATAACTCTGTTTGAAACATAAAATTGGCCTACTTGTGAGATATTTTCTTCAGTAAGCTGTTCAGTTGAGCTTCTGAAAAACTTCAGCTGCAAGTTGCTGTAACCTTAGCTGCCTTCAAGGATGATTGTAGAGACTAGTGCGGCTGGTTAGACGGCTAATGTTGATTTCATATTGTATAATCTTTAATAGTATTCAGTCAGATGCCTTCAAGGCTGATTATATTTCTGCTGATAAATATTACAGTTTTTCACTATTGCTGAAACACATTCCAAGAAACATTGCTCCATTTTCCCAAAACTCTAAACACAAAACACTTCAAGCTACATACACAAAACCTCACATCCTCTTTTCAAAACTAAACTTTCACACCAAAACACTTGCTCATATGCTCAAAACCAAACTTTGACACCAAAACAGTTGCTCATATGCTCAGAACCAAACTTTGACACCAAAATCACTATCAAAGCCGGCAAAAATGTAAACACTACAAAGCATCATTACATACAATAAAAAAAACTGAAAACACAATGTTCAGGGTGTGAGAATGATCTTTTTATAGTTTCACAACTGCCAAGACACATTTTTAGAAACCTTCTTATCTGTTCTCAAAATATATTACTGTAGAGTATTGGGCATTCATAGATTTGTGTGTTTCATAGAAACAATATGTAAATTACTGTAAGAAAAAGAAAATACAGTTACTGAATTGTACATGGACTCTGGAAAAAAAACAAACATGCATTCAATAGAAACATCAATAGACATGTTCCGCAATCTTTTAACAGCAAGGATACTGTGATGAAACCATTGTACTCCACTATACTGTGGCCAAGAAACAACTACATACAGTTCCTGTTGTGTTCTCTGAATGCCCAGATAATGGTGGCCACTGAGAACCTGCTAAGACTTGGATGGACTCTTTGTCCTGCTTCAGTCATTGACATGCTGTGGACAGTGACATGGTCAATGACTGTAGCTCTCATTTCATCTGTAATGATGAAGCGTGGTCATCTTGCTCTCCCTCCTTGCCCCCCTCCTCTCCCTCCTCTGACACAAACTCCTCTTCCTATGCCTCTGCCTCCATCCATTGTTGCTGTTTGGAAGGTTCAGCAAACGGTGCATTCTGAACTGGCCTATATGTGTGGTCACATCATTTGCAACAAGTGTCTTCAATT
This sequence comes from Gymnothorax javanicus, assembly GCA_029692085.1. Classification (NCBI taxonomy): domain Eukaryota; kingdom Metazoa; phylum Chordata; class Actinopteri; order Anguilliformes; family Muraenidae; genus Gymnothorax; species Gymnothorax javanicus. The sequence continues at coordinate 109,385,372 of CM056200.1, forward strand.
TTGAGTCTTTGTATTTACTTAATGACACCAGGTGTGTTCATTGTGTTCAAGTTTTGCAGACTGTGGCTAACATTTTGCATCACATGAGCTTCAATGTGCAAAATGTGTTAAGTGATTGAAAATTTGAGCAGAAGTTTTTTGCAACATGTGTTTTAGCAAGACAAAATGTGTTTAGAGTTTTGAGAAAAGGGGGGTTGAGTTTTGTGAATTGTGTCTTAACATGTGAAATGTGTTTATAGTTTTGGCAAATTGGGGCTGGTTTTATTAAATGTGTTTAGGGAACCGGTCATTTGGTTTAGAGAGTTGGGATTTGTGTTTTAGCAATTGTGAAAAACTGTAACTGAAAATGACAAATATATCAACATATTTGAAGGCTTCATTGGCAACACTAATTTCCTGTATTGTTAGAGTGGTGATATAGGCATTTGCAGTTGCATTGGGGGATATGATATGTGCGGTTAAATTTTTTGACCATGCTACCCACATGCTTACGGCTAGTATCACCTAGTGATAAGGCATCTTTTCTTTTACCCTGAGCCTTACCTTGAGTTAAATGCCCCATAAAGTTCATACTGGAATGAGGTAACCTGGCTAAGTAAAAATAGAAAGGAGAAAATATTGGAATTGCCCACAAATTGAATACATAGAAGCATAACTAATTAGGAGGCCCACCCTTTTCCTTCAAAACAATTTCAGTTCTTTTAGGAATACAGTCATTCAATTTATGAATTGTTTGTTTTGGGATATTGGCCCGTTCGAGAAGAACAGTCTCCAGGTCATCAAGGGATAAAAGCAATGGGAATCTAATTCACACCCCATGCCTCAGAACATCCTATTTTCAATCATGTTTAGATCCGAAGATTGCGCAGGCTATGGAAGGTTTCATGCTAATCTGTGTGTTCATTAATGTTTTAGCTGGGGGGGGCAGGGGGATATCTTGTTGTAAAGTCAGCGCATCATGAGGGAGTATGATATTATCTCAGGTGGTGGGGTACATCTGGTGTTGTAAAATAGTTTCATATTGTTTTCCCAGTGCATGCCCATGGAGACCCAAAATGTGCAATAAAATGGCGACTCAAACCATTACAGAACAAACACCGTGTTTCACAGCTGGCAACAGACAGTGTGGATTACATAGATCCATTGGCTTTCTGGAGATACAAGTCTGTCCAGACGTTTTAAAAAGAGAACAAGACTCATCAAACCAAATTACTTTGTTCTGCTTCGCAAGGACTAAGTTGTGTCTTCTTTAGACCATGTTATGTGATCTTATGCATTAGCCCGGGGTTCAAAAAGGCCTAGTTTTCAAATGGCGGCCCTGCAATAACTACCAGCTTTGTGAAGCACGCAACGTTTTGTTTCGGTTGAGATAAGGATAGATTAACCCTGTGCGGATTTTTCTTCAGCTGGAGGCCACCACGTGTCATCTGTCTGTTCCTGTTGGACAGCTTTGACTTGTGGCCGCAGAAGTTTTTAGAAATGTTTAATTTCTTTATTTTTTGTAGCTGTTTTTTTAATGTTGGAAAAAGTCTGTCATTTCTTTTTTCGCTGTTCCCCTCACAATATTAAATAATTTCCCCATTTTAGTGACCGATGCGTCGCCAATTCCGACCCCTTTGGAACTCTGTTAGTTTCTTCATCTTGTATTTGAACCTTACCAGCAAATCTTGTTGTTGGACTACGTATCCTATAAGGACTCAGTTTCTGTGAGCCTAATACAGGTTGAAAGCAAAAAAAAGCTCGAAAATATTAAGATTAAACCAGGGCTCGATCGTTCTTGGCGATAGTGCGATCTGCATATGGCTACATTTTCCTATAAAGCCACTCATTTATCTATTTTAATTTATGCGTAAACCAATTAAAAGCCTGGAGTAATTAAGCGCCAGTCCCTGGTCCGCCCGGTAACCTTGATACAGCTACCCTCTCTCTGGTCTTCAGTATTCAGTCTGAATACGAAAATGCGAGCGCATGGAAAGACGAATATATGCGGTGAGAAAAAAGTGAAGAGGGTATTAAATGAAAAGGACAAGATCCAATGCATTTTTCTGTCACTTCATCTCGCGCAAGAAAAGTGCAATAATGCGGCTCCCATTTGAAAGGGAGGGAGAACCACTATCTATATTATCGGATGTAGGTGGCGATGATCTGTTGGATTTATTGAAACACATACATTAGTCACTGATATTAAAAACCTGTGTCAAAGCCCTTTAAAAGAGTAATAAAATACTTGACTAGGACAGATGCATGTTTCTTGCAGCGACCTACTGTGCAAGAAACGGTAGATGTAAGGGACAGTTTTAATGTATTGCGCTGCCACTCGCACCCGTTCAACATCGAGTAACTTGCTTAATTCTTTCCATGATTTAATCAACGGTAATTGTTTTTTAACCAATGACTTTCCAAATTATCCTTTTGAAAATTGTTATATCCTAATTCTTTCACAAATGACTAAAGTTTTGGGCAGAAATTGCGGTTATCGTTATGATGAAACGATATTTAATTTGTTTGGCCGTGCAGGCTATGTTAAATAATAATCATCTATTAGGATTAAAGAACGTGACGTTGCACCTGTCAAAGATCTTTAAAATTGCGTTATATGTCTGCTACCGTATTTAATTTAGTTGCAAAGAAATTATGTTGGCATTGATTTATTTTTCATTGAATTAGAATTGATTTTCGCATATATCAGATTGCTTTTGCAGATATTGCAATATATGCAAAATGGCCAGACATAAACGATATCTCTATGATTATTATTATTATTATTATTATTATTATTATTATTATTATTATTATCATTTCATTGAAATCAAAGTGTTATTTCAGTTTAACCAGCGAGGGAGGGAGGGAGGGAGAGAGAGAGAGAGAGAGAGAGAGAGAGTGTGTGTGTGTGTGTGTGTGTGTGTGTGTGTGTGTGTGTGAGAGAGAGAGAGTGCGCGCGCGCGCGCGTGAGTGCATGTGTGTATGTGAGTTTGGACGTAAAAGCGTGTCTCTGTTTCATTGAGAGGAAATTTTTATGAATGAGTGCTTATACTGTATGCGAACGTGCATTTTTAAGTGTTTACCGCATATTGTTTCTGAATTAACTCTAACACTTAATAATTGTATTATAAGGGCTTAATGAATACGGAGACAATGGCGCATAAATTATCCTTTGTGATAATATTATTACTACCGACTTATACATTTAAAATTAGAGCATTTGAGCAGTATCTATTTTTCTAAGGCATGCATAACGGAAATACCCTGGCTTTTTGAAAGCACAAGTCTCGGAACAAACTCTGAGGCATTAATTCCAGTTTGACGTTCTCCTTTCGCGAGGTAAAAACAATTTAACGACTTAAAGACTGTTGCTGGTTCTGGAAAGACCGGTTCACTGATTAAGACATTTGTCACTTTTTCATACTTCATGCCTCGAAGAAAAGCAGGCGCACTTGAGTCGCCCCAATCCCAACAAGCGTAATTGATCCCTGCCCCAAACAGGCATTTATGAGTGGGCTGCTCGCTATCAAACTCTGTCAGAGAGCCAGGGCGTGAAAGCTGCGCATTGAATGCCTGCCTACCACACGGCCTCGCTCCTGTCTATTGTCAACATTTAGTTCATATTCTGTTTGACGGAAAGTAATGCACTGCCCTTCTTTAATGAACGGAGATAATATCCAAACACCTCAGCAGCATCATGCTATCATGAGTAGGTCGAGAGTGGCCACAATGGGAATTTCCAGGCCTGGTGCTGGATGGCAATTGGTGTCACATAGTTTCCATTACTTCAGAGTATATAATTTTGGACTGGAGGCGTTCCTCGACTTCCCAGGTCCGATCAATTCTGGTGGCCATATTCTGAGCACGTGTCAGTTTTAGGACTCCCAGAAGATGCTGGCTGCAGGTCTTATATCTCAACGGAGCTGAATTTGACTCGGAGGCTTCTGGAAAGTGGTTCTCCCGCATTGCCTGAGCACGCTGCTCCCCCTGGTGGCCACAGATAAAACACGTCATGACATTTCATTGAGCCAGAGTAAGATGCACATTGAGCTGCAATTTCCGTGGCAAAGCAAACAGCTCGTTTTTTCATTGATGTCGTTTTCAAAAAATTTTTTTGGATACAATAAATAATTTTATGAAGGAAAAAAAGTAGTGTCACAAAAAGGCAAAGAGTCTGGAGTCTGGAAAGCAGATCTGGAAAGAACCAGAGGTAGGGCTAATAAAATATTTTGACTACATTTCCAGACGTTTTCTTTTCACAAGTGCTTGTTTTTTGTGATTGCTTCACTGCATTTGCCTCTCAGGGTATGCAAGAAAACACAATGGCTGAATGACTCTGTAAACATGAGAGAGTCAGAAAAATATAGGGGCAGTGGAGGGAGGGATAGAAGGATTAGTGACTGTCCGTACCCTTCCTCAGCACCCCCGCGCTCCCTTGTCATCCTTCAGCAGCTTGAATGGCAGACAGAAATGACACATATACAGACAAAGCTATGAGAAAAGAAGAATGTCACATAAATATCTGACTCCACTGACGGCCCTTTGTGCATCTGTCCCGAATATACAAACTGCCCGGGCGCACAGAGACACGTCCACACACACTGGCTCCCAGAGGCAAGGGCGCAAAGGGGATGGGGGGGGGGACCTTCCCAAATCTGGGGACCCCTCTCTTTTCTCCACGGTGCCCTTTCCCAAAACAAAGCCTGGGGCTCATGAGGCGGGGCTGGGTGTCACACGGGGACCTCGACTGACCCCCCCCCGTGAAACAGTGCTCCACCACTCCTGTCTCTGGACCCTCCAGGGGCCCATGCAGATGTTCCTCCGACCCCAACTACCCCACAGCTCACGGACCAGCTGGGGTCACGGGGAGCCCGCGGACAGACAAGGGTGAGGCTCAGGGGTCAGCTTCCTGGCCCAAGGTTGCCGTAGTGACACAATGTTGAAAGAGGCCATGAGCCCGAGCCCCCTGGTTTTGGAGTTACTTGCTCTTCGATCTCCACCTCTTTTCTATCTCATCCTGCTTTCTCTTATGTCCCATTCATAATGGCCCTCTTGCTTCCTTCAGAAGTGGCCGCTATGTAGAATATTCCAGAAAGCAGCCGGGGGGCTTTTTTTTTTTTTTTTTTTAAAGCAAGAGTCCAGTCCCTGATAGTTAATGTTGTGTGAGGTGGGTAGCTGTGAGATTTAAAGTCTAAAGAGGCAAATGGGATTTTTAAGTATTTTAACAGTGATTAGATTTTAAAGGGCTGTAATTCCTGTGAGGGCCACCCAGTATGCACTTAAATGCTTTTTAATGAAAGTGCAGACTGTCACTTATCTCATACGGAGTTAAATTAAAGCCATTCAGAACTGTGCCACTGTCTGAATACTTATGGACCTCCCTACAACTGCACTAAGCTACATGGACTCTGTGGTAAACACACAGGAGGGGTGGTCTGTTACAAATCAAGACGGAGGAACCACACACAAATCACAGATGAGCCATATCAGACATCTTTAATAGCAGAAGATTGCAGGTAATTTGCTCACACGAAGAGGGAAGAGGAGCTATAAGGCATCCAGGGAATCGACGAAGAGGATCGTCAGGGGACAGTCTGAAGTCAGGCTGGTGCAAACAGGAACAGAGGAGGTCAGGCTAGGCATGGTGATGGATACTGATCCAAGGTCAGCAACCGGAATGGCAAGCCGCAGGACACAGGGCATGCAGCGCTGGTGCACCCTCTCGAACACAGATGCAGGAGTGACTGGAAGGGACCCCATTAGCTGGAGCAGCTGACACTAGGAATATAGTATCTCTAATGAATAGTTACTACTTTCTTTATAGATAATAACTGAAGATGGAAGGCAAAGGGAAACAAGCATTCATAGAATTCATAGTCTCGCCCAACCGCCCAAAATTTATGTCATGCCTTGAGGTCAGTCCAAGGTGTTTACATGTGAAAGATGATTGAAATTGGTCAAGTGGTTCTGGAGATATCTGCCCGGAAACACACACAGACAGACAGACAGACTGACTGACTGACTCACAAGGTGATTACAATAGTCTCGCAAACCCCTACTCCGGGGGCTCGACTAATTAGACAAAACAGAGCATGTAGCACAAAGCAAAGTAACAATCCAGCAAAGGGGAAATGAAACACTGGAACTTAAATACACAAAGACCACAATTAACAGATTGGGAAGGAGTGTGCAAGCACAAGAGTGAGACAGTGAGGGAGGGGAGTAGAACGAGACAATAATTGAGAGGATCAATTAATGAAATGGGACTCAAACCGGCAAGGACGGCTGGAATGCAGGAAAAAACAATTAACAAATACTCAGTGCCTGACAGTGCTCATTGTACATTGTGCAATGGTAGCCACATGAGCCTCTGCAAAACGGCCGGTTTTCTCAATGCCAAAACCACATTCGCAGTCAGGAACAACTGATTCTGATTAACCCCATAAAACCTCTATACCCAAAACCTATGGACCCCTTAAATTCAGCTGCTGTATTCAAAACTGTGGAACTTCGGGCCTATTTTAAATTGTAGTGGAGATCCCAAGGTTCCAGTGATCCCAAATATGTTCTGCTATATTACGGGTATACGTGAATTCAATGATACACAAGATCTAGATATTTTCCATTTGACGTAATGCTGTGGCCATAAAAACATGGTATCCTGGGTTTGAGTATTTCTCTTAATCTACGGTAAGTATGATGTAAATTCAGTGAAGCTCTGCAACCAGCAGATACAGAATATGCATGTGACATCGTCCTGCAATATGAAAAAATGCTTTTTTGACTTAGAACCTGCTGAAAGGAAAGCTTAAGTGAAAAAAATAGAGTTTAAGGGGTTAAATTATAAAACTACGCATGAATAAAAGATTTGTGGTAAAACTGAACAAAAAGAGAAGTAGACTGTCTTGCAAAGACATTGCATCATATGAAAGCCTGCTCTCTCAGACAACAGTGCTCTAGACTGGCTGAGACTAGTACAGAATGAGTGCCTTAGTGTCATCTCGTCATCCGCTTGAGCCCTGAAGACCACTTCGCGACAGCTGTCGCATTTGTAACAACATACACTGAAACTGAGCCGTTTAACCTTTACCGACAACATCTGGGGGTTGCCTACTGTGGCCGATAAAACAGATCAAATCTCAGCAGATTCTGCCCTGAAATTGGAGGTAAATTTAGTTTTTTTAATTTTTTATTTTGTCTCAGAGGAGTCAATCCAGTGGCGCTCATGTTTCCCTGTAAAGTTAATTTTCCAAGAGTGGAAGGTCAAGACAAAAAAGACACAAAATGGCTGATTGTTTAATGCGATTATCTCCTTGGCCTCTTCTCACTTCTATTTTGCGCTGCTCTCAGTCTGTGTTTCCAATCCCACAATGATGTAAGAAAAAAAGCAGCATTCTCATCACAAATGCAACCTTATGAATTATTACCCATTGGAGCTTGGGGTGTGGAGGTTTGTTAGGGGAGGTAACACCGTAATATTTCTGCTACACTTGAAAAAATAGTAAGGCCCATTAGGGAAAAATGCGCAAGAACGTCATTTCAGCAAAACTTCTGTGAAACGTCAGAAACTACTTTTGCTTGAGTTATTCCAGAGGTGACAATGCTATGATTCATGTCAAAAATATGATACTGCACATGAAGAGCCTCGTGCTAAAAGTGCCTAAGTCACATTTTCACACACCATGAGGTTAGGATGAGAAAATGTCTTTCAAAGTTACCTAAGTCCACTGCCTCAATTTCGCCAAAATGGCAACTTTATGAACGAAGTACTTTTAGCACTGAGGTCTTCATTTGTTGCCTTGGGTAGCATCCCTTCGGAGAAGATGTTTGGAAGAGAAATAATAAATTTTTGTCCCCCGTTTTCAACTCAAAGTTACATATGCAGCACATTCAAGTTTCAGTGACTCAATTTTCCCCTTCAACACCACCAAACTGATACTAATCTCCATTTTATTGCTTCTATTTATTAGCAGCAATTAGCAAAGGTATTTTTAGAGTCAGTATAAAAGTAAGCAATTACATTAATGAATTTGTCATGGAAGGAGGATTACAGGCTATTTAGAACACAGGTTGGTAAATGGATGAAGGAGAGAGTGCCGCGGTGGATCAGACTGGAGTGATGGCTGGAGTGAGGAAGACCAAGCGGGCGGGGCTAAGATGTTACCACGGGGACGGTTTGACGGGCGGGTGATGTGGGGAGACCTGACTGATATAACCCCTGTAATTTAATGTAAGGGAGCCAGCTGGGACGGCCCGCAGTGATTGACGGAGGCTGCTCACTGTCGGCCCGACTCGTCTGACCTGCTGTAATTGCTGTAACCTAACCTTGGATAAACACCGTGTCTCTCCCCGGCCCATCGGATAGCTCTTACCCTCCACCACCACCACCACCCCACGCCTCCCTTCCGCTCGACACGCCGTCTCGCCGCAGTGATCTGTCGGTAAAACCGGTTTCTGTGCCTGTACCACACTGACCAGCCTTTGTTCATCTCCTTCAGTCCCTCTCTTTCTCTCATACTTACTCAGATACACAAACACACACACTTGAGGTAAGTGCCCACAATTATACATGTAATTCAAACTCAGACTTCATGTTCTATTGTGTAATTCAGCCATGCACTTCCTCTGTGGCTCTTCCCCTTTGACACATATATATGTCGAGTCAAACTTCTTGGAGTTCGTATTTAAACCTTTTTAGTGGTGGATTTTCCTTTAGCTATATGGAAACACATGGTGAATTTTTGAACAAATAAATAAAAAAAAAACAATAATGTAACAACAATTCTTCTTAAACTCAAATTACACACGTTTGTTTGCATTAACTGCTTATTAACCATATCTGTGGTTGCAGAAATTGTATGAATAATGTCACTATGTCACTTTGTCCGTGAGCCAATGGTGACAGAAATGTCTCTTGACCAGTGGAAGGGTTAATACAGCCCCAATACACTTGCACCTTTGCTAGTGAGTGTACTGTATATCCACACACACACACACAAACACACACCCACGCACAAACTCTACAGTAAGAGTGAGCTCTTCATCATCTTCACTGGGAGAGAGAGATGGAGAGAGAATGAGAGAGAGAGAGAGAGACCGATGGGTCACAGAGAATGAAATTGTTCTCGGCGGTAATGACGATATGACATCCATTTCAGGCCATTCCTCATCTAAGGAAGGAGCCAGTATTGACATCTTCCTGGGCATTAGGCACCTGCTGACTCTCCTCCTTTAATAGAGTCCAGACACACTTGGCCCCTGATTCTTGGCTCGGTGAATAAAGCTGTCTCATTGATTTCCAGCTCCTATGTCTCATATTCCCAAATGCAAAGTGAAGAAATGGATACAGGCCGCAAGGGTGTTGTGACCTTGGAATATCAAATAAAAAGTCCGAATTATTTTGATGTCGGCCATTTTGTGACGAGCACTCTCCTAACAACAGTGTTTTAAAGCCTCACTGGTATTTTTCTATACTTGCATCTATTTGTGTTATATTTACTTTGCTTTGATTGAATTCTAGACGTGAGGCGGCAGAATTAGGCAGGACACAGAGAGATATTTTAAATGTTGACACTTTTATAGATATATGGATGATGCTTTATGATGTCCTGCTGGTCGTGGGGCATAGTGGCGAATGTGTCGATTCAGGCGCCTCATCTCTGCTGCCCACTGTTCGGCGAGCACAAAGGAATGACGAGCCCCTCAGAATTGTCACACAAACCGGCGGGCATAGCTTTTTGCCTCGGAGGGTCTCCATGGTGATTATCGTCGTGCCAACCGTTGACTCTTTTCAGCAGCACGAGGGAGAGCGGCGGACAGAGAGGAGACCCGGAAAAGCAGCTGGTGTTACGAGGGGGCTCTCTCTCTCTAGAGAGAGTCCTTCAGCCCTGACAGAGTGTCCGCTCGGTCCCTGAAAGAAAAACGCATTTAAAGGCCCCACATTCACTCATTCCGTCCGCACCATCATGAGAATCCCTGGATGACTGGATAATTACTTCAAGTTAAGCTCGGTAACTCCTGAATCTGAAACAGGAGCTGAAGTGAGGGCTTTTAAAGGCTTTATCCTGTGCCATTTTCAGGATCTGGATAATACAATACTTCTGCTTTGTGGAACCGGCCCAATAGCCTGTCTCACAAAGTGGGACAACTGAAAAAGCTGGACAGCTGCTGGACAATTGGGAGAAGTGCAGAACACTCTCCCTTCTAGAACCTGGACTGAAGTTAGAATACAATAGTGCCAAGTTTTACTCAGTACAATCCTGCTTCATGATATACTGCCCTGCATTCTGAAGGGAATTTAGTCAGAAAACATGGCTTATGTTTTGTTTTACTTTTATATTCTTATACTTAGATGAGGACAAAGTTGTTACATGTGGATAATAATAAAAATATAATCCCTAATAAGAAAAGGTCAAGATGTTATGTTAAATTCAAATTAAAATTGAAAGCAGTGATTTGTACATTATCTTTGACCTGAATTACGTCAAAAATAATACAACTGCACATTTTTTAATGAAAGGCTTCAACATATAAATTTTATTAAATGTTTCATGTTTTTTTTTTCTTTTAATATTCTTCCTGCTAACAAGTCTTGAGCTGTGCAACAGCAAAGGGTCTTTGTTGTCAAATTTTGTGCTTCAAAATCCACCAAATGGGGATGTCAGGACTGCAGAAGGCCAGTCCAGCACCTACACCCTCTCTTTACACAACCATGCCTTTGTAATGTGTGTAGGAAGTGGCTCTGCGTATTCTTGTTGAAATTTGCATTGGCTTCCCTGGATAAGACGTCATCTTGAAGGCAGCATATGTCGCTCTAAATCTCAGTGCACTTTTACACCATTAATGGAGCCCTCACAGAATTGGAAGTTACCCTTGCCAAAGGCAATGATACAACCCCATACCATGATGGAGCATGGCACATGGAACACACAGTATCCGTTTCTTCCAAAAAAGACCTGAAATATTGATTTGTTTGACCACAATACAAGTTCCCACTTTGTAATGGCCTGATGAAGTCAGCAGCGCTTCTGGACCCTGTCAAAATAAGCGTTTGTTTTTGCACAATAAAGTTTTAAGAGGCATTTGTGGATGCCACTACATATTTTGATACTTGACAAAGGTTTGCCAAAGTAATCCTGAGCCCATGTTGTCATATCATTAATAGATAAATAACAATTTTTGATGCAGTGCCGATTGAGTGCTCACAGATCACAGGCATTCTGCTTGGGCTTGTGCCCTTGCCTTTTACATACAAAAATTCTTCCAGATTCCTCCTATGTTTTACAACTATGTTATGCGCCATAGGGGGTTAATTATCCAAATATCTTTCTTTGAGGAACATTGTTTTTAAATGTTTCAATGACTTCCTCTCGCATTTGTTGGCAAATTGTCAATCCTTGGCCCACTTTTGCCCTTGAAGGGCAAAGCATTTTCTAAATGCTGCTTTTGTACTGAGTCATCATTGCGATAACCTGCTGAAATTGTGTTTCAAATCACATTATGATTCAAATTTTTTACCTCATTACTAGCCCTACATTGCTCCATTCCAACTTTTATTGAATACGTTGCAGGCCTGAATGACAGGAAAGGATGTACAATATATTGACTATGTGCACATACAAAATAAAATCCAAACAAACATTAATATAGCTTGACTGCATAATCACCACAACGAAATTCAAGTCTAAAGTAAATTTAGATATTTCCGCTAACTGTTTTTATGTACATTTTCCATACTGTCCCAACTCTTTCCATTAGCACTGCTGCCTCACAGTAAGAAGGTCATGGGTTTGAATCCGGCCCGAGGCCTTTCTACATGGAGTTTGCATGCTACCCCCGTGATCGCATGGGTTTCATTCCATAGTCCAAAGATATGCATGTCAGGCTAGTTGGAGACGCTAAATTGCCAGTAGATACAAGTGTGTTTGTGAATGATGTGTGAATGGTGCGTGCGCTCTGCGATAGATTGGCGAGCTGCCCAGGGTGTGTCCCTGCCTTTTGCCCATGGTCAGCTGGGATAGACTCCAGCTCCATCACGACCCTAGTGAGGAATAGGAGCTGTAGATAATGGATGTATGGATGGATGATAATAATAATAATAATGTTACGTTTAAATTCCTCTGAAATCAAAGTACATATTCCCACTGTAGGCCAGGCAATATTTTAATGCTTGCGATTCACCTTGCACCCAGCTCTTTGTGAACATACGAAAAACAAGATTTTAAAGTTGAGGTCCTGTCCAAGCCTTTGCCAAATATTCTTATAGCATATCAGCATTACATAGATAATGTCACTGGTGCTGTATTTCATATCTGTTTTTGCTGTGCTTTCTTCAAAGATGATTTGTTCAGGAAGCACTGAAAAGCAGCCACCCTGCAATAACTCAAACTGAATTTGACCGATTTGTTGACGTACGCAAACACATATGCAAGTACATATACATACTGAACCGAAGCGTGCACATTCAGTACTGCACACTGTCTCACTCACTTTGACATGCACACACTTGAGTACAGACACATACGCATACATACTATATGCACACTTGCATTTTCTCATCAGACACACTCTCTCTTAAATGCACAAACACACTCACTCACCATCTCAGTATATGCACACACACTCTCTCGCACCTGCTCACACACTCTCTCACACTCACGCTTATTATACGCACTCATGAATCTTTACCTTCTAACTCACTATCTTGTATGGATACATGAACAAATATATACACTCTCACTCACTCTTAAACGCACACAAACTCTCATGCTCACTCATGCTCTCGGGGCATACACACAAGCACACGCACACACACACACACGCACGCACAAATACACAGGCAGTCATACAAACACTCACACACATGCACACACAGACACACACACACATGTGCGCGCGCATACACACGCACACACACCAGCCTGTTAGCGTCAGGAGATATGTCCCAGTGTGTCTCATTTCCTCTCCCACAAACTGCCGCCCCACACACACACCCCCCCCCCCACACACACACACACACACACACTCTCCTCTCCGCGGCTCCTCTGAATCTGCCGGCAACACCTGACACTCCATCATGGTGTCATCTCCCGCTCACCCCAGGGCCTCCGGCGTAATCACACGTCAAAAACACATTATGCTCGCAAGATTGAGGAGCTAATGACCATTATCTTTGTGCTGCAGCACATCTCCCCAGTGCCTTTCTGGAGGGGGGGATCGCGAACAGTGAATGAGAAAGAGGGAGAGGGAAGAACAGAGCCGGAAGAGGAGAGGTACAGGAGAGATGGCGAGGACAGGGAAAGGATTGGAGAGTGAAAGACAAAGAGGAGAGAGGAGGGTGAGCAGAAGGCGAGGAGGTGAGACTCGAGAACGCTACAGAAGGGATGGACAGGAGATGTGGAAGCAGGGTGAAGGGGAAGGGGCGACGATGAGAAAGAAGCGATAAAAAGTGGGTAAAGTTGATTGAAATGGCACTAAATAGTGAAGGTTCTGGAGCAGGACCACACCTCAAACGCTCGCCTTACGCTCGTCTCCTACGATGTCTGCTCTGCTCCATCCGTTATCTCCTTTACGTTTCAACCCCTGTCTGTCTGTGCCTCAGTCCGATTACTTCTCTATGATAGGGTCCGGAAGGCTCTCCAAGCCTGGGATCTACAGTGAATCCCTCACCGAAGTCCTGCCCACACCGCAGACCCGTTGCATCTTCGTCCATACTACTTGTCTGTCTACACTTTATTGCTATGCACTGTTAACGCCGGCCCAATAAACATCATTGTTTGCATTCAGTTGATGGTTTTAATGGAGTGGTTCTTGGCTTGTGGACTGATTTACTTTTCATACAGTGCATATGATTGTTCTACATTCTGTTCTTTTCTTGTCATTATTTTGAAGGAGTGCTTGTATTTCATGTGGATAATTTACGTACAGAACAGCATAATTGTTTTACACCCTTGCGTGTACGGTATGTTGAGGTTAACAAACTCTTACTCAGATTTTGCGCAATGTGATTCAGCGGTGGTGGAAAAAATGAAACCATTAGAGCTATTTTGCAAAATCTGGTTGCAGACAACTGTATAATATAGAAAGTATGTGACGTGAAGTAAACCAAGTATCCACTTAGGTACAGATACCTAATATCTAGAGGGTCCCACTTCTGCCTCCGTGACATACTGAATTCCTCAAGGCATTTGGAAAGGTGTAGAAAACATACTGAATGGATTTTGGATTATTCCGGGTTATAGAGCATCACACAGTTCCAGTAAATTTGTCAACCAAACATTTGTGCTGCAAACCTCCTATTAAACCACATCCCTAAGGTGCTCTATTGGATAAGGACCCGAAGCTCAGCAGGCCATCAGAGGACAATGACATCACTGTCATGATAGCGAAACCAACAAGAGATGTTGTGCCCTCGTTAGTCCAATTGTCAGACTGGATGTGTTTGAAAAATGGTAAAATGTGGCCATAAAGGTATGCAGGTATGCAAAGTTCTATAACAATGTTTAGGTATTTGGTGCCATTAAAATTATGCTAAATTGTTATAAAGGGGCCTGACATGCCCCCAAAAAACCCCAAACATTTCCATCCCAACACATCACCACTACCAGCTTATCCGAGAACAAGTGGATCCACGTTGTTCCGGTCAAATTCTAGTTCGACCATTTGTATGTTGTAGGAAAAGATTAATCAAACTGAGCAATGTCTCTCCAGTCTTCAGTAATCCGGTTTTAAGACGCGTTTCCACCAAGCGCGAAACAAATCATTTGCCCGGCCAGATGATATGCAAAGTGAATACAAAGGCGCGAATGCACGCGAGAAGGCAGGAACTCAGGTCTATTTGCGTCTTTGCATTGACTTTGAATGTAATCCGGCCGCGCGAATAATTCGTTTCGTGTTTGGTGGAAACGCAGCTTTAGCGATGCTCTCTCATACATCAGGGTTACAAACAGCTGCAATTTGAGCAGTGGCCTTTAAGTTAGAAAGAAGAAGCCTGCCTATTCTCCTTTGACCAGTCTCAGAAACAAGGTGTTTTGAGCCGCAAAATGCTTCACACTGAATTTTTTGCTGTCTGTAAATCCAGGTAGGGCAGCTGTTCTGAGATACTGTAACCACCATGTCAGACATTAACCATGGTTAAATTCTCTTACACTGTGCATCTTATCAGTCAAAAAACAAGTAAACCTTGAACCTACGCCAGCAGCCTATGTACTCTGAGTTGTGGCCGCATGAATATAAAGTTAGCACAATGAATATATCAAGGAATTAAAACTTTTTTTTCTCAAAATCCAATTTGTATGAACACAAGTCTCAGGCCTTTAGCTGTAGTGTCACGAAGGCAGTGAGCTCCACTCAGGTTTATGCATATTGAAAAACTTGTACGCCTGTTGTGACAGATTTGTTCAAAAACAGATGTAAACAATGGACAGAAAAAAAGCACAACGTGGGTGCTGCAAGTGCATCAAGGGGTCTTAATTCTCTTCAGAGAAATAATAACGAGAAACTGCCATGACCGGAGTGAACACAGGTTTCTTCTTCCACACAACATGCCTTCACATATTGTTTTGTCTGTTCAAGAATTTTTTTGCCGAAAAAAACATTCCTGTCATATCGCATCCTCAGAGATTTCTCAGCATACAGGAAAGCAGAGCCCAGTCTTATCACAACTTGTCACATAGTGACGCTACCTGACCAAGTGTCGATACACGACGAAAAAAGAGGCCTTTGTTGTCCTTATTTAACTCCAGTTTAAAACAAACTAACCCGAACCCTTCACCCTTCACCCGAACCCTAAATGTCAAGTAAGGACGCCTAAAGCCTCCATTTTCATCATATATCAACCCTTTGTCAGGGAGCATCACTATATGACAATTCGAGATGAGAATTTGTTGGAATGCAAGCAGTTAAAGTAATGACCAGGAAATAGGACCAAGCATGCATTATCTGGGGGGGATGAGTTGATTTCACTTTCTCGGGCAACCTTTGAGAAAGTCTATCGATAGGGAGGTGGTGCATGATGGTCGTATTATTAATTTTTATTTTTTTGCATCTTTTGTCTTCAAAATTCAAGTTTTGTAGATTTATAATTACATACATTTTTGTCTACCTCCCAAACTATAGTAAACCACAATAGATGTGCATGTGCAGTTGCATGTGTGTTTGTGCTGTGTCAGTGCCTATATGTAAGGTTTTATGTTCACGAGTTTGTGCATCTGTATAGTTGTGAATGGGACACAGACAGAGAGTTCTTGTGGGATTTCATGGTCTAAATTTGGAACTGAGTATTTATAAGCAATAAATCGCACCATCATTATGATAACTGTGGTCAAACATTGAACTGACTTCAACACGACTTGATGCCTTAAGGTACAGATTAAAATTTTGAGCTAGGTATTGTGTATCTATGCATTAGAAAAACAAACTGTATTACAACTTAACTCACAGCAGTATGAAAAGATTATTAGTCACAAAATGGTCAGTTATGAGCATTGTTTAAATCTTGGCAAAGAATCAACCAATTGTAAATAAACTGTGACTAAGAATCAGAACACATTATTGGCAGGGAGAAGGGAAGCACATAGTTTTATCAGGAAGAACTTGAGCTTCATGCTTGACAGTTAACATTTGGACACGTACACATGTGGGTCCTGACTCTCGGAGGTGTTACAGGAAATCTGGATTTCCATCTTGACAGGAATTCTGTCCCAACAGTCTTCCTGATCCCAAATGTCCCTCAGGACCTCCTCAGAACAGTGCAATCCTCTTCTCCATCTCTGACCCCTTCAGTCTCTCAGCCACCCTCTCTGCTCCCCGCATCTCATTCATGTGCTTCATTTTGCAAATGTTGTGTCTGTTTTTTTTTCTTTCTTTCTTTCTTTTTGCTCACCCTGTATTTTATATTTGTGTTTGGAGCACAATGTTTATGTCTGCATTGTGTTGCAATGTAAAACAATGTACGACGAGGCAATTTTTTTATTTCAGGCTGTTTCAGTGCAGTGTTGCTCCTCACAGAGTCTAAAAACAACTTCATTCTATGTAATTCATTTTGAACTTTGCGTTTCTGTAGCCAACATTTACTGAATTACCACTGTCAAGCAGTCAAATGTTAAGTTCATGGTGACAGTCTTAGATGGTCATAGGACAGAGAGAGTTTTTTGAAACACCGTCATATTTTACATTATCACCAAGAGACATCCGCACTTGTGCTCACATCCAATGCTTTCTTACAAAGGCAACAGTTCAAGCTATAATAGTTATTACATCACTGTGCCTCCATAATTTGCATTTCACATGTATGAATAAATATAAGCTTGCTAAATTATGACTAAATTATTGAAAAATAGTATAGACATTTGAAATAATGCGGTTGAACTAAAAATAGTGATTGTTAGTTCTTTTTACTCATCTTAATTGAAGGAACAGAGTCAAATGTGACAGCTTCTGCATAGCACACTGTATCAGCATTGACTCAGAGGCCTGGTTTTGAATCACTCAATTTCCATTTCAGCCATTCAAATTCAACCCCAGTTCAAAAGCACTGTGCTGACGTGCACCTTCTATTCAAGAATCACCGCAGTTGGAGTGTATTGAACCGTACGTTCAGCAGTCCATTTGATTCCTTTTCAGAAGCACAACATCCAAAAAGGGTGCTCAGCGGTTGTTTTTCATTTCAGTTTCTGGGCTCAATAAATCAGTTTAGGAGTTTCAGCTCTTTCAGATCAAGGTACAACCAGCAAATAGCAGAAAGAATGAAGCTTCTCCTAATCCAATGTATTTTCTTTTGTTTTAATCAGGGAGGGAAATGTGGAATCCAATGATATTAACTAAGAATTAAATGAAATTGTTTTTCAGTTTTCACATGTAATGTATATACTGTACTTGTTTACAAAATGAAAATGTAAGATCTTTTATGAATAAAACTGTCTCCTCTGAACAGTCCTTGAGTTGCACACAGCACAACATTGTCTTTCCCGTGGCCTAAAGGGGAGCTACTATGGTTTTTGTATTTTGTGTCTTATATAGTGTTATAATGAAGGATTCTCATATTAAACATGTCTTAAGCTTAAAATAAAGGAGTAAACATATGTAGATGCAAGAAAAAACCTCTGGTTTCCAACAGTGCTGAACACTCCGTTTCCTACAGTTTTTCCTATTGTAGCTACAGTACAATGTCATCGTGTGGCAGATATCCTTATATCAGGCGTCTCCAACCCTATTCCTAGAGAGCAATTGTCCTGAAGGTTTCTGCGCTGCCCCTAATTCAGCTCGCCTGACTTGTCTAATCAGCAGCTCATCGAGATCGCTAGCTGAGAAATGAGGCTTACTTTGCTTTGGTTGGAGTGAAAACCTTCAGGATCGTAGCTTTCCAGGAACAGGGTTGGAGACCCCTGCCTTACATGGTAATCTGTTCCTGGCACAGGATAAAATCACTGAAGAAGGCTGACTTTTATTCTAACTAAAACATCAAGTGTGTTACAAACTGGGCTAAGGGGCAGCCAATTGCAGGATCGACAATGAACCATTACGGAGCGTTAATAATGAGGAGGAATAGGAGAAATTGAAGACGGCTTGGAGAACTTACTGTTCCTAATAATTTGCTCACTAATAATTTAGCTCTGTGGAAGAGACTTCAGTGAGGAAAACTACAATTTAGGGTAAGAGGTTAGAGTAACCTCTTCTTTCAAGACAATCCAGCCCCAACTGAGACAAAAACAACTACCGACTTACACAAGCCAGTCACAGTGGCTACAGCTGATCACACAAAGGGAATAACAACACAATCAATCAATGAACAGGACCAACCTGTGTGACTGCTGGAACAGGGTAAGAACCAATGAGGCAGACATAAGGGTAGTAAGAAAGCGCTTTGTTGTTGACAGCAAAGACCAACATAACATTAAATGTCTTCATTTTCTGCCAGCGTCAGAATGTACAAAGAGGCTGTGACTTAGATCTACACTCGTTCGTGAATGTTACTACCATTCCCATAGTTTCCCAGCCTGCAGACATTACCATTCCCTATGCATTGTGTAGTTTAATAGCTAGTTACTTAGCCAGTCATGTATTTAGAGACAAAAGTAGCTGGTGGATTTTGACATTGTCCCTTTTCATTGACGCGAGTGGCTCTATTCACTGGCCAATCAAAGCAGAGCTCATTTCATTGAAGGGACGCCCACTCAGAACAGTCTGTTTTCTAGTAGGTTTGGAATGACAGGAACCAAATGGTCTTGAAATCGTGGACTCGTATGTTTTCTTTTTTTCATCAAAAGATTGTAAGACGCCCTTTTGGACAATAAAGAATATTATAACTTGGGGAGAAAAAAAAAACAAAAAACAAAACAGCATCATAGGTCCCTCATAAAGATTGATTTGATGACCTCAGTAATCTTTAATAAAGTCACACTGATGAGCAAAAATGTTCACATCCCATAATTGCCCTGTTAAAATATAATCTTTTTTCATCAGGCCGGTGAGATCCATGCTGTTGTTAACCCTTTGAGCGCTGAATAAAATTTCAAGGAATTAAAAATAAAATTATCCTGAGCTGTTGAAAACCTATCACGTGTCAACTTGATTAAAAGAGCTCCCCTGCGGGAGCTCTTTTAAACAAGTTGCCACACGATAGGTTTTCAAAAGCATCTGGTATTGATACTTACACAATTGGGCAACTATAGTCGCCTATGGCGCCCAAAGGGTTAAGGTAATCAAATTTTTTATTAGTGTACTCAAATAGTTCTCTAGAGTCTAACCTCATTCAGGCTCTTCCTTTCAGAGGTGGATTCCTATTTGTTCCCACATGGCAGGCCAGTTAATTTTGGAAATTAGAACGATACAGGAGTCTTCCTCCTCTCCATACTTGAGGCATCGTCGAGCGGAGCAAATAAGAGGAAACTGCAAACGTTGCGGGCTTGCTGGGAAGGTTGCGGAGTTGCACATGGAGTCCTTGGCTGGTCGCCGCCCCCATTAAACACAGGGCACAAATCAGATGGCTATGGTGAGCCAGTAGCTCTTCCCCACTGAGGAGGTTCAGGGCTGGTACGACTGCAATACAATGATGCGGGCAGAAATGTACGTGACCCCCCTGAGGCAGGCAGGTCCGCTGACCGGCGGTCGGCTCCTTACAGTAGCGTTGGGGTCGAGGGATGGGGCCGGAGCTGCCAGGAAAGACAGATGCGCCTCAGCTTGGGATGAAACGAAGCAACAGCTTAATTAGATCTGTCGCTGGGAACGGACTGCTGGTGGCCAAGATGGGCGTGTGGGGCTGGCAGCAGCGGCGATCGGAGAGAGGGGGACGGTCACTTCTTTGTTTATCAATTCATTTTCCATGTGCTTCTCTCTCTCTCTCTCTCTCTTTCCTGTAGCTATCTGAGCTGATGCTTTACGATGTACGACGGATTTGCTATAGATTCGACACAGTAGGCTATCTTGCTTTACAAATGTATCACGTACGTGAGTTATGTTATTGTTTGTTTTCTGCATTGAGTTACATGAAACTTTACTGGAGGGATAGAGTACCTTTCTTTCAAGAGCTTTTCCTTCATTTGGAGTTTTGTTCATGTTGATGGAGAGTGCTGTTTAACACTTCAAAATATCCCGTATGAGTTCACTTGATTTGAGATCTGGTGACTGTGAAGTTGGTGGCATATGCTTAGAATCATTTTTATACTCATAAAACCATCCAGTGACCCCAGTGAGGCTTGAGCCATTACGATCTCAGAACAGACCACTCTCATCATGGCAGGAATTCTTAATCATAAGCTATAATGATCGCACAGAGTAAGTCAGCATTGATTTTCAGTGACCCTTCTGCCTTTAAGTGGTGCGGCGAGTGGACCCGAATCCTACCCGGACGATGAGTGGAAGCATCTGCATTTATTTTTATTGTTAAATCATTTATTCGGGGGTTTTCCTTTAATTTGTCACCCATCTGTATACATAGAGCAAAAATATGAAAGCGGTCCAGAGGCTTGTTCCTGAATTTTGAGACAGAAAGAAGAAACAGACAATGAGCAGAGTCGCTCTTTTCATTTGAGCAACAGGACTGAGAGCTCTCTAATGGTTGCACACATTATGTTCAATTATATCCACTCATTGAGACTCGGCGATTATGAATCTTGTTTTGAAAAGAGTATCCAGGAATTTCAATCACTGTATGTTTGCCTGTTTATTAGAAAAGGTGAACTTGCTGACTTTCTGCTGGCATCCACCATTCACTGGTCAAGGTGGATTTGAGAAAAAATGATCATGGGTAACGTAAAAACATCTTCAGAAAATGAAAGGATCTAGCCAATGAATTTACCAGCCAATTTCTTGGCCCGTTGTGGATTATGATGACCTCACCCAGGACGTAGTCCGGAGGGCGACGTATTGCTTTTGCTGGGGTTTCTTTTTCTTTCTTTCTTTCTTTGAAACATTATGGCAAAATGGCAGGACCAATCTTCATGAAACTTTCAAAATAGGTGGGCATTTGTCTAGAATTGACCCCTATACATTTTTGAGGGCATTGGGTCAAGGTCAAGGTCACTGGAAAGGTCAAAATTGTTTTTCTGCAATAACTTTGGTAAAAATGATCATATCAACTTCAACTAAATTCATAAAGTACATCTTTTAATTCTGCTTCCGCTCATGTGCTGCATGAAAGGGTATCTCTCATAGTTTTCATAGCAGTTGGGGGTTAAATGTCAGGGGGGGCATGGTCATTGCTTAAGTTTGCTTATTTTCCATTATAAATAAAAAATGATTAGAGATAGAGAGGTGTTTATTATTATCAACATATAGTCACTTATGGGCTTTCATTTGGCACCATAACCTTTGACTTTGGGTGACCTTGAGAGGTCAAATTGAAGGTCACGAGTTTTTAGAGAGAAAACAATTCCTGTCTCTAAGGCATTAATGTCTTTCAGAATTAATTTAACGACTCGATGTTGTGGACATTTTGACATCGTCCACAAATATGGGAATCAAATGGCAATGCATGTGACAGGATGCGAGAAATAGGCATCTTCCCTTTCAAAGAGATTGGGGTCTGGTCTTGCTGGCCAAGAGAATGCTGTGCAAGAGAATTTCAAAAATGGCATCGGAGTGCAGTGTCCCCGAAAATACAGAGTATCTTTGGTGCAGTCTTTCACAGAGTGGTGAAGCTTTTGCCATCTACAGTTCAGAAAGACTCAGCCTCTCTGTGATGCTCTTTTTATGCTCAATCATGGCACTGATCTGTTGCTAATGCACCTAATTGTCTATGAGATGTTCCACCAGGTGTTTTTTTTTTTTTTAGAATTATTCAACTTTTCCAGTCTGTTTTTGCCCCTGTCTCAACTTTTTTGCAATGTGTCGCTAGGATCACATTCGATATGGGTTGATATTTTTCGAAAAACAATAACATTTCCCTGTTTAACATCTGGTGTGTTGTCCTTATCCCATATTAAAATAAATATAGAGTTTAAATGATTTGCGATATAATTGAATTCTGTTTTAATTTACATTTTACACAGTGTCCCTACTGTTTTGGAAATGGGGTTGGAAATCACTCGTGAAAAAATAATTGCTCCCCGAAACATATTAACTGATTGTGCCACCAATGGCAGCAACAACTGCAGTAAAATAAATTTACAACAACTGGCATTCAGTGTTTTACATCTCTCTGGAGGAATGTTGGCCCACTTTACAGAGTTTTTTAAAAATGTATCCACAATAAAAGGTTTTCAAGCATAAACTGCCTGTTTGAGTTTTGCAAGTCAGGACTTTAACTGGGCCATTCCAAAACCTTCATTTTATGTCTTTTCAGCAATTCAGAGGTGGACTTGGTTGTGTGTTTTGGATCATTTTCCTGCTGCATAACCAAACTTGAGATCTAGGTCACAAACTTCATTCTTTTTTCTGGATTTTGTGGGAACAGAATTCATGGTACCGTCAATTATGACATTGGCCAGGTCCTGAAGCAAAGCAGCCCCTTGACCATCGCACAACCACCACCGTGTTTGACTTTTCGTATGGTATCGTTCATGTGGACGGAGATCGTTTTCGTTTTAAAACGCCATTTCAAAACAAAAACGTAGTAGCGTGACATAGCTTGTAAGGTCTGTAGAGCAGCTTGAGAGTGTGTCAGGACATCACTGAAGATTATCAGCACTGAGCATTCAACCATTCATTGTCACTAAGGATTTGTATAAAATATTAATTTTATCAAAACTATTCAAAAAATATCATTCTGAAATTGAAAAGTACAATAATATCAATATGTTGGATCTAAGTGAATCTATAAAAACTATTGTTCTCTTTACAGACCAGACCATCAGGGGTGGTGCTTTAAAACTAGTGAAATCATATTGCATTCCCATCTTGATCAAGAGCAAAAACCATTACCATCACCTTGAGATGGATTTAACTAGTCCTCATACCCAAAAGACCATATTGGTAAATTGTTGAATTACCACAAGAAAAAGTGCCACTATACTGTCCAAAATAAATGGTCACAGGAACCTTCTGACTTCAGTTGGAATGACAGCATCATAAAGTTTAAGTTAGGGTTACGTTAAAGTTTGGGTGCAGAGTTAGGGTAAGGCGATCGTGGTTTTTAAAAGACCGTTGTGATTCACAGTTGCAAGTGGTAAATTCTCGGTTGGAACATGTCTCCTGTGGGAAGTTCTGCTCGTTTGTTGTCACAACCGCCAACCCAGCCTCCTCCCTACATGGACTCGCTATCATCTGATTTCCTTGTTTGCACTTCTACCACTTAAATGTTAATTAAGGTTGTGATAGGTGCTTGCATTTAAGGCTAAATGCATCGGCTAATCTGGGGGCAACTATTAACTCCGACTATATATTCACCACTCGAGCAGCAACTGTCAGAGCTATCGGCAGAGTCTGAATCTCAGTCACTGCTACTCTGGAGTAAATCTAAAGCCTTGTTCGCAAGGCACAGCCTGGATGCCCACAGCCTACGGCAACCATGGATAGCAAGGCAGAGCTGTTAGGAACTGCCTTAAGACCACATTTTCACGGCATGGCTGGTAACTGCTCGCGTATACTTGCCGGCAGTCACTTGTGGTTGCTATATCTATCAGCAATGACTGGGACTGGGCAGCACACCACCAGTAGAGTCATATGTGGCATCTCATTTTATCCCCAGACGAGGCGCTATGAAAGACATAGCATTTTCCCAATATAGAATGCGTAAATGATTGAGAATTCTACACAAAGGCATGCATGGTGAATGCAGCTAACACACAAACTCACATATTAGTGATAATACACTGTGCACACTGTCATTCTGCTCATATTAATTCTGATTGCCCAAGCTGAGTGTGCACAGCCTTAATACCAAAGTGTGAAGGTTTAACAGCAGTAATATCTTCTTCAGTCCTCTTCCTTCTCTCCCATTTCCCTCAATTAAAGCACAAACAAAGTCTTGGTTGCCATTGCAATATGCAAACTAAAAGCACAAGGCGTAATTTCTGCCTGTTAAGTTTGTGAGACTAAACTTGTTGATTGACATAATCATTACTTTAGTTACTAGCAGGATGGTGTCTCAGGACTCAGGTGCAGGCAGGAATACAGTATCACTGTATATTTACTGCAGTAAAATCAAGATCAGACAGTCCAAATCAAAAACCGGAGGTGGGATTGCAGAACAGAATCACTGGGAAAGCCCAAAGTCAAACAACAGGCAGAAATCCAGAAATTAGCCAGGTAGAAAGCAGTGCAAGAATCAAGGGAGAATCAAAAACTAGTGATCAAGCAAAGTTGTAGCCAAAAGTAAACACACTAAGAGGGTAATCCAAACTCGAGAAACAGAACTAAGAAAATTGATACACAGAGAATCAGGACTTGGTAAAAGGGCCATCAGCGACAGGACTAGGACTGAGACAAGCGTGTAACTGAGAAGAGAAAACAGTGGGCTTAAATAGAGCAGGAGGTGAGAAGGGAAACACAAGACAGGAGGAAAGTGAAGTGGGGGACAGCAGAGATTGGAGTGACTAAAACAAGGTAATAGGAGACAATTAGGGAACAGAGCGGGGAGGGCGTGAGAACAGGAAAACAGAGACACGTGGAAAACATGGGGGAAAAGGAAAGGAAATATAAAGCAACAAATAAAAAGAACTAAAAATAAACTAAACAACAAAAACGATCTAAATAACCAACACTGACAGTTATCTCAACAGGTATCTCTTTATTGCTTTTATGATAACTAGCTCATCAGCTATTTCAGTACCTAAGCAAGAACTCAAATTGCACCTGCGCATACAGTTTTTAGACAGTGAGTTACTGCAGCATTAAAACCATGACAAAATTCTGTCATGCCTGGAAAAATGGCTCCTCTTTGTACCATGCCCACAACAAGTGATGCAACGATCTCATCAGCTGCTGAGTCATATCACAGCTCAGGATTGTACAATGAACTGTGTCAAATGAAAACTGACCCTGGCTTAGCTGCCATTGTAGCACATCCCTTACCAAAATATTATAATATCCTGACAAAAGCCAAAATGCTTACTGTTCTGGCAGTAGTAACACCCATTCAAACACATCCCACACAGCATTTCAGAACTAAGTATCACTGCTACGGTTAATAGGATTGCCTCTTGCGACAGCAATAGAAGCATCACAGCACAGAAACGGCTCTCATTTTAGTAATGAATGATTTACCCTTTCCTTGGACTGGCTGCAATACTGTTGTTGTTCCTCAAGTCTCGAGTGCTGTCTTTGATACCAAAGACCACCTCATTCTTCTCCATAGGTAAGAAAATTCAGTTGGCAAACTGAACATGCCCTTCATTGCTTCAATTATTTATACTTCCACCAGGAGGTAATAGGTTTTCACTGGCATTCATTTGTTTGTTGATGTACATGAAGCCGTTCAATAGTAATTCCTCCTCCAACAAATTTCAAAATGGCAGAGGTAATGCACTCATCGGGGTTCTTATTAGTGACAGATCTGTGTTTGTTTGGGTAAATAAAAAGTCCTCAGAGTGTTCTGGGGCAAACTCTGGAATACCTCAGGGATCTATTTTCAGTCCTTTGCTTTTACCTCTGCACGTTTCCCCTTGGCAACATGGCAGCATCCTGACTCATCTTATTGTGATGCTGTTACCCAAATGTTGATATTCTTGGTTTTCACCTGACATTTTAGGCACTATATCCACCACGATTGTGCCCATCAGACCACGAAATTCATGGTAATAGCAGACCATTGCTTTAGACTTGTCATGTTCTCTGTTCTATTCTGTGAATATACAGTAAGATTGATTAATGCTCGAAAAAGGATGAAGGTGCAATTAAGAAATTCGGGAGAAACATTCTTGTGCTTTCTAATCATGCATTCGAGACGTCTTGGGAACTGGGAATAATCCCATGTTTGAGAAAGAAAAGTGCTCTCAAATACCTCTCCAAATGAAAATTCTCACTGGGGAGCTCCAGTGTGATTTCTCACCTTCCATATCGCAAAACTAAATATTTTGTTCATGATGTGAAATTAATTCAGTATTATACTTTTAGGACCACAGTTAATATGTAGCAACTCTAAATTAGAAATTAAATACTGAAAACATTGTTAAATAGGATGCTGTCAAGAGCCATATGGCCTGCTGATCATGGAAATTCTGTTATAGTAACGTTTGCTAGC
The DNA here is from genome assembly GCA_029692085.1 of Gymnothorax javanicus. Lineage (NCBI taxonomy): Eukaryota > Metazoa > Chordata > Actinopteri > Anguilliformes > Muraenidae > Gymnothorax > Gymnothorax javanicus. Next base: position 109,411,971 of record CM056200.1, read on the forward strand.
TATCAGATAAACATGGTGTGCATAGTTCGCTGATGTTTGGGGAGTAAATAAACGTTAATATGTGGCGTCGAGTAGGCAGTCTGTTATAAACAAACACCCTTTTTTGTTGTTCTTTCTCAGGTATAGCTTTCAAACACATCTGGGTAGGAACTGGGAAGTTTAAACTGAAAAATGCTCAAGATCCCAGGATATCTCGAATGCAGCATAATTATTCACTCCTTGAAAAGCCACGCAACGGTCTGATGTCTTCTGAAGATTTCTGTCGTTGGTATTGAGCCGATCAGTACCTCAAGTGAGCAGCTAAACCATTAGCTAATCCTTGACGCAAATAGAATATTCTGATTTGTATGGCTACTTAGTCCTACGAACAAGTTTCCTATTATACGACCAATCAGTTTTGGAACCATTATAGTTTGGAATAGTAGGTATGACCAAGTGATGCCTGGTTTTGTGACTACAGTGCCTAAAAAAATAATTTCAGAGATAGCAAATTTAAAAAATAATCGCCCAGTATTCTATTTTATATGAATATCATTATTATGCTCATTTGAGATAGCTGCAGGCTTCACGAAACGACTAGACAACGATAGAACACAACATTTCTCACTTGAATTTGCTCTGTCTCCGTATCAACTCAACTCACATCTGAAATCAATTGAGTTTATCTCTCCCAAATTAATTCTTTCCACTCCTCTCCTTGATTAGTAATAATCTTTGTTATAGACCTGTGGCCAGTACCAAAAATAGTCACTATTGACCTTATGTACAATGGCAGATTACACAGCCCTTGCATATCGCATATAAAGACAAGTGACTCTCTCCGTCTCCCACAAGGCAGGTGTCCAGAAGAACTAGGGCATGAGGCTGATGTACAAAACATTAAAAAAAAAAAAAAACTATTATATTCACATAAAACTCGCATGAGGGACACTGGACCATAAATGACTTCAGCACCATGAGCACCAAGAATGTGATTGTCAGGCAAAATGCTTATTTGTGCCTGGGGTGCTAAGCAGCATGGGTCCGACTAATATGTGTTACTCTTACAGCGAGAGCAGGGTAAGCAACAAGCACAAGGTACCGGCCAACTGACTTTATACTTCTAAGGATTTGAAACCCATCATTGGGATTGAACTTGGCTTGATCTTTTCATACCCTTTTGAGCTTGTATTGAGCGCAGACATTCCATGGCTGTCAATTAAATGGTACTCCTACTTACAAGAGCAATATTAAGGCATATGAGTGAGTGATATATGGTTTCACTTAGTCTCCAATGTATAGATGGGTCCCAGAATTCAGCCATATTTTATAGAATTTCACTTTTTGTATTAGCCTGGTATATTGAATGTACTGTTAACCCCATAAAACCTACGGACCCATATATGGGTACATAAAATGATGCTGCTGTATTCAACCCTGTGGAACTTGAGGCCTTTTTAACTTCTACAGGAGATCCCTGGTTTTCAAACGATCCAAAACACTCCCTGCATATTTACAGGGAAATATTTATAAAATGACAGGAAATAATTACTCAGTCATCCATCTCACTTGTTTTCTGTGGTCTCCAGTGTGTTTTTAGAGTTGTTTCATTGTTCCTAAAATGTTTTTTGGTTTTGTGGGTTTGTTTTGTTTTTTGTGATTTTACTGCAACAATTCGCCACTAGTAGCAACAGGTTTTTGCACTTCAAACTGAGAGTTAATAACAACTGAATCAAAATGCAAATGCAACATATGAAATCAATCCTAAACCTTTTATCTGCGTACTTTTAAATAATGCACGGTAGGAATAATGCACACCTGGCAATAGGACAGAGCAGTTGTGCAATCACATTTGTTCCTATAAAAAAGTGGGGGACCACATACTGCATAAAAACTGCTCTAATTCCTGTATCATTTCCTGGATATAGATGTGAATACCTTCACATTAAAGCTGAAAAGAGGCACTTCAAGATCATATTGATTATTTAATTTTAGCTGTTATATGCTGCGGTGGATGGCTAAAAGAACAATAACTTTGGCACTATCCAAATCGCTATTCACTATGTATGGTAGTTTCTCTCTTGGATGTGTCTGCTTGGCTTTTCCCCTTCTGTACTGACCTGTTACAGGTGAGTACCTCAGGACTGCTCCATGTCTTCTGTTATGCTAAAGCTCTTCCCCTGGCAGAGTACTATAAAATATACCACTTGGTTGTGCGAATAACTGGATGTTTGCCAGTGTCTCGGGTCACTCGAATTGCAGAAGAATGACCTGGCGACTGAGATGATATCCTCACAGGTTTATTCTGTATGGCCGTGTCATTTGTCATAAGGTGACTATTCTGGTATTTTCATCTCAATCTAGATATGACCCAAAGAGGATTCCTCTGGAGGTGTTCTGCTTATACAAAGAACAAGTTTCATTTGTAACCAGTGAAACTATTGGCCTGTGAGCCTCTGCAGGGGGGAATACAGTAGCCACGCGCTGCACTGTGAGGAGACGTCTCTCCAGGTGTGAATTGAAAGCAAATATGGATTGATGTCCACTCCAAACAAACGACTCCATGCGGGATTGCGGTGGGAGGCACAAGACAGATATGGCCGGGGATGGCGAGGGGGCCATCGGGGAGAAGCAGGGGCACCGAATGCAGAAGCACAAGCTAATGACCCCGAGTGTGTCCCCTTTTTGGCCCGGTGCCATTTGTTTTCATTTTTGCTGATGTTTCAGCTGGATATTTCCTCTCAGGCATTTTTTTTTTTTGGCCACCTGAGAAACGAGAGAGGAGGAGGTCTGTTTGGCGTCCTAGAACAATGAAATGAAATGTTTCTAAACGGAAGAGAACTGAATTGAAGGGTTTGGAAGGAGGAGCTTGTTGCCTTGGCGAGGAGGGAACCATTCAGGAGACAGGACAGAGTAGGAGCAGAGCTGTCAGAAAGTAAACAATTTGTACATCTCTACAACACATCAATCGTGAGCTTCACACACTAGTATTGACAAAAGATGAACAAGTATCATGTGCACATTGAGTGAATTTATTGACATGTACTATAAGCCATGTGTTTTATTTTATTGTAAAATGGACTAGTGGTAATACCACGTACAATCACAAGACCAGTTAACTATTCGGTACAAATAACCAAACGAATTAAGATCACATGTTGCCCTTAGAAAGCAAAGCCAATACACTAAATCCAGGGAAGTTTTCTCTTAGATCACTTAATTTTTAACAAGTGGCCAAGAATATTGTTCTTCCTTTACTTAAATAATCCTTAAATACTCTACTTAAATTTAAGTAAATTTAAGTAATGGATCCTAAATACATATTCCTATTTATGCTTGCATATTAAACCAGACATATCGATTCATGCCAGGTATGTCATTTTTGATGCTGCGTATTATGCATTCATATGTGTGTGTGTGTGTGTGTGTGTGTGTGTGTGTGCTGCATGTGAAGACATCAGCTCCAAATCCAGTATTTTTTCCCTGTATCTATATTTCTTCCTGTTCCTAATTCATGTGCCTGTTTCTTCTTTTTGTATTGCTATACCATGGCACAGTGCAATCCAAACCACAGACGAACATTACGCACTGTAAACTGAAATGCAAATACAAATGTTTTATAAACTATAAACTGTGCTGTAATTCTTTCTACCCATCAATCTGCTCTTCCTTTTTATGCCTGCAGTCCACATAAATACTGGAGAGATGGTGTTGACGATGCGACACGAGTACATTTTGATTTGTAATGCTGCTCTACATTATAACTCTGACACAGCTACTGATTGCTGCAGATGAATGAGGCGGACTTCGGCTATCATTCCAGATGTTGTGCTGGATAAACACTGACGTCGGAAGATATATGCTTTTGCCTGCTGGCTCCACACTTTTCTTTCACATGCAGCGAGGCTTTTTCAGTCTCAAGTGGGTCCTACTTAAGGAAAATGTGACAGGAAATTAATAAACACGCACTCGTGAGATATCGTGTTCGCTAAGTACAACACCTGCTAAGAGATTTTCGAAAAAGCTGCGCACATTCGGAAATCCCAATTTATATTAGGCTTCGCGTCATTTTAGCCCCTTCCCAGTCATTGACAAGATTTTCTGTCAATTTTGAGAGAACGCTTCCCCCGTCATTGACGAGATATTCTGCCATTGAAAAGTTTTCACTGTTATATGGTGGGGGGGGGGGGCGCTGTTTTAGATCTTCCAAAAAATGTAGGCATCGAAAGATGAATGAATGGTAGTGGCTGACTACTTAAAAAATACACTGGCTGGGAAAGTGCGAAATGTCCACCCATCCCATCATTACTGAATGACAGAAGTTAATGCACGTTTTTGTCTCACCGAAGAAGTTGACTACATCAAAAAAGAAACATTGATTAACCCTTTGAGCGCTGAATACAAATAGTGTTGCTCAACGATGTAAGATATCAAATTCAAAGCAGTTGAAGACCTATAACGTGGCAACTTGTTTAAAAGAGCTCCCGCAGGGGAGCTCTTTTAAACAAGTCGCAACATGATAGGTTTTCAACAGCACAAGATAATTTCATTTATAATTTTTTGAAAATTTTATTTCAGCGCTCTAAGGGTTAAAGTAGATCAAACGAATATGACTTTTTCTTTCGAAATTCATATAATAATTGTGCCAATAGTGCTGTGCGATGCTGCTTTGTCACTGCTGATGCCTTTATGTCTGTTGGCTAGAATATTCCGGGCCCCGGCACTGCAGTGTAAGTGTCTGGAGCAATGCCAGCCGTGTGGGTTCGGACTAATTGTCCAAGGCGAAGTCCAATGAAATGATAGAATGCTGGATTCTCTCCTGCTGGTATAATTTATTGTTATTTGGTCTTACAAGCGCAAAGCAATAAACTACAACCCTATCCAAATAAATCCTGTGATAATAGAAAGTTGAAAAGGCTGGGGGATATGCGGGCTCTGCTGAATCAGTCGAGCTGTGGCTGGAGGGGGTGCTCGGGGCCCAGCCGAGGGGGGGGCCTGACCCCCATCAATCTCACTCAGGACTCAGTTAACAACACCAGAGGAGCCCCAGCCCCTGGGGTGAAGGGCCCCTGCAATGGGGAGGGAGGAGGGGGAGGAGGAGGGGGGAGGGGAGGGGCACTGGGTAAGATTACCCAGACTCCCCCCCCACACCCCCAAAACACAACCGCCACCACAACTGCTCCCAGCCCCGTCACACACACACACACACACACACACAAACACACACGCGCACATACGCACAAAAAGAAAGAAAAAAGAATTAGCATGAAAAACAAAACAAGAGTCACGTTTGTGCGCTTTACTAATATTGTGGTACAAGTACTGAATTGTTGAGAGGAGGGCTAGGGTACTTAAAATAATGGAAGAAAAAAGGAGAGAGGGAGAGAGATGGTCAAGAGAACAGGCAGAGAAAAAATGTACTTAGAAATGAGTTTAAGAAAATATGTTTAAAGAAACATAAACTGTAGAGGGAACTAAAAGTGTTTAAGCAATTGGAAGCTGGAGAGCGAAGAACAGGAAGAATGGGCAGCGATTCAAAGAGTGTGATTGGACAGCACGCATGTATGCATATACTTTGCCGGAGGTGCCATTATTGTATTTCCATTACAGTCAATCAATAAAGATGGTTCAGTCATATTTGGCATGTCGAGTGATGGAGTCAACAGGTAAGAAGACTTTATGTAATGTTTAGGTAATGTGTGACTTTAAAGGAAATTCATCGAGTAAAATAGCATATTGTGTCCTGCCTCTATACAAACAAACACGGTAACACACACACGCACACCCTATATCCCATACATCTCAGTATTTTCTCTGCCTCTTGTTCATGCACACTATCAGCAATAGCAGCTGATCTTAATATACGTTTCAGTAACTGTGGCTAGTCTTTTTGAAACAAAACATTCTTAACCTCTACATTTCCCATTTTTTTGTCTGGCACTTAAGCAAGTTTGTTTTAAAGGCTCTGGCGAATAGTTCAAACCGAAGCCTCTCTCCTCATTTTTGTCTTTTCTGTCTACTGCTGTCCCCGCTCACTCTCCCTATCTTTCTCTCTCTCGTTCCGGCTTTTTCCGTGACACTGAGCAGTTACACAATCTCACGCAGTCATGCAGACAAAAGTGAGCGTTTTGACTGCTTCTCAAATCAAAGATTGTTAATGTCTCTGAGGGATAAAGAAATTCATAAGAAGGGTAAGAGAGGGGAGTAAAGATATGATTGGGGACAAAAATTCTATTGTCTAATGCTTGGTTCCCACAATTACGATTTGCGGCACGATTGAAATCGTGGTGTTAATCGTGGAGTAATCGTGGTGATCCTATCCGATCTTGAGGTCAGTCGTGGCAATCGTGTTGATCGTAGAAAAGTTTTGGACTGTTCAAACATTTCCTACGATCAACACGATTAATTGTCAATCATGACCATCGCATCACCTTGTATACAAACCTGGAATTTTAAGCCGCTTTCACACTGGATGCGAAACGAATTTTTCGCGCGACAGATTACATTCAAAGTCAATGCAAAGATGTGAATACACGCGAAACGCGAAAGCACGTGTATTCGCGTCTTTGCATTGACTTTGAATATAATCTGTCATGCAAAAAATTTGTTTCACATCCGGTGTGAAAGCAGCTTCAGAGAAGTTCCACGATCAGCTACGAATGGCCAATCATGGCGTTCGTAACGGAGCGCACGACAGTGGGAACTAAGCATAAATTAAAATAAATAACCATACAAAGGCACTAAAGAATGGTCTTAGTGGTCTTGACCCTTGAAAATTCAATTTGGGGAGCCAAGTCAATCCCATTAGGTCATACATTTGCCCAACTGGGCAGGGAACCAGTACGATTCTTTGGCTTGGGTCCTGAGTAATGCCTGTGATCAATCTTGCTTTTAAGGCTTATAATGGCTAGTCCGAAGCTTTTACAGCTAGGAACCATGAAATTGCCAAACAATTTAGTGATTCATTTTTTGATCCACTAAAAACTTCTGATTGATTTTTTGCCAACGTCAACAATAAAGATGGCGGTTGTTTTTGTAAACGGTTTCATTCAGGGGAAATATTAGCCACCTAGTTTACTTGACGAACCGATACTCCGCCGTCATTCCGACACCTCATCCCTTTCGAAAAAATCAAACCAGTTTGATCCGCGTGATCTGATCCAGTCGTAACCTGTCTTATTCACGGAAGGGTTGGAACAGGTCGGAAGTCATGATCCACCCACGTCCGCGGCGTAACAGAAATTTCCACCGTAAATTCGTAACTGGTCGGAATGGGAGAATCGGAGACCTTTTATGGATCACGGGCTTAAAGTGCAGATCCTCGGTATAATGCTGCATTTACACTAGGCCACGATTGCCACGATTTAGTCAGTTTTTGAAAATCGTGTTAGAATCGCAACTCATTTCATAAACATGTTGATCACAAGGGATCTCTGAAGGTATCTTTTATGATCGGGGCAAAATTTGAAACATGATTAAAATATGGCCACGATTGTGCCGATTTTTTAAAAAATCGTTTCAGAGCGTAGTAGAGAGTAGGCATCGGAACAGATCGTGTTAACGCATGGAAGACTGCAATGGTGCGTGGCGGGCTAATTGTACTACAGCGTAATAAAGCGTATCAGATTTATACATATATAATATAAAATTATTAACATCCATGATCTATCACAATCTATTGCGCTCTCTTGTGCCATGACCCACTCTGATGCATTTGGCATGCTTTCCTATATAAGGTGTCACACTGCCTGACGAATTCATTTTGATCCAGCTGCAAAGCATTTCACAATATATAATTTGATTTGATTTCTTTATAATACCATAAGAAGATGCCACCAAAGAAAGGCTCCAAGGGGAAGGGGAAGGGAAAGGGTTCCAATTCAACTCCTGCTGTCCCAGAACCTCAGATGGAAGCAACCAGGGCCAGTATGTAGGCATGCAGCAGGTGAGCGAATAAGCAATCTTCATCTATAGGACATGCATCCATGTTTCCTTGCTGGAGTCACTGGACAAACTAACGAAATGTAAAATCTACCTCCTTTTTATACCAGTCTTGTCCCAGTCGTGTTCAATCGCCCTTCTGTATCTCAACAAAAGGCAACAAAAGGTAGCAAATGTTTATGAACGTCAAGGAAAGTAAGAAAGTGTATGAAATCGTAATAGATTGTAGACCCAAATCGTGATGATCATAAAAGATTGTGACAGATAGTCATAGAATCCTAACAGACCTTCATGGAATGGTAACGGATCGGATATCCAATCATGGCAGATATTGTTCAGGATCCTAACAAAACGTATCCTATCCTTTTAGAGCGTATGAAACTGTAAAAAGCGCCAAAAATGGGAAAAAAAAAACAAAAAGTTCCACAATCACAAAGATCTACTGCGATCTTTGGTTCGTATCAGATCGGCATAATCGTGGCTCTAGTGTAAACTTAGCATAAGCACTCCAATCACAATGAGACAAAAGAAGATGCCACATGTTTTTAGAGGCCCTATTATTTAAACTCACGCACCCAGCCAAACTAAGTGTATGGGAGCAGGTGTTTAAAAAAAACACATCCTGCACCTAGTGCTTTCGTGAGCGATGCTTTTAAAATGATTTTCGTGGCGGTGTTAACTAAATTGAAACCTTGAGTCTTGAGGGCAGGGACATGATTAATTAACGACCTCAAAAAATTCAATGTAAACCTGCAGACTGAATGAGTGCGATTAAGGCCCCAGATACTCTGGGAAGAAAAGAGTATTGAACTCATTTCAGAACCTGTATCGACATCTAAAATGCAATTGATGAAGTCATCCTCGCAGTCCTTGGATCCGAAACATTGATCATCTCATGAAGTATTAATAAGAGGAGTCTGTTTAGGAGGCTGGAAATCATATTCATATTGATTGACAAAAGAAGTCCTTCATAGTTAAATAAACCAAATCTTTTTAATGTGAGCCCGTGCTGTACTTGTCAACTGACATGTTAAAGATTCATTCAATCGCTCCATTTCTTAGTGATTAACCTTTCAATCAATTCTGTGGTATTCAGTTCAGTTATTTAATACAGTGGCGAATGTGACCGCTGCAGCAATCAAATCTATAAACATTTGGGGATTTATTTTAATTGTAGCCTTTAATTGTAGCCTCTGGACAAACACCCACTGTGAGAGAGTAAGCGTAAATGTGATTCTTCATTTCCTCATGTAAAATTCTGGCCTCATCAATGTAAAGGAGGTCATAAAAATATAGCTCCTTAACCACCAATGGATCCATTCTGGCAGAGATCTTCACAGATTTCTATGTTGCATTCAAGTGGACATTGAATGATGAGCATTAGTTCTTTGCATTTCTTGGACTACTTCTTTAGATAATCTGTTCAGTCATTTTACATCCATGAAAGAAAGAGGCAATGGACAAACTTGGGAATTTTTGAGATTTTGCAAGTTACTGACAGTTAGTACTGCTCAGGAGGGTTGATTAATGCGATCATAGTGCCATAAACTCTTGCCTAATGACCTGAATGCAGAAGTATTAAACCTTAAATACCAAAATTCCACCCGAAGAAACAAGTTTTAATTTCCGGATATGCAGCAATATTGGATCAGAATTGAATACATGGACGTGTCCCTGATGAAATAAATTCTGATGAGTCTGTGTGTTCGGCCTTAGGCCACTTGAAGAGTGTGGTTTCCTCCTCAATGAAGTGGTCAAAGTGTCTGCTGCGACATTTCCTCCACTTTACTCAATGAAAGAGAACTGTGAGCGGTTCTTTTCAGTGATTAAATATATGTTCAGTGGTACATTTAAAATTAAACATACCTTAAATTAAGTATCATTATTAGTTTTGCATTGTATCTCTTTTCCTTGTTCGCCAATCTTAGGATTCTTTCACACCGGACGCGAAACGAATTTTTCGCACGACAGATTACATTCAAAGTCAATGCAAAGCCGCGAATACACGCGGTTTCGCGAGTATTCGCGTCTTTGCATTGACTTTGAATGTAATCTGTCGTGCGAAAAATTCGTTTCGCGTCCGGTGTGAAAGCAGCTTTAAACTGGAGTGTTTTTCATGCTCCTTCCATTGTGTAATTGGAGCATCCTCCCACCCCCAGCTTTCCTCTGTAACAGAACGATTGAAGCTCTTTCCCCTTTTCTTTCTTTTTCTCTTGGTTTCTCTCTTGCTCGCTCCCTCCATCTCCCTCTCTCTTTATCTCTCAGTTCCTCCCTCTCCTTCTCCCTCTCTCTCTCTCCCTCTCTCTCCCTTGCTCTCTCCTCGTCAGATGATGCTCGTGATAAGCAGCGGGTTGGGGTCTGTCCAATCAGTGTCTGAGCTATCAATCAGGGCTGACAGGCCCAGGCGACGTAAAAGAGGGCTGGAGCAGCTCCCATTAAAAACAGGCCCCCCTGTGCTTTGTTTTCCTTTCAAGAGACAAAAACAGACTGACAAGATGGAGGCCTGGACATTAATCAAACCACTCTGTGGAACAACCTCTTCCTCCTGATAATAAATAAATTCCAGTCTCCTCATTGGGCAGCTGGCCTAATGCCCCCCCCCTTCCCCTCCCCCTCCCCTCCCCCCCCCCCCACACACACACACACACTCTCATTCTCCACCTCCCTCCCTCCCTCCCTCCCTCCCTCGCTTCTCTTTCAATTTCCAAGGGTCCTCATCTGCTCTCTGCCACAATTCCCCACAGCCCCGCAGTGGGCAGATGTTAGACTGCACGAGTCGGGGCGAGACCCAGGCCGCAGTGGCCCAGTAGGCAGGGGTTTCCACGGCAACTGGTCCTGGCTCCCCTGCTATCGTGGCTCTGCCTGTCTCGCTCAGTCATTGATTACCTACATCCCCTTGTGCTCAACATACGGCGCGCATTGTTATCCTACCGCCTCTTCCACAAGGGGGCTCACCTCTCTGTGCACATACACACACACACACACACACACACACACACACACAAAAATTCGCCTCCAGTTCTCTGTTTCCCCCTGCCACCGAGAGGCTCATCTCTTTGTACACACATACTTGTGAACATGAGCTAAAATTCACTGCTTATGTACTTTGCTTCCCTAACATAAGGGAACTCTCAAACCTAGAGACACAAGTGTACACATGGAAACCTGCAGTCAGGTCCACAAGCATTTAAACACTGACAAAGTTATTATTTCAGTTGTCTACCACAATGTAATGGAGCAGAAACTATTCAACAAATATGAGCTCAAAGTGCAGACCTTTGGCATTTATTTGAGGGTATCTTCATCCAAATAGTGTTTGACTTGTGTCACATTTTATGTGCAACAAAGGAACCAAAAGTAATCGAGCGATTGGCTGCGCTGCTGTTCTGTGCCCAGGTCTGTTTTACTCCCTTATCGTTTCATGTATAATGATGAAATGTCTACTGTTAATTTCAAATGAGGAATTTTCCTTTGGAATCTGTCACTGTTGACTCTCAAAAGAGCTTTTGCAGCCATTGAAATGATCCATCTTTTGGTTGAAAAATAAGAACACACCCACCAGTGAAATAGTGAAGACATTAGATGTGGCCAGATCAACTATATGATACTTTCTTTAAAAGAAAGAACACCCCAGTGAACTCAGGAACACTGCAGATAACTACTGTAGTAGATGACAGAATTATTTCCTTGGTGAAGACAAATCCCTTTGTACACAGCAGTTAGTCAGATCAAGAACACCCTCCAGGAGGAAGGCATATTTATTTACAAGTCAAGAGAAGACTTTACCAGAGATAATATAGGGGGTTCACCACAAGGTTTAATCCATTAGTCATCCTCGATCACAGGAATACTAGATTAGGGTTTGCCACCAACAACAAAAAATCTTAAAAAAAAATCCTTTTCTGTTCTGGGACAACATCTCATGGACAGATGAAGCAACAATCAACTTGTAAGAGAATGATGGGAAGAGACTAGTAATGAGAGGGGAAGGAGCTGCTCCTCATCTGTGAAGTAGTGGAGGTTGTGTTATGGCATGGGCATGTATGGCTGCCAATTCAGTGGGTTCCTTGTATTCACTGATGGTGTGGTTACGTATGGCTGCCAATTCAGTGGGTTCCTTGTATTCACTGATGATGTGGTTACTGACCAAAGCAGCTGGACTTCCTCTGAATGGTATAGGGCTATAGTGTACAATAATCAGCCCAGGTTCAGCTAAATGCTATAAAACACATTAAACGGCACTTCACAATGCAGATAAACAACAGCTCAAAGCATACTGTGAGAGCTACCCAACACTTTTTTTTTAGGTGGAGAAGTGGAATGTTGTACAATGGCCAGGTCAATTTACTTTAATCCAAATGAACATGTATTTTATTTGTTGAAAGCAGAACTGAAGGAAAAACACTCCAAGAACATGCAGAAATGGCCAGGCCAGGCCTTACCTGGGAGAAAACCCAGCATCTGGTGATGTTTAGGGCGGCCACTCATGACAAAGGCTTTGCTATCCAGTATTAAGAATGACAAATTCGTGATGAAGTTACTTTGTCCGATTACTTTTGATCCCATAAAAATTGGAGGCTATGGAAAAAAAATCCAACAAAGTTCTTACAATTTTAGATGAAACCGTTAAACTACAGCTGAAAGTCTACTTTTCAAGAACATAGTGATTGAAACAAGTCAAATCAATTGGGGCGGTGTACTGAGCCAAAATGACGAAAATTTTGTTGCTGACTAAAAACTTCCTGGTCTGACAGTACACGCACTGCAGAGAGAACGAAATCCAACTCCCACCAAAAAGCACAATGTGATCTTGTATTGTCTTAAATGTCTCTTATCTGAGATAACCTTTCTTTGAAATAGATCAATGAGCAGTGCAGAAACACACTGTATTTCTGATATAAAGACCCTACTCTCTTAACACCGTTTCCTGTTAATAGCACACTGGAGGACTGCAAATTACCAAGAAATGTGTTTCTCAACATGCGAATGATAAACATTCCTCTAAGCTTTTGTTTCCTTAGGACTGACAGGCCGTACCTCTTGAGGAGCAGGCTTCACTAACCCAGAAAAGGCTATTTCATGACACCAAGTCATTGCCAAGAATATATTTTAGCAGAATGAATAAATGGATAATAATATGGATGAGAAGAACAAATACGGTACATCATGTGAAGTGCCTTTTGAATGGAGAGAATTTGAAATGTAAATGTGATGAAACCAAAATATATAAAAACTAGAGCCAAATAAGAACATTTTTTTCTGTCTCAAACATTACAGAGCTCGCAGTAAATGAATTGAATTTTCAAATTTATGAGGCACATTGGACACTAGAAACTGCACCAGAAGGGACAGGTGCTAGGGCACTCAGAGTACCCCTACTCCAACTTCCTCCCCCCTTATTTATGTTTTCACACTTCAGCAAAGGCTACATGTATGAGAACTGCGTGTGCGTTTTAAGTCCAGATTTGAAGAGAGAGCTCTACATCTCTCTCAGGGTAATGGTGCATGTTACCCATGTGGCGCTCCTGTGCCCAGACTAAAGTCCGTATCAAGATCAAGGGCTTTACATATCGGCAAGAGCCACCCAGGTTCTGCTGAGAATGAAGGCGGATCAGGTGCCCTCCTTCTTTCCTGTGCGCTGACAGAGCGGATACGATGAATGATGGTTTAATGTTCCTCGAGAGGTGGGCCGCTGGTGCTCTAGGTACACTCGTGTCAGGATGTGTCTCGTACCGACGCCATCCACGGGGGATGATTGTAAATAATATATCAAACCTCAGCAGGGGATATCTCATTTCAGTTTTCCTCCCTGACACTTGAAAATAAGCTGGGGAACACCCCGCTGAGCACGTACATGTGCGCTTATGTGAGCATTTTTGTGTATGACAGCTCTGTCCTGAGTGCTTCTGTTTGTTTTGCCTGGCCTATCAGAGAATGAGAGAGCCCTTGGTTTGTCCTTTTTGTCTTAGCCATCTATACTCTATCAGTATATGGGTTACAGAACATGCGTGGATTGCATCTTCATATTTGAACAGGGGAAGTGTACAGGTACGGCTGTTTTGACAGTTACTCAAAAAAATCTTGACTAAAGTTTTATTAAGCAGATTACCTTGACTACATGCCAAGTCCGGGTCCATAGAAAGTGAACGGAGATACTCTATACAAGACCCAATATAGTCCAGAACTAGTCTTAATAAGTGTGGTCCTCAGAGAATTACACTGCGCATGATCTGTACTTCTCAAAGTAACAAATGACTTTCTGTCAGCTTTGAACTCTCAGGGTGTCTGCGAGTTCTTCAAAGACCTAGGAACCTTCCTCACAAATATGCATAAACTAGAGATACTTTGGCTGCTACTCATGGCAAAGAGAGACCGAATTGTTTATTTTCCTTAGTGGCTTCCTTCCAGCAAGGGAACACAGGACCAACCTAGTAAGCATGGAAATTTTGCATAAGGACCACAATCCTTTGCAGCTGTAGTGATTAGATACTTCATGCATGTCTAGAAGTTTTCCAATTAGTTGCAAAGGCTGTCTGCGCTATTGAGCTCATGATGTATTAAAAGAAAAGACATCATTTTTCTCAAACATGTCCCAAGGTGCCTTTAAAATCTCCTTGCAATTTTCTGTTGACCCATTTGACATTTTCTGATGAGATAAAAGAAAAGTATAAAAAGTAGAAAAGAATAAAGGCTGCCTATTTAAGAGAATTCAGATGCTGCCCATGTCTTGTGCAGGGTTGGTCTTGCTTGCCTTGTGCAACTTTTGACACTGTCAGGACTCCATTAAACTGCCTCAACAGTGAAGGTGGTATTCAAGGCGTCAATCGAAAGTGGCTTGCCTCATATTTTAAGGGTTGGACATTTTCTGCCAAAATATGAAGCATCTTCTCATCGACTGCTCCTGTCTCATGTGGTGTTCCTCAAGGGTCCATATTAGGCATTCTGTTATTTCCTCTATACATGGGACTTCAAAGTCTTGTTCCTCAGAAAAGTCTTGTAATGACTGGAGAAAGGATTCAACTTAGGCCAACTTGAAAAGGACCCTGAAACCTGGGAAGATGTATAGGAAGACAAACGAGCAAACAAGAATCAGGTGCAGAGAACAGCATGGGGAATATGAAAGGGGGTGCTGCTAGAAACAAAGTAAAGACAGCAATAAAACAATAAAGACGGCAGACATGACACACGAAGGGGAAAGGTACACAAACACGTGGAGACCGAAAGAAAAGAAAAACACAGAAGAGAAACAAGTTTCGATAATAAAAAAGGCCTACAATATAAATAAAAATGCACAAGTTATTAACAGATACTGACAGTACCCCCCACCCCTTACAACCGCCACCTGGCTGTTGAACAGGCTTTTCTGGATGTTGGCTTTGAAAATCCTGAATGTGGGAGGAGTCCAGAATGTCCTGAGCTGGGATCCAACAACGTTCCTCCAGCCCCGACCCCTCCCAAATAACAACTTAGCGTCTCACATCCAGGAGATGCTAAACAGTGTAGGTCTTGGACCCATCGATGAGGCAGGGGGAGGGGGAGTAACAGGAACTGGGGACTGAGTGCAATAAATGAATGTGGAGTCTGTGGACGATCAAGATGGACCATGACAGAGCTGATAACTTATAAATGCGAGGGGTACAATGAAGCGGGGAGTCAGCTTATGGAAGTCCACCTTCAGAGGAAGGTCTTGGGTAGATAGCCAAGCGCGTTGACCCTGAACATAGTGAGGTACTTGACAGCGTTGATGGTGCACTGCTCGCCTGAAGATATTGGAGGCTCAGAGAAGCGCAACGCGAGTGTGTCTCCAGGTGTGTTGGCAGCACTTAGTGAAGGCAGCTGCAGAGGGAACGCTGACCTCCTCCTCTTAAACAGGAGCGAGAGGAGGCTGATAATCCAGGCAGCACTGGAATGGCAGCATCCCCCTGGAGGAGGAAGGTACTTGTGGATGAAGGGATTGGGCGACAAAGAGGTGGTAAGCCGGACAGGTGCTGAGAGCAAGACCGACCTGCTGCGCAACACGCACCACTAAGTCAATGTCCCAGAGAGCCGTGTGGGGAAAATTACCTCTTGTTACCCGGTGGTGTTCGTTAAGGGTGGAAGACAATTGAAATAAATACTTGACCAGATTGTGATTGAAATATAGTAAATTTATAACAGACAAAGAGTAAAAATTACAAACTGTAACAGAGGGATGTTCTTGGCCACAGCTCTGCCAGGCGTTGCCGGACATCAGTTCTTATAATCCACAGTCCTTTAGCTGTACATCAATTGGCTGTAGATCTGTCTATAACCGTAGTCTAATCAGCTCCCGCCTTTCTTCTTAGTATTGTCCAGTCTACTTTGGACAGGTCACTGAAAGGCAGTTACGGGATACCTGATGCCACTTTGGACTGCGCTTAGGGCGTTTTCTTTCTTGGCAGAAACTGTGAATTCCTGTGCCACTCTTGACCTTGGTCCTCTGTACAGTTCCTCTCACACACAGACACACATTCTGGGTAAATAGGTTTATAAGCTTTGGGGTATTGACATAAAAGATGTTTTAAGCAGTAAAAGATAATAATAATACAAAAGATGTTTTGATAATAATACTGATGATAATAAGATGATAAGAATGCAAAAGATGTTTTGTATTATTCCACAGCCGCCACTGCCTGGAATCGTTGGGGTAATACGGTGCCCTCACCTGTCTCCTTAGTGCAGGAGAACCGTCCAGACAGGACGTCTGATTTGCTGTTTTTGTGACTAGGAAGATAGGACAAGGTGAAACTGAACCCTGCAAAGAATAGAGACCAACGATCTTGGCGTAGGTTGAGGTGTTTGGCAGTTCAAAGGCACTTCAAGTTCATATGACAAGTCCAGACCAGGAATTGGGCCTCAGTATCATCACACCATTGTCTCCATTCATCCATTGCCAGCTTGATGGCCAGAAGCATGCAGTCTTGGATATTGTAATTACATTCGGTGGGAGTCAGGCAGTGGTATATGAGGGTGAAGGGGAAGCTTTTGGCAGCCCTTTGGGAGACTGTTGCCCCTACCGCTACCTCCGGAGCATCCACCTCCACCACAAATTAGCGGCAACAGTCAGGCTAGATCAGGATGGGTACCGAGGTGAAGCATCTCTTGAGAACTTAGAAGGCTTATTCAGCTGACTGGATCCAGAAAAAAACTTTCTGTTGGCTGAGGCAAGAGGGGAGCCACCGCGGAGCTGTAGTTTCAGATACTCAAAAGCCGTGGTCATGAGAGGTAGAGGGCACCAGTTCTTTACTGTGATGGCATTATGGCCCAGATAGTCGATGCGTGGACTAAAGCCTAATTTATAGTCGTCCAACTCCGTCAATGCGCAGACATGCAGAGCCCCTCTCCGACGTCGTAAACCCTCTCCGACATGCTCTCGGACGCATGACGGACACCTCCCAAATTTTCTAACTATCCGTCAAAATGACAGAGAGCCCACGGGTAGCGCAAGCCTGTGATTGGTCATCTAACTACATCGTTCCCGGAATGGCGCTCAGACGTCATGAAATAATAGGCGGGTCTCCGAAAAAAATGCTACGCCCTCTATTGTCCTAGCAGTGAGTTGCTTTGCAACACCCATTAAGCAACGGAGAAGTCTGAAAGGTCCACATCTCCGTCGATACAACTGCGTGTCTGCATATTGATGGAGTTGGACGACTATAAATTAGGCTTAAGGCCTCCATTCCGTCTTCCCACGAAGAAGAATCCGTCACAGGCAGGTCCAAAGGACGGAAGGCCAGAGGCCAGAGATTTTTGAAACTTTAAACTGCTTAATTCTATAATATACAGTATTTTGGCGTATACTAAAAATTCATATAATCACACTCCTTTGTAGATCAAGTTTTTTTCCCAGATACCTTTTATTCTTAGATGCTGAGTACATTATGAGCAATTGGAAGCGGCACTATTGAACAACAAACCCATTTCCTTTCTTTTTTTTTAAATGGAGGCCGCAGAGTGTACACTGGGATTTTTTTTTTCACGTGACAGTATGTTTTTATCTCAAATTTTTAAACTTGCAGGCCAGGATGTACAGATGAATTTTAGCCCATCTGTCCACCAGGCCAGGCAAAGATGTCACTGAAGACGAAAACACAAGGTGAACTTTGTAACAATCGAAACTGTACAGCAAGGGGGAAGTAGCAAGCTGAGAGTGCATGCATCAGGCACCAAACCTAATGCACCAACTGTCAAAGCAACAGGAAATAGGCATTAGCCCAACTTTGCTCACAGTAACCAGTGGTTTAATTCAGTAAAAACAACTTTTAGGTTACTCAGCACCTGACAATTTAGAAACATATACAGAGCTTAACAAATTTATTAGACCACCACACAATGTAAGGTTTATACCACAGCTGCCCTAAATTAACAGTGTTGGTAATTACCAAAATAATCTTTATTTTCTGTAATGGTTAATCCAACAGTTTGCGCAAGCTCTTTAACTGAGATTACATTTTAATGCTAAAATATAATTATTGTTGTTATCCATGAATTTTTGAATTTACTTAAAAAAGCAGAAAAAATAGTTAAGCTCATTATTATTTTTTGATTAAGATGCCAAATAACAGTTATTTTCTTGCATTCCTGAACATTTATTTATTTATTTATTTGGTTTATTTGTACAGGGACAGCGCACATTAACAACATTTACGTAAATGTAAATGAGCCAGTTTTAGCTAAGTAGCTAATTTTCAACTGTAGTCCCCGGGAAAGGTGTTGATTGCCAGATAAAAAACATACAAATATGGAGTGCATCACCACAGTAAGGACATACATCACATTTAAGAGGAAATAAGTCGCAAAAATAGCACATTAAAATAAGAAAGGGACTTCGGCTAGTAAGCAAGCTGCATGAGGCCACAGACACACAGACATAGTAGCCATACAACATATCGGCAAAACACCATAAAATATAAAACAAAATATTCTACACGAATGTACACTTAGCCACAAGTAGGCAAGCAAGACAGACAAGCAGACAGGTATATAAGCAGGCAACATAAAGATTAGTTTCAGTGGCTGAATGCAAGAATGCAAGCTGTTATCAAGGCCAAAGGAGGCCATACAAAATATAGCTTTTTTTTTTTGGTTTTTATGTGTGAATAAGGACTATTTAGTGGTTTCAGTTTGTTATTTGCCAGAAAAATAGCAAAATAATTTTTAGTTTTAAACAAGTTCTTGACAAATTTCTTAAATATTCGTGTTTTCTTGTTTTTTTTATGACAGGTGGTTTAATAAATTTGTTAAGCACTGTACGTGTTGTTAAACCTCCTGAGATTTACTCTTCTTTTATTCAAAATTCCTGGTTTAGTCCTGTTCCAGAAAAAAAAAAAAAAACATTCCTCCAGCCAATGTTATACAGGGCACGTGTGAATAATTACACAGTGATGCATGAATCCTCACTTACGTTCCCGTTGTTTGGGGTCAAAGGTCAGAGGCTGAAGGATGTTGCACTCATGGTTAATTTAAGAACTGGCCTGTGAGAATACTCCGTAAACAGGCTGCAAATTGTCTGCAGCCCAGTGAGCCATCTCATATCTGGGCCTGTGTTTTGTTAACATCTCCGCCAGGGCAATTTCAGCCAAAGGCTAAAGGTCTATTTCCCTGTACCAGTGTGGGCTCCTGTGAAAACATGAGCAAGTGGTTGGTTTGACACATCAATGTCGAGATGTATGCAAAGCTGCAGCAACCCTAAACTGTACGTGAGCAGAAATTTGAACATCAAAGGTGCAAATATAAATGGCAGCATCATCTTCCATTTCATTTAGCCCCTGAAATCTCTGGGGTAAATGCAAAAAGGTTTTGTGGGTTGCTTATTGGAATTTGTGAACTCAAAACTAGTTACCCCACCGGTGTGCAAGTTGTCTATTGGATGTGTTTTATGTAAAACAAGCTTCACTACTTGCCACTGAGTATCTTCAGAGTTGTAGATGCCATGTCAAACATGCGAGCCAACACCATGAGCAATGTTGAATTTAATTCATAGTCAGTGCTGGCTAGTCAAGGACTGCAACATAGAAAAATAAGAGGTCCTTCCACCTCATAATTCATCGGAAAGTGCTATCAAGTATGTACCACATTACTATAAGCACTGGGAACAAAAGTCAATATCAACAATGTTCTTGTTCCATATCGAGACTTGAAATTATTTCAAATGCCTGTATTCCATTACATATGTCTATCACATTTTGCTAAATAAGCATAAATTATTTCCAAAAATATATAGTTTTTATTCATTTCAAGATTTGGCATTGAGTTAGCACAATTTAACAGTCAGACCAGCAGTACTTTAAATTTTCACTTCATCTTATTTCACTTCCAGTCATTCTTTTTTTAGTTGATTCATTGAGTTGATACTCTTTTAGGTTCATTAATGTGTCATTCTGGCTTTTTATTTTATTTTGAACCTTATATTTATTTTGTATTATTTTTACTTTCTATTGCCATTACCAAATCTTATGTTTTCAATTATGTCTTTTGTTCACTGTTTTCCTGGCTATATTGCAAATGAGTTATGAACCTCAATATATTTCCGAGTTAAAATAAAGATTGAATGAATGAATGAATGAATGAATACAGTGGGGGTGTGTGGTTACAGATCTTCCTACAAAAATGGGAATTAGCAGATCTATAATTGTCATCAAAAATGCTTGCAGTGGCTGGCAACTTAAAAAAAATACACTGGCGGGGAAAGGGTTAAGAAGTCTAAGATGACACAAAGCTATTGTTGAGACAGTTTGTTTTACACAATCCTAACAACAAGCCGTAACTCCAACATACTCAGTGGCAACTCACACCCCAATGGGAGGCTGCCAGTTGAAAAAAACTGAATTTTGCCTGGCCGTGAACGCACAAGCCAGGCACCTCTTTCAAGGTACATAACACTGACATTTCTTGGTGATCTGTTTACCACTCAATGCATGAGTTTTCTTTGCTATAGTTTTTCTGTCAGTATTAACACTCAGATAATTTTGTATTCATGTTTTGTTAGTACATGTCCAAACATGCATAATTTATATGGATCAGTTGGGAATAAAACTGTGCAGAAGTTGGAATGATGGCTTGCCTGTATGTCAGTAATGCACAATTAAATTGGTAGAGGAATTGTCTTCTCATGGTGCCCGACCCATTGACTGTATGGCGTCTGAGTCGATGTTGAGGGATTCAGAAAGCTGCTTGGATGTTCTGATTGTGTTTTGCAGTAGGGCTGTTACATGCTGATTGGACAGCTGGCAAACTGGCCACACCTCTAAACAGAGGACGAGAGAGCCTCACTATGAACTCTTGTCTCCACCGGGCGCGTTTCTGAAGCGTTTTTTACTCGCGCGTGTGACGCGGCAGATACGCTCTCATTATTATCTTTGCAGCTGTCTCCACCGGCTCCGTCAGGCGTGCGCTTCAGCTGCGCTTCACGCGCGCAAACGCGACCTGAAGCGTTTTTTTACGCTTCAAGTCTATTTTTTCGACATTCAGGCGTAAAACGGAGGGTGACTCGGCTTCTCCTTTGCTGCTCGGCGCTTCTCGTTTTGAAATGCGCGCGAAAGCAAGACGGAGTAGGTGGAGACACTCGCTTCAGTGACGCATGAACTCTGTCATCTCGCGAGCGCGTCGCTTACATGACGCGCCCGTGGAGACAAGGGGTTAGGGTAAACTTCACTTTAGCGCATGGTTGCTAAGTCAGAATGTACAGAACTTGAAAAATGAAGAGGAGACAAAGACTGTGAAAACCAAAATAGCATTTAATTTTTAAAATCATGATATTGTTTACAAAAACTAAGAAATAAATTCAAGGTTTAGTTCATAGGGACCATAAAGTACAATGACAGATCTGAAAGACATCAAAAATTGGGTAAATCACGATCACACCACTGAGCTGCAACTGCACATTCACTTACAGTATCTTACACACACTCTAATCCTCTACATAGAAAAATAAAAAATGGAACTAATCTTGGTGACAGAATTCATATGTATATCTGTTGCTGGCCGTCTGTTGCTGGTTGCACTTTTCTCAGCCAGAGGACTAGGTGCTAGCTCATGTTAACAGCGAACAGAGCTAAATCTAGAACTGATCAAGTAATAGTTGGAGCTATGCCCCAAAATAAAATGTCATATTTTTGTCCATGACGCAAACAGAAATTTTACTCTGAAAAATTTCAGAGCTAGTCTAAAACTTCTAAGGTCTGAACAGGAGAAGAAAACTTTTCAATCTATAATAGGTCTTATGTAATACTGCAATAACCCTACTGGGAGCCCTGGTGCCAATTGTGTTAGATTTCAATTACCAGACGTGTTTGTATTCCCATAACCATCTGCTTGGATGAGGACAGGAGGTGGAGGTGCGGTTTGTTCAAAGGCTCAGAGCGAAGGGCAGGCGGATTCGCCAGTTCTACGTGTACATGCCCTCAGTCCCGGCGGGATCAGTGTTAGCCTCCACCTTCAACAGCAGCTGCGGCTTCCTCCGCAGCCTCTTGGCCTCATTCTGTAGCTTCTGCCGGATGTAGCCTTTAATCTCCGCATCTGTCTTACCGGGGAAGAAGTACTGCACCGTCCCTGTGAAGAGATTCACAAGACTTCTTAGTACTGAAAAGACCTATAATGCTTCACACTAGCACAGATTGTTTGGTAAGAAATTCCAACACATTTGGCAACTTTTTAAATTTTGACAAAATGGCAGTGTTAGTTTTGAGGCAGTAGCCAACAGTGTTGTGGTTGTCGGGTGGACAAGTGCCTCATAGTTTGCTACAGAACTGTGCTCTAAGAGCTGAGGAAAGGAAGACATTGGCTGAAAATGGTATTCTGATGAAGTTTTGGGACTGCACATAATAAAACAAAGTAATCCTTCTTAATAAGCAGTGCAAATATGCAAACTTATTTTGCTTTTCCATGACGACTGAGTTCGAGTTGAAAGCAAGCAGACCTCAGGATCCAGTATCAACAGATTCAACTCAATAGCTTAATAATATCAAACAACTAATTTTATGAAGGGAAAACTCGACAGGATTAACATACCCTGGTAACTTTGGTTTCCTCGCATAATTACCTCCAAAATTTTGGAACCGGCACCTGAGAAATTTTGTTTGTTTAATATCTTTCAGACTATTTCCTCAAATAACCAAACTAGAGGCTCTAGAGATCCTGAATCGCTCACCTGGATCTGTGTGAAAATTAACTAATTCTTAAATTACAGAAACATAATCTATTGTAGCATACAAGTAACAAGGTACAGGATCTTAATGACATACCAAAAAACATAACTGCGATTCCGACCTCGTCCCGTAATTTCGCAAAATCAATTTGTAAATGGGAAAAAAATAAATAAATCAGTTTGATTCAAATGGAAATTCCAGGGGATTCTGATGATCATTTCAAGAATCTAATGAGTAAATTGAATGCGATGGTTTATTCTGATGAGAAAGTGAAATACAACAAAAATCATCATATTTGATGTTTTAAGGTGAATAACTCCTACAAAGAGCCATTGTACAATTTCAGTGTAACGGAGACTTCTGTAGAGCTTTATTTGCTTCATTTTAGCGCCTGAAAGTGTTTCTCTATCTCTTATAGTTTTCATTATATAGGCCAAAAAAAAAAAAACGCAAAATCATCAAATTTGACATTTCAAGGCCAATAACTCCTACATGGAGGCATTGCATGATTTCGATCCTATGGACACTTTTGTAGAGTTTCATCTGCTGATCATTTTGAGTAAAGGTTTTTTCTCTAGCTGCTTTAGTTCCTGATTTATAGCTGAAAATATGTGGTTTTACCTCTATGTACTATTTTTTAGTAACAGCGGCCATGTTATTCAGACAGTGGGCATAATCAACACATTTTTTTAAAGTAGACATCCTAAGGATGCTTGTGGCTAATTTTAGTCTGGATCTGTTCCGTAGTTTCAGAGGATTACTTTTGAAAAATGTTAACGACAGACAACGACGACGACAATGACGACAGACGACAACGGATGCCAAGTGATGGCAATAGCTCACCTGGACCTTTGGTCCAGGTGAGCTAAAAAAGGAAACAAATGTGAGTAAGCGACAACAGCATATTATACTATTGCCCACCAAAACTAGTCACAAAAATATCAGGCGAATCACTTAACCAGTGGTGAAGCTAGTCCATGGTCTGTTGTGCCTTTAGAATTCTTGATAATACAACATCACTTGCACACCAAAAAAAAAAAAAAAAAATCCTTAGCCATATTATGCTAACATACACAATGTATGTATGTAATGTATAACTTCACTCTGACACTTGTAACAAAAGCAGGATGAATTAGCACTGAGAAATACATTTTGTTGTTATGATCAAAACTAATTATGTCATGCAAGTTTAAGTTATTCCTCAGCACTGAAGTTTGTTTTCATGTTATTGCCCAATGCAGTGATGCTCGATAATAGAAGCAACTCAACAGCAACAATAAGAACAGTCTAGAATGAGACATCTTGCTTTTGACTTTTCATTCAAATTAAGCACTTTCACTATGACTCTTGCATGCAACCAATGCCAATTTAAACATTACGATCAATTATACGTCACACAAAGTCAAACACTGAAAGTCGAATTGCTCAGTTGTGTAGTTCTTATTTTTAGTTAATGTCTGGGTCATCTCCCCCTGTTATCTTAAAAATATTTTCTATAAAAGAAGAAATAGAATGCGCTTGTATTTTTTCCCTGTGCGCCTGTTACCACAGTCACTGTCAACTTCTGATGTTATCAGTTATTGCCTTAGTTTTCCTGTTGTCTAGTTCTTCAAATACAAGAAACCAGGGAAATTTTATTTCAATGTATTATTCAAGAAAACTAAATAATAGGACTTTATAAAACAATTGTTTTCAGTAAACTGTCCAAAAAAATAGTGGCCAAGCCACTGCGCCCGCTTGGCCAAACATGACCAAAATTAAACTTGGCCTCAATTTTCATCCCATATACATGCATATAAAATATGAAAAGGTTCCGTGAAAAACCGAAGGTGCTAGAGCGCTGACAAGGCAAAAAGTTTACAGACGCACGGACGCACGACAGACCACCACAAAGGCATCAAACCACAGCGTAAGCCCGATTGGCCAAGAGGCAAAAAAAAAAATCACGACTAGAAAAACTGTGTCCTTGCACACGGATGCCCCCACCACTGAGAGTTTCTGAAGCCCCTAAAATCATGAATTTATCCAATTTTAACAAACACAATCTGAGATGAACACCTTTGATCTCTCGAGAAAGCATTTACCAAAGCTTGTTGAATTCTGTCTGGTAGTTCTTGAGGAGAAATGAATAAACAACATCCCCCATACAGTGCCACATGTACGGACGGATGGACGAAGAAAGGTAACTCTATATGCCCTTGACATAAATGGGGGGCGGGCATGAAAAGCACAAAAGACCAGGCTAGAAAATATGCCCCATAACTTCTCAGTCACAAAAAAACATCAAAGCTATATTAAAATCAGAGTTTCCAATGTCCTGAAACTCACCCCACCCTACCCTGCCCATTTTGGAGTGAGGTATAAGACTGAAATGAAATATCAAATTAGTTTATGTCCTAAAGATGCTGAATGCAAAGTTGCATCAAATCTGATGAACATTTGTAACCACTAGAGGTTAAGGGTCGAATTGTTAATGGACAAAAGATGACATACGACGAACAGAAGAGTTTACTCCATCTTAATAACTCGACTAGTCAACAACCAGTTGAGTTCATAAGATGACCCTGCTTAAATCTGCTTAAATCTGGCATTGACTTTACACACTATTAGCCAGCCAGGAACAACAGAGGCAGTGCAATGGGGCCAATATACACATATAAAAGAGAACTTGTTGGAAGGAAAGGGGCACTTATTTAATGGAGAGCCTCTTGGAAACGGCTCCATGACATGAAACCTCCAGTGTTCTGCATTTGACCTGCCACCATCACACAATACAATGATGCGATGAGCAGAAAAATTAGGTTGAATTCTGCGCCTTGGCCATTCAAAAGTGAAGCAACTTATCATGGGATATTTAGCTTGATTGACTACAGATGCAGATGTTATATATAGACACACAGAGTGCTTGCACACAGTGCAACAAAGTACTGCATTTTCACATGCGGGCTAAAGCAGTGGTGGCACCCAATACAATGAGTTCATCACAAAAGAACAATTTAATCATATATCATTCTTCTTTCGTGGACAAATGAGAGTCCTCTGGCAAAATAAGTATATGGGCTCTAAATTCGTAGACCAAGCGCAGGCGCGGCGAATGGGGGGAGCGCCGCGCCAACGGAGTGTATCCAGGCGTATTTTGTAATTTCGTGCCCAGCGCAAGTACTCCTCTGTCCCGCCTCTGTCCCTCCTGCCGGCGCAAGAGGCAAAGAGGGAGGAGATAATGGTTCAAATTACAGGGGGGATTGGGGGGGTCGGACCCCCTAATTAAGACTTTAACCCCCCTAAAAGAGGTAAAAACAACAGGTTGGGGGGGTTCAAAACATTTATCCTTATCCTACCTATCATCATAAATATTACATTTTATGTCTCATATTCATGCCTGGAAGAATCTTGTAATACGATTTCAGACACCCCTAAAGTGGACCATACCACTGACATTGACCTTAGCTAAACGTCTTGTCTGTCTGTATCACTCCCATCAATGGCTCGCGTGTATTGCGCCCAACGGAGAAGGCTACTGTAAGTAGCAATCTAGCTAGTTCAATGACTTTAGCTTCTTTCTCACAGAGTTTCTGAATTAAATTGTGTCAGGTGTCTACGGATGAATGCTAAAGTGCATCTGTGGCTCGGCATTTTAGTATAAATAGAGGATCTCTAATGAGTGAGCCCAAGATATCGAATTATGTATGAGACGAGAGTAGCAATTTTCGTTTATCCCAAGCCTTCGTCGAGGAATAACGTTAAACAGAAATTACCGCTGGAGTTTAATAAATTTGACATCTCGGGCTCACGAATTTGAGATCTAGTTTATCCCATAAATGTCAACATCGTATTATTTGGAAAACTTAAGAAAAGCGTTAGCTTCTAGTTGGCCATCTATTCAAGTCCATAGGAGGAATAATTACCAAGCTACCATGCTAACGATTTTCGCCATTAAATTAATAAATTCTAGTTTTGCACAATAACAACGACTTGTTTAACTTATTGATATAATGGCAAAAGCGATGGCATGCTTGCTAGCGAATTATTAATCCCATTGATTTGAATGAACCGCAAATTAGAAACCAACGCAAGTGATAGTTGGCGGTTACCAGCAGGAGGATTGGTAACGTTACCCTGTTTGCCAATGATCGGAATCTGATCAGTCAGGGCGCCAGAAAGCTGTATCACACGCATAGACCGTATAAAAAGATCGCACGTGTGTAACACCAGACCTGTTCTAATGGGTTGTATCACGCCGAATTTTAGACATTTACGGGAGCAATGAGACAATGGAGACAATTACAACTAATTATAGATACGTTGCGTTTTGACATGAATATAAACAGTGGTGGAAGAACTACTCAGATCCTTTACCAAAGTGAAAATATCAATACCACAGAGTAAAAATACTTAACTACAGGTAAAAGTCCTGCATCTAAAATCCTACAAAATCCTAAATCCTAAAGTAAAACTAAGGCATTAAAGTACTGGTTTTCCTGAAAATTGTACTGTGACTGATGTAGTAAATAAATGTAACATTGTTAATGCTGATGAGTGAAGGCAGAAGCAACATTCAATGTGTAGCGGATTTGAACTGCCTTGAAAGGGTCACAGAATATATCTGACAGGTTGTGAGATGATGGATTGGGTAGAATAGAAGAAAAAAAAAGTTCTGCAACATAAATTTAGATTAATTTTTCAGATCTTTTTTTTCTTTTTTGAATTGTTGTAATATTGGAGATTTTTACCTCTTTGGGCCTGAAACGGTTATTTATTTGAAGTCATGTCTCTTTGGTGGAACTGTAAACTACTTATAGACATCTGAAATGTGACAAAGAGCTCAAATACACACAATTTCTTTGTTAACGCCCACAAGCCAAACAGTTTGGGAGCCACTGGTTTAATCCTTAATAATGCAGTGCAATTTTATCAGATTATCTAAGAAGTAGTGGAGTAGAAAGTACAATATTTCCCTCTGAAAGTAGTGTAGTGCATATATATATATAATCATCAGACATCACGTTAAACAAGCAAAATACTGAAATACTGTCAGGACTGTCAGACTTCAGTTCACTGAAAAACGCGCCTGTGTAGTACTGAGTTCCCTTTATGTCCTGGAGAAAAAGTTGACCCCCCCGATTGTCACTGTATAATTCGCACTCTGGAGGAGATAAGGCGTGAGTGGGTTTAACACAGCCGAGTCAAATCTTCACCAATCAAATGAGCTCCTCTCCTCACCTTTAAAATTGGAAGAAAGAAGCCTCTGTCCAATATCTGCATGATGCGTGAATGTTGCATTTTACTTTGCTACTTCAGGCATGTTTTCTGCTCCGCTTACGTCTATATTAAGCATTACGAATATGAGTTAGCTGGCTAGCTAGGGCATTCGCGAATTATTACCATCAGCGAACTTGAATGGAATTTCAAAACGAAACTACGTCAGATCATTCAAACTTATGAAGTCGGAATGAAATACGACAGTTGCTCATTTATTTCTTCTGCCTGCATCATTGGGAAGAGAAACGATGGATAGCGTGTTCCAATTATTACACCCTGTTGCTGCTTAAAATTTTGGGATTAACACGCATGGACAACAATGCAAGATACCTTACACGTTTATTTTCAATATGTGATCTTAACTCAGTATGAGATCATAGCCATCAGGCTGTATTCCTTTCCCCCACTAAAAACGATAAAACCTGAGTGACAATAATAGTATTAAGCCGCTTGCACACTGGACGTGAAACGAATTTTTCGCACGACAGATTATATTCAAAGTCAATGCAAAGACGCGAATACACGCATGTATTCGTGTCTTTGCATTGACTTTGAATGTAATCAGTCGTGCGAAAAATTCGTTCCGCGTCCGGTGTGAAAGCAGCTGAAGGACACATACCCACAGAGCCTACACACACTCACGCGCCCACATCTACACATCTCTCTCTCTCTCTCTCTCTCTTTAATCTGACATCAGGACAATCGATATAGATACTATAATTTATGTGCAATATAATTTACTATATATAGTACTATATTTACTATAATTTATGATTCAGATAGTTACATTAAATAGTGGTTGCTGTAATTATTTATTGCATTGAAATGTGCCTGACATTCTGGAAACCTGCCTGTGAGGTTTTGGTGACGTGTGCGCACTGTGCTCCGGTCAGCCAAATTACCACTGCGCAGAAAGTAAACCATGTTGGAGCTGGCGAGCTCTCTGCGCATTTTCGGTGGAGCCTTTATCCACGAAATTGTCACTGCCTCATGATGAATATGTGACACCTCCCCCTACTACGCCGCCACGCCCATCTCGGCGCACGTCCGTCTACCAAATTGCCAAAGAGGCTGCGCACAGTGTTGCACCGCATGAAATTACCACTGCGCGGGCTGCACTGGACGAAATTACCACTGCGTAGGCTACGCCACGCCACGCTACGCCACCCTGCGCTGCGCCAAGAAATTAGAGCCCTAAATCCTAAAATATGAGAGAGAGTATCATGTTTCTTCTTCTTTTACTGGCGGTTTCCCCATCTTTAGTTTGGCGGTCTTTCTGATCAAACAACCTAATCATAGTTGCTGACATGAAATTATCAAGATGGACAAAAATTCCAAGACTAGTCTTTTCACCCCAAGAGGCACTGACTGACACCAAACAAAGAACTTAAGATATACTGTTAAGCATACGGACAGATATCAGTACGATCAGATATGATCACTGCTGGTTCAATTTTTAAACATTTCCGTCACGTCCTGAGTTTTTCATATTTGTTTTCCACGCAATCCAGCCATCCTTGCCAGTTTTTCCCACAGATTCCCTGATTAGTTCTCATTATTTATTTAATGTCTCCTGCATCACCCTTCCCTTTGTACACTAACCCTCAACTGTTCCCTATTGTTATTTGTTGCCTTGTGTATTAAGTTCTTGGTCTACATCTTCCCTTTGCTAGATTGTTCTCTTCCATCCTCGGTGCCAACTTCTCTTAAAGACACATAACAATTTATTAGCAAACCTCTTTCCAGTTTGCGGTCCAAGTGAGTGGCTTACACTAGATTCTCCTACACCCCAGTTTGAAGGTGTGCACCTGCCTGTGGGTCCTGGTTAATTCAGCTCGCTATCCCAGTAACTGACCTCAGAACAGCCCCTTCGAGTAGGCTTTATCAATCCCTCCTGTGATCCAGTCTGCCCCTGCCTGACTTGGGACCCTCTCCAGACCAAGCAAGCTAAAGCGCCTTTGAGTTAAATTCTTATACAGAAAACAAAGTAGCCAATCCGGCTTTTTTGTGATGGTGTCCCATTATTTTAGGTACACTTCTGACAATGACGAAGACATAAAGACAAGACTGGAATGGTATATACTCGTGTAAAATAAAACCTGAAATATACATAAAATATATTTAACCTCTTCCACTCCAGAGTTGCCACCAGAGGAATCCTGGCAGTGCTCTCACCTCGCCTTAAAGCGAATTACATCTCCAAACCCGTTACCATTTAGGTTTCCTTATTACCAACTAAACGTTAATGTGTTCAGTTGCGCGGATCAATCCGTATCCATTTCCCCTCATCTTGCATTGTTGTTCATTGCAACAATTATAAAGCATTTTCCTATCCACATTAATGGTAGACCTAACATCAAACGTCAATGACTAATGAAGCTTCTGATTTCCTGCAGCTCACAAAACGTTTTTATTTTTTTCCTGCGTTCGAGTCCGATCAGCTTGATACACCTAAGAAACACGTTCCTAAAATGCGGTTTTGCAGACTCAGTTCCGCATGTTAAGGCTGCTCATGTAAAAATAGAAGTCTGGTAACAACCAGTGACATTACCATAATGCAAGTTAAAGCTCAATCTATTTCCGAGTAAGAATCCGGTAATAGATTGAATTGATTTACTTAGCAAATGGGCTTTCAATAAGCTGCATTGCCATTAAAAATTAAGACATACAGCTTTGCGTCCACAAGGAAGGCTACAATATGAGATAGCATGGACGGTAGTTAAATGAAATTTCTCAAAATTCCATCTTGAAGTAGAATGTAATGTAGTAAATGCTGCTGAGGGTGATATTTAGATAAGGTTTAGATTTAGTTTAATTAGATGATTGATGTTTCGGAAGATAGGCCTGTAAAGACCTCATAAATGACTTTACTACCTTTAAAATTCAACGCATGTAATGCATATTAAATGATTTTTAAAACGTGCCATGCGTTGAGGTTTCAGGATGCACTTATAACCAATTTACTCAATTATTCGATTACCAACGCTTCCACTTAAGTGTTGGTATTTTAATAACTTACTTATTATCGCTTGGCGCAGCAACTAGCGTGCAACTATGCTTCCCTGCAAATGCGACCTATTTTTTGGAACGCGGAAAACATTAGGATTAAGTGCAATCTTAGAATAAATTAGGTTGCACGGCTGAAAAAAAATCCCTGACAGGGAGATGGAATTCAGAGAAAGCACTGGGTGAATTAATTTTTTTGTATTATTATTATTATTATTATTATTTGTTTTTTTGCATCCATATAATTTCACTATTAATTACATTGTCAATGTAGCCCTTCATTGATCTGTCATTTCTTAATACTTTCTTACTAGCTGCATGCTAATATATTGGTCTTGAATATTCAGTAAATAAACTGAGTGATTATCACTCGAACAATATTGAACAGCAACAGCCTGAAAGCAATTATGCGATTCAGGGTCAGAGGCTCACGGCAAATCATGTGAATATCGCGTAACGCCGGCATTACCGCTAGGGGGACGTTGGGCTTTAGGAAGATCAATTATTCTTGTTATTCAACTCGCATAAATATTGAATTCCAAATAAAAAATGTATAAGAATTGACTTTGCACATATTTACAGTACTTTTACTGTATGTTGGATTGTCCCCTTATTGTTGAACAAAAGATACAACTACGAAAATGTCAGTGTAGTCTGTATTTCAACAGTTGAGAGTAAAGAGAGCTCCATACTCAGGATGGCCTGTACTTCATCCGCAGGGAGGGCAGGCTTGGGCTGGCCCCTCTTGTTGTAGACAATGCCGGAGATGGAGTGCGAGGCCAAGCAGTCCCTCTCGTAGAGCCCGCGCAGCAGGTCATTGGTCAGCTTTTGGGCCGTAGTACCAGTGTTACAGCGCTCTAGCAGCTCTGGAGTGATAAACTGAAGATGACAGGCAAAAAGTCAGAGCGTTTCAGGTCATCGATACTGCAGAGAAGAGTTCTAATGAACCACCGTCTCAAGAATAAGGCACAAGTTCTGACTCATACCACCAACAGCCACAATAAATAGACTCAACTCTGAGTCATTGCTTTTACTTTATTGTCATTGGCAAGGTTCATTCAGTGAGAAGTAACTACACCATGTACAGTATATTAGCTTTCTCAATACTAAACAATAGCACAAGAGTCATTCCAAGTCAAATCACTCAAGAATCCATAGTCGCCTCTCACATTTTCACAAAATATTGGGAAACGATTGGGACCTAGGAGAAACTGTAGGAACCAGAATACGAGCAAGAAATTCACAAATTAACTTCGAGTTAATTAGTGAAACATTACCACTATCAGCGGCAATATCTTAGGATGTCTAGTACCAACCAAGCTGGGGCCAGTGTTATTTTAAAGCTCTTTCAAAGCCATGTCTGATACACTAGATGACTAATCTCTTCTCAGTAATAAGAGAAAAGTTATCATGATTGATAAAATTCAAACATTTAACCAACCTCCAAAAAACTGCAACTTTATTGATAAAATTTGATCAAATTCATGCTAGGGGTGGTTAATGATTGCCACAAGATTTCTCAAGTTTTACGATAGTTTGTGAGAAATAAGCAATTATATACATGTATGTCATAACAACACTGTTGGTAATCTGTCATAATGGCTACACTGAACATCACTCATCACTGGAGGGTAATGTGGGTGCTGGAGCCTATCCCAGAATGCACTAGACAAAAGGCAGGAATGAACACAGGAGGGTTCGCCAATCTGTTGCAGGGGTCACACATTATTGATTCACACACTCACACCTGGGAGATATAGAGTCTCCAATTAGCCTAGCATACATAGCTTTGGGCTGTGGGAGGAACCTAGAGTACCTGGAGGGGACCAATGCTAACTCAACACAGAAAGGCCCCAAGTTGGATTTTAAGCCTAAATCTTTGAGCTGTGGAGCAACAGCACTACCCACAGCACCGCCGTTCTGTCCTGTAACCCTATGTTATCGCAAATTCAGTCAGTCCCAGACAGTAAATTTCCATTAGATGTTCAAATATCCAGCTGCCACTTCACATTACTGAAGTCAACAACTTTGAGTGGTGAGTTACCTCAGTGAAGAGGCCGTTCCTCTGGGAATCCTCTCGCGGCTGAGACAGGAGATCTCGAGACGTGGCGTACTGTCCATTGAGGATAGCTGTGGGTGCCATCAGCCCTGGGATCATGACATTTCCCTCCGCTGGTACACCAGATATGCTGGAAGATGGAGTCTTGCTGCTGGCACTGGACCATATCTGGGTCCTTTCAATCAGGTTCTCTAAGTTTCTCGCCAGCTTCCCACATGCTGTGAGGAGATGGTGAGGAGTCATCTACGACTTGAACATTTTTCATTCTAAAGCAATGAATCCTGGAAAAAAAATGCCAATCTCTGAATTTATGTTAATGCGATGATCTCCACAGGAATACACTTGTGCTAGGGAAAATATCCACTCAACACAAGAGCCATTGTAAGCTTCCATTCAGACACAATGGCATGGCGTTACAGTGGTTTGCATCTATCAGTATTTACCTTTGACTCTAAATCAAATCTTCAAAAACAGATTTTGCTGAGTCACTTTTGACTAACTTATCATAATGTAAGTAAGGATGAACTCACATGGCAATAAACTTGCATTGCCAAACCAGGGGTACATTTCCCAAAAGCACAGTCCCTAACTATGTAAGCAAATTACATAGTTTGCACCAGAACTCTGGTTTGAACTACACAAGTACCTGACATATTTAGCAACAACTCTTTTGGAAAAACATAACCCAGTCTAGCACTTCCATCCAAGGACCCACACTTACCAGTAAGGCACCGAATTTGCTCCTTCAAGCTCTCCATTTCCCTTTGCATACACAGCACCATAGCAATCAGCTCCGCTTTTGAGCGCGACTGCAGGTAGTCCGATTCCTACAACAAAAACAACAACAACAACAAAAACAGTGAGACGGTCCTCACCAATCAGTATTGTCCAGTGATGATAAAAATCAAGTTCATTCAAATACCCTGAGTCACCCTGAGGGTAAAATCAAGGACTGACCTCAGGAATGGAGTCGCTGTCAGTGTACTGCTCCTGCAGAGAGCCCTCCAGCTCGATGGCCTGTGAAGATGAAGACCACACTGACTCAGCATTTTAAATGGCTCATCATGCACCTGCTGATTGGGATGAGATGTTTGGGCCTCGCAGTGATCAAAACTCCTTCCTTTATTTAAACGGCAGGACATTATCAGGCAAGAGGAGCATTAGAGCTGGGCCATATGACAAAAAAAATAATTATTCCCATTCATTAATAATTAATCATGTTAATTTGACGAAACTAGTGCAGTAACACTACTGAAACAACTTATTTTAATGCTGAACAAATTGCTGTTGAAGACTGTAGGACAGTTCATGTAAAAGTATGCCTGTATCTCATGCGCCGAAGAAATGGCTGTGAACGGACAAGCATATGGTTATTCAAACACAACTCAGAGAAAATAATGCTAGCATGTTCACCCATCAGCCATAACATTAAAACTGCCGGCCTAAAATTGCACAGGTCCCCTTCTTGCCTCAAAACCAGCTCAGTAAAACAGACGTCCACTTGAATACCTGGACACAAAGTTTCCGAGCAGAATATTTCATAGAGTATCACACTCCCTCCAGCAGCTTGTCTTCTTCCCACAGAGCATCCTGGTGCCATCTCTTCCCCAGGTAAATGATGCACATATACCCGGCCGATACATATGATGTAAAATAAAATGGGATACACTGATCCAGGCGACCTTCTTCATTTGCTCCAACGTCCAGTTCTGACGCTAACATGCCCATGGTAGGCACTTGTGGCGATGGACTGGGATTAGAATGGGCACTCTGACTGGTCTACGGCCATAAATAACAATAATTTCACCAACTCGTCAGGCCATAACAATTTGGCCCCTGTCAAAGTTGCCCATGACACATTTCTCCCACATCCAACACGTTGACAACAAAAACCGACTGTTTGCTTACCGTCTAAGGCCAGCGCACAGGCTGTGACATGCACTGTTGCTAAAATTTAATCAATGTTATTTGCTTCATCTGTGAGTGGTTTTAATGTTTCGGCTCATCAGTGTACAGTCGTTACTTGGGGAAGTCTGATCTCTTTCTAGAATGTAGTCCCCACACAGCTGGGTTATTACTGAATCACTGAAATTTGAACATTTGCCATTGGATGAAATTTTGCATGATGATGTCAGTATCAAATTTGGTTTTCATCCAGCTCTTGCAGGGAGGCTCCCATGAAGAACAAAACCCTTTCCCATAATCCTTTTCCTCAGAGATGTGTGTCCTTATAACCTACAAGTTGTTTCCAGAAAGAAGAGCAACTCTTTAATCACTGCGAACATTGCAAAGGTATCGCAAAAAATAAATATAAAAGCGCATGCACAACGTGCTCATGAACAATAAATTACATTTCATGCTGGCATGTTTGGACCAGTAAAGAACAATGAAGAGACAATCTTTATTACAGTAAGTATGAGTTTGTGTCCCTCATTTGGCCACAAAAAACAAAGATACTCCCACTTAATGCACCATCCCTTAAAAAAGTGCAATGTTTGGGGACCTTACACATCAATACTGCATAAAAACAACACAGAGTCATGCACAGATGCTATGCCCCCGGGTAGAGCACAAGATCTATCCCTCAATAGCCTTAGTGTCCTTAAACCACCCATTACAGTTAGAGTCCGGACAAAGGTGTCCCCTTTTTGCGTGTATCTTTAGACATTATTTCTCAGGCCGTACCTAGAAAAATATGTCTTTAAAAATGTGTGAATTGACATTATATATTTCCTAACTGTACTCCAGATTAATGTGAATGAGTTCTGGGAAAATACAATGACAAATTAACTGGCCCCAGACTGTGGATAGTTCAGGAGATGAAATGTAACACACTTGCATTCTGTGTGAATGGATAACCCACAACCAAACAGATTCATAATACTAAAAGTTCAAATGGACACAACGGGACAGCCAGGACAAACAATGTCTGACACAATTAATCAGGTATTTTACCTCCTGACAAAAACATAGTAAATATATTGCAGAAATAGAGGCTGGGTCTCTCCCTGGTCTCTTTCATTAAAACACCAAAAAATATATGAGTTATAATGGGTGTGCATTCCAAGGGCAGGTCTTCAAAGGCCAAACTGCTGTTTAGCATTTTGGAGCCACCCGCTACAGAAAATGACACATTCCTGTTTTTCATGTTTAACTGTACACTGTTATAAACTGGCACCTTTTTGGCCAGTTATTTCAACTGTAATTTTACAATCAGTTTATGACAGAGGTCCCGTGTATGTTAACTGTAAACCACAGTTAAATGTGCGCAGGACTCTACTTACAGTTAAAATAACAAGGAGACAATGCGTTAACTGTCAAATTCAGTCAATTTTTAACAGTGTATCTTGACGTGTTTAACTGTATCTTAAAGCTTCTAAAAGGGACAGTCATACCACTGTGTGAAGGCCGGTGGTCTTCAGTATCATTCTCCTAGAACAAAATGGCACAAAGGGGGAAGATCCCCTTTACTTAATGCACACACTTTAAAGGGATGTGCAACAATACCGGCTGGTGGTAGGAGTTACAGCAGACACTGAAAGAAAGTTTGAGTTTTGTGCACACATCTGTAGGTAATTTGGGATATCACTACTTTGTACTGCTTAGGTGTTCCAGACAGGACAAGCACCAAATGCATACCACTAATTACTCAAACACAGCAAACTGCTCAGGAGTGTAAACTATTGGGCCACTTGAAGGGGAGTACTGTAGACTCAAGCACCCTAACAAAGCAGAGTAACACATCACATCTGTGTATCATTAATTGCTGTATAATAAATTCAAGTTAAACACTGATCATGCTACTCAGATAGTCGCCTGCGAGGGTTAAGTATAACGAGTACAGATAATTATAGCTCATAAATGTAGGTTACGTTAAATTACAGACGAAGTCCTCTCAAGTATTGGCGTGGCAATGCTGCAGTTCCAACTTCTCGCAAAGTACCCCAAAACATTTAAGAGTAGATTGGATACCGCACAGCTGAAACAATAACAACAGCCCTCCCAAGTATTTTGAAACATACTCTGAGGGATAACTGATGGGCAAGCATCCTTATCACGGTCAGGAATGTTCGGTGGCTATTCTGGACGACTAACATTTCGCATTCAGAGGCAGAGCCGTCAAGCGAACTTGTTCTAGCGTTTTATCATGCGATACCATACTGTTCTTTCAAGAAGACCCAATGAACCGAACAGCCATGCTATATGCTGCTTTATTTAGTTTCCGTGAGTGCTCTCTACGATGTTTTGTATCAATGTTCATCACAAGTATGGCATGGCATCAATATAAGCTTATTTTCCAGTTTCGTACACGTTTCAAAATGATTCATGAGCAAAATCCGCAAGAAGCAACACTAGCGTGTTGGTTCCCAAGCAAAAACGTCTGTATCAAAATATAATAATAATAATAAGTCCAAACCCTCATTTTCAACTTCTGGAGGCCGGCAGTGGATGATGAATTTTCGCCTGGTTTCCCTTTGGCAGGGTACATTTGTTTCCTTCTTTTCTGCAAACCGTGCTGTAAGACAGTTGGTAGGCGTAATTATAATTTATTTGTGCGACAAAGACCCGTTTTCACAGAATTACAAAACAGAAACGACAACAAAAGGTAAAAGGGAGGCACAGTTACATACACATAAGACCTTGCTGTGTAACGTTCTTACGTCGATTTCATCTTGGTTTTGGTCTTCTTCCTCTTCTTCATCATTTTTGTGGTCGAGAACTCGCTTCGCTTTTGTTTTCCTTCTCATTTCTCCCCCATTATTTCATTTGCGCGGTGTTAACGGGCTGGCTCTTCAGCATATTGCACGCTTAGGCTCTCACCATTCAAAGTATACTGACCTTTTTTGCTTCTCCTCTGCTAGAAAGAATCGCGAATCTACGTGTCGAAGAAGGGTATAAAACTGTATTGGTCTCGGTTGTCCTACTTAGAGCACTTCAGCGTTACATGTAAAGTCGGCTCTTCAACAGTCCCCATGCCAAGAAATTAAAGAGAACGGATTTTGAACAAAATGCGCCGTGGCGTAACGTGGCACAAGGTTGTTCCGAGCACCGTTAGTTAGCCCGCAAAGTCTGTGGTTTATTTAGGGGAGGGGAAGGAGGCCGAAATGTATTGTTTTAGCCTAAGAAAGTTTTTTAAAAAAAAAATATTTATAAAATAATTAATACTGTAATAATTCATTACGCGCTCGCCATTGTGCCCGAGGCGTCGGTGATTCGTCACTCATTTGAATATTAGCACAATAGAACGGATAGACCGGGATTATTGCTGTTTTCTTGAAAGCATTTATGCCTAAAAGGAGATAAAAAAGACTCGAAATACAAAAGGATTACACAGTTGGAAGTGGAAACGTACGGTCTGGAATCACTTCGCATTTTATGTTTACTGAAACTCGCTTTAGATAGTGTTAAGTTGGTCTGCAGATACTTAGTCATGGCGTTCCACTATATATTTAGGCTATAATTCATTGAGCACCTAAACACATACTGTGTATAAGCTGTAGCTTTGCTTACATAGAAGTCGTCGGATTCCTTGCAAGAGTAAGATTAGCTAGTGCTGCTTATTCAAAAGTGAGGGTGCGGATATCGAGATGCTATTTCGTTGTTGCAACAGTCCTTTTAAATTATTGTCAAAGATTCAAATCGAATGCGGGTATCTTTGTGAAGTAGGCAAAATAACTATAGCTTATGGTTATGTTCCCAACTCTTGCGCAGAGCAGCATTAAGTAGCAAAACCAATTAGAGGCCAAGAGTCAACCCATGTTATCAGGGATGAGTTATGAAGGCATGCCAGTGAGAGCCATGGCCTCTGAACCCAGAACAAAGGACGGCTGTTGAGAGATTTCATTGTGACCCACAGAATCGCTGAACAAGGTCATACCGAGTCAACCCCAATCAGCCTTTGCTGACCAGAGCCACAAGAGCTGTTTAAGAGTTGAACGTGGAAATAGCTTCGGGAGGCAAATGTCAGTCCTTTCATGAACATTGGCCCCAAGGTTTGTATGCAACATGCTTCCTGTATTTGTAATGCATTCTCATTGGTTTTGTTGGGGAGAGTCATTAAAGCTTCAGGATCAGTTTGTGACTGCAGAATCCAGATGAGATGTAGACTGGGGTCAAATGTTTTTCTTGGATATTGTACTCATTTCATCAGATAGTTTGCAGTCTTGCAAGACCCAGATGCACATTTCACCAAGAAATACCAAAGCACTACCACTCTGTTCCTGAAAACATCAATGAAATACATATTAAGTCTGACAGACCAAGATAGAAACTCTAGAAAGAAACATAATCTTTTTGTTCCTTACAGAGATTAATGTCACTACATGCTGCTGTGTGAATGCCGAAAAAAAACTCCAAGCTTTCCATGAATTAGTTACTCGGCATAACAGATTGGTATTTGATCGAATCAGTTCCTTTAATGCATGTGCAGTGTTACAATCCAGATCAGGAATCAAATGCAGAGGCAGAGTACAATCCAGTTGGAGGGAATATTGATGGTAACACAGTAAGACAGAGGGACAAATCCCAGAGCAGAATGGCACAGTTCAGTTCAGATGTAACAGGAGAGGTAGTGTGGGCGTATCTGTGCCTGGCCAGTGGCTTTCTGGGACAGCTGCCAGATGGAGCGCACACTTTGCCAGAGCCGAACTGTCTGATGGCAGGATGGAGTAGTTTAGCAGGAACACGGTGTCAATCCTGATGACTGTAGAAGGCTTGGGAGCTTGTTCCTAATAAACTGGGCATAGGAACAGACTGAGAGTAGATTAAGAGAAATATGGCCCCAATTCAGGAGACCAAGAGTGAGGCTTGGGAGCTTATTCCTATTACCTGAACTAAGAAGAGAACTTCCATTAATTAATATAATTAAACATTACGTTTTCATTTGAAAAGACAAAGAGCTTCACTTGCTAATAGTGACTGGTTGCTAAATGGCCTGTAGCCAGTGACAATCCAGCTACTGGCAAACTCAAAGTAGGGGGTATAAATACGTCAACACATGTGAAGAGGGATTACCATGAATAGGACGCCATTGGTGAAAGGAAGTATGCATGATGTAAACCAATCAAAAGAGACATTACTTCTAATAGACATGCAAGCTGCTAGATGGGAGGAGACACAGAAGGCATTTACACAAGGGTTGCGACTGTGCAGAACATCTCTTGGTATTTGTGAGGTTTTCCGCATCCTCCCAGCTTATTGTAATTATTGACACACTTGGGCATAAAATTATTTATTAGAATATTATGGTCTCACGGACCGCAGAATCTTTTGAGATTCATAAGATCAATACCTATCCTTAAATTTGCCCCTGCAGGAGCTCTTTTAAACAGGTTGCCACATGACGGGATGTCAACAGCTTTGATTTTGATATCTTACATCACTGAGCAACAATAGCTGCATTTAGTGCTCTACGGGTTAAATACATTTCACATTGTTTATCATGGATTATGATACATGCCACTATTAGAATTTTTCTCACAAAATTTGGCTGCGAAGTAATATAAATGGACTGTGACTCATCATCTATTGTGAGAGACATGGGCAAATGTATTTCTAAAGCTCTATTTATTTGTATGACATGTAAGCCAACAAAGATACAGGAGTACAGCGATACAATAAAGATATATTATGCTCTACTGTACTGACTGCTAAAAGAGGAAACAGACGAATGAGTCACATAGTATTACACCAGCAGTAGATGATGCTCAAATTATATTTCACCTTTGGAAGAGAACATTTAACAACGAACCTTTGCTGTTAGGAAATATGAGGCGAACTTATAACTGAGGGGATTATTTTTGTAGGCCAAGCTATAAAATGTAGATAGAGTAACCAAGTATTTTAAAAGTGGGAATGTGCTTTATTGCTGAATGAGTTTTAATTGGCCAGAAGGGACGTCAGACATGAACCTTGACCACTCAGCCCCGAGGGAGTAGTAAATTACTGTCTTCTGGTGAATGGGCCAAATCAAGGTGCGATTGCAAACACACTGTCCCACGGGAATTACTGCTTAGGCCACTCCAGTATGTCTCTCTCTCGCTCTCTTTCCCTCACTCATTCTCTCTCCTGCTCTCTCTCTTGCTCTCTCTCTCACACCCAGAAACACACACACACACACACACACACACATATATATAACCTTATTTCCAAAAAAGTTGGGATGCTGTTTAAAATGTCAATAAAAATAGAATGAAATGATTTGCAAATAATTTAAGATATATTTTATTTAAAATAGTACAAAGACAAAATATCACGTAGAAACAGAAATTTTATTGTTTTTGGAAAAAAAAATATGCTCATTTTGAATTTGATGCCAGCGACACATTTAAAAAAAAAAAGAATGGAACAGGCATATTTACCATTTTGAATTTTATGCCTGCAAGATATGTGTGCAGGACTAGGACAATGGGTCACTTGGGTCATTTTATGAAAATTGAGATTTTCCAACAAAATCAAAGAGTGTTTCTCATATTTTGAGAAAAAGATTGGGTGAATTTGTGCACAGAAAAGTGTAAGTAAATTGACAGTACAGTAGTGCTGGGATATCACTATCTCTGGGATATCACTGAGATACCCTGTTAATCTCAGAGTGGAAAAAAATCCCACTTTTCCTAGTCCTGCACACATATTTCAAAAAAAAAAAAAAAGGTGGAACAGGGGCATGTTTACCAGTGTATTGCATCACCTCTTCTTTTAAAAAACAAGCAGCAAGCGTTTGGGAACTGAGGAGACCTGTAGATTTGAAAGCAAAATGTATTCCCATTCTTGCTTGATGTAGGATTTCAACTTTGTCTTATTTTTCATTTCATAATGTGCCAAAAATTTTTAGTGGATGATAATTCAGGATTGCTGGCAGGCCAGTTTAGCACCCTGACTCTTTCACTGTGGAGCCATGTTGTTGACATAAATGCAAAAGATAGTGCTAGTGCTTGGCATCGTCTTACTGAAATAAGCAAGGCCTTCCCTGAAAAAGACATCTGTATGGCACTGGCAGTATAGGTTGCTCCCAAACTTGTACTGTATATATATGCTTCAGGATTAATGGTGTCTTTGCAAATGTGGAGAGTTAGTATGTCGTGTGCACCAATGCACTCCCGTACTATCACAGATGCAGACGTTTGAACTGTGGGCTGATAACAAGCCGGCTTGTCCCTCACCATTTAATCCTGGGGGACGTGGCCTTCAAAAAGAATTTCTCATTTTTATTCGTCAGATCATAGGATCATTTTACACTTTAAATGAGCTTAGGCCGAGAGAGGATGGCAGCGTTTCTGGATCTTGTTTATATATATGGTTTTGTCTTAATGTGGTGTAGTTTTAACTTGCATTTGTGGATGCAGCAATAAACTATGTTCACTAACAATGGTTTTCAGGGGTGTTTCTGAGCCCGTTAATTGATTTCGAACACCGAATTCTTTCTGTTTTTCATGCAGTGCCACCTGAGAGCCTAAAAATCACAGCCATTCAATATTGTTTTTTGGTCTTGTCCCTTGCATAGAGATTTCTCTGTATTCTTTTAATCTTGTAAGGATGTTGTGCAGTATACAGGGTGTTTCAGAAAAAAGTATACCCAACTTTAATCATCAATTATACGGTACAAAAACTACTGAAAATAAACGCGTGGTTAGGGTATCATTTAAAAGAGTAAAACCAGCTCTTTCTAATGACATATCGCACTTAAAATAAAATTCAATAGTTTGATCGATGATTAAAGTTGGGTATGCTTTTTTTTTGGAACATCCTGTATTGTAGATGGTACAATCCCCAATGTCTTTGCAATTTTACGTTGAGAAATGTTTCTCTTAAATTGTTGATCTACAGTATTTGCTCAAACAGTCTTTCACAGAGTGGTGAAGCCGTCGCCATCTTTACTTCTGAAAGACTCACCCTCTCTACAATGCTCTATTTTTACACCATTTTTGTCACTGACCTGTTGTCAGTTGAGGTTCTGTTTGGATTCAGTTGATGGAGCATTCAGATTACTTTATCCCTTCGTTCAAATGTTCCCTTATGAATTCAATCTCTCCTCTTCTACCCTTACAAACACAGTTTAAAATTTGCAAAAGAACACTGCTGAGAGTTGTACAGTATTGAAACAAGAAATTACATTGAACTCTTGTCAGACTTGGGTTCTTTCCAATCACAAATGGGAAGTGTTGTCCCACCTTTTCCGTTATCTGAAATGTTTTTTGTGAAATGTTTTCAGAAATGGTGTTGCATTTCCTCAAATGTTGTGTTTTGTGAAATGATGTGTTTTAACAAATACTGCTGCGTGTTGTGGAGCATTGTTGTATATTGTGAAATGTCCTTGTGATTTCTGAAACGATGTTGTGTTTTCTGAAATGTTTTTGCATTTTGCACTTCAAGACCATGCAGTTATGCTTGCATGCTAAGCAATTTTGTAAGTGACACTTGGCTACATAGACGACCAAGCCATAATAGTTAACCCACGTTGCACGAATTGAATATTAATTTGAATTTGAACAGGAGATAAAGCTGGGTTTTTATGTGTTATCCTATTTCAGGGCTATTCAACATTATCCTGCGGGGGCCGGTGTGGGTGCAGGCTTTCATTCCAGCCAAGCACTTGCACACCTGACACCACTAATCAACTGTAAGAGTCTTTACTAAAGAGCTTTATCAGGTGTGTAAATGCTTGGTTGGAATGAAAGCCTGCACCCACACCGGCCCCCGCAGGATAATGTTGAATAGCCCTGCCCTATTTAATGCTTTATAATTCAAGATTTGAGCTTCTCAGAGAAGGGGGAAATGGCTTAAGTGAAACAAGACACGTGTAGCATTTAGAATTACATTGAATTTTAGTTTATTTTCATAATTTTAGTACAGATTATTTTAAGGGCCTAGATTAAGGGCCGCCAACACAAAAAACACCTTCATAAAAATTCAGCATTCAAACTGTACAAAAAAAAAAATTGAAAATTGAAAAATGTTTGCGAGTTAAACAATATATTTCTGGGATCACAAACTCCTTGACCACAACTGTGCTACATCTGAGTGTGACATTCAAAATTACCTACTGTTTATGAGCTAAAAAGATAGCTCTCCAAGTGGCTCTCCATGCTCCCCAAGCCCTCAAAATTGTGCACAGTCAAATCATAAAATAATCATACTTTCATCACAAATCAACTTTTGACTCAAGAAGCTCAATATGAATTAATGATTTTTAAGTGGAGTTTAGCGTGT
This sequence comes from Gymnothorax javanicus, assembly GCA_029692085.1. NCBI lineage: Eukaryota > Metazoa > Chordata > Actinopteri > Anguilliformes > Muraenidae > Gymnothorax > Gymnothorax javanicus. The sequence continues at coordinate 109,456,584 of CM056200.1, forward strand.
ATTCATCAATATAAGCACGGATGGACATCAATGGTCACCAGTAACCTCCCCAAACCTAAAACATACTTTTTCTCCATGATTAAGTTTAGAATTTTGTCCATTTTTCCTCAGATCCCCATCAGCCAGCACACGTGACCATTAAAGAAACTGCTTATTTTACGGTCAGAACGTTCACCCTGCAACGGAAAGCTTGCTGTTTCCACCTCCGAGCACCCAAGTGAAACGTAAGCTTGCATAAATGCTTTCCAAACCTTATAAGGAGCAAGGATAACTCACCAACACATTCATGTCTGAAATATACCTTATTTTTACAAAACAGACATCCCACTATAAGGAAAAAGCAGGCAATATGCTACCCTAGATTGAACAGAATCGGTGTATCGAACGTAGCACGTTGGAAACGGAGCTTCAGACATGAATTCAATACAAACAATATCGGGGAAACAACACTTCCCAAATATACAAAGGTTTAGCTAGAGTAAAGAATCAGTCTGCTAAAATACTAGTACAATGCCAAGTCTACACAATGAAGCTATACAAAGACAATGCGAGGAGTGAGGGCTAGTGCCTGATCTATATAGGCTTAATATGCTAATTGAATGATGGAACACAGATGAGCATAGTTGCAGTGATGGAGTCGGGAGCAGGCCGGAGCTCAGTACTCCGGTGATGCGGACCATTGTGGGCGAGGATGACAGTAATCATGGAATGAGCCTTAGAACATGCATTCAGGCTATGCAAGAGTCAAAAAAAAAAAATCGTGACACTTGTAAAAAGACAAAAAGGTTGTTTTCAGTGTTTTTATTTATCACCCATACTTTTACCTCCGTATCCACCTTATTCCTGAGGGCGCTACTGTAGATATGATCACGGGTGCAACTTCCAGCAGAAGTAGCTGTTAGCGAGTGGCTAGTCAGTAACAGCGGCGGTTCATTCAAAAATAATTCAGTTAATGATCACAGCTCGTTTTTTAACAAATTAACTTGCTTTTCTTAAAATGTTCTTTGGAGCTCCGGCATCTGTTGCACTGTTCGAGGCTGTACCAACAACCAGAGGAAGCTAAATTTATGGCTTGATCAACAGTGCTTTGAACACGCACCCAGAACATAGGGGATTGTCCTTGTGTTCAGTGATACGGTTTCGATCGCCTACCTACAGAAGAGGAAGCCAGAATGTGGCCAAAAAACCTGACTTTGAATAGTCCCCCGAAAACATTACGTGCTCATTTTATTATGTCGACAAACAGTGATTCCTACTTTATGGCTAGGCTCAGACAGACCGCCGCAGAGGAGATGTCGGGTCCTCAAAAGCATTTTGACAGCAGTGTCAGGAGCGCATCAGGTATGATTTCACGTGCAGGGCGGAGAGAAGATTGTTATATTCGTCCGGTACTGCCAGTCAGTGTAACTAACGTTTCATCCTGTACAGTTTAAGATGAGGCTGAGGAAGTAGCAATAGTCTACTGCAATATGAAAACAGCCAACTCTGTTTCAAACAATAGTCTTGCACTCCAAACCTCAATTCTATAAAATTAAAAGTATGGGCAAAATGGACTCGCTGTGTTTTACATGTTATAGTATTGGATTAGCAAGCAACATTACACTGAATAATGTACGGTAGTTGGCTGGAGTAGAGCTAATTTGCCTCATGTACTGTCGGATGGCTTAATTTACTCTGCATAACAATCCATTACATTTCATATTTAGAGCAATATTTACCTCTGAAATACAGTGTATCCTTCATAAATATTGCCAGGATGTACACTGATGGACTTTAAAAACTTAAAACCAGAATTGTAGCCAAACTCGGACTCAAATTTGTAACCATTTATTGACTTTACCCATAACACCAACTTCGACAAAATGTCAGATAACATCAACAAAAATAGAAGGACAAAAGAATCAACAATGACAAGTTTAACAACAAAATCAACAACAAAGATTAACTCCAATCTCAGGACCGAGTATGACCGCCACGTGCCTGCAACAAAGCCATCACTTGTCTTGGCATGGACAGCACCATTCTGTTGAGCTGTTGCTGGGGAATGGCCTGCCACTCCTGGAGAAGGGCTTCTTGGAGCTCCGCCCTTGTCCTGGGCGCTGGAGTGCGTTGCCGAACCCGCCGATCCAACAGGTCCCACACATGCTCGATGCACTTCATGTCAGGGCTGAAAGGTGGCCATTCCATGATTTGCACACCATTCTGGGCCAGGAGCTGCTGGGTCACATGTGCTGAGTGAGGTAGTGCATTGTCCTGCATGAACGTGACCTCAGGGTGGTCTGTGATGCAAGGCATGACGTGTGGTCTGATGACAAGGTCACAGTAGCGGGCTGCATTAAGATTTCCATTGATTATGACCAGGTCGGACCTCCAGCTGCACCGAATGGCACCCCAGACCATCACCGAGCCTCCTCCAAAGTGATCGGTCTCAGCAATGCAGGGGGTCGCGTATCTCTCACCACGTTGTCTGTAGACCCTCTGTCTTCCATCATGTCGGTACAGACAAAATCTGGACTCATCACTGAAGACAACATTCCTCCAGAATCGGTTGGGGACTCGTCTCTGACCATATTCTTCAGCCCAGCGAAGCCTGGTAGCCCTGTGCAGTGCATCAAGCTGCATTCCAACACATGCCCTTGTGGGCTCTGATCCCTCGCTCTGCAAGTGGGCGACTCACTGTTCTTCTGCTGATCCTTGGTCTGTGGATTCCTAGGGTCTCCTGAGCCGTCCTGGTGCAGGTTCGAAACCAATCTCTCAGGTGGACGAGGCGGATCTGATTGTCCTGGGCTGGGGTCCTGACCCTAGGCTGACCAGGTCAGGGTCGATCATTGGTGCTTCCAGTCTCCTGGTAACGAGCCACAAGGTTAGAGATTGTGGGTTGGCTTACCCCAAATCGCTGAGCGATGCGATTTTGGGATGTTCCAGCCATCCACAGCCTAATGGCTTGATCACGTTGGGGTCTGGAAAGGCGAGGCACGGTGTGCGTAGTGTCTTTGAACAAATGCTCTCGGGTTCTGGCCTTAATGACCTCAAGGATTGTTTTAAGGCATTTGACAGCATTGCAATTGTGATCAGTGAAGCCGGACGAGGTTACATCACTAATTCCTCAAATCCTGCTCCACAGACACAAACAAGGTCATGACCTCATGCAATATTGTGTCTCCTTTCTCAAAGACAACTGCATATCAATTATGTAATCATCTAATTAAAGTTCCCCTAACCCAACTATGCTATTTCTGTCTAGTCAGACTTACAAGTTTTTAAAGTCCATCAGTATATATCTGCTTTAAGGTACATAAGATTGTGTCCTAGCTCCTTTATCAAAACGCGACCAACCTTGTTGCTGTAGAAGTACTGCATACGCTTCAGAGCTTTTTAGATTGTTCATAGCTTCGCAGTCTGTGGCAATGGAGTCGCTAATGCAGGCAAATACGCTAGTGTTCGTTATCTGTGGCCACTGCTTCAGGTCGTTCTTCCATTCCTCGATAGTAGAAGGCAGCGGTACTGTAACGTTATCTCGTCTGAGGAGTAAAAGGTGATGTTCCCTCATATATTATTTACTGATTGCTTAAAAAAAAAAGATTATTAGTGTTAGCTGTTACCATGGTAAACTGTTCAGCGACAGGATGCAGCTGAAGTTGCGCCCATAATTCGCGCAAGGGGTCATGGGACGTGGGAATAAGGTGGATACTTGTGGGAATTTTTTTTTTTGTTCTCACTGTCTACAATAGTATTTTTCAATACATTTTCACCAAAAAGTATTATATTAGGACTCCTTTTAGACTAAGTGGTGGTGCATAATCATCACTGCACACTACTGTATTATCCGTACAACAATAGGCCTACTTACACATCATGAAGAAAGACTGTCCATTATTTTCTTCCTTCTCCAAAGAATCAATGCTATCAGGCTCAAAGAGCCCTCCAGTCCGGTTCCATTCGGGATGACTGTGTGTCCATGTCTGTACCACATTTTTATCTCATAGATGTATCCTCAGCACTTGTTTGCTTTTGGCAGTGTTTTTTTTTTTTTTTTTTTTTTTTCCCAATGTGTTCGCGTCACTCAGATGGGCTAAGTTGAGAGGATGTGACCTAACTTGCTGTTTACATACTTTTCTGCGGGTCCAATCAATGTCTTTCAGTTACTGTGGAAATATTATACTGTCTGGGATTAAACAAAAAAACTTGTCAATCAATAGATAATTACCAGGAAAGTTTCACATGGGCGTTAGCTATAACTGTACCTCACGCAGAGAAACCTGAGCAATCACTAAAGTGACTGCATTTCAGTGAGAGATCGTTTGAGGCTTTAAGTGACCACTGAATTCTACAAGGGATGAATCTATGCATGAATCAATGGTACGATATTATGGGTTTTTAATACCTGATGACTATAATTGAAGGGCATAGTATCAGTATCATGTTGAATTTTTTCTTCAGAATGCTGATTTTTTTCACTACTTAAAGGAGGAGACAGCACCTCAGCAAAGTATATTTCAGCGGAAAGTAGAATTCTTGAAGTGTCTAAAACGCATAGTTTTATAAATTTTAATTTGGTAATAATACAGTGCGACGCATTTTTCAACCGAAAAGTCTTCAAATCGGCGTCAATACCAGGGGGCAGAATCTAAGGCTGCGTTCGGAATGCACACTTGTCCACTCGCTCACTCACTCTCTATATTGTATTCAGTGTAGAACATTTACTACATAGTGCCCTGTATAGTGGGTGAGTGTGCATTTCGAACGCATTATCCAATCAAATGCCAGTGCCGCATTGCTTGTGCGTCAGTTATTCTCAGTTGTTCTCTTTCCTTTCATCCGGGCCATGGAGGAGTTCAGAGGGCTTTCAATCAGCTCGCCCTTTATGGCTTGGCTGCCGGCAAGCTGTTTTTATTTAAGCTGGCCTGATTAACAATCAAACAATTTATGGCCTGAGTGACCAAGACCCCAATACATGACCTTTAATTAGAAATTGTAATGAAAGGTGAATTCCCATTGCCTACATTTATATAATTGATATGGCATTGTAATTCCAAAACTTTCGCTGACTTTGCAGCATTAGTTTTCACCGTGCTTGGGATTGTCACACAGCTGTGCAGTCTTACAGCGCCCTTTAGCCGTAACAACATTCACAATATAGAATGGATTCTTGCAGCCTCGCAAACTAATTTCCGCAAATGTGCTGCTTAAAGGGGAAATAAGCGGAAATGCATCATTTCTAGATTGAAGGAATTAAAAATCGCTATGTGAAGAACGAGAGGTGTAATTTCTTCTGGAGTATAGCAGGAGTTCACACACCCGTTCTCTGTGTTGATCTCCAGCCCATTGTTTACAAGACAGGTCCGGCCGCGCGTTCATGAGAATCGCCGCCTCCTCCTTCCCGAGAATGCATTCATACAGCCAGCGAGCAGAATCGCCTCCTCCTCCTTCCCGAGAATGCATTCATATAGCCAGTGAGCAGTGGCAGCGCGTATTTTTTATAAAGCGAAATGGCGGAGAGCGGAACGAAAAGTTCACCAGAAGACGAGCAGGACCCGAAATTACTTCTGAAGAAACAACGGTCGTTGGCAAAGAAGTTGTCGGATAAAGAAAGGGACAGAAACCGGATTAATATTGCCCTTGCATTTCCAAGGTGAGAGCACTGCGAGAGCTAAAGGGGCTACAATTTGACTCGGAGCTAGCTCTTCTTCTCCTGGACAGGTAAGTAACAAAATAAAGTCACATGTCTGCTTTAATTAGTGTTACAGTAACGTTAGGCACATGTTGCTTTGTAGATTCAATTAAATTTAATGTTAGAATCGTAGCTTGGGCTCATGTCCGGAGCTTAAGTTGTTAGCGGCTCGGTCCCAGCAATGGGCCAGGCGTTACGGTTGTGTTGGGTGAGTAGCCCGGCAGCCAGCTAACATTTGCAATTGGCGCAAATCTGCAATTGGCGCAGTTTTCTTGAGCATATCAGGTTCGATGTACTGAGTAATAACGCCACGGAAACTTAAACTGGCCCCGTCATTCTGCCGAATAGCGGAGGTAGAGGGAGGTGTGGCTCATGACACACTTTGTTATGGTCTACAGGCAGTGCACAACAGCAAACCTAGCGGTGAAACGATTTCGCTTATTGCCTCTTTAACGAGCAATGTTAGTGCTGAAATTATACAGACATTGATATTGTACGTCATCATTTATGCGCAGAAGATGCCTCATAATTTTGTGGTGCAATGCCTAACTATCAAAAGTAAATTAGAAGGTCGACGGTTTTTACCAATTAGTCTGAGCAACTGTGGCTCATCAGAAGATGTAAACTGCGAAAGGTTATGGTTATTAAGCATTTTTAAAGGAGAGGTTTCCGAAGATCAAATTCAAAATCAGAAGATGCCCCAAGTAAAAATATTTGCCCCCTGGTATTGAAGCCAATTTGAAGACTCGCTGGTTTAAAAATGCGTCGCACTGGATCATTACCAAATTAAAATGTATAAAACTATGCGTTTTAGACACTTCAAGTATTCTACTTTCCGCTGAAATATACTTTGCCGAGGTGCTGTCTTCTCCTTTAATTGGGATACCTTTGGGCTAACGTAGCTGAACTGGTTGCAACAAAGGAAAAATTATTTTTGCTGTTGCAAGAGATCATTTTTTATGAACTGCTGGATAGATACTATGGTCAAGTGTATTAGGCAGTTTGCATGTCAGGCTTAGCTGAGGAGTTCAATTCATACAATTCTTGGGAAACAATGATGGGTCTTAAATCATCCATATTCTAAATCGTTTACGGCACCGATCCTCGTGAATATTCAATAACCATTTTGGGTGTATGACCTATTGATAGGATAGTGTACTTGCGTGCATTGGTGTCCACAATCTGCTGAGAGGGGTTAACAGAAAGCAGATATACTTGCCTAGCTAGCCACAGATTCTCCTTATAATGAAATCTAAGCCACTGATTTTTTTAAAATCTTCTTTCGCTGACTGAAAATGACATTTCGCGTCATTTTGCATTGTAAAAAATAAAAAGTCGACCAAACGTAAAAGTTAAGGCAACTAGCTGCAAAGGCTTTTTTTAGTTTTTTCAACTTAAAGTGCTATTGGTTGCACAAATTAATGTTTGAAAGTATTTGGAACTTGAAGTTGAGCAAAATCAAAATCGCCTTGCGGTTGGTTGCCATACGCTTTCAAGTTGTGTCAGCTTTTTGTTTTTTACTGTGTGGTCATTGCAGTTGAGGACAGAGCACTTTGTGTTTTTGCTTGAGTAAAAGTCAGCCTTTTTCAGTGATTTTACTCCATGCCAGGAGCAGATGAGCATATAAAGAAATTAATCACACTGTTGCATCATACTGTAGTCAGAGTAGGAAAAAAAGTATTAAAACGGAGCGTTCAAGGCTATACGAAACCTGAGGTTATTGTCCGCAGGGATTAGTTTGACATACGTTTACCTCATTATTTGAAACCTTGGCCACGTTTGTTATGAACGTCCTTCATTGCAACACTTTAAGATACAGAACACAGAAAAGCATAATTCATCCCCCTCAATTAAGTACAGTATTTTTCATATGTTGGTATTTTAAAGGATAAGAAAACCCATGGTGAACTTTCATTGTCAAATAAAGTACATAATATCAGCTGTCCAAAATGATAAGCCATTATTTTATATACATTTTTTACACCGTGTTATCTGCATTCAAACATCGCAGAATCCCGCAAACTTCAGAAACTGCTATCGCCGCCATAAAAAATTATCGACTAATCAAACAATGGGAAGTATTCTGCCCAGACGTCATGAGGGCTGGATATGTCTTTTGAGTGTGTGTAGTCACAGTATAAGTTTTGAAAGTTGCGTTGATAATCAAGAGTGTTTTGAGAGATACCAGTTGTTTGAATTACGACCGATTGTTTGCTGGAAATCTATAATCCTCGACAATGCCGCAATGCTCGGTTGTTGGGTGTTCTAACGAAACGGGTGATCCGAACCTGAACCCGAACTGGAAGCATTTTCTTCCAGTCAAAGTAACATGGCGGCTTTCTTGTGCTGTCCTATACATTTAACATTTAAAGGCAGTTTGCACAATAAAAAAAAAAAAAAAGTAAAAATTGCTTATACTTTTGGATAGCAGAGGTTATGTACTTTATTCGGCGATGATAGTCCACCATAAGTTATCTTATCCTTTGAGTTAATTTTGATGTTTTTTAAATCATATTTTTAGTGCCTTCCCAGGCAGGGTTGCCAGTAATTCTGAGACCCATTATATTTGTACATATATTTTACTTCCCTCTATATATTACCTGACCTCATACCTATTAACTCAGAGTCTCAAAAGGGTCAACTGCATGAACAAGGGCATAGTCTTCCCTAGTTTTGCCGAACTACAGTGAACTAAAGTGCACAGCGCACACCTCTACATATGGATTGGAGAAATTCTATGACTATTCTGTTCGTACGCATTTTGTTACAAAACAGTTCTTTTTAATCAGCGATGCATGTATTTATTTGAGTATTTCTTTGTTATCTTGCATTGTGTGTGGAAAAATCCAATGTCTGAGTGCATGTGAGCACACTCTGTGTGCCATGAATATATCACAGCTTTGACTGACAGATTGAAGGCAAATATTTGGAGTGTGCGGCTCAGACTGTCACTCAAATCAGCCCCCTGCCAGGAAACCTCCTTTCTTTTGGTGTCAGAAGCTCTTGTTGCTCATGAATATGCAAAAACATTTTTACCAGATCACACAAAGATTCATATAATATGCATATCCACCACCTAAGGCTCATATCTGAGCAAAGGAAAAAGCTGAGATCGGTCATTATTTGCCACAAATGCTCAAAATAACCGTTATCAGTCATATGTATTTCCTGAACTGGCAGAAAATAGGCCTTAAAAGAAATATAAAAATAACAACAATATTAATTCTGAATGTGTTAATGTCTCATCTTACCCTTTGCTATAAGCTCAGCCATATAGAATAACAAATTAATCATAACCTAATATTTGACATTATATCATCAACTTAATTGTGGTTTATGTTCAAATGCTATCATTATTGTTTATGGGTTGTGTTGATAGATATACTTATTTTCTTGTGCACTCCACTTCGCTTTCTATCCTGTTCTGAATGCAGAATCCATGGAGTAAAGGCTTTTTAAAACTATACTGGGAGTGCCTTGAATTTGTTTTTTTTTTTTTTTAATTTTCATGAATTTTTTTGCTTCTTTTTACCAATGAGCACCAGTGGTATAATATTACAAGACCCTTAAAGCACACCTGGTATTTCCCTTCTTTTTCCTGTTTAGAACCAGTATGATGGCTTCTGTACAGACTACTGCACATCTTCGACTCCCTAATTTTCTTGTTTGATCGCAGGCCTGGAATAACCTGCATCACTTAACATAACAAGTGACTTGGAATGACCCTCATCACTTAACAAGTATTAAGTTCCTTGAGAAAGTCATTTTTAGGCCAATTTTGAACCAAAGCTAAACATTATATGTCAATGTACTAGATAGTGTGGCATCTAATGGAATTTCTCTGGTACTTTGCATAAAAGCAAGATTATAAACCTTAAACTTCCTCACTGGGAAGAAAGCCATGAAAAAGCATTGGTTTACTCTTTCAAACAGTTGAGCAGGACGTTAAACCTGGAGTTTGCAATGTTTCAAAAAATCACTTTTTGTCATATTTGTTAAAACTGTTACTATGACCTGACAGTGGGATGTGAGTCAGATGATCTTTGAGAAAATCAGAGTCATCTGGCTCTATCTAGTGCTTCTAATTCCTTCTGCAAGATTTCACCGCGACCGGGACAAAACAACCAATCAGAGCCAGGAGGAGTGACTGACGATGACCATCATTTCTCGTGCTCACGGAATTCAATCAGCTGTGTAGCCTAGTTGTGGGTGTTTCTTTACAGCTGGACAAATGCTAGCCAGCATAAGCACTGCCATTTCTCACGGACTCCCATATTTGGGAGTTCAAACTTGAGAAGTTGAGAACGGGAGTACAAATTTCCAAGAATGCGAGGATACGGTAAGCTGAATCTGCAGCTTGAGGCAGTTGCGTTCTTGTCTACTTAATATTTCAGCACGGCGCGAGAATTTATTTGTTCACCTTTCTCACAATTTTAATATTGTTAAAAATAAACCGTTATGTGCTTTTTCCTCAGTGGATGCTGTTGTCGCTGACTGTCACCAGAGTATGCTGTCACCAGGGGCTCTGCTGTCACATTAGCTGCAAAAGCCATGGGGAAAAAGCAGGCTACACTTGCCGCCGATAGGCGTTGCAAGCTCGGCTCATAACATTAACTTCGTCGGTAGTTGGTTGCTAACGCAAGTGGGTGGCTGGTAGATACATCGTATATCACCACAGATGTATTTTCTGGTTACAAAACCTATGTGTTCATATTTAACAGTCAACATTTCTCATCTCGTTTTACAAAATATCAAGTCATAAACCCCAAACTTATTAATTTAAGACAGACTTTCCCGGCTGGATCTCTTCAGGTCAGTGGGGAGCCGCTCGTGTTCTGCCAGCTGGAAGTATCTTGGCACATATTGTTAACAAACATTCTGAAATGCCATATAGCTTCATATGTAAGACGTCAATGGTTACAGTAACACTTCGTTGAGAATATCTCATGTTACAAACATTGCGCTCGTGGCTGACGTTAGCTTGTTTCCAGTGCTAAGGCTAGCTCAGTGGCTAGCTGTGTTTTATACGTAATATGCTGTAACTCTATTTCTAATATGACCAGGTAGTCGTATTGGTTTGGTCTTTGACCTGAGGCCACATTCATAGGATACTTGTTGATGGTAAAATGTAGATATTTCGATGTGTTTGCACCTAGCGTTCACACAGCTCCGCTAATGATTCAGACATAGGACACTGCATCCAGGTAATGGGATGCGAGACTCGCGCTTGTGCATGTGAATCAGGGGGTGTGGCTTTGGTCAGAGACTTGAGGGGAGGGGGTGGGTTTAGGGGTGAGGCTACATTCAAATCTTGCTTGCCTTTCCAAGATTGCATACTCCAGCTTTAAAGGGTTTTAAATATGTGGTGGCACAGCTTCTTTTAGCGCACAGGAAAAATGGCCACAAAAAAATGTTGCTTTGCAACCGTGTAAAAATGGAATAAAAAAAACTATTGTTATCACTACTCAAACAGTAATGGTAATTTGTAACATTATCAATTCAGTATTTTTGATTCATTTAATGCTACCTCAGTGAAGTACAATTACTTTTAAAATGTTAAAACTTCTCAGTGCCACTAAACTTTTGAATGGTCTAGATATTCTGTATATAAACCTATAGTCAAATCAGTTAGTATTTGGATAGAGAAACATTTCTCATCGCATTAGCTGGAAATTCGAGGATTCAGAGTGCTATTTTAGGCTTTAGCGGAGGGATACGAAGAATGTTAGCTGGTTGTCTCACCAATATTCATAGAAGAAGAAACATACCCTCTTGATTTTGACTTGCAGTTGAACGGATTTATTTCGTTCAAATTTGTGAGCATGCGCAGTAATCGTGACTCAGCTCCTTTAGAAGGTTTGTATCTTTAGATCTTTTCCAAGTGGTCAAATTACGCTGAAATACGTTTGCCGTTTTCCTTGCCTTTGGCGGTTTGTTGCTTAACCCATTAAGGCCTAATGCAAAAATCCCAGCAGAGAATCATGCTGCCATGTTTACCATAGTAACCTGTATTTGGGCTGAAGCACAGCTTCTCAGCTTTCAGGAACAGTTGGAATGTTTTCTACTGCGCAAAACTTACAGTAATTACGGTACTGTCAAAATTACGCTCATATCTGTGTCGGCTCTTAAAATGTGCACATGCTGTCCCGGTTTAAATGGGTTAACTGATGTCCTGTATTAGCTAGCAAGATAATACATTGACAATGGACTTATATCACGCAAGACGCCATCTTGAAAATTTCCGAAGCGAAAACGAGGCTGAGGTAGGAGACGAAATGTCCGCATCAAGCATGGAAAACAACAGAGGAGATTCCTTAAACTAATAAATGGCCAAGAACTATAGCCATTGAAGCTCTCAACCCTGCCAAGACAACGTCCATTAGCATATTCCATTAGTGTAATCATTCCAGTGGGCACGAAAGACGAAGGTAACCTTACTGGAAGAGTAGGAAAGTGGCGTCCTTGATCGAAAGGAATGGGCACTCTGACAAAACGGACGTGTGCAAAACCCATTGCAAAATCGTATCTCGGATCTTGCTCACTGACTGGGAAGACAATGGCAGGGACTGAACAAGTGACATTGCCGATGACCAGTAGAAAGTAGGCTACTTAACTCCGAGGAGTCACCGAACTTACCATTGCATTTCACGTGTCCGTAAATCTTGTGGATGATTTATCGGATATAGCCAGCCAGCTAGCAATGAAACTGGAGCGTTTAATATGCGGCTACAGAACCAAGTGCACGCAGTAAGTAAATTCGCTCCGGTACCGTATTTTAGCAGAGAGCATACTGGAGTCCCCGTACTCTGAGTTGCATATTTTCGTGCACGATTTAATTTGCATGTGCGTTAAGAACCGCTCCAAAAACACGTTATATTTCTTTATTTACGAGTTGTTTTGCTAGTTCGCTTTTAACGTGCTTTAGCGAAGAAAGCAAAAATATTAATTTACTGACGAGAGCTAGTGAGCAACCTCATGGTTAACTGCTGAAGGTTAATGTGATGTGCTTAAACAAATAAACTGACAGATAGATACCCCAAGTTTTGGTAAATGTTTTTGGGTGTTTTTTTTAACACGGTTGAGTGGATTTAGAATTCGTTCTGGGTTGCGTTTCCCAAAAGCATAGTAGCTAACCAAGTTAGCAACTTACACTGAACAAAAGTATAAACGCAACACTTCTTTTTGTGAGAAATATGACCATGTTCAGAAGCTCATTGTATTTTCATTGAGTGTGGATAGATTGTATGACCGTATTGCAATACATTTTGATCAATGATTTAAACAGACAAACAAGAATCTCACGATGGCGTGATGATAAAGGGTTGGGGTCTGTAGTCCAAATTTCACAAATCAATATTGGGTCTGTCCGCCTTTGGCCTGCTGCACTGCTACACATCTCTGTTGTATGGACTGTAACAAATGGTCAGTGGTGACTTGAGAAATGTGTTCCCACTTCTCTTCAAGAGCTGTGCGGAGTTGGTGGCTATTGGCTGAAAATGGGGACCAAGGACGAACTCTTTGGTTGAGGACATCCCAAAGATGCTGGACGGGGGACAAATCTGAGGAATAAGCTGGCCATTCAAGGACACAAATGTTTTCAGGCTCAAGGATCTCTGTCGCTGGTTGGTGTGAGGGTCTGGCATGGTCATGCTGGATGGTTATTGTTTAGATGGGCGAATGGTAGGACGATAGGCATCAGCATCTCATCATGAAATCACACTGCATTCAAGTTGCTGTTAATGAACTGCAGTTGGGTACAGTGTCCTTGGAATATTCCCACCCTAACCAGCACTCCACCACCACCAGTGCGCACCACACTGATGCCAGCATAACAATCCCCCATCCATCCTCTCCGTGGGGTTGGAGACGTGACTCGTCTCTAAAGAAAACAGTCCTCCATTGTGCCATTGGCCATTAAATGTGTCTATTCACTCAGTCGAACCATTTTTTTCATCGAGCTGAGGACAGGTCCAATCCACAAAGAGCAAAACACGCAGAGATATGGACTTCCTGTAGGTTATTTTTTGGTAAAAATGTGGGGATTATGGGGACCAGCTGTCTCATCTGCAGTGGCAGTTGCTGGTCTCAGACGGTCACAGAGATGGAGGGTCCGGATATGGTGGTCTCGGGTGGGGGTTGTCACAAGTGGTCGTCATGCATGTGGGCAGTGTGCTGTCTTGCCTCATTCCTCAAAAAGGTGTTTTTTGTGACTTAGTGTTGAAACATGGACATTAAGAGCCCTTACAACATCCCTGAGAAACATTCCTGCATTGAACATGCCAATGCCACGCTCCCTGAGGGCTCGAGTATCTGTGGCATTTTGAACAGTGGCAGAACTGCGACTCCTGAGGTGGTCTTTTATTGAATAGAGTACAGGATGTGCCTGGGCTGATCGTACCTGATTTCAGCAGCTGTGGATTAGGCCCCACCTGTCTGACAGGCCAATTTTGACAAAGGGCATGAACTTGACGATGATATGGAGAAGGTGACTGAAATGCACACATACCAGTGGCACACAACCTTGGTCACATAAACAAACCCAACTAAGCCAACCGCAGAAATAATTATGCAGAATATTGACAGGACTAAACTGTTGCGTTTATATTTTTGTTAAGTATAGATAGTTTGTCCATTCACAGTCAATGGGTCCAACTATGTAAGTTAGCATCTGTGATTTCGGGAAATGCACCCCCTGCTCACAAGGCTCCACTGGCTCCCTGTTGCCGCTCGCATCAAATTTAAGTCATTGGTGCTAGCCTACCAGGGAGTCAACGGAACAGCCCCAGCATACATCCAGAGACTGTTCAGACCTTACACGCCTGCCAGAGCACTCCGCTCTGCTACTTCTGGTCGCCTGGCCCCTCCCCCTCTCCGCTCCTCCCCTCCGTTCAAGGTTGCTGTCTGTCCTGGTATCTCGTTGGTGGAATGATCTACCTATCAAGGTCCAAACGGCAGATTCCTTGAGCGCCTTCAAGCGCCGCCTGAAAACCCACCTCTTCAGGCTCCACCTTTCCCCTACTCCACTGCCCTGAATCCTGTCCTTACATCCCTTGATTTGTTGCCCTTTTACATAATCTTGTTGCACTTAATTTTGCTCCCCTTTTTCATGATTTTGTTACTGCCTTACTTGATTTGGTTGCCCTTCATTTTTGTTGCACTCAATTTTGTTGTCGGTTTACTTGATTTTGTTGCCCTTTTGTTACACTTGACTTTGTTGCCCTTTTGTTGCACTTGACTTTGTTGCCCTTTTGTTGCACTTGACTTTGTTGTCCTCCACTCGATTTTGTTGCCGGTCTACTTGAGTTTTTTGCTGTTTTAGTTGATTTTGTTGTACTTTATTTGTTGCCCTTTAATTCTGTTGCTGTTTTACTTGGTCTTATCAGTATTTTTGGTGATTGCTTATTGGTTTACATCCGTAACAACAAAATGTGTTCCGTCACTTACTGTTAGCACTTGTACTTGTCCTCTAGGAGCTCTGCACTTTTGTACTGATCTTTTGCACTTTTGTACGTCGCTCTGGATAAGAGCGTCTGCTAAGAACCTGTAATGTAATGTAATGGGCAGGAAACCATACGACCAATCAAGCAACACTGCGGAAAAAATAAGGATAAGAAGGCGGAATTTGTTTGAACTTCTGACTTGCGTATAAAGATCAATTATGTGGTTGGATTGTGCGAATATTCAATGAAGATCATGCGGAATGCTAACTCGCCAGCCGGGCGAGCAGTCTGAGCTTATCCGGTCTCCCGAACAAATTTTCAGTCGCCACGGATCTCGGGCGAGTGTGAAGATCGAGCCCTGCTTTGGTTAACGATAACATCAAACGCTGTTTACACAAACTCACATAATAATTTGGAATGTAACTACACTTCATTACTATCTCAAACACATAATGGAGCTTAGTTAAGACCAATCGTATTCACAGTACTAGTTAGCATTTTCAGCTGAGCTCTCATCAGTGTAAGAGAGGGGAACTTACCTTCAATATTTGTAATGTAGTCTTCGAGACAATTGCTGTAGCCTTTTTAGTAAGACTGCCCTTGGTATCCGACAACCCTCCTCAGCCCATTTTTCTATGTCAGTAATTGTTAATTTAGGTAACAGCTCAAGGTTGAGGACATTGAGCTTGGGCAATGCATAGGGGTGACATGCACCGTACTTGACAGCTGAGAGCCCATCCCACCTGAGCCTCGTTTTCGATTCAAAATGGCGGCTGCGTGAAATCAGCGTATGGGTAAGTTACAAGCTAGCTACTTCATACGAACTTGCTTTATAAATCCAAGCTAACTAACCTTTAAAAATATGGTAAATGGAGTCTATGGGTGAATAAACTCCCCACTATCATCAATTTTAGTTGTGACTAACTAGCTACTTTACCTAACAAGGGTGAACCTACTGAATCTTGATTTATTAATGTTAGTTAGGTAGCAAGCTAACTATCAGTCTTTGGGTCACTTACTGTATGCTAGCAACGAAAATGGATTGTAGAGAGCCCTTTGCTCCAAACATAACATTGCTGCAAACAGTTGCTACATCCTGCTATGTTCAAAGGAAAGAGCTTTTTTACTACCGATTTCCGTTGCGGACAACGGTGTCCTATTATAAAATGTGGCTAAACTAGCTAGCTTGCTATACCTTTCTACGGGAGCATTGCTGCAATTACTTTAATGTATGAGGTATGAAAAATGCAACAAGCAACAGTGCAGAAAGTTTTGTACAAATAATGTAACAAGGAAAAAATAAATATAAGGATATTTATTGTAGAGTATTAGTTCACGAATGGTGAATACTAATGAATTGGTGAGTCGGCAGGCCATGTGCCAGCAATAGTCCGTAACATGCGCCACTCTCCAAATGATCCACAAAAAGGAGAGAGAGCAAAGAAATGTTGTATGCATTGCTCAACGTTAACCCTAGCAATAACAATCCAGGCTTAAAAACTTTACGTTTGTGAAGAGTCACAATGCCATGATTGACACAACAGGGATCAGGCTATGGGAATGCTGACGGCCGGAATGAGTGCAGTCAGAGTTGTGAAACATGTTGGAGTGCATTGTGCGATTGTTTCACATCTGCAGACACGATATTTGCAGGCAGGAAGCACCGGAGATCGACCACGTGTACACAGGACCGTTGCATTTGTGTGATGCATCTCAGCGACCGCTTTCGTGCAGCTATGTTGATTGCTGCCGAGGTTCCTGATAGACGCAGTATGTGTACCGGAGATGAGATGAACGATATGCTGATATCGGTATTGTGCGAGTGGATCGATTTGGCAGTGGTACGGTGATGGTGTGGGCAGCTATAGGCTATGGCTGGAGGTCTCCATGGCATTTGTTGGTAGAACACTGACAGCACAATGCTATGTGGATGACATCTTGAAACCAGATATTGTATGCGCCCCACATCCACCAAAACCGTCATGTCCTCTTCATGCATGACAACGCTCCTCCTCACACAGCAAGGATTACCTGGCACTGCCTGTACACTAATACTGTAGCTTAAAAATGTAAGATTGGCCTCCTTATTCGCTCGAAATGAACCCCCATTGAACATCTTTAGGACATTCTGGATCAGCGAGTTCGCCAGCTTGATCACTCTCCCACTGCTCACATGAACTTCCTGCTGCTCTGTTGGTATAGTTGGGATCAGATCCCGCAGAGACATCGGTAATTTGGTCACCACTGTACCACGTAAGATTCAGGCACTGCTTGCACCAAACGGTGGACAGAAACGTTATTGGTGCTGTTTGAGAATATCCATGAGAATATCTGATTCTGTAAAATTGTCATGTCTATGTGAAGAAATGTGTCAATAAAGCTGTTAAAATTTGTGACTTACTGATTTTGTTTTTTTTAAAACTTCCTTTCAAATATTTAAAAGTCAAAACTGGATTTTCACCTCCTTATCTCAAAGAACTTCTCACTGTCCTTTGTGGACAATGAACCAGTATCTCACAAAGCACAGTTCATAAATTTTACGGCAGCATTTCTAGTAGGATTGAAAGTGTTTTGAAGGCAAACACTGTGCAATCTCAATATTAGGTGATAGATATTCAATTTTGACTTTTTTAAAATTTTATCCATCTTCATAATTACTTTGCAAGTGAACAAATATTTTGATTATTGAGACTAATAATGCCCTGACTTTGACAAATAGAACCAAGTGTGGATGCTCGTAAAGTGGCCCTCAGTCTAATCACAGCAGCTCCAGGTTAAATATAACCCCAGGCATCCAATGGAAGGCCTCTCATAGTTGGGTTAAATGAGCGCTATGCTAAGTCAGGAAATGGCATAATTGCGGAGGTCTGCTTACAAAAAACCATGGATGAGAGTGTCCTTTGATAGAGGCCTCAGAAGCTTCCAGAGAATCAGCAATGTCAGCACCAAGGGCTCGCTGAGTCTGTCTGTCAATGCAGCACTCTTTTCCCTCACATCCTTTCCATGCGTATCCCTTTTTGCCCATGGAGTTACTTCCAAAATGCACCAGATGAAAATATATCCATTGAGGTGATAGTTGATTGATATCCTACATGGTCTATGCTCTGGCTTTGAAGAGAGCATGTGGTCTACCGTCATCGCCTTCAACAGCTACTGCCAAATGCACACCCGTATCACATCACTGTGCAAGCATTTCACACAGCCATGTGTTTGATATTAAACACAATCACTTCACGTGCTCTTCTGAGATGTTTGGTGTTTCTGATTGATAAGTAGTAAGTGAGTTGTTATTCCTTTCCTTCAGAGTAGATGAAAATCAAATGTTTCTGAGGCACATTTGATTACCATTTATTTACACAGGCCGACGGAGATGGAGATTGATCGCGGTAATATTGTGACGCTCAATCAGTGGAATTCGGGTGTTTGCTTATTTTAACAATGCTGAGACTGCAGAGGGTGTTGGCTAGGGGTAAACCGCATGGACGGTTACACCCCAGAGCTGTATGGTTTCAGCCCAATGCTGTACAGCTGGGCTGTGGTCCACTTTGCTCACATTGGGCCTTATACATAAAAAAATGTGTGTGGATTTTATATTTGAATAAATCTTACGCGCAAAAAAAAAGAATAACGGTATAGAGTAAAAAATTTCCAAATTTATAAAACTGTGAGAGAAATAAACTGCATGCATTTTTATTTAATGAGTCAGAATTAACCAGGAATCTTTATATGTGCACAATCTTACGAAATTTCCTGTGCACTGTAATTTAACTTCAAGATTGTTTTTTTTAAATCCGAAATCCGCAAGGGAAGTGGGGACACACATCTTTTTCGGGGCCTTGGGACTGTTGAGGCCTTCTGAGATCACTTGGACCAAATGTAGAAATCAGATAAGCCGAAATGAACGGTGATCAAAAAACTGAATTACAATCACCTGCACTTTCATTCATCTCCAACACAGGACCATGGACCTGGCAGTGATACTTACACATTAAGCTCATTTGAGTGCAATGCTCATACTCATTGTTTGTGTGTAAAACTCCTCAGCATGCTAGTTTGTGGAATCTCCCCAGAATGCGCAGGTAGTCCCGCCAACCATGTAGTACGCCCCCTAATACGACAATTATTTTACCTTTTTGATTCAGTAAGTAATTTCATGCGTGAAATTAGGCGATTTAGTTCATCGCTAAAGTCAATATGTACAAACTTAGCGGCCCGCTGTCACACCCTGACACCCCAGGATGTTAAAGGAGGGTGCCAGGGCAAGGGGTGGATAGGAGCAGCCAGTTGCAGGGACGTGGAGTTTATTAAATAAAGAGTGCAGGGATAAACAAGCCAGTACAAACTTTGGGAGAACATAAAGGGGAGCACTGCAAACTCAAATGGGGAAACCAGACAAAGGCTACCTGTCCAAATGAGGGAAAACAGAAGTATAAATACTCTTACATAACAAGATTTACTGAAAGGAAACAGATAAGGATAATCAGGAAAGTGAACAACAGATAATTGGATAATTGCATAATTGATGCAGGGCAGGTAGCCAGGGGAATGGAATGCCCGAGGGGAGGGGCATTACACCCACACAAAATGAAGTTCACTAGCTCTCAAGTATACTATAAAAAGGCTTTTCTTTAAGAAATCTTGCAGCATTAAAGACAATTTTAATCTGAGCCTGTAAAACCAACATGGATGAAGTCTGTCATTCTTTTACTTCATTCTCACCAATGACATTGTTTCGATTTTACTCTTTGTTGGTATTGCATGTGTCTTGATAGATGAGGCAAATTGTGCAAGAGGCACAGAATATTTTCCCTGAGGAGCTCCATGAGGGCAGCTCGTGTCAAGAAAGTAACTGCATGTGTAAATGTAGGATCAGTGCAGTTTTATGTTGCTCGGCTGATATCTGTTGAAAGCCTGAGCCAAGCATATCACAGCGACCAACATCTGAAATAAAATAATGCGGTTAATAATACATGCAGATCCATCCGCAGATGGACGCGTAGCGGCACTCCAGAATGTGCAATATGCTCTGACCGATGCTTTTCTGTAATCTAACACATTTTTCAAAACACACTGAAGGCTTGATTTGATTTGACTTGAGTCCAAACAGAAGGAAACAAAATGAAAGCATTCAGAGGAGACATATTGCCAATGGAAGCTTCATCGTCTCTATGGAGACAGGGTTGCGCAGCCCAGCAAGAGACCTATGAATACTGCATAGGCCTTTGAGTTAGCTCACTCGAACGAAACTTTGTTTATTGATTTCATAGTGGCCTTATTTATCGACTGACAGCTGGTTTGAACAAATGTTATTATGGTATGATAAATATTCAACAAGTTACTCGACACAGGATGTAATTTCAAGGGAGAAAACTAATCTTCTTTCGTTATTTATTTCTTGTTTACGAGGACAGGGGTGCATGAGCTCACTCTTAATTTAAACACAAACCAGACAGAGCCAGGGGGTCAACACGACGCTAAACATGACTTTAAAATGGTCTGTTGACTGGTCCCACATAGCTGTAACTTCTGAGCATCTTTTGATATTCCAAGCCTGGTAAATAAATCGTTTCTGAAAGGGTACTTAGTTGCATGGGACCAGTTCATTGAACACTGTTGACCAACTACAACGTTTACGACCCCAACTCGGAAAAATTTGGGACTGTATGGAAAATGCACATGAAAATTGAAAGCAAAGCAGTGATCTCTAAATTGACCTTGCCTTGTATTTTACTGCTGACAGTATGAGGACAAGATATTTCATGTTTTGTTTGGCAAACTTTATGTTATTTGTAAATACACAACCATTCCGAACATTGAGGCGTGCAATGCATTCCAAAAAAGTTGGGATGGGGGAAATTGAAGAGCTGTAATGAGGTAAAAAATTTGAATAATGCAGTAATTTGAAAGAGCCAATGTCAACTGTTATGATCCAGACCAGGGAACCAAATGCGGAGTCAGAGTGCAATCCAATAGTAGGGTTTATTGATAGAAATATGGTATTGCCTGAGGGACGGAGCCCAGAGCAGAATGACTCAGTTCAATTCAATAACAAACTTGGGTGCTTCTCCCAAAAGCATAGTTGCTAACTGTAGTTGCAACTTGTATAGTTTGAACCAGAGCCATGTACAGAGAAGTATGTTAGTTGGGAAACATACCCCAGGTTAGGATGCGTATCCATGCCTGGCAAGTGGCATCCCGGGATGGCTGCCCACTTCACCAGAGCAGGACTGTCAGATTGCATGACTAGGGAGTTCAGCAGAAATACTGTCCCAATCCTGATGACTGCAGAAACCAAGGGAAGTGTTCCTAATAAACTGGGCAGAGGAACAGACTTAAAGATGATTAATAGGAGCGCAGTCCAAATCCTGGAAACCGAAAATAAGGCTCCAGAGCTTGTTCCTATTAGTAAAGTCAGGAGGAGAACTTCCATATTTAACTACGATTTAAGATTACAAAAAATGTCCGAAGATAATAAACTTTTGCTAGGAAGATACTGACTGGTTGCCAAGGGGCATATAGCAAGTGACAATTCATAAATTTGTACTTTCAACATAAGCGGTACTGTATATACACACCGCACATACATAAGGGAATGGGGAACACCAATGCATAACACCAGATAGAGGAGGCACACAGGACATCAAAACAATCATAGAAGAGAAAATATCTGAAAGATGCACAAGCTGCTGGATGAGAGGAGACATGAAGGATTCGCACAAGGGTTGAGAGAGTCTGCAGGAGATTATAATCATTATCTGGGGCAAAAGCAGCATCCAGGAAAGGCCTTGTTCCGCTGGAGCAGAGAGAGGTCCAGGATCACTAATTTGCCCACTAATGCATGAGAAAATCGTTAAAAAAAGGTTTATAACCATGTTCCTCAGAGAAAGGGAGGAATGGATTTGGTATTTTGCCCTCCTTGGTGCAGAACATAATTAAAAGACTTAAGGAATCTGGAGGGAACCATCCAGACTGCTACCAGCAACAAGTACAAAATCCATGGGCTGTCCTATGGGGTTGTGTCAGTGCCCTTGGCAAGGGTAATGTGCACTTCCATGAAGGTATTATTGATGTTAAAAAGTAGGAGATTTTGGAGTGACATATACTGCCTTCAAGATGACGTCTTTTCCAGAGATGCCCATGCATTCTGCATGAATTACTCAGGCATGGCTCTTGTATTTAGTAATTTAGACCTTCATCAAAAATCTTGCTTTGAATAACTACAGAGATTAGTTTCTGTTATCATAAGGTTCAATGCTAACAGGCGATACGCTACACATATTCCGGGTATGCCCTGCGCTACCTGTTTCTGCACATCCCGCTTTTGTAAACCTGGCAGACGCAGCCTCAGCTGTAGAATTAAATTTTTCTACAGCCTATACATAACGCTGACGAGGGGAGCGTAAGATCACAGCAGACGTCCGGGGTGCCATTAAAGCAATTAGAGCCTGTTTTCACCGATCGTCATTAATAACCGGATTGTTCCCTGCTCGTCCTGCACTTGCCATTGATCCCTCGGTGATAACTGCTCTCTCTTAATCACCGTAATGTCTCTGGCGACGATAAAAAGTAAAATAAAATACACCTTGTCAAATTTGTTAGCCGCAAAATTAATTGAATTTCAAAAATAAAGTTTGCGGGAAGAAAAGTGAAGAGCTAATCTCGCACCCGCAGGATACAGATGTGTCATAACTCACTGCCTCAGAGCGACAGGCTGCGAGTGAAGGACAGTATCTTAATTGATTTTTTTTTTTTTTTTTTTTTGGTAATCCTTAGGTTTCATGCTTACATATATTCTCTGGCTTATTAAATGGATTTATAAACTACAACGGTTAAGGGTAAACCATACCTATATTATATATGGCCATCTCTGTGTGGGACTTGAATCTCATCAAAATCATGCTTTCAGCTTTGAAATGGGTAGTCCTTATAAGTGCAAACTCGAGGATATCTATCGATTTTTGATGTCTGCATGGAGCAATGATCAAAAATGCCTCCGAATATGCTCTCTAACCTCAGTGAGAGGCGTTTGCACCAGCTAATAAACCAGGGGTGCCAATACATTTGACACCATTGTTCATGAAAAATGTGTGCTCCTTGAATAACACTGAAACATGAAAATGTGTTAAAATAAAAATGTGTGGTTTTCCCCACATTTGAACGTAAAATCTGGACTATGAACGGCATTGTATAGCACCTGTAGCCCTGTCTTCATTTTTCAAGGGTGTTTAAAGTGCCAATGATTCTGGGCTTGAATGTGCACATTTCAATTTCAATACCGATTCTAAATATCTTTAAAATCACTTTTTTCTGAGAGAACAAATTTAATTTTTAAAGCATTCAGTATTGCCAGACTTTCCACTTTACAGTTAGTCTCCAAAGCATATGATGATTTGTTCTCAGATGACAGACTATTCATCAGATCAGTGTTAGATATAAATAAATATTCCTTTATGCCATCTTATGTACTTGTAAGCAATGAGAGCTGTTATTGTGCTTTAACTTCTCAGAACACGTCGTAAGAATGAAAGTGAGCGCTCTCTTGGGCACATTGGGTGAATTTCTTTGTATCCATATGGGACAGTACAATGTGCACCCTGCAGAGAATTGGAAAGTGTTTGAATTTTTTTTTTTTTTTTTTTTACACAACATGAGTGGCGAGAACAGGCCATTCAGCCCAACTAGGCTCGCCAGTTTCTTATTACTATAGTGAATCTATGACTTCAAATACTCAATGACTCAATATCTAGCGCTAAATCAAGCCTGCTCTTGAAAATTCCCAAGTTTCTGCCTCAATAATATGGTCAGGCAAGCTATTCCACACTGAAATTACTCTCTGGGTGAAAAATATTTCCTAAATGTCAGTGCTAAATTTACCCTTGGCCAACTTCCATTTGTGACCCCGACTTCTACATACGAAACTTAGCCTAAGTAATCCTACATAATTCTGTAAGCTGAATACATCTTTCCAACTACTTGAGCCAAATGAAAGCAAATGCACTCCCTTCGGAACTGTGCGATTCAGCATGATGTCCCCTCGGAGGAGTTTGTTGGTGCTGGAGTGGCCCTAAAATTCCTTTGGTTGGACACGGTCTGACCTCGCACACCCTCAGATGCAGCTGTCATCGTGACATTATTGTGTCACTTACAACTGTGTCACTCTCTTCTTTGGCCCAGTCATTCATTCATGACACCAAACCAACTTCTCCGAGGCAGTCCCCGGCTGGTTCCGTGAGATGACATCGTGCCATGGCAACACCCGCTTCTTTGTCCACTTCGACGATAGATGGGTACGCCTGTGCGTCTTTCTGCATCTGCGCATTTGTCTCACGGTGGCATAACTCGAGCTTGCCTCTCTGTCAACGAATTCATAGCATGAATAATCTTGTCTGAATTATGTCCACGAAGTCATGTCACTTACGCATAATATTAAAGTACTACTAAAGAAAATTGGCCGCTGACAGCGAATATGTCTCCGACAGAGATGTGTAACATCTACGACCAAATTCATAATTTCGCGGTCAAACTATATGTTTTTTCGCTCGGCCGTTGCGCTTTTGCACCATCTACTGGCACATGTGATGTACTGCTTTTAGGTCGATAAATGTGTTACTCGTAATAACCTGTCGTTTTTCATATTGATTGGAGAGCGATTGGATTATTTTTTTTCAATGCTTAATGCATGGTCTCGGATACAGTGCGACCATGGCAATAGTCTCAAAAGAATATTTTACTGAGCAAAAGTTTTGAAGAACAAATAATAGGTATATAATCGGCCTCGAGACGCACAGCGTCCCAATAGGGCTACTACTAGTACCTGCTTTGCAGTTCGACTAAGTGTATTTGCATTCATTTCACTAAACACCCCAATCTATCTCCTTGGTAACTTCCTTTGAAAAACCGACAAAACGTCTGAAGAATTTTTGAATCTAAAATAGGCTACTATGAATCATACTCACGACATCTGGATCTGATTGGGTCAATTAAAGAATAGGCCCAAACTAAAAAAAAAAAATGTATTTCAATTCAGAAAGTTAAGGAAACCCCCTGCCGTAGTTCTTACTTTTCCCGCTTATATAAAATCTATTTTAGATCTATAATCAATGAATGGACACAATTTTTGAAATTACTGAATCGTTACAT
Organism: Gymnothorax javanicus; assembly: GCA_029692085.1. Lineage (NCBI taxonomy): Eukaryota > Metazoa > Chordata > Actinopteri > Anguilliformes > Muraenidae > Gymnothorax > Gymnothorax javanicus. Next base: position 109,481,835 of record CM056200.1, read on the forward strand.
TTATGCACGAGCTCACATGTACTAATGTGTGCGCGAACATATGTAGCCTACTACTGAGCTTGGACTTCGGAAACTTGGGTTTGGGATAAGTCTCTGCAAGAGTGTAGAGTACATCATGAAAGTGTGTTTTCTCTTTTTTAAATCTTACTATTCCACCTGAAAACTGCAACTGTCAAAACAAACCTGTTTACCGCTTATAACTTTGCATTTTCATCTCTCTGCCAACTGTCTAGCAGGTGTAATTGTAGATTTTGATTATATTTAAAACACTTGGACACTTCTTTGTTCTTTAACTGTACACTTTCCCCTCCACTTACAAACTCTCTCTCTCTCTCTCTCTCTCTCTCTCTCTCTCTCTCTCTCTCTCACACACACACACTCACACACTCACACACACACACACACATAGACACACACACACATTCATGCACAATTACCAAACACAAAAAGGACAAAATACGAGAATTACTGAATGGGCCATTAAATTCCTATATAAGTAATATTTACAGTTTATTTGCAGTGTTTAATCATTGAAGCAATGATATATTGCCTCATTTTACACACAAAAAAAGCAACTGAACTGAGAATGTAGTTTGTTTTCAGTGTAATTCTTATGGGTTGTACCAAAAGTAGGTCTATCCACAACATCTCAGAGCTGCCGGTAAATAATAAATAAACAGGCCGACATCAGCACTGGCTTCTTTAGTTAATTCTGATGAAACTCGGATAAAAAGCATCCTAAACACAACATTCACAATATATTTTCCAACTGAGAATAATATTGCCTCTGCTTATTTAAATTTGTATCTGTTCACATTTCCACTCATTTCTACAAAGTAATAAGGCAATAGGGCTAAAAACGAGAGAGGCGGTTAGTGTAACCTTCGGAGGGGAGCACCATTTTCCCAAAAATGTTGTGCTCATCCCAATTTTGTCACTTGTGTGTTACTGTCGACACATTTTATGTCAACCTTACGACTTATCCACGGCAAATATGCAATTTATGTTGACACAAATTGCGTTGACAATACCAAATAATCTGAGGTCCTAATCTGGACATGGGGTCGTGCTTACAAAAGTTCCGCGTTAAAAACTAGTTTTAATTGAAAATACCGGTGTGTCCTCAAATGTAATCGTGCATGCACAAACGCAAATTACTAGAGAATAATGTCGCCACATTTATGGCGATCACACATCCAAAGTAGCCAGATTTTACGGTTAGCCTATTTATTTGTAGGCAGGAAATTATGGGAATAGGTATTATACGACACCTACGTGTCTGCTAGCCTATAGGCTATCCTAGAATAAACTGTAATCCATAAATAACGGTGATCACAAGCGTTTAAACTGGAACGACATTTGCCAGTGGTAGCCGTTTAAACGAACTTCGATTGCTTTAAATAGACAGTATCTCTCTGCTGGGTTCCATCATTCGCTAGATTGAAGCCATATCATGGTGAAAATGTGACGAGGCACTGCTGCTAATGGGAATATTCTCTGCACTTCAGGCGCAGCCTCAGAGTTGGCGCACTCAGAGTTAGCGCACAACATCCGTAAATCAATTTAAAAATTGGGAAACTTGCTCTGGGAATCTTGTTTGTGAGTCTTGCCGGTGAAAACGTAGTCCTCCATATTTGGCATTAATATGGAATAATTTATATCCAGGCACATTGCATTGCGCTTAAACGGAGCCTGTCTGCGTGGAGCAAAGGCCATGTGTTCTCAGTGCTGAATGAGGGTGGTTATAACTGTGCGTCATTGCGGCCGACTGCAGGAGACGTAAGTGAAGTTTTATGGTCAGAATAGAAATATTAAAACGATTTCTCTCTAAGGCAACGTCCGACTGGAGCGCTGGGTCTACCCCTGCGAATCATGAATGGAGAATTTTTCCCCGCTGTCATTTCTGTCTGTGGGGTGCTGATAGAAGCCCAGCTGGTCGTTTCCTAAGTCCTGCTGCGCTCTGAGGGCCCTTTGACCAAAGACGTGGCCTCCGGTTTTGTGTAACACTTTTTGATGCCGACTGTGAATTAAACAAGCAAACAGAATAATTAAATGGAAAAGCAAAACATGCAATAGCGCGATTCTGTGACTAATAACGGTGTCGTTGAATTGCTGTCAAACTGAGTGTATTTTTAAACGCAGGGGGTCAACATTCGCAAAAAGATCTCTAATATCTGAAAGTTGTGGAATATAATGCAAAGTAAAACATGTAGGCCTATGTGGTTTCATGTCGGGACCGTCGGCTGTCTAATAGTGTTAAGCTTGCTTCAAAAAATTCATATTCCACTCCAGAATCTTCAAGCGCGTTCACAGTGACATCATTTGCTGAATAGCCAATCAGTGAAATGACCATCCATCAATGTCATTGCGCTTACCAATCAAATGGAACCAGAATGATGGTTCAAGCCAATAGCAGCTCGTTAAGATTCCATCGGCTATATATAAACCAATGAATTCTTTCTATCGGTTTACTCTCAGCACAGTTACAGTGCACTGCAGATGTGATCGTGGAATTAACAGAATCATGGACGGAAACACAGGGTAGTAGGCCTACTACTGTGATGGACCATGATCCTTGGAATTGCGCAAAATGAAATGATACGGCTGCACTCCACCAAATAGACAAATCACCTTTACATTTTTTACTGCTACAACTGGGTTCCAGTCAGCCATCGATGATTACTATTACTCTGTATGTGTGTGTGTGTGTGTGTGCGCGTGCGTGCGTGCGTGCGTGCGTGCGTGTGTGTGTGTGTGTGTGTTGGTTTGGTTTCAATTATTTATAAGACCAAGAGACAAACAATGTTTTTGACCACCAAAGTTTGCAACGAAACCCATCCGGTTGATATCAACAAAGAAGCATCCCTGAATTAGTATCCTGTTAAATTTTTTTATTGCCATATTGACTGCGCATAGCATCCAGCCTGCTCTTGTCAGAAATCGGTCACAGTGCTTCATAAAAAGCTGTTGCTGGTGTGGGTTATTCCCTGCACCCCCAAACACTCCCATCTAGCCTGCCCAACATGTCGCCTACCCGGTTGCTATTCCGTATTCTCCGAAGTGAGTCAATTGAGTCTGAGCATGCTACCGAATGGAGCCCGCGCCCGCTACTTCAATATCCATTTCACGGCCGAACGGGCTTGGACAGTGCTGACTAACGGCTGAATCAGGGTGGGTCGGATGAAACAAAAAATGACAGTGCCGTTAGGAGGAGACATTGAGTCACGCCTGTAATACCACGCCAAAAAATAAATATTTGAAGCGGAAAAATAAAATGACATCACTATCAAAATGATCTTGTCAGACTTACTAACACAATGATCGCAGTTCTATCCCTGTAGTTGTGAGTGGACTCGACCGCTTGCACTTGAAGGGGCGAGAGCTCACTTATTGGAAGATATCGCAAAATAAACTCGAGCCGGTTAACCTTTTGCGCGCCACCTGCATGGGCTTCCCAACCAAAGAGCTCGCCCACATACTCCACTCGCAAGTTTAACATTCATTCTACACACATTACTGCCTTTTAAGAGGACCTCAATATAGAATGTCCAAATTTTAGAGACATAAACAAAGGGTTAACGTACATCTTTACGGTTCAAAGACTTTTTATCAGAGATGAGTTTACTCTGAGTAATATTACTCTACCAATGCACTATGTACTTAATGATCAAGGCGCGTAGCAGACATTGCCAGCTATACATGCTTCATTTGGGTTTTTACATAGCGATGAAGTGCGCCCTACTCCGTGCACCTTCTGGTGCAAGCTCCTATATACCATATGGACTTCTCCATATGGAGTGTTTTGCTTTGATAGATGACGTTCTACATTTATTGTCTGAACTACACAAAGCCAAGTAAGATATAATTGATTTAGTCATTACAGTAATACATATAATTATGCGCGGCATGCCATTCCAACATGTTAAAATTATTTTGTTTTTCATTGACCAATCAGGTTTGAAAGCGGAGTAGCTAATTGTTTCCCATAATGTCATTGTTTTCAGTATACAGAATACATCTCACAGTCAATCGTTGAAAATTAAACAAATCATTTTTAAGCACTGACAAAATATGACAATCTCCTGTCCATGTAAAATGAGCCATTTTGTTCTTTTCATAAAATAATAAGTTACAGAAGGACGCAGATTTAAAAAAAAAAAAAAAAAGCAGTTTGCAAAAATTTGTAGTCGTGGCTGCACTACTATCCGGCAGGTTTCTGAGAGGTCTATATATGAAGTTTCCAAAAAGCAATAAGTGCCAAAATTACAAAAATTGAGTTAATACCATAGAGCAATAGCCCTGTGCTTCTTACACATGGTGCAAAAATCCATTTTTAAAAATTCATACTATAAGGTGTATTTTTTTCATGGTCAAAGTTTGAGTTTTTCTATAAAATGCAATAGGTGCCAACATAGAAAAAGCTGATTTACTCAAAATGAGAAAAATGGATATACTGCGTTTTGGAAACAAATTCTTCATATACTCTTAAGCCCAATTAGTTTGGCATACTCAAATGTTTTGTTGTAACCAGTTACCTCAAAATTATGCAAGCAAACTTATGTACCTTATGTTGACAATAATAATAAAAACATGTAAAACTAACATTCAATTTTAGCTTTTTGTAAGAAAAGTAAGACTAATATTTATCTCATGTTTAACTTAAAATTTTTGCAATAAATGATCTTATCTGAACTCACTCGATCCGTAAAAGTTTAGACTGCATGCATTAAGCATACACTCATAAGTAGCACATCTTATACAAAATGTTTGTGTTTGTACTCAGTGCAACAGTTGGATTTGTAGTAAGCATATTGTAAAGTGTTTTAAATGCCTTCACAAGCCAATCACTGCCAGCAAGTTACTGCAAATTGCATGGCATTCCTTCTAAAGGTTAAAATGTCAAAATGATTTTTTTTTTCATAATTCAAGTCTTTTATCCATCAATTATCTGTCATACTTGTTACAATCCCAGATTGCAGTTGACAAGAGCAGGAAATGCACCCAAGACTGTGCACACAAAAATTTAGAATGCAATCTGTTCCTTTTCATTTGAATTTGAATTCTGTCATATTATTTGCACATGTCAAATTCAAATAAAATTCAATTGGGAATTAGAATTTAATTTGAAAGTTAACTGGATAATGCCTCCATAACAATCCTCTACTTTGTGATGCAACATGATCATGCAACATATTTGTGTCAAAGCTACTTACACATAGAATTTCAGAAAAAAATTGACTTTTTTCTTTTGCTTTTTTGGGTGGGGCTCAGTGGAGAATTTCAGAATCTAGAAAGGATTATCGCAGGCACCAAAATATTCATGCATGCCCAATACATGTGATTAGTTTGGGCTACTCAGCAGTTTCCTTATTACTAACTGCCTGGAATAGGTTATGAAAGCAGTTAAAACACATTGTTGGGACATTCCTGCAAAAATAGCTTTAAAGTGTTGTGTTCTTTTCATTCAATTACAAAGGTTTACTTATATCTTTTATTAAAACAGCTATGCTACAATAGTTGTACTTGAATTTTCTATACTTATTGTATCCCCAGACAAAATTTGGACAAAACTATGGATTTCTTGTTTGCTGGAATAGGCATTAGTAGTGATAAGGTCTAAATGCCTATCAATTTTGGTCAAAATCAGACAATAATTAACAAAATCATCAATAAAGAGTCCAAATGGCACAAACCTACACAAAATGGAGCTCTAGGACTCTTTGTCCCCGGACTTTTCGTCCCCTAAGAATTTTCGTCCCCAGACTTCATCCCCGTGGACTTTTAGTCCCTTGACTTTAGTCCTTGTGAACTCTTAATCCCTGGACTCTTCGTCCCTGGATTGTTCATCCCCAATAATGTTTTGCCCTCTTCTTGCATTATAACCCTATCCCTAACCCTGTCAACAATGGTGGCATGTTTCTTTATCATTAGGGGACGAAAAATCCAAGGATGAAAAGTCCGGGGAGGAAAAATTTGGGGACGAAAAGTCTGGGGATAAAAAATCTGGGGACAAAGAGTCCTGTAACCACAAAATGGCCCATATCTCATTTACTGTCACATTAAGGACTTAGGTTTGTATGGGCCTGATAAGAAGTCATAAACTGCACATCAGTTTTTGACCTTGGATTTTGCCTATGATCTTGGGCTCATGGTCAAACAGGAATATGGCATGTATCTTGCTTCTTTTTGCATTTACAGCTAAGGTTTATATAAGGAACTGATATGAAGTCATTTATTGTGTGTCAGTTCATGACCTTGGATTTGACCTTTGACTTCTTGAAGGTTCAAGGTCAAACAGATAATCCCCTGTATCTTGCCTGCTGCTCAAACCACTCATTATTGCCTTGTGCACCATCATCCAAAAAAAAAAAAAGAACATGCCTGTATCATTCTAAATTAATTCTGGCAAGGGCCTAGACTGATTCAGTCACTAGCTAACTTGTGCATTGAAGCATATCAGTTATGAGCCTCATTGATTGCTTAAACAGTAACTTGTGAGGTTAATGTAATTACAGCATACATCGCTGCATTTACAGCTTAGGCTTGTTTCTGACACTGATAGGAATGTGTATACTGGGAACTGGGATGTGACCTTGGACCAAATAAGGATTTTTCAGTATTGCTTGGGTGACCGAGTTATATAAGTAACTGGGGATACATGTATCGGTTGTGGGCGACTGCACCGTCTTGTTTATGCTGTGTCTTGGTGCAGGCATTTTGCACACTCTCATCCAGCGCAAAGCCTGGAACTGTCCCTGTTAGTCCAAGTTATGCTTTTGACACTTCAGTTTTTTTTTTTTTTTTTTTTTTTTTTTTTTACAGATCACTATTGTTTTGTCTGGAGATTTAGGCCGCCATCTTATACTGTCAGCTTTCTACAGTAACCTATGACCAGCGAAGAGTCCACTATAAGGAAAGCTGGAGGTGTTGAATACATGGCTCTGAATGCCACCTGGATTTTTAGCGGTGGCACAATTAATGCAGCCATGACATTTCAAAAAACATATTCAATAGATCAATGTTGGGTTCTGTCACCACCTCAATTTTAACAATATAAATACTATGTTTTGTTATGACCAAATCTCTCTGGGCTGGCTTCTGTAGTGTTAGCCTTGGTCACTGAGAGTCCCATCTTGTGATGTATTCCCATTGTTTATAATTTATCATTTATTTATTGTGATCAAATTCTCCTCTCCTCCTTTACCTCCCTTGTTTTATCACAGCTTCCTCTCTGTATTTTGAGTTACAGTGTAGGATTGCATCAAATTTATTTGAAACCCCCAACCATCATGTTTACCGGTGTTCCTCATTGTTCTCATGCATTTCCTGGAAATCATGCCCCTTGAAAACTACATTAGGCAAATAAGTTTTGAGCATCTTTTAGGAGGCTATCAAAAGGATAGATACCAATAACTACATACTTTTGTATATTTTGGACTTTAAGACTGTCCATAATGTTGCAAGATACAGCAAGTTAGAGACAGTGGTTAGATGCCTGGTTGTATATTTTAGTGTGTTTGAAGATTTAATGATTTCTGTTACTTAGCTCTGCAGTCCATGACACTGGATTAGTGAAAGCAACGGATAATAAGGTTGGAGTGCATTTTGGTACATATTGCCCCGATTTTAGGGCACCAAAAGCAATTGGAAAATCAGCTGTTACACTGTTTATTCCCAACAGTGTAATACATTTGGTTAAACACAAAACCAAAAGTTCTTTGGCTGCTTTAAAAATGTGACTTAACTCAATCAAATGGGAGCCAACTCAACTTGAATAGGAGCTTTGTTTCAATTCACAGTTAATCTAGACAGTGGATAACTTTAAACTTTTGGAAACTTACGAACTAGAATTGTCATGACAAGTGGAGCTAAAGAGAAGAAATGTGTTCACATAACTTAATTGGGCTATTATGTTTTACTGTGCAACTAAGTATGATGGCTTTATTGGTTCAAGTAATAAAAGGTTAATAAAACCATTACTGTTGAGTGTTAGTGCTGCACTCGCATTTGTAATCTGTGACTTATCAGGATTGATATGTGTCATGCGCCAAATGTTGCTAATACGGGACATAACAGTACGTGCATCAAAATCAACACTTCAGTACATTTTCGGGAAGCGCAAACGCACTGATGAGCTCAGCAACAAACCACCAAATGGACCTCAGAGGACATGTGTATTATGATTTAAAAAAACCTTTCCAACAGTTGAACAAGAATGCTTTCTATTCTGTAAAAATACGTGTGTCAAACACAAGCAGAGGAAGAAGTATAACTTTAGTGGCAAAAGTGTTCAACCAGGTAATCCTTTGCTTTTATAAGTTATGATTACAGAAAAGTTTAATAGACAAATAAAAAAAAATCCATTAACCTATAATAAAGTGATGGAAGCAAAGAGGGCGGAAGCCGAAATCTCGGAGAATGGTTGTGGCGGTGTTATGGCGCGAGCATGTATGGGTTAGTAATGAAAGTGGCCGTCTTATTTTCATTGCAGGTTGTAACCTCTGAGGTAACAGAAGAATAATTTTGAAGATTTCTGAAACAATTTATCAGCTCTGATCCAGCCAAACGTTCAGAAGCTTAGTGACTCATTCTTCATTGATAAGATAAGACCAAACACAGTGACACCATGGAGATTTTCAGGACCATGAAGTAGAATGCCCTCAACTGGCCACTGAGCCCGAATCAACATTATTATTCTTCCAGCTCTGTGCTTCGGCTTCGAGCATATTTTAGCAAAAGAAACCAGGGTAAAATTATCTGAAATAATAAACAACTAAAGCTGTAGAAAAGTCTTGCTGAGTCACCAGGGAATCTGCCCTGTGTCTGATGATGTCTATGAGCTGCAGAATTCAGACTGTGATCAAATGCAAAGGTTTTGCGACCAAGTATGGAATACTCGCACCAAGTTTACTATCATTTGTTTTTCTAATTACTTTTCATCTCAGTATAGATGGGAGCAGGGCCGCTGACAGGTTTGCTTGGGCCCGGGACAAGGCGACCCCAGAGGCCCCCCCTGCGCCACGCTTCGCCTTGCCCCAACTGGTCAGAGGGCCCAGTTCTGGGCCCCCCCTGACCCAGGGCCTGGGAAAACTGACCTGGTTGTCCCCCCCTGTCAGCAGCCCAGGATGGCAGTACAATGTACTGTGCTAAAGCTGGCAATTGGTACTAAATTGTTTTCATTTCAAGTCCAATGTGCAGAGGTCCAGACCTAGAACAAAATAAGTTGTGTCCCTATTCAATTACTTAAAGGGCATCTAAAGTTGATTCCCATTGTTTTTGTTTATCTGCCAATCAGCGAGCCGCACCTGCGCAAACGAACCTAAATAGAAGGATTATCTACGCATGCACACAAAACATTGGTTTATTTGAATGAAATTGGTCATGTGACAATGCAAGATGTCAACAAAAGTGATTTGTTTGTAAACATTGGACGTTCAACGTCCCATCTGAGAATCGACTTTAGGTGCCCTTTAAGCACTGCTCTGGATATACAGTACACCTTTGACTTCAGTACTTCTGCAGCTGACAAACTGTTGTATTTCTTTGTCTTATTTCTTCCAGTTCCTGTCATTTCTTGATTTGCGAAAACAAAGGCACATGCTGCACGATTGTAGATACATGTTTGGATACAGCCAGATAAATGTCATGCCACGCCTCCAGTGCTCCCAATCACCGGAATACTGAGCACCGGCCTCCATTCCACGCTCCACCTTAAACACCCGCATCTGTTCCCTATTTTGCCAATATCAGCAGAGTGCCTATGTAACACAGAGCTTCACACTAAGGCTACGTTCAGACAGCAGGCAAATGTGGCCCAAATCCGATTTTTTTGCCCATATGTGACCTGTATCCGATCTGCTAAAGACAGTTTGAACAGCACAAATCTGATCTTTTTAAATCCAACTCAGGCCACTTTCATATGTGGTCCTAAATCCGATACGAATCTGATACTTTGCAATGCGACTGCTGTCTGAACGGCCAGGTCGCATTTATCCGATCTTGACGTCATTGAAATGCCGAGACGAGATGCCTCCATATTTACTTCCGTCAACAAACAGTGCATGCCTGCGTGGTCACATATTACCTCAGGACCTCTTGTGCGCATGCGGGTCACTTCAGGGTCGCATTCAGTTCATACTCAAAACTGACAGAAGTCGCATATAATGTGTAATATGAACAAGCACACAAAAAAATCGGATTTCTCCAAAAAATCAGAATTGTGCATCAAGACCTGCTGTCTGAACGTAGCCTTAGTCAGTGCAAAGTCTCATAAGCCTGTCGTATGTCATTGTCTTGCGGTAGATGTGACTGTAGCTTGATCGCTTTTCTATTGTTAAACCTAACTAATACCGCTGACTTACAATACTCAGTGACTTTTGTACGTATTGTTACGACCAGCCCACTGATTGATCGCAACATGAAATGGGAAAACGTGGTTATTAAAAAAAAATAAAAAAATAAAAATATTGGATTTAATTTCAAAAAGCACTTTATCCAAACAAACAGTTGGCCCAGAACAAGGAGAGCTGGCCAGGACAATGAGTGGCTGCTGGAGGTCAGGCTGGCAGTTGAGAGACTCCTTTTTGCACAACACCAAACTCCTTTTATAGGGTGTTGCCAGATGCTACCAATCCTGCAATTAAACACTTAAGACACAGAAAAGTCCTCCTGCCACTGAGGGCAGCATAAGTATACTGGATCGTAACATCCCCTCCCTTTAATGGTGACTCCAGTCACCAAACATTGACCCAAGGGGACCAAAGAGGGACACAGGGTGGCTCCCAGGCAAACAGGACAAACAAAAACTAACCAAAAATGTGAAATATTCAGGACAAAGAAATGAACTTAGAGCTCCAGATTTAATGCTACCCACATGGACCCCAACACAAAACTAATTCGTGGCTAGCAAACAAACACAAAACTAGCCCACGTGGCATGGAAGCAAACAAATCCCCAGGCCTTTGGGCTAGCAAAAAGAACCCTGACACAAAAAAACGTGGCTAGCGAACGAATCCCGGATCCCCGGACACACAAAACTTGCCCACGTGGCTAGCGAATGAATTCCAGGTCTCCGGATGACAAAGCGACACAAAGGACCCTCCTGGGCAGCGCCATACATCAAAGACAGCCCTGCAGTGTCCAACACTAAAGACACAGGGCGTATTTGCCATAGCACACAACAGCGCATAAACATCTCCAGATCTCTCTAAGGCAGGAAATTAGCACCAGAAAATATTGCCAAACATTTGAAAACCACACAACCAGTCCACTCAAGCAAACCGAGCCAAATCACATGCCAAAAATTACTCCAAACACAGCCGGATAAAGTGTCACTCAGTTGAACCACCAACATAAGAAGAAACTCTCCAAAAATGTAGCAACTGAATGTTCCACATAAGCTCGAGACAAGGTCACAAGAACCATCAGTACTCAAATTCACCCATGACACAAGTTAGCAAGGCCACTCCCCTCCATCAGGAAACTTCAGGGACAATCAATCTGACGACAAGACAGAAAAAAAAAAAAGTCCATAAACCAAAATGCAATCCGCAACTTAAGGAGCTGGAACATTCCTTTGCGCAAACATGTAAACTACCAACAAAATACCAATTACTAATCAGCAACAATGAACCAGAGTTCAGTTCACCTCAAATCAACCCAATCAGCAAACTCCAAAACAGGTGATGGTCATTACACTGCTCTGGAATGTTCAACGAGCAATCAGAGGCTTCCCCAGATCCTGACTAACTGCACAGTTCCATCTACTTATCTATGACCTGTGCTGGTCTTCAGTGTTCCTTCCAGGCTCGAGGCAACTTTGAACGCTGAACTTGTGAGCATGGTTAGAAAACCAATTGACAAGTCAAGGAATTGTGCTCCGAAGTGTACCCCCACCCAGAATTTCCACCAAAAACAAAAAAGGCAAAATAACAAATTGACAAGCCCCACAGGACCTGATCGACGACTGACTAACTGGGGAAAGGCACCGTAATGCTCAAAACATCATCCAAATGGACCAACTCACCATATGTATACCTGAGCAATGAAGCAAAACTGTCTAGATTATACGTATCTCCCGGACGAGCGCCCAATCTATTATGACCAGCCCACTGACTGATTGCAACATGAAATGGGTAAACTACGTGGTTATTAAAAAAATTGGATTTAATTTCAAAAAGCACTTTATCCGAACAAACAGTTGGCCCAGAACAAGGAGAGCTGGCCAGGACAATGAGTGGCTGCTGGAGAACAGGCTGGCAGTTGAGAGACTCCTTTTTGCGCAACACCAAACTCCTTTTATAGGGTGTTGCCAGATGCCACCAATCCAGCAATTAAACACTTAAGACACACACAGAAAAGTCCTCCTTCCACTGAGGGCATAAGTATACTGGGTCGTAACACTATGTTTTGGGACCTCATTCCCTTGTTTGTTTGTACTTGCCTTTTACCTCAGCAGCAAAGGCATAATAAACCAAGTTCATCTTTGCATGTGAATCCAGTTCACCTTTTGCCATTTTCCAGCACACTCAGAGCTTGCACTGAAAAGGCCCCTACAATAAATCTGTAGCATTGTGGTTTAATTTGCTTTCTTGCTTTAGAAGTTGATTAAACATTTCACATAGGAAATTCACAGTCCTTTATTGATATTTTGCTGTCCCACAACATGCAACTGTAAAGATCATCTGTAGGTGCCTGCTGTTTTCTTGTAATAAATCTTGCAATGGCACAATGATCTGTGAGATTATTTTCCAGTAAATTAGGTTTATTGGCCATAGTTAGTCTGGCTTACTTTTATTATTTATGTATTTATTCTTGATTGAATATGTGAGGGGGAAAAACATGTCTTATCATGCATTTTGTCAACTACAATGTATGGCTATTTCATACTTTCAAGCACCTCAAAATTTACTGCGAATTAATGAACTGAAAAGTATTATATATAACTTGTCCAGTATAAATCATGTAAGCTATGTATCGTATTGCGGATACTTCATCGGTATTTCTTACGTTTCTCTATTACAAGGCTATTCAACATTACCCTGCAAAGGCTGTGGTGGGTGCAGGCTTTCATTCCAACCAAGCACGTATGCACCTGATATTACTAATCAAGCTCTTTAGCAAAGACTCTTGGGGTTGATCGGTGGTGTCAGGTGTGTAAGTACTTGGTTGAAATGAAAGCCTGCACCCACACCGGCCCTTTCTGGATAATATTGAATATCCCTGCTCAATTACATAATATTACCACTAGATGGCAAAATTCTCTTTGTTTTGACTTCAAAGTTTACGCCTCATCAGTTATTATTATACTATAAGATTACAAGTCTAAACACCATATCGCACTATTTCGGTGGTAATTCCGAACTACTTACGCCTTAACTAGCCAACTTTTAGTTCTTTGCAAGCATTTTGGATTTAAATTGAATAATGAGCGTTTACTGTCGTAATTATTAGGCAACATTTACCCCTCAGAAATAAGCAAGCAGCGCATAACCATAGCTGCCGGACCAAATCTGTATGGTTCGATCGGTTTCCGGGGCTGTATAACAGACATGAAAAATGCAGTACCAACGAGTGTCCATTCTATGGGACAGTGGACCTATTTCCCCACTAGATAGCACTCAGACACAAAAACAAGATATAATTTTTTATTTATTTATTTTTTGCTTTTATGGTTCTCTGTGCAGAAAACAAAAAGATTTCCGAAATAGCACTCCCTCATTTAAAATATGTTTAGAAATATGTATGATTAAAAAACAACGCAATCCATTCAATACAGCCCAATTCATCATAAATGTGTTAACATAATTATAAATATGGATGGATTCATTATGTATCCACGCTTGCATCCACTTAATTAAGGGATCATAAACGATAAACAAGGCGGGGGCATTAAGCTCTAGGAGGCCATAGGCTTCACTCTCTGAGAAAATCCACCGCATTTGTGTTTCACACTGAAGCCCTATTTTCAAATCATTATAAATCCAATGAGAATAGGTTTTCCTTCTACAGAAGGTTGTAGCAGAGCCAAGAAAAATTAGGCTATGTCCTGCTTGTAAACTTCTGAACGAGGCCGAATGCCCCATAAGACGAGAGTAATAGGCCCCATCAGAAAAACCACATACGAAAATCTTCTTGCTTTTTCGTTATTAAATAAACTTTGACTTTAATGAGAATTGAGCAACAGTTTATTGTGTTAAATTTTGTATCAGCGATCCCCTATATGTGCTTATTGATATTTTACAAACTTAAAATAGTGGCGCTTAACCCCTTCAGTAAGAACTGCACACGTACAGTATCTCACAAAAGTGAGTACACCCCTCACATTTCGACGATTACTTTAGTATATCTTTTCAAGGGGCAACATTACAGAAATGAAACGTAAATATATTCTACAATAGTCATTGTACAATATGTGTAGCAGTGTAGATTCACTGCACTGTCCAAATAACTATTTCCAAAATGGGTGGCAACAAAAGTGAGTACACCTCACCGTCAACATGCTAAATTGTGTCCATAGTGTCAATATTTAGCGTGACCACCATTTGTCCAGCACTGCCTTGATTCTCTGAGGCATGGAATTCACCAGAGCTGCACAGGTAGTTGCTGGGATCCTCCTCCTCTCCTCCATGACAACATCACGGAGCTGGTGGATGTTGGACACCTGCTGCTCCTCCACCTTCCTCTTGAGGATGCCCCACAGGTGCTCATTGGGATTCAGGTCTGGAGACATACTTGGCCACGCTATCACCTTCACCTTCAGCTTCTTCAGGAAGGCAGTTGTCATCTTGGAGGTGTATTTCGGGTCATTATCATGTTGGAAAACTGCCATTTCCGAAGGGAGGGCATCTTGTTCTGCTTCAGAATGTCACAGTACATGTTATAATCCATTATTCCATTAATCAAGCACAGCTTTCCGGGACCAGAAGCACTCATGCAGCCCCAGATCATGATGCTGCTACCACCATGTTTGACTGTAGGCAGTACACACTTGTCTTGGTACTCTTCACCAGGGCGCCGCCACACATGCTGGACACCATCGGAGCTAAACAAGTGCATCTTGGTCTCATCAGACAAAAGAACATGGTTCCAGTGGTTCATTTTCTTGGACTGGTTGCCTTCAGCAAATTGTTTTCGGGCTTTCTTGTGGGCTAGCTTCAGAAGAGGCTTCCGTCTTGGCCGACGGCCATGCAGACTGACTTGGTGCAGTGCACGGCGTATGGTCCGAGCACTGACAGGCTGTTAGTCCTGACTGCTGCAACCTCCTTAGCAATGCTGCCAGCACTCCTGCGTCTGTTTTCTGAAGCCAACTTGTGTACCTGATGCAGCGCATGAGGACTCAACCTCTTTGGTCGACCCTGATGAGGCCTGTTCTGAGTAGAACCCGTCTTGGAAAACCGCTGAATAACCTTGGCCACCGTGCTGTAGCTCAGTTTCATGGTTTCACAGATCTTCTTGTTGCTTAGGCCATCTTTGTGGAGAGCAACAATTCTCTTTTTCAGATCCTCAGAGAGTTCTTTCCCATGAGGTGCCATGTTGACCATCCAGTGACCAGAATGAGAGCATTGCACCAAAAGTACCACAATTTAAACCTTCAACACGTTACACAACCTCATATGGCCCAACAGAAAAAAGCAGGAACATGATGAATAAAGCATGTTTCATTGCTTGGTTGACCATTACCAATTGGGGTGTGCACTCACTTTTGTTGCCACCCATTTTGGAAATAATGACTGTTTGTTCAGTTATTTGGACAATGCAGTAAATCTACACTGCTACACAAATTGTACAATGACCACTGCAGAATATATTCGAGTTTCATAACTGTAGCGTTGTCCCTTGAAAAGATATAATCAATTAATTGTCGAAATGTGAGGGGTGTGCTCACTTTTGTGAGATACTATATGCCCCACGATATTTCAAAATATCCTGTTGGGACATAGGAGCCTCAGAAACCCGCGCATTTGGGCCAATTCTGTGTTATAATACACACAAAAATGACATAGGCCCCATAGTTATATAACTCTGATTTGTTCTGTGTTCAGTATTGAGAGGGTTAATTTCCCCGTTTTCCTCAGGATAAAATTATATTATTCTTAATCTACATCTACGAAGCACCCCGCGCAAAATTACCTATGCCACAGAATTTGTACTTATTTGTTTGTTTGTGTGTTTATTTTTATTATTGCTGTTGTTATTGTTGTTATTATCGCCAATATTATTATTATTATTATTCTTATTATATAATTATTAACAATTTTTTTTTTTTTTTTTTAGAATTACAAGGTTCATAGAAAAAAAACAGTTGTCTGCTAAAATGGACCTCTGGATTATTATTATTATTATTATTATTATTATTATGTTCCTCAGCATTTTAGATGCCAACAGTCTTGCTCTTGAGTCCTGATACATCCCGTCCCTCCGAATCGCAAGGTTTTCCCTCAGAATCCCAGCCGTAAGTAAAAATAAAGAATTCCTGTTTTATAGCGCACACTCAAAGCAAGTGAAGACTTGAAAATACTTCATTACCATATTTCCTGACAGAAAAATCCCTACTATTCCACTGAACTTCGTTGTTTATAAGAATAATTCGTTAACTTGTTCAGTGTGACTGCATAACCTGCGAGCAAAATGGATGAGAAATTAAGGCTACACAGCCTTTTGTATCGTGAATTCGTTCAGAATTAGTGACTTTTGTGATCAAGCAACTCAACCCATTAATTTATAAAGTAATTCTAGCCCAAAAAAAAATCTTTTGCGACAAAATTGCAATTGTAATTATCTGGCAAATAGGCGAACAATGCTTTGGTCCGGCTCCTGCCTATCATGTGTTTTAAGAACGTCTATTTACAAGGCAGAGCCTGAATTTTCTTAACTTTTAGAGAATTTCAGCCTCAAATGTTCTTAATGTTCTTATTTTTTCAATTTAGCATCGGGATACAAAATATCGTTTAATTAATACTGGCTGAAGATTTTCTATTTTGCATAATTAATATTTTAAATAAACTGATAAAGCACTCTCATAAACATTACATTTTAGAGTCTATTATCACGTTACAAGTTCCTTACTTCAGCGCTCGTTCTCAGCCTCAGAATGTTCTCAACATGTTCATGATTCTTGGTGACTTTTCACCCTAAACGTTCTTATAAAAAAGCTCTCACATAAAAGGGAGTGTAACTGAAAAAAATGTAAGGATATTGGACGTCAGACTCTACTCAAGAGTCTGACGTCAGAGTACTTCCAAAATTCAACCCAATGTAATGCTAGCCCGATCACTTATCGGGGCCGTATGAGAGCATTCAAGTGCTCTCAATCGGAGATGAACAAACAATTAAATTTGATACCAAGTGGGATTTTTTTTTTTTTTTTTTTTTTTGCCAAGCAATTAAAAAAAATCCAAGCAAGAGCAACCTTAGGGCATAAAATCGCGCGACAGCCAAGTGCATTTAACATGATTCTATAGACCTCATCACAGGCCTTGCATTGTAAAGGCTAGAAGGAGATAGGTTTATCACTGCTCACCAATGTGTTTTCTTCGATTGTGCTTTCATGACACGGTCCAAAACTGCTCAGCTCAAGAACTGGGGTATCAAAAACAAAATCCGATTAAATCGCTTTTAATTTCGTATGCATCTCATGCGTGTACAGCCCGTAAATATGAAAGCCGACAGCAATGGACCTTTCCGACCTGGCATCATTCCTACTAAGGTCGTTTTACATTGAGACGGGACGGTCCCACCTTCATAAATTACATACGAAATAACAACCAATCATGACAAAACATCTCTTCTCCCACACCCCCAAATCTTTATATGACATGAGCCAAATTAGCATGAGAGTACGTGATACGATGTTTGTCTTACTAATTGCTTTAATATTTAATATTCTCCGACAAGCTGTGTTACAACAACAGGATTAAACACAGGTGATGTCGTCTTTATTATGTTCGTGCATGTTAAAAAGGGCTGTTATCGGTGGGCAACTTGGAAGGGGGGTAGGCCGAACCTCACTTACGCTCAAATTGAACAAAACGTTTAAATAAATTGTCTGCGAATTCACAATAAAGAGTATCACTAAAACTTTTACCGATATGATCCAAATTCAAAGAGCTTTGTTATCAGTAAATCTGGCTGACGCCATTTAAGCTAAGGGTTAAGCATTGGGAAGAAATCGACGTTTTATTACTTCAAGTCATTGTAAAAAAAAAAATGTCCATGAAATAGCCTAATCAATCATTTGCCGCCGACAGAAACCTATTTCTATAGCGAAATAGGGCTAAAAGTAAATCACGCAAAACCCGACATTGGGATTTTGCTTCGCTTCATTCAACATAAGGTCAACAAGATTTCGGAAAATCCCAAGATCTTGATATAATAATAATAATAATAATAATAATAATAATAATAATAATATATTTAAATGGCAAGAGGAGGTGGAGAATATATGTAAATAATTCTAAAACTTTCTCTCAGGTTGCCCTCACCGCGCATTAATCACCATGGCATGAAATATATGCGGCACCATTAATAAACAGTCTCACATAAAAATGGAATGTGAAGACATTTGATAGGATAATTCAATACTAACGTTTCTTCTTGGCGGGTATGGGTAAGCACTTACTTTCATGAAGATTTGGTCACCAAAGAAATGAATCAATATTATAAAACTGGTAGCCTTTATTAGACGTGGCCTTTATTAAACGTAATCACACTTGAGTCGTCACGAAACATTCGAGATTGCCAGGAGTGCTTTCCTCGTGATGCCTCTTGCAGCGACTGCACCATTTTCAGTCCGACCGAAGTTGCAGTGGAATAGAAGTTCAACAAGGTGTTTCTGTCTTAAATTTGTCTAACTTAGAGAGCAGCTATTTAGGCTACCCTATTTAGCCTCATTTTTACGTAAATAGGCCTACTTGGCATGAATAATAGGCTATAATACCCTTAAAATATCGTGTTTATTCTCTATATTGGGAGTAATTTCGGTTAATAACATTTAAAAGTAGACCAAATCGACACTTAGAATATCAATAAGCTCAAAATTAGGTTGCTGAATGGGCTACCAGTGTTAAGTGTTCTTTCAAAAATACTTAGCTCATTTCATAAACATGGTACACAGCTGGTTAAACTTTTGTTTGTTTGGTTATTCTTAGCGACCAAGCGTCAACGGTTTCACAAATTTGCCTGCTGATTCTTTAATTTTATCGTTTAGTTTTTTTTTTTTCAACCTTACAATTTATTGCAGTACGCGTACAGCAATTTTATTCTTCGTGTCATGCATAGAGGCCAATATTTTTGTGGCTTAAATAACTTCAAATTCACCTCATAATGAAAATCTTGTTGAAACCCAGACAGGAGCTGGCGCACAGCCAGGGTGACAGGGGTAGATAAATTAATATACCACAGAAAGGCTACCTGATTGGCTGCCAAAACGTTCAATTATCTGCTGTCCTCCTTAGCTTTGTCAGACATTCTAAAAGAGCTTCAAGTAAGCAAATCAGGTAACGGTTCATTAATGTATATTAATAAGTCTCCCCCTGCCACCCTGCATTTTGGAGATTCGCAGGAACATCCTGCCAAAAGCAACAGCCTGCCTCGGCCAAAACCAGTTCCGGTCGGACGCCAAAAACGGGACTGTATGATTCGGACGGCCAGTTGTTTCCACGTCCATTAATATTTATTTATTTTTATTTATTTATTTATTTATTTACAGTGCTTAAGAAATTTTTTAGACCACCACCCAATGTAAGGTTTATGCCACAGCTGCCCTAGATTAATTTTTATGTTTCTGTAATGGTTAATGCACCAGTATGCACAAGCTCTGTAGCTGAAATTATGTTTTTAAAGCTAAAATATTATTATTGTTGTTACTAACGAATTTTCAAATATGCTGTTTTACAAAAAAGCAGAAAAAAATAGTTAAGCACATTATTTTTTTTTATTAAGATGCCAAAAATAGTTATTTTCTTTAATTTCTGAACATAAAAATTAGTTTTAGAGGTTGAATGCAAGAATTCAAGCAGTTATCAAGGCCAAAGGAGGCCATACAAAATATAGTTTTTTTGTGTGTGTTTTTATGTGTGAATAAGGACTATTTAATGGTTTCAGTTCATTATTTGCCAAAGAAATAACAAAATAATTTTCAGTTTTAAACAAGTTTTTGACAAATTTCTTAAATATTCGTGTTTTCTCATTTTTTTATGACAGGTAGTCTAATAAAGTTGTTCAGCACTGTACATCAACATTTGATTTATTTAGTTGCGAAATGTTTGTGATCAGAGGGCCACACAGAGCCATCCATTCCACGTAAAAAACTAAGACAACACAACATCCATTTTTTAAAGGGGACATCATCATTAAAAAAAACCTCACTCTTCCAGTGCTGGTGCACATACATTTCAGTATCAGGAGTGCCCAGCAACTCACGAACTACGAAACAGAGCACCCCAGCCAGTTTTTTGCGGGCTATCTTATTCATAAAACATGGCTTTTCGCATGCCATTCAGCATTGGCGGGCCTCCCTACTTCACATGAAAGCTCGTTCCGCATTGTTTTGCCCCACCTCTTAATATCACAACCCATGATTTATTATTTTATAGCAACATCCCCCGAGATTCAATCAGCAAAAATCTACATGTGTGTTGTCTACTTTTTGTTTCACTGCTTTATAAAACAACTAAACTGGGTCGGTACATGGGAATGGCAACACAAATTTATATTAAAGGGAACCTATTATGCTTTTGAGAACATGCAAAGAAGTGGTGGCTACAATTTATTTTCAAGGAGAATCAGTAAGTGTTTATATTAAACTGAATTCCAAGTGTAACCAGCAAGCTACTAAAGTGACTTTGAACTTGGAACTTGTCACTGGTTTAGCCAGAGGCAATGTACGCGACACGTCGACGGGAACAGATAGAACTGGTGACTGTTTATGATAGAATTCAGTCAGTTTATTGTGGAGTACAGCAGCTATTAAAAATAAATTGATGTTGGCTAATAGTTGCTACTACACAGATGTTAACTGTGGATCATTGTAAACAGGGTGAATTCCAAGTGTACTTAAACTTTCATGGACACAGAATTTTGCATTTCTTCTTGAATAAAATTACCATTCATGGTGAGCCTGCAGACATTACCATTCCATTCTCATTGTGCAGTTAGCTTAATAGCTGGCAAGGTCACAAATGATAGTTACTCAACCACTGCAGCTATATTGAAAGTTATTCCTATCCAAAGTGTGTAAAACTCATTCCCTCAGAAGGCCCTTCATAATGGCCATTTCCGAAGTGAGCTAGCGATGGTCACTTTGCTCCCAAAATTCCGCGTGATGGCCCAAGCTTTGTGATGTGTGCGACTCAATCACATTCAAGAAAATGACAATCATGGCTAATAGTTAGCGTACTGAAAAAAACAACTATTATTTACTAATGTCAGCTGACTAACACTTGTTATATTCACAGTTTTTTTTTTCTTCTTTTTTTTGTCCAAGACATTTTGTTGCCTTATGAAAGCTGTGCAGTTGGGTTAGAAAGCTACTGCAAACCAATAAATGGCCAGTGAAAACAGTTCTCCAATGGACAGACTGTTTGCTGGCCAATCAGAACAGAGCCCATTTCATAGAGAGGACACCCACTAAAAACAGCCTATAAGATAATCAGGAATGACTGGAATCACATTGCCTGGAAATCATGGAATTTTTGTTTTTTGTCAAGAAGTTAATAAACCTCCCATTTGGATATCCAAGAATATTATAACTTGGAAAAAAAAACAGCATAATAAGTCCCAATTAAATATAAAAAAATCTTCATTTTTGGCTTAACCATCTAGCTACATGTGCTCCAAATTATATCTCTGTACCATTGTTTTTAACTACATTACTTGATACCCCTTTTTTTTTTTACATTAAATTTTACATTACATTACATTTTTTTTTTTTTTTACATTAAAAAAAAACATGTTTATGGCATTTATGCATTTCTTCGGGTAAATTATACAATGCATCATAGTTTTAAGACTTATTACTCGATGCCCATTTTTTAAAATATAAATAAAAAACATGTTTATATAAAGCTTATTTATATTAAGCTACATGTAAACGATTCCTATATTATTGTAATTGCCAAAATTTTCAGTTCTACCATAGTACCACAAGCAGTTGCGACGGTTGAGAGGAAAAAGCATAGGAGTTGGACTCAGAAGATCAGGGTTCGTATGGGTGTTGGCGAGTTGTTGCCTGTGATCACTTCTTTCTTTACTCCTGTATAAGCAAAGCTTAGGAAGGAGTGTTCTGATGAGACTCGAGTGTCACTCACTAATCAATCAATCAATCAATCGATCGATTTGCCATTAGCACGACCATGGGCGGTAGGATAAATATGATCTTGGCACGGATGACCAGTCCCTAATTTACAAACAGCTTATCCAGGAGTTAACAATAGTTTCACTTTGATTGCAGTTTTAACGATGTATAAAGCTGCTGAATGGACCTGGTGTGATGAAAATTTAGTAGAATAGCTGACAAGGTCCATTCACAGTATCACCATATTTGGACATTGCTTGAACATGCAGGAAGGAGGTCCAGCTGCCAACCAGGTAATGTCCCGGATGTCAGCACAACGTTCATTTTGGAATATTTTAGAACCATAAAGGGACGTATTTATTTGGATCCTTTCAAGATCCTTCACATTCATGATTTTGCATTTATCAACTGCCCTCTTCGATCCAACCCACAGGTTTTTAATGGGATTGAGGTCTGGCGACTGGATGGCCATTGCAGAACAATGATTTTGTTGTCACAGAACCATTTCTGTGTAGATCTGTGTGGATATACACACACACACACACTGCACTGTGCAAAAGTCTTAGTCACCTTATATTTTTTAATTTAAATCTGATTTTAGATGTCATATTAGTGTTTCTTAAGGTCAAAAGTATATTTGAAAATCATTTTTTCTAAATAAACATTGGTATGTCATTAAAAACAGTTGATACAGATAATATAGTCTCAAAGGAGCCTGATGTCAGCATCATCATGTGTGTCTGCAAGTGAGCCAACATCTTATTAAACTATAGCACAACAGGACAGTGTACCTAATTTTTAGGCCTGCATGTACAAAAAGAAAAGACATATTGTGTTATGAAACTGCCTTTAGGCAATAAAATTAAACCTGAAGGTATTTTTAATGTTTGCAATTAGAAAGGAAATTTTTAGGCTGCAAGTCATCAAAAAAAAAAACAATCAGACAATCCTCATGATATCACTCATTATATGAGATTTATTGGTGGTGCAAGAGTGGGTGTAGGTGGGGCAATTTGGCAAAGTTTGTCACCTTGTCCATAATTCCTAATGGCTGGCCTGATTGTTACCATTAACATAGATATTTATAGTTCATGCAAACTTTGAATGAATGTAAAATGCATGAATATTTTCTGCAGTTATTAGCTGGCTAGGCTCTCCTTCGTTTAAGTTAGCCTATTAATAATCTTTGTGTGTGGACATTGAGCTGAAGTCGTACACTTACTGGCCGCTGTTTGTCCAAGCATCGACTGTATGCTTAGGTGTGATTCTCGTGGCACTTCTACAGCCCCTCGGTAATCAAATCAGCCTGTTTTAATGTGATCCAAGACTGGAGCCCCTCCCCCACCCTTTTAAAATATGATACCATGAACCATACTGGTAATAAAGGGGTTGCTCTTTAAATGTCCTTCCTGTTGGTATGGTAATGGGCTCTAGCATGGCAGTCTTCCTCATGATGCTTTTCTGAACACAGCATTTTATGATTATGCTGTGCCCATGCTCAACAAGCCGTCCCCCCCCCCCAATGCAGGGCCCTTACATGTTAGCCTCGGGCAGGGGTAGGGAGCACTGCTCCTGAGAGACATAGCCCTGACTGTTTTAGACATCTCTCTGCTCGATAACATTGGATTCCAATGACTGTGCTTTTATCAAGCCCTTGACATGGCACGATCATTTGAAACAGGTGTGTTACAGCAGAGAGACATCTGAGACATGCAGGGCTATGGCCCTTTATGAGTAGGGTTTCTCACTACTGGCCTGGGGCCACACAATTTCTTATCCTGGACCTGGCCAGGTGCCCTTGCTCAAAAGTTTGTTTACAGTACTGTGCAAAAGTTTTAGGCACATTGAAACAATTCCGTTAGGTGAAGATGCTTCCAAAAACCATGAAATGAAAGGTTTCTCAGTACGTATGTTAAAATACGTAGTATAATGCAATGTGAACTGTTAAAACCTATCTCAAATAAATATTTGGTGTTAGGGACAAAATTAGGGACACTGTCCAGCAGTTTTGTAGATTTATAAAATAACTGGCAGTTTGGTTGTTATGAGCATATTGGAGAATATGCCACAGTTCCTCCACAGGCTCACAGTCTCACTTGCATCTGTCCCCTTAGATATTAATAGACAGCCTTGATGATGTTGAGATCAGGACTCTGTCGTGGCGTATTATTTGTATAAACTATTTTTAAGTACAAAGATTCTTTGAAAAATGATTTTTCCCCCCCATTCATGTTCGGTGTTTCAAATGTGCTTATTATCTATAGCACCACAGATGTGGAAAACAAAGGCAAACAGTGAAGACCAAATTTGAATAAAAGAAAAAAATTATTTAAAAAATTAAAAAAAAAAAGTAGCGAGTCTAAATTTTTTGCACAGGACTGTATATTTTAGTTTTGATCATTCGATTTGTTCCAGACTATAAAACCTAATGGAATGAAAAGGAGAAAATAGGAATTTTGAAATTAAAACAAAATGTCAAAATAAAGACCAACATAGAAATTGCCTTCTGATCTCATAAAACAGAGCGATCTTAATGGCTATTGACTCCTTCAAATGATTATGCGAGAAAACCGGAAGTTGTGCATTTGCTGGTTTATGGATTTATTACATCTTTAGCGTGCAGAGCAAAATCTTTTAAGCACAAACAAAACCAATCACTTGACCAATGTTCTGCCTTGGCATTTGCTTTTCACAAATTATTAGTGGGACTGTTTCATAGTCTGTCTATGCAAAAACATTTTGTTCATGTTAAAGGGCTTTCCAAGTCAATCCCAAAAGCCTCAAATAAAATGTTGCGAAAAATAATCTTCCAGCAGATGTCGCTACAGACCGAATAATAGCCGACATGCATAGACCATGGGATGCAAAACGCAAAAAAAACTGTATCCAAACTGCACCAAAACGGTCAACAGTAGCACGCTGTTGGTAAGATTTTTTCTTTGAAACAGGCTAAACTGCCGTCATACAACTATAAATATACAGTAATCAGTCACAGCATTAAAACTACCGACAGGTGAAGATAAATACATTGTCTCGTTATGATGGCACCTGTCAAGGCGTGGTTTGGCAGCAAGACAACAGTCAGTTCTTGAAATTGACACGTTCAGTAATAATGGGCAAATGTAAGGATCAGAGCAACTTTGAAAAGGGTCAAATACGATGGAGTCAGAGAAACTCCAAAACAGGAGGTTTTGTGGTTGTTCCAGGTAGCAGTTAGTATCTATCAAAATTAGTGAAAGGCAGGACAGTTAACGACAGGGTCATGGGTGCCCAAGGCCCATTGATACTTGTGGTGAGCAAAGGCTGTCTGATTCAATCCCTCTGAAGAGCTACCGTAGCATAAATTGCTAAAAAAAAAAAAAAAAAAAAAGTTCATGCTGGATATGAAAGAAAGGTGTCAGAACACACAGTGCACTGCAGCTTGCTGCGTTTGGGGCTGTGGCGCCCCAGACCAGTCACTGTGCTAATGCTGCCCCTTGTCCACCATTGCAAGCACCTACAGTGGGCATGTGAGCATCAGAACTGGACCATGGAGAAAAGGAAAAAGGTAGTCTGGTCTGATGAATCACATTTTCTTTTAGAACATGTGGATGAACAGGTGTGTGTTTACCAGGTTGCGTCTTTACAAAGGGAAGCGATGGCACCAGGATGCAATCCCTGCTGAAAATTCAGCTTTAACCAGCCTAAGGTGGTCAAGCTGGTTTAAGCTGTGTTTTGGACAGTTTAAGTCGGTCGACCAGCCCTTCACCAGCTGACTCCAGCTTACAATACCAGCTTAACTAGCTTTGACCACCTTCATCTAGCTATAGAGACCAGCTTTAAACATCTAGACCAGCTATGACCAGCTGATGGTGCTGAAAATACACCTCAGACCATCTTAAACCAGCTTAGAATTCTAGCTGGTCTTAGCTGGAATTTTCAGCAGGGATGCGGGAAGAAGGCAAGTTGACAGAGGCAATATGATGCTCTGGGCCATGTAACGCTGGGAAACCTTAGGTCCTGCCATTCATCTGGTGTTACTTTCACACACATCACCTACCTAAACATTGTTTCTCATTAAGTAGCAGTGGCGGAGCTAGAACTGGGAATTGGGAGGGCATAGACACGTCCCTTTATGACATCAATTAGTCCTGGCTAGTTGTTAATCATTTTCCTTTATTGACGCGTTTTCCAATGATCGTAATTGGCAACTGAAGACACGGTTTCTCTCCATATGGTATGATGAAATCATAGGCTAAATTCAGTACAGAAAAATAATTTACTTATTATTAGGCAAATGCTTCACGTTGATTCAACTGGTCCGCGTTCCAATGAAATATCGCCTTTCACGGTATTGCGTGGGTTGATAAAAAAAAGTGGCACTCGGCAGTTAAATAGGCTATAAAAAGTGTGCGGCTCAAGCTATTTGCGTGAGAGTCAACAGGTCATGCAATTTTTAATAACGTTGATTTAAATACAGCAAATACGCGTCCAGATGAATGACTGTCTTCTTACCTAATTGGGGAGAACAAGCAGCACCTGTTACGTGTGGAGTGCTCTCGGCATGAACCTTTGTTATGAAAACGACTGAGAACAGGTCAGGACTAATAATTGTTTTAAATGGATGTTTTGTGCAACCCAATTCTCAGTTCTGGTTCTGCCACAGTAGTGAATTTAGCCCATGATTTCATCGCTGTTAGATTGCATATGGAGAGAAACCGTGTCTTCAGTTGCCAATTATGATAATTGCAAAATGCGTCAATAAAAGAAAATGATTGAGAACTAGCCAGGACTAATTGTTGTCATAAAGGGACGTGTCTGTGCCCCCCAATTCCCAGTTCTAGCTCCCCCACTGCCAAGTAGACCCCTTCATGGAGATAGCAGTCACCTATCACAGCAGGATGATGTGCCCTGCCACCCTACAAAAATTGTTCAGGAACAGATTAAGGAAAACAACAGAGTTCAATGTGTTGACTTGGCCTCCAAATTCTCCAGACCTTGATCCAATCTAGCACCTGTGAGATATGCTGGAAAAACAGGTCCTATCTATGGATGCCCCACCTCACAACTTATAAGACTTTAAGGATCTGCTGCAAACGTCTTGGTGCCAGCCACTACAGAACACCTTCAAAGGTATAGTGGAGTCCATGCCTTGATGGGTCAGGGCTGTTTTGGCAGCACGAGAGGGACCCACAAAATATTAGACAGGTGATTTCAACATTGAGGCTGATTGGAATATTTAGTTTCATCCACAATGTACTTTGGTAAGGCTAACGCCCCCACAAAAACCAGCCAAAATGAGCATTTTCGCAATGGCTGTTCTCATTGGCCAGTTGACAGAGAATTGGCTTTATAATGCCTATATTATTCTTATAGATTTGCCCTTATAATTCTCAGAAGTTTATTGGAATCAATGCTGCAGTATTGTCTATATACAAACAAGTGCAGAGGCTAAAATTATCCATACCAGTTCCTCTGTCTTTTGTGCATATAAGTCAACAAATGTATCAAAACCAGCTGTTATAGTAGTTAACTAATTACATAGCTTTGAAAATCCATTTAGAAATGTTAAGTCGTTTAGTCACGGTGGCGCAATGGGTACCACTGCCACTTCACAGTGAGGTCATGGGTTCAGATCTGGCCTAGGTGAGGCCTTTCTGTGTGGAGTTTATATATTCTTCCTGTGTTCGTGTGGGTTCCCTCCGGGTGCTCTGGTTTTCTCTCACAGTCCAAAGACATGCATATCTGGCGAATTGGAGACTCTAAATTGCCCTTAGGCATGAGTGCCTGAGTGAATGGTGTGTGCGCCCTGTGATCGATTGGCGAGCTGTCCAGGGTGAGTCCCTGCCCTTCACCCAGCCGGGATAGGCTCCAGCTGCCCCGCAACCCAAGTGAGGAAGAAGCTGTGTAGGTAATATACAGATGGATGGAAGTAATATAGTTGTTTAATAGTGAATTTTGTCATTTTTGATAAAATTTGGCAGAAATTTGCTAAAGGATTCAAGAAAATGAGCATGGTATGTATAGGCCATAAATGGTTTGTAAATGTAGTCTCTAAAATTTTACTCCATAGAATTACACCCAACCAAGTCAATGTCTTTGCATCAAGGATATATTTATTTAATTACTGGAAAAAAAAAAATCCTCAAGCATGATTTTCCAAGACATTTCAACATTTCACTCAGTAAACCAACCACGATTACATTACACTCGTCCCACTTCTTATTACAAAGGTAAACCAATCCAGTTAAGAGGATGGTGGTCCACACAACCCTGATACAAAAGTGGTAGAGCAGAAATCTCACTTTGCTTTTGTCATATTCCACAACTGTCTTTTGAGATAGATGACAATGCTAAGTTGGTATCTATTTCACTTCTGCTCAAATCCAGCACAAATGCAGCAGAAATTCCAAGTCAAATTATGAAAAGTGGCACAGCATTGGGATATAAAGCAAACATTTGGTTGGCTGAATACACTTCAAACTTTCCATGTGTCACAACCAAAGTACTTATAACTATAAAATATGGAGTTTTCGGGGATCCTGTGGGTTGGCTGCTGCTACTGCAGCTGTTGTGATAACTATAGAGCAGTGATAGGAATCCCATTAAAGTTATGGGAGTGTAAACGAAAGTTCAATCATGAGACGTAGGACGCCAAGCAATTGCACTTACCCAATCCTAACCACTGATCTTCTATAAACATGCCAATGATAGATTCCCGTTTTGCTGTTTCAGAGATTCCACACCACCAACTTCCAACTCCGGCCTCTTCAGCATCAAATCTATCATCTCTATGACGATCTGATGACCCTTCAAATGGGCACAGCTTTGCCTCTGCCTGCTACCCAGGCAGACCAGCAGCCCTCCTTGCAGGAGGGTCCTCGAGGATGGAGTCATCGCCAGAGACCTAATCGCATTTGTGATTGAACTAATGTTCATTCCTACAATCATTTCTGTAGCACCACCCTCTGGTCGAACTTTAAACTTCCAAATGCAATAACTCAGTTTTGATTAGAATCGTGTCACATTTCTTGTGCTTGTTTCTTGTGCATAGAAAAGGGTCGTTATTAATGTTAATCACCCTACTACCTTGGCTGTAGCGCTGACAGCAGGACATACTTCTAAATTTTAAATACCGCTATAACTCCAACAGCATTAATTGGAATCATGTCAAATCTTTCAACATTTCTGATGCCTAGGGGTGGAAGTCATTGATAGTGGTGGCTCTGTAGTCTTGATTCTCCAGGTAATACTTGATTACAAGGTTTTTCTGAACATTAGTGAAGAATTTGCCATTTCTATATGAGAAAGTCTACCATGTACTTCTGACTTCCTGTACGTCATCTTAATTGTTAAATTCAGTGAAATGACACACAGCTGCTTCACCCCATCCATTTATTATTTTCTAGATTAATTTTAGATACCATCCAGATAACACACATTAAATTTTAAGCCAATCAGTTGAGTGTTGAAGGAGGTATGAAAATGGTAGATTTCTGATTTTTCAAAATGGTGGCCAGATGGAACTGAATCATCATAATTCCATGTATTATGATGTCTGGTGTTCAGTATATAAAATTCATGCCAAATGGCCAAACTGTTTTTGAGATATTACCAATTTCACATTATTGTTAACTAGACAGTCCGGTCGGCTGCGACGACTTCATTGATGTAGCCCCCCAAAGCCCGCTTCTCCCCTTTTTTGTGCATTATTTGGCCAATACTGTCGCCATGGCTACGAAATCGATGTGTCATAAGTAAAGTTTAACTCATGTCCATATCAAATATGAAAGTAATCGGTCAAAAATTGCAGCCTGTACTGCGTCCACAAGGAAATCTCTATGTTTTGCCAAATAATTTCCATATTATTCGGCCAATACTGTCGCCATGGCAACCAAAATAGATAGGTGTCATACGTGAAGTGTAACACATGTCCATACCAAATATGAATGCAATTGGTCAAAAATTACAGCCTGTACTGCTTCCACAAGGAGATGTCTACGGACGCAAACGCGACGGACACGGTGGCGTTGACGACACGCGTGAATCCATAGTCGCCCCGACTTCCTCCTGGGCTACAATTAGAACGCCACCTAGAGGTCAATTGACACTAATTATTTTGTAATGCCACACAATGTGGTACTTAATGGTGCGTTTTCACCGAACGCAAAACAAATTTTTCGCGCAACAAGATTACATTCATAGTCAATGCAAAGATGCAAATACACGCGTTAAGACGCTACTTCGCGCCGGGCGACGCAAATCACGCAGGAGACGCGGCGTGGCATGATCGCGACATGAATAGCTTGTGCGAACGGCGCAAATGCACCAAATTCGCATTTCACTCCATGTCAAAATATTCTTTGGGAATAATTTGCGTGAGTAGAGCAGTGTTCTGAATAACATCATTGTTACTAGCAGCAACATTGGCTAGCTAGGCTAGTTTCATGCTCAAACCGCAGTTAGCTGCATTGCTTTAGATAATGGGAACGCTTGCTACCCAGCTCATGAGCTAGGTAGCTAGCGAGCTAGCTGTGTCAAATAACCTATGGATCTCAGTTTAGCTCTACATCAGCTCAACATCGAATAAGACAATATTATCAGTTTTGTGAATATTTTTATTCTCAAGCCGGCACAGTGTTCATGAAGTAAAATGTTTGTGACGTTAGCATAGCAACATTAGCGTCGCCATCTTGTTGGTGATTTTTGGAGATTGCAAGAAGTACCGCCCCTTGAGTGTACACAAGGCTCTACTGGCATTGCTATTAGCCGGCGGAGTGAATTCACATGTCAATCTTCTGCCAAGTTGTTCTCCCAAAGAAGTGAACAGGATCTTCATGGGAACTGGATGGAAAACCTTCAAAGCGAAAAAATAAAATGATCCCGCAGCCAAACTTCCGCAAATAAAACCAGGAGAAATTTTGTTTCACATTCGGTGGAAACGCGGCTTAAGACATCTCATAGGCTTGGCGTGCATAGGTTAAGGATTTCACTAGTTATGACCCTACTTCCTGTAATGGCCCAAAAAAAAGTACCCAAACTGGGCAAAAAAAAAAAAAAAAAAAGCGAAATATGGCGAAGATTGGTCTAAATTTGTGGGAAGAAACAAAATGAATTCTAAATGGTGGAAAATCTGGTAGGGCAAAAATGACTTTATAGGATGCTTTGAATTCAGCTTCATCTCAGGATTCTAGGGGTATCAAGTTCTTGAATGTCCATAACAAGGTTAGGAAGTTATGGTCAGCAATGTAACTTCAATTTTGGCCAGATGGTGGCACTACAGCGCTTGAGATACAAAGACCAAAAATTGAGTGCATTGGTCACTGGGAGCGTTGGCCATTACGTTGCTGAATTTCACAACTTTTTAACCATACAGTTTTATGGGTTTCCATTGTGTTCCATTGCTGAATAATAATCTCACTATAAATGCAAAGGTCTCGGTCTGTCTGTCTGCCTGTCTGTCTGTGTGTATGCATGTAACTATATCTTTTCTATGATTTTCTCATCAATCTACAGTACATCCGATTGACTTCAAACTTGGCACGAATATTTCTGAGGACCCAAAAAAGAGCAGAGTTGAGTGCACAGTTGTTTGGCTGAGCGGTGCTCCAGAGAACTGCAGACAGCAATGCTCCACAAGTAGCAATACTGGAGGCCAAGTAGTTGGCTCATTCTGAATAATAATAATAATAATAATAATAATAAAGGCAAGAACAACATTTATTTGCATCATCAAATTCTAATTTTTGTCACCTTGATCTCCTTATTAATCACTGACCCAGGTGCACCATCATTCTGTGTGGTCAGAAATGTACATGATCACAATGACTAATGTTGTTTTAGTCATTTTTAATGATTAAATGTTCCTTTTAGTCATTTTTAATGAATAACATTGTTTTTAAGAATATAATTCATCCGTATTATCTCATAAATCTATGGCAGTTTCTGTGAAATACAACACCAGGACAAACAATAATACACTATTTCCTGGATAAACACTCATGCTGCATGTACACATAAAATCAGTCCTGATGGTTAGAAGCAGAACAGTTGAGCAATAAGAAGAGAGGCTCAAGGAATACATAAAGTCAGTATTTGTGTTTCACTCATATGCTGCATTGGTTTCTATGGAAACAACATCAGCACTAAAAGATTCTCTTAGAAGCTCTGACATGAAGAAAGACTGTTTCAAACTGCACCTTTTCCATACAGGAAAACAGTTTAATAATATTCTCTGGCTTTTTGAACTGCAGTGTCAACCTAATAAACCAACATGTAAGCAGTGAAGGATGTACACTTGGCAAAACACACATTCCTGTTTTTCAGACTGATCTTAGTTGCAGCTGTCAGCCATGAACAGTGCAGTGAAAAAGTATTTGCCCTCTCCCCAATATGTTCCATTATTCCTCATTTGTCACATTTTGATGTTTCAGATCATCTAATCAACGTAATATAATACAGACAGAATGCGAGTAATCCCAAAATGCAGCTTTTAAATGTTTTTTTCCATTTATTGAGGGTGAAGAGTTATTCAAAAAAAATAACTGGCCCCCTAAACCTAATAACTGGTTGTGCCACCTATGGTGAAAACAAATGCTATCAAACATTCGCTGTAATGGGCAATGAGTCTTTTGCATCTGTGAAGGAGTTTTGGCCCACTCTTCTTTATAAAATTGTTTTAATTTAGCCATATTGGAGGGCTTTTGAGCATGAACTGTTGGTTTTAAGGTCATGCAACAGCATCTACATTAGATTAATATCAGTACTAACTAGGCCTCCCCAAAACCTTTATTTTGTTTCTTTTGAGCCATTCAGAGGTGGACTTGCTGGAGTGCTTCAGAACATTGTCCTGCCGCGTAACCCAACTCCGCTCAAGGTTTAGGTCACAGACTGATGGCAGAACATTCTCCTTTAGAATTTTCTGGTAGAAAGCACAATTCATGGGTCCATCTATTATGGAAAGTTGCCCAGATCCTGAAGCAGCCATACAGCCCCAGACTATTACACAACCACCACGTTTGACTGTTGGTATGATGTTCTTATTGTGGAATGCTGCAATAACTTTACTCCATGTGTAAATCTTATGCACTGGTCCTTAAATTCGACACGCCAGCATGCATGATTTTTCTGCAAAGTTCAAAGAAAAAGCCCCCCCTGAATCTAGCAAACAAAAAGCAGAGGTTAATATTGGCAAAAGAACAAAACACTGGTCTGGTAAACAGTTAACAAGGCCTAAAAGGCCAGCATCCTTGAGTAATTTTATCCCCAGTGTAGTTGCATATCGGTAGCCTAATAGCATATTTGCCTAAGTCATATTTGAACGTTTTTGGAAAACAAGAAAAAACACAATTTTTAGCGAGCACGTTGGTATTTTTTTTTATATTGCAACAGGTAAGCCAAAAAATGACTTAAGCAATTATGCTATGAGGCTAACGATATGCTAGATGGGTACTGACCAAAAAAGTTCAACCTGGAAAACTGTGAAACTGCATTGAAAGAAGCACTGATTTCTCAAACTAGAGAATCTGATGTCCGCAGTTCTGCATCTGGGCCTCCCACGTCTCTTCCTGTCCCGGTTAAATATTTTCCGCAGATGAGCAGTAAACTTATACTGCTTTCCATTTACTTAAGAAGTTGGAAGTCGGAGCTGGGAAAGACGTCAGCCGAGTTGACTGCTTTCCAGTACAACAAGTTGGAATACCGACTGTGGTGGGGATATGGGTTCTAGCCAGGTTAGCCATTGTTTGCAATGCCAGCTGATAACTATGCATTACACGGCATTTTGTGCATACAAACTCCATTGCAACATGTCCGCCGATAGAAGTTGAACAGTACTGCATGTATGACTAATTTAATGAGATGTAAATAAGACACAAGTGCTAATAAATAGAATATCACCACAGCTTTGACTTTTGCTTTGATTTTGAGGTCAGGGTTAGAGAGGTTCTCCCAACTTTCTGAGTCAGAAATCCGACCTCAGGGGGCAGTCCTTCCGGGGGCATTTGCCTTTAAGAACTCGGAAATTCCGACTTTCCAGATCAAACTGAATGCATCATTGGACACAGGCGTCTGCCATATTTTAAATTGTTCCTGGGGCAGATAACTGCATGTTTAATATTCCTGAAGAGGTGGTGCCCCAGATCTATTCAAAAGATGGGAGTTCCTCAGTCTGAAATGGTGGAATAGACATGGCATGAATCAGATCTCCCATGAAACTATCTGCTACCAGCCAGGTAAATCTAGAAACAAAAGCAACCAAGGAATTTTTTCAGAAAATGCATTGATAAAAAAAAAAAATAGGCTAACCTCATAAAAACCACATAAAGCCATACATGGATCAAATGAATGAGAATTTGCAAGTGAAATGCTGCTGAGAGAAAAAAAAAATATACCCAATAAATTCCTGTGTTGTCATTCAGCTATCAGAATCATCTACTTCATACTAATAGAAATTCTGAAATGAATCTGCTTGTGGATGAATCTGGTGACATTTGTCAAATGACATGCCATTACAATTGAATTAATGATAATATACTTTGGAGCATAACATTACGCACAACAAAGAATGATTTCCTCAGTATGTACTGCTAACAGAGCCTGTGAGGATGAGTTCGCATTATTTTTCATTTTGTGGACTATATCACTTCATTTTATGAAGTTTTTATAGTCAAATAACTTTCAGTAAGTTTTCTCTTTAGCTTGGATAGGGAATGGATAGGTACTCAACAACAGCCCCCTCATTTCAAATGTCAAAAAGATTGAAGAACAATAAAATCCACCTGTGTTTGAGACAAAGGTTTGTACCATTCATCAGAACAGTAGGCTGGAAGTAAAACATAGCATTATTTATAACTCACACCAAAGCAAAACTTTCTCCATTTTAGCTGTTCGGAAAGGTAGGGGGCAGCTTAGATTTGGCTTCACGGATAATCAGTTGTTCTGACCATCTCCCTCAGATGTAGCACACTAGTCGATGGGTTTATGACCCAGGAAATGTATTGTTTTTTGCCTGCCTATTTTTTGTTTCTCAGTATTTCATAGTGAAATAAATTCAATATGAATTTTCTTTGTATTTGTGGCACTTTTTATCTGAAAATTATGAAAATAAACGAGAATAAGTTTTAATTCAAAATGATACAAGTGTCTTCCTTCTTTTACATCATTTTTCAGCCTCTGTGGCACTCAGTTCCTGACTTGCAAAGCCTCAAATAGGGGTCATGCACACATAAACGAGGATTGGCTTGATTTGGCATCTGCATAAAGGTTTTTAATCCAGTTTGTCCTCTTCTTTCAAGAAAGCAGTGCATGAATCTCCGCTACAATCTTTAGTTACTTTGAAGCCTTATGCATTTAGAGAACATCTTTCACAAAGAACTAGTGAAAATTTACCTGAAAAAGCAGTGTTATTTCATCATAATGGAATTTTGTAAATGTCAATGTGCAGGATCGTGTAGCAACTCACAGAACGAAATATTTTACCTGTTGCACATTATATATTAGAAGTGATTTCTCTCACAGCAGTTTAGCATACAAACCAAATTACATTGTGTAACTAGATGGCACAGTGTGTTGTTAGTACATTGGGGTAGCATCTGCTGGAAAAGGGTTTTGCAATCCAATATGAAGTCAGAACTAAAGATTTTTTTTTCCCCCAAACACTATTCATAATTTTTGAAATGATCAAAATCGTGCCTATTTTTTTATCAACTTAATAGCATCTCAGGGAATGATAGTATTCTTTTTTTATTGAAAAAAAAAATCAGAAACATTTCTTATTGATTTCAAAATTTTGAATGGCACAGCCTGTGATGAAACTATTTGGCAAGTGGTAAATAAATCATTGATGATGATGATGATGATGATGATGATGATGATGATGATGACAAAGTTGATGACACAATGACAATGACTTCATGAACTTGACGTCATTCCAGAAGCTGGGCTGTCCTCAGCCAAAGTTCTGTTATGCACTGACCGCCTCTAATGCACAGCCGAAGTGTACCACAGAACTTGGGCCCGGGAAAACTTATGAAGAACAGTCAAGAACTTGTGTTTTGGTAGATTTCCAGCCTGCACACGCATTCTATAGCCAGATTGAGGGGCACAGTAATCACCCTTGCTTTCTAGTCAGTTTACAAAGTATCTTTGGCTCCAGATGTTCAAATATTCTTGATCAAGGCCAACTGCACACGGGCAAAAGTTTCCACTGCAGGAAGTAGCAAAGGCACTCGCACAATAATCACATCAATTGAGGGCATTCTTAAACACATTTTATATTCGGGCAAAGGAAATGAATAATAAAGTCATATATGAGCCATATGAAAATGATTGTACACCTAAGATGTATAATCAGCCCAACACAAAGCATAGCTAATCAGGAGCCTCAGTTACTTCCATAACATAGGATCTTCACTGAAGCTGAACAGTGGTCACATTGTGCATACTCCCGGCTCTCGGAATCACACTACTTGTCAAGGATACAAGTAGTTGTAGAAACTCAAACATGTTTCCCACTTTTAATTTCAGTCCTCTGTTCCTATGCTTACAACTTCCTAAAGTTAAAGTTAACCTGGAATTGACACAAAGTGTCAATATATATAAAGAGGCCGAAATATTTGGGCTCCAAACCACAGAGCGGGTAAATGAAACCTTAATTAAATTAAACTGTAATTAAACCACACCTATGGCCTCGGTGGTTGACATACCTGTCGCTTAACTTAAAAGTATACAAAAAAAAAAACTTTCCGACGCAAAACTTTTTTTCTAAAGTCAAACACTATAACTAGAGTGGAACTAAAATACTGGTAATGTGATCCATTCTAGTCCAACCAGTGTAATGTTCAATCCGCGACAGCCGTGTGATAGCTGGAAGTGTCTATCCCTGGTATCGATTAACTGGACGTGGCAGCCGCAGTTCACATCACTCTTATCAGCCTTATTAACGCTGGCATATTTTGAGCAAAAGTTCAATTAAGTTCTAAGTGTATAAAAGCAGGGACATACGCATTTCCCTTCACATACAGAGCGCACATGCAGCCAACACCAATGTCACATATGGAGTTGGAACGTTATTCGTACCCAGTTTTTCCATAATAGCCAGTAACGTTTCTAACTCAGCAACTCGGTAAGCTTTTTTTTTTTTTCATCCCTTGACCCATTTCCTTGGGGAAAAAAAAAGTTCATCACGAATATTCGTAACTGCTACCGCAAAATTCAAAAACCAAACCTTGCTTGCTTTCATGTTTATGTAGGCTTACATCATTAGGAAAGAAAGACAATTTTGAAAACGGCGCACGTGCGTAAAGAACATGCAAAATTGCACAACTGCATAAGCTAGTAGTGGGAGACACGTAGCCCCTGGATCTAAAAAAAGAAAGGAAAAAATCCTTAAAATCGCCCGGTGAACGAAATGGCTTATTATCTGCGAATCCCAGACCGGCTGTAAAATCAGCAGCAAATATGATGAACATTCAAAATACTTAGCCGCAAGGACTTCCTACCGGCGCTGTAAAGTCCTAGGTGGTGTAATTCGATGTTGACGTGGACAGGTTTGAGCTGTCACTTTAATAGAGATCACGGATCATACTGACACATAGGTGGGCGGGTCTTCTGTATTCAGGCAGTTTTGAAACTGTATTACTGTATCGGCCATTTTGTTTCTACGCGTCTAGTATCTTTGGATTTGCTAACCTACCACAGGTAGAGCCACAATGGTATCTGTATCTAGCCAGCAACCAATTATCTGCCAGCAGAGGCATGCGTGGCACTGAAGGCGTGTACCAATGTGCCTGTCAGTGAGTTGATAGTTCACTGCATCAAATAGTTTGGATGGTGTAATTTATTTAGGAGAAATTGAATTTACACTTTTAAAAGCTTTGATGAAATTTCTCCGACTTTAAACAGCAGAGTTCAATGATGGATTTCTTCTTCATGGGTCAGTTGCAGAGTGCACTTGAAAGTTTTACAGCTGCATTATAAATGGAAGTTTTTCAAAGCTGTGGAAAAAGCATATCCATTCGAGTTGCTCTGTTGTCTTAAAGCCAGTTTTACCGAATTTCAAGCATTTGTATTAAGTCTAATCCCGGGAGATTCTCAAAATAGAACTCAATTTAGTCCAGGACTTTGAATGTTGGTATATCAGCTCTTCGAGGATTAAACCCCAGCTAAGCACACTAAAATTTACCATATATTTCCAAGTAATACCGTTTGACTCTGACACTAATTTGCCTTAGCCATTAAAAAGTCAGCAATTTCTTTTTAGTTGAATATTTCAAATGATCATTTAATGATTTTTGGACATTCATTTTGAAATGTTGTGAACATGGTACCACAAGAAAAAATATATATTTTCTGTCGCAAAAATATTTTCTGTCACCAACTTCAAGACTTATTTGTGAAATAATTCAAGCAAAATTTTGTATTGATGATAATTCTTATTAATTAAATAGGGTTCCTACCAATTAAAATCCTCAAGAATATTTTCATTGATTGTGATGCATTCAGCTTCTTAAAAATACAGTAGTGTGCCGTGATGATCATACACTTAACATAATGAAGATAAATCAGAAACCAAGTACTATGCAAGTATTTATTTCATGTAATATTGGATCACGTAGATTAAAATAAGTACAACCCCAATTCCAAAATAGTTGGGACAAAGTGTAAATTGTGAATATAATCAAAATGCAATGACTTTCAGATCACATGAGCCAATGTGTTATTTACAATAGAACATAGATAACATTTCAAATGTTGAAACTGAGACATTTTACATTTTTATCCACAAAATGAGCTTATTTCTAATTTTCTGGCTGCAACAGGTCTCAAAAAAGTTGGGACACAGGCAAAAAATGGATGAAAAAGCAATTAATATATAAGAGAATCAGCTGAAAGACCATGTAGCAAGTAATTATATTAACTGGCATCAGGTGTGTAACATGATTGGCTATAAAAGGCATGTCTTAGAGAGGCTGAGTCTCTCAGAAGTAAAGATGGCCAGAAGCTCTTCAACCTGTGAAGGCTTGCGAAAAAAAATTGTGGAATATTTAAAAACAATGTTTCTCAACTTCAAATTACAAAGGCTTTGAAGGTCTCATCATCAACAGTGCATAACATCATCAAAAGATTCAGAGAAACTGGAAAAATGTCTGTGTGTAAGGGACAAGGCCGAAGACCTTTACTGGATGCCCGTGATCTTCAGGCCCTCAGACACCACTGCATCACTCACCGGCATGATTCTGTCATTGACATTACTAAATGGGCCCAGGAATACTTCAAGAAACCACTGTCTGTAAACACAGTCCGCAGTGCCATCCACAGATGCCACCTAAAACTCTATCATGCAAAAAGGAAGCCATTGTTGAGCATGATCCAGAAGTGCCGCCGTGTTCTGTGGGCCAAGGTTCATTTAAAATGGACCGTAGCAAAGTGGCAAAGTGTCCCGTGGTCAGACGAGTCCAAATTTGACATTCTTGTTTGAAATCATAGGTGTTGTGTCCTCTGGGCTAAAGAGGAGAAAGACCACCCCTCCTGTTATCAGCGTTCAGTTCAAAAGCCAGCATCTCTGATGGTATGGGGATGCATTAGTGCATATGGTGTGGGACACTTGCATGTTTGTAAAAGCACCATGAATGCAGAAAGGTAAATAAAGGTTTTAGAGCAACATATGCTCCCCTCCAGACGACATCTATTTCAGGGACGGCCTTGTGTATTTCAGCAGGACAATGCAAAACCACATACTGCAGCTATTACAATAGCATGGCTTCGTAGTAGAAGAGTCCGTGTGCTGAACTGGCCTGCCTGCAGTCCTGATCCTTCACCGATTGAGAACATTTGGTGAATAATTAAAAGAAAAGTCCATCAAAGGAAACCCAAAACTCTCCAGCAGCTGGAAGCCTGTATTAAACAAGAGTGGGATCAAATTCCAATGGCTAAACTCAAGAAACTTGTCTCCTCAATGCCCAGATGCCTGCACTCTGTGTTAAAAAGAAGAGGGGATGCTACACCATGGTAAACAGGCCCCTGTCCCAACTTTTTTGAGACGTGTAGCAGCCAGCAAAATTGAAAGGAGCTCATTTTGTGGATAAAATTGTAAAATTTCTCAGTTTCAACATTTGCTATGTTATCTCTGTTCTATTGTGAATAAAATACTGGCTGGTGTGATTTGAAAGTCATTGCGTTTTGATTTTATTCACAATTTACACTTTGTCCCAACTATTTTGGAATTGGGGTTGCAAACATAACAATTATATAGTAAAAACAAAAATAATAATGTCTTTTTGAGAGAAAAAGTCAATATCTAGTGTGGCCACCCTTTACTTTGATTACAATATAAATCTTTCAGGCATAGTTATCATGTATTTTTTTATTTCCTCACTTGCTAAACCATTCCATATGGTTTTAAGTTAATTCCAAAGAGATACTTTCGATGTTACAAAAGATTTGCTCAATCGGATTAAAGTCTGGACTTTGAGCAAGCCAAGTCATAACTTTAATGTCACCAGATGTTTCTTTCCGACTGAGATGATGCTTGCACAACTCAGAAGTATGTTTAAGGGTCATTATCTTGTTGAAAATAAAATCCCGACCAATCAGTCTCTTTCCAGAGGGCAATGAATGTCTCACAAGGATGCTGTACTTCTTTTGATCCATGATTCCATCAATATTTATGAGATCACCAGCTCCTTTTGAGCACACTGAACCTCAAACCATACTACAAACACCTCCATGTTTTACTGAAGGGGTTACAGCCATTTTTGAAACGTTTTCCAACTCTACGGCACACATAATTTCTGTGTTTGGGTTAGAAAACTTCTAATTTTGATTCGTCGATCCGAAGGACTTGTTCCTAGTCCATTGGTGTCCAATCCTTGCATTTCTTGGCAAACTCAATTCTTATTTTGATGTTTCCAGCTCTTGGCAGCAACACGACCAATCAGACCATTTCCATACAGGCGTCTGGAAATAGTAGATCTTGACACTTTCATCTCTTCACTTCTGGCACCATTAATATTATGGAGTTGTTGAGCTGTCAACCGCTGATTTTTTTTTTTTTTTTTTACTTGTCATACACAGATAA
The DNA here is from genome assembly GCA_029692085.1 of Gymnothorax javanicus. Classification (NCBI taxonomy): domain Eukaryota; kingdom Metazoa; phylum Chordata; class Actinopteri; order Anguilliformes; family Muraenidae; genus Gymnothorax; species Gymnothorax javanicus. Next base: position 109,523,186 of record CM056200.1, read on the forward strand.
AAAACATCAGAGGCACTTAACTTCTGTTTTGCACCTCTATTGCCACTGGTTTTCCACAAATTGATCTCTTTGAAACACTTTATGGTGTTTCTTACCGTGCCATGGCAGCATTTAACGTCTTCAGCATCATGTAAAGCCACAATGCAGCGACGGACAATCTCAGAGAACTCATTTTGACGTGCCATCTTGTTTAATCCTGTGACACAGCTCAAAGTTCATGTCATCATATACAAAATCCAAAACCAGTGAAGTTGGCACGTTATGTAAATCGTAGATAAAAACAGAATACAATGATTTGCAAATCCTTTTCAACTTATATTCAATTGAATACACTGCGAAGACAAGATGTTTAATGTTCAAACTGAGAAACTTTTTTTTTTTTTTTTTTGCAAATAATCATTAACTTAGAATTTAAAGGCAGCAACACATTGCAAAAAAGTTGGCACAGGGGCCTTTTTACCACTGTGTTACATCACCTTTCCTTTTAACGACACTCAGTAAACGTTTGGGAACTGAGAGACCAATTTTGAAGCTTTTCAGGTGGAACTCTTTCCCATTCTTGCTTGATGTACAGCTTAAGTTGTTCAACAGTCCGGGGTCTCCGTTGTCGTATTTACGCTTCATAATGCGCCACACATTTTCATTTAAAATGGACAGGTCTGGACTACAGGCAGGTCAGTCGAGTCCAAATTTGACATTCTTGTTTTGAAATCATAGGAGTTTGCTGTTCTGGGCTACGAGCAGAATGACCACCCACCTGTTGTCTTGCTCAAAAAAGCCAGCATCTCCATGAAAAAGGGGATGCATTGGATGGTGGGACATATGTTTTAAAAAACCTGTATGAAACCTTTCAGGTTTTAGAGCAACATATCCCCTCCAGACAACATCTATTTCAGGGTTGCCTTGTGTATTTCAGCAGGACAATGCAAAACCACATACTGCCTATACAATAGCATGCCGTTTTAGAAGAGTCCGTGTGCTGAACTGGCCTGCCTGCAGTCCTGATCCTTCACCCGATGGAGAACATTTGGTGAATAATTAAAAGAAAAAAGTCCATCAAAGGAAACCCAAAACTCTCCAGCAGCTTTCCTGTAAAACAATGGGAAAATTGGAATCGCTAAACTCAAGAAACTTTTTCCTCTTTGCATCAGTCCATCTTAGATGAGCGAGGGATGCCACCGTAAACAGGCCCCTGTCCCAACTTTTTTTTGAGACCTGTTGATAAATTTGAAATTAGCTCATTTTTGGATAAAATTGTAAAATTTTAAGTTTCAACATTTGCTATGTTATCTCTGTTCTATTGTGAATAAAATACTGGCTGGTGTGATTTGAAAGTCATTGGTTTTGATTTTATTCACAATTTACACTTTGTCCCAACGATTTTTGGAATTGGGGTTGCAAATATAACAATTATATAGTAAAACAAAAATAATAATGTCTTTTTGAGAGAAAAAAGTCAATATCTAGTGTGGCCACCCTTTGCTTTGATTACAGTATTAAATCTTTCAGGCATAGTTATCATGTATTTTTTTATTTCCTCACTTGCTAAACCATTCCATATGGTTTTAAGTTAATTCCAAAGAGATATTTTCGATGTTACAAAAGATTTGCTCAATTGGATTAAAGTCTGGACTTTGAGCAAGCCAAGTCATAACTTTAATGTCACCAGATGTTTCTTTCCGACTGAAATGATGCTTCTTGCAACTCAGAGGTACATTTAAGGGTCATTATCTTGTTGAAAATAAAATCCCGACCAATCAGTCTCTTTCCAGAGGGCAATGAATGTCTCACAAGGATGCTGTACTTCTTTTGATCCATGATTCCATCGATATTTATGAGATCACCAGCTCCTTTTGAGCACACTGAACCTCAAACCAATCACAAACACCTCCATGTTTTACTGAAGGGGTTACAGCCATTTTGAAACGTTTTTCAACTCTACGGCACACATAATTTCTGTGTTTGGGTTGAAAACTTCTAATTTTGAGGGAGATCCGAAGGACAAGTCCATTAAGTGTTTCTTGGCAAACTCAATTCTTATTTTGATGTTTCAGCTCTTGTGGGAACCAATCAGACCATTTTCATACAGGCGTCTGGAAATCTTCTTGATACTTTCATCTCTTCACTTCTGGCACCATTAATATTATGGAGTTGTTGAGCTGAAACATGATTTTATTTGCAGGTCATCAAAAACAAATGAGCTAATATTTGCGTTTTACCTCTTTACCTGGTTTAGAACAAATTGATCTCTTTAACTTTATTTGCAGTGTATTCAATTGAATATAGGTTGAAAAGGACGGACAAATCATTGTATTCTGTTTTGGCGTGCCATCTTGTTTAATCCTGTGACACAGCTCTGGTTTTGTCATCATATATACTACTGACCAATAAAGGTAATTTTGCGGGATTATGTTGCTTAAGACCAGTTTAAACAAATTTGTTAGTGTCAATAATCATGGAATGAGCCTTCAAACATGCATTCAGGCTATGCAAGAGTAAAAAAAAAAAAAGAAAAGAAATTTGCAACATCATTCAATTGTTATAAAAAATAGATTTTTTTCAGTGTTTTTGTTTATCACCCATATTTTTTACCTTAATATACTTGTGGGGATGATTTTTTTTTGTTCTCATTGCCTACAATAGTACAACCTCAATTCTGAAATAGTTGGGATGAAGTGTAAATTGTGAATAAAATCAAAATGCAATGACTTTTCTGATCACATGAGCCAATATGTTATTTACAATAGAACATAGATAACTTTTCAAATGTTGAAACTGAGACATTTTACATTTTTATCCACAAAATGAGCTTATTTCAAATTTTCTGGCTGCAACAGGTCTCAGAGAAGTTGGGACACAGGCAAAAAAGGGCTGAAAAAGCAATTAATATTCAAGAGAATCAGCTGAAAGAACATTTAGCAAGTAATTAAGTTAACTGGCATCAGATGTGTAACATGATTGGCTATAAAAGGGATGTCTTAGAGAGGCTGAGTCTCTCAGAAGTAAAAGATGGCCAGAGGCTCTCCAACCTGTGAAGGTTTGCATAAAAAAAATTGTGGAATACTTTAAAAACAATGTTCCTCAACGTCAAATTGCAAAGGCTTTGAAGGTCTCATCATCGACGGTGCATAACATCATCAAAAGATTCAGAGAAACTGGAAAAATCTCTGCGTGTAAGGGACAAGGCTGAAGAACTTCACTGGATGCCCATGATCTTCGGGCCCTCAGACGCTACTGCATCACTCACCAGCATGATTCTGTCATTGACATTGCTAAATGGACCCAGGAATACTTCAAGAAACCACGGTCTGTAAACACAGTCCACCGTGCCATCCACAGATGCCACCTAAAAACTCTATCATGCAAAAAGGAAGCCATTGTTGAGCATGATCCAGAAGCGCCACCATGTTCTGTGGGCCAAGGCTCATTTAAAATGGACTGTAGCAAAGTGGCAAAGTGTCCTGTGGTCAGACAAGTCCAAATTTGATGGAAATCATGGGCGTCGTGTCCTCTGAGCTAAAGAGGAGAAAGACCACCCCTCCTGTTATCAGCGTTCAGTTCAAAAGCCAGCATCTCTGATGGTATGGGGATGCATTAGTGCATATGGTGTGGGACACTTGCATGTTTTAAAAAGCACCATGAATGCTGAGAGGTAAATAAAGGTTTAAGAGCAACATATACTCCCCTCCAGACAAAATCTATTCCAGGGAAGGCCTTGTGTATTTCAGCAGAACAATGCAAAACCACACGCTTCGTAGTAGAAGAGTCCGTGTGCTGAACTGGCCTGCCTGCAGTCCTGATCCTTCACCGATTGAGAACATTTGGCGCATAATTAAATGAAAAGTCCGTCAAAGGAGACCCAAAACTCTCCAGCAGCTGGAAGCCTGTATTAAACAAGAGTGGGATCAAATTCCAATGGCTAAACTCAAGAAACTTGTCTCCTCAATGCCCAGATGCCTCCACTCTGTGTTAAAAAGAAGAGGGATGATACACCATGGTAAACAGGCCCTGTCCCAACTTTTTTTGAGACCTGTAGTAGCCATCAAATTTGAAATGAGCTCATTTTGTGGATAAAATTGTAAAATTTCTCCGTTTCAACATTTGCTATGTTATCTCTGTTCTATTGTGAATAAAATACTGGCTGGTGTGATTTGAAAGTCATTGTGTTTTGATTTTATTCACAATTTACACTTTGTCCCAACTATTTCGGAATTGGGGTTGTATTTTTCAATACATTTACAGCATCAAATTATGGAGAAGTAATATATAACAACCCCTTTTAGACAAAAATGGTGGTATATGATCATCACTGCACACTACCGTGATTTAAAAAAATATTGCTGACAATGCCTAAGATAAGGGGCTCCAAACCTCAATCTTGGGGACACTTTATTTATGCTGCTTTACTTCTCAGCTGAAACTGCAATCAGATAATTTTCTCAAGTAGGTGGTTTTTATCTTTTATGGGATTATGCACACAATGACAGTAATAACTATTGCTAAATACCATGTGGAATGAAAAATGTGGTTTATTGAAAACAATTACAAAAGAGATGCACTTCTTTACACAAAAGATTTTACTGGGGTCTAGGGTCTTCACTGGGTTGCTGAACACAAGTCTTTTTTCTTTTTACGCAGTGCATCATTTGCCTTTCATTTTATCACTAATTTTCTTACTGTCTAGCAAAATGACTACCTTGGCGGTCAGGTGTCCAAACTTTCTTCAGTGAGGAGCTTACCGATCAACTTTTTGAATAAAATCAGTTCAAAGGAAACAAAGGAGTCCCGCACACTGTCTAACTTGCAAATAGCAAAAGTTTAATGTGACTTTTCGGTACTTAAACCTTCATCAGACAAATTTTTTTTGTATTTGTCTGATGAAGGGCTAAGTACCGAAACGTCACATTAAACTTTTGCTATTTGCAAGTTAGACAGTGTGCGGGACTCCTTTGTTTCCTTTGAACTGTTTATCCTAGTCCGACGCACCTGTCTTTAGAAATAGATGTGCGAAGTGTCTCCTCCTTTGTGAATAAAATCAGTAAAATATTTTTTCCCCTGTCTTACTGAGGCTTTGGCTCATACAGTATCACAGCATGAACATGGGAGGTTATTTATATCAAATGTGGTGGGAAGAAATGCAGTATATGTCTTACAACGGTCATAGGCGGGTCCCCAGAAGCCCCCCTAACAAACACATCATACAGTATGTAATCATTATTCTGTAGAAATCACAATAAATAGTCTAAAATCAATTCATCGATTTCAGTGTGGTGATCTGTTTTAGAATATGGACCGCATTCAATGAAATAACATAACATAACATAACATGAATGGCGAGAACAGGCCGTTCAGCCCAACTAGGCTCGCCAGTTTCTTTGTACTATCGTGAATATATCACTTCAGATACTCAATGACTCAATGGTATCTAACTGTAAGTCAAGCCTGCTCTTGAAAACTCCCAAGGTCTCTGCCTCAACAATATGGTCAGGCAAGCTGTTCCACACCGAAATTACTCTTTGGGTGAAGAAATATTTCCGAATATCAGTGCTAAATTTACCTTTGCTCAGCTTCCATTTGTTACCCCGAGTTCTACTAACAACACTTGGTTGAAGGAATCCTACATAATTCACTTTGTTAATCCCTTTAACATATTTAAAGACCTCAATCAGATCACCCCTTAGTCTCCTTTTCCTAAGACTAAAGAGATTAAGGATCTTCAGCCTCTTCTCATAGCTTCCATCTTTAATACCCGGAATTAGCTTCGTGGCTCTTCTCTGAACTTTCTCTAAAGCCTCTATGTCTTTCTTAAAGTATGGTCCCCAGAACTGTACACAATACTCTAGATGTGGTCTGACGAATGTGTTGTACAAAATGAAATGTCTTTGAATAGGTTCATGCTTCTCTATTATGCAGACAGCTCAAGGGCTTTAGTATGTGCATTTGGCTGGTATGTTTGATGCTCTGATTGCCATTAAAGCTAGAGTAGCTGATTGCCTGCTTTTACCTGATGCTGAACATCTTTTCTTAATATACGGGTATCAGGTAAGCTTCAGATATTAGCGTGTGAGTGAGTTACACGTGCTCCTTATAGGGTGTGGAAAGTGTTTATACAAGTTTGCTGTGTGCTTATATGCCAGGTGAATACTAGCAGGTCAGCTGCATGGGGTGGAGTCATGGATGTGAGGTCACTAACTCTTCATGACAAGGCCACTAAAGGAAGGAGGTACTGTGTGCTTTGCCATAGCAGGAAGAAGCTGAACAAAATTATTCTTAAGTGCTGTTCTAATGATGCATTGTGACAGATTAAATCTGTATTACTGAGTGCCCAGAATGAATGAAGAGTTGAGCACTGTAAGACTAAGCAGCTCAGTGTTCCTGTTAAGTATTTTTACCTTTTTTTCTTCATTTTGCACATCTCCATAACCTCTTGCCTACCGATGACCGTCAAAATCAGTTAGAAAAAAAACCACCTATATACCCTAGGGCAGAAAAATTAGTGGCAACATATATTAGTTTCCATTAGACTCCGGTACTATGGGGCTCATTGTTTTCTGGTAAATTGGTGCTGGACTATGTTCCGCTTACGTTCAGTTCCTCATGTAGTGTATAGATGGCGACACTGACGCAACTTTGGTGCTGAACCAGGAAGTGAAAACTGTAACACGTGGTCTATTCTGTGAACATAAACGCGCGGAATAGGGCAAACGTTTGTTGCTTTTGTCGGGTTTTTTTGAGCAAACAAGCCCGAGGGCGAGGTTTGGGGTCAATGAGGCCCCTGCGCAGATCCTGAATGACAGTCAGGAATATGAAATATGATTAGTGATTAGTGATTGATTCGTGATTCATAATAAACAAATGAAAGTAATATTTAACAAATAATCTCTTAACTTGTTGAATTACAGGGTGAAAATTACAAAAATTCACAAAATCAATCAATCGATATTGGTTATTGATCACCAATTTACAGATATACACTTGAAACCAATACCAATCGATAGCCTAGACCAGGGTTTCCCAAACCTCTCCTGGAGGCCCACCTGTCCTGCATGTTTTAGATCTCTCCCTGCTCCAGCACAGGTGATTCAAATGATCAGCTCGTCAATCACCCCCTAAAGCTGATTGATGACAACTTGATCATGTGAATCACCTGTGCTGGAGCAGGGAGAGATCTAAAACATGCAGGACAGGTGGGCCTCCAGGAGGTTTAAAACTACTGGCCTAGACAATACCCTTTCTAAAAATGTATAGTTTATGGGGTCTATCACCAGAAATAAAATTATTACAAATTTGTCTCTGAAACCTACAAAATCTCAAGAAAAGCTCTGGTACAGAGTATATCGAAAGCTCTGAGGGCTAATAGGTTAAGTCCAACCCGTCTTCCACATTGTTGGAGGAGGGAGTGACACATGGTTTCCTTGCAGGGTAAATATTCTGATGGTAAAATGAGCAATTTTTTTTAATGAGAATGAATGCTGGCTAAGGAAATATGGCCAAATTTCAATACTTATTAATGGAGTAAAGGCATTTTTGGGTTTAGAACTGTTTTTGGAAGCCATCGATGTCCATCCCCACCAATATTGATGGACTCATGTTAATTCCCACTCAAAAATCATTAATTCATGAGCTTCAGGAGTCAAAATAGTTCATTTGTGGTAAAATATGATTATATTATGACTTGACTGTGTGCCATTTGGCAAACAATTTGGAGGGCGCTCTTAGGGTGCGTTTACACTTGGTTTTAACATGCTTTTTGGGTGATCCTTGTCGGGGACGTGTTTACACTACCAAACTTATGCAGTCAGATGCATCCCCGACCACCTCCGCAAATGGTTTGAGTGATCGGATCTCAATGCGTCTTAGAGCCCATCTATACTTGTATTTAGTGCTGACCATTTGTGATCCAATCACAAACAAAGAGTTAACAGGGCCTTATTTGACTTCATGGACAGTTGGTCAGCTGAATATTACACTCGGATGTAACACACTTGTGGTCAAGGATCTTATGTTCCTGGAAATGTATTGTTTTACCTCCAAGCCATTTTTTGATTCTCAGTATTTTATTTGAACACTTTCAATGTTGAATTTTCACAAAGATGTGTTTGCAGCCCGAATTCTCCACTAAAATTATGGAAAAAAGAAAAACTGAGACAAGCTGGTATCTAAATGCTACAAATGTCTTGTTTCATTTAAATATTTTCCCTTTCTCTTAGATGCTCAAATCTCAAATTATGAGGTCTTCAATCAGAGAATGCATAAATTGCCTGATTTGGGTCTTGCTCAACTGGGTTACCCATGGGTTAAAAGAAAAGATTGCAGGAAACACAGCACCAGCACTTAACTTCTGGGTAGCTCATAGGTCCTCCTCAGGGCAACGGTCAGTAACACATAGAATTTATATTCATTATTATTAGGTTTAAAAGGACAGCGTACATTTACATTACTCATTTAACAATGAGGAGATGTGCGCACCAGATTCAGCAGAAAGCTAATTTCCATCTGTAGCCCCAATAAAAAACAGAAATGATGCATGGCATACCAAGAGACATGTCAACAAACCCAGCATAAAACATGCATCGCAATAACACATCTGAAAACCCAACAAAAACAACAAGCATCACATAGTACATACATCATAAATATGACATATCCATGAAACAGAGAAATGCTCAGTTTAGTATCATGATATAAAAATGTAAAACAAAAAGAATAAATAGTAGCGTAATATAAAGTGCTAGTGTGCCATTGTAAAGTGCAGAATAAAGAGAGGGAAAATTCCTTACAAACATTTCCCTTCTTCCATGGGACCAGATGAAAAAAAAAGTCCTGAGACTAATTGAAGTTTTTTATACCAATACCAGTTCTGTATATCAAAAATATTATTGTGAAAGTTATCTCCTAAAATAAAGAAAAATAAAAACATCTGAAGCTACATAACAACAATCCCAACCATACCATAGGTGCTAAAGGAGATAATTACAATTTAACATACCGGCGATAGTGATATATGTGACACAGATGTTTTAAGCAGCAGTTCTACAATACTGCTACTGATATATAGAAGTTACCTCCGGTCAAAGAGGAAGATTATAAATACACAATACTACACAGTTAACAGTTAATATATACTGTACTTTGGGTGCTAACACTCAGGAAAGTACACCTCTTATGCTTATCATAACAGAAATCGTTGACAGCATCACTTAGCTGTAAATCAGAGCTGACAGCGTTGTTTACTCAAAAACCATTTTTAGCACTGTGACAGAAGATATCATAATCTGTGATATTTTTAATATCAGATGGAAGCTTATTCCATTCTTTGATGGCCTTGCACGAAAATGCAGTTTTTGGCAAAGGTGGAGCTGCGCTGTGGAACATTGCAATCCCCTCTTGAAATAAACCTGAGGGCCCTGGTTCTCAGCTCAGAGCACGATTGCACATATCTTTTCAGAGGAGGGGGGGCAGCATTATGAATTATTTTGTAGATCAGGCAGAGAGTTGTAAAGGTGATTAGATTATCAAAATGTAACATTTTATATTTACCTAGTATTTTAAAGTGGTGATGCTGTCTTGATTTCTTGTCCAGAATTTTCAGAGCCTGCCCATACTAAGATTTGATTGATTTAACAGCAGTTTGGCTTGCTTGAGTCCAACAGGACATGCAGTACCTCATGTAAGACAAGATCACGGCATTAATGTAAGATTTGGCTGCTTCAGTTGTTAATGAGTTTCTAATATGGCGAAAGTTTGAAATATTTAACCTCAGTACATGAGCCAGTTTTTAACATGCTTCTTAAAAGTTAGGTTAGGATCAAGGGTGACTCCTAGGTATTTAAATTCCTCTACGTTTTTAATTACTTGACCGTAAATACACATATTAGGCCATACTTTTGGTTTGCTTTGTTTAGTAAAGAACATCGTCACAGTTTTATCAAAATTAAACGTAAGGCATGATTCACCAACCCGCTCCGCTACTTTTTCCATTGCTTTTGAAAGTTTATGGGGGAAGGACATAAAAATTCTAGAAAAAAATTTTCATTGGATGCAAAAGTAGGCTATTATCGGCCCCTGAGTGCAGGATGAGTCCTCAACATTAAAATAACGTTAAGAATATCAACAAAACTATTTTATCACTTAACTGTGGTACTTTTCCTGCATCCCAGATCATAATATATTTTTGATATTACCCTAGGTACATATGACTTCTGCAAAAATTTAATTGGCTTAGAGTGTGAGAAAAAAAAATTACTCCACATTATGTCAACTCTGTTAATATTTAGCCAAACTGAATACCACATGTAAAGTTGGTAGCACAAGACATGTGAAAAAAAATACTTAAACACTGATTTGAACTTCATGGGGACTTTAAATGTGAAGCAAGTTTATATCTCAAACTGAAAAGTTGCAAGATTTAGTAAATTAATGGAGTTTCACCCATAAAACCTATGGTCCCATATATGAGTCCGTCACATGCAGCTACTAATTTCAAACCTGTGAAACTTCGGGCCTATTTTATATTCTAGTGGAGATCCCAAGGTTTCCAATGATCTCAAATGTCCAGCTGAATTACAAGGAAACGTGTATGTATGAAATGGTGAGCAAGATCTAGATATTTTCCACTTCATGCAATGCTGTGTCAACAAAAACATGGTGTCCTTGATTTGAACATTTCTCTCAATATATGTTTGGTGTTACCTCAATGAAGTGCTGCAATCAGCAGATGCAGATTATGCAAGTGACATTGTCAAACAATATGAAAAAAACTGTTTTTATTGACTTTGAATCTAATTATTGGAAAACATATGGGAAAAGATAAGAGTTTAAGGGGGAAATGGAGGATGGAGCGCTGAAAACAAGAAAAGAGGGAACAGGACTACAGAAACATCAACATCCATCCTTTGAGAGAGTCTGAAACAGTAAAGAAACTTTGGAGTCTCTAGCTACCAAATTGTGGGGTTAAGAGGGTTTTGAATATGAATGGAAGTCTATGGAGCAAAAGAAGAGATGAAAAGGAGGGATGGCAGTGGGGTAACATCAAGAAAAATGGGAAAATTACAAATCTGACCCAATATGAAGCTGCGCTGCCAGTTAGTTGTTTCTAGCTGTGAAAATGTATGAGTATGAGCAGTTTTAATAAATGGCCCATTATACGCATGTTTATGGGGACTGAGAATGGGAATAGCGCGAGGTCAAATTGACCTTTTGACTGCAAAAATCTTATCAGTCATCTTTAAGTCCAAGAGGACATTTGTGCCAAATTAGAAAAAAATTCTCTGCGGCTGTTTCGGAGATATTATGTTCACAATGAAACAGACTTGGTCACAGCAATCTTGACTTTTGACCATAAAAAATCTAATCAGTTTGTCAATAAGTTCAAGTGGACATTTGTGCCATATGTGGAGAAATGTCCTCATAGCATTCCAGAGATATTGCATTCACAAAACTGGGAAGGACAAACAGCTGGACAGATAGATGTGTGGCCGGAAGGACAACCTGTAAACATAATGCCTCGGGACAAAGCTGTCACCGGCGCAGAGGCTTAATAAAATAAATGTGTTTGCAGCATAGAAGTCATTTTATAAAATGGTAAACATCTCACAAATTCTGCCAGGGGTATAGCATCTCATTTGCAAAACTGTATAAGTGAAAAAAATAAACTGAAACACAAGCAAATTTGTCCTACGAAAACATAGTGCATAAAGGGGCTTTTAATGCCGCGCATTTGATCCATTAAATCAACATTGATTTAAAGAAGAAGAAAAAAAAACTGATTAAATTTCCCACGTAAGAACAGTCAAATCCAACCGCTTGAAAAGTATTTAATACAAAAAGGCTGAGTTTCTGCCGTCTTTTTCAACAAATCGGAAACAAACCAATGTACAATATTTCCTTGCTATATTGATGGCATTCGGTATTCTAACAAACCCCCGATATTACACAACAGTTGCTTGGAGGCATGGTTCGGATGGTGATGATTTTGGTCTGTTTATGCGATCATGCCATCCACAGTGCGTCTGATGATGTTTCACGCATGCGCTTTACAGAAACGTGTTCCACTGTTTTGTAGTAATTTTGCAAGTCATGATAGGCCAGTCAACCGGGGAAATATATATCGCCGTCAAACTTTACTTGTAATATATAAACGTTCTGGATAGCAATAAAGGATAAAACTTGCGGAACGTAGTCCTTTTCAGACTAGTACTATTTAAATCGTTAAGTCGAAAGTGTTAGCAAGCCTCCACTGTTCAGCTACCTCATATTGGGAGCCGACCGGGCGCCGCTCTTTCGTCTGTCAGCTCACAGTAGCTGTCTTGGAGGTCAGCGTGTGTTGTGAATGAGTGGATTTAAAGCTCGCGTATAAAAAAAAGCGATTTCACGCAAACTCTTGCGGTGATGCGACGAGTACAGCCAAAACAAGGTCGCAAGTGGTGGGTCTATTCCCCGATACACACCCACTCCCACACCGGTAACTTTCCGCCCCTTTAGTTTTTCAGCTGGTTTTATTGAGCGATGAGTCGCCGGCTACTTATGATTCTGGTTTCTGAATGGTTGTTTGAGCTGTCTGTCACCGTAGCGCCACTTGTTGCTAGCCGTGTTGCTGGGCACAAACGGCGGTAGTGAGCGGACTTAATGTGTCCTGATTAGTTGGTCGTATTTTGGGAAAAAGATAGTTTATTCCCTGCAGTTGGCGACATCATCCACAGCATTATGACATTTACTGTAGGTCTGAGTCGGGGAGTGGTAACACTTGGGCAGCATCAGTTTGAGGCTGACGGTAATGGATGGATTGGGGATTGAGAAGATGGAAAAAGAAAGCCAATACTGTACGTCACATAGGTAAGGGAGGGGACGCACTGGGAAAGGAATTCTTACGATGACTCGCCCTACTAGTTGACCGTCATTTCAAACTCGTCAACTTAATGCTAGACTACAGGGAAACGCGTAGTTCACTTGATTTATATGACTGCCACTAACGCCCTAGCTTGATTGTTTGTTACACGTCTTTCTTTTGAGACCGCAAGACGACTGTCGCTGTTGTATATTGTACCATCTGTAGTTCTCGTTGGTTGATCTTATGCTGTTTTTTTTTAACTGTACTAAGTTAATATAGCTATCAAGTGGAAAAAGAGGAGGACGGGAAGTTTTTTTCTTGAAGTAACAGACCATGGAGTTTTTACGCCTTTGGAGGCAAAGAAGATACCAGATTGGAGTATGAGCGTCTCTATTAAGGTATTAGCGGTTTTAATTTGTTCTACTGACAGCAAATCATGCTGACTTTTCCTGCACCTATTTTAGCTCTTTTTAAGTTCAGTGTTTCATTTAAAAAACATTGTCGATAGTCTTTATCAGGTGCTTTCGCTTTGACACAATTTATAATGCAGGGTGGAACTTGGCAACATTGTCATGCATATTTGTTAGTAGGATATTTCATCAATACAGCTGGATGAACTGTATCGGTAGCTGTAAGGTTTGCTGAAATTACAGAAGATTATCGGCAGTTGCGTAAGCGTTGCTGTGATTTCCGTAAATGATCTTCGCTGTGGCGTAATACAGTCATTTAGGTGTAATCTTCAACTTGGAAATCTGTAGATATGCCTGAAATAAAACTCGGATCGCAAAAATGGGGCAGGTCAAAAAGATGTAGTGATACGTACAATTTGCTCGGAAAGTAGAATATTCCAGAGCTGTATGTGGCTAAAATGTTTTTGATTCAGTTACTGCACGGATGTATTTGGAACAGGCCATTAATTTAGTGTGTAGCGTAGTTATTTTTGGGGGAGCAGGTGACATTAGACTTGATGCAATACCTCTTCCGTCGTCCATGAAGGGACATTATAGATATGTGGTGAACTTCCTCCTATCACTCCCCATCCGTCTTGTCATCACCCGAGGGGTGTAGTACGAAGCGAAATCAGTGGGATAGCGGGGTATGATGAGCCTTAAACCGGGGTTTTCAGCGTCCCGAAGGAGGCTCTCTTTTAACCACCGATGGTAACATATGGGATCACCCTTACGGTTTCTCGGGCCGGCTAACACAAACAAAGCCTGGCTATGTTGAACTTGCTTCGTAGTGCAACACTCAGAAATAATAGCTGTGTCTGTGTGCACAGTGCTTATTTACAAACGGGAACAGACGCTTGGACTCGGACAAAGATTTTTTTTTTTCCTAATTTTTTTGGTGAATGACATGACTAATGTAATGAGATTTGGAGGAAATGGGAAACCGTATTGCCCTGGAAAGAGTCAAACAGCATCATGCTGGAAACAAACAAAAAAAAAGTAAACGAAGACATGAGCACGAGATGAATGCTCTTCAGTTTATTAGAAGTATTTTAAACTTTTTTATGATGGGGAACACTCAATTCATGATAAGTTTTTTATCTTTCACTCTTAGTGATAGTGTGTTCCTCGGACACTTTATTCTGTTTCAGCTCACACACACACTGAGAGAGTAGTATAGATGCCCTGAAAGGGATGACCCAAACTAAGAATTAATTAATTAATAAGTCTTCTTTGTGACAATCTGTGTTTTTATGCAGATCCTGGAAACTCAGAGTAACCAGGATAAAGTTGGCAGTGATACACAGCTTTCCCTTTGACTTCAGTCTGTACATTTCACATTGACGTTCAACAGCTGATGCAGAAGGAGACCTAGGAAGACAGCTGTCCATTCTCATCGCTGTTTGCAGAAGAACACTGAAAGAGTGAATAGAGACTTATTTCTCCTTCATTCAGTTTTTCAGTTTTTTTTTGGCTTTTTTGTGTACTGAAGGTTGAAGTACTGTAAACGTTGTATTTAAAAAAAAATTTTAAAAACTCTTTTTTTTGTTATTTGCAAAGAAATGCTTTGCCTGAAAAAGTACTTCACAGAGGGCCTGATTCAGTTGACCATTCTGCTGAGCCTCATCGGTGTTCAGGTCGACGTGGACACCTACCTGAGCTCCCAGCTTCCCCCGCTACGCGAGATTATCCTCGGCCCCGACTCGGCCTATGCACAAACGCAGTTCCACAACCTCCGCAACACGCTGGACGGCTATGGGGTTCACCCCAAGAGTGTGGACCTGGACTACTTCTTCACGTCTCGCCGGCTGCTGAACAGGGTGCGCTCCCTGGACCGGCTCCGCGTCCCCAGCGCCGAGCTGAGCGCTTGGCTGGTGCACCGCGACCCCGAGGCGGGGGTGTCCTCCTCGCCACAGTCCGCCCCGAGCATCGCCCTGGACAGCGGTGGGAGTGGCGGATTGGACGATGCGAGCCAGCCGGAGGGGTCAGCCATGAGGGCCGAGGGCGGGACGAGGCCCGAGTCCGGACATGGCCCCAGCGGTGTGGAAAACCTGGGTGCTGTGGCCCCCTGGGGCGGCCAAGGTCAGCATGAACCGAGTGGGAGCCGCGATGACGAGGTACACTCCTTTAACCTTGCTTTCCCTTTCGGGGTTAAGGCTGCTCTGCTGCCCATGAGCCATGCAGGTGATAAGTGCCTTTATCAGGCCTACCAAAGAATATGGCCAAGCTGTAACAAAAGTTTGTCAGATGTCTATCTTTTTCAAAGAACCAGCAACACACAATCGAAAACTCAGTTGGTTCATCTCTGGGTTTGTTACAGGCCGTTCGATTTTATGAGTTTGGTTCTGGTCAAAATATATTGACTACAAAGTTTTGTGGTGCAAAGTTTTGCGGGAATATGGCATGTTTTCAATTTTGTGTTGCAGGTTATTTGAAAAAGGTAGACATCTGACAAACTTTTATTACCACTGTACCACTGTAAATTGTAATTCTGCATCCTTTATGGGTACATGATATTGATTTAAGTGCATTTAAGCGTGTACAAACGAAAGCTCGCAGTCTTTCCTTTAATCTTGTGTCCATTGTTTTAAAATCCAATGTGCTGGACAACAGAGTCCCCAAGCTAAAAAAAAATGACCAAATATTTCCAAGTTGCTTCCTTGTTTCCTAAGAAGTACAGCTGTCTTGTTTGTACGCACAGCAGGTAACAGGCTCGTATTAAATAGAAATCCCTTTATGCCGTGGCATGTTGTGCAAGATGTATGCAATTTGTCTTTTTCCAAGTGTATTACATTAGTTGTTCAGTAGATGGATTCAGGGCACAGTACGTATTGTGAATCTCACACTGCACATGAACATTCAGAATTGTTGTTGCAAGATGATAACGCAAAGAGTCCAACTAAATTTAGAGGCAGGATATCTTTGTAAGGCTATGGCTGACACTGCATTTCTGCAATCAGCTGGACCGGCATCAGAAGCAGTGTTGGGTTTTGTGTCCTGGTCATTTTTGAAAAGATGATAGCTGTGAGCCTAGCGTACAGCTGTGTTCAAATAAGGTCATACAAAAATAGTTGGTTAGCATCCCTGCCCGCCTCAGAAAAACCTCCCGCTTCCAATTTTTATATTCTTTACTTTGAAAAAATCTGAAATTCGCGACAAAAAGAAAGTGAGTAAAATGCGCAGAATTCCTGTCCGTGCAGATGGCGATCTGTTTGGCGTTCTACACTGCGCCGCTTACGGGTGAGACACACTCGGTTCTTAATATCAATACGTACGTGTGATTTGGATTTGTTGTGCTCTTTGGATCTCAAACTCTTATTATAATAAAATAGAAAAAAAAAAATCAGAGCCTACCCCTGAAAATTGAAATTTGAGGGATGCTAACCAACTAATTTTTTGTTTTTTATTTTATTTTTTTTTTTCTACCTGAGATCACATCGGGAAGTTTTATAGTTTCATGCACCTTTCAGTGAACTTTAGTTTAGAGCTCTGTGGTTCAAGGGGCGTTGTCCATGGTGCTCGACAGATTGCTATACATTAGTGAATAGAGCAGAATGATGTCGAGTGCAACCAGCCAGTTTGCTGTTACCTGAGGCCTTATTGCAGGGCTGCCCAACCCTGTAACAGGACGTACACCATCGTGCAGGTTTTCATTATTCAGCTGCAATTTAGCGTGGCGGTGTCGAGATTCAGGTCGGACTGAAATCTTTCAGGACTTTACATCTCCTGGAGCTGGGTTGGTCGGCCTGCGTTTCTCTGCTCTGATGTCATCGTAGAATTAACAAAGTGACTTGGTGTACCTCGGAAATTTTTCCATCGTTGGCTGCAAAACCTATTGATATGTTTTACTAAATGTTTTGTTTTCTACAATGTTCACTGCATATCATATTACATTTTTAAAATAACATGTCATCGGTTGAATTTTTTTTTTCTGTCCAGTTTTCATGCTCATTCTTGACTGGTTATATTTTGGGAAGTGATTAAAAAAAACACTGTTTCTGAATGTAGTGCCACAGTAGCTGCTGTCATTGCAGTGCTGTGACTAGATTTGTGAATTTGAACTGAATTTGCGTAAATGTGTTATTCTTACCGTCATTGTTATCGTTCCAATTGCGACTGGGATTGAAACGGAAACATGTCGATGTGTTGTTGGCGCATAGTGTCGTCTGGCTATTTCCAGTACATTCTTCGCTCATTGTACTGTCCTGCTGCTGACCCAGGCTCTACTTATTGAGTGTTGTCAAGGAAGAATAATAGCCGGGGAACCTTGCTTTGTTGCTGCGCTAGAAATGTTTCACTCCAAACCTATTGATCTGTGGCCAAAGTCAGCGAATCCTGCTCACATTTGAAGTTACAGGCTCAGTAAACAGGGCTTTATCCCAGTTTGAATGTCAACTATTCCTGCTAATTTAATAGAATGTCAAAGCAAGGGCACTTTTTTCTACTATATGCCTATCTGATGATTATAATTGAAGTTCTTATTTCAATATTAGTGCACTGGATAACAAGACCTGGACAGGTTATCCTTTTTCATCTTCTGGTCTCTCATATATTTGATCCAGAAATAGCATGGCACTCAACCATCTGAACTCATCTGTGCTTATCTAATGCGGTAATGTCAGATCAGTGCTCAGGTCGTCCCAGTACATTTTCTAAACCTGGGGTCATTGGAGTGAGGGGACATTTTTCTATCTCTTCACTCCAAAACCAAAATTATGTGTATGACAGGTTTATGAACATAATGTTGCACCCCGAAAGCACATACCATACCGCGAGACATGGTAGCCAAGTCCGACCATTGGTCGCTGCTCATACAGGATTGGTCACTGCTCGTTTATAACCACGAAACAGAGTCCTAAAGATTGTTCTGACACCGATACCAGCCCCACTTTGCCTGATTGTAATTCTGTTACATGTAAGTCATTTAATTATTGATTTCTGTTTCTTTTCCAGAGTTCACTGTCTTGCGCAAACTAAAGCTGGTGCCGATAAGGAAAGAAAACATGAGCGAAATAAACAAAAACGTGAAAACGCTAGAGAAATACAGTTTCAGGTCACAAGCTCCAAAAAAAGACTTGAGTGTCTGAGTTAAAACCTCTTGCACCAGAGTGAACTGCGCGTAGTCACAGTATGTTCTGAAATCGTGTCGCAGCACAGCACAGCACCTCAGGGGCACATTTATGTAAGCCCGTGAGTTTACGTGAATCCGACCTGTTGATTCTCCCTCTTGCTGGCTGTGTGGAGAAGTCTATTTTGAGTAGCCCTTCTGTCACTTTGCACTTGTTTGTCAGCAGGACGGGGAGGTTTTGGAAACGAGAAGATTGAAATAACCCAGAGTGGGGGTGGCAGGTTAAGTCCTGGGAAATCCCTGGTGCTGCAATGCCAGTACACCATGTGCCAGACTGCAGTACTCCCACAGAGGGTTAGCCGGCACTAGAGGTTAGAAAGGGTGAATCGGGGGTGGGTACTCTACTTATACCCCTCTCCGAAGGTGTCACTGACCAGGCATGCAGTCTGAAAGCCCCTCTCCCTCATTGAACTGGCCAGCTGCATTCCCAGACTGGACAAACTGGGACTTTCTGGCTTTATTTTTTACCCTGGTGACAGCAGCAGTAGAGAAAGGAAGGTCTGTCCATGACCTCGTTCACACGTTAGCATCGTTCCATGCTAGTGCGACAAAGGCCCCAAGCACTTCGTCTCAGATTTTCATTACACTGGCACCAGATGTTTCAAACCATGTCAGAAGAACATAATGTATAACTTAAGCCCCCCATATCCAAATGCTTTTTGAGATACTGTGATTTCAGTGAGCAACGGTTGGGACAAAATTAACGCCAGATTTGTGGCCATGATTCATGTATCTCTTGCTTGTTATGTTTTTAGGATGGCTCCTTGAAATTGTTTGTGCTTTTTCATGTACTTGGTACCTCTTGAAGTCACATTACTTTTGCATCCTACGAGCCCAGTGAAAAAATGTTGTCCAGCTGATATTTGGCAAAAAATACGCGGTTTTGGAAAAACAAGGCTGTTTGAGTCATTGAAAATATGTACTTGTTTTAACTGGGATTGTAATATTCGCATTGTATGCCAATATTATAATGCTACTTACTTCCCTCTTGTGAACTGTGTACAAAATAAGTAGCAAACTTCTGCATGTAATACTTAATAAGCTACTGTCTGGCAAATTTCCAACATTTTCAAATTTGGTCTTATTCCATGTGAATTAAACGCAGTGTGAGCATGCAACAAAAACCTTCTGACTGCCTTTTCATGGAAGACAGAGATGAATATATCGTCGACTGACTCTTCTAAAAAATTTTCATGATAAAATATTTGATCAAAGTGACATTTTTTTGCTCTTGCAAATTCTTTTTTCTATATATATGAAGACCTATGTCAATTCATTCTCAGGATGAAGATAAGGCTATATAAATAATTTGTTGGCTAGCATCCCCGCTTGCTCCAGAAAAGCCCTCCCACCTCATATTTGTTTATTTGTTTATTTATTTATTTATTTATTTAGAAAAAAATCCGTTAAAATTGTGCTGAAAGAAAGTGAGGAAAATACTCAGAAGCCCTGTCCATGCAGCAGATGATCAGTTCGGCTTCCAATCACTGCGCCACTTCTGGGAGATTTGATTCTTTATGTTAATACTTGCACTTGTGATTTAGATTCCCTGTACTATTTGAATCTCAAACTCTTATCAAGGTAAAATTAAAATTTAAAGAAAAACTTCCTGCCTGCCCCTAAAAATTGAATGGTGAAGGATGATAACCAACAAATTTTTTAATATGGTATTATTACCTGAAATTTGGCATTCTGACTCATGGTGACACTGCACCGGAAGTGTGCAATATGGATTTAGACACCGGCTAATTTTGCTCCGCAGTCTCTATGATAACCTCATACTCATTGTGTTTTGAATACAATTGACTGGAGTACAGAACTTAAAAGAATAAAATTTGTGTCACTATCCTAATACCTGCAGGTTGTACTGTACTGTAAATCTTCAGAAAGTCATCATAGTTGTCCAATCATCTTTCAGGGTGACAAGACGGTGCTGTGGGTTGCACTGCCGCCTCACAAGAAAAAGGTTGTGGATGCGAACCTGGCCTATAGTGCCTTTTTATCCCCCGGCATATATTGCGGGCCTATAGGGCCTTTTTATCCCCCGGCATATAATGCTGGCCTATAGTGCCTTTTTATCCCCCGGCATATAATGCGGGCCTATAGGGCCTTTTTATCCCCCAGCATATAATGCTGGCCTATAGTGCCTTTTTATCCCCTGGCATATAATGCGGGCCTGTAGGGCCTTTTTATCCCCCAGCATATAATGCGGGGGGATATAATCATGGGTGCGGTTGTCCGTTCAGCCATCCGTCTGTCTGTGAACATTTCGTTTCCGGGGCATAACTTGAAAACCGTTCAATATTTTTTAACAAAACTTGGTATGCACATTAATCATGACCTGAAGTGGTGCCTTTTGCTTATCTGAGGTTGATGAATTTTGTATTTTTTTTCTGGTTTCCATGGAAACATTTTGAACTTAGAATTTTAGGTTTGTTTCCGGAGCAGGTGGCATTTTCATTCTTTCAGTATGTGGGGCCAGGGGGGTATGCCATCTGCTGATGGCTCTGGTTTGTGCGAAGTTATCATGGACATTGGGCTGATTGTAGACTCTAAATTGCATACAGATAAGAGTACCTGTGTGCGCAGTATGTGATTTTAGTCTTTCTCCTTTTAAAAAGAGTACAATGGATGTACTGGGAGAAACGGTTTCCGGACTTGTGCAGATCACTTGTGCTGGTGCTGTGGAATGGCTTAAGAGTACTGTGTGTGACTGGCTTGGCCTTATAAAGTGCTTCAGCTAGCTGCTCGAGGCTTTATTGTGAAGTACTGAGGCTTTAAATATTGGGGTCTAAATGTTAGCTTGTGAGTTCTTGATTAACCATTAGAGCGCTGAAATAAATTTTTAAAAAATATAAATATAATTTTCCTGTGCTGTTGAAAACATATCATGCGGCGACTTGTTTAAAAGAGCCCCAAATTCGCCACACGATAGGTTTTCAGCAGCTTTGATTTTGCTATCTTGCATCATTGAACGACAATAGCTGCATGTAGTGCTCTAAGGGTTGAAACATAACTGCAGGATGAACAGACGTAACGACTGATGTAGCAATCTGAGGCTCTCGTTAACAATGGGAGGCAGAGGAATCCTCCCTGAAGGCAGTGATTTCTTTAATGCGCGGTCATTGTTATTGTAAATGCGATGGCGGTCGAAGGAGCTCAATTCAACTACTCTTGGCTGGCTGCTGTTGGCCTGCATGGGTACGGATTGTGATATAAGTCGCCAGACGCCACATACGTTCTGTGCCGCAGCAATTTTTTTCCAGCTGCGCCGCCCATTAAGATGAATCGGTGGTGTGTGTGTGTGTGTGTGTGTGTGTGTGTGCGCTCATGCTTGTGTATGGGAGGGAGCGAGGGAGTGCGAGACCACATGACAATTTGGACGTACAGTGCTGTGAAAAAGTATTTGCCCCCTTCCTGATTTCTTATTTTTTTGCATATTTGTCACACTTAAACGTTTCAGATCAGCAAATAAATTTTAATATTAGACAAAGACAACCCGAGTAAATACAAAATGCAGTTTTTAAATGATGATTTAATTTATTAAGGGGAAAAAGCTATCCGAACCTATCTGGCCTGGTGTGAAAAAGTAATTGCCCCCTAAACCTAATAACTGGTTGTGCCCCTGCATAAAAACTGCCTCAATAGTAGTGATAACTGGCAATGAGTCTTTCACATCGCTGTGGAGGAATTTGCAGCAGAATGTTTTAATTCAGCCAAATTGGAGATTTTTTTTTGAGCATGAACGGCCTGTTTAAGGTTGTGCCACAGCATCACAATCGGATTTAAGTCCGGACTTTGCTTAGGCCTCTCCAAAACCTTCAGTTTGTTTTTTTTAAGCCATTCAGAGGTGGACTTGCTAGTGTGTTTCGGATCATTGTTCTGCTGCATAACCCAAGTGCGCTTGAGCTTGAGGTCACCAACTGATGGTTGGACATTCTCCTTCAGGATTTTCCGGTAGAGAGCAGAATTCATAGTTCCATCAATTACGACAAGTCGTCCAGGTCCTGAAGCAGCAAAGCAGCCCCAAACCATCACACTACCACCACCATGTTTGACTTTTGATATGATGTTCTTCTTATGAAATGATATGTTAGTTTTACACCTGATGTAACGGGATGAACACCTTCCAAAAAGTTCAGCTTTTGTCTCGTCAGTCCACTGAATATTTTCCCAAAAGTCTTGGGGATCATCAAGATATATTTTGGCAAATGTGAGACAAGCCCTCGTGTTCTTTATGGACAGCAGTAGTTTTTGCCTTGTAACCCTCCCATGGATGCCATTTTTGCCCAGTCTCTTTCTTATTGTTGAATCATGAATACTGACTTTAAATGAGGCAAGTGAGGCCTGCAGTTCTTTAGATGTTGTTTTGGGTTTTTTTGTGACCTCTTGGATGAGTAGTTGATGCGCTCTTGGAGTAATTCTGGTAGGCCGGCCGCTCCTGGGAAGGTTCACCACTGTTCCAAGTTTTCTCCATTTGTGGATAATGGCTTTCACCGTGATTCGCCAGAGTCCCAAAGCCTTTAAAATGGCTTTGCCACCCTTTCCAGACTGATAGATGTCAATTTCTTTGTTTCTCATCTGTTCTTGAATTTCTTTAGTTCGCAGCATGACATGTTGCTTTTTGAGATCTTTTAGCCTACTTCACTTTGTCAAACAGGGTCTGTTTAAGTGATTTCTTGATTCAACAGGTCTGGCAGTAATCAGGCCTGGGTGTGGCTAGTTGAATTTGGACTCAAAAAATGTGGTTAATCACAGTTAATTCATGATTTAACAAGGGGGGGGGCAATTACTTTTTCACTTTGGGCCAGGTAGGTTTGGATAGCTTTTTCCCCTTAATAAATGAAATCATCATTCCAAAACTGCATTTTGAATTTACTCGGGTTATCTTTGTCTTATATTAAAATTTGTTTGATGATCTGAAACATTTAAGTGTGAAAAATGTGCAAAAAAGTAAGAAATCAGGAAGGGGGCAAATACTTTTTCACGGCACTGTATTTAATGTGGGATAACTCGGTGGCCTGCCTCCTGACTTGCTTGCTGAAACCCTTCCGTTGTGCAGAGCTGCAGGTGTAGGGCGATAGACCTTTAGCATCACTGCCGTTCGGCTGACTCCCTCTCTCTCTCTCCCTCACACACTCGCACAGCTGCTGGCCTTCTTCTGACAGCCATCACCTCCAGCTTTGCTCTCTAATCATTGCGTCCTGAGAGGATATATCAGGAGACGGTATCCGCCCTCAGCCAAGATACGAGCCACGGGCCGGAGGCGTGTTCCCTCTCGGTGGTACAGTAGCTGTCATAGACTGGCAGGAATCAGTCATTACATCACGGGGCACATCTGGCTAGCTCCGACTGGTTGGCTGCACATGCTCAGTCTGTGGCCATCCTGCCACCCATCTGCCACAGCTGCCTAACAAGCCCAAACCGCCATATGTCACATGCCCCACTGCCATCAAACGCTCAGCTGAGCCTGCTCTAATAAATTCAACTGCATTTCCTGACTGCATACGATGAGATCTTCTCGGATGGATTGCTTGCGCTTATGCAGTGTAGGCATGTCCCATTCTGAACAGCGCTTCACTGACCCTAGCTAAGAAGTAGACCAAGGGATATTGCAGTGAAGCTCGTCTGCCCATTTGTCCGTCCATTCCGTCCTTCCACCGATCTGACCGTCAGCTTGACTGGATAAGTGGGGACAAGTTTTTTCAGAACGTACTTTACCTACTAGACAAATGAAATTTGTGTGTGTGTGTGTTACTAGCCATGGCCTTGATTAGGTCTGAAGGTGATTTTCCATGTTGGCGGGGAGTGTTGAGGATGTCGTCTTGCTTTAATTGGATTGTTGAGGCGCAAACGCAGTGTCCCAGTTGGTCTGAACTGGAGCTGTGCTCTGTGGAATGCTGAGCCTGCTGTTTGAGTGTCTGTCGGCGTATTTTGAAAAACATCGTCTTCACCGCGAGTTCTCGCTCTCCCGCCTCCTCCCCTGGCATGGGACCAGCCCAAGGCCACCTATCACAGTCCTCTTAAACACTTGGGGTGGAAAGTGTGAACTTAACTAAGTGTCGATGCGTGATGTGGAACTCTGTTCCCTAGAAAACGATGCAATTATTTAGGGAGATTTTTTAAGAATGGAAATGAGGTTACTTACTTGCAGTGAGAAAAGCCTTGTTTGTATTCAAGCTGGTTAACTCCTGAATGAAATATTTTATCCCTCAAAAGTAGGGGAATTCTGCTGGTCTGATGGAGGTTTCCCAATAGTGAAGCTGAAGTGCTGTCGGGTTGCTAAACCTGTGCTGGCAGCACCGTTTGTTTGGACGCTGCTCGTTCATCGAGCCG
The DNA here is from genome assembly GCA_029692085.1 of Gymnothorax javanicus. Taxonomy (NCBI): domain Eukaryota; kingdom Metazoa; phylum Chordata; class Actinopteri; order Anguilliformes; family Muraenidae; genus Gymnothorax; species Gymnothorax javanicus. The sequence continues at coordinate 109,547,928 of CM056200.1, forward strand.
GAGAGGGTCTGTCACACACTGACCTTGGCTCAGATGGTCTGCAACTTGAGCCGGGATCAGTCACACACGTTCATATGATCTTTCATAATGTGTAGCTTGTTTACCGCCACCATGCCAAGGACCCTCGCAGTGTAAACAGTCCAAATCACTGAATATCCCCTACTGACTTATGAAAATTCCCTGACCTCATTGACTGCTCTTCACCTCTTAATGGCTTAAATGCTATATTAAAGCATTGTAGAAAAAGGAAATAACACCAATGTTTCCCTAATGGGCAGTCTAAACTAATAAACAACATGACAAAACCTTTGAGCGCTAAAGAAGTAAATGTATTGGGCTTAAACCACTCAAAACAAATGAATTCACTAGATGTTAGAGCATGGCTGTTGTCATTTTCTTCCACTGCAGCCGCAGATTCAGTGCTGTAAGATAGACACCAGGCTAAACCACCCAAGTTGGATGTCCTGTTGATCTGAATGTTGTTGAGGTTAGAGCACTGTGTCAGCCAGTCGAGTTATTCTGCACTGATCTCCATAAACAATATTAGGACCTCTCTCTATGCATGGGGGCTTTGACATGCTAAAATAGGGGAAATACCTATTCCAAACTGTTTGAAGCAAGGAATGAACTGGAAGGTCATTGTAAGTTATAGTGCCAAGATTTTCCTTCAGTGGAATTAAAAGGCCTCGCCTGAACCGTGAAAAACAGCCTTGGACCAAGGATTATCCACATTCTTTTGGCCAAGTGCAGTATTTATTTGCCTTGATCAGTTAATGCCCTCTAAATTGACAACTTTCAACTCAAGGGTCTGCCCTATCATTTACGTATTATAAACCATTTACTTTTTGTAAGGCCAATAACAGCCTTTGAGTGCTATGAAAAGTATTTTCCCCCTTCCTGATTTCTTCTGTTTTTGCATATTTGTCACACTTAAATGTTTTTGATCGCCAAACTAATTTTAATTTTAGACAAAGTTAACCCAAGTCAAATCAAAATGCAGTTTTAAATGATGATTTCTTTTATGGAAGGAAAAAAAGCTATCCAACGCTACCTGGCCCCATGTAGAAAAAAGTAATTGCCCCCTTAGTCACTAAATCAACAGTTAATTCATAATTGCGTTCAATTGATATTGGAGACACTGAGGCATGATTATTGCTTGATCTGTTGAATCTAAACATCACTGAATAGAATCTGTCTGGAAATTTAAAATTGGGAGAAAGCAGCACATGATGCCACAGTCTCAAGAAATTCAAGAACAGACATGAGACAAAGTCGTCGATATCTATCAGTCAGGAAAGGGTGACCAAGCCATTTCTTAGGTTCTGGAACTCCAGCAAACGACGGTGAGAGCCATTATCTACAAAGGGAAAGAACTTGGAACAGTGAAGAACTTTCCGCGGAGTAGTTAGTTCACCAAATTACTCCAAGAGTGCATCGATGCTCATCCAGGAGGTCACAAAAGAACCCAGACTAACAGGAACTGCAGGCGTCACTTGCCTCAGTTAAGGTAAATGTTCATGATTTCACAACAAGAAAGTGGCTGGGCAAAAATGGCATCCATGGGAGAGCTGCAAAACAGAAACTACTGCTGACCGAAAAGAACATAGAAACTTGTCTCACATTTGCCAAAAAACATCTTGATGACCCTCAAAACTTACGGGATAGCATTTTGAAGACTGAGAAGTCAATAGTAGATATCGTTGGATGACATGGGTCCTGTTGAATCTGCTGTAAAGCTAATGCAGCAGTCCATAATAAGAGCATTGTACCAGCAATCAAACACGGTGGTTGTAGTGTGATGGTCTGGGGCTGCTTTGCTGCTTTAGGACCTGGGCAACTTTGTCATAGTTGACAGAACCATGATTTCTACTCTATACCTGAAAATCCTGAAGGAGAATGCATAACCATCAGTTTGTAACCTAAAGCTCTAGCGCTTGGCCTAAAAGAAATAAAATGAAGGTTTTGGAGTGGCTTAGTGAAAGTCCTGACCTGAATCTGATTGAGCTGCTGTGGCATGACTGGAGACTGGCCGTTCATGCTTGAAAACCCTCCAATGTGGCTGAATTATAACAATTCTGCAAAGAAGAGAGGACCAAAATTCCTCCGTAGTAACGTAAAAAGACTTGTTTCCAGTTATTACAAATGTTTGATCGTAGTTGTTGCTGCCAAGAGTGGGAATAGTTTGATGATCTGAAACATTTAAATAAGACCAATAAAAAAAAAAAAAAAAAAAAAATCTGGATGAGGCAAATACTCTTTCTGTAGTTATTTTTCAGGACAGCTTCAAAAATCTGGGACATGGCCATGTTTTGACCACCCAATCAGTCCGTAAGGTCATGGTGTTAAATGGAAACAGCGCAAGTCTCGGCCTGTGGTTGCATGTTACTATGGGTTGTCTCCTAACCCAGTTTTGGGCAGCTGTCCTCACAGACGGTGAAGATTTATGAAGACCTGTCAGACTGACATGACCCGACCCACGTCCACAGTATCCCTCCCGCACATTGTACCCCTCTGTCAGTATGAACTCCCGAAACACTCGGCCAAGGAGAGAGGAGGTGAAACCATAAACGTGTTGTCCGAGGGAGGGAGCTGCTGTTGATTTGCTGTGGAGGTCGTCTCTGTACTGCATTAGATTTCAATGCAACATGATTGTCATGGGAGTGCTGCCCAGTGGGGTCATTTTAGGGGCCACACTCTGCTCTTTGGTGTGACTGCCAAATCATACAAGGGGACAGAACTCTGCTTCTGCCTCATGCATATCAGAAAGCATTGCTGCAGCACAATACTGGTTTGGATATTTCATGGCACTTTTTTTCCGGGTGATTCTGTTGGATACAGCTGAGGTTCCTGACACTATAGACGCTAGATGCAAAGAGGGAAGAACAGACAGGGCAAACGTCTGTATCACCAATCATGAAAATTCAAGTTCTGGTGGCTTCAATTCAGCATATAATCACTATTCACTATACTGCTGCAACTTACTGTGGTCACTGGAGCAACGATGGTGATAGGTATTTTACTCACTGCCTTATGTGGGCTAAATTGGAATCCAGCCTCATTGTTTGGCTGAATTTGTCACCCACTATAAATAAAGATTATTGAATTGAATTGAACACCTGTCCAGGACTGCAGGGGTCTGGTTGTTCAAAAGCCGTCATCTTTTAATGCAATGGGAAATTCATGTTTTAGCGTGAGTTTACCTTGTGCAGTGCTGTGAAAAAGTATTTACCCCCTTCCTGATTTTTTTTTTTTTTTTTTTTTTTGCATATTTCTCACACTTCAATGTTTCAGATCATCAAACAAATTTTAATATTAGACAAAGATAACCCAAGTAAATACAAAATGCAGTTTTTAAATGATGATTTCATTTATTGAGGGGAAAAGGCTATCCAAACCTACCTGGCCCTATGTGAAAAAGTAATTGCCCTCTAAACCTAATAAGTGGTTGTGCCACCCTTGGTGACAACAACTGCAATCAAGCATTTGCATTAACTGGCAATGAGTCTTTCACATCGCCTTGGAGGAATTTTGGCCCACTCTTCTTTGCAGAATTGTTTGAATTCAGCCACATTGGAGGGTTTTCGAGCATGAACGGCCTGTTTATGGTCATGCCACAGCATGTTAATTGGATTTAAGTCCGGACTTTGACTAGGCTACTCCAAAACCTTAATTTTGTTTTTTTAAGCCATTCAGAGGTGGACTTGCTGGTGTGTTTCAGATCATTGTCCTGCTGCATAACCCAAGTGCGCTTGAGCTTGAGGTCACAAACTGATGATCGGACATTCTCCTTCAGGATTTTCTGGTAGATAGCAGAATTCATGGTTCCATCAATTACAGCAAGTTGTCCAGGTCCTGAAGCAGCAAAGCAGCCCCAGACCATCACATTACCACCACCATTTTTGACTGTTGGTATGATGTTCTTTTTATGAAATGCTGTGTTAGTTTGTGCCAGATGTAACGGGACACACACCCTCCAAAAGTTCAACTTTTGTCTTGTCAGTCCGCAGAATATTTTCCCAAAAGTCTTGGGGATCATCGAGATGTTTTTTGGCAAATGTGAGATGAGCCTTTGTGTTCTTTTTTGTCAGCAGTGGTTTTCACCTTGGAACTCTCCCATGGATGCCATTTTTGCCCAGTCTCTTTCTTATTGTTGAATCATGAACACTGACTTTAACTGAGGCAAGTAAGGCCTGCAGTTCTTAAGATGTTGCTCTGAGTTCTTTTGTGACCTCCTAGATGAGTCGTCGATGCGCTCTTGGAGTAATTCTGGTTGGCCGGCCATGCTGGGAAGGTTCACCACTGTTCCAAGTTTTCTCCATTTGTGGATAATAGCTCTCACCATGGTTCGCTGGAGTCCCAAATCCTCAGAAATGACTTAGTAACCCTTTCCAGACTGATAGCTGTCAATGACTTTGTTTCTCATCTGTTCTTGAATTTCTTTTGATTGCAGCATGATGTGTTGCTTTTTGTGATTTTTTTTTTTTTTTTTTTTAGCCTGCTTCACTTTGTCAGACAGGCTCTTGATTCAATAGGTCTATCAGGCTTGGGTGTGGCTAGTGAAATTGAACTCAAAAAATGTGGCTAATCACAGTTAATTCATGATTTAACAAGGGGGGGTGGGAGTGGGAGAGTAATTACTTTTTCACATAGGGCCAGTTAGGTTTGGATAGCTTTTTCCCTCAATAAATGAAATCATCATTTAAAAAGTGCATTTTGTATTTACTCTGGTTATCTTTGTCTAATATTAAAATTTCTTTGACGATCTGAAACATTAAAAAAAAAAAAAAAAAAAGAAATCAGGAAGGGGGCAAATACTTTCTCACAGCACTGTGCAATTCATCTTGATCTTGGATAAGGTCAAAGTTAAGCAACAAAGGAAGTGTGCAGTTCCTTATTGGGTCTAGTTTGAGGGCAGGCTGGAGATGTTCCACTGAGGTCAGGACAAGTCAGTGGTATTCATAATGAAACCGTGTCAGTATCATTGCAATGTAGGCCTCATTGCAGCTGATGTTGTGCATTACAGTCTCTCGTTTGGTTACCTGTATGTCTAGCTGTGTCCTATGTACATTTTTGAGAGGCAAAAATAACACTTCTTTCAGATGTTGTGTTAGGAATACTTTCCTTGCTGTATGCCGTATTCTCACTGTAAAACTGGATAAATGACGCTGCACACTGTTGGGCAAGACTCGGATTATTTCCCTTCAGCTGGCTCAATTCAGAAAAAAATTGGAACATGCTCTCAAAAGGATAGGTCACTGTTTGTAACTCTCCAAGCCTTCCACTTTGCAAAACTGTTGGCCTCTCGTCACATTGTTAGCCCCGTCACATATGTCTTGTATATTGTACAACCCCAATTCCAAAAAAATTGGGATGCTGTGTGAAATGTTAATAAAAACAGAATGCAATGATTTGCAAATCTCATAAACTGACATTTTATTCACAATAGAATGTAAACAACATGTCAGATGTTCAAAGTGAGACATTTTACCATTTCATGAAAAATATTAGCTGATTTTGAATTTAATGGCAGCAAAACATCTCAGAAAATTTGGAATAGGGCCATGTTTACCATTGTGTAGTATCTCCTCTTCTTTTAACAACAGTTTGTAAACGAATGGGAAGTGAGGAGACCAATTGCTTGAGTTTTGGGAGAGGAATGTTGTCCCACTCTTGTCAGATGGAGGATTCTAGCTACTCAGTCCTGGGTCTTTGCCAGATTTTTCGTTTTATGATGCACCAGATGTTTTCTATTAGTGAATGGTCTGGACTGCAGGTAGGCCGGTTCAGCAGCCGGACTCTTTTACTGCTACATGCTGTTGTGATGGATGAAGTATGTGGTTTAGCATTGTCTTGCTGAAATATGCGGGGCCTTCCGTGAAAGAGACGATGTCTGGATGGGAGCATATGTTGTAAAACCTCTATATACTTTTCAGCATTGATAATGCCTTTCCAGATGTGTAAGCTCCCTACACCATAGGCACTAATGCAACCCCATTCCATCAGAGATGTAGGCTTTTGAACTGTGCGCTGATAACAAGCTGGATGGTCCTTCTCCTCTTTAGTCTGCATGCCATGGCGTTCATGGTTTCCAAAAAGAATTTCAAATTTTGATTCATCTGACCACGGAACAGTTTTCCATTTTGCCTCAGTCCATTTTAAATGAACTTTGGCCCAGAGAAGATGGTGGCATTTCAGGATTGTGTTCACATATGGCTTCTTCTTTGCATGATACAGCTTTAGCTGGCATTTGTAGATTGCACGGCGAACTGTTCACAGACAATGATTTCTGGAAGTGTTCCTGAGCCCATGCAGTGTATTCCAGTGCAGAATCATGCCTGCGTTTTTAATGCAGTGCTGCCTGAGGGCCCGAAGATCACGGGCATCCAATATTGACCTTTGGACTTGGCCCTTGCGCACAGAGATTTCTCCAGATCCTCTGAATCTTTTGATGATATTATGTACAAGATTCAAAGTCTTGGCAATTTTACATTGAGGAACATTTTTCTGACATTGTTCCACAATTTTTAGACACAGTTTTTTGCAGATTGGCGAGTCTCTGCCCATCTTTACTTCTGAGAGACTGTGCCTCTCTAAAATGCTCTTTTTATACCCAGTCATGTTACTTACCTGTTGCCAATTAACCTAATTAGTTGCAAAATGCTCCTCCAGCTGTTTTTTATTAGTACCACTTACTTTTCCAGCCTTTGTTGCCCCTCTCCCAACTTTTTTCAGACATGTTCCTGCCATCAAATTCAAAATGAGCAAATATTTTTCATGAAATGGTAAAATGTCTCACTTTCAACATCTGATATGTTGTCTATGCTCTATTGTGAATAAAATGTGGGTTCATGAGATTTGCAAATCATAGCACTTTGTTTTTATTTGCAATTTACGCAGCATCCCAACTTTTTTCGAATTGGGTTTGTACAAAACAATGTTTAGGAGTCGTGTTCATGTCCGTGTTTTCATTTTTTTTTGTGTGGTTTTCAGGACATTGATTGGATTGACGCCCTGTGGCAGCAGGACACGGACCTTGGCACGGGTCGGGAGGTGTTCGGCCACTGCAGCCAGCGGAAGGAGGCCGAGGCAGAGAAACGGGCCCCAGGGCACAATGAGGAGGGGCCCGAGCTAGAGGGCTGGGGCCACGATCTCTTCCTGCAGGAAGGAGAGACCCAGGCCCCGGGGGAGGGAGAGACCGCTGAGAGGGCATCTGAGCAGGTGAGAGATGTCAGTTACTCTGATCCTACAGTGGGCTTTCTGTACCAACTATTGTGAAATTCTCTGACATTGTGACATTATTGTCACTCCACTCCTGTGGCTGTTTTATACTTGTAAGACATATGTCTGCAGACGTCTAAACAAAAGTTTGGGTGATACAGATTCTTTTATGCATAAACAAAGCGTTGGACATTGTCTGTGGCGCAAACTGTCGTCTCCTTGGTAACTATAGTTATTTTTAGTAACCATAACCCACCGATATTTTTGCGAATGTTACACTATCAACTTTCTATCTCGGAGACAAACAACAAATTCTGAGTCCATCTAGCTAATGAAATTGTAAGACAACCAGCGACATTTTCTATTAGCTTACAAATGTTCGACAGGTACAAGACACCTTTGAGCGACACTTTTTTCTGGGTCTCTGACATCATTTTTGTTTTCAGACAGTATCGTTAGACTTATCTTACAAGTATACAATGGCTTTTAGTGTCTCCTGAGCTTTTAAAATCAGACAGAAGTGAATAGGAAAACCACACAGAAAGTCATGGTGACACTCCATAGGTGGCCTTTCGTTTACGATTGTTCACACAGGCTCAGAGGATCAACCTGGTTTACTCATCTGCTGAATTTTAAGCTTTAGGCTGGCTAAAATCACAGCTAGGGCGTACCTTCTTGACAAGACAAGTAGTGCTTCAGCTCAGTGAGTCCCCTTATTTGCCTCGTAAGGAAATGCGAGACTTGCACGCTTGTAAATCATACCAGGTCACAGCTCAGCCGAGATGTCTGAGGATGGATATGCCCTCAACTGGCGCTTCAGTAGGACCGGCATAGGTGCGGACATGTCGGTACATGTTCTATTCATGAAAGCACTGGACCAGGTTTGTCTTGTGATGTCAGAAATGCCCTTTAACAGCAAAACTTGATACATGGATGCATGTTACAGCATCAGGCATACACACATATAGCCCATTTCTTAGCAGACATGACAGCCACTCGGCCCGAGTCTCGTTTTACTGCATGGGTGATGTTTGGGCTTTAGCTCGGCAGATGCTGGCTGTGCAGAAAAGGGATTTGGATTTGTCTCTGCCTGTCCCCATTTGGAACACAGATAATAGAGCACAGAGGCTTGCCGAGCAGATGGGACTCACAGCTGTAGGAAATGCACTGGCTCCCCTTTTTTAAAAAAAGTAAAAGGCCAACCCCTCTCCTCCCCTTCAGAGCTTAAGTCATGCCCTGCTTGTGTCCCAGATTTAGAGCGCTGGCCCTAGTTCATACTGGTGTCGCACCATTTAAACACTGCTAATCATCTGAACAAATTATATCTTTTCAGTTATCCCTTGGTGGAAAATTAAGCAAATTCGCTGAAGTTCAAGAATAAATTTCAGAATGCTTGGATACTCACTGCTCAGGATTGATCGTGACTAAAATTGCAAAGCAGCCGCAAAATGACCAACCAGATTTTACACATTTCCTGAGAACAGTCGTCTGTTTCACATTTTTGATCCCCGTTTCAGATTTGTGTCTCAACTCTGGCTGAGTTGCAATGATAACATGTTTGACTGAGGCCAGAACACTAAAAAGGCTATTATTGCAGTATTATGACTGTAGTAGGGCTAACTAATGGACAGTTGTTTTGGAGAGTACTGTAATGGACTAGGGTAAAGCTCCCAGAGATTTTTGATCTGCGTACTCCCGTACAGCTGGCTGAGGGCCAATGGTCATTTGAAATTGAAGAGCCTTGTGCTAAAAGTACTTTAGTCACATTTTCACACATTGTGAAGTAAGGATGGGAAAACCCCTTTTGTAGTCTCCTAAGTTTATTTTCTCAGTTTTCTCAAAATAGACATTTTGTGACTTAAGCACTTCTGGCACTGGGCTCTTCAATTATTCCAGTGTGAAAATGACTTCCATTAAAATGGCATCATCGTCGGTGAGCATCTCGTTGAGTAGAAGTGTGATGTGTGGCGTGTTCTCCTTAGCTAAGCAGCCCTGGAGCCCTGTCCTCACCGTCCCTGGAGGAGTGTCTCCAGCTGCTCGAGTCCTCCTTCCCCTTTGGAGAACAGTCTGAGGTAACGACTCACACAATCGAGACAGAGGAACAGGGCCTCCACCATTTCAGGGAAATGATAATGCCCATAGTTACCTTACCTCTCAGACATCTTATCCCCTTAAACTCTAACTTTTCACTGAAGTTTTCCCTTAAGTAGGTTCAAAGTCAGAAAAAAGCATTTTTTTCATATTTCATATCACACTTGTATTGAGAGAAATATTGAAGCCCAGGACGCCATGTTTTTATGGCCATTACATCAAATGGAAAATATTTAGATCTTTTACATCATTGTATCTCCCTGACGACGATAGTCGGGAGATACTGTGGTTTAGTTCCGGGGCCGCCACGCCCGTAGAGATTTTCTGTTCCGGACTCTGGAAGCCACAATTATTATAGGAATTTTTTCTAATTTTGCACAGGCGAAGATATTTATTTGACAGTGCTCGAGACCAATTTTCAGCAATTTTGGACGTCCAATATGGCTGCTGGCGACCATTTTGTCGGAAGTTTGGGGATCGGGGAGACACACGACTCGGTCCCTGTGGCAACCGAGTTATCTAGTTTTATACACATTTCTCTGTAATTCAGCAGGACATATTTGATAATGGTAAAGTCTTCCCCAAGCCAATTGTGGCTCATCAGACTGGTGCTTTACTCCAGTTTCCACGGCATGAAGCGACTAGAGGTACTGGCAGTTCCCCTGCACGGGACGCTAGTCCATTGTAGGTTACCCCCCTGGCATTTAGTCAATTTCCCCAACAATTTTGCAGTACGCAATTATACATCTGGGTGGGGTAAGGGAGTGACGTGTTTTGTCCTAGAACATACCGCAGTTGCTGTGGCAAGGACTTGAACTTTAGGCCTTTTGATCCCAGGTTTAGCACGCTTAACCCCTGTGTCTCTTAGGACATATTTGGATCGTTGGAAACTGTGGGATCTACACGAGAATTCAAAATAGGTCTGAAGTTCAACAGGTTTGAGTACAGCAGCTGCATTTGACGGATCCATTTATGAGTCCGTAGGTTTTATGGGGTTATGGCTCTATGAATCTAGGTTGGTTGGCACTCTGCTGTACCCAGAATGAGCGGTTCATTCAAAGAAACCTCATTTGTCCTACACTTAAATGTAAAATTGAATAGTGTCAGCTTAAATTCCTCCACATCGATGAACGAAGGACGAATATCACAATTTTTTTATAAACCATTGCTTGCAGCCATAAGTGGTGCATCAGGTGTTACAGGGCAGTTACTTTTACACTTGGGTAATATGAGTGTTTGATAAATTTGTCATCCCATAAATAGAGTATAAATCCCATAAATTTTTTGCAAACGTGTGCTGGGTTTACTCACATTGTCTAACTGACCATTTTGCGTAAACAGTTGAAGCCATTCCAGTGTGACAATATGCGATAATAGAAGAAATTTGGAAATACTTTTTCATGGCACTGTAAAGTAATACTAAGAATTATGATTGCACTCAAGATATGCATATGCTTTTATATATTATTAATGCTGTATATGCTATAGATATGAATCAAGATCAGGTTGCACCTTTAGGGGCACTGGGGGTAAAAATTTAAATGCATCTAATTTTATATTTTGTGTTATTTTCAGTAACTATGGTATTCCCCTGATAACTGCTTCAAATTTCATGGACTAGTGACAAATGCTAAGAATTCTATGGCCTTTGTAACGAAGTGCCCTAAGGTAACGAAGGGCACTTCATTACAGTCTTAAATGTACATATACTCCAGATCCATTTTGTGGCGTTGTGGACACTACAGTAATAAGAATAACGACTAATATTTCTTGAAAAAAAAGTTTTATTCAATAAAACATGCTAAATACACACCTTTATGGCATTATTACATCATAAATGCATAACTACCGGCACACTCCAAATTAATCTTCTTATTTATTATGTCAAATTTTTTTGCATTTATGGCAGTAGAAATTTTCTCGCTCCACAAATATTTTAGTGTGCTGTTACTTTTTGAACACCCTATCTTCAGTGGGTGTAGATTAGCTCTGTCATTAGGTAATTACTTTAGTTTCAACTTTTAATAATCATATTATACGAGTATATTCATTTGAAGAGTGGTTGATGCAGTATTAGAGGATGTGGGGGAAAACGTTGCGGACTTTACACAGCGTTGTGGACACTACAAACAATATTTGAATTCATTTGTGCACCACAAAAGGACCCACATCTTGAATTGTTTTTACTGAATATAAACCTTATCTTAGGAGCATTATTCAATTTAGATGGGATAATCCCACTTGACCAAGTCTTTACAGAAATATATGCTTGACAGTATACCGTTGCGGACACTATATATTTTTGACGACACCGTTCAATACCAAAATCAAGGCAGTATACCTGACAGGTAAGTGTTCCCTTATCAGAAGTGTTATCATTTCTTGGTAGGAATGGTCATAAGGAAGTCAAATGAAACTTTAAGATGTTTTAAAGTGATTATAAACCCTTCAAGCAAGTAAATATTCAAAAACTAAGGCAAAAAATGAAAAATCAAGAACGAAGGACATCAGAGATTCTAATTGTGATAATTGAGGGTATCGCCAATATGCAAAAAATGCCCGAATGTAGCGCTTTCGGCAAAATATCGTGCTACTTCCGGAACCCACTTACTTCCGGTGTGTTACTGAGATCACGGCTATCGTTTAGCATCAGCTAGCTTCGGCTCGGGCCTGCACACACGCATACGTAATTTAAGCCGAGGAAAATGTAAACATTCACCAAGCGCAAGGCTAGTTTCACGAGCGTACGGGTGAGTATGCAAGTAAGTACCCGATGCGGTCGGCAGAACCACGAATGCCTAGGCGTTCGATTTTTTTTCCCGGCAGCCACAAAAGAGACCGGAAGCGACTGGGTTACCAAACTATCCCATAATGCATCTTAAACGGGGCACAAATGCAACATCCGGGCATTTTTTGCGTATTGGCGATACCCTCAGTTATGGCATCCCAGGTGGGATCTCCACAAAATAACCCGCAAATAAACCAGAAAAAAATACAGAATTAATATGTGCATAAAACTAAAATTTTTTTTTTTTTTTGCTTCATTTAGAAAATCACAATTCAAAATCAGGTAATGTTAAAATGCTCCCCCATAACAATGTGAAATGGTACAAACTGGCTTTCTAGTAGTCGCTGCCCCGGCATCTAAACAGCTGGAAAATTCATCAGTTCCAGTGCAACTGAATATTGTATGTGTATGTTACTAAAAAGTATAATATTGAACAGTGTTGTTTACATACTATTTAATAAATAGAGCATACTATAACACAGACCAGGGGATATTTACAACCTGATCTCAATTCACATCCATAATATTAAGTATTTAAAGTATTGACTGCCGCTTTTTTTTGTCAGTACCATGGGGCGGTGACACCGGAGCTGACCGAGCCCAGTGAGGAGAGCTTCTCTGTCTCCCAGGGGCTGACCTTCTTGCCTCAAAATGAAGTACCCCTGGATCTGGAGCAGCAGTGGCAGGATATTATGGCCATCATGGAACTGCAGGTTAGTCCAGTTCAGAGGAGATGGGCCTCCCTCGGCTTTCGTCTCATCTGCATCATTAGTGCTCAACAATGGCGGCCGTTGGACAGAGAGCAGGAGGGTGATAAACATGTCTTTGAACTGATTATTAGTCTTGAGCTGTTTTCATTCATTTTTCTTGATTAAAGATACTTAAACTCTCCCTTCTCGGGTGCGGCTAATTCTCTTCATTAAGATGAGAAATAAAAGGTGTCGGTTAAACGCAAAAAGAGTGTGCATTTCAATCTTTGTTTTCAGTTGAACAGTCTCAGGTTTGACGGCTTGCTTTTTGCAGGATGTGACAAAAGTTAATGCGGAAAATCCATTGTAGTTTTCTTCATGAAGGGTTGCCTATTAAGGCAAGTGAATTAAATATTTTTATTGAATTCATTATTCACTCGCCGTTACATTTCATTAAAAGGGAAACTGTGCACTTCACTGCCAATGGATTATTCATATTGTGGGTAAACGTGTTAACCGAGACCAATGATTGAAATCAGGTCAATAATCTTATCCATTTCAAGGGATGTTTTCCGCCCCCTCGGTTCTCCATCCACTGACCGCCACTGGTGCTCAACAGTGCGGGAAAAAAAAAAAAAATATTCCTGGAAATGTGCCAGAACCTTACCAAGAGGAGTTAAAGAAACAGTTTACCCAAAAATAAAAATTCTGTCATTATCTCCTCACCTCCATGTCAGTTGAAGTTGAAGTTTTTTAATCCATTGAACAAATTTAGAGTATATCAGCAAAACTGCATAGCAGTCTTCTCCAAAACAACTGAAGTCAATGGAGACTCTGTTATTAGCATTCTTTCAAAAACCAGCCGAAAATTGCTGTGAAATTACAAACTCCGATTCCAATGAAGTTGGGACGTTGTGTAAAACGTGAATAAAAACAGAATACAATGATTTGCAAATCCTTTTCGACCTATATTCATTTGAGGACACGACAAAGACAAGATATTTAATGTTTAAACTAATAAACTTTATTGTTTTTTTGGAAATATTCACTCATTTTGAATTTGATGCCTGCAACACATACCAAAAGAGCTGGGACAGGGGCAACAAAAGACTGGGAAAGTTGAGGAATGCTCAAAAAACACCTGTTTGGAACATTCCACAGGTGAACAGGTGAATTGGAAACAGGTGGGTGTCATGATTAGGTATAAAAGGAGCATCCCCGAAAGGCTCAGTTGTTCACAAGCAAGGATGGGGCGAGGTTCACCACTTTGTGAACAACTGCATGAGCAAATAGTCCAACAGTATAAGAACAACGTTTCTCAACATGCAATTGCAGGGAATTTAGGGATTTCATCATCTACAGTCCATAATATCATCAAAAGATTCAGAGAATCCAGAGAAATCTCTACTCATAAGCGGCAAGGACGAAAACCAACATTGAATGCCCATGACCATCAGGCGGCACTGCATCAAAAACAGACATCATTCTGTAAAGGATATTACCATGTGGGCTCGGGAACACTTTGGAAAACCATTTTCAGTTAACACAGTTCGTCGCTACATCTACAAGTAATTCTACCATGCGAAGCGAAAGCCATATTTCAACAATACCCAGAAACGCCGCCAGCTTCTCTGGGCCCGAGCTCATCTGAGATGGACTGACGCAAAGTGCAAAAGTGTGCGGTGGTCTGACGAGTCCACATTTCAAATTGTTTTTGGAAATCATGGACGTCGTGTCCTCCGGGCTAAAGAGGAAAAGGACCATCCAGATTTTATCAGCGCAAAGTTCAAAAGCCAGCATCTGTGATGGTATGGGGATGTGTTAGTGCCCATGGCATGGGTAACTTGCACACTGTGAAGGCACCATTGATGCTGAAAGGTACATACAGGTTTTGAAGCAACATATGCTGCCATCTAAGCGATGTCTTTTTCAGGGACGTCCCTGCTTATTTCAGCAAGACAATGCCAAGCCACATTCTGCACGTGTTACAATGGCGTGGCTTTGTAGGAAAAGTGTGCGGGTAATAGACTGGCCTGCCTGCAGTCCAGACCTGTCTCCTATTGAAAATGTGTGGTGCATTATGAAGTGCAAAATACGACAACGGAGACCCCAGACTGTTCGGCAACTGAGTTCGTACTTCAAGCAAGAATGGGAAAGAATTCCACCTACAAAGCTTCTACAATTAGTGTCCTCAGTTCCCAAATGCTTATTGAGTGTTGTTAAAAGGAAAGGTGATGTAACACAGTGGTAAACATGCCCCTGTCCCAGATTTTTTGGAACGTGTTGCAGGCATCAAATTCAAAATGAGTGAATATTTCCAATAAAACAGTGAAGTTCATCATTTTGAACATTAAATACCTTGTCTTGATAGTGTACTCAGTTGAATATAGGTCAAAAAGGAATTGCAAATCATTGTATTCTGTTTTTATTCACGTTTTCACACAAATCTCAACTTCATTTGAATTGGGGTTTGTACTTCATACAGCTCATGTAGCATAATCAAAGTCTCCTGAAGACAATCACATTTTGACTGGAAAAGATCTGTATTACACCTTTATTCAGCATAAATTTTTACAGCAGCTGTTATTTTTTCTTAAAAAGTTCAAGATTACATGCAACTGCCTGCTAGGTAAATAAGGAAGCACTGGGAAGTACTCCCAATACCATACAGCAGTGCTGTAGCCCACTGTCCACATTAAATGCCAGAATGTTTTTGGACTCTAAAGAACACTAATGACCAAGTCTCCATTGGCTTCAGTTGTTTTCGAAAAGGCTGCTACGGAGTTTTGCAGGTATTCTCAAAATTTGTTTTTTGAATTTGCAGATTTCTTCCATGTCTCAACTAGCATGGAGGTGAGTAGATAACTAGATAGTGACTTTTTTATCACAAAAAGACATTATTGTAGCCCCGGACGGAGTGTCCGGGGGTGCTGTGGATTTGCGGTGGTCGCGCGTTTGCGTCCTGGCCCAGAAGTACCTCTGCATGAGGGAAACGATAGAAGATAAACGATATTGATAGAAGAATAACAGTATGAACATCATGTCTAATTTTTGCTTCCGAAAACCGATTTTTCTTTACTACTAATTTGAATACCACTGGCTCAGTAGCTATACAGACGAAGTGGTTGCTACAGAGGACAAAGAATTTTTCAGTCACGAGAGCATTTTTGGAATTGCTGGATAGATAGTATGGGCAAGTATATTGAGCAGTTTGCACGGAAGGCTTAGCTGAGGAGTTTCATTAAAGTGCCCCTTCCGCGAGAAAATGGACTTACCTGTTAGTATTTGAATATGGTAGGTCCATAATCAGTTTGTGACATGTCGTGGTTCTTGAACTCCAACACCACTTGAAGTATTGGTTTTTGCTAATAAAAGGAAATAGGCAGAGAATTTACGCCAATAAAAAATGTGTTGCGGTGTTACGAAACACCGTAAATTGAATATTCATATCCTCGCCGGTTCTCGCCCACTCTGGAGTGTAACCGCCCACACAAAGATTCGAGCAACGTGCCAACTGTCAATGTCATCCACAGTCTATGGCAGGGGTCGGCAACCCGCGGCTCTGGAGCCCTTCTATCTACAGTGGCTCCCTGTAGCTTTGAAAAAAATTAATAACGGCTATTTATTTTTATTTTTTTCTTTCAAACAAAATATTGCTTGTTTTGGAGATCGGGGTGATACTGTGACACTGAAAAAAAAGCGTTTAATATTTGTGACCCTGCCCTTGAAAACCCGGCTAAACTCGCCTGATCTAATTTTGAGATAAAGACCGTCAAGTAGTCCCTGTGATAAAAAGTGACAAAAATATGAGATGTGAGTTTATTGCTGTAAATGATAGGTTACATATTGGGGTTTCAAAATAAAGTGTTCAAAAATTAATTTCTAACATCATACATATTAAAATTAATGAATTTATTGACACTTCGTTTACGCAGAAGTTGCTTTCCACAAGCCTGGTTTTCAATCGGCTTTTAGTTTACCTTCGGCGGATGAACGCCTGATAGTTTGGGTGTCATTCGGTTTAGGAACTTCTTTTTTACCATTGAAAATGAATGTAGACAATAATGCGCACCATCGTAAAGCAGGTCAGTCGAAGGTATGGCAGAAGAGTTGCGATTTAAGCCGGGTGCGGATTTCTCCACGGATTGCGTCGTATCACCACGGAAATTTCAGTAATGAACTGTTTGCATTTGAAGATTAACGTCTTGTGAAGCTAACCAGCCTAGTTTGAAGACATGTCAAGCCTGCCAAAACTTTGAAATGACATGACATAACATAACATGACATGACATGACATGACATAACGTGAGTGGCGAGAACAGGCCGTTCAGCCCAACTAGGCTCGCCAGTTTCTTTTTACTATTGTGAATATATCACTTCAGATACTCAATGTCTCAATGGTATCTAGCTTTAAGTCAAGTCTACTCCTGAAAATTCCCACGGTTTCTGCCTCAACAATAAGGTCAGGCAAGCTATTTCAAATCGAAATTACTCTTTGGGTAATTGACCTCACTCAGTCAATATTAGAGATATCAGCTAGATTTTTTCACAGAATATTCCTTACATGATGTGGAATAGCTTTGTGTAAAAAAAAAAAAAAAAAAAAAAAAAAGAAAAAAACTGTTCATCACCAGAAAATGACTTTAGCTGGGTTATCACAGGCAGGGATATAGGTGACCTATTGGCAATAGCAAATGACGAGACATCTGTCTCATTGCGTTTTCATTTTGGCAAGGTGGGATGATGCATTTGGGCTCGATGCATAGGCTACTAACACGAAAGCCCATCCGGGTAGGCTATTCTGAGAGTTAGGCCACTTTTAGAATGGTTTAAAAAATCAATAGCCTAATCGCAGGGCTGCCAACTTTCTACACATTCTCACGCATACGGCATAGGTCTCTCGTATTTTCGAGGCATATTCACCGAAGTCAGCAATTGTTCAATTGGCGCGTATATTAATGAGATTGTGCGCGTAATTGAAGTCCTTGTGCATGGCAGTTTCAGTTTCACTTGCATAACGGTGGATTTCACCACTAGTAACACGGAAAGCGATTATGACTCTGGACCTCTTGAGCTTTTTTTTACTTGGGGATTGAAAGCAATGCATGCGTTTCATGATCATTTCGATTGTTTGAATGGAATAAGACAACTTGAACTGTCTTTATGCCATTCCATTGCTTCCAATTCCCGAATAAAGAAAAGCGTGAGAATTCCAGAGTCATAATCGATTTCCATGTCACTGGTGGGGAAATGAACCGTAATGCACGTGAAACTGATAAAATTTCATGCACAACGACTGTAATTCTGCAAGAGAATCTCTTAAATGCGCATTAATTGAATAATTGCTGACTACAGCACAGAAACGCAAATGCCACTTAGAACGAATGCGTTAGAGTTGGCAGCTCTGCAATCGAGAGGGCTGCGAGACATTTTGTCTACTTTGTTAGATAGACTAGTAAAATTACCACTCTGAAACGTCCATTGTTAGACGTGTTGATGGCATTTCCTGCATTGCATCGGCCTGCTCTTCAGATTCGGGGCCAAATAAAAAAAGGCAATATTTGTGAACTTTGTGTAGCCATTGCTTCGCTGAAGTCTTACCATGCTACCTGTAAAATCTGTTGTCTTTCACCGTTTATGGTTGTAGCTAGCTAGGCTCTTTGCCAGTAGGGTGTTGGGGCTGTTTACATACTGAATATTCCCGAATGTAGCTGAACTATCCAATCAGCGCGAAGCTCATTTAAACGCCGGATATTCATGAGGGAACTTACCCGTCTTCTCAGACTGCCTTTCACTGATGCTAAAAAGGTCATCAAATAAGCGATCCAATGCACTTTTCCCACAAAGAATGGTATGAATACGATGGCAGGGCATTGGGGATTAACACAAAATGTTGGGATATGTATGGAAGGGGCACTTTAATGCAGGTCTTGAAAAACAGGGTTGGGAGTTGGGACTGAGCTTGCCAATATTGTAAACTGTATTCGAGGTCGGCTCTGCTGGTGAATAGTCAATAACTGATCCGGGTGTGCCATCTAGTGAGAGAATAGTGTAACTGCCTGCATAAATAGAGCAGCTCCATGTCCGCTGGCATCAACATCTGCACTGACAGGTAATGGGTCGGACCAGAACGTATGTGTGTGTATATATATACTCACACTCGCACGTACGAACTGAAGACATAAAAACCACCGTTGAAACCAGTGACCACAAAAATGGTCAAATGTTATTTCAATTGTAGTTCTTTGTGATTCCACATTAATCCTTTGTAAATTTTCTTGATGCAAATGAAATTACTTCAGTTAATTTATTCATGCACTCATTATTCTTCGTAAATTATGTACAGCACGACCGGCTGACCCATGAAGTTATGTACGTGAATATTCCTTGGAGGTTTAGCTTATCTTAATGGTAACGCTGGCAGACAGATGCTGATGACCTAGCGAGCCTGTATTGTAATTAGTGAAGATATAACGTTTGCGAATGAACCTTGCATTAGGCAAACACTAGCTTTGCTGAGCAGTAATTCCATTTAAGGTAGACTGCAAACAGTGGCATCTTGCATTCATGAACATATGTTTCTCTTTTTAATGTTACATTTCTATCGAATGCCTCTTTGTGTTTGATTTTTTGACAAAGAGAGCAACTTTTCAAAATAGTACCACATTAGCTTAGACCTGGAAGTGAAAATAAACAGCCTGGAAAATGAGGTAGGTTACCCTTTTTAAGATTCGGAATTCGTAGCATCGGGCGAAAATCGCTGGCTAGCTTAACTTTGTTCTGATGATGACACACGGAATGCACACTTGTCCACTCGCTCACTCACTGTCTTTATATTTTTTTCAATGTAGAACATTCACAACATAATGCCCTACATAGTGGGTGAGTGTACATTTCGAACGCGCCCAGTTCTAACCAAATCATCTCCATGGAAACTCAGCTGAGCTGTTAGATATCAAATCAGCCAATCACAGAGGGCCATGGCAGGACTGGTTCCCCACGCACAGAATCGCTGAGTCACCAAGTGAACGAAATCCTTGCTCGCGCACAACTCAAACTCCTGCTTCTCACGCAAAAAAATGTTCATCCTGTCACAAATGTAACCACATCATTCAAGGCACGAGACTTTGCTGAGTGTGCGGATGTCTTTTTTATTTCTCTGAGTGATATAATGTTGGAATTACAGCGATCTAAAAACTCTGTGTGTTTGCTGTTCTCCCAAAAATTTTTGGGTGATTTTTGAATGGGAAAGATAGAGAAATTAGACGTGCCTCATGTCCTTTGACTGCTCCCTGAGGCAAAACTATGTACTTTTGTGCTACAAAAACTATAGTACTATGTCAACAACAAATTTTCCTACGTTTTTGGGAATTTCATGAAGAGGGATTCAAATTTGTGGAAGTTAAAGTGATATGAAAAGTATTTTTTGCAGCCTCTGTGCTCCCAGCTCCCACTCTAGGTGTGACATCACGTACTCTAGCAATGAGAACCCAAATCCCATTCTTTCCAATGGGAACATTTTTGTTGGTTTTTTGGGAATATTTCCGACGCTGCATGACGAAGCTCAACCAAAATCGATAGGCTTCATCCTCTAACCACTATCAACGTGCATGTGAAATATCAAAAGGATCGGATAAGAATTGCAGTCTCTAGAGCGTTCACAAGAAAATCTCTACAGACGCGGACAAGCACGCGTGACGACCACAAATCCATAGTACCCCCGGACACTCAATCCAGGGCTACAATGACAGAATTTCCATTTTTGGGTGAACTGTTCCTTTAAGTACAGGAATTTTGTGGGAATGTTGTCCCTTATCAGCACAATACGTTTACCAATAATAAGGAATAATTTTTATGCCCCCACCTCGAATGAGCAGGGGGCATAATGTCAACGCCCCTTCCGTCCGTGTGTCCGGCCGTAAACTTCTCGTTTCCATACAAGAACTAAAGAACGCCTTGTCCGATCAGTCTCATTTCTAGGTGGTGTATGCGGGGTGGGTAGAGGAAGGTGCCTTTCGAAAACCAGCGCCGTGCAATATCCAATATGGCCGCTACGGCAGCCATCTTGATTTAAGTTTCCGCGCAATAACTAAAGAACGCCTTGTCCGATCCATCTCATTTCTTGATGGTGTATGGGGGGTGGGTAGAGGAAGGAGCCTTTCGAAAACCAGCACCGCGTGATATCCAGTATGGCCGCCGTGGCAGCCATCTTGATTTCAGTTTCTACGCAATAATTAAAGAGCGCCTCATCCGATCCATCTCATTTCTTGGTGGAGAGGAAGGTTCCTTTCGAAAACCAGCGCCGAGCGATAACCAATATGGCCGCAACGGCAGCCATCTTGATTTCAGCTTCCATGCAATTACTAAAGAGTGCCTTGTCCGATCCATCTCATTTCTTGGTGGAGAGGAAGGTTCCTTTCAAAAACCAGTACCGTGTGATATCCAATATGGCCGCCATGGCAGCCATCTTGATTTCAGTTTCCACGCAATAACTAAAGAGCGCCTCGTCCGATCCATGTCATTTCTTGGTGGTGTATGCGGGGTGGGTAGAGGAAGGTTCCTTTCGAAAACCAGCGCCATGCGATATCCAATATGGCCGCTACGGCAGCCATCTTGATTTCAGTTTCCACGCAAGAACTAAAGAACTCCTCATCATCATTCAAAAACCAGTTGTCATTTAACATATTTAACTTTCAGTATTATTCACTCTCACTATTCACCATGCTGAACTAGCAACCTATTCAATCTTGACCCCAATAAAACATACGGACGGGGGCATATGCCACGCTCCGCGTTGCTCTTGTTTGGAGTGTAAGATACACAAACTGTGGTTCTAAATAAAGTAGTATGTTTTCACTAAATATCCCCAGTTAGAGAAATGTGTGTTGAATTGGAACCCTGCTCTTTGGATTCTTTCATGCTGGAGATCCCATTTTATGAAATACACTAGCAATTGTAACAGCGAAGAGACTTCAGTATGCTGGTCATGCAGGCTGAGTTTCAGATGTAAAGCCTCTTCTAAAATTAGCAAACCAGCAGAGAAGGTTAAAATGGGCAAAAGAGTGCAGATTTTATTGGTTTTAGGCTTTTAAGGGCATTGAATAAATTCTCACTGAGCTCTTTATTAGGTACACCACGCTAATGCTTGGTTGGGCCTACCTTTGCTCTCTTAGCAGCCTCAATTCTCTGTGGCAAGGATTTCCTGGCATGAAATTTTGCAAGCCCACCTTTTCATTTGTTTTCCCTAGGACATGGAAGTGAACAGCACTGCAGGGAACTCCTTCATAAGCAGTCGTCCCGACAGCAGCAGTGGGTTAGACTCTGGCACCTTCACAAACCTGATAAACCAGAATGTTAGCCTCCACCAGGCCTCCCTGCCCAGCTGTTACCAGGAACTCCCTCCAGTCTTCAGTCCTAATTTGGATACAGCCGGGCCCTGCAGGCCAACCCAGTTCAGTCTACTCTCCTGTAACTCATCCAGTGTCAACTCCACCTTCAGGGCTAACAACCTAACAGGCCTCTTCCTCCCAACAGCACTTAATGGCACCAACAACATCAGCTCTATTCCCTCATTGCCAGAGGCTCTCAACAGCCTTCTGGAGGAGGCCATGCTGGATGAGATAAGTCTTCTGGACTTGGCCATGGAGGAAGGCTTCAGCCAGGAACAGTTCTGTCAGCTGGAGGATGAGCTGGACTCTGACTCGGGCCTCTCGTTGGATTTCAGCCACAGTCCCCCTTCTCCTTGCACCTCCAACACCTCCTGCTCGTCGGACACCTCCTCATCCACCTGCTTCTCAGAGGAAGGGGCAGTGGGGTACAGCACTAACTCAGAGGAGGCAGAGAACGAGGGGGGAGCCGTTGGGGGCCTCCAGCCCAAGCACAACTTCTGCCGCATGAGCTACCAGGATCCCTCCCAACTCCACCAACTCCCCCAACTGGAACATGTCGGCCACAACCACACCTATAACCTCTCACCCTCCTCCAAACTCTCGTGCTCAGAGAACGCCCTGCCGCCAGACGACAAGCATATCAGCCGGGACGCCAGAGGCCGGTTGGCACCTTCGCCTTCCGGATCAGACCTTTCGGACAAGCAGTCGGGCCGTGACGAGCGTCGAGCGCGAGCGATGAAGATCCCCTTTTCCATCGACTGCATCATCAACCTGCCCGTTAACGAGTTCAATGACCTGCTGGCCAAGCACTGCCTGAGCGAGGCTCAGCTGACCCTCATCCGGGACATCCGCCGGCGCGGGAAAAACAAGATGGCGGCGCAGAACTGCCGCAAGCGCAAGCTGGACACCATCCTGGGCCTGGAGCAGAGCGTGGAAAGCCTGCGGCGCAACAAGGCCCGGCTACTGAAGGAGAAGGAAGAGTTCCTTCGCTGCATTCGCCACATGAAGCGGAAGGTGCACACCCTGCACCAGGAGGTCTCCTCCCTGCTGCGGGACCAGAACGGCCGGCCCTACCCACCCAGCGAGTACACACTCCAGTTCGGCAGCGACGGCAGTGTCCTGGTCGTACCGCGCCACCTGGCCGCTAATCAGGCCTGCAAGCCAGACAAAAAGCAGAAGAGCAAGAAGAAGTGAGGAGCAGGTCACTTTTTTTTTTTCTTGTTCGTGACGAACAAGTAGTGCTCGATAGTAGCAAGCCTAATATTTCCGTCTTTTGGTAAGAAGAGGGTTGGGAAGAGGGAGGCGTTCAACAACCTTTTCTACTGTCATTTTTCCTTCCCAGTTTTCTCTCTGATGTTTTCAGCACAGGAGACGCTGTGAAGCACAACTGCTTTGTTCTAGTTTTGCTCCTCCGCTCGGATTTCTCAAAGGAACTTTTGAGAGCAACCGTCCTGGATCCTATTGCAGCTAGCTAGTGAAAATGAGGAGCTTGAGGTCTTTTTGCTCTATGGACTAGCCTGAAACCTTAATTTTGATCTAAAACAAATGAAAGACACCAAGACTAAAATACAATGCAGGCACATTGTAAATCAGTGTTGTAGAGTTGAGAATGTTAGTCACAGTCAGGTCCTTGATGGCGAGAATAATTGTAGTCAGTCCTGCGGTTAATAAAATGGATGGTCCAGTGGTATGTGAGACCTTCAGCATTTTGAGAAACTGCTATTTGAGTCGCTTACTGTCCATCATGGGTTTTTCAGAAGGTGAAGTACAAAAAAAAGCAGTTTTGCAGAAAATAATTTTATCTCTGAAATACATGACACTTAATAACGTGTGCCATACTGTTAATTGTTCATCACAGGATAAACCTGAAGGATGTTAGCAGCACCATGCTAGTACTGATCGCAGTTTCAATGTGCAAGATTCCACGGCACTCCATTGTGTTCTGGACCCCAGAAGCTCTAAGGCTGATTATTCAGGAGCCTGTAAAAGGACAGTAAGTTTGGGAATGTGTGCAGGGACAGCCTGGACTGAAGTTACGGCTGGTTTTTCACAGGATATGGCGCAGAATAAGGGAATTGCACTATTTTTGTGTAACTACCCACAGTATCTGAACATGGCACTCCACGATCCTGAGAAGAGCATGGGTGTACGGACTAGACATCATCTCCCTCTCAGTGTCTAGATAGAGATTTTAACCATTACATAAGTACTTATCTCCAAAATCTCCAAGATCATGATGTCACTCATAGAAGAGAACTCTGAGCCTCATTCCAAGCTGCCCGATTACCAAACATATCGACTTAACTGATGTTAGTAACTCTAGTCAAAGGTATTTTTCAGGGTTTTTGTTTTTTTCATGAATTTTTTTCATGACTTCATGAGTAGGATGGAGCTTTTAGGCTCTTTGGGTCTGCCTCCCTCCGTTCTTCTAACATCATCCCCGCCACGTCGCCTTGCCCGTTGTGTCATGATGTTAGGGGAGACAACCTTCACGAAATATGCAAGCCAGCCCTCCCAGCCCAATGCAAGAGCTACAGAGCCTGCTTATGGGGCCTGAAGGTTCTGTGCCTTACACAAACGAACACACCTTTCCCTTCAACGGAAGTACTATGCACCCTGAAATATACACACAGCCCTTAGTCAACTAATCCCAATTGCGCGTTTGTGTACATGCATATGAGGAGGAACATGCACTGTCAAAGAGGGCTTCTTCCTTTCTGAACTGAGCACTTTTAAAGCAGAAAAGTGCAAACAGCTGTGAGGGGATTTTTTTTTTTTTTTTTTAGCATTTAATGTTACCTACACTGTTGAATACAGCAAAGCTGTATGGTTTTGGGGGTACCTTATGAAATTATGGTATATTAGCACTTTAAGTAAAATACTTGTCATAACCGTAAGTGTTAGCATTAATGATCTCATGCTCGTGGCACTAAAGCACATTGTAGTTTAGGGAGAATGTACTATTATATAAACTGGACAGCCTATTCACCTTCGAATTAAAATATTAGTAAACAGAAAAGCATGGTTTGTTTTGAAGATTCATACTGTGGAGTTTAGCTGATGCTGTTTGATCTGTGGTGTGACGTCTTGATATTCAGTGCTCAGGATTGACATATTTGACAGAAAGCCCTTTGATTGGTTGATGTCTAGAAAAGCACAGGCCCCAGATAAGACCCCTGTGATTTCTGGATGGTGGAGCCTTTATTGCCATGGCTGTCTGTGTATGGTTACAAACTTTAACTCGACTGTCTGATTGCCTGCGACCGCATTTGTGTAGTCCCGGAGTGCCCGCTTGTGATTTCTTGAAAACTCTTGAGCGTTCGTGAGCCATATACTGAAATGAGCTTATTTGCGGCAAGAAATTATGTTTTTTTGGCCAATTCCGTTGCCATAACAACCAAAATCTTTCTGTGTCCTGACCAAACCGTGACCTATGCCCACGGCAAATATCAAAGGAATCTGTCGAAATTTGTGGCTGGTAGAGCGTCCACAAGATGCGGCAATGGCAGCGGAGATGATGACGATTAATCTGTAGTAACTGCCCGACTGTGATAAAAATAGAACTGTCTCAAACAAGAACACAAGACTATTTTGTGGCTGGAAGGGATGATCCCAAGCCCTGATGTTGTAGACCAGATACAGGAAGGCACTACCCAGTTCTAAGCAATCACCTGGCAGTTGGGCTGGGAACTCCTGTAATGTACCAACTGCCAGGGCCAGGGCATGTTTCAGCACGCACCCAGTTTCCATCTCCCTTGGCTTTGATTTCGTGCTACTTGGCTAATGCAGACACTCAATACCAGAAATGTTTGGTACAAACACTAGGCACTGAATGGACCTTTGCCTTGTTCTTTTGTGCTATTAAATGCACTGTATCTTGCATTCTGGTGAAATGGCATGCATAGGGCTGGGCTGGATGGTTCGTGGAGGTGCAAGCGTGAGGATAACAGAGATGTGCACGTAGCTTTATGAAGCCATAGATGGCATGTTGGCGAGAACTCGCCGTCAAGTTAGATAAAGTTATGTTCACTTTATAAATAAGGCCTGAGAGGATGGAATCATCTGCATCAGTCACTTTCACCTCGGCAGTCTTCATCGTTACCATATGGAAGTTTTTATTTTTTTTTTTTTTTGGCAATCACTGGTGTGAGTTAACTGTGAAAAATGCGGAAAATGATCTAAATGCAGTCGCTTGAGGCCATTTTCCTCTCCAGCAAGATTTTGTTATTCAAAAAATAACTTGTGTAATGCAAGTATTTGAAATATCAACTGTGGGGTTTGTTTGTTGGCTTGGGGAAAAATGCACATATATAATTGGGATTGTGTCTGTATTTCCCAAAGCACTTTTTGAGATGGTTTTTATTTGCTTTTGAAACACTTCAAAATTTTATTTCTGTAAGTATTTGTATTATTTTTGTGTGTGGAACTTTTCCTTGTACTTTTTTTTTCTCCTAAAGCTGCTTTCACACCGGACACGAAACGCGTGTATTCGCGTCTTTGCATTAACTTTGAATGTAATCTGTCGTGGGAAAAATTTGTTTCGCGTCCGGTGTGAAAGCGGCTTTAGTCCTACCAATTCTTTTCTCACTAGTGTTGATTTTGGTTTTATATTTTCCTTTTTTAGTCGAGTTTGACAAGTTTGCAGGCAATCTGGGATTTTTATGAATAAAATATTTTTATTTTCATGTGACTGCTGCTGAAAATTGGTATGATTTTTGGAAAGCAATGTGCTGGCATAAATACCAGTCAATCTGACATTAAAAGCCCTGCTTCAAAACGATGCATTACATCATTTTTCTGATAAGGGTCGGGGCTGCCACTAATTGAGGAGGTAAAATATACTAACGCCAGTGAAACTGACTCATAGTCCTGTCCAGACTAATTTGTTGGCAGCCAAAGTACTTTAGGAAAGAAATGGTTCCCCTGGACCCAAATGTCTAAAAAAGTAAACTCTGGGCAGTTCCATGGTGTCGGACGTACATTTCAGACACTTCATAAGTCAATTAAGAGCACAGTGAAGTGAGCAGATAGCTGTCATTTGGGCAGATTACACATCCTGGTTATGGCAATCATCTGGTATGCAGGGGTATAGCTCCTCATCATAGCGTAGGAGATGTTGCTCCAGAATACCTTGGTGTCGGATGTACTCAGACAAATGGCTTTAATGACATGTACATGATTTGTTTCAGGATCTCTGTGAAGTCTTCAAACTTTTTCCAATTATTAATCCATGACTGATTCCCCAAGACAGTACACTAAAACAAGATTACATTAATAAATCCATACTTACTATTATGAGCATGTAATGCACCTCTAAACACAGTGTCGGACGTACAGCATCTGAATGTAATTTAATGTCCAACTGGATCTTCATCTAACAAACGCATTTTGAACTTCATCATATAAAATAAACAAAATACCAGAACTTCAAACCTCCACAAGTACATTTATGAGTAAGTCTACTAAAAAAGCAACGTATCAAACCATTTTTGGTGTCTGCCGTACAAGGTCAGAGGGTAATTTTACATCAACTGGATCCTCCTCTGCAACAAACATATTTTAAACTTAATCATATCTTAATGGACAAAATACCACATTCAAACCTCTAGTGGGTTTATGAGTAGGTGACTTAAAAATAACATATATAAAAATCTTTTTTGGTGTCAGATTTACAGGGTCTGAATGCAATTTTAAGCCAACTCAATCCCCATATAATGAACAAAACACAACTTCAAACCTTGGCAAATTGGCTGATAAGTAAGGTAAGTCAACTATTAAATAGCACTGCTGGTATCAAACACAACTGGTATCAAACATTCAGTTTGTCCTATTGAATACATAATACTTTGCCTAGTAAATTAATTCAATCAATTTCCCGATTCTCACTTGGAAATAGGTTGAGTGCATTTTGGTAATGTCACTGGTAGGAGACAGGGTTTTATTTTTACAGGAGCAGCCCTAACACACCTACCTAAATCAGCAAAACCGCATTTTTACTCATGTATAAGCGAAGCTCAGGAAGGAGTGCTGTGATGAGACTCGAACGTCACTCACCAATTGATCAATCGATCGCTCAATTCGCTCAGAGCACACTGATAGGGAAATATATAAAAATGAATATATTACAGGTTTCAGTGATTATTTTACTTACATTCAATAAAACGATCAATGCCTTCGTGAGCACAAATTCAAACAAAATGTTTGCGTGAAAAATTCAGTTGGTTCCCGTTTGTCAAAACGATAAATTCAAAATGGCACTTGGGTGGCGATGCGTGAACTACTGCATCAAAATAAGATTTCCCAGCAAGGATGAGACCAAAAAAATGTGTATCAGGAAAAAAAACAATACACCTGTTTAGACTACCGTAGCGCAATCCAGCCGAGTTGCGATACGCGATCGGAGGACACGCCGTGAAGCCCTGAATGATGTAGATTTCCACATAGCTACCAGATGTTCATATGCCATGATTTATAATCAACTATTTGGACACATTCACTGTCTTGCACTCACCCTTGCTTAAGTCCAATATCTTAAAACCTGTGGAACTTCAAAATCGAAGTTCAAAATCAGATTTCCCTCCAGTACAAAGGTGGTGGCAAAAAGATGATGCCATCGCACCATATCGTTCCTATTCCAGCTACCAGATGGAAGCTGATTAGGTAATTCCTACTCCTTTTCCTATCCCTATGAAATAAGTTTCTCCAATACCAGAACTGGTGGTACGAAAGTAATAACTATTCTTGTTACCAATTACAGTGTCCATGTTGCTAACTGTGGTGTCGGACGTACAGGGTGTCGGACATACAAAACTTGACACCAGTATTCCCAGCATGTTGCAAATACCCGATGACGACAAACTAGTCCATTATAATAAAGACATTACATACACATTTAATCCAGAATATAAAGTTACTTTGACTGTGCATATTGATGGGAGAATTATAAAGAATCATTTTTGGTGTCAAACATACATGAGAAAAGTGTGTATACTTAGTATGCATGTTAATTTTTTTTATTTTCGAACAAATTTTTTATTAATACAATAAATAGAAGGGCCTTATGTAAAAATCACTCCAACAAAAATTTGCAGCAATGATAATCTTAGATAGGAAAAAAATTTTATTATTTAAATAATGCATCAATCAGGGATATCTGGACTCCTTTATTCCGTCTTTCAAAAACACTGACATTTATATTAATATATATCTTTCACCCAGGTTTACTCATTGGTCTTGAAAAATAGGGCAATAAACCTTTAAAATGATGTATAACAGAGATGAGTAGTGCCATTTTGAAAATTCCACCTATAGGTTTACTAATTGGTGGAATTGCCTCTCTACTGTTGAATGTTTGTGGTATCAACATGACACTTCCCCCTTCCAGGAACGCCACCGAGGGGTAGATGTAGCATAGATATAACATCCCCCCTGTCAACCTAATTTCCCATGCTGCCTGCCTTAGCTGCGAATCCAAAAGGTTTGACTTATGGTTTCAAAATGGGTGTGCTTTAACAGATTGCTATAGCTTTACGATACTCACAATATGATTTTTCATCAGAATAAGGCTCAGCCATGTTGAAAGCAGAAGCATCATCAAACGAAAGAATGGAAAAGAATGGGAAATTTTATTTGTTATAGTAACTATACCAACGGTGACTTGTTTCGTTGAATGGCCAGGACATGTGAATGATTCGGCAGGAGAAATAAGTGCCTCTGCTTATCGACATTTTGATTAATCAGTCTCCCAGATCAGGAAATAACTTGTTTTGACATCTGATATGTTTTTGTTCACGTCAATCTGGCAAATCAAACCCAATTATGCACATTTTGGACATTGGAATGGACGCACATCCCGCAAAGCTGGTTTCTCTTTTTCTTTCTAAGCAGAGGGTTCTCAATTAGTCCCATTACTGGACTGATTATGCATTTTGAAGGATGCATCCAGGCATATAATTTCCAGAAAGTAAAGAGGTTTTTAAACTTGGTCCTGGAGACCATTATGATTTCACTGAATTTGCTGTTTTTTTCGAAATCGTACTGCAAATGTCTACATAGACTTCCGTTTGAGTCATATTGTCAGAAAAGGCTATAAATGACATTAAAAATGTTTGCATTCTTTCTTTTATGTATCAAAGAAACTAGTTTCAAGTGAACCTGAAACTCAAATGGTCTGCCACCCTACCACGCCCATTGGGGAGTGGA
The DNA here is from genome assembly GCA_029692085.1 of Gymnothorax javanicus. Taxonomy (NCBI): domain Eukaryota; kingdom Metazoa; phylum Chordata; class Actinopteri; order Anguilliformes; family Muraenidae; genus Gymnothorax; species Gymnothorax javanicus. The sequence continues at coordinate 109,578,305 of CM056200.1, forward strand.
ATACAAGGCTGAAATGAAATACCAAACAAGGTTATGACAATGATGCTGTTTATGCTAAGTTTAGTCAAATGTGATGAACATTAGTGACCAGCTAGAGGTTTTGGGTCTTTCAAATGGGAGTCTATGGGTGAAAGAATGTTAAAGGTCAAGACACATTCATTTTTTTAAAACCCATAGTTTGTTTATTTGTTGAGACTTGTTGTATACTACTTACATACCAAGTTTCAGCTCTATATATTGGAAAGGTGTGAAACATACAATTTTAGATTTTAAAAATGACCACCCTGCGCAGAGCTGAAACTCGATCCCAAAGAAGTTTATTTGCTCAAGATATTGAAAACAAAGTCTTGTCAAATTTTATCAATATTTGTGCCTGATAGAGGTTACAGGTTCATTTTTCTGTGGCTTGTGGACAACAGAATTCATATCATCTTAATAACTCAGCTACTCCATGGATTGACTGCTAAATGGTGAATCTGCGGAAAAGACTGCCAAAACTAACCATTATTAATGAGATAATAATGAGCCAATTTTGTATTATTCATATGAGTGACACTCACCTTGGTATTTTTGTGTTCTTGATTTTGATCTTGATCACGTGGCCACCTGTATTGCAGTTACTTTAAATATGACAATTTGAAATTTTGAATTTTATTGTTATTTTCCTTGAAATGTGTTGCCAATTTGGTCATAAATGGCTTTAAAGGGGGGAAATAAGCCCTCTGAACAAGAACAACTGAAGAAAAAGTAACAGCCTATTAAAATTGTGGGATAGCAATTGTGGTTTCAATGACAATCCTCACACGGTGGACTGAGTTTGCAAACCAAAGAGAAAATGAATACAAATGTATTCATAGCAATGTTGTTAAAATATTGGCAGGCTTGAATAAACTAGATTAGCCAATTATTCATGGCATGATTCTAAGGAAGTTTGCATCATGGGACTTCCAAACAATACTTGTTATTCCATGGAATGGACAGGCATTTCATTTCTGACAATTCCTCAACAATTTCTAGAAACATTTATGAGGGACTCCAAATTAGCTCAGTGGCTACAAGTGGCTGCATGCCACCTCTTGCACAAAGCCTTCCAACAAAAATTGCACTGAGGATTATGAATGGGTTTAATTTCACATATCAAGTTTAGCCAGAAAATATTCTCTTTTTAGCCTCAGTTGTCTGTCCTGGAGAGAAGGAATGATTGGGACCGGGATAACATGGCCTTCAATAGCACCACCTGAAGGTCATTCGTGATTGTGTATGTCACCAGGCTTTAGCCTCCTTCTAATGTAACTTTTAAAAATGATTGTGGTGTGAATGAATGAGAAGTCCCTGAAGTGTGGAATATAACATTCCTTCAGTGGCAAATGCTGCTGAGATGGATCATTCTACCATTAATTCCAGCGAATTCTGCATTTTGATTGGTTAACACCAGGTATCTATTCACCGGTAAACTACCTCACACTGGGTCAAGACCTCGCGCTGCGTGAAGAGCTCTCGCTTGATTATCGAGCCGCTTCAATAGCAAACGTAGGCTATTTATTTCCGTGTTCGGAAAAAGGTGACCGCTATGGCATCTGACATTCCCACGACAAGAGTCATGGTAGAATGGAGATAAACCTACCGTTTTTTTTGAGCACTCAGTATTTATCGCAGGCTAGATACCTGGAAATTTACATTTGAAACCTCGCGCCAGGTATCTATCCTACGATAAATACCTCGTGTTCGAAAAAAACTGTAGGTTTATCTCCTAAGTAAATCGCGGCCCACGACAGTCATTAATCTTTTGTCTTTGGACACCAGCATATCGAGGGTTCAGAGCCAGAATGGTATATCTCCAAAATTTGGGCATTTTTTTGGGTTAAGTGCAGCTACAAGTTACAAATCATGTCTAGTTTGTCTGGAGAAAAGGTTTATCTCCATATGCAAATTTGGAGATGAACCATTCTGGCTCTGAACCCTCGATATCATGGTCAATGACCAGTGTGCAAAATGCAAAAAAAAAAAAAAAAAAAAGGTGATTATTTGTATTTGTTGTGGAATTTGTAAATGGATTCCATTATCGATGCACAATTGTAACAAAGAAGAACATTGATCTATGGCAGGGGCGGATCTACAGGGGGGCAGAGGGGGGAAACTGCCCCCCCACTGTCGAGCCTTGCCCCCCTAGCTTTAACGTTCTTAAAACTATACATGTAAAACAAATCACCACTATGTCTAAAAGCCCCTCAAAGCATCGAAATAAAAGATGAATTCACACACAAAAAATATAAATGTAAATATAATATTCGGCTCCTCAAATACTTAGCTACGGTCCTGCATCAAACGCGCGGAGTCTGCGTGACCAGCCTCCTGCTCCGCGCTGGCGTGTGTCAGTTGGCATGGACACATGTTGGAGTCTGCGTGCAGCGCAGCAGAGTGGAGCCACTTAGCCACGCAACTTTCTCCAAGTGAAGTCAGTTTCCCCGGGTGAATAAAGTTGAGTAAAATTTGTAATAGATGGACTGTACGCGAAAGGCGGTGGTTCAATGCGTTCATTAATCGCTTGTCAAAAGTGACTTACTCCCGTGTGATTTGTTGGAGCATTTTTCTCTTCGGTTAGTTTTGATTATAGTGAAAACGAGAACAGTTTATGATGCATTTAGCTAGATATCAAAAACAGGAATGTTTGAATCCAGAGGGTCGCAGTTAAGTTTCAGTGTTATGTGATCAATGTCACAGCAATGAGGCTGCATAGTAAAACCAGTTCGTTACTGTCAGGGCTGTGGCCTCGGGCGCGGACCCGTATCTCTAGCCTGTGTGCTAAAGGTAAGGCAGCGGTATTATTAGCCTCTCGTCTCATTCTATCACAGGTAAAGGTGCGGGCGGGTCCGTACCGACTACCGTTAGCCCTTTTTGCAAACATACGGATGGTGTGTCCTAATGAATTTGGCATGTGTCAGCTGAACCAGGCAAAATTTCTTAAATTCCATTGAAACTTGAAATATAATTGCTATTATTTTACGTATATATGTTTGTATTGATCTAGCAATTCCGTTTTTTGACGTAGCTCATAAGTACTTGCGGCAGGAGCAAAATCCGACTTGGCGGAAATTCCACGACACGACTGGAGGTCTGTGTAGCCTGACAATCATCAGACGATCGTCTTAGAAATCTAGCTGTTCTCATTATTGAAACAGCGTGCAAAACAGCTAGATTTGGATATGTTTGTGAGACGTTTTGCCGCACAGCACAACAATCGTCGTTTGAAGCTCTCTTAAAAGAGATGGCCAATATCAGTCCTGGACTGTGACTTAAATACTTTTGCTGTATTTATTTTGAGGTAGTTTTATTTCATCAGGCCTAAATATTCACTCCGCTACATCTTGGACGGCATAATAATACAGTGCATCTGGAAAAAAGGAAACTGGGAATAAAATGAGAAGTATTCTGTTGAAACTTAGTATCTATAAAACTAATTAGGACTATTAATTACACAACTGTGTACTTTTTCACATCATACAAAGAACACAAAATTAGTCAGACATCGCTGTCAGAACTCATTGTTTTGCTGTCAGCTGCATGATTTGTGCCATGTCATGCAGCTAGTAGGGTTTACATTTAAAGCAGTACACACTACACAACCTAAAAGCACTAATGGCCCGGACAATGAAAAGTTGAAACTGATCATCCAGGTTCATCTGTGTTTAGGCCTGTCATCATTTTATGTAATCTGGCACAAAGTGGTTACTGAATTACTCCAAAAGTGTCATTGTTGTTCAGTTGAGTGTGGCAAAAGCTCCACTTACTTGACATCATTAGATACAAGACATAGTTATATAACACCAAATGCCATTTTTAATCAAAGAATGTTTAGTAATTTTTTATAGAATTAACCATTTATTCTTGGTTTCCTTTTTTTGGGACACACTGTACAATAAATACATTGAAGAATATTTTTCTGAAATTGTTCCCCAATTTTTAGATGCAGTGTTTTTGCAGATTGGTGAACCTCTGCCTGTCTTTACTTACAACATCTGATATGTTGTCTATGCTCTATTGTGAATAAAATATGGGTTTATGAGATTTGCAAATCATTGTATTCTGTTTTTATGCACGTTTTACACAATGTCCCAATTTCATTGGAATTGGGGATCTCCTAATACCGCACTGAGGACGTCCCATGCCACCCCTCCCAGACCTCTTGCCACCCCTTTGCCACCCCATGTAAAATTTTCTAGATCCGCCACTAATCTATGGTCAAACTGGTTTTGTCCGTCATGTACTGAACTGTTTCCCTTTCATTCTTTGGAAATTAAAAGAGGACTATACTGACCGACACGTTTTGACTTATAGTAATTAACTCCAACATAATATCCACGGTCGATTTTTTGTCCATACATACCCCCTGTTCTTTTAAATGACCATTAATTAGCCGGAATTGCTGTTTCCAGGAGGCCGCCATTAACGCCACAAGTGGCATGAGAACTTGTGAGATCATGACGTCACTGCGGCTGCCACATGCATTCATGTGCATGATGCATGCGATGTCAAAATGTCTGAATACATGGATATCTAAATAAATTAGACTACCAACCAATTTAAAATTGTTCATTGAGCGAATCAACTGTTTGATTGCAAATTGAGCTAAGTAAATGGGAAGGGGGTGAAAGCAATTGTCGAGTAGAGGAGGATGATTTTGAAGACCTTAACTTTGCTTAGTTCAGCTCGCAGTTTGCCTGAATGTGTTTGCTTGATTATTACATTTGGCCGTTGTGTGCGAATCTTGTTCAATTATTAAATAAAAAATGATTAAAATTTGCGGCACAGATTTGCCTGAACGTGCTTGCCCTGTCTTCGGTGCATTTGTCCATTGCTTGCAAAGCAAAAATAATTTCTCTCTCACATTCACGTTTGATGCGCTTCCCACAATGTTTTCTACTTTGCTTGTATTTTTAGACGCTTAAAAACCAGGGCCATCTTAACATGATTTTATTTTTAAGAAATCTTTTTTAATAATATGTGAAAGTTTTCCGTCGAGAGGTGGAATTCAGAGGTCTGCCATTTATTCAGATTACTGACATTATTTCAATCTAGCACGGTAGCCTGGTTCGGTTTGTCTGCTTCTCATTGTCTCTTCTAAATCATTATTGGCTTGATTTTGGTTTTGATTGGTCAGTTGGCTGAATAAATGGCTTGATTACAAGTTAGGCAAAGTACAAGGGATTGATTTAAGGTGAGCTAATTATGCCAAGGTGACGGCAGCTGTCCAGCCTCGCTGGTAATTAGCAGACTTCAAATCGCACTTTTCTTTCCGGAAGCATTTCAAATGGCCTCTGATGTTAGTTCACCTCTAAATTAAAGTTGTGTCGGATAGAAAAAGGTAATAATCAAGCTCCTCTGTCTGCCCCATTGAGGAAGCGGGAATATCTCGGTCATTCAACAATCTCAATGCAGGACTGCAGGACAATGGAAATTCATGGCGCTGACAGCCGCACTGACATCACGATTAGGGGCGCCCCAAGCGGATCGAGGGTGAAATTTCGTCTACTGTGGTGAAAATGGCGCGGCCCACTAGTTTTGTAAAATCGCTCATAAAAATGAAAGAAATCGCAAAATAAAGAAAACAAAGTCGTAGGAGCTTTTTTCATGATATATTGAAATAATAACACCCATCTTTCCCAGCCATGATAGTCCTCCTTTAATGATTATCTTGCCGTTACAAACACTACAGAATCTATTTCTATTACAAATGTGCATTATGTATTTAATCCTTTTGGTCTAGAAAGGGGGAACAGTGATACATATGACTTCAGTTGGGATCCAGATGTGAATGTCTTGGCAGGATCACACACCTTACCATCTTGCAACCATATGGATGAAAACCAGTTCAACAATTTAAGATGTTCTATTCCATCTGAATTGCTTACATTTTCAACCCTCCATATGAGTATCTGGAGTCTGGTAAAGAATCAAGATCAGTTAATTCATTATCTATCATCTCTTAAGCATACTTTTCCAATTATAGCACTTACAGAGACCTGGCTCTCTGAAAACATTAGCAGCATATATGAGCTTCCCCAGTACAATTCAGTTCACTCTTACAGAGGAAATAAAGTGGGTGGAGGCGTATCAATTTTTATCCACCAAGATTATAAACATAGGATAAGACATGATTTGGGCTTGAATACTGAAATGGTGCAGGTTGAATCAATATTCATTGAAATGTTTGTTGAGGCCAAAAAAATTACGTGTATCGTCCACCAAACACGGTAATTAGTGAATTCAATGATTGTGTGGCTAATGCAATGAATATTATTAATAAGGAGGGGAAATTATTGTTCATCTTGGGTGATTTTAATATTTATCTCCTCAAGATGGAAACACATTCGGAAAATGAGGAATTCTTAAGTACTATGCATTCTAATTATTCTTATCCAGTTATAACTAAACCCACTGGAGTAAATAAAATAAAGGCCACTTTCATAATATTTTTACCACTTCTTTGAATGAGGTGATCCACTCTGGTATATTAGTTACAGATATATTTGATCATTTTACCATTTTTCAGTTCACTTGACTTAAAGGTCAGTATAGTGAGCGAATAAGAGACCGGACAGCCCACCGTGAATTCAACATCATAACATTTCAATGTTCAAGAAAGAGCTTGAGGAAGTCTCCTGGAATGAAGTGTACAGATGTCTAGATGTTTAATCTGCATACAAGTGTTTTTCTCATTCTTTGAATGCTGTATTTAGCAAATGTTTTCCAGTTGAGTTACCTATTAGAGCTAAATGTAACGGGGACAATATTAAATCTTGGTTTACCTCAGGATTATATAAATCTTCTATGAATAAAAATAAGTTATATAAAAAGTATTTGTTATCTCCTACACCTTTAAATCTAGGGATATATAAAAGCTATAAAAACAGGTATAATCATCTTCCGAAATGTGCAAAAAAAAGAATTATTACTCTCAACAATTAAAGCATTCATCTAACAACATCAAACACACACGGCAAATTATCAACCAGTTATTGCAGAGAAAGAAAGAGCAGAGTTTCCCTCAACTTTTTCTGATGGTGCAGAATCATTTTCAAGCCCCCACGATATTGCTTGTAAATTTAAAAATTTCTTTGTTATTACAGGTGTGTCACTTGCAAAGAAGATCCCTCATATAAAGGACAATCTGGTGTATTACATTCATGGCAAATTTCCAACCTTGTCTAACTTTATCAAACCTGAACCTGAGGAAATTAAAGAAATAATTTTGGGGCTAAAGATTACTGCTGCAAGTCATGATGAAATTAGTGCTTTTCTTATAAAAGAAGTGAAACATTGTCTTGCAGATCCGTTAACCCATATATTTTCTGTCTCCATGGATAATGGTAAAATCCCTAATGAATTAAAGTTGGCAAAAGTCATTCCTCTATATAAAGCCGATGACCCCAATCTTTTCACAAATTACAGACCCATATCAATATTACACTGTTTTTCAAAAATCTTGGAAGAACTTGTTTACAATAGAATTTTTCAGCATCTGGATCTGAATAACATATACGCATCAGTATGGTTTTAGAAAAAAACATTCCTCCTACATGGCCCTGCTCCAGCTGGTAAACAAAATCACATCAGCACAAGATCACAATGAATATGCACTAGGTATTTTTCTAGACCTGTCGAAAACATTCAATACTGTACATCATCATATTTTACCGTCAAAATTAGATCGATATGGTTTTAAAGGCCATGTTCTTGATTGGTTGGGCGATTATCTCTGAAACAGACAGCAATATGTGTATTTTAAAAACTGTGTATCTCGTAAAGCTACTATTCAATGTGGAGTCCCTCAGGGTTCAATTCTTGGACCATTATTATGTCTTATTTATGTTCATGATTTAGCTACTGTATGTAAAGATATTTTAGCAATACTTTTCGCGGATGATACCAATTTGGGATGTCCAATAGTAATTTTGATTGCCTTGTGAGGAAGGCAGAAACGGGTCTTAAAGAATATTCAATCTGGTTTAAAAGAAACAAATTGTCTTTGAATCTAAAAAAATCTAATTTCATGATCTTTAGTGGTAAGAAAAAATATAACATAGAAAATGTATCCCTGAATATTGATGAAAATCAGGTTTTAACAAGAACATGTCATGAGATTTTTGGGAGTTTTAGTTGATGATCAACTCTGTTGGAAAGAACATACTGATTATATCTACAAAAAAAAGCAATGAAATCCCTTATTATTAAGAAAATTTGCCATTTCTTAAACAAATCTTGTTTGTTGACCTTGTATTATAGTCTGATTTTTCCATACCTTAATAAATGTATCATTGTATGGGGTTCAAACTATTACACTAATCTTAAGAGGATCTACATGTTACAAAAAAGATTTGTTAGAAGTGTCACCTTTTCTAATTCATTTGTTCAGTTTTTGCCATTATTTCACAAACTGAAGCTCCTAACAATTTTTGACTTAAATATTGTTCAAATTTGTACATTGGTCTATATGACCAGATATAGGAGAGATCTTTTGCCAGACTGTATTGAGAATTATTTCACACTTAATTCTGAAGTCCATCAATATAGTACCTGTCAAGCTAATCATCTACATCTGCCTAAGAATCTCACCACTAGGGGTCAGTTTTTGTGGAAGTACCGTGGTTCAGAGCTGTGGAATTCTCATCAACACCTAATGAATATCTCTCCATCTCTGTCAATATTTAAGAATAAATTAAAACAATCCTTGGTTTCATCATATTCAGAATGAATTTAAATTTTGGCGAGGATAAATGCTACATGTGTGCTTGTTAGAAGTCAAGTAAGACTTTGGTGTTTTGTTAATTTATTTTAATGCAGATTATCTTTGGTGTTACACTCACTGCGCTAAATTTGATTTTTTGGTCCGTTTTAGATTTTTTTTGTTGTTGTTTAGGCAGATATAATACACCCTTTTACACATACTCACATGCATACAATCTTGCTTCACATCCCACACACACATACACACACCCATACACATTGATCATTAAACAGGTACTTTATTAGTTAGCTTTCCTTATGTTTTTCTTTCTACCTCATTTCTATTATTGGTATCCATATCTTTGTTTTATTGTACCTCCCCAGCGACGATAGTCTGGAGATACAATGGTTTAATTCCAGGGCTGCCGCTGCCGCCACAGAGATTTTCTGTTCCGGGCTCTGGAAGCCACAATTATTACAGGAATTTCTCAATTTCACACAGGCAAAGATATTGATTGGACAATGCTCAAGACCGATTTTTGCGAATTTCGGACGTCTAATATGGCTGCCGGCGGCCATTTTGTCTGAAATTTGGGGATCGGGGAAGATAGACGACTCGGTCCCTGTGGCGACCGAGTTATATAGTTGATATTTATTTTATATGCAACTTTGAATTTAGTTACTATTTGTATTTAGGTGAGATAACAACTCTCTAAGGAGTTTTTTTTCTCACTTGCACAATCTGTTTGTTATTTTATGCTCTTGTTGCCGTTTTAATACTGTGCAATAAATAAATTAATAAAAAAAATCAAAAAAGTTTGGACAAATACAAACATTTTCATATACACAGAGAATCAATTCAATCGAAATCAAAGGTCCAAACAAATTCAATCAGAGTGAATGCTAGCCTCCGTTACAGACGTCTTATACTGATGGACTTTATAAACTTGTAAGTCTGACTAGACAGAAATAGTATAGTTGGGTTAGGGGAACTGTAATTAGATGATTACATAATTGACATGCAGTTGTCTTTGAGTAAGGGGACACAACAGTGCGTGAGGTCATGACCTTGTTCGTGTCTGTGGAGCAGGATTTGAGGAATTAGTGATGTAACCTCGTCCGGCTTCACTGATCACAATTGCAATGCTGTCAAATGCCTTAAAAAAATCCTTAAGGTCATTAAGGCCAGACCCAGAGAGCATTTGTTCAAAGACACTACTTGCGCCATGCCTCGCCTTTCCGGACCCCAACGTGATCAAGCCATTGGGCTGTGGATGGCTGGAACATCCCAAAATTGCATCGCCCAGCGTTTTGGGGTAAGCCAACCCACAATCTCTAACCTTGTGGCTCGTTACCAGGAGACTGGAAGCACCAATGATCGACCCCGACCTGGTCAGCCTAGGGTCACGATCCCAGCCCAGGACAATCAGATCCACCTCGTCCACCTGAGAGATTGGTTTTGAACCTGCACCAGGACGACTCAGGAGACCCTAAGAATCCACAGTCTAAGGATCAGCAGAAGAACAGTGATTCGCCGACTTGCAGAGCGAGGGATCAGAGCCCACAGGGCATGTGTTGGAATGCAGCTTGATGAACGGCACAGGGCTACCAGGCTTTGCTGGGCTGAAGAATATGGTCAGAGACGAGTCCCCAACCGATTCTGGAGGAATGTTGTCTTCAGTGATGAGTCCAGATTTTGTCTGTACTGACGTAACGGAAGACAGAGGGTCTACAGACGACGTGGTGAGATACATGGCCCCCTGCATTGCTGAGACAGATCGCTTTGGAGGAGGCTCGGTGATGGTCTGGGGTGCCATTCGGTGCGGCTGAAGGTCCGACCTGGTCATAATCAATGGAAATCTTAATGCAGCCCGCTACAGTGACCTTGTCATCAGACCGCACGTCATGCCTTACATCACAGACCATCCTGAGGTCACGTTCATGCAAGACAACGCACTACCTCACTCAGCACATGTAACCCAGCAGCTCCTAGCCCAGAATGGTGTGCGAGTCATGGAATGGCCACCTTTCAGCCCTGACATGAAGTGCATCGAGCATGCGTGGGACCTGTTGGATCGGCGAGTTTGGCAACGCACTCCAGCGCACAGGACGAGGGCGGAGCTCCAAGAAGCCCTTCTCCAGGAGTGGCAGGCCATTCCCAAGCAACAGCTCTACAGAATGGTGCTGTCCATGCCAAGACGAGTGATGGCTTTGTTGCAGGCACGTGGCAGTCACACTCGGTACTAAGATTGGGGTTGATCTTTATTGTTAAACTTGTCATTGTTGATTCTTTTGTCGTTCTTTTTTTGTTGATGTTATCTGACATTTTGTCGAAGTTGTTGTTATGGGTAAAGTCAATAAATGGTTACATATTCAAATCCGAGTTTGGCCACAATTCTGGTTATAAGTTTTTAAAGCCCATCAGTGTATATGGTTTGTTTCCCTAACACGCCAACGTCTGCACACTCAAGCCAGGTTTTTCAGAGGGAAGGTCAGAAATTTCAGAGCTATAGGCACATGCTCTTGTGGGAGGTAAGCGAGACGCATGACGTCTGCAACAGAGACTAACCAACATCAAAATGTTGAAAATGTTTTAAGGTGGAATTTCACCAGGTTTCTTCGTCATTGAAGTTTTCCCAAATGCAAGTGCTTTAGCTGCAGAGCAGCGCACTTCAGTCGGCGCTTCGGTAGTTAGATATTTGAGATAAAGTTGCTTGATTTCTCATCAAGTCAGCTTTTTACTCGAACTTTTCTAATAAACGCGTATTTTCTCTTTCTTCAATCAGATTCTTCTTATTCATATGTCATTATCAACAGGTTTCTTCGGAGTTTCTGTACCCGCCGATTCTGTTTCTTAATAATTGTCTGAGGAAACCCAAAAGGACTATCATTTAAGCAGGATTCTGATTTGCTTATATCGCACAATGCCATTACGTCATGGGACTCAAAACCTGGCTTGAGTGCTCAGATATTGGTGTGTGAAAGATGCAAAACACATAATACGTCTGCTACGGAAGCTAAGTAAATGCTGCATCAAATGGAATGCAATTAAATATAACTTATAAAATTAAAGTCGAGCTGAAACGGCATTTTGAGAGTATCTAACTTCCGTATCGTGACGTATTTCCGAGCGAAACAGCATAGACAGGTGGGACATAACGTTAGGCGGCATTTGATTAGACCGTTGAAAAGTGGGTGTACACCAACGGGACAGCAGTATCCGTCAGGGAGAGAGAGGCGAAGCCCATCCTATGCTCCATGTAGTTGGTGAAGCAGTCCACTGTTAAATGCTTTGCGCATAATCTGGAGCTGTCACAGATACCACTTTCCTCAAAGTGAATAAATTCTAGCCAGCGGGTCCGTAACCACGGTATTTTGGGGAAACAAAACAAAGTTTGAGGTGGCGAACACCCAAAGACACACCGATGTACCATGCTAGCTAGCTAACGAATGAATCTTCGCTCTGTGCCGCTAAAAGTTTAAGATTGTTTGACGGGTAGATGTCGTGATATTATTGGTTGAAATTGGTTGGTTCTAGCTTGCGTAAGCACAAGGCATATTTTGTTTTACATGAAGAAAACGTGATTGGATTTTGATATAAGAATACAAAGAAATCGATTTTTTGTAAAGTTTTTGTCATTTATTGTTAAATAGATACACAATATGACTGGGGATGTGATCTAAAAGGGTTAAAAAGGCATTTATCATTTCAGCTCGACTTTAAATAATCCTTCAGGAGTTAAACCATTTTCAAATTTGCCACAAGTTTAAACACTTGGCGTACTTCAAAACTAACCAAGTGCCACCGATTTATCGTTTCACAAGCTCTTTACATTATTAATTTCAGCAATTCAATGCCAATTTTGTCAAAACAAGGGCACTTTCAGTTTCAAAATAATTTCTCAAGCTCTCCGAGAGGGCCATCTCTCTCTAGCCAACTGCTGTGAAGGGACTTTTCCCTCACCAGGAAAATTATTTTTCTGTTTTCCACCACAGTTGTTTTCCGCAGTCTTCAGGAGCTTTCAGGGTTCCTGAGCTCATCAGTGCGAAATCGTGTACCATGAGAACACACCAAAAAAAGTTGATTTGGCCGCATCTCTGATGGGGCTGTTTAGATTTTTCAAGCTGAAGCCCTCTTACTACAGCAGTAAAGACAGCTCCTAGGACCTTGCATTGGCTGATGACCGTAACAGATTTCAAATGTAAATGTCGCACTTCAAATCAGCTCTAGACCATTAATCTGCCAAATTATATAACTTGTCATGGAACAGAAGAGCAGCCAATTATCCAGTTGCTTTCCATCCTAGAGGGGGAACCACATAAAAAGCACTGTATTCTCTATATGGAGCACACAATTTGGATGCAAATGCTTTCAACATGAAGCTGTAAGTCAAGATTTTTCATTATTTAAATTCAACTCCAATGCTGCAGTAAACAGCTAAAATGAATGCATTAATGTCAAATATTTAGACCTGATAAAGACTGTTTTGTGACTTCAACATTCCTGACATACAACTCAGAGGTGCTTTGCATTTGCCAATTTTATTGGTATAGCTTATTCATTCTGCCAGCTGATGATTGCTTAATACAGTAGCGTTAAGTGATTATTATACGCTCGACAAAATGAAGATAAATCAGATACCAAGTATTTCTTTCATGTAATATTGGATCATATAGATGTAACTATGTGAACAGATAATATGTAGTAAAAAGCAAAAATAATGTATTTTTGGGAGAAAAAGTCAATATCTATTGTGGCCACCCTTTCCTTCGATTATAGCATTTAATATCTCAGGCATAGTGTTCCATTTTTTTTTTTTTAATATACTGTACATTTCCTCACTCGCTGAACCATTCTCATTCCAAAGAAATTCCTTTGATGTTACAACAGATTTATCTTGGTATCAAGCAAATCCCAGATTTGCTCAGTCTGATTAGGGTCTAGACATTGAGCATGCCAAGTCATTACTTTTATGTCACCAGATGATTCTTTCTGACTGAGATGATTCTTGCACAACTTAGAACTGTGTTTAGGGTCATTACCTTGACAAAATCCCCAACCAGCCTCTTTCCAGATGGCAATGCGCATCTCCCAAGGATGCTGAGGCACCTCTTGATCCATGATTCCATCCATTTTCACGAGATTACTGGCTGCTTTCGAGCAGACTGAACCCCAAACCATAATATTACCACCTCCATTTTTTATGGAAGGGGGTAAACAGGAACTTTTGAATTTGATTAATCGGTCCAAAAGACTTGTCCCCAGTCCATTGCTGTCCAATCCTTGCATTTCTTCTTTTTTTTTTTAATTTAATGTGGCCAGCTCTATGAAGTGGCTTTTTGGCAGCAACATGACCAATGAGACCGTTTTCACATAGATGTCTGGAAATAGATCTTTGATACTTTTACCACTTCTGGTGCTATTAATATCGTCATGGAATTGCAGTGCTGTCAACTGATGATTTTTTTTTTTTTTAACTTGTCATACACAGATAAAGAACATGAGGCACTTAACTTTTGTTTTGCATCTCTATTGCCACTAGTTTTCAACAAGCCAGTCTCTTTGAAATGCTTCATGATATTTCTAACAGCGCCATGGCAGCATTTAACATCTTCAGAAATTTTTCTAAGTGACCAACCAGCATTACTATACAGCCACAACGTGGCTACGAACAATCTCAGAGAGCTCCTTCCGTCGTACAATCATATTTAACGCTGTTGTAAGTTCCCGTCACCTTATATACTGGAACAACTGACCGTCAGTGGAAATTTTGCGGAACAATGTTACCTCAAACCAGTTCATACGAATTTTTTAGCATCAATAATCATGGGATGAGCCTTCAAACATGCATTCACACTATGTGATAAAAAAAAATTAAATTGGCAACACCTTTCAATTGTTATTAAAAAAACAGATGTTTACAGTGTTTTTCTTAGCTATATTTTTACCTCAATACACTTATGGGAATTATTTTTTTGTTCTCATTGCCTACAATAATATTTTTCAACACATTCTCAAAAACTAATTATAGAGAAGTGATACATTAGGACCCCTTTAACATGAAAGTGGTGGTGTATAACCATCATTGCACACTACTGTATTATTTGAACAGTCAGAACAAGTAAGGTCGCTACATCAACATATCGACCATTCCTTGCGTGGTTATCGAGTACACATGGGTGTTAGTTATTCACGTCAGGCAACAGCAGTGGACAGTGACTGAATTTCATTTTCTGGCGCATTGTGGCATAATGCAGTTAGGGTATCGCATGGCAGCATAGGTTAGCACCATCAGTGCAGAAAGCAGTTACCGTGTATTAGCTGCTCGCAGTTTTAGTTGCTGGTTGGCTGGCTTCTTTTTGCCTGCATAGGGAAATTTCAGTGACTGCAACAGCCATTCGAGCCACCGTGTCGAAATCAACCAACCGCACATTCTTACAGCTCGCCGCAATCACTAATTCATTACTCTTTACTTTCCTGCATGTGACCCAGGAACCGCCGTTAAAAAGGAGATTCCGATCTGCTAAATGAGTCAGGGAAAAGGAATAGCGGTTTTCCCTGAGGTGACCGCGAGTTTATCTCAGAATGCAGGACATATTAATGATTGACCTGTTCATCCAGTGTCCCCACCTGCCTATGTCTGTACCTGGTATCTCTTCAAAATTACATGTGAAGGGGAGAAGAAAGTCCACTTGCCAAACTCATGATTCTTTGACCTCCATCCTTTCTTCTTCTTTGTGGTCTCCCCAAAAGGAGGACCGATGTAAAAGTAGAGGAAGGCTGTGAAATAAAAGTGACTTGCATTACCCATGGACTGTCGACACCAATGATTTAGCTGCTACAAGTTCCGACTGACAGCTACTCAAAACAAGATATCAGACCTGACTATACCAAACTGGGGTTTATTTGTCCAAAAACAAGGACACAGCTGACCACTTGCTAAGACAGTCAAATGATGGAACAGACTTGCATGCATAAAAACCGATATCCATGATACATATTCTAGAAAAGTTATTAAAATGTTTGTGGCCTAAGTGATTTTCTCTAATCCATTAACAAAACCCCTCAGAAATAAACAAAGATCGTCCTAACCTATTTGCATGTCAAGCAAATTACAGCAAAACAAGAAAAAAAAGAAAAAAAAAAGAAAAAAAGGCAGTATTCTTGCATCAAGTTAAATGTTAAAACTTTTAAGGAAACAATTGCAAGGATTGGGAACAGATGACATGAAGTATCCCTTTTCTCTTGGATCCAAGTAAATAAGAACCCCGTCTAGATTTCCAAAAGCTGAACCAGTGTCCTACTGATCAGAACTGGGTAGACATGAGTGGCCTAAGAAGGGCCCAACACCTTAAGAACAGGCCACCTTCTCACTTCTACTAAGTGTCCAGACAAGAAGGTCTGAGGACAAATACTCATGACTAGTCAACACTTGGGTCTTTCGTGAGGCTCAACCGTTCTCCAACTTCCATCAAATTACAAAGCTTCCGGCAAGAGTGCTTGCAACTGTCTGCAAGTGTTCCCGCTGAAATTTTCCACACTTCAATTTCAGGATAATCAGAGTATCAAGGAACTGTCTGGACTATCTTCAGCCCAAAGGCTACTATTGACATGTGGACTAATATTCTGGGACATTTATTTCAACATAGTTTTGATCAACAGGGATCACTTCTCGTTTTGCAATCAAAACAGAACCCCACTTTCGTCGCACCAACTATGCCACAGTGACAAGGGATGCTCCGTTTTTTTCCATTTGGCAAACATTTTCAACAGTCGAGGAAAAGTGGGATTTTCAACCGTTTTCATGATTGGTGAGGAGAGCAGGAAATGAGAGCAAGTGGCAAAGAGCCAGTCTTAAAAAAGGGGCCCCGGGATGCTGTGGATTTTTAAACTCAGCTGCACAGTAATATGACCGTGCTGGAATTGAGCTTTACTTTTAGTCATGCATAATCAACCACATTAATAGAGCTGCAGTATTGCATTAAATTATTAAAATTTGAATTTTTAAAATGTTCATCACTAATGATTCATTTATGCTTCCCTGACAGAAGGACATGGTTGACAGAGCAACTGCAACATTTTATAAAAATGCACTCAACAGTAATTAATGCGAAGGATAGTAATTAACCCTTTACAGTGCAGGTTAACTGGAATGTTTTGGAATACTGTCCAACATGTTCTGTTACCCCATTCCTTTAAGTTATCAGTAATGATCATTATATCGCATTCAAACATACCGTTGAAAACACTGCAATCATGTGTGTAAACTAACACCTTACAGGGCTAGAGAACAAACAGGAAGTAGGATCAACTAGTAACTAAGGTATCGGTTTTTACAGAGGAACATACATTGAATATTTGAGTATGGATACTGCATGCAAGAGGTGATAGCTTTCTATGAAACAGTTTCATTAATCTAAAACATTACTAAGCCGGTCTGAAAACTCAGATATAACAGAAATCATTCAAATTTAAGACTGGATTGGTTTTGGCATTACTGAAAGTGCCAACATTTTATGCTTAAAAAAGGAAACTGTTGAAGAAAATGTATTTGATTCATGTTATACACATTGATACGCCATCTTTCCAGCGACAACCACTTCAATACTGCGGTTCTAATACGTCACGCCGGGTTCACCCAGGTATCCTACAATTTCCCAAGGGTACACATTTTGCCTGAATAAAGAACCGTCCTATGTTGGAAAAGTTACGCAACTATAAGCTGGTTGAATAATCATTCTGACTGTACAATCGCCAAAACTAAGGACGGCGAACACCCATATATACACACACCTGCAAGGATCTAAGCTGTATGGCACCATTTTTTTTTGCTGGGTAATCATTAAAAACTTCCCACACATAATTTAAAAATACTCTATTTTATGTCAAAAAATAAAAAAAAAAAAAAGAATCTTTGTACACATTACACAATAATGACAAGGTAAGAGGTGGTGAAACATTTCACTTCCTGGAAAAAGAAAGCCAAATGGGGGACTAGGGGGAGAGAGCATTAACTCAAACTTGAAAACCTCACTTGATTGTAGAGAATATGAACCTTCTGGAACCGATGCAATCTCACTGGCTTCTGAAACATGTACTTCATGACTTCTGTGACTGAGGACATTTCAACTCATGTTCAGATCGGTTCCCAGGTCGTAAATTCTAACAAAACCCAAACTATACTTTTACTGATATATAAAATTTAGGAAATGTGTTTTGTTCAAGACCAAACACTCATAGATTTGCTTCTCTGGAAACAATTGGTCCTTTTTAATGTTAAAACAGTCAAATGCTTACAGCAGACTGCCGGAAGAGAGACTCATTTCTTCTGTACGTCAACCGTTTCCAGTCACAGATTTTGCTTTCTCAGCACTCACAGTTGGACTCCTTAAACCACAATCCCAAATTAGCTTTTTTATTCAGTGTATTAGTTTGTATAAACCATGATTCTATATAAACTACACAAGAATTTGAACTACCGCTGACTATTCACACCCTACATGGGAAATCACTTCCTAATCCTCTACATATAATCACTTAATCATGGAAAATATTAAAAAAACTCAGTATTTTTCACCCACTCTATTGTATTAAATAATACTTAACAACCCATGTAGCACAGATCTTATAGACCTCAATTTTAAATGTAAGTAGGTCATAATATCTTAAATGATCTTTATTGTATAAAAAAACACTCATAAGCATTTGTATAATGAGCATTGTATGAATACTACAATAATCTTATCCTATACGGTCACGTTTCTCAATGATCATGAGTTCAATGACCATCTCAGGGTGTCATAATTTGGCCATGTTTAATGTACTCCTAATGTCGTGCCATAATAGGGAATAGAGCTCATGAAGGCATCAAGGAAAACATCTCAAATATGTCCACTAATTAAATCAACAACTTGAAACTCATTTCGAACCATTTCTTTGAGCGTTTTCATTTTTTCTTCTTGACTTCCGTCTTTGGGTTTAGCTCTGTAGTTTTTTTTTTTTTTTTTTTTTTAACTGAAGAACCTAACACATTCAAAAACTAGTTGAATCTTATGATTGTTCCCATCCAGTACCCAATTGGCTACCCTGTATTCAGGTCATCTTTCAGCAAATTGCAATATGAACAAAGTTTTCTTGTTAACATTGGATATGAAAGTAGGAGCGTCAAGGGTCATAAATATTTTTTTTTGTTGTGGAAAAATATTATCAAGACTTATTAGATTATATTAATAAATCACTTTAACGAAATCTGCTGATGATACAAGGCCAGTCAGACAGTGATTTTCGTTGCCACTTTTGGGGGTTTGTTGAGGGGTTTTTGATACCCAAGATAGAAAAGGGATACTGCATTTCCCTTCCGTGGTCATCTGGGCCTCGAGGAGCCAGCTGCCCGAACCACCTCTCCTCCGCCTCTCCGCCAGAACCCTCACCTCCAAAGTCCATCATCTCCTCAAAAGTAAAATCGTAAAATACAGAAATAGATGGGCATCTGCGACCCTTTACCAGCCCCACCCTTCCCCTCCCCCCCGCCATCCCAGCCTAGTTCTTATCATCCTTCTTCTCTTCTTCTTCAGTTGGGTAGGAGTGCCATGTCAGCCGCTCCTCGTAGAAGGAGATGACCACTTGTGGACACTTCACGTTCGCCTCCTTGGCCGGTACCAGATCAGCCTCATCTGAATTCTTCCTGCAAGGAGAAAAGAAATACCAGAGTTTACTCCAAACACCACCAAAGGAGTTGGTGGGCGATCATAAGCCCTTCTAGGACTTTGCTAATGCATTCCCAACAGCAAGCATTTATTAATTTAGGCTATGAAAACCAAGCATTTTTACACGTGTTTCCATTACCTTTACTTGAGATTCAGAATGCAAATTAATTTAACTTTGGATTCCAACTGGCAGTTTTCTAGTTTCAGTTAAAAAAAAAAAAAAAGTATCCACTAGGGCAAAGAGTTGCTCAGGTAATCAGATGATGCACTGTTTCTGCATTTTCATTGGCTAGTCTGACCATGCCGGGCAAAAATCAACCAACAAATCAAAGGAAAACTGGCACGTTCAAGGTGTTGTAGAATAGCTTTCTTTGTTATTTTAACCCCAATGTAAAGATGCCAAATTCTTGTCCATTTATGAACAACTCCTATTTAAGGCTTAAAGAATTTGCACAAGACAGAGACTGGAAAAAATACTCACGAGCACCACTCAGAGGTCATCTTCTATCCATAATCTTGGTACAGTATTAACTAAAAATCTGAGTGAATATTCTAAATTTAAGGGGTTTTTTTTTCCTTTTATTTGCGACAAAATATTGAGAATCAAGAGAATCCATCACCAAAAACTAGGAAAAACTATTCATTCCCAGGATCATAAACTCTTTACCCACAGGTGTGGAAAATCTGAGGCTAAAAAGGCAAAACTACAAGGCTTAAAATAAGCGGTATCGCATCGCAATTTGCGATAGAAAATTCACGATTTGCGATGGGAATGACATAAGCCATGAGCAAATTGCGATACGTGTGTTTTTTCACTGTGCTGGGTTCCGCGGGCCGCAGTCTACGGTCCACCATGTTCTCCGGATTCACCTGAGTGACTCGAGCTGACTCGGCTCATGCATCCTTCGTCATTTGCAGTTCATTCTCTACTACGTGGTGAGCGCCACTTGCATGGTGAGAATCAACCTCGGACTCCGGTTTCGTAAGTATACATCGGCCATCACGTGCCTATTGATTTGTGTGCTGTCGGCGAGGTAGATGTAATCAAGCAGAATCAATCATGGCGTCATCGGGAATTACACTTCAAACTGTCCGTGGGTGGATTGCAGAATTGGATCCAAAAAAGAAGTGGCTGGCATATGAATTGACCAGCAACAACAATGTTCGTTCCTTGTATCGCACGCTGTGCCGGAAACATAAGTCTGAGCTAAATGTGCTGCGGAATTACAACAAAAACTGGGTGGTTGGCGACGTTACTGGCAGTGCATTGAAAAAGGATGGTGCCCGAAAACACTCTGTTTCTGATATGCTCAAGAAAGCCGTCTCAATTGAATACCCGGCACCTAAATATAAAGAAGAAACTGGAGCACTCAAATCACCAGCATAAATTTATTAAGGTGCCAAGACTGACGTTTCGACGCACTGCGTCTTCCTCAGAGTCAAACATGTATGGTGAAGCTGGGAGAGCTAAATACCCTCCTACACACAGAGAAAACTTCCCATTGGAAAATAAGGGAACAGGGAGGTAACCATAACATGCCAATACTGTGACCCCATACAAAAAGGAGGTGTTACCTTGAGAATCACCGTAAATCCAAAAACAATCACAGTAAAAACAAGATGTAACACATAGACAATGAACAAGGAACTTACAATCCTCCATTCTACAAGAAACATGAAAGGTTTAACTCTTCATTTAATCCATGTGGTTCCACTGTATTTAATGTGTATATCCAGTAAGCCTCTTTTTTGAGTAATTTATTAATAATATCTCCGCCTCTCGGGGAAGGAACAATTTTTTCGATGCCGCAAAATTTTAATGATGCAGCCGAACCATGATTCATTCGGGCATAATGTCTTGCTATCGCATAGTCCATATTTTGATTACGAATAGCCGCCTTTTGATTACGAATAGTCTGTTAATAACCACTTTTTCTCCAAAATTGTAATCTGGAAAAGATACATTGATGATATTTTATGTGTCTGGTCTGGGACCTCTGAAGAGTTGAGGGACTTTGTGGATTATCTAAATTCTACCACAACATATTTACGTTTCACAGTTGAAGAATCTCCAGAGAAAATTAATTTCCTGGATTTGACAATTTATAAAAATGATCAAGGGGGATTAGAATGCACGATCTATCGGAAACCATTGAGCAGAAACACTCTTTTACGCGCAGACAGTCATCACCCGAAACAACTTATTAAGAATATTCCAATTGGACAATTCTTGCGTTTAAAATGGAACTGCAGCAGACAGGAGGAGTTCGAAAGCAAAGCAGTAGATATGATTGAGCGCTTCCGTGAAAGAGGCTATGCAGAAAAGGACATCATGTCAGCCTACCAGAATGCGATGCGCACCCCTCGGCCCTGCCTCCTAGACAAAAAAATAAGCGCTCATCAACACCACGACTATGTTTTTCTACGGTATATTCTCCCATTGCAGGGGAAATCAAAAACATTACAAAAAAACACTGGCGTGTTTTACAATGTGACCCTGCCCTCAAACACGTGTGCGGAACCCCCCCGATCTCTTTTCGGAGATCCCGATCTCTCAGAGATCGATTGGTGCACTCTGTGATGCCCCCCCCGTCCTCCAAATCTAGATGGTTGCCCCCTCCACCAACAGGTTTTTGTCAATGTGGGCACTGTACCCATTGCTCCAATTCGTCTAATTCCAAATACTTTTGTCACCCACACACAGGTAAAAAATATAAGATCAACTCATTTATAAACTGCAGCACCACTCACGTCGTTTATATTCTCAAGTGTCCGTGTGGATTGCTTTATGTTGGCCAAACCAAACGCTCCCTGAAACTCCGCATCGCCGAACACAAGGCGGCTATTCGTAATCAAAATATGGACTATGCGATAGCAAGACATTATGCCCGAATGAATCATGGTTCGGCTGCATCATTAAAATTTTGCGGCATCGAAAAAATTGTTCCTTCCCCGAGAGGCGGAGATATTATTGATAAATTACTCAAAAAAGAGGCTTACTGGATATACACATTAAATACAGTGGAACCACATGGATTAAATGAAGAGTTAAACCTTTCATGTTTCTTGTAGAATGGAGGATTGTAAGTTCCTTGTTCATTGTCTGTGTGTTACATCTTGTTTTTACTGTGATTGTTTTTGGATTTACGGTGATTCTCAAGGTAACACCTCCTTTTTGTATGGGGTCACAGTATTGGCATGTTATGGTTACCTCCCTATTCCCTCATTTTCCAATGGGAAGTTTTCTCTGTGTGTAGGAGGGTATTTAGCTCTCCCAGCTTCACCATACATGTTTGACTCTGAGGGAGACGCAGTGCGTCGAAACGTCAGTCTTGGCACCTTAATAAATTTATGCTGGTGATTTGAGTGCTCCAGTTTTTTCTTTATATTTGGATTTCTGTCCTTTCTGCGAGCACTGACCTCCACTGACAGAGGGGCTGAAGCGCAAGAGGTTCCTTCATTTTATACCCGGCACCTAAACTTGGACCAGCAAAGCTTGTTTCTACTCCATTGGGTGAGTGCTTTTGTTTTGCCCTCTTCAGTCTTTGTCCAAAATCCATGTCATGGCTACTACTGCGACCGTCTTCGTCTAGTTCAATTCAAATTCTAATTCTAATTCAAGAAGATTTGAGAATGCAGATTTTTTAATACAGTATTAAACTAAGCCAAAGTAATATGAGCTGCAAAGCAATGTTGGTACATTCAGGCTGCTGACTCTTTTATGTAGATTCCTAGTCCTCCAGTCCAAGGAGATGAAGACTAAGTCAAGTTAAGTGTGTAATCTAGTTTCCCGTCTTTCATCAGGGTTCAGTTGCTGTTGTTTAAAGACCCTGACAAGAAAAATCTGAGATTTGTTTCAAAATATAGAATAAATGTTGGAAATGAATTGTTAAAAACATGCAAAAAGAGTCATTTCTGTTTGTTGCTCAGTTTCGAAGTTAGAGTTTTATCTCATTTAACGGTTTCACTTCGCTTTCGTGGTTTGAGGTTTTTTTGGGTGGGGTTAAAGAGGGGACCGCACTACGCACTGCTGCCTCTACTTGCATAACTCCTCCCACCCGCCGTAACATTATAAATACTTCAGGCGTGCTGGAATCTGTGGTTATCCCGCTCGTTTTTGAGTCAGAATATCGTTGATATTGTCTTTTCTTTAGCTTGCTAGCCATGCGCTCATCTCGGAAGTGTATTTTTCCCGGTTGTGTGAGTAGAAGTTAACGGTGCAACACAATCGATTTATGGGGTTAAACATTAGCTAGCTAGGTACGTAGCTAGCTAGCCATCTTAATTAAACGAGCTCAATAAAGATCTAGCAAGCTAACAACATTATGTCATTCCCCAGCATACGGTAAACACGCAACTGGCAAATTAGTCAGGGCAACTAGATGTGAAGTTAGCATTAAACAGTGGAGCAACATAATTTGCCATTCTCACACTTCACCATTATGAGCCATTTTGACAGAGAGCGAACACACGCTTCGCCGGCCAGAGTAGCTAGGTAGTGGCAAAGTAGACAATTCATTACACCCCGGCTAAACTTATTAGGTCAATCAACGACGTAACGTTGGCAATGGAGTTAACATTACCGTTAGTTTTCTGGATACCGAAGTTTGCGGCATCAGTGTGTCAATAGAGCTGTAACATGTTTGCAGTCAAGCATAGATGATCCAGGCATTAAGTGCCAACTAGTTCCTGATTCGATCAATAACTTGCTAGCTATCCAAGTTCCATGGTTTTCAACTAGAAACCATCCCGTTAGAGCTTGATGGGAGGTGAGGCTAACTTAAACTTTGCTACGAGGAAGTCAGTTGAGAAATGAGGTTCGCTACTCAGAATATACACGTTACATTTTTTGATAACGATAGTTGTAACATTATGAAATCAGATAGATCCCGCTAGCCCAGCCGAAATCACGATATGGTCAATTAAATTGTAGATCGTGTCTATAGGTGTATAAAATAACATTACATTTACCCTCCCGGTAATAAGCCTTGCAACCGTCATCCCGGAGCTTCTGTAACAGGAGCCCAAGGACTGAGCTCGCTGCACCGTTCTCCTGCCAGTCCGAGGTGGCCTCGTCATACAGAACCACAGTGTTCGTTTTGCACCGTTTGACAAACTTCTCCTTATCCTCATTATTCGGAATAATTGATCGTATTGGCAAATTCCCCTTTTTGAACCTCCGAAGCTTCAGCCCAGGTATTGCCAAATTGATGGCGGACTCCATATGCGATGATTACTGCCTTTCATTAATATATTTAGACAAAATGAGAACGTGTCGTCAAAGTATGTCCTCATGTTTATAATGATGACGAACGTTTCTATACTAAACCTATGCGTATTCATGTCAGAGATCCTCGCATATTCATCCTGTCAACATATTATTAGCTATGGAAAGGACCGAACGGATTTCGCCTGTGCTACGTAAGCATAAACACGGGAGATGAAATGAATGTTGTTTAAAATGATTGTAATACATTTCTTTGATCCGCGGCGAAATTATTGAAAGTCGAGGTAGTCTATGTCCTGCTTGCTCCACAGTCCTCCCAGCGAGCTGAAGGTATTAGCCAGCGTCGCGACACCGGGACCGCACAGTTTTGGAATGGGAGAGGCATACTCTCTCCAAAGATAGATTGCAGCTCCCACTTCGCCCTAGCTCACCAGTTCCGGGGCTAACCCACTCTCGCCCAAGCAATGAATATCTACACTGCCTTGAATTGTAACGTTTTTTTCTTATCGACATGCTATGCAATGCTTGATTATGGTGATTGAGGTATAATTAACCTGCTTTATTATGCCCAAAGCATTTCATGTGACACTCATCACTGATCGTGGCATTGTAGTTATTCATAGCTATGGCCGTGCATTTCCCCTTTTTTACTACCAGAGAAGAGCAAGATAAATTTGGTAAATCATGGAGAGTCTAAAAACGTAATGACGCAAGAATGACAAGCAAGTTAACGTTTTGCTTCACGTATAGAGTTCACTCTTTATCTAAAAAGTAAGGCATTACTTTCGGAAATTATTGTACAGTCGTACAGAAGCTATATCTGGTAGGTTGGGGCGCTTTCCAATACGCGAGCGTGATGTAGCAACTGCGCATGCCTGGGAGGTACAGACGCTTGGACTAGAGAGGCGGGACCTCTCCCGCGATGGAGCACGGTTTCCGTGCCTCCAGGGGACACGCCCCCACTGTCCTGGGGCAGAGAATGCTGCTCATTTCTTAACAACTTTGAGGCCTAATTTTATATACTTAGCGACGTTTTTAGTTCTTCATATTTGACAGAGTGATTAATAACATGTTTTTCTGTGGTATCATGAACTCATAAAACATATTTAGTTTTCCTTTTCAGGGACTTCAAGTCTTCCACCAATTTGGTTCAAGGGAGATTTTTGTTATTTTCTACTGTTTTGGTAAATAAAGGAACTCTATTTTAAAGTGAAAAATAGTCTTTATTCTTTAAAACAAAGTCCTTAATTGGTGCGACAAAAATTGCTACACATAGTACCAAAACTGCTAATCAAACCAAGACCTTTGATTAGTAATTTGCCATGCAAGCAAAAAAAATAAATAAATATCTTGAGCCTTGAACTAATACAGCACCAAGAAGCCAAATATGACAGGTGTACCCAGTCTCAGAAATCCATCCAAATGACCAAATTGGGTCATTCCATGCCAAATGGACCAGTTTTCTGAAAGTTTTCACCACACTGTCTCAGAAAAATTAGAAAAAGATCATGGGTGTTTGCCATCATATCAAGTGGTCAAATCCCAAATCTTAAGTTTCAACTCCAATTTTTCATGGAGTAATTGCCAATTTTAGGAAGCAGTGTCTAGTCACTTGCGAATGTAGCATTGACTTATAAGCATTTTTGAAGGCACAGAAATACACTTTCCAGTGCTCCTAAATTAATGTCAATGGGTGCACGCAGGTATAATTACCTGAAATTTATGAATCTTCTAACAGAATTGGCATAACTCATCTGATTTTCATGTAATACTGTAGGTAGTTGAAAATGACAATTTTCGCAGAACCAAAATTTTTATTTTTTAGTTGGTCCCCTTCACTGAAGTATGCATAATCAGGGGTTCATATTGCAGGCTCATCCTCAGCAGCTACAGCACACTGGCCCCTTAAACCCAATCCAATCTCCTGTCTCTGGTTTAGGACTAACTTGCATCTAAAAATGCTTATGAAAAAAAAAAAAAAAAAAGCCCAAAAATGCCTAAATTCAAGGCATGATTTGGTCATGTGGACACACCAGAAAAAATCTGAGAAAATTTGTGGAGCAGTTTTTATATTAGGACAATAAACAGCAGAAAATTCATCTTGTGTTTCCAACTCGTTCTAGAGAACTAGACACCCCCTTCTTAAATTGGCTATTACTCCATGAAAAATTGGAGTTGGAATTTAAGATTAGGGATTTGTCCATTTAAAATGATAGCAAACACCCCTGATGTTTTTCAAATTTTTCGGAGACGGTGCGGAGCAGACCCTGTTCCTCCCGGCACAGAATGACCCAACCGCGCATTGCGGTGCATCCAATCTCACTGACAAGAGACCCATGGGACATGTTTCGCTTACCTGAATTGACATCGTAAAAAATTTTTTCATTTATTCAGAAATAGAAAGTAACCCTCAGTGTACCGGACGACTTGCCGACACAGTCTTGCGTTCATCTACAGCTAGTAAAGAATTGATGTTGAACAATCACTTGTAGCAGTGAATGCATTATTAACTTGGTGTGAAGACCGTGTGAGTAGGAAATGTGGGTTTGCGAATCAGTGGACAGTGCAATACAAAATGAGTTTAACCATGCACTGAAAAATATCAACATACCAACTTCATCTGAACCAAGACTTCAAACGCCTTCAGCAAGTCTGATCCAAATCTACCCACTGGAACTTCAAAAGTAAAAATGTGACAGACAATCAAATACCAGGACAACCACACTGGATTCTAAATCGATCCAATAAATAAGAACACTTGGTCGGGGTATAGAAGTAAACAATGTGTCAGCCAATCAGAGGCTAGGGTAGCTATATTGGATTCTGCATTGACCTGAAAATATCTGCACTTTGTCAGGGCCAATGAGATAGACATTTGTACCAAGTGCGATCAAACTCTGACCATCAGAACTGCAGAAGAACTTGAACATGTATCACCCAGTGATTGGATTTTAAATCAAGCCAAAAAAACACAACACTTGGTCAGGGCCATGAGACAAATAAATGCACAAAGTCCGATTCATATCTGATCAGTTGAACTGGAGAGGAGGTAAAGAGTGTCAGCCAATCAGAGACCAGGGTGGCCATACTAGGTGCCAAATCGAGGCAAAAAATAACACTTGGTCAGGGCCATGCAACCAATAAACAAATAATGGCTGATCCAAACATGACCAGTGGAACTGGAGAAGTCGTCAAAAATGCGTCAGCCAATCAAAGGCCATATTGGATTCTGAATCAAGCCAGGAAATGGACACGCTTGGCCAGGGGTATGATCCAAATAAATACACCATGATTGATCCAAATCTAATGCGTCAGCCAATCAGAGGCCAGAGCGGCCTTACCGGATTCCCAATCGAGCCAAAAAAATAACACTCGGGCCATTAGACAACTGTGCAGCAAGTGTATGTTATGCAAATCTGACAAGGGAAGCTGGATAATTTAAATAAGTGTCCGCCAATCAGAGACCAAGGCAGCCATACTCGATTCCAAATCGAGCTGAAAAATAACACTTGTTCAGAGCCATGATTGCACTGAGTCAAATCCAAATCAGCCTAGTGGACCTCAAGAAGTTGAAAATGCATCAGCCAATAAGAGCGTATTCATTAACACATTTCAAATGGCAGCATCTCGGAAACTAAATTTGAAAGGTAAAAAAATAAATAAAGTGATATTTTTCTCCAGAGCACCTTAATTTGGAAAAATCCTCGACGTGCGATTAAAATGTATCCCGACGCCCGCTCTTGCGTTACCCCATTGGCGACCGGGCGACCCACACAGACACTGCAGTTGCTCTGAATTACTTGAAAACACAGGCAGAACATGGCTAGCTGTACCACCCTGCATGGATGCATACTGACTGCCTGCACCAAAAAATGTCCTCGATTAGGCTGATCATTGGCTCTTTTCCCAAGCCACGAAAGAGCTTTAGATCACGTCTGGCACAACACCTTGGAATACGTTGAAATATTTGAATACGTTGAAATGCGTTGGAATATGTTGAAATATTTGTTTCCCCATCTGACAAAAAATACGTAGGCGACACAACCAACAGCAGGAGAGTAATGAACGGTCACAAGAAGAAAGATAAAGCAAGGATCAAGCAGAGGTCATGACAGAGGACTTAGAGCCAGAGAAATTGCCTTACATACCATTTCATGAGAAACATCAATTCTCCACTGGAATCGGTCGCTCCTATGATACGCTCTGGGTCCAGACCTCGTGCAAACCCCCGGAGCTTCTCTGGCTGCAGGAGAGATGGTAAAACTTTTCAGTTTCCACAGTTGTGGAGTAGCCTACATTTTCTCCACCATTGGATGGGAGAACGCTAATCCCACCTCATCTTTCCTTTTCTTGGGCCGGCTCTCTTCGCCAGCCTCTGTGTCCGATTCGGGCTTCCTCTTGCCCCCAGTGTCATGAGCGATCTTCTGGGCCTGCAGAAACTCTGCGATCAGGTCTGGGCAGTCCAAATTGTCCTCTGGCTCCCAAGTGTTGTCCTCACTGTAGTTGTGAAAAGCAAATGTTCCTTGATTACATGGCTGTACTTCAGAATGAAGAAATAGAAAAAAAGCATTTTTTTTTTTCAGGAGAAAGATAGAACCACAGATACAGCCAAAATCCAACCAGACCATTAAAATTACTCCATCATGCTCTAAACTGGGATATTTACTATAATTACCAGCCACAATAGCCAAGCCGATATTTTGAGCAGATCAGGGTGTGTGCGCAGGTGTAACCAGGGCAAACTACAACAAAACTACTCTAAGACTACGACTAAACTGCAATGAAAGTTTGGGTATTTTTTGCAGATGTTTACAAGCATGTGGGTTTGTCAGTTGGTGGAAAATTCTAGTGAAAATGATAGCATTGCAACAGTTTAAGATGCAGTCACAAAACATTTCAGGCAAATTGTGGGGATTAAAAGAAAGGCTGAGTTCAAAGATGGGCGTGGTCCAAGTACACACTCACAGAATGTGGCATAATAAGGATTGCCGAAAACATTACTAGCATTGCTGTCACGGCTGGTGCCATCCCAGATGTTCTCTAGTTTTTTGTATAAAGTTACAAACTCACAAAAACAAACGATGCATTTCAAATCAAAGATTTCCAACATGCTATGGTATTTATTCACTGCATGATAAAAGGGTCTGTTTCAGTCGGTTTCCTGTGCTTGGTTTTTGTGTAATTATCATTATTAAACAGTTTTAAATACATGTGGATCTAGTCTAACTGAGGTAGTCTGACCTTGATGTGCCACTAAATGTTTTCCAATTTGTCCAACCAAGCTCAGCTGTTCCAGAGTGAGATTATATAGCTACAGTTAGTTAGCACCACTTTCAGCAGCACTGCAAAATAAAAATAGGACCAAATTAATAAAACACTTTTCAGTAAAAATTACCAGATGATTTTGAGTAAAAAGAAATCATGTCACAAACAGCTATGATATTTTTTTTATGATATTTGTCACCACAATGCAAGATGCAATGGGGGAGCTAAATAGGTGGGTAAATTTCAAACTGTCCAAGAGAACCTTCAACACTCAGGTGATTGGGAAAAAGTTGCCGGGTCATTCCATATGAAGTCAACCAAAGTACAAGAATCTTCCACGGTCACAGACTCAGATTTGGCTCAAATTTATTTTTGGAATACCTCTATGTTTATAATGAGCACATGCAAAATTTTAGGGTCCTACTCCAAGGTGTTTCCAAGATATAGCCCCCCCAAAAAATCAAGGGCCTTCCCCAAGCGAATCGCAAACTAGAGTTGGGTGATCTTGACATTTTCAGATCGGCGTAATCGCCCCCTGGGAGATCGCCGATACATGATGCCATCGCTGGGGGGAGGGGGGGGGGCACTGTAAATTGCTCTCGGGTTTGAGGTTCTTTTTGAATTTTTGCTTGTTTGCTTAAATATATTGCTTGAATATAGCTCAGGACGCTTGTTTCTTTCCTTTTTTCCAGCTGTAGCGAGGAAACGGTATTTCTAATTTGGCAGTAAAGGTGCTTGGCGCCTGAACACTCTTTTGGGTGTCATTGTTTTCGTTGCGCTCCAACAGACCTGTCAAATCCTCTGCGCAGCTCACATGCTCCAGCGCCGGTCAGCTGAGCCAGCCAGAGCACAATAGATGGGGCGCTGCACAGCTGTAGCGTGTGTGTATGTGTTTTATAAAATCGGCAAAAAAAAAAAAAAAAAAAAAAACCATCGTCGAATGTCCTTTCAATCGCCCATACACAACTTGATCGCCAATCTGCACAAGCCTATCCCAAACGTTAATTTATAGGGATTTTGGAGGCCAATATTTTTGGAACAAATTATAGGTATGGGCTGAAAATTGCTACCCAGGGTGATTTGCGTCCATGCTTATCATGGAAACCCCATGAAGTAGGACCCTAAAATTTTGCAAGTGTTCATTATGAATACAGAGGTACTCCCAAAATAAATTTGAGCCAAATCTGAGCCGGTGACCCAGGGACCTCTGGTTGACTTCATATGGAATGACCCTGCCAACTTTCAAACTCCATTGAAACAAGCCACCCCGGCAGCCAGAAGATAAAAGTAACTAAACCAAGTGTAATTGAACATCTTTGGCAAATTAAAAACTCTCATGGCACAAATTGTCCACCTAGGCTCTGCCAGGTAGCCAAGTGGCCAGGGAATGCATGGTTTAAAGGCATTACAGTATGCAAGCGATTTGGCATTGCAGAAATATATGAAAAACGTCACAATACATTTTCCCAACTCTTCAATTCAGAGCACAGTTAATATTCAATGCTTCAGCCTAGTTAGAAACAGTTAGCTTTAGCTAGGCTACTTCGCTGGAAGTCTAATGGGCAAAGTGAAACGATCATTTCATTTATTAAAAGTAAAAAGTTATTTACAACTTGTATCCCCATGAGAAAAAATAACTACCGCCCCTGAACCAAATAACTGGTTGAGCTACCCTTGGCGGGAACTGCTAACAAGCATGTGCGATATCTGGCAATCAGTCTTTTACACTGCTGTGGAGGAATTTAGGCAGACTCTTCTTAGAATTGTTTTAATAGAGCCACATTGGAGTGTTTTTGAGCATGAACTGCCTGTATAAGGTCATGCCGCAGCATCTCAAATGGACTGAAGTAAGGATTTTGACTAGTCCACTCAAAAAGTTTCATATGGCTTCTTTTGAGCCATTCAGAGGTGGAATTATTTATTATGTGCTTCATATCTCTATCCTGTTGCATTACCCAACTCCACTAGAGCTTCAGGTCACCAACTGATGACTGAACATTCTCCTTCAGAATTTTCTCATTGAGAGTCGAATTCATGATGCCATCACTTATCGCAAGTCTCCCAGGTCCTGAAGCAGCAAAGCAGCCCCAGAACACTACACTACGACCACCGTTTGACTGCTGGTATGACGTTCTTACGGAGGAATGCAGTGTTAGTTTAATGCCAGGTGTAACGAGACCCACGTTTGCTAGAAAGTTCCACTTATGAATCACCTGCCAACAGTATATCATCCCAAAAGTCTGGTGGGTTATCAAAACGTCAAGATGCCCATTCTTAACCCAAAATCTGTATTTTCTTCAACAAGATTTGTTCTGTAACTTCAACTTCAAGCTTCAATATCATGGGAACTATGGAAGTTTCAATGGCAATACTGCACCAATTTAATAACTTCAATATACTAGTAGTAAAAACAAGTAATGGAACCATGGATTTGTCATGTTTTTCTTGTAATTCACCGGTAAAAAAAATGTGTTTTAGGAAAATTTCATGGGGGCGTGTTACAACTGATAATGTAATAAAGGACTAAAAATGTAGTAACTGCCTGATAATGTAATAAAATTAACCGATAATGTAATAACTGCCCGATAATGTAATAACTTCAACCGATAATATAATAGCTGCCTGCCCGATTATGTAGTAACATTTTGACCAATAATGTAATAAAAAATGTCTGCCCAATAATGTAATAACAATCAACTGATAATGAAATAACTTCATACCGAAGGAAGGGGACAGAGTGAAAGACTATAGGGGCACGACGCGGGGGCTGGGATGTCAGGTAGGGGCCGGACCAGAGCCTAGAAGTGTGCGGTGGGCACCGAGGGATGGGGTGAGGTGACAGCGACTGATCCTATGAGCAGGACCTGAAGGGGAGAAAATGGGTGGCCATGAAGGGAGGAGTGTTGCCAGATGCATCCAGCCAAATTCATGTGGGCATGAGTGGGTTGCAGTGTTGCCAGATGCATTGAGCCAAATTCATGTGGGCGTGAGTGGGCAGCAGTGTTGCCAGATTATCGAGCCAAATTCATGGTGCTATTGTAATCATCATTAGAGACTGATGTAAGAGGTGTCGACTTAATAGTTGAATTTTTTGCCTGTGCTATGCACTTGTTGAATTTAAAACTCACAAATTTCGTAATTGTAAAAGTACATTTGAAATCATGTTGCAGATAGCATAATTTTTTGATTACACTTCGCTGATTATTCATGACTGAATGTTTTCTTTCCCACTGGCCTCAAACTTCAAATGGGCATGCTGATCCCCCGATTCAGACAAGACTTTGGCATTTCGATAAAGAGCTTGGCCATGAACTACAGGCTGCGAGGAACCACACTCAGACCGGAAGTTTGCATGAATCCGCCCAATGCCTCCCACATTAGATTACCCAATTACCTGCCAAGAGGCGGGGCCAAAATTTAAAATTGGTCCGGGCCGACTTTCCCGAGAACAAAATGGCTGTTAAAGACTGGCTCGAACCCAAACCTGCTGTTCCAACTGATTCCAACTTCGTTTGAATCCAGATCGTCACCCACGTTTTCCAATACTGACTCTGTCCACTCCATCCAGTCCGACGTCTGATTCTGATGCAACCACCAAATCCGCCCGGATTCTTAACCCCTTTGTGCAGATGGGTCAGTCCAAGTGAAGGCATCCAGAAAATCAGAAAATTCCTGGGTCATCCCCTCAGAAATTTCTCAAAAAAATTCATATAGGTACCTCTGGTGGACTTATGAAATAATACCAAGTATTAGACCAATATCCCTAATGGTTTTGAAGTGATGGCCTGTCACAATTTTAAGTATTTTTTTTAAAAATTTTGACGAAATTGTGTTTCGTCCAACTTTGGGCTTCCACTGCTCCTCTATTATTTAACCTACAGATCAGATTTTTGGTCTCCCTGGCCAACTCCCAATTTTTTTGTCAGATGAAGTTGACAACTATAGCGATCTATGGTAAAGATTTGAAGGATGTGGTCAATTGCGCACATGGTGAACCATGGACTTCAAAATTGCTATTTTTTTCCGTAAAATGAAAAACAAGCAAAATAAAAAAAAATTTTTTTCTTCTCATTCCTGCCAAGATACAAACAAGATTAAAGTGGATTACCTATGAGAGGTATCAGGAATGGTCACAAAAAAAAATTCAAGCTTGAATTCCCTAAACTTTCTGATCTGTAGCATTTAAAAAGTACAGCAATTTTTGCGATTTTTTGGCTTTTCGGCCAACTTTGGAGCCCTATTGTGGAGCAACCAAGGTAGATACACCTAATTTGACCACAAATTCTGATTCTAGGGGAAAAGTTGGCCAGAGAAACCAAAAATCTGATCTGTAGGTTAATAGAGGAGCAGTGGAAGCCCAAAGTTGGACGAAACACAATTTCGTCAAAAAAAAAAAAAAAAAAACTTAAAATTGTGACAGGCCATCACTTCAAAACTATTAGGGATATTGGTCTAATACTTGGTATTATTTCATAAGTCCACCAGAGGTACCCATATGAATTTTTTGAGAAATTTCTGAGGGGGTCATCTGGGAACGTCTGGATGCTTAGATATGGACTGACCCAAATGTAGGTGCCAGCAGACACAGGAGCTGCTCTATTTATGCATGCTGTTACCCTATTCTATCACTAGATGGCACACCCGAATCAGTTGTTGAACATTCATGAGCTCTAACACGGTTTAGAATATGGACGAGTTCAGTTCCATCCCTGTTTTTCTGGAGCTGTATGAATTAATTGCCTCAGCTAAGCCTGATGTGCAAACTGCTTAATATACTTGCCCATAGTATCTATCCAGCAGTCCAAAAAAATTATCTCTTGCCATAGAAAAAAATTATTGTCCTTTGTAGCAACCACTTCAGCTATAGTGAGCCAATAGTATCCCAATTAGTAGTTCAGGAAAATCAGTTTTCTGAAGCAAAAATTCCACATGGTATTAATACTATGTCATTCTACAATTAATTATAGTCATCACATATCAAAAACGCGATATCCTCCATCGACGAATTCAGCGCTTCCTTCCTCTTAAGTACTCGTTGATTAGCCAGTCACTCAATTATATACTTAGGCTCATCTGCGTAACACAGTTATAGTTCACATCCACGTGAAACTTCCCCGGTAATGATGTATTCATTGACACAATTCTTATTTAAATCCAAAGAGTATAAACTTTCCACAGTAACTGAAAGACATTGATTGGACCATCAGAAAGGTATTTAAACACTTGCATAATATCAGTTAGGTTGTATTCTCTCAATTTTGCGCAGCCGAGAATGACTTGATTGCATGGGAAAAAAAAAAGACTTCCAGAACCAAGCCTGGAGTGTTGAGCTTCTATTTGCGGGATGGAAATGTGATTCTGATATGAAAAATGGCAGTTATTCTGAATGGAACAGACTAGACACTGGGCAAAAACACTGGTTTTCCAGAGATATCGCGACTTGGATACATCCGTATATTATCTGTATCCGGGAATATACGGATTGATACGCTCCGGATACCGGTTTGTGCACGTCTCATATCCGGGGGTATCCCAATTCCGGATTGGGACTTTTCTGATACGCGTCGTATCCGGGCTCCGCACACGCACCCAGATAACAGAAGTGTTTGAGGTATCCTGGGGAAAATATCTCTGGATACCCGTCAGTATCTGGAGCATATACGAACTCCGGATATGTCCCAGGAAATACCATCCATATCCGGGCTCCTGATATCTCTGTATATTTTCTACCGCCCGCATCCCGCCCAGGTTGGCATTTATGCTTATGCCCATTTTGCTCCATAACATTGATATCACTTAAGATATAGACTTCAGTAGTTTAAAAGGTTAATATGAAACAGGATAATTAACAGGATGATTTTGAATTCTATGCGGGACGTAAGGCTTATAATTCACAAGTTTAGGAGTTAAACGCAGGCCATTTTGCATGTAACTTTTATTTGGAGTGAAACATCCGTCTGAATAGGACAGATATCCGTGATGAACCACACATATACAATGCCAAGTTTTTATAAGCAGGCAAGTGAATGACACTTCAAATTCATACTGGGGCACGGGCAGTAAAAAAGGTGACGCCCCTGGAACAGACATTTAAAAGGCCGTAAATGGGGAAAACACGTCGGGGAACATTTTTTCATGCAATTATGCCCTGCTGCATTAAGGTACTCACACTCCATGTGCCTTAAAATGTGTTTCCGTATACGGTTGGATACGTGACAAACAAATCTTGACTCAAAGTCAAAACACGCCCGGAAAATCAGAAATCAGGATACTGCCGGGTGCGGTCCGAATACACAGCGTGTCATGAAATATATGGCGTCAGGATACCTCCGGATTCCGATGTATTTTGTTCAGACCATTTCATTTAGTGATGTGTCACATTAATGCGCTGTTGGATTCTTTAAACCGTCCGTTTACCAGTTAAATAGGCTTAATCAAACTGGCATGCTTTGAAGTAGCCTGTAATAGCGTCAAGCATCCTTTGGAATTGGACAGCTATCTGTGATAAGCTAAACAAATACAATGCCAAATATTTTATTGTTGATGGCAGTGAATAGCACTTTAAATTCATACTGGGGCAAGGACAGTAAAAGCTCTAGAGACGGCTTGAATAGGCTACACTTTTAAAAGGCAACTTATTATTTGTTAAAGTTTGACATTGCTGCTCTGAAAATGTTGTATTACGGTACTTACAACCTATGTGCCTTAAAATGTGTTACTGTAAACACGGTCCGAATACGTGATAAACAAATCTTGACTCAAAACACGCCCGGATTCCACCCGGATTCGTCAATGATCAGGATAAAGCCGGATACGTCTGAATACGCAGCGTGTCACAAAATATATGGGGTCAAGATATCTCCGGATTCCGAGGTATTTTGCCCAGTGGGAGGGCCGACAGGATTGATTATTACTCGGGCCGGTAGACCACGAGTCTAAGTTTCGGCTCCGTTCTTCTTTTTTTTCCCCCTCGAGTCGCGACTGTCCTACTCATGCGCACGCGCGGTTTCTAACTAGCCAGCTATTTCTTATTTTCGATCTACCACCATGATCACAGAGCTAGTTTATCACATTGGCTAACATTGGCTAGTCGATACTGCAATGTGCTGGCATTTTGCTTAATGAGGTGATCCGTTTAAGAATTTATACCGCATTCAACAAAATAGAATGTCTTGGATTTTCGCTCGTTTAAAATGCGAACAGGTGTTGTGAGTTATGCTTGCTCCTTATAGGGTGTGAAAAGCACTGTTACAAGCTTTTGTTTCGCTTGGACGATCGGAATTGTAAGTAGGAAGCTTTCCATCTGAGTGAACGTTTTGACTGTTAAATAAGCAGTTGCTTTAATGAGTACATGTGCTTGTTGATGCGGCTTTGTCGAATAATGGATGAAACTCTTAACTTTATCATGGAGGAAAGGCATGTTTTAGATTTGGAGAGTGTACTGGTGACCACTGATGTCCAGCTGCACCTATATTGATAAATTCATGCTACACTCAACCAGAAAATCATTAATTCACATTGAATTTCATGAGTAAAAAGTTCGTTTGAGTTAGAAATATGATTATTTTATGATTTGACAGTACGCCATTTTGAGGGCTGTTAGTGTTTGGGAAGCCACCTGGAGAGCCGTTTTATTG
The DNA here is from genome assembly GCA_029692085.1 of Gymnothorax javanicus. Lineage (NCBI taxonomy): Eukaryota > Metazoa > Chordata > Actinopteri > Anguilliformes > Muraenidae > Gymnothorax > Gymnothorax javanicus. The sequence continues at coordinate 109,615,865 of CM056200.1, forward strand.
GCTTCCTCTTTCGAAGCCAAATAAGATTTCATGCTCAGATGAGGAATACTTGTGTTCCAGGAGTTTATGATCCCAGAAATGTATTGTTTTAACCCCCAGCCATTTTTCAATCCTCAGTATTACTTTATCATTTCAATGCTGAATTTTCATGAAGACTTTATGTTTGTGGCCCCTTTTCTCTACCAAAATCATGAAAATAAACTGAAGTACGATGGAATACTGAATGCTGCAAGTGTATTGTCTCAGCTGAGCCATGTTCCTCCTCTCTATGAAGCTTAAATCTTGAATAATAAAGCATTCAATAGTGTCACACATTAACAGCCATATTGGGCTTCAGCACAAAGGGGTTAATAGGGCATGTGAGGGTACCACGTGACCTAAGTCCTAAGTAATTGTGACGTCAAGAGTTCATCAGCCATTGGGCGAACTGTTGATGTCACAGTCACTAGGAGTTAGGTCATGTGCACGAACACAGAATAATAGCGTGGTACCCTCACCAGCGACCCTGGTCACTGCCCTAACACGCCCTATTGCACCGTTACTCTTATCGCTGGCCATATTCTATTGCTAGATTACTATGCATAGATGGATTTTCAGAAGACGCATCTGGCAGCACTCCGCACACTCACCCCTGGATAAATTTGGCCCGATGCTTCTTGCAACACTGCCACACCCTCACACACGAATGACAATAATCTGGCGACACCGTCACCCACTCACACCCACATGAATTTGGCTCGATGCTCTGGCAACACAGTCACCCACTCACGCCCAGATGAACTGAATGAACTGAGTTATTACCTCCGCCAACAAAGTTGGGGCGGAGGTTATGTTTTCGACCGTTTGTTTGTCAGCCTGTTTGTGAACAACATAACTCAAGAAGTAATGCACGGATTTGTCTGAAATTTTGTGGGTGGATTGTCATTACATCAAGGATGGACCCTATTGATTTTCACCGCAATCAGTGAAACAATATGGCCGCCACAGCAGCCATCTTGAAATCGTATGACACGCGATTACTCAACTTCGCTCCCACTCATGTTACATTATCGGTTGAGTGTTATTACATTATCGGTCAAAAGGTCATTTCATTATCGGGCAGGCAGTTATTATATTATCGGTTGAAGTTATTACATTATCGGGCAGTTATTACATTATCGGTTCATTTTATTACATTATCGGGCAGTTATTACATTATTGGTCCATTGTTACATTATCAGTTGTAACAGGGTGTATCACTATTTGGGACAGGCTGATGATCAAATCAAGTTATGGCATATGAAAAATCTCATTTTGATCTACATTTTGATACCAGGCTCATCCTCTAGCCATGATTCATCTGTGTCAAATAATTTTCACACTTTACAATGTAAAGCTGCAGCCAGTGCTGCTATAAGATGGTAGTGCACTCTGATTAGGTCAGAAACTATCCACTTAGAGCCAGTGTATCAGCAGACTACTGCCACAGCCAGTAGTTTTATGAAACGACTCAAACCGAAACGGCCAATTTCCCACTTGTGTATTTGAGTAAATAATCTTGTCTTTGGTATCAAGTATTGATTCTTATTGTTTTAAGCAATATTGTAATGCTAAACATTAACAGCAAAATGTATGAATCAGTATGTTTTTAGCGTTAAACATACAAAGCAAAACATATGTATATATGCAGTATACATGTTGATTAAATGTATGTTATGGTTAAAATTATTGGTGCATTAAATGTTGATAATGGATCTCATACATTTCAAAAATGGCCCATTGATTTTCCATGACACGGGCCATTGGCCCATGGGCCTTGTTGTCCTTCCCAACCCCTGAAAATATATGGTCCCTTCTGTTCTATAGCTTAAATAGACCTTTTTAAGGATTCCAACAATGTGCTGATACTGTTTGAATAATGCGACAGAGCAGTGGTTCTGAATGTCCATCTTTGGGGCCCACTTTGTATCCTGTCTCTGGTTCCAAATGCAATTGCATGATTTTAACACATCATGCAAATAAGAAGGTGCATTTCACATAGAGCAGTCGTTTACCCTCTTAAGCCAGATATTGACAGTATCCATATAAAATAAATATAATGTAAATATCCATGCACAACTTGAAAAACTAGACAGTCCAGTCAGCCGCGACCGCATGGGTGTAGCCCCTGAAAGCCTGCTTCTCCCCTTTTTTGCACATTATTCCGCCAATACTGTCGCCATGGCAACCGAAATCGATACGTGTTATGAGTGAAGTATTTGACAAGTCCATACCAAATATGAAAGTAATCAGTCCAATATTGCAGTCTGTACTGCGTCCACAAGAAAATCTCCATGTTTTGCCACTAATGTGCGTATTATGCGGCCAATACCGTCACCATGGCATCCAAAATCGATAGGTGTCATAAGTGAAGTGTAACACATGTATATACCAAATATGAAAATAATCTGTCAAAAAATAGCAGCCTGTACAGCCTCTACAAGGAAGAGTGTATGTTTCAGCCCAAAGGTGGAGTCCCATTGAGGGCGTTTTCTGGGCCAAACCACTGATTTCAAAATGATTTTCAGCATCGATAAACCACCTCATGGGGTTCATGAATCCGCCAGAGAAACCTGCAATATCAAATTTCCTTATGAGAAAATTTTTTTTTAAACATTTTTTAGTTTTTGGGAGGGGCCACCCATTCTGGGGCCCCACAAAGTGTCACCAATGATTATAATCATGTGCTTATCAATGCATATTGTAGCTGATATATTTTCCTAATGAATGAAAAAAGAATTTGTTGAAATTGATATCATACTGCCGAGATAGGAAGATATTTGTTCAAAAAATATGTTCTGACATGGAGATTTCCAACAGCCACGTGTGCAAACGACGGTACATTTGACAAAGTTCCCGGCCATGACACACTGAGGGAATTTGCTGAAATTTGCCCAAGGGCATTGCCAACATTCAATGAAACAAGACTAGGTGCTACCTAGTATATGGCTGGGCCGCCAAGTGCTATATGAGAATGTGGGCCCAAGAAAAGCGTGCTAAATGGGGCAAAGCTCCCGCAATTATATGAAGTGCAAGTTTAGTAATGAGCTGGAGTTGATAAATTATTTACAAAGTGGGTGGGGAGAGTGGGAAAGTGTGAGAGTGAGAGTGTGAAAGAGTGACTGTGAGTAAGTGTGAGAGTGAGAGTGTGAGTGAGGGAGTGGAGTGAGTGAGAGTGTGTGAGGTAGTGGGAGAGGGAGGTGGGGGGGCTTGAGTAAGGAAAACATATCAAAAGCAAGTAATACATTTGAATAGACAAAGAGCTAGAGTAAGGGTAGCAGTTACTGATTTTGTGAATGTGAATTTGAGAGAGACAGGAGCAACAGATGTAGATAGCAGAAAAAGTATATATGCATGCTCCTGAATCGTAATGAAACAATAAAGTTATTGTTACAGTTGTGCTAACCGGGAACGTGACGTCACTTTTGTGAATGCATGGCAGTTCCTATATAGTGAGGGTGTAAGAACGAACTTCAAAGATTCCTTTTTTCCCCCATGTTTCGTCATAGGGCATGTTATGGACAAAGAATCCACAGTTTCGAGTAAAAGCGCTTAATAAACATGTTCGAGTGAAGGAGCTGCCATGTGTTTACATAAAGCGTTATTTGATATTGGTGATGAATGAAAATGGTTAACTATGTGACAAAAAAAATTGAAATGCAATTAATTTTAAATGAATTTATGACCTATTGTAAGCTCTCGAAAAGGCCTTGTAGTTAACAGCAAGATCATGAGAATTGGCCAAGAAATAAAGTTCATTCAATAATTTAATTTCATTTTGTTCGATTTGGCTGAGAAACTGATGTGATTTCCACTAGTCCTTCATCAGAGGTATGGTCAGCAATTTTCCACCAGAATTCCTCTCTAGCCTTATTAGCAGCAACAGAGTTGCTCTTTCCTGTTTTTTATATATTTCCATTCTTCGTAACTGTCCATAATGACGACCTACTCCTCCCAGGAGATTTTAATTTTTTTTTAAAAATATTTTATTAATCGCCAAGCAACCATTTACATTACATCCAACGAACAAGTGCATACATCAACCAACATGAATGCACTAACATAAATCTCAATTATAATTTCCCAAGTGTCCACCTGAGTATGCGCATGCAGTCTTTCAAGTGTCCAACCAATGAGTTTAAAACTTCATATGGGTCTCCCATTAAGCCGCTGGCGGCTCGGGGGAGATAACCCGCAGTGTTACTGATCGTGGATCAGACATAGCTTGTGAAACATACAGAACGCGATCGGTCATTTTATGGACGGAAATAGGGTAAATTTCCGCATGAAACGCGCTTTTGTTGAGAGCGCGTACAGTGTTGAAAGCACAAAACCGCCATTAACAAAGAAAGATTACGACCACCGTTGTGGTACCAATTATCTCTGATCGCGAGTTCAGAGTTTGTTGAGCCGGCTCACTGAAATGTAGCCCGTCTGTACGTGTCTCTCCATTAAGCCGCTGGCGGCGCCCCCTGCTGCCGCAGGGGGAAATAACCCGCAGTGTTACTGATTCTGGATTAGGAATAATGTCCTTACAGAATGTACAGCACGCGATCGGTCATTTTGTGAACGGAGATAGGGTAAATTGCCGCATGATACGCGCTTTTGTTGAGAGCGCGTACGGTGTTGAAAGCACAAAAAGGAGATTAACAAAGAAAGATTAAAACCACCGTTGTGGTACCAGTAACCTCTGATTGCGAGTTCAGGGTTTGTTGAGCCGGCTCTTTCATATATAGCCTGTGTATGTTGAACTTGCTTCGTAGTATGGGCTACCCCGCCGGAGATACGAGTGACAAACGCACGGCCAGCCAGCCAGCTTGTCATCGGCTAACCAATCGTTGAAGTTCTTGCCCGTCGGCTGACCAATCGCTGAAGTCAGTCGTCGGCCAACCAATCGTTGAAGTTCTTCCCCGCCGGCCGACCAATCGCGGAACTTCTTCCCCCCCGGCCAGCCAATCGTTAAACTTGATCACTCACTCACTCAGTCAGCCACTCAGGTACTCAGCAACATTCGCGTTTATAGGGGCCTGGCCGCTATTTCGGCCCAGCCCAAAAACCAGGATGTGTCACACTGGTAACATCTTCATCAGAACACTTGCATCAACCGACCGTTGTAAACTCTAAAATGGGGTGTGTTGATATGAAATGGATTGTGTGAGTATGGCTCTCACTTAAGTTTTCCAGTTTAAGTTTTTTCAGTCATCTACTTATTAGCTATGACCCTTATGATGTTTATGCTTAAAATTATTGCCTATTCTTACATCTTCAAATTGAAGGAGCCTCAAGACCATGACGAGGTGACAGGTTGCCTTGAGGAATATCTACCATGCTATCATGCCTATTTAACATACGATATATTTGATATACATTTGACTAGATTTCAGACAAATTAAATAATCTATTTACAATTTATCACAGATTTGAATTTGGCTGTTTGTGGCTGCATCTTTTGTGACTGGTGGTAGAGGTATCTAAGATAATACAGGATGCTGGCCACATGGGAACACATTCCGATAGTACGCTTTATCTGTTGGGCAAACACAATAATAATCCTTGAGTGGATCATCCTCATCAGAAGAGTCGTATTCAATCCAGACAATATATTTAGTCTGAGACCGATGTCTGGAGTGAATCTGACCTCTGATAAGGTTTGGTGTATACCGACACACCCACACCTCAAAGTCTCCATCAGGGGTGAGATGTTCTGAGACATAAGCTGGTGCCTGCTTGAGCTGGTATACCCCACATGTGACTGTCTTCAGATACTCTAACTGCGAGAGAGGAAACTATATAAAACTAACATCCATTTCAGCAAATTCCCTTAGTGTGTCAGGGCCGGGAACTTTGTCAAATGTAAAGTCATTGCAAAATGCAGTTTTTAAATGATGATTTCATTTATTAAGGGAAAAAAGCTATCCAAACCTACCTGGCCCTATGTGAAAAAGTAATTGCTCCCCCTTGTTAAATCATGAATTAACTGATTAACCACATTTTTGGAGTTCAATTTCATTAGCCACACCCAGGCCTGATTACTGCCAGACCTGTTGAATCAAGAAATCGCTTGAATAGAACCTGTCTGACAGAGTGAAGCAGGCTAAAAGATCTCAAAAAGCAACACATCATGCTGCCATCTAAAGAAATTCAAGAACAGATAAGAAACAAAGTCATTGACATCTATCGGTCTGGAAAGGGTTACAAAGTAATTTCTAAGGCTTTGGGACTCCAGCGAACCACAGTGAGAGCCATTACCCACAAATGGAGAAAATACTGAACAGCACTTTGTGAACCTTCCCAGGAGTGGCCGGCCTACCAAAATTACTCCAAGAGCGCATCAACGACTCATCCAGGAGGTCACAAAAGAACCCAGAACAACATCTAAAGAACTGCAGGCCTCACTTGCCTCAGTTAAAGTCAGTGTTCATGATTCAACAATAAGAAAGAGACTAGGCAAAAAATGGCATCCATGGGAGAGTTCCAGGGTGAAAACCACTGCTGACCAAAAAGAACACAAAGCCTCATCTCACATTTGCCAAAAACATCTTCATGATCCCCAAGACTTTTGGGAAAATATTTTCCCAAAAAGAGACAAAAGTTGAACTTTTTGGAAGGTGTGTACCCTGTTGCATCAGGCGTAAAACTAACACAGCATTTCATAAAATTAACATCATACCAACAGTCAAACATGGTGGTGGTAGTGTGATGGTCTGGGGCTGCTTTGCTGCTTCAGGACCTGGACAAATTACCGTAATTGACAAAATTCTGTCTCTACCAGAAAACTTTCTGACCATGAGTTTGAGACCTACCCTGTTGCATCAGGACAATGAAAACACACCAGCAAGTCCACCTCTGAATGGCTTAAAACATCAAAATGAACATCATGGCCAAAAGTCAACTCAAATGGTGGTGGCATGACCTTTAACAGCCCGTTCATGCTCGAAAAGCCTTCCAATGTGGCAAAATTAAAACAATTCTGAAAAGAAGAGTGGGTCAAAATTCCTCCACAGCGATGTGAAAGACTCAACGCCAGTCATCGCAGATGCTTGATTGCAGTTGTTGCTGCCGAGGGTGGCACAACCAGTTATTAGGTTTAGTAGGCAATTACTTTTTCACATAGGGCCAGGTAGTTTTGGACAGATTTTTCCCTCAAGAAATGAAATCATCATTAAAAACTGCATTTTGTATTTACTCGGGTTAACTTTGTCTAATATTGAAATTTGTTTGATGATCTGAAACATTTAAGTGTGACAAATATGCAAAAAAAAGAAGCAATCAGGAAGGGGGCAAATATTTTTTCACAGCACTGTATATGTGGTAGCCTGACTCCGCCAGCCTTTGAATGGCTTAATTTCATTTCAAAATCAGTCTGATTCGGAGCTCTGCCTCATTTACCATCCAAAGAAAATCCGGACCAACAAACGAACAGAAGGCGTGGCTGAGAGCCATGATGTGGCATGACCGAGTTTGAAATTGTGGTCTCCGAAATCAACAATGGCTACGGTCATAGATACACTGGAGGCCATTCGCTCTGTCGTGGAGAAAATCCCGGGTATCAGCGACTTACAGCCACAACAAGAAGAATGTTTGGTTAGTTTTTTGAATGGAAATGATGTTGTAGCGCTACTCCCTACAGATTGTCATATCTACTTAATAGCTATCATGAAATAGGCACCCTGTTCATCTCTGTGAGAGACAGCCGAACCACCTCAGCTAGCTTGTAGCTTCTAGTGTTACATTGCCCGCGAATTTAACACTATTTAATTCAGCAGCGAACTTTTTAAAAGCCATGTTTTTGTTCATGTCACAAGACCCATTCGCTGTCTCAGTGTTATGTTGTCATTATCCATGAATGAAATGGCTGTCTGAGACAGCCAAACGCTTAGAGCCAAACTGTGTTGCTATAAAGTTAGATAGCGAGTTGGGTCTGATGTTAGCTTAAGTATGGTTAACGGTTCAGTACTTTGTCAACGCAGATTTTGTCCTGATGTAAATAATCGCGTTATTTGGATTCTGCCATTGGTTTCGGGTCTCTTACGCTTTTTTTTTTTTTTTAACAGCAGCAGTATCTGTGGGAAAAATGATAGCTCAACAGTTTGTTTCTTGTAAGGAGAACAGAAAGAGCACCTTCGGTTCTTTTAAGTGAATGAGTAAAGGCTAAAATTTGGTAGATGGGCATATGTATGGGTACAGTATTAACTTTAATGTACTGATCAGTTTGTTTTCGCTGCATTCCAGGCATGAAGGACTGTAGTTTCCAGCGGAAGTACTAGGCGGCTGAGCCGGTGCATAACATATGTAATCACCAAACGTTAGTGATTAGTTTACGGGTACACCAATGATTTTAAACTTCTGACAAGCACCCACCCACCAGGAAGTAAACACTTGTTAATGACAACTACCCAGACTCTGTGTACGAAGCAAAGCGAAGCAGCAGAGTCTGGTTTTACCAGGCTATATATGTGGAGGTGTGAGGTCAGATTTTCCAGAAAAATCCAAAGAAATTACATTCATGCGTGCTCCTGAGTGCCTTGCCTGCCTCTCTTTAGCTCCCATAGAGTAGCTAGTGAGTAACTCTAACTATCGCAAGTTTAAAAACGGAGCCCACAAATATCAACTAACAACCAGTAACAGCAACAGTGAAACAAACAGTAGTAAGCAGAGATGATACTGTAAACTCAAATGATACACGACGTGATGAATAGATACACCATGTTCCAGAATGATGCCAAAAATATCCGTCCTGTAGAACCAGAGCCTGTTCCGTCACTTTTTGATTACATTTTAAGTGTATTATCTCCAGTCTCACGTTACTCATCCCACTCCAACCATCTGTTCATAACGGTCATTATACCCCCAATGACGAAATGTCGGGGATATATAGTTATATACTAAAATTTCCGTCCGTCCGTCCGTCCGTCATTCCGTCCGAAGACATTATTTATCCGATCGATATCTCGAATATTATTCATTGGATTCTTTTCAAATTTGTTACAAATATTCTCTACCACAGGGAGAGGTGCAGTGGAAAGTGTCGGCCATCTCCGTCCGTCCGTCATTCTGTCATTCCATCCGAAGACATTATTTGTCCGATCAATTTCTCGAATATTATTCATTGGATTCTTTTCAAATTTGACACACATATTCTCTACCACGGGGAGAGGTGCAGTGCAAACTGTCGGCCATCTCCGTCCGTCCGTCATTCCGTCCGAAGACATTATTTGTCCGATCGATATCTCAAATATTACGCATTAGATTCTTTTCAAATTTGCCATACATACTCTCTACCACAGGGAGAGGTGCAGTGCAAAGTGTCGGCCATCTTTGTCCGTTCGTCAATCCGTCATTCCGTCCGAAGACATTATTTGTCCCATCGATATCTCGAATATTATTCATTGGATTCTTTTCTAATTTGCCACACATATTCTCTACCACAGGGAGAGGTGCAGTGCAAAGTGCCGGCCATCTGGGATGATTTCTCACAAAAATATCACTGTTTTCCTGTTTTTGGACTTAAATTTTCAAGTGGGTTCAATGTCAATTTGTCTGATTGATATCTTTATTCATGTCTTTATTGCCATACAACTTCAGTTGTTAGGAATTTGCTTTAGTAATGCTCTATACAACAAGACAGCCACATAAACTAAAACCACACAAGACAAAGAACAAGGACATATAAAAACAAATACAGAAATGGCCTGTACCTACACAGGGTCCCCTTGCTTGGAGGAATAAATAAATAGAACCCATCCAAGGGGGCCAAGTGGCTGTGCAGGGTGCAAGCCCTTGCAAAGTGCAGTGCAGTTGATTAGTGCTAACTGTGCAGCAATGTAATAGATGTGACAAATTTATAAAACTTCATGAGTATAGAGACAATAGTAAAATCATAAAACGTCAATAAAAACAGTGCAAATTATGCAGGATCATTAAGGGGCTAAATATGAGATTTCGCCATCCTGGATCATGGCGCAGTCCAACAACAAATCAGGCAGACAACCGAAGCAACCAATATGCCTCCCCTCATCCAGTATGCCTCCCCCTCTCATCACGCTGCATTTTCTATACATTCCATTACTGAACCAGCTCTCTTAATTTCACTGGATACTGAGCCAGGGATGAGGATCTCCCAAATATTATTTAATGGATTCTTTTAAAATTTGCCACACATAGTTTCTAACATATGGAGAGGTGCAGTGCTACGTGTCATAGATGTGTTGTTAGTTTTGTCAAAATTGATTTTTGGAATGTGATCATTTCTATCATCACCAACGGAAAAAGCATGATTGGGGATGTCGGGGGCATTAGTAGGCTCTGCTTACTTTTTCACTTCTTAGGTCAATGCCAAGTTATCATTGTCTCACACACTGACAGACACGTTCAGTAAATTAATGTTAGCTGCGAATGAAAAGGGTTGATTTGATTATGCTGAGACATTAGCACATGGTTTCAGTGAAATGAGAGTTGTTATGGAAGCCATCACATCAGTACTTAAGTATGGCAACACATCCTATTTATAATATTCCGTCCAAGTTACTTAGCATTGTTGGTGTAATAATCAAGAAAATATAGCTATGCTGACATCGCTAACCCACTCGGTAAAAGCTTAACAAACAGCAATTGAAAAAGCTGGCTAGCTGGCTTCCACCCATGTATCAAATAAATGCAGTCAAAGTGTCATGTAACGGTAAAGAGAGTGGCATAATTCAATGTCACTATTGTGCTGGCTAATAATATTACTCTTCAGGAAAACAATTTCAATCGAAGTGACACTATCGTTAACTCCTGGATAAGCTGTTTGCGAATCTTACCGCCCATGGTTGTGCTAATGGCAAATTGATTGATGGATTGATTGATTAATGACTGACCCTCAAGTCTCATCACAAAACTCCTTCCTAAGCTTCGCTTACCCAGAAGTAAAAACCAGTGTTTGAAATAAGCGGTTATCTGGTTGTCTAGACCAGCCTTTCTCAACCTCGGGGTCCCGATCCCCACAGGGGTCGCAAGATGATTTTAGGGGTCGCCGAATGATTGTGGAAAAAATATAAATTTACATAATAAATATGAAAATACATTATTTTAAATGGGGAGTTTTACTCGTTTGCCATTTCATTATTTGTCCAGAATTCATTTTTAATCAACTGAGTTCGTACATTTCGATGATATCCCAGTCAAGAGTGACGCCATTAGCCTCATTAAATACTATGGCCATTGGATTGTTTTGCAAATTAAAAAAAAAAAAAAAAAAAAAAAAAGACGGGAAATGGAGGTAGACAAAAAGTAAAAAATATCTCCGCTTTCACAGGGAACCTGGCTGAATGAGTTGATTTTAACCAAAAGATTTACTGAGACCAAAAAGGTTATTAGCTTCAGTTTGAAAGACCAAAGGCAGGGGTGTCCAATCTTGTCCGTAAAGATCCGGTGTGGGTGCAGGTTTTTGTCCCAGCCAGCAGTGCTACTGCACCTGATTCCACTAATTAACTAATCAGGGGTTTCAATCAGGACCTTGGTGGGTAGAATCAGGTGTGTTAGTGTTGGGCTCTAACAAAAACCAGCACCCACACTGGCCCTTTCTGGATAAAAATGGACACCCCAACCTAAGGGTTATGACTCGTTCTTTTTTACGTTAACAAGCCTTGTTCAGCAACACAAATATTAAAAATGAAACGTGAGCTGTTTATTTTTCTCCTCATCGTGTTTCGTCAGGATTTAAATAAGTATGTGCTGATTGTTTGTGTTTTATCAAAAAAAAAGAGAAGAAACTTCAAACAAAATTTGAGTTGTATGTTTTATGTTAACGGGCTAACAATCAAAAAACGTGATGTAATGCGATTGTCGGTCTATTGGTCACGTTGATTGGTTATTATGATGTGGTTTTCTGTTTTTCAATAAATCCAAAAACGATCTGCCAAAATTGAATTTGGTGTTATGTCTTTAGGCAAAACCACATGTCTCGCTATGCGAGTTTGACGGCAAAAGTGTGATATACTATTCAGTGCTTAATTTGTAAATCAGAAGGCTACAAATGGTATTTTGGTCCAGCATGTCAGTGACAGAAAAGGACATGGAACGCTGTTAAGCTTAAAGTTACAAAATTAAACAAAATGTCATGAAAAAAGTAACTATCAAGAATTATGTACACTTATTCATTATATCATTCAGAACACTACTTAAAATCTTGAGGGGAAGCTCGTCCACGAAGGCAAAGCTGCAGTTCTCTTTCTCCAAAACCTTTTCTCTCTCACGCTTTTTGGCTATCGCTTCACTTAAGGTGTGGTTTTTCCGCTATCTTTCGATTTCTGCAATGAGAGGGGTGTGCAATTAGAGCCAGATTTTATTTACAACCATTTGCTTTTGCTTTCAGCCCCAGACAGCGCTGCATACATTCACACTCGGAGGGAGAAGAGAAGGGACAGCGGGCGCGCGTGCACAGTGGGGGTGAGGGGTCGCAGACACCAACTTAAGTTATCTTGGGGGTCGCAACCCAAAAAGGTTGAGAACCACTGGTCTAGACAAGCTGAAATCGATCCGGACAACCTAAACTGCTCACGAGGTTGTCCGTTGGACAACCAAATATCCCAGCAGTTTTATTCATTTGAATTTGTAAAAAATTTTATTTACTTCCCTGTGCAATGGACGCGACCATTTTTGTCATATGTAAGGCCTACTGCAAACTTTATCTCCGTGTCTTTTTTTTTTTTTTAAGAAAACACCACGGCATACAAGCGAGAGATAGTTAAATACAGGTTTGGGCGATCTAGTCAAGGAAACGAACGAGCCGGATGTAACTGTAAACAACCTAAGGAAATGTAGATTCAAAAATGTGACAATAAGCATCTTCCTTAGTGGTGAATTCTATGTGCTCATGTTATAAGGGTTAACATATGGCATGCATATTCAGAGTTCAATCAAAATTACTGCTGAGATTGTGGCGGTTGGCTCTCTTCTAGCATGAAACTTCACTGCTCTTTGACACCGAGAGGTAAGTTCTCTGAAATTGTACAGCTTGATATAAAATTTCATGAGTATTCATTTATAATTGGTAATATAACACCCCGAGGAAGCAGGAGTCTTTAGATTGCATTTTGGCTACGTTGTTTTCAAGTACATGCAGCCTGTATCTCTCTCAGTCGTCCCAAGCCATGTCAAACAGGTCAGCTCTGTTCTTGCAAGTGATATTGCGAGGTAATGCAGAGTCCGATAAGAAAGAGAAATGCAGTGTCACGAAGACCGGTCTTTGCCTGAGATTGTGATGGAAGACAGGGCTCAGAAATATTTAGAAACGGCATGAGCTATTGAGTTGCAGGAGTGGTTTTGGTTAACAGTTGTTTAGTTTGGCAAGAGAATTTATCGTTTATTTTATTTTATTGCATTGTTCTGAATATCACCTGTACGACTACTTGAAGCATTATTTAGCATTATTCTTAATGTGCGTCTAATTTTTTTTAAATGCTAATGATAGTACACGGGACCACTAAAAATTCTTGCGGACAACCTGATTTGCTTTTCAGGTTGTCCAAATTTTGTTCCTTATTTCGAACACTGAAAACTATGGTAAAATTATAATCACCAAGTAACTTCACTTCGCTAGCTACCTCATCTCACGAGTTCTTTACTGCGTGAGACTGCAAGTAACAGGATGCTGACTGCAGTTTATTTAACTGCTTACGCCGGTGTATGTAATGAAGAATTTCTGAAAGTTACACATAACACCTAACAGAATAGGTAATTTCGTAAGGTATAAAGACTAAAAATTAAATAAAGTAAAATGCAATTTGTCATTTTTGACCTGGTGATCAAAAAGTTCATTTCGGAACCTGGCAGTAGTTGGTTATTATCCATTAAAAATAGACGTTCAGTTTTCAAGAAACACATCTGAAGTGTTCAGCAGCGTAGAATGTAATTAAACGTGTAAAAAGACATTAAAAGGAAGTTTTGTGTTACTGCACATTTTGACACTTAACTTTGCATTTATAGGGTTCTTTCTAATTAATGGGACCCACAGCCACTGATTTTTATTGCCAATATAAATTGAATCAATATCGATTACTGGTCCACTCGATTTGTAATAAGCAGCGTCAGCCCAGAAAAAAAACTTAATGGCCGATCTCCACTGGATCCAAGAAGATCCTGTGTTCCAGCCGCCTTGATGTCCGGCTGGCGGGCTGCACTGGAAGGGAACATGCGATGGTTTACACTGCCACATCAAACATGGAAACTGAAGGCAATGACCCAGTCATTCCTCCGGCCATCGCTCACTGGACAATGCCATCATAAGGGAATTAAAGAGATTGAACCACTTCCGAACTAATCCTCCATTCTCAAATTCCATATATCCCCTTTTCATTCCTGCCTGTACCAATTACCAGTCCTCTAGTAGCACGGTTAAATGAATATCAAGCCTAGAATGTGTTTTAACAAGTAAAAACATACGTCTCCTCCCCCGGACCCCCTTCCCCGCCTAACCCACCGGATGGACGGACAGGCAGACAGGCACATACCAAAAGGCACCACGGCAGGACCTGAGCAGTGAGTATGCAGAGTTTTATTAAGGTCATGCAAACGGTTTTGGATTGCGCTCTGGAAACGAAGTGGGAATGCCGACGCGAACATGAACGCAAACAAGAACAGAGCCTAAAACAATACAAGGGGACAAAAATAATTCACATTCAGAGCAGTACCGAGATCCTCAAGGGAACCAAAAAATGAATATACTGGCAAAACATTAAGTGGGCTCCAATTATTATTCTTCACAAGAGTGACAGCATGTTATTCAGTTTACTCACTCTGAGAAACCCTTCCACTTCAAGAGGTATTCCACCTTGCCCTTCATCACCCGGCGATCCAGAACCTTCTCCACGACATACTCCTCCTCCTCCTCCTCCATCACCTCCTCCACCTTCTTCTTGTTCTGTTTTTTCCCTGTGGACGCAGCCACCTTGACCTCTGGCTGGGGGGCTGCAGGGGAAGGGAACGCATAATTCCTTACTGTTAGCCCAGCCAAGAGTTCCTAGCTAGAGAGAGATGCAATATGAGGGCTCCAGGAAATCAGACCATGGAGCCATTTTGTTTCCATCGCGTTATCGGGCACCATATAAAGTAAGACAGTTTTTTTTTTTTTTTTTGGTTTTGTTTTTTCCCCCTTTTCTCATGTCTGAAAACTTTCCCCTCTTATACTTGTCAATATTATTGCCAGCTGATTTATTGCATTTCCCCCAAAATTATTATGTATCCCTAGGAAGAAGGCGGCAAAAAAAAAAAAAAAAAACCCAACGATTTACATTGCGAAAAACAGCCCGGTTTCACGAGATGGAAACAAAATGGATCCCATTCTTGATTTGTCTCAACTCTCTCCATCTAGGGACTATACTCTTAAGTCGTCAATGCATCTCTTTCGCATTATATGTTCCAAAAGGTCATCCGACCACACCATTAATGTCAAATGCCACCAGATAATTCCGAGTCTTCTCTTAATGTGGCAGGTGTTTGATTGCAAGACAAATGCTCAAAAAATTATGCCGGAACACATTTACTCCCAAAGGGTAATGCACAAGCAATAAACTCTGAATAAGCCTAAGCAATTAAGAAAAAGGCAGCTATTACTATTGACAAATCTTTTGTTGGACTCAACTTACCCAGTGATTGCCAGTAAGGACCAAGATTGGTATTGACCAGGGGTGCTCTTATTTGTGAAATTACCCAATTGAACCTCAACTCATGTTTGTGTTTGTCCCCGCACGTGCACAGATCTTAAAGAGCATGAAAACCCCAGGGGATAGGCAATCATTATATGAGAGAGAATTACTCACAGATCGCAAAACTTATTTATTTTTTACAAAAGTTGATCGCAGATCTCTGCAAATTAAATTTATTGATCACCTCCGGCGGAGTATGCCGACCACGGCGCGAGCGCACCCGAAGTATGCATGACATCAGCGCAAGAACACAAACAGGCAAGGTCAACATGGCGTCATACAGTTTCAGTGAATCTAGCGGGAATTCCGGACCGGTGAGAGTTTTCACGACTGGAGTGATGAAGAATCAGGAGACAGAATTAGTTCTTACTTTGGCAGATACAGAGGAATACAGCAGTCCTCAGCTCTACCTGTATGGGCCGCCAGCAAGGCAAGAGATGGAGGACCAAGCGGGACATGCAGCTGATGCCATTCCTGAGGATACCTTATTATTACAAGATCGCATTGGCAATACGACTTGGTATGTCATTTTCCTATAGTTTGAATTACGGTAACGTTTATTTGAAAACAATAGTAAATTAATCAAGTGTATAAGGAATGACTTGATGCAGTTTAACATCCCCGATCTCCGCAAATATATTGGACCTATTAGCTAGCTGCAGTGGCATGCTGTCAGATGTCAGGAAGGCCTTCAGTACCTTGGTGACACGGCAACGAAGGACCTCCGCTAGGAACAGGTGTCTCCAAAATGGTTTTGGGTGTGTACTCAAACAGAACACGAAAGCAGAGCGAAAGTGAAGGAAGGGTTTTCATGCTCTTTAAGGTGCATATGGATAACTGCAGGACTGGAACACTTGTCCAGAAATTAGCTACACCTAAATGTGTCCACTTCATCTTCAGGTACCCTTGGCCTCTGTAGCCATGTAGTGCCACGAATCAAGGATTTCCTCTCAATTCCAGTCTAAATTATAGCTGTCAAATCAAAAAACTAGTACAATCTTGCTTCCTCTGCAACAATACCAAGACGGGAATTAAAGCATTTTTCACCTTGGCTGCATTAGTGCAATTCTCTCTTCACGTTTGCATCAGGCCTCCATTAACAGGCTACAACCTGCTCAGAATTCAGCAGCTGGGATTTTAACCAAAACCAGGCGCTTTCATTAGCCACATTATCCCCAGCTGGGCATCCTGGCGCCCTGTTCATTTTAAAATTTTAAGATTCTTTTAACTGAGAAAAAGCACTGAGGACCGCACACCAGAAGCTGCTCCAAATAACTTTTAATGAAAATCATCAACTTTGGCGAGTTTCATTAAAAGTTATCTGGAGCAGCTTCTATGGTGCGGTCTTTGGTTCTTTTTCTCAATTTGCTTTTTGGCCCAGCACCCAGTATTTTCTGTTTTTTTAAATAGTGCACTTTTTTTTTTTTTTTAATTTTCGCAAGATTCTTTTAATAAACTATAAGGCACTACAGGGCAGAGAACCTGCTTCCATAGCGGACTCCTTACTGTAGCCCAGGTCTCCTCAATCATCTCACCAAGACCTCTGAGCAGAACCTCCAATTACACTGACGACTAAAGGAGACTGAGTGTTTGCAGCCCTGACTCCGAGGCTCTGGAGTAGCTCAAAGTAAGAGCTGCTGATTCTGCTGCTACTTTTAAATCCTGACAGAAACCCATGTCTGTTTCTTGGCCCTCTCATTACTCTGCCTGGCCTTCAGAACTCTTACCCCGTTCATTTTTACGAATCCTTTTTTTAATCCAATCACATCTGCATTTTTCTCTCTTTCCTTCTGTTAGTTTCTTGTTCGTTTCTGTTTTTATCTACCCATGCTTGTTTTTTCTTTCCATTTTGATGTTTTTGTGCAAGACTGCCCTTACTCTCCTCATGCCTGCCTGTCCTTGCAAACCTATGATTTTCATAAGGGCTATACAAATAACAGCATCATTATTACTGTAACTGCATGTAGCATATCAACCAGTCAACACAGCACACAAACACACCCTCTCACACGTAGCATTACGAACATTTATAGAATAAACAAACATGACCATGTCGTCAGCCCCCTTCTCTATGTGAATGACCCTGGGTGCAATTTCACTGGCCTTGGCAAATATTTTTGCACTAGGCTAGACTTCTGTAAAAGCCGCATTTGCCATGCCTTTGGAAGGGCCAAGTAAAGTGCAATATCATGGCAGTTCACTCAAGATGGTCAATTTTCCATGGAAGCCGTTTATCCCCTCCAGAAAAAGCGGAAGATGCAGTAATCAAAAGCCATGGTTCACCAATGCTGTGATCAAGACAAACCTCCCATCCAGAGAATGGAAAGCATTTAACAACGGCTCTAAAAATTTGAGAAAACATGAGATGGCGGCATGAGGTCAAGTTTCATAAACCTTATTCAGTCTTTCACATTTAATCAAACGATTCCTTCCTAAACCCTCAGTTTCACAACACTTATTTCACTTCTAAAAATATTTGAAGTTTTCAGTGAGGGAGAAAACAGGAATGCAGCACAAAGAAAAGACTGCAATGTTAAAAACAACAAAAATGGGTGCAGCATGGGGCCCCAAGCCTTTTAAGAATCCTTTAACGGGTGTGCAGTTAAGAACTACCCACTTCAGGTTCAGCTTAGCGCACTTTATGCCGGAGCTCGACTCATTCGTTCAGGGGTGTTCTGTGTCAAGCCACCTGAAGAAAGGAGGTTTTGACAGCGACCATCTCAGATGTTGCTGAAACTCTATTTGATGGTGTACAACACTGATGACAGAAGTGTTCCCCAACCATTTTCTGCAAAGATTATTATTGGTTTCATAAATAATAATTGATATTGGCCAAGTCGGCCATTTTATATGCAGTATTTTTTTTTTTTAATCAATTATTTTAAAATTATGACTCCAATTTGCACCAGCTTTGGCAGCATCACTCACAGCAGAAAACTGCATCCAAAACAACTATTAAAACCCCTCATTAAACCTCTGAACTCCACAATCTGAATATTTAACTGGACTGTTTACAAAACTCATGGACCTGCAGATCTGAAATTACTGTATGCTTGAAAGATTTTTATCATTGAAAATTGTGATGTTATTATGTCTCCTCCTCAAAGGCACAGAAGGCACGTATTGTTTTTTTGGCTTGGATCCAGAGCTCAGTATTTCTTTACCGAAGTCTAGAGAGGGGAGAGGGGCTCATAAAAGCACTTTCTAGTTTTTTCCATCAGGAGAATTTAAGACCCCAGAGCAGCATGAAGAGGCGGCGCTGAATGGAGTTCAAACATTTCGACCTACCGACCAATCTGAAATAAAGGCTGACCAACGGGTCGCCCAAGATCTGTTTGAGTCACGGACAGCCCCGGAGATCGGTAAAGTTTCCTGAAGAAAAAATACCAATGAAATTCATAAAAAAAAATACAAAAATGAACTTTCAACACTACGAACAATCTCGGTAGGCATTTTCCCAAGGAAGCTCCATACCAATTTTGAAGTGAATCTGGCCGGCAGTTAAGATTTTTTCTTCAGAAGTTCTCAGACAGAAAAAAAAAAAAATTCATAAAAAATACAAAAATCTACATTTTGAAAAACCACATTTGAAGAGAATCTGGCCAGTAGTTTTGGAGATGATGTTTGAATAAAGTGCTAACGGACGATGACGACGTCATGCCCTCCCAATAGCTCATGGCCCATCGGCAGGTGGGCTAAAAACATCTGCAGTCAAAGTAGCCAACCTGGCCCGTATAAGTGAACTACTATTTATGAAACCAATAACCATTTTTACGAAAATGTTTATATAATACTTCATCAGCATACACCATCTGATAAAAACAGTCAGCAACATCTGACACGGTGGGCATCAGGCCGAGGTAATCTGAAATAAAATTACCCTTAGATCTCAGTTATCATTTAGGATGCAGGTCTGAAAGGATTCGCCCTGATAAAAGGCAATGCGGCAGAGAATGTAGTTTCCACTTTCCAAGAATAAAAATGAACTTAAGGGCCTAAGCAAATAATGCAACTTTACACAGTGCCATCATCTCACATCTGCAACAAATATATTCTCTCTATATGAACCCCTTTAAATTTGTAATGAGGAGTGTGCAATAACAATTAATTCAACTGCATAGTCGTTGGTAATTCAGCACTGTTCTGAATGGTACAGCAGACATTAAATTTGATTCCCTCTTTACCTGTCAAAGGGGAATATTTATGTTGCCAACTGCCAGGATACAAACAGTAACATTTCTCTTGAAATTACAAAATAAATTGCAGAAATCTCTTCCCAAATGACAATGGTAATAATTGACATTCATGGCAAAATTTCGAGATATCTAATGACAGCCGCCAGCTCAATGCAGCAGAGGTCCCCAAACGGGTATTCCAATAAGGTACTGCAAACCTCCACCCTAACCCCCAATCCTTCCCCAACACTGAAAAGACAAAACAGTAGAGCAGACGGTACATAGAAGAAAGTTATTGGAGACCTTCTGTAACAGTGGGTGCATCGTTAGGGGGTTCTGAAGACTGGCTCATTCTTGGCCGGGCAGAGTCAACGGAACCAGCAGGTTCCTTTTCAACGTCAACAGAGTGGGGTGAGGGGGGGGTCAGGAACCAACGTAGCAGCAGGGAGAGAAGCACATGGGTGGAGAAAATGGGAAGTTGTAAGAACACATGGTATCATCTGACAGTCCTCAGAGGGTGGGGGGTGGGTGGAGTAGAACTCCTCCAGGCAATATAGAGCAAGGCCACACGCTACACACATCAATGATTTAACAACCCTCCACCCCTGGCACAAACCCACCCGCAAATGTACAGCAGCAATTCTGACAAAGTTGGTACATCATGAAAAATACTAATCAATTCAAACAACAATCTAACGCATTCGTGAAATAGCTTCTTGGAAATATACACATGATGACTGTAACATAGTCCAAAGAAGTTGGCACAGTTGAGCATTTGGGCATTGAAGGCACCAGCTGGTCCAGGCCAGCGAGCAGAATTTTCTGGCATTCCTCCATTAAGCAGACCTTCAGCTGCACAGTTGTACATGGCCTTTGTCATCACCTCATTTGCTTCATAATATGCCACAGATTCTCATATGGAGACACATCAGGACTTCAGGCAGGCCAAACTAGCACCTACACTCCCTGTTGATGCAGCTAAGCACGAGTGACGCGACTAGCATACGGCTTTGTGTTGTCTCTCGGGGAAAGAGCATGGACTTCCCTGAAACAGGACGTCAAAACGGCAGCATATTGTTGCTACAAAATTTTTATATTTCCACGAACGTCGATGGCACTCTCGGAAATGTACAACTGACCCACTCCATTTGCAGTGACTCACCCCCACGCCATGATACTGGCTCCTGGACTGGTGCTTGTGTTGTCCTTGTTGCCAATGCTCCACCAAACAATGCTTCCACTGTCCATCTCTAATGACAACATGCCTAGAAAGATCAGCAGCACTTCTGGGCAGTGTTGATGTATGGCTTCAGCTTTGAATAGTAGGCCAAAACTTGCATTTATGGATGGAGCAGCAAATATGGTTAACAGATGATGGTTTACTGAAGTACTTCCAAGTCCATGTAATGATATCCATTACAGCTCTCCTGTGATCTGGAAAAACCTAGTATGTGTGTCACTTTTGGTAGAAACTGAGTTTAACCTTCATTTGCAGTAATTAAGAGTGGTGAAAATCTTAAAACACTAGCTATCAGTGTCATTTGAACTTTCAAAATCAAGTTTATATCATATTTTTTTCCGTTAGGAAAAGTCCAGAACCTAAAATTTTCGTTCACTTGCGAGATCTTTGCCACTGATAAACTTACTAGGTTTTTCCAGATCACAGGAGAGCTGCGTGATGATTCTTAATAAAATGACGTCTGAGGGATTGGACTCCCGAGATCACAAACGTTTTGTGATTTCCTGCCTTGCCCTTTAGAACTAAGAATCGATGGGATTCCTTCCACCTTTTAACCATTTTCCACACATAAAAAGGGGGAGGCACCAAAAATCCTGCCAATTTGTCTTTGGTGAACATTATTCTCAAACTGACTTCATCATATGCCTACACCTCCATTCTCAAATTGGTGAACAACGTCCCATCTCTGCTCTTGAGGGACTAGGCCTTTTTTGCAGGCTCCTTTCATGCAATAACGCAATTAGCAAAAGTGTATAACATCTTGTTTCACATCACCTTATTATTGCAACTTGTCATGGCACTTTAAGTCCTAAATTGCCCCCAAAACAACTTGAAGTATAGAGCAGTCATCAGTTTGACGTAAGAGTATATTTCCAATATAACAATTGAATTCATGAGCTACACAATCAAATGCTTTTGTAGTGTTGGTATTAGATGGTGAATGCATTTTTCAAATCATTCCTTTTTAATTTCATGAGCATTTTTCCATTATGTACCAACTTTTTCGGGATTGGGGTTGTAGAACACATTTTCCTGTGCACGAGTACAGTGGTTTGTTCATCCCATTCTATCCCCATCCGGTGATAGTCAGCACCGAACCCTGCCCCATAGTCCACCTGAGGAACTTTTTTTAAAAATATATAGGGGGGCCGTCATTTCCGCACATAAAAGAATGAATTTAAAAGACAAAAACCAGCATAAATGTCAAGAATCATACAAAAAAGAAAATGATAAGATCTTGCATGCTTGCCCTGAAAAGAAAGTAGCAGACAAATGGTCTCAATTCATTTCTTGGCATAATGCAAAGAGCTGAAATTTTCATTTCACAATGCTGAAACCAATGCAAAGTCAAATCCGCTTTTGCCAGCATTCTCCATTCTCACTCTGCAAAATAGATGGGTCTCATTTTCTAGCAGCAATAATAAGACCAATCGACATAGTCAGGTCTGATCGGCGAGAATTACAAATGATCACAAAATACAATCGGCATAATTTGCGTTATAATTAGAACAAATATAACACCTACAAGTATACACTGGCAATTATTGCATATTAAAACATTTACTTGAGCCCCAAGACATTTGTACGCGTTCGGCAAAATATCTTTAAACTAGAAAGCGTAGCCGAGATGCACAAGAGGCAATTATGTGGGCTACTCCTACACCCTACACCGTGCACCCCCCACCCCCAAGTTCATCAGCAGTTTCATCCCAACTTACCTCATCAATTTACAATCATCAAACACAGAACAGTTCACAAACCCAGTAAGTTCATGCACAAGAATGAAAACATGCCAAAATCAACCACTCAGGGATTGGCCTAACATTCTCAGAGAAGGAGCATGAAGTCTATGTAAACATACTACAACACCAACGTTTTGCATACACTACCGGTCAAAAGTTTTAGGACACCCCAATTTTTCCACTTTTTTATTGAAAATTCTACAGTTCCAGTCCAATGAATAGCTTGAAATGGTACAAAGTGGGGAACTGTAAGAAGTTTTAAACAAAAGATAAGGTTACCCAGGTTTTTTGTACGCCATCGAGTAGGTGAAAGGATGGTTCCTCAGTGTGACACATCAACTGTCAAACATGGAGGAGGAAGCATGATGGTCTGGGGCTGTTTTGCTGGATCCAAGGTCAGTGACTTGTAGAGTGAAAGGCACCCTAAACCAAAATGGCTACCACAGCATTCTGCAGCACCATGCAGTACCCTCTGGTATGCGCCTAGTTGGTCAGGGGTTCATCCTACAACAAAATAATGACCCAAAACATAAGTCCAAGCTCTGCCAGAACTACCTTAGGAAAAACAACAAGATGGTAAGCTTGAAAGCATGGAGTGGCCAGCACAGTCTCCAGACTTAAACCCCATCGAGATGGTTTGGGATGAACTGGACAGAAGAGTGAAAGCAAGGCAACCTACAAGTGCCACACATTTATGGGAACTTCTGCAACAGAGTTGGGAAGAACTTTCTGAAGACTATTTGATTTCCATTTTAGAAAGAATGCCATGAGTGTGTTCAGCTGTTATAACTGCCAAAGGTGGCTCCTTTGAGTCGAAAGTTTAAAATACATTTGATTCCATCATTTATTTTTTAACTTCGATTGTTAATTTGTTCCATCATGTCTGTGCTTTCATTCCAGAGTACAATGAGACATTAAACTGCATAATTTTCTATTAAAAAACTGGAAAAATTGGGGTGTCCTAAAACTTTTGACCGGCAGTGTACGTCTCCCATCCAGAAAGGCAATAAAGCAGGTCTTCAACTTCACGCTGGACGCAGCTTGAGTTCACACTCGTCACCTCTGAGTCAAACACCTTTTCCAGATATTCACCGTGATCAGTGAGTAAAATGCGAAATACAACAGTATGCATTAACAAGCGACTGAAAAAGGTTTTATTGAAAACCACGAGAACAGCATCTTATTATAACAAAAATGCAGGATTCAATTTATGACAGGAGCAAGACAGCAGCTGATCATCTCGCCAGGAAACCACGCTGCATTCTAGAGAACGTAAATTTCCTGTAGGCAACATTAGCGATGTTATAACGTTGGTGGTAACAAAACTTCCGAATGCAAAACTCAAAGAATTCAACCATTAAACCAATATAACCAAGATGGCAGGCAGGCCAATATGCCAACACACAGCTGAATATTTACAGCAGTACTGAGCATCCCTTATGCATTAAATGTTTCGGTGAGAAGCCCAACCCCACGCCAAGTAAAGCCGCTTTCGCGCTGGACGCGAAAATATTTTTTCGCACGACGGATTGCATGCAAAGTCAATGCAAAGACGCGCGTGTTTGCATTGACTTTGAATGCAATCCGCCGTGCGAAAAATTCGTTTCGCGTCCGGCGTGAAAGCAGCTTAACTAAGACGAATAATTTCAGCCCAAACACAGAGACGACATTAGGCTACTTTAAGGACTGGTAAATGTGGTTTTCAGCAATCAGTTTGTAAATATACATTAACCTGT
Organism: Gymnothorax javanicus; assembly: GCA_029692085.1. Lineage (NCBI taxonomy): Eukaryota > Metazoa > Chordata > Actinopteri > Anguilliformes > Muraenidae > Gymnothorax > Gymnothorax javanicus. The sequence continues at coordinate 109,640,462 of CM056200.1, forward strand.
TGAAAAATTCAAACCATTCCGCAACTTCGTCAGTAGCTTGATGGGATGTAATCTCTGGTAATATATCGTGCTTTGTGGGCGAGGAACCCGCCTTTACTCCTCCATGTTGAATTGGTTCAAAAACACAGCCAGGAGGAGCTGCTGCATGGCGAAACGCGAATTGAATCATTGCAACGCTAAAGCTGCTTTCACACCGGACGCGAAACGAATTTTTCGCACGACAGATTACATTCAAAGTCAATGCAAAGACGCGTGTTTTCGCGTTTTTGCATTGACTTTGAATGTAATCTGTCGTGCGAAAAATCCGTTTCGCGTCCGGTGTGAAAGCAGCTTTAGCCAGTAACATCGGAAGAAAAATAAATACACATCATAACAAATTCACATGATTGTCAAAGCAAATTTCCGCTAATGCGCATCCGAAACAGCTTAAATGCAACTTACCTATTGCTAGCAAGCAAGAGAAATAAAAAGAGTCTGCCTTCAACAGTGAAAACAGTCAACTTGTATTAGCTACAATTTAAATAACGACACAGAAAATGTAATGATCATAAATTTACAAGACGGTCTGTGGAGGCAACTAGCATACGGGAAACATATATCTGCAAATGAACAAGGTAACTACCAACAACAGTATATAATTCTCTAAATCTCGTTTCTCGAAACAAAAGACATTCACTGCCTGCCCCCACAATCGACTATGAGTGCCTTATCGACCCGCCAGTGGCCGCCACCTCGAAATGCGCAAGCGTACAATTGGGCCCAAGATAAGAGAATGCCGGGAATTGATGTTTTCTGTCTCATTTGAGCAAGATCCTTGATCAGCAGGTTCTTTCCCACGGTGTTCGGTTAAACAAATGGAGAAAATATGTACGAACATTATTTTTGATCAGGTCAAAGTGGCATTTTAGTATTTCGTAAGACGAACTCTAGGGTGTCCGTGCACAAGCCCACAGTTAATGAATGATAACTGACATATGCCAGTGATTATATTCGAATAATAGCCATTCCTGATTCCTCTTCCGAAGGACCAGTAGCCGAAACTACACTGAACAAAAATTTAAACGCAACACTTCTTATTGTGAGAAACATGACCATATTCAGAAACCCATTTTACTTTCATTCAGTGTTCACAGATTGTATGACCATATTGCAATACATTACAATCAATAATTGAAACAGATAAACAAGAATCTCATGATGGCGTGATGATAAAGGGGATGGGGTCTATTGTCCAAATTTCACAAATCAATATTGGGTATGTCCGCCTTTGGGCTGATGTAGGCTACTGCTACAAATTTCTGCAGTATGTACTGTGACAAATGGTCAATTGTGACTTGGGGAACGTGTTCCCACCTCTCTTCAAGAGCTGTGCGGAATTGGCGGATATTGGCCGGAAATGTGAATCAGTGACGAACTCGTTGGTTGCGGACATCCCAAAGATGCTGGATGGGGGACAAATCTGGGGAATAAGCCGGCCATTCAAGCACAAGTTCCTTTTCAGGTTCAAGGAACTCTGTGCATATACGGTTGACGTGGGTCCGGCATGGTCATGCTGGATGGTTATTTTTTTGATGGACGAATGGTAGGACGATAGGCTGCAGTATCTCATTGTGATATCGCACTGCATTCAAGCTGCTGTTAGTGAAATGCAGTTGGGTGGGATATGTGATGGAAAATATACTTAGCACCATTAAAAACGCACGGGTGAGGTATGTACTGTATTTGCAGCAAATTGAAGAATCGATTGATTTTTATTGCTTTTCCAGTGAGGCATGAGAGGAAATAAAGAAAAGTGTGCGGTATTGTAATCCTGACGCGCACCACGTGCACGCGCCAAGCACTTCAGTAATAACAAACATTGAGCTGTTCGTGATGTGTACAGTGACACTTGACTTGTTCTTTTTGGCATGGTCAATAGCCTACATAAGCAGCCACGAGTGACGATGGCAGCTCAAGAGCACCACATCTGGTTACAGCCTGTACGTGACAGATTCTGGACAGCAACCAAAACTGATCATGAGATGAGGGGTCTGAGACAATTGAGGGTGAGCGCAAGTATTGTTTGACGCCGTCTATGTGAGCAACATATGCGTGCACACGGGCCCTACGGAAAACCCAGTTTTTGCCCATTTTCGCATGGCTGCCCTTACCATGGTCAGTCTGCGACAGTCCCTGTTTTCCATTCTCAGACAGAAACAGGGAAATAAAGTGCCAAAAAATGACACAGAGGCAGGTGCCCACAGTCAGAAGTGAAGAGTTCCTACTCCTGTTGATGGGCAAAAAATGGGTTTTCTGTAGGCGCCGTGTGCATGCATGTTTTGCTCACGTAGACAGCGTCAAACGGTATTTGCGCTCACCCTCACTCATCTCGGACCCCTCATTTCATGATCAGTTTTGGTTGCTGTCCGGAATCTGTCACGTACAGGCTGTAACCAGATGTGGCGCTCTTGAGCTGCCATCGTCACTCGTGGCTGCCCTAAGCGGGGTCAGTCAGCGACAGTGCCTGTTTTCCATTCTCGGATAGACAGCTGACTAATTGTTGAATGGTAACAGTGCAAATGACGCACCTCCTCTCGGCGGCTGAGACCTGCCCGTAACATGCCAAAGGCTCTTTTTCTCTCTCCTGTGTCACAAGCTGTTCCATTTCCTTGACGCAGTAGCATTTTTTGTTTTTTTTTTGTTGGCTTTATGTAGGCTATTGACCACACCAAAAAGAACAAGTCAAGTGTCACTGTACACATCACAAACAGCTCAATGTTTGTTATTACTGAAGTGCTTGGCGTGTGCACGTGGTGTGCGTCAGGATTACAATACCACGCGCTTTTCTTTATTTTCTCTCGTGCCTCACTGGAAAAGCAATAAAAATCAATCGATTCTTCAATTTGCCGCAAATACAGTACATACCTCACCTGTGCACTTTTAATGGAGCTAAGTATACATTCATAATCATTTATAGTGTAATCATCATGTGATTAAGACAATATGTTGATCATAACCTGATTAAGTATGAACCATATATGCTGCTAAATGTAATACATATCACAATGAAATAACCGACGAACTACTTCATGTCTAATGGGTAATTATGGTTAAATTGTACTTATGACTCCCACATTCCACATATTCCACATATTCAGCGTAAGACCGTTTATTCAAGTGCACGGATCTTTGTTCTGAATGCATAAATTGTCTTAGAGGCCTTTGCTGAGAGAGGATGGATAGTTTGTGAGAGGACTGAAAGCTGGAATGCATATGACAAAGAGTGACCTTGCCTTGGTAGAGGCCTCCACAAATTATACTTTTGATGAATTGTCCTCTTTATGTGCTCCCTAAAGATAAGCTGGGCTACTCCTGGCACCAAGTTGTTCCTTCCCATGCAAATCACTGATCACCCGAGCAGACCCTGCTACCAAAGGGGTATAAAGCTTGTAACAAATCTTAGAGAGGTTGCACGGACTGGAAACTTCCTCTGTGGTTGTGCCTGACTTGCAAATGCGTTAGATCTAATAAATCATTTTTCCTTTTTAAAAGACACTCTTTGGTCTGCTCATTTGTAGAAATTGCCACCACAGATATTGAATGAATGAATGAATGAATGAATGAATGAATGAATAATACTTTATTGTCCACCAAGGTGGAAAGTTGTCTTCAGCCCACCAACACAGACAAACAGTACTAAACTAGAGACACACATATTTGCAAACACGCAATAAAAAGGCAGTACAATAAACTGCATCAAAATCAATAAATAAATAATCAAAAACAATTAATAAATAAGATAAAAGTAAGGTAGTTCTGATCATTGGTCACTTTGTTAAGTTACGGATGCCAATGGCATTAGGGAGAAAGGACTTTTTGAAGACACCTTTGGCAAGAGGGGTTCTGTAGCCCCACCTAGACTTCAAAAGTTCAAACTGATTATAAAGGGGATGAGAGCCATCTGCCAGGACTCTCCTAGCTTTCCTCCCTGTCCTTTCAGCATATAAGTCGGTAAGGGACTTTTGGGGTTTTCCCACAATTTTACTTGCCATCTTCACAATCCTGTTTAATTTGTTCTTGCACTTGCAGCTTAAATGACCAAACCAAGCAGGAAGATGAAATGTTAAGACACTCTCTATGTGTGCAATATACACAAGCTCTAGGATCTGTGGCTTGACACTGAGACAGCTCAATCTCCTGAGAAGATGGAGTCACTGTGAACATTTTTTAAAAACAAAATCTGCATTCTCAGAAAAGTTTATCTGGCTGTCCAGAACTGTGCCAAGATATTTAAATTTTTCCTCAATTTCAACAGGTTGACCATCAAGCGAAACTGGCTCTACTGCCAGATTTTTTTAATGCAGAAAACCAGCTCTTTTGTTTTAGAGACATTGATTTCTAGCTGGCTGTTAAGACACCATTCTTCAAGGGCCTTAATGTGAGCGAGACAGAAGGTCTCACCAGAGGGGTCAGTTTTTTGTAACAGTCCGACTAAGGCCATGTCATCTGCATATTTAACTAGTTTAAAATTAGAGTCATTGAGTGAAAATTCATTTGTAAACAGTGAAAAGAGCAAAGGTGAAAGGACGCTACCCTGTGGGCGGCCCGTGCTAATGATAAGCTCTCCCGACAGAGTACCATTGACACACACTCTTTGAGGGCGACAAGAAAGAAAATCTCTGATCCAGAGTATCAGGCCCTTATCAACATTTAAATCAGCCAGCCTTTTCAGAAGAAAATGCACTTTCATAGAATTAAAAGCTGCACTGAAATCAACAAACAAAACCCTTGCATATAATTTAGCAAGTGTTAGCTGCTTTGAAACAGAATATAGCAAAGTCAGGACAGCATAATCTGTGCCTCTGTCACGTTTATAGGCAAGCTGGAGTGGATCTAACACACCAGCCACCGCGGAGGTCAGGAGGTCAACCAGAACTCTCTCCATAGTTTTACACAATGTATTCCCACCCAAACCAGCACTCCACCACCATGTGCCATCGCGCACACCACAGTGATGTCAGCATAACGATCCCCCTTTTGTCCGCTCTGTAAAGTTGGAAACGTGACTCGTCTGTAAAGAAAACAGTCCTCCATTGTGCCATTGGCCTTCAAACGTGTCCATTCGCTCAGTCGAACCGATTTTTTCATCGAGCTGAGGTGAGGTCCAATCCACAAAGAGCAAAACACGCAGAGACATGGACTTCCTGGAGATTATTTTTCACGGTCAAGGCAAAAATGCAGCCATCGTGGGGACCAACTGTCTCATCTGCAGTGGCAGTTGCTGGTCTCAGATGGTCACAGAGCTGGAGAGTCTGGATATGGCGGTCTTGGGCGGGGATCATCACACATGGTCGTCATGCATGTGGGTGGTCTGCTGTCGCGCCTGATTGCTCAGAAAGGTGTCTTATGCAACTTATTGTTGAAACATGGACATTAAGAGCCCTTGCGACAGCCATGAGAAACATTCTTGCATTTCATGGCTTGAGTCATCTATGTCATCTTGGAGAATGGCATAATTGGGACTTTTGAGGTGGCCTTTTATTGACCAGAGTACGGGATGTGCCTGGGCTGACTGTACCTGATTTCAGCAGCTCTGAATCAGGCCCACCTAACTAACAGGCCAATTTTGACAAAGGAGATGAACTTGACAATGATGTGGAGAAGGTGACTGAAATGCACACAGCATGAAAGCATAAACAATCATGAAAATAATAGATGCAAGAAGGTACACTTAGACCCTAACACCTCCCTTAAGAAAAATTACCACAAAATACTACAGTAAAAATACTGTAGTTTTCTATAGTAACTATGGTATTTTTGCGGAATTACTATAGATACGTTTACTATAGTAACTCTGCAGTTTACCATAGTGATGCTAAAGTAAACCACAAAAGTTAAACTCTACTATAGTAAACTATAGCAATGATATTCAATTACTATAGTATATTTGCAACAAACTATAGTTTACTGTAGTAAAGTGTAGTTTACTATAGTTTACATCAATTTTACTGTAGTAAACTATTGTTAACTATAGTGAATTTTTATAAGGGCATGCACAGTTTGTGGTGCCAACTATGTAAGTTAGCATCTGTGCTTTCGGGAAACGCACTCTAGGGCTTCCCCTGCATGTTGGATGCAGGTCAGGAGTAATGACTGATGGGAGAGTGTGGTTTTTCTGATGGCGAGTGGAAAGAAAATTTTCAGATGACGCGCAAGTCATTCCATAAATCATGCAAATTAAGGGTAGAAGTTAAGAGACCCCAAGGAGTTACTGTTCAAGCACCAAGACCCTTGCAGATGAGGGTTGCTACTGTTCAGTATAAACTTGCTAGCTAGTCAGAGCTCAGAGTTTTCTCTACGCAGTCCAAGCAGCTTGGTGTTTACTCAAGACTTCTGGGTCAAACCCCTTCACAAACAATGTGGAGCATGCTCAGAGCGAATAGCCCAGTTCGGTTCGATTCAAGCGTATACATGCAAGCATAATGCGACTATTAACTGCATTATCTGGGTGTGTTAGTCGGACTATGATAAATTTGATTTAGCACGATTCCGGTTGGACTAACATGTTTACATGCATTTTAAAAGTCTGGTTATAGTCGGACTAACACAATAATTCGATTTTCTCTAACGTCATGTAAAGGCACTGATTATTGAATGGCTGTGATCTTCAGGCTCTCGGGCGGCACTCTATTAACGTCCTAAAGCCCAATGTCCCCCTAGCGGTAACATCGCGTAACAAGATTTTTTAGTGGCGCGCATGGAGCCTCAGACCCTTAAATGCATAATTGCTTTCAAGCTGCTTCTGTTTAAGATCGCTGGATTAATAATCACACAATTTATTATCCGAATAATCAAGACAAATATATAAGTCGGTAATTATTGAAAGATCATTAAGAAATGACAGAGATCATCAACAATGGTCCACATTAACAACGTCCTTCGTAGTGATATTGTTGGGATGGGGGAAAAAAAAAATTAATTAATCCAGTACTTTCTTTGAATGCCATCTCCTGTTCTAGCTATTTTTTTCAGCAATGCAACCAGTTTTATTTTAAGATTGCACTTAACCTCAAGTTTGGTATGGCGTGTGGTGAGCCTCTGACCCTTAAATGCATAATCGCTTTCAAGCTGTTCCTGTTGAAGATCGCTTGATTAATAATCACACAATTTATTTTCTGAATAATGAATACCAACATAAAAGCCTGTAATTATTAAGAAGGTATTAAGAAATGATAGAAATCACCAAAGGGTTACAATGACAACGTACTTAATGGTGGTATTGTAGGGATGGGGGAAAAAAAACAAATAATTAATCCAGTACTTTCCCTGAATTCCATCTCCCATTCGAGCATTTGTTTTCAGCAGTGCAACCTAATTTATTTTTAGATTGCACTTCATCAAAATGTTCTCAGCATTCAAAAGAATACACTACATTTGCGGGGAAGCACAGCTGCACACTGGTCACCGTGAAGGAATAATAATAAATTACCAACTCTCTTCCACTGAAACGTTGGTAATTGAATAACTTAGTAAACTGGGGTTATTAGCGCATTGTGAAAGTTCAATGCATGGCATGCATTTAAAATCATTGAAATGCATGCTATGCGTCAAACTTTCATGGTGGCAAAATTATTTATGAGCTCTTTACTGTCCAGCTTCTGGGAAAGTTGGAAGGCTACAATATGAGATTGTATGAACAGCAGTTATCTAATTAATTAATTAGAAATGAAATCTAAACCTTTTCTAAATACCATCTTCTGCAGCATTTATTACATAGCATTCTACCTCAAGATGGAATTTTGAGAAATTTCAGTTGATTGTTGTCCATCTCATATATTGTAGCATTTGTGTCATTTACACAAAGCTGTATGCCTCACTCATTAATGGCAATGCAGCTTATTTGTAGCCTATTTGCTCAGTAAATTAATTCAATTAATTGTCAGATTCTTAATCAAAACAGGAAGAGAGTTACCCTGCATTATGGTAATGTCACTGGTTGTAGACAGAGTTTTAATTTTACATAATCAAACTTAACACGCGGAACTGAGTCGGCAAAACCACATTGGTTTCTTATGCATATCAAGCTGATCAGACACGGACTCAGAAAAAAAATACATACCATTTTGTGAGCTACAGGAATTCAGACACTTCTGAAGACATAGACATTTCATGCCACCATTAATGTGAATATAAAAATGCTTGATAATTATTGAAATGAACAATAATGCAAGCTGAGGGGAAATGGACAGTAATTCATCAGTAATTCATCGTTGCAAATGAACTAATTAATACTAATTTGCTAATTAGGAAACGTAAATGGGAATGAGTTTTGAGAAGTAATGTGCTTGAAGGCGAGGTGAGGGGAGGAATATTATCCCGTCAAATGCAAGTCCTGGGTGGAAGAGATTGATCAAAATGTTTTCAGCGTTGAAAAGAATATGGTTCATTTGCGTTGAAGCGCAGTTGCACACTGGTTGCCGCAAAACATTGGTAGTTTAATAATTTAGTAACTTGAATTTTGGTGCATCGTGAAAGTTGAACAAATAGCATGCATTAAAAATCAAAGTATTCCATGCGTCAAACCTTATCGAAATTCCATCTTCAGCAGGATTTACTTCATAGCATTTTACTTCAAGGAGGAATTTCAAGAAATTTCAGTTCATTTCTGCCCATGCAATTTCATATTATAGCCTTCCTCTCTGATGCAAAGCTATATTTCTGAATTAGGCAACGCAGCTTATTGGTAGCCTATTTGCTCAGTTAATTCATCTAGAAAGAATTTGGTCCGTAAAGGGAAACAGGTTGAGAGTTAACCTGCATTATGGTAATGTCACTGGTTGTAGAGTGAGTTTTATTTTATTTTTTTAAGGCAGTTTTTTTTTTTTTTTGGTATTTAACTGTCATAAAGCTTCATGCACTTCATGAACAGAAAATGGAGATGAACAGAAGGGTTGATTTATGCCAGTCTGCTTCAGTCCACAAACTGCAGTCTTTACAGAAGCACAGCCAGAAACAAAATCAAACAGTTTACAGGACACAAAATGCTCATTAAAACAGTTTGACATAGTAGATCTGTTCGATGTTATGCCATTAGCTGTTGTGATGCAAGGCGGTAACTCGTTATATTTTCTCAGAGCAGATTAAGATTTAATGACTTTCGAAAATTTCCTCGGCTGGTTCAAATTTTCCATGATATCTGAAAGATAGTACTCGGATTTTGAGGTTTTCATTAGTGATGCAGTTTCTTAAGGGCCTAGTCTCAGACCCTGTCTCTGTAGCCTTTGCCCAGGCCTTATTTTTCTCGTGTGGGACCTTAGATAACTCTGCAGTAATCCAGGGTTATTCCATCCCTTCACACTGTATTTATGCAGCGGAGCATGTACAATTTCTTTAAAGCCATCAAAAAAATTCAGGCCTATTTTAAATTTTAATGTGCATTTGTAAATTCCAAGGTATCCAATGATCCCAAATATATCTTGCTGAATTACAAGTGAATAAACTGGAAAATGTGAGTAAAATGATGTACAAGAAGAAGATATTTTCCATTTGATGTAATGCTTTGGCCATAAAAACATGGCATCCAGTGATTGAATATTTCCCTCAGTATTAATGTGATATCATGTAGCTTCAGTGAAGCGCTGCAACCAGCAGATACACATTATGTGTTATGATCCAGACAAGGAACCACATGCAGAGACATAGCACAATCCAGAAGTCGGGTTTATTGATAGAAATACTTCGGTTAATTCTGTAGCCAATCGCCTGACTCGGAGTGCCCCCCACTACGACTGTACCCTCTTTCAGTTCGTTATATCTTCTGTTCTGGCTCAATCAGTGTCCTCGAGGCACTTGCTGTTGATCTCCTTGTGGTTGGCGCTTGTACAGTTTGTAACAATTTGAGCGTCACAGAGACTGTAAAAATCATTTCAATGAAGCAAGAAAGATACATGTATTATTTGGAAATAAAATTTATGTTTGTTGATTTTTTTTAATTTTGGGACAAAAAGAACAGCGAACCCAAAGAAATTTCATGAAAATTCAACATTGATGGTCATTCACAACGAAAGACTAAAATGATGACTAGCAGGTAAAACAATACATTTTCTGTATCATAAACTCATTGGCCAGAAGTGTGCTAAATATGAGGCTGATATGCCAAAAAACTGATTATCTGTTAAGCCAAATATAAGCTACACCCCTACCTCTCCTAACAGATGCTGTGGTGTGAATTATAAACACTGCAATATTTTACAACCATTCAACAGTTTTGATGCATGGCTCTAACTTCTGCATCAAATGCAAGTGGACACTATTATTTTGTAATCTTTTTGCTTGTTAAAATTAGGGGGCTCATAAAGGACCAATCCATGAGATCTGCAAACAAAACAAAAAAACTAACTGACAGTTATTTGGCTTTAGAAACTTTATATCCTCCTCCTTTATCATGCTATAAAGTCTCAAAAATGAAAAATAACGCTACCTCTTCCGCACATACTCTTCATTAGCAATACATGCATATAAAATCATTCTCTGGTCTACAATATGCCGTACTAAGGAGTATATTATCATTAATTCCATTGTAATGACATGACGTTTTACAAATGTCACTATTTCCGATCAATCAACCAGCAAATTAGCATTCATTTTGGACTTAACACAAGTTTGTACCACTGTTCTGGTACTGTAGGTGAGACTTTGGTCATGCTGGATACCAATGAAAATTTGCTTCTCAAGCAAAAGCTGAGAGTTGTATTTTATTATGGCAGTGAACATGCATATGTGGAAAATATGACACAACGCAAAGCGTTCGAAATCTAATGAGCAGTACAACATACCATTTATCTTAGTCATTCACATCTTACCCATGCTTCATAACTGATTGCACAGAATGTTACAATACTCCATAAAAACAGGCCATTTGATTAAAGAATAATTTGCGAAATGGTGTAGAGATAAGGGTAGTTTTTGTAAACGACTGATTCTATATTTTTTCTGAATTCTTTGATGTGCTTGTAACAATGAATTGGACAAAGACACATGACACAAGGTCTTTTTACACATTAGATTACAACCCCAATTCCAAAAAAGTTGGAATGCTGTGTAAAATGTAAATAAAAACAATTCAATGATTTGCAAATCTCATAAACTGACATTTAATTCACAGTAGAACATAAACAACATATCAGATGTTGAAAGTGAGACATTTTACCATTTCATGAAAAATATTAGCGCATTTTGAATTTGTTGGCAGCAACACATCTCAATAAAGTTGGGATAGAACTATGTTTCCCATTGTTTAGTATCTCCTCTTCTTTTAACAACAGTCTGTAAACCTCTGGGAAGTGAGGAGACCAAATGCTGGAGTTTTGGGAGAGGAATGTTGTCCCACTCTTGTCTGATGTGGGATTCTAGCTGCTCAAAAGCCCTGGGTCTTCTTTGCAGGATTTTTTGCATTATGATGCGCCTAATGTTTTCTATTAATGAATGGTCTAGACTGCAGGCAGGCCAGTTCAGCACTCAGACTCCTCTACTGCAAAGCCATGCTGTTGTGATGGATGCAGTATGTGGTTTGGCATTGTTTTGCTGAAATAAGCGGGGCCTTCCGTGAAAGAAATGATGTCTGGATGTGAGCATATGTTGTTTTAAAACCTCTATATACTTTTCAGCATTGATAGCGCCTTTCCAGATGTGTAAGCTCCCCACACCATAAGCACTAATGCAACCCGATACCATCAGAGATGTAGGCTTTTGAACTGTGCGCTGATAACAAGCTGGATGGCCCCTTTCCTTCTTAGACAGCATGACATGGCGTCCGTGGTTTCCAAAAAGAATTTCAAATTTTGATTCATCTGACCACAGAACAGTTTTCAATTCTGCCTCAGTCCATTTTCAATGAACTTTGTCTGAGAGAGGACAGTGGCATTTCTGAATTGTGCTCTCATATGGCTTCTTCTTTGCATGACACAGCATTCGCTTGAATTAGTAGATTGCACAGCAAACTGTATGAACAGACAATGATTTCTGGAAGTGTTCCTGAGCCCATGCAGTGTATTCCAGTGCAGAATCATGCCTGTTTTTAATGCAGTGCCGCCTGAGGGCCCGAAGATCACGGGCATGCAATATTGACCTTCGGCCTTGGCCCTTGCGCACAGAGATTTCTCCAGATTCTCTAAATCTTTTGATGATATTATGTACTGTTGATTCAAAGTCTTTGCAATTTTACATTGAGGAACATTTTTCTGAAATGTTCCACAATTTTTAGACTCAGATTTTTTGCAGATTGGTGAACCTCTGTCCATCTTTACTTCTGAGAGACTCTGTCTCTCTAAAATGCTCTTTTTATTCCCAGTCGCATTATTGACCTGTTGCCAAATAACCTAATTAGTTGCAAAATGCTCCTCCAGCTGTTTTTTCTTAGTACCACTTACTTTTCCAGCCTTTTATTGTCCCTCTCCCAACTTTTTGGAGATGTGTTGCTGCCATCAAATTCAAAATGAGCTAATATTTTTCATGAAATGGTAAAATGTCTCACTTTCAACAGCTGATATGTTGTGTATGTTCTATTGTGAATAAACCATTATTTGAATGGTTCCAGGGCACCACCCTCTCAAGAATATTCAATATCCAAATATGTTTTTTCAGTTACAATTACCGTATAAATTAGACACCTGTGTCAAAGGTTAACTGCGCCACTGTGGTAGGGGGATAGACAACTATGTGCCAAGAAATCTTCTTGAAATCTGTTAGGGGACACAGGAACAGTTTTTCGCTTTTGTCAATATGTGGCAATGTAAAGTCAATGACATGGGTCAAGACAATTATAACATGGTCGAATTGCAATTTCTGCAAATTCTGCTGACTTATGTTACAAAGCCAAAAGCCTGATTCACAAATTTAGTATGTGAATTAATTTTAGAAAGTGAATTTCTGCAGGCGTCAAGTGTCAAGACAATAAACTCAGTCGATCACTCCAATGGAGCTTATACAGTTCAGTTTTCTGATTCATTAGTGTCAATCACTCCAAAGGAGCTCATACAGCTCAGTTTTCTGATTCATCAGTTTCGATCACTCCAATGGAGCTCATACAGTTCAGTTTTCTGATTCATTAGTGTCGATCACTCCAGTGGAGCTCATACAGTTCAGTTTTCTGATTCATCATTCATCAGTGGAGCTCGAGTTCACTGATTCAGTGGAGCTCAATGGAGCTACAGTTCAGTTTTCTGATTCATTGGAGCTCATACAGTTCAGTTTTCTGATTCATCAGTGTCGATCACTCCAATGGAGCTCATACAGTTCAATTTTCTGATTCATCAGATCACTCAATGGAGCTCATACAGTTCAGTTTTCTGATTCAGTTTTCTGATTCAGTTCAGTTTTCTGATTCGATCACTCCAATGGAGCTCATACAGTTCAGTTTTCTGATTCATTAGTGTCGATCACTCCAATGGAGCTCATACAGTTCAGTTTTCTGATTCATTAGTGTCGATCACTCCAATGGAGCTCATACAGTTCAGTTTTCTGATTCATCAGTGTCGATCACTCCAATGGAGCTCATACAGTTCAGTTTTCTGATTCATTAGTGTCGATCACTCCAATGGAGCTCATACAGTTCAGTTTTCTGATTCATTAGTGTCGATCACTCCAATGGAGCTCATACAGTTCAGTTTTCTGATTCATTAGTGTCGATCACTCAATGGAGCTCATACAGTTCAGTTTTTTTCTGATTCATTAGTGTCGATCACTCCAATGGAGCTCATACAGTTCAGTTTTCTGATTCATTAGTGTGATCACTCCAATGGAGCTCATACAGTTCAGTTTTCAATGCTCATACAGTTCAGTTTTCTGACTCGATCACTCCAATGGAGCTCATACAGTTCAGTTTTCTGATTCATTAGTGTATCACTCCAATGCTCATACAGTTCAGTTTTCTGATTCCAATGATCACTCCAAAGGAGCTCATACAGTTCAGTTTTCTGATTCATTAGTGTCGATCACTCCAAAGGAGCTCATACAGTTCAGTTTTCTGATTCATTAGTGTCGATCACTCCAGTGGAACTCATACAGTTCAGTTTTCTGATTCATTAGTGTCGATCACTCCAATGGAGCTCATACAGTTCAATCTTCTGATTCATCAGTGTTGATCACTCCAATGGAGCTCATACAGTTCAGTTTTCTGATTCATTAGTGTCGATCACTCCAATGGAGCTCATACAGTTCAGTTTTCTGATTCATCAGTGTCGATCACTCCAACGGAGCTCATACAGTTCAATCTTCTGATTCATTAGTGTCGATCACTCCAATGGAGCTCATACAGTTCAGTTTTCTGATTCATTAGTGTTGATCACTCCAATGGAGCTCATACAGTTCAGTTTTCTGATTCATTAGTGTCGATCACTCCAATGGAGCTCATACAGTTCAGTTTTCTGATTCATTAGTGTCGATCACTCCAATGGAGCTCATACAGTTCAGTTTTCTGACTCATTAGTGTCGATCACTCCAATGGAGCTCATACAGTTCAGTTTTTTCTGATTCATTAGTGTCGATCATACAGTTCAGTTTTCCAGTGGAGCTCATACAGTTCAGTTTTCTGATTCATTAGTGTCGATCACTCCAATGGAGCTCATACAGTTCAGTTTTCTGATTGATTCATTAGTGTCGATCAGTTTTCCAATGGAACTCATACAGTTCAGTTTTCTGATTCATTAGTGTCGATCACTCCAATGGAGCTCATACAGTTCAATTTTCTGATTCATCAGTGTTGATCACTCCAATGGAGCTCATACAGTTCAGTTTTCTGATTCAGATCACTCCAATGGAGCTCATACAGTTCAGTTTTCTGATTCATAGTGTCGATCACTCCAATGGAGCTCATACAGTTCAGTTTTCTGATTCATTAGTGTCGATCACTCCAATGGAGCTCATACAGTTCAGTTTTCTGATTCATTAGTGTCGATCACTCCAATGGAGCTCATACAGTTCAGTTTTCTGATTCATTAGTGTCGATCACTCCAATGGAGCTCATACAGTTCAGTTTTCAGTTTTCTGATTCATTAGTGATTCATTAGTGATCACTCCAATGGAGCTCATACAGTTCAGTTTTCTGATTCATTAGTGATCACTCCAAAGGAGCTCATACAGTTCAGTTTTCTGATTCATTAGTGTCGATCACTCCAAAGGAGCTCATACAGTTCAGTTTTCTGAACTCACTCCAGTGGAACTCATACAGTTCAGTTTTCTGATTCATTAGTGTCGATCACTCCAATGGAGCTCATACAGTTCAATCTTCTGATTCATCAATGTCGATCACTCCAGTGGAGCTCATACAGTTCAGGTTTCTGATTCATCAGTCTCGATCACTCGAATGGAGCTCATACAGTTCAATCTTCTGATTCATTAGTGTCGATCACTCCAATGGAGCTCATACAGTTCAGTTTTCTGATTCATTAGTGTCGATCACTCCAATGGAGCTCATACAGTTCAGTTTTCTGATTCATCAGTCTCGATCACTCCAATGGAGCTCATACAGTTCAGTTTTCTGATTCATTAGTGTCGATCACTCCAATGGAGCTCATACAGTTCAGTTATCTGATTCATTAGTGTCGATCACTCCAATGGAGCTCATACAGTTCAGTTTTCTGATTCATCAGTGTCGATCACTCGAATGGAGCTCATACAGTTCAGTTTTCTGATTCATTAGCATCGATCACTACAGTGGAGCTCATACAGTTCATTTTTCTGATTCATTAGTGTCGATCACTACAGTGGAGCTCATACAGTTCATTTTTCTGATTCATCAGTGTCGATCACTCCAATGGAGCTCATACAGTTCAGTTTTCTGATTCATCAGTGTCGATCACTCGAATGGAGCTCATACAGTTCAGTTTTCTGATTCATTTTTCTGATTCCTCAGTTCAAGACAATGTGTAACGACTCCTGGAGCCCAGGGATGAAATTAAGCCACCGGGAGAGTAAATGAAGATGGAGGACCCTAATACAAGAGCTTGAAATTTTATTAAATTAAAGAAAGTGCTCAAGTAAACAAAAAGAATAAAACTAAAAAAAGGGATGTAAACAGAACGGGAGAGCTCTAAACACAAATGTTACTTTGTGAGGCTACCTGCCTGTGCAGGGAAAAACCAAGGTGTAAATAGCAAGGGAGATAATTAGCTAAACTAAAAGCATGTGATAGCATGAGCGAGGAGAAAGCAGGGGACACTTGGATAATTAAGAAAGGCAGGTAGCCACCAGTAATGCTTTGAAGGGGAGGGCATTACACTACCTTACCCCCAAGGTGCGGCTCCTGCTTAGCAAAGGGAGCCGGGGCTGGCAATGCACTATAGCGTGCCTGAGGCAGCCAGGGATCCAGGGGTGCTCCTGAGGCCGCTGGAGCGACAGGGGATGCGGGCTGCTGGAGCCTGAGGCGTCAAGGGGGACCCTCACCTCCACTTACCCAGGGGTGACTGAAATAGCCCACAGATACAGGGACTATTCGCCCGCTACAAGCAACGGAAGCCCTCTGGTCTTTCAGTGGAGGTGGGGCAACAAGTGAAAGTCCTTCACTGGGCCAGGGAGCAGGAGCCAGCAGGAGCAGGAGCAGGGTGTCCAAAAAAGCCCCTCACTTTCTGTGCTGGTACGCCATGGCCCGGGCTGCGTCCGAATAGTTAAAAAATTATGTCCTATCGTCTAATTCCTAACCACCTGTCTTTAACCTCTGTATAAAACATCATGAGGTAAAGGAAAGGTGTAAAGGGGACTCTTTTACAGCTTAGGAAGAGAACCGCGCTAATAAGAGAATCCGAATGCACTTACACTAGGCACAGTGGTCACCCGCCTCCTGTCCGTCATGTGTGTTTGTTTTCATGATTGGCCGGATGGACGGTCATCGCACAACTGCGGGATAGCATTTCCTCCTTTCTTTTCGAAAAGGATGGTTCGGTGAACCCCATGCTAAAGGTGATAAATTAGGAAGTATTGTAGCACCTTTCCTTTACATTTAAAGAATCCGAACACACTCATCATAGCTGCCACGTAAATACTTCCGGATCGCTTTCAAGGAGTTAGGAACTTTCCTAAGCAAAAAAGACCATTCGGACGCAGCCCTGGAGTGAGGGACAGCACACAAATGCAGGCTAATTTAGTCTGCAGCGCGCAAGGAATGCCCTACCCCAAGGAAACAGACTTCCATAGCTAGAAGTGAGGTTGTCCTCCTGGGCGCTCGTGTGGTGAGGTAGCCCTCTGTAATGCCTCCTGATGCCCAGGGATGAAATAGGGGCACCGGGAGAGTAAGTAAAGGTGGAGGACACAAATGGAAGGATGTGGAATTTTATTAAATAAACAAAGTGCTCAAACAGAAAGAGTAAAACCAATCACAGGATGAAAACCAGAACAGAAATGCTCAAAAAAAAAAATTTTACTTTGTGAGGCCACTTGCCTGTGCAGGGAAAACCCAAGGTATGAATAGCAAGTGAGATAATTAACTTAATTAAAGCCAAGTGACAACATAAGCAAGGTGAAAGCAAGGGAAAATTTAATAATTAAGAAAGGCAGGTAGCCCCCGGTGATGCCTGCCATCACAAAATGTCTTGATACCCTTTTTAATTGGCTGTCAATCTTTTGTGGAGACAATGATGTGTACACTTTGTACAATTGTCTTTCCCCATTTTCTGTCTTTACACGCAGTGTAACAAGCACAGCTTTGGCTCCTACAACATTATTTGATCTGATATCGTCGTCATCATCACTGTCATAATCTACTACCCATAGCTCATCTATCGGATACATCCTTGGATTCGCAAATGAGAGTCTACTTCTGCTGACTGTATATTTGTTTTCAAGCTCTTTAATTCTTTTCTGCAATTCTCCACACATACTCTGTTCTCTTGTGGCAGCACATCTTGCATTCAATATTTTCAGCCTTCAGGTTTTCTACTATCAACTCTAGATCAGTCTTTACTTTGTCAAAGGGTCATCCATGTCATTCCACAGAGCAAATCCTAATGATTTACACTCACACATCAACACACCTTCTCTGGATAAACAGGCAGTTTTTGTTAGAAGTACTGATTAGCCTTTTAACTCGCTTTCCAAATTTGATGTCAACAATCTGAGAATATTGCTGATCTGTCCACAATGGTGTGCCTTGACCTCCCTTCTGAGGAGTTGGAATTCCTTGATCTCCATTCTTTCTTGGGTCACCCTTTGCCACTACACATGGTGGCTTGCCCATCTTACTATGAAGGTTAACACTGGCCTTCCCTTGTGTCAAGAGCAAGAGCAATATATCTCCCCTTTTTAAGACTTCCGCTTTGTAAGAGGATACCAAATATACAAGTCCACCTTTGTTCAAGAACAATTGCTTTTACAAGGGGCTGCCTATCAGAGGCATAACTTCTTACTGGAGCCTAGACAACAAACGGCAATCCTGAAGTTCTGTTAAATCGGAGCTTACCAATGTGTCCTTAAAACAGCAATTCCCATCTGGGTCACAGCGCCAACTCCCACACAAAACATACCTGATTCAACATATACATTCATTCCCGTCATTAAGGGTGTAATGCATTAATAAATGGTGCAATGTAGGATTAGTAGTGAGGTAATTATTAGAATAATGATGCAATTTGAATCTGCTGATTTTGAGCCAATGACTGTAATCATAATTTGGTTCAAAAGCAACATCAAGTCTTTTGGGAGCAAAGATGGGCCATGGATCGTCAATTTGCCCAAAAATGTGTGATTAGAAAAAAAAAAAAAAAAAAAAAAAAAAAAATCATCTAAAAACAATGTTCCTCAAAGAAAGACTGGAATGGATTTGAATATTCATCCCTCTACGGTGCATTGCATAATTAAAGTTTCAAGGAGTGAGGAGGAATTTCTGCGCATAAAGGGTACAAGCCTGATCACTCAGGCAGCACTGCATCAAGAGCCATCATTTATTTATATACTACAAGGGCTCAGGTTTACCTTGGCAATGTGAGGATTCGTTCTGGAACCAGTTGCGATTGCAGTAAAAAGAGGCTTTATTGAGCGGGGGGTAACCCCCGCAGGGCAGAAGGCAAAGGTACAGAGTCCACAAGACAAAAATCACAATCCAGGAGGGCGAAATCCAAATCGTAACCAGGGCACCAATCACAAAACTCAAAAGTCGGGCAAAAAAAGGGTTCAAAAAACAGATACAGGCAAAAGTACAAAAGAGCAGATCCAAAAATTGTAGGTCGGGGCGGTCCAGTCAGAAGATAAACACAGAGAGTACAAGGCGAAATGAAAGCAGCACAGGTAAACTTGGGAAAACGTTCTGACGGGGAACTGCAGTGAGAAGACAGCTTAAATACATTCAAGGGAAGTCACATGCTATGATTAGGATCGGGTGAAGGGGATCAGACTAATTACAAAGGAGGGAACATGAGGGAGAACCTAATCACATGAAATTGGCAAAAAAAGCCAAAACGCGGACAGGGAACACGAGACAACCTATGACAAAACATACAGCTCCGGTTAGGGGAGTTCTAATGTGCACAGATAATGAGAGGTAGGATAGAGTGGAGCAGGTGCGGAGGATCCGCTGAATTGCAGGAGAGACAAAGTGAAGGCAAGAGGCGGAGACTAGAACAGGGCGAAGTGCTGAGAGCTAGTTAATCAATTAGTAAGTGCAGCTATACAATCCCTAGTGCTCGTTAGTAAGTTAGTATTATATACAATGTTAGTTTGGGTTAGTAACTTTAACAAAAACAACAAACTGTTAGTATTGGTTAGTAATATAGAAAAGAGAGGCGAAGGAAGCAAACGAGATTGGAAGGAATGTTTGAAACCCAGAAACCATGAAATCACCTAAGCATGTGACACGCAGGACTGGGGAGAAGCTGTAACTTAACAAGAGACCAGACAGGGGAGACAAAGTGCAATGCTGGGCATGAATAAAACATGGACCGGAATCTAACAGAAAAGTGGAAGGGGATGGCAAAAACGAAAACATGGCAAAATGCAAAAACTAAACAAAACATGACAAAACCTAACAAACATAATCATAAACATAACAGGGACTAGGGAAAATCATAATAAACATGGCATACAAGGCAGAAACAAGACAGAACAGATTAGAATCATAACAGGCAAACCTTTGTCATGACTTCCATAAATTCCAGTTAGAACTTTACTGTGCAAAAAGAAAGCCTTATTTTAAGTGTTAAGTAATGCCCTTGACTTCTTTGGCCTCAGAGCCATCTGCAGTGGACAGTCACACAGCAGAAATGTGATTTTTGGTCAGATGAATCAATATTTCTGGTCTTTTTTGGTTCTCTGGACCAAGAAGAAAAGGACCATCCAGACTGTTACCAGCAACAGGTCAAAAGCCATGGTCCCTCATGGTATGTAGTTGTATCAGGGCCCTTGGCAAGGATAATGTTCACTTATTTGAAGGGCATGATCGTGAAGCGTCACACACAAGTCATGAATGATTGTCATGTGTTAATCACAATTGTCACAAGTGCGGCCCGTAATCCTAGTGCACGAAACTGGTCAAATGCAAGTCACACGCACTCCACACTCACTGTAGACACACTGATAACGTGCGTCAGACATGCACTTTCCACGGGCTAATGGCGCAATTTTCCCCACGCCACCCCATAAGAAATATATTTACTGAGAAAAATGTTAATGCTTTCAATACTTATTTTCCCGGCTGTATGTGTATATATCACAATTTACACTTTGTCCCAACTATTTCGGAAATTGGGGTTGTAAAATATTATAATAATATATAATATTATTAAATATTATAATAACATATAATATATAAAATATACAAAAATGTAAAATTTGGACTGATTGTTTTTCCTTTGTGGTCTTCATATAAGTTTATCAGTTTATATATATATATATATATATATATATATATATATACATATATACATATATATGTATATATATATATAGTTGTATTAAGTTTACTTGTGCACTTCGCAGACCCTTTCATCTGCAGTGTACACTTTTTGTCACCCCTGCCTCTTGGCAAGTATGCCCTTATGATAGCAGTTCGCCAAGGTGCAAGAGCATCTGGCTTTTAAAGGACATGGTAGACAATACTCTGATTAGCTTATTTTGTGTTACGCCCAGAACATGTCTATGATTAATTAAGAGATTAAGAACAACCCCTTTGAATCTTGCGTCTTGCATTGCGCCCAAATTGCGCCCGTTAAACTAGCGAAAATGGATTTGGACACGGCCTAAATACACTTGCGCCATGCATTTCAGACTGTGCGCTTAGATCGTTAAATAGGGCCCTTCAAATTTAAAATAACTTTCTTCAAATTTATTGCATTGACTTCAAGCTAAAAGCAAAATGTGCATCTTTCGATTGTGCTTCCAACCATATTGCTGCATGATGGGTAAGCTTTGATAGCCTCCATAGTGGTTGGGGGTTTAATACCAGGGGGGTTAAGGTCATCAGTGAAAATTATATTTTTTCCATTATACCTCAAAAACAGTTGCAGATACACAGACGTTTACTACTATGACCATATAGGAACTCCTTTATGGGCTTGTATTTGACACCATGACCTTTGACCTTCAGTGACCTTAAAAGGTCAGATTGAGGGTCATGGATTTTCAAAGGACTATAATTTGAAAAAGATTGAGGTCATTCTTGTAAAATTTAGTCAGTATGAAAAGCATTAAAATTAGTGCTGGCGGGCAAGATTTATTTTGCCTGGTAACACTTGTTATTTATTTATATTTTTTGCACTTTGTCATTTGCTCGTGAAGGCTTTGTCTTCTGTCAATATAAAAATCTTATGCCTGTTTGAGAGCTAATCTGTTACTTCTTGTTCAATAAAAAAGCTTCTCGTAATTCAGCAGTGGTATGTTTTGAAAAGGAACTTAGGTCGAGGGTGAGAGTGAAGCACATCAGAAAAGAACAAAGTTTGAATTTGACAGGTTATTTGGTTTTTCGCTTCCAGTATAAGGGGCGGCACGGTTTCACAGCAAGTAAGTCATGGGTTCGAATCCGGCCTGAGGCCTTTCTGTGTGGAGTTTGCATGTTCTCTCAGTGTTTGCATGGGTTTCCTCTGGGTACTCCAGTTTCCTCCCACAGTCCAAAGACATGCATATCAGGCTAATTGGAGATGCTAAATTTGCCATTGGTACAAGTGAGAGAGAGAATGTTGTGCGTGCCCTGCGATGGATTGGTGAGCTGTCCAGAGTGGGTCCCTGTCTTTTGCCCAGAGTCAGCTGGTATAGGCTCCAGCTCCCCCGCAACCCTAGTGAGGAAGAAGCAGTATAGAGAATGGCTGGGTGGGTTCTAGGATAGTTTTAAGGATTATGAATTTTGATCATGGATGCATGGACTGGAGTATGAAATGTTGGAGAAAGGAAATAAAAAATTAAATTGGGAATTGAAATTGACTGTGAAGAAGGGATGTATGTCATTAGCACGAAGGTGAAATTAAAAGGTTGGGAAGCTAATATGGTTTTCAGTGACACTCATGAAGGAGGGATATTTTTAAAACACAAATTTGGGATGTGAGAGCAGTGATGGTTCGTAGAAGTGGAATGTCAAACAAAGAAGCAAAGACACAGGGCTCGAAAAATACATAAATTCATTGAGACTAAAGTTTTGTGTTTTGTAATAAGAGAGAGCGCTTGTTTGAAGGGAGCAATAAGTGACGTCCCGCTGTCAGTGGGGGCCTAATGGTTTTTTTTTTTTAACAAAAAAGAGGGAGTCTGAGGGGCTAGGCAGCTGAAAATGGGGATGGACACAAGAGTTTATAGGTATTAATAGAGTTTGATGGGGAGTTACCGCAAAGGGTATCTTTAGATTTTATTATGTGTGAAACTATATGAAAGGATTCCACTGACGTTTTGTTTTTGACAGGATCATGGGTAGGTGGTAGCAATATGCAAAAGGGGGATACACAGATGTTGGAGGTGTGGGAAAGATGGATGTAATAAAAAAGAATGTGAACTAAGGAAGGCACAGGCTAAATGTTTTAACTGTGGGGGAAATTGCAAATCTGGGCAAGTCAATGGGAGAGAAGGAAGACAGAAGGTTAGGTAAAACAAGCACAAGCACAGGGTGCGATGTCATATGCACACAGAAATTTATAGAACTGAAATCGCGGGTAATGACCAAGGGAAATGCACTAAAGAATTCAGAAATGTAGACGGAAGCCGATTTTTGGCATGAATAACAATGATCATGAAATTTGAAATTGTTCCACATTCCAGTCCAGAAGGTGGCGGTAAAGCACCCGAAGCTGGGTTTATTTTTAATCCCAACGGGAAGAAGAAGGTGGTGTCGGTGGTAACTGTCACGCTGGGAGCACTGTGCCAGTAATATTGAGTTCGTGAGGAAGATAAGTCTTAAGCGATAAAAGGAAGCAAAAAGGATACTTTTTTAAAATTGCATTTTGATTTTAGAGACATTGCCCTTGGCGACTCCGAGTCAACTGTGCAGCTAGCTGCAAAACGTGCAGACTCTGCAAGGAGAAGTAAGTTAGCTAGCCAAGTTTCTTACGTATGTTATATCGTTAGCTATGTTGTATGCTAACAGTCTGATAAAAATCGGCAATGTCAGCATCCACTGTCTCAGGAAAAACATTTAGTGGCGCAGCCGCATCAAACAAGCCATAGACAATCGTGTCTCGACTTTATTAGCTGCGAAACTGTTTGCCTACCCTGGAAGTAATTTCCAACCATTGGAGTGTTTACTGAGTTCGCTAGTTGGGAATATCATTGATATATTGACAATTATGATGATGAGGCTCACGTTAGTCTTGATCTGTTGGCTGAAAAAGCAATACTATTATTTTACTTTTGAATTTACCTATGTAACTTTCATATTTAGCATGCCTTCTCGCTTACCAATTGGCATTTTAGTGATTACGATGTAGCTAGCTAGCTAGTGTAGATGGTCAACTAAAGAACAGTTTCCTTGCTAGGTAGCTACATTTTGTTCATGATTTCGTTAAGACTCGTTTTTTATTTCAGAGTTGCCCGTTACGTTGTTATTACATTTGTAATAACCGTATCCTTTCCTCGGACAGTTGTGCCGTTAAAACCTTGAATTGTGTGTACTTGGCTACAAAACGACCTATCAATTCAGATCAGTAGATTTGACAGTTCTGGAGCGCTGCCTTAAAACTTCCTGTTAACGTGAAAAGGGTATAAACGATTTACAAAGTTTGCATCTCAGTTCGCTTATTTGTTATGGCCTTGATCCTCTACTGAACCGGAAGTTGCTCCGTGTCTCCCTCCTCGCTGGCCGTCTCAATGCGCTTATTTGTGCCGGGAGATAGAGGAGGTAGGAGGGAGGATGAAGCTCTGACTAGACGATGAGAGGGGATACGTGAGGGCAGCCTTCCCTGAACATTTTCAGCGGAAAGCCATGACGTCAATCGGTATAGACATCAGCGGGCAGGTAAAAAAAAAAAAAAAAAAAAAAAAAAAATCAGCTGGATCAGAAAACTCAATGATCGGATCATATCACAATAAAGTCAGGGAATAAATCATATTTTGTTTCAACGAAATACATTTTAAAAGGAGAGACAAAATATATCTTTTCTCTCTGTTTAACTGTCAAAACATTGGGTGAGGAACTTTTGCACATGGTATTTGTTGAAAACATCAAATAAGTTCAGTATTTCAGTAAAATCTTGATGTAGCCCCAATAAAATGTTCAATATTCAATTGGTAAAAAAAAGTACATTATGAGGCATGATACTCCCTTCCTTTGAACAGAGTACAATGAAAAATTGCCTGTATCTATGGCATAAAAGTAAAAAAAAAAAAAAAAGAAGAAGGAAAACAAAGCAGACCTGATCTTATACATTCAAAAAAATTTCTAAATGAAGATGATGTCTACATTGTTAGGCTAGTTCACGAAATATTTATTAATTTTCACACACACCAAACGTTTGTGAGAAAGTGAAAGGATGAGTTACACTAAGATGCCTAGAGCGCTCGCAGTTGGCGAGTGCTTGAATTTAACGAGTGAAATAAACACGTGCCAACGTAGGCAACATCACCTGCCTAGAGCAATCAGTCTTTCAGGCAAGTCCAGGCTTATTGTTTGTGCCGTAACTGAATTTAATTCCTAACAGTGGATTTTGAGCTGGAATTCTGTATGAAATGAATGAAAATGAGAAAAACCGTTATTAATACAAGGGTGCAGTCACGGTATTTGCGACATGAGTGTCAAAATTTTTTTTTGTCAGATAGTATTAATTTTTGAATGTAGATGGGACGTAAAATGGTTGAACCTCTTGAATCTGAAAACTGTTTGTTCATATCTTGTTTCGTTCTCAAGATATAAGAGCATTAATTAAGAAATATTGGTTTATGAGATATGTAGATGGGACATATGATTTTATTGTTTTATAGCCAAGGCATAGTAGCTATGGCTTTCAAATTTTGCTTATTGATTGGGCATCACATGAGACATTCTCTATACAAAAATTGATGTTTACAATTCACTGGAAGGTGCTTGAACAAAAGACTTGAGCGGTTTATTAATGCTAATTTAGATTTTGAGGTACAAAAGTTTCTGTCAGAGCCACAATTCAGTTTCAAATCAAATAATCTTTATTTTCCTCTTACTTGAGTATATGGATAGAATTGACATAGTTGACATTTTCAGAAAATAATTCTGAATTAATGTTTCAGTAAAACAATAGAGAAAATGTGTCCCATCTACATATTGTAGATGGGACAAGCTTGTAGATGGGACATCTCTGTAGATGGGACAATTTTAAAATGCTAGTTTCTAGGAGTGTTAAGATATTCATATCGTTATATTTCAGCTTTTAGTTGATCTGATGATATGTGCTACTTAAACAATGTTAATTAGTCTAATTAGTAAATGTTAATTAGGCTAATTAGTAATCACAAATTAGTTTTTCCTCAATTTTTCGATTTTTTTTTTCTTCTTTCAGCTTATGGTTGACCTGATCACATGCAATACTACTAGAACACTGCTAATTAGTATAATTAGCGAATACTAATTAGGCTAAATACAATCACTAATATTTTCACCGATATTCGTTTTTTTCATCGAGGTAGTCAGTTTTTTAATAAGCTTTGATGTGTCTTTGAGTAGATTATCAGACGAAATGTTGTCTACTGATTGATCTATTGATTTGTGTACTATTGATGCTAACTCAAGATCAGATCAAAAGGGTCATTTTCATCAACTTTCACCTCGATATGAAAGAAACTCACTGAACAGGAAAGTATGTGCACTGGATCAAATCATATCTTATGAATGGAGATGTGGCAAACATACTTCTGCGGTGCAAACAAGTAATAAGTGACGCAAACAACCAATGATGTATCATCATTCTGATTACTTCCGGGTAATTATCCAATTAGGGAAAGTGGGCGTTACTGGATACATTTTTGGGCTATATATGATACTGGCCATGATGGCGTCCTTATACACTCGTCTATCTGTACCAATTTATCATTCAGTACGTCATAAACAATGCATAGAAAAACTGAAAAAGAACTGTACGCCGCCCACTGGGCTAAGGTTGATGAAAATCCAGAAAAACTAGCTGAAAGGCGACGTAAAGATGCCGAAAGCCACTGGAGGAAGAGGAAAATAGATCGCGAAACCATGAACTCTGCTGAAAAAGAGGCGAAACGAGAACGAGAAAGAAAAGCCAAACAAAGAGCAGCAAAACGTGCCCAAATCGAACAGGTGCCCCCAGAAGAAATTACGACGCCTGGGTATACCGATAACCGTGCGAAGGGGAAAGCAGTATCGAGAGTGAAAAAAGCCCTCCCGAAAACTAAAGACCGCAGCTTAGACGTTGTCGCAGATATAGAGGGGTCATTTACGCCTAAATCACAGAAGAACGTCTGTGATCGTCTTATTCATAAGGTCAGACGAACACTAATTCCTCGAGAACAGACGAGTGATAAAATCAGTGCAGAAATTGTGCAATTTGTCGAAACTTTTTACTGCCGGGACAATATCAGTCTGATATGTCCCGGTAAAAAGGACTACAAAATGATCAAGAAGGATAACAAACACGTGTACGAACAAAAACGATATCTCACAATGAAAATCAACGAAGCCTACGAAATATTCTGTTCTGAGAATAGTAACAACGGTGGAGATCGAATCATCGGATTAACTAACTTTAAAAGTTTACGGTCCAAAACAGGTTAGATTTTTGACTAAAAAAGATCACCATGTTTGTCTGTGTCGATATCATGAAAATGTAGAATTTCTTTTTACTTGTATTCACAAAAATTATTCCTACTTTTCCTACTGATCCTAGAGAATGTGTCAAACTTACTTTGTGTGATTTGAAACAGCATGATTGTGCTACTCGTACTTGTGACATTTGTTCGTTAGATGATATTTATGCTCATTTCGATGATGTAGATTTGACCCAACCTTGTAGTTATGAGCAATGGGGATCTAATTCTGATGGTACTATTACTACTTTTACTGTTGAGGGTACCCTGTGTCAAGCTCGTGACGAACTAGCTAAGCAACTTGAACATTTTTCACTTTATGTGTATAATGAATGGCGTCAGCATCATGACCTGTGCGAGTTGAAAGAAAAATTGTTACCTGGAAAGAAATTATTCTTCAGGAAGATTTCTCTGAGAACTATAGTCTGAAAAGTCAACGTGAAATTATGTCTGCCCATTGGCATTCTTCGTCGGCAACTATTTTCACTGCCGTTGCCTATTATAGAGTAAATGAAGGTGATGAATTGTCGGTAAAATCATTCGGAATAATATCTGATGAACTTCGTCACGATAAAAAAAAATAGCGATAAAAAACGATTAAAAAAATCTGTATATGCTTTCAATTCGAAGATCATTGATAACCTGAAGAGTGTTGTTCCTTGGCCAGTTAAAACTGTTCATTACTGGAGTGATTGCTGTGCCAGTCAATTTAAGAATCGGTACAATTTTCTAAACCTATTGTTTCACGAAGGAGATTTTGATTGTAATTGCCTAACTATGAAGGACTTAAGTCACATCAATGAAATTTGGTACATATAAAGGACAGATACATATAATTCTGTGGTGCAAATTTCATTACCCTGAGTAACTGTTCACAAGGTCAACCGACCCCCTGAAAAGGGGTGATTTTTGAGATTTTTTTGTGAAAGTCGACTTTGGACCCTAGCCATACCTTTACTGATTGTTTTATAAGTCTATGCTTGCAGGGAGTTATTTAGCTGTATGTAGAGATTATGTATCAGCAATTTGGGTATCCTCAGATCAATGGTTCGGGCACCAGGTAAGCCTAAAAATCATAAAAATAATTTCCGCTAGAAAAACTTTCATTTTCAGGTGCCCATATCTTCAAAAGGAAGCAAGATACACTGTTTTTGATTGCAGATTCTGAAAGCTTGTGTGCAAATTACCCCAGGTAGCAATTTTCAGCTTTGTAGCTTTTTCAAATCCAAAAATATGATCATTTGAAAATGAAAAAAAAATCCATGACATGGCGCAGCGCTTAAAAGAGGGGGGGTCTTCGGACAGCCATAATTTCAAAACGGCTTGGACTTTCGGCCTGAAATTTTCTGTGTGTTCGTTATTTGCATATATGAACATTTTCATGGAGTTTCAGCAAAATCTAAGAGGGTCACCTGGGGACCATTAGGTGATTTGGCATGGAATGACCCAGTTACCTGTTCTAGAACATTACGTGCCTACTGATTTATTAACTAATTGGTGCCACAGAGTTTAGTAACTTGCAAAATATGACATATAGAATCATGGTATATATGTACATTTATTAGTTTGTATTGTATTGTGAGCAAGTTCAGGGTTTCCCGCAGAAAATCGGTTAGTTCAGGTGGTTACTGGGGGGCGGGGGAGAGATGGAGGCAACAGTCAGCGTTTATTACTCTTTATAAATAAACAAAGCAGTTAAAGTGCAATAACAAAGTGACAAAGTCAACAGTCTTGTAACTTTATTGATCGACACTCAGATATAGTAAAATGCATGTATTATGCTTTCATGGAAGTGAGATCAAAAATTGCAGGTTGAATGGGTTTCTGGGTTTCAATGGCACATTTTTTGTGCTTAACAGTCTGAGTGTAACACATGCTTGTACACAGTGTATTTTAGCCTTACTGTAAGAGCTGAGCTGGAAATGACAAGATCAAATAAAAACACACAATCTTACCAAAAGTTCATGCTACATGCATGAACACAGCCAAAATTATCAAAAAAAAAAAAAGAAGAAGAATGAAAAGCGCGTAAAATGCGCACAACCGTCCCTAAGGGTTAAAAGAAAATTAATGTAAGAACGGAAAATATATTTGTTATCTGTTTTGACTTCAATTCCCCAAATGCTTTGCGGTTGTGGTTCTGTTTGGGGAGAGGAGAACGGTATTATGTTCGTAAGCGCATTGCATTCACAGGATTAAAAAAAATAGACCTTATCTCGTAATTACGAGATCTAATTACGCGCAGATGGTGAAGTAGGCCGGCTTCTTTGAATAAAGTACCCCGATATTTTTGACTTCTTTTTCCCATCCATCACAGTACACTAGAGAAAACCACGTGCAATTGTCAAATATGGCAGAAAGCCACGCGCAAACACATCGGTAGCCTTGATAAGAAACTAAACGAATTGCATATAGCCAATCTTAATGAAACCGAATATGTGGGCAAGCATTTGATGGGAGACACTATTCAAATGTTTAGTTTTGATGAATAATTATCTTACCTCCACATGTCCTTCCCACAGACGACGACAGGTTATTGCATATCCGGATAATTAGCCTCTTCCCGATACAAAAAAATAATGTTGGCGCAGCAACAGGTGATAGATGGCGCAGTAACATATTTAACCAACAGATGCGGCCGCTATTCGGCCTCATCGCGATGCGGCCTTATTTTACTGTGTATGCATGCTTGGATGCAGCAGATTTTTTTTTTTTTTTTCGGGGACGTAGTCAAGGCGGGGTGCATCTGTTGTCAAGGCGGCCGCCCTAACTATAAAGCGCTGCGGGAAACCCTGTGTCATCAAGAAGAAAATGACATGTATTTTTTTTATTTTCTAATTAAGCCTAATTAGTTGTTGTAATTAGTCGATTGTTCTACAATAAATAGCTTTTTGGACTCTTAAGTTGATGTTGTTCTTGTTATCATCTTGTTTGCACTAACCTGAGTGCTTTATACTCCTATCAATTCCCATTAACTCGTAGAATTGCCTGTGTCCCATATCTGTCCCATCTACAGACTTTCGGGGTGTCCCATCAACAAATCTCATTATTTGGTCTCATTATCTTAATATTGATGATTTAACAAAATTTTTTTCTCCATGTTGTAGGGCAGTTACTTTACTTCATAGATCAATTGAACTAGTTCCTTGAAAATATTTAACAGATCGGGGATTTTGATTTTCCACGAAGGGTCTAAAAACAATGTCACAAGCTGTCCCATCTACAATAAAGCTTCCTTAAGACAAAAGAGTAATTTACACAAAAGTGATATCATTTTGCTTCAGCACAATTGTAGTTCATAGTAATGTCTTCCAAATAAATGCAAAACATTTCACAGAACTATATTTGGGACGTGTGCAGAAGACAATGAGTTTTGTTTTTGTCCCATCTACAAGAAAACAAATACCGTGACCTTACCAACAACTGGAATCCACTTATATATTATTCATAGTAGATGTGTGACAAAATATGGCCTGAAAAGTATTCATATTGGTATTTGAGCAAAGGTACATACTGTATTGAAAATAAACCAGATCATAAACATATTACATATTTGTCTTACGGCTGCATTATAGATCTGTACATATTTTCATAAAACTGCTCCACTATCAGACTACTAACTGTGAAAGTGTAAGTGACACAGCCCATTTAATCCAATTGTGTTTACTTATTTAATTATTTTACCATGGCTTGTGTTCTCGCATCAGCATTGTCAACCAACTGTTATGAAACATAAAGTTGTGATTTTAATTATGAAGGACGTCTCTGACCAGAATCATTTTCTCTATGGTGACAGTTGCTTGTAAGTGCAAGAAAAAAATGGTCACGGTCCTTCCTGTATAGATTTACAATTGAATGGGGTGGAAAGAGTGCTGGGTCATTTTGTGTCAACTCAACGAGATTAGGGGAGGTCAGCTGCTTGACCACCTCAGAATCTTTTGGAACTTTGTAGGAATGATCTTTGGCAACTGACATCTGCCAGTTTTTTGGCTGAAATTCTGACATTTTCTGAAATTTTCAATCAATCACTCACGAGTTGGAAATTGAACAAGATGCCACTTTCAGATGTCTGGATCTCTTGAAGTATATGTACTAGTCTTCAGATTTCACATTCATAATTCCCAAGTTTCACCAACCTACCCATGATTCAAGATTCAAGTCCATCTGGCCATTTGGAAATTAATTATTATTATTATTATTTTTTTTTTTTTTTTACCTATGTCAACTTCGATCAGCCATATCTCCAATTTGTACAACTAACATGAAAACTTTCAAAGCTTTGGTATTGTCATGATCAAATAGATCCTATGTATTGGAGATTTAGTTTTCCAAATCTTTTGAAAGTCCACTTTATTTGTGATTTTTGAACAAATCCTGAATTTGAGAGGTCTTAAGCAAAAAACTGATGCTTGTTTGCCAGCATTTTCTGCATTCTCTCCATTCATCAGAAACTTCTGAACATCTCCTGAAAATTTGAAGACTCTAGGACATATGCATCTAGAGATATGGGTCATTCCATATGAACTCAACCAAAGAACAGGAATCTTTTCACGGTCAGATTTGGCTCAAATGTATTTTTGGAATACCTCTTTATTCATAATGAACACATGCAAAATTTTAGGCTCCAACTCCCAGGGGTTTCCGAGATATGGCCCCCTATAATCTGGGGCCAAGCCCCCTTTTTTGCCCTCGGGAATCGCAAACGTAATTTATAGGGATTTTGGAGGTAAATATCCTTTGAACAAATCATAGACGGGCTGAAAATTGCTACTCAGGGTAATTTGGCTTTCAGAATCTCCTGTGAAAATTTATCTATCTCTTTTCATTTTCAAGATATTGGCCTCTCAAATATAATACTTTTTATGGGTGAAAATAAAAAATTCAGTTTTCAAGGGCCCTCTATGAGGCCAGGATTCCTTACAGAGGCTAAATTGTGCTGGATTCCTTCTATTTGAGGACAGGCCTGTCTGTACAAGGAATATTGACTGCACCCAAGGCATAATAGTGGAGTTAGGAGACCCTGAGAAGGGTCCCGGCTTAAAAAAGTCACTTTTTCCCGTCAATTTTGGATTTGCAAGTTCACAATGTGGGCAGGTTACCCATGGTAATGAAACTTATTCTACATAAATGTATATATCTTGGCTTTATTTGTTCAAAATTACAACTTGTTTTCTCATCTGCTTCACTAATTAATCGTTATCAAATATAGGCGTTTTGGGGTAAAAACGCCCATTATTATCCCCTTTGTTATGCAACTAGAAGTTTTAAATAGACGGTGCCTACTCATAAATTCAAGTTACATAATTTCCTACATTTCCGTGAGGTAAGTTGAAGCATTTGAAGTTCATTAAAATACATCTCAAGGATCCATCATTTGCAGAATACTTCATGTAACACTGTCTTTTAGGAAATAGATATTCAGAGAATTATTGTCCATGCCGAACTTGAAACATATTTACATAAAAACCTACCAACTAAAGGCTTAGACCTTGAGTTTTACTTTTGCACACAAATGATTAAAAGCACTGGGTATAAATAGAGAAATGTGAGTTCAAAGAAATCGCTACAGTTTATTTTAACATGATTATGCAGTAATGTATTTTGTCAACTTACCTTTTCCTGAAGTCATTTGATCGAAACAAAGTACAGAGGTCCTTCCAACCTGAGAAGATCTAATTGCTCACAAGTTCCTCATATTTTTTTTTAAATAGTTTTGATCTCAAAGCTTTAAAAATGACACAACAAACTTCACACTGAGTCGCTATGATTTTTGCCATGCACATTTTTGGCCTATCATCATTCCTTCAAAAACACACCATGTGTTCTTTTTGGACAACAAACTCTGTAACCTCTCCTTATATCATTCTTGCAGGTTGTTGAAGACAAAAACCCTCAACGGGTATTCTGGTATTTCGCAGTCTATATTAAATATCAATTTAAAATTCTGCATGTCTCATGTATTTTTGTGCAAATTTCGTTCTTGAATTTTTAGGCTGCTCCAGAATTTCGTTAAATCTGCTGAACTGAATCTATGGGTGGTTTAATAAGAACAAACAATTAAATTCTGAAGCAAGGATTTTTCACAGTAAGAAATTATTGTGACAACGTTGGTTCCTTTTCATGCTAGTGACAACAAAGTTGTCCACCATTGTTACTGTTGTGACGATTCAGTGCTCTGTATCAAGGCTAACGATCATAAATGATGACCAACACCCAGTCCATTGAAACTGGTGATAACGCTGATACAATGACACTGTGCAATATCAGGGATTTTTGATCACATCGGGCAAGGGTGGGCTGCTGCACTGGGGAAACCATGAACTCGCCTGGCTAGACTTGCCTAGGCCTCTGCACTCAAAAAGGCAACTGCTTGCTAATAGCCATTGGGCTGGCTGGAGAAACTTGCTATTTAAATTTGAAATGTGCTCTTTAACCACATTTGTAACCAAACTGATCAAACTCCTGAGATTGTGGTCAGCTAAATCGTTGAAGGGTGAGTTTGTCTGTATTAATTTATTTCATATACTTGCAAAGGAACGGCAAGTCAAGTCAAGTCAAGTAGAACTTGCTTGCAAAACTTCAGATTTCCAGAGGTCGTGTGGTAAGGATGAACCTGCTAATCAAGGATTTGGGGGATTTTCCATCGTTGACGCACTGTTTGTAGTTGTTTTGATACCGCATATGGCTGAGTAAGCCTTGTAGACTGAGGACTTGGCAGGAGTTGTTTGCAATGAGCTTCTTCCTTCCCCTTCTCACAGATGTATCCAGTGCTGCACAACACTTATTAGGATGAACAGAACTCGAGAGGAAGAGGTAAGAAGTAAATTTTCATTGTTTTGAAGAAGAAATGTAAAGAGTTTTTGTAATATATACGTTAAATTGATTCACAAGCATTTTCAGCTGTTTTGTTGATCCCTGATTCTCCTGTGAAAGATTGAAGCTATCTTTCTTGGTTACATGTGTTGCCTTTTTTGACAAGAAAAAAAAGTTTTGCAATTGAAGCCTGCTACAGGTTCATTAATTGCGCATCAAATACACAATTTTATATAATGTTAAAATAGTTACACAGATGTGTTATCTGCTGTCAACATCTTCAGCTTCCGGATTATGGTTTTATATTACACTTCTCATGTCTTTACAAATTGGTGAGTATGCTGTAACTAGAAGACTTTAGTTTGGGTAATTATATTGGAGTCAAAACACACTTTTGTCATCTTCTGGATTGAAATAATGAGACAAAATTTAAATCTATTGGATGTTTGCTGGTGCACATAACCTGTGCCTTCAAATTCGCATAATGGGTGCTTTTTGTTGAATACTATATGGTCATGAATTTCATTATGCAGTTGACAGTATTTACATTTTTATCCTAGCAGGCACGGAAGGCATCACCAATTAGACAGGAAATGGCCTGTTTGTTTTAGGTTTCTGAAAATGTGATGTCCTTCAGGTTGTACAGATTCTACGCTTCTTTTTCACCAGGCTAAAGATGGGTCTTATGTCTGCTTGCCGCTTGCCCTCAGTTTTGATTTAAAAATATTCTAACAGTTTAGTAAGATGAGCTCTGCCATGTGTAAGCCCCTCATTTACCCAAAGCCAGGTCTGAATTTCGGTGGCTCTGTCTCTTTAAAAGATTGTGCCTGGCACACGCTGACTAGCTGTCGATGTAAACAATTTTTATTTAAAACCTGGCTTTCAGTTCCTTTTTTGTTTAATTTATTTATTTATTACCGTGTTTTACTGTGATTTGTTGTGTCTTTTAACTGTTTGTGAAGCCAAAGGCAAATTTCCACACTGTTGACAATAAAGATGATTATTATTAAATTTTGTACAGAATAATTCTTTTTTTTTTATCTTGCTTGCATTCTTAGGTTTTGTTTGTTGGCTTTCTTTTGGATTCACGTCGGTGCTTTTTTTATAAGAGGAAATTACTGCTGTTACTCTTGGTTAATGTTTATGTCATACTGTGGGTAGTCCAATGACCGTTTGCTGGTTTTCTATTGACGTTAAGATTGTTTCATTGATTTGCCTCTGCGTTCTTGTCTGCTGATAATTGCATCATGTAGATATGTTATCGCCAAAGCAGTGTTTTCGCTGAAAGACAGTTATGAATGGTATGCTGAATGCAGCAAAATCAGCATGTTTATGAGACTGGACTGCACACAATTCAGGATTTCATTACCAAACTCCTTTTTGTATAGATATTTTTTCCCTTCTTGTCTGGTCGTAGTAAACATTGAAATGTTTTGGTTGTGCAGTTTTATTTTCCTCCATGATGACAGTCTATCATGTCCATTCATATGAACAGTCCTATGTGCAAAAAGTATGAGCCAAAGAAGCAGTTTTGTAAACAAGCAAGGTCTGTTACCTGCAATCACCAGTATTTCCTCCTTTAAAAGAGTATGAGGTAATATGAATAATAATTGAGATTTTGTTCCAAAATCACTGGGGGTTTGTCATCTCGTCTTAAGCAAATTTTAAAGTGATATCAGAATAGTGGTTGGCTCTTGAGCAATTCCAAGAGAACCTCTGCGGCAACAGCATACCCACTGCTGATTGGTGGTTTTCGGAAATGGAGTAATTGGGTCTGAGCCATATTTGTTCATGAATTTTAACATGGAAGAATCGGTGCATAGCAGTACTGGTATTGTCTGTATTTAACAAGTAGGGAGAACCAGCATTGATAAGCACCATACTCTAGGAATGCAAAACATTCTTGCACTGTTGCTGCAATGTTATGACATTGAAAAAACATTCCAGTAAAAATATGAGGACATATTGTGTCAGCGGAGTAGGGAACATGGTGCTTCAGATATGGCATATAACTGTGGCGCCTACTTCTTTATAACTACTTGGTTCAAGAGTGCATTGTAAAAATTCCAGATATGCATCCGCATTGAACAAAAGAAAAATCAATAAAACTTTCGTCCGCAGGAGTTCATTGCTGTTCGAGTCCAAGACCCGCGGGTTCAGAATGAGGGCTTTTGGAATTCTTACGTGGACTTCAAGATATTTCTGCACGTGAGTATACTTAGATTAGGCCTGCTTTGAAGAGGAGGAGCAACAACCTGATTCTGAACTAGAACTGTGCTCAGAGAGCGCAAGTACCTCCGCCAATGTACTCAATGTTATTTTTGCCAGTATTAGCTAGCAACCCCTGTCTTTATGCAGTCCTGTAGTCTTTGAGCAAATATGTTTTTAATGTGCTTTTGACCTTTTGCATGCCCTTGACCTTTGACCTTGACCTCGGAAAATCGTATCACCTCTTCCTTGAGCACCACTTAATCATTCCACCAAATTTCATGAAAATCCATCCATAACTTTTTGTGTAATCCTGCTTACAAACAAACCAACCAACAGACAAACGGTAATGATCACATAACCTCTTCCAAATTTGTTGGGCGGAGGTAATAATTTCAGTCAGAATAAGGGGTTGAAAAATATTACTGTGGATTGCCAGTAGACATTGCCTGTTCCAACAATGTTTACTGGAGGATATTTTTAAGAAGAGGTCTCTCAAAGGCATTTTTGAATTTCTAGTACATTTGAAAATATTTTTTTTTCCTGCGTGAAAAATACTTAACAGTCTTAAACATACTTTATATACCCTTTTTTACATTTTTATACAACCACAATTCTGAAATAGTTGGGACGAAGTGTAAATTGTGAATAAGATCAAAATGCAATGACTTTCAGATCACGTGAGCCAATATGTTATTTACAATAGAACATAGATAGCATTTCAAATGTTGAAACTGAGATATTTTACATTTTTATCCACAAAATGAGCTTATATCTAATTTTCTGGCTGGAACAGGTGTCAAAAAAGTTAGGACACAGGCAAAAAAGGGCTGAAAAAACAATTAATATATAAGAGAATCAGCTGAAAGAACATTTAGCAAGTAATTAAGTTAACTGGCATCAAGTGTGTAACATGATTGGCTATAAAAGGGATGTCTTAGAGAGGCCGAGTCTCTCAGAAGTAAAGATGGCCAGAGGCTCTCCAACCTGTGAAGGCTTGCGTGAAAAGAATTTTGGAATACTTTAAAACAATGTTCCTCAACGTCAAATTGCAAGGGCTTTGAAGGTCTCATCATTGACAGTGCATAACATCATCAAAAGATTCAGAGAACCTGATTAAATCTCTGTGCGTAAGGGACAAGGCCGAAGACCTTTACTAGATGCCTGTGATCTTCGGGCCTTCAGACGCCACTGCATCACTCACCGGCATGATTCTGTCATTGACGTTACTAAATGGGCCCAGGAATACTTCAAGAAACCACTGCCAGTAAACACAGTCTGCCGTGCCATCCACAGATGCCACCTAAAACTGTATCATGCAAAAAGGAAGCCATTGTTGAACATGATCCAGAAGCGCTGCCGTGTTCTGTGGGCCAAGGCTCATTTACAATGGACTGTAGCAAAGTGGCAAAGTGTCATGTGGTCAGACGAGTCCAAATTTGACATTCTTGCTGGAAATCATGGGCGTCGTGTCCTCCGGGCTAAAGAGGAGAAAGACCACCCCTCCTGTTCTCAGCATTCAGCTCAAAAGCCAGCATCTCTGATGGTATGGGGATGCATTAGTGCATATGGTGTGGGACACTTGCATGTTTTAAAAAGCACCATGAATGCTGAAAGGTATATAAAGGTTTTAGAGCAACATATGCTCCCCTCCAGATGACATCTATTCCAGGGAAGGCCTTGTGTATTTCAGCAGGACAATGCAAAACCACATACTGCAGCTACTACAACAGCATGGCTTCATAGTGGAAGAGTCTGTGTGCTGAACTGGCCTGCCTGCAGTCCTGATCTTTCACCAATTGATAATATTTGGTGCATAATTAAACGAAAAGTCCGTCAAAGGAGACCCAAAACTCTCCAGCAGCTGGAAACCTGTATTAAACAAGAGTGGGATCAAATTCCAATGGCTAAACTCAAGAAACTTGTCTCCTCAATGCCCAGACGCCTCTGTGTTAAAAAGAAGAGGGGATGCTACACCATGGTCAACAGCCCCCTGTCCCAACTTTTTTGAGACCTGTAGCAGCCATCAAATTTAAAATGAGCTCATTTTGTGGATGAAATTGTAAAATTTCTCAGTTTCAACATTTGCTATGTTATCTCTGTTCTATTGTGAATAAAATACTAGCTGGTGTGATTTGAAAGTCATTGCGTTTTGATTTTATTCACAATTTACACTTTGTCCCAACTATTTCGGAATTGGGGTTGTATTAATTCAAGGTGTATTTGCTGATTTGTCTCCATGTTCTAGTGCTAAAATTGCCTGCGATGCTGATATGGCATTAAAAATGAAATGCCACCCCCCTCACCTTAAAAAAAAAAAAAAAAAAATAGTGAAGGAAAAATAACAAGGACTGGAATGATAGAAGTTGTGCTCCAGTGGAAGCGTCACATGGTCTGGCTGGGAACACTCTTAACTGACCGGAGCCAAGAAACCGCGTGCAGAGGGGCAAGACGAGAGCTAAATCAACTTCACGAGCCAGGGTCACTCACGGGACATTCACTGGGCACCCAGACTGAAGGGCTACGGCATGAATGAGTCAAATTTAACGAATCAATGGTGAATCTCAGAAAAACAATTCATATCAAAGAAAAAGGGAAGGGGAGAATCGAAATCCAAAGGAAAACTGGTCAAACTCGCGGAGACGGTCCGATTTCAGTGCTTGAACTAAGGATTCACCCCAATAACTGCACCGATAAGCTAGATGAATTTGCTCTGTAACAGAAATAAACACTTTTAAAATCGAACCACGGAGAAAAAAGGAGGGGGAAAAAAAGGGAAAAATACAGAATCATTGATCAAAAACGAAAGTAGTTAAGATTTGCGGCGACTGCCACCTGTCATTTTTGGGTGAGAATATGACAATGTCGTATGTTGGCATCACATTCCAATGGCCTATTGCCACCCTTCAGTGGTGCCGGTTTCCAGAATTTGACTGCGTAGCGCATGTACACTACAGGCCAAAAGTCTGGGGCCACCCTCAGATTTTTAAAAAAGACAATGACTGCAAACATTTTTCAAAGCTTTGCCAGAACTACATTCATTCAAAAGAGGAGCAGAATGTCTTAAGAAACATGATTTGGCCACCACAGTCCCCAGACCTTTCTCCTATTGAACTGGCATGGGATGAACTTGATAGGCCTGAGGTCCGGTGCTCCGACCCCAGCAACGAAAAACAGTTGTTTGAACACTTGAAATCTGCATGGGAATCACTGCCAGCAGCATACTTAAGCCTGATTCATGCTTCTTGCAGTCGGCGCGGCCGGCGTGGCCCCCACGGCGAGATTACGCAATAGCGGCCGGGGGTGACAGAGCGCGGAGTGTCCGCAGAGGCTCTGAACGCCGAGCCGCACACCTGAAGGATTTTGAAACAACGCGGCCGGGGTTGCACAGACCGCGTTGCAATGATTGGCTTGTTTCAGGACCCGGAAGTACGTATACCGATTAAAATTAAAAATGGAAGGCTTCAAAGAAATGCCAGCTGAATATGTAAGAAAATATAAACATCTTTACCTCAGTTCCTGGCGGGTCTACAAGGATGCTCATATAACTTCCACCATATGGAAGGAGATCGGAAATTTTCAACAGACCGATCCCGACGTGTCTAAGATAAAAACTGACCATGGAAAACCATTCGCGACCGGTTTGTGAAAGCACGACAAAAAAAAAAAAAAAATGAAGGGGAGGAGTGGAGAAGCTGGTGGAGCCAGTGTATCAGCAATATTTACATTGTTGTCCTGGCTCATGGTGTTCATGAAACACAGGGAGACAAAATCAATTGTCCATGCAGCGCTCTGTTTAATCCCAGGTTTTCCGGACGTAGGGTAGCTGCTCCGCAAATGATTGAAGGGAATCTCGGTGTAGGTTACGTCATTCAGGAATACCTATAGAGGCATTTCGGAATACATCAACCTCCCCCCAGTGCCCCCATGCCTTTGTATTTCATTTCTGGTGTAGGACCCAATTATCGCGGTATTAATGACATTAATTCACAGTCGGCTAAACTAACTGGCAGACAAATTGAATTTAGGTTGCTGCATATAACAAGTAATCTCTATGCATCTTTCTGAAATCACAAAAAAAAAAAGCCCCAAAATGATCATTGCAAGACCTCGGTGCAGAAATTGCCTAATGCAAACCATGTCAATCAAGTTTTCGGAAGTTTCAAGTGACCCAATTATCGTAGTAGTAGAGAAAGAGCGGACAGTAATGTTTGTTTTGTCAGCGAAGCACTGTCTTATCTAATTCAAAATAATCGAGCCGTGTGTTTGGTAATAATAATAATAATAATAGTAATAGTTACAATATGATAGTAAAAATGAATGTATTGGTCACAGAAATAAGATTGAATAGCGCAAGATTAGAGAAGAGGCCTGCTCTTGGAGCCGCTTTGACCGCATCAAGTATGAAACGACTCGAAATTTGTGGGGACCGTGCGCGCCGTCCGCATTGCTGAAACCGCGCCGACCGCAGGAAGCATGAATCAGGCTTAAGGAAACTGTTGCATCGCATGCCAAGAATTAGTGACGCAGTGATCAAGGCTAAGGGTGGCTATTTCAATGAATGGAGTCGGTGGTGGAGTTGCCTTGAGGGAGGTTGTTTGAATGGTAACTGGAGCGTTGGCGGTCTCAGGTGGGGCTTGGGATTGTAATGGGGGGGGCCTGAAATCTGATAGAGGGGCTGATGCAGAAATACCCCCCAAAAAAGGGGAGTCATTTTTCCATGTAGGAGTATTTGTTCCATATTTGATTATGTTTTGTTTTGAAGTACTTTGCATGTGCTTTCATTTGAGACCAACTTTTTGAAAATCAAAACAGGCCCACATGGTCCAATCGGTGTGCGAAGAGGGTGCCACCTCGGCAATCAGCTGAAAAAGGGTTAATTTTACTCCATATTGGATGGAGATAGGAGGATACTTTTGCCAGCATTTGAAAGTCCTTTGGGTGTACAGTCAACAAAACAAATGGCAGAAGGTACATTCTAAGGACACTTTGGTAAAATTTCACCTGAAACTGACAGGTCCAGCACACCCGCAAGTAAAATTTCCAATCTTTAGGGGTTAATAGCTTAGCACACAAAGGGTTAATCACTGTTGTTCAACACAGACTTAGAGACATAAACATATCCTGTAAGAATCAAGTCTGTATCTTTCTTAGCTTATGATATGTAATCCGTTGAAAATGCCCACAAACGGCAAACAAATGGTTAAAGTGGGCCGCGCCCACTTTTTTGGATGCCCGTAAAATGAGAACAGAGAGAGATCTTGAACTGGAACTACCTGCGCTTTTCTTTGGACATTACAGGCAACAAAATATCGCCAAATGAAGCCATTCTGACAGCGTCATACTGGGAGCTTGGGTGATTTCATATGGAAAGACCCAGTGCGAACATGTCTTCACACGGCGAAGGCGTAATCTGATGTCAGTGGAGTACTGATGGCACACTGACAAGGGCTTTTCTGGGCCAGCGTATAAACATGTGTTTTTACCCCTCAGCCGACTAAAAAGCAGAGGGGTATAGTCGTCATGTGCGATGTCCTTCCGTCCGTCCGTCCATCTGTCTCGTAAACTTCTGTATTCTTCCGCACGATAACTTTAAAACGCCTTCATCATTCAACGCCATTTTTGCTCTGTTGCTTGGTCTTGTGTACCTACAGAACCCTTTCGAATTTGATGGCACTTGGATGTCCAGTATGGCCGCCACAGCCGCCATCTTGTATGTTGTATTCCGCAGGATCACTTGAAAGCACCTTCGTCAATTTATATTCATTCCAAATAATCCAGGGGCTGAGGGGTAACGTCCGCTTTGAGGGGCTATTTTTGTTTATAATGACCTCCAAGTGGGCGCGAGTTCTGAGTGCATTGCGTGTCGCCCGCCGCTTGCTTAACACGGAAAGCGGTCACCTCAGCTGTGCTCCAATGCCCTCTCTCGCGGAGGAGCATCACGGTATAAATGGAGGCTGTACCCGGAAATCACACAACTGCTATCGTGAGCATACAGAATGGCAAGCTCTTTTCTCTTTTCATAAAACCAAGAGTAGGCTCAACCAACTGATTATTCATAAACTGGTCGATTGAGTCATTGTGCTGTTTGACTGGAATTTCCCTCATGGAATCTTGATCTATACCGTGGCCGTCCCCGGGCATATATTCAATACAGAATTGATTTTGTCTCTAATTATAGGTAACCGCTTTGTGTATTGCTGTGTGGTGCCTTTAGCTGATATATTGTCGTGGAACCAAATGATTAAAGTCGATAGTCTTCTCTCAGATTAATTCGGATTAGTGACATAGTGAGGAAATAATAGTGCAGCAGTCACAAAAATACACTGCTGATATCTGTGGCCCCTCTGGTGCCAGGAAAGGGCTCCCTGAATGGGCCCTAACTGCTTTTTACCAGGAAAAAAGTAATATAATAAATTTATTTATATAGCCCCTTTCAAGCAATACAGCACAAAGTGCATCACAAACAGGTAAAAATACATATACATATATAAGCAATAAAAGAAAATTGGGAAAAATGAGGGAAATTAAATGGCAAAATGGGAAGAGT
Organism: Gymnothorax javanicus; assembly: GCA_029692085.1. Lineage (NCBI taxonomy): Eukaryota > Metazoa > Chordata > Actinopteri > Anguilliformes > Muraenidae > Gymnothorax > Gymnothorax javanicus. Next base: position 109,683,207 of record CM056200.1, read on the forward strand.
TAAGATTTTTAAACAGTCTTGCACAAAATGACACCAGTACAATAAAAGAATTTGATCAGTAAAAGCAAGCCTATAAAATGAGTCTTTAAAAGAGATTTAAAACAGGATAAAACTCAGCATTCCTAATATTATTTGGGAGGCCATTTGAGAGTCTAGGAGCTTTAAAGTGGGCTGTTCTTTACAGTGTAGAGCTCGTATTGATTGGACAGAGTGACAGCGATGGAGGGGAAAACCGATGAATGACCTCCGGGGCAGTTTGGAGGGAAATTCAAAAGATAACAGTGGAAGGGGGTAGTGAGGGAACACAAGCAGGAGGAGGATGGAGTTGGGAGGTGAGGAGTGCTTCCTTCCTCCACACTATCCTCGGCTTGCTGGTAATTGCTTTCCTGACTCGCGCGTTTGCGTGTTTTTTCTCTGTTGGATGAGTTGGCACGCCTCTTTATTTAATGCCATTCAAAGAGGTTTGAAATGTATGGAATCTGTCTAAATGTTGTGAAAACCTCAGTTGTTCAAAACGCTTACTCTCTCAAACTTAGTTTAAAACTGCAGAAGGAATTTGCTCTCGTGTTTGTTTTCTCTTCAGACCAATAGCAAGGCCTTCACGGCAAAGACCTCCTGCGTTCGCCGGCGCTACAGCGAGTTTGTATGGCTCAAGAGGAAGCTTCAGAAGAATTCAGGGCTAGTGTGAGTCCTGAAATCTCCTTTCCTCTCTATAAGTGACTCACTAGCGGACTGTGTGCAGTGTAACAAAATTGATTTATTGGGCGTGGCAAGGGCATGTCATCGTATTAATCTCTAGTTTCAGTCTGGACTTGCTAGTCTGTGTGTTTTTTTTTTTTTTTTTTAAGCCAACAGGTTGAACCAGCTAGTTCTTCAAAAGCCAAATGGCAGCCCTTCTACTTTTTGGCTTCCAACCTCCGGCTTATTGCCAGTATTGTGCTTGCACAGGAATTACTAGCATGGTTACTAAATAGCTGCATGTCCTTCCCTTTTGCAAAATGTGACCTTTGTATCAGTAACTGTGGTGCTTTTGTCTGCATTTCCTCTTTTATTGGCCCAAATGCACACAGAATTCTCAATGTGTGATGCTCTGATGTAACTGTTTCAACCCTTCCTCTGCAACAGTCCTGTGCCAGACCTTCCTGGAAAGACATTCTTCTTCACCTTCAGCAATGAAGACCTCATCGAGAGGAGGAGGCGGGGCCTGCAGAGCTTTCTCGACAAGTCAGTGCCCTCTATCAGTTATTAACTCTGAACTAATTATTTCTCAAGTTTGAATTTGATGACGATGGCAACTTTGGTACCTCTTTACTCAAACTAAAACAAAACCAACTTAAATTTGCTCGTAACCGAGAACCAGTCATTTAAATCAAATGTGGACTTAACATGTCTATATCAGAAATATTCACTAAAATATCTTGCGCATAATTAGATGCGGGTGGTTAAAGTACTTGAAGTGATGGTTTGGATTTTTTGACGTGAAGCTTTCTTACTTCCGGACCTGAACTCTGAAACATGCTTGGAGGATAAAAATCTCGGAGAGCACCAAACTCATCAAATAGAGCGGGTGAATTTTTGTCGTCCATTGTCCATCCGTCATTCCGTCCGTCCGTCCGTCCAAAGTAACGACGTTATCGAAATAACTCAAAAAATAATTGCCTGAGGAACTTGTCATTTTGTATGATGATGTATCTTGACCCAAGGCAGGTCGCTATTGAAAATGGGGGCGCTGCGTCAAAATCTAAGATGGCCGCTGCTGTTTTTGTAAAAACAACGTTATCAAGATAACGCGAAAAATACGTGTTGTAGGAAGTTCTGATTTGGTATGCTGATGTATCTTGACCTAAGGCAGGTCGCTATTGAAAATGGCTGCGCTGCATCAAAATCCAAGATGGCCGCCGCCATTTATGTAAAAACGACGTTATCGAGATAACGTGAAAAATATGTGTCATAGGAAGTTCTGTTTTGGTATGCTGATGTATCTTGACCTGAGGCAGGTCTCTATCGAAAATGGCTGCGCTGCATCAAAATCCAAGACGGCAGCCGCCATTTTTGTAAAAACGACATTATCGAGATAACGCGAAAAATATGTGTTGTAGGAAGTTCTGATTTGGTATGCTGATGTGTCTTGACCTAAGGCAGGTCGCTATTGAAAATGGCAGCGCTGCATCAAAATCCAAGATTGCCGCTGCCGTTTTTGTAAAAACGAAGTTATCGAGAGAACGCGAAAAATAAGTGGCCTAGGAACTTTTAATTGGGTATGGTGGTGCATCTTGACCTATTGCATGTTCTTATTGAAAATGATATCACAACATCAAAATCCAAGATGGCCACCAAACGACGTTATCGAGATAACTCGCTAAATAAGTGGCAGAGCCAAGGCAGGTCATTATTGAAGATGAGTGTGCTAGACCCAAATCCTTTCCAGTTTATCTTTTCCATATGGCTGCATCTATCTATCATCATCATCGTCGTCATCATCATCATCATAACAATTCACCATCACTCAATCAATATAAATTTTATTCACTAAAGCATACTTCTACATAACACCTGCGCAGCGACGCAGGTTCAGTGACTTCGCACTTGTTTCGTTAATGTGCCCTGTGAGCAGAATTCTAGCCTCCCAAAGTTCTTAAGTCAGTAGCTGCGGCTAGTTTGCTGGGGTCACAAAAATAAAAAGTTTTGCTTCCCAAAACAATGTGTTTTAAAGAGTGATATATTTCTGTCACAAAACCATGGTCAGTGAATGACTCACGCTTCACAATCACTTGACGATATTTTTAGCTCCGCTGTGATGACAGTCACAGTCATTACCTCCGCTGTGACGACAGTCACAGTCAGCGGAGCTTTTCTAATGCAGAGTCGTCCGGCGTCCGTCTGTCTGTCCGGCGTCAACTTCTCACTTCAAATCTGAATATCTCAAAAACTGTTGGATAACTTTTTTCCTAATTTGGTGTGAGCCTTCCTTATGATATTCTGAAAATTCACTGTGAAAATTAAAAAATTCTACATCCCGTTTTTTGAGAAATTCAGCATTTTGGACTTCGAAAATCAGTGTTTGTTCTCTTTTTTTTCAGTGTTTCATTCATATCTCAAAAACTGTCTGATAATTTTTTGTCTAATTTGTTGTGAGCCTTCCTTATGATATTCTGATGATCCCCTGTGAAAATTAGAAAATTCTACCTCCCGGTTTTTGAGAAATTCAGCATTTTGGACTTAGAAAATCAGTATTAGTGCTCTTTCATTCATATCTCAAAAACTGTCTGATAACCTTTTTGCTCCGCTGTGACCATAGTCAGCAGTCAGCAGTCAGCGGAGCTTTTCTGATGCCAAGTTGTCCGGCGTCCGTTTGTCTGTCCGTCCACCCTCAACTTTTCACTTCAAATTTGAATATCTCAAAAACTGGTAACTTTTGTTCTAATTTGGTGTGAGCCTTCTTTATAATGTTTGGAGTATTCACTGTGAAAATTAGAAAATTCTACGTCCCAGTTTTTGAGAAATTCAGAAAATCAGTGTTTGTTCTTATTTTTTCAGTCTTTCATTCATATCTCTAAAACTGATAACTTTTTGTCTAATTTGTTGTGAGCCTTCCTTATGATGTTCTGATTATCCCCCGCGAAAATTAGAAACTCCACATCCCCGTTTTTGAGAAATTTAGCATTTTGGACTTAGAAAATCAGTGTTTGTGCTCATTTTTTCAGTCTTTCATTAATATCTCAAAAACTGTCTGATAACTTTTTGTGTAATTTGTTGTGAGCATTTCTTATGATGTTCTGAATATCCCTTGCGAAAATGAGAAAATTCTACCTCCCGGTTTTTGAGAAATCCAGCATTTTGGACTTAGAAAATCAGTGTTTATGCTCATATTTTCAGTCTTTCATTACTGTGTCGTATGTGTTAATATTGCAATAGTTTTCAAGGATTTCTGAAATTAAGTTATGACATGGACATTTCAGTCATCCTCAGCGGAGCTCTCTAGGCCAGTAGGCCTCTTGTTCTCTCCCTCGGTATCACTGCGTGCATGCTATCACCTGTTTCAAATGTAACGCCCTTGGATGTCGACTGCCGCCACCTGAGTGAGGTACACACAGAGACGCAAGTTTTTTGTCAGACAAGAAAATACAGAAAAAATGGTGTGGACTTGTGATTTTATCGGCTGTAATAACAAAAACATTTTGATGAGATCACCGGCTCCTTTTGAGCAGACTGAACCCCAAACCATAATATTACCACTTCTGTTTTACTGAAGTGGTTAAGCGGTCATATTTGAAACGTTCCTCAACTATACGACGCTCCTAAGTTCTGCGTTTGGGTGAGAAAATTTTGAATTTTGATTCATCGCTCCAAAGGACTTGTTCCAGTGCATGCCACGAGACGGCCGTCAAGTCGTCCTCACGGGCACGATTTAACAAGCCCGTCAGTCACTTCACGGGCGCGCTACTATTTAATACAAGCGTTAGCCCATTTGACCTACCCCGGTAGACCATGACGATGACGACAATGTCATAATCAAAACTAGCAATCGCAACATTCTCTCAGATCAAGGCAACCAGTGCCAGCTGTGAGGAAGCGAACTCATATTCAATTCGGCATATCTGACCCATCATCATAGCAGTAACTGGCAATCTCGGACCTCGGTAAAAAATTCAGAGAGAAAAAAAATTCAACGTCTTTATCATTCAGGTTTTGTTCTAGGTATCTTAAGTGTAACCCGTGTGAACATGCAATGTTACATTTCACCAAAAATCAATTTCTGTTTGCACATTATTTTTTCTTTTCCTCTTATCTATGTGTGTATTGTTTTGGGGAGTTTTCTTTAATTCAGTAGAATTTTTATATGAAAGGTGCACTATGCAAGTTTGTTTATTTTCTGCGCGATTATATTTTTGTCTCAATTCACCGGCATCTCTCCACGATCCGCTAGCTGCCTGCCCCTAAATTCACTGTAAAAAAACCCCGGGCTCTGGAGAACGCACAGGCGTCACAAACTGCAAATAAACACAAGGGGCACAGGCTGTGCCCCATAACATAACCAACCGTTCCGGCCAATCACCGACAAGAGTTGACAGTTACGGAAGCATGGGAGGGAGGGGCGAGCTACCTCTGTTTTGTTTGAATTTGAATGTCAACAGAAGTGATGTCAACAAACTTGCATAGTGCACCTTTAATGTTGTTCTTTGACATTTTGGCGACGTAACTTCCTCCAAATTCGTGGTATTCTCCTCAGTATGCAGCTCTGCATTGGAGAGGTAAGATGAAATAAGTGCTCTTGAGTGGTTTTGTAAAATGCAGTAAAATGCTAAATGGGCGAAGATACTTCTTTGTAGAGGTCAAAGATTTTGTTCATTATTGCTTCGATGATTACTTTGGAGTTTATACATTTTTATTTTATCGTGTATGGCACTTTTGTGAAGCATGCTAATTTACCTATCGTAAGTCCAGGCTAATGGAGCATTAGGTGGTTTCTCGTGCGGTTCGCCGTTTCTTTCATCTCTAGTTTAAAGGTGTGCTTGTAGAAACGTGATATGGGAAGTTGCTGTACTGACATTAATAAGTTGCACGTAGGTACATGAGCTCTCCGGTTCAAAATTACCTCCGCCATCTAAGGTAAAAGGAGGTTATGTTTTCAGTCCCGTTAACTGGAAAATGTTATGATATGCTGTATACTCAGTTAGTATTAAGCTCTGCTGTGGATAGCTGTCAATGTAGATACGTGACATGCGAAGTTGCTTTACTGATATATTAATGCGTTGCACGCAGAATAAAAATCTGTTGGCTGGCAGGAGGGGAATGGTCTTCGCCTTATTATTCATTACATGCAACACACAGGGTTCCCACACTTTTTTACCAGTGATATTTCAAAACTTTTCCAAAACTTTTCCATAATATTTTACCTAATTTCCATGACTTAGTTTAAAATAGATAAGGTCTGTAATAGCAAACACAGAGCGCCATAATGAGCTTCTACAGTGTGCTAAGCCCTAAGCAGTGTAGCAAAAATGTAGCATGGAGAATGGAAGGAAAGTTGTGTCTACCTACCACCTATCCTAGGGCATCACACAATGGCATAAGGACCTGTGGCACCATTCTTGTATTTTCTCAATTATATTTAACAAACAAACAAACAGCAATAAATTACCAAGTGCTACATTTAAATGCTCAAGAAGGCAAAAACATTGAAGAGGTAACAAACAGATGCCATTTAATATATTCTGAGACAGATGTTGAACAATTACAAATTATTATTTAGAGTGTATTATCCTTGCTTTGCGTGCATTGTTATGAGAATCTGGGGGACGCTTAAAGTTAGCGAAGTTTAAATGACACTGACATGACATGTAACCATTAAAGACTGGAACCGAGGAAAGGTTTCATAGAAAAGCTAACCGAGAAAAGTTTCATTGAATAGCTGTCTTTTGAGAGATTTTTTTTCAGTATGAGCGATATGCAAAATGTCAGTGCATTTGTCTGTAGGAGGCCTAGTGCTCATCGGAGTACAGAAAAAAAAATATGTTTCTTACAAAGCTGCAAACTAATTGTTCTCATTAGCGTGCACATACTTTTTTGAGAATATTTTAATTTTATAATATCTGCACATCATACTTGTTCTGATGGAAAAATACTTGAACTGCCCTCAGAAAGTTTCTCACTGAACTGACAATAAAGGATCCAGGTTTTGGCCCACGGCATAACGTGACTTTTCTGGTGAGCACGGTGATATGGAAGCTTTCAGCCTACATGTAAAGAGAAAGTTAAGGTCGACGTCCACCTTTTGACACCACAGTAGCCGCTAAATTTGATATTATCGAAGTGACTATTCGCGCTTATTTAAGTGCGTCCAAGCACAAAAATTGATCGAAATTTTTAGTTAGACGACTTATAAATAGATCGCATTGCTCCATTGCCCACACTTATTTTAAGTGTGTCCAAAGCTAAATTTTTTTTCTTGGCCAAACTTATTTTAAGCGGTACTTTTTCTAAAAACTGGAATGGTCATCAACTGGCGCACTTATAAGTGTGGCCAAGAAAAAAATTCAGCATTGGCCACACGTAGAGGTGCGAATAACATTCAGTTGTGTGGGCCGAGTCCTATCAAATTAAGCTATCTGTCAATGACGTATGTTGTATTGCTACATTATATGAAAAGGTAATTTGAAAAAACGCAAATTGGTGGAGTTAATGAGGCCCCCCAAGATCATCAAAATCACTTTGTGCAAGTTTTCTCAAACGTAACAAATGCCACAGTCATGAACCAAAGGGTATATTGTTTAAGATGTTGCGCATGTTCGTATAGAATTACCATTTTGAAATTTTGCGTGATTAGTGAAAAAATTAATGATGTGTTTTAAGCCAGAATTGGGGTCCTTTCCTTCACTTTTGGTCCCATTTTCTCAGAAAATCAAAAATCCGGCGTTTACACGAGCATGCTTCACAATAATGTCGAAACAGACACGCTTTAAAAATACAGAAAATATGTTATTTGGAATGAGAAAACTTGCAGGAGAATTTCAAAGCAAATAGTGAAAGTATTTTTCGTACACTCCGTTCCGCCACAATCGGGAATCGGGTTTCTCTGCGGTCTAATCAATTTACTTGCATGACGTGTTCATCGACCTGAGAAAATCATTGAGTTTCACAAGCGAACCTGGGTAATCAAACAAAAAAAAATGTCAGGATGGAAATGAAATATTTTTGAACAGTGTATAATGCAGGAAAATGACTTGGAGAGAAACGATTGGGCCATAGGTGGACGTCGACCATAAATTTAAATAAAGTTGTGTGTTTATATTGAAATCTTATTATATTCACGTTATTTCATTCATTATTCTGATTGACATTGATGCTATTATTACACTAATTTGAAGCGCGGCAGTGGGAAAATTCAACTGGCGTTATTAGAAAAACGGTGCCCTTTAAGTTCCGGCGAACAGCGTACCAAGTTACCACGTGCATGGAGGGTACAAGCCTATGTGCGTCAAAAGGTAAACAAAAGCATGTGCCCGATTCTTATTGGCTGTAAGCTAATAAGATAAAGTTGGTATTAAGAAGTCCGGTAGGAAAAAAATTTCGCTGCCCGCCAACTGGCTGCATAATGTAACCTACGTGTATCATTTAAATGTCATGTTAGTTTCAACGGTGTCGCGTTCGAAAAAAAAAAAATAGCTTGTAGTTTTTGCGGAAACTCGACATCTTTTGGGGATTTAGTGAACATATTATAAGCATTAGGCAAAACAGTGTATTTTTCCAAACCTTTCCAAAACCGTTAGTTAATTCCATAACTTTTCCAGACTGGAAAACAGGTTTTTCAAATTCCATAACTTTTCCAGGAATTTCATGACCGCGGGAACCCTGAACACAACGCTGAACTATAAGACCGGCTATATAAATATAGCAAATCGTGTATCTCTTATAAAGAATGACTTTACTTTTCAAATTGACTATGTTATTAATGTGTTTTTTGGTATGTGCAAAGTTTTATTGCCATAAAAAAAAAAAAAAAAATTCTGAGGTCTCTTAACCTCTCATCTCAATCTATCTGAACAAAATGGTTTTCTAGAGTCCTCTCTTAATATTATAGTTATTTTAAACATACTACATTTTGGGACTGTGTGAGGATGGATGGATATTGGCTTGGAAGCAGCAGTTAAAGCAAATCTGCCTTTTTAAACTTGGTACTTGTACTGTTAACCATGGTAACTGATACAGTTGTGAGGTTATCAAAATAAAATACATTTATGGACAATAGGCTATACTCTTTGCAACATGCTGAAGGCAGTCTACAGGCCAAGGACTGGACAGGACACCAGGGCAGGTGAAGAATGGAGTAGGTGGCTTAGTGGTAGAAGGTACCAGTGTTTCCCACACATGGACCATTGTGTGGCGGGCCGCCACAGAATCAACTCGGACCGGCACAAATTGATTCTGGCCCAACTGGATTTTTTATATCGCATTCTCATCTCCGTGCGTGCAAAAAAAAAAAAAAAAAAAGGTAAAATGAATAGTACTGGAAAATGCGGAATTTGCGCAATATTAGTGCCATGCCCCCTGGTCCTACAGCCGCCATCACCATCAAAATAGTGCCCGCCGGAGAATTGGCGGGAATGATTGATAGTGCCCACGCAGTTTTCTCCTGGCATGCACTGTTGTTCCCAGTCTGTTGGTGTCCAATCCTTGAATTTCTTGGCAACTCAAGTCTTCTTTTGATATTGCCAGCTCTTGGCAGCAACACAACCAATCAGACCATTTTCACACAGGCATCTGGAAATAGAAGATCTTGATACTTTAATCTCTTCACTTCTGGCGCTATTAATATCATCACAGAGTTGCCGTGCTGTCAACCACGGATTTTTATTTATTTTTTTAACACTTATCTTACACAGATAACGAACATCAGTGGCACTTAACTTCCATTTTGTACCTCTATTGCCACTAGGTTTCAGTGAACCGGTCACTGAAACGCTTGATGGTGTTTCTTACAGTGCCCTGGCACCATTTAATGTCTTCAGCATCATGTAATGCGGCTGCAATCAATCTCAGAGAGCTCCTTCCGTTGAGCCATTGCGTTTAACACTGTGACACTGCTCAAAGTTTATGTAACCTTATATAGTGGAACAAGTGATTATCAGAGGTAACTTTGCTGAATAATGTTGCCTCAAACCAGTTTAAACAAATTTTTTAGCACCAATAATCATGGAATGAGCCTTCAGACACGCATTCAGGCTGTGCAAGAGTCAAAAAAAAAATTGCGACACCTTTCAATTGTCATAAAAAAATTGGATGTTTTCAGTGAATTTGTTTATTGCCCTTTTCATACTTCCATTCATCCTGCTGTCCGTCTTCCTATTCCTCCAACGGGTTTTGTCTTCTGGCGAGATATCGGCAATCTAGTTCCTTTTCAGGCCAGAATTCTTAACTGTTCAATATTTCTCTTAGAGCTTTAATATATGGATACATCTTATCGTGTAGATGTGCCTTTTCTTACTTCCATCTGTCCTCCTGTCTGTCTGTCCATCCCCCAACCCCATTTTATTTCCAGGCCAGATATCAGCCATCCCTTGGGGATCTGAGTATTTCATGCTTGTTAAAGGTGCACTATGCACGTTTGCATGGTTTCCGCGCGATTATATTTTTGTCTCAATTCGCCAACATCTCCCCACGATCCGCTAGCTGCCTGCCCCTGAATTCACTGTAAAAAAAAACCGGGCTCTGGAGACCGCACAGGCGTCACAAACTGCAAATAAACACAAAGGGCACAGGCTGTGCCCCATATGATAACAAACCGTCCCGGCCAATCACCGACAAGGGTGTTTGCTCAGCCATAGCAGCGACATTAGGCTCGTAGCACAGGCCCACTTTCTATGCGCGTTCATGACAGTTACGGAAGCGTGGGAGGGAGGGAACTATGGGAGGGAGGGGCGAGCTACCTCTGTTTTGTTTGACTTTGAATGTCAACAGAAGTGACGTCACCCAACCATGCATAGTGCACCTTTAAGCAATGTTCTAAAATTTTTATTCTCAAAATGGACATGGTCCACAATTAATGAATGATTTCAGCACCTGAATACTCTGTCTTGCCTCATAAAATCTTAATTTTATTTTTCAGTTCGTACGGTGGGAGGGGGGTCTCGGTCAGCAGTTTCCTTCCAAGTACCTTAATCTACCCTGGTCGTGTATCTTTGTGTTATAATAAGTGTCGGGATTTTAACTCCCTGAAAAGCTTGGCTGATTGCTGAACAGGAGGTTTGCAAGGATGTGGCATTATTAAAATCTTGTCAGTATTACTTTGCTTACTGTTGAAGTGCTGAAATACTGGTACTAGCCAGAATTCCACTGAACTGATTGTTGCCGTGAAGACATTTTTAGATTTTTTTTCTTGATTAGCGAGAGTGCTAAAAATCTGAAAAATGGTTTCGGTAAGGTGGTTTTAAAATTTCATCCGACAGTAATCCTGGCCAAAAGTATTTTATTTTACAGTGTCATCTTGATACAGTTAACATATGCTGAATTAAAAAAAAAAAAAAAAAAAAAAGTACTGGGACCCTCTGGCAACCACTGAACCACATAAAAAACCCAGCAAAATCGGGGCGTGCGAGCAGGACATGGGGGGGTATTTCATGTCAGCTCACTTGAAGAAACAAGGTTTTTGACACCCACCATCTCAGGTGTTGCTGCAAGTGCTCACTAACAGTGGTTGTAGAAATCTTTACTGGTTCCATGAATAATGGTTATTTTATATGGGCTAAGTTGGCCATTTTTTTTCATTGCAGATTTTTATTTTTTTTAACTCTCAATTCTTTAAAATTATGACTCCAAGTTGGACCAGCTTGAGCAGCATTACTGATTAAGGAACAGAGAATCCAAAACAACAAACCCCCTCGATAAGCTTCTGAACTCTTCAGTTTGAATATTTCACTGGACTGTATACAATATAATTGCAATACAATGTGGGACAAAACATATGGAGCTGGTCTTCTGAAATTTATTTCTGTACACTTGATAGCTCATTCTCATTGAAAATTGTGATGGGTAGTTTTTTTTTTTTTGTCAAAAGAATTAAACTTTCAAATTTATTACATTATATAATATGAAGATTATAATTGCAGCAGCTGCATAGTCCAATAGATGTTATTATAATGGACTGTGCAGTTGCTGCAACTATCATGGTCACAGATGTGATAAATTTGACAGAGGTGCACGCCTCAATGGCCCTACTATAGCGATACCAGTAAGGGTCCTATACCCATAACCTGTGGAAGAACCGATATAAAAGGCGAGCTATCAAAACTTAAATGATTGCAGTTAGAATCTTTTTGCCAGGAATATTATCTTGAGGCTATGGTAGGCAACAAAGATAGTACATGTATCTGCTTTTTAAATAATTTATGGAAAACTATCTTAAAAATGGTTTTGTTTTCCAAATAACATACATTTTTTTTTCTCTCTCACAACACCGTAATTGTGGAAAGTTGGTTCTGTTTGATGATATTGAGTATTGTGTGAGTATAACGTCCTCCTGTTCTCGTTGGAAAGTGGAAGCTGAAGCGTTGCGAGTTGGTCGTTGTTTGCATACGTGCTCTGCGCAGACGGGGTGGCTGCGGCTGATTGAGATGGATAGAGATGGGTCCGGGGCCGTGCGCGTCTGCACACACCCTCCACAGACCCGCACAATGGAAATTAACACCATAAATCTCGCCGCCTCGCTGGATGGCAGCAGGCTTCAAATCACTCGCTTGCGTTTGCTGTGCTCCCAGCAGCCTTTAGTGTTTACATGTTGTCTGTTACCTCGCTGCAGTCCAATAAAAGGAGTGCTTTCCTTTCTTGTGATCCACTGATGATCCATGGACTTTGCATGTTTCTAAAATACAACTCATGAAGGGAAAAAAACAATTCCGACTTTTTTTGATGAATGGGTACTATCCTTTGAGGATATGAGATTTTGGCCCCTGTCCGAGATGAGCAGTTGAATATTTGCGTTGGTATTGGTTAACGGTGAGGACTGGGCCCATTCACCAATGGTACGTAGGCACCCATTTGTCTCCTGCCGCAATTTTTAATCTTATTAAAAAACTACTTTTTCTTTTTGGCTCCTCCTACAGTTTTTGTCCAGTCATCTCCACGTGTGGCTGAAATTTTGTCATGCCGTCCCCGATTCAGAGTTTTCCTTTTCTTGTGGATATGTCAAACGTTATGTGACAGCCCATTAAATTTTTTGGGCGTGGCTTCAGTGCACATTATTATTTAGCATATCTGGCGACTGGAATGTCCTAACGTTATAAAACCTCTCGGATGTAATCGTCATAACCTGGCAAATTGTTCCAGGTATGGTCCAATAGATGATGCTGTTATTAACAAAAATGGGAAATTACCAATCGCGAAACAGCCGTCTGGCCAATTTACATGCCTCCAGACATCATTCTGCAAATCATTATGATGGTTTAGTTGAGCCCTTTTGCACCTTATGGCTTAATATTGTAAATATTAAAATGTTAAGATTGTGCCGTAGAATCATCTATTTAGAGCTGGATGTCTGCCAATCCTGTGAAATCTATGGACCCATATATGGGTTTGTCTAATGTAGCCGTTATATTTAACCGAATGGAACTTCAGGTCTATTTTAACTTCTAGTGGAGATCCCTAGGTATCGAACGATCCCAAATATGTCCTGCTGAATTACAGGGAAATGTGGATGAAATGATGTACAAGATCTAGATAGTTTCCATTTGATGTAATGTTGTGGCATTAAAAGCATGGTGTCCTGGGTTTGAATATTTCACTCAATATAAGTGTGATGTAGCTTCAGTGAAGCTGCAACCAGCAGATACAGAATATGTATGAGACATTGTCCTACATTATGATAAAAATGCTTTTCAGACTTAGAACCCACTTAAGGGAAAACTAAAACGAAAAGTTCAAATTTAAGGGGCTAATGGCAGCATTGAGTTGATGACAAGTTTGTTCTCCGAATTAGATATTATTGGCAAAATTGTTTGCCTGATATGGTTCATTCAGCTGTAGATTGTTACTGACTTCTTTGGGTGCGCTGCTCTATATTGACCGAGGGCATCTTGATTATGGCTGCTGGTTCTTTGTTTTAGTATGGAGCTTTGTTTTCATTGTTTACAGTATTAGGAAAAAGTGAAGTTCTGCTGTTTTGCAGATGTGGTATGTATGTAGACCATGGTATGAAATTTAGGAGGGAAAATGGCAAAAATTGTTGTTGTAAACTTGCCCGTAAAAAAAATTGCAGTGAAATTACAGGGGAGGATGCTGGACATGTATCACTGATAATTTTGTTGAAAGCAATGAACCTCCCACCTTGTTGTTATAATAGGCCTGTTCACTCATTTTTTTTTGTCCTTTTTTCTTGTCAACAAAGAGGAAATTTAATTTTTTGATTTGCCTCCATTCCTCCCCAGCCCTGAATTTAGCCGGGGGGGGAGAGAGATTGGCTCCCTTTTAAAAATCTACATTCATGTCCCTGGTGACTAAGAGGCAGATGCACTTAATGACTGACTGCAGTTGTTATGCAGGTAAGGCTAATAGCCCTCTGTACCGTCTGTTCTCACACAGGGTGGTACACATGACCGTTTGCCTCTCGGACAGCCAGCTGCACTTGTTTCTGCAGACTCAGCTTCCTGTGGGCCACATCGAGGACTGCGTGCACGGCCACACCCCCTACACTGTGACGGACGCCATCCTGACCTACGCCTCCTCCAATCGCGGTTGGGCTCAGGAGGAAGAGGCTGTGATCCAGGAAAAGAGCCTCCATCCCGCAGTTCCATATGAGTCTGTGGACAGGTATAGATCTGACTCTGTCCATTCAGCGGTTAAAAAAAGAGTTTCTTCGGAAAGAAGGAATGTTTCACGATTCGCAGATTCAGAGTAAATGTGTGATGCTCGGTTTCTTGAGCATCATCTCTTTTTCTTTTGTTGCTTTTTTGTATTCATTATCGAAATTATGTCTCCTCGCCGGAGGAAGACGGGGAGACGTACTGTTTTACGCTCGGTTCGCGTTGGCGTTGGCATTCCCACTTCGTTTCCAGAGCGTAACTCCAAACTCGTATGCACGATCTAAACGAAACTTTGCATGCTTACTATTCAGGTCCTTCAGTGGTGCCTTTCGGTATGTGCCTGCCTGTCTGTCTGTCCATCCGTCCGTCCGTTCGGTGGGTTAGGCAGGGAAGGAGGCCGGGGGGGAGAGACATTGGTTTTTGCGAGTAAAAACACATTCTAGTTCTTTATTTATTTTTATACCATGAATGCATGGTCTTAGGATTAATTCTTTTTTTTACTCATTGCCTTTTTTTTTAAAATGCTGGATCCGCAGAAAATGTCCTGCTGTGCGCTTCACATTTTCTATCACATTTCAGCGATTTATTCATAACAGTGCTTGGTGTAATGCTAATAAAGGGAGAAGAGGTTGTCATTTTGTGTTACTGAGTTAATTTCCTCAATATATCCATATCAAACTAAAATAAGTTGACAGTATAATCCATAATTTTATTAGCATGTGTTTTTTTGATGTAGTCCCCTAGCAGCACAGCAATAGCCCATTTCTTGGCCAATAAGAGAACAGAGTACAGTTTGTACTTCCCCAGCAGGGAGCAATGTTAGAATCATCTGTTTTTACTGTTGGAGAAGACTGACATAGTCTGTAATGAAGACATACACCACGTTCAGTAATTGTATCTTCTGGGTTTGTCAATACAAGGGTCTCTATATAGGCCCAAGACAGTTCGTACCTAAATCACCCACATATTTCTAATTTTTCTTAATTGATTTTCATGGCCACAGCTGCTTGTCTCGTAGAAAAGCACAGTGGATGTTTTCTCCGTCGAGTGCTGGTTTTAATGAGCTTTATTTCTCAGACACGATTTGCTCAACGTCTGTGAATGAGACAGGAAATCCAGTCCACCCTGTTCTCTAATTAGCTCTTCATCCATGGGAGGTCCCCCAAGTACAAGCTCAGTAAATAAAGCTACTGCTGATTAATGCAGCCCTGGTCAGCCAGACGGATTTTGGGAGAGGGTAGCTAGCAAGCTAGCTAAGGTCTCCATTTTTGAATGGCTAATATAATTCAAATGCCTCTGCTTTGTTTTTTCAGCCCTGTTCCACCTCTTCCTGCCTTACAAGATGCGGAAAACGCTGAGTCCGGGGACAGTGTGGCAGAAATCCAGAAAAAGGATTCACGAATGTCTTGCATTCATGAAGTCGATGAAGGCATCACCTTTCTGGTTGGGGAGACTGAGGTCGTCATTGAAAATGCACACATTAATGAGGTGGACGTCCAAAAAGTCGAAGTCCACGTGGATAACTCCCATGGGCTTATGGACGCCAAGGCCAGCGTGGAAGAGAAAAGCTGTGATGACGAAAAGGTCCTCCAGGCTGATGTCCGTAAGACTAACTCATTTGTGCTTATGGGAACTGAAGCAGCTTTTGAGGAGATGCAGATTAATGAGGAAGACGTGCTAAAGGTTGAAGTCCATGAGCCTGACCTCCGTGAGATAACGGAAGCTGAGACCAGTGTCAAAGATAACCATATCGATCAGCAGGACGTCGTAGAGGTTGTTACGATAGAGGCAGGACAGGAGGACACTTGTGATGAACATGCCTTCAAGGATAATGTCAAGTGTATCAACATCTCGGTGTCTGGGGTTATGAAGAGTTCATTGCATGAGCACAGTGTCAGTGGGGAGCCTGTTCTCGATGCCAGTGCCCACAAAAATAACTCCGGTTCTTACTCCAGACCTGACCTGCAGGACTCCGATATTTCTCTTCTAAAGGTAGCTTCAGCTCAGGGAAAGGAGAGTGCCGTGGAAGAGGAGAATGTCAGGGAGGAAGACGCGCAGGAAACGAGCGGCGAAGCGATTGAATTGACGGTGGACACCATCCTGCGGAAGGGTGCAAATGAAGATCAGGGCCACACTCGTGACCCTCAACTTGATGGTCAGGATGGAGAGGTTTGTGAAGCCTCTGCGACTGATGATGTAAATGAAGGTGCTCATGAGGTCAGTACCCATGCAACTGCTGAATGCGCAATGAGACGTCCCGTGGACAGCAGAGAAAAACACGATATTGACGATGTCAATAATCATGTGATAAGCAACTGTGGACTTGAAAGAAAGGTGGACTGCAAAAAGGAGAAAACCTCTGAAGTCTGCAAGGTTGAGGTCCATGTGACTGACGCGTGTGCAGCTGAAAAAAGGGAAACCCCATTCGAGGAGAACAAAAGTAGTGAGGAAGTTTGCAAGAAAAATGTTTGTGTGACAGATTTCAGTGCGACTGGAGAAACTGCAGACAGTATCCAGGATGGGGACTACAATCAGAAGGATGACGGCATGGAAGCTACTAGCAAGAGATCCAGCAACCTGGGGCATGAATTAATTTCTGACTCCAGGTCTAATAATGAGGACATTGACCCTATCATTACACTGTCTGACTCTCACAAAGTAGTGAGTAATGATAATGTCCATGGGATGCATGCGCACTGTCGTAACACTGGGACAACAGATACTTGCATCAATGAGCAGGACTGTATTGTGTGGAGAGACGGCAGTAATATCCAGAAGGCTTCTTATGACACAAAGGACGATCAGGCTGATGTTAAATCTATCATCACTTCTGTGATCGAGGCCTGTGAAGATCGTAAGGAAGGAGCCAACATTGCTGGCATCCTCATCAACAACAAGCTGGAGTCCACTGAGACTAGTGTCCTTGAAGGCATACAGGACACTGACAGCAATTCAGATAATGGCCATTGTGCCAAAAACTTTGCATTTGACGTGACTGAGACTGTGGTCCACGAGGTAGATGACTGCAAAACTGAGACACTAAACCAACAACCTGAGGCCCATGTGACTGACAACCACACTGACTTCACTGGCCAGCTAGAAAACAGTCGCTAACTGGTGATCGGGTAGCTTGACATCAGTTTTCTGTGTGCACTGAAAGATCCAAAAACCGTAACCGAATTCCTGGTGTGCACTGAACTTCCATGACTAACACTCAAGTACTCTTTGTGCTGTTCACCACTGTAGTGGGGAAATAGTGATGTCCCTTGCAGTGTACAAGGATATCCGCTAGCCCCACACCCACTTAGCTGTTCTATATGGGCTTTCATTACAGCTTGGCTCGGTCGTAGTCGCTGAGCTCCTGTACCCATTTCACCAGCCTTCTTTGTTGTTCAAATGACTTGCATTGTTAGCCGCTTCAAAGGGAAACCCATTGTTCCACTGACTCCGAGCTGTCTGTATTCGAGCACTGCCTTCACCAATGCATCACACACTCAATTTACCGGACGTTTACACGGTTAGGCGAATTACTATTATTAATGTCATTGTGTCAGATGCTTTCAAGTGCCTTTGTGCCCCGCCCACCCCTTGTTTTCGAAGTGTGTTAGCCACAGCTACTGCTTTGGGACCAGTGGTCTATTTCAATGTTTGCTGAACTTCGAGTTTGCTGTGTGATTTTTTTTTTTTTTTTTTTTTTTCCAAAACTTGTGCAAAGGGAATATGCGGCTTATATGCCATTTATAGCTTGCAGAACAGGCTGTCTTAGAAATGGGTTGAACTGCAAAATAATGGCTCTGATTTGCATGCCTGATAAGTCTCGAGTAGGGATCTCTGTTGGCTTATGACCAAGTTCAATACTCTAGTTCATTTGAAAAGGGGTTCCCTGCTGAAAATGGTTGATAACCGTTTATCAATAGCGGCTTGCTGTGGGATGCATTTGAACTCGTACCTGAAGTTTGCGCCCCAAATGTCTGTTGGACTCCGGGACAGAGTTTGATCTTCCACTGCGCACCCAGCCCATGCATTCCAGTTTCACGTCCTGCTCATCATGTTTGATGTTACGTTTTAGTGGTAGGTACACTGTGGTCCTAAACTGGTAGGATAATCAATGTTTTCAGGTCAGTAAATGGCTGTAAATTCCAGTTAGTAAGAGGTTTCGAATGCGTTGGCTTTAGTTGAAAAATAATTATGCATTATGAATCGTTTATGTAAACAGTCGCGTTAGGAACAAAGGGAGTTATATTTATTGCATCTTTGTATGCTTGTGCTTGGCTGTGTATGTGAGTGATGTGTTTAGAACAGTTTGGATAGGTGAACATGTCCAGTGGTCACTGGAAGGGAGGGGATCGGCCTCGTGTTACTTTTGTTCTATCGCCCTGTGCTGAAGAGCAGGCATCCACAATGATTGGGTTGAACCTTTTCCATCACAAGTGGTTTCCATAGTAATATATGCACTCCCTTCCCCAACACACACACACACACACACACACACACACAGATACACCTTTCTCTGGAGACCGTCTCAGGGGGTGTAGCACTGCAGTGTCACTAGGTTACTGTGGTGCTTATGTAATGTAGCATTGCAGTAAATCTGCTCACTATGTTTGATAATGTTATCCCCCCAGTCTGTGCGGGAGCAATTTTATGTTGATTTTCTGTGGATTACTGGCAGAATGACTGATGTGACTTGAACCATTGTTGGTCCTGGAGAAAAAGGTTTTTAGGTCTGCCATACTGCTCTCAAATTCCCAATGTGTGAACGTTTGTCTTTCTGTACTCGCATACGTTTTAAGTAGGGCTGTACCAAATGGCTTAATGCTTCAAAGCTTTGTTCATTGCGCTGACATTTGAATTCTAAATCAATATTTGTATGCTAGCATGCTGTGCATGGTGATTTTTGTATGTCTATTCATTCTTTTTAAACGTTCTATTTCTGCAAAGTAGTGGTTTTAAATGGCAATCAAGTGTCAGAGGCCATTTGAAATGTTTCGGGGGAAAAATTTTGCTCAGAAGTCCACTAATTATCAGTGAGATTGGACAACTTCCATCACCTCGCTATTCATAATTGGCGTACCCTAAATTTTCTCCCGTGTTCAGTGCTTGAATATCAGTCAAGCTGTTTAATAAGCCTACTGACTAATCTAAACCAGTGAAGTGATGACAAAAGCAGATGGACCTAACTAGGCTAATACGCAAGATTGTAGGCATGCCAATTATCTGATCATTTTCTAAAATAATATACCCCTGAATTCCATCTCCCATTGTATCATTTTTTACACGGGTCTTTCAAAAAGATTCATTGAAAATTATGTGACTCAGCAAAGGTAGAAAACACTGTAAAGCATATCAAATGTGAAATATTAACTGGTGAGATTAAATTTAATGTTTTAATATGTTGGTTAAAAGGAGATGGTTCAACAGACCTTCATGTAGCTTTGTTCAGCACGTCATTGATAAATATTGATATCGGGGAAAGTTTTTTCTGAAAAAAATTCGCATGGACTCTGATGTTTTTAGCAGTTGTTTAGGACCACATCAGGTATGATTCACGAGAAAGAAAAGGAGCTAGCTTGCCTATTCGCCTCTTGGTGGCATTCTAATTATGTTTAAAATTATTACGATTCAAAAAATTCTGCAGCCCGGTACCATTTGTAGAATTAGATTATACCAGTGGCTGCTTAAGATCGGTTTTAACTCGTGATCCAAAAGTTCTTACAAAAAAAAAAAAAAAACCATGTATCTGCATTTCATTGGTGCTCTATGCTCCGCCAAGACATCATCAATTTCATACTAACAGCGATTGAAGAAAGATGTTAAGGAGTCACCATTTTGGATGCATTTTAAGATTGCTGATGAACCTAAACAAATATAGTGCCAGTTAAGCAAGGCGAAACTGGTGTACCATTATACTGCTACAGATTTGGCTAATTATTTGAATAGAGTATGGTTCACTGAATTTTCTCTGCTTGGCTACCATTGGGTTGGGTGAAGTTAATTGGCCAAAAGATTGTGGTGAATAAATAACTTGGCCAAAGATTTTGAGGAAAGAGTAGTAAGGCGAAAGATATCATACGTAACCATTCGTATCGGAAATATTTGAACGAATAATTCATTGTGTGTATCACAGAACATTTATTTTCTAATTTATTTTATTGCCTACAGGCACTGTTGTTATGCGCCTATGGGTGTGATTATTATTTTATCTTTATTTTATGCCTTAAATGCATGCAGGTAGCAGACTAATCCATTAATTTTTACGAAACTGACTAAATATTCACTGAAGAAAGTTGATTTAATGGAAAAGGATTTTGTTAGAGGAATTTTTTTTTTTATGCTGATGATGTCATAAACTTCTGCAACAGACGTTTGAAGCTTCATTCAAAAACTTCACTTGAAGGTTCGAATGTAAAAAAAAAAAAAGACATTCGGTACAGCCCTAGTTTTAAGGGAACTGCATATGCACCTTAAACTGTGTTTAGTATGTTGTATTTTAAATGTTGAAAGAGTTGAATTTCCTCACTTGAACCAACCAAATCTTCGTGTGTTTGGTGTGCTAGGCAATCTTCGCCATTGCACGCGTGTACATGAATGACTGGGTAGATGTGGAGTATAGCAGTGCAGGTAACACTGTCGCTCTGTCATGACACTAGCATGTTGTAAATTACACAATAAGATTCTTTCCTTTTATTAATTATCTTTTATGTGTTCCCTCTTTTAGCTTTCAAATGACTACCTTTTAAACATGGTCACACTTTAGTTGATGTGTTTTTGGAAAGTTGCCCATGGGTAAAAGTATTGAAGTAGTTTTATCTCAATTATTTTAGTGATTTTTGTGTGCCATTTCATTATTTATTGTTTCATGTGTGGGGGTTTTTCACTTTTGCTTCTAGTCCATTGACTGGAACACACACAAACAAATATTTTACACCGATCAGTCACAAGATTAAAACCGCCTGTCTAATATTAAGTATTTCCCCCTCTTGCTACGAAAACTGCTGTCAAACTGACATCTACTTGAATTCCTAGACCAAGGGTTTCTCAGCAGAAAATTTCCCAGAGCATCACACTCCCTCTGCCAGCTTGTCCTCTTCCCATGGTGCGTCCTGGTGCCAGGTAAACGATGCCCATATACCTGGGCGATGGACATGATTTAAAGGAAAATGGGGCTCACTTGAATCAGGAAACCTTCAATCACTCTAAGGTCCAAGTCTGACGCTCACTGTACGTTGTGATGCATCCCACAAGTCTCTTAAAAATTCTCTGTGACTTGTGCCGCAGTCGCCTCTCTGTGGGTTCAGACTTGGCAGGATAGCCTTCGCTGCCCTTGTGCATTGATGAGCCTTGGGTGCCCAACACCCTGTCGCTGGTTCATTGCTTGTCCCTCCATGGACCCCTACCATGTGGTTCCCACCACCGCTGACTGTAAAAACCCTGGAGGCCTTGTAGCATCAGAGATGCTCTGAGCCACACATCTGGCCATAATAATTCGGCCCTCATCAAAGACGCTCCTGCATCCAGCACGTCGATTAGGAGAACCGAGTGTTCGCTCACCGCAAGGTCTGTTCACTGCCCTTCACATGGGCCGTCGTTACGAGGTAATTATTTGCTTTGTCTGTGCGTGACTTTAAGGTTTTGGCTCATCGGCGTATACATTTATGTTAATAAGGCTGTGTCGTGCACCTCATGCATTTGTCTTTATTACTTCAAAACCTAAGATGCACTTTATCATGGGAAATAAAATCTTTCAAATCTCGATTGGCGTGTGTCTCTTCATTGGGCCATGCGTGAGCGACTGCCCTCCTTGTCCCGGATCTCGAGTTGTATGGTCAGGGAATATGATTGGTGGCCCTGTGTGTCTTTCTGTCACCCATTGCGTTTTAACATCATGAGTTTCTGCGCACATATTTGTCAAAACAAATCTAGCAGCAGGATGAGCAATGTAATGCATTCTAGCCTGGGGACCAGAATCATCTTTCCCTTTCTCAGATGACAAGAAAAGGGGGAAAAAATAAACAAGGCGTTCGGCTTCATTAGATGTTTCGGGCCTTCATTTTTCACCACTGATTGTGGTAAATTGCATCATGTCAAGCAAAACTTTGCATGACTTTGAGTATGAAAAACAACTGCTCCAAACAAAGTGACCTCTAAATTTTTAACACTTAATCTCCAGTAGCTAGTGATCCATTATTGCAAGCTGTGAAATAAACGATTATGCTGACTGTCTTGTTTATGAAAATCCATGGACATATTTAACCACATTATAAACAATGTGAACTAGAATAATGAACAGTTAGTATTTTGCCGAAAGTAAACTTAGGTTTATACTGGGGGCCTTCAATTGAGCTCATTTGTTTGTGTGGTTTTTCTTGTATTCTATTCTTGGTTATTCTGGAGTTTTATACATTTTTAAGCAAAAAGGGATGAAAAGAAAACATTAAAATCCATATTATTTAGGCTGCCTATGATTTTCTTCTCTCTGAAGAACTGGCTGTTTTGATTGGGGTTTCCCCTCCGGTAATGAGCTTTGATTTGATTGGCTGAAGAACAGAGCTACCAACCCTTTACCCTGTGCTTCAAAGGTAACGCCTACTACCAAAGGGGAAGAGAGAGAAACTAAACGCACAAAAATCCGCTACTGGGCTGTTTTTCAAGATCAAAATAAAACTGCACAATAGTGTGCCACTTTGACCTTGTTCAATGTCCTAGGGTTGCCTAAAAAAAATGCCACACTGTAAAGAAAGAACACTGCACAGAAATTCCACAAGATTGAAGGTTACTAAATATAAGATTGAATTTTCATGTAATGAATGGCACTTGCATTTTTTACATCTGATATTACCGGTTTTGATTGAAGGACCTGCCACTTATTAATGTAAAAGTTATACAGGATAATAATTACTGGACAAATATCCTTACATATTATTTTCCATCAGTTGGCCACATTTACGGGTATTGTGTTGTAATATAAAGCTTCAAAATGACCCAGAAATGCTCTCTTTTTTTACATTGCATCCAGTGAAGCTGCCCAAGGCTATTGCCAGCTAAATACAACATGTGCAGTTGTTTGCAAGAAGCACAAACTGAATTTCCTTGGATCTCTAATCACTGGGTCTCTCGCTTGGTACACTAAATCTGCTTTCACATCAGTTTGTCCAGTGTGAAAGCGGGTTTAATCAAATTTCAAAGTGCCCGGAATTTCACCCCCAACAAGACTAGCAGCTTCATGCAGCTTTTAAGAGAATTTGACAAACATGGGCACATCAAATCTTTCTAGCAATTGAACTGTTGTCATGAGAGGGCATGTTAGTGTTTAACATGAAAAAATTATGGATTGACACATCAAAAAGATGCTGCTTCCACGTGTTATGTTGGCTATCATGATGCGTTTAGTCTTGCCAGTTGTTTTATGTTTTGGTTTCAAATCTCTTATATTTGGGTGTATTTGTGTACCGTGAAAACAGATAATAAAAGTTTAAATACTACTGTTGAAATTGCAGGTTTGTGAAATTTTGAAGCCAGAAATTACTTTCTCCTTAGTGGCACTTCGAATTGTAAAGAAAGGAAAAGTATTATTAGAAGGTTTTTAGCATAATAAGGTTTTGCATTATAAGTGTCCAGTGGCGGCTGGTGAACTGGCGATAGGGGAAGCTCCAACCCATCCCTTAAAATTAATGATTGGTCATGACCTGTTTCCTATCATTCATTTAAATTACCATTACAGAAACTCCAAAAACTCAACATTATCAGGTGTGGTCAGTTTCCATTGATAACGCATACCTGTCAACTCAGAAATTATTCAATCAACGCATAAGTAAGAGATTCTCGCTCGGAATTGAAGTCCTGATGAAGTTTTGAAGTTTTATCAGTTTCACTTGTGTTACGGTGATGACGACTCCTGACTTCTCACGCTTTTCTTTACTCAGGGGTTGGAAGCAATGCATGCGTTTCATTATCGTTTCAATAGGTTAAATGAAATAAGATCATTTGAAATGTCTTTATGTAATTCTATTGCTTCCAACCCCTGACCCAAGTGTCCCACCCCCATCAACTAATACTTTGTGGAAACACCATTTACATTTCCTCTAGCTGCGAGTCTTGGTGAATCAGTCTAATAATTTTGTACATCTGCAAAAAAGTTAAAAGTTCCTTCAGATTTCCTGGATTCTTGTGAGTTCTGTTCTCTTTTCGTCATTCGACAGGTTTTCAATAAGATTGAAGTTTGGGTTCTGACTTGGCCTTTCCAAGACTTTTATTTTCCTCCTCTGAGGCCATGCGTTGGTCGACTTTGTGTACTCTGGGTTATTGTCATGTGGTAAGGGCATGTGTAGGTCCCGCAGAAATTTTTCAGTTCATTTATATTGCCGAAGGTTGACATATCACTGTCAGGGAGCATATCCTCCCGCAGGATCTAGTTTCCCACATTATATGCTGCCAGTAGTTACCCCTTCGCTCTTGCTCTATTTGATCACCTTTTGCTCATCTCCTCCGTTCGGATGACTCTGAGTGGTGCCCTAGGCTGTGAGAAGAAAGCCGGAGGACCATAAAGCCCACATTTCGACTGTTTGAAGCATATATGACCAAAGACCTTGAAAAATATCCCCCTTCCCTATAGGAGCCATGGGGATGTTGAAAGTGTTCATAAAACAGCCACTTCCCATTGAGTTCAAAGAGTCCCTCAAACATTACAACAGTATATTGTTATGACTTGAAAATCACAACAAAGAAAACCAGCAATGACAACTTAAACAAATTTAGGGCACAACCTTATCCCCAGCAAGATCATTACCAAGAAGCGAATGAACATCTTTGAAAGGAAGAGAAGACCTAACACCAACAGTAACAGGCCCAGAGACCAAGTCTGATTTGAGATGAACATTATGGAGAGGTACACTTGTAAAACCACATTCTACTCCTTGAATAAGGACATTAGCTTGAGTAGACGATTTGTCTGAAAAAGGCAGAATCTCTGCAAGAATAAAAGATTGGGAAGACCCAGTATCCCTTAGAATTCGAACAGGAGCAGATGAGGAAAAATCATGTGAAAGTGAGAAAAAAACCATCGGTGATGAATGGCTCAAAACCCTCCATAACAGAATCAGAAACAGAAGGTAGAAGATCAGGTGAACTGACCTTTGATGCAAGAGATTCTCTCCCAGTGAAAGCAGTTGGCTTGGTTTCTTCTTGTTGTTTTTTCTTGAGAGCATAACACTCAGAAATAAGGTGACCTTGCTTTTTGCAGTATTGGCAAGACACAGAAGGTAAAGAATCAGAGGATTGCTTCTCACTGGAAGGTTTCCTCTCAGAAGTGGCCTTAGAATTATTAGAAGTTTTATTAGAAGAAGTCTTGGACTGAGACTTGCCATGAAATTTAGAAAAAGTGGATTTTTGGACAAAAGAAGACTTATGAGTCAATGCATAACTATCAGCTAGGGTGGAAACATCTTGCAAAGTAATGCCTTGTTTCTCCTCAAGGAAAGTCTTGATATCAGGCTGGATACACCTTTTGAATTCCTCAACCAGAATAAGTTGCCTCATTCTGTCAAAATCTTTCTCAACTTTCATGGAATTACACCACTGATCAAACAACTGTTCCTTCAACCTGCCAAATTCAACATGAGTTTGACTGGCTTCTCATGAGAATTCCTAAATTTTTGCCTGTAAGCCTCGGGGACCAATTCATAACCCTTCAGAATGGCAGATTTGACAAAATCATAATCAGAACACTGTTGGACAGATAACTGGTTATAGATTTTCCTAGCTTTACCAGTAAGAACACTTTGTAACATCATTGTCCAATGCTCTTTTGGCAATTTCAAATTTTCAGCAATTTTTTCAAAATGGGTAAAGTATTGATCTACATCATTTTCTAGGAAGGGAGGAACAAGTCTGATGTGTTTAACCACATCAAAATGATCAGAAAGTCCAAAAGATTTTGTAACAGTACCTGCTTCTATTTTCTTCATTTCTAATTCGTACTGCAAGTGCATCCTTCTTTCTTCCAGTTCTCTCTCCAACCTTCTTTCTTCCCGTTCTCTCTCCTTCTCCAACCTTCTTTCTTCCAGTTCTCTCTCCTTATCCAACCTCCTTTCTTCCAGTTCTCTCTCCAACCTTCTTTCTTCCAATTCTTTCAGGCGTAGCTGAAATTCAAGTCTTTGCAGCTCTGTTGCAGGCACTACCACATTTTTAATCAATTCTGTTGCTTCTTCCCCAAACATATCTTCATCAATGAAATATTGCACCAAAATGTTCAATATTTCTTGTTTCTTCATTGATGATTTCACATCAGATAATCCAAGGGTTGAGGCTATTTGCAGCAAGTCCTTCTTCTTTGCCAGCACAATTGATTCCTGGGTTGGAGTTTTCAAAAAACTTTCAACATCAAAAGTCATGATTGCTGGTTTTTCAAATAGTCACAAGATTTAAAATAATAATTCAGCTTTAATCTTTGGTGAATCCAATCGTTGATCCAATGAATGGTTTATCTCGGTGGAACCTCCAATTTGTTATGACTTGAAAATCACAACAAAGAAAACCAGCAATGACAACTTAAACAAATTTATTCTTCACTGAAAAAAAAAACTTCTCCAAATAATCCACTGTTCAATCCTCTAATAACACTCTAATGCCACTATGTAACTCTGTTGCCAAAACAAAAACTCTGCCTCTACTGACCAAAATCACAGCATTTATATAGACTAGCAACATTCTGGAAAGATCTACAGGATTCCTGGGTGATCCCGCCCCCTCCAGGCAAGAAGAAGCCAGAAACTTCTAGAAAGCACTAGTCTTTTTCATCACAAAGAAGTGGTATTAAATCACATCATGTTTTGCTACAGACACACCACCAGAAGGTGCTGATGAACAAAATAAATAGCTGACCAGCAAAGCAGCAAAAACAGCGTGTAAAAAAATCTCCATTTACAAATGAAATACAATACTGTACATAAAATACTCATACATAACAGTATTTTTGGGTTTTCATGCAAAAGAAGATTGTAGGACCACCAGAAATCACAAAGCATTCTGTATTGCACCATGGGGCATTACAAGTGTGCAGTGTTTCAATGCTTTTGCGCCTTTCTAAGATGTGTCCGAAAGCTTTACATGAAAGAGGCTGTGAAATATTTTGACGGTCGTATTACCTTCTTGTGCAACCGATCTCCCGTGGGACTTTGAAAATTTTCAGAATACAACTGTTCACCCATGGGACTGAGGACAAACTGGTCACCCGTTGAAATGTCAAAAATTAGATTTCCGAATATGCCAAAAATGGGATGTTACATTTTCTGCCTCACAAAATAATTTTTTACATGGCATTTGGACACCTTATAAGTTGGCTTAGGATGGTCCAATTTTGATTAAAATAAGCAAGTTATGCCCCACAGCTGACCCTGAACTCAATACTAACCAAATCCCAAAATTTTAAAGTCAAAAAATCAAATATGAGAGATTCCAGCAAATATTTCAAAGGTGGGAAGTTATATCCTCTTGTGCAGCTGGTCACCTGTGGGACTTTGAAAATTTCCAGAGTACAACTGGTCACCCATCGAAATATCATGCATGAAATAACCAAATTTGTCAAAAATAGGATGTTACATTGTCTGCCTAACCATATAATTTCTTACATGGCATTTGGACACTTTATAATTTGGCTTAGTATGGTCCAATTTTGATAAAAATCTGCAAGTTTCACTGACTGTGAACTCAATATTGTTGGCCAAAACCCAAAATTCCAATGTCAAAAAATCATGAGAGAGTCCAGCAAATACAACCCAATTCTGAAATAGTTGGGAGAAAGTGTAAATTGTGAATAAAATCAAAATGCAATGACTTTCAAATCACACCAGCCAGTATTGTATTCACAATAGAACAGATAACACAGCAAATGTTGAAACTGAGAAATTTTACAATTTTATCCAGAAAATGAGCTAATTTCAAATTTGATGGCTGCTACAGGTCTCAAAAAAGTTGGGACAGGGGCCTGTTTACCATGGTGTAGCATACCTTCTTCTTTTTAACAGAGTGGAGGCGTCTGGGCATTGAGGAGACAAGTTTCTTGAGTTTAGCCATTGGAATTTGATCCCACTCTTGTTTAATACAAGCTTCCAGCTGCTGGAGAGTTTTGGGTCTCCTTTGACGGACTTTTCGTTTAACTATGCGCCAAATGTTCTCAATCAGTGAAAGATCAGGACTGCAGTCGGCCAGTTCAGCACATGGACTCTTCTACTACGAAGCCATGCTGTTGTAATACCTGCAGTATGTGGTTTTGCATTGTCCTGCTGAAACACGCAAGGCCTTCCCTGGAATAGATGTCGTCTGGAGGGGAGCGTATGTTGCTCTAAAACCTTTATATACCTTTCAGCATTCATGGTGCTTTTTAAAACATGCAAGTGTCCCACACCATATGCACTAATGCATCCCCATACCATCAGAGATGCTGGCTTTTGAACTGAAAGCTGATAACAGGAGGGGTGGTCTTTCTCCTCTTCAGCCCGGGGGACACGACACCCATGATTTCCATCAAGAACGTCAAATTTTGACTCATCTGACCACAGGACACTTTGCCACTTTGCTACAGTCCATTTTAAATGAGCCTTGGCCCACAGAACATGGCGGCGCTTCTGGATTATGCTCAACAATGGCTTCCTTTTTGCATTATAGAGTTTTAGGTGGCATCTGTGGATGGCACGGCGGACTGTGTTTACAGACTGTGGTTTCTTGAAGTATTGCTGGACCCATTTAATAATGTCAATGACAGAATCATGCCGGTGAGTGATGCAGTGGCGTCTGAGGGCCCGAAGATCACGGGCATCCAGCAACGGTCTTTGGCCTTAGCCCTTACGCATGGAGATTTCTCCAGTTTCTCTGAATCTTTTGATAATGTTATGCACTGTTGATGATGAGACCTTCAAAGCCTTTGCAATTTGACGTTGAGGAACATTGTTTTTAAAGTATTCCACTTTTTTTTTGCAAGCCTTCACAGGTTGGAGAGCCTCTGGCCATCTTTACTTCTGAGAGACTCAGCCTCTCTAAGACATCCCCTTTTATAGCCAATCATGTTACACACCTGATGCCAGTTAACTTAATTACTTGCTAAATTGTTAACCTCATAGCATAATTGCCCAAGCCATTTTTGGCTTACTGTTGCAATATCAAAAAAAATACCAATGTGCTAGCTAAAAATTGTGTTTTTTCTTGTTTTCCGAAAACGTTCAAATATGACTTGGGCAACTATGGTATTAGGCTAACGAAATGTTCTTTCAGCTGATTCTCTTATATATTAATTGCTTTTTCATCCCTTTTTTGCCTGTGTCCCAACTTTTTTGAGACCTGTTGCGGGCAGGAAATTTGAAATAAGCTCATTTTGTGGATAAAAATGTGAAATGTCTCAGTTTCAACATTTGAAATGTTATCTATGTTCTATTGTAAACAACATATTGGCTCATGTGATCTGAAAATCATTGCGTTTTGATTTTATTCACAATTTACACTTCATCCCAACTTTTTCGGAATTGGGGTTGTATATTGAAGGTGGTATACCATCCTCCTTGCAATTGGTTGGAATGGTTCGGAATATATTTTTTGGATGAGGGACGTCAGTTTCGGGGGCTTCTTAAAAAGCTTGGGGCTCCCGAAGCGGGTGGGGAGGTGCCGCTGGCGAGCCGAACACGCACAAGGGCCCGGTGCCGAAAATTTTTTTAAAGCCCGACCAAAAGCTGTTTATGAAAGGCAATGCAATACAATGTGATAGGTCAAAGGGCCATCTGGTGGCAGAATTCGGGATTGCGCGCTCACCCCATTAAAGGAAGAGAGAGCACCTCGGCAATGTATATTTCAGCGGAAAGTAGAATACTTGAAGTGTCTAAAACGCATAGATTTATAAATTTTAATTCGGTAATGATCCAGTGCTACGCATTTTTAAACCAGCGAGTATTCAAATTCGCTTCAATACCAGGGGGCAGACATTTTTACTTGGGGAATCTTCTGATTTTGAATTTGATCTTTGGAAACCTCACCTTTAAAAATGCTTAATAACCTTAACCTCCCGCAGTTTACATCTCCCGATTAGCCACAGTTGCTCAGACTCATAAGTAAAAACCGACGACAATCTAATTTACTTTTGATAGCATTGTTATGCATTGCACCACAAAATTATGAGGCGTCTTCTGCACATAAATGAGGACGTATCATATCAATATGTCTTCATAATTTCAGCGCTCGTTAAGGAGCACAGATTTGCGGAAATTAGTTTGCGAGGCTGCGGAATCCGTTCTTTATTTTGAATGTTGTCACGGCTAAAGGGCGCTGTAAGGTTGCACAGCTGTGTGACAATCCCAAGGACGGCGAAAATAAATCCAGCAAAGTCAGCGAAAGTTTTGGATTTACAATGCCATATCAATTATATAAATGTAGGCGATGGGAATTCACCTTTCATTACCATTTCTAATTATAGGTCATGTATTGGTTTGGTCGCTCAGTCGATAAATTGTTTGATTGTTAATCAGGCCATCTTAAATAAAAACAGCTTGCTGGCAGCCAAGCCTTAAAGGGAGAGCTTGCTGAAGGCCCTTTGAACTACTCCATGGCCCGGATGAAAGGAAAGAGAACAACTGACGTCACGTAAGAGAATAACTGACGCACAAGCACCGCGGCACTGGCGTTTGATTGGATAATGCGTTCAAAATGCACACTCACCCACTATATAGGGCACTGTATAGTGAATGTTCTACAGTGAAAACAATATAGAGAGTGAGTGAGCGAGTGGACAAGTGTGCGTTTGAACGCAGCCTTACCCCTAATTTACACCAGGCGCGGCTGCTAAAGGTAAAATCTATTCATGCAATAATGGGCCAGAAGATTGTTAGTTCCACCTCTGAAATATAGATAGTAGTGCAAGAGCGGTCTAACTCCAAAATTCTTAGTTTTTAAGCGAAACATGCAAAAATCACAAAAATCGTCAACGTTGACAAAATACTTTCTGACCATGAAAGCGAAGATTCAAAGGATGTCACTTCAAGACAGGTCTAAATACTTACTGGCATGCTGAATTTGACAACGTCAAAACTTTGGAAGCTGTTTTCTCAAAATGATAAAAAATGGAGTTAGACCACTATTGTCCTGAGGGGCTCACTTGTAGACAATTCATGTGCTTGCAGATCTGCAAATCATAGAAAAGTGGACTTATGGGTCTTAGTGGAGGTTCCTCTCTCGTCAGTAATTTTTCCACTTGGGGTTACTCAAACCTTCATTTGCAATTGCTTTACATAAAAATAAATTCCACAATTCATCTGCCTTTGGTGCTGATTCTTTTATATGCGCTAAGTGGTAGCGATCACTATTCAGACATTTATGCTGCAGGCTATAGAGCAATGTGTCTCGCTGAAGGGCTGTAGATCTGTGGACCCCCAGCCTGCATACCTGAATACTCCCTGCGAGGCTAAAGAAGGAATGAAAAGCCACATAGGGCCATACGATATGAAGAGTTTGTTTCCAAAACACAATAAGTGCCAAAATTACAAAAAATGAGATAATACCATCGAGGGATAGCCCTGTGCTTCTTACACTTGGTGTAAAAATCCATGTTTAGAAATTCATACTATAAGGTGTATTTTTCATGGTAAAAGTTTGTGTTTTTCTCTAAAATGCAATAGGCGCCAAACATAGAAAAGGCTGATTTTCTCAAAAATGAGTAAAATGGATATATTGCATTTTGGAGACAAACTCTTCATATGTCCTGCTGCAGAAAGTAACATTTCAGGACGCAGATTTTCTGCAAAACATATGTGAGCGCTAGTGAAATTCATCTTGTGACACCCCCATTTGATTGAGGTAATGAGACCATTATTCAGCAGGGGCCTGTTGGGCAGGAGAGTTTCAGAGCCGCCCCCATCTTCCTGTAGCAGAGAGGTGGAGGTGGGGGAGGGACACAGACAGGAGGAAACGAGGGCAGCGGAGATGAATGTGGAGGCGTGGCCAAAGACCCAGCCAATAGGAGGCAGGGGGACGGAACGTTAGAGGTTCTGACAGTGTTGTTTGACAGTTACAGGAGTCTGGATGCAGGACAGGAGACAAATGATGGTGCAGCATCAAGCTGAGAGGACTAATGAAAGTGAAACCTGTGATTCCAACAATTACTGGCGCTATTACTGGTGATCAGCACATACTAATAACAGGCTGTGTGTCGGGCTCTTTCCCTTTTTGACCAGATATGCATATTTATCAAATGAACATAATGTGATTGAAAGCAGCCAAGTGGTATACAAAATTACTGAACCTATTGGCTATTATACTGGAAAACACACATTAAAAACAAAAGATAGTGGTCATTATTTGCAGGTACCCCACACATAGGACACTCACTCTGTATCAGCTTCAAACAGAAACCAAATGATTGTGCCTCTTGCATATGCTAACTTCGATAGAGACAAAAATGATGTGTGTTACAAATCTAGGAAATGTAAACAAATTAAAATTTCAAGACTGACGAAGAAACAAAAAAAAAAAGGTTAAATACATTGCATCGTCCAAGTTAAATATGTCAACAATAAATTGCAGGCAAGATCATTTAGAGCTATGAAAGTTTATTTTGTTCAATATTGTCTTGGTTACAGTAAGAACAGCAAGCATTGTTAAGGGTGGCTAGGAATAGAGTTTCTATCAATGACCTAAAGAAAAAAAACTAGACCGCGCGCTCTCTATTCTTGGTGCATTCCGCCATGGTCATATAGGCGCCAGCTTCCGGGCATTGGCAAAATGCGTAGTAAACATAGTAAACACCCCAGCTCAGAAATAAATAATCAAATAAATAATAATAATAATAATAATAATATTATTATTATTATTATTATTATAAGTTTGCTATAGGGCACTTATTTCAAATAAGGACAAATAAGGACTTTTCACTTATATGTGAAAGCTGTCAGGATATAACCCATATGATCAAAATCAGGTAAACCGATAGTTGACGAACTCAAATCTTTATCCATAAATATCGGTAAAACTACGGTTTTAGAGAGAATTAAAAAAACATATGGAAAGACACGAATCAGCTGGCAGACTAAAGCCAAAAACTGGTGCCTCTCAGAAAGAGGGGGATAAAAATGCAAAAATCAAAGGAAGGAGTCCTGGAGCACGCAGTTATATTAAGCGATTTATTAAGGTGCAGGTGACTGAGGTTTCGACACAAGGTCGAGTCTTTTTTTTTTTTTGACTCTGAAGAAGACCTTGTGTCGAAACGTTAGTCACCTGCACCTTAATAAAATATAACTGTGTGCTCCAGGACTCCTTCCTTTGATAATTAAAAAAACATTTCTGCGCGGTCAGCAGTTTTCACATCCAACAGCGCGACAGGAACTAATCATTTCGACACCTAAATCATACGCATCAAAACTAGTTAAAGCACAACATGCTTTGTTCTGCCATGACTGGATGATAAAGCAATTTACCGCGAGAAAGGGGGCTTTACACGGTCTACTTTTTTCTCGAAGTCATTGGTTTCTGTTGAAGCTTAGAATGTACTAAGTTTATGTAGACCTGTGGACTGAAAAAAAAAAAAAAATCTGTCCTACTATAGGACAGTGATGACACCTGGTGGCTAACATAACACCCTGCACAGCCATCTATATTACATATTAAGATGGTCTCATCTCAGAATTTAGTAGGGCAGAAATTTTTAAGTTTACTAAATGAAAGAAATCACAGCTGTTTGTGAAGGGTAAGTGCATGGATAGGTAAGATGAGCTTCACCTAGACCAACTATTCTCAGTTTAAACAATATTGTGAAAAATGGCTGGCAAACCCAGAATGTTTTGAGGAGGGCAATTATACAAACATAGGTTTCACCTGACATTTGACAGGATTTACAAATCTAAAATCAAGTTTTGTAATAATGATTATGGCCTCTTCCTTCATTTTGCATTGAAGAGCTGGTTTGTATAGTTTTGTGCTATCATGTATTTTTCATCAATGGACTTTGTCGGATTAAAGGAGAATAGTCAATCCAAAAATCCTGTAATGATGAACTAAATGTGCTTACTCATTATTTACTGATCTTACAAGAGCACTCGTAAAAATATTAAGCACTATATTCATTGCATTAAAAACAGTCTCAGTTTGATTCTCAGTCGTCAGCATCCAAGTGTTCAGCGTAGACGTGTCACTGCACCTCATCAGCAATGTGACCTGAAACCAGCAGAAAAACATTACTAAATTAGCCAGCTTGCTGAGGCTTTCTCTTATTTCAGCATGAACGCTAGCTAGCTCTATGACCCCATGATTCTAATGTACATAGAAGTCAGCAAATTGCATTAATTGTTTGCCTAGTGACACTCGTAAAACTGACCCCTGTAACACATGCACCTGCTTATATTGCAAGTTGCTCTGGATATAAATCAGCTGTATGTTAGCTCTGCTATATGTTCGAAATACAACAAAAGCAATTCGTCGATCTCTTTAATTAATTGTTAGGATCTCTAAAAACTCTATCAGTATCACTGAATGTAGGCTACTGTATGTGCCAGTTTGGTGTAAAATGTTACACCTTTCGGGATGTTACAAAGCTTGAAATCTGGTAAAATGAGGTATTTTTGTCTGCCTTTGACGGTATAGTTAAGTAGAAGGACGCCAAAATATCTGATGCCTCTGTGGCAGTTTTTCCATGACATTTCTGAGTGCATTTGTAGATAATGAGTACGAATGCATGTAGTGATCAGCAACTACTGAGAAGTCCCCTGCATGTCTTCTGTGTGGGGCATATGCAGTGTGTTTGTGGGAGAGCTGCTGTTACTCTGGTGTGCGGGTGAAACTGCTCGGCAAACCTTAATTAGCATGTTTTTACTTTGTTAAACTGTTGCCAGAACATGGCTGTAGCGCTGTGTGTTGGATACGTAATGTCGGTGTGGGAGCGTTGTGCCCTTTTAGTAGTTGATTTTCTTACAGCTATACAGTGCCATTCGGTGAATTTAATGTAACAGTTCCTTTGAAAATGAAAGAACACAACTTTTGTATTAACCGTTTATTTATTATGTCTGAGGTTGCAATAAAGACTTCAGCAAGTGCACGAATAATGCCGCACTACCAATAAGCCAATTGTGGCAGAAATGTCTTTTGATCAGTAGAAGAGTTAATGACTGTGTGTGTGTGCGTGTGTGTGTGTGTGTGTGTGTGTTTCGAAGTGTATCTTGAATACAGACAAAGCAACCGTCTGAGTGTGTATTTGTAAGTGAGAGAAGGAGAAAGAGTGACTGAGGGAGTGTCTGTGTGTGTGTGTGTGTGTGTGTGTGTGTGGTTTTAAGTGAATGTTAGACAGAGACACAGAAACTGTGAGTGTGTGATTGTACTTGTGAGTGGGAGAGAGACGGAGCGACTGTGTGATTGTGTGTGCTTGTATGTGTGAGTAAGAAAGAAAGACAGAGTGACTGCATGAGTGTCTATGCGCTTGACAAAGCGACTATATGAGTGTAAGTGTGCGTCTGTGCGTGCTTGACCGAGCAAGAGTGTGCGTTTGTGTGAGTGTGTTTGTGTGCTTGACAGAGCAACTTGCGTGAGTGTGTGTATGTGCATTCAATAGAGCGACAGCGTGAGTGTGCGTGTGCATGTGTGTGCTAGACGGAGCGACAGCGTGAGCGTGTGTGTGAATTCGTGCATGTGTTTGTGCGCTCAAGAGTGGCAGCATGAGTGTGTGCGTGTGCATGAGTGTGAGTGTGTGCTCGATAAAGCGACTGCGTGAGCGTGTGTATAAGTGTGTGTGTGTGTGTGTGTGTGTGTGAGAGAGAGTCTGTGTGTGTGTGTGCATGAGCGTGTGTGTGTGTGTGTGTGTGCACATGCATGCCCAACAGAGCGACAGGATAAGTGTGTGCGTGTGTGCTCGACAGAGCGACAGGATGAGTGTGTATGTGTGTGTGTGAGAGAGTCTGTGTGTGTGTGTGTGTGTGTGCATGTGTGCACGCACACAGGATGAGTGTGTGTGTCTGTGTGTGCTCGACAGAGCGACAGGATGAGTGTGTGTGTGTGTGTGTGTGTGTGTGCTCGACAGAGCGACAGGATGAGTGTGTGTGTGTGTGTGTGTGTGTGTGTGTGTGTGCTCGGGATTTCCCTCATCTCTTGCTTTGCAGTACACTTTGTAAAAAAAATCAATATGTGATTACTGTGGTTCAAGAGTCAATGTTTGTGTTCCACACGGTGGAGCTGTTACCGCTAAGTCAGTATTAATGTGATTCTGTGGTTCAGCCTCTTTTGCCACATAACACGATTATTTCTCATCCTAACATAATGCGTTTTATCGGCTGATCCTCTGAGGCCTATGACCCAGTTAGCATATCACATGTTAGGGATGAATTTAAGTCACCATATTCTGTTTAAGATTTAATTTCAATGCACTTTATCATTACATGGTCTTTCATGGATTTTTACTGCTGTTTGTAGGCAAGAGGTGATCCACTTCACAAGTCCTTTTTTGTATCAATGTTTTAATTGAAATCTTTCCAAGTGTTACCTACCCCGAGGAAACGTCCTACTGCATTCAAATGCTTCATCTCTTGCCTCCACTGAGTGTAAAATATGGACTATCATAATTCTTTTTAAAAAATGTTATGTTTCTAGAAATTATATTTTAATTTTTCATTCAATATATATTTCCATTATATATATATAATTTTTATTTTATTTTATATTTCTATTATGAACGTTACTATTAAAAATCCATTGAATAAGAATGTAGTAAATAATGTTACGTGATGAAAAAGAAAAAAAAAATCTAGTGTCGACAGATGGACTTCAGGATTGCTTTTATGATGATCATTATACTTATGAGTCTTCAAAACTGCGTTGAAATGGCATATTCCACAGCGGTTTTCTTGCATGTCACCGGCTTGGCATGCACTTCTATATTTGGGCACTAGGTGGAGTACACTAAAAGTGAGTCGCAGCACAGTTGCGGGGTGAGCAGGGCCAAGTTTCTCGCACATTACAGCTCACAAACCTTTACCGTTAGCTCGGCTGTTGAGCGCGTGCCAGAGATTATACTTTATAGCATGTAGCACTACAGCGAGTGCCAAGTAATGATGGGCAATGGCAGTTTTACTAGACAAGAATTAATTGTTCAAGCTGGAGTCTAACATCCCCACATGGTAATGTGATAAACTATGGAGACAGTAATGCTTATATTTGAGGTATACAGTGCAAATAGAACGTGGCACAGGTCTCCGTACCTCTCAAAGTTCACAAGACGTAAGCAGGCTGCAGGAAGTCTTTCGGAACGATTCCAATACTGCCGTTCAACTCTCCCACCCACCAGCCATGGATATTATACTCCTGTGTAACAAAGATACATACCATCATGAAAATACAACACCGAACTGAGAACCGAGAAATATAGATACAGTGAGCACCATATTTCATTGGTCACAGACACATTTTTTGGTCATTTTGGTCCTGTGGCTACGACAGTTACCAAATCCAAATCCATTTGAACACCCCCCCACCCCTTTCAGTCTCTCTCTCTCTTTAACCTAAACTCAGAAAAAGCCGGAACAGAACAGAAAAGGCACATAAAAAAA
Organism: Gymnothorax javanicus; assembly: GCA_029692085.1. Classification (NCBI taxonomy): domain Eukaryota; kingdom Metazoa; phylum Chordata; class Actinopteri; order Anguilliformes; family Muraenidae; genus Gymnothorax; species Gymnothorax javanicus. The sequence goes on from CM056200.1 coordinate 109,721,056, forward strand.
GAGACAGCAGTAATTTCTGAACTTAATTTGCATTCCATTGCTGACAGAATGAAGACAAGATATTCACGGTTTTGTCGGATGAACGTCACTTTATTCGCAAATACACATTTATTCCTGCCATTCAGGCCTGCAACTCATTCTACAAAAAAAGTAGAGATGGTGGCAATTCAGGAATATCCAGGAAAGGCCCAGTCCGTAAGGAGCAAAGATGCCTCAAGGATCACCAATTTGCCAGCAAGTGGATGGGAAAATCATTGAAAGTTTTAATGATCTGATTGTGCCTCAGAAACATGGGAGGAGATTTGGATATTTCTCCCTCTATGGTGCATAAAATAATGAAAAGATTCAAGGATTCTGGAGGAATTAATGCGCATAAAGGGCAAGGGTGCAGACCTCAGCTGAACACTACTGACCTCCGATCCCACAGATGGCACTGCATCAACGACTGTTTATTCATTTATCTGTGATGTAACCGCACAGGCTCAGGGTTACTTTGGCAAACCTTTGTAAAGCACTGCAATTGCTACATAGTTACATCCACAAATGCCAGTTAAAACTTAACTATGCATAAATGAAGCCTCATGTTAACAGCGTCCAGAAGCGACGTCAACTTCTCTAAGCTTGGAGGCATCTGTGATCAACTGTCACACAGTCAAACTCACAGTTAAAACTTGTATTGTGGTCAGACAAATCAAAATACAACCCCAATTCCGAAATAGTTGGGACAAAGTGTAAATTGTGAATAAAATCAAAATGCAATGACTTTCAGATCACATGAGCCAATATGTTATTTTACAATAGAACATAGTTAACATTTCAAATGTTGAAACTGAGACATTTTATATTTTTATCCACAAAATGAGCTTGTTTCAAATTTTCTGGCTGCAACGGGTCTCAAAAAAGTTGGGACACAGGCAAGAAAGGGCTGAAAAAGCAATTAATATATAAGAGAATCAGCTGAAAGAACATTTAGCAAGTAATTAAGTTAACCGGCATCAGGTGTGTAACATGATTGGCTATAAAAGGGATGTCTTAGAGAGGCTGAGTGCCTGCAGTCCTGATCTTTCACCAATTGAGAACATTTGGTGCATAATTAAACGAAAAGTCCGTCAAAGGAGACCCAAAAGTCTCCAGCAGCTGGAAGCCTGTATTAAACAAGAGTGGGATCAAATTTCAATGGCTAAACTCAAGAAACTTGTCTCCTCAATGCCCAGACGCCTCCACTCGGAGTTAAAAAGAAGAGGGGATGCTACACCATGGTAAACAGGCCCCTGTCCCAATTTTTTGAGACCTGTAGCAGCCATCAAATTTGAAATGAGCTCATTTTGTGGATGAAATTGTAAAATTTCTCAGTTTCAACATTTGCTATGTTATCTCAGTTCTATTGTGAATAAAATAGTGGCTGGTGTGATTTGAAAGTCATTGCATTTAGATTTAATTCACAATTTACACTTTGTCCCAACTATTTCGAAATTGGGGTTGTAGGTCTTTCTTTTTTGAAGAAGAAGAAGAAATGTAATGCCCTGTGCTCCAGACCAAAGATGAAAAGGACCATCCAGACTGTTATTAAGAAAGAAGTCATGCGCTGTCATGATATACGGTTGTGTTAGTGTTTTTGGCATGGGTAATGTGCAGGTCTGTGAAGCCACCATTAATGCTGAAAAGCACACTGAGATTTTGGAGCAAAATAATTCCTTCAAGACATCGTTTTCAGGAATACCCTCATATATTTCAACAAGACAAAACCACATTGTGCATGCATTAAAAAGGCACGGCTACGAAAGCAGGGGGTGCAGGTGCTGGACTGGCCTGCCTGCAGTCCCAACTTGTTCCCAATGTGATAAAGAAGAGCAAAATGCAACAATGAAAACAATGCAGTCCTCATCAATTGTTTGCTAGAAGAATAGGGCAAAATTACACCTGAAGCATTCAAACACTGGTGTCTTCATTCCCTAAATATTTATCAATTGTTGTGAAAAGGAATGGCAGCATTACAAAGCGGTAAATACTTTATTGTCCCAAATTTCTGAAGTATGCTGCAAGAATCAAAATCGAAATAGGAGTTTATGTTGAAAAAATATGAAATTAATGTTGTGAAACATGAAATAATGTACTGTTGTATTGTTTTCAATGTAATACAGGTCAAAGGTAATTTACAAACAATTGCTTTCAGTTATAATTTTCATTGAACATATCGTCCCATCTTTTTCTGATTGGGGTTGGACATGCTGAGGAAGAGACTGAATGCATTAAGTATCCAAAACAAGCAAAAGCTGGAGATGGCAGCAGAGGACAGGCAGAGCATCATCAGAGACGGCGCCCAGCGTCTGGTGATGTCTATGCGTCACAGACTTCAAGCAGTCATTGCGGGCAACTGATATAACTGAATGTTAAAAATGTTTAATTTATTCTACAGTATATTATACTGTACAATTTTTTTTACATACCTGAAAATGGTGGTGTTTGGGGGTGGGGGAGTGAGACTATGTACAAAAGGTGCAGTTATTTTAAATCTGTACCTCCGATATGGATGAAAACATTCTCAAATTAAAGCTGGCTGAAAGTTCACTTCAATCTCATTGTCACTGTATCCATTCAAACAAGAGTACAGGAACAGAGTTTTAGAATGTGTCACCTTCCATAGAGATAAGATGTTGTCTGTACATAGTATGTAAAGTATGCAGCCATACTTGCAGAGGATAGACAACACAGAGACTCTCTCTCTCTCTTGCTCTTCATCTCTCTCATTCGCTCTCTACCTCTCTCTCCCTCTCTCTCTCCCCCTCTTTATAGTATTCCTCACACTCAGACCCGCACAGCTGCTGAATCCACAGATGGCAGATGTGCCTAAAATGACGTGTCATTCGTGCTGATTGTTATATATGGTCCTGTTTCTGCCAGGGGGTTTGATAGGGGGCACTGAGGGTGCGCAGAGGGCCTGGGGTGAAGGATTGATCAACTCCATATTTCTCTGTGCCGTGACATTGCTATACTTTTTATTACCCGACTTTATCGTACTGTAACCCAATTACAGCGGGACAGCAGTGAGACGCGTGCTAGCAGCGCAAGAAAAAAACTGTTCTCATAATGCTGCCATAATAGCCTCACAGTGCTTCACCCTCGCTGCAATATTATGAGGACTTTTTTTTTTGAAAAGGAGACCAAAGACGTGCCCAATTTGTAAATGAAATGCTCTTTGATAATGTTACACAAGCTTGTAGGGGGGACGATTATTGTGGGTGACTTCAATTATCCTGTTATCAGTTGGGAAATGGTAAAAGGACAGCATGAAGGTGAGGAAGAATTTCTGGATGTAATCAGTGACAATTTTTGGTGTAATTTGTCAGTAAACCTACAAGACAGAAGGTAATTTTAGATTTTGTGCTCTTTACTGACCTGGAGCACCTTGGGATCAATAGTCCTTCCACAGTTAGTTTTGATTTATCATGGCAAGTTAAAAGGGTCTCCTAAAAAACAGTTTTTTTTTTTATTTTAGGCAAGCAAACTTTAACAGGAGATGCTCATGTGTAAAAGCAATAGATTGGAAGAAACTATATAATTGCAAGACTGTATGAAATGTGGGCTACAAATCCCAATTCCAATGAAATTTGGATGTTCTGTAAAACATGAATAAAAACAGAAAGCAATGATTTGCAAATCTCATAGACCCACATTTTATTCACATTGGAACATAGACAACATATCAGATGTTGAAAGTGAGACATTTTACCATTTCATGAAAAATATTAGCTCATTTTGAATTTGATGGCAGCAACACATCTCAAATGTTGGGACAGGGCCATGTTTACCATTGTGTGGCATCCCCTCTTCTTTTAACAACAGCCTTTAAACATCTGGGGAGTGAGGAGACCAATTGCTAGAGTTTTGGGAGAGAAATGTTAACTCACTGTTGTCAGATGTTGGATTCTAGCTGCTCAACAGTCCTGGGTCTTCTTTGTCGGTTTTTTCGTTTTATGATGCGCCAAATGTTTTCTGTTGGTCAAGGGTCTGGACTGTAGGCTGGCCAGTTCAGCACCTAAGCTCTTCTACTGTGAAGCCATGCTGTTGTGATGGATGCAGTATGTGGTTTAGCATTGTCTTGCTGAAATATGCAAGGCTTTCCCTGAAAGAAACGTTGTCTAGATGAGAGCATATGTTGTTGTAAAACCTCTAAATACTTTTCAACATTGAAAGTGCCTTTCCAGATGTGTAAGCTGCCCATGCCATAGGCACTAATGCAACCCCATACCGTCAGAGATGCAGAATTTTGAATCATGCGCTGATAACAATTTGGATGGTCCCTCTCCTCTTTAGTCCGCATGACACGGCATCCATGGTTTCCAAAAAGAATGTCAAATTTCGATTCATCTGACCACAGGACAGTTTTCCATTTGGCCTCAGTCCATTTTAAATGAGCTTTGGCCCAGAGAAGATGGCAGCGTTTCTGGATCGTGTTCAGATGTGGCTTCTTCTTTGCATGATACAGCTTTAGCTTGCATTTGTAGATTGCACGGCAAACTGTGTTCACAGACAATGATTTCTCGAAGTGTTTCTGAGCCCATGCAGTGTATTCCAGTGCAGAATCATGCCTGTTTTTAATGCAGTGCTGCTTGAGGTCCCGAAGATCACGAGCATCCAATATTGACCTTTGGCTTTGTCCCTAGTGCACAGAGATTTCTCCAGATTTTCTGAATCTTTTGATGATATCATGTACTGTAGATGGTGGGACATTCAAAGTCTTCGCAATTTTATAACGTACATTGAGGAACATTTTTCTGAAATTGTTCCACAGTTTTTGGACACACTTTTTCACAGATTGGTGAACATCTGCCCATCTTTACTTCTGAGAGACTCTGCCTCTCTAAAATGCTCTTTTCATATGCAGTCATGTTACTGTTGCCAATTAACCTAATTAGTTGCAAAATGCTTCTCCAGCTGTTTTTTTATTAGTACCACTTACTTTTCCAGCCTTTTGTTGCCCTTGTCCCAACTTTTTTGAGACGTGTTGCTGCCATCAAATTCTAAATGAGCTAATATTTCTCATGAAATGGTGAAATGTCTCATTTTCAACATCTGATATGTTGTCTATGCTCTATTGTGAATAAAATGTGGGTTTGAGATTTGCAAATCATTGTATTCTGTTTTTATTCACGTTTTGCACAACTTCATTGGAATGGGGGTTTGTAGATTCATGGGAGTAATACTTCATGCAAAGTACAAATTCATTTCAAAAGTGTACAAAAGTAAGTTTAAAAAGAAGAATCTACAGTGGATGACTACAGCTATTCAGAGGACTTCGAGGGAAAAGAGTATTCTTTAAGCCAATAAGGGTAAAAAGGACAATAATGAGAATACTAAGGCTGAATATTGTAAAATGCATGCTAAGGTTGAAAAAGAGCTAAGGAAATGTAGAAGAGTCTTTGAAAGGCAAATTGCATTAGGTACAAAAACTAATCCCTAGCATTTGTGGGAAGTGGAGTCCCTCAGGGGTTGGTGTTGGGACCCCTACTCTTCCTCATCTACACTAATGACCTTGACAGGAACATTGGAAGCAAATTAGTCAAATTTGTGGATGTTACTAAATTGGGAGGGTTGGCTAGCAGCGTAGAACAGAGGTGGGTACCAAGGTCCGTATCTGTTCCTGCTTTTCATTCCAACTTCTGGCCTTTAATTAGTTAATCATCTTAAACTATCCAAACAATTTCTGAAATCTAATGTTTCTGCTGCATTTCCTCAGAATATCATGAATGACCACCAAAGACTACTCTTGTCTCCTTGAGTGGAACATTTTTCTCTGATCTAATCTATGCACAAATCTATGTTTGTGTTCACAACCAACTAGTCAGGGTAAGTGATGAAAATAAAAACCAGCAAGCACACTGGCCCTGGCTAAGTTATTCAGGAGGATTTAAATAGAACTCAGATGCAGGCAGAAACATGGCAAATGAAATTGAACATACCCAAATAAAAACATCAGACAGGACTACTTTATGGGAGGTTTAAAACTGGAATATTCCCTACTTGAACAAAATCTGGGAGTGATTATAGACCAAACTCTTACAGGTTCAAGCCACTGTGCTGTAGCAGTTAGAAATGCCAACAGGATGCTGGGACATACAGTATAGCCAGAAGTATTGAGTATAAATCTAAGGGGGTTACATTTGTCTTGTACAATACATTTTTAAACCACCCTTAAAGTATTGAGTGCAGTTCCAAGGAACATACTACAAAGAAGACTTAGAGACATTGGAAAAGGTTCAAAGAAGAGCCACAAAGTTAATTCCTGGTCTAAAAGATAAAGGCAATGAAGACAGACTGAAGAATCTTAAATCTCTTCAGTCTGAGTAAAAGGAGACTTCAGGATGATCTGACTGAGGTCTTTACATATGTTAAAGGGATTAATAAAATTGACTATGCGGGATTACTTAGGCTAAGTTCTGTTCGCAAAACTCAGGGTCACAAATGGAAGTTAGCCAAGGGCAAATTTGGCACTGATATTAGGAAATATTTTTCTCACATACAGAGTGATCACAATGTGGAATAGCTTGCATGGCCATATCGTAGAAGCAAGAAATCAGGGAGTTTCAAGTCCAGGCTGGATATAGAGTTTGATACCATCTACAGTAGTCCATCAGTATCAGAAGTGTTGGGTTCACTTAGTGATAGGAAAATAGAGAGCCAAGCTGGGCTAAATGACCTGTTCCCGCCACTCATGTAATGGTTTTTTTTTTTTTTTTTTTACACGTCGATGTCTGCATTCAAACACCTGCACATTACGACTCTCACCTGTGGTGAATTTTGTTTTGAACTTATCATGAAAGATGGGGATTGCATGCATTCATATCTAAACTGCTTTGTTTACTGGTTTTTTCTTTGCATTTACCCTGTCGCCATGACACTGAAACACAGTATGACAAATGAGAACTGTGGCCTGAAGCAACCGAAGCACCTCAGACTGCCAAGCACTAGTGGCAATCTGAGTACCAAACAGGTCAGAAATGGGCTTTTCGAGACTGTACAGTCTCAAAAGAGTGGCTAAGAGAAACGACGGGCTCACTCTGACCGTGCAACACATCATCTGCACTTAAAACCGAGACAGCTCCACCTCACCTCACACATCACAAACAGAAATGAGAGTCCCAGGCCAGCACATTTAGACTGCTGGAAAGCAGGCAAGTTTGTTTTCTTGCGGTGCACCTGAACAGTGAGCCGACGCATTTCAGCTCAACTGTCCGATTTGCAAACATTGCTTCAGTTATACATTGTCAGACAACCTCCACAAAGTTAACTTCAGTCTGCGGTGGTGTGAAAAATGGGTATCAGGGAGGGAGCAAACCCATGTGATTCCTAACGCAGACAAGAGGTGATCTCACACTAAAACCAGCTGATTATCCCACCATCCTGTTGCAAACCCCCCACCCCACCCCCCTCCAGACCAGCGGCACAAAGTGCGATACTATGCTTGTAGATATACAGGGAGAAAACGGTAAAGACTGGCATTGTTTACGGCTGTTCCAGTCTTGGCGCTGGACCAGCCAATCTGAGACACAGGGAGGGTGAGGGTAAATGAACAATTGCATGAAGAAAATGATGAGCAATGTGAAAGGACAATGAGCAGTCCCTCCACCAGCTGCAGCTGGCCGACGCCACAATGCCCGGCTCTTGAAAAACAGCGCCCTGTTCTCTGCGCGGGCTGAGCTTGCCAGAATGAATTAAAACAACATTAAACCTGCAGCAATAATATTTAAATTCCCATCTTTGGGTGCCAAATTGCGCCCACCCGGAATAGTACAGATGTTTGTTAATTATGGTAATTTTTATTAAACTATTAAAAATATAGCTGGGAGCTGATGCACCCAGGCATTCTTCCAACTTCTTCATTGGTTATTTATCAGGTGGCTCTCCCGCACTCCTTACTCTTGATCCATAAAGAGTGTGCACTCTGGGCTGTCGGGGCCGTGGTAAAGACCTCAGGGTGCGACAGCCAGCTTTGATGGGACGACAGGGTGCACTGCCAGAAGTAAGTTGCATGTTCTTGTCTCCGTGGGCAGCAACCCCAGGAGCTGTGGAAGCAGGTCCCCACCAAATCTTCCCTGCATAACTGCTCATGCATATTTGCCATAAAGGGGTCCAGTTTCACCGTGCGGTGCTGTTCTCTCGCTGACGACACACAAGGCGCTCCGTCGCCACCCCGTCTGGGTCAAGGGCTGATAAAATGGCAGCGTTCCATCCCTCTTTGACCTGGCTGGGGCTTTCAGCTCCTCAAATAACCTTGTCTCTACTCCCCATACACCTCCCCAACCCGAACAACCTGTCCATTACCATCCAGCCCTTCTTCCACAAGAGATTTCCAGCTTCTTGCCGCGTCACGTCACGTTAAAATAAAAGCCCCTCTCCATCTCATTGTCCAAAAATACATGTCAGCGCACACGAGGCTAGCGCCTCCGCAGAGACGGACGGCGCACACAACAAGGCACGCGCACGAATAACACAGACTTCAGCTCTATGAATGAGCCCCCAACCAGAAAGATCATTAGCTATTGGAGTCCTTACAAGGCGAGACAGATCATTCCCTCAGATGTTTGTTTACGACAGCGTGCTGCAGTTATTAAAACAGTCACCACATCCATCATAGGGTCCGCAGCCGGCAGCGAGCGCCCTCGACGTAACACATATCACAGGACGGTGTGCTGAGCTCTGAACTGTACTGACAACTGCTATCCACAGGGCACTGACCAAGCCAACCTTCCAATCCACAACTGGCTCATCTGTTTCCTCATTGTCACCCCATTGACTTTGATTTCACCATTTCAATTACCTCAAGTATGATTTAAAATGACTCTCACAGTCATGTTCATTGCCGGCAATTGAACACTGCTGGCCAGATGGTCATAATATTAGTTGCACATTTCCCTCTAGAATTTCTTCCATTAAATTATTACCGCATGAATAAATTTCCCCTGCTCTGTGCTTGTTTTCCACTCTATCCCACAATAACACAGTGCTATTATTATTATTGTTTTTTTTTTTTTTTAGCTTTCTTCACATACGCATACACAGCTTACTTGTTTATCAAGAGTTAGAATGGATTCCAGACCACACCTAAAATAGTACTTTACGATATTAATTCAACTGGATAGGCAGGGGAATTTGTGCTGATGCAGGATGAGATGGAGTGGAGTCGAAGGAGCCCAGAGCAGTATAAAGGGGAGCCCTAGGCGACGAGACTCAGGGTGGGGGTCACGTCTCTTCTTGGAGTTATAAGGCTCCTTTGAGTCCCTTAGGGTTCCCATAGAGTCATTAGATGGGAAAAGAATAAAAGAGAATGGGAGGAAGAGACATTGAACAAGACAGACCAGGGTTGTAGAATGAAGGCAGTATAAATTCGCTGGTTGGTTAGGACGTGGGGAATGGAGTGGCGTTTTTATTTAGTTAACATTTAGTTAACTCTATTAATGGTAGATGGTAATGCAAATGATTTTAACTCCTTAACTCTTCTGCTTGTTGATCTCTCTTTAGTCATTCAGCTGAAGATACCAAAGAGCAGTGAAAACCGTAAAGTATGGCTCCTTGGATTAATTAAGGGAGACTGCACCTCAGGACATGGAACACTGGTTACTGCCATCCCAGTGTTATACAGTTCTTATGCTACTTATTTTTCCGCTCAGTCGACAATACCTCCTTGCTTTGTCTGCGTACGCTTCTCTGGCAATATCAACAAGCGCACTCGGTGTTCCTTGTTTCCATTTGATTGTATTTTGTGCGCTGCGCAGAATAATCATTCACCGAGCCGATTTGCTGAGTATTTCAGCCTCTGGAGTCAGGGCTTTGGGATTGAGATGGTTGGGCTCCCGGATCAATACTTCGCCGAAGATCAGGGGAATATTTTACAGGGAAGAAGATAGGAGGCCCAAGGAAACGATGATAGTGATGAGAGCCAGTCGCTTATCTGCGGGCTGTTCTGGGAGGGCGCGCGAGCACAGTCCATCTGTCTGTCTGGCAATGACAAGCCACTAAGAGGAACAAACTCTCCTACAGCAGGAGCAAGGCTGTGAGCAGCCTGACAGAATGATCAGGACGCCACTATGACTGGCCTCAGGTAAAATGGCCGTCTTGTGAAGGGGCATGTAAGGGGCATACAACATATACTGTATGTCAACCCCTTCAGGTTCCCACCTGTACTACCTTCAGGAAATTTCTGTATTATTCTTATAAAATCTGTAAGATTTAAAAAAAAAAAAAAATGTTTTAAAAGCTTATAAAAGCTGTCGATTCACATTTGTTAAAAGAAAAACCTCAAAGCCTCATCCAGGACAGTTATGATTGCCACGCTTACACCAATATTACACACAAGCATGTTAAGGATCCTTGATTTCACTCCAATCTGTGAAAATCTTGACCAAAACCACCAATCTCTCATCCATATTCTTATCATTCCACTCGCCAATCATGAGGGAGAAGGGTGATGTTCAGTAATAGCCCATGCTGTGCAGCCTCAGAAGCGCATGTTTAACAGAATCTCCGAAAAGTGGTCCACTATGGCCAACGGCAAATTTTTGTGCTACGAAAACATGCATCCGGTTATTGATTGTTTACGGGTTACTGTGGTGTGTTCATGTGCTCTTTCATCGTTGTCATAATGAATAGCTTCCAATAATGAGTATTTCGAGCGAAGTTCTTTTCTAACAAAAAAAAAAACTCTGTATACCTTTATTGGTACGTCCGTAAGCTGTTTAAATGGTGGAAAATCCATACAACTTACGGCCATTCCGTATAAGTTGACATGTATGAGTTACCATCTATGAGCTGAGCAGGTCGAGGGCAGCCATACTGATGGTAGGCTGAAGCAAAGGGAATCTTAAATCTCAGGCACCCCCAAATGTCATAGCACCCTGATCTAAAGCGGCTTTGCAATGGAAAAAATCAAGACAGGTGTTTCAAAAAGTTTGGTTGGACCAAACAACCAAACCTGAGTTTCATTTCTGCAGCTCTCTCTCTTGTCTTGTATTGACTTTATTCACAGCAGAATCAGGGAAGTCAGGCAGCTGGCTATTTTGTGCACAACTTTCCGTTTCAGCACGGTTCAGAGCAGTCAAGAGGTAGTAAACAAGAACAGGTTGAGTCGTCGATTTTTCTCTGTTAGCTTGGTAAGTCTAATGTCGATTCTTAAAACTAAAACACTATGGGAGTATAGCGTGTGGTGGGAGAGGCTTTCTTAACATTTTGGTTTGTTTTTCCCTTAGCAAGCCAGCCACTAACGACGATGTCTTTACCTTGGCCTGAATGGGCTTTTTGTTGAATCGAAAATTAAGTTACAACACTGAAGTGGGTAAAATGGGCGGGGCTACATAAGGTTAATAAAAACACCGCTCACCAGCAGGACTGGGCCCAGTTTAGATTGCTCAGCCAGTGGTGGTACTGCAAGTTTGTAAATAATTTGTTCCCCATGAAAAAATGCACAGTCAACATGTTTTTTCTTTGTCTTCCCTTCTGCTAATTTGTTAATCTGTTGTCTTACTTGGATGATATAGAAATATTTCACAGAAGAATCAGGAGCGTGTTACATCAGTGAATCTCCTGCTGAGAGGATGACTCTGACAGGGCAGCACTGCCGCTCAGTCTCTGGCTGAAATTTGTACAATACAGAGGTGCTGTATGCCTCTGTTCTTCAAAATGTGTAAAACCATGGAAAGTCTATAAGTGATCTCACAGTAATATGATCCATAATTTCTCCACAGTCTTGTGATGAAACCATGAAAGATGCCGCACAATTCAGGCTCAAAAAGGACTCACCGACCACCAGGACTTGGTCATTAATGCAGTTTTTCAGCCCATAATTAGAACAAATTAATGAGTCAGGTAGCCAAGCTCACGGGTGGGAGCCCTTTACCCCTGGACTTTACACCTCTGGACCCGGCATGTCATTGAGCCCCCTGTGTTAATCAGTGCCCCAGGAGCACCAGTCCATTTAGTCCCAGACCTTCCAAAGCACGCCAGCCACCGCGGTGCTTCACGGAGGTGCTGGAATTAGAAAGACCTGTCTCTGATGGATGAAGCCCCGAGGGCACTCTCTTGACGAGTGAGGGATTGAAGGGCCCAGTGAACTGCTCAACCTTGCGAAACCACCGCAGTTTCTCCCAAGCGCTGGTGACTAATGTACACAGATTGTCCATGCCTTTCAGTGGAATATGGAAACATTGGGCTTTCCACGAATCATGGAGAATGTTATGTCCTCTGCTATCGGCTAAGCTTAACTCCATAAAACCAATGGACCCTTATACGGGTCCGTGAAAGGCAGCTGCTGTATTCAAACCTGAGGAACATCAGGCCCATTTTAAATTCTAGTGGAGATCCCGAGGTTTCCAACGATCCCAAATATGTCCTGCTGGATTACAGGGGACAGAACAGGTTAGCACTGCTGTCTCATAGCAAGATGGTTATGGGTTTGAATCCAGCCTGTGGCCTTTCTGTGTGGAGTTTGCATGTTCTTCCTGTGTTCGCGTGGGTTTCCTCCAGGTACTCCGGTTTCCCCCACCCACAAAAACATGCATCATAGGAACACTCCCAGTACCCCTGACCAAGGAACTGGCTTTAGAACTGGAGTTGGTCCCCGGGCGCTGCTCTGTGGCTGCCCACTGCTCCTAACTATAGGATGGGTTAAATGCAGAGGACAAAACCCCCCATGGGGTTCAATAAAGTATATCTCTGATCTCTGGTCCTGGGTTTAAATATTTCTCTCAATGTAAGGGTGATGTAGCTTCAGTGAAGCACTGCAACCAGTAGATACAGAATATGTCTGTGAAATTGTCCTACAATACTTAAAAAACAAGGCAATCAGAGATGGCAGACTTCATCCCATTCACGCAAGTATTGGCAAGTGCGGAAACACAAACAGACAGACAAACAAACGAACAAACAAACACACAGAGCCGCTAAAAACAGTGCTTCACGCCCACTCCATGGGGTGAAGTAAAAATGCTTTTTCTGACTTTGAACAAATTTAAGTTAAAACTCAAGTGAAAACTTAGAGCTTTTAATACTTGGCAGGTAATTGTTACCTGGGCATCTCACATTCACACCCCAGATACACACATACACTACAGGCCAAAAGTTTGGAAGCAAGATCAAATTTGTACAAAAAAAGATAATAGTTTCATTGGCATACTTTGCAACAAAATAAACATGATTATTATATAAAGAGTCACTAATCAGAATACATTTTTACTCAAATTATCAGGTATTTCCTTTTTTTTTTTTTTTTGCTTAGACTTTGCTTTCTTCAAAGTAACCTCCTCTTGCTTTAACAACAGCATGACATATACGAGGCATTCGTTCCACAAGTTTTTTAAGGTATTTGCCAGATTGCATTCCAAGCTTTCTTAAGTTCATCAATGAGAGACTGCTGATTCATGGGACGCACTTTCCTGATAGATCGATCCAATTCGTCCCACACAAGCTCAATTGGAGAGAGGTCTGGAGACTGTCTAATCATGCAGTAAATACATCCCAAAATCCATAGATTTCACACTGGTTTTTAAGGAAGGCATTGTGAACAGAAACTTGAAGTTGCTTCCAAATTTTTGACCTGTATTGGCCTTGCTTCCAAACTTCTGGCCTGTAGTGTACCTATGCGCAGATGCTTGCCAAAAGTCACAGATGCTAGAGTAATTTCCTCATGTGAATGAGAAAATTAAGGAATATATTAAAAGAGACAAAAGCAGGATCCTGTGAGTGTAGGAGAACAGTTTTATCAACTGAATGGTGCACAGTAAAGGGAGCTGGTGACTGCAGTCCGTGCACAGGCCTAGAGCTGGTGACTGCAGTCCGTGCACAGGCCTAGAGCTGGTGACTGCAGTCCGTGCACAGGCCTAGAGCTGGTGACTGCAGTCCGTGCACAGGCCTAGAGCTAGTGACTGCAGTCCGTGCACAGGCCTAGAGCTGGTGACTGCAGTCCGTGCACAGGCCTAGAGCTAGTGACTGCAGTCCGTGCACAGGCCTAGAGCTGGTGACTGCAGTCCGTGCACAGGCCTAGAGCTGGTGACTGCAGTCCGTGCACAGGCCTAGAGCTGGTGACTGCAGTCCGTGCACAGGCCTAGAGCTGGTGACTGCAGTCCGTGCACAGGCCTAGAGCTGGTGACTGCAGTCCGTGCACAGGCCTAGAGCTGGTGACTGCAGTCCGTGCACAGGCCTAGAGCTGGTGACTGCAGTCCGTGCACAGGCCTAGAGCTGGTGACTGCAGTCCGTGCACAGGCCTAGAGCTGGTGACTGCAGTCCGTGCACAGGCCTAGAGCTGGTGACTGCAGTCCGTGCACACAGCTGGTGACCTGCACAGGCCTAGAGCTGGTGACTGCAGTCCCTGGTGCACAGGCACCTAGAGCTGGTGACTGCAGTCCGTGCACAGGCCTAGAGCTAGTGACTGCAGTCCGTGCACAGGCCTAGAGCTGGTGACTGCAGTCCGTGCACAGGCCTAGAGCTGTGTGACTGCAGTCCGTGCACAGGCCTAGAGCTGGTGACTGCAGTCCGTGCACACTGCAGTGACTGCAGTCGTGCACAGGCCTAGAGCTGGTGACTGCAGTCCGTGCACAGGCCTAGAGCTAGTGACTGCAGTCCGTGCACAGGCCTAGAGCTGGTGACTGCAGTCCGTGCACAGGCCTAGAGCTGGTGACTGCAGTCCGTGCACAGGCCTAGAGCTGGTGACTGCAGTCCGTGCACTGCAGTCCTGGCCTAGAGCTAGTGACTGCAGTCTAGTGCACAGGCCTAGAGCTGGTGACTGCAGTCCGTGCACAGGCCTAGAGCTGGTGACTGCAGTCCGTGCACAGGCCTAGAGCTGGTGACTGCAGTCTGCGTGCACAGGCCTAGAGCTAGTGACTGCAGTCCGTGCACAGGCCTAGAGCTGGTGACTGCAGTCCGTGCACAGGCCTAGAGCTGGTGACTGCAGTCCGTGCACAGGCCTAGAGCTGGTGACTGCAGTCTGTGCACAGGCTGGTGACTAGAGGCTGGTGACTGCAGTCCAGAGCTGGTGACTGCAGGCCTAGAGCTGGTGACTGCAGTCCGTGCACAGGCCCTAGAACTGGTGACTGCAGTCCCGCACAGGCCTAGAGCTGGTGACTGCAGTCCGTGCACAGGCCTAGAGCTGGTGACTGCAGTCCGTGCACAGGCCTAGAGCTGGTGACTGCAGTCCGTGCACAGGCCTAGAGCTGGTGACTGCAGTCCGTGCACAGGCCTAGAGCTGGTGACTGCAGTCCGTGCACAGGCCTACAGCTGGTGACTGCAGTCCGTGCACAGGCCAGAGCTGGTGACTGCAGTCCGTGCACAGACTGCAGTCTGGTGACTGCAGTCAGGCCAGGAGCTGGTGACTGCAGTCCGTGCACAGGCCTAGAGCTGGTGACTGCAGTCCGTGCACAGGCCTAGAGCTGGCGACTGCAGTCGTGCACAGGCCTAGAGCCTAGAGCTGGCGACTGCAGTCCGTGCACAGGCCTAGAGCTGGTGACTGCAGTCCGTGCACAGGCCTAGAGCTGGCGACTGCAGTCCGTGCACAGGCCTAGAGCTGGCGACTGCAGTCCGTGCACAGGCCTAGAGCTGGCGACTGCAGTCGTGCACAGGCCTAGAGCTGGTGACTGCAGTCCGTGCACAGGCCTAGAGCTGGTGACTGCAGTCCGTGCACAGGCCTACAGCTGGTGACTGCAGTCCGTGCACAGGCCTACAGCTGGTGACTGCAGTCCGTGCACAGGCCTAGCGCTGGTGACTGCAGTCCGTGCACAGGCCTAGAGCTGGTGACTGCAGTCCGTGCACAGGCCTGGGAGCTGGTGACTGCACTGCAGGTCCTGGTGACTGCAGTCCGTGCACAGGCCTAGAGAGCTGGTGACTGCAGTCCGTGCACAGGCCTAGAGCTGGTGACTGCAGTCCGTGCACAGGCCTAGAGCTGGTGACTGCAGTGACTGCAGCACAGGCCTAGAGCTGGTGACTGCAGTCCGTGCACAGGCCTAGAGCTGGTGACTGCAGTCCGTGCACAGGCCTAGCGCTGGTGACTGCAGTCCGTGCACAGGCCTAGCGCTGGTGACTGCAGTCCGTGCACAGGCCTAGAGCTGGTGACTGCAGTCCGTGCACAGGCCTAGAGCTGGTGACTGCAGTCCGTGCACAGGCCTAGCGCTGGTGACTGCAGTCCGTGCACAGGCCTAGAGCTGGTGACTGCAGTCCGTGCACAGGCCTAGAGCTGGTGACTGCAGTCCGTGCACAGGCCTGGTGACTGCAGTCCTGCACAGGGTGAGCTGGTGACTGCAGTCCGTGCACAGGCCTAGAGCTGGTGACTGCAGTCCGTGCACAGGCCTAGAGCTGGTGACTGCAGTCCGTGCACAGGCCTAGAGCTGGTGACTGCAGTCCGTGCTGCACAGGCCTAGCGCTGGTGACTGCAGTCCGTGCACAGGCCTAGAGCTGGCGACTGCAGTCCGTGCACAGGCCTACAGCTGGTGACTGCAGTCCGTGCACAGGCCTACAGCTGGTGACTGCAGTCCGTGCACAGGCCTAGAGCTGGTGACTGCAGTCCGTGCACAGGCCTAGCGCTGGTGACTGCAGTCCGTGCACAGGCCTACAGCTGGTGACTGCAGTCCGTGCACAGGCCTAGAGCTGGTGACTGCAGTCCGTGCACAGGCCTAGAGCTGGTGACTGCAGTCCGTGCACAGGCCTAGAGCTGGTGACTGCAGTCCGTGCACAGGCCTACTGGTGACTGCAGTCCGTGCACAGGCCTAGAGCTGGTGACTGCAGTCCGTGCACAGGCCTAGAGCTGGTGACTGCAGTCCGTGCACAGGCCTAGAGCTGGTGACTGCAGTCCGTGCACAGGCCTAGAGCTGGTGACTGCAGTCCGTGCACAGGCCTAGCGCTGGTGACTGCAGTCCGTGCACAGGCCTAGAGCTGGTGACTGCAGTCCGTGCACAGGCCTAGAGCTGGTGACTGCAGTCCGTGCACAGGCCTAGAGCTGGTGACTGCAGTCCGTGCACAGGCCTAGAGCTGGTGACTGCAGTCCGTGCACAGGCCGTGCACAGGCCTGGTGACTGCAGTCCGTGCTGGTGACTGGTCCTGCACAGGCCTACAGCTGGTGACTGCAGTCCGTGCACAGGCCTGCAGAACTGGTGACTGCAGTCCGTGCACAGGCCTACAGCTGGTGACTGCAGTCCGTGCACAGGCCTACAGCTGGTGACTGCAGTCCGTGCACAGGCCTGCAGTCCGTGCACAGGCCTAGAGCTGGTGACTGCAGTCCGTGCACAGGCCTAGAGCTGGCGACTGCAGTCCGTGCACAGGCCTACAGCTGGTGACTGCAGTCCGTGCACAGGCCTAGCGCTGGTGACTGCAGTCCGTGCACAGGCCTAGAGCTGGTGACTGCAGTCCGTGCACAGGCCTAGAGCTGGTGACTGCAGTCCGACTGCAGTCCAGCACAGGCCTAGAGCTGGTGACTGCAGTCCGTGCACAGGCCTAGAGCTGGTGACTGCAGTCCGTGCACAGGCCTAGAGCTGGTGACTGCAGTCCGTGCACAGGCCTAGAGCTGGTGACTGCAGTCCGTGCACAGGCCTAGCGCTGGTGACTGCAGTCCGTGCACAGGCCTAGCGCTGGTGACTGCAGTCCGTGCACAGGCCTAGCGCTGGTGACTGCAGTCCGTGCACAGGCCTGGCATCTAGCCTGGTGACTGCAGTCCCGCACAGGCCAGATACAGACTGCAGTCCGTGCACAGGCCTGGCATCTAGCCTGATACACGAGAGATACACCTCCCTCAGCAAGCCTGATACACGAGAGACGCACCTCCCTCAGCAAGCCTGATACACGAGAGACGCACCTCCCTCAGCAAGTACGCAGTGGGCATGATCAAGTGTGAACACTTGTAGATATGGAACTTGTGTAATAAAACCAGTACTCAGTCATCCTAAGTCATCAAGATTTCAGAGGGTATTTTGTTGTAAACTACAAACGGTGAGTTCTTATCTACGCTTTTTGACAGTAAAACAAGTGCAGTCTGCTTAGCTGGGCAAACTGAAAAAAACAAATAAATTCATAATGGGAGATTAACTCTCTTTACAGTGTCGAAAGTAATGCTGGCATATAGTATGTATGAGTCAGCTTCAATAAGCCTTGCAAGCTCAGAAAACAAAAAAAAAAAAGCCTTAAAAGTCACAATTGCTTGTAATTGGGGTGGTACGCAATAGGTGTGTAATATTGTACCCCTAACCCGCATTATACAATTAATTTCTTCTTTTCTACTTCTAAATTGTTTGCTGCCAATTAGCACTTATTCGTACCAAAATGAAACACCATTGTGCTTCTGGGCAAAGTTTGGGTAAATTGGTCCTTAATGAACAAAAATGTTCCCCAATTATACCTTTATTTCCGAGAGAGCACAGGGTGAGAAATGACTATAGAACTGAATTGAACAGCACACTGCACAGAGAACTAAAAATGTCAGCGAAGAGTGAGCGCAGGAATCCAGAAATACACAGGAGAGGGAGAGAGAGAGAGAGAGAAAGAGAGAGAGAGAGGGAGGTGAATTAGAAAGTTAACCTGCCCCTGGCTGAAATAAACAAATCTCATAATAACAGTTAAAATCCTTTTTTCTCTGTAGTAGATGATACCTTAATTGAAGTTCTTGTCTGCTAGTGGAGTGGAATTGGTAAATGAGATTTCAAGCCTAAATAACAAAACAAAAATACTGGTTAAGGTTTTATTATGTTTACAGTTTTTATAACAAACCTGGGATTTTCTGACAACAAAAAAGAACGCACAAAGCAGTAAGGCCGCTCCTGGATTTCCTCGTGTGAACATACGGCGTGAGGCAAAAGGGATGTTCTGCTGCTGTGCCATCCTCCTTCCACAACAATGGAACAGAAAATACAGAAGAAGAATAATAGAAGGGTGGGGGCATCGGAGGGGAGAGGAACAGCTCTTTCCCCGCGGGAGTCGCAACGCAATTTTCCCAACTGATGTGACAGATATTTTTATTTATCTCCCCTGCCCATCTGTGCCGCATTTCTTAAATTCTCTCTGAGAAAGGTCTTTTTGATTATCAACACTGCCATTTTAATATACTTCTAAATCACCCACATGCCAGCCCCAGACTCTCTGCCGCGCCGAGCCCACCCCTCTCTCTCTCTCTTTCGCTCTCTCTTTCTTTCGGAAAAATGAGTTCAAACAGAGTACACGTTGTAAGAGGGAGCGGGTGCATTTAGAATCAATGCATTTCAATGACTGTTACTCTCCTCCCCCCGCCTATTTCTCTCTCTCTTTCTCTCCATTAGTTTTATTTTCAGTAGGATACAGACTATTATTAGTATATTTCCTGGGCGATTGAATATGCTTTCGTTTGAGAGCTCGAATCAATATTCTTGATTGAAATACTGTTTGGAGAGCTAACAGTAAAGTGCCATTAAATTTGTGTCATTTTGCTCGTGGGGGTGGAATGTATTTCACAAAAATATGATGTTGTGCTTTAAGAAAATAAATTACGCCAGCAATGCGAAAAGCGTGCGAATCGTAAAGATTTTCGATGAGCAGTATGTGTTATTAGTTCATGCTGGTAGTTTGAGCACAGATGGTGGTGAGGTACTTGATGAAACAAACAGTCCTGACCTTATGGTTACTGTAATATTGATCAGCAATGATGACAAAAGCACTTTTTTTTTTCCCGGGTGGAGGAGGGTATCCTTCCTCAGGATCGACCTTTGACCCTGCGTCCCACTCATTCACTGTCCCATTCTGTACATTAATGCACAACACAATGTGTCAGCTAATATTTGCAAGACTCATCACAAAGTGCCATAATTCAGCTAATAAATCCTACGTAACAATTAATAAATATCAATTTTCACTTTGTACCATCTGCTCATGTTTGTGTCAATCCACACTCTCATAAACGTGGACCTTTCTTGCCAGTTATTTCAACTGTAATTTTACAATAAGTTTACAACAGAGTTCCGTGTATGTTAACTGTAAACCACAGTTAAATGCGCACAAGACTCCACTAACAGTTAAAATAATCCAGAAACAATGCATTAATTCAACTGTTAAATAGTTTATATCAGTGCACCTGCGATACATACTTCTGGCTCCCTTCCAATAAAGAACCTCAGGAAGGTGCAGGAGGGCGAGCTCAGTGTTTTACTGTACGCTGTACTGTGCCATATAACGACTTTATAGACTTTAATGCAAATCACTTATAAATCTGTCTTAAACTTCCACAGTCTTGTGCTATTCAAGAAAGGCTGTTGAGGAGGAGTTCGTAGCACTACACACATCTGTAGGGACGATACGGCGCTGCTCTCTGGTTCAGTGACACATGGAATATGCCAGCTCTATTTTTCAGTGGAAGGTCTTGGGCGGCATCCCAGTGTTAGCTTCTGCCCGGCCTTATTTCAGGGTTTTATGTAGATTTCAAAGGGGGGAGAGAGTAGAAGGGAGAAGGGTGACGGGTGGGAGAGAGAATCATTAAGTACACTACGAGGGTGGGCGGGGCCGCAGACTGGAGTATCTCCGAGCGTTCGGCCGCGCGGCGCCGCGAGAGTCCTCCATTTTTCCTGCTGACCTCCGCGTGACTCCACCGCTGATGGAGTAAGAGGGAGGTGCGCAGGGTTCGGCAGAAAGAGAGAGAGAGAGGGAGAGAGAGAGAGAGCGTGAGCGAGAGATTGAGGAGAGAGGGGCAGAGAGCGGGGTAATAGAGAGACCCCCACGGGGGTATTTTCGGAAAATAGAAAGGGGGCGCAATCACCATGGCAACGCCTGCGGTGTGCCAGTGATGTCATTTGTTTACCGCACACAGGACTGGCTGGCAGACAAACGCCAGGCCGCTGCTCTCTGTGGCAGAGCCGGGCGACTGCTGAGCGTGAGCTGTGATAGGGACGGCTGGATGGAGACTCCACTGCTGCATGTGTCATAGAGACGGCCTGTCCTGTAAGGGTGGATCTCCACACCGCTGTGATCATGGCAGTATTGACAAGTTTAGCACCCCCCTGCCCCCCCAGCTCTCAGTCAAGCGCTCTCCATCTCTCTCTACACCGATCAACCACTCCTCCTCCTCCAATCATTATCCATCTCTCACTCACCCTTCACTTTCACAGCGAGCGCACGATGGATGGCAAACATCTCTTCACATACGAGCATGCAAATCGCACAACCAACGCGTGCGCACGCACTCGTGAGCACAGAAACAAGCACACACGCAGATACACACACACAAACGCGCACCCAGTAGTGAGTGCACACACGCAGACACACAAAACACACACGCACATGCACCATTTCTCTCTCCGCCTCTCGGTTCCTATGCAAAGGCAGCAGCGTTAATAAGAATGACACATGAGGCGTCTGCTTCCAGCCACCAGCTGACTGCAGTGGGCCTACAGCATGATGGAGCACAGGAAGTGGCTCATTGCCCTGCCGCTGAACCTGCCGCCTGGATCTGCCCCCCCCCCCCCCACCCCTTCAGCCCCCCCCGCCGCCGTACACACAGCGCTGCTCCAGCTCTCCGCTTTCCACCCGCCACCCAAACGCGGGCGCAAACAAACAACGCCTTTTCTGCAGCTGCCCTTTCTACCCTGTCAACAACCACACAGCTAGACTCATCTAATTACTCTGCTTGTTATGTCTTCCGAAAAGCCCCCCAGACTAAACGGAGTGCTAACACTGATCAAAACTTCATTGTTTTACCTCTGAATGGTAAACACGGAGACGATAGTGCGAAGCAGCTTCAAGCTCCTAAACCCATCGCCTCTCATGTCCTTTCTCACTTCATTGTTTTAATCATTTAGAAAACCAATAAAAAAAAATACTAATCTTTAAGTGAGCACACAACAATCTACTCACAAGCCTTAGATGGGGGCTGTTTGCATAACAATGCTGAAAGTATGCGATATTGTGCTTTGATTGTGTGGGGGGGGTAAAGAGAACGCCGGTCGAACGCGACGCGCGAGTAGCTGCGTGACACGGCGTACGATTTGAGCAGACGATGTGTGAGGACACCCAGAACAGGCGGCGGCGAAATACCTAAAGCAGGACCTCATCTCTCTCTCCCCAAACTGCACCCAGGATTAAGGATGGCTCCTTAACTTAATAGCCATTTAAAGTGGATTTGTGTTTGCTGCGCAGTGTATGTACTGATAGCTGTTTTACGCAGCTTCCCATTTATAATGATTAGGGAGAATGGATAGGCACTGCCGGCGCTCCGTTCTGGGCTACGGGCCGTGGGGGCTACCGCTGATTAATGAGCTACTGTAATTGACCGGGAGCTGACCGCTGCCCTCTGCCTGACCCCAAACCCCAGACTCGCCCCCAGCCAACACCCGGCGACGGCAAACAAAATACCTTTAGGTGTCTGTAAGGACAAAGCAGCCCGGTCTTTAAAGTGTGAGCGTGTGTGAGGGAGAGAGAAAGGGCGATGGGTGCAAACTATGGGCTAAAGATCGCCCTCTGTCTTCCTCTCCCTCTCTTCTTCTTTGGTTCTATTCAGGACGGCTTGACCTCGGGGCACTGGGCTAGCTGGCTGCCTCATTCGTTTGTGGCTGTGAAGGACAGGACAGGAGTGCCCTCCCGGACAAAAGCCCTCGCTGTCAGTGACTACTGCGCATCACTCTACAATCAGCTTCCCAAAAAAAACCCGTCATAACTGCCACCCGTGCGAGTTCAAACGCCATTTTAAAACATTCACTGAGTGAATCTGCAGTACAGTGCATCACTGTTCAGTGAACTGCGTAGTTATGTACCATAAATGGCTTCACACATAGCTGAGGATCAATTCAGGTTTATGAATGTACTGCGAAGAGTCCCCAGAATGAAATTTTCTCTTAAGCAGAGGCTTTGTTGAAAAGAAGTGTGGGAAATCCAGGGGTTCAAAGTGACAGAAAACAGTGGCGTAAAGTGGCCACTGGGTGTCAGTGGTGTCTGCCGGTGATACGAGTCTTCAAGCCACGAGCGGCTCGACAATCAGTGAAACCATCCTGCTCGTCCCCACTCTAGCACTGCTACACACACACACACACACACACACACCTCACTTCAAAATGGTCAGGAGGACCGGTAGTAACACACTCAGTAAGCAGAGACCAGAGAAGATCTCACAGACTCAGTTTTGGAGCAGCTACTGTACGCTCGCCACTGTTGTCTCTGTCTTGCTCTCCTGCAGCTGTAGCGCAGCTCAGACTGGTGTGCTGAGACCAGGCTACCCATCCATCCCCATTAAATATGTAGCAGCGATTAAGACACTGTTGTGGACAGGCCTGGTGCCACAACACAGCCCAGCTGACGCACCGTACTAATGAGCTCCAGAGCGGGTAGAGATGAGATATGGTAGGGGAGAGAGAGAGAGGCGATATATGGGGTAGTAGAAAAGACAAACGGGGTAGAACAGGGGAGGGAGAGATAGAAAGGGAGAGAGAGGCAGGACGAGAAAGAGTTCAGGAGATTTCCAGCCCTGGGAGTTGTACGGACGTTTGCATGTAGCTTGAGGTGGGTGACATGCCATGAAACCCAATAAAGAAAAAAAAAAAAAAAAAAAAAAAAAAAACAGTGCAGCCCTGAAAAAGTTGTGTTTTACTCTTTCCCTAGTTCCAATCTTTGGATCTGATTTTTTAACCCCTTTGTGCAGAACAGAAATAACACCAATTTTTCCTGTTGTGCATGAGCCTATTTCAGGCTTTATAACTCAGTATTTGTGTCACAGAGACTGTGGAAAATTATTCCAGTGCGGCAAGACATTTGGAAATTCAATCACAGAATTATTTAGAAATTAAATCTCTGAATTTACGGAGGCCGGCGACTATATCTGCGCTGAGGGGTTAAATACGTTCAGTTATTACAATGTACTTAACATTGCACTTACGTTAGTCAAGCTTGTTTCAATGCATTTTTACCGTAGAGATCTGCACTCATTTTAGTTCTTCAATAGGTTGTGGAGTCAGCAACAGAAATAACAGAAAGAAAGGACTGGAGCAACGGAGAGAGGGCAGCCTTTGTGATGGCGACGAGCTGAGAAAGAGGAGTGGCTGTGCACAGGGAGGGGTAGCAAGCCCTTAAAGAATGATCTGGATAGCTGCACTCGAAACAAGGCATCTGGAGCCACCCTGGGCCTGAGCTGCAACATCTGACAGCAGTGTGAGATAAGCCAATCCCGACGACATCAGAGAGAGGCGAGCAGAGAGCAAGAGAAGTAAAAAAGGGAGAGATAGAGTGAGAGAGAAAGAAAAAGAGAGAACCTGATTCATCACATACAAGAAAAACAAAAAAATACACTGAGGTGTGATGGAATAAATAAATAAATAGCCCCGTGTGATGTGTGAGATTTATGGATAGAGCGCTCAGAGGATTAGCCTACTGACTACGTCTTCATCTCCCATTAAGATGCTTTTGCTACAATTCATATGAACACTGAGGAATTCTCAATGCCATATTTATGTTACCTGACAGAATGTTCGCAACATATTAATCTTCAAGTGCGCTCTATAACCGAAAATGTCAGGACAAAGTTTCAAAACAATCAAAGATAATATGAAATTTAAATATTAATACAGTCCCAAATGACTGATCAGTATATATATGATGTGCCAAAAAGTCTAGTCAAATTCCCTCTTTAGTCATTATGTAAATGTTGGTGAATAATCTGACTCATAAGTTGAATCAAAGCATCTTATTCCTTCCCCATTATCAGAGGTACATAATGGTCAGAAATGGCACATTAATAAGCAACAGTTTCAGAATTTTTAATTTTAATAAAGTCATTGTGAATGTGAAAATAATCCCCGTTGTGATGGATAATGGCACTTCCTGAGCAAAGGACACATTTTTATAATCATCTACTCTAAATGATGATGTATGGCTTATTTCATTTCATGTAAATTATTTAACGATCAAGATCAACTTAGATCCAACTAGTAAAAGCACTGTTCAATATTACAGCAAAATAATTCAATGCAAGGAAGCAAGGTAAAAACCCCTTCAAGTTTTGTGAACTTATTTCCTCTATTTAATTCCACTTTGTCATAACAAATTTTGGATATTGAACTAAAGTTCAGAAGTTTTCAAAAGTTAGATTTATCCATTGTCTTGACTAATTGAGCCCCTTAGAACATGAGTGGTCAAATTCATTTTCATTCATTTTCCATTTTGGACCTCTATTGCACTGAGCACTTTGCGAATTCCTAAAGTGTGGAACATACGACCCACCTACTGTATAGTCCTGGATCTACACTGAGTTAATCCATTATTGCACTAAACAAATTGACCACTTAGGAATCAATTTATGAGTAGAACGGAACAAAAAGACCAATATGGAGTTAGACCACTTTTGTTCTCAGGGGCTCAACTGTGAGTTGAATTTAAAGCTCATCTTCAGGGTGAGTTAACGCACATTTAGTTCAGTTGACTCATATTTTTAAGGCAGCCGGTGATCGTAAAACAACAGGTCATCTCACAGAGTATCAGGCTGAAAAAAGGATGCCACCAGTGAAATAAACAGTGTGCGGCGCAGTGGCACAGCTCGTAGCCTGGGGCCTTTCTGTGTGGAGTTTGCATGTTCTCCCTGTGTTTGCATGGGTCTAATCGGAGAAAAAAATTGCCCGCGGGTCTGAGTGAGAGAGTGAGAGGTGTGTGAATGGCGTCTGCGCCCTGCGATGGCTTAGTGAGCCGTGTGTACCTGCCAAACCGCTCACCCATTAAAACACCAGTGAAGAAGACACAGCATAGATAATGGATGGATGGGCAGATAATAGAGTTGAGTAAAATCACTGGATCCTGCTGCATTACAAATGCTGTTTTGGAAATGCCTATGAACAGGGTGACTCATCATGCCTTGAAGGGAGCATGAGAGGGACCTCAGGATGCAGGATGAATGACTCTTGCATCCCAGTTGGTTGCAGTGTCTGCAATCGCCATAGAATATATCTAAATTTAAAAGCAACTGACATTAGCACACAATGATTGTCATTTAAGCCTAATGGACAGAATATAATATTCATTCCTTACATCGTACATACCATTCTACCTTAATTGGAAAACAACCTTATTCAGAACACTTTATTTAAAATAAGCCAGGCTGGTCATACTTTAATAGGAATTATAATCTCTGCCAGGAGTACGTTTGGTTATGAGCATGTGTGTGCGTGTGTTTGTGTGTACGAGCGTTTGTCTGTGTATCTGTGTGTCCGAATGTATCTGTCTGCAGCCAATCTCGTATAATACTGGACTCATCAGCCAAGTATTTTTTGAGCATATTTATGACTGTATGGTCAAGGACCTCTCATGGTTGCAGGGATTTACAAAAAAAAAAAACTATTTTATAAACCGCGCTGTTTTACATTGACATTGACTGCTGACTCTTCGCTCTTAACTCGCCGGTAGAGGCCGCTAGTAAACAACAGCTGCTTCAATTTGGAATCTTTTTTCTGCAGGGGACAAGGTACACACCTGGCCAAAATCTGCTCTCCATTGAGTCCACTCTTCTGGTCAAGGGAAATGTCCCATACAGAAACTGTGCGCATAATGTATTGTTCAATATACTGCAACAGAACGTCTGAATTCACAAGTATTTTTAATACATTGAAATTAGACATTTAACACATATTCTGTAATGGCTATGATTTTCCTGCTGTATTCACAGACCATATGATTCACTCAATAACGTGTGCACATTATCGCCCGTACAGAGCCCGCAATCATATTTGCCGCACATCAAACCTCCTCCAACATTGAGACAGCGCTAAGATCTGCTTACTATATGACTACACATTATCAACCCGACTAGTCATATAGTGACGCTACCTGACCAAGCGTCCATATACGACGAAGGAGGAGGCTTTTAGTGTCCTTGTTTGATGCTAAGGGTTCGAGTTACGGGTTACAGGTTACGAGGTAGGGTTCGTTTTTGAACTGGAGTCAAATAAGGACGCCAAAAGCCTCCTTTTTTCGTCGTATATTGATGCTAGGTCAGGTGGCCCCACTACATGACGAGTCGGGTTGAGACGGGGCTCTATATGCAGATTTCCTGGAGTTTTAGGAAGTTGAGGCAGGGTGTGCTGACATAAGTGCTGTTGGTAAGTGCTGCGGCAGGGAACTGTGTTAGTCCGGCAGAATACAGTACTTACCAACAGCACTTTCAGAATGAGAGACAGAGCCAGATGGGCGGTACTAATACAGTTGAACCTTGATGGCAGAACGAAGCCCTACCTGTTCCACCGTTACCTTAGCAACCTGGCGCCAGGAGACAAAGAAGGCCAGCGGACGGGCATGACTGCGTCTAATGAACAAAGCGACGGCCTGCCTAATCACAGAATTGATTAACTTTTCCTTTTTAATCATGAATATTTCATGGTATATACCTATAATTAAACCCACTCATTATAACACACAAATGAACCACCCCCCCACCACCACCACCCTCTCCAACCCCTTCTCCACCCCTGCCTGGACACCCACCTTCATTTAGAAACACTCAAGAAACTAATGCCCATATTAATGAAGGTTGATATCTCCTTCTGAGTCGCTAGTCTCAGCTCAATGCAATTATAACTTATATAAGTTGCAGAATGTAGACTGGATGTTAACACGTAAACACATACGTCCGTAAGATTTAGAATTTTGTTCTTCCAGAACCTGTGACTTGATTAGGTTAATTTAATTCTTAAACCAAATATGTAAAGACAGCACACAGAAGCATTATTTTATCGCCATCATTCCTGAAAGAGCTGCGAGGGAAATCTCTGATTAGGCAGCTTTGTGGTTTAGGGCCTGCAGCTGTGGCCTGAGGGTCACGAGCCCCGAGTCCCCGGCGGGAAAAGCTTTCTGCTGCACAATTTACCACAGCTGCTCCTGTGAATAACTCCTGAAGTTGTGTACATTCATAAAAGGTAAGGCGCGCGTGGACATAAAACTGAGAAAGGAGCGTGTCGCCCTGGCTTAGGCTGCCCATAACACAAAACGGACACGCTATTCCAGAGGTGCAATGTGTTTCACGAGCGCGACGCAGCGAGAGAGAGAGAGAGCAGAGCTCGGGAGTGGGCGAGCTGGGAGGCTGCGGGGCTGGGGGTCGTGTGGGGAGTTGGATGGTCAGTTTGGGGTTGCCGGGCAGCCGAAGGGACGTGTCCTAAGCTGCCGTTCGCGGGACCAGCCCCGCGGTCGGGGAGTTGGCCGCGTTCGCGAGCTGTTTTCACAGCTTGTTTTATGGTCCCCGGTGGCCATGTCTCCTCGCTGTGCTCTGCTCGGCTCAGCTCGGCTCTCTCCCCCAGCGAGCCCCAGCTCTGGGGTGGCCGTAGCGAGCAGAGAAAGGAAGCAGTGTTGTAGGAGCCCTGGTGAAAAAGCGCAGCTCCTGGTGGGGAAGCGTCTCCTCGCGGTAAATCTCTCCTTGGTGGAGCAGAGGAATGTGGCGGCTCTGACCTTTGGAGCCGGGTCTTTTGATTCCGGGTACATAAATTACGGAGCTGGCGCAGATGATCGGAGCGAAGACTGAGCGAGCGACACGCTGGGCACAGAGCGAGCGTAAGGCCTCCCTCTGCAGAAAGCAGGGCTACGGACATTACAGGGGACTCAAGTAACGCTCGTAAACACCTTCTCCAGTTTCAAAGTGACTCTCCATCCCCCTCTTCAATCTCGCTTTACCAGTGCAGAACGATCATCTCGGGCCATTGTACACTGGCTGTATTACACTACACTGAAAACTGGATGTATGTACCCTACATTTCACGAAAAACACATCAAAGGAGACGAGTCACACAAAAGGGGTACAGGAGGTCACAACATGCTTAATGATTATCCTCACAAATACATACACATCTAGTTCCTGCCAGAAATTACAGCACATATTTGAACTTTGATACATACTACATACACTGTAAGAACAAAAAATGATATGCGGACCCATTGTTTGAATATCTTTTATTGTAATTTCAAATTTATTAAAAGTTTAGATTCTATATTAAAGGATAGAGTGGAACTGGACAGACTAGGGACTCACAAGAACAAACTCTTTCATCAAACAATTGAAATCTTTTTTCATAACTTCTCAAATACTTAAACGGCTGAATACCTCGTACGAATCGCTTCGCCTCCCCTGTGTGAGACAGCACTGCTGCGAACAGTTCAAAGATGAGCAAACCTATAACTAAATCTGCCGCTAGCCAGCATGTGCATGAGTCATGCAACAGCACGGCGGTTTTAACGTGAACTAAATTCCCTAACCACTTCGCCAACGGAAATTCACTCGTTGTGCTCCTTTCATTCAAAATGAATGACAGACTTGCGAATTTACGTACTGAGTATTTGGCCCTTAAACCTGGTGTAAAGGGAATTGTATATCCTCACCAAAAAATAGAGAAAAATTGCGTAGAATGTGCAGCTCTTCAAATGTAGCAGTCTGCATCACCAAAGTAAAGGAAACTTCACTATTCAGGAATAACACCCATGTGAAGGAATTACATCAAAGCCCCGCAGACCAGGTAACCACAGACTGGCGAAAGTCTGTCTATTGAGTAATAAGCCACTCAGTACAGATTCATTAAGGGTGTCAGTAGAAGAGACTGGAGGTAAAACAGGAAGAAATTCACCTTTTCTTCCCTCCATCTTCGAGAGAGAGAGCTGTGATGAGCATGCTTCAAAACTCCAAATCAGTCTAGGAGAGCTTGGTTGCTTTTAATCATCAGCGGTAGCATCAGTCTTTCAATGTTTGGATAGGAAAATTCTAATTGCATGGATGTGTGCAGAAAAACAAAGGGAGCACTTACTCCCAAACCCCTGAGATGAAATAACTGAGGCCCCCGCCCTGCTGTATGAATGTAAAGGGAGGCAGTGTAAAGATGGCAGATGGGTGTTGGGATTAGCTGCTATTTCCTGTTTCCCCGCGCCGCGTGCGATCAGATAGCAGAGGAGAGAGGAGGGATGGGAGGGATAGGAGGAGGAGGCGGAGAACTCCCCCGTGGAGAGAGAGAGAGCTCGCTGCGGTTTCGACAGCGGCCCACTGCCTGAGATTAATTCAGCAAAATTAATTGGGACAAGATTGAAAATGAAGCCAAGATGCAGCTGAGTGCACATGCTTCCCGTCTTTATTGCTTTATTTATTTTGCCACTGCGCGTATGCGAGCGCACACACACGCACACACATACTCACACGTGCGCGCACACACACACACACACATGCACGCAGACAGACAAACACACTCTACACCTGCTTATTTCAACACACTTCAGTTTCTTAGCAGTTGGAAGAGCGTGTCAGCGTTGGGAAGGGATGGGGGGATGAAGCCGGTTCATTTTCTGGGAAGCAGCCTTTGCAGAGCAGTCCGTTAAACCCTGAGATCGGGAGGGTGGGCAACAGTCTGGTCCCCAGAAGAGAGAGCTGCATCAGGCACTCGTTTCACTACACCTATCCCCTCTCTGTTTTCTTTCCTTGCCTATTCCCCTAACACCCCTCTCCCTCCATGCAACGCACCCATTATTATACCTCTGCGTCATTCGTTTCCACTGGCGTATGTTTGCTAGTTAGTTTGTTTGGTTTGTCTGTTTGTCCGTCTGTTAGTTTGCAATTTCTAGCAAAAGCGACTGGCCACATTTTGCTCCAAGTTAGCTCATATTGTTAGCACTGGCATCAAGTTTAGGTCTATTGAAAATGATGACTGTTCTCAAGGTCAAGGTCACAAATTAATGGCGCCATGACTTTTGACCTTGAAGATTTTGGCATGTCCTCACTCTATGAGCGATTTCATCTGTTTGTCTGTCTGTCTGTTGGTTTGCATTTTCTGGCAAAAACCACTGGCCACATTTCATTCCAAGTTGGCTCATATTGTTAGCACTGGCATCTAGCTTCCGCCTATTGAAAATGATGAGTCTGGCCTCAAGGTCAAGGTCACCAATTAATGGCACCATGGCACTTTAACCTTGAAGATCTTGGCATGTCCTTCCTCTATGAGCGATTTCATTTGTTCGTTCATTCGTCAGCAAACGGGATATCTCAAAAAGTTATGGATGGATGTCAATGAAATTTTGTGTGTCGATAGATAATGTGCTAAACAGTAAGTGATTATATTACTGAGAAGATCGGACTCAAACTCTTGATCCAGCCTTGGAAAGAATTTCTACGCGCGTAAAGACTGCACTGTCAAGCCCTGGTGTCATGTAACACCAGCACCAACATCAACCGTCAGATTACTTCTTAGTACAAATACTTTATGCAACAATACATCCAAATCCGACGACAAATTTCAAAATTGCGGAGGTAATGCACTCTCCGAGCGCCTCCCAGTTGAGTCCTGTATCCAGCACTTAAAAACAAGAAAAAAATTCCAGCTTACCTCTCCGCCTCATCTACTTTGCACTATCCTCCCTTTATTGCATGTTGTCAGATAGGACGACCACTGTAATGTTGCGTGTGTTTATGAGGGTGCAAACAATGGCTGGTGTGAGTGTAACGGTAATGGAACTGATCCTCTGATCCCAGTGCATTATGGGATATTACAGCGGAGACCCAGTCGGCGCCCCAGGGGAGTTTTTATCACCCACAGAGCCCTCATGAAGCCCAAGGTTATGAGCAAATTCAGAAGCGTGACCCGTTCCTCACGGCTGCACAGGGCTGCAGTAAATCTCTGCGCTCGGCGGAGAGAGCAGAGTCTGGTTCCCTGTGTCCAGTGCCTCCGGGATCGCCAGCCTGCGCTCGTGTTTTTCACAGACACGACTGCGATAATGCACTCCGCCCTGTTTTACAGCAGCGCTCACGTCCGCAAAGAATCAGCAGAACGTTTTCTCTCCGTTTCCTTCACCTATACATACGCGCGCACACAGACCCATGCATCTGCATGAACTACCCTGCCACACATGCACACACACACACACACACACATATGTGTACATGCACACAAACACAGATACACATAAACACAACAAACACAAACCCATGCATGCACGTGGTCTAACCCCCCCACCCACATACACACACACACACAGATACGCATAAGCAAATACACTAACCTATGCATACACTTGAACTGCCCTCCCCCCATACAGACACACACATAAGCACACATACAAACGTGCACACACACACACACACACACACACACACACACAATACACATAAGCACACTCAAATGCATACTCATGCCTGATCTACTCTCCACCAGATGCGTACACACACACATACATACATATAAGCACATACACTAACCTATGCATCCAACTAATCTACCCTCCCCCTACACACACACACATATAAGCACATACACTAACCTATGCATCCAACTAATCTACCCTCCCCCTACACACACACACACACACACACACGCAGACGTATGGAAAACCGGTTCATCTTTACAGTAAACGAGAGATCAATATTCATCAATACTGCAGTTTTTATAATCTGTGTGGTCTGCTCTGCAGATGTCATTGCTGAAAAAAACCCCACCCCGAAGCCTGATTTGCAACTCGTTTGCACCCGTCAATTAATCCGCCGCTTAAAACTGTTTATTAGCTCCATTGATTTAGCTCTGGGAGTCCGTCCTTGCCTCCTATTCATTATGTTCAGTGTTAACACACAAGTAGTCAACCTCTGCTCAGTGCCTCCATCCCCAATAATTTATGGGTCCTGTTTTATTATTGCTTTTCCGATGTGTCCTGCTTGAGTAAGGCATGAATTCTGGCGGGAGCTCAGTATTTCATTCGCGGAGGTCGGGGTTCTCTAGCTGCGCTCGTAAAACATAGACGTCGGCCATAATCAGCAGCTACAACCCAAACAGGCAGTCTCCGTTGCCGCGGGCCGGTCAGAACACCTTGCAGGACGCCTGCATCATTACACACTTCTGTACGACAAAAACCTTGATGCAACACCAACAGGGTTGTGGCTAGAGGGGATCTCTGTGTCGTCAAAAATTCCAGCCAGATTCTAAAATGTTTCACTTCTGTGACAAAAGAATGGTGTAGAAACTGGATAGTGACAGTTATACTAAAATGCTTCTTGCTGTTACCCAACCTACAAACGTTTTCATCATAGGGAAGTGGACGTGGTTTTATTTGAACCGGGTCCAAAAAACGATAGTAGTTTGTGGGACCGTCCTGTCCCTGCTTCAATGCGGGCAGACCAAAGCTACAGAGTTCAGCCTATTCTCATAGAGGACTGCGCAAGGAGTGCTGAATTGGGATCAGTATTGTCTGGATATTGTCTGGCTGTGGACCAGGTGAACATTGACCCAAGATCAGCACTCTTACTCAGTGTCTCCATCCACAGTCGGCAAGTAAATCAAGTGATCTTGTACTCTTTCTGGACTTGACATATTAGTAGCGAGAGACAGTGAGCTCAGCAACTAACTGCCGGAGTGTCATTATTCACAGTTCTTTATGCTACGCTATTCAACGGCGAGCAAGCAACACACGGACGTGAGCATTACCGAGAAAGATTAGCTATCACAAAATGTTCTCGGAATGTTGGTGGAGTGTCAACGTTTTAACATTATCACTAACTTCGAGCAACACTGCGCAAATGTTTCATGTTAGCTAGCGTCATCGATCCCACAGAACGCAAATGGCAATCAGCAGAGGTGCACTGTGCCGTGTAACGTACCGGAAACAGCAGCATGTTGACAAAGTAAGAGTAATCTGTCTCCATCCAGCTAAAGATCATCAATTGAAAACAGTACAGCGATGAGCCTCGTCAAGTTTTGCCACTCTGTGGTTACCTGATGCAATATGGAGGCTGCTTTGGTAGCAGGAGGTACAAGCGCGTTTTTAACCATTTAAGTTATGTTGCTGACTTCTTTTGAAGTTTCTAATGGAAAACCATGTGACGTTCAGTAGTGTCATATCTTCTATAATATTCAAAATAAGGCAATAAGCAATTTTCACCTTATGGCCCAGCTCCAGTCCCAAAAAACGAGATGCATTTGAGGGGACATGGTCTTTGAAATGCCTTGCGTGTGACTTGCCTCAAGACATGAACCTGCCTGTACCTGTACGTGCTAATGAAACTCTAATGGTGCACAGCGCAGTACGAGTGGGTGAGGGCAGGCGAGCTTGACTGAGTGCGAGAGAGATCTCCAGGGATACGGGAGGCACTCTCGCTGACTGACTGACAGCCGCTATGTTTCGCTGCTGACTCTTTGGAGAAGCTGGAAAGAGGCACTGGCTTTCATCTGACGCAGCGGAGCAGGAAGCCTTCATGAAAAGTCAAGAGCCCCACATTTACACAGCCCTCACCTGCTTCCAACACCGCCGTTTGCGCCGTGATTCCCGGGCACTGCTCATTCTGTTCTGCTCACCCGAACACTAAGGAAATCCCCTGGTGCATTCTGGGATGCGTCACCTACACCCAAGCAAGGCCAGCTTTCTCTCCCGAGACCCCCAGCAGCTCTGTCGACCCTGTCAGCACAGCCTAAAATCACACCAGCCTCGAGAACATCGATCCCCCCCCAGTGCACAGAGATGCCACCATTTTACTTTTGATAGGGCAGACTGTCTTATGGTGCACTAACACTTGTAATTCTCGTAGAGTCATATAAAAAAAATTTTTTCAAAAAGAACATACTAACTTGTTTTTAGTTGCTATTTGGTTGGCATGTGCGTGCCTCTAACCCTATAGGCAAATCTTGCGATGAGTTAGAATATCACTTCTTAGTTGCAATGTTTTTTTGCAATTTCTCACAAAAAAATAACAAAAATTTCGTTTTAAGTCTAAATATAGGCTGTCCTTTTTATGTTTTTTGCTGTTTTTTCTCCTCCAGGCCTTGTTTCAGTTATTCCCAGGCCATTATTACTAGCCTATTCTTCTTCTGCTTTCAAAGCTGTAACCCAGCATATCCTTTTGGCTCTTGACTCAATCAAAGTGGTTCAGGGTTGACGAGGGTAAAACATGGTCCTTTATCTGATTTCTCTGGACAGTTTGTTACGCTGACATTATGTCATGGCACTAAAACTTAAGGTGCAATTACTGAAAGCAATAATCAATATCATATAACTGGCATTTTAACATTTACTGCTTGGAGGTGAAGAATGTGTTCATAAAATAACCAACTTCCACAATCTGGCCACGCTGAAGGCAAGACCCAGAAAAGCTTGACAGCGACTAAATACCGCAAAACGGTTTTTCCATTGCGCTGAATGCATGGAATAGATGCAGCGATCGTTTATCGGAAGGAAATGATGCTCATGAAATAAATGAGGGGAAAGATTAAGAGAAAAGAGATGAAAGGAGTCAGGCGCAGACCCTTGTACCTTTAAGTGATTCACCTGCACGTAGTAATAAACACAAAGCCAGTTTCGCTTGAGCGAGCGACTCAATTATCCCTCATAATATCGCAGCAGTAATGTACACAAATCCCATTACACAGGAGATCTAGCTGCTGGGCATTTTCACTCGAGCAGCGTGAGGAGAGAGGAAGAATGTGTTTGACATGCGGCGGAGGCAGAGAACAGTGCGCAAAACCTCTGTAGCGTTTGTGCGTGAAGCTCGCACGGCGCTACGGCGAACCGAGATAGAAAAATGTCACGTTAAAATGCGTTTGCTATCGAGAGGAGAGCAAACCTCATTAACCCTGAAAGGGCACCCAGAATATAAATATGCTAAACAGCAGAATCGTAATGTAATGGACCTACCCATAAAGCGCAAACAACACTGCACCATTTTCAAAGCACCGTTTTAAAACATTTTAGCTTTTAAAATATATTGCTGTCCTGAAGTATTTGTAAAACGACAGCACACCTATAAGACCATAATTCCAGCAAGGTTCAAACAATGTGAATGTAAATATCTGCAAATCAAAGCAGACAGTCACTCCGTGGTTTTGTTTTCAAACACAAAGCACCATAGTATATTTATATAGTTCAGAGTCAAAACACTGAGCTTGTGTCTCGTTCTACGTATCTGTGCACAATGAGATACACCAGGTGAAAAGTTCTGAGGTATTCAGTTTTTCTGTCATTCTAATCTTTTTTTCTCCTAATGACTTGAAAGAAATGATCCCTTCAGAAATTCAAGAGATGTATCCGTAGTCAATAAGTTTACCGCGTGGTAACTGTGCGCAATTAATGCTGAAGTGGTGTCAAGCCTGTCTTACAATCTATTGCAATTGATGAGGACCTTATGCCTGTCAGAAAAACCCATAGGAAGGTGAATATCTTGACTCAAGGCCTCAGATGTGCAGTTGGCTTTTGTTGTACACTTCTTTACCCCGCGTATAACATAAAATATTGGCACACAGAAAACAGATAAATTGTCAGTACGTTAGCAAGATCAGATTGATGCCCCTGCCGACTTGTGGTCAGCAGCACATAATTCATCATTACAGTCACAGCAGGGAGAGCAGACAGGGGGAGGTGTAGTGAGAATGGGCTGGTCTTAGCTTTAGATATGCTGGATGACAGTGTTGCCACCAATGACCTAAAGCCGCAAAAAATGCTGCAGCGGTATACACTGCAATATTTACCTAGGTTGGCAAATGTCCTTGCCTTTTTTTTTAAAGGTGCAATGTATGACTTTTAGAAATTCCTCGTTATTACTGACACCGGTGGCCGTTAAGTGAACTACAGTCAGCAATCTGTCGCTCTTGCTCGCACACAGAAATGAAACCCGATAGATGAGGTAGCTAAGTTAAACTTACATTCTGCTTTGACTGTCATTTTTTTGTTTGTTTGTTTGTTTGTCTGTTCTTTTTTTTAATTTGAATTTATGGAGAGGTAAAGCAGAAACTCAGTTGAATGCCTTTTCCGATGCTATGCTAGTGCATTTCACCATAGACGGAAAAAGCAATGGCTTTATGTTCTCGCTGGAAGCACTGGATCATTCTCTATCTGCAATTTGATGTTGTTAACACTTTGACAGTGTCTACAAACATGGAACTCAAACGGCAACTCCTAAAACAGAGCGCTAAATGTAGGCATCTCCCCATTCAAAGATATATGGCTCTGGTCTTGTTGGCTGTGATCTTGCTGAATGAGAGCATTTCAAAGATGGCTTCGGAGTGCTCTGTATCCTCATGTTTAGAATTGCTATGCTATAGGAGTGCGAAGAGAAGCTGGCAAGGGACTTGGGACCATGCATAAACATCACTTCCTTTGGATATTTGTGGCAAAGTGAGCCCAATACCATCCATCCATTTTCCTCTGCTTACCCGGGGCTGGGTCCTGGGGGTAACAGACTAAGCAGAGAGGCCCAGGCGTCCCCCTCCCCAGCCACTTCCTCCAACTCTACCCGAGGGACTCCAAGCCGTTCCCAGGCCAGCCGGGAGATATGAGGAGTCCACTTGCAAAGCCTTCTAAGTCAAGTTGGTCCATTTCTTAGAAAAATCTGATTTTTTGGTAGGCATAGAAATAGTCTTCCATAGATACCAATTTTCACTATACTGAAACTATTACCCTTGCAGACATAATCCATGAGGCAATTCATTTTTTTTTTTAAGAAATAACTTTGATTTTGCAACACAAAGTTTTGACTTAGCAGGTTTTGAAAGCGGATTGGAAATTTAGCAGGTTTTGACAGTGTTTAAACCAGCCCCGTTGCTCGATAGGTGAAGGTATTTGACTCAGGACCCACTCTACATGCAACTCAATGCTACAGATAGCACAGTGGTTGAATAGCTGCTATGACAATGATAACATAAACATAAGTCCATGGGTTCAAATCCCCCTTTTATGGAATCACTATCATCACACTTTTCTGAACTGCCCAAACCAACAAAGTTTGAGAAAGCAAAAGCTGAACAGGCCATAAAACCTCGATGTGATTGGTTCCTTCTAGCGAACGAAAACAGAATCATGTTTCCACATTGGCTGATGACTTACCAGAATTTGACAGAGTTTTCCTCCTTGACTTGGTGGGTTTTGACAGAGTTTTGCCTTTTCCGTTACAATTTATAACATTATTTGGTAGGTTTTGAAAGTGGAGCTATCAGTGGGACATGAGCAGGTGCCTGAAAGACAGGCTAAGGGAGATAACTCATTTATTTTCAAAACTTGACTTAGCAGGTTTTGCAAGTCGACTCCTCATATAATCCCTCCAGCGTGTCCTGGGTCTGCCTCAGGGCCTCCTCCCAGTTGGACATGTCTAGAACACCTCTAAAGGGAGGCATCCAGGAGGCATCTGAACTAGATGCCCGAACCACCTCATCTGACCCCTCTCAACGCGCAGGAGCAGCGGTCCCACTCTGAGCCTCTCCAGGAGGTCTGAGCTCCTCACCCTATCCCTAAGGGTCAGCCCAGCCACTCCATGGAGACAGCTGGAAAGGGTGCTGGAAAAGAGACTCCGCCCGATTGTCGAACCTTGGATTCAGGAGGAGCGATGCGGGTTCTGTTCCGGCTGTGGAACAGTGGACCAACTTTTTACCCTTGCACGGATACTGGAGGGGTCATGGGAGTTTGCCCATCCAGTCTACATGTGTTTTGTAGACTTGGAAAAGGCTTATGACCATGTCCCACAAGGTATCCTGTGGGGGGTGCTGTACGAGTATGCGGCTACAGGGCCGATAACTCGAGCCATTCGATCCCTCTACAACTAAACCCGGAGTTGTGTCCGCATTCTCCGCATTAAGTTGGACTCTTTTCCAGTTGGTGTTGGAATCTGCCAAGGTTGTGCCTTGTCTCCTATTCTGTTCATGATTTTCATGGACAGGATATCAAGATGCAGCCGAAGTTTGGAGGGAGTCCAGTTTGATGGCCTCAGGATTACATCTCTGCTGTTTGCAGATGAAGTGGTCCTGTTGGCTTCATCACGCCATGACCTCCAACCCACACTGGAGCGGTTTGCAGCTGAGTGTGAAGCAGTCGGAATGAGGATGAGCACCTCCCAATCTGAGGCCATGGTCCTCTCCCGGAAAAAGGTGAATTGTCCCCTTCAGGTGGGGGCGACCCAAGACCTCCCCATAAAAATCAGTCCACAGGTTGTAGAAACAACTGAGAAAGTCGTCAAAGGTCTCATTTTTTACGATAAGTTACAGTCCGTTCACACAAATGCAATAGAAAGCGATTAATACAAGTAAATAAGTTACATATGGCA
The DNA here is from genome assembly GCA_029692085.1 of Gymnothorax javanicus. NCBI lineage: Eukaryota > Metazoa > Chordata > Actinopteri > Anguilliformes > Muraenidae > Gymnothorax > Gymnothorax javanicus. The sequence continues at coordinate 109,760,033 of CM056200.1, forward strand.
CCTTCAAATTCGCAAACAGAAAAATGACAATTCCTAGTGGACAGTAGAAGAAGAAAAAAATGCATTGTCTGAGGCTACCACAGTCATGCAAGTGCTTAGCATTCATCCCAGCAATGTAACCAGAACAGCTGGACTTCATCGCGGCTTAAATGAGTCATCATGCACGAGATGTAATCAGCTCACCCTCTCCAAATCAGAATTTTCAGTGGTTCAGTAAGAAGTCATGAGTCACACAGTTGAGGTGTTTGCATGGGTATGTGGACTTGTGAGCAAGACTTGTATGCACATGTGTATAAGTATAGGTCTGTGAATGAGGTGCGGACACATTATGTGAGGTCTGTGTACATGAATGGGTCTGTGAGCTAGGTGGGGGTCCATGGGTGTACAGTGCCATGAATACATATTTGCCCCCATACTGCTTCTAAATTAATTTTATTCATTTATTAATCATTTTTGAATGTTTTTCAAACTAAACGGTTTCAGACCTTCATCCCAAATGCAATGAACGACAAGGAGTATGAGAGTTTTTTTTTCCTTTACTGAAGGCAGTCCAACATCAATACCACCTATGTGTCACAATCATTGCCCTCTAAATATGGCTGGTTTTGCCACCTTTGTCAGCAACATAACTGCTCCCACTCTTGGCTCACCGTTCTTTGCCTAATTCCTTAAATCCAGCCTCATTGGAGGATTTTTCAATTATAAACAGCCTATTTAAGGTCCTGCCCCAGCATTGCAAAGGGCTTCAATTCTGGACCTTTACTATGCAGCTCAAATCATAATTTTGGATCTTTAAAGCTGTTGCTCCTCCAATGGTTATCTCACTGCCTAAACCAACTGCATTTGAGATTAAGGACTGCAGACCAGATATTCTTCTTCAGGATTTCCTGGCAGAGAGCATCATATGTGGCTCTGTCGGTAATGGCAATTCACCGAGGCCCAGAAGCCGCAAGGCATTTCCGCCCAATGACATTTCCACTATGTTTAACTGGCGTCAAGTTCTTACCGAGGAATGATGTATTACAGCTTTACACAAGGTGTAACAAGACTGATAAGTCTTATGAAAATTTCTACTTTCAATTTATCAGCCCAAAAATCATCTTGTCAAAAGGCTCAAGGGCATCCGATTTTTTTTGGCAAATGTGGGACAAGACTTTATGGCCGTCTTGGTCACCATTTACTTTTTCTCATGGATACCATTTTTGCCATGTCTCTTTCTTAGCATTGAATCAAAAATACAGACCTTATCAGAGGCGTGCGTGGCCTGTAGTTCCTTAAATGCTTGTCTGCATTCATTTTTTATGTGACGGATGGGTCGTTTGTGTGTTCCAAGACATATTTCCATTGGCTACCCACTCCTGGGAAGATTTACTGCAGCTCCAAGTTTTCTCCATCTGGAGAGAAGGGCTCTCACTGTGGTTCTCCACAATCCCAGAGCCTTCGTAATGGTTCTGTTTTCCTTTGAAAGCACAGTCCTTTTTATAGCGAATTTCCTCATAGACGAAAATGCTTCTTGTTCTTGAACCACTTTCACCACATGCATAATCACGGTCTTGTTTGAAAGTTGAAACTCAGTGGATTGCTGTCAAATAGTCAGATTTGCTGAGAATATCACCCAAATTGACAACAATGAAAAGTTTTTGTCAGTCAGAAAAAGATTCATTGTTTCTTTTATCCCTATGACACCATTACCAAGCCACATTAGCCTAGAAAAATATTACAGCCATAAGCAGATGCCTGAACAACTGCTGGTTCAAATATTACGATTCTGTTAAACAAAATGAATATTTTACGTATTTTTTCCTTGAACTGTTTGCGCATGTTTCAACAAACAATTTTAGAGAGTCTAAATTTCCCTGCAGTCCTTGCCATGGTCACGTTCACTTTTGCAGCAGTTTTACAACTTTCATATTTCAGGTCATTTTCCCCATATGTAGCTTAATTTTCAGTCCAATTTACCCTTCCTATTCCCCACACTGGTGTGCAATTGTATATGCTAATAAAATTGGTTATAAAACTCTTTTGCTTCATTGACAAAATCTAGCCTGACTCCGCCAGCCTTCGTACTTCCGCTTAATTTCATTTCGCTTCATTACTCAGTCTGGTCACTCGGAGCTCTGCCTCATTTACCTCGGCAGAAAATACGCCGGACCAACCAACGAACAGAAGGTGTGGCTGAGAGCCATGATGTAGCAGCTGCGCCGAGTTTGAAATTGTAGTCTCCGAAATCAACTATGGCCACGGACATAGATTCACGGGAGGATGTAGATTCACTCTGTCGTGGAGAAAATCCCTGGTATCAACTACTCAAAGCCACAACAAGAGGAATGTTTGGTTAGTTTTTTGAATGGAAATGATGTTGTAGCGCTACTCCCTACAGGTTTCGAGAAAAGTTGTCATATCTACTTAATATCCATCATGAGACATATGAAATAGGCACCCAGTTCATCTCTGTAAGAGACAGCCGAACCACCTCAGCTAGCTTGTAGCTTCTAGTGTTACATTGCCTGCGAATTTCACACTATTTAAGTTAGCAGCAAACTTTTTAAAAGCCGTGTTTTTGTTCGTGGCACAAGACCTATTCGCTGTCTCAGTGTTATGTTGTCATTATCCATGAATGAAATGACTTTCTGAGACAGCCAAACTCTTAGAGCCAAACTATGTCACTATAAAGTTAGATAGCGAGCTGGGTATGATGTTAGCGCAAGTATGGTTAACGGTTCAGTTTTCGTGTCAACGCAGATTTCGTCCTAATGTAAATAATGAGTCATTCTCGCCGATTCTGCCGTTGGTTTCCGGTCTCTAACGTGTTTTAAATGGCAGCAGTATCGGCAGGATAAACGATAGCTCAACAGTTTGTTTCTTGTAAGGAGAAGAGGAAGAGCACCTTTGGTTCTTTTAAGTGAATGATGAAGGCTAAAATGAGGTAGATGGGCATATGTATGAGTACAGTATTAATTTTAATGTACTGATCAGTTTGTTTTCGCTGCATTCCTGGTATGAAGGACTGTGTTTATAGCGGAAGAACTAGGCGGCTGAGCGGGCGCATAACATACGTCATTGCCAAACGTTAGTGATTAGTTTACGGGTAAACCAATGATTTTAAACTTCTGACAAGCGCCCACCCACCAGGAAGTAAACACTTGTCAATCACGCCTGTCAGACTCTGTGTACGAAGCAAAGCGAAGTAGCAGAGTCTGGTTTTACCCGGCTAGTCAAAATCCCCCCTTGCCAGAAACAACTGAAACAATTCCTCCTCGTAAAAATTAATCCTTTGGCTACCACACACATCCATGTTTTGGAAATTTCAGGCCAGTGGCTGTCTGTGTAAACTAAATGAATTTGATTTTCCTGTTATATTGAAGTGAATGCTGATAAGCTAAAATACGTTGTACTTACTGTTCCATTAGATCAGCTCATAATAGCTAATGAGTGCACTTACTTTTTACCTAAAGGGCTACTGTACAATCTACAGTACTTCATCATGAGTAAAACAAGCTAATTTGAATGAAATTTACAAAGATGTAAGGCTACTTCCTCTATGTCAAAGTCGATTTAGTGACTTTTGGCTAAGCTTGCTTGTTTTGCGGATTAAAAACTATAACAGGTTTTCATCTCTGGACCGCTAAGGTAAGAACATCGATGTCAACATACTTTGACAAATTGAACCCATGGGACTGCATAGTTAAGCAGAGTTGTTATGACACAATTTTGAATACTATTTTCACCTCATATTTGCACCATAAAATGGCTTATGCAGTTAGAATGCTGAGCCTTCAAACTTTCGAATGAAATACAGTTTTCCAATGAAATGCAATGTTTGACGCAATAAAAACGCAATTATGCCTAATGGCCCACCCTCAGGCTGATGCTTGCAAAAGGGTTAAACTTATCAGACCTATATATTTCGATAATTTTCTTCCTCATCTCATGATGTTTAGATTCAACAGAGATGCCAGTAATCACACCTGGACGTTTTTAGTCTTGTTTAACTCAGTTACCAATTAATTTTGATGAATTAGCTTAAATGAGCAATCCAAGGGGAAATTACTTCGTCAAACAGGTCCATTTGGAGATGGATAACTTTTTTGTTGATGAAATCATTGTAATAAATAAATAAATAAATATATATGGGTCAGGTTTTCAATTAGCATCCATTTGGCCTTTTTCCAGCCTTTCCACCTTCTCAGTGCTGCAGAATAAAAATGAATCCACCGATCTGGCCTATCTTAGTCTCATTCAATCCAGGACAGTTAGGGCTTTCAGACAAGTGTAAGTTTGTGTGAATCCCATTGGTATTCCCTGAGATATGGGCCTTCAAAGTTGAAAAATGTTTCAAAAACCTGTTTTGGGACGTTTTTTAAATATTTGGGTGTGTGTAATTACCACAGTGGCACTTTTAGTACACCCCAAACTTATTTCTCCTGTGCCCTGGGCTGTTGGCTCCAAGATTCATTAGGTTGAACCATTGGTTGTCTTCCTTGTGGTGTGCCATGGCTTGAATCAGAAATAAGTACGCGTTGTAACATCAGACACTTTTATTCGCTCTATCGAGGGGCGAAACTTTGAGACGCCGTAGATTAACCGGCGGAAGTGGTCTCGATCCCTTGCGCATGGGCAGTCGTCAGAGGCACCTTGTTTATGTTTTAGACGAGTTATATACCCCCTGTAGTCGATCACAGAGGCATAGGTTATAAAAGTGTCTGACGTTACATCGTATCTATTTTATTTAGATTTCTGCTCATATAACTGTACATATCCAATATATGTCACTGCTGTTGTGTTTTTCGGGTAAAGATACACACTATAAAACATCCTGAGCTATATAGGCATCATATCCTATCCCCTGGGGCTGTATTTTGGTTAAAATTATAAAAGTGTCTGACATTACATAATCAGTTTTTCTATTAGAAATACCACTTAGCCTTGGAGCAGCCTCTCCATATTTTAACATAAGATGCCCCTACGGTACTATTATCAAATGCAACAGCTATTTAGTCAATACCACATACTTTTTTTCAAAGAAATTTTAGGTGGTATAATTTGTGACTTTAAAAGAGACGTGCAACCTGTTTTGTACATGTATACTGAGTTTGGAGATGTTCTGGACATGTTTGGTGATGAAATGAGTGGTATTCCTAGGTCCTATGGAATATGTAACGTCAGACACTTTTATATTACTTTTAGCACCAAAGTTGAGGGTGCAACATGCCATTCAGGTGTTGAAAGTGTGCAAAATGATGGTTGTGTGAGTCACTACACATCCTGAATTACATCCACAGGGATAATAGTGAGTGTATGATGCAGATCTAGTGTGCTACACCAAAGTTAATAGTGTTCGCAAAAAAAACTTAAAATATCGACAATCTCAAAATTCTCATTTTGCCATATTTTCAAAACTTTTTAACTTAGGAACTTGCTTTTTGGTATGCACACTCTTATCAATTGTCCCTGTTTGGAAACGAAATTTGGAGATGAATCGAGCATTTTAACTTAAGATTTGTAACATTATATTAATAAAAGTGTCTGACGTTACACGAAAATGGATGATTTTTGCTGCAGGGCTACCAAAACTGACATGTTAGGAGCACAGGGTGTGAATCAGGTTTTTCATGGAGCCAATATGTTGGTCTTCCACTGTAATAAAGTTTTTTTAATCAATATTGACTTTCATGATTTGTCTGTCCTTAAGGGTAATTGTGCGGTAATTGGAAATTTTACCCATATATATATATATATATATATATATATAAAAACAGTACCGTGAAAAAGTATCTGCCCCCTTCCTGATTTCTTATTTTTTTGCATATTTGTCACACATAAATGTTTCAGATCAGCAAATAAATTTTAATATTAGACAAAGACAACCCGAGTAAATATAAAATGCAGTTTTGAAATGATGATTTAATTTGTTAAGGCTAAAAAGCTATCCAAACCTACCTGGCCTGGTGTGAAAAAGTAATTGCCCCCTAAACCTAATAACTGGTTGTGCCACCCTCTGCGACAACAACTGCAATCAAGCGTTTGCGATAACTGGCAATGAGTCTTTCACATCGCTGTGGAGGAATTGTGGCCCACTCTTCTTTGCAGAATGTTTTAATTCAGCCACTTTGGAGGGTTTTTGAGCATGAATGGCCTGTTTAAGGTCATGCCACAGCATCTCTATCGGATTTAAGTCCGGACTTTGCTTAGGCCGCTCCAAAACCTTCAGTTTGTCTTTTTTTAAGCCATTCAGAGGTGGACTTGCTAGTGTGTTTCGGATCATTGTTCTGCTGCATAACCCAAGTGCGCTTGAGCTTGAGGTCACCAACTGATGGATTGACATTCTCCTTCAGGATTTTCCGGTAGAGAGCAGAATTCATAGTTCCATCAATTACGACAAGTCATCCAGGTCCTGAAGCAGCAAAGCAGCCCCAAACCATCACACTACCACCACCATGTTTGACTTTTGGTATGATGTTCTTGTTATGAAATGATATGTTAGTTTTATGCCTGATGTAACGGGACGCACACCTTCCAAAAAGTTAAACTTTTGTCTCGTCAGTCCATAGAATATTTTCCCGAAAGTCTTGGGGATCATCAAGATGTATTTTGGCAAATGTGAGACAAGCCCTTGTGTTCTTTTTGGTCAGCAGTGGTTTTTGCCTTGGAACTCTCCCATGGATGCCATTTTTGCCCCGTCTCTTTCTTATTGTTGAATCATGAATACTGACTTTAAATGAGGCAAGTGAGGCCTGCAGTTCTTTAGATGTTGTTCTGGGTTCTTTTGTGATCTCCTGGATGAGTTGTCGATGCGCTTTTAGAGTAATTCTGGTGGGCCGGCCACTCCTGGGAAGGTTCACCACTGTTCCAAGTTTTCTCCATTTGTGGATAATGGCTTTCACCGTGATTCGCCGGAGTCCCAAAGCCTTAGAAATGGCTTTGCCACCCTTTCCAGACTGATAGATGTCAATTTCTTTGTTTCTCATCTGTTCTTGAATTTCTTTGGTTCTCAGCATGACATGTTGCTTTTTGAGATCTTTTAGCCTGCTTCACTTTGTGAAACAGGTTCTATTGAAGTGATTTCTTGATTCAGCAGGTCTGGCAGTAATCAGGCCTGGGTGTGGCTAGTGAAATTGGACTCAAAAAATGTGGTTAATCACAGTTAATTCATGATTTAACAAGGGGGGCAATTACTTTTTCACACAGGGCCAGGTAGGTTTGGATAGCTTTTTTCCCTTAATTAATGAAATCATCATTTCAAAACTGCATTTTGTATTTACTCGGGTTATCTTTGTCTTATATTAAAATTTGTTTGATGATCTGAAACATTTAAGTATGAAAAATGTGCAAAAAAGTAAGAAATCAGGAAGGGGGCAAATACGTTTTAACGGGACTGTATATAAATATATATATATATATATATATATATATATATATATATAAAACTCAGATTGTCTGTTTTACTTTTTTTTAAAGATCTGAAGCAGGTAAGGCAAATATGCAAAAATAGAAGCAATCAGAATCAGGAAGTAGGCAAACACCTTTCCACAGCACGTGCAGGGGTGTGTGTGGGAAATAGCAGGGATGTACTTATGGAAATCTGTAACATGTGAGGACTGAATGTATGGGAGAGTGTTTCCACCGACCTTGCTGATGACATGAATGAGGTCTCCCCGATGGAAGGACAGCTCATCGGGTTCATCTGCATTGCAGTCCCAGAGGCCCTGGTAGATACTAGCATAATCAGTGGACCCAGCTGAAAAGAGAAGGAGACACAACCGACTTACCACCCAGCTTCTGTAATCACTGACATTTCTTAATGAGGTTAATCACACTCGAATGTCACACATTTCAGAGAGTGAATCACATTTAGCCACAATTGACAATAATAATGAACATAGATGGCCCCAAAAGGCACAAAAAAACCCTAAGAAGAATCACTTACATTTTCAAATCTCAATACAGACATTTCGAGAAGTAAGACACAATTAGACACAAAGCACGAGGACAGAAACATAAGAATCCAGCACAGGGAGATAAGAAAACAGGAACTTACTGACACTAGACCAGTGGTTCCCAAACTCGGTCCTGGGGACCCACTGTGTACGCAGGTTTTTGTGTCAACCACAGCTCCAATCTTAGAATGCTAATGAGTTGCTCATTGCTCTTGATTGCACTATTCTTGTTCACGCTGATTATTTATCCTTTTAAACCACATGTCAAAAATGGCCATGATGAAAATCATTTCATAGTGTGCTAAATTGGAAATTACTTCTCTAACATAAAAAAATGGAAATTTGCAACTGATGACATGAATCTATAAATGGGCTTCTAGTAGATAAAATTGTGGACCCAAGGTCATTAAAGCGAACAATTATTAGGCAATTAAGAATTCAAAGACAAAGCAAACGATCAGTCAAACCTGTTAAATGTCACTTGATTGGTTTCAGGAAAGAACCTGAGCACCTGAATTCAGAACCCTAATCACCAGATTACTGACTGATTGCAGTCTTGCATTTGATCACATAAAACATACTGCCACCTTTGATTGTCGTGCTTACGTGGAATACATCAAAATAAAAAATATGAATGTTGGGCTTTGAAATTTCATGGAATACGTAGCCATTTCTGTCATAATGTGGTTTAAACAAAAATGTCCCTCGTATCTGACAAGCAACTGCTAATTAAAAAATGAACAGCTTGTTAAAACTCTGGGATCGTAATTGTGGTTGGAGCAAAAACCGACATACGCTGTGGGTCCCCAGGACCGACTTTGGGAACCACTGCACTAGACAACAAATCACAGTGAGGGCGTAGGAATGGAACGAAGAGGGAAGGGAGTGGAATCAGAAAATAAGATTACGAGAATCAATCAATAAAAAAGAGAGAGTGAAACAAACATAGACTGCTGGATTGTGGGGAAAACAATAAGGAGCAGGTTGAAGTTAGCTCTGTCAGGGAAGTAAAGGTTCGTCGAAATATGTTTATTTTGTAAATCCAGCAGTTACATCAATCAGGGGACTTGTTGAAAAATGGACAGCACTTTGTATTTTGCCTTTGTCTGCATTCTTTTGTGACCTCTGAGATGAGTCATTCAGGTGAGCTTGGTAGGAATTTTGGCAGGCTGACCACTCCTAAGACTCACCATTGCTCCAAGTTTTTTTCCCCATTCGGAGATAATGGTCCTTGCTGTAGCTTGCAGGGGTCTCAGAGCATAATAAATGGCTCCATAAACCCTTACTGACTAATATATTTCAATGACTTCTTTTATATGTTACGACCCTTGTATTTTAATAGTTAGTCCCTCCACTGATCCAGCAGACTTTGATCATTTTGCGTTTATCTCCCCTTATCTCCCCTGATTGATTTTTTTGTCTCGTCAAACCTGCCCCCTCCTGTTGTGAGCATTTGTGGCCTAGTCCCTTTCCTTACCTATGTTATTTGCTAGTGTTGTCTTAGTCTTTGCTGGATTGTGAGCTTGTTCGTTCTCCATAAAACCCTCCAGTCAGCAATTATCCTCTGGTATTGAGCAAGATACTTTACTTCTTCTGAGTGTTTTCAAACAATGTAATTGCCTTCAAGTATTCAGCAAAGCGTTCTCCTTCTTGCATGTCTTTGGTAATTTGATAATTGCTTGTTCTTCTTCTGAGTCTAATAGGAACACCTCCAAAGCCTTCATCGGCCTCCAGGATTGGGATTGTGCTCCTGTTAAAAACTTGCCAGCATCTGCAAATGGGATTCTCTACCTGGCTTCCCTTGTGGGGCAATTTCTGGCCTTAGCAAGGACACACCCCCACCAACTGTAGTTATACCATTCACCATGCTGGACTGCCATTCTCCTGTTCTGGGCTTTTGCCTATCTTCCTCAGTTACCATGTTCCTGCTAATAAATATGCACTAGTGGCTTTTCACTGATAGGTGTTTGGCTTTCTCTCCGCAATCAGAACATTATCATTTCATAATGTTTATATTTAAGGGTGCCTTTTTCTAAGATCAGCCCAAGGGTGCCAACACACCATCTCCAAATCTCTTCATACTTCATAATTATTGAGTTTGGGGCTGGGAATAGGGAAATCAGTCATGACCTTAGTAATTAACCCCTCCCCTGCTGAGCATGCCACGCCCACTTTTCTGTGCCATATTGAGCGGTAACAGATTTGATTGCTCCAAATTTCAACCTGCATGGAGGTCCCACGTTTTTATCAATTATTCTTGAAACTAGAGTTGGTGGACAAAAACTTGAAGTGAAAAAAAATCCTGGGACCTCCATGTAGGTTGACGTTAATTACCAAGGTCATGACTGATTTCCCCATTCCCCGCCCCAAACTCAATAATTATGAAGTATGAAGAGATTTCATACTTCAGACAGTTTGCACTGTCACCTCACAGCAAGAAGGTTGTGGGTTCAATCTGACCTGGGTCCTTACTGTGTGGAGTTTGCATGTTCTCCCTGTGTTCCTGTGGTACTCCGGTTTCCCCCGCCCACAAAAACATGCATTATAGGAATGTTCCTACCCCCTGACCAAGGAACTGGCTTTAGAACTGGAGTTGGTCCCAGGGCGCTGCTCTGTAGCTGCCCACTGCTCCTAACTATAGGATGGGTCAAATGCAGAGGACAAATTACCCTACGGGGTTCAATAAAGTGTATCTTATCAATTACATTTGGCAAATTAGTTGACTGTGTAACCAAGGAGGCAAGCACTTTTTCACGCATGGCTTGAGCTCACTAAAAAGAACTTGCCTTGAAGTGTGAACTTTAAGCTTTAATTTAAAAGTTTTTGTCCAAAGATTTGTATGAGTCTTGCGTAAATTAAAACCGTTTTTATTCATAAGCTCACAAGTCTAGGTAGTAAGTACCTTTGGGCAGTCATAAATCACCTTTTAATTTTTATTACATGCTAAAATTTCCTTTGCAGTGAATGACTGTCTGTTGTCTGGATCCCATAGCCTTCACCAGATGCTGGACTTCTTTCCTGGTTATGCTCTGCCAGTCCTTCACTGTAGCTGTCTACAATTCCTGCTTGTTCTTGGGGAATTTTTCGAGTGAAATGCATACTCAGTTGGATTCAGGTCCAGTGATTGACGAGGCCAGTGGAAAGCATTACTCCTTTATTTGAAAAAGCCAGGATTGGCTTTGCAGTATAATTTGATTCATTGTCTGTCAACACTGTGAAGTGCATTCAATTTAATTTCAAAACATTTGGCTGAATCAGAGCAGAAAATATAGCCATATACAATTCAAGGTGATCGTGAATACAAAAAATATAATACTCAGCGATGGCTTTTTCGTCAAACTTTCTTCACTTCCGGGACTGCCACACTTCCGGTGCGCAGCTTGTGTGGTGGCATGACAACAACAATTCAGCTATTCTTGAGAAACTGCAAATGATATAAACGCTAAAATCAACCCAAGAAAAAATACCCGACGCATGAAGAATTAATATGGCTTCCACACTTGTACGGCTAACTATCTGTAACTACGCATGCCAACGCAACTTTTCCCCCGCAGCTGCGCAAGACCGGAAGCGACTTGGCCACCAACCTATCCCATAAACCATTGGAAATGCACCTTGACTGCCACACTGGGGTATTTTTTTTATTGGCGATCGCTCAAATTCAGAAATCATCCCGTTCCTATTTTCAGCAGCCACATCAACAAAAGTACAAAGGGCCAGTTTTGATGGCAGCCATATACGTATGCCCACATATGAAATATTTTTTCAGCTGTTTTTTTTTTTTTTTGCAAACTTCCCGTTTTTGAGGCATACCGGTGGTTTACATCCATTCATCCATCCATCCATTTTCTTCCGCTTACTCAGGGCCAGGTCACGGGGGTAACAGGATAAGAGGCCCAGGCATCCCCTCCCCAGCTACTTCCTCCAACTCTTACTGGGGGACCCCAAGATGTTCCCAAACCAGCCTGGAGACATAATCCCTCCAGTGTGTCCGGGGTCTACCTCAGGGCTCCTCCCAGTTGGACATGTCTGGAACACCTCTAAAGGGAGGCGTCGAGGACGCATCCGAACTAGATGCCCGAACCACATCAACTGACTCCTCTCAATGTGGAGGAGCAGCAGTTCTACTCTGGGCCTCTCCCGGACGTCTGAGGTCCTCATCCTATCCCTGAGTATCAGCCCAGCCACCCTGCAGCGAAAGCTCATTACAGCTGCTTATATTCCCCGTCTTTTCCTTTTGCTCACTACCCAAAGCTCGTGACCACAGGTGAAGACTGGAATGTAGATCGACCTGTAAATCTAGAGCTTTGCTTTTAAGCTCAGCACCTTTTTCACCACGACGGATCGGTACAATGCCTACATTACCCTCACTTGTAACTCCTCCACTTGGGGTAACAACTAACCCCCCACTCAGAGGGGACAATCCACCTTTTTCCAGCAGAGAACCAAAGTCTCAGATTTGGAGGTGCTGATCCTCATCCTGACTACTTCATACTTGGCTGCAGACTGCTCTAGTGTGCGTTGGAGGTCACAGTCTGATGAAGCCAACAGGACTTTATCATCTGCTAACAGCAGAGATGCAACCCTGAGACCACCAAGCTGGACTCTCTCCAAGTCTCGACTATGCCATGATATCCTGTCCATGAAAATCACGAACAAAATAGGTCACAAGGCACACCCTTGGTGGAGTCCAATATCAACTGTAAACAAGTCCAACTTGTGCCGCGAATATGAACACAACTCCGGCTTTAATTGTACAGGGATGGATGGCTCAAGCTAATGGCTCCAAAGCCCCATACTCACCCAGCACCCTTCACAGGATAGCTTGTGAGACACGGTCATAAGCCTTCTCCAAGTCCACAAAACACATGTAGACTGGATGGGAAAACTCCCACAACACCTCCAGTATCCATGCAAGGGTAAAAAGTTGGTCCACTGTTCCAAGGCCAGACCGGAGCCCGCATCGCTCCTCCTAGATCCGAGGTTCGACAAGTGGATGCAGCCTCCTTCGTCCCTGGATGGTTCATCCTCAATAAGGCTTTGCCCTCTTCCTGCATTATAACACTATCCCCATCCCGAACTCAAACCCTTATATCATGGTGATCTGTCTGTCATCCGTTCATCCATCTGTCAACAATGGTAGCACTTTTTTTTATCATAAGGGGACAAAAATCCGAGGATGAAAAGTCCTCAGGGATGAAAAGTCCTCGGGGACGAAAAGTCCAGGGACAAAAAATCCAGGGACGAAGAGTCTTGTAACCCAACTCAAGGCAGCCGCTTCCACAATGAGGACTTTGAACAGGATCCACTTGGACTGCATGTCCCCAGGCTCCCCCAGGGTGTGGGAAAAGCTGAAAATCGATCGGACATGGTCCCCTAACGTTCCCAGTCAACCCTCACAACATGTTTTGGTTTATCAGGTCTGTCTGGCAGTCTTCCCTGCCATCTGACCTAGCTCACCACCAGGTGGCAATCAGTTAACCACTCTGCCCCTCTCTTCACCGGAGTGTCCAACAAATATGGCTGCAGCTCTGAAGACACAATCACAAAATCAATCATTGACCTTTGGCTCAGGATTTTCTGGTACTAAGTATGCAACACGTTCTCATTACTTATTAAGCGTTGTTAGGTGATGTAACACAGATGTAAATATGCCTCTTTCCCAGCTTTTTTTTGGAACGTGTTGTAGGCATCAAATTCAAAATGAGTGAGTATTTCAAAAATACAATAAAGTTTATCAGATTGATCATTAAATATCTTGTCTTTGTAGTGTACTCAATTGAATATAGGTCGAAAGGGATTTGCAAATCATTGTATTCTGTTTTTATTCACGTTTAACACAACGTCCCAACTTCATTGGAATTGGGGTTAGTAAAAACATGCAGCAAGGGCTATGCAACAGCCACGAGTAGGCGTGATTGAAAGAGCGATGATCCCTCTTATGGGGTTGGGTAAACTTCAATATTAATACTGCCACCCATATGTCGGGCCACTGGTGTTCATGCAAGAGAACAGTGCACACGTAATCTTTGTTTGTCTTTGTTAGGGCACTTGCCTTTATTTTGTGCATATTAGTCTTATAAAGCATCTTATTTATTTCATTATTCATCATTTTTTTTTAAAAGTTATTGAGTGCATTTATGGAATAAAGAATTTAATCGCATTCTACATGTCCACCAAGTTAAATCATCGGGGTTTTGGCGATACTCCATGGATTGTACCGTACTTTGGACTATTTCAAGTAAAGAATGTACTGTAATTAACAAAAAATGGAAAAAAGGCAATATCTAAACAGCCATGTGGCCAATTGTCAGGAATCATTTCATTTATTTGACTCTACATATTACACTGCAAGTAGGTAAGATAGTGCAATTGAGCCCTTTTGTTAAGTATGGCCATCGAGTGAAAATAAAAGTCTACAGACTTCGTAGCTTACATGGCTATTCAGACTGCAAAGAATATTCAAAATGTTCAAATTCTTTGGTACGCAAATGTGAAATATATTGGTAAAAATATTACTCCTAGTGATCCAAAAGGGTCTTTGGCAGAAAATAGCCAAAATGTTTACAGGCATTGAAGATTTCTGAAACTAAAGGCAGATCAAAGTTGGCACGAAATGGTCACAGGTTCCAAATAACCCCTGGTGACTGAAAAGGACAGTATATATGCTACTCAAAATTTGATAGGGATCATAGGAATTTTTTTGTGAAATGACATGCAAATTTGGTAACTGCCACTGATGAACAATATATTGGATAAATGACATGCAGTCAGACACAAAACACATTTGCACATGCATTTCATGACATTAAATGAGCGTGCAGCCTCACATTTTGGCTTTGACTAACACTTCACCATTTCAATTCAGACGTGTGTGTTGCTTGTTGGTGAAAATTTGGAAGTTCCCAAATTTTTTGCATTACATTTAGCAATAACAATGTCTCCTCAACGTCTTAGACGTCGATTGACTTCAGAGCAATTGGGAAGATGCATCGGAATGCTTGACTCTGGCTACTCACAACGTCACGTTGCTAATGCACTTAACGTCAGCCAAAGCGTTGTGAACAGAGCGTGGAACCGGCATCAAACGTTTGGTACAGCAGCACACCGTCATGGGGGTGGTCGTCAGAAATCGACTACACAACGACAAGAGCACTTTCTCACACTTCAGGCACGCGTCATCCTTTCTGGACAGCCACCACCCTACGAAATGACCTTCATAACGCCTCGGGGTCAGGGGTATCCACTCAGGCGATACGGAATCGTCTTCATACTGCCGGCCTCAACTCAAGAAGGCCATGTTTTCGAATCCCACTGACCGTGCATCATAGGCGTGACCGTTTGGATTGGGCTCACGATCATGTCACATGGACACACAACGATTGGGCTCCAGTTCTCTTTACTGATGAGTCCTGATATTGCTTGGACTTTACTGACAGGAGGCAACGGGTGTGGCGAAGACAACGTGAGCGATTTAATGATGCCTACATCAATGAACACAACCGTTATGGTGGCGGATCAATTATGGTCTGGGGAGGAATAAGCAGGAACGGCAGAACGGACCTGCATGTCATGGGGAGAGGGACGATGACAGGGGTACGGTACAGGGATGAGATCCTCAATGTGTACGTAAAACCATACGCTGGTGCTGTTGGCCCTGATTTCATTTTGATGGATGATAATGCCCGTCCCCATCGTGCTAGGGTGGTGAATCAATTCCTAGAGCAGGAGACAATTGTCCGCATGGACTGGCCCGCGACGTTCGCCGGACCTAAACTCTATCGAGCATGTGTGGAACATGCTGCAGGTCGCCATTTTCGGTCGAGGGCACAACCCACAACTCTAGAAGAGCTCGGAAATGCCCTTGTTGAAGAATGGAACAGCATTCCAATTGCAAGCATCCGGGTTCTGATTGACAGTATGACCCGACGTTGTCAAGCCGTCATTCAAGCTAGGGGAGGCCATACCCGTTATTGACATTAACTGTGGTCATGAAACATCAAACGAACACTGTCTGTTTTCACTTTACATGTCAGAGGTGAAACCATGAAGTGTTCGTGAAAGCCAAAAGTGTGAGGCTGCACGCTCATTTAATGTCATTAAATGCACTTGCAAATGTGTTTTGTGTCTGACTGCATGTCATTTATCCAATATATTGTTCATCAGTGGCAGTTACCAAATTTGCATGTCATTTCACAAAAAAATTCCTATGATCCCTATCAAATTTTGAGCATATTTTGGCCTCAAATATCTAAATTGTTTCTGAAAATTTAAAAAAAAATTGTGAAAGTGGGACTGGATCGAAGTTGGCCCAAAATGAGCCTTAGTGACGCGAATGGGTTGTAGTTTGACCCAAAACACCCAAAATGTTGATCAAAATTGAAAACTTGTGAAAGTGGACCCGGTTCAAAGTTGGCCTGAAATGCTCCCACATCATCCCTGGTGACCCAAAATGTTCGTATTTTGGCACAAAACACCCCAAAAGTTGACTCAAATTAAAAAATTGTGAATGTTGAGCTGGATTGAAGTCAGCCCAAAATGGTGCCAGATGACCCCTGGTGACCCCAAAGGTCACCTTTTGGCCCAAAACACTGAAAAAGTTGACCAAAAAAAAAAAAAAAAAAGTATGACAGTTGAGTCTGGTCGAAGTTGGCCTGAAATGCTGCCAAATGACCACTGGCGACCCAAAATGGTGATATTTTGGCCCAGAATACCCTACAAGTTGACCAATATGGAAAAATCGTGAAAGTGGAGTCCAATCTAAGTTGGCCCAAAATGGTCCCAAATGAAGCCTAGTGAGCCAAAAGGGTCTATTATACACCACAACACCGCAAAAGTTAAAGTGTATATTGCAGGTTAAACACTACTCTCGACTAATGTGTACAGAAAGCCTTCAAAATGTACGTACAGTATTTCAGTATTTCTAAAACTATCTACAAATGCCATTAAATGACACTTCTTGTCTGTTTCTGTAGTAGCTGTTTTTTTTTTTTTTTAACCTGGTAACAACGTCACGTAAGGGAGTTGTGGAGGAAAGTAGCCTCTGCTCACTATGGCGAGTGATTGGGAGCATGAGGAGGTGGCAAGAAACACTGCAGAAATTTATGATGGGTCGCAACCATATAATTTTGAGCCGGTCAGGCATGAGAGAGGGGAGGAAAGAAAAATCCAACAAATACTGGCCCTCAGAGATGGATTAATGCTTGGTTGGAGGCGAATGAGTGGAGGGTTGGCGAGGTGTCCTGTTGAGTAGCTATATAGCAACTAGCGCTAGAGCTAGTCTACAAACAGCTGTGAAAACCGTAACAACAACAATAACACATATTTTACGGTGTATGAATAACACTGAGTGAAGAAGCCAACGTTTTCTGTACATCTAGCTGTTGTGATAATGTGATGTTCAGATGAAGACGTTGACTAAACATGTACTATCCAAATGATAACGAAGGCATCATGCTAGCTAACCTGGGTGTAGTTTGCCATTTCCCATCCCGCCTGTCAAACTGATGTTTATTTTATTGGGATTCTCCCTTCACCCAGACGTTGTAAACATATCCACTTGACTGTCCCATGCTTCGATAGTATGGTACGAGCGCTACAACATCTAAGTCTAGCGGTGGCGGCAGTTTTTTTTTTCCTGCGGGTGCGAACGTTCATGTGCGCATACATAATCATTGTTGACATGCCGAATAAATGAAATCTCAAATGCCAGGCTTAATCTGGTGTTGATCAAACTTCATAGCTGATTCATGGAAATGCTATGGTCTGTCTGGGGGGAGATATACCGAGAGAGAGAGAGAGAGAGTAAGAGTAGTGTCCTTTGTCGCTATTTCTGACAGGTGCTTGTGTGGGCGGTGTCATCCCATGGAAACTGCGGTGTGATATTAGCGTACAAAAAATTTGCCTGTCTGACGCAGACAAATTGAACCCACTGGCATAAAATTTGTTTATTTTTGACAGGGAAAAAGTGGACCCTGTGCCCTGTTTGGGATGAATTCTTCCACCCTGCACAAACACAATAATTCACCATTGCAAGCTGCTGTATAGTGCAGACTCATTGACCGTCGTACTCTGACAGGCTCTTCTCTACCTTTCGTGACGCAGGCATTGCATTATGGGAGCATCGTAAACCGCTGTTAAAAGTACCTACTTTTTCGTATTATCTTCCGTTTTCTGATAACCAACAACATGAAATATGATGTATAATCGTTCAGATATTTATTTCCCACAAGAAAATTGCACAAAATCTTTGGAAAATTAACCTGCGATATACACTTTAATCAAAATCAAAAGATTCAACAAAAATCCACTTGTTTTAAACAAAGCGACAAGGTTAATAGACCTTTTCGGAGTAAGCACAAGATTTTTTACGCGTATGTGTAAGACGAAGTTTGTATGGCAAGAAGAAGTGTCATAGCGTCTGTCAAAACCGATGTTAGCGAGTGATAAGCAATTTCACAGGTTAAAGTGCAAAGATTATGGCAGATGTGCAAAGATTTGAACATAAACCTCGTGGGAACGAAAAAGGCTGAACTGATTAGAGCGACTTGAAGCGAAAGAAAATACAGGCCTTGCGACCGAGACTATAAGTGCTACTGCAGCCTTCGAGGAGGTTGGATATATCGCCGACTCAACCACTAACTTAATACCCCCAATTAAATTTCTTCATGTGTATGATCACATTGTGGAGAAGAGTGGCAGAAACAACAAGTGTTTAGACGGGGGTATTAAACACTTTGATGAAGGTGACATCCAGGAATGGTGCTACAAATAGGTAGGCATCACTAGCTGTCATTGGACATGTTGGATAGCAGTGATAATTATATGCATAGTTACAGCCTGCTGGCTGTTAAACCCTTTTGAGTAGATGCAGACGTCCGCAGACATGGAGGTGTTCTATTTATGCACGCTGTTAGAAAAGGAGTCAGGTTGATAGCACCACACGATAAGTAATTAACCTAACTGCGGCATGCAGTAATCATGAAATTGGACAGACGTATTTAGCTCTCCCGTGACCTGGAAAAACCTAGTATGTGTGTCACTTTTGGTAGAAACTGAGTTTAACCTTCATTTGCAGTGATTAAAAGTGGTAAAAATCTTAAAACACCAGCTTTAAGTGTCATTTGGACTTTCAAATATATATATATATATATATATATTTGCATGTACACGCTGGGTTTTCCTGAAAACGCAGAGATTGGATGATAATGGCATGCAGCATATATCTTCAAACAAACTTATCCAACTTATTATAACATCTGCTTATGTTATAATAAGATAACAAATGACAAAGTAACTACTGTACACTGATTCATATTGCAATATTACAGTGAAAACAAAGACTTTACGATCGCTTTGCATTACGGTAGCATTTTTTGACAAGGCAGCACAAATTGCTTGAGCACTGGCCAAAAAAGGCGTGAAGGGAAAAATAAACTCCTTTAAGTCACTGCCCCTCGCTGGCACATATACAGAAAAAGACGGATATTACAACATGGAAAAAAAACTGTGATACGAGAAGTCCATTCTCTTCATTCATTACTAACAAAGTTCTTGGTCAGCTAAATTCTTTGCCTCAACCGGATCAATGAATATTTTTACTTGCCCTAGATAGTGCACATGGAGCCTAGCCTGGAAGCGCTGTAGCCTTCTCCCGCAAGCGTTGTAGCACGTCGCAGAAAATCCCCCGCTGCTCCATCACCTCTGCGGTGTAGTGAGGGAAGATTAGGATGCGGTGACCTCCGTAATCCAGCAAACGCTGCCCCCCTCTCTTTTTCCTGTGCAAGATGCACTCGTGCCATTATCATGCGAGATCTGGAGCCATCCGGTGTTTTGGGCTGTTCAAGATGATGTGCCCTATCGATTACAGCGGGCTAAGTAAAGTTGTCTTCCCCCACCAGCCTGGAAATCAACCTGGAGACGAATCCATGCTAGCTTGGTCATGGCTAACAATAGCACTTGCTGGTGGGCGAGCAGCTCCCTTTCCGCCTCGTGCAACTTTACTCGGCATATTGACATTACACTTTTAGCGGCGTGAACGTAAAGCAAATAGCAAGGGTTTAATCGTAAAAATTAAAGATTTTTATAATCAAAAAGGCAGTTTTTAAACAATAAAACCGTGATCCACGAGGCGCTCGAAAAAGCCAGTCTACACTTCAATCATCTCACTAGCGCCCCCCCATGCTTTATTTTAGAACAATCCGTCCAGTAGTTTCGCAGATATAGGCAAATGAAATTCCATAACCTTGAATTTGACCTTTCAAGGTCATCTGAGCTCAAAGTAGCCTGGAATCCATCCATATCAAGTGCAGGTCGCTCCCAACGGTCACTCACTGATACAGTCTGGCCTCAGTCGGTCGGCCAGCGTTTAGCCCTTACGTCACTCATGAACTGGATTTATGAATACCGGTATTCATGCTTTCTGCTCTTGGCTGATTGGGTGAGCTGTTGGCGAGAACCACCAATCGCGCGGCGCCATTTGCAGAATGAATGCTGACTGGGTTATCCGTCGCATCTTGTCGTCAGAAGTGGTAGCTAAGTAGGCGAGCAATTAAACGTTGGGACAAGTATCTATTTTATATCAGCATGTTACATGTATATTTCCTTTTACTTTGCTACATCATGCATTTTACAACACAACTAATGGCTGTACTCAGCATTACGAATATGAGTTAGCTGGCCAGCTACGGCATTCGTGAATGTTATTTGACATGAGCTTAAAAATTAGATTGTGGCTTGCTTGCGTTTACTCTTGGAGTGGTTGTTAGGTTTTGAACAGGATAATGTATGGCCATATCTGCATTTTGTTTATTTCAATGGGATTCCCCGGTATAATAAAGGCTAAGTTAAATAATACTCAAATTACATTACGTATTTCATTGTAATTGGCATTAGCTATAGCTTGAAGGGCATGATTGCATCAGCTAGGTTAAGCCTATTAAGCTGGTATGTAATACGACAGTTGCTAATTTATTCCTTGCCTGTCTACTTTCTTCGGAAAAGAGAAGATGGATAGCTTGTACCTATTATTGCAACCTATTGCTGCACAACATTTCAGCATTTGTAACGTGGATGGCCAACGCTTATTTTGCCGCTTTTCCCCGCTTGTTTAATATCTGATATCAATCCAGTACAAGATCATAGCGATCAAATTTATTCCTTTTCCCTTTAAAAATGATTAAACATCGATGGCAATAACAGTATCACTGAACATATAAACACAAGCATTATTTCAGTTTGAAAGTTTAATTCGTAGTTTGCTGCAGTCCATACTGTATTTCTGCATTGCCAGATGTTACGTGACCTCTGCTGAGAGAGATACAGGTCTCGAACAAAGTTCATTTTCTCCTGATCTGTTGGTCTTAAAAATGCCATTGCAGCACCAGAATGTTTGGAAGATATGTGGCCTGTGAAAAATAAGTCCAGTATTTAATTCTGTGACAATGGGGCAAAATAATTGGTGATAATCTGTGCTCACGTTCACTTCTCCCCATTGGAATCAATTCATTCAGGACCCGCCGCAAGTCTATCTAAAGGGGCGGGGCACCCTTGCGACTGTGAGCCAATCACAGATCTCTCATGGATTTTCTGTGAATACTTGAATGTCAAATGTTGGCCTACCGACTGAGGCCAGACATATCAGTGAGTGACCATTGGGAGCGACCAGCACTTGATATGGATGGATTCCAGGCTAAGCTCAAAAGTCAGGGTGCAAAATTGAAGCCTATATATGACTTCCTATTTAAGGGTAATAGTAAGTATGACCTTATTTCTCACCGTTTCAAAGATAGAGCCCATCAAAAATTTCCCTCCCATAGGGCTCCATTGTAACAAAAATGTCAAAAATTTCTCAAAAATTCAATTTAAAAATTTTCAAAAGCCTTGAACAAACTTTAGTCCCATACTGATATGGAACATCCACAAAAAATTTCAGAACAATCCGTCCAGCAGTTTCAGAGAAGAAGACCAAAAGACCAAAGTTTACAGACAACAGACGGACTACACCGGACGCAAACCCATTACAATAGCTTATATGGCCTTCAGCCATGTAAGCTAAAAATCTGAAAAATTTACATTTTTCACGCCTCCCACACCATTCAAGCAATTGACGTGAAATTTGGTCTGTGTAATCTGGATGGCATCAAAAGTTGTACATAATATGGCACTGCTAGGAAAAACTGTCTAATTTAATTGAATTTCCTGACAAATATGCCATAAAGGAAGTCAGAAGAAAATGCTGGATGGTTTGAAATGGTAATGGCAAATTGTTCTTGAATGTTCAGGAAAACCCTCGAGTCAAGTCTTAGCTAGTGATTCATGTCTCCTATTATCGCTCAAGGCACAGAGAGCTGCCTCCACTTTGACGACAAGACTATAAGGCAAGAGTGATATAAATGCTAAACCTTTCCATATTCACATGGCAAATTCTGTGCACATTTACAAAAATACACAAAGGATCAACTCTTCAGGGGAGAATCAACTGTTTTGTTGTCATACAGGCTGCAGACAATGGCTTTTGTTTGGCTCCACAAATGCTACTTGCAGCTTTAATTTCCCAATGACTTTCAGTGACTATGTATGAAAAGCATGGTACTTTTTACAGTCTTCACCCCATTTGGAAGTAAATAACCTAAAATTAAAATTGAAAGTCTGCACTTTGAGCCCAAATTCAGTATGTCATTCCAAGTTCCGTATTCTGTGAGTCACAGCACAACTTTGTCAATTTCAAAATATTTAAAGACCTGACTGCAATATTTGCAGATTCTTTGTGCACAATTCTTGCAAAATTGCACAAGTCTTCAGCAAAAACGACTCCCATGCAAGCGACTAGCTGATTGAGGAAATACTGTGTAAGTGACTGTTCCGACCATTGGTGGGCCGCTCAACAGTTCCCTGGTTGAAATTTAATTTCATGTCGCCCACTAATACTTAAGCAGTGCTCTGCAACTATCTTGAAGTTAAGGGTATTTAAGGGATAAGTGGAAATTTCCCTTAAGGTGCTCAATGAAACCAGCCACTGTTGCGGAACAGGATAGGCAGTCACAAGCCTCTCTATAAGCATCCATGAAGGCTCTCCACATCTGTATGGGACAGAACAAGCATCACTTTGCATCAGCCCTGGCATGACTGAGCTGCTTTCAATATCCAAGCCTCTAAATGAGTACAGTAAATAATAAATATTTACTCTCTCACTCCACAGTGCTCTCCTGTGTCTTGGTAATAAATGCCTCCACTAATTACTTTTTGGTAAGCACTTGCATCTGACAGGAAGCTATCAGGAAGGGTGCTGAATTAATTCCACTCCTGTTTCATTCGAGGCAGGGGAGCAGACAGGGGTTATGGCTCCAGTGAGCGGCGTTCTTAAAAGATGCCTGGCCTGTCAGGCTGCGCTCGGTCATGTCAGGGATTTCAGAACAAGAGCCAGGCGCAGATCGCAGAAACAGCCGATTATGCTTCTGTATTAACTGAGGAAGATTTTTCTCAAAAGCCCTTTTGCATATCACAACGCTGGTTCGAGCCCCGGTTGTACCATCCGGCAGTGGGTGGCAGCTTTTTCAGAAGTAGCGCGCAATTGGCCATTGCGCTACAGGGATGCACATTGGGAAGGGTCTGCCGGGAAGGGTAATATAAGTTGCTTTGTTCTTTCCTTAGGCGCCTCCTGTTGGCCAGACGAGCGCTCGTCAGGAAGATTCTAAGTTTGTTCATGTTCGGGTATCCTCCGCCCTCGCTCTGAACTTGCAACGATTCAACCAATGAGTGTAAAGAAGCA
Source organism: Gymnothorax javanicus (assembly GCA_029692085.1). Taxonomy (NCBI): domain Eukaryota; kingdom Metazoa; phylum Chordata; class Actinopteri; order Anguilliformes; family Muraenidae; genus Gymnothorax; species Gymnothorax javanicus. Next base: position 109,783,739 of record CM056200.1, read on the forward strand.
GTGGCTGACAGGCTTCAATGGAGAGCCGCGAGCCGTCTTCACTCTCCTGAATTGGCAACAGGGGGTTGCATATGCGAAAGCCTTGTACATAGTTCCCCAACTGGACATTCCAGATTCAGGTGGGAGTGGAGATGCAAAATTTATTAAAAAAAAAAAAAAAAAAAAAAAAAGCCCTTTTGCAGTAACTTTGTCAGGTTACGGTCAAAAGTCAAGCAGGAGTGAAGAGGATTACTGACGGGTCGGGCAAGGAGTTGTTGCAGGTGCTGGTCTGAGGTCACTATCCAGGATGGCAGACTGAATGAACCGGGTCACTCAGGTGGGTGCGCACTTTCGAACTGGGTTGAAGGAGACGCTGGAGGAAGCCACTCGCCAGGACTGCAAACACCTGGGAGATTCCCTCATTAAATAGTCACTTTTTATTATTAGTAGTCAACACCCAAAATGGAAGAGAAAAATCCTGCAAAGGGAGGATGTAGACCAGGAACTTAAATACACAAGGCAACAAATAACAATAGGGAACAGCGGAGAGTGAGAGCACAAAGGGAAGGGTGAAGCACAATGCAGTAATTGAATTATGAGAACTAATTAGGGAATTTGGTGGAGAAACTGACAAGGACATCAGGATTTCAGGGGAAACTATTGAGAAAAGTCTCAGGATGTGACAGGGTGGCTGGGGGGAGGAAATGACCCTGAGTTACAGAGGAAAGGGTGAGCCTCACGACGATTACTGAGTATGTAGCTGATGCACGGATGATATGATAAATTCCAAGTCCGCGTCGGAAGAGAGCAGCCGAAATAAAGAGAGTACGCGGCGCCAAACTCCATGCTCATCCAAAGCAATTTTTTTCCACAGGTCAGCGCTAGTGCGCGTATCTAACTGTCTAATGCGCATTTACAACCTAAGAGCATGTGCCCATATCTGATTTCTAATCTCGGTGCAGCACTGCTCAAAGTCAGAATCGGTACTTTAAGCGCACACACATATACACCCTCCTCTGCACAGTGATATCATATTTCCATAAAGCCCTCATTTATCTTGCATTACCTTCAACAGCAGACAGAAAAGCCATTAAGAAATCAGTGATATGGCTATTGAGGAGGAAAAAAAGCTTTTTTCATCTTTCTAGATAACATAATTCCAACTGTGAGGGACTCTGTCAGCTCCGCTTTCCTCGACGGTCTTCCTCTCCTCCTACACATGCTACACTCTCTGAGTCCTCCCTCTCAGACCACAGCCCTTTCATCGATCTGTCCGTTTCCCAATCTGTGGTACCGTGGCTTTTAACTTTCTCTAAGTATGCCAAGTCCCTCTATGTAAAAGCCTTTATAGTTTGCACCCTTTAAAACATCAATTCTAGAGACACAGTAGATTTTTCCATCGCGCTTATTTTTGTATGGGAAAATACACAGAGAGAGTATCATCACGTAATGATAATTTTAAAGAGATAATAATGCATACCTAACTGTTAGCAGGCACAGATGAACAAACAAAATATATATGTCAAAGTTTACTATACGTTGTAGTCTGCTCGATTTTAATGTGCACTGTAGCCTTTGATAGCTGCTTCCAGAACATTCCCATGCTGTGCTGTTATATTACACTATCAGTGGACTTTACCACAAATACATGTGAAACTCAGGAAAGCAAGGAGCCCCAAAGCAGTAAATATGACCTGGTTGCCAAGAGTATAATTTCTCCCAGCAATAGTATGTTGGATACAGTGCCATTACTCATCCCCAGCTGTTTCCACAGGCAGCCATTTCTACCCATGCAGGAAGCTAACAGGCGAGCACACTCCAGTACACTATATTGCTGTGATCATTTCCACACAGCCAGTGTTCTACTGGCCCAGAAAGGCCCAGCTGCATAAATTCACATACCTGAAATGTAATGAGATAGCTACAGAGTTATCAATTTTTCTGTATAGCCAGGTGACCGCACAGGGCCTATCATTAAAGATATTCGAGCAATAAATGCAATAAAGCAAAATATCTATGATAGTATATGAGCTACAGGAGAAAACACAAAGGAGCAGAGGACATATCAGTTTTTCCCTATTTAAAGGAGCTGTATAAACAACAGCAATGCCCTGGAGCTGTGTAGGGAATACAGCATTGTGAATTCTGCAGCACTCTGGTACCCTATAGTAAGTAGTCTGTGGAATTTAGGGCTCGACAGCAGGCTGTAGTGGGCGATGGCAATAATACTACATGTGTAAACCCTGCTAAGGAGCCAGCCAATCGTGAACGGAACCCTGAAATACCACTTCCTTGAATCATTGACACAAATTGCATGATTATCATGGAAGAGATAAACAGCTGAGTAGTGTATACGGACAGTGACTGAAAAGTGCAGTAACAATCTACTGAAGATTATACAGAGAAGTTAGTCACGTAGAGACATCAAAAATCTGCACGACTGCTTGTCAATCAACTTTTATATCAAGTAAGAGACAAAGGACTGCATTTGAAGCCAGGTCATATGTGAAACAGGCCTTCATGATTACTACTGGACTGCAGAAATAACTTCTACATGTGCAACAGAATGGACTTGAGCCACGCAGTACACTCAGGTTTCAAGGCATCTGCAAAAAACCCAAAATGAAAACAGGGCAGAGTTACCAGCAGCGATTCGAGGAGATGAAGAAATGTCACCCCAAACATCTTCCCTTGCTAAAATACCACAATCCTCAAAAGAGCGTGGAGATTCACGATTTGCTCTCTGTTGACCTCTCAGAGTCGGCTTGTGATCTTGCATGTGACGTGACGTGGGAAAAACAAAAAACTCTGAACAAACACAGAATTGGGAGGGTCAGCTCCCAGTAACTAACGTTCACACGCTATCTGGGGAACCAAAAAAAAAAACCTCATTTGACCTCTTCTATGCTCCGGGAACCAATAAGAAGCTTGACCCTACAGGAGAGAGTTTGAGAGCCCCGCGCTCCAGCAGGACCTAAAGGGATTAACCTTGTGCGTTGCAAAGATAGGATGCTGAGTATCAACAGGAAACGGGCTGCGGTGAAGAAAGAGCCCAGTGTTGACCCGCCGACACATTTCACAAACCCTGGAGAGGCTTTGAGTTCTGGCCAGGAGGCAGCAGGACGGATGGTGTGTGCTGGAAGATCCGCGGAGAAGACTCTGCTGGCCTCACTGAATCCATTAAAGCCTTGAATTCAGGACAGATCAACAAAAAAAAAGAACCACAGCGGAAATTTTCCGTTTGAAATGGCAAGTGCCACGATCCAGGGAAATGGGAAATGGTCAACTTTTGTCAGGTGTGAGACAATCACCATAACCGAGAGCAGTGTTTCCCAAACCTCTCCTGCTGTACCCCTTGTCCTGCATGCTTCAGATCTCTCCCCGCTCCGGCCCAGGTGATTCAAACCATCAGGTCATAATTAACCCCAGAAGCTGCTTGATAATAAGCGAATCATTTGAATCACCTGGGCTGGAGCAGGGAGAGATCTGAAGCATGCAGGACAAGGGGTACAGCCAGGAGAGGTTTGGGAAACACCGCCCCAGAGAAAAGGCAATTTCCTGTGGTATCAGGAAGTGAGAGTCTGAAGGAGTTGCTTGAATAATATCTAGCGTGTTTAGGCTTTGCCACATATCCTCCTAAGGCTATTCTCAAGACTCCAAGTTCAGTATCACAGGGTCATTACATTCTGCATGGAGGACAGAAGCCTGGAAAGGGTAGATGTCAGCTGCCCAAGCTAACGCTAACCCTGCTCTGCTTATTTCCTGAGAGGAAGAGAACTGCTGCCATTTCCTCAGTGATTGGGTGGTGAATGGAAGCAGGTGCTTCCTTACGATGTGTCAGTGCAGCCACAAAATCCTTATATGTGCAACTCCAATTCCGAAATAGTTGGGACAAAGTGTAAATTGTGAATAAAATCAAAATGCAATGACTTTCAGATCACATGAGACAATATGTTATTTTCAATAGAACATAGATAACATTTCAAATGTTGAAACTGAGACATTTTACATTTTTATACACAAAATGAGCTCATTTTAAATTTTCTGGCTGCAACAGGTCTCAAAAAGTTGGGACACAGGCAAACAAGGGCTGAAAAAGCAATTAATATATAAGAAAATCAGCTGAAAGAACATTTAGCAAGTAATTAAGTTAACTGGCATCAGGTGTGTAACATGATTGACTATAAAAGGGAAGTCTTAGAGAGGCTGAGTCTCTCAGAAGTAAAGATGGCCAGAGGCTCTCCAACCTGTGAAGGCTTGCGTAAAAAAAATTGTGGAATACTTTAAAAACAATGTTCCTCAACTTCAAATCACAAAGGCTTTGAAGGTCTCATCTTCGACAGTGCATAACATCATCAAAAGATTCAGAGAAACTGGAAAAATCTCCGTGCGTAAGGGACAAGGCCGAAGACCTTTACTGGATGCCCGTGATCTTCGGGCCCTCAGACGCCACTGCATCACTCACCGGCATGATTCTGTCATTGACATTACTAAATGGGCCCAGGAACACTTCAAGAAACCACTGTCTGTAAACACAGTCCACCGTGCCATCCACAGATGCCACCTAAAACTCTATCATGCAAAAAGGAAGCCACTGTTGAGCATGATCCAGAAGCGCCACCGTGTTCTGTGGGCCAAGACTCATTTAAAATGGACTATAGCAAAATGGCAAAGTGTCCTGTGGTCAGACAAGTCCAAATTTGACATTCTTGTTGGAAATCATGGGCGTCGTGTCCTCCGGTCTAAAGAGGAGAAAGACCGCCCCTCCTGTTATCAGCGTTAAGTTCAAAAGCCAGCATCTCTGATGGTATTGGGATGCATTAGTGCATATGGTGTGGGACCCTTGCATGTTATAAAAAGCACCATGAATGCTGAAAGGTATATAAAGGTTTTAGAGCAACATATGCTCCCCTTCAGATGACATCTATTCCAGGGAAGGCCTTGTGTATTTCAGCAGGTCTATGCAAAACCACATACTGCAGCTATAGCAACAGCATGGCTTCGTAGTAGAAGAGTCCGTGTGCTGAACTGGCCTGCCTGCAGTCCTGATCTTACACCGATTGAGAACATTTGGCGTATAATTAAACGAAAAGTCAATCAAAGGAGACCCAAAACTCTCCAGCAGCTGGAAGCCTATATTAAACAAGAGTGGGATCAAATTCCAATGGCTAAACTCAAGAAACTTGTCTCCTCAATGCCCAGACGCCTCTACTCTGTGTTAAAAAGAAGAGGGGATGCTACACCATGGTAAACAGGCCCCGGTCCCAACTTTTTTGAGACCTGCAGCAGCCATCAAATTTGAAATGAGCTCATTTTGTGGATAAAATTGTAAAATTTTTCAGTTTCAACATTTGCTATGTTATCTCTGTTCTATTGTGAATAAAATACTAGCTTGTGTGATTTGAAAGTCCTTGCGTTTTGATTTTATTCACAATTTACACTTTGTCCCAACTATATCGGAATTGGGGTTGTACTTATGTCCGCATAGCTAGCGTTTAAATAAAAGCGTGGAAAAAGCTAGTGAGTTACATTGTTGAGTAAAATGCTTTTAATATTACTTTGGACTTATTGGCTTCTTCTGGATCATTTCACACTGGAATTGTTTAGAAATGATGCACAGGTTTCCAGAAAAACTCCAAACAAAGGAATGGCAAAAGGCATGGCCTTATTGACACAGTTGGATATGTTTCCCCATTTCCCTCAATATGTCTGAAATGTGATTTAATAGCTTTTTCCATTTAACGCCAGATAGGATATGTACACACTAACAGGCCTATGTTTTTGTTTTAAAACGCATAACTATTGCTACAATTTTGCCTAGTGTCCACATTACTCTGGCATATTTGAACCCCTGCAAAAGAGAGTTTTGAATACGCTGCTGACCCAGTATTGGTTTTAAAACTCCGGGATTGCATTTTAGTGTGAACAGGGATCGTTTTCATTTTAAAACACCATTTCAAATCAAAAAGGGCCAGTTTCACAGACACAGATTAAGCTTAATCCTAGACTAAATTCAATTCTCAATAGAAAATCTCCATACAAAACTCTGCTTAGTCCAGGACTATGCCTTAAGCCATGTCTGTGAAACTGGCCCAAAATGTATTAGTGTGGACATAACCATAGATAGATGCTGAACACGCACACAGACACAGGGGAACATATAAACAAATACAGCTCTTACCAGGCTTTGAGCTCTTCTCAGATAAATCCTCAGTGGATTCAGTGAAGTCTTCATCTGCAATAAAAATATAGACATTCAAATGAAAGGCACCATGCAGCAGCCTTTATCTGATCCAAAACAGCCTTTATACAATAAGCAGTCTGTACAACAGGTATGGGGGTCATTAGCCATTTCAATGCTGAACCAAACCAGTGCTAAAAGGCTTGTGGTAACTTTAGATAAGTTGACAACTGCATTGTAACAGCTTTGTAACAAACTGGTTCAAGATTGGAGACAAAATAAGGGCAGGTGCACACAACTGAAGAATACAGCAATAGAGGATTAACTTCTGAGCGTAGCAAATTAATGGCAATTTCTATTTTGTAATTAGGATTTTAGGTCCACAAATGAGACCCACAAAATTTACTTTACAATATTTATAGCATGGAGTATTCAATCAAATGAAGTTGGACAATGTCATAGTGACACTTTGCCAATATTCAGTCAATACATAAAAAATTAAAGTAACAATATAATATTGATCACAAGCAATTAATTCAAATGTCAACATGTGCAGTCTTGGTAAAATGTAATTATATGTAGATCATAAATTTAACAACCTATTACTTTTGTCATTTATTTATCACCCTATTAAAACAAGCTTTTGCAAATTGTTCAGTATAAGGACAAAGAAAGTAAGAATAAATTGCAGCTGCATTAGAAAATGGTGAGACTGGAAAGGTGACTGTCTCTTCCTTGATATTTATAATGGTGGGAGGGAGTGTTGGCAGAAGTTCTGGTATTATTTCAGGAATTAAATAAACTTCAAATAAAATGTTGTGAACTTCTGAAGACTTTTCTAGTCAGACATCCTTTGTTCACGAGTTTGAAAAATTTATGACATGGATTTGCTCAGAAAAATTCTAAATGAAGGAAATTTAATATGTTCAAGACTTTGTGAAAATGACTGAATATTGAAATTTAGGATGCTTTGAAAACAGCAGAGATTTAAGCAGTCAAAGGCTGACATAGAAATTACACATTGTGAAGGTAATAACTTTGTGAAGGTATTAACCTTGCAAAACTGCAAAACTAGGAGTTAACACAAGTGATTTAAAAACTAAACCTTATGGAAGTATAGAAATCTTTAAGTATTTAGTATCACAAATACTGCTGGCAACAAACTGACTTTCAATAACAGAAAGTTACTTCATCAGCAGATTCTGGTCAGGGCCTATGCCAAACTCATGTTTTTCCAGTGCTGTATTGCCAAGCACCGGCAATATAACTCAGAAAGAAGAAAAAAAATATGAAATTCCTAAAAACCAACTTTACCCAACATCAAAAACAAAAGACTACTTACTGAGGTTTAGAAATCAGATATGTGACCCAAAATGAACTAAAACAGAACAGGGAATTTTTAAGAATGGAACATAGTTTGTCATTCCAATGACTGTACATTATAAGAGCTAGAGCCAAATATAAAATTAATAATAAGCGAGACAGTGAAGTGTTGGATCTGCAAGGACAATGAAGCTTTAGAAGTTTAACCCCTTCTCACTCTGGTAACATTTGCCTAAAATGCCTATCCAAGGCGTACCCAAAGTAAATTGAAAGCTGTTCTCGTTTTTAACTTCCCTGACGGCCTGTGGACGGGCCGTCGGAGTGGTAAGGGGTTCAAGATTTCCGCAGAATGTATATACGACATTTTATGTTGAAATGCTATATCGAACAAAAACCTGCACAGTCTAAACTGAGCCAATGCTCAAGTCTATATAAAAATAAATAAGTTGGTAGATCTAAAAAATATCGCTGACTCAGTTGAAACCACTGGCAGCGTAAGCAACACAAAATGATGCATGTAGATGCATGTAGGAGATCAAAAGCCTCAATATCTGAATTCCTTACAAGGAAATAAGTGGCATGCTGTTGTGTGTGCATAAATTAGGTTGAATTAGAAGTGGGAAAAAAGGAGAAAAACCATTTGTCTGGTTCTGTTATATTGATTTCTTGTTTTTTCAACCAATTGTCAAGCCATAGCATGAATTATTAAAGTATCTTAGGAAGAGACCTGGGCCTCGTTTGCCAAAAGCATCTTAAGGCTATGGTTATCGTAGAATCCGTCTTACGACACATTTTACGTTTGTAAAGTGTTTCCAAAAACCATCGTAACTTAAGACGCTCTCAGAAATCATCGTAGATCTACGAGTGCTGAACACCACTCATGGAAAGCTAGGTGTGTGCAGGAGTCATCGCGAACGATTATACATTTTTTTTCCGAGTGTTTTTTAAAATACTACCGTATTTAATCATGACTTCTAATGCTGTTCGTGAATGAAAGTGGTGATTCATGAAACTTGAATGGCGATGTTTTAACTACTTGTATATATTAGCCAATAATGAACAACAATTTCAGACATAGCGGCAATAATAATAATTACGTTAACAACTAAAGACAAGAAGAAATAAGATGCTGCACCCAAAAAAAGATATAGGCTATTTACACTTTTCAGCAAATGAAAATATTATGTTAAAAGAACCGTGAAAAGGAAAATGAAGAAAATACAAAATAACATGCTGCTGTGGTGGTTGATGCAACTGCAGTGCTGACCACGAGAGGGGAAAGAAAGGGGCACATCCTAAAAAAAAAAAATGTCCAATAACTTGTTAAGGTGCCCAGAGACCAGCATCCCTTAGCTGATTCACGCCTGCCAATCCGTCACCAGCCTCTTCTTCCTGGTCAAGTGAGGGGGCTCTCACTCGGACAGTGATGTTGTGCAGCATAGTTGGCACAGCAATGACTGTACAGCACTTTGATGGGGAGAAGTGCAGGTCACCACTGGACTTGTGCACGCACCTGAAGTGCAACTTCCATCTCCCCACAGCGCGCTCTGCCAGGCTCCTGGCCACTTGGGGAGCCTCGTTGAATGCCAGCTCACAAGCAGTTGTGGGTTTTGTCAGCGAGGTAAAGAGATATGGCTGAAGTGGGTACCCACTGTTCCCAAGGAAACGCCAGCGATCGGGGTTTCTCCCCGTCTCTTGACCATCATCTTTCACACCCCTTGTTGCGGTAATTTTCTCTGCATTGTCTTCCCAAATGATGGCTTTATTTTTATTACTAAGGCTACCTTTTAATCTGTTGAATAAAGAGACTTTTTGCCTCCACTTCATTGAACATTATGCCTATTTTGTCCGGATGAAGAGCCAGCTTTCTAGGCTGTTGTTTTGTTTCCATAACTGTTCTGAATGTTTTCACAGTTTCGCAGAATCTCTGGTTCTCTGCGGAAACCTTTATAAACTAAGGGTGATGATTTGATTACAGAGTGACAATACCTGAATGCGTTGTCAATGGTGCCGGAAATATGAGAAGAAACATGCAAGATTTGGTTCTTATTTTGTACTTAAGGGCAATAGACAAATTAATCAGAGCACACTGGCCGCTGGTGAGCTGAGGAGAAAGAGAAAACATACCAAACGAATGACTGGTTTTGACAAGTTGAAAATCATTCATTTAAAAACAAGATTTAACATTATCAGGTGTGGCCAGTTATCCTCATTAAGGTAAGACAAATTATAATAAAACAAATTATATCAATGCTAAGTTGCATTTCAACAGACGTTATTGAATTGTGGTTTCTTGTGATGAATCTCCATGTTCTCTGTGAGAATTTAAACAATCATAAAGCGCAAAAGCAAGCAGAGTAGTTAAGAGAGTTATTTATCATTTTGTAAAGTGAATAAAACATTATTTTCCTGAGTTGTACCATTTACTAGCCACAGCATTGTATTTAGATGGAAGCTGTGCATTTAACTGCCGATAGATTACTCCTATCTAGACTACTTGTTACTTACAAGGTTTTTTTTGTCCCTTAATTCCCTCTGACACTGGCACTTCACCATTATTTTACTTCGCAAAGCCTACAATGCCTCCACTGTGTAATATGTTTCATTTATTCTTTCTATTTTACGTATATTTTATTTAATTTTGACTACATGACATAGCTAACACAGGCCTACATTTAAATCAATGACTGTGGCCTAAAATAAAGTAATCAAACATCTCAGCATCATTTAAGTGGACAGGGCAAAGAAAAGTTGCAATGTACTTAACAGCCATGGGCTCACTTCCGTGTAAGAGCTGCTTCAGGAAACGCACTTTAAGAACAAAGAATTTCCGTAGGATCACTCGTAGTAAACCTTTTTTCTGAGAAATATGTAGCATGTAATAAAAATGGCTTGAATACACCATGTTACTGGTCTCGCAATTTATCGACACTCGCACATTATTAAGCCAACTATATGAGGCAACTTTTGTGAAAATATCTTGGGTGTGTTTTCATAGGAACCTGGTTGTTTTTCAAGATGAACTTTACGTTTTGCTTCAAGACAGATGCATTTTTCAATGGAAAATTGTCTGAAACTTCTTCAGTTTTTCACATATATACTTATGTTTGGTATCAAAATGTCTGTCATGTTGTTGTGTAGCCATTAAAAATCATCTGGTTTTTCAGAACAATCATTTATGGTTTTAAATATTGACTTTTCGAGGCCTTGCCCCACAAAAATCTTGAAATCACGAAAAAGGTCACAGTTCACTTCCTGTATGCAAATTTCACATTTCAAATCTTTTTTCTGGACAGTCCCACAAGTAGGCACCTATAACCAGAGGAAGGTTCAAATCGGGCTGTGGGCAAATTTGCCTATACCCAGCAAACCCTCCTTTGGCAGAATGGTGCCCATACACGTGTAACAGAAAATCCCGTAGTTTGAGCTCACAATTTTCATCAATATGGCTACAGCGTAACCTAGAAGTGGACAATTCAGGGAAAAATTGAGCATTTTTGAGGAAAAATACCCATTTTTGAAGGAATATTGTGGATAACTGCTTCAATGTGCCAAGAATTGGTAACGTTATCATTGCGAATTGACTGAAATTTGCCAATGAATGGAATCTGACCAATCACAACGCGAAAAAGCTGTACTACAAGTGTGTAATATCAAACATGAATGATGTGGCTGTTTTACAAAAATTTTTAATCATTTATGGGATAAAATATGATACTTTTTGATAAGAATGGATTCTAGCAGTTGTTATGTTCCACGCATGTCCCTGCACAAAATAGATTTGCAAACAACAGGCACACACTCCCTGCCTAATTACTCAAATTAGTGATGAATTAGGAATCATATACCTTCCTGCTCTCCCAAGAAAACAACAGTAAACTGAACAGGGCTTACACCTGGAAATCGTTTTCTTCAATTTTGTGAAGGCTTCCAAGGTCAGTCCAGGTTTCTATCCAAACAGTCCAAACTCAATTTGGAGGGGGTCTGGTCTGGTTGTTGTGGCCAATCCCTCTCTCAGCGTGCACATGCAAACACAAAGCATTACTCAGGCACATTTGCATGTCCCCCTCACACTTCAGAGAGAGAGGCACGGACAGTGGATCGTTCCTAAATGGATGAATGTTCGCTCTGTAGCAGGGACTGAGAACCCCTGATGCTGTTAGTATTGATTTTAAATATATTAGTGAAATGGGGTCGAGGTTTTTTTTTTTTTTTCTTCGGGGGAAAGCATAGGAAGTCACGTGATTTATTTCCCATATTAATACAATCTTGATTAGAATACACACCCTTCGTTTTATACCTGCGACTAATTGTGATTTGGATTCATTACACGTTAAGGACTCACAGTATGTAATATTCAATATTTAGGATTACTATTAAAGCTGGTGTGTTTAGAACAAAACTATTTAAAATATACATAGTTGGTATTTTCATAGACACTGCAATTATAAATATAAATAAAAACAACGTTGGTATTTTCACAAAAACAATAAAATATCCTCGTGACAATTTGTGAAATGGAGGACAGTGAACGGAGGAAAAGATCATTTGCTAAATGGCCCATTCTGTCAGGGTTTTGTTTATGCATCCTTAGAACCGAGGCAATTTGCTCTATTGATTCCCCACTAATTAGCTCAAAATTAAGAGGCCAAAATGAATTTGCACAAAAAAAAAAAAAAAACTAGCACATAATGTCATGTGGAATGCTCTGCGTGAAATTGATTTCCTCTAATTTCTTAATGATCGACATAAACAGCTGACTTCAACCATTTTAACCGTATAATCCAAACACCACATAATTCAAGCGGTGGGGGAGGCCAAATTCACCAAAAATGTGACTACATACTGTACATCTACAGCAGTTTATTGTCCACAGACATTGCCCGTATGTATTTTTTTTATTATTATTATTTTGCAGCAATAACCTAGCATATTTATTTAATAGCTCAAAGTTTTCATGAAATACCGTTTTTTAAATCTCAGACATCCTGAGGGATCCTAATAATAAGATGAGATGCTGGCCGGTGAATTCACTGCGTGAGAGAGAAATTTATATCATTCAGTATGTTTGGAGAAGCCGTGGGAGCTCTGTAATGCTTTTTACATTTAAATCGTGAATTTCTCCAACATGCTTCTGCGGAGTACACTAACAATCAAGGTCGTCTTTCATTTCTGTCCTCTCTCTTTTTTCTACATGGCCAGCAGATACTCAGTCTTTTTTGTTATAAAATCTATAAGCAATCAGTTCTCTAGCATGAATTTGTCGAAGGTAAAATGGAAAAATGTGAATCTAGCTACTTTCTGTGAGAAAGTATTTATCCATTTGTTTTGTTGTACAGCTTAAACTTCAGTGTAATAACAGTTTGTTGCGTAAATGAACTGGTGTCAATAAATACAAGCATACACAGAATACTTGAGTTTGTTGCTTTTTGCATGCTGCACAATTTCAGTGACTTCATTCTACAAAGGCTTGGTGTTGGTTTTGACTGATTCGGCGCCCAGAAATGACACACTGGAGGACAAAGCAAGTCACTCCTCACTTACGAACAAGCCATAGGTCAACTGGCAGGCAGAAAATATTGTGAAAACATCCTTCGCTGGAGTGGATTATGAACACAATGGAAACCACAGTTCATGCTCATCTATGCAGGTGATATTCTCACCCTGAATAATAACTGCTATGTTCGCCTCAGATGAACCCGATAGAGCCCTACTGCCATAATATAGATTAGCCAGTAAATCTTCCCGACTGGGTCTGTGTCTGCTGTCTGAACAACATGCAGGCTATTCACTGTCCAGTATGAGCTAGCAGAGAGAAGTCCTTTTCTACCGTTGATGCCAAATCAAATTGAGCACATAGATAACACTGCAAAACCGATTCCCTTCAATATATAATAAAATACATCAGCTTCATCCACTTAATTTCAAATACGGTAGACCCCGCAATATTTTTTATCTCTTCATTGCTTTAAATTGCTCGCTATAAGCAAGCAGGAAAATTTTTTTTTAAAAAACAACATGCAATTTACAAGCATAAAATAACACAGCCATACATGCTGAAATTGTTGGTAAAGAAACTACAAACTCTGCTGCAGAATGAACAATTTAACTTTTGCATTACAACCTCTGGACCAACATGACACAGTTCATCATATTTCAGTAGTGCGACTGTTATCATTTTTTTTTTTTCTCATATGGCTGCGGTTTCCTCAAACTGCGTTATTTTAATCATAAAGCCATTAGGGGCACAGATATATTTCACCACCGAAGGTAAAAAGTAATTTAGAGATTTACAAAAGCACGTTGTGATGGCCATTTCCAGTGGACCGCTTTCCTCAAAGATGAACAGCATTTAAAGAGATGTTATTTTTCCAGTAAATCTCCTTGACCGGATATTGCAAGGCACAGAATGAAGTTAGACCAGATAATGTTAGATAGTGATTAAACTGTACAAAGATGCCAATGTACTGCTGTCTTTACACAATTTGGAATGGTGTTGAATAATCATTGTGCTTTTTATGCTCATGTAAATGCTGTCAGAGCTTAAACTACACTAAATAACTGTCGCTCTCTCTCTACAACTCCATCTAAGTAACTATCTTTATAGGAATGTGATAGCCATCCTGTTCATCACATAGACTACTCTGGGGTGGGATTCCCCTAGGCCAGGGGTGGGCGATTCCGGTGTGTTTGCAGATTTTTGTTTTCATCAATCACTGTGACTGATTGGGCTATAGATATGAAGAAATATGGCAAAAATGCAATTAGTGCCAAAATTACAAAACTGAGATCATACCATAGAGCAATAGCCCTGTGCTTCTTACACATGGTGCAAAAATCTATTTTTAGAAATTCATACTACAAGGTGTATTTTTTTCATGGTCAAAATTAGTGTTTTTCGATAAAATCTAATAGGAGCCAACATAAGAAAAGCTGATTTACTCAAAATGAGTTAAATGGACATATTACAGGTTTTGGACAGAAACCCCTCACATATTCATAGATCAGATCACAGACAGATGTTTCATTTGGGAGCACGAGAACAGTCTTTGGCGGTAATTCATGAACATTTCAAGAAATGCAGCAGAAATGTCAAATTTCACGAACGGTTTGGTTAATTAAGATAATTAACTAATCAGAGGCCAGAAGTTGCACTGAAAGCCAGGGCCAGATACGTCCCCTGTTGCCCACCTCTGCCCGGGACAGACTCACTCAAATGGACAGCAGTGATGTCCCACCCGGGATTTGAACCTGCAACCATTTGTTCTCAAGTGCTGTGTTTGCCATTCCATACAGTTGCTGAAGCTGCTTTCGAGCCTGTTCTGCATGTGGGTTCCGCAGGGGGCGTGGTCTTGCGCGTCTGGGGGCCGAGGGACTCTGATTACGGGCGGGGCACCCTGTGGTCTCCGGGACGACAGCGATACCCCGGCAGCCCCGCTCCCAACATCAATCACTCTGCTGTCAGCCTGCCGATAAAGCGGCCGCCGCGAAACCCGACTCTTCCCGCCACGCCGCATTTCCCCCCGCTTCCCGGAACGGCGGGAAAAAAAGGGAGACAACCACTCTGACTCTGCAAAATGCACAAGCGTACGCCCTCGTGCACCCACGCACGAGCGCACACACACACACACACACACACACACACACACACACACACACACACACACACACGCACACACAGATGCCCACACACACACACACACACACACACACACACACACACACATGCACGAGCACACACAGGTGACCACACCCTTTCACACACTCACACACACACACACACACACACACACACACACACGCTAGAGTTCACACAGGTGACCAAACCTTTTCACGCACACATACATACACACACACACACACACACACACACACACATGCACGAGCACACACAGGTGCCCACACCCTTTCTCACACACACACACACACACACACACACACATGCACGAGCACACACAGATACCCACACCCTTTCACACACACACACACACACACACACACACACGCACACACATGTTGTACAAGCACACTCATGTGTATACACCCTTTCGCGAACACACACACACACACGTTGTACAAGCACACTCATGTGTATGCACCCTTTCGAAAACACACACACACACACACACGTAAAGCACACTCATGTGCACGCACACTTTCACGGACACACACATTTCCTTGAGCACATGCAGGCACTCACTCTTTCACACACACACACAGGCATTCACAAGCACAAACATGCACGCACAACGGTCAAACACATACACGCTCTTCCATGCACATACACACGTATACACACTTACACACACATGCATACACACACGCGCACACACACACACACACTCACAGACACAAGCATATACACACACAAGCATATACGCACGTGCACACACACACACAAGCACACACAGGCACAAGCACAGATATATATACACACACACACACACACACACTCACAGACACAAGCATATACAACACACAAGCATATACGCACGTGCACATACACACACGAGCACATACAGGCACAAGCACAGATATATACACACAGTCACACACTTGCAAACACACGCACCCACACAGCGATGTGTGTACACATACCCTATCCAGCCTACACTCCCTGAGTGATAGAATACTGGCACAATCACCATCAGCTCCTCACATGAATTCGCCTCCATCTTTAGTTTTTTGCCTTCCAGCCCTGTCTCTTTTTTCTCCCGTCTTGGCTTTTAAGTAGTACCCACCGACCGACCATCCTCCTGACACGAAGTTTCAAAGTCACTTTAAGAAGCAGCAGGCTTTAATGGAGATTTATCACTCTGTCATCTCCATTTTCTCTCTGTAAGTGGAGGAAAGTGTCAGGGCCTCTGGACGGCCATTCGCACTGGCAGCATCTCATTTAACAGAGCGGAGGATCAAAACTTCACTCATTATCTCAGAGGACAGACCAAAGAAAGACAGCTATTCTTTTTATAAAAACCAACCCTATCGTTTATAAACTGATGCGACTCTCATTTTAGCAGAAATATAAAGAAGTAAATGAAATCAAGAGGCACACGAGACAGGGGAAACAGCCACGTGAAACTCAGATGCAAAATAGTACAGTACAAGTATCACTATAAGAGGATTGGTATTATAGTTGGGAAAGAGATTTTGTGTAGCGGCACCTTGCATTGCTTACATTAGTTTGAACAAAAACACAGCAATACAGCACAAACTCCGACCAACGATTGATTTTAGTAGGGAGTCTAAACATTTTCATTTTTAATTTTTTTTTTGTTTTTTGCTGAAAAGCGTGCTTAAATTGCAGACTATTTAAATTTTGTTGCTTCAATTATTCAAGGTAATAATCAATAATAATGCAAGAAGTGACTGGGAGCTCATTGGGCCATATGCAGTTCAAAGACACACAACACTGGCTGCTCAAGATTCAAAATGTTTTTGTTTTCACGTCTTTGACATGAAAGAAAATCAACAACGTATGCTAAAACACCCAAAAATGCTATAAGCCTATGTTTAATTTTGATAGCCTTGTTCATTTTGAAATGTCAACTGAAGTGTAGAATTGTAATTGTACATAAACCAATTAGCTCTCAGGTTCTTATCTCGGCAGTTTGATGCTACAGACAATTTTTAGAGATAATGACAAGGTATTAATGACCTAAACTGCAGAAGTGGTTTGCTGTTTTATCTCTTTTCAATAAGAAAAATCACAACAGTTCTAGTCATATTAGTGGAGAAAAAATTCCTGAATCTTGTTCTCACAATGCTGGCAGTTTTGGAAAAAACAAATCTTAGAAGAACTGCAGCTAAAATATGCATTGAACAGTTATTCTGGCATGCCGATACACTGCATTCACAACGTTTCCACAGAATAAAAGATATTGTTGTGGTGAAGCTGTCTCGCTCTCCAGAGTTAACAGATGGCGTGTTTACAATTCTTGGGAATTAATGACCCCTCAAGTAGTCAATGTGGAATGATTTTTATTTGCTTCCATGGAAAGATTCATACAGCTTCATAGACTGCTGGTTTCTGACATCAATTATCTGAATAATCACCGCAAAATATTTGAAATGAGCAAAAAATTAATTGGTACAATAAACGTATATGCTGTTTACTTAAATAAAAATATTTCATATTATGAACTCCAAGAACACAAGGCGAGGCTTCACACTAACTTAACGACCTATCAGCTGATTTAGTGGACTCCTTAGAGGGATTAGTACCGTTTAACATTTGACGTTAAATCTCAACAGCTGATCAGGTGGGTACAGGTGAGGCTTGGCAATGTATGTCAGACAGGCTGGATCTCTGGCATCATGCTGAGGGCCAAGTTTAGGAGACAGGGAGAGGAGAACTGTTTCAATATAGCAATTTGATTCAATTTTCCACTCAATAAAATTACCCATCAGTACTGGCGCTGTTTGCCATCCAGACTCCCTCATTTCCAGATTCCACTCTTAATTGAACCAGTTTATGTACTTGTCTCACGGAAATTGGAAAAATTTATCACCTGGAAAATGTTATTTTTTTCCCCGGCTGTGCGTTTTTAAAACTTCATTAAAATGATGAGCGACTATGAAATTAAATTGTTAACATTTGCATAATAGAAAAAAAAAAAAAAGTGTACCGCTATATTGTGGATGAAGCAAAGTACAGAAGATGTATCCTATGCTTTGACGCCATGAAAAGTCAAATAATTTCCCCCTTTCTAATTGTTTTTCATTTTTAATACCTGCTATACCATGTGAATTCCTATCAACCCCTCAAGGCGTCATTGAAGAGGCATACTGGCCCTATAAAGTCCAAAGCAGATGTTTCCTCTGCGTGTCTCCACTTGAATGGGATTTATGCAATTATAGCATGCCAAGAAGAAAAAAAAGTGTCAAATTAAAGAAAAACTGCCCTAATTTCCCCACTGTATACACAAGCAGTTAATAAGAATCCCAGCGTAATTAAACTGCAGTGACGGTGGCGGAGTTCTCTGTTGTTGGTTATTGTCTCGTGAATCCCAGTTGAAGGCCGTGAAGTGCGGTAGCATTGAAGCATATGGAAACTCCTGACGAGGCTAAAAGCGCCGTGATAATGTGTCTCGTCAGTTGAAACCACAGTCATCTGACCTAATGGAGGCCGAGTCAGGGGAGGCAGGAAGGGGCTACATGGGAGACGAGCGTATTGAAGAGATATCCCAGCTTATCACAGCAGTAACGCTCCTTTTTCACCACTACTCTGTGAGGCAGTTTGACTTCTGGAGACAGGACTGTCCCAGAAGCAGTGGCGGCTGGTGAGCTGAAAATCAATTAGGTACAAAACGTCCCTCGAAAATAATGATTGGTCTTGACCGATTTTGAATCATTCATTTATATCAACATTACGTAAACTACCAAAATACTCAACATTATGAGGTGTAGCTAGTTTTCCTCGCTAAGATAACACGAGACAGAAAACGCGTCATTCCAATGCAAAATTTAATTTAAATAAAGTTCATTTTTTTTTTTTTTGCAAAGTGAATAAGAAATTTTGTATTTAATCATCGCTATGTTGCAGTAAGAAGGAGGTTGCGTGTTTAACTGTCGATGGCTTATTCTTATTATTAGAAAACTTGTTAATCAAGAAAAAGGATTGAAAACAGATCAAAACTGACTAGTTCTCATCTTTCCTTTTTGACAAGAACTTGCTACAGCTGATGGTCCTAGTGTTTTCCAAGTTCACGTAATGTCAAAATAAATAAATATTTGAAAACAGGTCAAGACGAATCAGCGTTTTCAAGGGGTGTTCTGCACTTCACCAAATTTCATTTCACCAGCCACCACTGCTCTCAAGTATCTACACCAGTGTCTCTTGATGCTTTAGGGCCTTGGATGGAAGGTCCTTGGTCCTTGGCTTGATGTTAATGGCCATAGATACAAAAACTGATAACGGGCACATGTGAGGTTTAGCTTATCTGATACAAACTTTATAGTTCTTCCAGCGACCTCCACTATGGACTTGTTGGTATTTCTTTGGTTAAAAGCATCAGTCAAAGTGACATGCCCCAGTTTGGTCATGCCTGTAACAACACTGACCATGGTACTTTTTCCATAAACAATGAGTTATTTAAGCGATTTATAATTGTGTAACGGGGTGTACACTCTGTGAAGCTGTTAAAGTATGAAGCCTTGGGAATCCCTACCTCTTCTCTCACTGACTGAATTCTTTCTTGAAATTATATTCAACTGTATGTTCGAAATTTGGTCAAAATAGACCCTGGCTAACGGTTTCTGAGGGTAACCTCAGTGGCTTCCTCCAAAACATCACTCCATATAATAGCCCCACACGGTCAATTAACTTGCCAGGAGTGCACAAGGAGCATCATATATCTGGCTAGAAATACAGCGGCCCAGAGTCATCAATCGAGTCGCCTTGTAAACAATGTGCATTGAATCACCATATGCTCATCCTTACAACCCCACTGTGGGCAGAACTGTGGAGAAAACGGTGCAGAAATATCAATGCGAATACTCTATTGTATGTTTATGGCAAACTTTCAAAGAAAGTGCTCATTAACATGCATTAGTTGGAGTCAATTTTGTAGAGAATGAGAAATTATTGACGGCATGGTTCATATTTTGTGAAAAAAAAAAGTGTTACTGCTGTGATGTAGCTCATTGTGACAACGGAGGGTTTGTATTAAAACAGCTTGGAGCTCAAAAGTGATATGACGATATGCTGCAAGTTACTGTCTCCATGCTGTAACAACATATACCATGGTACAAGGGGTTGACAAAATAATTAGAATACCCCCAAAAAATAGCTTTAACATTGAAGTATCAAAAGAACATTTAAAAAAGAATCTACAAAGGTGATTTAGTTTCATTTTAATGCAAAGAAGACGCTTATGTCTGCATAAAACAGGTTTTACAGCTAGCACTACGCTAGGTAAGTCTCTAAGAGGGTACTAACAGAGTCCAAAAGGGACCAAATGATTGGTGCTGGAATCGCAGGCATGCCAGAATGGAATCAATCCATATCTGAAGAACTCTCAACAGCAGCTGTGTGTCGGGAGCTTCATGAAGCTGGAAATTATGGCAATGTTTCCCATTATTTGAAGGATAAAATAGAGAACTAAAGTGTTGATATGTCATTTTGAGTTAAAAAATAACATTTTTGGGTGAGTGATACAGATAAAGAGGCCGAAGTGACTTTCCACACTTCTCCGTGTGATGCACTTTCAGACCATGTGATAAAAATAATACACAATAAATTCATCATCATCAACATGGTAATAACACTATACACCCTATTTTTACAAGCAAGGCACAATTTTTGATTCTAGCTGTAGCTTGCCTTACTCTTATACTGTAGATATACACTGAATGCATTACTACTTTGAAGGCCTGGGTGCCATTATTGTAAGAACTGTGAATTATGCTCTTCACTAGAAAATCAAGGACAATATTGTCTGGTCATCAAACTGTGATCAGAATTTGCTTTAGTGCAAATTAATATTTTGGAGTGGCCTTGTCAACATCCTGACTTGAACCCTGCTGAGATGCTGTGGTAGGACCTTAAACGGGCTGTTCATCTTCAAACCCCTCGAATGTCACTGAATTAAAGCTGCAGTATAGTGAGAAATGTTTAGTCGAATTTGCTGCCACTAAAGCTGGCCATTACATGGGTGACAGGGAAAGTGTTAGCTTACAGGTCTCATGTCTCATGTGATAAGGTCGTCAACACAACCGACAGAGATGAAGAGATGGAGACATGGTAATGCAACAGAAGCTATGTTCTGTTAATTCTGGAGTATTTAAGAGATGAAACATATATTCTGGTTCAAATGAATCCTGTAACTGCACTTATGAATCTCCACAACCAAAAAGCCCCAAAAACCTGTGAGCTTTATCAATAACATGAACTGATGCAAAAACATGCCTTGCGAATCACTCGCTTTTTTGTGGAGCATATTTGAGTGTTTTCTGTGCAATCCTTCTGGAAACTTAATGACTGACTGCTATTACTAAACTGTATACCCCACTTTGAGTCATAAAAACAGAAAACTTAAATATCTAATCATATAAAATAAAATCTCAACATCGCAAATTAAACAACAGCCAGCGGGTCACTGAATAGGAGATGTATGTTTGGATAGTGAATGTAAAAAAAAGAAAAAAACTGTTCTAATGAGATCCTGATTACCGCTGGTTTGATTGTCTGCTAATTTAAAGTAAGGTTTATGGCAACAAAATGAGTGTAGCCTGATTAAGAATAAAGTAACAGCAATTTAAGCAGCAATTCCATTGAAAAGATTCAAATTATTTAAATTAGTTGAAGTTACCACAGAAACCTTTCACTTCTGATTAATTCGGCTACTGCAGTTTGGGAAAACTCAAGATCGAATGCGTCTACAAACCCGAGAACCTTTTTATTCAATTAAAAAAGAAGTTTTAAATGTGAAGTAAGAATTCCTATAAAGCCAATGAACAAAATACAAATCAATTCTTGCAAAACAAAATGTCACCAAAATGCCATATTCTAATTGACTACTCCACACAGAGCAGTGTTGCTCAACTTCATGACTGCTTTCCATGAGATTGAAAATTTTTTCGTTTTAACAAATGCAATTGAAATCGTGAGGTTGAAATAAGAGAAGAGGGGAAGCCATGATAATGCAGGGGTGAAAGATGCCAACATGTAATTGACTGAAACAACTGACGCTGGGAGATGAGGCATAACAGAGGGCAATTCTTTGCGCTGACGCATTCGTAGGGTGGTTGATGGTTTATAAAGGAAACAAAAACGTAATATGAAAATTGAGAGAGGTTGGAATACACCCTGGACTAGCAGCTAATCTATCGCAAGGCAGCAGAAAGTGGACCTGGGAACAGTCCATATGCTGGAGAGTGGCTGACATGAGCAGCGACCGAGAGGGAAGTGTGTTACCTGGGAGCACCTCGTAGATGTCATCGTCCTCCTCGTTCTGCTCGCCCGCACCTTTACTGCTGCCCCGCTCCTCCCGGCTGCCCTGAGAAATGGGGCCTCGAGTGGGGCCAGGTGGCGAGGCGAAGGTGCCGCGTGGGGGCTGGGGACCAGCTGCAGGATCAATGTCATCGTAGGTCTCCTCCTCCTCCTCCTCACCCACCTCCTCCTCTTCATCGTCATCAAAGGGAATGAAGCTGGAGCTCATGTCTGTAGAGGGCAAACATGAGGCGAATCCGACGCTGAGCACTATTATTGGCTTAAAGGGGACATATTATGAAAAACTCACTTTTTCAGTGTCTTTGCACATGTACTTCAGCGTCAGAAGTGCCCACCAACCCACTAACAATGAAATAAAAGAACCCAGTCATTTTTTGTGGGCTGCCCTTTTCATAAGACACGGCATACAGCAAGCCCTTCATATTTGGCTCCTCTTCCAACGTCACACACAAGCTGATGAGAATTGTTCCACCCCTCATATGAATATCTCCACCCACAACTTATTTTTTATGCCTACATCCCAGCTTCAATCAGCAAAACCTATACATGTGAGCCATCCACTTTTTGTCCAACCACTTTATGCTACTAACCTGGATCAGTACAACGCAAGACTAGCTACAAAATGTATATTAAAGGGGACCTATTATGGTTTTCTGAAGATACAAAGAAGTGGTGGCCTTGATTTATTTTGAAGGATAATCTGTAACTAGCTATCAAGCAAGCTAGGTAAGTGATTCCAATTTCAGTTAATATTTAAACTGAATTCCAATTGTCACTGGCTAGCTTCTAAATTGACTGTGTATTTTGGAATCATCGCTAGTTTAGCCAGAGGCATTGTAGGAGACACATCGATAGGAACAGATAGAAAAAGTGAATGTTTTTAATGGAATTCAATCCATTTTTAACAGAGTAGCTAGCTAGAGTGTTAGCTAATGATTGCTACTATACAGATGCTAACCGCAGATCATTCTTAAGAGACTGATCCCAAGTGTAGTTAAATTTTTATGGTGACTGCATGTTGCAAATGAATATTGCAACCATCTTGGCCTTGCCTGCAGACGTTACCTGTCCTTACACATTGGGTTGCCAGTTTAATAGCTGACTAGGTAGTTAGCTAGCTACTATTCAGTCACTGTATTTGTGTGCAGGACTAAGAAAAAAGGTCACTTGGGTCATTTTATGAAAATTGAGATTTTCCAAAAAAATCAAAGAGTGATCCAAGTTTTTCACAGCAAAGTGTTGTAAATTGACAGTATGGTAGTTTGAAATTCTAGCTTTGCACATGTATTTTCGGTTGAATGGAACAGGTTGAACTTTGACCCCGTTAATCTCAGAATGGAAAAAAATACTAAGTGACCCCTTTTCCTAGTCCTGCACACATTTAGAGACTTGCCAGCAACTGGGGGATTATGACATCGTCACTCTCCATTGTCATGGTGCTCAGTTTGCTGGCCAATCAGAAAAGAGCTCATATCAAAGAGGGAATGCCCAGCCTGTTCTTCAGAGGGTTGGGAATGGCAGGATCAAATTGTGTAGAAATAATGGATATTGTTTTTTTCTTTGCTAAAAAATTTATGACCATCCCTTTTGGATATTCAAGAATATCATCACTTGGAATAAAACCCACATAATAGGTCCCCTCTAACAATTGACCATATGGGACTTTCACCCATTACATGCTGAAATTTAAAAAGTGCAGCCAAGAAATAGCAGAGTATGAAAAGACTGAGGAAGTTTCAGACCCAAAATATAATTTCTAGCTTTTGGAGGTTCTTTGCTTAAGTTGATGTTTGGGAGCTTGCAAGGTGTCAAAACTGCTCAGAAACTCTTTACAAAAAAAAGCGTGTCATACAAAAGTTACACTTTCAAGTTACATTTTGTGAAAATGTAGTTCAAAATTATGGTTGACCTTAATTAACCTTAATTTAAGGTTAAAAATTCCATTTCCCAAAAATGAGAATTTCATATCAAATGCTTGGGTTTTTTTTTCTGAGGATTTTCATTCATGAGTTAAGCACACACACACGAGTGACCCATGAATGACATGAAACATTTTCATTGTTTCAATGAAGGGCAAGTTGCACCTTTTTTCCAAAGAGCAAAGTTAGAGTCCAGTAGCCAGTTTCAGCAATTAGTTACTCAAAAAGAAAAGTAACTTTTCATAGAGCTGAAAATTTGCCAGCAAATATCATTGAAAATATATATGGGAAACCATTAGAACGAGTGAGGGGATCTCCGACAGACGGTAAAAAGACTGGAGCGAGGAGGTGTCTGTTACTTCCCGCAAGTCTCTGGGCTGGTCGGAGCCCATTCCGGGTGCACGGCCGCAGTCATCGGATCCTGCAGATGGAGAGGGAAGCTGATTGCCTGCGACTAGCGCACTGAAACACGCGGTATCAGGTTGCCTCCGATCCACCGCCACAGAGAACTAAATCAATACAGCCCAAGGATAACCAGAAAGTTTGCAAATCAATTTCCAGTAAATAACGCATTGGTGGATGGGAATGGAGGGGGTAAAGGGGGAGGGGCGTGGTGAGGCGATGGGCCGTCTGGTGACGCAGACGATGAGGAGGTTGAGAACCTGAGTCCAATTGGGCGATCTGGGATGCAAATTTTCCCATGACACAAAAATACTCTAGTGAGGAATGTTCAGCACAAAAAACGAAGGATGAGATTCCAATGCCCCATCAATTTGAAATGACTACAGTTAATATTACCAGTTTGGAAGGAAAGAACAAGCAAATGTGTGAATCTGAAGGTTATGAATGATTAACGTTGGACAATGGCAGACCATTACCACCTGATATGGATATCCTCTTGCTTCAAAATATAATACTTTTCACAGTCTGGAGCTGATAGAGAAATATTTGATGAAGAAATAAAAAAGACAGAGTGACAGGTAAACTGAGACAGACAAGGATGGATTTCTACTGAAACAGGCAGTGCGGTCGCATCATTAACTGGCATATTGGAGGAATGCAAAAAAGCTTGGAAGAAAGTTAAAGTATAACTTATACAATTAATAAATTGATAGATGAACTTTTGCAGTCCTTCAAGAGAAAAAAAAACAGCACAGTAATAAAATGGCACACTTGAACTTTCTTGTCAGCTGCAGCGTTCTACAACGAGGACAAGTCTGGGTCCCAGAGGACAAGTCTAGTTCTCAGAGCACAAGTCTAGGTCCCAGAGGACAAGTCTAGGTCCCAGTGGAAGGCCCCTGAGGGATACTGGTGGAGACCTACCTTTGAGGATGAAGTTGATCTGGTCGACCCACTCCCTTGCCTCTTGTTGACTGCTTGCAGTGAACTGTGGAGGAGTGTTGATCATCATTGTCAAATGTTTTCTCAATTGAAATATTCTTTTGCTAAGATTACACTTAAATATTCTCATCAACACAACATTAACAAGTTAAGAGTAAAAGTAAGGGCATAGTGAGTATTCTTGTAAAATTTGAAAAAAATTTTGAAAACTATTTATACAGATGAAAATGTATGAACTGGTAATACTGTAGCATAATATTTTGAATAAGGTATGTATGCAATTCAATATTGGCAACTTAAAGTCTGATAACCTGTTTTGTCCAAGTTAGACTCAACTCTTGCTCAAATTTTTGACAACAATCCATCCATTTTCATAATATCGGTTTCATTTACTGTATGGGTGGACAAAAAAAAGAAAGCAATCACTCAATGCTCGAACCACTGCGGCAATGCAACTCTTTGTTCATTATTATGAATATTCCCTGGCCGGGTAAACACACCGTCGCATCATTACTAGCTCAAGTGACAGAGATAAAAGCACTGAACTAATTACAGAATAATGTTGGTCTGACAGCCGCATTAACACTGGCCTCTGGTATAAAGATGGTTAATGTCCCATTGCTGTGATGATGGCCATTTACAACAGTTACAGAGATGAATAATGGGCTCTCCTGCTGTGCTTCTTTACGACCAGTCAAAACTCCGAACAACACTTTCCAACAACACTGAAGGAAGACTAACACTTCTATATCCCCTTATCGGAATCAGCTGCATCCGCAATCAATATAAATATAGCAGCTTTCACTTCTAAAAAGCAATCACGCTATGTCTGTTTAGATTTCTATGACTGTATTTACCCAGGAATTTACACTACCCCCATCAGCCATTCAAAAAATGATGAATAATATTCTTGAACATTCTTTCATTCCACCATCTCCTCTTCTGTTATAAGCAATTATTCTTTGAGTTCCTTTCTGCCATCGAAACAGAACTGAAACACCAGAACAGTGTGAATGCGGCTCCTTATGTTTCCTGTCTGTTTTATACATTTGTGAACATTACACTTCGGTACGGTGCAATCTATGCTGTACAAGAACTGTCTTCAGATTTTTCTGAAATATTTAACTTAATCTTTTTTAAAACTTTTTTCCCTTATTTTGAATTATTTACAGATAGCAAGCATACAAAAAAATTATGTAAGCTAATATCGACTGTCAATGCAATAAACTGGCAATCTCGTGAGCAATATAATCAGCAAGCAAATGATCATTTTCCATTTTACGAGTCTGTTTATTTCTTTTACGTTCTGCCACCTGATGACAAAAGTAAGGCACTGACCTGAATTTATTTCACCGCATTTATTTGTCTGGGTAAAAGGTTTTTAGCTAAATACTGTATAATATCAACACAAAAAAAAAAGAATCTTTCAGTGCTGCTCGTCTTGCTGTGAAAAAGTCAACCTCTTGAGAAGTGCAGGTGATGTTCTTTATTTGTTGTGGGATTGCCACATAAATTCAATTTGGAATGTCATTTTTTGGAAAGAAGTAAAATTTGATTGCTTAGCTGCGGTCAGTGAAGATAGATTCATGGGTGCGTCTACCTGATATGGACGTCTTCCAGGCGCAGTTAGCTCAAAGCATGCATTCTTCTTGGAGTCTTTGCGTAAGTGGTTCACCATAGCCGCGCTGTAGCCATGGATGTAGAACGAGCCCTTCTGTTGCTTGTCTGGTAAGAAAGAGCAATAAATTCCTCACATTCATTCTCAATAATCCTTTTCAATCATCTTTAACCATTTCAATGATACTTTGCTTAACTAGAGTCCTTAAATGGAATACTGGGCTGCAGATATGGACTAGAAAAGGAGGTATTTCATGTTAGTGTATTTGGAAATGATCTATCCAAATTACCATGAAACCGCACAAACTGGGTCTTGGACCCCTTCGTATGCTGGTGTTCATTCCAACCATTATGGTAATCAATGTTTTTTTAAATTATTAATTTTTCTTAATTTGGTGCTTTTGCATAAACTCTTTACCACACTGTGTCAGAAATAGCTATATTTTAGCATGCACAATAACATGCACATGTGGTGCTTTCTGAGCTCTAGAACAGGCATATACTTTCAGACAAGGAGGCAAATTATCTCTGATAAAATAGAAACTGAATTGAATCAATGAGCTGCTGCTTGGTGAGAGACCAGACACCTGACCACCAATGCCAACTATCTGGAAGATAATGAGCAATTATAAAAAAAAAAAAAAAAAAAAAAAACAGTACAGGAAAAGCCAGTCAGAGACCTCAAAAGACACCCGCCACAGATCAGACACACACACCCAGACACACTCAAGCAAGGACTTGGCCTAAATCAGAAGTCCCCCAACCAACCCTTCCGGTGGTAGGGAATTAATACGGAGATAAATCCTTGATTGTGTCCTTGTTCAAGAAAAAAATAAATAAATAATGACAACTAATTAGGGGCCTACTAATCTCAGTCTTTTGTGCTATATTTTTTTTACGTAATTGTTTGCCATAGTGCAAAAAGCCCAATATGAAGCTAGGGAATTTCTGCTCTATATTCTTTGTGGCATTGCAGAGCTATTTCTGGTAGAATGTTGATTACAAAGATATGTAATCCCTCTAAACATCAAAAGCACCTACTCAAGAAAAAAATTACACCTTGCTCAATTCCTTTGATCGCATTAGAGGTTGGAACAAAAACCAGCATACACAGGCTTACTCCAGGACCAAGTTTGGAAACCACAACACAAAGGTAATACAAACAGACAGATGTTATCCTCACTCACTAAAATCTAGTCTAGGTCAAGGAAATGGCAGTGGTACAATGACAAACCTTTTTCACTCCCAAAGTAGTAGAATATCATATTGCTCAGGACACACCAGCGCTTCTGCCATTCTGAGCCAAAAAAGCTGTGGTCTGCAGGAGGGAATAGATGATTAATACAAAGCCTTACAATATTTAATCATTTGTTCAAAGGCTCTCTCAACGAACCATCACATACAGCAACCCCAAATCAGAAAAGGTTGGGATGGTATGTTAAATTAAAATTAGAACTGAAAGCAGAGATTTCTACATCATCCTCGACCAGTATTATGTTGAAGACAATACAAAAAGTCATTATATGATGCTTCACCACATTAATTTTATTGATTTTCATAATAAACAATTTACTTTTGTCACTTGGGACATATTTCAAAATAGTCGGGACAATAAAGCGTTTACCACTTTGTAATGCTGCTATTCTTTTGCACAACACTTAGGGACTAAAGACACCAAGTGATTAAATGTTTCAGGTTTCTTTCTTATTGTAAACAAATCTTAAAGTGTGCAACAGAATGGGGTCTTAATTGTCGTATTTTGTGTTTCAAAATGCGTTACACAATCTCTATGGGGAAAGGTCAGGACTGCAGGCACGCTATCCAGCACTCACACCCTCTTCTTATGCAGATATGCCTTTGTAATGGGTGCAGAATGCAATTTAGCATTGTTTCATGGAAATATGTATGTACGAACCATGGGAAGATGTTGTCTTCCAAAATCTCAGTGTCCTTTTCAGCGTTAATGGTGCCTTCACAGAAGTGCTAGTTGCCCTTAGGCACTAAAGCAACCCTATTCCATGGCGAAGCATGGCTTTTGGACTTGTTTCTGGTAACAGTCAGGATTGTTCTTCACTTCTTTGGCCCAGAGCATCATCATTTTCCTCTAAAAAAGACCTGAAATATTGATTTGTCTGACGACAGTACACCTTTGCACTGCGTGATGGTCCATCGGCAAATGTCAGCATCAAAACAGCATTCAAAGGTGCACTCAATAACCAAAACCGCGTTAGGAACCAAAGAATCAGAATTACAAAGGAGACAATAATACCTAAACGTGGAAAAATTTCTCCCGCCCAAAATGTGAACTGCAGCAGAGGCACAGCAATAAGAAAGCTCAACAACTGAGTAACGACTGAACAGAGAAAGGAACATAAATACACTCAGACACAATGACTCAAACAGGAAACAGGTGGAAAGCGGGGCGAGAGACGAGACAGCAGGAGGAGACAATAGTAAAACGAGATACAATAAAGGGTCACAGGAAATGAGATGCACAGAGAGGAAGGAAAACAAATACACATGCAGGAGAATAACACCGAACTTAACTGACATAGAAATATGAAAAACACAAAACGGAACAAATAGAGCTCACAAACTCCTTGCATATTTAAGGATTGTGCCTCATGATAAGCTCACTTTGAAAATGCATAAACAAAACTGATTTAAATTGAAAATTGGGAAAATGTATCAATTTCTGGACTGAAAAGTATCAGTGGACTAATTTTTTCCCCCATTTAAGATTATGGAGAAACATTTTGCAAGTACAAATCCTTAATTATCTCCCGCATAGTTTCACAGTATGCCATGTTTTGTTGCAGGTGCTCCATCATTAACACTCCAGGCCACAGCAGGGCACGACGACATGAAGGGTCTCTCCTCATAACGGATTATTCTCTTTGTGATTTTTCATTGCTGGTCTGATAGCATCATCATCTAGTGTGGTGTTTTGAGACTTCTGAGGAAGGAGAGGTTTGAGGTTAGAGGGTTTCAAGTGCACCTTTTAAACACTTTTCTTATTTATTGAATTATTTTGATTTTGATTTGGGCTGGTTTTATTTGAGTGAGCTGTATACTAAACTAAACTAAGGCACTTGGAACAAACTTCTTTGTCATATTTCGAGATGTTATTCGAGCCTCAAGAACTTGAGCACGTTATCTTAAGGAGTGGCAAGATAGCACTTTAAGATTGCTATTTAAAGCCAAAGGATCTTCATTAGTCTGTAATGAAATGCTGAGCACCTTATAAAATACATTGACAACTGCAATCATCATCTGATATTAATCAGTGAAAAAAGATATGGGCTTTTATCTCCATCCAATCATAAAGTCCATGAATCACTTAAAGCACAGCACCAAATTAGTACTGTTTTGGCTTAGAAACTCAGAATTGTTCAGAAACTGTATGTTCGGTTTTTTTGTATATCTTACAGTAACCTATATACACTGAATTATTATTTTGAGATCGGGGAAAATCTCTTCATAAAACAATTTAATTCAAATAGGATTAGCCAGTACATTTTTGAAAATCAAATTCTCTCTTTCAGTTTGAATTTTGCAGGAACCTATCAATTTTAGCATTCCCTGGTGTTCCCATGAGCACTTATGGCATGAGCCAATTATGTGGGTCCTCCTCCAGAAAAGTTTTGAATTTAGAAGGCCAAAAAAAAAAAAAAGCCAAAAAACATTTCCTAGCACTGGGAGATAGACACTGTGATGGAATTGAGAAGGTGGCAGATGACTTTTGAACTTCTGATTATTCAAAAATTCAAGTGCAGTATGCCAAGAAATCTGGAATCTGAGAACAAACCTGAACTGAACTTTGTTCCAGCAAAAAGTAATTATTTTACATCCAGGGAGAGTATATGGGAGGCATGGAACCAACGCAAATCAATGCTGGAAACAACGGCTGTATTTATTATTGTTCCCTTCAGTTTAACTGTTCAATAGACACCTCGCCATAATAGCTAGATGAAAATAAAGGAGGTTCAAAAATTATTTTTAAGTGATAAGAAGTCTTGACCATTTCACTCATTTTCATTTATTAACAAGTTCTCGACTAATATAATCCAATGGGGAAAAAAAGCAAACAGCTTTTTTCTGAATGCACTTTAAGGAAGGTATAAAAAAATGCAATTCAGAAAAGTTGATATTTTATTCACGAACTCTAGTTTATGATAGATAATAGATAAACAATTTGGTTATTTTCCACATTAGCTTGGGGCATTTCCTGCAATACTGGCAATACTTTACCTTCACTTGATTGTTTAAAGTAAAATAATTATTGTGGACTCATGTGAAAACAGGTCAACACTTATTATCAGTTAAAAGTATTTTTTTTGTGTCCCCACCATTTTCAATTCTGCAGCTAGCTGCTCTTCAACGTGCAAAAACACTTCCAATTTAGGTAAAATTGATGCAAAAAAATAAATAAATAAAAAAAATTAAATTAAACACTTACATCATTTTAATTTAACTTAAATTTCCATCTAAGATTCCAATTAACACAAAGGCTTTACTTAAAAAGAACTGAAAAAGTGGCAAAGATGAAATATGTAAACCAAATAATGAGCAGGTATCAGTGCTTCCTATATACAGATACCAACATTACGCATGCAATGAAGATTCTCCTTTTCTGAAATTTTCTCCTATTTTTGTGACAGCATTTTACACTTCAGCCAGGAGACAGCAAGTGACACATAAGTAAATGTCATCAGAGCCACAAGAAGGATTTATTTAAAACAGGAGAGTCAAACTTCAGTCCGGGAGGTCCATAGTGCCAGCAGGCTTATGTGTTATCCTTCTAATCAGCATCTGACTAGTGCCTTGAGAACAAGTAATGCGGACTCTTTAGCCAATCGGTGACTCAAATTATTTACTAAAGCAGAAACGCGGCAAAAACCGGAAGACACCTAAGCCCTCAGTGGAGTTTGACACCCTGATTTAAAAAGACGTGGAAAAGAAGTTAAAATTTATCACACAACAAACATACAATCAAATGATGATTGATTTGAGCATTGAAAACAATCTGCTTCCTTGTATTAAAATAGTCTTGGGTTCTTTTCCCAGTATGCTTCAGGTGATTGTCCATCTGCACAGTGAAGCACCATCCAATGAGTTTAGAAGCATTTGGCCGAATGTGAGCTGATAATGAAGGAGGACAGCAGTGAGAATCAGTCCTGCTACTTTTTTCTACAGTGGCATCAATAGTAAATACAAGGGAACCATGTCCACTGGCAGCCATACATGCTCACGCCTTAACACTACCTCCATAATGCTACACAGGTAGCATGCTTTCAATCAAGAGCAGTTCCTTCTCTTCCTCATATACTTCTTTCCCCATCATTCTGGTTCAAGATGATCTTTGTCTCATCAGTCCATAGGATGTTTTTCCAGAACTACAAAGGCTTTTTTTAGATGCTTTTGGCAAACTCTATTCTGCTAAAGGTTTACCAGTCTTGTGGTAAACCCTCTGCATTTACTCTAGTAAAATCTTCTCTTGATTATTGACGTTGTTGACGTCCAGGAGAGCGTTCTAGGTCTTAATCCTTTCACAAGGATATTTTTTTCAGATTATGTGACCCCCTCCTATAGTTCTGGAAGTTTTTTTTTTTTTTTGTCCAACATATGGTGTCAGCAGAACATGAAAGACACATGGCTGCACAAAATGAACCTGCCATTCCAGATTACAGAAGCCATCTTCGGCTACATCTGCTTCCAGAAAGCTTGTCTTTCAGAGCTCCGATAATGGATAGCATATTATGCACTCAACTGGAATATAAGCACAAGACTGTAGGCAGATACTGTCCTCATATGCTAGCAGGGACTCATTACGTTCAGTTACCTTACAGTGGCTGCTTCATTGTGGTGCCTGTCTATCTCTCATGCCCGACAATACTTTTTCAGAAGGGCAGTGGTAAGGATGTTCCTAAATATCAATTATTCAGGTTTTCATTTCGACCCTGATTTGGCGCATAAGCTCATACCAGTTAGTAGCTGAATGTAGATAGGTGTTGAATGAGGTTTGCTTTGTTTGGGCTTGAGTGAAAAACTACAGGCCGGTGAATCTCTAGTAACAGGGTTACCCTCACATTAGAGAACATAGCTTGCACATGACATTTTAATATCTAAATAATGGAGTAAAAAAAATCCTTAAGGAAGAAACACCAATGATATCTTACCTCGTCGTTTCTTTTCCAAGTATCCTTGTTTCAAGATGTTACTAAGTTCTTGCGCAGCAACCACTTGGATCTGTTCAAAGACTGAAAAACACAGTTCAGTATTTATCAAGGGATGGAAACAGTGATGCAAGATTAATTGAAAAAAAAAATATATATAATTTTATATAGTTTTTATATATATATATATATATATATATAAACAGTATCTCACAAAAGTGAGTACACCCCTCACATTTCGACAATTAATTTATTATATCTTTTCAAGGGACAAGGTTACAGAATGAAACTTGAATATATTCTAGAGTAGTCATTGTACAATGTGTGTAGCAGTGTAGATTTACTGCACTGTCCAAATAACTGAACAAACAGTCACTATTTCCAAAATGGGTGGCAACAAAAGTGAGTACACACCCCAATTGGTAATGGTCAATCAAGCAATGAAACGAGTCTTATTCATCATGTTCAAGCTTTTGTCTGTTCGACTGGGTTATATGAGGTTGTGTAACGTGTTGAAAGTTTAAATTGTGGTGCTTTGGGTGCAATGCTCTCATTCTGGTCACTGGATGGTCAACATGGCACCTAATGGGAAAGAACTCTCTGAGGATCTGAAAAAGACAATTATAAAACGGATGCTTCCCATCCTTAAATGTGATTGGCTGAGCCGCGTTCCATGCCGGTACAAAATCAGTGTAACCCACTGCATTCTGAGGCAGACCGCAGCACAAAATATCCCTGCGCGCGTAGCCTAGCAACCAACTACTCTGCGCTCAACTGACTGGTTAGGTTATGTTTGTTGCTAGCTATAGTATTATAAAAAAACTGAAATAGCGAGCTAGTTAGCAACCTAGCTATGAAGCTAAAGTGATATTGAACTCTATAGCTAGGTTGCTAACTAGCTCGCCATTTCAGTGTTAGTGAAATTTAGCCTTTTAGCCCACTAAGCAGTTGGCTATCTACCTAGATAGCTATAGCTTTATAGAGTTCAATATCACTTTAGCTTGCTAGCTACGTTGCTAACTAGCTCGCTTATTCAGTATTAGCGATATATTGCTTTTTTTTTTTCTTGTGTGTTTATTTTATGGGCTATATGTAGGGTAACTGTTTTATAAAAGCAATAAGCCCCTTGAAGCAGTGGGTTACAGTGATTCTACAATGGCGGAGGGGCGTTCTAAAGCACGACGCTGCGCAGCGTCGTGCCTTAGAACGCCCCTCCTCCGTTGTAGAATCACTGTAACCCACTGCTTCTCGGGGCTTATTCCTTTATTGTTGCTCTCCACAAAGATGGTCTGAGCTACAAGAAGATCTGTGAAACCATGAAACTGAGCTACAGCACGGTGGCCAAGGTTATCCAGTGGTTTTCCAAGACGGGTTCTGCTCGGAACAGGCCTCGTCAGGTTCGACCGAAGAGGTTGAGTCCTCGTGCTCTGCGTCAGGTGCACAAGTTGGCTTCAGAAAACAGAAGCAGGAGGGCTGGCAGCATTGCTAACGAGGTTGCAGCAGTGGGAGAACAGCCTGTCAGAGCTCAGACCATACACCATGCACTGCACCAAGTCGGTCTGCATGGCCGTCGACCAAGAAAGAAGCCTCTTCTGAAGCTAGCCCACAGGAAAGCTGGAAAAAAGTTTGCTGAAGACAACCAGTCAGAGAACATGAACTACTGGAACCATGTTCTGTGGTCTGACGAGACCAAGATAAACTTGTTTGGCTCAGATGGTGTCCAGCATGTGTGGTGGTGCCCTGGTGAGGAGTACCAAGACAAGTGTGTACTGCCTACAGTCAAACATGGTGGTGGCAGCATCATGGTCTGGGGCTGCATGAGGGCTTCATTGCTGGTATAATGGATTCCAACATGTACTGTGACATTCTGAAGCAGAACATGATGCCCTCCCTTCGGAAACTGGGCCACACGGCAGTTTTCCAACATTATAGCGACCCAAAACACACCTTCAAGATGACAACTGCCTTCCTGAAGAAGCTGAAGGTGAAGGTGATAGCGTGGCCAAGTATGTCTCCAGACCTGAATCCCATTGAGCACCTGTGGTGCATCCTCAAGTGGAAGGCGGAGGAGCAGCAGGTGTCCAACATCCACCAGCTCCGTGATGTTGTCATGGAGGAGTGGAGGAGGATCCCAGCAACAACCTGTGCAGTTCTGGTGAATTCCATGCCTCGGAGAATCAAGGCAGTGCTGGACAAAATGGTGGTCACGCTAAATATTGACACTATGGACACAATTTGGCATGTTGAAGGTGAGGTGTACTCACTTTTGTTGCCACCCATTTTGGAAATAGTGACTGTTTGTTCAGTTCTTTGGACAGTGCAGTAAATCTACACTGCTTCACATATTGTACAATGACTACTGTAAAAATATTCAGGTTTCATTTCTGTAACATTGTCCCTTGAAAAGATATAATAAATTAATTGTCAAAGTGCTAGGGGTGTACTCACTTTTGTAAGATACTGTATCATCTTTTCAAAAGCTCCTTGTTGCCTACGCTTAAAACACCATGTTGCTGTTTTTAATGGTAATGTCTTCCCACTATCAATATCTCTAGGCCTCTGATACTCTGTTACCTTGTCAATAGTTCAGCATCATTGTCCTTTTTTTATATATATATTTTTAATCTATTCATAAATCAATTTTTTTCCCTTTTCTTTTTTCTGTAGCAATCATTTCTATCAATGTCAACTTACGGTTTCAAACTCCTCTGTACTAAATGCGGGTGGGTGGTAAATGAGAGCCTAATGT
Organism: Gymnothorax javanicus; assembly: GCA_029692085.1. Taxonomy (NCBI): domain Eukaryota; kingdom Metazoa; phylum Chordata; class Actinopteri; order Anguilliformes; family Muraenidae; genus Gymnothorax; species Gymnothorax javanicus. The sequence goes on from CM056200.1 coordinate 109,819,977, forward strand.
ATGTAATGTACTGTATTTTGTGTTGCATGTGTATGTTTGTGTATTGTTGGACTATAAGTTTTGTGTCGGACCCCCTTGAAAATGAGATGGTTCATCTCAAGGGGCTGTCCATTAATACATTTAAAATTTCAAATATATATCTGATATATTTTATTATGATATATTATTATATCACATACATGAGAAAGAACCCTAAGAGGAGGAGGAGTCTAGGCATCGACTATTAGCCATATTCAGAGAAATGTTTCCCACATAGCAGAATGATAAAATAACATACAGTGCCTCAGGGGTTATATGGCATACTTCTGTTCATTGTCACACACACCACCAAGATAAAGAGAGATTAGCATGCAGTTTCTCTGAAGTGTATCCTTAGCCTATGATTCAAAGCTATTCCGCAATTAAAGGCATTCTTAATAAAGCAACGGACAAAATATCAGCAATAAAGTGTCTCTTTTGCCTCATATTCTCAGCAAATTAAACTCTGGATGTCTAGAGCCGAATATAATCAGGAAAAATATTATGCACCTTGTTGCCAAAAATGGTTTCATGTAGCCCTGGAGGCATGCAAGAATTCACATGAATACTAATATATGCAATTGTGTGTTTGTGCGGGGGTACGAGTGTTTATGTGCGAGCACATTTGAGCTGAATTTGCGTACATGTGCCCAGTATTGGTGGAATCGGACTACCCCTTTGTATTGTGAAGGCCGCAGTGGGAGTGAGTGGAGCTTAAGGGTCAATACCTTCACTGCGTTCCAACACAGTGCGCACAACAGAACTCATTCCTATGGATTCTCACACACTTTCTCTCTCTTACGTACTCTCTCTCTCGCTCTCCATCCCTCACTCCTTCAAGCTCTCAGTCTTTCTCTCTTTCACACGCACAGACACACACCGCACACGCTCCCGCATACGCACGCAGGCACGCACGAGACTCCTACAGAGGGAGCCGCAAACTTCAGTGACCAAATGTTCCGCGTTTGTCTCATCCCCTCTGAGCATGAATATTGCATTAGCTAAACCCCCTCCAGTGGTGGGAGGCCTGCTGTTGGGAAGCGGGGTAGGGTGGGGGGGGGGGGGGGAGGCGTTCCGCATGGGGTTTTATTTAGATGCTATGTTGCCGAGACCCACCAGGGTGTTCGAGGTGGAGGCCGCGAGTGTTCATCAGTATGCATGCCGGAATGCAATTACCCTGGGGGGGGGGGGGACTGAATCTGTGACACGTGCTGGTTCACTGGTTTAATTTCATTGCTTTCGAGAACATTAGCAGCGAGGGGGATGCGGTTTCCCAAAGCGCACGAAGACAGAGACGCACAGGGAAAGGATGGGGGGGTGGAAACAGAAGCAATTTTTAAAGTGCTAGATGCTAATTCTGCAGAACAATCTTTTGTTGTTTGTAGGTTTAGTAGGGATAATGTCTAATAGCGTACATGCATTACAATTTGTGGACGTGCGGTACAACACAGGGAAGCGAAAATCATGTTGCTCGCAGTAGATTACTTCCTTTGCACCTATGTTTAGCATTCTGTACGTGAGTCTGATGTGGATCAGAATCCAGATTGTACATTCTTCAATTTTGGAGAATACTCATGTGGAGCGAATTCTCCATGACTAAGAGAGCATGCAATATACGGCGTGTGTAAGTCTGACATGCAAATAGTTACAGCATAAGCAACGTTTTCGCACGTGCAAGTCCAATAATATAGCCAATGACTGAACACATCAATCTGTTTTGTGTGAAATATAAGGTTTTACATGTGGAAAAAAAAACTTTTCAGCCGAAATATCTGGGACATATATTAACCTCAGCTATCACTCAGTGTTAATTTATAAGCAGAAAAACCAAAAAAAAGGAGGGATCGGGATGCTTATCCTGTAGACACATATATCACCACACAGATAATTAGTGGCAATTAAGAGCACCGTGGAGACCGAATGGTATTGCTCAAAATACAAATGACTTCACAGAGCCAAGGTCTGATTGCAACAATATTAAACACATTCATTAACATGCCGTGTCCAGCTTTTGAGCTGATGGATAAATATATTCTGGTAGCTATGTCTCGGGGTCCGGTGATACATAATCCTCAAACAAGAGGAGATTCTGAGTGTCAAAGCAAATGAGGTGGGAAAGAACCGTCTCGACATCCGAGTGTTCATACAGCCAAAAAAACGCAAGACGAAAACAGGAGGTGCACAAGCCTCATTACGGTATCGCCGACCCTCCCTTCCCACTTTTCTCCAGCCCCATCCAGGCACTTAGTAATAAGACAAGCTTCGCCCTTTACGACGTCGTTTAATAATACCCTAATAATAATGACTGTAATTGGGAGTACTTAATGAGCAGTGCGGGGGCGAGGTAATCTCTGAAGAGCTCCAGAATTGAATCACAGCTTTCATCCCCACCCCCTTTCCTCCATTAGGCTGCGACGGGAGCGTCTTCTTGTTATCTCTCAGGGAGGGACCTTAGGGCCCAGCTGTGGTGCATGGGAGCTGCTTTGCGTTCTTGGGAACATCTTCAGAAAGTACGACTTACTGTCCGAAAAAAAAATTCCATTGCTGATTCTGTTGCTGTTATTCAAAACCAGTGTAATGGATACATTCAGCTTCCTGTAAAATTTAATAGTAAACCTATATCCACCTCTGCAAAATTTGGCATCAGCATAACTGTGCTGAGGGTACTAATGGTTGACAATGACATCTAAACACCTGGGCAGGAGTGGGATTTCAAATTTCCTTCAATTTTTTATTTCAGTTATTGCTATGCTGTAGATTGACTGAACACTGCTAAAAAAATGTACATATTTGACAATCGGCACAAACATAAATAAATCGTTGTTCAACCCATTTTGTCAACTTCAGTTGATGCAGATAGAGCGTAGATAAATTTGACTGTTCCCTCCTGGTTCTATGTCCTTCCATATCTACATGAAAAATCACCTTCATGAAGTTGGGAAAGCACTCAGCTGACCTTTGAGATACAGTCCGACTGGTGTATGCGGTTAGAATGTGTTGGGACCTTGTTGTGACTCGATTCAAAACCGAATCTGGAATTTGTCAGTCTGTCCTTTAAGCCAATTCTGAAGTGCAAAGCCAATTCTGCCAATTCAAGCCAATTCTGAAGTGCAAAAGTGGCATGGTACAGATGAAGCAGAAAACAACAAGGTCTGGTTATCGCAGCCACAGTTTCAGAACGATTGCAAGAATATATCACTTTTGCAACCCAATTTCATGCAGATTATGAAACCGAATGTTGCAGAACAATTTTCTTGAAAGAAAAGGCTCAACCGAATTGATTAATTCATTTTTATTTCTAAATCGTAGCAGTTATAATTTTTTTTGTTTGTATGCGTCGGGAAAAAGTGTCAATGCGAATTAGGCTCTAGGCATGAGAAAAGCACTAAAATATGCAAAACAAAATAAAATTCCAAACAGGGAAATTAGCAATAAAACACCCAGTGACATGTTTTTAAACGAGTAATTTCTTCAGCTACCATGAATTCTCCATGCATGTGCTTCATCATTCGGCAGTTTAGTGCTCTTTTACGGTCCCACGATCTCTTCTTCCTCATCAATTCCACTGAACGTACATCGAGAACGCTAACAAATTGGTTATCATATCACAAAGTTGTCATGTAGTCTATGAAGTTTAATGAGTGTCGCATTCGGTGAAAAACTGAAAGTGCGTCAGAGGCATTATCATCTCTGAGATAGAAAATTAGTATTTTTACAGCCTGAAGTTATTCTCCCCACTCAAAAGTCTTTACCAACTTCATCAAAAATTTTGCTCAATGAGTCATATTGAGGAGTAGTGAAAAGCTTGAATGCAACTGTATTGTCCTCATCTTGCCTTTTGAAACTGGGGTATATCTTTTACACCTCCTCATCACAATGTTCCTGCACTAGTAAAGCACTGTTATTCTGGTTCCACAACCAGCACAAAGAGGAAGCTACTTTCTGGCTAAGGTTGCTGTGGACTGCACTGCCCTGAGGAGGCCATACACAATACTTCCGCCCAATAATACCAGCATGGGGTGGCCGTCTGCTGCTGGAGTCCAACACAAACCTGAGGGCCTTAGCAATAAAATGGCTGATGAAGCCCTTGTTCCACTTGGCGAAGAGATTGTGGCTTGTTTAATAAAAGCCACTGCACCTTGTTCCCTGTGTTTCTCCGTAATCGCCCAAAATCTATCAAAGGCATAACAGCGTGCTGCTTTACACGGGTCGGCCTGTGAAAGCACAGTCAGTGGGTAATGAATGCACCTATTAGTGTGGTAGAATTGCTTTAATTTAGAAATCTAGCATGAGACAGAGATCAATAAATGTCTTTTTAATGGATCCTAAACACATACAGTTAAGAGAGAATGGATAGGGACAACGGCACTGCTTTTCAAAATGTTATTTTCCCATGAATTTGCATTTAAAACAAAGATTATTCGGGCAAAATTCCCTGTCTGCATTTTTTTAAATTCATTGCTCAAATGGACATTGAACCATTTTGCAATTCAAGAAAGTCAAGCTCCAAGTTAGCATAATTAATCCGACAAATGATCACCAGCCTTTTCATTGTAAAAAAGGAAACATTTACTACACTCAAAAAAGTAATGTAACCACCTACAAAGCATTTTTGAGTATGCTCAACTTCAAGTCCAAGTGGTTACGCAAACTCATTTATGTAAGAACTTGGAACTTCAAGTTGAGCAAACTCAAAAATGTTTTGCAGCAGGTTGCCTTACTTCATTAAGTTCAGTCAATTTTCTTACAGTATTCAACAGTCACAGGTTGACCAAATTATTCAGCTTATACAAGATTTGAGCTGGTATTGCTTTTAGAAATGCCAATAACAAGGTGATTCCATATTTTTTTCTCTACTTGAATATGAAAAAAAATATTCCATTAAATAAAAAAAGATGGATAAACATCCACTATGACTGGTGATTCCTTAAGTTTAGCCAAGGGTTGTACAAGGATAGCTGCGGATGTCAGAGAACAGTAATATACAGTAATTTTGAAGACTACTTCATTAGTGGAAAGGCAAAATTGCAGATGTGGAAGTGAAAACTCAGTTGACGAGCAAGGAGGCTATTGCAGTGAGGGCGAACAAAATGTCAATCATTAACACCTGAAGCATGTTTGCTTCCTCTGAAGTTATGAAGTATGGTATGCCCTGACAGATAAACTACAGGTGTTAGTGATAGGATATGATTCAGCCATCCATGGAATACATTGGAAAATAATGGCAGGATGATTGTCAGACCTGCTTTGACTAAAACTAGACCGTCAACCTGGAATACTTGCTCATGGTCTTCCATTGGTTGAAAATCAAAGAAAACAAAGCACAGAGCAATGGCTGGGACATATTACCGAGGGATGTGGACCTCTCACCACCAAGAACAGACAGTATTATGAACAGATAAACCTTCACCAGAATATGTAATGGCAAAAGTGCAGAAAATAAGGCGGACCTCACTGGACCCTTGGGGTACTACAGTATGGTAACAAAACAATGGTCTGGTCTTGCCTGACAGCATCTACAACTGGTTCAGTGTTCTTTATTCATGATGTAACTATAACGGCAGGTGCTAAATGATTAATGCAAAGCTGAAAGGCAGCTGACATGTAGAGAAATCTACTGTCTTCAGAGAGATGGCATCAAACTAATTGGACAGAAGATTATCCTTGGGAGGAAAATCACCCTAAACATACCACAGTGTTAACCAAGGAGCTTACTGGGAAGAAAAACTGGAAGTGTTTGACATGGTAACGACTCACCAGATTTAATATCTATTGCACATGCATTTTAACCTGATCAATGGGAGACTATCGACTGGAACCTCAGCAACAGCGCGGTCAATGCTTGGCAAAGTACTTCAAAGGATCAAACAGTGAACCTTGGTATGTCCATGAGTTCCAAGTCAATGCAGTCAAATGTCAGCAACAAAATTATACTTCAGGTAGTCACAACTCATTCACCAATACCTCTGCTGACTTTTGGAATCTTAGGATGACATTATTCTTATACAATACAATTCTATTTCTATTCAAAACACATTTGACACACAATTGTATCGAAAAATTTGACCGAATTGTAACATGTTTGCATTTAACTGAGTGAAAATCTGTAGGGAGAATGAAGTCTAAATGCTGGAAACTGTAAATCACCTTCCTCCAAAATTCTTAAAGGAAACTTATAAAATCATGGAACTGTTTCTGTGGTGAACACTAGTGCAGCCAAACAATAATATGTTATTCATGGAAAAAAAACTCTTGTTATTGTTTATATCAGTCTTATAAATTAATTTATATGTTTTTCTTTTTTTGGTTGACAAGATGTTCACCACACAGTCGACTCGTTGGCTAATCTGGCCACTCTGTCACTCAAGCGCAACAAAAAGCCAGAGACCAGCTGTCTCCAGCAATAGACCAGTCATGACCAGCTAGAGTCAGTGAAAACACGACGAAAACCTCATTGGAATCCAGCTGGTATGTGGTAGATTTTTTTCAGCAGGGTAAGAAGCTGGTGATCAATATATTTTCTGCTGCTGTGCGTTACGGGGGAGAAGCAGCGTAATCAGCAAAAAGCAGCGTGATCGCGGAGCGCGGACGCCTCCCGAACTCCAGTATATCACGCCTCTGCTTCTGGCGGCTCTGTTCCTGCTGCTCTTCCCAGGGCCACCCAATGCAGCCAACATTACCTCTTCCTCAGGCGTAACTGATACAGATGATCCCATCTCGCCGACCCTTACAATAACACGGAACGGTACACGGATAAAGAGCCAGGTTCCACAACCGGTGGCTCCTGCCTATCAACTGAAGAGAGGATATTAATAAAAGATCCCGGGAGAATGGCCGAAACAGCTCGTATGAAGCATATTCCTTCAAATAAGCAGACTTGAGGGGGAAGCGAAAGATAAGAATTTTAATCATGGTATGGTGGTGATTAATTATTCCATGCACTACCATGTTTTAATATAATTCTGACCACCAGATACGCAGGCGCCCATATGGCCGCAATCCCTCATTTAGTCAACACCTGTCTGGCTGATGAAGGCTATGTTCTTGATGAATGCTTTAATGCTATTTTAATATAGAGCACATGTAAACATGCGGAGGGCGAGCGCGTTCAAAAAAACGAAGCAACTGCCAAAAGACAACAATCTCAATTATTATTTCTTTTTGGTAAAGCACATGCCTAATTTTAAAGAGTAATGCCACACAAGAGATTATAGAGAATGTTCCCAATGTACTCATGATAAAAATCGAGCCTGAGATTTCTCAATGGAATATTTTAGTCTATTGCTTGTATGCTTCAAGGGCAAGCGGTTGGGAGTGTGGGAACATATCGAGGAAGCCTCGTGTCAAACTTGGTGAAAACAGACGTGAAATGAGGGAAATGTCAAGTGTCAGACTCACTATGCAGGACGCTCCATTCTCTGTCATGTAATCATAGGACATAGCAGAAACACAGAAAAACATGGGATGCTTTAAATCTAATACTGCACGTAACTACATTGAGGAATCTGACGGCTGGCCTTCATATATTGGAAATCTTATTCTGGCACACCTATGATAACATGGAATTACATTACCTCATTCAGCCTGTTGGAATACCATCCTTCACCGCAGTACCTTTACTTCTGTGTAATTATATCAGTATGGTAATAGGTAAGATAAATACGATGCAGCTTTACCACAAAATGCACACTTGAGTGATAGCAGGGTTAAGTGCGGACGGATGATACGCAAGCATGCCGTTTGGGATACTGAACGCTCCGCCTTTCTTCCGGACCAGGTAAGAAAGCAAGGTCGTGCTGACAGGACTGATAGCCACACAGCCTGACGAAGTGCCGCACATCAGGGGTGAGAGGGTCGCTGGTGGTGGAAGGACGCTCGTCCGGGGGCTCTTTCTCCGGCTGTCTGGCACCTAAAACGTCCCTGTTTTATGGCCCCCGGCGTGTCATCACCTGTGTCCCGGTTAAAGGCTCCCTGTCACTCCCCATGCTAAAGGATGGCACCAGGGCACAATGGCCCTGCCCCAGACTCTGCACCACTGACGGACGCGCCTCGTCGGGGGGCAGGGGAAGGGTGGGGGCATAGGCTGGGGTTCACAGCCCATTTAGCCAGCCAATGAGGAGAAGCGCAGACAGTTCCCTATATTCGAGCCGGGACGCAGTTACGCAGTGTTAATTACCTTTGTTGCAGCTGAAGCGCGGGCCTGCACCGAGAAATCACGCCCAGGAATCCGCCTATCTCGCCACTGCCCTCACGTCCATCTCCTCACAGGCCCCTGTCACCACCTTTTGTCCACCTTACCGACTCCTTCACCTTCAACGTGTTTGCATTTTAAAGCACAGGCAGTTCAATTAGGGAAATGGGTAGTGTTGACAAAGAAACATAAAAAAAAGCGATGACGTGTCAACTGACACCGTCAAGTCAACCATCTCTGCAAACTATTTAATGCTGCAGAGAGTGCCACAGTTGAATCAACCCTTACAGCGCTGAAATAAATTTTTCTAAAATATACATTAAATGATCTTTTGCTGTTGAAAACCTATCACTTGGCAACTTGTTTAAAAGAGCTCCCCTGCGGGAGCTATTTTAAACAAGTCGCCACATGATAGGTTTTCAACAGTTTTGATTTTGATATCTTACATCATTGAGCAACAATCGCTGCATTTAGCGCTCAGATGGTTAAATACTAACGTGTCGCATAAAACATAATGCTGCACTTATACAATGTTATTTACCATGCATAAATTACTTTAACGCCAACCAGTTATCCGTATTTGCTCCTATCCTGACCAATAGAAGATTTAATGCCAGTTATATCCGGTTGTATTTGTAGGAGAAGGATGAACTTGGTGACTGGTCACAATTCCACAAGCTTCAGACACTTGCTCAACCAGCCACCTCCTTTCAATGCTGACGTTTACTAATGGTCCCCGCAATTCTCAGCTCTTAATGGTCCCTATCCACTGGATATAAATATTCTTCACCGCACTATTTCATCAGGAAACAGCACCGCTTCACCTCAGCAGGTCACAGAGGAAAAGAGGGCAGAGTCTTTGTTCGTGTGAGTGATATTTCATGCACAACCAGCTCCGTCTCTCAATCGCTCCATCACTCTGGGCGAATTTATGAGGAGAAGACGGAAATGACTGAGTGATGCGAGAGTGAGTGAGACATACAGAACCTGATGGAGCTGGAGCAGGAGCAAGGGCTGATGGGTGTGGGCCAGAGTGAAGGCAGGAGGTCAGCTGACCCCAGTGATGTCATGACTCTCGATGACTCTGACAGTGAGTTACACACACACGAACACAAACGCTCACAGACACGCACACTCAAAAACTGGCTACAGCGGAGGTATATTTTTGTTCCTTGGGGAAAAATAAATTCCAAAATGCACTCAGTTGTTCTATTTGAGCACTATCCAAGCCAAAACATGGACAAATTAATAGGTACATCAGGATTGGGTTACTTTTTGTCCTGAGCCTGATCAAATACCTATCGCCTATAGTGCTGTGAAAAAGTGTTTGCCACCTTTCAAATTTCTTTTATTTTTGCATATTTGTCATATTTACATCTTCGAGATCATCCAACTAATTTCAATATCAGGCTAACATAACTTGAGTAAACACAAAATGCAGCTTTTAAATGATCATTTCATTTATTGAAGGTGAAGAGTTATTCAAAACTTGTGCATATCGCCCATGTGAAAAAATAACTGTCCCCCTAAAACCTATGAATTGGTTGTCCAACCCTTGGCGGCAAACAACTGCAATCAAACAGACCGTCACACTACCACCACCATGTTTGACTGTTGGTATGATGTTCTTATTGTGGAATGCTGTGTTAGCTTTACACCAGAAATAACAGAACCCGTATCTTCTAAAAAAAAAAATCAACTTTTGACTCATCAGTCCACAGAATATTATCCTATAAGTCATCATGATGCTTTCTGGCAAATGTGAGACAAGCATTTGTGTTCTTTTTCATCAGTAGTGGTTTTCAGCTGGCAGCTCCACCATTGATGCTATTTTTGCCCTGTCGCTTTCTTATTGTGGAAGAGTGAACAATAACACACAAGTGGGATCTTTGCAACCTCTTGAAAGAGTCATTGATGCACTCTTGCAGGACTTTTGGTAGGTGGCCACTCCTAGGAAGGCTTTCTCCATTTGTAGATAATGGTTCCCTCCGTGGTTCGCTGGAGTCCCAAAGCCTTAGATATGGCTTTGTTAACCTTTCAAAACTGATAGATGGTAACGAATTTGTTTATCATCTGTTCTTGAACTTATTTAGACCATAGCATCGAATGCTTATCTTTTCTAATGTCACATTGCCAGACAGGTTCTATTTAAGTAATGTTTGGATTCAACAGGGCTGTAGTAATCATGAACCTGTGTCTACTGAAATTGAACCCAAATATCAAAAAACAAAATGCGCTTAAATACAACGTTGTAGTTGATTTAGTATCTAACAGGGCAATTACCTGTTCACATGGATCCAGGTAGGATTGGACAGCTTTATTCCTTCAATGAATGAAATCACCATTTCAAAACTGTGAAATACTTTTTCACAGCACTGTACACACCAAAAAACACTCATCATCCCTCTTCCTTTTTCATGCACAATTCTGATAACTGCCCAGTGCAAAGCCCCAGATCCCCCTGACCTTCTTCCATCCAGACTTGGGAAAGAACGGGTGCTAACACTGCTCCACATATACTGTCATACCTACTGAGCGACGGTAGCGTAACTTTGATATTTAGGCTGACAACAGAGAGTGGGAACACTGCAAGAGGAGATGAATGTTTGAACCAGAGGCACTCCGAGAGTGCATACCTCTGCCAAGGCAGCACAGTCAAAATGTTGCGGCCATATTGTTTGACCGATCGCAGTCAAAATCAATAGGGTTCATCCCTGATTTAACAGCAACCCATCCACAAAATTTCCAAAATATCAGTACATTACTTTTTGAGTTATCTTGAACACAAGCAGACAGTCAGGCAAACCAACGCCGGCAAAAACATAACCTCCTTGGCGGAGGTAATACACAGGTAAACAGAAAGCCAAAATGGTGAGCGTAGGGTCTCTTGCATGTCTGTGAAGTAGCACTCAGGGTGCAACATCAATGGTGCGAGTGAATGGGAGGGGAAGTGGAGGCGCTAATATCGGCTGCCAAACGGACAGGAGGGGAGAGTTCTGCTCAAGAGCCCCCCTCTTTCCACCATCCTGCTTTTCATTTCCTGTCAGGCAGCAGCCTTTGAAAACCAGGCGCAAGGAACAGGTGGCCCCCTCGCTGGGGACGACAGGAGCGATTTAACGCCCATCCGTTACTCCCCGCGTTCCCTCCCCGCCAGATGAAGGATCACAGAATTGAGCTACGTGACGTTTGTCACCTCGGCGCTTGGCCCATTCTTCTGCCGGGAGCAGCGGACAAACTGCTTCGCCGTCCTCACCTGCGAGTCGAGCAGATTACAGTGATAACGTATGAGGGGACGAGAGCCAGAAGTGGGTCGCGGAAGGAGAGTGTACAGTAACTGTGGGGCATCTGCGGACTGTTTTGACAGCTAGTGACTCCTCGTCTACACCCAGCTGATGTTGTTCTCATGACATTGTTCAAACGTTTTGGCAGATTTATTATATGATCTAAACTTAAACTCTCAGACATAAAGGCATGATAAAATGTCTATAAAGGTACAAACACTTGTCAATCAAGTGGAAACCTATTGGCGTGCAGGCATTAGCACTGGTCGGCAATACCAAAGTCAATACTTAAATCACTAGCTATCATTATGCTCTTTTATGATACTTATTTGTGTTTAAATAGAACTCATATGAACTTTGGGCCAATTTATCACCTAAAGAACAAAAATTTACCTGCTCCAATCTTGTTAGGAGTCTAGACACTACGCTTGCGTTCCTCTCGCGGCTCGAATAAATAAATCACGGCAGCCAAACAGGCCTGAGACAGCTCGGGTCAGATTTATTAAAGCCTTCTGAACGAGCGAAACCTTTCAGCACATGTAAATTCAATAAAACGGCTACTGATTGGTGCAAAGCACATATCCCGGCTTATCATTGACTATGGTATTGGCTTGTATGTGCTGAAAGGTACCGCACAACCAAAAGGCTTCAGTGAATCTGGGCCCGTGTCTGGTTCCTGAGTGCCTCTCGGGGGGGAAAGGGCTGCTGAGCCGACAGAAAAGCGGACGGCCTCGGCCCTGAGCCAACATCTATATCTGTGTCTCCTCTCGCTCGAGAGACCCAGCCCTCGGGACCCTCACCTCCACACCTCAGGAAGGTTCGGGGGGTAGACAGATGGGCCTTCCCTGACCCTGCCCTCGCCAGTCAGACACCGGGAGGATGAATATGCTGGGGAAAGGTGCAGTGCGCAGCCCCGGGCCTTTGAAGTTTGTACAGGAGATAACAGATGACTGCCTGCATCAGGGGTTATCACCTCCTCATCTGTGGAGGAGAGGAGGCTGGAGTTGGGTTGGGAGGAGTAACACACAACTGTGTACATCCCCAGGGAAGCGAACACCCCATAACCACATGGATCTCCATTGTTTTGAATGCAGTAGAAGCATGGTGTAATATCTGTGCTATGCTTTATTTGTGAAGATAGTCACAAAATTTTCCTGTACTATGCTGTCATGACAGCGAGTCCTCGTGACAAGAATTTGGTCACAATCTTGCAATTTATGGGAGGTAGCACATGGAGAAGACCCAAGAATTTGGCAGTATACCTTGGTCAGACCAAGTAAAAGAGGGCAGGTCTGGGTTTTACTCTGTAGACTGATTTGGTTCGCTTTGAAAGACAACCCTCAGTTCATACAATGCATTGCAGTATTGAGTATTTTTTAAACCTTCATTCCAATTTTCTCAAACCACCAAATTTAATATGCTTTCCCGAATTAGATGCAAGGCTACACAGGGGAGTTCACCATATCAAGGGAGAGACGGACGCCATGTTCTGAATGCAGTTGCGTGTGGTGCTGTGTGACATCATCAGTGGCTACCAGTCAATCTCGCCAACCTAACAGATGGCTGCCCTGGGGGTTGAAAGTCCTGCCCCTTCGTGGCTCCACAGATCCACACGTCAACCCCAGGGCTGAGGATGGCCAGATGTGTGTCGCCATAAATACAGCTATGCCAAGCACTCCCGTTTGTCAAGGCGTCCCGATACATCATTGCGAAAACTCGGCGATAAGCCCTTCCCCCTCTCCCCCTCTTCTGCCCGCTGCAACGTCGATAGCTCTCTCGCCCTGTTTCCGCGCATTGACGGCTATTAATCCCCTCATCTGTCCACATCACCATCTCCCCATCTATTTAAGAGGGCCCTGCCCGGTGTTAATGAGGGACCAAATAAAACAAACCTAGGGCCGGTTTGATTGGCTAAGAATGAAACCCGCACAGCAGGAAGAAGACAGGGTCTCTGTTGGGTTGCAGAATGATGGGAATGGGAGGACGGGTGCAAAAAGAATGACGGCCATCCATGTCGTTTACAGGGCGCTGCTCAGAAAGTTATGATGTAAAGGGGCGGTGGGAAGTCCATTAATAACCCGCGACTGTCGGAAGGCCCGTCGCTGCTTGACGGCAATGGGAACTTGAGCTGCTCGCCGTGTTTAACGGATTGGATGATATCAATGCTGTTTGATATGTCTGAATGATCACCGAGGCAGGCTGCACTGTCAGAAATAAACAGTGGTACAGTAACTTACCGTACAAGGACAAAATTCCCAAATGAACCCTGAAGGTACATTCAGTGTATTTTTTGTACTAAATAGCATATTCTTCAAGCAATGAAAGGACAAAATAAACAAGAAACCCATGGCTAGGGAGTACAATTTGGCTCACTTAGAGAACACCATCCCAGCAAAAAGCGTTGGACATAGTGTAATTTTTGGAACTTTTTATACCTCTGTTTCCGAGATCTTTGGTGTAATAGTACGTTTTGCACAAGTCATTCAGTGTCGTTATAAGAACCTAAAAGAAATGATGCTTTCTCTTCATCGACACAGGGAGGAGATTGCGCTAATGCTAATTATCCACCATAAACGCCAACCACGATTGGGAGTTTGCATTCTCTACGGTATCCTCTCGCCTTCAGAGTGTGGCCTGCATCTGTTGCCCTCTAAGGATCCTCTTCTGTTATGATGTGGTCTTTGGCAGGAGCGACTCTTGAGGAAGCAGGCAGCGAGGTGCTTAGCTTAAACCTGGGACACGGCCACACAACGAAGCACCGCAACCTCTCCGGAGCACTGGCTGCTCTCCATCCACACTTGGCCTTTGCGTAGCCAAGGGTAAAAAATATGGGTGCCTGAAGACATTTTAAGATATCCTGGGGGTGTCTTGAGGTCCCATGGTATGGCACGGCCTGCCGCAAAACACAGCACGAGGCGTGAAGTGGATGCATTGAGGAGCCAGAGAGGGAGTGCTCAGGAGGTTCAGGTTTGTTTCTTTAAGCGGAATTGTAAATAAGAAAACCCAAGGTGTGACGTGGAAAGTTCCAGACTCATTAGTCAAGGCTTAGGTTGTGTCGTGTGAAGCACGACCGGCCCGTCTGTTAACCCTACAGTCAGAACAGTGGCTGGGATATGAACAACATGCCACGTTTCAGCCTTCTGACCATACATTTTCACATCATTCAGCCGGCGTCCAGAGTCACTGTGCAATCTGGTACCATGCATAGCAGCCAGAGCACTAAGAGTGAACACATTTCCTCCTTCACTCTCAATAAGGTGTAAGATCACAGCTGTAGCCTCAGAATGATCAAAACTGAAGATGGTAATGCTGGTGTAACTCTCACCTCCATTAATTGAAAGTAATTTAGGCCTATAACATGGACCTAAAAAAATACCGATTCCAAAAGCCCAGTGTTCAGATAACTTAAATTGTGAATGAGCTCAAATAAAACATAACGACGTGGCTTTTTACTTTTCACAAAACGCATTCCACCTTCACATACACTCTATGCATAAAGCCTAACTTAAAAGATCAAGCCTACTTCATTGATGTTCCCTGTAAAGTACATAAACTGTTACAATTGAACTTCACCCTCACTGTGAACGAGGCCAGTGCTCGCAAACACCATCGTGGGACGGTGCGCGCCCTCAGTGAGGGGTTCGGGGGGCGGGGGGGTGGAGAGGGGGGGGATCCCACTGAAATGAGCAGCACACATGCTGTGGGGAAAGAGGGACTGCGCCTGGTGTTAATGAGCGGGGCGGTCAGAGGGGAGAGGGCCCCAGCAGGGCCTGACGGATGAAGGACAGAGGCTCGCGGAACTCCAGACCCACGCCTCAGCTTTGACTTGAACTCCACAAGGGGTCAGCATGGGGTGAAAGGTCAGGGTGTAATGAGCCAGATTACACATGCTTAGGGAGGGAGAGGAGTTGCATATTTCACAAAAAAAGAAAAAAAAAAACATAAACATGTAAAAATATGAGTCATTTATCCAAACTTTTTGGAAGAGAAAGCCAAAGAGCAAATCAGTGATTGTGCCACAGACACTAATCAAGCAAGCCTTTAAGGGGACCTATAGCTAAGAAAAAAATGCCAATTTTGGTTCAAATTTTAGTTTTGAGGTAAGAACATGAAGTGGTCCTTCAAATAGTCCGTAATATGGAGTCGTGTTCCGAAGGAAACATTCATCACAAACACTGTCTTCAAGGCTGGAACAGCTATGAGTGAGGTGACTTTCAATGATGGCCAACGAGGAATTGCCTCCATTCTTATGAAACTTGGCAAAACGGCAGGGGCACACTCAATGAAAGGCTATCACGAAATGGACAGAAAACGTGTGAAACAGTGAAAAACGCGCACTAGAGCTTGAAAAAAAAAACGAAGACGCTCGACAAGCACGTAAAACTAGGGAAGAAACACAGATTGAAGAAGAGGGAGTTACTTATGAGGCTGGTGCTTTTTAAGGAGGTAAAAAAAATCCTAAAAACCACTAAAAACAAAATACTAAATGTATTCCTCCTGAGAACATTACTGTCAAACTTCGATCACATCATTACCGCCAAACTAAAATCACATTTTTCTAAAAATACAGATTTTCAACAAGAAAATACAGATTTCTCAGCAACTGTACATCCACTTAACTTCATATTTGGCAGTTTTCTTCATTTTGTGATGATCTATGTCTGTACAGAGCTCTTTTTGCAATATGTACCTCTGAATATGAGTAAATCAAAATATGCATATTTAATTAGCTGTTTCCCACCGAAATTGATTTAGGGGGGTCAAAATCAATACTAGAACATAGAAACCTGGAAAAAAAGTTCTATAGTGACATTAAGAATGTTTTTTCCTTCACATTACAGCTGAAATTATAACCAAACACTGTACTTATCTCAATAACTGTGTTTCTCTAAGTATCTATATATTCATTAAAACAGCCATTGCCATGGCAACCACTGATGTGATGCTACAGAAACTCAGCGTTTTAAGTCGCAATTTCTTATACAATTATTTTGATAATAATTCTTCGTTTAAAAAGTGAATATCTTGGAAAAATGTTTGCTTAAAAATCAAATTATTACTATTGTTATTATTATTATGTGTTGCAGTGGGTGCTTATTGTGTGTTGGCTGAATCTAATTCCTCCTTCCATTTCTGATTTCTTTCAGTTCAAATTAATAGGAAGCTTGTCGCTACGTTAAAGTTACAGATATTGCTGAGGATATATTTACTGGAGAATTCTGCAGCGGAAAGATATTTGTTTTTCTAAATCATCAAAGTTACTTTACGTAAACGGATATGACACAAACAAATTGCCAATACAGCAAAGCAGTAAGAGTCATAAAACCATCAAGGGTTTATAATTTTTATCTATATCCATATATCACCAGCCACCGTACACAGTTTGCGTTCTTTGTGAGACTAATATCGGAACTAATTCAAAAAGTGACACAACAATAGCATTTAAGCGTTCAAGTGTGTCATTATTATCAGATATTTTCACCCATATCCGCGTTCTCGCTCTTGCTCAGAACGTCTAAGCTGAATATACAGAAGTCATCAAATCATTGCAAAGCTGGGATTCCATCAGCGTTGGGCGGGCGAGAGGTTGGTGGAGGGGGCAGGGGTGGGTTGAGGAGATTGAATGTAAGTTATAAATGCAAATATTTTCCCCTCAAGGCTACAGGGGTAAAATGAACGTGAGGTTTTCAGGAATACTGAAGACGGGTGTTGGGATGTGTTCTCAGGCTGATAGGGGGCTGATATCCGCGGGCGAATGTTTGGCAGCGTCCCAGCAGCCCCCGCCAGTACTGAGCGGCAAGCCACTGCTGCCGCCGCGGTGTTCGTCGTCATGGCGATGAGGCTTATCTCCTCGGGAGGCCAAAGCCACTTGCCAGCACTTTCGCGCCGCACCGATAACGGCCCCAGCCAATCGCCGACCCTGTCAGTGCGCGGCGTTATCTCCGCTCCCGCATCTCGAACCCGCGTCTCGCCTCTGCGCCCAGACAGCTGCTAGTGCGAAAACCGCCACTGACACTCGAGTAAAAAAAATCAAAGGTGGGGAGTGGAAGGGGCAGGAAGTCAAATAACCAGACATGTGTTTTACTTCCACCTAAGAGCTGATCTGATTTCTACCTCCACCTGAGAGCTGATCTGATTTCTACGTCCACCTGAGAGCTGATCTGATTTTGTTGATTGATTGTACGCTCTTGTAGCCTGATATGCAGCCCCTAAGAAACAGTTTTCAGCACTCTTTGAATTTCCATGTCGATTCATATGCATGTCATGTAATTGCCATGCTAATTCATAATGAGCTGAAAATCAAGTTTCATGGGGGCAGTATAGCAGGCTAACGCCTTTGCGCAAATCAGCAAATTCAGGTGTCTGGAAATACAAGTGATGACTTATCTGTTCTGAAATTTTAATTTTCCACATCTGTAATGGGAAAGGGCAGCTTAAAGTGCATATTGCACTTTAAAAAAGTTTTTTTTTTTTTTTTTTTTTCCCAAAATTCCTAATTTATTTGTCATGAAAATAACCATTTAAAGGATTAATGTTGGAGTGAATAAGTTTTATATGACATATTCGCAGAAATCAAAAAGAAAGAGTGGCATTTTGAACCGGTCTCATCAAAACTGCGTTTTTTTTTTTTTGTTTTTGTTTTCTTGAAATCTGCATTTGAGCAGACGTGTTCTGTGAATTGGAATTTTCTGGGGTTTTTTTTCGTTTTTTTTAGGTTTTTGTCACTTTTTGCATTCGAAATGGTGAATTATTTTGTTTATCAGATTGCACAAACACTTGTCTGTCAGGACATTATGTCCACCACTTTCCTGACAGGTAAAACAGTGGAGTTAGCCTCAAGCCTGGGTGAGTTTTGTTCTGGGGAAGAGAAAAGACTTCGCTGCATCAGCGGGATGAATAATTCGCCAACTGGCGTGCACACGCTTTTGGCCAGTAAAGTAATGAGTTACGCATGCAACTGTTATTGTAGATGCTTGAATTTATTAATTTAGCAGCAAAAAGCGTTAGTATGCTAGCTAGCGAATCAGACATCTCATTGACTTGAATAGACTGCCAACTAGAGGCCTACGCCGTTTTTCCATTTTCCGCATCATACAACGCGGAAATTTATGGGATAAATATGATCTCAAATTTGTGAGCTCGAGATTCGCTGACAGCTCGGAATAAATGGAAAATACCACTCTCGTTGTATAAATTTGATATCTCGCACTCACTAACTGGAGATCGTCAATACATCTCTTCAGCAGTACAATACAGTTGGAATAGTGTAGCAAGTTATGTTACACAGGGAGACATTAGAATCATACTTATTCCTGTTATAAGTAATGCTCCTGCCAGTATATTGTCCATAGAAGGTAAACATTTGTTTGGGGCAGTTAATTTTTCAATATTGTGACCTGACAAGGACTATCTATCATGAGCAGGCATTAGCTGTAGCTAATATTGGTCATGAGCTAATATTAGCTATAGCCTGACTCACCAGGACAACTGCCCAATTCTCCACTCAGGCATGTGAGAGAACAAGAGCAGCCAAGAATCAGAAATCATGGCCACAGGAGAGAAATAGCACTTTGGTGCGAGGAGAATGAGTGCAGAATTGGGCAGGCTCAAAATTATACGCGAGTGGTCCGTCATATTCAGGTAAAAAAGACGTTTTCAGCCTTTTCAGCACTGAAGTCCATCTTTTCTGATTGTTTAAATCAGCCGTGTTTCCCTCTTGTGACGTTGCGGCCGGTAAGTCAGGTTTTTGATACGGAAGTGAAATTCCTCAGAAAAATGCATTATTGCGCCAATGAAGTGAAATATTACATGATTTTTTCGACCAAAATTATGACTCTAACTAATTTTCCTATGCTCTGATTCAGCGAGTACTCTAAACTGCGATATGCACTTTCAGTATCCCTCCACTACTCTAAAATCCTAGGCCACACTCACAGGAGAGCCTCAAGAAAGGGGGCTGATGAATTGGACATGTAAGGGATTAAAAACAGGTTGACAGCTGGATCAAAGGAGCGCTAGCACCAGAGTATAAAATCTGAGGCTCCACTCGGAAGTGAAGGCAGGTGTTTGAAGTGCGAGTAAAGGGTTATTAATATCATCCAGGAGGCTTATCTAAATATTTCCACTCCTGGGTAAGACTACACAGTGCCGCCACTCTATTCAGTGCTACCAGGAGCTGGGTCTCGCAGAAGGAAGTTATTGTGCAAGTCTGTAAGGAAATCTGCTCCAGGAGATTTATTACGAGCGGTGCAGGCCGGAGACTCCTATGGGCCTGAAGGTCCCAGCGCAGTGGACCAGCGCACTGTCCGAGTGTGCCCACGCCACGACCTTTCCGCAAGCTTTCACAACAGCCTCAAGAGCAGAGCAGCGGAAAACACACAACAGAGCCATTTTTACTCTTGCAAGCAAAACTGCTGCCTATAGCTTGCCATCCGCCACATAGAAGAAGCAAGTATAATGGGTTGAAATTCATGGCAGATAGCAGGAAATACTCTTACACTTCTGCACTAGAGCCAATAGCTGCGGCGGTTAAAATGCATCCATTGACGTTTCATCGGTATTGATGGGGATGTTTCCGGAAGGTTCTTTCTCCGGGGAGGCAGAAGGGAGAGGACTGTAAAATAGGCGACGCCGAGATTTAAAGTGTGGCATTTGTACAATCTTGGAGGCCTTGCTGCCTTCGTTTTCGCTGAATTATTTTCCCAGGGATGGTCGTTGCAATGCCACAGACGACAACCCTACCACTCACCAGTGCGCCATACTGGAAGAGTCAGTTTTACGTCACCCTTCAGCAAAATGGCATTATTTACCCCCTCAGGTCAGTTTTTTTGCCGGCGCTGTTGTGTGGGCACAGTCTGACATTAACGTTACTCGGCTGCAGGTGATCGTTACAATCCTGGCGAAACGAGTACGGCTCAGCTCTCTTCAGTTAAAAGGGCCAATAAATCATTTTTTGAAACCTGATGATAAAAAATATTGTTCTCACGCTTGAAAATTCACCTTGACGTGCGCTGACAAAGGCAACCCCAGCCATAAATCAGGGGACAGGAGCCAGGGGAGGCGGCCGTTTGACATGTAATCCGCGCAGCACGAACCGAATGAGGGGGGCAAATCTTTACAGACGCCGCGCACTTCATTTTGTTCAACTGTCCCAAATACAGTGCAGTCCTCGACACGATTTTTGGATTTCAGATTGTGCACTCCAGCCTACTGTATTTGAAAGCAGGTATTTCTATCCATTTTGTGTAAACCGTGCAGCTCTTTTTCACGTCACAATACAAATATGTACAGACTGCAACGTTAAAACTGTTGGAAGGTGATCATGGACTTCCCCATACAAGTGTCACTATTTTGGTAAATAGTGAAGACTCTCTTATGAAAGGTTTTTTTATTTGGATCTGATAGACAGCAGCACATCACATAATCCATTCTGCACTGCAACTCCACTCCTGCCACTGTACAGCACACCCTGCAGGCGGAAAAGTGAACTTCAACTAAGCTACAACAATTTCAGGCCAAATTGCTTTTTAAGATTTTATTCAAAGTTTTAAAATGGATATCCAATTTATATCTTAATACCCTACAGAGCAGGCAAAAAAAAAAAAAAAAACCTCATCTTCCAAGAGACATAATAATGATTAATACAGAAATGAATTAGAACAGATCTCTCTTTTTTCCAGAACCTGACTCATCCTCTTAACAATAAAGATAATTAAAATGTATGGGTATCTTCACACTGTAATTGAATAGAAAACCTGCCAGGCTTAAAGGGAACAGTATAGTCCGATTGGTTTTGCATCATTAACACAGCCTTGCAGTTGCACAATATGAATGAAAAACAGACTCCCATTAAGGTTATGATTTGTCTATGAGAAGAATTCTCAAAAGATTAGAGAGGTGTGGAGAGACCAGGCACAACACAAAAAAAGAAACATAAGAAATAAGTGATTACTGTTCACACTCACTATAACTTTACTATCTGCAGGAAATCACAGCTAGTTTCAAAAAAGAAGAAGAAGACGATAAAAGGCATCAGCATAAAACAGAAAAGTATGGGGCAGAAGCGGGAACTGATCCCAGTTTGGTCAGGGATCATGTTAACAACGCGGTGTTCAATGACTCCTGAGTGATAAATACACTCCTATTATAAAAGCTTCAGAATGGCTGAATGTTCTGTAATTTTAAATCTGACTTCATCCATGGAGGAATTTCATAAAACAACTGGCTTCACAGCAGAAATATCAGCTGTAAGAACCACTGTATTCTGTGTTTCTTCCACAGGGTAGCAGTGTAACATCAAATTTCACTTCTTCAGCAAGTTCTCCAGGCGATAATCCTGCTCTTAACCCCACCCTCTCCTCCACTTAAGAAAAGCAGCTCCTAGTCCTACATATTCATGATAGACCACACCCCCCCCCTCCCCCTCCTCTTCATTTCACCAATCTGTTGCTACAAGCATGTTACCATAGTACCTGCCAATCATATATTTGCTTACTGCAGGCTGGGATTCATATTAGACATATTAAAGGATTTGCAGTTTTTGCTATCTATCTATCTATCTATATTTGTTAATTATTAATGTTTAATTAATGTAATTAATAGATAATATATTATTATCTAATGATTCAATAAACATGCCATTGCATTAAATGTATCATGTTACTGGTGCACCTGGTCTCCATTAAAATTAATAATTTCATTTTTATTAAGTAATTTCATTATCTCATTAGCAGAGCCATTATTAAACTATGTGATGATTTTCATTGGCAGGAACTTTTAATGAGTTTGTGTTCATTGCCATTCAGCGGTCCAGTGTACACAGACACAGAGCTGATCACCAGGGTCCCTCTTGACAAGGTTATCAGGCTGCACTTAGGCTGGCCAACAGCACCATAAGACAGGGTGTGCATTCTCACCGGACCTGAGAGATTAACCTCTAAAGCATCTGAAGCGTATGTGTGTGTGTGTGTGTGTGTGTGTGTGTTTTGTACTTGCTACGTACTGAGGACTGGCATGAGTTTTTAACCAACAAAGTGAAGTCTTTTTTGGGAAGTGAGGACATTTTGTCCGGTCCTCACTTCTACAAAGGCAAATTGTGACTTATTAGTTAAGGTTAGGGGTAAGGTTAGAATTAGGGATAGGTTAAGGTTAGGGGAAGGGTTTGGGTTAGGCATACATTGCTTATTGTTAAGATTAGGGTAAGGCTGTAGAGACACAGGAAGAATGAATGGAAGTCAATGTAATGTCCTCACAAAGATATAAGTACAGGGATATGTGTGTGTGTGTGTGTGTGTGTGTGTGTGTGTGTGTGCGTGCGTGCGTGCGTGTGTGAATATGGGAGGGTGTAGGGAGGTGCAATAGCAACAAGTAGATCTGAGGTCTTTAAGAGCTAAAGAAACAGCCTGTGATTTATCATGCCAACGACACAAAAGCCTCCCTTCCCAAATAATTCATTGTTATCAATGCGTCTTTCAAACAAATCATGGCCCAGGTTTACCTTGCTATTACTAATGCGATCCATCAACTCTACAAGAGAAAGCTGCGGGAATTTTTCAGAGGCAAGTAAAGGTGTGGATGAAGAGAGGGCTAACATTACACAGACACTACTCACACTGCGTAAAATCACACCTTATTAAGGACACAAAGGGAGGAAATGTCACCTGTTAGTTCAGAGTTATGGGTTTGTCACATAAGGGTAGTCAGAGAAACACTTACATGAACATAACCAAGTAGGTATCTCATGCTGGAGTACTGTAGTTATCAAGATTGAACATTTCAATGTTTTTGGTGTTTTTATGATGCATTGTTAAATTCAGATATAAATTGTATTATTAATTATATATTATATAAATTGTATTATTAATTATATATTATTTGGATATGCTTTCATTGTACCCCCGACTTGTCACCTCTGCCAAGGAGGTTATGTTTTTGCTGGCGTTGGTTTGTCTGTCTGTCAGTCCGTTTGTGTACAAGATAACTCAAAAAGTAATGAATGGATATCTCTGAAATTTTGTGGGTGGGTTGCAATTACATCAGGGATGGACCCTATTGATTTTGACCGTGATCAGTCAAACAATATGGCCGCCATGGCAGCCATCTTGAAATCCTATGACGCGATAACTGAACTTCACTTCCAGTGATATCATTCAAATTTTGTGGCTTGATTGGTCTCGCATAAGGGATGGAACCTGTCCTTACATTTATTATGGAGCAATGTTCATTCACCAAGATTTCGACTGTGCTGCCTTGGCGGAGGTTTGCACTCCCTGAGTGCCTTTGTTTTTTTTTGTGTATTAAAATAACGAAAAACCCCTCTGGTTGCAGAATTACCCAGATATGTTGTGGGACGGTAACTTGGCATTAGCCTGCCATTACCTGCCCTCTCCACTTCAAATTATTCACCCATCTTTACCCGCCACTGTAAACAGTTTATTACTTGCCATTGCCATATAAAGCAGTATAGTCATACAGCTCCCCGTTGGCTCATCCGCATACACTTGGCCTAATTCGGGGTGATCCGTGAGAGGAAGTCACAGGTAAGACGATCTGTCTGGCCTACCTATGAGGCTAAAGCCCTGTGGGGATGATTCTGCTGACCAAGGAGAGCTTCTTTAAACTTGAAATGACGTCAATGTACGAACACTCCCATACTGAATAAAATACACCTAGAATGTAATTTGAGACCAAATAATTACATTTGTCAATGTACCC
Organism: Gymnothorax javanicus; assembly: GCA_029692085.1. NCBI lineage: Eukaryota > Metazoa > Chordata > Actinopteri > Anguilliformes > Muraenidae > Gymnothorax > Gymnothorax javanicus. Next base: position 109,844,181 of record CM056200.1, read on the forward strand.
ATCTCATATATTCCAACCAGTAGTATTATTTGATATCTAGCAAAACCAATGCTAAACAAAGTATAGTACTTACGTAATACTATTATGTTTTAGTTTTCATGGAAAGAAATAGATGGTATAGTGTATCCCCAATCAAATACATCCTCATTTGCTTTGCACAAAGATAGATAAACTCTCAAAAAAAAGAACAAATAGTGCCTAAAAAGTACAATGGCTATAGCGACTTTGTCAACACCATATAAGCTCGTAAAATTTTTCCCCTAACCCAACAACCATTAAGTAATTCACAATGTCATTATTTCAGTCAGGCAACAGACATGTAAACAGTTAATTGCAGTATTGATGAATACATACAACGGTAGTTTTGCGTCCAGGCTCTGACCATGACACACCTTGTGGCCCACTGACCCTGAGAAGCAGTGAGCAGACAAGTGTCTGGAAACACCAACATCCCCACACACACACACACACACACACACACACACACACACACACACACACACACAGGGGAGACTCAAAGACCACAGACAAATGCTGGGGAGGATATTTACTAGCAGCAGGCAAAGGTGCTATGGCAGCAGGCAGTGTTACTGGCAGCAGCTGAGAGTGATGCAGCGCAGCAGCAGGCAGGGGCAGAGCAGGCGGGCAGCTTAAACAGCCAGCCTCACAGAGGGGCGGGGTACTGGCGGATATTCACGGGTGTGTCTGTATGAATGAGGGCAAGTCTCGAGTTGTCTGCCTGAACTAGTCCTGCAAGCTATGCCCCATTTAACTGACAATTCTATCCAAAGTAATATGCAGTTGATTAGACAAAGCAGGGACCAATCCCACTGGAGCAATGAGCCAAACAACTAATCTCATTGTGGTTACACTGGGGCTTTACCCACCACACTGTTGAGTGCCAGGTAAACCAGCAAGCCACCAGGCCAGGGGTATCAAACCTTATCCAGAAAGAGCCATAGTGCGCTCAAGCTTTTGGTCCGGCCATGCAGTTACACACCTGATTCTATTAATAAACAACTAGAGTCTCTGCTAAAGAACGTGATTAGTAGAATCAAGGGTGTACCTGATTGGTCAACACATTCTCACTCCGACTCGTCATATAGTGATGCTACCTGACCAAGCGTTGAAATACAATGCATAAGGAGGCTTTTACATCCTTATTTAATGTTTATGGTTACGGTGTGGGTTAAGGGTTAGGGGTTAGGGGGTAGGGTTCATTTTAAACTGGCGTCAAAATAAGGACACCATAAGCCTCCTTTTGCGTTGTATATCGACGCTTGGTCAGGTAGCATCACGATATGACGCGTCGGGATGAGACTGGGCTCGATTGGTCGGCATGAAAACCAGCACCCTTATTGGCCCTTTCAGGATAAGGTTGAATAACCCTGCACTGAGCTATAGGTCGTCCTCACTCCACGGACTTTCATCACTTGAAAATGTACTTGCGTTTTCAAGCGTGAGAGCTTGAGGTTTCTAGCAGAAGTAGGTTTCTAATACACAGTATGTCCACAGGAACGTGGCTATAGGTTAGCTTTATGCCAAACTCCCTAACAAGCTTCATGTTCGACACAAAGGGCATGGATCACAGTGGAGCTACATTATTGATCCACTTTAACCCTTAGAGCGCTGAAATAAATTAAAAAAATATTTAAATTTTATTATCTTGTGCTGTTGAAAACCTATCATGTGGCAAGTTGTTTAAAAGAGCACCCCTGCGGGAGCTCTTTTAAACAAGTTGCCTCATGATAGGTTTTCAACAGCTTTGATTTTGATATCTTACACCATTGAGCAACAATAGTGACATTTACCTCTCTAAAGTTTAATAGAATTTGAATAGATAGACCACCCTGGCTTGACCGTCGGCACCTTGGATTGGGGAGAGGGACGAATTTCGTCACCCCCTCATGAGACGGCAGGTGCTTTACTGCCTGGTGTACCAGACTTTCGAGACGGGACAGCAGGGTGAGAGTGGGCAGGATGGGGGTGAAAAAGAATGTTTCACTTAGACAGGACCTTTGAGATACATATTTTGTTACAGTTTACTTCATGGCACTAATAAGGGCATCTGAATGGATAAACGGGTGCAGAGTAAAATTCACTACAAAATCACAACCCAGAAGTCACAGTGAGATCATATTTTCAAACATAGACATAGACAATCAGAAAAATACATAAATATAATAATCATTCATAATATATTAAACAATGGAGCTACCTAAATAATTGGGTCACTAGTCACGAACTAATTATTTTAAGCTCCTCTTTTCGGTGTCTGTGCTACAAACTCTCTAAATTAAAAGAGTCAGGTCTCTAAACTCTTTGCTATCTGACGTCAGTAGCTACGAGGGAAGGCACACTGTATACTGGCGAGTCCTCACGAGGAGACGGGCTCATTGAGGAGAGTTCAGTTGAAATGATCAGGGCGTGTGCTCGTTTGATCAACACAGCAGTGACCAATTAAGACTTCAGTTATGAGAGGAATATTACGAAGTTACAGCCAGAGTAGCGTCAATTCCATGCCAAAAACATGGAAAAATACACCCCATGTAAGTCATAATATGACAAATATGTGATCTAGCAATCACTGCTGGCAAATGGCAGCAATAGAGTTCTAAAACACTGTGGGAGAATTTTGAAAACCAGAGTAAAAATCAGCCAATATCAGCAGCTGAAATATACAGACAGGCAGAGATGGGCCAAAAGTAGCCTCCTGGAATCAGTTGTGCTGGTTTTTGGATGCGAAAGAGTCACCATTGGGATTTTGTAGGCTGGTAAAGCAAGTGGGACCCCCAGCCTGGCCTGATCTCTGCCAGCTCTTGTATAATGAGGGCTGATATTTGAGGTGTTTGTTTGGGCCATTTGGATCGAAGGTGTTGGGGTAGAAAACGTTATATGGGACTGAGGATGACTGACATGCCAAACAAACCTGGAGGTAAGCAGTATTAGACCAGTAACTAACTCTCTTCCCACCACACATGATACACTCTCGCAGTGCTGCTGCCATGTACTGGCAATATTTTAACATTGACAAAACATTCTCGCAACATTGCAAAAACATGAACTTTCCCTCAGTTGTGGACAAAAAGGGATTCCCTTTTGTTGTTGTACATAAAATTGATAACTGCTCAATAATTCGCTTGAGCAGACCTCTTTCCGCAAGTCCATTGCACAGTTACGTCTTTGAATTTTTTTATTAGTTCGGTCGCGATTAGCATTCAGCGTTTTGGTTTTATTGGAAATGCTTCGCGGAGCGAAATGCGTCTGTGTGTGTGCGACTGTATGCGTGTGTGTGCAAGCGTCCCTGTGTGTGTACGTGCCCATGCGTGGCGGCAGGGAGATTTATTCTGCTTATAAGGTGCTATTTCATTATTGGTTTGTAGCGGCTGTCGTGGAGAGTACTCAGAGAATGCGCGGTCTCAAAGCAATTTATGAGAGACACCTTTATTGTGCTTCGTAAAATTAGATTGATTTTCTTTCTTTCCTTCTGTTTCCCTCATCAGCTCCCCGAATGCACCATTAAAAGTCCTTAAAATGGCTTAATTGGGAAATGCTTAGCATGTTTTAGTGCCAGTGCTGAATTGGGAAAATGGGGAAAAAACGGGAGACCTCCAATTCATCACCCGCGAACAGACAGGTAAAGAACACAGATGCATTATCTCCTCTCCACCCAAATGAAAAAGACCGGGGCTGATTTGATTATGACCAACCCTAATTCAAGTATTAAAATTTCTCGATCGAACCGGTAAATAACCCGCATGTATTTTTAATATGCTCTTCTGGAGTATTGGGATTTTAATAGGATGGCATGCCAGTGCACGGCAGGTTCAACCATCTAACAACGCAAATAGTGCAATCAATGTTTTCTTGTTTTTCTTACCCTGGCTTCTGTTGATGAGCAATATTACAGGTTAACATGTAGGCTGTGCCCCAATTAATTGAAAAAGGCGAATGAGAAATAAGCACATGAGCACCTCGACATTAAATATTAGGTAATCTAACGACAAGTAAAAAATAATTATTCATCTCATAGTCCTGTCAAGTGGACTAAACTAAATACTTTAGCCATAGGTAAAGTTGAGAGTTAAATGCAAGGCCGAGCATGGTGAGTAGCGCCCCCACGTTCGTCACGTGGTAACCATCCGAAAAAAAAAAAGGTGTGGGGAATTAAGAACGACCATGTAGACACGATGTTGAACCATCTTCAGCGTAAAGGGTCTCCCGAACGGCTGTTTTGCAAATCGCCGCCTATAAACGGCCGTAACATTGGGCTATTGTGCTCCCCTGTGCACTGAATGGATTGAGCGAGTGAATCAGCGAGCGGTAATGGTGTTTGCGCGCGGAGTAACCCTGCGATGAACCCGGCCGCCTTGGCTCTCTCACATACTGATGGCCTGTCCTGACATCCCGGGGTCCCTCCGCGGTTTGGATTAATAACGAGCTGCGGGGGGAGTGGGTGGGGGGGGCTCGATAACACCAATGCCATGGCGATGCAACGTGACCGGTGTAGGCCTGGACCTCAGGAGAGCTGCCTCAGTCGAGTGTGTGTGTGTGTGTGTGTGTTTGGGGGGAGCTCATCCATTATCTCCTCCGGTGGGAGTTCGATACCGCCAATTAACCAGGCCCAGGGCTGCCTCTATCCCCTCTGCTTGTTCCGCTGCTGTCACCGGACGCCTCCAATTATCAGCCTCGCTTTCAGGCTGCCTGGGCGCCTGTCAGGGTAACGCCGAGCACCCGCTGCCACTCCAAACTGCAGCTATTGACAGCGCTACTCTCCATGAGAACAGATAGATGCGCAGTAGGTTTCAGCTGAACCCACGTAGCAATGAGGCTCCTTTGTGTTGTTCACATACCTTCCAAGTTAAAATGCACAAAATAGTGTCTGAAAAGCTCAAACCCTTTCCATAGTTGCAGTACCCTACAGGTACATAAAACAGTGCCCATAGCCATGGGCTAAAGTAATTTTTGCTTGTGAATTACCTATTACCTATTAGAACCCAAAGAGCAGTATTTTACCTTTCAGGTTACATTTTATAAAACCTGTAGAAAATCATTTTACATTTCAGGACAAATTTTGGAAATTTGACTCCAAAGGACAAAAAGAACAAAATATACCTTTAACAAACCATAACTTCTGTGAATGCATTTATAAGATTGCTGACACTGCCCTTCATATTGCCCTAATTCGCTCTTTCGGCTTTTCTAGAGAACTTTCGCAATTAAGCTTGGATAAACATCTGAGGTGTTTTAATAGATGCAGTTACCCTTTAAGCACGCTTCCTGCATGCTAATGCTTGTTTTTCTCTGGTGATGTTGCTGAGTTTGACTAAATGAAATACAGGTCTAAGACACTTCTGGTCTCCACTTGAGTTCCCCCCGGTCCATCTGCACATTCTCCTGTAAAACCCCTCAGCTGTCGTCATCTCCCCTCACCCACATGGGCGCCGGTCCCACACTTGGATGGGCACAGCACAGTTTAAGCAGGAGACCGCACCCCGCGCCAGAACTCCCCCACAGTTGGTGTCTCCCGGCCAGTTACCAATGGAAACCGGATCCCAGAGAATGTTCTGGTTGTGTTTGTCTGAAGAGGAGTGGCTGGCTCTTACATACTAATTCCGCACTGGCTGCAGGCAACACACACTCCCCTTCCGTGCTCAACGGCACTCTGTACGGGAGACTACGGCGGGCGAAATATTGCTTTACGGTCTCATTATTACAGACACGGCGGGTCTGCCACGAGTCCAGCACAGACACTGCATATACTGCCCACACAACACCGGAGGCTATTTTCCTTACTGCCATACACTGGTCACAGCAGATGCTCATTTCCCTCCACAGTGACATTTATCCACAAGGCCTTGCGGCAGTGCAGTGTGACAGTGTGTTTGGGGCCAGACCCGTCCGGCTCTTGATTCATGGTCCTTCTGAGACCAATATCGTCCCCAACATGGGTGAACGCGAAAGAAAGTAAATTGAAGACGGCGAAAACAGTGAACGGAGAAAAGCTTGAGGGGTGGATATATCATGGCGTTGTGACATCGCTGAATGCATAAATGCATATGCTGCCGGGTTTAAAGTGGAGACGATATGCTGGATGCGATCTGTAAAAACAGTGCTCACCTTCCCCGCCCAGACAGTTATAAATTTGGCTCTTCTGTTTCACCTCGCTATTATTATACTCTCAGCATGGCATTATGAGCTCGATGGCTGCTCCTGCTATAAAAAGGTGATTTATGTTCCGGTGACCTGAGGGAGTTAATGTATTCTCCTATTAAATTCCACTTTAATTGGGCTGCAAGTCAATCAGAAGGTGGGGCGGGAGTGAATTAAAATGGAGGGGGATGATGGGCGGGGAGTGGCCGCGAGCGCAGCTAACGCGTAGCGTTGTCATAACATTACTGTAACGTAACAGAAATGTAGTGGGTAAATAAGGCCACCCCAGGCCTGTGCATTAAGGCAGACATCTGTCGTTTGAGACCGTACGAGGACACATGAATGTTCCGTAAATGCAAATATTATGAGATAACCTTTTTAGACGTGCTTATTCACAGTATGGCAGTGTTTTGCTTAATTTTTTAATTATGGGAACCTATATTAACACAAGCGCAAAATGTGGGGACTAAAAAAATGAAGATTTTAGGAAAGAAAAACTGGTTTATAAACACTTTGTAGATAAAATGGGATTGCAACACCTCCAGCTCCGGTTTAAGGAGTGGGAGCTGTTCTTGACATTCATCACTGGTGTAGTTTTTATGGCGGCGCACTTTCAGAAATGCATTTGCATTCACCTGAATTCACCTGGTTCCAAATCGGTGACTGACAGAATGTACTTCTGCCAATCATAATTCTGAATACTGAGCGGTCAACTGACCACTCAACGTGGGAGGATTTGAAGCCTAAGAGCTATGAAGTACGACAGTTCATTGCTCTACTGGGCCAGCAAACAAAGACATCGGCCTTGTCAAAGGCAAACGAAATTGCAAGATGCTTTGAAACAGGAGATGCGTGAGTCGTATCCCTAATATTATACGAGCGTTTTAAGTCCATGTGATTCTTTGATGAGAAGTTCCTTTTGAGTGTATTTCAGACAGGAGGGCAAGCAGCGAGGTCAGTGAATGGAGCTTGCCACGGAGAGCATCACACAGGAAACTACATTGTGCTTCACACTGCTGGTCCATTCTGGGGCTGAGGTAAGCCCACAGATAGATCCTCTCATGAAGGTCCTGTAAACCCACATATCAGAGCGCTAAAGCGCACTTACCACCAGAGGTGAAAAATACAGGATCACAAACTAAATTCATCCATCCATTGTCTAAAACCACCTCTTCCGCTATAGGGTTGGAGTCTATCCCAGCGGACTACTGCACACACCCTGGACAGTTTGCTAATCCATCACAGGGTGCACACACCATTTACACACCGTTCTCTCTCTCACTTATACCAGCAGGTAATTTAAAGTGTCCAATTCGCTGTCTGTTTGTTTCAAAAATAAGTTTGTGCAACAACTGGGAGTTGAAGTTGATCAGACTCAAAAATGCTTTGTTGCTGGTTGCCTTACCTTTTTTAAGTTTTGTCAACTTTTTATTTTTACAGTGTGACAGCAGGGTACCTGCTAAACTTACAAAAAGTGGTACAGTATTTGAATATCAGCCACGCCATTACCAGCTATGGCCGGAGGTCTGGATGGGCGAGGCAACAATCAAGGAAAATAAGGGTTAAGGTGGTCAAAATTTGTTAGTATCATTGTTCTCTCGCGGTGAGATGAATGTAGCTGCACAAACAAATTATACGATGACTGCGTTATACTCCGACAGCATAGGTAGTGTGTGAATAGCGGTGCGACTGTAGAAAGTTAAAGAAGCGAGGTATAGTCGTCAGGTAAAATAGGGGACCCCACACCCCCAAAAAGAATAATGGCTGTATATTTTACACTAATAACAAATGAATTTCATTTGTTCGGAACCCAATGAATTCAAGAAAAACCAAATTTCATTAAAAAGTATGAACATAATTCACTTTTACGCAATCAGCTTACTTCAACTCCCCAGACAAACAGTGGATTTTCCTTCTTCTATAGAGCAGATAGTTTCAAACACAAAAAGAGAAAAGCAACCCACAATGCAACTGTTAATCAGTTCAAATACTCTCAAGGAAGCTACTCCCAAATAGAACATTACTGTGCTCTCCGTGTGTATTTGGGAAATGATGCGTTTCCTCAAGACCTAAAATGGTCCCCCACCGTACTGCCATTTGTATAAGCGTAGGGACTGGCTCAGACATACTCATAAGAATATCATTTACTGTACAATCATTACCAAGCCTGCAGCCTGGGAGTCTGCTGTTTTTCCCAGGGAGCGGGACCAAAGAATTACAGAAAACATTTGCAGAACATTTAACTTCACTGACCTGCCCACTGCGCTCGATACATACACAATACTGTCCCGGCTCGAGAACGCAGCTGGCGTCACGAGCAGGCGAAGGGCCGATTAGGAAGTCTGGTAACCTCACATCAGCTGTCCATAAAAAAACAATCCTACATTCACCACGCCTGGCACAATTGATTTAAGGCAGCCCTCAAGGAACATTGTGCATTTTCATCAAAAGAGAAAAATCAATGCTAAGTAGATTTACGTCCTGCTCCCAACTGTATTTCAAAACTCTCCACTAATTCCGACACACGGAATTTATGTTGCTATTACCATCGTTATTATTGTTACTGTTCCTTCCATTGTTCCTCCAAAGTACAACTTTCTGGATATTAGCAAAGCATTTTATTTTGAGAACGGTGGAAATATGTCCAAAACCTTGAAGTTTGAAGAGAAATATCAGACAGCTGTGATAGCTGGGATTGGTCCAGACAAGACGTTTTAGAGAAAGTGACATTTAATAACGAGGCATGATGACAGAAGACGATATTTCAGGCTGCAGCTGGATACAGAATGTAGATAAAGGGCAGTGGGTGGAGGCAAATTTAGGAGGCGTCTCCACCCGTGGGGGGATGTAGGCCACAGGGCACCTCCACCACCAGCTGGCACCAGCTCAGTCAGGAATGGGTGGGGAAGCGTAGCATCACATGCAATTAAGCCCCTAATGTCCTTTCCCATTTGCATTTTTTCCAGTAGGTGAACTTTAACTACCGTTTACGGCATGGTAAACAGAAACGTTTACGAAAATGATGAGTGATCCATGCACTTAAGGATAGCCTTTAGCATGCTCATGCAGATTCTACCTTCCAACACTAAACAATGTGGCTTAAAAAGACCAGGTAAAACGTACCAATTCTCATCACAAGGGTGGTACCAAATGCATAACATTACACCCTTTGCCACTGGAATTATTATTTTTTAGGGCGTTTTTCTGCTTGTACGGTTGTACGACATAATTATGAGCACCCGAAGAAGCTGGTAGTACCTTTAGTAAACCTGAGGAATCATGAGTCCACCAAATTTCCACAAAACACTTTCGATATGGTGCTCTATGAACTGGTATATAACATGTATGGATCGGAACCTAAACTCAAGGTCTGGGTTGCGTTTCCGCCGCAGAAAGTACCTTTAAATGTAGTCAGGGTTGTTACCGAATGGGTTTGTGTGGGCTTGTGTTTAATCCTTGTTGAGCTAGCATGACGATTTTCTCTTGACCAATCAACGGACTGCAGTGTTTATACCTCCACCAATTAGTATCAGATCAGTGTGCCAGGTACCTCTACAGAGGGCTAACGTAAAAAATGGGACAGATTGGAGTGGCTGTTTTGGTACCTTCCACAACTTTTGACAATGGAAACGCAAAGTATATTCCTAAAATAACCAAGACATACCTTCCAAGTACTGTACTGCACTGTACTGGGGTGCGCTTCCCGAAATCGCAGATGCTACCTTACATAGTTGGGACCATTGACTGTGAATGAACAAATTATGTAAGCTGCTAACTTAGTTAGCAGCTAAGCATATGGGAAACGCCCCCCTGTACTGTTGTTTCTGATAGTGACTCCAGCAGGTCGAGATAAAACACTCATTCTGAATGCTAGTCGAATGCAAAGGATGGCATTAGGATACCGATACAAGCGGAGCGGACATGACTAAAGGCTCACTGGGCTTCAGCAGGTCAGAGATGTATTGTGCTACAGCCCAGCTCCTCAAAGCGCGCTCAACCCATCAGCCAAGCTGTAGAGCAGAGGGGTCCATTTTTCAGAATCGCGGCTTATCTTCCTGCGAGGGGCACATGAAGGAGTGAAGTGTCCTGACCAGAGCCAGGCCAGAGGGGCGAGACGGGCGCCCGTAATTTATGACGCCGTTCCTGGCAGGGAGGGGTTGGGGAGAAAGGCTCACCCCACCGGCCTGGTCACCCTGCGCTTAGCTTCTTCCTCAGTTTTCTTTTTTTTTGCAAGAAAAGCTACTTTGCCAACAGGAAGTGCGGAGCGGAGCGTGACCTCTGCATGAACCCAGCTGATGAGGTGAAACAGAAGGCAGCAGGGGCCTCTGGGGGCCGAGGGAGGGCGCGCGCGCCGTGTGTGTGTGTGTGTGGGGGGGGTGTTTGGGACACAGAGAGTGAGTGTGACTGCAGTGGGTGCCACTGCCCCTCTTCATTAGGAAAATAAGATCAGCTCCCCCCCCCCATCTTCACCCCACACCCCTCCTCTGTGGCTAAATTGACACATTTTCCCTCATTACAGGAGGAGAAGCACCACCGCTGCGCCTCCCTCATCACAGTCAGCATCAACAGACAGACAGAGAGATCGACTGCCTTCACTGAAGCAAGTCTCAAAACAAACTAATGACTGAACAAATAAATGTTTTGTGCTGATAATCTGAATTTTAAGTAAATGAAAGAATGAACACATGAATGAGTGAGTAAATAAATAGAAAGAGACCAAAATACTGAATATCACTGACTTGGTGATGAGATGTATAAAAGACTCAGATACTATAGAGACCTCACAAATTCCTTGAAAATAGCAAGTGCTCGATACACTTCACGCACAATTAATACTTTCAGCTGTAATTTTCTTTGGGCTCGTGTGCACCTCACTATTTCAAATATGTGCTTCTTCACTGCATTTTAGTCTATGACAGCAATCCACAAGGGGCAGAATCACTGTCATTAGTGAAATCAAACCTGCTACATTGAAGTTCCCACATGATTTTGTTCCTGGAGAAGGCACTATAAAATAAAACGTTGGCTCGACTTAAAAATAGTGAGGCAGCCCGCTGCAAGGCATTTTTGAGTTGGCTCAACTTGAAATTCCACATTCTTTCAAAAATTTAAATAACAGCAGGACTAAAAAGTTTTCAGAAGTAAAAATCAATAAATACCAGTATTAATATGAACTTTTTAGCCCTGAGTCATGAATATTTCAGCTGTAATGTAATGGGGGTAATATATAATTCTCGTATTACTGTATATGTGGACCCCAGGAAGAGTAGTAGCTACTTCGGTATCAACTAATGGGGATCCAAATAAATAAGCAAATAAATAAACATTAAGAAACAGAGAGCATGTTTGGATGTATTTTTTCGCTGGGCTACACCTAACTCTGTTAATAAAAGGAGGCCGGATTCCGACTGAAATACTACTGTAGCTAAAGTCTGATGCAGAAGCACAGTGCTAATAAACGTGATTATCCACATGGGCAGGAGTGCAGAGGACAGGAAACGCCCGCTCCCAATTAGCGTGAAGAGCGTCACTCAGAACTGCGGGAGGAAACTACAGCACCAGGAGGAAAACAAACGCTTGAGAACATGCTAAGATCCAGCCCAGAGCTGAACCGCGACCTTCGCACTGCGGGGCAAGAGCGCTAACTACGGCTCCACAGAGAAGCCCCGCCTATCGGAAAATAACATGCATTTAATCAGCTGAATACACCGACGGATAATCAGAGGGTGGAGAGGCTTCGCCGAAATGTCAGCTGCTTCCTGCCGGATCGAGCTCTCGAACTGCATCTACGCACGGACGGCAGACTGCTCACACGTAATCAATAAATCATAATGCTGAAGTGCTCCTCTGGTCCCTCAAGACTTTACAAAGCAGCACACACTATTACGACACCTAATTTGCATCTGTTTAGATGGTACTGATTCTTACCATTATCAAATTCGAAGCATGTGAAGATTCTCCGGGGAATATTCTATCATAACGGATGATAAAAGTTTTATTAATGTAAAAAAATGAGCGGAGCCGGTAAGTGCGAGCTGAAGGGAGGCACAGTGGTGTACAGCCTTTCGCGATGTTTTTAATAAGGTATCAATCTTTCATCTTGATTTGAGGCTCTCTTGGTTATGGAATTAATGAGGATGCGTATAAACAAACACAAACACTCACACACATGCATGCAAATGCGGAAGCACCCAAACAGGCATGCAAATGCACACTCCAACAGAATCAAAGGGCAAAGTAAACAGACAAACAAAGCGTATCCTGAGTGACTTTGCAAAAGTTATCAAACTCAAGTTGATGGCGTTCTGTTTAACCCTTAGAGCGCTAAATGCAAATAGTGTTGCTCCATGATGTAAGATATCAAATTCAAAGCTACTGAAAACCTATCATGTGGGGATTTATTCAAAAGTCACTCTTTTAAACAAGTCACCACATGATAGGTTTTCAACAGCAAATGATAATTTAATTTATAATTTTTTGAAAATTTATTTCAGCTTTTTAAGGGTTAATGGATTAATGAGAATCTGCATGCATACTGTATGCAGCTCAAACATACATAAATAATCAACACATGGATGCACAAACAAGCCAATAACTGTGCAAGCAAACACACATACTCTGAAAAGATACACAAGCACACACTTCCCGACTACCACTAACGCAAAGAGCTGAGCAGACATACAAATATACACACACACACACACACACACACACACACACACACACACACACACACAGTGACAACAGTAAAGCACAGACGCATCCTGTGTGTTTGCAGTGCAGCGAATTTGAATAAAGCCAGTGAGACGGCAACTCCACCTGGAGCTCCCTGAGCGAGAGAGATCGTCAGGCTGTCGCCTTTGTGTGTGTGAGTGTGTGTGTGTGGGTGTGTGTTCAGGGGTGCGAAGGGGGGGGTTGTAGGAGAGCCAGGCACGGCCGCTGCCTTTGATCCCGAGCCCGGAGAGGAATTTACGGTGCGTCATTGAGTCTGCAGGAGAAAAGGCTCCCGCCGGACAGCGCTGAACAGTGACTACAGCTCCCTAAATCTCGGCGGCGCAGATTTACAGCACCCATTCAAATGTTTAACTGCAAATACAATAATCCTCTAATAGTAGAACAGCTGTAAAGGATGGCCGGCTGCTGCAGCACAGAAATGACACCCAACCCTTATCAGCTAAATAAACTATTCGGGAAAAATAAAAACCCGCAGCAGAGCGCAGGGGCCTGGGGAGCTGTTAGGCCTGTGTGTGATAAAGGAGAGAGAGAGAGAGAGAGAGAGAGAGAGAGAGAGAGGGGAGGAAGGGGAGCGAGGGAGAGGGGGGGAGAGAGAGAGAGGGAGAGAGAGGGAGAGGGGGGAGAGAGAGAGGAGGAGAGGGAGAGGGGGAGAGAGAGATAGAAGGAGAGGGGGGAGCGAGGGAGAGGGGGGGGGAGAGAGGAAGAGAGGGAGAGGGGGAAAGAGAGAGAGATAGAAGGAGAGGGGGAGAGAGGGAGAGGGAAAGAGAGAGAGAGGGGGAAAGAGGGAGAGATAGAAGGAGAGGGGGAGAGGGAGAGAAAGGGAGGGAGAGAGAGGAAGAGAAGAAAAACAGGGAGCGAGAGCAGGAATGTGAGTAAATACTACATTTTTCAGTGAAAATAAATAAGCTATTTTACTATCATCAGCAATATTACAGAGCTTGCCCTTTGAATGCAATTTACATAAATGATAAATTCAGAATCATGAATAGGAGCAAGTTTCAACTAAAGAATTCAAAGCTTTCGAGTCTGAACAGAACATGTAGACTCTGTGATTAAAGAGGTACAGGAGTTGTTTTGGCTGTGAGAGGTCCCATGTTACACGATATTATTCCTTTGGAGTCTCGCATTAGTGAAGCAGGATGCAGGCTGGCTATAACACCGGACGGGCAGCTGAAAAGTCACAAGAGGTTGTGACATCACTTCCTGTGTGACGTACATGGGGCACCAGGTCTTTCTACATGGAAGGGGAAGGGGCTGGGGCGTTACATCATCCGCCTGACATCACATTGACATTTCGTCTCTACATCGACCCTCATTTTGATTCCTTCCTCAGAAATATCACATTCTCTTCATTTCCCCATCAAGAAGCCCGGGACACGAGTCCAGCCCTCTTTTCACCTCAAACCAAATAGCTCAGTGTAACTGCAGGCATTCAAAATATACTCTTTGCCTCAGTAATATATTCCAGACAACCTGGCCCATTCATTCTTCCCTCTACCAGGGAGCTGTATTGGGAAAATGTACCAGGAATCCCAATGTCAGCAGATCTTCAACAGCATGAATATATTTTCTGTGCTTTTGCCCAGGGCTGATTCAAAAGCTAAATCCTGTGTGATCTGCACTGATTGAGAAAGAACCTCCTTTTTTTTTTTTACAAAATAAGGAGCAAAAGGAAATGGAATTTAACCCTTTAAAGGAAACCTCCACTCTTAAAGTACATATCACTTAAAATGCTCTTAATATACTGAAAAGAAGAAATTTCGCACAAAAAAGTATTCTTCTCACCCAAATACATTTTTTTCGGCCTCCAAAAAAGGACCTCGCGCTGGTTTGAACTTCTCGTGGGCCGCCATCTTGATAGGCGCGTGAAGCAGTCTGGACTTGTGACGTAACTTGGTTGCTCGGCTCTCTGGATATCAGCCATATCACAGCAAAATGCCTCACTATGTTGCCTTCAAGTGCAATAATCAGGCCAAAAACAAACCAAACAAACCCAAAATTTGGTTCCACGTTTTCCCAGGAGATGAGGAACTATGCCAGGCGTGGATTCATGCTCTCGGGAGGACATCTCTACCGGTTGTTACGCATGATAAATACAGCACATTTCCTAATCGCGACATTGTCATGTGGTATATCCACTTTACACGAAAAAACTCAGCAAAAAGCCCATGTTGACCATTTTACCTCAACTGAACACAATTCAAGAACCAAGCAAGTAAATAAGCATGTAGCAAAACATAGAATAAAATCATATCAGCGCTGAGTCGCTAGAATTTCTCCTGAATTTGTGCTATGCTTACAAACAATACCTCAAATGAAAGAGGAACGTCCACAGAATCCAACGATATACGCCCTGTCATTTTGAATGGACACCACACTCAAAGAACAGCAGGCATACACTTTACAGTCTACAGAGATGAGCAAAGAAAATGTCTTACCTTTGATAGTTAGTAATAAAAAAAACTGTTCCGAGGGTAAATCTGTGCTTGCTATTGTTAGCTCAATGTGTCCATGTTATAACAAAACTAGATCTTCCAGTCTCCAAGCATGTTTTTTTTCTGGGGCATTGCTTCAAAGATCTCAGCTCCTCAGCATTCAGCTTGCTTGCAATGTATTTTCCTCTCTGTGATCGGCTTGTGATGCTGTCAGTAAGACTATGCCGGTAGCCATTTGATTCTATGGGCTCTGATGTTTCCAACGAGCTCTAAAGCACCTTGATCGCACTAACCTAGCCCGAGAAACTGAGCCTTGCGTTCCCAGTGCGTCAAACCGAGTCCATGGGCCATTCGCATGTACTTAAATAGCGCGACAATATAAACACTTAACAGGTTTGTTTCTGGTATCACAGTATAATTATCCACTAAATATTCAACAGTCGTTTTCAAAGTCGTTTTCTGACTGAATACTGAGAGCACAACAGTACAAAAGGGGCGAGTGACCTGTGTTCGTGACTCATTCTTTATATGGGGAATTTAACGATAGCTATACAGTCAGGTGATGTAGCCTAGGTTTGTGTGATTAAGGTGGTTTAGGGCTCGTTGGAAACGTCAGAGCCCATATAATCAAACGGCCACCCGCAAAGTCTTACTGACAGCATCGCAAGCCGATCACAGAGAGAAAAATACATTGCAAGCAAGCTGAGTGCTGAGGAAAAAAAAACATGCTTGGAGACTGGAAGATCTAGTTTCGTTATAACACGAACAAATTGAGCTATACAAAAGCAAGCGCAGATTTACCCTCCAACAGTTTTTTTATTACAAAATATCAAAGGTAAGAAATTTTTTTTGCTCATCTCTGTAGGCTGTAAAGTGTATGCCTGCTGTTCTTTGAGTGTGGTGTCGGTTTAAAATGACAGGGCATATATTGTCGGATTCTATGGACGTTCCTCTTTCATTTGAGTTATCGTTTGTATGCATAGCACAAATTCAGGAGAAATTCTTGCGACTCGGCGCTGATATGATTTTAGCTAATGTTTTGCTACATTGCTATTTACTTGCTTGGTGCTTGAATTGTGTTCGGTCGAGGTAAAATGGTCAACATTAACTTTTTGCTGAGTTTCTTCGCGTAAAGTGGATATGCCGCATGATAATGTCGCCATTAGGAAACATTCTGTATTTATCATGCATAACGACCGGTCGAGATGTGCTCCTGAGAGCATGAATCCACGCCTGGCATAGTTCTTCATCTCTTGAGAAAACGTGGAACCGAATTCAGTTTGTTTTTGGCCTGATTATTGCACTTGAAGGCAACGTAGTGAGGCATTTTGCTGTGATATGACTGATATCCAGAGAGCCGAGCAACCAAGTTACGTCACAAGCCCAAACTGCTTTGCGCGCCTATCAAGATGGCAGCCCACGGGAAGTTCAAACCAGTGTGAGGGCCTATTTTGGAGGCCGAAAAAAATGTATTTGGGTGAGAAGAATACTTTTTTGTGTGAAATATCTTCATTCCAGTATATTAAGAGCATTTTAAGCGATATTTACTTTAAGAGTGGAGGTTTCCTTTAAAGTGGGGATCCCCAAATTTGGCCATAAAAAACAAATCTAGTCCAAGTTTTCTTTCCTTCCAGGCGATTAAGGGAACAATTTTTGCGAATTATTGAACAAACTGTCAATAAACCTGACTCTCAGGTAAAAGTATGGTGGAAAACCAGCAGTTCTCAGGCCCCTTGGACCGTGAGTCCAGGAACAGGGCACAAAAATGCAACTGCACCTGAAAGCTCTAAAACAGTGTTGGAGAAGTTTAAGTAAATTGATGAAGAATTTGGAGAAAATTATTCTAAAAATCTTTCTCTGAACAGGGGTGAATCCCCATGTTCTCTGCACGGGTGGTAGAACAGGAGTCTGCAGGACACACCATGCACTCCAGGGTCTCACACAGGTGTTAGTGATGCACGATAATCTATTTCTCTGCGAGGTTCTCCCAAAAACTACAATCAAGGTAGAGCAGTTGGCCAAGGGACCACTGGAGCACAAATGTATCACCCGATGCACAACCTTCACCCCTACAGCAACCCCCCCCAATTCCCCAGCACAACCAAAGGGCCCAACCAGGGGTCTCTTTGACAAGCTGAGACGAGCTGTTGTTTGTGGCATCTTTTTACAGCAAGAATTAGGAGGGATCACCAAAAAAAGAGTCGGCTATAAAGAAAAATAAAAATTTTAAAGATTTTTGGGCCTATTTAGACCTTCTTAAGCCAACAAAAGGCTCGAATCACCAGGTTTATCAAAACCTTTCTGGTTTAGGCTCCAATCCCGCCATGTGCCAAAAATGAAAGAAATGTATTCATTACTTCTTGTTCTCCAGCCGAAATGTCCATGGCGAACGTGGCAATGGATGAAGCGGCTCTACTCTAAAACCATATTGTCCCTTGAAAGTCTTTTGGAGTAAACAAGTAAATCTCCATAACTGTAAAGCCCAGACAGGTTAACCTGTACCCCAAGTCAAACAGAGCCCGCAGGAATGTTCCAGAAAAAAGCTTTCCTTTACACGGCCCCCTCAGTGCCTGGGGTGACCTCAATCGACTGCTGAATTTTTGTGGACCCTACAGGAGGAAACCCATTGCGGCTTGGAGCAGGGATACCATATGCCAGCCTTTGTAACAAACACATGACAAACTATATGTTACAGTTAAGTGACAGAAAAATCACTAGACTGAACAGCGCAAGAAAAGGTTCCTTCATTAAATACAGACCAAGTCAGGATCACTCAAGCCTCATCACTTCAGTAAACTGGATAGACTTATCTGGTGACATCATCAATCAGGGCGAAGCTACTTAAATGATTTCCTCAAACAGACATGATTTCTATCCATCTAACGGCCCTCGTTCATTTCCGAATCATCTCAAAAGCGAGAGAAATTCCCATTGTGAAAGGGCCTCCGATGAAACGCTATTTTGGGGAGCCGCTACATCTATCACTTTATGTGGACTGTGGTATTTAATATAAAGTGACGGCGTGGTTAGCGTACATATGGAGCGCGTATCTGAAACAGCGCACGTTATACATCACTCCTGGAACTAGCACTGCGGCCGTTTCAATAACAGTGTAAGTGATGACAGTCATCATCGCTTCCCCCGGCTCCTTTATTCCCTTAAATATGCTTCTCAATAAGGTCTTTAAATCAAACGGCTATCTCTTTATTAAGGCATGTCTACAGTATCGCCTCCACACTCCATCCCCCCCTCCCTCTCTCTCCTCTCCTGTCCATCCAGTGCTGTGGAGGAGGCCAGCTTTTGGAGCCTAGCGTCATCCCGACTCGTCGTATAGTGACGCTACCTGACCAAGCGTCAATACAGGACGAAAAAGCAGACTTCTGGCGTCCCCGTATGACATGTGTTTAAACAAATCTACCCCTTGACCCCTAACCGTAACCCAAATGCTTAGCGAAAATGTCAAATAAGGATGGCAAAAGTCTCCTTTTTTGTCCGGCATCGACGCTTGGTCAGGTAGCATTGTTATATGGCAAGTCGGGATGACAATGTGTTGGCTTTTGACGTCTTTTCCTGATCTTTTTTGCCTTACCGGCAACACTGTTCCCCTCAAAAAAATAAGTGCGCATGCATTACGTGAATGTGAGAGTCAAAACGGATGCGTGCAGTGTGTATGTGAGGCTGTGTATGTGTGCGCATCAGTGTGTACGCCAGTGCGTGTCTGTATGAGTTTGAGTGCGTGTGAAAATGTGCACTATGTGTACGTGTGTGGACGCACATGGAGGTGCATGTGCATATTTAGTTTGCGTCTGCCTAATTGCATGTACTCATGCATGAGCCCCAATGTGTGTGTATGCAGTAGTGTGTATTCTGTGCATGCATGTTTGTGCAGGAGCAGATATGTGCAAATGCATGCTCGCTATGTGTGTTTAAGGGGTTGGTGTGTGTGTGTCTGCACATTCGTGCGCACGTGCAGAAGTCGTGCATTGTGCGCGTCTGGGCCAGTGTGTGAGCGGGATTTATTTTTACGGTCGCCCCACCGGCCTGCTTGTTTCTCACGCGACGTGATTTAGGTCAGGGTTGTGATTGGCTGTGCGTCGCGGGAGGAGGGTGGGGGGAGCGTCGTAAACAAGGGAGACAGACTTTACGCCTGCTTGCCGTCTTTGTGCTGCTGGGAAAACAGGCATGTTCCTATATCACCCGGACCGTTCCACAGCATCAGCCTCGCACCGCGCCAACGCCGCGGGAATCAAAATACAGCTAACCTCCCTCTGCGTCCATAGAGCCAGACCATGCCACAAACTTCCAGTACTCTCAACCGATCCGCTGCGAAATTATTTCACCTTCATCCATATTGAGTTCAGACAGAAATACCGTGACTCGTATGTATTTATTGCTCGAAGCTGAATAAGCTTGTTTTGCGGTCTGAGCTGAACGGTGGAACATAGTTGGACTTGGAACTGTTACAGTGTTCAACAACTGATTTTGTCGGGCTGCATTGAATTTGTGCCCCAAGGAAAGTGGAAGAATACATTTTCTTCAAAATAAACAAACCAAGAATGATAAAATCAGAGGCAACCTGCATCCAGCTATTAGACCCTGATGGTTGTTTCACACCACTGGCACTGGATCCTTCTCCAAAAGACAAAGCGCTGGTATCCCACTGGCAGACTCTGCATCTCTCTCTCTCTCTCTCTCTCTCTCTCTCTCTCTCTCTTCACAAACATAAATTACCAGCAGCTCAAAGTCATTCTTAATGAGCCCTTTGTATTTCTAATGGCGCAACATTGATTTAACCCCTTTTATCACTTGCAGCAAGTGCACAGAGAGCCCACAGAAAGGCCGTTCTTTTGAGCACGAGTGCACGATTTTGCATTTGCCGCTCCCCGAATGTAGCCTGGAGAGACAAGGAGCACCCCAGGGCGACCGCTTTGCGTACCCATCAGTTGTGGTATTAACAGCGAAAAAAAAAAGAAAGATAAAGAAAAAGTTGCATGAAGCACTCAGTACTTTCTACTCCTAGGTCGTCGACTGGTTGTCAACTAAGGGTCCTGCCGCTGGGTTTTTTTTTTTTTTTTTGGGTGGTCACTTTAAGTGCCCAGTGTTTGATTTGTCTGCTTTCTTACTCGGGGAGAAGAAAGCAGAGGCAGTGAATGTGCCACGCAAGGGAAGGCCACGAGATGAAGCGCAACACAGCAGCGCTTATTTGAACAGATGCTGTGTGGCGCGGCAACACTGTAGCTCTCGATAGAAAACGCTATCGCCATCGGCGGTAACTCATTTCGTTTATTGGACTCTGCTTCCCAGGCTATTCTTATTGCATTGAACAGGAACAAAAAGAGAGAGAGAGAGACCGAGAGAGAGAGAGAGAGAGAGAGAGAGAGAGAGAGAGAGAGAGAAAACGAAACACGTCCCCAGTGCTTTGGGCAACTTTCATCAGATAAGAGGAGAGGGAAAAAAACAGCATAATTAATACGCGACTGAAACGGTGAACCAGTGGCTGTAAGAGAGAGAGAGAGAGAGAGAGAGAGAGAGAGAGAGAGAGAGAGAGAGAGAGATATATATATAATACAAAGCCACAACAAAAGCTGATATATGTCCACGCGCAAATACCCATAAAGTGGCAAGATGTTTCAGCTCCGTCAGCCATAACTCACATTGTCCTGGGCTAAAAATCACAGATGTTGACCTTTCCATCATTCGCAACTAATTAAAACAAAATCACCGTTTCTCAGGTGGGAATATACGGATGGGATGAGATTAGCAGATTGCATTTAGTCATTAAAATTTATTTCGCCACTTTGTTTATTAATCTATAGTACTGTGTTTGTGTGTGCGCATGCGTGCGTTTTTATGCTTGCATGCATAGCTATAAGCGCATTTTTGTGTGTTCGTGTGGTTTTCAACAGAGAGTTGTAAACATAGTAATGCCATAAACATAAACATACCCCTTAGCAGCTGCCTCGTATTGACATAGCAAAATTGTAGAATTGAGGATATTCCTAATTTGTTTTAATGGATTTAGGAATGAAGCCATACACTTGAGGCAGTAATAACGCATGTCGTAGATTCTTGCTGTTGAGTGAGCTTTTACAAAGACTAAATAATCACGCATAATTTGTGAGCCTATTTCTGATTTTGATGCTCTTCCAGGATAGATAAAACTCGAAAGAACGTGAAATTACCGCAGTAAGGAAAAACCGCTGTTTCTACAAGACTGATTTCCCAGCACACATTTAAAGTGCCAAAAAATATTAAAGTTAATTCAGAACAATGCTATTTGCTAAAAAAAAAGGCAATGAAATGTGAACAACAAAACACCTACATTGTAAAACGCGCTTTCAAGATCTAATATTTAATCGTCTTTTCAATCCAAATAGTAATTCCTGTTCTTATATTCACAGTAAGTAAACACTAGAAACAGTACACAGAAATAACCATAACTCGATCTGCCCACACCACATTCGGATAACAATTTCACTGTAAATCCCAAAACACAAAATTTATGCCTAAACACGACGTATTCTGTAATAAGGCTGGGATCACCTCTGGAACATAAAGTGAAATGATCACTGTTAAGCTCAACAGAGGAAAAACATTGCGCTCATATTTAATGCTTGTATTTATATTATAAAATTTTGGTTTCTATAACCAAATAATCATTTGATTATTATGGCGTAGTGGTTTTAGAACGGTCTAATTACTAAACTTTGCAGTGTTAAATGCAATATGCGAATTATGGAAATCTTCAGTATGTGCGATAATGCAGTACATACCATCAGAACTGTACACTGAAGGAAACAAAAATATAAAATGTCATGATACTTGGCAATCAATAAGGAAGTGGCTATTCGCCCCGCAGCGGGGTGAATTAGGGGGAAAAGATCGGCTATCTGCCCCACAACGGGAAGCAGTTCTTCTATTCGCATCGCGGTGGGACGGATAAGAGAAGCACTTCTGCTATTTGCCAAGCAGTTGGGCCAATAGGAGATTTCGTTTTATAATCCGCCCTGTTCTCTGATCTTTCGCGCTGAACCGCCGCGCTGCAAATAGCCTCTTCCGATCAATTTTCACAACAATGTTTAAAAAAGCAACAGAAATACATTCCTGTACAAAAAATGGATTGATATGAGATGTAAACTGAATATATATAGGCCTATAATTATATTTCTTATTTTTATATGCTGTGCTGGAATGATTTGCCAGGTAAAGTGAATATTTGCTCTGCAAAGCACATTCATCACACAGATAGACATCCCATAAGTAGCCTCCGATACTTCTGAAATATAACATTTCATGTTTAAATAAATATAACGAGGTCCTGCCAAAAAGTATAAACAAACTACTCAAAAGCAGAAAAAAGCAAAGAAGTAATGCGTAATACGGAAAGTAAAACTGTCAGCACTAACTTCTGAAAGAGTCAAATGTAATGAAAGTTCAAAGTTGACAGGGAATTTTTATCACTGAACGGCCCACTCATTATTCTACGCAGGGCGCGAGTGTTGTCAACTTAATACGTCTGTCTAATTGCACCTAACCTGAAGATGCAACTGACTCAGCCACTTAGTAATTGGGAGAAACCTAACACTAAAAACACAATCAGCTTGAACGGCTAAGATCGAGTGGCCTTAACTCTCCCCTGATCACTTTCGACTGACAGCTGGACGGCCACACAGCAGCCCTGACTTCGCTGAGAGAGGTTCAGAGAGGTGGGGTATAAGTGTTCCGACAGAGGAGAAGCACAGGGCCAACCCTCCCCCCGCCCACCAAAAGTCCTGCTCCAAGCACGAAATCTGAGCGACTCTACAGCCGCTTTCAGTCCACCCGCAATAAGAGGCTGCAATCCCTCTGACCCCCCGCCAATGACCCAACCGCTATCATTACTGATACAGCGCGGAGTCTGTCAGAACACAGACGGTGGCACTTTTTTGGTCTTGCTTCCCGGAAATTTGAAGAAAAATCATGAATATGAGATGAGGCTCGAGCACAAACTGACAGCTTTAATTTGAGGGAGAGTACATCGATACCGAGTGAACATTCGAGGAAATATGGCACATTTTTGCATAATCGCAGTCCAAATGAAGTACCATTGATATGTAGCTGGTGTCTTCAATCAAACAGGTTCTTTTTAAAAAATATATAATATCATTAATATAACAAGCAGCATTATTGTAGGGGTAAAAGCATCTTGAATTTCATAGAGTTGCAAGAAAATGTTTTGCGTATAGCGTGAGTGCAACTATTTCCATGGCACAGTAAAAACCGATGCTTTCATCAAGCTACAACCAATATAAGATCCTTAAACCATTAAATCTTAACATTCACAACAGCTATTATTGTAATAACTCCAACAATTTATATTCTCTGCGAAGTGCACTGTAATATCTCCTTTTATGAAATCCACTGAAAAGTAGATAAAACAGGATTTATTATAGGAAGTTTAAGCTAACTGAATTACTATTGTTTCCTCTCTGAACACAAGAGGGATATATGGAACTGGCGGGATCCATCATTCATAATGTATTCCAGTTACAATTTCTACAGTAGGGTGTAATGACATTGGCTTTTTTTCTTTGAATATGTTGCACACAGATACAAAAGAAATACAGTAAATCAAAATAAATTCATGACATGAATATGAAGGCATTACTTTACAACAAACCACTCAATGATTTTATCGCAATTTCTGATATTAACCATTTGCCAATTTAGCCAATTTCGATCATTTGAAAAACGTTTGAAGTGAACTATATATATAGATTACATATTGTACAGACGAATATGTTCATTTTTGATGTTATTCCAAATTAAATACTATCAGGATATCAACTTCATTCTTGAGATAAAACTGATCGTAATAAGTAAATAAAGAAGGGAATTAAAAAATGCAACGAATTTGCATTTTTAAATTACAATTACAATTTTCGAAAGTATTTTTGGACATTTAACGGCTTATTGGTTTATTTCATGTTTATATATATATATATATATATATATATATATATATATATGATTTTGGGAGTTTCATTCCACCATTTAGTCCTCCATATGTAAGGTTCGTATAAATCAAGAACGAGAATTACCGTGAATGATAGGTTCATGATAATTCATCATATGTGTTATTATTTAAATCGCATTATTATTATTATTATTATTATTATTATTATTATTTAAACAAGTTTCTACCTTTACTGACCTCTTTCACCGTTATTCTGTGACACAGTTGTTTCCTTTACGTCTATAGATATCAGTAACGTATACAGACTGTTAGTGATATCGTTTCACGATGAATTGCCATTTTCAATGCATTATTCATTAGCAGAAACACTTCAAAATACCGCTTTATAATTTACTTTGAACAAATCCGCCAACAAAACTTTGAGTTTTAACGGCAATGTAGGTTTGATCAATCTAAAGAGAACTTCAATTCTGATTAGGGTTATATCGTGTACATGATGACACATTCAGTAGAGACTACTTCGGGCCGATTGTGTACCCCGAGCATGTATTGTAACACCAATAAACAAGCAAAAACTTACTCACCATCATATTCAATGAAAAAAATTTCGTCATTTGAAAAACAGTGTCATTTCAAAGCAGAAATTGCCGTTTAAAAACTCGAATACAGCCCGCAGTCATTGTTCCGACCTCAGGGTGAGGTTCAACAGCTAGGTGGCAGTAGAGCTTCAGCCGTTTGCCTCTCGACTGAAATTTGTGCCAAATAAAGCCTCCCCTTTAGGCTATGTATGCATGTTATAGGCTACATATATCATCATAATAAAACTGACAGGTTCGTCTTCTGAATCACAACAAAATATCTTAATTAGGCTAATTTAATTACGTAGAACACACCTAAAGAGTTGAACTTTATTTTTCCGTAGTCTTTACACGAGTAGATAAAATATATGCAAATAGGCCAGCAAAGAATTATGCTATCAGGAGGTTTAACCACCAGTGTGCATATCAGCATTAGCTTTGCAGAAAGTAAACCTATCAAAGATACTAAATATGTTCAATGGAATACATTAGAACACAAATCAAACTTTTCCGTAACTTCAAAGCAAGAAATACGCAGCATTACCTACAGACCATGGGAATAAAATAAACAAATCCATCGACCCCCAACATGACAGCGAAAATCTGGGCCAGACGAATTATCAAATTCGTTTACAAATAACCAACATTTTGATTCAGGGAATCAACAAGTTAAATCAGAATATCAACAGTTATAACGCAAGGAAAAGGACAAAAAAAAAACTTAAATTTCACATTTTCACACTTAAATTTCACAGAGTTCACGTCTGATAAATATTAGTACTATACAGACTATTCATATTTATCACTTCACCGGTAAAATATGAATCAGTTTTTGGAAAACATGAACCAAAACTTCAGCATTAATCTTAAAATATGAAGCAGAAGAAAGCAGCGCGCAGCTGATACATCCACATCCCACATTTCCAAATGTCCAACAAGTTCGATGGGGGGGTGAAATACGGTTCTGAGTATGTCAAATATTGCGCAACAACTACAGACGCCGAGGGAAAACATCAACATTGAACGTAGGCTACTTTTGCCCCCATGTCACTGAAGCACCCCATTTGCGGCGAATTGCGGTTATATCTCATGTCATTTACCATAATGGTCAGTACGTCTACAGAGCAGAGACAGTGCAAAAGTTGAACAGATACACGGAGGGTGACGCTAGATTTGTATTTACATGAAACGATGTCTTCATTTCCTCCGATTTCATTTAATGATTGTAGTGTTGTTAGGTCAGGTGAATTCCTAAAATGAAGACGTTAATAAGTTAATGAAATAATAGTCTAACTTGTCGTGTGAATAATTATTTGCGGACTACGAATTATTAACTATAAATTTTCCTTAGAGAGCGTATATTTTCTCTCCATCAAACAAACGGGCACCTACTATATGTACAAGAGATATAAGACAGAGAGAGAGAGAGAGAGAGAGAGAGAGAGAGAGAGAGAGGAGCTGAGTAAGAGAAGCCTAACTATAGGTTGCATGATACTATAACATCAATTTCTATGTCTGCCGGTTTTCTTCTAGAAATTCCCTTACAATAAATATCTAAAGCTCTTCAGTAGGCTAAATATTCAAGACTAAAGTGAGTCTGCATTATAGTCGTATTCTTTTTCGCGTGAGAATCATAATTGTCTATAGCCTACATTTTTTTCGATTGACAGCCTGTAATGAGAAATATTTCTATTAAATATTATTAACAGTTATAAATTGTATTTCAAAGTGCACACATGCTAAATCGAAAAAGTTTCAAATGATAATTCACAGCATGTTGCTTTTGACCTGCAGTAATAAATCAACACAGGTCTCGCTTGCGCGGTTCTCATGATCGATTTATTTTTTGCAAAGAAGCAGGGCGGCAGATGGAAAAGGATCTTCACTTTCTGACCACAGGAACTGGAAATATAATTGAAGACAGCAGTTCAAACCCATTTCGGCAAACATCATTCAATTTACATTAAAGAAATACTTGTGAAATGAAGTCACACTGTAAAATAGCGGTCTAGTTCACGAGTTCTAACAAATTTCACTCACAGGGCAGATTTAAAGTGAAAATAGAAAATACCAAAACGGGGATACTGAAATGCAATTGTGATATATGAAATACTACGGAAATTATGTTAGTCTTGTTTTTTTTTTTAAATTCTGGTGTCTTAGAAAAATGTATTTTTTAATTTAGCTGTAATGCATAATTTAATGTGATATACTTGGACCCAACCCTGTCCCTGGAGATGTACCCATCCTGTGAGTATTCAGTTGGTAGCTACACGTGAATCTCAGTTAGCAGCTCAGTCCTGAGGAACAGGGCTGGTCAGCTCTGCAATCTCTCTATATTTTAACAATACAACCATTATTATCATACAACAAATTATTAATATTATTATTATTATTACTTGTCCTAAATAAATTATGCTGAAAAATAGTCAAAAATCAGTAAAAGAACGAGGCTAAAGTGTTGTCTTTCTGCAGTAAATACAAAGCAACCAAGGAGGTGCAATAAATTTCAAACAGCATACAAATATGACTATACGATAACACAAATCACATAATAATAATAATAATAATAATAATGTTGTTATTATTATTATTATTATTATTATTAGGCCTATTATAATTATTATTATTATTATAATCAACAACAACAACAACAAACAATAATAATAATAATAATAATAATTATTATTATTATTAATAATAATTATTATTATTATCATTATTATTATTATCATTATTATTATTATTAACAATTTCGGAATGTTTTAACAGGCTGACCAAAAAAATGGCCAAGTGCCAGCCAAGTGAGTCGAGAACTTATAGACTGTAATTCATCCCGCTTATTGCAGCTCTTACAGGATATAGAACTGAAGCACCATCTGCACTGCAGGTTCATGGCGATTTTACACTCCCTCTTATTCTTTAACAATGCACTTCATTTAAAATGTGTAATTAATTGCCAGCGCAGCCGCTCTGATATACAGTATGCGCTCAGCGTAATACACAGCCGTCTGCAGACGGGCTGCAAGACGAATCTGTGAGAACCAACTGGCTTTTTAAAAGGGGTACTTATCCGATTCAGGCACGAGAATGTCACCCACGTTTGAGGCTATCCTCTACAGAAACTTATCTTGACATTGGTTGATATTTTTAATGTCTTTTAAACCTTATTTTCTATAGTTTGAAGTCGGGCTTCTGAAACTCTGTTGTTACCTCGGCAATTGAATGTTTAACTCTAGAGCAATATAATGAAATTTACGATCTCACGCCTTATAGGGCTAATGGTCTTTCAGACCACTTGCCGGCAAAATCTGTGGTAAGATCTGAGCTGTCATCAGCCGGTTTGTTTTTAGTACTGACGCGGTGCTCTCGACTGCCCATGATATTGTGATAAAAAAGCATTTGGCAGTTTATATGGCGCTTACAGCACAGCAGCAGCGGTGTTGAGGTGCCCGCCGTAGTGCTCACCCGGGACCAGGTGTCGGCTCCCGAAGCAAGAACGTGTTGATTTCGACCCCTCTCGCAACCCCCTTTCTTAGTTCCGTTTGATCCAAGAGGATAACGGTGCATTTTAGCGCAGACTGCCATCTGAGAGCGCACAGATGTGCATATCGAGGGTTTGGAGCACAATGGTGAAATGTCCTAATTTTGCGATTTTGAGATTTTTACCTCCTGTCAGACATTTCTATCAGCTAATTCTTGGAGCACAATAATTATACGTCCATGTGCCTCAGTTTTAAACCGAATTCACATTTTAATTTTGTGGTATGTCCAACAAAATCTGCTTATATGAATTAAACATTGAAATTTTGATGAATAAACATGAATAGTATTACAGAATCATCTATCACCATTGTGTTATGTCACATCAAGCGCTAGAATTGTTGGAGCACGGAGGTGACATGTCCATTTTGGCAATTTTGGCCATGATGTCACAGTACCACACTAATGAAAACTTAAATGTTCAGTATACTTCTGAACCATGCAGTAAAAGAGTGACTCAAATAAAAATGATGTAAATGATTTACCTGATTTAATAGAACATTTGCAATCCTATAAATCAATTTTCCTCAAAACCTCTAAAATGGACATATAACCATTGTACTCTGACCCCTCGATATGTTTGTTGGCTTTCTAGTACCGTAGTAGGATAATCCCCACAATTTAAAAATGCAAAAAACATAAAAGTTCCTCAGTGGGCATCAAGTCTTGCTCTCCTGGCCATTAGCAATTACATTCGTGTTTATTGTTATTATTACTATTATTATTATTTTATTTATTTTTTATTGATTTATTTATATTTTTGTTGTTGTTCTGCTATTCATTTATCTAAGGTACTATCTGTGAAAGAGACATTTCTTATTTTACTTGTTTGGGTCCCGCGCACTGTACGCGCACGCGTGTTGCAGAGCGGTGTAATTTGCGGACGTCCCCTGAAAATCAAGGCAGGGCTCAGAATCGGAAACAAACAAAGCAGCAATGAACTGAGAGCTGTTCCCTGTTTGCCCTCATGAAGAAAGAGGTGCTTTTTGTCGATTCGGAGGACACCGCAAGTTTCATGGACGTGGACAGGACGTGAGAAATACACGTGAAAACCATTAAAGTATAAAATTTAAAGCAGGATACAAGAAGTAAATGTTTTAAAACAAGCTTCCAAGGAACAAGGAACTGTGACTGATTTAAGATAATTAGGTTTTGAAGACCTCTGCATTTTCTCTCCTCTCCCCAGAGCCACAGGTGTATTTTACACTTAGTGCTTGAAAGTTTGGACGAGGGCAATCTGCGTTTCTTTCTCTCAGTCGAGTTGTAGGCCCTGAGAGCGCATACGTTTGAGATTAAAGTTTGTATGCTTTTCAGAATGCAAGTCTACCACTTGCTTTGGCTGGTAAGAGCACCAGTATGAGCTGTTTTAGAGTGAGCACACCGTGGGGGCTTGAAGTGGCGCAAGTTCTCAGCAGCATCTTCTCGGACAAGCTTTTGGTAGAGGAGCCTTTGTGCATTCAGCAGCAGAGAGCGAATCATTGTGCCTTTTTTTTATAGGCCAGTCCTGAACATGAGGCTCTGGTGCATAGCTGGGAGTCAGTTCCATTGCTGAGGAGTTTTAAAAAAAGACAACTGAGAAAGAAAATATAGTATCTGCAAGTCTTCCACAATGTTCTTCCCAGGCTAAAAATAGTTGGTGGAGGCTGGCATGCAGTAATGCAGCTGGAGCATGAAGGGGAGAGCACTGCAGCCCCCAGGGCTGGATCTGACCGGAGATTGACCCCCTGCTCACAGACACCCCCCCTTCGCACCTCTTCCTCTACACTGGCCTAATGGACAAATAGCCTGAGCGCGTGCAGGGAGGGGGTCTGTACAGCGCATTCTTCTCCTGACGGCCGACCCGAGCAGAGGCCCGAAAACCCACGGAGCACGTCCTAAACTAGCCGTGACCCCTCCGCACGCGCTCGGAATTCCATGGGAATTTGTCTCGATGCGCTGGCCTGGTGGGGGGGGGGCTTGTGACGGCCAGCGATGGCCTCCTGCACCACACGCAAGGACATTTATAATGCTACCCTGCCCAGCAGCGAGCAGACGTAGCAAATAATTATACAGACAAGTCTAACGCGCAGACTGTAATACATTGCAGGCTGGTTAAAGTTAGAAACTAAAGCTCACAGACTGCTTTTAAAATGTGAGTTCACTCAACGAAATGCGAGTTAATTCCACTTGAAGATGAGTTTTGTTTAAACTCACAATTTGTCAAGACAATGGATAACTTTATGTTTAACCTTTGAAACTTATGAACTTGAGTTCAACACCTAAACCATGTCGCGACAAGAGGAGTTAAAGAGAAGAAATAAGTTCACATAACTTAATGGGGCTATCAGTGCACACTTGTTGTGTGAGTTCACTCAACTAAATGCGAGTTAACTCCACTTGAGGATAAGCTTTGTTTCAACTCACAATTTGTTAAGACAAAGGATAAATTTATGATCAACCTCTGAAAATTATGAACTTGAGTTCAATACGTAAAACTTGTCATGACAAGTGGAGTTAAAGAGAAGATAAAAGTTTGCATAACTAGATGGGACTATCAGTGCACATCTGTTGTTTGAGAACATATATTTATATACTATATATAATTTGCAAGTTTCCAGTTGCAGCTGTTATTTCATGAGAAAACAATATCAGTTCGCTTAGCACTTAAAAGCAGACGTGAAAATTGCAGTTAGCAAGTGCTCCACATTGAAATTTATCCGCAGTTGTAATGAAGTGAGACACTGTACATGAGATCCCGATGAAAGCAACCTTTGCCATATTATTGCATTATTTACACAGCTCCAAAGGCTTGCTGCACTATACCTGCAATATGTTTTCAACAGAGAAGCGTTATAGAAAATCAAGTGGCTTAACATGTAAAAATAATCATTCGCATGATTTTCAGCTGTTAAGGTTTAAACTTCAAACCTCAGGTGGTCAGCCTTCTTTTATTAAACTATTCCAATTACAAAGCCCCTTCCTGAATTTCTTCCCTGAAAGATAACTTGGAGCAGAGCAGTCAAACCCTTTTCCTCAATCTAGCTACTGCCTCAAAGATTCTCACCCCAGACAAAACAAAGGAAGTCTTGTCTGGCAGCTAGCAACTTCGGTTAGCTGCCAAGAGACTCAGGTTCACCAGAACATAATCTAGTATTTATGTTAATTTGCCAAATAAAGGCAGTAGCAGCTTGAAATCCACTGTAAAAGTGTGATAGTTGTGGTGTGAGTGTGTGTGTGTGTGTGTGTGTATGGGGGATACCTAGCACGAAGAAGCTATATGTCTTTATTGGCTGACGAGACAGTTTTGTAGCAATTCTGTCTGAGCAGTGCATTGGTCGGCTATGCTAGGCAACTGCTGATTTCCAGTTAAAATGATTGTCTTAATGAAGAAGTTAACAGTGCGCTAATGAATTCGCTTTGCCTTTTCACGCAGCGAAAGGCAGGCCAGGGACCGCAAAGGGCCGCACTGA
Organism: Gymnothorax javanicus; assembly: GCA_029692085.1. Classification (NCBI taxonomy): domain Eukaryota; kingdom Metazoa; phylum Chordata; class Actinopteri; order Anguilliformes; family Muraenidae; genus Gymnothorax; species Gymnothorax javanicus. Next base: position 109,876,030 of record CM056200.1, read on the forward strand.
GGGCTGAGCTGTCAATTTACTCCCTCTGCCATCCGTTTTTGCAGCCTCACATGCAGGCTGTGCGCTCACAACATAATAAGCATTTCCATTCGCTTTGCAGGGATGAGATTACACCCAGCCTCTCATCCACATTTGGAAACACTGGGCAAGAGAGTCAGGGCCTGTGTCACAAAGTAGGCCACCAGACCTGTGCTCAAGATGGCAAATGTTAGCTAAGGTTAGCTAGCGTTCACCAACAGTTTGACTGTTTCCACTTGCCATCAATGCTACGAATGACCTGACAAGGCATTTTGACGCAACAATGGCAGCTATTAAGGAAGACAGAGCTGACAGAAAATTTAAGTTGACATTCATTTGACTGTAATAATTAATAGAAGTTCGCAATAGCATGGCGTGAAACCAAGACAAAAATGGCCGACCGCAGTCACCTCTATTTTCAGGTTTAAAACTAGCACTGATTAGAAACTACCTAGAATGTTCCTTAAATGTTGTGCAACCGTAATCGTTCGCAGCATACGTCCGCAAATGGCTATTTGAAATGAACTTCTAAGATAAATGAATGAGAGTAGTGATTAAAACCCAAATCTGCGACATGGACTGACTTTATAGGGCTGTTCTGGGTTCAACTCAGCGCAGTTATCAAGCAAATTACAGTATGTGATCCTGCTTGTGACACAGGTCTATAATTAGCTCCACCACATCAGGCCACACATCACCCTGGATCCCTATCTGAAACCAGAAGCAATCCCGTTTAGGTCAGGAAATGTAAAAAGGACTCATTAGAACATTACTTTCCCCCTATTCATGAACAGAAGGTCCAAGTTCGAACTGAATCTGAATTAAATGAAGGCAATGTCATATGTGCACGTCAGAGCATGAGTCATCGTTATTTATAATGATTTGAAAATGAAAAATTAGCATTATTTATCACTATTATTATTATTACTTCCGCCCAATGAAGTTGGAGGAGGTGATGTGATCATTACCGTTTGTCTGTTGGTTGGTTGGTTGGTTTGTTTGTAAGCAGGATTACGCAAAAAGTTATGGATGGATTTTCCTCAAATTTGGTGGAATGATTAAGTATTGTTCAAGGAAGAGGTGATTCGATTTTGGGAGGTCAAGCTCAAAGGTCAAGGTCAAAGGCATTAAAAACATATTTGCGCGAAGACTACAGGACTGCATAAACACGGGTTGCTAGCTAACACTGGCAAAAATACCATTGAATACATTGGCGGAGGTACTTGTGCTCTCTGAGCGCAGCTCTAGTTTTTATTATTATTACGTAGCTAAAGAAGATGCAGCAGTAGAAAGGGAAAACTGTGCACGCAGTTCAGTGCAGTAAAACACAGCATTCAGCACGAGCAACCAGATTAGTATGCAGTCGCCTGCAGCTCTGACCGAGCCTCACTCACTTTACTGCTGCCAAATCGTCAAATGATAGAGGCCTTGACAGAGGACGGAGCCTCACAAGATGAGCTCCATGCCAGGAAAGGCCCATTTATTTCTCATCTGCTCTTGTACGAACCACCTCCTGCCACACTGAACGCTCTTTCCCTGCCATCTTCGTGCCGGCGTCCAGCCAAGGCAAGCGTTAGAACCCTGTTCCCGATGATCACAGGTTCATTTTCTCTAATAGCTTTGAGTCATATAGGCAAACGGTCCAACCAGCGCAAGTGCTCCCCCAGGCACCGTAAAGCCGTCTTCCTGAAAATGAAATGTTTTTAATGTTTTTAATGAAAATTGGATTGCGTGTCGCGCTCCACCTTACCCCGCTGCGCTGTCCGGGGGGAAGTTAAAGGGGAGGGCCGCTGTGCCGGGGCAGGGGCAGGGGCAGGAGAATGGAAGCGATGTCGCGGTGTACGCTCGGCAGTGTGCCGGTGTAAACCGACTCCCCTGCAGGGGCCGTGTATTGCAGAGTAGAGAATGTGAAACAGCCATGTGGAATGCGCTGCTGATTACTACAGTAAATGAAGGGGCCGACCTTTTGACCCCCCCTGCAAGGGAAACCCCGTGTCAAGAGGTCACCTGACCTCTTCATCCGTCTCCGCGCGTGACAGCTCCGCGAAAATCAGTGTCCGCACAAAGACAACAAACACATATGGGCAATTCCAATAAAGCACTTCCTGGCCATGTGGTTACAGATAGCAGTATGTGATACAGAACTCGGCGGCACAGTTCCTATCAGCAGTGTTACAGTTCCTATCTTTTTGTCAGACACTCTCCAGCAGACTTTTGCATCGCCCTGCCATCTATTTATTTTAGAAAACACTTTTATTCGATGTTCACATTGTACATACACCCAGTCAGCTTTGTAAGTATTAGGATAGTAATATAATTTTACCCCATTCCCTGGCATTGATGAGATTTACTCCGCCATGGACGAGACATCAAGAAATCAACGGTTTCACTGTCGTAAGGGGGGGGCAGTGACAGATCTTAAGTCAAAAATAAATCTCAAAAGATCAATGAATATTATCAAAAATGCTGGCACTGGCTGATAACTTACATAACTAATAACTACACTGTTGGGGAAAGTGTTGAGAGGATATAGCTATGCAGCTTTAAAACTGCACGGACGCCCTCAATTGGAGTGGACAGTAGGGGTACTTTCAGCCATAAGGACTGAACCTCGTAGGGAACTGAAATCCTTTAACCCTTAGAGCGCTAAATACAAATAGCGTTGCTCAATGATGTGAAATATCAAATTCAAAGCTGTTGAAAACCTATCATGTTGCGACTTGTTTAAAAGAGCTCCTTTAAACAAGTCGCCACATGATAGGTTTTCAACAGCACAAGATAATTTAATTTATAATTTTTTGAAAATTTATTTCAGTGCTCTAAGGGTTAACATTGCACTACTATTTAAATACTCCTGAACATCACAGTCCGTGCATTAAAAGTCATTGGATCAGTTACAAAACACGGGTCTGATAGGAGACAAGTGGTGTAGCGCATCCGTAAAACTGAAAGCATAGGCTTGGAAAGGGCAGTAAGGGCAAGTCAGAACTACCAGCCCTCTGTCAGAAAACAATACATGTACATTTTAAGTCTGCCATATGACTGGCCAGATGAAATAGTTTACAGTTGTCAGTTTTTTGTAGTGTTGACTCTCATACCGAACAAATCAGGTTCTAGCTGCTGCATCCTGAGTGTGGCAGGTAATAATATGCTTCAGTTGGATGCAAAACTGAGTGCATTTCAAGCTCAGTTTTCTTTAATTTAAACTATAATGAAGCCCAGGTTTGATTGACTGCTTTGCACAATGCGCCAAAAGTTAATATCAATGATCCAGAGTAGTTCATCATTTTCAGTAAAACACGGTTTTCTTAGGCAGGTGAATAAAGCATTTTATTCAGGTGAATTTATTATTTAATCGCCTGAACATTGCATTTGAAGTGGAGCCGGGCGCTGAACTGCCTTTGGATTATACGTATCATCAGAAAACATGCTAATTATGAAGTGATTGAAAACAGGTCAAATGTCATTCGTTTCAAGAGACGTTTTACAATCCCCACCCCATTTCTGTTCAACAGCTGCCACTGCATCCTACTACAAAATGAGAAAAACCTTGTCCATCCTTCTGCATTTCTGTCTGAATCCATTTTTTTTCAATCAGTTGGCAAATCAATCTGCAGTGGCACAGGGCACTGTGCTTTGGCATAGGCAGGGACAGACCAAGCTGATTTTTTTCCATTTTTCCCAATTTAAGGTGTTTCCAAGCGCATCCAAAGAAGTCGGCACATCACTGTGGCCCAAGCCACATCCCCAGGTGCAGACTAGTAATACATAGAGCAGTGGTTCCCAACCCAGTCCTCAAGGACCCCCTGTCCGGCAGGTTTTTGTTGCAGCTTTACTTTTACACACCTTATCCATTTAAGGCCCAATGCACCTTCATGCACAACCTGTTCAGGTAGATCTTTTTCAACCAATCAGCATGACGCCCTTAAATGGATCAGGTGTGAAAGAGTAGAGCTGGAGCAAAAACCTGCAGGGCAGGGTGTCCTTGAGGACTGGGTTGGGAAGCAGTGACATATAACAACCTTAACAGTGATGGCGTGTCATGCGGTAACCTCGCCTTCAACATTTCTTAAGCTTTTATTGTGGCAAGATTTTTAGGCCTGGACGTGCCATCTTTGCGTACATATTTAACTGTTGTCCAGCAGTGGCATTCGTAGGTATGAAACGCAAGCGGTAACCTCACCTTGCAAAAGCATAATTACTCCTAACAGTTTCCTATTTTTATTCTCAGGCCCAACACACTACTGCAAACTTGCATCAGGCTAGGTTAGCTTTTAGTGAGCCAGTCTGCAGCGAACTCAGCTTATAAACCTGTCGTTCATACATAAAAATATGTATATGTACACATGCCCAAGTATCAAAGACGTAAAAGCCGAGATTACATTTGACTCCAAATACTAACACGTTAAGAAATAAGCTTTAAAAAACCCAAGCTAACCACATGCGCTAGCATAATGCTAGTCTGACCCAGTCCAAAACAAACTCAAATTATAAAGCCATCATTCATCTGCATATAAAAATATGAACAATATTGTACCCATGCTCGAGTATCAGAAGTAAAGCAAAGGTTACTTTTGACAAGGAAATCACGCTGTCATTATCATTTCTTAATAATTAAAGAAATGGTATTGATTCAATGGTATTGATTATTCAACAAATGGATCGGTAATCAGGGGAACAAAGATGGGAACACGTTGAGAGTAATTTTGCATTTAAAAGGTAAGGTTACCGCTTACCTTCCATGCTTACAAATGCCGCTGCTTTACAACAGTTAAATATGTCTGGCAAGTTCAAATCTTAATGTCTAGCCATACCGAAAGCATGACAGATGTAGAAAATGAACGGGAATGTCCAGAGGAATGCGGATAGAATGTGTCCTCTTATTAATAGGAACAAGCTCCCAGGCCTATTTCCCAGACTCTGAGATGGGGACCGCTTTTCTGTAATCATCCTTCAGCCCGTTCCATTGCCCAATTTATTAGAAGCACCTACCAAGTCTTCTGCGGTCATTGGGATTGAGACTGACAAACTGGCCATCTGACACCTCAGCTCTGGCCGGGGGTGATCGACATCTGACTTCTGCCCCAGAACAGCACTAGCTGGCTGCAGATACGCCCCTTACCCAAGCCATTATACCCATTATACTGCTAATGTACCTCTGATCTATCTGCCTGTCCCACAACTTTTTATTTGTTGAAAAGTGATAGGGTATTTTTTCTTTTATGTTTCGTTTCTACTGGGGAAGAACTTGAAGCTCCTAAAGGAGGAGACCTTGCCTGGACAAAGTGTACTTCAGTGGAAAGTAGAATTCTTAAAGTGTCTAAAATGCATACCTTTATAAATTGAAATTTAGTAATAATCGAGTGCAACGTATTTTAAAACCAGCGAGTCTTGAAAACAGTGACAGTATCACGGGACATACATTTTAACTCAGTGAATCTAATTTTATCCAATCAAACACCAGTACAGTAGACTGTGTCACGCTGCTCCTGACGTCAGTTAAACCCATAACTTTCATAGTCGCCATTTAGTTATCATTGAATTCTCATAACATCTGCGATATCAAGATATTTTAGTGCTGTTAAAAGCTGCTTAAGGACCCATAGAGCAACTGCACTCCTCAAGATCGTTGGGGCTCAAACTGCTATACTCGAAGCCCATTCCCAATGGCTTGGATGTCATTTATCACTAGAACTACCATTTATCACTAGAACTACCGCTCATGCTTGTGAACACTTCTTCCACCATCTTTGAGACTTACTATACAAAATCTACCCCCAGTGAACAAAGAGTGTGAGTATTCGAGGCCTTATGTCTTCCATGGCCGCCCAGTCAAGGCATATGTATGTGAGGTTTTGCTCCCCGGTCGTACCAGCCGGCAGTGGTCGGTAGCCTTTTCAGGGCAGCGCACAATTGGCTTTGCGCTGCAGCGAAATAAATTGGGAAGGGACTGCTGGGTTTGGAAATTAGAATCGTGGCTTTGTTCGTTGCTCCAGCACCTCCTGTTGGCCAGCCGGGCGGTTCTCCGTAAGATTCTAAGCCTGCTCATTTTCGGGTATCCTCCGCCCTCGTTCTGAACTTGCGAAGTTTCAAGCTATGAGTGTAAAGAAGCAGTGGCTGACAGGCGCGTGCTTCAGAGGAGAGCTGCAAACTGTCTTTGCTCTCCCGAGATGGCACCATGGGGTCGCATACAAGCAAGCTTGTGCACGTAGTTCTCTAAGTGGGCATTCCTGATTTGGGTGGGATTGGAGATGCCAAATTAAAAAAAAAAAAGTATGGAAGACTGCTGATGTGCTCCCTTTATTTAAAGGAGGAGATACCACTAATTTACATATTTACCGTCCAATATCCAGGTTGTCTCGCCTGGCTATAATTCTGGAGCCCCTAGTTAATTTTCAGTTACGATCCTTTTTAAAGAAAATTGTATTTTACCTTCTTTCCAGTCTGGTTTCAGGTCTTTGCATAGCACTGTTACTGTTACTTGTTAAGTTATTAATGACACTGTAAGAGCATAAGATAACAGACAATATTGTACAGCCCTCTTCATCAACCGTGGTAAGGCATTTGATACTGTTGATCATGTCTTTCTTCTGAAAAGATTCAGACATTGGCTTCAATAAGTCTGCTTGTAACTGGTTTAAAAAACTTGAGGATAGGAATCAATATATTTCAGATGAAGCCACTCAGTTTAGGGCCCCGTTTACACCTGGTATTAAAATGCATTTTTTGTGATCGGATTGCAATCGGATAGCGCTTGACCACATGAAAGCACAGGTGTAAATGTACTCAAGAGGACAGATTGTGATCCGATCTTTCAAATCACTTCTGAAGGTCGTCAGGGACGGATTCTGGCCACTTTGAACACAAATGTAAATGCAAATGCGTCTCCAATCCGCATAAACCAACTCCATGGGCGGACCCACGTACAGTAAAACTCAGTAGATAAGTCGCATTGGTATGCAAGACGCAGTATATTTTGTGGGGTGTCCCGTCAGTAAAAAGGGTTTCATATCAAAGACTGTGTTATAGTAGCTATTCGTTTATAAAAATGCGTAAACAAGTTGTTCCAAACTATTTCAATTTATTTTAAAGAAAATGGCGATTTCCATTTTGTTCAGCGAAGTCCATGAGGTGAAGTTTTTGTGTAGTTATATCGCTCTTTATAGAAGTTTTCGCTATGTTGCGGTGGGCTGCGCAGCTTCTAGCTCTTAAGAGGCCAGAGAGACTGAATCCAAGCTCTGGGTCTAGCTCACAGCACCCTCTCCTGGGTACACATTGGAACATCCCCCTTTACCTCTCGCAGAATTTTACCAGTGTATAGGATGCAATGGTTGTTAGACGCAATGCATTTTTAAGTGAAAATATTGCATTAAAGGTGCGTCTTATTTACCAGTTTTTACGGTAAGCGAGGTGCGACACTTCAGGAGATGGGCAAAGAAGGATGTGACGTCAGCAGAACGGATTGTAATGTGGACGCTGGAGACGTACGTTAATACCAGGTGTAAATGCACGTGGTCAAACTCTATCAGATTGCAATCCGATCAGAAAAAAAAAGCATGTTAATGCCAGGTGTAAACGGGGCCTAGGAGTGTTAAAATCAGCAGAGGAGTTCCACAGGGTTCAATTCTCGGCACTTTGTTATTCGCTATCTATTGTATATTAACAGTATTGGCTTTTCTTTAAATCAATGTAAACTGCATTTATATGCTGATGATACTGTCATTTAGGCTACTCGGCTGCTTCTTCAGCTCAGCAGGCTGTGTTTAATCTTCAGCGGGCTTTTAATTCTATTCAAAGATCCCTAATTGAGTTGAAGCTCATCTTAAATGAAGACAAAACCAAGTTCATGGTATTCACCAAATCTCGAAAACTGGACTCTCATGATCTTCATATTTGTACCCAGCAGGGTAACCAAATTGAATGTGTCCCCCATTATAAATATTTGGACATTTAGATGGATGAAAAGCTGACTCTTCATACGCGTATTGAAAATTTGACTGAAAAGTTAAGGAATAAAATAGGTTTCTCATAGAGAAAAAGGGCTTTTTTCAATTTTGAAAGTAAGAATGAGGTTGTGCATTCAATAATACTCCCCATGCTTGTTTACGGTGATGTAATTTATAGAAATGCATTCACTTCTGTTTTAAAACCTTTAGATTCTATTTATCACTCTGCTATTAGATTTATCACTAGCCTGGACTTCCACTCCCACTGATGTGCCTTATACAAGTCAGCAGGGTGGGGTCCATTGAGATCTAGACAAGATTACCATTGGTTTTTATTTGTTTATATATTTTATATTTTATTTATGTGTTTAATCCCACCTTATCTAGCTACTCCATTTACATGTGATTGGGTAGCCATGGGACACAGTCACAGGACTTATTATGCTTAGCTGTCCCTCGTGTTAGAGCAGAGCTGGGTAAGACAGCTTTTTATTATAATGTCCCTCACACCTGGAATCAGCTGCAAGGTGAGCTGAATTAATTGGTTCCTTTTGGACATTTTAAAACATTGATCTAATCATTTTATCAAAAGAACTGCTGTTGTTTTAAGTAATTGTTATTTTAATTTTATGGTGGCAATTTCTATTTTTTCTTTTTTTTTTTGTATTACCATTCTAATTTCCTTGTAAAATGTGATTTTATATTTGTTGTAATGCAGGGCCCAGGTGAAAAGCAGACTTTAGTCACAGCCAGGCCCACTACTTAAATAAATCTTAAATAAAATAAATAAAATTGTATATATATATATATATATATACACTGTATGATATTATGTTATTTCACAGTTTGTAAGCAGCCATTTCTTTTGAAATCTGCTATATGGCTAAGTAAAAAAACCATTATTGGAACTGCAGTTTCATAGCACATAAACAGTGTAGATAAATTGGAGGATGTAAATAGCAACTTGAGCACATCATAAAATGCTTTCCACTGCTCGGGCAAATGGTAACAAATGTGTACTCAAGTGCAGTGGTAATAAAAAGCTTTGGCACTGACACCATTTTTTCCCCTTCTCCCTTAACTTTTCTCTCTCGCTCTCCCTCCCATTCAGTGTCCAGCCAAGGTGTTAACCTCGGCATATAAAATACCAAGTATTTAAAAAGATTAATGTTCACAGAAGTATTCTAATCCAGCCATCTATAAATCATGTTCTTCCCGGTGCTTTTTAAAATAAGCAGCCTTTCGTGGGCAGAACAGGCACCTGCTCCCTGCCCTTTTTTTTCCAAAGTGTTTTTCTTTACTGACTTAAAAAGTGGATTTTAATCACATTTGTTCTCAGTGCCAAAAGATGGAGACAGGAAACCCCAGCACATGACAGACTTATCAGAATGGTGTCCATATGGAGGAAGGTAATTCATCTTTTGCCTTCAAGACATTTTTTTTTTTTTTAAATGTAGCCCCTCTCTTTGGTTATTAGCATCATTCCTTGAGTTGAATTGCTAGAAGTCCCTTAATTCCGATAAGCTCATAATTTTTAAAAATGCTAATTACTTTTAAGGCTGAAAAGATCATACAGATTATCAGGTTATCCATCTAGCATGTCAAGTCAAAGAAAGAAAATGCCTAATTCAGTCAAACACTAACAGTGGGCGAGACAATTAAAGCCCAGAAATGGACAATATTCAAAACAAGAAGTTGGAACTCAAAACAGCAAATGTACAAGTTGAGTAAAGACACTTGAACCACTTTTGAAACTCCTTATTTGCCAACTGTTTAGGATACATGTTGAGTACACTGAATTACAAAGTTATAAAGAAGGTAAGACTTCATCTAGCTGTAGTGCAGTCACATTCCCAGGATAATTATTCTTGAGGTCTGAATGAGTATGGCCACCAAATTACCACATCCTCAAAACAGGAACTCTGTTTCATATCTGCAATGGGCAATCTGGAGCAAGGGTAGCTAATCCTGGTCTTAGAGAGCCCCAGAGTGTGCTCGTTTTTGGTGTTACTCTGAACTTTATTGATCAAGGTTGTTAATTACACATTTAAATAATTTCTCCAGTTTTCATGGGTTGAAAGTAGGTTGTGAACAAAAAAAAAAGGCACACCCTTGGGCCCTCTGGGACCAGCGTTGGCTACCTCTGATGAAGAGTCTACGTCTGTATCTGAAACCACCCACTACACTAGCAGTACATACGGATTTGGCCAAAATGCAGTGTCGTACGGCCAAATCAGTATATACTGCAATTATGGTAAAGGCTTTCAAATGCAAACTTTTTAGTTATTGTTGTTCTGAATGGTGCAGATTACTTCCTGAAAACTGTGCTCCGTGAACACACCCAGCAATTCACCAGAGGTAAATATGCAGGAAGATTATTGCGTACTAAAATATAAACTCTAAACATCACACAGAATGTTCCGGACACGGCTCCATACAGACTGTTTCAGACATGGTCACGGTGCATGTTGTCCCTCTTCATTTTCTGCTGTTGTAATCATCATCAGGGCTGAATGTAAAAAAAAAAAAAAAATATTATACAGTACTGTGCAAAAGTTTTAGGCACCCTACACTTTAAAAAATTAACATCTGGCTTTAGATGTTTATTTTTTGTTTTCCTCATTAGTGTTGCTGAAGGTTGAAAGTATATTTGAATTCTAAATTCTCATTTAAAAAATAGCTTCATAAATAAATGTTGGTATTTCATAAAAAACAGTTGATTCAGACAATATACTCTTGATGGAGCCCTGCTGTCCCCAGTTGCTTGGAGGGACAGACACAAGTGAGATAGTCAGTCTGCAGAAGAACGGTGGCAAGTTTTTCACTCTGCTACAGCCAAAAAGCCAGTCATTGCATAAAACTATAGCACAACAGGACACTGTCCCAAATTTTTAGGTAAAGCATAGTTGCACCTAATATTGGTTTTATTTAGTTTTTAACAGTTTACAACTCTGTATCGTACATCTCAGTTACCGGAAAGTTTTAATTTCATTATTTTTGCAAATATTTTGCATATTTGTCCGATGAAATTGCTTTAAATATGCCTAAGACTTTTGCACAGTACTGTATATTTGGCTGCCCTGGGGACCGTAAATTTAAACTGTGAAATTAAAATGGTAAAATATCATTTCAAATAAATAATTTGAGATTCCAACATGGTACTTTCGAAAAAAAAAAAAACTACCAGTGCAGCGCTACACTATTAACGAAAGCAACAAAACTTAAGGTTACAACAATATTAGTGATGACGCCAGAGTGAAAGTACAGGGAGAGCGGGCAGGTGAACAGGTGCTGATGATGTGAACTCTCACATGGCGCTCCATCAGTGAGATAGATGGAGGAGGAAGCAGATGCGTTTGAGCAGTGAATGTATTCTATCGCATTGTAAACGGTGATCAGATTTATGGAGGCACTTGAAGGCAATGATGGCCCCCTTCAATCTGGATGTCCCTGATTGGCTGTTATCTGAGCTGGCCTCTCTGCTGTAGCCCTGAGAGGCAGAGGAGCCATCCGACTGTGGAGAGCTAAAAACCAGCCAGCGTCCCGACACCGATTCTGCTATCATCGTCACACGCGCATCGGGGCGTGAGCAGTGCTGAGGAGCATGAGGTGTGCGTGTGTGTGTGTGTGTGTGTGTGGGCGGGCTTCTGTTCACATTTGTAACAGGGCTGTGGTTTTTAAGCATTTCATGAGCTGAACACCTCTTTACAGCATGTAAATGGAACATAATGAGGCTTTATATGTGCACAAAAATTGACCATCACTAACCGGCCCCCACACCCAACCCAACACAGACACTCACACAAAGACAAGTACACACACACATGCACGCACACGCACACACATACACCTACACATGCACGCAAATACAAGTACAGACATACGCACACATACACATGCATACACACACACATGCAGAAACACACGTACACAGACACACATGCACGCACACACATACGCACAAACACACGTATACACACACACATGCAAGCATACACACACACAAACACATGTAAACACACATACAAACACACGAACACGCACATGCACGAAGGCAAACACACACAAACACACGTACAAGCATGCATGCGCACACACACACACACCCACACACACACATGCATGCACACACACACACACACACACACACACACACACACACACACACACACACATGCACTAACACAAGCAAACAAACACACAAAAACATGCAAATACGCACACATGCCCACACAGCACACACACATATGCATGCACACACACACACACACACACACACACACACACACACACACACACACACAACTGTATGGAAATGACAGAAGTTTTAGTGTGAAACTCCATGGTCCTCCATAAGAGTGACTGAGAATTTCCCCCTCAAAGTGTGTTTGACAATTATTCTTTTCCGTCTTTCCTACTTAAAGGCAACCTCACTAAACAGTGAACTGGGCATGATGAAGGCGCATCGCAATGCATTATCTGTAAGCTGAAACACATTCAAACACATTTTATGGTGGCTTAAAGAAGTAAAATATATTTTAAAATACGGTTTTACACTCAATGATGACACTTGAATTATCTCTGGACAAGACTTAAGTTCAGGATAAAGCTGCTTTCACACCGGACGCGAAACAAATTTTTCGCACGACAGATTACATTCAAAGTCAATGCAAAGACGCGAATACACGCGCGCGTGTGTTCGCGTCTTTGCATTGACTTTGAATGTAATCTGTCGTGCGAAAAATTCGTTTCGCGTCCGGTGTGAAAGCAGCTTAATGGTACAGGTAGTCCATTAGGCACTGAGTTTGCTCCATTAAAGAACAAATCCAGACTCAACCTTTGCACACTGAACGCACACAGTTGTCCACAACACAAAAAACATATCCGTGCACCAACACGTGTTCCAGGCTTATGTAATGGTCTTAGATCGTAGGGATGGTTTTCGATTCAAATGTAATGCAGTGATGGCAACTCAGCTGAAATTAGAGGAGACACAAAAAGTCGTTTTTACCGGGTAAGTTGTCTTGGCCGGTTTTCAATCATTTTCTTTAATTAACAAGTTTTGAAACAATTAAAATAATCCATCGGCAGTTAAACACACAGCTTCATTCTTAATACAATGCTGCAGCAATTAAATAGTAAATTCAGTTCAGCAAAATGTTTTTTCACTTAACAAAAAAGATAAACTGCTTTGTTAACTGTCACATTTGCTTTTAGCACATCCTGCAATGCAGGCTATCAAACATGTGCTTCATGACTGTTTAAATTACAACAATGAAAATGAAGATTAGCTACAAGGATCCACAATTGAATCCCAATGATTGAAATGTAAACTCACTTATTTTTTCTCAACTTAACAAGGAGAACTGGCCACACCTGATAGTGCTGTGTGTTTTCAGAGTTTCAGTAACGTTAATTTAAATAAATGCTTGGAAACAGAATGGTGTGTGTGCCCTGCGATAGATTGGTTAAATGTTCAGTGTGTCCCTGCCCTTTGCCCATAGTCAGCTGGGATAGGCTCCAGCTCCCCTGTGACCCTTATGAGGAAGAAGCGGGTATAGAGAATGGATGGATGGATTGTTTGAGAACAGGTCAATTTTAATCATTAGTTCACAAGTAATGTTCCGTGCCCCCTCTTTTTTCAGCGCTCCAGCTGCCCCAAACCATTCTGCACTGTAGCGGTAATTTATGACCAAAGGTCTAAAATTTAAAACAGGAAAAAATTGCCCTTGATCTTTTCAATAATTTTGAACAATTTTTGTGTTAGATTCATCACAGTATGGTGTAAAATATGAATAACGTTTTAATATAAGCCAAGCAATACAGGGCTTAAGTAGTTACTTGCTGGCTTTAAAATGAGAACTTATTCATGGAAGTGAATGGCAGCATTGAACCTGGTCTTTTCCTGAGGCAAAAGCTTTACACACTTTTTCTATCGAACATAATAGCAAAATAAGTGGGCATTTTCAATATGCAAACTGTTGTGAACGCAACAGTTCGAGTGAGAATTCACTTTGGGAAATTCTCTCAGATATGTAGCAATAACATCTAATTACATGAGTGGTTTTCCAGGAAGCAAAACTTAAAATAAAATCACCTTCCACCTCAACATGACAAACAGCACGGAAATGAACAATTCAGACCTTTACACTGCAAGATTATTGTCCTTTGAAACAAACACTGTTAAATAGAATGACTATTTTTTAAATCCTAAAATTAATTTCATTTGACACTTTTGTCAGCTCAGCAACACCAATGAAACTGACTGCACCAGTGGTTAAGACCTTAAACTCAAATTTTTCCACTTAATTTTTCCCTTAAGTTGGGTACATCAAAAAAGTTTTTTTTTTTTTTTTTTTTTTTAATATATATATTGCAAGAATGTCACACACATATTCTGTATCTGCTGGTTGCAGCTTCACTGAAGCTACGTCACCCGTGTATTAAGAGAAACATTCAAATCCTGGACGCCATGTTTTTATGGCCGCATCATTACATCAAATGGAAAATTTCTTGATCTTGTACATAATTTCATACACATTTTCCTGTAATTCAGCAGGAGATATTTGGGATGTTCGGAATCCTTGAGATCTCCCCTAGAATTTAAAATGGGCCTGAAGTTCCACAGGTGTGAATACAACAGCTGCATTTCATGGACCCATATACAGGTCCGTAGGTTTTATGGGGTTAAAGGATGAGACCATCAACAGAGAATTGGATCTGTTAAATCACTGTTCCAGAGTACTCCCAAAGTGCCTGGCACTCTCGATATCAGCCATAGCAAGGCCGTTCAAGATACAGAGGCAATTTATCACCATTTGACAAAATTAAATACCTTAGATATTAAAATTTGGTTCACATTTAAACAGTATTTCCAGAAAACACTTGCAGTAATTTTTGTTATTGGCAGTGATCACCAAATTCAAACCAAGTAAATCATTACCCCAGACAAACGTAAAATAATAAGCATGTGATTAGAGTGTTCTTTGCTTAATGCTGTAAACTGACAGAAATGGAATTTAAAAATTTAGACAATGGAGTTTGAAATATTAAAAAAAAAAACGTTTTCCTACTACCCGACTCTCCAAAAGGCAAACAAACCCTGAAAAATCATTAACAAGCGCATGAGCCCAAGCCATTTTTCCAAACCCAATAATTTTTCGCTTTATGTACAGTATGTGGAGGAAAATGTAATGCACAGAGATGTTGGTGTTGTGTGTTTCTGTGGCATGCACAGCCAGGGCAGACAGACTGAGGCGTTTAGGTGTTTGTGCTGGGCGTGTGCCGGCTCTAGTGTCCAGATGAAAAATTAGCTTCACCCCGGGCCACCGCGCTGATGCTCGCTGTGACGCCCTGACCGTGGATCTACCTCTCTCTCGCCTCCTACTCCTTCGCACCTGTGCTTCACGGCGAAGCCTCTCTCTCTCCTTTGCTTCGCTCAGTGCTGAGGTTATCATGTGGTTCACTACCTGTCTATGCCAGCCATGTGTGAGCATTGGCAGCACTCTACCAGGTCAGCTCAACACAGCCAAACAGTGACATCTCTGCTTCATGTCCGCACACGCGTCTACTTCTTAAACCTGAACCTAGACTGAGAGAATTATAAATGCTGTTTTATTTTTTCCCAGGTGTTTTGAAGCCTGCGTAGTGCACTTACAGCTTGGTGATGCCAATCACTGTTGCATTATTCCCAGGCAAACCCAACTATTAACCCATTATCGATTTCCATTGAGGATAATAATTGAAGAGCCTAGTGCTAAAAGCACTTAAGTCAGATTTTTAACGCACTGTAAGGTAAGGATGGGAAAATGTCTTTCATAGTTACCAAACCTGATTTTCTCAAAATGGACATTTTGTGACTTAAGCACTTTCAGCCCTGGGGTCTTCAATTTCTGAGCATGAGTACATGTTTTTAAATGAACAACAGACAGAGATATTGTGCTCATAATTCTCACTTTTTACTACTTTTATTACTCTTGGAGGCATAATTTCTGCAACAATTGCAATAACAATACCCCAAAACATACAGGGAATGTACCAGTTCACGGATGCTACATTTTCTCTGCGAATTATCCAAGTAAGCTGCAAGTCTTATTAACCTGAAACCTTCTGAAGGGAAAATGTGTGGTCAGAGATTATCTTATGGCAATTGCTCGATTTCTTCTTAATACCGAGGCAGGTGCACCAAAGCCTTCAATTAAGCTGGTAGAGGTTTTAAACAACAAAACCGACACACACTGCCTCGCTCCGAAAGTGCACCTTTGCACCTTTTCATTTATAAACTCATTTAGTTCCTCAATCTAGGATGCACTCCTCTTCCACTGAATGGTAATACGGTTACTGCACCACAAATCCTGGATTCAGTTACCCTGAGTGTAAATTCCTTTATAAACATTCCAAATCAGGGCCACCCAAACATGTTCCTGGAGATCCACTACCCTGTGTGTTTTCACTCCAGCCCAAACTAAGCACCTCATTCGGCAGCAAGAGGTCTTCTTGAAATGCTAATAAGATTAGCATTCTAAATGGCTATTAAAATCAGGCATTCCAAATTAGGGTCGAAAGGGAAACTGACTTTTGCAAACTGAGCAGAGGGGGAGCCAATAGCAGGATTGTCGGTGAGTCATTCAGGCACATTTATAATGAAGAAGATGAGACATGGAACAGGACTTGGAGAACCTACTGTTCCTAATAATTTGCTCACTAATAATTTAGCTCCCCGAAAAGGACACCAGAGAGGAGAACTAGAACTCAGAGTAAACTGTTAGCCTAAGATGATCCAGCACCGACTGATACAAGACCAACACTTCACACACGGGAAAATCAGACGGAAGGGAGTGGCCTCCGCTGATCGCAATGAGGGAATAGAGGCGATAACGAGACAATCACACTAGGTGTACCTTCATTAGAACGAAGTTTCAAATTAGCTAGCTATTTTGCAGTTTTGAAGTTAGCCCAATGTCAAATTAGCTGGCTATTTTGTAGTGAGGACGTAAACAGCCCGCTAATTTGATCGGGAAATTTTCCCGATAAATCTTGGTCTAGTTCATGAAATAGCCATCTATTTGTGTCTTCCTTTCTCGAGCGGAGGGCTTTTGGGCTAATGGAGACGCAAATTCGTTCTATAGGGTGAATTTCCCTAACCGCAAAATAGCTGGCTAGTTTAACTTCGTTCTGATGATGACAGATTGCTGCAGCGAGGGAAGAACTAATTATGAAGACAGGAGGGCTCTAACCCTGACAGGATGGCAGGGGTACAGGAACAGGGTTGGGCCCACTGCGCTGAAGTCTGAATGAGCGAGGCAGGCTGGCGTGTTACAAGAGCTTCCTTCCTGCTCTGAAGCTCGCACAGGAGATGGCTTCAAGCCTCGACCTCATCCACACATTCCCAATGATGTGAAAGGACAGGAAGTCCATAGTTCGGCACGGTGACAGTTCGGACAGTTAGCGTGAACAGTGACCCGCCGACTACGCATTCCTCTCTAGGCAACGCTGCTGGCGTACAACGCACATCATCCGGCAGCTCAGCATAAAAGGAAACAGCTCTGCTTTCACACTAGTGCGTGACCCACTCAAAACAGCTAGCTGTACAACACAGTCTATAATACAGGATTACCTTCCTCAACATCATGGGGGAACAGTATTTTGTGCACGGTCATGGAACTTAAATTTAACACTCTCAAAAGAAAGGTAAAATTGCCTAAACATTTCATGTTTACCAAAAAGATGGTCGATAGGCACATAAGGCCACAAAACATGGATCGCTACACTTTTCATTTGTGCCCTATTTGCTTGAAAAGGTACCTTATACACTCTCAGAAAAAAAAGTACCTATTTGAACATTTAGGGGTAAAAGGCTTGTCACTGGGGTAGTACCCTCAAAAGTACTGCTGTTGTACCCTCAGAAGTGGGTGCTTATTTGCTTTGGAACATAAAAGTACCTTTTAAACCCTAAAAAGGTTCACACAGGTACCTTGAGATCCTATAATTAGCCATAGGGGGTACATAAGTGCTGAATGTACCTTGGGGAACAGAAATGGACTCCTGCTGTACCCCTATTTCTGACAGTGAACATTCATCATTATTGTAAGTACATTCTAGAAATAAGTTCCCAGATGAAGAAAAATAATTGCTCACATTCATAAATTTCAAGGAACATACTACTTCAATTAGCACACTACCTGATTTCAAGTTGTCAGTATAGTGCACATTTCTAAGACATTTCAGGCAAATATACAAAAGGGATGTGAACACAAGACAAATGGGTGAAGCAGACGTTAATCAATAAAAGAAACATCATTCAGAATCATTGATTGCTATGGTCCCTAATCACACTGGGGGAATTGTAACAGCTTAAATAAAAAGCCATTAACTTTATTGCAAATCCACATTGTAAGTACCGCATATATAGGACGTCACCAGACACAATTCGACAATATAAAACCGAATTGTAAAGTGGTTCAATTTCAAAGGTGAATTGAAGAGCATCTCGTGCTTAAGGCCTTCTGGTGTTCAGCATGACGAAGCACTTGCCATGACCTGAGTGACTGATTACTGTAGATCTGTGTAATCACACTCTGCTTAATTACCTGCCCGGTGCTTAGCACACATACTCAATGGAAGAGTGAAGACAGTGTGATCCTGTTCAATTCTTCCTCGCTGTCTCTCTCTCTCTCTCTCTCACACACACACACACACACACAAAGTTCACCTTGTAACATGGTTGAGGGTTTTACTCAAAAAAAGGATGAACTATTTTATTATGATAGCAATAGCATATAAAATATAAAATAGCCATTAAATAATAAAGGATGGCTTTATGTTTCTAATATGAATAGAATTTTCTAATGTGTGTAAAACAATGAATGAACAATGCATAGTATATCAACTGAATCTTGATTCTCGGCATGGCAAAAACCTAATTTATTTGTGGTACCATTTCATTATTATTATTATTACTACTACTACTACTACTACTACTACTATTACTGTCATTGCTAATCAACTGATGTCTTGTGTTTTAATTACTCTAAAATTTAACCATTACGCAATGGACTATTTCTCGGACCAAACATAAACAAAAATAGAAAAAGCAGATGATAATTTTTTTTTTATAGGGAGTAAGTGGACATATTAGCCATCCACATTTAGATTTAATTGGTATGCATTCGCATTGTCAGTATGGGGGTGATCGCTGATGAATTACACAGATTATCAACAGCAGATTCTAACAGAGCTCTCCCAGTAAAGTTTTCCAAGGGTAGGGTTCCAGAGAAAAATATTCTTGGCTAATCTAGGCCAGAAATTTTTCCCGTCTTTCGTGACACCCAGATGAGTTGTGTATTTATATTTAGCTACAATATCTGGCATCATAAAAAAGCCAGACCAGTGGGAATTGAAGAGGTTATCTGGGCATTTCCCTTAATAATACAAATAGTCAAAACCAAACAATACTGAACACAGTTCATTAGAATTGCTGAGACAAATAAGAGGGTTTACAACTGGAAGTGCGTGGTACTTTGTCTTTGTCTTTTTGAAACAGTCTTTGATTTCCCATATTGAGAACCAAACATTTGCAGTGATAAGTAGCAGTAGTTTTCAGCTTGCACATTGTTTCCGCAATATATACTATACAGCAGCAGCGGCTATTTATCTATGTGTCTGTGGCATAATTCTGAGAATTTTCCAATTGTTCAGAACGAGAATAAATCTAAACGCTCTTTTTCCAAATACGGTTATTTATACTTTTGTATATGAAAGGGGAGTCTGATTGAGTTCACTTCAACGAAAACTTTAAACAGCAAATGTGTAATTGGGAAATAAATCATTAGAAATTTAAAAACTATTGATGAGCTGAAAAATGATCATGTTTCTTAGCACCGAGCAATGTGAAGTTCCCACCATTTTCAACTGATCTTTACTCAGGACATAAAATATGAGCAACACCTGTGAAATATCGGACGGAATACAGTGATATAGTGGTCATGGGGTGGAGATGGGTGCATGGATGGCGTCAGTGGGGAAGGAGGAATTTCTAAAAGACAAAGTGAATCATGTTTACAATCTTTAATTAGAGTTTTGGGGAAGAGAGGGGCAGTTCATGATTGCAGAACAACGCACCTCTGCTTTTGACATAAGATGTAACAATAAAATCATACCATTTGATAGAAATATTGGCTTTTTTTGAGAAATTTAACATTTGTTTCATCCTCTTTGCCTGAACAACTGAATCGAAAATACCCAACCGCTCTTCATTTAAATGTATGTTTCTTCCCAGTATTAAGTGTTCAGATGTGAGTGAGAGTTTTGAGAAGTGAGAGTGAGAACTGAGACACAAATTTCTGCAACTACAGAAGAAAACAAGTAGCAGACAGGAGTATCGTGGTGCACCGCCCATCTGATACCTGGATAGCTTGCCTCACAAAAGAAAAATTTCCAAAGTTCAGGTATTTATTTTGGCTTTATTTGGACATAATATCATACTTGTATTACTGTTTTGCTCAAAAAGACTGTCAATTGGGTGAGATCAATTAACCCAGTTCAAGATTTGCCAGTGGGGTAAAGCAAATTAGACAATAATTGACTAATCAAAGCAAAAAGATCTCATATTTTCTACTTAAGACTCATAAAAAAGACTAAAAAACCTGTTTAGATGGATTTCTATGTTTTTATTTATTAATTTACTCCAGTGCAAGCTGTGCTCACCTCAGCCTCAATGGTCCCAAAGTGAAAACTGTTGACTCCAGAACCATAACTGCTCTCAGCCACCCGGGCCGCCCCCCCCTACAAACAGTACCCCACCAGGGGGCCCTTACGAGGCCTGGTGCGCACCGAGACGCGCTGCTTCCTACCCTCTCAGACTGAGAATGGATCCCTAACTGTCTCCACTGAGGCATGTCTTTGACATCCTTTTCCTCTGAAATGGCTCAATAAATGACTAAAGAGGACTATCAAGAGGGCTCCCTAATGTCTCGCAAACCTTATGGAAGTTGAAATTGTGTCTGCATATCCCTTACTCATCTGTATGACTGGAGTGCAGATGTATACAAGACCAGAAAAGATGGCACTGCAACTTTCTGATGTATTTGTGGGTGCATGCCGGTATGTACCGTAAAAGCAGGTGTGTGTGCATTTTTGCTAATGTTTATATGTGTTTATGTATTCACATGAGTAATTGCATGAGTAGGTGAGTTAGAGAAAGTAGCTGTGTGAGTCTTTTCACATTCAGTATGCAGTGAGATTGCTCTGGCACAGTTTAGAATGAGCTAAAGATCACTGGTATAAAGCACGTATTAACTCTTAGAGCACTAAATGCAGCGATTGTTGCTCAATGATGTAAGGTATCAAAATCAAAGCTGTTGAAAACCTATCATGTGGTGACTTATTTAAAAGAGCTCCTGCAGGGAGAGAGTTTTCTGGATTCTCAGAATATTTTAATAACATAATGTACCACAGAGGATAAAAGTTCCAAAAGTTGTCTTTTTAGCATCATGCAACTTTTCCAGTCTTTTATTGTCCCATCCAAACTTTTTTGAAACATGTTGCTGTCATCAAATTCAAAATGAGCTGATATTTTCAGAAAACAATAAAATTCAACATTTAATCCATTGTCTTTGTCATATTTTCAATTAAACATAGGGTTTTAATTGATTTGCAAATCATTGCATTCTTTTTTATTTACATTTAATATCGTCCCAATTTTTTTTGGAAATGCACACAATGCATTCCAATCAATAGTAATGGCCCACAAGATGAATGTGATTTTAATAACTTGGTGGTCATGTGACTGTATAGTACTTGTCATAGTCATTGCCACAAATTGAGGGAATTCTGCCATGAGCCTGGAGCTACACTGAAAAAATTGACACTTTAGACCAAAGTGAAATTGTTTTAGAATACAGACACCTAATTTCATTAGGCTGATTAAACAGAATTTGCACTTCACATAAATAGCAAACCATGATCAACTGATCATTGCCATCGCTCCAGCCAGGGTTGAACAGTAAGGCGCGGATCCATTATTCTAAGAAAGGGTGGGCGCCCGCAAGTAAGGATGGCGCGAGTCGAGATGACCATGAGGGGGGGTCTGTGGGACTTCCTCCAGAAAAAAAATTTTGGCTTTAGAAAGCGGAAAAAATATGAAATTTAGAGGAATCTGGGGATAAAAACTGTGATGAAAATGAAAAAAGTGGCCGACTGCTTTTGATTATTTAAAAATTCAAGTGCAGTAAGTGATTTCCTGGAACCTGAGAACAAAATTGAACATCTTTATTCCTACAAAAAAAAAATAGCTCTTTATATCCAGTGGAAGTATAGGGCTGAAATGAAATCAACACAGATCCATCATGAAAACTATGGTTGTACATTTTATTTTTACGTTCAGTTTCATCGCTCCATGGACGCTTAACCATTGGCTGCCCCTGAGGTGACAAAAGATGAGGCACAAAAAAATCCCTCTAAGTTTTGACCTGCTTCAATCATGTTCCTTTATAAACAAGTTTTCCAAAGATTAGAATAATCCACTGGCAAGTTATTTTCAGAGTTAGCATGCGGCATATCCTGCAGTGCACCTGCACTTGCTTGTTTGAATAAAACCAGGGCTTCAAGTGAATCTGAGAGTCAACTGATCTGCCACTCAGCCACGTCCATTTGGGAGGGCAGTACAAGGCTGAGGGTCTAAAATGGATAACCTCAGTTTCTCAAAATGAACAATCTGCCACTTTTGATGATGTGGCGCTGAAACGCAGTCTCAAAGTGTTCTATCAGCTAAAGATGTTGCATATCAAGTTTTGTCAAATTTGATCAATTTTCGTGACTTTTAGAGGTTACAAGTCCATTTGTCTACGAACAAAAGACAACAGACGACAGAGTTCACACCATCTTAATAACTAAGCTGTTTAATGGCCAGTAGCTATTAATTGTTAATAATAACAATTATTAGCTACATATACCAGAGCAAATGATCACAAATACCATAATGCAAATCTTGTAACGGACAGACTATCACAAAAATAGTGCAACGATAAAGCTACATGTATTTTGGACAAAACTGAAGCATTAGGGAGGAATCAGCTCTGCCTAGCCTACAAGGCAGTATCATATCTCCAGTTTATGCAAAGCAAAGAATAAAAAAATTAAACCAGTTCTGCAAAACCCATCAGTCCCATTGATTTTGTGAAATGATAAACATGGAATTTAAAATCCTTACATATGTCATACTATAATGATAAATAATCATGCACGGCTCTACTATGACACACTCTCTGTCCTCAAATGGACAATGTTTCAATAACGTCAGCGCACATCTGAAAACAGATATTTTTCCTTGTTTCTTTAACGTCATTGGACAAAACAGACCAGGGTATTGGAATGAGGGCATATTCAACAATAAATCATTTATAATTTAGAAAAATCTAGCTGGATATCGTGACATGACTTCAGCCCTCGCCCACCTCTCCAAATTCAAAGCTAAAAGAGTGAGGAAAGAATTAAAGCAGATACGGTCCTTTCTTTGGCGAGGTGGAGACATATACAACTTCCTCACAGTCTGAACGTGAGCTGTCACGCCTATAGAGTCCCCATTTATATTCTTAACAAAGCTGCCAGGACACCTGGGCCTGGCATCAAAATTTCATTAATCTCCATGAACGAAGTCCAATGGGGAGAAAAATCAAATTCTCATTTGCGAGGGGAGAAGGGAGGGGCCGGGGGGGGGTGGAGAGAGAGCAGGAGGTACCTGGGACTGCTGACCTCCCGGTGAACTCGCTGCGTGCGCTAGTTTAGCTATTAGTCAGACAAACAGACAGCTACGGGGCAGATTAGACCTGCGGGGCTTGAATTTTTCATTTCGCTCTTTGTAACAGATGGAGATTTCCTCCCTCTCACAGTTCCTTTACTTTCCTGACAGCATCCAAACGAGCATCGCGTCAAAGCAAAAATTTGATTTTAGCTTCTTCTCCATGCAAAAACAAGACACAGACTTTTAAGGCTAATAATCAGTTTATAAACAATCTGGCTGTGGTTAAAATGAGAGTGTGGGAGAAGGGACGATCTGTTTATTTATTTATTTTATTTTATTTTTTTTTTACCTGCCTCCTTCCCCCTAGAACATGGCCCCCTTCAGTGGTGTTTAATCCAGGTTCTCGAAGTCTTCCAGCAAAATCAGGTGAACCACTTGGCTTCAGTGAGTCAACTGCAGGCAACCAGTAAATGATATTCATTCTATCTACACCTCAGAGAGCAGTCTCACATTTAAATAGGAGAAAAATAGGAAGAACTAGCAAAAACCTGTAGCCTGAAAAGGGAAAACAGATTTTATTCATTTATTTCAGGAAATTTGCTTCATATAATGCGTGACAAGAAGAAAAAGAACACTGAACTATAAGCTTTATTATCACATGCCAACATAACACACATTTATACTTAATTTAAACTATTTTTCAGGAAATATTGTATTGCTTTTATATGTTGGCGCATTTAATTTAGTGTGGATACTCATGACTCCTGGTCGAATGTTTCTTTCATCTCCTTCTAACTTTCTTTTATGTTCTGCCTCATCTTTTCATCCATCCTTTTCATTTTCTTGTAGCGCTCAGAGCTCACTGGCACAAGGAGCACCATTACCGTTTGCAAATTTGGAGCATGGCCAAAATTCCTTCCTCTTCCTGTAGGTATGTTTCGGTGACAGGCTAGCTAACACTTCCACCAGTCCTGCAGCTCGCTTAACGTCAACAACGGATAACTAACAACCCATTTGCTAATGTGTAATTCCTCCATTTGGGCAGTGGCCAGTGGCTGCCGCTCAGTCGCGCCGATGCCAAATGGGGCACTTTGCACGCGCTCACAGCTGCTCTTCTCCTGTGCGCGCGAGGAGGCGACATACTGAAGGTGCGACCAAATTGGAAAATCCCAGCTAAGGCTTGTCCATAAACAAGATAGAAACCCAGCAGCAGAGCCTTAACCGGGACAAATGGCTGCAATGTGGGTCTAGAATTGTGGATTAAATGAACTCTGCAGTGCTTTAACTGTAGTTTAACAACGCAGTAATTGTGTTTTTAAGAGATGAACAGCACACAAGCAGGATGCTCGGTGTGGGTAACAACGCCAGTTTTCTCTGTCCGCCCGCAAATTCTGAGTGCTGTGGGCGTAAAGACGCATTTTAATGTTCCTGGAGAACGCTTTCAGGTAATCCGGCCTGGACTCTTAATAATGACATCTTATAATCACAAGGCGTTAGGTAGAATAAATGCATTTCTGGGCATAACGTGAGAGCAGACGCATTTCACAGACTCAATTTCCGCTGTGTGAGCAACAGGTTATTCTCTGAGCGCATTGAAAATACATAACACACTGATATTTAAAAAAGCATTCAAATCAAAAGGAATTATATTCGATTAATTGCAGCCTCAGTGTAGGAGGGGCTGGGTTGATATGGATCAGCTCACAAGATTCAAACATGAAATTTAATGAGTAAAATTTGGAGGAATAAATGAGCCTCATCAGGTCTAAAATAGTTGCGTGTGAAATGTTTTAAATAAAATTAATACAGTCGACGACTGTAAGTCTTTGTAATCAATGGGAGGTAAGTAATCAATGTTTTAGAGTTGTAGAGGAGAAATGTTCAGCCCACTGTACAGCAGCTCCCAGAATCAACTGGAACGTGTCTGTATCACCTTCCAACCCATAGGGGAACAGAACTATTACTGTTCCATACCCTCATCATTTCACTCAATGCAGGGGGGCAACTCAACCAGTTCCTATCTGAAGCCATCCACAAATAGCAGATTGTGAAATGGTATCAAACTGTATATGTAAGCAAATTCCTATCAAAATTCTATCCCTCAAGGTATTTGCCACATGCGGAGCGGCCATCTTCCCAATAGCACATATTTACGCGTGCATAATACATGAGGGTAAAGCATGAGGAGAAAATGTCCAAATCCACAACAACAAACTGAATCCTGTTCTCAATAAATAACAGGACTGTGAAATTACATTGTTGCTGTAAAGGGAATTGTTTAGTCGGTTAAAAAGAAGTACATCACTGTTCTATAAGGTTCAAATGGTACCCACCCAGAGGATAAAATAATGTTCTATGTGCTAACTTATGAAAAACCCTTCAAGCAAAGAAGGAACACATTCATTTTGTATAAGGTTTGGGTAAAATTTCATATAACTACAAATCCCAATTCCAATGAAGTTGGCACGTTTTGTAAAATGAGAATAAAAACAGAATACAATGATTTGCAAATCCTTTTCGAACTTTTAATCAATTGAGGACACTACAAAGGCAAGATGTTTAATGTTCAAAATGATAAACTTAATTGTTTTTTTTGGAAATATTCACTCATTTTGAATTTTATGCCTGCAGCACATTCCAAAAAAGCTGGGACAGGGGCAACAAAAGACTGGGAAAGTTGAGGAATGCTCAAAAAACACCTGTTTGGAACATTCCACAGGTGAACAGGTTAATTGGAAACAGGTGAGTGTCATGATTAGGTATAAAAGGAGCATCCCCGAAAGGTTCAGTCGTTTACAAGCAAGGATGGGGCGAGGTTCACCACTTTGTGAACAACTGCGTGAGCAAATAGTCTAACAGTTTAAGAACAAAGTTTCTCAATGTGCAATTGCAGGGAATTCAGGGATTTTACATCTACAGTCCATAATATCATCAAAAGATTCAGAGAATCCGGAGAAATCTCAACGCGTAAGCCGCAAGGCTGAAAACCAATATTGAATGCTCGTGACCGTCGGTCCCTCAGGGGGCACTGCATTAAAAACCGACATCATACAGTAAAGGATATTACCATGTGGGCTCAGGAACACTATGGAAAACCATTGTCAGTTAACACAGTTCGTCACTACATCTACAAGTGCAAGTTAAAACTCCACCATGCAAAGCGAAAGCCATATATCTACAACACCCAGAAACGCTGCTGGCTTCTCTGGGCCCGAGCTCAGCTGAGATGGACTGACGCCAAGTGGAAAAGTGTGCTGTGGTCTGACGAGTCCACATTTCAAATTGTTTTTGGATATCATGGACGTCATGTCCTCCGGGCTAAAGAGGAAAAGGACCATCCAGATTGTTATCAGCGCAAAGTTCAAAAGCCAGCATCTGTGATGGTATGGGGATGTGTTAGTGCCCATGGCATGGGTAACTTGCACATCTTTGAAGGCACCATTAATGCTAAAAGGTACATACAGGTTGTGGAGCAACATATGCTGCCATCTAAGCGACATCTTTTTCAGCGACATCCCTGCTTATTTCAGCAAGACAATGCCAAGCCACACTCTGCACGTGCTACAACAGCGTGGCTTTGTAGTAAAAGAGTGTGGGTAATAGATTGGCCTGCCTGCAGTCCAGACCTGTCTCCCATTGAAAATGTGTGGCGCATTTTGAAGCGCAAATTATGACAATGGAGACCCCGGACTGCTGAGTAACTGAAGTCGTACATCAAGCAAGAATGGGAAAGAAGTCCACCTTCAAAGCTTCTACAATTAGTGTCCTCAGTTCCTAAACACTTATTGAGTGTTGTTAACAGGAAAGGTGATGTAACACGGTGGTAAACATGCCCCTGTCCCAGCTTTTTTGGAACTTGTTGCAGGCATCAAATTCAAAATGAGTGAATATGTCCAAAAAACAATAAAGTTTATCAGTTTGAACATTAAATATCTTGTATTTGTATTGCACTCAATTGAATATAGGTCGAGAAGGATTTGCATATCATTGTATTCTGTTTTTATTTATGTTTCATACAACGTCCCACCTTCATTGGAATTGGGGTTTGTATAGGGCACCTTCTATATAAAGGATTGTATATAGAAATACCTTTTTAGGTATTTTCCATACCTTTTTTCCACACAGAGTAAAGGTTTATATATGAATGAATATCAAGTACAGAAACAAACTAAAGGAATTTACTATTTAACTCTCCATTGAGCTGGACCACAACAAATCCTGCTTCCTAAGGACGGTAACAAAGTTAGCAAAGTAGCAGCAAGAAGATCATAAATCTGTGTCAAATGGAGTGATTTCAGTCACAAATCAGTCAATGTTGGGCAGGGAGAGGGTGGGTAAGTTTGGATGAGCTGCGACGGAAGGGGTAAGGGGTGGCTGGAGAAATTTGGGGGTGATTCTAGGTGTCGGGGGCGAGGGCGAGAGCACGACTGATGCGCTTCAATTAAAGAGATCCAACATATTTCTCATACTTCATCCAGGATACAAACAAAATAACTCCATCCATCTATCCATTCTCTATACCCGCTTATTTCTCAGTAGGGTCGCGGGGGGAGCCTGTAGCCTATCCCACCTGACTCTGGGCGAAAGGCAGGAACCCACCCAGGACAGCTCACCAATCCATCGAGGGCGCACACATCATTCACACACCATTCGCTCTCACACTCATACCTATGGGCAATTTAGAGTCTCCAATTAGCCTGATATGCATGTCTTTGGACTGTAGGAGGAAACCCACGTAAACATGGGGAGAACATGCAAACTCCACACAGACAGGCCTCAGGCCGGATTCAAACCCATGATCTTGCTGTGAGGCGGCAATGCTAACCACTGTGCCACCGTGCCGCAACAGTGCCGCAACAGTGCTCTCCATCTTACCAGGGAAAGGGGGCAGCTGATCAAGTGAGAGAGAGAGAGAGAGTGAATGAGAAAAAGGGAGAGTGAGAGATAAATGACAAAAATGAGGAAGGCAGTGGGCTCAAAAGCCAAGACAGAGATGGAGGCCAAAGCAGGAGAGGAAAGAGAGAGAGAGAGAGAGAGAGAGAGAGAGAGAGAGGGCAAACTGTCAGCAGCAACAGCAGCTCGCTAGCCTTTGGGGAATAGAGTGAACTTTTGAACCGCAATTGCAGATGCAGAGCCGCACTGAGCATGCTCCAAGTCTAATAAGGGCTCTTTTTCAATTCATTAAGGCGAGGGATAGGGGAGGGAGGGAGAGAGAGAGAGAGAGAGAGAGAGATGAGGAGGGGGCTCCATCATGGCAGAAGTCATTTACCATGCTCTGTGTCCTACAGATGGATCATACCGTCAGATGCTTATTAAATCTATGCACGAATGCGCCACAGAAAATTACTCCCGCTGTTCTCCTTGCGAGAGCGATGGAAATCAAAACTGCAGAGGGGGGTGGGAGGGTGGCAGCATGTAAACAGACAAATAAATAAATAAATAAAGCTTATTTTAAGAACAATAAAAAAAACAAAACAGGGGTTTGTACTGCTGTTGTTTTTGCCACTTTGGAGAATCAGTAAGGTGTGGTGGCTACAGAAAGGGATGGTGCTTTAGAGCATAACGCTGTGTGGAAAAAGCTTTTCACATCGAAAGAGGAAAAGAGATTTCCATTACTGAATATTTCAGAATTAACATTGAAGTGAACCTGATAAATGAGTGTCATACAACATGAGCATGTTGAAAATGAACAGAAAATGTCAGAAATATTGTGTATTTATTGTATTGATATGATATTATTTGATCAGTGGAAAGAACGCAGAACAAAATGTGAAAATGCAAAACATTAGCATATAATAATACATTTTAGTATAATAATATACTACTACTACTACTACTACTAATAATAATAATAATAATTCATTTTAGTATACTACTACTACTACTACTACTAATAATAATAATAATAATAATAATAATAATAATAATAATAATAATATATTTTGTTGACACACAAAGCATTAGCTGTCAACCCTGACTGAGCAGACGTTACCTTAGTATCACGTATTTAACTAAAAGTCATCGGAGACACTTCAGGAACAGTTAACCGAATCTCAATCGGTTGAAATATGGCATCATTATCAATATGCTGTCACTGACTGGCATTTTATTCCTATGTGACATAAACAAAATGACTTGGGGCACAGTTAAGAGCCATCTATTGACTGCCAGCGAGACACAGGTTGGCTATCAGCAGAGACTCAATGAGCAGTGATTTTTTAAATAGTCATTTAAATGATATTCAGCTGATCTGAAGTCGCGCATCAACAGTGGGCACTTAAAATAATAATAATCTTATATCACAACTTACTACAGACGGCGCAAATATTATCAGGATTATTATTGTTATGACTACTACTACTTATAATAATAATAATACACTGTATGCAGTTTTGCCCATTTAATCGACTCAATATTGAGTCTTGACTGTAACAGTGTGCAAAGGGTCTGTCTGGACTACACTCCACACAATGGTGAGGAAGTATTTCCTGCAAGGACACCATGACTGAACTGTTTTTTCCGTCTGGGCTGTTCAGTTGATTTTTGTTTAAAGGTGCTGTGGACGCTGAGAGGCTTGTAAATTTCTAAAGTGTCTGTGTGTTTTAGATCACAATTTGCATTACCTCAGCAATAACTGGAATCAGAGACGTAATAAAACTTCAGTAAGTAATTTAGTAAAATTCAATTTATGGCTGTAATTACACAGAGAGCCGTAAATCCGGCCCAGCACCTCCCTCTCTCACACATGCAGGTGGTGTCTCCGGAGTTATAGTTCACATACACGGCCAGCTACTGTAAATATGTCGCAGTCCTTTTTCAGCATGTGATTATTTCAAAACAAATCTAAAATGCACTCATATGAACTACATATACCAAATAACATTGTAACTAAAAAAAAAAAAAATGTTAGGCCAATGGAAAAGACTTTGGGCCATTCCAAACAGGAAAAAAATCTTTAGAACAGTTTGTAATAAAATATGTGGCTGAGATATGTCAGTCTTAGACTTTCTTTAAAACTACAATAAGGTCCTCAATTTGTTCATACACTTAGTCTGTTTTTAATGTAGTGCCGAGGTGGCTGTATGGCCCATCGTAGGGCTATGAGGTTGATTATAATGCCATTTCTTTCAGTGGGAGGAAAAAAAAGTCATAAAAAATTAAAGCAGCATAACGCTGCGCCTTTCTCCAGGACAAGGAAAAGCAGTTTCTTTTTCGAAGTGTGATTACAACCTCATTGCCTTTGAAAAATGGTGACCGGAATGGGACTGGATGTTTCTTTGGAAGGGAGCTCGAATGCGAACACTGACTTTACTGTCAAACACATGTTTCTAATGGTATAATGGGGCAGCCTCCTTGACCACACAATCTTTCAAACACAGCACTCAAAACACAAATGTGGAGCGGTGATTCAGGCAGTGTCAGAAAGGAGGGATAAAAAAAAACAATGACACAACTGGTCCATTTTCCGATAAATTAATTTGCAAACTCAATGATTTCCTCAATCAAAACGTAGTCCATCTTCCACTGTAGCAATGTACCCTCAATATTTTCAGTTTGCAGTTGGGCTTGACTCCATCAGTGAAATTTGAAAAAGACTTCCATGAGATGAAAATTAATGTCCCCAAGAGTGAAATAACACAATCAGGCCTGCCAATATTTATACTGGGGTTCTGTGTTTGTAATGGGCTGAGAATTAATCATAGTGAAAAAGAGTGTTCTGGAAGCCATTGGAAAATGGGCAAAGCAAACTGAAAAGACCATAGTAAAGGAATTTGCATTTTAAATACTTGAATGATAAAGTCAATAATAATACAAAATTATAAATGATAAAAATATAACAAATAAAAATTAATAGCAACAATATTAACAATCGGGATTACTGCACCAGAATATAAAAAATTATTATTATTAATAATAATAATAATAATAATAATAATATTGAACAAACTTAAATAATTATTAAACACAGATGAGAATATTATTGTCATTCATATTTTTTTAAAGCCGCTAGCTGGGAAATGATGTCTGTGATGGAAAGTTTTTACAATGTTGACTGCACTCTGTTCTTTCTATAAAAACAATCCCATTCATATCGAAAAGAAAAAAATAACTTTTTTCCTGTGATATAAAACAAGAGTATAAAATGGACAAAAAAGGCTGCTGATTATAATCAACCTTAAATATCTTGAGAATTCATTTTAAGACGATAATTATTTTTTGACATTAAATACAGTCCAATTAGTGACCACAGAGGAGGTGGGAGGTGTGGCCTGTGTGTGGACTGTGATAATTGATCTGGGCACCCAGCACACCCAAGGGTGAGATTAAGCCACATAAATAAATTTGTTGGTTAGCATCCCCGCCCGCTCCAGAAAAATCCTCACGACTTCAATTCTTTATTTTGAAAAAATCTGTTAAAATTGCATATAAAAGAAAGTGAGAAACATGCTCATGCAGAATCCCTGTCTGTGCAGCAGACGGATCTGTGCGGCTTTCAATCACTGCGCTACTTATGGGTATGGGTCATGCAGATTTGGTTCTTCATGTTAATACACATACTAGTGATTTGGATTTGTTGCACTATTTGGATCTCAAAGTCATAATCAAATAAAAAATAAAAAACCACTGGCCCGCCCCTTAAAATTCAAATGTGAAGGATGTTAACCAGCTAATCTTTTTAATATGGCCTCAGCCTGAAGATGACGGGGGATCCAGTGCTAAAGTATGTGTGGGCTCCTCATATTTCCTCCTTTCAATAATTTCAATTATGGTCATTATCTTTTCCTCTTGCCATTAATTGTAAAAAGCACAAACTCACGACATCCGCCATAACGCAAAAACAAACTTCATTTCTGCCTTTTATAATCAAGTCACACAAGTAAGGAAATGAGTCGACTTGGCAGTTTGTTTAACTTTAATCAGTGCAACATAGGCAATGACCTCACCCTTACAAAAGTAAGTACACACTTGCTGTGTGTATCCATTATACCCGTAGCCTCCGGACTTCTCTTCTATTTAACATGATTTTGCCGAAAAAGCCAGGCAAGAACAGAAGGCCCCCGCGATCTGTCCTCTCTGGCCGCTTTCCTGTCTGGAGAAACTCACGGGGTGACCCCAATGGTCACCATGGCAGCAAGGTCAATAATGTAGACGTGGTTACGCTAGCCAGAGTTCAGACAGGTCACAGGGTGACCGACCAAACACCCTGGAGTCAAAAGTTCACCGGCCAGAAGCCTGAAAGCCAATAAGGCCACTCGCACAGGCAGCGGCGTCCATTTATTTCCATTCACATCAGAGGGGAACGATGAGATTGCCGGCAAATTCTGTTAGCACCAGCTGATGCAGATGGACTCCCCTTGCAAGATGCCCAACATCCACCATGCAAACCACTTACACTGCGGGGTCATGCAGGGTGCAAACCGGGCACTTGTTACGCCCCGGATATTTCCCTCGAGGAAGCATTCTTCTTCATTTTCCTCCGCATTGCTCCGTGCCGCTCGATTTAGATGGCTTTCGCATAAATATGCAAGCCTCTTGAAAAGCAACCTTTTTTTACCGGAGTTATTCTCATTTCTTCTATTTCTGAAATGTATTTAATCTCAGCATGTAGATTTGTGCGCACATCAGTGTCCTCGTGGGGAGGCCGATCTTGCGGTCGTTTTCGATAGGAATGTCTCTGAAGATGTTACTGCGCGCTTAATCACTGGTGAGGGTTTAGCGATCCCTGCACCACCTCACCTCAGGTAATGCGCGCTATCAAACTAGCCACTTTCCTGCCATTAACATTTAGTACTTTCCAATACATTTAATTGTGCTATTAGTAAACAAGTGTGGTCATTTTAAATCCCACTGCCCCGTTTAATGGTGCATCAGTGAGTTATGAGCCCCATGGACAACCAGCTCGTTGCTTGGTAAAGACGCAAGGGGGATATCTTGTCTTAATTTTCATACGGTGAAACTACATTCACTCTAGTCGAAATGCACAATTACATTTGTGGTCCACAGTCCTAAAACTCTTTCCCATGCTTACATGTATCCTATTACCAATAATGTTGAATTATTCATGACAGCAATCATTTTACATATTTTGTGGTAATGTGATACCATTTTACATTATCTGTACATATTCTAAACACAAACCCGAACCTTCCACATAAGTATCAAATATTAGTATCATTTTAAATGAGTATTAATTCTCATTAAATATTATCTTATGTATTAAATAAAAATTTTCCAAAACATGAATGAAACAAAAAAATGTTTGATGTACAATACAAATTATATTGTACATCAAAAATATTATTTAGTGAAAAATACTTCTAAAAGTACATTTTTAATTCAGTCAGTTTTGGCTGGCTAAATACAGATTAAACAAAGAAATAGTCAATTTTTAATTTTCTCCCGAACTCATGATACCATATGTATATTAAAAAATGATCAATCTTAGGAAACACAAAAAAAAAAGATTTCTAATGACAAAATAAAATACGAATAAATGTACTGACATGATCAAGACCAAACAATGGATCCTTCACTATAATTTCCCAGGAAATGTGTAATTTCTCATATCAGTCAATCAAATAAAAAATTAAAGAACTTCTATTTGCAGTGAAGCAATGCAAATTCAAATGATAAAATGTCGTGCATGCCATCTTTAATAAATATGAAGCCAAGCATAAAAATGTTGTACATATCATCTTTGGTTTTACCTGCTTTACCTGCCACCAAAATAACTGCTGTTGGGTTGAACAGAACAGAGCACTACCGAGCTAATACTAGCAACAGCATCCTTTCCTAACTCTCATGAGTTTAGTCTGCTTGTTTAACGTAAGTCTGTTTAATTTTTGCTGACTCGCTAGCATTGATGGATTCAATAAATTCCTTTTTCATCACTTGCTTATATATTTATATTGTGCTGAATTGGTCTGGCATGATTGAGCCACTAATAACCAGGTAACTAAGCCGATAACAATGCGATTCTTTTAGTTTTTGAGTAATGTTTAAGGGATAGCTAAATTGGTTTATTGATAGTGACCTTTTGAAAAAAAAAAACTTGGTGAATACCCATTAAACCAATGTTATCTGGCTAATCGGACTAATGGTTAAGAGAGACTAAGTGACAAAATTTAGGAGCACTTTTAGCCTAAAATATATGACTTAATTTGAAGAGAGAAACTCAGCAGACCTGGGTCTATACAAAAATTGAACCATACCTGAAAGGGCATAACATTATCTTGGGTAGCCTACAAGATGAATGGTGTTTACAAAAGCTAAACTTTAGCTAATGTTAACATGCCAACGATTCAACTACCTTTCAGCTTGAAAATTACTATATGTAACCTTACATTGCTATATGATGTATTGAGGACGACATCCATAATAGGCCGACTACCAAATATTGATTGAATCATTCTAACACCAACAACAGTATCTTTAGGGTCCTTCTTTCCTGACTGTCATTTGAAATGTAAACATAGCCAGCTAACATTTGTTTCATCTTATAACTTATTTTCTAACTGATTTAAGACAAGGGGAGTATAAATTTTGAATTATTTGTTTTGGATACTTCAAGTTTGTTAAAGCAACCAGGAAGGCTGCTTGCACCAACATGTTTAATTCATTTTTCTTAATGATGTTAAAAAGGTAACGTTACCTACAATTAGCAAGCTAACTCATTGTTAGCCACTCTAGTTAGTGAAAGGCATAGTGTTAGCATGTCAAGTCTCACAAAAACAGTCAGAAACAGTTACATAAAGGTTTTTTAACTTTAAATTCACATGAACTGCTTTGAAGGTTACAAGCATAATGACAATAATTAATCACCACTTGGGCAGAATGATTAAAACTGAAACCTGGAAGAGCCAAATTTATTCTCAGAGATAAGTGTACCATACAGTATATTAGCAATTTTAGATTATAAACCTGGAGGAAGTATAATTTTAGGTTTTGCCCTTTCATGTAGCATGCCCTATGTCCAATATGCTATTGTGTTCTATGTAGGACCACACACCTTGAATCAATCGTCAACAGTCCTGGTCCATGAAGTGTAAGTAGACCCAAGTAATTGAACACGGAGGTACAACTGGGATAACTAATGGATAGATATTGCTTTACAGTGTAGAGTGTAAATTGTTATGATGTCTTAATGATACTTATCATTTTTCCAACTCATGGTCTGTTACATCATTATACCATACACCTTGACAAAGAGCAGGCTTGTGTACATACTGGGGCTGATTAGATGAATTTCCAAACTTGTAGGGCTTTAGGTAAATGTAAAAATTTCACTTAAAGCATGGTCTTTGTGATTAATAAATGCTCTGTGTCATGTTAACATCGAATCATTTTAAAACTAACTGTTCAGAGCTCCCAGAGGCACAATGATTAAATGAGTCCATTGATACAGTCTCAGAAATCTGACACAGAGCTCGAAAATATACAAAACTAGAGGAAATCAATTCATGCCCGTATCAATATTAGGCAAATATTGCTTCTAGACCTTTAGCATTTATCTGGTTGACTGAACCAAAATTGAATTTTTCATGGGAGATGCATGGGAATCAGCAAAAACATTGTCTGGAAACCATGAACATGCATTTTGAGAGTTAATGGCAGTCAAAATATTAGGTGGGAGTGAGTCATTGCTTGCGTAGGAAGTGAAAATTGCTGTATTGAACCAAACAATCCCAAGACCACAATCACATCATTAGATCGGGAATCAGGTCCTGTTATGAGGCAGTTCTTTTTTTGAGGTTTTCCCAGCTTTTCCCCAGGTGCCATGAGTTTGGCTCCAATGCCACACAGTCAGCATCACGATCATGTTCTCAGTATTTCAGATAAATAGCAGCATTACAGTAAAATTCAGAAGAGCCCACAAGAATTCTCCTGTCGGCTATCTCCAGTTTCTCTGCTTAGATACATGTAAAATTTAGAGTGAATCCTTGCACAGCATACATGAAAACAGAAGGTACGGCATGTATTGAAGCAAACAGCGTATAATATACTGTGAAATAACAGGGATGATAGGTAAATGCAACATTCTGAATTTTTATTTCAGTGCATTTATTGGAACAAATTAAAGAGACAAGATTTGCATCTGAGGAGCTCAATTCAACCTATGGAATTTTGGAGAAACGCATACAGAATATCGTCAAATACATAATATTTTTATACTCAGTTGTCATTTAATGCCAGCTTCACACACCAAACATGAATTTGATGTCTGATTTATTACTTTATTTTAATCACACCATATCCTGCGACATTTCTCCTTCTCCTTCCATTGGGGGCAATAGGACTCTTTCAGGCTTCCTACAGTGTTGACTCAAACTACTGCAATCCAAAACAAACACAATTTTTTACCTAAATGAAGACAGACTGTAAACTTGACCTGCCTGTGGAACTTGGTGTGTGCCGAGTGGTAGTACCTCATCGACCCCCACCTGTTACTGTCATCCGTTTCTAACTGCGAGCTGCGACTGCCCATCTTTACCCTCCCTGACCCTCCAAAAAAGCAACTCTTCTCCTCCATTTGACCGGATGTCACAAACATGCTAAAGCTAGCGGTGGGCGGGCGGTACGGCCTGCCGCAGCCCAGAGGAGCCAAAGCTAGGCTAAACCTGCGTGCACGGTCAGGTCACTCGTGTGGATTTGCGGGTGAAACGCAGTTCACATTAACATACAGACGGGGGCTTCCACAATGGAGGGTCCATCTGTTCCTGTCAGCCATTACAAATCTGGTGTCACCCACTTCGCTGGAGACAACAAGCCGCGGCATTAAATTAAAAAGCACAGGCTCCCGCAGGCTGGCTTCCCTCGCTGCCACTCAGGTTAGAGCGCGCAGGGAGATGGAGACAGTCAATTTCCACCTTAAATACCTGATAACTGACGGGGGGCATCACTAGGTGAACAAAGATTGAACCCTTGAACTATATTTACCCTCTACTGCGAGTCATTATTCTTCAGAATATCAGCTGGTGCGAGCCTTTACGGGTGATCTCAACCCCATTCCATAGTTCCCATCCCTTCCCTCTCGCACTCTCTCTATTCTTCTTCTCTCCCCGGGAAATTGGCATAAAGCAAAATGATGCTGGTTTTGTGACTGCTATGTCATGCCCCAATAGCATCAAACTACAAACCATACATGACACAAAACTTCATTAGACATTAACCTTACCTCATGTTTCTTGATGCAGTACACACAAGATAAGGCGATTCAAACTGAATTCATGTGAGTTCATTTTTAAGACATGAAATATAGTTTCGTAATTGATTTCTTAGGTCACGAGTCATCGTGTAACATATTGAAAACGACAAAGTGGTAAAATGCACAGACAGAGCTTACTAACGGTTCATATTCATCATATTCAAGTCTGCTATATAATTTTCTCTACCATTTTCCCCAGAATTTAATCCCAGAAAATGCAAATCATATGATGAGATTCGGTTTGAATTTCCCCTTTATTTATGATTATAATGTCTGCAAGTATCAGTGCAAACTGAAATACCCCAACTGGAACAGACAACATTAGCTTGCAGGGAAGAGTGACAACATGACCTAAGATACAGACTAACAATACTAATAAAGTATGAGGGTTCACTGCATTGAACTCTGATACAGTCTTTACTGACACGGCTGGACACAGTTGTTTTTTTTCCTTGGTTATGACAAGATCCACATTCCCCGTTATTGCACCAGGACACAGGAAGTGATTAGAGGAATTCCCGTCCGGTGAACAAGAAATGAACCCTGAACTTCACATGCCCTTTATGGTCATTATCTTTATTGCGGGAACGACAGACACATTTTCTTTATTTACTCCACACAAATCTCTCCTCCCCCCTTCAGAAAATTTTCACCGAGGTGTAGGATTTTAAAGAACAAGAAGCAATGTCATTAACCCCCCCGTGCCCTCGTACCACCCTTTGAGACGA
Source organism: Gymnothorax javanicus (assembly GCA_029692085.1). NCBI lineage: Eukaryota > Metazoa > Chordata > Actinopteri > Anguilliformes > Muraenidae > Gymnothorax > Gymnothorax javanicus. The sequence continues at coordinate 109,914,667 of CM056200.1, forward strand.
GGACATAACTACGTATTATGGGATGAGCGTTCTAAGAGGTGATGGGGCAGTTTGTTTGTTTAGTCGCAATTAAATTCGGTGAAGAGTGATATTTTCCTCCTGGGGTGCAGTCAATTTTGTTAGTGGGATGGGGGTCTTCCCAATGCAATTTTATCTCCGCCTACTCACTCCCTCCCAATTTACCACCCCCCCGACCGCCCAAAATCAAACGCTACTCAGTTTTTCAAGGATACAGAGAAAGTATCTGTCATTTTGTGAGGGCGGTGAACAGCAACTGAACTCTGAACTCCATTTACCCTTTTTTAAGGGATAATTATCATAATGAGTTGATTTCCTTGCATCTTTACATAAGTCACGTTGTGTTGACTTCGACCGAGGAGGAGAAATAGCAAAACGGAGGAAGGAAAGCGTGGAATTGAGCGTGTTGGTCGCACGGTGGCATTGTTTGGTAGGTTTTGGCTTCGCTGGGCCGTGGGGCGGCATCTTGTGTTGGGGGTGGCGCCATAGCAGAGATGGCAATATACAGTACTCAGCTATTGTGACCCTTGTGCCATTACTGGAAATCGGCATTCCTGAGCCGCCATTTTGGGAAGGGCAACCAGCCCGGCCCAACAGTATAGGAGTCGATTAAACGACAGAACGACCACCGTGATGTCATAAGCGCTGGGGGAAAAGGTGCATAGAGGCATGGCTGTGGACTGTGCTGTCAAGCCAGAGAAAAGTACCTGGTTTTTCCACTCTCCAACACGAGCACATATCAGTACATCCACTTACAAAGAAGCCTTTGTGTTCTTGCCAGCACATCATGCAAATATCAAATGTGACTAAAGCATATACAGCACAATGCACGCACTCCCCTCAGTGACTTGTTAGCTCTAAAACAAGGGTAGGTCAGTGAATACAAGGTATGTTCTAGCATTTTCCACCAAGGAGGTTCGCAGCAGGTCCGAGCCTGTGGGTTTAAGTGCAGAATTTACACAGCGATCCAGCACTCAAAGAGAAAAGCAAACAGAGCTCTGTCTTTGAAACACCTACGGTACTGACTCTATTTACAGTTCCGCTCTTAGTGAACCTGACAAGTAGATCAGACAGGAAAATTCCACTTCCTTAGCCTTCAGAAGATTATGTACATGTACGATGAGTAACAAAGACTAATAAGCCCTTAGACAACCAAGACCTAACAATGGCACTCTTTCAAATCTCTTTTATATTGAGATCGCAAATCCTCACAAAAGCAAGTTCAGAGATGCATAGGATGTTATCTCAGGTGATGTCAGGAGCAGTCCCCCTTCTGAACCCTACAGGCCTAGCAGGTCTGGACCCAAGATACATTGTCTCTCTCCAGTGCCAGGTAGCGCCATCTTCACCCAGCAGTAATATAAACAGTTGACACACCTGAGTTCATGCTCAGTTCAACAGGTGTCCACTGGCCAACCCCATGATGTCATCAGCATGGTGACAGCAAGCATTGCGGGCACAAACATCCACCACCCTCAAGGAATGTGACATCACTGCAGATTCATGCAGAGTGAAGGTAAAATGTAAAAGGTGGGGTTTGTGAGATACGTCCCTGCAAGTTTCAGGAGAAAGTTCTGCAGCAGCTGCCGAGTTAAATATAACTATGATTCATCCATGGATCAAAACCAACTCCCGACCCATACACTGCAAAAACACGTCTTAAGAAGGATTTTATTGGTGTTCTGCCTCTTCGAACATTTTTTTCCCCTCTAAAATAGAAACTATTACACGGTAAAACACAATAAACCCACTAAGTTATGTAAACTTATTCACGCATCTCTCGGCTAATTTGCAGCTCAATCCAGATATTTAGCAGTTGAACAAGATAAGCTTTGTTTGGATTGGATCTCCAGGAAAAAGGGTTAGTTATAACTGGTTTACAGTCTCTCGGTCTCTGGCAGAGGTGAAATCTTAAGGGAAATCTCGTGCTCGGAGGTCGAGTTGCTCATCTTCTCCTAATCCTCTCATTTGAAGATGGACCCATTTGACACATCAGAAATCTGAGTTGTGTAACAGAGGGAAATTTGCGGCAGTAGGGTCGCATTGGCGGTACTAAGCACACTCCTCCTCTACCGCCATTTATTTTTTTCAAAAAGAAATTTCATATCTCACATTAAGGGTCAGACTAGGATGAGATTTTTTAAGAAAAAAAAAACTATGAAGTAACTAATCATCACGCCTGAGTTTAAATTCAGTAATTTCATGACTAATTGAGATTCCAGGATTTTCATGAAATGCCTGATACACAGTTTGCCTGTAACATACACAAGCAAAAACATTTAGAAAGACTCAAAACTCTCCATGTGATTGAATATTAGATTGAACTGAATTTGAATCAAATATGTACACCTGATCTGCTCACAATAGCTAAATCCAAGGATTCTAAGTTTAATACTTGTACAAAAGTCCCTGAACTTCTGAGGTAATGCAATTCTCCTTGATCCGCACCCATCACTCCGTCAGGAGAACGCGACGGTTAAAAATGCATGACGAAGAGGTTCTCTCGTCAATAGCGCAGGTGTCACCTGCATCACTGCCCTCTTCCCTCTATTACAGGTAACATCAGTCAGCCCACCGTTCCCCAAGGGTCCCCTGTTCAATGTCCTGGCCATGACACCCCAGCGTCAGACCCGGTCAGATGGAGAGGGCGTAGAGAGAAGAACGAGGGGCCACATACAAGCCCTGGAGCCACGAGCAGCCAGGTGTGAGACAGCTGCTGTCGTCCGACTGATTTATGACTGCAAAACCCACCTGGACAAGGACAGCCACCCCTCGCATGAACAGAGAAAGAGCGTGAGAGATTAAGAGAAAGAGGAAGATAGGGAAAGAGCAAGACCGAGGCAAAGCGGGGCACGGCCCCTCACACGAGGTACAACCTTTTAAAACCGAAATGAGGAAGATGTGAGACTGGAAAAGGTGAAGGGAGGGAGAGAAAGAAGAGGTGAGCAGGAATGGGAGTCCAGGAGCACGCTTATCAGTCACAGCCAGTGCCTCCAGGCTGTGCCCTCCACGTGAACCCGGTCTGAGACACAAAACAAACCCAAAGAAGACACAGCACAGACCAGACAGAAAAAGCCATCTCCTCCTATAATTGCTGCTCTCCATATCGACCGGGCTGTCTCATTTCTGCCAGGTGTGCGGTGGCCAGTAAGGAGCGTTCAGGAAGAAGAATAAGAGGTGGACTTAGCGTGTTAATTGTATTGACACAACGGCCCTGTTTGCCCTTCCCCGGCACTAGGGCCCGCGGCCCCCCCCTGGCACCACAGTCCTCACTCCCCACCCTTCCCCGTCAGCAGTGTTGTCCGATAACATCAGGATTAACTGAGGTCTGGCAACAACCGCGGGCAGGTACAGGAGTCCGTCATTTGTTTCCCTAATGAAGCGGAGGCCATTAGCCGGATGGAGAACCTTATCACTGTGAATAATGGTGCCGATTGTCCTCCCACAGCCACTCGACCCTGGGACTGCGGGATTAATAAACCGCAACTTTTACCCTCCCCAGCCCACTGCCACCAGAGTTTCCCTCACACTCACTCTTCCCCCTCATACCTCGTCCCATCTCTCACTCTTCCGCCGGGTGATGGAGGAGACATTACTGTGCTTACTTGCTTTCCTTCTTGGGCGGACGTTTTTAGAAGCTCGGGGCGCCTGCGTGTTTTATTAGTGCATCACCATTAACTGAGCAAATATGTTTAAAGATTGTAATCTCGGTTTCTTGTGGATTTACCTTCTGAAAAGGGGTCCCACTGAACTTTGGCCATATGGACAAAAAAAAAACCCTTTTCACCAAATGTTCTGTTTGAAAATCATATTTTTAAAAAAATTTTTAATCCACTTTTTTTCTTAACCCCTCAGCGCAGATTTAGACATCGGCGTCCATAAATTCCAAAATTTAATTGCTAAATAATTCAGTAATTGAATTTCCAAATGTCTTGCTTCACTGGAATAATTTTCCAGTCTCTGTGACACAAATACTGAACTATAAAGCTTAGAGGCTCATGCACAACAGGAAAAATTGGTGTTATTTGTATTATGCGCAAAGGGGTTAAGTGAAAAACACAATTTTACGACACCGCTTTGGTTGTCTTCCCTGGCAAATAAAGTGAAGAGTTCAGATGGGTGCCACAGTGATGCAGTGGTAAGCAGTGCTGCCTCAAAACAAGAGGGTCATGGGTTTGAATCAGTCCTGGGCCAAACCGTAAGGATATGACATGATCCCCCTCATGCTTGATTGGCTTCCCTCATGGTCCTGGCTTTCCTCCTACAATCCAAAAATACGCACTTTAGGCTAATTAGAGACTGCGATACGCGTGTCTGAGTGCGTCATGCATGTACTCGCTATACAGGGTGGCATCGAGTATGCGACAGGAACCATGTTGTGTACTACACAGTCACATGGCAACCAGGATCTTAGGATTAATGGGGTCCGAGTGAGACATCACAATTGACCGTGTTGCATTGTGGGATACAGTGCACCACAAAGACAGCTTTAGCTCCATATGGTGTAATTTAACCAATGAAGCATGTTATCATCGGCGTAATGGTAAATTTCATCTAGGTCATATACTGTTTGCTGCTTACAACTTTTATTCATGATTAGGATTTGAGTTGTAAGTAGTAAGCGATTCCAGTCAAAGTGGGTTAGAAAATTGATGAATGGATGGATGAGTAGATTGATGGATGGATGGATGGATGGATGGTCTTGTGTGAGAATGACAGGCAGGGCTGTAGATTTAGTGCACTGTGGTGTGCGAGAGCTTCCTTGTGGCTTCCTCTCCTGAGATGGAGCTTACAGCCTTAGCAAGGCAGTCGCTACAGCTTCCTCAACAAAAGAAGGCTGCAATTTCACTGAAATCGACCACAATTGCTAAGCAGGATTAGCCAGTTAGCTTAATAACTGTGCTGATTAATCTTGGAAGGGCGTTTCACTTGAGTCCACGTTCCAGATTTAGGAAAGTTCAGGGTTTCAATCAGTTGAGGTGTAGTTATCTAACTGACCCATTAGTCCTGTGTAGAAATACGGACCCATGGTCTATGCCAGCATCCAAATCTCCAGCTTCTCCCTGCAGGCATGCATCTAATTATTTGGGTTTTGTTTTTGCACTTGCTGTATTTAACAGTTCCACTCAATCGCCCACAGAATGGCTGGTAATGCCCCGCGGCCATTGTTCCTCTTGTAACTAGAAAAGTGTTTTGCCCAATGAAAACTGAAACACAGAAATAAAGCGAATAAAGCAGCATAAACTTAATGAATATAAAATGAAAGCACAATAAAGATACAAAGGTTACTACATGCAGATTCAAAGTCCCTAATTACATCTGGCAAAACATTCCAGGAAAATCAATGGCTGTGCTTGACCCCTACTGGGAAAATTTGAGGCAGGGATATGTGAATTTTGTCGAGGATCGAACCAAATATGATGTGGTGGGGTTGTATGCAAGATATCAGAAACTTCTGGAGCACCGGCCTCGAGTCCTTCAGTTGGGAGCTTGCATGTTCTCCCCTAGTTTGTGTGGGTTTTCTTTGGCTACTCCGCGTTCGTCCCACTGTCCAAAGACATGTATACTAGGGTACTTATTGGAGACTCTAAATTGTCAATTGGGACAAGAGTGTGTGTGAATGGAGGGTTATCCTGACATTGCTCAGATTAAAGTACATAGATTGGCAGGATATGACCTAACTAAGATATTAGAAAAGGTGTTAAACATGTAATCACTTAATCAATCCATTTTCAGGGGCAAGACTAAGCCTTGCTATAAAATGTTGCAGGTCTATTGTAAAGTTATCTAGAAACCAGCTCAGAGAGACAGAGATGAGCGAGGACTAAGCAAACCCCTTGTGACATTAAAGGAAAGCCTAACTATTATATAAACAAAGTCCATCATTTCCATTTCTAAATAAAACAGGCTAATACAAATGTAAAATAGGAGCAACATCCTGAAACAGGGTAAGCCCTGGTAGAGTGTAAACTGCTCACTCACTGGTTTAGGCAAAATAAAAAATACTCTCTCGGGCGTCGAGACAAGTATCAGCGGACAGTGTATTTTTGTGTGGCAATGTCACGAATTGTGTCACGGAAATAATGGTTCCGATATTACTGAAGTGATGACCTCTGAGCCATGTTTCAACACTCAATATTCCTTATCTAAAAGGAAGGTTAACATCTAAATGACTCCTTTAAATGAGTTGGTGGTTCGGAATGTTCTGGAATGTGTTCAAGATTCTAAATCAATGCAATCGAGCATGAATTATAATGACTGCAATACCAGCAGTATTGTGTTCAGGCGAGACCATTTTGGTCAAGTATTTACGACCCAACTGTTTCAAAAGTTAAGAAAAGTTTCTGTTGCTATTTATAAGTCTGAGCACGTAGCAGTCTTGTTGTTGTTTCTACTGATTTTGGCTAGCGTGAGGACCACTAGAGGTCAGAGTCAGGTGCCAAATACCAGTATCTACTGATAAGAGTCACTCATTGTGTTCACAGAGTGTAGCCCTGAAAAAGCTTACAATGGATACAATTGCTCCTGCACAAGCTCTCAGTTTATACCGCAAAAAGACATCTAGGGAAGTGGAACACCAAATATCAGAGGTATTTACAGGTGTCTTTTTTGGAGTGAGAAATTTCCCATTTCAGTGTGTCTTTAACACATTAATGCAAGCACCTCACTGTAATGAATACGCCCATACTAATGTTTACTTTTTATAAAGTATTCCAGTTAGCAACATATTTTGCACTTTACTTGTGAGCCATGAAATGCATGTTTTCATAGACTTGTGTGGTATATAATTTGCTTTCCATGTCCTCATTGATTATCCAAGTGCGCAGTGTTTCATTTGGCAAACATGTATTTAGATATGCCTTTAGTCAATCTCATGATTTTGAGAAAATGTATTAAAACAGCAATAATGCGTCCATAGGCTTAATACACTTGTGGTGGCCTTTTGAGTTGGTCAAGTTGTGGGATTTGATAGCTAAAATTATAGCATGCATTGTTTCCCCTGTTGACATCATTTAAACACTTAACTTTCTCCAAGGATGAAAGAACTTGGAAGAGATTTATAAGCAGAATGAGGGTCTCACTTGGAAAAGAGATTCTGAACCTCAATGGGACTCCCTGGTAAAATTAAAGCAAACTAATAACTAATGGAATAAACAGAAGAAGGCCAGGCATGGACATACTGCAGGCTTATACTGAATCTTATAATGCACAGAGTGAAAGGAGTTGGGGAGCTTCAAGTGAGCATCTTCGCAGTTTCTCACCACTAGAGAGAGCTCTACATTGCAATACCGCCCAAATCCAGCTCAAATCGCGGGTTTTTAGCCCCCCTTCCAGTGCCTGCAACACCCCTGTTACTCCTCTGAGGTCCCCTCCCCCATCTGACTCACAGCCCCTCTGGCCCCTCCCCCATTGACTCACAGCCCCTCTGGCCCCTCCCACCCCATCGCATCATTGCCTCAGCCATCCCTCAAGCAGGTGACTTACAGGGTGGCAAACAGGGAGACAAATGAAGGCTTTCACTCATCTATAACCCTGACAGAGGCCCTGTGCGTGTGCATGAGCATGTATCTGTGTGAGTGTGTGTGCGCGAGCGTGTGTGTGTGAGTGTGTGAGTGTGAGTATGCACCAATATGTCCAAGTGTTTTTTTTTGTGTGTGTGTGTGTGTGTGTGTGTGTGCGGCGCATTTGAGTCTGGGAATGTACAGAATCTGTGCGTGTGAGTACCTGTGTGTGTGTGTGTGTGTGTGTGTGTGTGTGTGTGTGTGAGAGAGTGTGCGTGTGAGTATGTGCCAGTGCATGCATGCGTGCTTTTGGTGTGTGTGTGTGTGTGGGCATGCACAGTATCTGTGCGTGTGAGTGCCTGTGTGAGTGTGTGCATGTGTCTGTGAGCGGGTGCGAGTGCATGTGTGTGAATGTGTCCGCATGTGCACAGGAGCACCTGTATGTAGGTTTGTGTGTGTGTGCCTGCTCATGTTGTGTGTGCATTCAGACACGTGTGCATGTGTTTTCGGGTTTTCATATGTGTGTGTGTGTTGGCATCCCTACCAAGTGATGGAGTGCAAGATTTCTTCATCCTTATGAAGACATAAATTGGCCCTCACATGGTAACTGGCTTATTTAAGGATTAGGGGTCAAGGTTAGGGTTGTGTTAAGGCTATGGTTAGGGTTGGAGATACTTGCAGTGTTTTTGGTTAAGGTCAGGGTCAGGGGTTAGGAAATGAATGCAAGTTGATGGGGATGTCCCAACAAAACATAAAAACAAATCATGTTTGTGTGTGCGCACGCGCAGGTGTCTGTGCATATGCATGTGAGTGAGTGTGTGTGTGTATGTGTGAGTATGTGTGTATGTCAAATGTTTGCAATCAATTTTGCAAAGAACTGCCACTGTTCATTTCTTGTTTAAAGGCTTCCATTTCTAATAGTACCACATTTTAAAGATTTGTTTTTAGTTAAAGGTGCCCAATCATATCGCCAGGAGCGCAGTCGATTAGCAATGTCAAAATCTGTTCCTTTGTGACATCACATGAGGAAGTGACTGCCCAGAGGCAAAAAGGACTGACCTACTTCAGCCAACCAGTTCCTTTGTGGCATCACAATGCATCTCCCCTCCTTGTGATGTCACAATGACATAACATTTTTAAATAGCTTGTAATAGCTAGTTGGCTGTGCACCTGATGACACGGAATGGGATCTTTAAGGCAAAAAAAACTCCTAAAATCATATACTCTAAGTCTTATCAAAAGCTACCATTTTCTTAAAGGGTTCCAGGACTAATACCAGACCACAGACTTTTCTTGAAGGGCACAGTGCAATACAAAACAAGGAGAAAAGGTGCTTGTGTGTAGCTATGGCTACAGCAGAAATCCAGCCCAAGTGTCTGTCATTTTACGGCTGGTTTCATTGCTGGTTTAAAGTTTAATGAAAGGAGAGGAGTGGAGATTTTCCCTGTTGCTGTGAAGGTCGTAGATCACTGCACTTTATGAGGAGGGCTTAATCTGTTTTAGTTTGTGGATGGCTGCCATACATACTGATTACTGATTTACATTCTGTGGTCAAGCCAGGTTAAATAAAAAAAGTTCCAAAGAGGTTACTAGGGAGGCCAGGAGGTGTCAAATGTGCACAGGGATGTCTGTTACAAGCACACATGAAACCACTTAATAGCAGGGGAAAGAGGGAGACAGACATGACACATGACAGACAGAGAGTAGAAGAGCAAGAGATTGAGAGAAAGAGAGAGAAGACAGACAGAAGAAGGGTTGGAAAATGAAGGAGATGGAGGGAGGGCAGAGCTCGCCAGCGGCTAAACGGCCATGAATATTTCATAGCCAGCAGGAGTGCGCTTCGCTCTCGCCGTTTTTACGAGAAACGGTCAATGGTCGCGGAAGATGTGAAGCCGGAGTAAATAAAATGGCACTCAGTCTGTGCACCTTGGCCTTATTTTTGGTCCAACCATTTTATTAGTTCTCCAAACGCCACACTTATTTTGAGACCTGGCAGACCCAGCGGTGCCGTGGCCAGGAGCACAATAATCCTTCATCAGCACTGTACTCTTGACCGTCTTGTACACTACAGTTATTTTCCCCCCCAAGTATCCACTCCCGGATGTCTTATATCCCCTACATGCAGCTATTGAGGGAGACCCGTCTTTTCAAATCTAGGTTTGATGTAACATGCTGAATCCTGCACACTCATATGATTTTCCTCTGGGCCATACTCAGTGATACAACTTTGGTTCACCAGTGGGGGGGGCAGTACTTTCCCTTACGAGGGGATACAACCCTGGCTCACCAGTAGGGGGTGCACTACTTTTCTTTGTGTGGTAAATCTCCACGAAGGGAGCAGACAAGTGCAGTGTGGGCCGTTTGAGGTTGACAGTCAGTGTCACTTAGGAGTTTCACCTTTTCATGACAGCTACAGTGGGTTCAAGCTGGCAGTGGTGCCGCTTCTGGACACAAGTGTAAATAAACGGTGGAACAAGAGCAAGGAAAGGCCAGGTACTCACACTCAGGAGGGCCGTCGTCCTGGAAGTCGGAGGCGACGGACACGTCGTCGGAGTGGGCAGAGCGGCCGAGGCTGGAGCTGCGGTTGTCATCGGAGCTGTCCTCCTGTCTGGGTTCTGCGGGGGGAGAAAAGAGAACCTGGCATCAGGAATGTAGGACCTGGGGTGCGAGGGGAGGTGATAATGCCAAGAGTCACATCGCAGAAAGGAGGAGGATGTAAAGCTACAGTACCAGTCAAATGTTTGGACATACCCACATTTTTCTTACATTACATGTTGAATAAAGAAATAAGCATTGTTTATTTTGCCAAAAAAAAGATCTAATTCTTAAATCAATCTAACTAACCGGATTTTATCATTGTTGAGCATACTCGCTTTTTTTTTTTTTTTTAACTCAGGCAGTTACATGGCTATAATGAGTTAGAAGCTAAGCGGCTGTCTAAATTCCCAAAGATGAGCTGCACTCATGGTTTGGTTCTCATTGACCTTTTTGCCAAGTAAGTCCCAAAACAGCTTGGCTTTAAGTCAACCATTGGAAAATGGAAGGAGCTCGTTTGTCGGTTTATTTTGCAAAATATGGAGTCTTTGAGAATTCCAAAATTTTGTACACTATTCTAACAAGTAAATTATTATTTTTTTCACTTCTGACTGTTTACCTCCTACCAGATTTCATTCTAGATTATACAGAGAGGTTAAGCCATCTAAATTTCTCCAAAAACAGAGAGCTATGACGTTAGCAAAGTGTGTCCAAACTTTTGAATGGTACTGTAGGTAAACCAGATGGCAAGTCGAGTTCGACGGGAACTCAACCATAACACGTGCTAAGGGCTGGGGTGGGAAAGCCTGTTCTGCTTTAGCCGGGACCCTTGGGGGGGGGTTGGTTTGGGGGTTTCCTGCGGGATACATGATGGCCACATCAGTCAGGAATGCACTCCGGGGTCCTCCCCGCTCTGTCGAGCCGATCAGCTCCCTGCTCATAGCTCACATTCTCACGCTGCCGAGCTGCTGTGAGGGCACTGGACATGTCATCGCCATCCAAGAGAACTCCTCTTTAACACTCCCTTACTGAGCTCACTGCCTTCCAGTCCTTTATTCTGGTGACTGTGGGCGTCCTCATCCCGTTACTCCACCTCTGTGTTTGTGTCCATGTGTACAGGAGGGGACATTTGTACGTAAGTGAGGGTCAGCATAACTGCTGGTGTGTCCTTATGTACACACAGTGTCGTGAAAAGGGAGTTGACCCTCACCTAATTCCCTCCATTTTTCCCCATTTGCCCCACTAAATGGTTTCAAATAACATGTAATATATGGAAAAATGTAACATATAAATGAAATATGACAAGGAAAATGAGAAAAGGCAAAGTAAAGTTTAAGTGCGCTTGAGCTTCAGGTCACCAACTGCCAATTCTCCTGAGGGACAATTTAACTTGATGTTACAAGAGCCATGTCTCCCAAAAAGTTTCACTTCCTACTCATCAGTCGACAGAACATTAGAGGGACAGAAAAGCCAAACGTTAGACCAAAATTTATGTTCCTCCCGTTCAGCAGTGGTTCTCACCTCAGAACTTTAGCCCCGTCACTTTCTAACAGTGGAATTATGAACTCTGACCTTGTCTAACCTTATCTATGGCCAGCCTGGGCTGCATTTAGCTCCTAAAACGTTAGTCAGGGTGACTAACTTGATGAGTTGCTGATGCGCGTGTGTCATTACATGTGAGGGTACACACGTATCCACTTCTGCTTGTGTGTTTGTGTGGCATGTGTGCGTAATCTGTGTGTACACGTGCACATGTGTTTGCGAATGTGAGGTTGTTGTGAGTGGTGTACGAGTGTGTAAATGCGTGCTGATCGATCTTTGTGTGTGTGTGTGTGTGTGTTTGTGACTGCAGTGCCTGAGCAGAAGGCCCTGAAACTGGACTGGAATTCACCAGGAGCGGCTCAGCTACTCTCACTAATAACAGAATCCACAGAGACCTGACCCTCCAATGCTCAGTCAAACACAAACAGCCCCGGATAAGAATTCCTCCTGTCAGTACTCCTACAGAAGGGATTATATCTTTACACACAGCGCGGTCCTGGCTCAAAGACAGAGTGCTGGCATTCTATTGGTGGAGGGGGTGCCAGCAACACTCCAATCAGCGGTGAGGCCGACCAATGGAATAAAGCGAATTTTACCATTTCACATATTAACCATTAGGGTGCTGAAATAAAATTAAAAAAATATATAAATTTAATTATCCTGTGCCGTTGAAAACCTATCATGTGGCGACTTTTTTTAAAAGAGCTCCACTGCAGGAGCTCTTTTAAACAAGTCACCACATGATAGATTTTCAATAGCTTTGATTTTGATATCTTACATCATTGAGCGACAATAGCACTCTAAGGGTTAACACTTTTCCCGCCAGAGTATTCTTTTAAATTTGTCAGCCACTTTCAGCATTTTTCATGATTTGCATTGATCTTCCAATAGCTATTTTTGTAGGAAGATCTGTGACTAACTCCACCCAGCCTCTGCCAGCGCTGTTCGTGCAGTAAATATTAATATTACACTTTGGGTGCTGTTTTGACCCATCTGAGGAGATCCTTCACTTTTCTCTCGGTTTTGATCCTCCTGCGTGAATCAGACACATAAATAAGGGAGACGGATGGGCGCGCGGTCGGCCCAGACGCAAAGTCTGCCTCTCCCGCTTTCCAGTTTTAAATCAGGTTCCGCGCAGAGCCATGAGCACATTTGACAAAAAAAAAAAAAAAAAAATGGCTTGGAACCCCATCCCCTGCCGAGTCGCTCACTGACAAAATGATAATTAATTTCATTACTTTCGCAGGCCAGAAAGCACTGTCCTGATGGGGAGCTAAATTTATCCCTGATTTAGACAGGGTCGCGACTTTTACACTGTTTACATACTAACGTGTAATCTGCAGCAACAGGATGGAGACTAATCATTTAAATTCAGAGGCAAGGGCTGGAGTTCGCACAAGCGCGTCTGATTCCTGTCATATTATTAATTCAACTCCAAAGTTCTAACTCTGGAAAGATACGCTGACGCTTGCTTAAATGTGATGTTTTAACGCGAATTAAATACGTCCATCAAAAGGCTTAAAACATGATCCAACTTGGCTTTGCAGCGCGGTTGATTTTAGAGGCACATTCTGCAAATCTGCCATTCAAGCGAGTAAGTATTCGAAGACTTCGCTGAGCTGTAATGCCACTCACGGCCTTTTGGGGGCACTCCACACTGATTCGGAGAGACCTGATCCATTTGTCCCACATAAGAAGGCGGAGGCTTTACACATCTCAGCTTTAAAGATACAAATGTAATTCAGAGATGCATTCAGTATTTTCAAAGTTCATTCACACATTCATTGGTGGTCACTGAGCAATCTAAGTTGGGAAGCAAGGCCATGATTCAGTAAATCGTCTTGTGGGAAAATGGCTAACGGGCCTGGTAGTTAATTATGTATTAATTATTCTAAATGTACAAAATAACCTAAATATTCATGCACACATACACGTAATTGTCCACACAGAATCCTGAGTGAACCCGAAATTAAAGCAAGTCCTTCGGGCCTCAGCAGAATCCAGATTTGCGCATTCGTTTACAGCACGCTAATTGCGCAGATACTCAAGTAGGCCTATTCTACACTGAAACGGCTACAATTAAACTCGGCTTATTTAAAATGCAACGCTTTTGCATAATAAATGACGTCGTTGTTATTCATCAGCATTAAATAGGTGAAATAACAATCAGAGTTACAGTTAAATCTACTTTCAACTGCGGGGACAGATATTGCGGGACGGGCTGGCATTCCTGTTTAGATGGAATACGCTGGAATTTCTCCTTTAGTAATAAAAAAAAAAAAAAAAGTGCAAGCGATAGGAACCACTACGCACTCGCGCCTGTAAAGAGAGGAGTCAAATCTGAGTTTTAAGCATCCGATTGCTTCAGTTTCATTTAGCTTAGGTTTACAGTAATGAGAGCAATTATCTTATACAAGCAATTATCTTAATCTACAGGGTCAACAGGCCTTTATACCACACTACGATGTGAGTAAGTGAGTAAAGTCCATTACCCAGATGCTTCTGAATCAGATCATTCATAAAAATGTCTGCAGCGTCCCAGTGTGTGTTTTTAAAATAAGCATTGGCTAATTTATATGTTTAAAAATGACTTCCAAGCCATAAAACCGATTGACTTTATGAAGGCATTTTAAAATTGTGCCAACAGGCTCTCCAAGCCCAATGAATGTCTGTTTTTAGTCCAGCTTCACTGACTCTGTTTTATCAAGGAGAAACTATTTTCAGTATTTACTGGCCATAACCATGAACATGACAGGATTATTAAAAAATGTATACAATAACAGTAAAGCAAAGAAAGAGGCAGGGCAAGCATGTAGTTCTAGCCTCCTTCGCAGAGGAGGATAGATTTTATTTTTATGGAATGTGATCCGATTTAAGAACACCATTATTCAAGCGACAACATGAGCGTGTGACTGGGCAATTAAGCGTGGTTTCTGTATGGACAGTGCATGAATATCTTACATTATACACTTGGTTGACCCTAAAATGTGTTCATTTGCCGCGACAAGATTTTAAGACAGCGTGTTAAGAAGTCTTAACCCTCCCCTGAGAAATTTTTAATAAGTGTTTTTACTCACAGAACATGCCATCTAGGGATACCGATGCACAATGCCGTGAACATTACAGTCTTCGAACATGCAGTGTGCCCAAGATAATTAGTGGTAGAAATCATTCAGCCCCGAATACCAGTGTAATGCTCTTGGGAGGAGGGACAGTCTTCCTTCAGTATTGCTATTTTAAGAGTCTTTTCTTCTGAAAATTGCCATTAGATAAAGGGAAAAAATCTTTTTGGGACACTTGCACAAATTAGAAAGCATTGCTGCACTCCAAAATGTTTGAGCTAAGGAGCACGTGCTCTGGGGGAGAAGGAGAAATGTTAGCAGAGAGGTGCCTCTTTCCTTTCGCTGACTGTCCGCTAATAGCAGAACCTCAGCTGGGGAACTAAGTGAGACAATAAACTTTCACGTGTTAAAG
The DNA here is from genome assembly GCA_029692085.1 of Gymnothorax javanicus. Lineage (NCBI taxonomy): Eukaryota > Metazoa > Chordata > Actinopteri > Anguilliformes > Muraenidae > Gymnothorax > Gymnothorax javanicus. Next base: position 109,929,738 of record CM056200.1, read on the forward strand.
GGGCTGATCCAAAAGGTAGATAGAAGCAAGCACATCACATGACAGGTCAGTCAAGTCGCAAGAGTAACAGCTCGCAGCGTAGCAGTGTGCATCATTGCAGCAGCAGTGAAAACTGTGGAGATGTACAAGGCAAAACCAATGAAAAACTGACATTTGGTTGACTTATCATGAATTACAAAACAACCTCATCATCAATTGCACTGGAGTACCATCTAAAATCATCTGACTGAGGCTGCGAAGTCAAGACACATCGACTATATTTACTGTATACTGTATGCACAGTATTACTCCACTATTATTCCAAATATGACAATATTTCAAATTTGATACAGGTCAGGGAAACAGAGTCATGTAAATAGTGTATTTTCCTTGGAGACGTGGAATCAGGCCTTATTCCGAATGTAGCACTTTCTGATTAAGACATGTGGAATATGTTATCATTCTGCTTTTCGGAGCATTGTTTGGACATGTATACAGCGCATTTGGAATTTGCGTCTCAACTGGGGGTTTTTGCCACAATTTGGGACACTTCGCCGCCTGCTTATGGTCAGCAAAGCCCAAATTTCTGGTCAGAAGGGGAAACACACCTACTTTTAAACATTATGAAAGACTTGGATACCAACAGGTTTTTGGATGTATGCTACTATCGCTGCGCCTACCTTTTCAAGAAGGTGGTTGAACGACAGCAGATTGACAGCAGATGTTCGCACAGTCAAACCAGTCCACCACTAGAGAAAAACTCTGACAAAACCTTATGTCAATCGGACAGTAGACTGCCGCATCTAAAGGGGAATATCAGAGGAATTTTTGTTTTCTTTAGCTATGTGAACTGCTTAGTGGGAATATTGTCTTTGTCAGAATAAGGGCAAAACCTGGAATATATTGTGCATGTAAACATAATCATTGAGCCCAATCAAGTTTACAATTGAAGACAATTTCATCCAAAGACCATTGAGAAACAAACCAGGAGAAATACAGAATAATGCTGATCCCACAAACTGGGTACTGAAGAACAGGGAAATGGAAGCACAACAATTTTTCATTCAAGTAAATGTGACGTCTGAAATGGACCTTGAGGGGAATTAGACTCAAAAGCATATTCATTTGTGGCTTCGCTGGCAGCCATCTGGTCTGTTAGAGAGTGAACTCTCCCTTTTTTCCTCCCACTCCATCTCTCTCTCTCTCTCTCTCTCTCTCATACACACTCAGTCCGTGTGGGCTGTTAAGATTTTTTTTGCTGATGCTGGTTGTATAAAAGTTCTGTAATAATCATTCTTCAACAATTTCTCAACTAAGTGGGTTTACAGTTGCAGCTCCCTGCACAGTACAATGTCCAGAGGTAAATCAACACTCACAGAGTCAAATTAACTCTAATATTTTGCATCTCACCTCTCTCTCTCTCTCTCTCTCTAAGTACTGGTGTACCTTTCTGTTCTGTTCTCAGTGCCTACCTTCATTAATTCTCTTCTCCCTCTTTCCCTTTCTCAGACAGTTTTCTCATTATTTTCTTCTTTTCTATTCTCTTTGAGTGCTATGCTTTGTCATGCTATGCAAGTCTTGCTTTTGAACAAAGTGGGTTTTAAATCTCAAATCTCACTCTCACTCTTTCTCCTCCAGATTTGCTGAGCCTCCTCCCCTCCCACTCTTACCGACCTGACACCACTGATAGGGCTCATGCCACAATTATAGCCGATTTGGCAATATTTCACCCTCCCAGCCGAGAGGCTTTAATTGACTTCATCCCGGGAAGGTCCACGCTCCGACCCCGAAGCCACGGCCACCTGTTGTAATGGGCTTTGTTTTCAGTAATTAGTCGACACCACCTCTAACCAGCGGTGTCCTCAGCCCACTGTTCAGGCCTCGCACATCCTGCTGTCCTGCTCACACACTCTTCATCCTGCTCCAAAAGGACGCACCATAGGGTGCTGATTCAACGCGCAGCGCGACTCTCCGTTTCTGCGAGGCGACATACGCGAGCAGTGCCAAATGCGCGTTCTCGTGCTTTTCATGGGACTCCATAAATCAGTGGTGTGGAACTCCAGATACCAGCAGTGGCTGTTAGATGAACAGCTGACCGTTCGGTCAAGAACATTTCACTCAGATAAGTTCTCACAGTTAGACGGGTTATTAGCGCTCTGTTTGTGCCAGCCAGTGATGCTCAGAATATGGCGGTACAGCGTGCCCCACGTTCAGGTGAGAGGGCGCGACGCTGTCTTGCTGTGAGGCCCTGTAACATGGCTACACGCCAGGCCACCTAACAGCAAGACACACGCTGCGGCTACAATGTGCAGATCAATCAGTCCAGCCCGACATGTCAACACAGGCTTAGCTACACAAGAACTCCGCGGCTGAAAATTCCAGATCAAACCAGCCACAGATAAACTATGACCAGCAATAGGGCCGCCATGACTAGCCACTGCTCAAATTTGGTCAAATAGCAGCAAGGTGTTTCCTGCAGCAACAGCAACACTAGTTAGCCTAGCTGCGCAATAGTCACTACGGCATTCTGAAATTTCAAATGCGTTTTTCATGAAACAATTATAACTAAAGCCACAAAAGCCAAATAATCCTAGTAGTTATTTACTTTATATCAGGAAAGTATTACAATTTATGAATTACTTGGGTTAATTTTGCATATCGTTTCTTTACTATTTTGTTTGTGTATGCTAACAGCTGTGTCAGCCTGTGAACCAACTGTCCCCATAACGTGAGCCTGTAGTTGCCACTTCATACATAAGATATGACATTTTAAGACATTTTAAAATGCTTTTCTTGCTTGCGGATACGTGGAGTCCAGGAGGATTCTATTGATGCCCAAGAGAATTCATTTCAAATTTAACCTTTAGCAGGTCAGTTTCTAATGGTAGACTTCATAAGACTAGACATTAATCTATTGCTTTGAAACTGCTGTTTGTGAAAAAAGAGTCAAAATTGACCAAGGGCTACAGTTTTTTTCTGCCAGTCAACTTGCTGTTTGTGTAGAGGATACCGAAAAGCGCGACAATAAATGTGGCGGCTTTAGTCTTTGACATTGAGAACCATGGCAACCATAGGCGCAGCTACATTGCATTGTCTTTGATAGATGAAACAGCAATGAAAGGAAAGTGATAAGACTAAAGAAAATGCATTACATACATTTTTGTACCCAAAATTATTAAAACACACTTGTAACTTTTGTAGACTCTGCCACGTTGCTTCTGCATGCAACATGACTCAGTGATGGGGTGTGGGGTGGCCTGCAGCCATGGTACTTAAAACACTGGTAGTTCAACCCCCAGCTTGAGTGAGTTACACTGCGGGCAAGAATCAAAAAACTGTAACAGTTGGTTGCCCAGTCATGAGACCATGGGATACAGGATTAATCTTCAGTGTTGTGGGACTGTCCCAAAATAGGAGGACACAGCTCTTCCAGGTGAGTAACAATTTGAACTTAACTTGTCAGACCACAATTATGCAATCAGAATGTTGGTAACTGGACATACTAATGCAGACGTCACTGCTAATTCTAAGCAGCACAGATATTGAACAATCACTCTGAATTTTGAAAATTCACTCCAAAAGCCTACCATTCAAAGGGTTAAAAATTGACATCATGCAGCCGCATAGATTTTTTGTATACATTCACCATGCAGTTGTATAGATGTGTTGTATACACTGCGTTGATATATAAGTAGCTTAAAATTGCAGAAATAGCACTTGAATCAACAATATTATTCATGCTTATAAACCAGTGGCAATTAATTTATTCTCCTGAAACAAACCTCCTATCTTTCTCAAAACCATACATTCTCTGATGAAGAAACCTGCACGATAGACAGTTCATAAGAAATACAAGTCATTTTTGAAAACAAATGTAAAACTGTTTTTAAATATTTCTCTTGCAAGTTGCGTGTGTTAACACACCGATTAAACTTAAAAAAAAAAAAAAAAAAACAGAATATTTGGGCTTCTTTATGCTGGGTATCACATGAATATATTTCAATGCATCTTTCAAAATCAAAGAAAAATTATATTGTGCATAGAGCAGGTACAATATTAGAGAGCCTGTGTCAGGTGCCAATATTTTCTTCCATCTGTTTGTAGTTATGCTTTATGAAGCAGAAAAGAAGCAAATATTTGCCTACATTAACTCTCCAAGCATAAACACAAGAAGATTTACGAGTCTTTGGGAGGCCGGTGTCTTGACCACTGGGAGACTTAGGTGAAAAAGTTAATGCAATTACTATATTAAAATTACAAAGCTCACTTTTTAGCACTGCTTTTATTGTGCATTGTAGTGCAACCTCAATGAAAGTAGAATTTTTTTGTGTCTTTCTTGGAAAAAATGTTGGAAATTTGACCTTTGCATGCGCTGTGCTGTTTTTTACAGTATTTTCATTAATAAATGCGCTTTTGGAACAAGACACATGATTGGACTGCCTTTGTGTTTTCACATGAAACAAAATGGGAGGTTATATAACTCTGACAGATCATGAGTGTGTGCAGTTGGTTTAACAGCTGCATTACATCTGACTTCAAAGCTGTGAATCATTGCATGTGTGCTAAACCATAACACAGGGAGTATATATATTATAATCATCCCTTACACCTGTGTTCACGCACACACACACACACACGCGCGCGCACACACACACACACACACACACACAGGCTTTAATTAAAACAATAAAGTAAAAACAATGTGTACAATTTTATTCAATTGCTATGAATAACAATGATCTTCAATTTAGTCAATTTTGGATTTGCTTGTGAAAGCTTTTGTTTAGTAAGTGCAGCTTTTCAGATCAAAGTTAAATAACGAATGAATATTTGTGGATATTAATAATAAAGCTAATTAGTGATATATGGTGTTATTAGGCAATCATGACCAATTAGATCATGTCAGTTTCTGCAGAGGCATGACTAGAACGGCACTGCAGTTCACATAATGAAACGTTGGGGGTGCTGCAGTGCACAAGACCAAAAGGGAAACGTTCACAAAATCATGTTAACTGCTTCGTGGCCGAGAAGGAATATCACCGCTTTGATCGCAATTTACATTATTCTTCATAAGCTTACAGAAATCTATAAATGTAATAACTGTAGAATAATTTCACTCTAAAGCAGAAATATAGGCTCATAAGCTATTATATTGATGTACCGTGAATAATGTATAATAATTTTTGAGCTTAAGGCACATTATTTGGGAAATGTGCAGTACACTTTCTTAATACATTTTCTAAGATCGCTGTGCATGAGCAGTCAGTTAAAATGTCACATCCAGTCATTGCATTACCAAACATCCAAAGTCAGTTCCAAACACTGCATTACCGTCCCTATCACTGCATTGCAAGACATTCCCAGACACTTCACAATAAAACATTAAATGTCAGTCGCAATCACTGCATTATCAAAACATCAAATGTGAGACCCACTCACAGTACTTCCAGATGTCAAATGTCAGTCCCCATCTCTCCATTACCAAACATCAAATATCAGTTCCTGTCTGATGTCAGTTCTGAACACGTCATAACAAAAAATCATGTCAGTCCCAGTCACTTCATTGCTAGACGTCAGACGTCACTTTCAACTGCTGCATCACCAAACATCAAACATTGGTCCCTAACACATCATTATCAAACATCAAATGTCAGTCCTACTCGTACCATAACCAAATATCGAATGTCAGTCCTTCTCATAGCATTACCAAATATCAAATGTCAGTCCTTCTCACAGCATTACCAAATAATACAAAAATGCATTCAGTCCTTACTCACAGCATTACCAAATATCAAATATTAGTTCTTTTACTCTTAAAACAGCATTACCAAATATAAAAATGTCAGTCCTACTCACAGGATTACCAAATATCAAATGTCAGTCCTTCTCACAGCATTACCAAATATCAAATGTCAGTCCTTCTCACAGCATTACGGAGCTGAAATATCAAATGTCAGATGTACAGCTAAACTCACAGCATTACCAATATCAAATGCCAAGAACATCCCTCTGTTCTACTCACAGCATTATCAAATATGAAATGTCAGTCCTACTCACAGCATTACCAAATATCAAATGTCCGTCCTTCTCACACCAAATATCAAATGTCAGTCCTACTCACAGCATTACCAAATATCAAATGTCAGTCCTTCTCACAGCATTACCAAATCAAATGTCAGTCCTTCTCACAGCATTACCAAATATCAAATGTCAGTCCTTCTCGGCATGTCATTACCAAATATCAAATGTCAGTCCTTCTCACAGCATTACCAAAATCAAATGAAACTACTCACAGCATTCAAATATCAAAGTCCTACTCACAGCATTACCAAAATGTCAGTCCTTCTCACAGCATTACCAAATATCAAATGTCAGTCCTTCTCACAGCATTACCAAATATCAAATGTCAGTCCTTCTCACAGCATTATCAAATATCAAATGTCAGTCCTTCTCACAGCATTACCAAATATGAAACGTCAGTCCTACTCACAGCATTACCAAATATCAAATGTCAGTCCTTCTCACAGCATTACCAAATATCAAATGTCAGTCCTTCTCACAGCATTACCAAATATCAAATGTCAGTCCTACTCACAGCATTACCAAATATCAAATGTCAGTCCTACTCACAGCATTACCAAATATCAAATGTCAGTCCTCTCACAGCATTACCAAATATCAAATGTCAGTCCCTCTCACAGCATTACCAAATATCAAATGTCAGTCCTTCTCACAGCATTATCAAATATCAAATGTCAGTCCTTCTCACAGCATTACCAAATATGAAACGTCAGTCCTACTCACAGCATTACCAAATGTCAGTCCTTCTCACAGCATTACCAAATATCAAATGTCAGTCCTTCTCACAGTATTACCAAATATCAAATGTCAGTCCACTCACAGCATTCACAGCATTACCAAATATCAAATGTCAGTCCTACTCACAGTATTACCAAATATCAAATGTCAGTCCCTCTCACAGCATTACCAAATATCAAATGTCAGTCCTTCTTACAGCATTACCAAATATCAAACGTCAGTCCTACTCACAGCATTACCAAATATCAGTCCTTCTCACAGCATTACAAATATCAGTCCTTCTCACAGCATTACCAAATATCAAATGTCAGTCCTTCTCACAGCATTACCAAATATCAAATGTCAGTCCTACTCACAGCATTACCAAATATCAAATGTCAGTCCTACTCACAGCATTACCAAATATCAAATGTCAGTCCCTCTCACAGCATTACCAAATATCAAATGTCAGTCCTACTCACAGCATTATCAAATATCAAATGTCAGTCCTTCTCACACCAAATATCAAATGTCAGTCCTACTCACAGCATTACCAAATATCAAATGTCAGTCCTTCTCACAGCATTACCAAATATCAAATGTCAGTCCTTCTCACAGCATTACCAAATATCAAATGTCAGTCCTTCTCACAGCATTACCAAATATCAAATGTCAGTCCTACTCACAGCATTACCAAATATCAAATGTAAGTCCTTCTCACACCATTACCAAATATCAAATGTTAGTCCTTCTCACACCATTACCAAATATCAAATGACAGTACTGAACTGACCAAATTATCAAATATCAGTCCAACTCACAGCATTACCAAATATCAGTCCTACTCACAGCATTACCAAATATGAACCAATGTCAGAGATACTCACAGGATTACCAAATATCAGTCCTTCTCACAGCATTACCAAATATCAAATGTCAGAAAATGCGGTCACCACAGCATTACAAATATCACTAACATTCAAATATCAAATCAGTCCCTCTCTCTCACTGTTGTCAGGCGCACGTGGGACAAGAGTCCTTCTCACAGCCAAATAGCAAATGTTCGTCCTTCTCACACCAAATAGCAAATTCTTCTCACAGCATTACCAAAATCAAATGTCAGTCAGGGAAGCATTACCAAACATCAAATGTAAGTCCTTCTCACACCATTACCCAAATCAGTGAACTGAGGATTATCAAAACACTGAGGGTTAATAAAATAAATGGTTTATGGCTGCATTTATTTGACAGGGAAGAAACAGCCTATCAGTGTACAAACACTGAGGGTTAATAAAATAAATGGTTTATGGCTGCATTTATTTGACACGCAGTTACCAGGGACTGCTGGAGAGGAGCAGTAAAGCCTCTCGGCCGCAGGAGAAAAAGAAAGTATTGAAGCAATGCCCAAAATTGTTAAAGGGACTGTTAATCAGTCAAATTACGCATCGCCCAAGTCTGCGACCGAAAACAAGACCCCAAACAACATGTTTTCTCCACCACAACCACAAATGTCACCAGGGCTTTATGCTTCTTTAAGAAAAAAAAACAAAACATCAGAGTCTGAGAGAGAAGTTAGGAAAAAAGAGTTTAAAAGGGCAGAAATGTTGCAAACTCTTGCAACTGTGGTGGGATCTAACAGGTACATAAAATTGAACTGTTTGCAATGGATTTCACAATTCATTTGCATTTTTTTTTCTCGATAAAGGCAGGCAGTTGTACATGAAGAACTTTATCGTACCTTTCAGGAGACATTTTGGAAATTGCATATATCAAATTTATGTCTTTAATGTGCTTTTATTTTTGAGAGTGCACTCTTTAATTACCCGGCTCTTCTTTGTAACCAGCACCGATCATCTGGGATCGGCTGAAAGCGCCCCTGAGAAGAGATTGCAAGGGTGAGCCTGTAATGTTTTTGTTAGAACTGAACCTTTCACACTAAGATTTATCGCTGGGGAGGCCCAGCCGAGGGGTTTCTGACATCTCTACAGTCCGGGTCCTACTCTGGGCCAGACTTTTCGAGACAGGAAGGTCAAGTGTACAGAACCTCATATCTCCACCCAAATCATGTACAGAAAAATGCCATAAGAACATGGCAGCTAGAGTTCACGCAACAGGAGGTGAACTGAGGGCGTTTCACTGATCAGCACTCTTAAGTTGGCTGGAGTCAGCTAGATAACTGCGCTCAGTTAAGCTGCTTTCACACGGGACGCGAAACGAATTTTTCGACGACAGATTACATTCAAAAGTCAATGCAAAGACGCGAATAGTATTCGCGTCTTTGCATTGACTTCAAATGTAATCTGTCTTGCAAAAAATTCATTTCGCGTCAGGTGTGAAAGCGGCTTGAATCCTGGAAAAGTTATTTCTCCTTCAGCCCACGTCCTGATTAGGGACGATTCCAAGTTTTTCTTAATGCAGTTACCCAGCTTACTAACTAGATCTGGCTCCAGGAAACAGGACCATGAATGATCAGAAAACGAACAACCTTTTTTATTTCAAAATAATGCATAAATCAGCAGCAAGTTTTAATCAGCAACGACAAACACTGCCTTACAGATACGATCGAATTTCTGAATAGGGCAAAAGTAAAATGATGCGGGACTGGAGTAACAAACATCCACAAAGATCCCTGGATAACAGTTTATCTGTTCATCGAGAGGGGGAGGGGCCCTGCAGGATAGTCACAGGAGAGAGGCGCTTCAGGACTGCCCGACTCAAACTGTGCACCTGCGTACTGCAAACCTCATAACCAAGCCTTACTAGGGCGGCACTGTTTCCCCTGCTCCAAATTCAGCTAAGACCAGATGAGATGCTAAGATGCATTAACCCTCGTCCAACCACCCACCCCCCCCGACAGATTTTTTTCCTGTCGCACAAAAACGTTAACAGATATGATCTAATGCTTCTAGGTAATTGTTTCTTCATCCTTTGTGCTCATTTTCATGAAAAAACGATGAGGGTATCTCACCCCCGGGGTAGGGGGTAGGCCGTCAAAGTGAAGGGGGGGGGGTTGCCACCAGCGTCAATTTTTGCCTGTTTTAGATACAAAATATGCTTACAAATTAGTTGCAAATATAGTATTATTGTGTTTCGCTCAATGAACTGTTTCACACTGATTGCATCCTGATTTATTGATTTATTGATGTAGCTTGTCCTTGTATTAGTAAATCTAGGCATTACAAGACCACAGTGATTGTCATCTAATAATATTAGAAGATTTACCGACATACTTTTACTTGTGTTTTTGTGGTTACTGTAAATCTTGCTATAGGCCTACTATTATACAATGGAACCAGCATAAAGTTGTCCTCATAACCATAGATAAACCTTATATGCAAGTGTGTTCTATCATAGGAAAAAAACAAAGTAAAAAAATGAAAAATGTTCAGAAAACTATTTGTTTTCCCTTTGACAAATTGAGTTATTTTGACATCATAGTAATGTTTTGTTACTGGTGAGTTTATAACATTTATAATAATACTCAAATATTTTTCATAGTTCTAGAGGTTATAGGCTTATTTTCAGCTAAAACTGAAAAATAAAAAAAACATGGATTTTTGTCATTTTGATGTTTTTTCCTAATATGTTGTTAGAATTATGACGTCACTATAAACGTCATAATGTTGAAATGTGTTTTATTTGTTCTGAAGAGAGGACATCATAGGGGAACACTGATAAAACAAGATGAAAATTTGAAAAATGTTCAGAAAACTATTTGGACGAGGGGTTAAAACATGCATTCAACTCTTCAGGCTGGTGATAGCTGGCCTTTTGTTCCCTAAAATGAGATATAGCCAATAATGGCTTTTTTTCATAAACTACTTTTGTTAAGTTTTTTATAGGTTCAAGTCAGAAAAAGCTTTTTTTTAATATTTAGGATAATAATGACTCACATATCCTGTATTGTAGTATCACTGTAGTTCATCACACTTATACTGAGAAAATATTCAAACTTATTTTTAGCTAAAATTAAAAAATTTAAAAAAATATCCAGGTCATGAACATCATTTTATACAAGTTTCCCTGTAATTCAGCAGGACATATTTGGGATCTCTCCACTAGAATTTATAGTAGGGCTGAAGTTCCACAGGTCTGAATCCAGCAGCTGCATTTGACAGACCAAGTTCTATGGGGTTAAAAATAATGTTTTATTTGTGCATCATTCAGGACTGGTAGCGCTAAAGAGAGGACATCAGTTGTAACTGAGGATTCAATTGATGGCTTCCATCAACACAAACAAGATGAGTGCTTCCTGAATGAGAACACAGACAGAATATAAAGTAGCCAAAATAAGACCACAGCCATTCCCATGTCTGCATTGTTTTGCAATAAAATGTAGCTTAATAACAAATTTTTGAAATTGAATCTCTAAGGTTTAAGGGTATTTTTTTCCTATTTTTATATATTGTCTTTCATTCTCCTTCTAAAAGCATTTGCATCAAGCAAGATAACCATGTATTTCATCTTAAAATGTTCAGAGCAATCTCACTTTTCTCCGTTATGAGTCACACATTTTACCTACAGCACTGTGTACAGAGATCATTTGGCCCCAACGCTGAACATTCAAATTCCAATTTTAGAAATTCGGCAAATCTCATTTAAATGCATTCCTTTTCTCATGTGGATGAATTGTTTTGGGGGCTTGAAATAGGTTTACCAAAGTCTTCATCCACAAAAGTTGTGTAATATAGGAATAAATAGTATAATACTGTATAAAAAAAAGTCAAAAATGAAATTTTGCAATATCATTTTTTGAGTAGAAATGTTATCTGCTATTCTTCTTTCACCAAATGCGAGAGGGACTGAGATAAGATGTGCAAATGAACATTAAAAGTTTTTTTTATTTCAAATACACACACACACACACACACACACACACACACACACACACAAATAAATAACATTCTATGAAACACAAAATCTCATTTGCACAGAACAGCATGAAACAGCCAAAGGCCAAAACATATCCATTCATCCATACTATTTGTAAGTGAAGCTCACATTTGCTCGAGGAAATAACTTTTACACAGAGTCAACCTCTGTCAATTTTTTCAAACAAAGTTTGCGATTATTGATACAAAAATCACGCACGCCGATAAGCAGCATTTGGGCAATATGGTCACATCTCAGCACAAAGTTCTCTGCTACCCTTATCAACCTACAAATGGATCTTTTCCATTTTCATATTTATCATCGTCATATAAATCAAACCCCTCAGACTCTGAAGCGCCATCATCCGCGAAATAGGAGACTCTACAGATTCTGGGAACAGTTGAACGTTATTTTTGCATTGTATGACAAAAAAGATATTACTAGAAACATCAGGTATATCGCGCCACCGTATCGATGGACTCCAGAGGATTAGCGATAATAATTCTGATGAATTTTATCTTAGCAGCAGTCAATAAAGTTCATTATAATCAACATTCATACAACAGAGGCCTTCTCAAAGCCTTTATACTGAAGACACTAATAAATTAGAGATTCTAGTATGCTATGACAAATTGATTATTTCAAAGTCTCTCAAGCATGCAAATAGTCTCACTGAAGAACTCAAGTCATTGCACCCCGTCACAATCCTCGTGTCTCAGTAATTCCTCCCTCCCCTGTTCCAGCAGCCTTCTTGAGTTTTGCGGTTCCTCTCCCTCAATTGATTTATTGTCTTGTCTAACACCCCGCCTCTTCAGGTCAGCATTTGTATGCCTCGCCCCTTTCCTCGATTGTCTCGTCTATATATTTTTCTTGTGGCGTCTCAGTCGGCGCTGGATAGTATTGGCCCCCAGTCTGAAGTTACCCTCTAGTGATCTAGTAGTGAGCTAAGCTCTTCTTCTGTTTGCTCCATTACATTGAGAAGAAAAACTTTAATCTCTCTTTATGAGCTCTTTATTAGGAACATCTGCCTCTTCTCTAGCCGTCTCCAGAACAGGGAATGTGTCACTATAAAAAAAACCCTATTGCAAGCAGTACAGCGAATGCAGTATTGGATTGACCACCTGGCTTTTGACCGCTGGACTGTCTTGACCACAGCTTGGATTCGCTCCTCTACTGCTGCTTGCTAATCGATCAGCTCAGACTGCCCCTCACCAAGAGTTTTCCCAGCCCTCTTGTGTTCTGTTGCCTATTAATCACAATAAATACGCCCAAGAAGCTTTTGTCATTGATCTGCCAGTGGTTCTTTCTGCTTTGTTGGTAACATTACCCATCATGTTTCAGCCAAAAACTTGTATTGTATACAATTGTAATTGTAAAAAGTCCAGCCAAATGTCAACCTTGTTGAGCAAAGGCGCCAGAAGGATTAAAACCATGGTTTATTTCAAAAGGTACCACAAGGAAACAACTCATTTTAAATGAAAGGGGTGCTCATGCAAGTGGTGCTTTCCATTTTAAAAGCTCTAAATAAATAGATAGATGTTTGGAAATCTAAAATTGCAAGATATGCTTTAAGTTAAAAATAGAAAGCTCACCCTAAACAAGGAATGTTTGTTATTGTTTCAACATTTAACTGTTATGTCTTGACTGTTTGATGAAAGCTATGTAGGCCTCATCTATGGAAGAATGTATTTACTAAAAATCCATGATAATTATGGAACTGAAAAATCAACTTGAAAGAGCCCAGACTCATTTCTCCTCAAATAAAAATAATGAGCAATAAAAAACAGACCAAATGGAACACATTTCTGAAAAAGGTTTGTGCCACCTGTGTCTCCATGGTTTCTTATGGGTTAAACGATCCTAAGTGGGCAAGCAGATTCAAAAAATGAATACAGACTTTGATACAGCTGCAACGGATTGTGTCTCGTGCACAATGTACTGCGCGGAGGACAGCAAGTTGAGGACTGGACTCAGGGGCAAGGATGGATTTGGTTGGTTTTAATGGTGCCAACTGCAGTGCAGCGAGCACAGACGTTGCAGACAAAACAAAAAGGAACAGAGGTTCCAAACACAATGTTTAACAAACAGTAATACTAGAACTGGAACACACTACACTTACTGTGTATTACACAATAAAAAGGAAGTGATGTTCCTTTAAAAATAAAAGTGCTGCGTTTAACAATAACAGCACTTGGTTTCGAGTTTAGAGTTTTTAACACACGAATACGGAAATGTCTTAATAAGACGAACAACACCGTTAAAGCGTGGCACTACAAGACTTCACAAAGATACTGCGCGAGGTTCGGACATTTATACTCCACTGCTACCACTCAGTGGGAATTTATAACAGATGCAAGTGATTATTGAATAATGAGGAATTGCGGTCCGGGTCTTAGTAGACCGGTGAGCTGGACGGCTGGAGGTGTGGCCTGACAACAGCAAAGCCATAACTTCACGTATTCCTTGCCCTTTGCTTCCCGTTCATTAAAATACATTCTGACTGTTTTAACAAATTAAAGAATTTTTTAAAAATGCCCAGTAGACAGCTCTGACTGTTCGGGCAACATGCATACACTTAGTGAAGAAAGCAAATTAATGAAGAGCCCTTAATCTGTATAAATGGCAATTTATTTCCTTTCCTTTCAACTAGTCTATTGCCTCATCCTACTCTAAACATTTTAAAGTCAATTATATTGCTTTTAGGTTTATTCATTATAACAATTACGAATGGCTAAAATACACACTCAGAGAACTTCCTTAGGAAAGGAGATACACCAATATAATACAACAAAGCTCATTAAACTAATGAAAACAATCTCCCACAAGTAGAAAATAAAAACAATAAAATGTTTTCTTCAGCGGAGCGTCACACTTTAATCAGACTTACATGCATATAACACACAGGGCAGAGCCCAATGACTTTGTGTTGATGAGCATGTAACACAACAAATGAGGAAAAACTAACAGTATTGTTCAACATTTGCAACAGCACTTGCTTCCACATATGCAAAAAGCTACAGAAAAACAGATAACAGACTCAGACATATTGAGTCAGGTCCATCATTTTGGATCTTTACTCCATTGCAACGAATCTGAAATGAAACAATGAAAATGTGCTTGAAACCGTGTTGTAAATATAATCATTTTTTTCAGAGCTCTCCATTATAGGGACTCTAAATTAATTGGGAAAACGAACATCATCATAAAATAAATGGTCAATTCGAGGGCTAAAAGTTTTTGGACTGACTACTGCGATTATAAATTAAATTGTAATTTTTAATACTTTGTTTGCGAATTCTTTGCAGTCAATGACAGCCTAAAGCCTGGAACCAAGAGACATCACCAGATGCTGAGTTTTCCCCCTGGTGACACTCTGCCAGGCCTTCACTGCTGCTGTCTTTAGTTTATGTTTGTTTATTGGGCATGTTGCCTTCCGTTTTGTCTTTGGATCATGGCAACTCTGGCACAGGATGATCTTTGTCTCATCCGTCCATACAGTGTTGTTCCAGAATTGTACGTGCTTTTTTGGTGGCTTACTAATGGTTTACATTTTGTAGAAAACCATCTACATTTACTCTGGTGAAGTCTTCTCGTCACTGTTGACTTTCACACAGATATGCCAGCCTCCTGCAGGGTGAGCTTGATCTGGACAAATGATGTGAAGGAGTTTTCTTCACAAGGGAGAGAATTCTTCAGTCATCCACCGCAGTTATCATCTATGGTCCTCTAGGCCTTCTGGTGTTCCTGAGCCATTTCTCAAAAGGGTTTGTTTTGATTTTTCAGCCTCGCATAGCTTGCTTCTCTGGCAGTGACAGCTCTTTTAATGGCATATTAAGAGTTAACAGGAACAGATTCCACATGCAACGGTCACACTTGAAGTCATGTTGTTTTATCTGCTTTCGTATAAAATGAAATAATATTGGGCTAGCACAACTGGCCATGGACCAGTAGAGTAGTCATTTGTCCAATTACTTTGATGCACCCAATTTGACACCTTAAGGTATTCACACCCTTGCATGTAAGTGCACTTTGAGCTCATATTGTTAATTAGTGCGATTGTGAAGCAAACGCGATCGCAAAAGTGGCCTCATACTCATCATTCAACATTCCACCAATTTTTTCACTATGTTTCTTTCTACCGTTTTCAAGATGTTGGGAAAAAAACCACCAGGCTCGTGTCTGTTTTAACACCATACGGTGCACACGTTCAGTGATTGAGGAATCTCACTTTTGTTCGCCCATTTCTGATGTTATTCAACAGAGGTTCCACTGGTTTATTAACAACCATTTTGTTGTGATGTCACACTTGGGTTTGAATATTAGAAAAAACGTTAAAAAACTTCCCAGATTGAAAAATTAGGCAGAAATTTTCTAACCCCCATACATGCTCTGTTACACTCGGCACTTTTTTTCTGCAATTTAAATGGCTCATCTGGGATCATGATTTAAAAATGATTAAATTATTATGAGCCTCACATTAAGTATTATGCCAGTGAAAAAAGACTAACTTTACATAGTATAGGAAATGAATCCTGCCTTCCCAATCCATGTTTTCTGCTTCAAAACAACTAACAAATCCCAGATTCTCACTCATAGGCCTGGACTAATGTTACAGACAATGCCTATGTGATCAGTGGCCTAATTATATCCCCAAGTTTTCAGGGATATCATGGATTTACCTTGGATGCTGGCACCACTGCCGCTGATCGATTGAGTGAGCAGAACGACTACAGCAGTTTTTACGGGAATCTCATGAAACTTCCTTTGTTCATTCTGGATGCATTGAGTAGGGACCATATTGTTTTTGGTGAACGTAACAACCCTTCCTGCATTGCCTCCAATAGGTCAAATTTTACATTTCCAAATGTAATAACTCTAACAGTCTGGATGGGAATCATGTAACACTCCTTGTGATTGTTTCTGGGGTATAAAGAAGGGATATTATTGATGTTGGAAACCCAATTGCCTTTACTGTAGCGCCGCCACCAGGCCAAACCTTACATTTTTAAAATTTAGAATAACTTAAACAGCTTTCATGGTAATCAGGTCAAATGGTGCATAGAGGAAGATGTTATTGATGGTGGTGGCTCTATAGCTAATGTTTCCTGTAGCGTCACCACCAAGTCAAACTTCACATTTAGCTACAAATGCAACTATTCCGATAGTTTTGATGGGAATCATGTCCTTCTTGTGATCATTTCTGGTGCATACTGAAGGGCTGTTATTGAAGCTGGTCACATCAATTTGATTCATGATCACGAAAAGCATTACTGTATCAGCAGGCAATACAGGGCCAGTATTGGGCCTTTTTACTACTCTCTGCCCAAACTTCACAGTCCATTCATGTTTCTTCATGTGAGAAATGATTCCCAGATATGAAATAATCAGGTTCTTTTACTGCAGTGTCCGACAAAGGCTACATATAATAGTCTATTTAATGAGTGAGAGAAGTTATTACTACACGCTTAATATGCAGGATGATGCAAACCTATAATAATTTAAAAAATAAAAAAATGCTGTGAACCTGAAAAACGCCATTGTTAAAACAAGGCTAAATACTGCAGAGGGATCACACTTGCATTTTATAGTCGTATATGCTGCGGCGAACAGATAAAAATTTCAAATATTTACGGACCTGACTGTCAACACACAAATTCTCAGAAAGACACGAGTGCAACATACAGCAACCACACACATAATGTACACCAAAAAACAGTATGTGAGCTACTTCACTTTAGTACTTCTTTTCATTTTTAATGTTTACCAGGCAGACTCGCAGAGATAGCAGAAATTCCCAAAGCTTGCTATTATAACAGTGTAAACAGGAAATATTTTAGATTGAAGAACGAGGAAAGAAGATTCCAGGTACATAGCTGCATATTTCTGAATTACAGGAGTTTGAGGATGTAAAATATTCAGGATGGCCCTGATGCTATGGAACCACTGTCCCAAGGTATTAGTTTGTAATTTATATGTCATCTGACTCTCCTTCACCTTTTGGTACCTTTTCTCACCATGCTGCTTGCCAGCAATCATCAATCAGATGTAAAATGTGCCATCTAAATTATGGATCAGGAAAAGTGACCACAAGATTGTAGACCAGACAGGACCAATCAGTGAGAGAGCTCATCAGAAGGAAAATAAAGCAGGTGAAGAAATGTCACTGCTTGCATCCTGAGAAATAAGTCTTTGGCCAAACCAGGGCCAGATTTGTGGAGATGTTATTACTGCACATTCTGCAGGGTGAGAGCACAGAGGGATGGGAGTGCTCTCCTCCCTGAAATGTAATAGGGTTACATCCACAGCTGTACTCTGCTTCTCCACCAGAGCCTTATTTATTGGTTCTTTGGGTCATGTATCCTGTGTTTGTAATAAATGGCTTTTTTCCTCGGAAAGAAGGACCCCTTTTGCAGCTGGTTTGGTGCGAGCTCAGCTTTCCTCTGCTCATGCACAGAATGCTCTCTCTCCAGCTCAGTCAGCGGGATCAACCAGTTTGAGTGTATTGTGAATTAATAGTTTGCATAAGTCATTATTAACAATGAAACTGGGGTTTCCCCCATCATATGCAATACACACACGTTATATCATAAGCTCTTCCACAATCCGTCTATGGGAGTGGTTCTTCAGCATATTTTTAAACATACACACGCCTTTTGCCATAGTCGCAAGTAGGCGTGATAAAAAGAGTGGCGATTCGTCAACAGAGACTGGGTCAACTTCAATTGCTATATTGCCACCCTAAGTTAGGCCTCCTGGTGTAGGATCAAGTTTATTTTCATTAAGGTGCTCACCTTCATTTTGCGGACATAATGAAGCATTTTTTAAATGCGTGATTTATTACATTGAAGAAAGCTGTTTGCTGCGTGCATGTCATAAAAAATAATTACACAACAAATGCAGGGAGTTCAGCAAGTGAAAAATGGCAGTCTTCAAAACCACATACTTATTAACTGCATACTGTGTCTGTGTATATTTGATACGTCAAGCTAATTTCCATAGTATCATACAGTGTGTTGAACAATAACCTTTTTTGTTCAACAGACAACCACTAAGCTATTCAGAATACCTGAACCTCAGCATGAACTTGTCACTAGTTCCATTGTATGGTGGAATACAGTGCTCAGTGAACACTGCTCTGGTTACATATTGTGAAATTTGGCCATTGCAGCATGTCATTTGAGCATCTTTGATGTACGGGTAAATTTCATGTCGGTCGTGCACAGTATTTTAGCAGCCATTGTGATCCCAATCAGTTATTAAGCCGTTGGAGTTGATTTTAAACACACTCGATAAATCTGTTAATCTGTCCCTCTTCTTATGTGAGTCATGTTTGCAGTTCAGTTTCTGGTTTCCTTGCCCTTTTCTGTATAGCCTGTACAACGTGCAACCGAAGTGTGATTCCAGAATTTAAAAATAGCACTTTGTAATAACGGCATACACGGCTATTTCAATGGTTATTTTGTCTAAAACTGGGTGAGAAGTTGGATCTCTTAAATCACGGATGTCCCACAACCTTCAGAAAAAAATGTCTCCAGCACACCTTGTCAGTTAAGTTTAGAAATGAAAGTGTCTTACAAAACATTCTTCAACCATATGTGCATCCCTGCCTCGGGACAGCAATGTATTTAGTGTAGTCAACCAATGCAAATGTAGGCAAGGGAACAAATTCCACACACCAAAAACTACTCTTCCAAATTGAGAAGGTGGAATCAAAGAAAATCTTTTTGACAGATAACTTTTGAGTCTCACCTTTTGTATCAAAGTGACATGTTTCGTGTATTCTTCAGCCATACCCTTGTATACACCTACACAAGTGTGAAGCTGGCTGTGAGAAAGAGCAGTCTCCACAGTTAAATTACATAAAAATCAAAGCTAAATGTCTGCCTGTAAATAATATAACTAATCTTACATTGACCATAAAATGATACAAGATAAACAGATGATGCATAATTTTTATTAATAACTTTAATTACGTGACACATTCTTCCATATGTCAGCACCTTCTGGAGAAATAAAAAAATATTTTTTTATTGTTCTTGCAAGTCATGCATGGAGTGCTTCATGTGTCAGTAAAATACCAAATATTGGCTTGTCCCCGGCAAAAATAGTTCACAAACTATTTGTAGTTCATGAATAGTTCATGAACAGTTCGCCAATTACCACAAAAAATTCCTCACATGTTCTGGAAGTGTTTAAGAACTTACGTTCATGAACAATGTTCTCATGAACTTATTTTAAGTTAATTGGTGGCGCAGTGGTTAAGTGTGCTTGCCTTGCGATCAAAAGGTCCTGAGTTCGAGTCCTTGTCACGGCTCTGCGGTGTCTTCTTGGGCAAAAACTCTTCACTCACACACTGCCTCACTCCACCCAGGGGTACAATTGGGTTCCAGCAAATGATTGGGGAAGTCTGACGAACAGCCGGGGGGTGACCTGCGATGGACTAGCATCCAATCTAAGGGGGAGCAGCCCCACTCCAAGTTGCTTCATGCTCCGGAAACTGGGGTTCGGCCTCATAAGCCACCTGGCTCGGGACAAACTTTTCAAGTTTATGAACAGTTCATAAACGTTTTTTATACACAAAGTTCATGAACAGCCATTTAGGGTTCAGGAACAGTTCATGAATCATTTATGAACTAAAATTATGAGCTGTTTGTGAACCGTTCATGAAGAGTTCTTCACATTCTTATCAAGGGTACAAACATCATTGTCCGACCACAAGTGTGCGATCTGAAGCTCAATGGCAGTTGAGGCATGCAGCAGGACAACAGAAAAATCCAAAGCACATAAATATGCCCACCTTCGAATGGCTCATAAGAAACAAAACTAAGGTTTTGAAGTCCTGTCTTGAATCTGATTGAGATGCTGTGGCACGACCTGAGACAGGAGTTCATGCTCGAAAACCCCATGCTCCCATACAGCTGCATTAAAACAATTCTGCAAAGAAGAATGGGCCTAAATTCCTCCACATTGATGTAAAAGACTCAATGCCAGTTATCACAAACATTTGATTCAGAGACGTGCGGTCAGGAGAGGCATGACTTCACCTTTTATCGCTGGATTTTGTCAACCGGTTTCCACGTACTATGCCTGATTGACAATCAATCAATTTTTACTTATTTTACCGCACAATTAAGACCCAGCCTATATATATGTAGCCTGTAATGATTAAGAGGTGAAAATGACAAAAAGATTCATTTATGTTTACGCCTTGGTTCGAGACTGCAAGGATGGAAATCTTAATATTTAATTCAAAAAAATCTCAACTCCCTCAGTAATTTAGTGTATCATTTTGACCTTTTGTATATCGGATTAAGAAAGAAGACTGAAAATAAACTCTCCATCTTTTTTTGAATGGCATTAAAAAGTAGGTATTTAGGGCAGGAAAAAAAAACTTATCATATACATATTGACCAAGCATTGAATGCATTGGCATTACGCTAGCTTCCTGCAAGCAAATATGAACAAATTTGCTGTCTCACGAGCACTTGAAGTTTGATGCACTGAGCAATAATGTCGTGGAAACTGAAATTGGCATGTCATTCTGCCGTTTAGTCTCAGTAAATTAATTAATCAATACTCTGATTGCTATTCAAGCAAAGTAATGGGGAGTCATTGTTTGTTTAATGGCGAGGATTCTGCCTCACCTAACTTAACTCCAACAGCACATCAGCACAGGTTTAGGGGGGCTATTATTTTTTCACATTGATGACAAAGGTTTTGAATACCTCTTGACCTAAAATAAATTTAAATATAGTTTAAAAGCTGCATTTTGTGCTTACTTTTGCCATTATTGTATTAAAATTAGCTGAATGGTCTGACACATACAACAAGTAAGTAAAAATAGAAGTAATCCAGAGGGAGCAAATACTTTTTCACTGCACTTTATTTTTGTGCAGAGGTTTTGATTTTGTGGGCCATTTTTTAATGGAGACCCACAGTGGTGCTGTGACCTAGCAACACCAAATCAATATTTGGCAAGTCAGTGGTGATTCTAGTCCACTTGAGAAATCGCATTGAGACTGGTTCAGAAATGGCAGAGATATAAATATAAAACATTATAATAATACATAATATATAATATAAAATATTATATATTATAAATATTATAACAATACATAATATATTAAATATACAAAAATGAAAAATTTGGACTCGTTTTTCCTTTGTGATCTTCAGTTGAACATGACTTTTACATGCTGAAGAGGAGCCTGAAGGCAAAAGGTCCCCGGAACAAACAGGAAGTGAAGATGCTGCAGTACAGGCCTGGCAGAGCATCACCAGGGAAGATATCCAGTGTCTGGTGATGTCTATGAGTCACAGCCTTCAAGCAGTTATTGTAAGCAAAGGATTTTCCACCAAATATTAAAAATGATTATTCCATTCTGCAGTATGTTAAACTGTCCAATATTTTCACGCATCTGAAAATGAGGGGGACTGTAGACAAAAAGTGCTGTCATAACTGAACAGTCATGGCTGAAAGCAGCTTCAAACAAGACAGTCCGGTCGGCTGCGACTGCATGGGTGTAGCCCCCGAAAGACTTCCTCTCTCCTTTTTTGCCTATTATTCGGTCAATACTGTCGCCATGGAAACCGAAATCGATAGGTGTTAAAAGTGAAGTAAATCACATCTTCATTCCAAATATGAAAGTAATCGGTCCAAAATTGCAGCCTGTACTGCACCCACAAGGAAATCTCTATGTTTTGCCACTAATGTGCATATTATGCAGCCAATACTGTCGCCATGGCAACCAAAATTGATAAGTGTCATAAGTGAAGTATAACAAATGTACATACCAAATATGAAAGTAATCGGTCAAAAATTGCAGCCTGTAGAGCAGGAGTGGGGAACCATATCCAGAAAGACCCACTGTGGGTCCAGGCTTTCATTCAAACCAGGTAATTACACACCTGATTCTACTAATCAAGGTCCTTTGCAAAGATTCCGGGGGGTTGATGAATCGGCCCTTTCTGGAAAAGGTTCCCCACCCCTGCTGTAGAGCATCCACAAGAAAGTGTCTACGGATGCGGCGACGGCAGCAGAGACGACACATGTGAATCAACAGTAGCCGCCCGACTCTGTCCAGTGGCTACAATTATACCTGGCAGTTTGCATTTCAACCTCATCATCATTGTATCCCTTTAAACTCAAGGTGCTGGAGTACAGAACCAATACTAGAGGCACTCCTAGAGTGCAAACCTCTTTCAAGGCTGCACAGTCCAAATCTTGGTGAGTGGGAGCAAAGTTCAGTTATCGCGTCATAGGATTTCAAGATGGCTGCTGTGGCGGCCATATTGTTTGACTGATTGTGGTCAAAATCAATAGGGTTCATCACTGATGTAATAGCGACCCACCGACAAAATTTCAGAGATATCCGTTCGTTACTTTTTGAGTTATTTTGTTCACAAACAAACAGACAGACAAACAAATGTCCCCGATCACATAACCTCCTGCCAACTTCGTTTGGCAGAGGTAATAAAAAAACAAGTCGCTGTCCAATCTATTATGGCACTCACAGTATCAAAGAAGTCAGTGAAAGGTCTAATAACTATGGCAACATATCTCCAGAGGCTGCATAGCTGATCAAATATGTTGTGCACTGTCATGAGCGCTCAGCATTCTCTATGTGCCAGAGATCCCCTACATTACAAAATTATATTGGTGGTGTGATGAATGCCACCATGTCTCCTCACCTATCACCTCCCATCATGCTTAAACTAATAAATGAAGCTTGATGCGATAATCCATGTCAATCAAAGCCACAAAAATGAATGTAAAAATACATCTTTATGTTTCTGGTACAGTAGCCCAATAAATACTACCGTGATTCTGTTCAGCAATGAACTTGCTTGTTCTTGCACTAGTTCTGATGTCCATACCAGAGTACTGAAATCAAAAGATGAATTACCAACACTTTTTTCTGTCAAATGTTAACTCGCACGCGCCCATAATTCAAATACAGGTAAATGCAGACTGAACAGGTGTATTACACTCTGGGTTATCCCACAGTTTATGTTCAGCATTTCAAGTTGCACATAAATTCCACTATGAAGAAATGACTCCCAGACATTCTTCAATGGCTCCTCCGATTTATGATGCGAGTTAGAGGCATAAATAACAGGTATACAGTGGAACGCGCTGCCAGCAAATGCTTCTAAAACGAGTATACTGAGGGAAAAGAGCACAGGCACTGATGCACGGATGGGTTTATGGCAGTGTGAGGTACTGCAGGTCACCCTATCACTGACGTTTGCCCATATCACGGAGGCCAATGGCAGAATTCCTCTGTGGTGTGTAGTTTGAGCTGGGGCGAGCAGGCCTTCTGACTGATGTGAAAGGCGAAGTTATTACACAATGTAACCACTAGGGGCACTCTAAGCCGTGATGAAGTCAGAGTAGGGCACAGGCTGAAACGCACTTTACCACACAGATGCAGGATAATGATATTTACGCTGTACATCTGGGAACACAACCATTCTGATAAATATCAATGCATCAAAATGTAATACAGGCGGAAGAGGTGAATGTCATCTGTGAACATAACCTATTTGGAAGTCATTTGACATCAGAAACAAATATTCTCTGGTTAATTGTGTCATGTAATTGAGGCCCATATAAATCATAATATTTGACAGTTGTGAAAGCAGTGAATGTGAAAAATTTGAATGTGTTGGTTAATTTTCATACCCTGTAAATTTCCGCACAGTGTCAATTGCAGAAGTGGGTGACTCAGGTATGCTCTGCAATGTTGCCAGGCTTTTTCCTGACACCATTTTATCTCAAGAATCCACATATGATCCATAACAAGTTAGTGCCTCGTAAATAACCATCAAAAGCTCAACAACAAGCACTACCAGGCACGCTCATCCAATGAGGTCCATTTTCCACTAAATGCACTGGCCAGCAATCTTAACACTGAGCCAAGAATTTCACTATGCAACAAGACAGAGACCTTGTGACTTGTAGAGCCAAGTTGTGTGAATATGTCAAGAGCCAAGGTTTCATAACGCTGTCAAGACTTCTGGAAGCACCGTGAGCATTTTTTTTCAAGTAAAAAACTTCAGCCAGTTCACTTTAGAGCTGTAATACAAATGGTTTTTCACAACTTGTTCAGATGAGACAATCACAGTAATAACAATGTGTAGCATTAAGCTGCTTTCACACCGGAAGCGAAACAAATTTTTCGCATGACAGATTACATTCAAAGTCAATGCAAAGACGCGAATACACGCGTTTTGCGTGTACTCGCGTCTTTGCATTGACTTTGAATGTAATCTGTCGTGCGAAAAATTTGTTTCCCGTCCGGTGTGAAAGCGGCCTTTCACCTACCAACAGGATGCATCTTTTCCCCATCCCCGAGGCCCGGATACTAGCTCTACATTCATCAACAACTACATGCAAAGACCACCTTAAAAACTGCCCTAAGCAAGGAAACATAAAGTGCAAAGTTTCTCAATTTATCTCAGTGGGTGTATGGTTGGTGTACACCACAAGCCTGGGCTTCTGTGACACAGGGCATAAATTAGCATGATTAATTTATTAAATAAACTCATTGCTCAAAAATAATTTGGCAGATACAGACAACAAGGTATTGCAAGACACTAGGTGTAATAATGTATCATAATTTGCAACCTGCGCATCATGTAGCGAATTGTGATAGGAAGCGCCAAGATTTATCAATGTGCCCTACGTCATTCCAACCAGTACATTTTTTCCAAGAGAAGCACGGGGTATGGAAAGTAATGTCAGTTGCAGAAGGCCGTGAATTTCCTTTTCCCCTCCCTGACTGCACTTTTTAAACTCTGTTTAGTCACCTACTTTAACTTAATCTATGTGCTCAAACACAGATACTCAGTCTGAGGGGAGCTGGAGCCTCACTCCCAGAGATCATTCATTATCTCAGCTTTTGCAGCACTACTGTAAACACTTAGGCACATGCTACCTCTCTATCTCTGTCTCCAGCTCGCAGACGCGCCGAGCTACAATCTCTGCCAGACTCACGCGCAAATATGAGCACACGCAGACACACAGACAGCTGCTTGCGCACACACGCTACTGCACACAAATGTACAAAAACATACAGACGCACGTGCAAACAAACACGAGCACAACTGAATTCACAATGACGCACGCATATGCATGAATGTACACGGACACACGCAAGTGCACGAACAAACACAAACACAAATGCAATCAAAGAGACACGCATACCCACGCTCACGTGAGCCCGCACAGACAAAAAGACACACGCGCGCTCGCACGCACACACACACATACGTAACATAAACCATGCATAGCTTCCTGCACTGCTCAAAGGCTATCACTTATTTCAATTTACGACAGGACCGGCATGTGCGGCCAAAAGCACTTGAGAAGAATTCATTGCCAAATCAGGCAGAATATGACTTCATACAGTCACTGTTTATTTCCCTTCCAAACAGTTAGGCTCATTTACTGTTCTATAGGGAGTTCATTGTGGATGGTAATTATTTTAGCATTGCGTAGTGCATTGTGTTAAGGCGTCAATAAATCAAATAGGGCAAATAAGTTATTTTAAACATTACAAATGTAGGTTTTTCCAAAAACTTCATAAACCGTGACCACTACTTTAAACGAGCAGCAGTAGTGACTGCAACACTAGCATTGAAAAGGTTCAGCTCAGCTACCCTGCAAACACATATTTGAGATCTTTTTGTTCTTGGGGCATTTTGCCCTCAGTTTTGACTTCAATGAGTGAAATTCATTCTCAGTTGGATTCAAGATGAGCGATTGACTTAGCCATTGTAGTACAGTGAACTTCCATTAAAAAGTCTTGGGCAGCTTTCACAGTATGCCAAACTTCCGGTTCATCGGCAGTGTTAAGGGCCAATAAATTTTGAAGCATTTGGGTGTATCTGATCAGATAATATAGCCATATACAATGAAGAACTCATCCTGCTACATTTTATTACTATTATACGCCCGCTCGACTTAAGTCGAGAAGGACGTATTATGTTATGGCGCACGCCGTCCATCCGTCTGTCTGTCCGTTTACAATTTTCGTTTCCGTCAATTTTGAGGAGAACGACTTGTCCGACGGAATTTATTTTCGCACTGTGGATTGGGGTTGACTAGAGGAAGGTTGCTTTCGAAAATGGGCGAGCTCTGATGTGAGCTAATGTTCAAAGCTCAGTCCAGACATTGAAGTTGAAGAGACGTTGGGTACTCCAGCAAGACAATGACCCGAAGCATACTTCAAAATCCACCATTAAGTACCTCCAGGAAAGACGGATGAAGGTTTTCAAATGGCCATCATAGTTCCCAGACTTGAAAATCTGTGGAGAGACCTCAAACATGCATGCAAGAAGTATATGCAAGAAGGCCGAAGAATATTTCTGAGCTAGTGGTGTTCTGTCAGGAAGAATGGGGAAAAATTCCAAAGAAAAGAACTGAAGGACTCTTAGCTGGCTACAGGAAGCGTTTGCAAGCTGTTATAGCTGCCCGAGGAGGAGTTACAAAGTACTGGCCGACAGGGTTCCCAAACTTTTGCACAAGGCCTTTTTCCTTGTTTTATTATTTTGAAACTGTAAGAAGTTAAAAACAAAAATTATTCTTGCTTTAAAATGTGATGAAATGTGTCATGTTTAACTTTGTACCATTTAGTGTTCAGGTTTGCTTTCAATCACTTGGAGATTAATTGTAACAAACATTTAAACTTGGGGTGCCCAAATTTTTGCACCCTACTGTATAAAATGTCATGTAATTCCAAACAGTTCAGCCAATTTGAATGTAAATGACCTCAAATTAAAGATGAAAGTTTTTTTTCGCACTCCAATAGGCCAATGCAATGGTGCACAGCTGAAATAACAATAACCTTGTTAATGTCCAAATTTTTATGGACCTCACTGCACCTTATTGTATGAAATGGTTGCAGAGGCATGACACTCAGAACTTTCCAGTTTTCTTGATTGTTGCTCAGTTTGTCCCTCAGTATGAAATTGAAGAGGTTTCCTCTGCAGAGCACATTACACCCTGTCTTCCACCAAGTTTCTTCACTAAATCACAGAGTCGCAGTTCAAAGGGAGGACAGGACAGTCAAGTATGGAGAAGGAAAGTTGTGTTGAAGAAGGAATCTTTCAGGCCTCCGGTCAGGGCTGAACATTGCCAACAGTGGGCCAGAGTGCAGTTTCAAAATGACCAGACACTTCCCTGCCTTAGTGTATATAACTGAGCATACTTTGTGAACATAAAGTCAGTAGAAATTACTGACTTTCCTGAACTGTTCCTGAACTGCCGAACTGAACATAAAATCCCTGAACATGGCACTTCTGTGTCAAACAAAAGAGAACACAAATTTCATTGTTGGTTCGGCCGATTTTCAAGAGAAGACTATGAGCTTGCGTTGATTAATGGTTTAATTGGTTCCGCTACTTTTTTAAAGCTACTTTTTTTGAGAGAGAGAGCAGAAAGTTGCGTTACCAATCCATGCAACGCATCATTATACATACACCCATGATACAGTCACAGTCACAGCCAGTTACAGCCATTGATGCCAGACACATGGCACACATAATAAAGGGCTCTGTGCCTCTGACACACGTACACACTCACCCCCCCACACAATAACACACGACTATACAAGTATTTTGGCATATATTATGTCTTGTTAGCTGATGTCAGTTGACATGAGGCTGTCAGTTTATCAAATCAAATCAAATCAAATTTATTTATGAAGCACATTTAAAATAACCAAGGTTGACCTAAGTGCTATACACACCAGAGCAGGTAACAAAGATCATAAACATCATATATGCAAAGGACATCAACACAAACATCACAAAAGACAGTGTGTAGGCACAAACACACAACACATAAGGAATGCCACAAGTAAAAAAAAAAAAAAGTAATAATAATAATTAACCAGAGGATTCAAACACAAGTGAATAAAAGTATGTTTTGAGCCTGGACTTAGAAGAGTCGATGGAGGGGGAAGATCTAATCTGGTGGGGAATGTTGTTCCACAATGGGGCTGCAACAGCACATCCTACATCCTTCACATGTAGCATAAACATGCATGTGTGTGTGTGTGTGTGTGTGTGTGTGTGTGTGTGTATACACTGTCTCCAGCAGTAGAATGACACAGAATACAGCATTCATTTTGCCTCAGGGGCTCCACATATTTTGAAATCAGACTTTCAAATTGTCCTTTCATTCTCACAGGTGATATAAATGTTACGTGCATTTAGTTATTAGGCTAATTTGATGATTTGCTCGCTCTGAAGGGATGGCAACCAAAAAAAGGAGTAAGACATTATGAGGTACTTCAATACAAGTCAACGTGAAAGTCACTGAAAGAAAATTAATTCACATATTTAATTTGTAGAGTCACCAGAATGATGTTCAGAAATACTCAAGTATACTTTTTACCACTGGTCCAAAGGCGTAGATTTGGGTTAGGATGTTCGAGCTATGTTCCAAGCAAACTGCAGACGCAGGGAGAGTATCCCGACTAACTTTAGATAAATGAGGAAATTAAACAAACCCGGAATCACAAATGTAACATGCTCCAGTCCAATTTTGGTATCTCCATGGTTTGTGGCTTTGTCCAATCCACAGACAGTCAATGATCCAAACTGGAGTGTTTAATTTGACTCCAGTCAAATAGCTAATGTAGTTTCAAGAAAACAATATGAAGAAGCTTAAAAGACAGGACTGTGAACTGGCTAGCTAATGTAGCAATATATGCACTCAGCTGGTCTCAATGTACACTGTACTAGAACTGAGTGGGTTTCTGGAGTGCACAGACGTGATCTGCAACGCTCAGTAAAGGTTGCAAAAAGTAATGTGAGCAAATTTTGAACATTAACTGATATTCGAGTATGCCTAATCAGGCAAAGCAGAATCACAACAACAGTTACCATCTAAAAAAATAAATATATATATTAAAATAACAATTAAAAAAACCTAAATTCATTCAACAAATATTAAAACTCTCCCAAACAGAACCAAACACGAACTTGGCCGTGAAATCCTACTGCTAGTAGAAAAGTACATTTGGGTTCGCTGAGTATCATTCAGCACAGGCAGGCTATAATCTGACATTTGCAACCATAAAATAAATACATGAACTTATGCCCAACTATGGTACATACAACGGACCTCAAAAAGTACCAGGCAGCAATGATAGAAATCAAACTCAAAATCTTTGGCATTTGTTGCAAAGATTGCATCAAAGCTTGAAATAAAAAAATGCAGCATTTATTACTCTAAAAATGCTTCTCTATTGGTCAGACAGCTACCTCGATCATCATGAACTAAAACAATTAAATTGAGACATCACAAACTAAAACAATTAAATTGAGAAATAAACTAGCTTTGCTTCACAAGCATTCTAAATAAAACATATTAGAATGGTTAGCATTATTACATTATTAGAATTCATCAAATATATTTTAGACCCACCCAGGTACAAAGTGAAAGCACAATTGTTATAAAATGTTTCCACATACTCCGCAGTAAATTTGCTCATATTAAAAGTAGAAAGACAAAACTCAGCTGCTTACCTCTGTATGGAAACTCTTGGGGATTTCTGTAAAGGAAAGTAGATGTATACTTTTACTTGGAACACAAGGGATGCACATAAATATCATAGCTAAACAGTTCTAGAATCCCAGCTGACCTAAGCGCAGATTTACAGCATGCCACATATAGTATCATGAAGTAAATGTGAGTTGCTGTTTTTTAAAACAAATTAAAATACTCCATTCACATGGAAAGCCATGAAAAGGCACAATACAATTCCCAAAGACAGACATCCGCTCCTAAAATTTGTGGATTTGCTGACATGAATTTTGTTTAATGTGAATGCTTCTTCATCATTTTTGTCTGATTTACTTTAAAATCACAGATGTGCATTCAGAAAA
The DNA here is from genome assembly GCA_029692085.1 of Gymnothorax javanicus. NCBI lineage: Eukaryota > Metazoa > Chordata > Actinopteri > Anguilliformes > Muraenidae > Gymnothorax > Gymnothorax javanicus. Next base: position 109,960,287 of record CM056200.1, read on the forward strand.
CGAAATGCAGTGTGATCAGTTGACAGTGGAGGTTACCGCCAATGGTATGACTTGCAACACAGCCTATATATACTTCTAAGGTGTTATTCAGTGGTTTCCATTTTTTATGATGGTGTTGCTAAGGCGTATGATGTGGCCACAAGGGATTTACTGGGCAGCTGTCAAGATATGACGAGGTGGTTACAAGGGTCTTCCGAGGAGTTTACTGAGGAGTAATCACGTGGCTTCGATGGTCATGGTGGGCCATTGCTACTGTTCACATGGGTGGTTGCTACAGTCTCAGAAAGTGGTTGCTTAGGTGTTACTACATGGTCGCTAAGGTATTACAAGGCTTTCAAGAATCATCTGGCACAGACTGGCAATTATCTGGCATAGGTCACCTTAAAATAAAAATATGAATTTACGTTCAACCATGATCAAACATGAGCAATAGAGCCCTAGAAGTCCCAGGCAAACAGATGACAAGTTCTCCCAAAGCAATGACCAAAATCACACTCAATATATATCCCAGTTAAACCGCGCACACACCCAGCTGTTGTAGATGAGATATATAAAAAACTGGACTCAATGACAACCTTCCTCCATAGCTCAAAGGTCGAGTTCCGATGTTGCAGAGCCATGTAGATGCATTCGATGGTAGACAAGGTTTAGAGCGGTACTTAGACCAGTCTGGGGCTATAAAGCCCTGTACTACGTAGCGTTTTCTATATCTTGTGCCTCAATAGCTCCGCTATCGGTTGCGATCAGACAATGTGGACTTTGTTGCCCTCGCGGGAAATACATTTCCCTTTTCAAAGTCCCTCAGGTCCCATTTCTCCTGTACATAACTCGACGGCTACAAGAGCCGAATGTCCACGTACCATTTAAGGTCTGTTCGCAGACAATGACATGCACCTACTTTACAAGATAATGTCATTCACTTCATCTGTGATCATAATATTCTGGATTTTGTATATGTATAGTATTGGGCAAAGACAACGGCCCATACCTTTGCTCTTAATGTGAAACTTCAATGACAAAAAGTTTCTATTTCAGAGGTTCAAATGCGAGCCTCTTATATACATATACTAATGTGATTCTGTGCATGAAATATAAGACCGGAAGACTGGTGGGGGTTGGGGGAGTAGGTACCGTACATGCTGCTGGGATAGAATGAGGCCAAATCTCTGAGATTTAAATTCTGTCATGTTGTTTGCTCATTAAAGACTTTCAACAGTAGAATGATTTAACACAAACAATCCCTACAGATGACTCTGACTAATTAGAAAATAACTCTTACCCCACAAACAGAGGAGCTGTGACTCCTCTGACCTACTTCTGCTAAATTTAGACTGATCTAAACCAGCACTCTCCAGGCAGTGACTGCAGCCTCTGCCAAGTGTAATTCTCAGTTCACAGTGGCTTCATTATTATGGACAAGCAGAACAAGACTTATTACACGTACTGTATATCAAGAGGAGTGCTTGCTGTTTTGATGTAATTTGAAAATGACCTACAGCATGAAGTTTATCCCAATAGCATTGCATATGCATGTACAAACACAGCGCAGTCCATCAATTTCTGAGCAGTGACACATTCTGCTCAGTACTCCACCGCACTCAGTTTGAAATTAAGTGTCAACTTTCAGGTTTAATTTGAGGGTATTTCCATTCATACTGGATGATCTATAAAGGATGACTGGAAATCATTCACAATCAATCAAATAGTCCTCTGTTCTTGCACATAGAATATATGTGCAAGTAAATATTTTTTAAAGACCTACTCAGACTGCTCAGGTGCAGCCAGCATGAAAAAATAAAAAAAGATAAATAACAAGACAATAACCCCATTTCCACAAAAAGTTGGGATACTGTTTAAAATGTGAATAAAATCAAAATGCAATGTTATGCAAATCATTTATACTCTATATTTAATTGAAAATAGTACAAAGACAACATATCAAATGTTTAGACAGAAATTTTATAGTGTCTTGAAAAATATCAGCTTATTTCGAATTTGTTGCCAGTAGCATGTTCTAGAAAAACTGGGATAGGCAACAAAAGACTGGAAAAGTTGTGTGATGCTAAAAAAAAAATACACTTAGTGGAACATCTCACAGCTAATTAGGTAAATTTTCAATGGGTCACAAGCATGATGGTGTTTAAAAAGAGCATCCCAGAGAGGCTGAGTCTTTCAGAAGTAAAGATGGCGAGGGCATCACCACTCTGTGAAAGACTGCATGGAAAATATTCTTCCATCCATCCGTTTTCCGCCACTTATCCGGGGCCGGGTTGCAAGGGCAACAGACTAAGCAAAGAAACCCGGGCGTCCCCCTCTCCAGCTACTTCCTCCGATCCTGGGGGATCCCAAGCCAAATTCAGGCCAGCCGGGAGATATAATCCCTCCAGTGCATCCTGGGTCTGCCGCGGGGCCTACTCCCAGTTGGAGACGCCTGGAAAACCTCTAAAGGGAGGCATCCAGGAGGCATCCGGACTAGATGCCCGAACCACCTCAACTGACTCCTCTCGACATGGAGGAGCAGCGGTTCTACTCTGAGCCTCTCCCGGACGTTTGAGCTCCTCACCCTATCTGTAAGGGTCAGCCTAGCCACCCTGTAGAGAAAGCTCATTTTGGCCACTTGTATTCATTACCCACAGCTCATGACCATCAGTGAGGGTTGGAACATAGATTGACTAGTAAATCGAGAGCTTCACTTTTAAGCTCAGCTCCTTCTTCACCACAATAGACCTTCACAACGCCCGCATCACTGCAGATGATGCACCAATCCGCCCATCAGTCTCACGCTCCATCCTACCCTCACTTGAACTCCTCCACTTAGGGTAACAACTCACTCTCCAATCGGAGGGGAAAATCCAACTTTTTCCGGCAGGGGACCATGGCCTCAGATTTGGACAAGGTAAACCCTTGACAACGTCCAACACCGACTGGAAACGAGTCCGACATAATGCTGAAAATGCGGACACAACTCCAGCTTTAGTTATACAGGAGGCAGCGCCCAGCAGCCTCTTCTCGATGAGCCCGGCCGGGTCCCGGGAGAACAGTTACACAATTTAAGAATAACTGTTCTCAAAGTTACAAAGAATTCGAGGATTTCATCATCTATTAATATCACTAAAAGATTCATAGAATCCAGACAATTCTCTATACACAAGGGGCATGACCGAAAAAACAATACTGAATGGTCAAAATCTTCAGGCCCTCAAATGACAATGCATTAAAAACAGACAGGATTCTGTCATGGCCATCACTGCATGGGATCAAATAACACTACTGAAATCCATTGTCAGTGAACACATTTTGTGATTACATCCACAAATGCAAGTTAAAAATTTATCATGAAAAGACAAACCCATGTACGTATAATAAGACTTAGAAATGCTCCCGCCTTCTCTGGGCCTGAGCTCATTTAGCATAAACAGAGTCAAAGTAGATGTCCTGTTGTCTGAACGAGCAAAACATGAACTTTGTTTTTAAAATCATGCACGCTGCATCCTCCAGAATAAGAAGGAGAGGAACCATCTAGCATGTTATCAGCACACAGTTCCAAAGCCAGCATCTGTGGTATAGGGGTGCATTAGTGCGCGTGCCATGGGTAACTTGCACATCTGTGAGGACGCATTAATGCCGAATTATATATACAAGTTTTGGAGCAAGTTACACCGTCATTGAGAGTATGTGTTTTTCAGGGATGGCCTCGCTTATTTTGCCAAGACAATGCCATTCCACATTTCTGTACGTATTACAACGACATGGCTCCACAGTAATCTGGAGCTTGGGTGCTAAATTGGCCTGCCTGCTGTCCAGACCTATATCCCACAAAAAACATTTGGCACATTATGAAATAAAAATATGACAAAGGGAGCCATGAGGTGTTGAGCAGCTGAAATCCAATATCAAGCAAGAATGAGAAAATACTTTGTTTTCAATATTACAGCAGTTGGTCACCTCAGTTCCCCAACGCTCACAGAGTTTTGTAAAAAAAAAAAAAAAAAAAAAAAACAAGAGGCGAGGAAACTGTTAGACAGGCTCTTGTCTCAACTTTTTTTCAGAAGTGTTGCTGACATGAAATTCAAAATGAGCTTAATATTTTTCAAAAAGCAATATAATTTCTCAGACTCAACATCGGACTTGTTTTCTTAGTACTAAGTACTAGAACTACTATTCAAATTAACGTAAATTTCAAATGATTTGGAAATCATTGTATTCTGCTTTTATTTACACAGTGTCTCGACTTCTTTTGAAAAGGGGTTTCCGGTCAAAACCTTGTATATGGTTGGATCGTATATGATCTATGTGTAAATTGTGGGCCAATGAGCTAATGTCAATGGGGAATGTATACTCGGGCTAGCCGACCAATAGTGTAACTTCATCAGTCACTCGCTCGCTAACTCAGCAAAGGATATCCGCAGACGTAGGGTCGGACTGTGCTGGCGCAGCCGGTAAGTATTGAAGACAGAAATGGCTTATATACACTGATCTATTTAACTGCTGAAAATAGTAAGTGTCATTGGCATCTGGGGGCTTGACAGCAGCGATAACAGGATCCACAAAACCTACGATAAATTTCAATGGCTTACAATTGGTGACCTTCAAATTAACTTGAGCAAACCTATGCCAAAGAAAAACAATATATCTTCAATGCAACAAAACTGTTAATCGATAGTTGAAACTATGTGAAAACTGTACGCCATCATTGGGCACCTGAACAGACGTATTATTTCATTTGTCCACCGCAGCAAATTACAGTGGAAATTAAATCATTAATATTGCAGACTATCAACTTTAATAAGAACGTACTCACATCCAAGTCTGGTGAGGGCAGTAGCAACTACAATGTGTCTTATAAGAGGCCCCCACTCCCTCCCATTAAATTGGACTAAAAGAAACTGTACATTTGGCTGTTCGGCCTTTTCATAAGAGTTGTGCTGTTCCCCGAAAATTTAAACCACCAGTACGCTGATTAAAAAAATAAAAATAAAAAAAATTAAGTGCTGATTTCAAAAGTGCCATTTGCATTTGGAATCTGTCACTGTTAACCCTCAATATGAAGTCCAAAGATCTGTCTGCTAATGAAGCAAGCCATCATTACGCTGAAAAACAGTACACAGCTGTAGAGGGAAAGCACATGAAATTCCTCAACTGCTAACTAGTCGTTCCCTGATCTAAATCATTTTATCAACTATATCTCAACAACAAAAACACTCAACACTATCAAATGTAGCAAGTTCTCTACATTGTGGTAAGAGTAAAAACGAAACTCATTAGTTGCATGCAAAAACTGGTGTGATATGCAGGACGGTATTCAAAACTGTCATGTAGCTAATTGCTGTTTTACTTTAAACAGTCAAGTGCTGGAGGACTTTCCACAAACTAACACGGAAAATAAGCGAGTTGTTTATCTTTTTTTGTAGGCTACCTCATGAATAAAACATTTGTCAGCATTGCATTCACTTTTTGCAATCGCCCTAAGACTGCATTCAGTAAGAAGCAGTGTCTTTCCTTGCCAATTGATTATTCTAACAAATGGAAAGCTCTTTAATGAAAAAAAACCCTCTAATAACAATTGATCAGATCAATAACACCCTCAAGAGGACACATATCTGAACCAAAAGTAACGATCAAAAAGAAAATTCAGTCTTCGATCTTACCTATACCATTCTGTACAGTTCTGGAACAAAATCACATGGACAGATAAAAGAAAGATAAACTTGCACCAGAATAAAGGGAAGATATAGGAAAAGGGGAGGAACTCTTAAATTTCCAGAGCATGCCACCTCATCTATGAAGCAGAATGAAGATAGTGCTATGGTGTGGGCATCTATGGCTGTGAATGAAACTGGTTCTGTCACAATTATTTATAAAGTTACAGTTGATGAAAGCAATAAGAATTCTGAACTGTTAGAGCTATTTAATCTATAAACATTCTGCCAAATGATTCAAAATTCACTGGAAGCTGATCAAAGGCAAGCAAATACATAATGATATAAAAGGATAGTATGAAAGCAAACCATGACTTTTCAATGGCAACGAAGAGGAATTGAGGGATGACATTCCAAAACATGCTGAGTCACAACATAGTGATTCTAAGAAAACTGCAGTGTACAGATACTACTTTTTTAATGCTAAAAACTTTTGAAATAAGACCAGAAGAAAAATTTAAAGCAAACTAAATGCTCAATCGATAAAAAAATATTTTGCAAAGTGAGTCAATTGAATTGGTGAATTCAAAAAGGGCCCAACTCCACACATTTTCAACATGGAGTTGGGCCCTTATTGAATTCACCGGTTCAATCATAACTTTGATTGTCAAAATACGCGAACTCCAGGACTATGCATGTTATGAAATACCACGCATAGCCAGACCATTTCATACTTTTTGATAAAGCTTCAGTGAACAGTATTTTCTTTTAAAGTAACTTCATTTAATCCAACTATAATTTCTCCATTGTACCAGAGTTTAATAGCATGAAAACGAATCACTGTATCAGATTGTGGAGCAACATATGCTGCAATCTTTAAGATAAGATGGCAAACAGTAATAATAATTCAAATTTGTCATCATCCTCCATCCAAATTCACCAGCGACACCCACATGTCAATCAAGATCAGGTTGTAAATATCCCCTGGTCTGTGTTATAGAATGTGCTATTAAATATATATATGTATACAACACTGTTCAATATTATACTTTTTATTAACATACACATACAATGATCAGTTGCACTGGAACTGATTAATTTTCCAACTGTTTAGATGCTGAGGCAGCGACTACTAGAAAGCCAGTTTGTACTATTTTACATTGTTATGGAAGGGCATTTTAACATTAACTGATTTTGAATTGTGATTTTACAAATGAAGCGAAAAAAATAGTAGACTAGTTTTATGCATATATAAATTCCGTATTTTTTTCTGGTTTATTTGCAGATTATTTTCTGGAGATCCAACCTGGGATGTCATAATTAGCGCAATTAGACGATGTCCTTTGTTAATGATTTTTCATTTTTTTCCTTTTTTAAATATTTACTTGCTTGAAGGGTTTATAATCACTTTAAAACATCTTAAAGTTTCATTTGACTTCCTTATGACCATTCCTACCAAGAAATGATAACACTTCTGATAAGGGAACACTTCCCTGTCAGGTATATTACCTTGATTTTGGTATCAAACAGTGTCGCCAAAAATATGTAGTGTCCGCAACGGTACACTGTCAAGCATATATTTCTGTAAAGATTTGGCTAAGTGGGATTATCCCACCTAAGTTGAATAATGCTCCTAAGATAAGGTTTATATTCAGTAAAAACAATTCAAGATATGGGTCCTTTTGTGGTGCACAAGTGAATTCAAATATTGTTTGTAGTGCCCGCAACGGTGAGTAGTGACCGCAACGTTTTACCCACATCCTCTAATACTGCATCAACCACTCTTCAAATGAATATGTTCGTATAATATGATTATTAGAAGTTAAAACTTGAGTAATTACCTAATGACAGAGCTAATCCACACCCACTGAAGATACACAGGGTGTTCAAAAAGTACATTCTAAGGTGAGAATTTCAGCTGTTGATGTTGCATTGAACAGTGGTTATAAAAAGCAATATTTTAGGTATGCGTCACTAATGTATGAAAAAAATGGCATTTTCCATTATGTTGCTTTTATATTATGATAAAAGGTGTGTATTTAGCATGTTTTATTGAATAAAACTTGTTTTTTTTTTTTTGAAGACATTTAAGTTGTTACTCTTATTGCTGTAGTGTCCGCAACGTCACAAAATGGATCTCGGGTATGCGTACATTTGAGGCCATAGAATTCTTACTATTTGTGACTAGTCCACAAAATATGAAGCAGTGCTTCCATATGCAGTGCTGTACGTATGGACTGACGGACGGACGGATGGACAAAGGTAACTCTTTTTGCCCCTGCCATATATGGCGGGGGTATAAAAATATGATTTCAAGTTCATGAGGGAATGATTTACTCAGGCTGACAAAAAATAGACCTACGTTCTGAAAAACCCAACTATCATGCTTCTGAAGTGTATAAGATTCAAAATTCATGATTTACTTAATAAGCAACTCTAACTATTCTTGGACTGAATAATACTTCATGAATATAAAAGTTCTCCAAAGAACAAATGTAGCATGTGCCCCGCAGCCATACGTGAGAAATTTTTGTCATACAATAAATTCTGAAAGTAAAATTCTGTTCTTTAAATGGTGCAAAGAAGAAAATGAAAAAGGATTTGACAGTAACAATTACATTTGTCAATAAAGGAATAGTGCTACTTGTCTCAAAGTATTCAGAATTATTCAGTATAGATACACCCAAACTTGGTTTGCCTGTGAGACACGAGCCTCTGAAGGAATTTGATGTCCTCCCCTCCCCATGGGTAATATAAATGTATTTTATTGCAACAATTATAATTTCAAGAATGAATTGGAGAGCTGAGCACTTCACAATGTGAGACAGACGGTCGTAAATTACTTCTTGAAAAGCGCTATGCCTTCTCCTCAGCCGAGCTCACTGGTGTGACCTTTAAGTACTGCAATCTCTATGGAGTGGAAAAGCATAGGGTGGGGGTTATCACTGAGGCAGCTCTGCAAACGCGTTACATCAACCCAAGCTCTGGAGAAACATGAAAAATATTACAATTGGGACCATTTCAATTGGGTTCATTCACTTGAATAGAGGTAGTGGGGTACAATGTGCAGAACGTCAGTTTGCATAGCTTACAGCTTTTGTTAGCCTTTATTAAATAGTGCAAACTTCAGTCCAGTCAAAGAGGGGATTCATAAAGCATAAAAATAGATTTTATCATCAAAGACTGAAATGCTCTCCCCCCTTGAGAATCAAGAATGCATTCCTGAGGGATTTTTGGGGCATGAAGCCAAAAATGTCAATGTTGTGCAACCGTAAAAAATTGACCTGAAAAAAACTGAGTCGAAATTAGAAGAGAAAACGTCTTTAAAAACACCTGGCGAAGCATTTTAGCTTAATCTTACGTGCAAATTCTTAATTAAAAATTAAAAAAGATTTCAAGCTGCTGGGTTAGCTCACTCAGTTAAGGCACCGCATTTGCGGAGCAGTAGTGACAACCTCGGCGTGGGTTCGATCCCCGGTTGTACCAACCAGCAGTGGTCGGCAGCTTTTTCTGAACAGCGCATGATTGGCTAAAGCGCTGTAGGGATGCAAATCGGGAAGGGACTGCCGAGAAGGGAAATTAAAAATGGTTGCCTTGTTTGTTGCTCAAGCCCCTCCTGTTGGCTTGCCGGGCGCTCTCAGTGAGATTCTAAGCTTGTTCATGTTCGGATGTCCTCCGCCCTCGTTCTGAACTTGCAATAGTATCAACATATGAGTGTAAGGAAGCAGGGGCTGACAGGCGCGTGCTTCAGAGGAAAGCTGCGAACTGTCTCTCTCTCCTGAGCAGGCAATAGGGGGTTGCATACGAGCAAGCGTTGTACATAGTTCTTGGATTGGGCATTCCAGATTAGGGTGGGATTGGAGATGCCAAATTTATTTAAAAAAAAAAAATATATATATATATAGATAGATAAGATATATAGAGATAATATTAGATAATTGGTCTTTCTTAGGACACAGTATGATGTATTCAAATTTACACGCCAAATGTTAAGAATGACCATTTAGTTAAAAATACATTTGAAGATGTGAAACCAAGCTTTCATGTTTATATTGGAGTCCATGATAATGCCTATAAAACTGAAAAATTTACTCTACATTGAAATATAAAAAGGTATAGCCAGTAGCACTATTCAATATTGAATGAAAGAGCATATTTTTCAAGTATCAGAATTTCACAAGGCAATTTATATCTGTAGTATAACTTCCTTGGGTGAAAACATTTCCAGATATTAAATTGGAGTCTATTTTAAAAACAACAGTAGGACTATAAGTCACCCATAATTGCTTTGCCAAGCCTCTGTAAGGCCTAAATCAAATCAAACACCGAAGAATCCAAGAATTTTTGAACACCTTTGCTTAGTTTACTTCAAATGTGGCTATATGACTGTTAATTTCAGCAACGGATAAATTCACAAACTCATTTTCAATAAATTTGGGATGGTGCAGAAAATTCAAATACAACCGAATGCAGTCATTTATGACATTGCCTGATGTTGATCAGGTTATGCTACTGTACTTCAGTCAAAAAGGAACATTCGCTTAAGGACCAATCGATTACAAGCAAACCTGAAGAACAGAATTTCTCCATGCCCTATTGCAGGGGTGGGGCACCTTCTCCAGAAAGAGCCACTGTGGGTGCAGGCTTTCATACCAACCAAGCTGCTACACACCTGATTCTACTAATCAAGGCCCTGAACAAACATTCCAGAGGTTGATTAGTAGAATCAGGTGTGTAGCAGCTTGGTTGGTATGAAAGCCTGCACCCACAGTGGCTCTTTCTGGAGAAGGTTGCCCTATAGCAATGATTTTTGGGATTTCTGCAATATGCATTTCTATTAAAAGATTCAGGGAATCCTATGAAATCTGTCTACATAACAGGTGAGGTTGAAAACCAATACTTTTGACAGCCTTTATCATACGACACAATTTTTCATTTACTATAACAAGTTTGCATGGCACTATGCACCGAGGAAGCCAAAAGTTGTTTTGATCCAGACTAGGAGTCAAGTGCGGAGGCAGAGTACAATCGCATAGTTGGGTATATAGGTAGTATTACGGTAACAGTGGGACGGAGCCCAGAGGAGGTTAGCACAGTTCAGTTCAGATGTTATGGGCAAAGCCATATAGGTGTTGCCAGTCTCCGACCAGTGGCTTTCTGGGATGACTGCCAGATGGAGTACACCCTTCGCCTGAGCCTAGCTGTCCAGAGGCAGGAGAGAGTACAGTACCAGTGTGGATAAAGGTTCCACTTTCGCCAATGCGCCGTTGGCCGTGTGTCAGCCAAAAGTCAGGTAGACATGCCCTGCTCACTGAACCGGGAAGTAGATTGAGTGAGAAGGCATGTTGGCCGGCCGTTTCACACATATCTTAGTGTAAATCCCCGTTGCAAAGAAGTCCAAATAAGTTCAGCGTTGAAATTTTTTTGTCAGACAACGTGACGTCCTTTATATTTGTAGTAGTATAGTGTAAACGCCTTAAGTAATTTCTGCTACAGATTTTCTTTCGTGCAGTTGGCAATATATTTATTTCCAGGAAAGTTAATGTCTGCAAATTCATGTATTTTTGCCATAATATTTTTGCCGTAATATTTACTGATAAGAATTAAGAAATGAAACCTTTAGTTCTAAAGCGCCGTTATCGGAGAAAGCAAAACAACAAAAACAACATGTTTCGCCACCACTTTAATATTATTTAAATTATGAACAAAACCCGCACTTCTGAAAATAGAAATAAAATACGCAAATATCTATGTACTTGTAACTTACAACAACGGTGTCACTTTTTCCTAAGTCTGCAAGAAATGTTTCGGCCTTTGGAAATCCGGAGGTCTTAGTCCTCGTTGTGTATAAGCCGAATAACTCTCAGTCAAGAAAGCAATGACTTGTTCAGTCGGATCAAAAGGTTGGACATAAAGTGTGCTAACTTTTGTTGCCTTTTGCTCATAATTTGAGAGCATAAACTTTGTCTGTTACCAACAAATTAACGCGATAAAGCCCTTCTCAGTTGCAAGTGTCATGGGGTAGCGCGGATTAAAAACTGTTCTCACAGCGAGACTGATTGTGTTTTCACATTTGTGAAAAATTATCACTTACCCGCCTTATGTATACTGTGTAAAACATTTATATTCAGATTTAATGGTATAGTTATCAATTTGAGAACTGTGTGCAAGCCATCTTACATTAGGCTATTAAGACCAATAGCTATTTCCCCACGGCAAATTATCGACATTTACAGTGACACGAGCAAGATTTAAAATTTTGGGCATCCAACGAGAAATTATAAATGTATTAATAAATATTTTGTGACAATAAATACGTAAGTTGTCGTCCATAAGGAAAGCGTTTCTAGGCTACTTCATGACTACGCCTAGCTACTTCTAACTGCCTCTTATAGAATTAGATATTTTAAAACTCTAATAACAAAAACATCGATTGACTTGTAAATAAGTCGTATCCGAAATAGTTGAGGTAATTTATTCTTGCCAAAATTCAAGGCCTGCAATAACATCTGGTACACACCAGTCATACCCAAAAACCGCTCCCCCCTATTGACAGTCCCCCCAAGTTCTGCCTGCCGGGACTACACCGACACCTGTTGTAATCCTCCGGCACCCGCCAGGCCGATCAGAGAAAGGTGGACGAAAACACGAAGCCAACTTCTCGTTAACTTTAGCAGTACCTTTATCCACGCTGGTACTGTAGTTTAGGAGGAGTGCGGTTCCAATCCTGATGACCATAGAGGGATTGGGAGCTTGTTTCTAATAAACTGGACTGATGAACAGACTCAGACAGGATGAACAGGAAAGCGGTTCCAATCCTGGAGACTGTGAGAAAGGCTTGGAAGCTTGTTGCCATTAACTAAACAAGGACGGATCTGTTAGATCAGCACATAATAGCCAGTGGGTGCACTTCTTTTGTTCCTAAAGGGCTAGAGTGCAGTTTACAGCACTGCCTCAAGAGTAAAAAAAAAAGAAGCCAACCACAGTAAAGTTCACAAAGATGGGCAACCACTACCTCTGTGTCAAAGTTGATGTAGTAATGCTTGTCCATGCTTGCTTGTTTTGCCGATTAAAAACTAAAACGGGGTTTTATGTCTGCTCTGCTACCAAGACAAGAACATCAATTTAACATATTTTCACAAATAAGAACAATGCAATACGATTGAACACTAGGACTGCATCGTCAGGCTGAGGGTTGCTATGACGCATTTTTAAATATTAATTTTGCCGTTGTGTTCACATCATAAAGTGGCTCACGCAGTTAGAATGCTGAGTCCACAAACATTAGAAGGATATATAGTTCTACAACATAGCACAATATTTCCCTGGATAAAAATGCCATTATGCCTAGCAGCCTGCCCTGGGGCCAGTGCTCACAAAAGAGTTAATTCTACTGTGACCAGAGACAAATCAAAACACTTCCACTGAGACTGAACAAGTGAAAAATTTTAAAGATTACTGCATTTCACAATCACCACACTTAGTCAATGGTGAACCAATGAGCACTGAAAGCTTGGAAACGTAAGAATTATTCTCAGGTGTAGATTGTATATGGTGCTCATGTCAAGAGCACCTCTATCACAGTTGCCATACAGTATACACATGCTAGGAGTACAATATACAGGATTGTATTATCATTACAAAATACAGTGCAGAGCCGCAAACAATGAAGTCCTTGTTCTGAATTCTGGAACGCCTGCCGCAAAGCCACTTCCTGCCACAGATGTCACAGGAAGGCAGTGCAAGAGCAATGCGACAAAGGAAGAGATGTGAAAGATGAACTTAAAACAGCATGTGGTCCAAAGTGTTGCATAAATTTATAGAACGACTGAAATAAATAAGGTATCAACTAAAAATGTCCACGAGAACACACTGCAGAAACAAAAAAAGTCAACCGCAACAAGTATTTTAGTCCTATATTCATTAGGTTTTTGCATAATAAGACAAATGAGGCGGGGCAGTTGCCAAGCTGACTTACTGACAATGAAAAAATATCTGAAAGTACCCTCTTACTGACAATAAAAGCACTCTTTGAAAGCAATCTCTGTACTTCAAGGCAAGATAAATGAAAAACAAAAAAATAAAAATTTTAAATCATTTGAATTCAATACTGCACGTGATTTTCTGTAATACGCAATAAGGAACAAAAGTGTGCAAGATTTTTTTTATTGAGAGATTTTTTAAATTCAAAATAAACGTTTTATCAACTCCAATTGTTCAGCATCTTTATTGGCTTAGATTAGTTCAGAATTGGTTTTTGTATCAGAGACAAAAGCCTGAAATTCAGGAAGCTGCACTACCATTCTTTAAAACAGAGACCCACACAATGGGCTTATTTGTCACAACACCGAAAGGAATCTGTGTGTCAATCAGCAAAATTGTATTCATGGTGTTTTCATGGTTTTATTTATTTTTATTATGTGTATTCAATAGTGATGATTCAAGCTAAAATGAACTCGATACAGAACAGCCAATAGCCCTCATGAGTTCATTTCTGAGCAGCATGAAGCATGTTCTGGGAGTTGTTTTCAATAGGCCAATTGAGTAAGCCATAACACAAATAAATTTACTGAAGTTAATCAATTCATGTACACTGGGGGACACTTTGTTTTCTTCCAAGTTTTTGTCCATTTTGCAGATAATTAAATATTTTGGGGGGGAAAAAAGGGGCAATCAAAAAGAAACACCTTTTCTCCCTTATTCCATATACTACCTTAGTCAAAAGAAACCAGCACTGCCGATGATTGGAAAAGTATTGTTATCAGTGCCATTTTAGAATGGGGTAAGGAATCACAGTAGTCACAAAAATATAGGAAAGTCTCCCTTACTGTTGCTCTGTGGCTATCTAAGTTAAGGCACAAATTATATAAGACAATATACAGTGCTGTGAAAAAGTATGCTCCTGATTTCTTCTATTTCTGCATATGACACAATTCAGTGTTTCAGATCATCAAACTAATTTCAATGAGACAAAATTACCAAAGTAAACACAATCATTATCTATAAATGATTTCATTTATTGAATGTAAAAAGCTATCCAAATTTTATACCCTTATGTGAAAAAGTAATTCCACCCGGTTGTGAAATCAACCATTTCAACAAATTTAATTGATAGTGTGGTTTTATTTCACAAAAAACACCCAGACATGATTACCGCCAGCTCAGTTGAATGTAAACAATATTTAAATAGAACCAGTCTGGCTGTGTGAAGGAGGCAAAAAAACAGCACATGAGGCTGCAATCCAAAGAATTCAAGAACAGACGAGAAACAGTCGTTGACATCTGTCAGTCTGGAAAGGGTGACAAAACCATTTCAAAGGCTCTGAGACTCCAGTGAACCAAGGTGTATCTACAAATGGATAAAACTTGCGGTGCACCTCTCCAGAAATGGTCAGTCCACCTAAATTCCTCCAAGACCGCCGTAACGACTCATTGAAGAGGTCGAAAAAAGACTCCAGCTTAACATTTAAAAACTGCAGGCCTCACTTGATTCCTTCAAAGTTGTTGTTCACAATTTCACACCAATACAGAAACCAGGCAAAAAAAAAATGGCATCCAAGTGAGAGCTGCAAGGTGAAAACCACCACTGACCAAAATGAACTTGAATGTTCGTCCCACATTTGCCAAAAACATCATAATGGGCCCCCAAGACTTTAGGAGTAATATTCAGTGGACTGATCAATCATAAATGGTACTTTTTAGAAGACATGGCTGCCGCTACATCTGGCATAAAGCTAACACAGCCTTCCACAAAAAGAATATCAAACAAACAGTCAAACACGATGGTGGAAGTGCAATGGTCTGGGTCTGCTTTGCTGCCTCAGGACCTGGGCTACTTGCCATAGTTAATTGAACCTTGAACACTATAATTCCATTTCCAAAAAAGTTGGGACACTGATTAAAATGTAAATAAAAACAGAATGCAATGATTTTCAAATCATTTGAACTTTATGTTTATTGAAAATAGTACAAAGGCAGTATATCAGATGTTGAAACTGAAGTATTTCATTGTTTTTAGGAAAATATGTGCTCATTTTGAATTGGATGCAATACGTTTCAAAAAAGTTGGCACAGGGGCATGTTTACCACTGTGTTGCATCACATCTTCTTCAATCTACACTCTATAAGTGTTTGGGAACTAAGGAGACCAACTGCTGTAGTTTTGAAAGCAAAATGTTTTCCCACTCTTGCTTTATGTAGGATTTTAGCTGCTCAATACTTTGCAGCCTCATTTGTCAAATTTTTTGTTTCATAATGCGCCAAATACTGTCAGTGGGCGACAGGTCTGGACTGCAGGCAGACCACTTTAGCGCCCACTTTAGACTCTTTTACTGCAAAGCCATGTTGTTGTAATATGTGCAGAGTATGGTGTTTGGCCTGTTGTTGCTGAAATGAGCAAGGTCTTCCCTTAAAAGAGGCACCTGGATGGCAGAAAATGTTGCACCAAAACCTATATATATTGTTCACCATTAATGGTGCCTTCACGGATGCGCAGGTTACCCATGCCATGTGTACTAATGCACCCCCATACTATCATGGATGCTGAATTTTGAATTGTTCGCTGATAACAAGCCGGATGTTCCCTCTCCCCTTTAGCCCAGAGGATGTGGTGTCCATGATTTCCAAAAATAATTTCACATTTTGATTAGTCAAACCACAGGGCAGTTTTCCACTTTGCCTCAGTACATTTTAAACAAGCTCCAGCCCAGAGAAGAAGGCAGTGTTTCTGGATCTTGTTAATATACAGTTTTAACTTGCATTTGTGGATGCAGTTACAGACCGTGTTTACTGACAATGGTTTTCAAAAATGTTCCTGAGTCCATGTAGTGATTTCCACTTCAGAATCCTCTCTGGTTTTAATGGAGTGCCACCTGAGGACCTGAAAATCACAGCAAAATTGGATTTTGGCCTTATCCCATGCATATAGAGATTTTTCTGAATTCTCAGAATCTTTAAATGATATTATGTTCCATAGAGGATAAAATTTCCATATTCTTTGCAATTTTAAGTTGAAAATGTTATTCTTAAATTGCTGAACTATTTCCCCTTGGTCTTTCACAGAGTGGTTAAGCCCTCACCATATTTACTTATGAAATACTTTTAATACCCGATCATGTTACTGACCTGTTACAAAATGATCTAATTAGCTACGAGATGTTCTGCCAGTTGTCTTTTTTTTTAGCATCATGCAACTTTTGCAGTCTTTTATTGTCCCGTCCCAACTTTTTTTTAAAACATGTTGCTGTCATCAAATTCAAAATGTGCAGATATTTTTCAAAAAACAAAAAAAGTATCCATATCAACATATGTTGTCTTTGTCGTATTTTCAATTAAATAAAAGGTTTACATGAGTTGCAAATAATTGCATTCTGTTTTTATTCACATTTTACACAGCGTCCCAACTTTTCTGGAACTGGGGTTGTACTTTCTACCAGAAAATCCAGAATGAGAATATTCAGTCATCAGTTTGTTACCAGAAACTCTAGTGCAATTGGGTTGTGCAGCAGGGCAATTACCCAAAGCACACAAGCAACTCTACCTCTAAATGGCTCAAAAGCAACAAAATGAAGGTTTTTGGAGTGGCCTAGTCAAAGAAAGTTTTGTCACAGCATCCCATGGTGTTACATACAGAGAAAGTCTCAGTTATAAAATAACAGAATGGTGCCCTGTCATAGTTCACCTTGCCTGATCACAAACAGTGGCAAAGACTAGGTAGAATGACTTTCAAATTTATTTATATGGCTATTGTGCATCGCATCAAAAAGTTATAAATGATTATGTGATACACCAATATTTGTTTTTAACATTCTGAACTCATGTATCTCATGAAAAAGCACAAATTTGCATAAATTATTTAGCAAGAATTAATGAAGCTTTAGCGTCAGCTCAGTTCGGCACCAAAGTCAGATCTAGTCATAAGCCCCTTTCTGTCCAATCATTATTGATTTCAGCATCTCCCACCCAATTGGCAAGCTTAGAGATAGTGCTCATTCATCCCTCCTCCTCCATGCCCTCTACATCGCTCCAGATCTGGCTTACTGAAGATCTGCATCTCATCTCCCCCACCTACCCAGCCTCCTCCAATACAAATAACATCGCTCATCGTAAGCAGCATGTGTTCATATTGTGTTCGTCACTACGAGCATTCTGAATCTCAGGCTCTGTGAGGGGGGGTTTGTGATCTCAGGGACTGTCTGTGTCATGTTTGCTCAGATTGTTGCAGAGCAACACTCCAGCAGAGTGACAACAAAACTCAAATGCATGTTGCTCTGTAATAAATGGCTAAATCTGAAGCAAGTGTCCAGACTGAACTCAGCAAAAAGGTGCAAGAGACCACTGCAAAAGGGCATCTTTCGGCATGATGCGCAGTGGAGTCCCATTGAAAGGATGGCAATGGTCCAATTAATTAGGATTAGGATTTATTAATTCATTTAGGATTTATTCAAATTTTTGCCATCATTGCAATGTCACATCAATTTTATAAATGTTGCCAAAAGGCAATAACTTGGTTATTATCAGCTCTTAATCATCATAAGCCATGTAGCGGTCTTAATCATTCAATCAATAAATTGTTTGATTGTTAATCAGGTGCACTTAAATTAGCCTGACTCCTCCAGCCTATGTACTTCCGCTCAATTTCATTTCGCTTCACCGCTCAGTCTGATCACGATAAGCTCTGCCTCGTTTACCTCGGCAGAAAATACGCCAGACCAGCCAACAAACAGAAGGCGTGGCCGAGAGCCATGATGTAGCCGCCGCACTGAGTTTGAAACTGTAGTCTCCGAAATCAACAATGGCCACGGACATAGATACACGGGAGGCCATTCGCTCTGTCATGGAGAAAATCCTCGGTACCAGCGACTTATAGCCACAACAAGATGAATGTTTGGTTAGTTTTTTGAATGGAAATGATGTTGTAGCGCTACTCTGAGACAAGTTGTCATATCTATTTAATATCCATCATGAAACATGAAATAGGCACCCTGTTCATCTCTGTGAGAGATAGCCGAACCACCTCAGCTAGCTTGTAGCTTCTAGTGTTAAATAGTGTGAAATTTGCAGGCAATGTAAGTTAGCAGCGAACATTTTAAAAGCTGTGTTTTTGTTCATGTCACAAGACCCATTCGCTGTCTCAGTGTTGTAATGTTGTCATTATCCATGAATGAAATGGCTGTCTCTGTGAGAGACAGCCAAACGCTTAGAGCCAAACTTTAGTTACTATAAAGTTAGATAGCGAGCTCGGTATGTTTTAGCGCAAGTATGGTTAACGGTTCAGGTTTCGTGTCAACGCAGATTTTGTCCTAATGTAAATAATGCATTATTCTCGCCGATTCTGCCGTTGGTTTCGGGTCTCTTACGTTTTTTAATAGCACCAGTATCGGCAGGAAAAACAATAGCTCAACAGTTTGTTTCTTGTAAGGAGAACAGAAAGAGCACTTTTGGTTCCTTTAAGTGAATGAGTGAAGGCTAAAATGAGGTAGATGGGCATATGTATGAGTACAGTATTAACTTTAATGTACTGATCAGTTTTCGCTGCATTCCTGGTATGAAGGACTATGTTTACAGCGGAAGCATAGGCGCCGATTCCGTGGGTGCTTCGGGGCCTGAGCTTTTTGCGCGAACTAACGTTGGCCTAAGATACTTGGCTATTAATGTAAATTGGTACTAGTTTCAAAACATTAACAGGCTATCTAGCAAGCTAGGTAAGCCAAACTAAGTAGGCTAGATCTTAAGAGAAGCAAACTATGTACCAAATGTAACTGTTAGCTAGCTAGAGAGCCTTTTTTGCCGACTTTGCTAGTTACATTTTGAGCAGATGAATGCTCATTAGCTAACTATTTGGCAAAGCTATAATTAGGGACCTGGATGAAATCGCAAACCAGTTCATTAAGCGCACGGTTACGAGGAGCAACACTTTCCGCATCAAGAAGTAATATCAACGGTGAGCGAACAAAAAAGTTTTTTAACATGTAGTAGCCGTGTGGGCCTATGTATTTATTATCAATCAAATGTATTTGATTGCATGTGCTGTGATGTAGCGCAACGTTGTTCGATAGTCTATCACACGGTAATTTGTTTGATATATTAATATGTTGGCCTCCTAACCATTACAGTTACGCAGTGTTTTGATGGGTGTACAGTAGTACTATGCTAATGAGGTGGTTTCGGATCGAGGATTTGCTCTGTGATTAATGCTCATGTGAGTCTTTTTCCTATTGCAATTTTGGTGGCTATGGTTATTATTTTGTTGGTGTGTATCGTTGAACTTCATCTCATCTAAGCTTGGTAGCGCTGGTGATCGTTGACAGAATGTCAGGGAGTGATTAATGATCGAATGGAGCAGGTAAGGTGCTGCAAAGTACATCATGGTTGAATGACTTTCAGCACTACTGAAGTCTAGTCTCTGGCTTGCCATATAGTATAACA
This sequence comes from Gymnothorax javanicus, assembly GCA_029692085.1. Classification (NCBI taxonomy): domain Eukaryota; kingdom Metazoa; phylum Chordata; class Actinopteri; order Anguilliformes; family Muraenidae; genus Gymnothorax; species Gymnothorax javanicus. The sequence continues at coordinate 109,980,353 of CM056200.1, forward strand.
AGTTTCCGTGTCAGATTGTGAATTTGGTCAACGCTTTTTATTCAGATGGGCCACTCGATCTGATTGGGTGGTACTGATTTCTTTCTGTGGTATGTATATCATCGGTGCATTTGCGTGTGTGCGTGTGTGTGTGTGCGTGTGAGCGCGCGACATTCATGTCGGTCATAGCTGGTAATGTTCTACATTGCAAAACCACTTGCGTTTTACTGCTTTTTTATTTATTAACTTATTATTATTATTATTATTATTATTATTTTTTTTTTTTTTTTTTTAATAGCAAGTGTTTTTAGGTTTTGAGCACCCACCAGGGTAAACAGAAATCGTTACCCATGAGCGGAAGTACTAGGCGGCTGAGCCGGCGCATAACACACGTCATCGCCGAACGTTAGTGATTAGTTTATGGGTACACCAATGATTTTAAAACTTCAGACAAGCGCCCACCCACCAGGAAGTAAACCCTTGTCAATCACGACTGGCCAGACCCTAGATGTGTTCGAAATCGTCCACTCATTCACTCACTGCCAATTCCCTACATCTTGTATATGATATAGTGCACTACATAGGGAATGACCAAAGGAGATTTCGGACACTACACCGGAATTTTCTGAACATGGTTGCGTCAGCAAATGCGCTGGATATTCCTGTGATGTAAGCGGACGCGCCGAGCATCATGTAAACAAACCGGACACTTGAGCTGCTTTCACACCGGACTTGAAAGCAAATTTTCGCACAACAGATTACATTCAAAGTCAAAGCAAAGACGCGAATACACGCGTTTCGTGTGTATTCGCGTCTTTGCATTGACTTTGAATGTAATCTGTCGTGCGAAAAATTCGTTTCGCGTCCGGTGTGAAAGCTGCTTTACGGGAACATTGGAAAATTTATTTCTGCAGGGGGAGCCGTCTCGCTCTTCACATTCTTCTTCTGTGGAAAAACACGACCGCGGTGCATTGTGGTATACGGCACTACAATGTACTGTACATCGCTTGCTCACTCGATTCCGCTGTGCATTATGGGTATTTTATAGTCCACTATATAGTGGATGAAAAGAATTCGAACAACACTACAAAATGGCGGACACACTATATAGTGCACTATATCCGTGATAGGGGGCGATTTCGAACACAGCTTCTGTGTACGAAGCAAAGCAAAGTAGCAGAGTCTGGTATTACCAGGGTACACTTAAATGGGAACAGCTTGAGAACAGCTTGAGAATTTAGTATCATCATCTGAGAAAGACCAACTAGTTTGTGCCCAAAACCCAAAAGGTCAAAAGGCAAAAAACAGGACAAGTTCACCCAGTATACGTTTACCTCAAGCCTTCATATTTGTAATTACATTTCTGGATAAATGAAATCTGCATAGCAAGCTGGGTGCCAAAAGACACTAGTGCCATGTCAGACAATGAACAAATCCCACCAACGCCACAGTCAAGGAAAACCGACACAAATTAAACCTAAGTTTTACCAAAATCTACTGCTTGGAACACGGCAAAGCAGCAATTTTTTGAGGTCAGTAATAACATATGTACATGTCAGCGTCAGACACTCTTCAGGGGTCAGACTCAGATGTGTCCGTGACTGCTTATCGCAGAAGTCTTCACGAACAGAATTAGAGGCTTCACTCCTTAGATGCAAACTAGCCTCGCGTCGCCAGGCTCTTCATACAGGGGAGAAGAGCCTGGTTTCCGTTCACTCTGAATTTTGTCTGGATTCTGGTTGCGGTCTAGAGGGCGGATCCGGAATCCACCAAATTCAACAAAGTAAAAGTGTTCACCAAAATAAAACTTTAAATTCTGGCGCACCATCGATTTCCGTGTCCGGTTTTGAAACATTTTACTCATTTAAACAAATGAACAAAATTACATGCTTTAAATTAAAAAGTTTCACCGCATTTTTATTAGCTTGGCGCATCCATCGAATTCCAGATCCTGTCTCTCTCGCCCTGGTTCCGGTTGCTTACCAAAACAGCCACTAAACGGCCCCAGACTAGATGCAAACAGTTTTCTAAATTTGCTCAGACCTATGAGAATCTGTGGCGGAAAGTTAGGAACAGAGGAGACCAAGATTCTGAATGATTAAGCTTGATGACAAGAGCTTGCCAAGTTGCTGGCCTAAAGAAACTGTCCCAGTTCCAAAGCATATCACTACATAGGAGCGATGTGGTGAGAGTATAACGGTTTGGGAAAGTCGGGCTGGCTCAGCCACTGGATCGGTGGCCTGCATTACTGATAGCAGCAGCTGGCTAAAATCTGAAATGTTGAAGCAAATGCCTCAAATTTTTCTGGAAGCTTCACATTAAACAAAGATGGTAATTCCAAATGTACCACAAAAGCATCAAAGGATATTTTCAAAGTCCAAAGCATGCATTCAATCCAAATCCAATCAAATATACATTTCATCAGTTGAATAGGAAAAAGGAATGTTGTGTGAAACAAAGTTGAGAAGAAGATGGTGGTACTGGCTGGGCTAGTTATCTACTGGAAAGAAACCGATGAACTGGTGATTAACGTAGGTCACTGACAAACAACAAAATATTACATGTCTAGTTCCATTCACATGACATTAATTCGTCCCAAAAATAATTGTGCCCTGAAATACACTCACCAAACACTTTGTTAAGAACACCATGCTAATACTACATATAGCCTTCCTCCACTCTCAGCACTGTCTCTAATCTGCAAGGCATGATTCCACAAAATATTGGCAACATTCCTCTGAGATTGAGGTCCATGTTGATGTTACCCCACATATTTTCTACAGCTTTGTCAGCTGCACATTCGTGCTGCAAATCTCCTGTTCTGCCACATCCAAAAAGTGGTCTATTGGATTCTGATCCTGTTTGAGTAAAAGCTGTTGTGCAGTTCAGAACTCCAGTCTCTGTCAGTACGGATTCTCCAAGTCAAAACTCTGACTAAACTGCCTGTGCCATACAGGCATGTACACGCCAGAGCTCCATTTCTAGTGCTTAATTATACACTTCATATGTTCAGAGTTGCCTGCCCTCTTCAGCAACTTGTTGAAAATGGCTATAGCTACATGCAAAGAACAACCCCAATTCCGAAATAGTTGGGACGAAGTGTAAATTGTGAATAAAATCAAAATGCAATGACTTTCAGATCACATGAGCCAATATGTTATTTACAATAGAACATGGATAACATTTCAAATGTTGAAAGTGAGACATTTTACATTTTTATCCTCAAAATGAGCTTATTTCAAATTTTCTGGCTGCAACAGGTCTCAAAAAAGTTGGGACACAGGCAAAAGAGGGCTGAAAAAGCAATTAATATATAAGAGAATCAGCTGAAAGAACATTTAGCAAGTAATTAAGTTAACTGGCATCAGGTATGTAACATGATTGGCTATAAAAAGGATGTCTTAGAGACGCTGAGTTTCTCAGAAGTAAAGATGGCCAGAGGCTCTCCAACCTGTGAAGGCTTGCGTAAAAAAATTGTGGAATACTTTAAAAACAATGTTCCTCAACGTCAAATTGCAAAGGCTTTGAATGTCTCATCATTGACAATGCATAACATCATCAAAAGATTCAGAGAAACTGGAAAAATCTCTGAGCGTAAGGGACAAGGCCGAAGACCTTTATTGGATGCCCGTGATCTTCGGGCCCTCAGATGCCACAGCATCACTCACCGGCATGATTCTGTCATTGACATTACTAAATGGGCCCAGGAATACTTCAAGAAACCACTGTCTGTAAACACAGTCCGCCGCACCGATGGAAAGAATGGGGAAGCAGAGAACAAAGGGGCGGGGTTACAAACAAGACAATGTTGAAATAAAGCTAAATGATAAAACAGCAAAGCCGGGAGACATGACACACAGAAGTGCAAAAGGTAAACATGTACATGTGGAAACATGAGGAAAAAACTAATGTTGAGATGGAAAGCACTGTAATGAAAATAAAACTAAAAACATAAAAGACACACTAATTCCTTATTACTTCCAGATGTTAACACCAATATAACTTGTCTCTAATGTTACTTCAGACAATGTGAAGCCATCTTGAAAAAGCCACAAAATGGTGATCTTCCTACAATTGCTTAAACACAAAAGAAAGGTGACCAAGATTTCTTAAATGATCACAAATAATGCATATTTTCCATTAATGCAAAAAAATTCATAATATGTATTGCAGCTCTTGAAGAACCAGAAGTGAAAGTTCGGTTGGAAACCATGATGCCTCATCATTGCTATACATACGATAACTCTTAATATTTGCACTCATGAGCTGTGGTGTGTTAAAATACAAAAAATTGCAATATCCAAATGAGCATGTGGGTGATTTGTCGGTTTAGGTTATTGTTGTTCAATTGTTGTGTGACTACATCAAATTAAAGATTATTTTCAAATGCACTGTTAACAATGCGGAAGGCCTAGCATTCCTGCTGTGGTAGCGAAGTATTCTCAGCTCGCAAGCATCTGTGTGTATAATCAGAAATAACCCAGGAAACATAGGAAAATGAAAGCAGGAAAGTGCATGTAGCAACTACTTTTGTATTATTTTCAGAGAATGCAGCTTTTCAGATTTCTGCTGTTATTCATGAATCAGGGACTGGGTAGTTAATTCAAAAATATTCCCCTAAATCACGCTTGCTGTGCCCGTAATTTCTAATCCATCTCCGCTCAGCAGGGCTAAGCGCAACGTTTGAAAAAAAGGTTTGTCACAGTAGATGGATGATTCCGATCAAGCTGTAAGAGACGAGTTAATTACTTACTGAGTCCCTTATTAATACTGTCCTGAGATGCAGAAATGCCTCTTTACCAATTAGCTTGCAGGGAAACGCGCACCCCACTTTGTTTCGAATGTAATTTGACTTTCAACCCTTTAGTTAAACCGCAGATAAATGTATATAAATACTCATCATTCTCCTTTAGAGTCTACTTGGCTTTTCCGGAATATTGCATTTAAACTTAAATCCATTCTTCAAACATCACATTGGGCTTTAAATGTGCAGAGTTTAACTCTTCCGCTTGCAAATGGAGTTATTGGACTGTTTGTCTCAGGACTGAGGTGACGGGACACAATCCAAAAATAATGACAGGTATAAAGTGCAGGGAAGCAAGAACAGATTAAGAGGACCCAGCTATATAGCCTCAAAGAACATAGAGCCCCTACCGAAATTCAACCATCCAATGATCCCACAATTCGGAATCTAAGAAGGTGAGCGCTGTTGCCATTATAGTGCTGATCTAGAATGTCGCTGATCAAGCTACATGTTCCAAGGCTCCATCCCCCTTGTACGGTCCCATCACCCCAGAAAGCTTGATGAGTTGAGCCAGTATAGGCAGTCTGTGTGATGCCACTTCACAGACAGTGCATGAGTGAGTTATGCATTTGCTATGGGCCTCACCGGGAGCGAACCACACGGAAGTTCTTCAGAAGGAGTTCACGCATTTCTTGGGCATGCCTGCTCAGGTTCTCGTCCTGGAGGATCTCTGACACAAATAGCTCACAGTCTGGAGAAGACAGAGAAATGGATGGTCACTGTATGATCAAATATGACTGGGGTAATACACATATCTCTTTGAATTGAGTTAATCATGTCTTTCACCTCATTGCTTAGGATTAATGATACAAAACAAAACCAGTTTTACTAGTGTTGTGGGGAATGATACTTCTGTAGTTAGCTAACTGCTTACTGTAGACGCCAAATATAGGTATACGCTAGTAATGTTAGCCCAGTATACTTCAACTGAGCCAGAAACCAACATTGTTAGCATGACAATTAGTGAAACTGAGCCTTTATCAGGCTTTGACTGAATCGCAAATAATTTTATTAACACAATACCTATCTCGGCTAGCAAGTTAACTGATGGGCTGTTTCACAATCAGGGTACGCATGAGATTTGTGAGCCTTTGAGTGAAATTTGCCAAAATATAGAAGAACACTTAAATTCTATAAAATTTATTTGCAAGAAATACATCTAATGCAACTAAAAATGACGTTTATTTCATGAAGAAAGCTTTATTTTCCTTCGAATGGCGTAAAAATTGCATTTTTTGGACATTTTTTTTTTCCTCATTGTTGAAATCAAGAATAAATTATACATCTGTATGAAATATATTATTAAATGTAGGAGCAAAACATCTCTCTGAATTCAGATTCACGTGTTTGGCATTATCAGTCAGCACAGACACACTGTGAAAAAGTAAATAGCATAAATATGAGCAATAAACTAACCTGTACATTTGTCCGTCCAAAATGTCCTCTCCGGAAATAAAATGATTGTGATGAGTTAAATGCCATATAAATACAAATGGGTGATCTGTTAAGGGTATTTTTGTTTGTATTATGTATTCTCTCAAAGTGTTTACAGTTGTGTTGATATTGTAATATAATAAAAAGCTGTACATTGGTCAGAGAAAAGGCAGAATGTTTGTCCGTCCAAAATATGTCCACTCCAGAATGCGCATTTCACCTGATAGCTTGAATAGATATAGCTTGATTCCAATCTTTTTTCATTATTCTTATAATCTAGGACTTCCCCAGGACTGAACATACTCTCACCTGAAATTTGCTTGATAAATTTAATGTACTTACATATACATATAGTTTATGACTCCGTAAATGTCCCCTCCGAAAACTCTAGTTTTCATGTAATATTAACCTCTGTCGCAATTCCTGTCAGAATATTTGGATGCTATGTAACTTTGTCATGACTATCATTATGAACCTCATGATTATACATGAATGTATTGATGTTTTGGACTAAACACATATTTTCTTCTGTTTGATTAATGGTCTAGAACAGTGGTCTTCAACGTTGTTCTGGGGCACCCACTGTGTATGCTGGTTTTTGTTCCAACCACATTTGCAATCGCAGGATTTTAACAAGCTGTTAATTAGTCTCAATTAAGTGTATTTAATACTTAGAGCAGTTATTTGCCCTCTTAACTCACAAGATAACAGAAATAGCAACGTTTGCCATCAAGAACGAAAAAAAATGCCATACCCACATTGCGATGCATTGGAAATGACAGCATAAAATGAGAGAAAACAATGCAACCAATCAAATTAAAGATGTAGTTGGCTCCTAATTGGTGAAAACTACCTGGCACATCATGACAAATTTATTCGACATGCAAATGGTAAAGAGTCAAACCAGTTTTGTGTTATGTTGGTCTAATTAAGTTCACCTGAGGTTTTTTGAAATAACTTGAAACAGTTGAGTGTCAACTGTCAAACTACTAATTCACTTTTCTGTTGTCCACCAAATTGTTTTTATACCAGATATCACCCTGATTTTTTCAGGGCAGGCCAGAAATACACTGAACAAAAATATAAATGCCCAATGTCAAATATTGATGCCACATGGAGTTAACAACTCTAAGTGAGCATATGCTGACTTTTACTTGTACAATAGGGATATTTCTCTTGATTTGTGTACCATTTTTTAATCCATCTCTCTGTCAGTGAGCATTTGCTCAGTGATGCAGTGATTTCACTCAGTACATGGGTGTGGCATTTCCAGACGGTGATCAGAATGAGCAGTACCCAGACACTCCTTATACTGGGGACAATAAAAGGCCACCCCAAAATGTCAAATTTTGTCAAGTCATCATGCCTCAGATGTCTCAGGTCATGCGGGAACGTGCCATTGGCATGCTGGATGTAGAAATGTCCACCAGAGCGGTCGCGGTGCAGCTGAATGTTAACTATCGGACAATAGGCCGTTTGAGAGTTCGTTTCCGACAGACGGGCAGTCCTGCAAATCGACCTCATCCACGTCGGCCACATGTGACCACACCAGCACAAGATTGCTACATCCGGCTCATCCACCTGCGGGATCGGCTCAGATCAGCGACACGCACAGCGGATGAGACCGTTGGTCTGCACAACAGACGCATCACACCACAGACAGTCCGTAACCGCCTGCAAGAAGCCAACTTTCACGCTCGGCGTCCTCCTCGTGGTCTGGATCGCACCGCTGTCTGGCGTCGGAACCGACTCGCATGGGCAAACACACATGTTCGATGGCCCTTGGCAGGCTGGAGAAGAGTGCTATTCACAGACGAATCCCGGTTCCAGTTTTTTGTTAATAAAAACTCAAAAATTTGACATGGGGCGTTTATATTTTTGTTCAGTGTAGTTTATTATTCAAAGCAGTGGTATTAAATGCAAGACTATCAAGAATATTCACGCACAGTAATAATTTAAATATAAACTTACCATGATTTGCAGTAAGATTTGCATATTAAACAGTATTATTTTTCATTTTTGGCATTTTCAAAATGTTCTAATCTGTTATTATTTGTACATCTGTTATTACCCGACACTTACCTGCAACTGGAACAACATTTTGCCAGAAATAGCTGCATATATTTATGTATGATACAAAATGAATTTTCAGTACGAGTCTAAAATATTCATCATTTTACAACATTAACTCCAAATATTTTCCAAACTAAATAACCCTATGCTCTGAAATTTTTGAAATCTGATCGTGAAATAGTATAAAATAAGCTCGCATAGAAACTTCGGAACTGTGTCAAACTTTATTTTCGCCCATGTGTGAGAAAATTTGTGTACCCTGATTGCGAAACAGCCCTGATAGAAGCAACATGCAGCCCTAGAGGATCGCACAGGGCCGTGTGATCCAGTGCATTTTTGCATATTAATTTAGTAAGATGTAACTTCACAGGTTCGACCGAATTTTAATCAGCTCATCTGCTACACTACAACTGTTAATGTGCAAAGTTAGAAGGTTATGGCTCGAACCATTCTTGAGACACTGAATATGAGAGGAGTGTGAATCACTCACTCATTCGCTTCCATTATGGCCATATTAGCCCGCTATGGCAGGGAATAAAATTGCAAACTCCTTCCTTCATTTTCACAGGTAACAAAACAAAACAAAAAATTATGTCAAACAGTACAAAATTTTAAGAAATGCTATTGGAAGTTTTCTGAACAAAGTTCTCTCTTCTCCTTTCCAATCAGCACCAGACAAAATGACAAGCGTTTTTTCCACACTTTGTCCAAGCCTCCAGAAGTAGAAAACCCTGATATATGATCAGTTTAGTCTTTTGGTTCATATAAAAAAAAAAAGTTAAGCAAGTGATTTGAAACCAATTCAAGTCAGCACTCTTCTCAAGAATGCTTTGTTGGTGGTTGGATATACATAATGTCAATTGCCAAAAGTGGATAACTTCCCTTACAGCATCAATTCAGGTTCCTGAACAACCACAGGCCAAGTAAAAAAAAAAAAAAAAAAGACAGATTGCATTGAGTTAATATGACTAACTCTTAAGGAGCAGTGTACTCTCAAAGTATCTGGGGGTTACTACTGAGGCATTTCGATTTTTTAGTTGAAATAAAGGGTTCTGTTGAGTTGATGTAAAGGGTTATTGCACCCATGAGAAAATAAAAATTATTTTTATTCATGACAGCAAGGTCTTCAAATTTTAAACTTGAAACATTTTTTTACTGATAAGTTTCCTCTTCTCTATAAAAAAAAAGATGCACATCCTCCCTGGCCTGTATGGACCAGCATCATCTAAAGTAAACATAAACAGCTTTCACACCGAGGGCAGCCTGGTGTTTAACCTCAGAGGAGTGTTTAATATAGCAAACTATCACATGATGCTACACTTACATTTTTACAGATCGTAAAGATTTCCTTAAAACTACTTACTACATAGTCACACGCCAAGACGTAATTGTATCCCCTGTCATGCAGTTCACCTTTTCATTCCAACCACACAAGGCATTTCCATCGTCATAAGCTAAATTTATGGTTTATATGTGGTGAATGTAAGCCTGCCAGAATATTAGAATAAGCCTGCCAATATATAATGAATATTGCCTGCCAGAGACCAGCTACTTGAACGGTAAACTTTAGGTAAACAAACTCCACATGAGATCATCAACAACTGGATATCTGAAGCAGTCAACTCTGGCATTTATTTTGTTTATGTTTACATCTATTCTTTCAGCAGGTAGGCAAAAAGAGCACAAGCTTGCTGCACACGACAAAATTTTGGCTTTTCAAGTGACCTGCTTAGTCACCACAAGCAATTTTACACCAACAGCCTGCACACACCACCAAACATTTTTCTGGAGGCAAAGTTATTTTTGACAAAATGTGTAGTTTTCATTTTCTTTTCATTCTCTTGTTTTAATATAATACCATTCAGAATTATCAACATTATAACATATATTACCATAGCATAAAAACCTGCTCAGATGCAAGTCTGTCGCAACATGGGCAGCTAGGCAGCCTAGTAGCAATGTGCACAACTGGAAAATGCACAGTAGCTGGTAAATAACCCTTCTTTGGCATATGCTGACTTGTATCTAGAGGGCTGACTGTTTTCCCAAAATGAAAAGAAAACTTTGCTCTTTGAACCCAGAGCAAGGCCCGGCACCCAATAAATAAATAAATAAATAAATAAACAAGAGGCCTCCCGGCCTAGAGAGCTCCGCTGAGGATAACTGAAATGTCCATGTCATAACTTAATTTCAGAAATCCTTGAAAACTATTGCAATATTAACACATATGACACATTAATGAAAGACAGAAAAAATTAGCATAAACACTGATTTTCTAAGTCCAAAATGCTGAATTTCTCAAAAAAGGGGACGTGGAGTTTCTAATTTTTGCAGGGGATAATCAGAACATCATAAGGAAGGTTCAAAACAAATTAGAGAAAAAGTTATCGGACAGTTTTAGAGATATTAATGAAAGACTAAAAAAATGAAAACAAACACTGATTTTCTAAGTCCAAAATGCTGAATTTCTCAAAAAACGGGACGTAGAATTTTCTCATTTTTGCAGGGGATCATCAGAACATCATAAGGAAGGCTCACAACAAATTAGACAAAACGTTATCTGACAGTTTTTGAGATATTAATGAAAGACTGAAAAAATTAGCACAAACACAGATTTTCCAAGTCCAAAATGCTGAATTTCTCAAAAACCGGGACGTAGAATTTTCTAATTTTCTCAGTGAATATTCAGAATATCATAAGGAAGGCTCACACCAAATTAGGAAAAAAGCAATCGGACAGTTTTTGAGATATTCAGATTTGAAGTGAGAAGTTGACGACGGCAGACAGACAGACACAGACAGACAGACAGATGCCGTCGACTCGGCATTAGAAAAGCTCTGCTGACTGTGACGCGGAGCTAAAAACTGCTCGGTGGACACTATCCCTGTTCGCTCACTCACTCTCAACAACTGCAACTAAAGGGGCATCCTTGAGAAAGAAAAACTGCAGACCGTCCCAGGTTTAATAAAGGTTGAAAAAATGTAGCCCACAACAATAAAGGACATTTTCTTTATTCTGCAGTGTATAGAGCAGCAAGAGCTGTAAATAGGAGGAAAAATGATTTTCTAACAGTGCTCTACAGTGAGCCCCATATATGCAGCCTGTCTCTGGCTCCAGGGCCTGAGGCCGTCTCTGCATCTGCCCTCAGCTGAATTACCCCATCGCTTCCCCTGTTACACTCCCAGTGACCCCAGCATCAAGTCTACACTCACTCAATCACTGGCGTACAGCACCACAAAAGAGCTCATCGCTTAGCAGTCTGGTGTAATTCAGCGGAAAATTTCACCCACGCGGTTTGTCTATTTCTTCTCAACAAAAATGGAGAAAACCATTGAGTTGCCAGCTAGTGTTCCTTAAGCAAATATTAATGATATTCATTATGTCATCAACGTGGTGGCTCACAAGGATTCTATGCATGACTTGCTGCCATAAGGGCGCTGGAGTTGAGTGATCGTCAGTGAACTGAGAGAGAAATCTGATGTCCCTTCATCAACGTTTGAGTACATTATGCTCCATTAAGGCATGTTCCTGAAATGACTGATCAAATTTGTGGACCACCAGGCGTCTAATGAAAAAAAAGTATCTGAAGCAATTGCATTGCAAAATATATAATGAGAAAATCAAATCATTGACCATGTATCATGAATGGAATGAAACCATTAGGAGAGTGAATTGTTACACCCTTCTTAGTGCATGTGAATGAATGGCACAGTATTATGTAATTTTCATTGGAGTGGGATTCTATGCTAAATAAGCTGGTGAGAGGCCGCAAACCCCCCCAGAGGATGCACGCATGGACAGACACACGGACAGATGGACCTGGCATGGACCTGACTTTCATTTCTGTGTAAATCTAGGAACTGTAGGAACCAGACCCCACTAACTACATTCCAGGATGTGAAATTTCAGCATTTTCTCGTTTCACCATTCTGGTACACATCTGTTGGTAGTTGCTGATTTACCTGTGTTTGATTTTTACGCTCCAAGTCACAGAGAAATGCGTTCTTTTTGTCTGTTTTTTCCCCCTGTGTCCTGCCCGTGCCAGATTTTGCTTGGCAGACCAATAGGGAGGCACTGCCAGCCACATAAAATAATTGTTGCAAACTCGCAATTATCTCGCTAACTATCAGCCACAGTTCAGGACTTTGCCGAATTTGTTAATGCCAGAACCTACTGTCTCAAAATTGCACTATGCAGTACATTTTTTGCATACTTAGTTCATAAATATTTAACATTCGTTACAAGTTCTTTTAACCAGAAATATCAACAATCTGGCAAACGTTTGAATTTACAAAAACCAGAAACTTTGAACCTGTTTTTCACAGAACTTTGAATATGCGAGTTAGCACACTCCGGTTCTCACCCACTGTATTGTGCTGCTGGCTTACAAAAATGGTAGTGTCTAGATCTCCAAAAGTACAGTGGATAGGACATTGGAACATAGGGATTCAAGGACAGGCATTCCCTCAGTGTCATAAATTCCAATGCCTTGGTGATTGGCCCACTGAATGTTTAGTCCCAGAGATCTAGAGACTACCCATGGAAATTACCTGAGTTCAGCCTATCTGATGAAACTGTTATTCTTCCCACATCTGCAAATTTGCACATTCAAATACATTTCAGAGTTCAGATATCCTGTTCTGCTCATGCAAATAGAATTGACAACAACGTATTCTTCGCAAGAACTTTCTTCTGTGTCAGTATGAATTTGATCATGGTCAGTGAGAGATGATTTCCAATGCACAGGTGGTTCACAGTCCTGACTTTCATTTCATCAAAAAGCTGGCATAAATGAGGAGCCACTTTCTTCAGACGCACAACACAACAGACAAACAATGCCGTGCAGTAGAAGTGCAATGTTCAAACCTCACTTCGCAGGACAAAGCAAAAAGTCAATGATAAACCCCATTTCACAAGTGCATTTAACACAGACGAAGTTAATGTAACTAAGAACTGAATAGCATTAAGTAGGCCATTGCGTAGGCTAACTGCGGAAGCAACACTTGATCAAACAAATTCAGATGAAATGGGTAGTTAATTAAGCTTCACGTGGAATATAACATTTAACTATGATGCTCTGGAGTTTGATTTATAAGCACTCCTCTGCTCTGACAGTGCATTTTTGAACCACTTCTTCACGGACTCTGAGGGTGAAACTGAGATCGTATTGCTTGATTAACAGCTCACTCGATTCACTCACTTTAATAAACAACGATGTACGCATGACATTAACGTCAGTATTATAAAGTTGTTCAAATCTTTTCGGCACAATAAAATGTTAAACAATTCTACCTGACATCAGCAATCTAAAATGTTTAAAAATTTGTCATTTAACGACGGCAAGATTACTGGTTACTGAAAATAAAATAATTCAGTGGCCTGGCCAACCGAACAAAGTAGTCTTCTGAAAATATAAGGTGCAATATTTAGATTCAGGTGATGTTACCTTCCAGAAGCCTTCTTATATCCCCTGATACTGTTCCCATATTTTGTCTCTTAATTAATTTTAAAGCTCAGCGTGTTTACTAAAAGTGTTTAAGTGGTAAATATATGAAAACACGAAAGGGCGGCACAGCAGACTTGTGCTCCAGTTTATGTTTTCTCGCCTGCATTACATTTGCCACCTGCGCTCTAGAAGTCATCCACACACGCACGGCCGCAGGAAGCACGTTCTGCAGCACTGAAAGCGAAAGTAGGTTCCTGCATCAAATCAAAGTGCAAACCGTCGACGAGCGGCGTAACCAGGGATGCACAAACTAGTCATTTAAAAATGTTTTGTAAAGGTTTTTCATGATATGTTTACCTTAAATCGATAATTATTCACTCGACGCATAGAGGCGAACTTAATGTAAACATGCTCGTGATTTTAGTGCTCTCAGAATTTCCGTTACTAATGGGGGAAACAAACAAGCTCACCAATTATAACTCAAGCAATATATTTTAATGAAAACTATAAATAACATCCGACTATAATTGCACAGGCAAAATCAGGCTACCCAAGACGAGGCATTAATCATATTCAATAGGGAATTCGTAAAAGCATTCGTGATGTAATTACTAAAAGATCAAAAAGACCGTTAACAAGCCTTATGACCATGTAGGGAGATAATGTAGTTGCGCTGAACGGCAACTTAAAGGGGAGGGAGCATATACTTTGTTTGGGCTTACTAGGTTTTTGTTACTTAATCTACATGACGTTTGTTAGGGTAAAGGCTTAATAGGTATAAATTGTGAACCAGAGATACAGATGTTTCATCCCCTCTCAATCTGAATCCCATCAGTTTTATTTCATTTTCATAGACTTCGCCCCATGGGTAATCATTACTTTGAAAAAGTACACCTGTAAATGCCCGTTGTTCTACTTGCACAGTCCCGAGTGAATTGACGCAATCTGACGCAAAAGCTCTCCAGCTGGACCCCAAACTGGAGACACTCACTAGCCTCTGCTGCGAGGCTGCCTTTACCGATGAGAACTACAAACGAGTTCTCGGGCTCAGTGCTCATGCTGCCACTGCTGAGAGTTCTGGCAAAGTCGGAACAAACCCTCCCTGTGACACTTGATTGAATTTCTGTTGCATCAATTTAGTGTTTTTTAAAGTGAGGTCAGCAGCACAGTGGGTAGCACTACCACCTCACAGCAAGAAGGTCATGGGTTTGAACCCAGCCTTGAGTCTTTCTGTGTGTGATTTGCGTGTTCTCCTCACGCTCGCTTGGGTTGTATCCAGGTACTCCAGTTTCCTTCCACAGCCCAAAGATGTGCGAACCAGGCTAATTGGAAGAATTCTAAATGCACCATTGGTATGAGAGTCTGAATGGTGTGTCCGTGCACCCTGCGATGGATTGGAAAGCTTTCCAGGCAAGGCTGTCCCTGCCTTTCGCCCATAGTCAGCTGGGATAGGCACCAGCTTCCCCACTATCCTAGTGAGGAAGAAGCAGGTTTAGATGATGGATGGATAAATTAAGCAATCCTTTGGCAATGCAAAGCATTCATACCCATTGGCCAGAGCTCCCCAAATCATGACCCTCAAGAACCACCCTCCCATTACTTGGGAGTCAGGTGTGAGGACAGTCTGGCCAATCGTTATCAATAATTATCCATTGAATTGTCCAGAAAGAGAGAAAACGAGGGCTGGATTTGGATTCGAGGGCCAGAGTTATGCAGCCCTGCCATAGGCAAAGACAGCATGTGTTACAAATCTCAGAACACAGGAGCTGCACGCAGATGAAGCCACTAAGGGCGTCTTTATCAAATACAGAGCCGAAGCTTTTAATACAAGAGGGCTGAAAACCCAAATGACAATAATCGTAAAGAACGTGAGTACACAGTGGGAATAGAGGGCAACAGTCTAACCAGTGAAAAATGAAAACCAGGAACTTAAATACACAGAGACAACAATTAACTAAGTGGAAAGGAGTGTGCCAGCACTGGGTGGAAACACAAGGGGAGGGGAGTAGAACAAAACAATAATTAAATATTGAGAAACAATTTGCAAAACTAAACTGAAACCGGCAATGACAGCTAGACTGTAGAGAAAACAAAAAGAGCAGGATGTGACAGCATGGTAATGAAAGCTAATGACTTGCCTCCTGGAAGGAGGTTAAACTGTATAGATAATACCCCTTACTCAGCACTGCTGTTATATCTGCTTATAAACACAGTACCTGCGGTCAAAAAAATCAGTCTTGTGACTGCAGAGAGATTACTGTGTAATTGATGCCATGTAAAATGTGCTTGGTCAAGTTACAGCCAAAGCATTTGCATTTCTCAAGTAATCATTATGGATTTTCAGCTACATGTTCAATACATTAATGAATTCAACTGATAAATTGCTCAGAAACAATTCAGAATTTACTACTATTATTTAAAATACAGTTGGAGAGGCGACCTGTGACTGGTATTGTTCAACACCAGCAAATGTGTTGTAATTACTGGCTTTAGCTGGCTAAAGCTTCTTTCACACCGTTCGCGTCTTTGCATTGACTTTGAATGTAATCTGTCGTGCGAAAAATTCGTTCCGCGTCCGGTGTGAAAGCAGCTTAAAGTCGGACCATTCATGGGGCATTATAAAAATGTGGGTTTATTTCTCAGCTCTTGTGATTGTAATCAAATAACGGCACATCTGTCCACAATTTTTACCAACCCAGTTCATGAATTGAACTCCACATCATACATAAGCATTGGCACTGACTATCTTGTACATTTCTTTATGGCTGCAGTCTACCATTTTTCATATGGATATTTCCAGCAGGATATTCAATCTGTCACAAAGTGCAAAGCTTTTCAAAATGGCTGCAAGATCATGACAGTGACTTCAATTTACACCAATGACCTCCACACTCGCCCCGATCTCCATTTAGTACCAATGGAATAAGATGTATAGGGTTCATGGCCGTAAAATATGCAGGAAACTGTGTGATGAGTCATGGACCAAAATCCCAAAAGAATGAACCCCACAAAAATGCACGCTGTTCAGGAGGCAAATCAGTGGTAGATAAGTGAACACATTCGAAAGCATAGGATAGCTTCACACACTCTTCATTCAGAAATTCGTGAACTCAAGGGCTTTGGGTAGTTACTCATTGGTTCAGTACAAAATGGCTGCTATAGCCAATATTGCACATGCTCAAATGAGCACATTATTGACAGTGGTAAACCAAAAATGGTAAAAGAAACACAAATTGAGCAGTAGAAACTTGTCTGCTTTCTCTTTAGGAGTTTTGGTTGTATTGGTAAAAAAACTCATCATGCTGGCTTTTTAAGATTTTTTGGGGGGGGGGATTTTTTCCTTTATGTGATAGATATACAGTGCAGAGAAACAGGAAAGTTAGGGAGAAGAATGGGGAAGACATGCGGCAAATGACCCGAGCCGGATCAAACCCGGATCGCCAGGGGAACAACACAGCCCTTATAGTACACCCGCTTAGACCGATGAGCCGCCAGGGCGCACCATCTTGCTGATTTTTTAAATATCTCAGGTAGCCTAGCATGTCAAAGAAGGTGCAATAGCAAATCAATGAAGAGTAATAACTCTTCTGTAGATAACCAGCAGTTCAACACAAATAAACTTCCCTGTGCATATCATTATGTCAACAAGATTATCACAATTCTGTTTAAACAACCATTACTGCTGCTTCTGTTTGATAAAACTGTGCTTAGCAAATGTGAAAGTGACATTTAATTACTCTCATGCAATTACGGAGTGTAATACAAAACAGAAGTTATAACTCATAACATTCATAAGCAGCGCTACTGTTGTCTGGCTTTTCACTTTATGTACTGTCTGGTATTTTTATGATCACTTTTATTATTCATGTTTCATCTGACTATGCAAAAATGATGCCTTGCTCTTTCCTCCACTGAACATGTTTCAAGTCACAAAAGAATATGGAACATCTAACGCAAGTATAATATATATTTGCACATGCTTAGAGCGGCATAATTTCCATACAAGCTATACTTCAAAAAGGCTTTTGGGTTGTCTGACTCCTGCTCAGTTGCCTTTGGGTTTATCTGGCTATATGTATCTCCACCCTGAATCAGATTAGAAGGACAGGGGTATCATTTTTAGACCTTTTTTTTTTGGGGGGGGGGTGATTCAAATGAGGTAGATGGTAAATTTCATTTGCATAACCATTAGGAACTTCTTCCATTTTCATCTTGTGAATTGTGTCCATTTAAGTTCAGGTCGTTCTTCAAAGGTCCTCCAGTTGAGAAAACTTAATCCTATTGGATTATATTGTAAGTGATCGGTGTACTCCTGGAACAAACCATTTTTATGACCCTTCATAGGACTGAAACCTCACAGTTCTATGAAGTATTCACCTCAATGCTTGTCATCAATATACTGTTCAAAAATAATTTTCTCTTTCAAGATGGAGGGCAATTATCCACAAATATTTGAGAAAGAACTCCAGATGATGTCATCTGTCGCTTTTCGAGGCTTACACTGTCGCTTTTGAAATGCTTCTCTTTTTTTACATTGCCAGAGTTTGAGAATGCAGTTAAGGCCAAGCTGATAAAAAGAGGTTGCCATGGTGATGTGCGTGCATGAGTGGCCCACAAGGTCTGCTACAGAGGTTGACTGATAGCCTTTGACTCCCACAGCTGCTGCTAAGAGGCCATATTTACACCTCAACCCAATGAAACAGAGGAGAGGACCAGGCATGCCTTGATGAGACACTGTGAAATGGGGGCTCCTGATACCATATCCGTATGATAAGGGCGGCGAGAATCTCAGGCGTGATAAAAACTCAACTGTTCATGCTGTAAACAGATTTAAATGGGATGGATGGTTATATTCAGACCAAACCTAAACACGCTTCTGTTCGTACTCGCCGACAGCGCCGCCAAAATCCTCCGCACTGTATGTCATATTCATCCCTGTTTATGTGATCAAACTTTGAGCGCGAATACCACGCTGAATTCACAGACTGTAAATATTTGCTATTTAGCCACTTGTGCTGGACGAAATTGAAAGGCATGAATTTTGTATGCATTAGAGCTTGTGAAATTGTTTGAAATAGCCTGATATTTATGAATTGTATGGTTTTAACCTCGGATAGCTCGGAAAAACGCGGCAGACGCTCTCTCCGAGAAGACAGCTCTACCACTCTCGCTTGCTTTGTAAACATGGGACCACGAGTTTCTGCTATAAAGTACAGCATATCTACCACTAGGGGGCAATCGTTGCTGCTTATGACTGTCGCTGGTTTGGATATGGAGAGAAAATTATAATAACCTGGTCATAGAGGCACTTAAACGGAGTGCAGAGCTCCCGAATTCCTTCCTGGAATGCTGCCCCGAGAGCTGTTATTGTCAGGGTAATTCATTTTCTAAAAAAAAAATCGATATCCAATGTATGATTAAATAAAATCAACAGTTAAACAATGAATCAAATTTATTGATTGATGAAAATGGGAAAAAAAGAGTTGATATGGCTGGTGGTTAAGGCGGCGCAGAACATCCCTTGAAACTAATAATTGGTCCTGCCCCGTTTTCAATCTTCTATTTAAAGACTTAAACTCTGAAAACACTGAACATTATCTGGTGAGGCCAGTTAATTATTTATTTTTTATTTCTTATCTGAATCCGTTTTCAGGGTTAACCCTTTGTTGCATAGAGTATGAACAAATGTCTCCAATATGTTAAAATTGGATATCCAACATTATTTTGGGACCATTTGAAGGGATGTGGTGCAATTTACTTTTTGGGAGGGGTAATGGTGGGTGGTCAGTCTGTCCATTATTTTGGACATGATGCTTGTGGGATGCATACTGCCATTCAGTATTTTGGACATTATACTCCTATAGGGTGGCAGAAATAATGTAAAGTAAAAAAAAACCTGGTCATTGATGTGCATGATGTCCAGTACTCTGAACATGGCTTATTTGAGCTATTTTCCTAGCATGTGTAATGTCCAGTATTTTTGACAGAGCATAAAATCACTTGTATTCCAATAAATAAACATGCATTACAAAGCTTATGAGTTTCAGTCTGTGCTACATAATGCATTAAGAAAAGAGTCTAATCCACACAATACAAGAATATTTCTGACTTTCGTCAACATGTCTCTTTCTTGTGGACGCTGCCATTGTGATTGTTTGTGATAAATCATGTGACCAATCAGCGAGGCACCTATTGGGGAAATTCTGAGCCAGAAATGTCCAATAAAATGTACACTATGTGTTTTTAGGGTATCTATGAGCCTAGACAGCACAAACCCACTAAAAATATGTCCAAAATATTGGGCAACATGCAACAGAGGGTTAAAGCAGAACCTGCACCAAAAATGGTCTTTTTGGGCAAGACTACTCTTGTGCTCTTGACTGGTAGAAAAAAAAACCTCCAATGCTGTTTCCACAGACTTGTTGGCTGTTGAAAAACAAAGAGTAAGAAGCAGGTTTTGGAGCATAAAATAATAATCCGCAGCAGTCCATCAGTTTAGGGATGATTAAATCATATGCAGATTGTGAGGCTGTGCACTTGATGCAGTACTGTTCCTCTCACTGAGGTCTCATGAGTGAGGGATACTGATGTCCTACACAGAGTAACTCAGTTGTTTCCCAGTGAGAGGAGTTTGAGTTTGAATCCAGCCTGAGTTTTTCAGTGCAGAGTTTGCATTTGTTCCCTCCCTCAGTCCAAAGACATATACAGTACATTACCAAGAAATAAACCTCAGGCCATGCATTTTTCATTGTTGTGAGTGAACGGTACATGTTCTCCGCATTGGAAAATTTCCATAGTGTTTCTCTGCCTGTTGACCATTGGATGCCCAGGAATAAGGTCAGATGACCCATGTCGATTTTAAACTCATTGAGACGTGCAGCCAGTTGATCTGACAGAGAAAAACGGCGGTTGCAATAAATACTGAGGCTGTATTTGTCCTGATCTTTGGACTGAAGCAGCGCAACAGCAGAGCACTGCCATTATGTAAAAACCTCGGATATATTTTCAGATAGGTGTGCCGTCCACAGAAAGCCAGTGGCAATAATTCTAAGCATGTAGCATAATGATAAAAATAAATGATAGCATGATCAATATGACGTTTGAAATTTCCATCAGATGAGTTTGCATCCTGATTTCAAACAAAGCAAAATGCTGAAGAGCCAGAGGCGATTAATAGTGGATTGTCCACCACTTGGGTGAAATGAGATACAAAAAAAAAAAAAAAAATGGATATGATTCAGGAGATCCCCGTAGTACTCATGTCTCTATGTTAGGAACGAGAAAAGAAAACATTCCATTTTTATATCTACTATCCTGCATCTTTTTTTTTTACCAGCTCTCAAAAGATGGAATGTGCCCTTCTAATGAATCGCCACGCTGAAGTGCGGTTGTAACACTGCCATTGTTGGAAAAGAGAACCGGTGTGAGAGGTTAGAGTACTGTGAGTCACTATAGTAGATCATGACATGGTTAATCATTGCATTAAATGTAGTCAGAGGCATATCACCTCTCTTTCTTGTGTTTAATTGACACTGTATCCCGTTCATCCCCAGAATCAGTGAGCAAGAATACAGTGTCTAGGAATAAGGTTGACGTTGCAGTTCTGTTGGCACAACACCGTGGTCTGCCCCTCCAGGTACCTGGGTAGCTGTCCCTCATTTTAAACTGTGTGATTTAATTCTTTGGATCAGGAATTGACAGAGTGCAGCTCTTACTGAGAGTTTTCACATATTTAAGAACAATAATATGGAAAAGCGCAAATCGTATTTCATTGGTTGCCTTATTAGTTTTGCTTGTACATTTTTGTAGATGCTAAAGGTCTCTGCATGTTAGACTAAGAAACTGAATGGGGAAG
The DNA here is from genome assembly GCA_029692085.1 of Gymnothorax javanicus. Lineage (NCBI taxonomy): Eukaryota > Metazoa > Chordata > Actinopteri > Anguilliformes > Muraenidae > Gymnothorax > Gymnothorax javanicus. Next base: position 110,001,944 of record CM056200.1, read on the forward strand.
TAGATTAGGGGATAAGCTCTGAGTGCAATGAAATTCAATGAATGTGAAATTAAGAGGCTTTGCAGGTGTGTCTACTTTGGAACTTGAGTGATATGAGGTTTACAAACCAACCTCTTGCATTACAATGACATTCACAGGACTGCACCTGCTATACGAAACAGGAAACACAGTACGAAAGCAAACAGAATAGCTGTTGAGAGATAGAAACAATGGCAGTGTGTCTGTGTGTATTTGCTGGGGGTAAAGTGGGGGGACAGGGAAAGAGCAATATTTACAGAGAGCAAAACAGAGCAGTGTATGCTTGGTGGCCTTATCACACAAAGCATTCTCCCTAATGAGCAGCCTGGAGAAATGCCCAACTTTCATTTCACCTCTGTCTGAAAATGTTTAATAATTGTACCTGAAATGAATCTCAGCTCAGGGATTCTGTGAAGCCAATGGCGGACATGGTCTCCGTTCTTGAAATTCCAAAATGTCTTGAAATCGGATGATCGAACAGTTCTAGAAAGCCATGGTAAATTTTCTTCGTAAATAATTACCTCCGCCCAACGAAGTTGGAGGAAGTTATGTGATCATTACCGTTTGTCTGTTGGTTGGTTTGTTGGTTTGTTTGTAAGTAGGATTACGCAAAAAGTTATGGATGGATTTTCATCAAATTTGGTGGAATGATAAAGTATTGCTCAAGGAAGAGGTGATTTGATTTTGGGAGGTCAAGGTCAAAGGTCAAGGTCAAGGGCATGCAAAAGGTCAAAAACACATTAAAAACATATTTGCCTGAAGACTACAGGACTGCATAAACACAGGGGTTGTTAGCTAATACAGGCAAAAATAACATTGAGTACATTGGCGGAGGTACTTGCGCTCTCTGAGCACAGCTCTAGTTTTTAAAGTATTCAAACCTTTATTTTAACAGGGAAACCCACTGAGACCTTGGTTGCATTTTTCATGGTTCTTTGTTTACATGCATAGTCACATTATCATAATACCGTGAACAAAGAGTAATGTTATGAACCATAAAATCATCAGACAGCAATACATTTAATACATTCAATTGATAATGTTATGGCAACATTACTGAAAACATATACAGACCATGACTTCCAAATCCTTTATAACTTTTTGGAATGTCTCTAATAAGGTTAAGGAATCAGTTTTAAAGGTCTTTTGAAACCTCTCTTGGTGTGTTTATTATTACCTCCGCCAAGGAGGTTATGTTTTTGCTTCCGTTTATTTATTTGTTTGTTTGTCTGGCTGTTGGCAGGATATCTCAAAAATGGCTGCATAGATTTTAACCAAACTTCGCAGGATGTTAAAGTAGCACAAGAGGAACAAGTGATTAAATTTTGGCATATCTAGGCCAAAGTACGGCTGAGATATAGGCCAAAGTTCAAATCCAGCTATGCTGGCGGAGGTATGGGCTCTCGTGAGTGCACCACTAGTTTCTTATGTTACCCTCTGGACTTTTTTGAGGAGCATTCCACTGCGGACAGTTGACCTTCTGACCCCAGTTTTACCTGTGCCTTCGGTGACGCCCCTGTGAACCCTCTACCTGCGGTGCACTCACATATGAAAGAGACTGGGCCCGTGTAATCTTCCTGGATTACACTGCCCCACACTGCAACAACAGAGTGACAATGGATCAGTATCAAACAGAGGGCCCATCCACTGTGTGAGGCCTGCAGGGCCTCGAGTGGTACAGCCCCCTCTGATCTCCCTCAGAAAGCCCTTTACATTTCACTCCCTCTGTCTCAGGCACAACCTTTTTCTAATCTCAGCATGTCTTCATTTGTGATCTCCGAAGGGGAGGACTACCCAGCTCCCCTGATCAGATGTAGATTAGCAGATTATCCCCACCGCAGATACACACGGACACAAAAACACTCGCATCCCCTCCAGGCTGGGAGGTCACTTGAGAATGTTAAAGTTGAGATGAGCAAGATGTTGCCAAAACCTTGGAGTTCATAATGAACTGCATGCCCCCTTGCGAATTTTGCCTTCGCCTCTCTGTGGATGAAACTTGCAATTCAACTTCCAAGCAAGTTCATGACAGTCCTCTCCTGTAAACTGTGTAAACTGTTGACAATTTTTGACCAAAGACCTGCTCCTTCAATTCAGTTTTTTTTTTTTGTCATTCCTGTTTGGGTTGTCGGTATGATTCACTTTCAGGCAGCAGTTTATGGGCGCTGGGAAACAGGGTGAGTGAGCGGACAGGGGGCTCGTAAGGTGGCTATCATGATTAAATGAGGGAAGTATTTGTATGGATTTCCTCAGCAGTCACAAAACATTGCTTTTGATGCCATCAACACGTTTCAAAAAACTTGTAAAAGGGGCAAAAGTTGTATGATGCTGAAGAAAAAAAAATACACCAGATGGAACACCTAATAGCTAATTAGGTTAACTGGGGTTGTGTCTTTCTTAGGAATTGTATGAGTGCAGCTTAAATGCTTTTCGGAATCACACTTTTTTACTCTCAATATTTACTTTGAAAACACTTCTTAACTCCTGGAAGTGTGCGTAAAGAGTGCGAGCGAGAGAGTGAGGAAGAAGCAATGAGAAGGGGTCATGTGACCACACATATCTCAAACTCAGTATGCAGGAGATTGGGATTAGTTTGACTGGAGGCGCATGTTACCATAGCTGGACAGACAGTCAAGGCCACTAGCAATTATTGTTGCACATTTAAATTCTGCCTAATGATGGCTGCACCCTTTGGGACACATAACTGAAATCAGTTTTGAGAATCCCTTCGAGTCCCATGATAGCAGTTCACCATAATAACCCGCCCACTTTTTAAAAATTTATTTATTTATTTGCTCTAACAGAAGCAGGACTGCTTGACAGTTTAGCCGAGGGGTTTTGCAGGAACACAGTCTCAATCCTGGAGGCTGATGAAGGTTTGGGAAGAGTTCTTAATATACTGACTCAGCGGAACAGGCAGGAACAATGGATTAACAAGGCTGGGGTCCCAATCTTGAAGAGTGATACAAAGGCTTAGGAGCTTGTTCCTATTAAGAGGCCAAAAAGTAATTACGTATAACTGTATCATTAATTTACCAAAAACACCTAGAAGAGGAGCTCAGCTCAACAACAATAACTGAGAGATAAAAAATGACTGGAAGGCTTAGTAGGGTATAAAGCATGACGATATAGAAACCACACTGACATTGCAATCAACTTATATAGACGAGACATTCACAAAAGGGGCAAGCCATACATCTGGGGTAACACTTGGGAGCAAGGGAGGAAATGAGACAATAAATCAATTAAGGAGACAAACAGTGAAAACTCATGCAGGCTGCTAAAACAAGGGAAGAATCAATTTAGGGCGATTCCATGCTAGAAACTGAAAAAATGCTTAATTTGAGAAATGTTTTTAACTGACTGGTCTATCATGATTTGTAACCCTGGATACCCAAGCCATTTAGAACAAGTAAGTTTTCTCACTTACATGACTGCAGAATGGTGATTTGGGGTTGAATTAAAAGAGACATGAAATTTAATCAAATTTTCAATTTTCCACAATTTTCAATCAATTGGCTTAATTTCCTGCAAATTGATATCACTCAAGTTCCTAGTCTTTACAAGTCACCTATCTAGAGCAAAGTCTGTCCACTTGCAAAGTGACAGTCACATGAACCTTTGCTTGACGGAGAAAAATATGATCAATGATGGGCTGTTTATTGTCATGTCCCGTACGACAGATTGAAGGCAAAAAGTTCTTGCCATTTTTTTTATTTTTTGAGCTAGGAACTTTTTATTTCAAATCCTCTAATTTTAGACTAAAGGTACTAAAATGCTACTGTCTCCCCAAAATCACATTTATTAGTTTTCACATAATTAGCCTTAAAAATATTGTCCTGTATGACAGATTGACTGTCGTACGGGACAGATCATTGGTACAGTCCTTTACAGAACTGCTTACACCAAATCTCAAGGCAATTACTTCTCAGTTGGTTAGTTCTGCCTGAAAAACAATAGGTGTCTCTTTAATTCCTCACCTCTGAGACAATAGGAGATTAGTGAATGGAAAATTTCACTGAGGGAAGGCAAGCGACTGTTTCAAGGGTATGCTGGTCGCTGTTCAGAGTTTCTTAATGGTATCAGTCACCGATTCAGAGGTAAGTAAAACAGTGAAAATGTTTTGAAATTAAAGGAATTGTAAAGATATTTGTGAAAGTAACATCTGCTATGTCTGTGTATTTCATTAGTTTTTTTTGCGTTATAAAGACAGAAGAGAGTTGACTGTCCTGATTGACTGTCTCATGCATGAACATGCACTGTGGTTGTGTACATTTTATGCACTGTCAGACTGGCTGAATAAAAATGTATAAAATATAGTACAACCCCAATTCCGAAATAGTTGTAACGAAGTGTAAATTTTGAATAAAATCAAAATGCAATGACTTTCAGATCACTTGAACCAATATGTTATTTACAATAGAACATAGATAACATTTCAAATGTTGAAACTGAGACATTTTACATTTTCATCCACAAAATGAGCTTATTTCAAATTTTCTGACTGCAACAGGTCTCAAAAAAGTTGGGACACAGGCAAAGAAAAGGGCAGAAAAAGCAATTAATATATAAGAGAATCTTATATACTATATAAGAGATGTCTTAGAGAGGCTGTGTCTCTCAGAAGTAAAGATGGCCAGAGGCTCTCCAACCTGTGAAGGCTTGCGTAAAAAAATTGTGGAATACTTTAAAAACAGTGTTCCTCAACATCAAATTGCAAAGGCTTTGAAGGTGTCATCATCAACAGTGCATAACATCATCAAAAGATTCAGAGAAACTGGAAAAATCTCTGTGCGTAAGGGACAAGGCCAAAAACCTTCACTGGATGCCCGTGATCTTTGGGCCCCCAGACGCCACTGCATCACTCACCAGCATGATTCTGTCATTGACGTTACTAAATGGGCCCAGGAATACTTCAAGAAACCACTGTCTGTAAACACAGTCCGCCGTGCCATCCACAGATGCCTCCTGAAACTCTATCATGCGAAAAGGAAGCCATTGTTGAGCATGATCCAGAAGCGCCACCATGTTCTGCGGGCCAAGGCTCATTTTAAATGGACCGTGGCAAAGAGGCAAAGTGTCCTGTGGTTAGATGAGTCCAGATTTGACATTCTGGTCGGAAATCATGGGCGTCGTGTCCCCCGGGCTAAAGAGGAGAAAGACCACCCCTCCTGTTATCAGCGTTCAGTTCAAAAGCCAGCATCTCTGATGGTATGGGGATGCATTAGTGCATATGGTGTGGGACACTTGCATGTTTTAAAAAGCACCATGAATGCTGAAAGGTATATAAAGGTTTTAGTGCAACATATGCTCCCCTCCAGACGACATCTATTCCAGAGAAGGCTTTGTATATTTCAGCAGGACAATGCAAAACCACATACTGCAGCCATTACAACAGCATGGCTTCATAGTAGAAGAGTCCGTGTGCTGAACTGGCCTGCCTGCAGTCCTGGTGTTTCACCGATTGAGAACATTTGGCGCATAATTAAACGAAAAGTCCGTCAAAGGAGACCCAAAACTCTCCAGCAGCTGGAAGCCTGTATTAAACAAGAGTGGGATCAAATTCCAATGGCTAAACTCAAGAAACTTGTTACCTCAATGCCCAGGCGCCTCCACTTTGTGTTAAAAAAAGAGGGGATGCTACACCATGGTAAACAGGCCCCTGACCCAACTTTTTTGAGACCTGTAGGCTACAGGCTGTAGCAGCCATCAAATTTGAAATGAGCTCATTTTGTGGATAAAATTGTAAAATTTCTCAGTTCCAACATTTCCATATTATCTCTGTTTTATTGTGAATAAAATACTGGCTGGTGTGATTTGAAAGTCATTGCGTTTTGATTTTATTCACAATTTACACTTTGTCCCAACTATTTTGGAATTGAGGTTGTACATGTAATGAACCCTTCAAATGAGGAAAAAGCATAACACTTTGTCAACACTTGGGCAAGGACATGTTTGCCCCTGAAAAAGGCCCTGAGCCTAAGGGTGCTTTCACACTAGGTATGATTGTTTCGTATCGTGCCACAGTACGATTGTCCCCCCTCCCCTCTCCCCCCGCTGGTCAGCTTTCACACTAGCAACTTTGTACCGTGCCCGAGTACGGATTATTTTATCAAAATTCGAATAAAGAAGGTAGCAGTATGCATCAAGGTGGTTTTTAAGAGCTGGTTTTTCTAAGAATCAGGCAGAGGGTGATATATGATGGTCTCAAATTGGCCTAAAATTTTTGTTGGTGAAAGATGGGTGGTTCAATAGAAAAACTTCAAATTTTTAGGTGCCAATACCCTTTGGTTTCTTTTTTAAGGGTACCAGAATTTTCAAATGCAATTATATCATTGCGCCAACAACAGCCCACATTCATTTTTGCATACGTCAATCTACTGCGAGTAGTCTGAAATAATCTGAAAATGTTTGTGCTCTGTTGAAGGCGCGTCCTATAGGGGTCGCTGCAAGATGCTACTTTTGGTCATTTCCGCTGTAATATCAAGGGCGTTTCCAGACTGTGCCCTCAACAGCCCAAGACGCTTTATTCATAATATGTTACCATGGGATGTCCTTTACGTAATCAACACAAAATAAGCGTGGGATGTTGAGGGCGCAAGAATATAGGTGGCGCTTCAGTCAGGGAAAAAGTGACATTTGGCATTTGGGATGGCAAAGTTCTCCATGTGCCTCATCCGATTTTGATGAAACCTTTTCTTTTGGGCAGCCCTATATGTCTACTAACTGTGATGAGGAGATTTTTCTGCCCAATTTCTTCGTTTAACCAGAGACCTCCTCTTGCTGCTGTATGCGTCAGAACAAAACAGTTGAATAGTTAAAATATCACGTGATACTCGACTTCTGTGCTTGAGTACGGTTGCTTTCACATTCGGTACGAGTACGGATGAACCGCACCCGAGTCCACCTCTTCCAAGCGGACTCGCATACCGTGCCGGAGCTTGGTACTCTTGTGTTCGCACTTATCAAATAAACCGGACTTAAGCGTCAGGTGTACTCTGATCAGTGCCCGAGTCCCTAGTGTGAAGCACCCTGAGGCTACATGCAGCATCCAAGTTGGCAATGGAATGATGAACCGATCATATCATAATCATAAACCGATCATAATTTGTGTTACTTGTAAGTGCGTTTCATGGTTCACAGCTTGTCATTTCTCAATCATTCTGAGCTTTATCTAGTGATTTGTGTACTGTTTGTTATGGTAGAATTTCAAACTGTGTCCTGAAGAAAAGAAGTTGGTAAATGATGAGGCAGGAAAGGTTAATAGGTTTTTACAGATAATAGTTGTCCCGTACGACAGATATTTTGTCTCGTACGACAGGTACGGAATTATCACAGGACCAGAGCTAACTGAGGGGACATGAATTGTTACAAAGTAATCAGTTATTATTTATTCATCTTTAGTTGTTCAAGTTTCAAGTGCAAGAACAGGTGGAGGCAGTGCTTCAGTAAAAACCTGAGCTCAATTCAGAGCGTCCCGTACGACAGACTTTTTCTGTACCGTACGACAGGTACCCCCTAGAATTTTTAAACTCTGTTGAATTCATGTCTTGTTGATTTTTTTTGATAAAACTGCTTTAACATAATACAGCAGACTTTCTTCAATATTTCTTGACTATTTTCCAAAAGTTTTCAATAGCCAATTCACAGAGTTCTTGAAAAGACTTTGTTGAGAAAAAAAAATAGTGACTTCTCTACGTCCCGTACGACAGATCACATTTTTGCTTATTTCACCCCCCAAAAGTGGAAATGAATCAGTTTGATCATTGAATAATGTTGAAGTATGGGAACACAATTTAACGGTCACAGCCTACTTTAAAGCCAGTCATCATTTCATTTTCTGGATGTAAAATACTGTCTGAATGTCCTGTATGACAGGCATGGAATTGCCCTTTAGGACATGCGAGAGTTGTGACACTACATACTCTGTACTCTAGAACATTTATTGTTTACATTTTGTCTTAAATGGAGCACTATTTTTCACACTTCATGGACATGAGAGCAGCAGGAATACTGTCATTAGTTCCTTGAACAATTGTGCAACTACAAAAACCTGACAAGCAAACAAACCAAGAAATTATTGCCAGAACAAGATAAATGTAGAAAGTAGAGATACAGAATAGATCGATGGTAGATGGGTTAAAGTTATGTTTATTAGGCGCTGCTGTGTTCATTACGGCATCTGTCATTTTGTGAAGATTCCCGCTGGTGCCCCAACAACTTCTCCCCTCATGCAACACAGCAGATGTAGTCAAATGTGCATCCAGTGTCCATCATTGCATATTTCAGGGGATCAAATACGTATTCTGGATATTTTTTAAATTTTTGTGTTAATTTCCACATTTTTTCTGTCTCTTTTTCCAAGCTCAGAATACTTTCACTATGTCACCAAAACTGTATGGACATTTCACTAAAACCTCACTGACGTGCATATGAAATGGACATTTGAAATATCTGACATTTTCATTAAATTGGATCAGTATGGGCTGACTAGACAGACTTTTAACTTGCATTTTAGTGCATTTTTATACAATTCTGCTCCATGATTTGGAAATTGTTGCCCTACCTGTATGTGACCCCACTCCCAACGCAACTCCAGATGGTTTCAGTGGAGCCTTTAGTAAGACAGCAGGTGGAATAGTATAAAAAGTGCAACAAAATCCTAATGCTCAAACAGATTTGAATTGCAATACCCTCAAACGAAAGCTGAATGTCAATCCTATCAAGCCACAATGACCAATTAATTCCAAATTCAATTAAAATGTCAGATTTAAAATATTAGAATGCTGGTTTCCCATGCATGTCAATGAGGTTCCAATGAGGTGTCCACACACCTTTGGCAATATAGAGGCAGTCTGAATTGGCATAATGAAAAAATTTTGAACAAACATTTACTGACTTGCCAAAGAAACATGATCAATACAAAGTTCTGGCAGAACGTCATCATTGTGAGATTGGAATGCATTGCTAATTTAATAACAACAGTAAAAATATTTATTTAATACATTTTACTGTACCATTCAATGATTTGGAATCTCTTAATATGTTAGTGTCTTTGAAAAACACTGATACTTTTATTTACAAAGATACCATTACATAATAAGAAAAAAATATTGCCAAGATATTGATAATGTCACAAATTTCAATAGTTGTGTAAAATAATTGTTTTTACACTACAAAGCTCCATCTTTCGCAGCCATTGAGAAATAGACATAATCACATAAACTCAAAGTACTTCAGGAGATCTGTGTTAGTGGACACAGTTCATCCTGGCATAATCAAATGCAAGTTAAGACTCTACTTTGCACAAAGGAAGCCATATACATATCAACACCATTTAAGAGCATTGCCAACTTCTCAGGGCTCAAGCTCATCTGAAATGGACTGACAGGAAGTGGTAAGGAGACCTGACAAGTCCTTCTTTCAAATTGCTTTTGGAAATAATGGGCGTCATGCTCTTGAGGCCTAAGAGGAGATGAACCATCAGAGACATGTTCAGAAGCTGTGTCTGTCATGGTCTGCCTCGCATCAGTGCTCTCAGCATTGGCAACTTGCACATCTGGAAGTTACAATTGACGTATAAGGGTACACGTGCATTTTGGGACAGCATGTGTTGCCTTCCAGATGTTTTTCTTGCTTATTCAAGCAGGATTGGAGCCACACTTTGCACCAATTACAACAGTATGGTTTTGTAGTCACAGAGGGTGGGTACTAGACTGGCCTGCCTGTAGCCCTGACCTGTCTTCCATTGAAAACCTCAGATGGACCCTGAAGCACAAAATACAATGACTGAGACCTAAGACTCCTGACCAATCAAGGTCCTTCGGTATATCAGGCAAGAAGAGAAACAAACTGCTTTCAGAACTTCAAAAATTTGTGTCCTCAGTTCTAAAATGATGACTGATTTTTTTTAAAGGAGAGGAGATGTTACTCAGTAGTGAATATGCATATGTCCCAATGCCAGTGGAACATGTAACTGAAATAACGTTTTGAAATAGCTATAATTAAAAGAAATTAAATTAAGTTGATGGGTTATTTACTTTGTCTTTGAACTTATTCAATTAAAAACAGGTTAACAGGGATTGTTAAATTACTGATTGTTGTTCTTATTCCCATTTTGCACATTGTTTTGATTTGTGGGGAATTTAGACTTTATATCTAAAATGGCCTTTCCAGGGTCAAGGTCAAGCAGGTAATGATTCTTTGACCTTTGGCTTAATTATCTACAAGATAACCAAGTCAAATATGTACATACATTCACACATTTCAGTAAAAAAAAAAAAACACTCACACTTGCTCACTGAGATGTCCATACAATGAATAGAAAGAATGTCTTTAATAAATGAGGTGATTTAAATTCTACCTCCTCTTCTAAAGCAGAGCGAAAAATGTCAAGTGAAGGGAGGGAAAATAAAAAGAATGGAATTGCTTTTTTTAATCAACGGTTGTCATGGTATCTTCTAAATTCAGTTCACAATCCCATGCGCCTGACAAATTGCATGTGGTTGTGCAATATCATGGGTGTTTCTCTAGTCAAGGAAGGATCCTTAAATGCAGAATTTGAAGGATGCTACGTCATCAAATCCCGTCAACGTACGGCTCCGATGTCGAGAATCCTTTTAATTTAAAGAAGTACTGACTCTTTTGTTCAGAGAATTTTCAAGGATGCAGTTGAGTATCTTCAGCGCTATTGAAGCACCGACAGCCCTATGTGCTTGATGCTTATGCACAATGTTCTGTTCCCAATTTGGAAATAAACTTAATTTAATTTTATACTTTTGTAATTTAACCTCAGCAGTCCACCAAAATCTGTTTCTGAACAAATTTGAGGTCAGAAATGAGCAATCCAGTAGCTGAAAATTCGCTCACACGTCATCTGAAAGCCCTTATTTAAAAGTTTGTTCAGACTTTCGTACAGCAAAGGCAATAATGAAATAAAAAGCACAGTTGCAAGTGGGTTGCGGCTAGAGGGAATCTGCCCTCTGTCAGTAGCTATGAATCATAACAGTGAGAAATCTCTTTCTCAATGACAGCTTATAGGATCACATTTACATGAAGAATAAATATGGAACAAAACATTTGAACATCTTAGGCTTGTAATTGCATTACATAATAATGTCAATATTGCAAAATGCTTTCCTGCAATACTTCTCCAATAGCCTAGCAACATGTGGAAATAGAATGAGCTTTAGTCCTAAAACCTAGCTTGGCCACATTTTTTGGAGGCTGGGTTGACCGCAATCCAAGACGTTTCATGCCTGCTGATTGTATTCAAGACAAAAATATATGAGAATTAGGTTCGTGCCTTTTGTATTCTAAAACAGCTCATCAGCTCTAGATGCTTTGTGTAGGACGATATTTTTGGAATATTTTGCAAGGGTAATAATCACCTCAGGGCATGAACAAAGATTAGTGGATGATTGTGGATCGCTAGCTACAGAAGTTTCAAATCTGTACAAATGGCTATGACAATGATATGTCAAATCAGTATTAATTGCTTTACAACCAAGTATTAAGATCGTATCAATAATGGCTAGGTAACGCAAATTGGATATAGCTCTTTAGCTTATCCTTCTTCCGTGCACAGCTTTACTTTTGTTAAAAAAAAGTATTTTCCGCCTGCTAGAGCAAACGTAAAAAGAAAATGGCATCAGGCTGAACAGATGTCAAAACGTTTCTAGCCACAATCGTGTCAAATGCCGCATCCACTTTGACCTTCTCAATGATGCACACCTGCACTCTCCCTAGACTGTTCCATTGTGTCTTGTCCGATTGTCTTGTTGAGCCTCTGAGGGATCTAACTAGGAGGGACCCATCCTACCAAGGAAGCAGCCTTGACCTTGAGAAACAGTCAAAGTCACACTGTGATTAAGTCTAATGTTTGCACTATGGGGAAAAGCTAAGGAGCTGTTGGCTGTTGTTACTGTTAGACTTCGTAGAGGGCTGTGTAGCACTGAACAGCGCAACCAGCAAATAATAGCTTCAATATGCAGCAATTAGAATCAGCTTTGCCACCAGAACATACCTAATCAAGTCTTTCAGAAGAAAACACTCAAATAAGCACAAGTAGCAATATACATAACAGACAGGCATTGGCACACACACATTATGTGAGACTTAGCTTTGCTCACATAGTCACAGTGAAAACAGGCCCATTCTTACGTTGACTGTGGGTGCAGACTGCCTGCTGCATTGCAATGATTGGGGCTTTGCCCTCTATTTATGGCGTTATAGTCTGTCAGTCCATCAACGGTACCCTTGGACTGTCTGTGACCCAATCAACGGGCATTAAACTGGAGAAGGAGGGAGGTATGAATACTGTCCTCACTGTGCGTGAGAAACACAAGAGAGGAGGCGACAAGGAGTATTCCATGTAGCTGATTTCAAGGGATGTAAACCTGCAGGGCATTCTGCAGATATTACAATTGGTAGCAAATGAATAAATTGCATCTGCAATTGCTGAGGAAGCGTTGGCAGGGAATTTTAAGATTTTCAGCAAGGCGTACAACCATAACAGAGATAGAAGCACTCAAAAATGTTTTGATCGATTCTGCCGTCCACTTGCCTTTATGCACTAGGCTAATGTGTATCACCAGAAAGATGATACGGAGAGAAGTACCCGGGTAGCATTACGTTTGGATTAGGCCGCCTCTATTGAGCAGCCATTGATTCAGAGAGAGCTAGAGTGCTGGGCTGACTGCACTTTCTCACACTGAAACCCTTAAATGCTGGTAATGTAGGATCCGTGAAGAGAGCTGCCATTTTGAGCTGATTTGTGGAGCGGGAAACTATCCCCTTTGGGAAGCAAACTGCCCATGACATGGAGCTACGGGGCGAGGGGTTTGAAGCTGGGGGTGCTCTTAGGGCTCTGCCCACAGCTGCAATGGGCTCATCGATAGTTATCATCCTCAAACCACATCCAGATATTCTCCTGACCCGCGGACAAAGCCGTTCGGCAGCACAAGGGTCTGTCGCTTTCATCACACAGGTATCATACTGTAAGAATGCTCGGAACGTGCCTCTCCAGCCTGACACGTCCTCCAGCACAGGTGGCCCGCGCCGAGAGCTGGGGATCCAGATGCTGGGCCCAGGCCCAGGGGAAGGAGAGGTGTGCCTCGACAGCAGACAGGGGTATTAATTATCACGGAGGGAGGGAGGAAGAGAGGGAGGGATGGAGCCCGTAAAGACAGCTTTGCCTCCCTGTCTCTGATCCGGCACATCGCTGTCTCCCCCTGTCCCGCTGATTGGAATACAAAGTGCTGGGGGGGGAAGGAGCGGGGAGGGGAACTCCACCGACGCTCGACGCTCGACGCTCGACGCTCACCGCGCCGGCGGAATTGACTAGGGAGCCAGTGAGCGAGACCGACAAACTGTCACCGGCAAAATGAACTGTCACCTCACATTTTTCAACGCCCTGGCGGCCCTGAATTGCCGCTTTGAACCATGTGACCCGGCACTGATTGAGTTCTGCCGTCTCTGGGCCCTGGCGAACAAGCCAGTTCATTTCAAACTGATGTACGGCTGCTTATCAATTTAGGGAGAAGAGGACGCGGTGGCGGGGGGCGTCTATCGAGGGGGTCGACCCGCTCTTCATTCTCTCTCCCATCATCCTCCTGCTCTTGCCTCTCTTTGTATGTTATGTCCTGCGCTGCTCACATGTAGCTCCCATCATGCTGCTGCTACAGCGGAGACTGACAAACTCGCCAAAGCAAAGATGATGGCAGTTAGGCAGGCCGGATTAGCGATGGAGGAGACATGGAGTGGAGTCAGAGCATTTATTCTACCCCCTTCACTGATTCACTCCCGGTCTGCTTTAGATACCGACAGGCTAATACTGCATAAGCTCACAATGGAAAAAATAAAAATTAAGCAGCATTAAAGCACTCAAACTTTTATATCTTCATGTAAATATTCTAAATTGTAATGATGCCATTATGATCAGTTTTGGAAAGTACTCTTGCAGTCCTATGAGAATTCACAATCAGGCACAAATAAAAATCTTGCTTTGTGTATTCCTAGAAATACTGTATAATGTCATTCCTGATTTAATATGATCAGTATTGGGGCATTTGACCAGAAATCTATGACTTTCTGACCTCACACTTTTGATTTGAATAAATTTGTGGACACGTTGATCTCCATAGGAGAGTGTTAGATTCTGGTTTGATGCTCATCAACTGCCATTAAGTTTGGGTAAGCATGAGCGCCATCCACAGCAACTGGCAGAACATACTGTCTATGGGTCCAAATATGATTAGCAAAGCATCATTAGCTCATATCGCCTTCAAAATGCAATTTAAGATCCGAACAGCTCGACATGGCTTTGCAATACATGCATTTTTTCTGATTTGGCTTACTAATTATGTAATTTCATTTGAATTTTCTGGTTATTTTAATTTTTGAAGAAGATATCTGGAGATATTTGTGTCTTTAGACATGGCAGGGGTTCTGATATGGCTGAAATTTTAGGGCCTCTTTCTCCTGAGTGTTTGGGCATTCTGATTGATCAAACTGCATTCTAATGCTCTCTGTAGTAGGCTGCTAACATGCCTGACAATGTTGGGAAAATCAAAAAGGCTCAAAGAGTGATTGATTTCTGCTGGAAGGCCCCCAATCTGAAGACATGTCATTTGTGGCTAAAGGTTAAAACTAATCCAGTTTATTTTTGACTCAAGGACAGCTTTCACCAAAGCAGACAAACACATGCACATCAGTGGCGGCTGGTGAACTGGCGATAGGGGAGGTTCAAACCCATCCCTTAAAAATAATGATTGGTCATGACCTGTTTTCAATCATTCATTTACCGTTTACCATCAATTACTGTTACTATAACTCCGAAAACTCTCAACATTATCAGGTGTGTGTGTGTGTGTGTGTGTGTGTATATATATATATATATATATATACTCTTGCTGCCATTTTTTTTTGTTTGCTTTATGTAACCTTCATGCCCTGATGGTTAGCTTTATATTTTATTTATTGTGGTAGCCTCCACTTTTATTAGTTAGAGAGGAATATTATACAGTATATACACTGCCTTTTCAAAAAAGAAAAAGTCGCACACTATAATACTTTGTTCAGCCATCTTTACCTTTGATCATGACATGCATTCGTTGTGGTATTGTTTTGACAATCTTATACAATGTTACAACAATTATTTCCGATCAGATTTGCATTCCTTCGTGGTCGAGATTTTGTGGCTTCAGAGGCTTGTACAGCGGGCACTATTCATGACGGGTACATTGCTTCGTGGTCTGCCTTTCTTACCCTGATGTGCCCATCACTCTGGAAGAGGGTAAATATGGACTCATCAGACCACATGACCCTTTTCCATTGCTCCTCAGTCCAATCCTTATACTCCGTAGCAAATAGAAGTAATTTATTAATTTTTTTTCCCAATTAGCCTCACTAACAAGTGGCTTTCTTGTGGCCAAGCAACTGTTTAGTCCCAATCCTGAAAGTTCTCGTTGCATCATGAGTGTGGAAATGCTGTTACTGCTGTTGATTTTTTTTTTTTATATATATATATAATCAGACGTTTCCTAACATTTCAGTGATCTCTGATCAGGATCAGTCATGATTTTTCTTCAACCCATTTCTTCCACAAGGTGACAGTTCACCACCATCCCTCCAGGTTTTAATACATTGTTGGACAGTTCATGACCCAAATCTAGCGATTTCCACAATCTCCTTAGCTTTTTTTTTTTTTTTTGCTTGATGTTGGCCAATAATTTGCCCCCTTGAAACGCACTAACATCTTTTCTGCGACCATGAGATACGTCATCTGACATGGTTGTTTATGTTTAGGTGTAACCCTAAAATTCACCAAAATGTGAAAAAATATGATTTTTCATTTTTTTCTCAATATCACTTCTCAGAATACATCCCTGGTGGCTTTTGAAGGCATAAAAACTGAACATTGACAATATCTAGTAGGTACATTGATGATACTTGGTCAAAAAAACATTCATCTAACTTTGAGACGGATTATCTCTGTAAGGGAATTTCCGCCACATAAATCCAGATATCTCGAGAACGAGAAGATATCTGCATGAAATTTTGTGAGTGAGTAGATCTCACTCTGATCTACATTTTGAGCCAAAGAAAACAGTAATATCCATGTTGGGGTGTCTTAGACACCTCAGCATAGGCCCTCAGGCCTTACCGCATTTTGAGGTCCCCTTCTAGACCCCCCAAAATTTTTATTTGTTGTCAAATCTCCCAAACCCTTGGCTCAAAACCTTCAATATGATGTCAATAAATTGTGTACAAAAATTAAAATCAATACATGGAATGATTTTTTAGAAAAATGGAATTATGTTTTTCTACATATTGGGTGTCTGCCATCTTGGATCATGTGACCTAATTAGCATAATTACGTAAATTCCATAAAAAATGCTTTCTTTCATCATAGCCATCAACACTGAAACCTTAAATCCAGTCTTTATTCAAAATTAAGGAAATTTTCATTTTGGGGTCCACCTCACCTTATGAAAAGTTACGCACTGAATCAGTTAAGATTAAAAGAATTATTCCCAGCTGAAAGATATTCATTACTGCAATAATGACTCAGTCATAGGCTCTTGAATATTTGCTTATTTAAATCCTAATGGCGACTTTTTCTTTGGATAGGCAATGTACTGTATATTTGGTTGTATAATGTGAAATGAAGTCAAACCTTTTTATAGGTGGAGAGAATATCTAATTCCATATCTCCATATCTAACTGTGGGGTTTAGCCTTTAGTTTTGTTGTCCACTTGGCAGTAATGGAGGGAATATGCAAACCTGAGTCATGTAATATGGTCCAAGTCTCATTCAGGAGTTGGGTCTGCAGCCCCATGTTCCTAATTCTCCTGACCCAGCACTTTTCAGCATCCCTGGGTCTTAGTAGTGAGCATAGCAGTGACCAAGTCAGAGATCATTCCTGAAGAAGTCCTTGCATGCAAATGGAATTATTTCTACTCAGTGCATAACAGTGCAGATCAACCCATTCATTATCTAATTCACTTATTCCAGGCCTGGGTCGCAAGGGCACTGGGACTTATCCCAGCAGGCATTGGGCTTGAGACAGGAAAACAACCTGAGCACGAACATCATAAACTGTGGTTCCTTTGCTACCTGTCTAAACTAAGTTACATCTGCTAGCCCCATGCTTCCTTATTACAGTATGAGATTCCTGAGGCATACATGAAGATTCCTCCATTAGTGGAACACACGGGTGACCTGAAACATTCTTTCGACGGAAACAGCCTATCCTTTGCTTTGGAGAATGTGACCACAGCTGCATTAAGGCTCCCATACTGACCTTACTCTTCATCCGCCTCCATAAATACTCTCTGTCCCACCCCCTCCCCCACTGCAAATGCAGCTCCATCGTTCGAGAGCTGGCAGCTCTTGGAAGCAATCCCAGGGATTGAATTAAGCTGTTAACCCTGCCCGCTCTCCTGTCCCTCTTCGTTTCCCTGCTAATGGGGACAGGGATCGATGCAGATGGTGGAGTTGTCTGCTGGGGAGGGTGCTGGGATGAGGTGACAGGCTCATCCTGGAGGGGCAGAGTGTGCGAGCGTACGGTAACACCAGCGGGGAATGCCAATTTACTCGTCTCTGTCACATGAAAAAGGGAGAAAATTAACAATGCCCTTATGGAAATAAAATACATCGAAAATTCAAGGTAATAGATTCTTCAACCAGTGTTTTGCGAGATCTAGAAATACAACGTATATCTTTCAAATGCCGTTTGTTTTTTGTCCACTATAGGGGATGTACGTCTGTGGCCTTAATATAGTCCGCAGTTCTTGTCTGCCATGAAAAGATTTCATATTGAACCCCACTATCTCTAATTACTATTTTTTAGAAGGACATGTTTGTTTACAAATTCTTACGATGACATTTTCTTTTAACTGACATATTGTTGTAGAATATATGTATGAGTCCATTATGAAAAGAATGCAAATAAACATAATGAACATAATTCCATATAAATGTGATGTTCCATTATTATACACCACTGGCTAATGTTGAAAAGTCAAAAATGGTCACACCTTACATTTGCACCACTGAAATCATTTGGAAATAATGTTTCTGATCAGTAAGACTGCTGCTTTAGGGAGTTTTCTTTAGTATGATTAAAAACCCGTCTGAAATAAAATGTAGAGGTCTGCTTTCTCACTAGTGCGCTGGAGTTTGTTCCAAGCAGTTGATCTTAGAATGTCTGAGGTGGGGTTAAATATTTGACTGTTTTATCTCATTTATCAGCTGTATTATGACTACGTCAACATTCTTCGTCACAGCCCTGGTTCTCATACTGATAAAAGCCAACCACAGGCCCCAAAGGAAAACGAAAGCCCAGAATCAGAGCGCAACCTGAAAGCTCTCTAAGACCTAGTCAACACATGCATGTGTTTTTAAAGTAAGAGGCCATGAGGCCAAAGAAAAGCTTTAAAAAGTAGCTAAAAGGTGCGCAAACTTTAACGTTGTAAGCAAAAAACAAAAAAACAAAAAAAGAACCTCTTTTCCATGGTCACATGTAAACAGTGAAAACAGAGTTTCTACAAGTCTTTATCCTGGAAAGTGTTTTTCAAAATGTCAGTTTTCAGTGAACGGTTTGCATGTTGGAAAAACAAGGCCAAAAGGCATAAAAAAATGCTTCAAAAGGCATAAAAAATAAAAAATAATATGCTTTCAAAAATACCCACGTACATGTGGACAGGGCCAAATACCTGTGGTGAGTAGCGAGTTGAATGCACTTGATCATTCAGAAACACCAGGAAAGCAATGGTGGAAATTCCTACATGGTGAAATCAAAGTACATAATATTTACCCTTTCAGTAAAGGCTACGAATCAACACATCAAACATACTGATTGTTTAATCACTCATTGGAAATGGTGGAGTGCAGAGAGAAATGAAAATGCCTTTGAGCCAAACAAAGCTAATTGTACATTTGAACGTTTAGTTTAGTTATTCAAACTCAACGGCATTTCTCAATATTCAAAGCTGGTGTGTAGTGGTAACTTAACAGGCACCAGTACCCTATTCAAAAGTATAGACTCCACTGAACAAGGTTAATTCTGGTGCGTAATTTTGCCAAAGAACACTGATTGAAATAATGGGGCCTGTTTTGCATTTTTCCTAAAAATAATTTGGCTGGGCGTGGTTTCCCTGGCTATTGCACAGCTCTGCTGTATCAGGTTACAAAAAAAGGGGTAACTCTTAATAGGAGACGCAAACGCAACCCCATAGACAAAGATCTGGAATGCAGATAGGAAGGCAGAGGTATCTGAATACAGTTGAAAGAAAAATTTCTCCTCCCCCTTCCTCCCCCTGCCCCCGACCCCGGCCTGACCACTGCATGCAACATACAGTACTGCTGAAAGCCTTTGAAGTGTGTCTCTCTGCAGGGTGACAGAGCACAACACAGTAACACTTACACAAGGCCCAGGAAGTTAAGATCAGCTTCAGATTTGTAGAAGGCCTCATGACAACTGCTCCCAGTATGGGGTACACAGTGCTTACAGCATTCCTCAGATCCTCCCCAGGCTTTAAGTCTGGCTACTCACAGAGATAAAGGCATGTGCATTTCAGAGAGCGCTGAGTCCAGGAGGATATGCAGTCTGCTGTGGGACCTTGCTGAGGAGTGGATGCCTTCAAAGGGGCGGCTTCAAAGAGATCAGACATTTCTTTAACCGAACATCCGAGCTGCACATGCCTGGCTGCACATCAGATGCGCTGATGTATAATTCTATCCAGCTATTAAAAGGTTGCAATCTAGGAAACACAAAAAAAAAAATTAACCAGCATTGATCCAAATCATATTGAAATGCACAGATGGGGAAAAAAATTACGGGAGAAACTTTTGTTTCATTAATTAAAATGAGGGAGTAAAGAAAATAATAACCTAAATAATCAGAATTGTTTAAAATATTTGCATTGCCCATTATTTAAAATGTTTGCATATCTAAGGTCCGTGTTTATCATCAAATAGGAGCTGCTATTTTTTATTTATTTTTTTTTTTTAATCATGATAATATTTGTCAGCCAGCTTACGTGAAAAGTTAATGACAGCATGCATGCATAAATACAATGATAGTTTTTTTTTTTTTGGTCACGGCTCTGACCATGACACGCCCTGCTGCTGAAGGAGTTTTGAGCTTGGGGAGATGAGAGCAGGGTGTGGCAGAATATCCAACCCTCTGGGGAAATATTCAGAGCCTACTGGTGGATGCTAATGCGGAGGTGGGATGTTAACCAGTAACAGGCAGGAGTGATGCAGCAGTTGGCAATGTTAAGCAGCAGCAGAAACTGATGCAGCTCAGCAGCAGGCAAAAGTACTTTTTTGCAGCAGAACCAGAGCATGAGAGCAGCGGATATAGCCTGCCTTGCAGAGGGGTGATGCAGTGGCAGATATACATGGAAATCATTTTTTACAATCAAATCATGATGCCATGCACCCAAACAAGGTTCCCAGGGCCCCTGAAGGAAACAGGGAAATGAGGGCATGTTTCTAGATTTTGTTCCAGTTGTTTTAAACGTTCTTAATGTGACGAGTGGCCTGAACTATGCTCCTGTAGAAATGACAGAAATACTTGATTACATTTACAAGCTATGCCTCATTTCATTTTGCAAACTCAAGTGTATATTATACAATTATGCAGCTGAGGTGGGTCCAATGATTTATCCACCTTGGACAAGTGATATTCACTGAGGCGCAGCCAAGGTGAATATCACTCATCCAAGGTAGATAAATCATTGGATTCACTGATAACTGAAGTCAATAACTGTTTTATTATATGACCCTTCTTGAAAATATAACATAAGAGAAGGGCGACAACTCAAAGGTAAAGCTCCTCACAGGGACGAAGCGACATGAAATACGGACACTGTCAGGAGCTCCTGCGGGGGAAGCCTTATCTATTTTTAGCTTAAGGTGGTTGGATTGTTATATTCACCTCTCTCGCACTTTTGTGCGGTGAATATCACTATTTACTGTGACCGGCCGAACTTGGCTTGACCAATCAGGAGAGACCGAATCCTTACGTCATATAATGAAGTTAATTGCAGCATGGAGTAATAGAATCAATGATAATTTGTTGCCAAGACTTGGACCCTGACACACCTGACACGCCCTATGGCCAACAGTGCTGTTAGAGTGGCAGTATGTTCCCTTCCCCCTCTCCCAATCCCTCCCCCAGGTCAGAGCCCACAGCTGGATTCTAGGGCAGAGGTGGGATGCTATTTAGCAGCAGGCAAGAGTAATGAGCTGCAGACAGGGCTGACTATAGCAGCAGCAGAGAGTGAGGCAGCGCAGCACAAAGGCATTTTCTCCAGCAGAGGCAGAGTGGGACAGCAAGTTTAACACAGAGAGCGGAGCAGGGGCAGATACACGTGTCACTGTTTATCATAATGCAGGCATAGCTCCAGTTATCTACCTGAAGCTCTCCCCGACTCATATGCAGAAAAATCTGCGCTAGACGCAATTCACGCTTTGACCTAATTCGCAGTGAGCAATATAGCCAAATGAGACATGTTTGACTACACATATCATTGGCATGTTTTCAGCTGAAGAGGAATGCATACAAGCAAAGAATTAAGATTTTTAGACGATTTTATGAATATATTCTGAAGTGAAGTCTCTTAATAATGTGCAGGAACTGATAAAAATGTTGCCTTTTAAGTGTTGTGGGTTGGTTTAACAAATGGTTTAAGCCATTTATCTGTACCTTACAAAAGGGTTGTTTTACAGGTCACTGTACTTAAGTATGTGCTACTTAAAAATACATGCATCTTTTTACATTTATTAATTGCTTTCTATTGGCGTTGTGTGAATGGACTGCAAATGAACTTTAAAATTGAGACTTTCCCAACTATCTCGGTGACCTATGACAGCCTGCGTGTGGAGGAAGTGATGATCATGCCTGCTTTCTGGTGCTGTGCCTGTCTTTCTTCAGCTCCCCAAACTTGTAATGGAGTCCGCTAACATCAACAAAAGATCGATAATGGTAGGCTCATCGATGCACGAAAATTACAAAGCCCATCCTGTGCGGTCTGAACTGATAGGGGAGCATCTCCATCAGAAGTTGCAGAAAATTTCAATAATAGTTGTTTTGCAACACACAGTGCATTGCATCTTTCTGCATAGGAGGCCTTGTAGCCGTAGACCAGCCCGAGTGCCCATTGCAACCCCTGTCCACCATCGAAAGAACCTACGACCAGCTCACACCTGTTAGAACTGGACCATCAAGCAATGGAGGATGGTCAGTCCATCCCGTGTTCGTTTTCATCATTTACATTGGCCAGATGGGTGTGTGCTATTTACCCTGGGAAGAGATGGCACCAAGATAAGAAGAAGACAAACAGGGGGAGGAATTGTAATGCTCCGGGTAATGTCCAGGCATTCATGTCGATTTCAATTTGACGACGCTGCTTGGGTGGTATGCAAAGGACCAACTGTATGGCGGGCTAGTGGTTAGAATCATTGGCTCATCAGTGTATTAAGACTCCTTTGGAGAATAAGAGAATCTTTCACTTGCATTGCCTGCATTAATTTATAGCTTAATTTACTCTGTGCTTCTGATTGGCATAATTATTCTATTCTATTACACTTCAATGGCTTTATGTTTTTGTGTTGGATGACACCCTGAGATTACTAATTGTAGTCTAAGTATCTATGAGGCAAATACACAAAAAGATTATCACAGTATTTTGATCTTGCTGCTTCAGTTTGTTCATTTGACCAGTAATAGTTTTTCTTTTCTATACTCCTCTCAAAGACATCAATGACCTCCTGATCTTACTCAACACTCAAAGCAAGCATCAGGTTTCACATCATTAATGTTTTTGAAACTTACATAATGTCAAACACGTCTTCAGGTAAACAGAGGCAGTTTCTGCAAATGGAATGGGAATGCACTCCTCTAAATGCAGAAAACATGCTACAGCATATCAGTTTGGCTTCTGTTTCATGTCCTCGTCTCCTTTGGCAACAATTCAAATCATTCCGAGTCATTTGGAAAGCTGAGCTGGAAAAAGCAGACAATTCAGCCAAGAGAAAAAGAGCGAGTACAGGCGACCAGATGTTCAGCCACTTGCTTTGTACACTCAGAAAAAGTATTGAGCTGACAAATAATTTTTCACTGTCAAGAGCAACAACAGGACCAAACAGTGAGAACTCAAGGCAGGTGTGTGGACATTGATGGGGATGATGTTGGTTCAGACTTTATCTTGTGGGTGCAGGATAACTTAAAGTAGACACATCCAACCAGTGCGAAGGACCCAAGAATGGGTTGTTAGAACCTGTCAGATTATCAGTCACTGGTGAGACGTAAAGACTGATCATTCTCGCCATCTCAGGAGAAGATATGCACAGCTTGTTTTAATTTAATTAACAATTCAATATTACCTCCAGGAATCAGCTATTGTAAATAGCCATTTCACACCTACTCTCACCATGCTAAAGGAAGTATATTTAGCAAATAAGAAGAATTATTTTAAAATAGCTGCTATTGTGAGCTGATATGTTCTTGTGCAGTTGATGTTCATAAATGAATGTACCAATTGTTTCACTCCATTTAATTTTGTGAATTCTTATTCTGGGGCACTTTATCCAAAAGCTAAGTTGCTAGCTATAGCCATTAGCAACTTGGTTCAAACTACGTTGCAACAAAGCTTTTGAAAAACGTACCCCTGAGGTAACTGTGCTCTCAAGATATTTTTTCCCAAGAAACTTCTGAAGGATAAAATGGCTTGCTGTTTTTCTTTAAAAAAGAATGAATTGTTCTTATTGGAACTTGAAAACTAAAACATCTGTTACCCCTCCCAGTCCAGTTGCCTGTCTTTTCCTGTCACTCTCTTTTGCTACACAAGGACAGAAAGTACTGGTGGAGATACCTGGATACCTCTAGACTGCCAAGGCACACCCTCTCCCGGCTCGTTCTTTACTAGAGGCAGGTTGGAGGCGTTTGAGAGGGGTAATGGCAGTGCCTGAGTCTGCAGGCCAGGTCGCTGTGTCATCCTTTTTCCATCAATAGCAGGCACATTGACAAGGCTGAGGGACGCACAAAGTGATCCTGGCTTTGGGCCTGTCATCTGAATCAGACAACAATGCTCTACAGCTCACTCCCTGCATGGCAGAGAAACAGCAGCCCGAGATACCCCTCATCTTTATCTACCATGAGCTCCCCCCTGCCCATTTCTGCAGCCACAGTCCTCCTGCCTGCTCGCTTTCAGGGTCGGCATATGTTTCTCAGCTGAATTATAATTGCACTGTTCCCTTTCTCTGCTGTGCAACTGCCTCTCCAGGTCTCTCTCTGTGCTGCTGTTGCCTCTGGGAGAAGCTGAACGGGAGGAGGGAGCCATCTGCTTCTGTCTCATGCTGTCTCTCTCCTGAGCCTCTGCTACCTGGAGGATTCCAAGCATGGAGCTGGTGTAGTGAGGTGAATGAAAAAGCCCTCATGGGTTCCCATGATGACACATCTGGGCCAGAGCCTGAACCTCCAAACACCTTAACTGAAACATTGAGGAGGGAGATGGGGCTCCAATGTATTAAGGAAGAAAGAATACAATGGCAGAAAATAACAATCATGAAAAAAAACACACACAAACAATTGAGGCAAAGTTGCATGTCTGCTCTAAATAATGGACATAGTTCTATTTCATATACTACTGATTCAACCACTGATTAGTTAGCCGGGTTCGCAAGTTCTCGAATTAGATGCAAATCATTGTTGTATATCGGAGAAATTGATTCACTTGGTTATTCATCAATGAATTTACAGCCTCATTTCCAAAAGCTTCTAAAAATGAGTGACTGGATAAAGTAATAAAACAAAAAAAAAACATCATTATATATCTGACCCATATTAATTGAATATCGTACAAAGACTACAATAATGATTCTTTGCATTCTGAACTTTATTGTTCTTTTGGAAATATAAACTCCAAATATTCCAAATTTGATGTCGCAACTGATGATGCAAAAGTTGGGAGAGAGCTGATTTCATCTTGTAGACAAGACTTACTGATCATTTGAGAGCTCAGGGCATTCATTGTTCTTGTTTTAGCGCAGTTAGATTTTTCCATTCTTCTTTGACATGAATCTTCAAGTGCTCAAGAGGTCGGAGGCATATTTTACACCTCATTAGGTGTCCCACATTTTCAATGGGAGAGAGGTCCCAACTGTGGGCAGGCGAGTCTAGCACTCTTACTCTCCAACTGTAGAGCCATATTCCTGTAACATGCAGAGTGTGGCTTGATGTTGTCTTGTCGATATAACTAAGGACATCCCTGAAAAATACTTTGAGTTGAAGACTGCTCCCAAGTGCATACACTGTATATTCTTTAGCATTAATGGTACCTACACAAATGTCACTCTCCCACCCTCATACCTTGACAGAAGCTAGCCTTTATCCTTCTCATTGGAAAGAACTGTGATGGCCCTTTTCCACTTTGACCAAGAAGACACATTGCCAATTATGACCATAAGCAATATGGAAGGTGGACTTTTCAGAAAACAGCAAGCATTTCTCCTGCGTGTCTTAATGTGCATTTGTGGATGCAACAATTGATGGTAACTATTAACATAGTAATGCATCTGGATATACCCATCTCAAAAGCATGTCAGTTTTTAGAGCAGTGTCATCTGAAGGATCAAGGATCATTCTCAGATTTCTCTGGATTCCCTAAATCTTTTTATCATATTACACTCTGTAGAGGATTGGGGCCTAAACTCTTTACAATATCATACTGAGGAATATTCTTTATCTTTCAGAAAATTTGATCAGGCTGATTTTCACAATATGCAGAGCCTAAATCAATTTTTGTTTCTCTAAAAAAAAAATTTTGCTTTATGGATTTTCCTGATAGCATCATGTTTTCAGCTGTTTATTTAACATTCCATCATTTTTCTACTTATTTGGAAGGTGTTCCAGGCATGAAATGACTGCTCTCTTTCATTAAATGCATTTCCCATTTTGTTATTTTGGGTAATAAGGTTGCACTAAAACTAACATGCTAACTTGACCTCCTTTCCTTGAGCTCAGATCTTGGTATGCTTACAGCATAGGGGCATGGGCATGTTCCAGCACGATCTCTTAATAAACATCCTCCATGACTTCACCATTTGGATAAACCCCTCAAAAAGGGAAATGACACAGAATTACATAGAATATACCATGTAATGTGATGAACAAATTTATTATTTAAATTTATTTATTTAAATAAATCTATTGACATGGCCAACTTAAGGTAACTAATCGATTGGGTAGATTGGAAAGATACAGAGTGCGGATAAATGCTGGACTGCAGTGATGTATGGACAGCGAAATAATATACGTGAACAGCATTTGTAGCTGCAGGGGACAGGCGTCGGATGTTCATGACTGATTGATACTGGTAGATATTGGCGCACAGATACTGGGCAAATACATATGGTTCTTGCACCAGACATACAGCATACGCATCTTATAGGACGGTATGAAGAGAGCAGATGGTATAAACGTCCACAGGCTGGAGGCTGCGTCAAAGGTGGATGGCGAGAATGTGTCAGACAGCTGATTAATGGAATTGGGCTCACCCAGAGGACAGGAGGACATGCTCGTTGCTCACCTGGCCAGGTTGAGTGGGCTGGACACTGGCAAATCAGGAGCTGGAGGGCTGCCCCAGGGAGTCTGGAGGTGGGGGTAGGGTTGAGGCCTGAGTGGAGACCTGGCCTGGCCTTTGAACTCCAGGGACTCGGGGATGAGTGGGCATGTCAAAGCATGAGGGAGAGTTCAGCTGGAGGTGAGCCGTCAAACCGTGTTGGAGGTCCATGATTGAACTTAGCAGGGCCCAATCTGATTGGCTAAGTGAAAAAATAATTGTCTAGGGGCAATTAAATAGCTAGTATTTTCAATTCAATCTACTGTACATATTGTTTGTGTCGATGAAAATTGCGTAGGCCAATATGACATTTTGGCCATTTTGAGATTTTCATATCAGTAGACACAGAAATAGCCTCTGGAACTACAGTGAAAACCTTGTAATAAATAAACCAATGGAAGGAGAGAAAAATGTCATGTGACCTGAGCTCAGATCTGTATGACGACATACTGTATTTTTTTTCATGGAAAACTTCTTATGTCATATTATGTTATTTGTTGTTCAAAAAATGACAACCATTATTTCTTATATTTAACAAAAAAAAGAAAGGTACCCAAATAAGTTCAAAATAAGGAGGTTTTTCTGTTCTGAAAAACTTGCAAAAGCTGTACACAAGGTTTTCAGCCAACACTGATTACATACAGGTGGATATTTCCATAAGAGATTTTGGTAAAAATATTGAGACACAGGGTAGGACTGCTGTGCCACACCAAGCAGTCAAATGTGTGACACCAAAGTTACGACACAGCCCAGACCTCAAACTATTGTGCTCCATTGCAAGAGCCATAATATGATATGTTAATCACTCAACATCCATTTCCCTGTTCCATGGACCCTGAATAGAGTCTGAGAACTTTTTTTTGAAACCAGAGGAAATGGCATTCTACAGTCAAGCAAATCCCGTGGCTCTACAGACCAGCAACGTCTTCTCTCAACACGGCAGTTGAATCCTTTGTGCTTTGATAACCCTCCCAACAGCTTTCATGCCCTCCAGAAGGATTCTGTTCTCCTTCAGTAGGTCGCAGATGGTTCATTCTTAACGACCATGTATTGAGCTCTATATATTCAAGATATGTCCAATGTGCTGCGCATAACCTTTTCATGCTGCTCCTAACCTTTTCAAGCACAGTTGACTGACACTCCAGCAGAGACAGGTACAGTATTTTATTCAATAGCTTGGAACCACATCATCCAATGATCGACTCAGTTCAAATGAGGAAATTTACTGAGCAAGTGTTTACAAATGAGTACAATAAATAATGATCAGACGAAGAGATATGGATGATGAATTATACAGTGGGGGGGATACTTTGGCGAAGGTTTCACCGTAGCTCCCAGGCTTAGTGAACCCCAGAACCCTGTCCCTGAGATGTACAGCACAAAAGCAAGCATGCAGGGGTGGGGGAGGGTGGCGAACGTAAATGGGATCGTAACGGAACAGGAAGTGTGGACAGGAAGGCCATGATAGGAGAACAGAGTAAGGGGAGTGTTGAAGGTGTGATCCTGCTGTTGAACTTCAGCCATTGGGCTCCATTAAGTAAAGGAGCTTGCTGCAGTGATCCTTTTCTGATTCTCAACAGGGGGGCAGCCAGCAGCCCTTGTGCATATCATTGCAAAACAAATGAAAATATGTTTTAGGCTTAATTGCAGGTCACATAATTTGGGTTCCTTCAGTGCAGTTCATTATCTCAGCAGGAGGGGAATGATGAAACCTCTGTAGCCTGTGCCTGTTTGTTCTGCTTATTCCCCAGCTGTCCTATCCTGTGCAGATGATATAGTGACCCATAAATAGCTCACTTCAACAAGATCCCTGTCAGGTTCCCTACAGGCATTTCAGCCTAGACCTGCTCCCAGTTTTAAAAGAAGGTGTTGTACTAGCAAAATGGCTGTCATTACACCACTCACATGGGTGTTATGTACTGCAGGCCACTACACACTGAAATTTATCTCTTCACTATAAATTCTGAGATCTTTGAAATGTTTAAAATGCACCTATTATGGTTTTTCATTATTTTAATGTCGTTGCCTGACCATATCGTTTGTATGGCATTTAAAAGGTCTGTGTCGGAGAACAACTCGAAGTCACCTCCAGAAGAAGCGCTTTCTGCTGCAAAACTCACAGCTCCAGTGCTGACTGAAATCGCTTCTGGCCATTTTTTTCATCAATTGATGAGGTCACTATTTGAATTTTCATGCCAAGCTGATAGTTTGGCACGCCCTTGAATCAAGTGGGTTTCGCCCACAAGGCTTAACCGGTATTTGTTTCTAAAGTGGAAATCCATTTATGGTCAAGGGCGTAACAAAGGGCACAAACTGTGGACCAATCACAAGTGAGTGATCAAGTTGACCAATCACAGCACACTGGGGTTTTCGGGAGGGCAGGGGCAGGACCCTTTCAAATGGAGTGTTTCACAGACAGGTGCTGCAGAATTGGCAAGCATGAGAAAACTCAAGGGTTTTTTTTTTTTTTTACAATGACACATTTAAACCTTTTTTAATAGAGTTCAAGAATATAAGAATGATCAGTGAAAAGTCACATAATAGGTGAACTTTAAGGTGTCCTGCAACTCTCCATCATACATGACTAAAGCATAATGATCACTTCATTCTTATGTTATCAGTGTTTCCCCACTCTATTTACTCATTAGTTAAATGAAAACAGTTTTCCACTATATGTAAGCCACTGGTCAGCCTCAAAGGTTTGCTGAACAAAAAAAAAAAAAAAAAAAAACTGAAAAAATACTGAAAATATCCATTCTGGAACAGCATCCTCCGGGAAGATGACGCAAATCAACTTTGACCAGAATCATGGGAACGCTAAAGTATGAATAAGGTAAGGCATTGTGGGTATACTGTATACAGCTGCAAGTGATGGCTGACAAAAACAGCAGGGTATATTCTGAATTGTACACTTCTTTAGTACCCGGTCATATTAACCATTGGATGGTGTTTCGCAGTACAGATAGACAATGACTCAGCACATACTGAGAAAGCTTCCCGGGACCTGATTAAGGCTAAGAAACGGACTGTTCAACAATAGCCAAGTCAATCACCGGACCTATCTACAGTATCGCAGGCATTACACTTTCAGAAGGAAAACAGAAGACAAAACATCCCCAGAAAAAGGAAGAACTGAAGACAGCTCCAGTGAAGGCCTGGCAAAGCATCACAAAGGAAGAAACCCAGCATTTTGTGACGTCTTTGGGTTCCGAACTTCAGGCCATTATCGACTCCATACAATTTGCAATTCAAAATAATAATTAATCCTGATTATGTTAATTTGGTCCAAATGCCTTTGAGCTACTAAAATTTAATTGAAAAAAAAAAAAACTGGCAGTAATTCCCTCACTATTCATGCAATGTTCTAGCTAAAAGCTTGAAATTAAATCTGGGTGTCTATTCCTCAAGCACATTTAGATTGATTCATTTCATATCTATTGCAGTGAAATACATGGCCAGATGTATATAAAATGGTGTTAATGCCCAAATACTTATGGATCTGACTGTATTCGTCAATTAATCGATAAATCATCATAACGTATTTTGTACCATAGTCATAAATGCTACAAGCCCATTATGGTACTATGCAACAAACTATTCTTATGCGGTCAATTTAAATGCATTCTGTCCTTCTGTCCTTCCAGTGGATCTGGAGATTTGCTAACAGGCAACTCAGACTTCAAATATTGTCCCTGTTCATCATAATATGTTTAAAACTTCATGTGACATTATCATGAAATTGTTGGAGAATTCAGTCACACAGATTTTGCTCAAAGTAGCGAGCCTCGTCCACTCGTTGCTTGTAAATAAATGGGTCTTTTGCGGATGTTCTTTTTATACACAATAATGTTAAAGTCAGATGTTCAACACATGTACCAGTTTTTTCTTAAAATTCCAACACATTCCAAGTCGTATCTTGCTCCTGTGCCAACTTTTTTCACAAGTGTGACTATTGGCAGCCATAAATATGGTATTCACAGCTGTTCACAATACAGGCAACAGATTTATTTGTGGGTATTTAATGACATAAGCCACTGTTTTCACAAAGTGGATTAATGTTGGCATAAGTTTGCCTCAGTTTGTCTTTTAGCTGTTGAGAAGTTTTTCAAACTGGGCCTCTTTTAGACTGGGACACTTGAAAGGAACAGGTCCTGGTGCAGCAACACCCTCTGCAAATCCAGAAGCCAAGCGCAACATGACTTGTGTAGCTGCTTTCCTGTGTGTGGTTGTAAGATGGCTCCTTTATGTCCCATGCACCTGCTTCATCGGTCTCCTTGCCTCCGCCGGAGTGAACCTTAGCCTCCCTCAGCACTTACTGGTGGGCTCCTGGAACTCCAGCGACCCCTCCGATAGTCCCTCACGTCCTGTGGAATGTGGTCCCAGAGGACACGGTTGCCAGCGGTACGATGGTGAATGGGAGTTTTGTTATGCGTGGCTATCATGCTTTGTAATACATCACCTCTCATCCTCTGGTCCTGCACTCCTGCCAAGCCAACGTTCATAAACAACCAAAGGTGCATCTGCCTTGGGAGTGCAGGCTTTATTAGTCAACTTGATGAGCCTATTTAAGGTCCTCGTTGCTCCTAATTATCTCCCTGATTTATAGAAACTGGCTGCGGCACTGTGGGTCTACCTTTCCTGGTTTTTAGTGATTTACGTTGTAACTACTATAGGTCCCTCTCCCACTTGCTCCCTTCCACACTCCTCTGTTCCCCGTGTCTCTTCCCTAGTTTATCTCCTTCCTGGCCTGTCTATCCCCCATTTTTCACCTAGTAGAATATTTATGTAGTACTTTAGTATCCTCCTCAGTTTTTTGTGTGTCTTCCCCCCTCCAGCTTGTCCTCTCCGTGTTCTCAGTCCTTTTTGCTTTCATTTCTCTCTTTCTCTAATGTTCTACCTACAACCATATCTTTATTCTGAACACTGGTTTATTAATCTTTGTCCCGCACACTCTCATTTTTGTGGTTCAGCATCATGCTGACAGGCTGGTGAAACATCCTCCCCCTTCCCGGCGGAACATCTGTCTTTGTGGCACAAGCGTGAGCCCTGGCATCTCCAGATGGAATGCCCAGCGGGAGCACCCCTGCGTTACTTCCCGTAAAACGAGATCGCACCTTCAGAGAGGAAATTACAGCCCTGTACCTCAATCCACGCAGCCTTTAGGTTTACTGGCTGCCAGCCTCCCATTGCATGGGGACTGGATGGAGCATTCCTAAATGATTTCCTGGATACAAAGGCTTAATTCAGCTATATCCACATTCTTCATTTGTCCCACCTGGCAACTGGGTTCTTCCATTTGTATGAAAAATTGGGTCCATGTAATGCAAGCAAAGCTAGTATCATAATGTAATTCTGCATGTAATGTAATTCAAATGGAATTTTCCAGGGCCAAAGTTTATGCTGCTTTTGCTCCAATAGCTAGAAGAAGTATATACTACGTTTGTGGTAGTACAGTCTTTTAGACTTTCACCTTCAATTTGAGGGTAAAGACAAGAAAATTCAGTGGATACTTTAGGAAGTTCAACTCTTTTTTTTAACCACCTCCATCCCTCCTTTAATGGGCCAAAAAATAATTGGAAAATAGCTGCTTTTGAATGGCCGCATATATTTATTCCTAAATAAATTCATTTAAATTAATTAAATTAATTCATTTAACAATTAGGGATCTGTTTTTGTAC
The DNA here is from genome assembly GCA_029692085.1 of Gymnothorax javanicus. Classification (NCBI taxonomy): domain Eukaryota; kingdom Metazoa; phylum Chordata; class Actinopteri; order Anguilliformes; family Muraenidae; genus Gymnothorax; species Gymnothorax javanicus. The sequence continues at coordinate 110,034,274 of CM056200.1, forward strand.
CTTTGCAAACGGAAACTCATAATTCACAATTTTGTTGGTCGCAAATGGCATATCTGCCTCAGCCCAGTATGGTAGTTTCCTGCTCTAAAATAAAAACATAGAGGCACAATGGGTTGGACAGCGCAAAAGGAGGTGTGTCAATGCATAAAGCTGGTGGTGTTCAGTTTTTGTATCACAGACCTCGTTTGCATTTTGACCCACTCAAACCACATTTTCACACAAATGCTGTTGGTCTGTGGTAGTTTCATTGTACTGAATCACAGACAGCTCTTAAAATCAAAGATTCACCACAATACTTTACTGTTGGAATGGGATTCTTCACAGAATGGCTATTGCTATTTTTTACACCAAACCCCTCTCTGGTGTTTATTTATTTATAAGAGCTCAATTTTAGTACATCTGACAATAGAACCAAGCCTCATTGGAAGTTCCACAACTGTTTCCAAACTGTTGGTGCACAAGCCTGTTTTTTGATTATGACTGGAGTTTTTTTTCTAGCAATCCTTTGAAACATTTTATAGTTGTAGGCTGCAGCCATGCCACCACTCAATCTGCTCCAGCTGGGTGGCTGAAGCCGAGCAGGTGTGGGCTTGGTTAGTATGTGGATGGGAGACCACCTGGGAAAAAGAGATTTTGCTAGTAGAAGTGTTGGTGGGCTAGTAAGTTACAATCTTTCCTCAGGTTGAATAATCCCCAGTGCACTGATGAGGACACTACAGTGAAGGAGATACCATCTTTTCAATGAGACGTCAAGCCAAGGTTCTGCCTCACTGTGGTTATTAAAGATCCTATGACACTCTTCGAGAAGAGCAGAGGGTTCCTCAGTGTCCTGGCTAAATTCCCAACCTGGCTCTTCAACCTGCCACCTAATCATCCCCTGGTCTAATAGGCTAAGCAATTAGTCCTTTTCCTCTCCACCACAAGCCCCAAGCCTCCTTGAAAAAAAGAGATTTCAATCTCAACGGGACTTCCCTGGTTAAATAAAGGATAATAAAATAAAAATGTCATAAGATCAAAGTTTCAGAGACTCTATGACCCTTAAACAAAAATGATATCTGTGATTCAGCGACTTTCTATTACCACTTGAACCGTCCTTCTCACAGTACAAGCCCAGTCTCCTCCCGACGCGTCATATAGTGATGCTTCCTGACCAAGGCTTTTGGTGTCCTTATTTGAAAGTTTAAAAGAAACCCTACCCCTAACCCCTAACCCCTAACCCTTAAGGCTGATACATACTCCACAAGAACAGAGAAATTTGTTCTTGTTCTCGAGGCTGCAAGAACAAAATGACGTCATTTTGTTCTTGCAGCCCTGGTTTCGGAGTTCTTGCAGCTTGTACTCGACACATCATCTGGGCAGAACTTTTTTCTTGTGTGGTGTCCAAGAACTGCTGTGTGATTGGTCAGAAAGATGGAGTGGGTGTGGCCCTTTGAGGACTTACCAGGAGTTCGGCACTTGAGTTTCTCGTGAAGTTGAAATGTCTCGGTCAAAATGAACTTTGTTCTTGTTCTCGCAGCCTCGAGAACAAGAATAAATTTCTCTGTTCTTGTGGAGTATGTATCAAGCTTAAATCTGAACCTGAACCCCAAGCATCAAATGAGGATGCTAAAAGCCTCCTTTTTCGTCGTATGTCAACGCTTGGTCAGGTAGCGTCACTATATGACGAGTCAGGATGAGAATGTGTTGATAGTACATGCAATCAAAATTGGCACATGTCCTCCTCCAGGTAGACTTTTAAAGGAGCACTATGGTGCGACGAAAAAGTCTCTCTAACATCACACAGGACACCTCAAACAATGCAAATCCACTTGTTTCTGCCTTGGCAGGGGACCGGGTAACAGACACAATTGATTTTGAAAATTTGTTGTGCTGCGCCATTATACTCATTTTACTGCGCCATTGCTAAAGATCGAAAACGAAGCTATGACATATACCAGCACCTTGATTCAGCAGCCACTGTTTCCACTAAACAGTTATCCATTTTCCCAAATTGAGAAAAAACTTCATTTATAACAGAAAATGCATAGCTGAGATTTTCCATAGAAATATCTATCAATAACACCAAAACTGTTCCACAATCATATAGTCTCTATGAATCCCTGCTACACCTGTGTACCGGGGGACAGGATTACGAAACTTCGAAAGGAACTCATTTCCATCGCAGCTTTCATGGCCGTGTGGCATGCACGCAGGCAACCTCAAAATATTTAACGTTAGTTCTACAGGAAGAGATGACAATTAAGATGACCGAGATGCCACTTTTTAACATTCCATTCGACATCGTTCAGTCGCGTCAAGTCGACAGCTATACCAGAAGCCTAGCCAGCAGCGCCTTGGTCACTGTCACTCTCAGTGTTTTCATTGTCAGCCTCTCACGCATACGGCTCGTACAAATACAGCAAGTTTCTCACCATTTCCTCCATGCTCGCTTTTCCATCAGTGTCTGAATTATCCATTTCATAGGAACCTTCTGACACTCACAAAACCAAACTTTCTTTGCTGCTCCAGCTAACTGTCATAGTCACCAATGGTTTGTGTTGCCACGGAGTTCTCACTATGACGCCGTTTCAAATAGTCGCGCTGTGCTGTGGTTACCTGGTTGAAGCTCGGCTACTTAATTTTTAAATTAAAATTCTGCCATTCTGAATTACCATTTTGATATTCTTTTGTTGTCTTTGCAATATCTGTGTGTTATTGTTTACGATTGAATATGGTGGCCAAGGTGCCGGTTCACGTCATACTCGTGGGGAATCTCGCGTGCTCGTTGGTGCGCGTGCCAATTATGGCCGCTTGCACAAGTGTGATTGCCTGGGGCAATTTGGACTAGAAATAATCATTTATTAGTGTACTGCTGAAAATTATACTGGGTGAGTATGGTTCAGAAGGGTTCAGAATAACACAATAGGCCATTTGTGTGCGATTCCATAGTGCTCCTTTAACATATGTGTGTATGGACTCAACCCAAAAGCGCTAAAAAAAAAAAAAAAAAAACAGACCCAGGCAGCCAGAAAGATGCGCTAAAAACCAGCGAAAAAGAAGTCTGGCAAAAGGTAAGCTTCTTTAGCTGCTTATTCTTTGGCTGAACTTTCTAATTACCACACCACATCCCTATTGATGACGAATGAAGTCTTTAAACCTGTTTGGATGGTGGTACTGCGCATTCAGAATTTTTGGAGATTGGTTTTTATTGTTACCATTGTTCAATTGCATTTACCTTGCATTTACCTGTATATATCTTCCATTCATTTTGTTCAAGAAGCTTGTTGACATCCATGACTACAGTATACTGGTATGACTATATTTGCTGTTCATTTTCATTAGAAAGTGGTGTGCTTTGCGTTCAAAAAGATGTTTTGTTTTAGTACTAATAAAATTTAATGATGGTAATTTTTTGAATTGAGTTCAATTTTTTTATTTTGAGGTATTTGCTTCTTAAAGTACTTCAGTCAGCAGACTGGTGTTTGAAATATCTGGGCCAAGAATGAAGATAAAGGCTAGAAGGTCTCCTAATATGTTTTAAGACAACTTTTCTGATATTTCATTATGTTTACATCAGCTTAACACATGTAACATGATCCCCACAAGTTGTCAAATTCTTAAAATCTCATTTCTCTAAAAAGGCCGAAAACGGACATGAGCACTTTTGGAAATCAACCCTTCAAATATATCTCTTCATATCTCAAAGAAAGACAAACTTGAACAAACTGGGCTATGCAAGACATGGCAATGAATGATCCCCTCGCAATTTATATATTTTTCATTTATCAGTGATTTTCTAAGCAGTTTTATCTATATGTCCTCTGGGTCTTAAATTTGGTATTGTTCTCTTTTGAAGGTCTCATGATAATGCTGAGCATTAATTCTCATTGTTTCTATTTTAGCTGCATCTTAACAATCAAGATCCTTAACTTGACCAGGGCTAAGATAGCAGGACCAGAGAAGCGAAAGGATTCAGAGAGACTGATTGTTGGAGGGCAGGACACTATGGCATAACTATAGCAAGCTATTAATTAAAAAAAAAAAAAGTGTGGCATATTGCCGAGTCTGCATTTGTCTCTGAGGGGTTTGGGGTTCACTGCTGTAAACTGAGGTACTGTATCTCTTTGGCTGGTGCTACAAAGTGTGTCCCTAGCAAGTGCTCGCGGTCAGACTATTCTTTTTCTACTGGACGTCGCTCATCACTCAAGCCCTTGGGCCAAAGAGTATCGCTTATATTGTGGGGCGATTCACAGTGGCAGTTGTTGGGATGGCATCAATGCATGAGTTCTTTATGTTTTGTAGATTGTACAACTTGACTCCTTCAGCATGAATATTTTTTGCAAATGAATATACAGTTTTGCTGGTGTGGAAAAAAAACAGGTTTTTCTGTAATTGCAAGTGGGGTCACATGATGATAATATTTTTCCACTTGATTTAGGTGCATGATGTGAGCACCATGAGCAGCTCAGGAAAATGAAGAATTGAGATGGAGTACACTGATATAGGGCAAATTCAACCCTTCAATCATAGTTGTAAATTATGCGCATGCATTTCCCTTGAAAAGCTGTGATGGTCTGAGCTATCAGACCACATCTCCAACCAGAGATGATTAAATACAAATCATGTAGTTACCTGCAGTTTACTACTCACAACTACGAAAATACTTGAAGTCTTTGTATGTTGTCTATGCCAGTGTGACAGAATCTAATGCTGCTCTAGGGTATGTTTGCCTGCTAAGTTGCTGAATATATTAGCAGCTTACATAGTTTGAACCAGAGCTCTCGCTCAAACTAAGATCAGATCAGATTCTTTCCAAAACTTCATTTATTTTTTTTAATCTGTTCCTGTGGCATTATGGTTGCATTGTCCTATTGTCATCGTAAATAAATACAATAAGTTGGTAAGTTGGTAAAATAGCAATTAGTCTTTTGGGAAATGCATCCCTGTTCAGCGTGCAGTATCTGTGTGGCAGTGCTGAAAGTGTAAAAGCTGTGAGGAGATAACTTGAGGAGGGGAGGTGAGGACAGAGAGAGAGCGAGAGGGCAGTGGTGATCTGAAAGAACACTACAGATTACAAAATGAAAATGGAGAGAGAGAGAGGGGCAGGAGAGAGGGAGAGGGAAGAGAGAGGCCTCCTGGAGAGAGAGAGGGAGATTTTGAGAGAGGGGAATGTTCAGAGAGAGAGGGAGAGAGAAACTTTGACTTTTGAGGTTCTTTTATTAGAACATAACGCAGTTTACACATCCTTTATCCCCTAACCCATCCCCTATTTACAGACCCACCCCTGCCCATATAAAAAGTAAAAGGAAAAAAATGAAATGTAAAAGATAACACAGAAATTGCACCAAAAAAGAAACACTCAAAATACAGACCCGGAGACAACAACACCAGCTACACACTGCAACCCCATCAACCCAAATGAGAGAGGGGGGGGGGAAGAGAGAGAGAGAGAGAGAGAGAGAGAGAGAGAGAGAGAGAGAGAGTGACTAATGCTTCAGACCATAATGCTGGCTTCCACGGGAGGCAGATGTGTTCTGATTAGCCTGCTGGCGGTGATGAAAAGAAAAACAGATCAGACTGACACCTGGCCGGCTCCAGCGGTCAGACAGCATCTGGCCTTCTGTTTCTGCAGACTGCAGTCTCTTCTTGTCAGGAGAACAGCAGCCAGGCATGCAATGCTAAAGCATCCACCTGCAAATAATATGTAGGGAGATCAACTACATTCACAGCACTGGTGAAAAGTTTCGTCATACTCTGGGTTGTAAAAGTCATGAACTCAGTGGTGGACGTGTAATGGTGGCCGATTCAAGAACAGATCAAATGACAGGTTTTTTTTTTCTTTTAATATGAGCATAATAAAAACTCCCTCAGAGAAAATCATGTGGAGGAGACAGTAAAGTCTGAATCCACATAGAGCCTCGCATTTATTGCAGCAGTCCCTGGAAAGCATTTTTAACCTAATATAAAATTGTCGGGATGGTTCTGGGACACTGGGCTCTGTTCACTGACAATACAGTTGTATTCAACATCCTCAGTTTGTAGAACTGACAAGCTAATAAAAACCTTCTTCATGAGGCCAACATTCCACTAAGCAGTCGGCCTATAATTGAGAAAAATATTTGCGCAAACAAATCTGTGAATCTCTTGGGTTCAAAGCAAAGCAGTTTTGCTGGAAGATGAGGTCATGCAGAGGACAAAAGGTCGAGGTTCAAAGGTTAAGAAAGCTGGCATTTTCCATTTTCCCCAGGTTCAGAGGCCTTCTGTTTCCAATAAATGCTAGGCCTCTGGTGGGGAGTTCTACAGTACGAGCCGTCAGCGCTGGAGCGGCCATGACAGATGCAGCGTCAAACGATTGCGATCAAACAGAGGGCAGGTTTTCATCACGCGTCGGCGAACCTTCGCCTCCTGCCAGACCGACAGGGGAACGGACACCCTCCACAAACACGAGGGACGCTGGAGAAGCCTGTTGGTGAACTCTGAGAAGGGGCCAGGTGCAAGTTTTGTGAGCAGAAGGGATATCAGCTTTCGAGGCCCAGTCATGTGTCACATCATCGCTGTCAACGCCCTCACCTCCACTCCCAGGAACCCCAGTTTTGGTATCAAAACAAAACAGTCAAGGGAGTCAGGCTGGAAAGGCAACAGCCAGCTTAAAATGGGTGTCCTGATGGGGTCGCAAGCAAAAAGCCAAGTTACAGTTTGTCTGTCACTTCTGCCTGGGCACACTGAGGCATTGGTGGACCAGGTTTGGCACTTTCTGTCACTCTGTATCTGCTCTGGTTAGCTGTGGGTTAGCTATGCGCTAGCTGGCAGGCTCCCTGAGCCAGCATTCCACTTCTCCTCCTGCTGCGCTCCTGACAAGCCCGATTTGTTAAAGGATTCCAGAGGGGACGCTCTTGCAGGGCTATTTTCAGATCTCTGAACCTAGTTCCTCCCTCTCTTTGCCACTGGTGGTTGGTTAGACTATGTGGGGGGAGCATTTTGATTGTGGATTGGAGAGGGGGATGATTGCCATGGGTGCATGACGTAAACAAAAAAAAAAAAAAAAGAAACATTTTACTTCAGTTTGTTACTCTTTTTTGCCCCCAAAGGAAGGATTTTACCCTTGGTCCCCACCCTAGTCTCTTACATCAGTAACTGGACCTGGTGCAATGAGAAAGCACACCAAAGGGATAGATTTCTTTTGCCCACACGGCTTGACACATATGGGGCAATGTTAGGGGACTTGTTGTTACCAAATTGCCTAACCTTTGCTCTAACCAAAGCTTGGTACTCATTCTAAAAATCTAAAATGCATGTACACATCAGTTTCAAATTAGGGCCACACTTTAGATGAAGTGTTGCTCATAAAGGCTTTATACAGCATGTATAATGCCTTCATAAATGAGACATAATGTCTTCATAAATCATACATAAGCAAATGTCATGCTTTGTAAAGGGTGAAATAACACATCCTTATTCAGCATGTGATGCCAGATGTGACAATGACAATGCCACTTAGCTGACAATGTCACCCTTTATAGCATTTACCCACTAGCTAAGTGACATTGTCAATTATATCACATCTGACATCACATGCTGAATAAGGATGTGTTATTTCACCCTTTAAAGCATGACATTTGCTTATGTATAATTTATCAACACATTGTGTCTCATTTATGGAAGCATTACACATGTTGTATAAAGCCTTTATAAGCAACACTTTATCTAAAGTGTGATCCAAATCAGTCCCCCCATTACTCTAATAAACAGCCTCAAACATGCTATGAAGGCTTTTCACTTCATATCAGGTATTGCAGAGTTTCAGAGTTTTGTGGACAGGCTCAGCTTTCCAACTGAAACCAAAGGTTTTTGATGCTGTTGAGGTCAGGTATTGTGTAGCCCAGTGAAGTTCTTCCACAGCAGGCATCTATAACTCAAATCCTGGTAGACCAATGTGTCTGCTGGCCATAAGTGTTGTTCGAATTGTGCTGGAATTACAATCATTCTTAATTTTTCTAACTAATAGTGGTTTGCTTCACTGACAGTGACAGCTCTTTGGACTTTTTATTGAGAGTTAACAGCAACAAATTCTAAATGCGAATGCCACTCTTGAAATCATCTCTTGACCTTTTATCTTCTTATTTGTAAATGAAATTATGAGGTCATAATGCACACCTGGCTTTGGAAAAGCTGTGCAGCCAACTGTCCAATTGCTTTTGGTCCCTTTAAAAGGGCAAGACCGCCAATGAAAGGACTGGCAAAACCCTTTAGCCTGATTTGGATGTAAATACCGTCAAATTAAAGCTGAGTCTGCACTTCAACCTCATTATCATTGTCTTCTTTCAAGCTCAAAGTGCTAGTTTATGGAACCAAAATGAAAATGTGACAGTGTCCAATGAATTAGTGTGCACTGTTCATGGATTATCTTCTTCGCTGTGAACCCTGATTGTGTGGTGAACTCAAATTTTTGTGGAAACTGATTACCTCAAAAAAAAATTGTGTAGGCCAACTTAATTGCATTATATGGAAGGAACTTAAAGAAAATAAGGCAAAGTTATTTCTTTTTACATGTTTTTAAGTGCTGTGAACACAAGATCAATCAGTTGGCATACACATTTTTTTTTTTTTTTTTTTTTTTGGGAGGTAATCGGTTTCCACAAAATATTTGAGTTCACTACACTTACCAGGGTTTACAGTGTTCCTCAAGGATGTCATTGAACAATTTTTGCCACTGCCAATAAGCACTCAACCCTTATTGGAAAATGATTTTTTTTGGGTAAACCTAATTGAATAAATGCAGATCTCTGTGATAAAGTTTGCGTATTTTACTTCTAATTTAGCTTTCCCCACTTCCCGCTTTACGCGTCTGATCTGATGACCAACATTGAATACCAAAATTAAGGGTGAAAAGTATTCTGCGAAGCCACATCTGTCGTACAGGTATAGTGAAAGGTCTTCGTTTTAGTGGATAGATAGAGGTATAGTGTAAGGTCTTCGTTTTAGTGGATAGATAGAGGTATAGTGTAAGGTCTTCATTTTAGTGGATAGATAGAGTCTTGTTAGAACTAAGTACATTTTTGATTTAAACCTAGGAATTGGTTGCCTAAAGCAAATGGATAGAAGGGATCAATAGAAACAGGTGTTCCATTGGCTTCATCGTTTTATTTGCATTTTGGAGGACAAAACAGATGCGACACCAAACACTTTGTTGGCCAGTTAACACTTCATTGTACCTGTTCAAGTCAGGTGTGTGGTCCTGTGTAAAGTCACCAAAGACAGGTAAACATTCCTGCAGGGGAGGTAAACTTGGTCTCTTACTCCTTTTACAATACCCTTACATTTACTCAGCAGAAGTCATCAGTGCTGATGAAAGATGTATCACTTCCTTAGTGATAATCGTCTAACAGCCACAACCCGCTCTCCCCAGTATCAGCTCCAGAGAACGAAGATTCATGGCAGGACACATATAAAATTAGGAAAACCAGAAAATCACCAATACTGACCAAAGTTATGATGATAATTAATCAGACAATATTATTTCTTGGTGACATTGTGCAACTTCAAAACAATGACGACGTGCTAGAACAAGGCAGAGCAGGCTGATTTCACACCGTTGGTGTCATATAGTGACATTTGGGCAGATACCCTGGGCGTCAGTATAGAAAGAGAGAAGGATCTTCCCATCAGTTTTGAACGCTGTAGGTATCCTAATGACTTCAATACAAAACTGAGAGCATTTCTATTTGAGGATAATGGTAAACATCATGCAAAAAAAATTATCTACCTGGGTTCAAATCTGGGAATCACTACTGCACTTGCCGATAAACACCTGGTCTAAGTCCTTTCTATCCCTCAACTAAACCGTAATCCAAACTTAAAATGTGACCATAATGCCCAGCCCTACCCCAACCCTAAACATAATTAAGTAGTCCTGGTGCTTGAATGTAACAAAGCAGTTTTGGCGCCTAAACCTAACCCAAAACCTAATGCAAACCTTAAACATAAACAAGTAATTTTGATTTCTAACTGTAACCCTACTCCTAACCCCCAACCCAAAACATAACCAAGTTGTTTTGGTGCTTAAACTTAACCAAGTTGTTTCAGTACCTACATACAACTCTTAAGTTACTGTTAAGCAATGCCATCAAAAAGGACCCCAAAGGACTGCAATTGTTTTGTATATCAACGTTTGGGCAAGAATGGAACTGTTTGACAAGTCAGGATGATAACATGTTGGGTAAAGAGCTAAAGGATACACCATTTTCAATTTACTTACAATTCCCTAATGAGATCAAGGAAAGACACATTATTTACCCAATAATGAAGAACAACCAGGCGGAAAATCATAAATTGTGCTTCATTTTGGACAAACTATACATGAACCCTTTGTTGCATGTTGTCAAATATTTTGGACATAAGTGGGGTTTATTTTCTCTAGGCTCATAGATACCCTGACACAAATTGTACATTTTACTGGACATTTCCAGATAATAATTTCCTCAATAGGCGCCTCTCTGATTAGTGACATGATTTACCACAAACAATCACAATGGCTGCATCCACAAGTAAGAGGTTTGTTGATGAAAGTCAGAAATAGTCTTACAGTGTTCAAGTTGTTGTAATGGCTGGTAAAATAGAGAGGCCAAGTGCAGCGGCCAGAGAGAGAACGAGCAGTATGGACACAATACAAACCCAGAGAATTATACAGACCACCAGAAAATACTCGCACTTCCAAAGGACGTATAATAGTCCGAAAAACAGAAGCAACGCGAGAGAGAACAAAAGTAGAAAAGGGAAAATTCCTAAAGAGGAAGGAACTCCAAAAATAACTGGAAGATATAAAGTCATCCAAATCCTGACTAGCGATATCTTTGGCTATAATGCTTAGCTACAAACAGACACTCTAGCAAAGGAGGCATGGTGGACTTCCGGCTTATATAGAGTCCGGGGAAGTGCCGCCCCAGTTCAATCAGCCAGCTGGGAAAAGAATCCGATTGAAAAGGAATTTGATCTCGTCCCAGGACGAGAGCACAAAGAAAAGTCCAAAACACATGCATGCCTCACAAACCATGACAGTTTTGATCAGACTTTTTTCTGTTGGGGGATGGAAATACAATATATAGCACAAACAAAAAACACATAACCTATGTAATGCATGTCAATTTGTTGAAATACTTCTGAGTCTATGCTCTATCAAAAATATTAGACATTATGCATGCCGAGTAAATAGCTCAAATAAGCAATGTCCAGAATACAGATAGATCATCATGCATATCAACGACCTGGTTTCTTCAACTTCAACACATTATTTCTGTCACTCCGCATGCGTAATGTCCAAAATACTGGATGGCAGTGAGCATCCCACAAGCATAATGTCCAAAATAATGGACAGACAGATCACCCACTTGCACCCCCCCCCCCCCCACCCCCACACACACACACACACACACACACACATACACACACAGGCAAAATAATGCACCAAATCCCAACAAATGGTACTCCATGCATCATCTATTTGTGGGAGAAAAATATCCTCAGTCCAGGCCAGTGGACTAAAGTGTTCCTCTTAGACATGTAAATCTACTCTCAAGGAATTAAGACATTCTCCAGAGTCTGATGCAGTTGGGTTTATTGTAAGTAAATCAAGATGAAATGCAGAAATCCAGGCTGGTCTGTGCAAACCAAGTAGCATTAATTCTTCAACAATCACTCAACACAGACTGACCACCAATTGTCAGGTCTCCCCTTTTATTCCTTTTTATTAAAGCCCCACCTGGAGCAGGACAAGAGCCTGACACTCATTACTTACTAGGAGACCATTAGCTCCTTATTTGTTCATTATCTAAAATGAAATTTTACACCCCTAGTTACAAGTTTGCGGAACTGCCTTTTATAAAAACGGCCATTTTAGGCCTCCAGAGTCACTTGTGTACTGCACTTGTCCTCCTAAAAATTAGGGGTCACCCGAGGATTCAACTATCCTCTTGGTTTCCAACATTTTGGGGACCCAAGTTGGCTGGACTTATAAATAATAAACTAATAATAATAGTATAACATAATAAATAAACTAGCTAGTTCATGCAAGTGAGGCCTTTTATTAGCTGATTACCGAAAGGGTCATTCTGGAAGGCTTGTTTACACAAGCAGCCTTGAGCCGACCGCTGGAGCTTCCGGTTTGATGACAGATTTATGAGTTTTTAGCTTTTTCACATTTCTGTTACTTTTTTCAGAGACTCAGAAAGCCGCACGAACCTGGCTCAGTTCTCTCTGTTGAACTGTGATTATGGTTATACTTTGATTTTTGAATATTTAATAATAGTTTGTGCTTATGGTTATATTTGAATTTGTTTATTTTTCCCCCCACAAAGGCTTATCTTTTTTTTTCATCCTTGATAAGATTGGGTTTAATGGACTGCCTGATTTGGGAGGAATAACCTTACTGCTTTTTTGGAGATGCATGTTGAGCCAAATGGGTAGAATTATGCACGTGTGTAAAACAAGTTCTTCACTTTTGGGTCAAGTTTATTAATCCAGTGGAAGGGAAAGAGGAGATTATTGGGTTTTGTTGAGAGACTGTTGCTGTTCTTTGGTTGCTGCCGTCTTTGTGTTGCTATGTTTTTGTTGTTTTGTTTTTTTTTTCACCTCTCTTAGGGTTGGGCTTTTGGGTCAGCTTTTGGGAAGGATGGGGGGCTTGGATGGAGGAGTAATGTGTATCTTTGGCTGATACGGGATGGCAGTGGTGGGACAACAATAAGGCACCATTTTATTCCCAACATTTTCTGCAGTATGAGTACATTGCAGAATTTGATTGAAGTCAACACCCAATGAAAATTTTTTACTTAGTCTCTGTATAATGGAATGTGAAGACCTACAAACCCCAATACCAATGAAGTTTGGACGTTGTGTAAAACAAGAATAAAAAAATAGAATAAAATGATTTGCAAATACTTTTCGAGCTATATTCAGTTGAGTACACTACAAAGACGAGAAATGTAATGTTCAAACTGATAAATTTTATTGTTTTTTTGGAAATATTCACTCAATTTGAAGATGATGCTTGCAATATGTTCCAAAAATGCTGGGACAGGGCAACAAAAGACTGGGAAAGTTGAGGAATGCTCAAAAAACACCTGTTTGGAACATTCAACAGGTGAACAGGTTAATTGGAAACAGGTGAGTGTCATGATGAGGTATAAAAGGAGCATCCCCGAAAGGCTCAGTTGTTCACAAGCAAGGATGGGGCGAGGTTCACCACTTATGAACAACTGCGTGAGCAAATAGTCCAACTGTTTAAGAACGTTTTTCTATGTGCAATTACAAGGAATTTAGGGATTTCATCATCTACAGTTCATAAAATCATCAAAAGATCCAGAGAATCCGGAGAAATCTCTACACGTAAGCGGCAAGGCCGAAAATCAACATTGAATGCCCGTGACCGTCGGTCCCTCAGGGGGCACTGCATTAAAAACCGACATCATTCTGTAAAGGTTATTACCATGTGGGCTCAGGAACACTTGGGAAAACCATTGTCAGTTAATACAGTTTGTCACTACATCTACAAGTGCAAGTTAAAACTCTACCATGCAAAGTGAAAGCCATATATCAACAACACCCAGAAACATCACCGACTTCTCTGGGCCTGAGCTCATCTGAGATGGACTGACGCAAAGTAGAAAAGTGTGCTGTGGTCTGACGAGTCCACTTCTCAAATTGTTTTTGGAAATCATGAACTTCGTGTCCTCTGGGCTAAAGAGGAAAAGGACCATCCAGATTGTTATCAGCGTAAAGTTCAAAAGCCAGCATCTGTGATGGTATGGGGGTGTGTTAGTGCCCATGGCATGGGTAACTTGCACATCTGTGAACGCACCATTAATGCTGAAAGGTACATCCAGGTTTTGGAGCAACATATGCTGCCATCCAAGCAATGTCTTTTTCAGGGACGTCCCTGCTTATTTCAGCAAGACAATGCAAAGCCACAATCTGCATATGTTACAACAGCGTGGCTTTGTAGTAAAAGAGTGTGGGTAATAGACTGGCCTGCCTGCAGTCCAGACCTGTCTCCCATTGAAAATGTGTGGCGCATTATGATGTGCAAAAAACGACAAGGGAGACCCGGACTGTTGAGCAACTGAAGTCGTACACTACCAGTCAAACGTTTTTGCACACCCTAAGATCTTGTCAAGTCTTAATCTTACATGTATGATGACAACAAAGAAATCACTGGAACCCAATAGTTGTTTATTGCAAATAATAAATTACAAGAAAAATCCACAAGGAATCCAGCACAGGTGTTTGAAATGATCAGCTTGCTATCAACCCCTCTGAAGCTGCTTGATAATGAATAGATCATTTGAATCACCTGTGCTGGAGCAGAGAGAGATCTAAAACATGCTGGACAGGTGGTACTCCAGGAGAGGTTTGAGAAGCACTGGATTAGACCATCGTGACTGATCTGCTTAAATATTGACAAAATTACTGATTAATTAGTTTTGTCATACACATGGTTTCTACATTCGGCTTCAGTTTTCCTACCTTCCTGTTATACAACCAATATGAGACTGTTACACAAAAACAAAATATTAAAAAATTGTAACAATTGCAGAAAATATTGGGGTGTGTAAAAACTTTTGACTGGTAGTGTACATCAAGCAAGAATGGGAAAGAATTCCACCTAGAAAGCTTCTACAATTAGTGTCCACAGCTCCCAAATGCTTGTTAAGTGTTGTTGAAAGGAAAGGTGATGTAACACACTGGTAAACATGCCCCTGTCCCTGCTTTTTTGGAACGTGTTGCAAGCATTTGCAAATTTAAAATGAGTGAATATTTCCAAAAAAAAATTAAAGTTTTTCAGTTTGAACATTAAATATCTTGTCTTTGTAGTGTACTCAATTGAATATAGGTTAAAAAGGATTTGCAAATCATTGCATTCTGTTTTTATTCACGTTTTACTCAACGTCCCAACTTCATTGGAATTGGGGTTCGTTGGTTGATCCAGCATTTTATTTATTTATTTTTTTTTTTTTTATTGTGAGTTCTGGATGTGCTGTTACAGTGTTTGTGCAGGGATGGAGTTGCCTGGGGTGGTAGGGCCAGATGTGATTTTTTTTTTTTTTTTTTTTACAGGTATCCTGTAATCCGAATTTAAATTGCTTACTTTTTGCCGTTAATTTATGGCATCATTTTCGTTCAAAGGCAGTAACATGCAGAATATTCAACTCCAATATGAAAACGGAATGGTGACTGACAGAGTATACCGGGAAAATCTGTTAAGAGCAGGGGCAGGGCACCCGACTCCTCGAGACTCATAGTTCAGCTTGATGACGGGGCGAGAATTTGAGTCACATGAGTTGGATAAGAGAGACATTTAAAGCACGCAGTTATGGCATTCCAGGAGCATGTTTCCCTACCCGACTACAGGCATGACATCAGAGTGATGGCAGTTATCTTTTGTACAATCTTGATGAAGTTGCCATACTTTTTTGTCGGGTAAAAGGAAACACAACACACGCTGCTCCCAAGAGGCAGTAAAAATGTCATGGCTATGCGTCAATATTTTAATTTCTTTTTGCAAGTCCTGTATTATTCTTCTCACGTCATTGGCCCATTAAAGCTGCATTCAGGTGCAGCATAAAGCCAACTGTGTTCCGTTGTGTCATCTGGACTTCTTCATCCTCCGCAGCAAGCAGCCGGGAATTCTTCGCCGATAACCTTCTGATCCTAAATCAACTTATGCTCTGCACTATGCAGACGTTTAGACGTATGAGTGCAAATTACATGCCCACAAATATGCACTATATGTACTGAATGTGCATGCTGGGATCCATTATTAAACTTTTTTTTTTTTTTTTTTTGCTATTTAAACAATTATTAGTTGCAGGAACAACATCAGCAATAGCCTCTGCGTTGCGGATCATATTGTATAAGGTAGCCTAAATATGTCCTAAACAATTTTTACAGGGATTCGATGCTGTTTTCTTGCCTTTCAATAAAATGATTTCAGCATGCAATGCTACGCGACAACAAACGAGACGAAACTTAGTTTAAAACGATTATAGGCTATTTCTCAAGTCCTGTAGCCTTTTTTTCGTTTATCTTGTACAATTAAGCATATAACTTCAAATAAGCCTAAAATTGCGGCTACACCACACCATATGCTGTATTTATTTGGAGCTCATTTAAAAAGAATGATTTATTAGGCGACATATTCTCTGAAATCACAGTATCGTCTTAAAACGTGAAAACGAAATTTAAACAAAATTGTTCTTGCAGAATTTCCGAAGCCTGTGACCGAATAAGAGGGTTGCTGTTTCCACGAATATTTGGTAACCTGCAAATTTTAAAGGAAAATTGTATGCAAGTAAAACTCAGAACATGAATATGACCAAAAAAAGGTGCCAGCAATCCAGCAGTGGCATTACTCGAGCACCTCTTTTTTCTTGGATAGGCTATATTTACAAATACATTTAGAACTTAAAAAATTGTTGAGGACAGGGAAGAAGTCACAGGTAAATCATGCACGTATAAACTCAAATTAGATTCTACTTGGCTCTCATAATACGAGGCCAAAAACCTGCACAATATGTTTTTTTTTAATTGATTTTTTTTTTAAATCAAAATAAAGGTCATACAAGCAATCTGACTAAATGATGTAGCTAAGGGTCGCATTCAAGTTGAGCCGCTTTATCATGTCAATATGATGTATATATAAAAAATGTATATATCACATATTAGTGTATATGCAAAATATAAAAGTATGTATTTTTAATAACACAAAGACAAACAAAAACAAACAAAACATTGACGTCGGTATTCTGTTTAAATATTGAGTAGAGTACATTCTTACCGATAAATTTCACATAGAAATAAATCATTGAACTGCAGCTGGGATTGTTTTTTATGTCAGTTTGTGAGTTTTCTGTTTTAAATTTACAGTTGTTTGCGTAAAAAATAGGGGCGCTGAATAAAATAAATTGCATATTCACTATAGATTCGTAAAATAAAGGCCTCTCAAAACAGCAACTGTCGGCCATCCGAAATTATAAAACAGGTGAGTTATGTGACATAACTTATGTCAATGAGACAGATAATTTAGGCTGTTTGAGCAGTTCAAACAGCATTCACATCGTAATTGCAGGCCTATTCATATATACGCACAAAGGCATGATTATTTTAAAGATATGTATGTTTCACAACAATGGCGCTGGTAAATTGTAGAATTATGAAACTCGCAGATTTCAAACATTTATTACAAACTACTCACATGATTTCCTATATGCAAGTCTAATTCTTGTCACAGGCCCGAACCGTGTCCTTAAAATGAACTTCGCGCCTGTTCAGCAAGACAGTGCACGTTTGTGTCGTACGTTGGGGAGCGTGGTGCTGGGCTGAAATATAGAATTATCTATCTGCGTTTCTTTTATTCTTGAACTACGATATTTTGAGAAGTGTTTATAACACAGCATAAACATGCGTGGAGGACATCCGCGTTTGGCGTTTGAGACTGGCAACCTGTCGACTAGCCTACATGCAAAGAAACGATATGCACCGATTTTAAAGATCTTTTGTAATGTTGGGATACATAACAAAGCAGGCACATCCGCTCAAGACGGAGAGAGACCTTCTGTTAACCCCAAGTGATGGATACTGGTCCAGGCTCCTTTCGAGGGGTAATTGGCAGCTGAACTCCGGGTGAACTTGGGTTAAGGCAGCGTGCACCGGCAATGTGGGGCTGAATCGAGTAGGCCCTGATCAAACTTATCAGCCTGAGCAAATATTGAAGCAGTCGATCACAGACCAAGGGGATGAAATGGGTCTGTCAATCCCGTGTAGTTTCAAGAAAAGGAAAACAGCGCATTTGGCAAACGCATTCCCAAAGTGAAAGCAAACCATTTTTTCCACTTCCACAGCTCATGGGTCTATGTGAGAGTTAGGCACTATATTCGGAGGCACCAAATGTGTAATGAAAGAGAAATTTCGTTTGCTGCAGTGTTTACCCGCCTATATATGGCCGTGTCACGGATGAAGGGTGACGAGAAAAATAATGTTTTAAGGATGAACTCTCAAGGTTAACGTTTTAACCCAGATTTTCATTCCATAGTTCGTCTGAAGTTTATGAAGTGGTTAAAATGGAAAGCATTTAGTTTTTTTCCTCCTCTATTGCGGGATCTTGTAGTTGAGGCGAGTGATTAAAACTGAAAATGAACGTAATACAAATGACTTTTTTTGTTGATTTTTAAAGCAAATGAATTTTTAGTGAGCAAAATGTTCAGAAGATATCCTTTCCAAGAAATGGCAAAGGACAGTGTTTCAGTATCAAGCATCACTAGTAGACTATTAAAGTATTATTAGGCCTATTATTATTATTGTTGTTGTTTTTCTGTCTATAACCGTTGTTTGTTTTGTCAGGTTATTTTGTGATTAAAAGATCGCCGGTGCAGGTTCTATGCATCAGCACTGGTGTTCACAAACAGCATCAGCGGCCTCGATAAGAGTACGGAACATCACAATTACTCACAAAAAACACACTCAAATTGTTTGCCATGACTTCAGCAGTATTAATCACTACGGCCATTTCTGAAAACGTCTTTAGTTATAGGAAGTCCCCCCGGGGCCTTTTAGTTTTATAATAACGGAGTTGTAGACTGTTATAATTTAATTACCCTCTAAATGTGCTCACTTAAACCTTAAAGGTCCCATGTAATCAAAATAATTTTGCTCATTTTTACAAATAAATGTGTATAGGCTACTGATTGATATTTTTTGTGTTTCCTCCGTGAAATTTGTTGTTCTTTTTAATTTCCAGCTCTCCGCCCCTTTAAAAAGTTAACTTGCCACGAAAGTTAGTTTTGTGGCCGCAGCCTGTGGGTGCATCTCAAAGCGTAGGCTGCATCCTTCGAAGGCTACATTTTTAGGGGTCGTCCCTTAATTCCATCCACCAAACTGACATGTAGGGTAAGGGACAAGTTAAATTTGAGGTTAGGTTTCGGGCTATAGGTTTAGGGTTACTAGTTAGAATTAAGGTTAAGATATAGGGAAGCCAGTGACGATTCGCTGCAACGGAAGCTGTTTAACGGAGATGAAATGACGTCACATCAGTTTGGTGGATGGAATTAAGTGACGACCCCCAAAAATGCAGCCTTCGAAGGATGCAGCCTACGATTTGAGATGCACCCAATATGCCATCTCAGAAAAGGAAGTTTAGCGGTGCAAAGTCAGCGTATCGAAAAAGTGCAGCTAGATATAGATTTCTTTTTTTTTTTTTGTAGAACATAAAAAGGTAGACATTTCATGTTCACTTAGTGCGTAGATTATGAGCTGAAACTACAATCTCATTGCTGCATGCTGTACTTCCACGTTTGTTTTGCATTGCTGGGCAGTGAGAGGCAGCGGGCGTGCACGGTCTACATGACATATAACGTTGTAATAGCTAAGGTTGATGAAACTTTGCCAGTCAAATCAAAGTATGTATCACATGTCAGTCAGCAATAATATACAATGTCAAATGTCAATAAAGTAACCTTGTAAATCTAAGCCAGCTGCAGTTTGCTACGCCACAGACACTGCCGCGGTCATACGAGTACACCAGTGACGGATGTTGAAATGCAAATTGGTGAAGTAGGCCTACTGAACATCCCTTGAAAATAATTATGTGCCTAAATTGTTTTCAATCATTAATTTAATTTAACATTACGTTAACTCCAAATTCACTCAACAGGTGACTCGACGAGTTTTCCCCAGTAATGTAACACAAAGGAAATGCGTCATTTCAGCACGAACTTCAATTTCAATCAACGTTATTCATTCGCGGATTTTTGTCGCTAATTTTCGCCTTCCTTTGTTGCAATGAAATTATCATGAAGCGAAGATTTGATATAACAGAATATTCAAGTAAACAAAAAAGTTAGCATCGTTTATCTATTTTGTAAAGTGAATAAAACACTTTCTCTTTAATCGTTGCAAAATTGCATTTGGAAACTGCGCATTTAACTTCAGATGGCTTATTTTTATCATTGGAAAACGTGTTCATCGAGGAAAACGATTGAAAACAGACCGAGGCTTATGTGAGTTCGTCTTGTCGTAACGAGCAGAACTGGCTACACCTGATGGTCCCGACTGTTTTCTGAGTTCATATAAAGTCAATTTGATTAAACGATTGAAAACAGGTCAAGTCATTATTTTCAAGGAATGGTCTGTGTTTCACCAATTTTCAGTTCACCAGGCACCATTGTTATATAAGCCTCCACTTTTTCCGACTGAATATCACCAGAAATGACTTAATAATTATTTATTTCGCATCATATTGACATTGCATTGACTTTCTAAAACCTGCGTCCACCTCGAGCTTGTAACGATACTGCCGACCTATTCCAGCTGCCTAATTTCCAACTTGAATTTCACCATCTTCTGGCAAATCTGATATTTCAGCGGGCTCCGGAAACAAAGCATTTTCTTTCTCATCCTCACTGCTGTTGTTTGAAGTGTTGCACATGATTTGTGTCGAATTTGGGAGAGAAAAATGCGAACGTTTGTTAATAGCTCTAGACGACTGTGTAGGGTAGCTACTGTATGCAAAACCCCTTTCCCCGACTCTGCTCAGAGGATTGTCCTTCTGGAGATGACGTCACATGGATTACGTAATCAATTTTCAAGGTGCATTCCCGAGCAAGGATTTAAATTGTATTTTACACTTCAGAATAAAAAACTAGTGTTATATTCAAATTCACGTAAAAGTACTGTAGAAGGATTTCGAAGCATTTTTTTACGTGTCATGGGACCTTTAAATAAGGGTCATGTGCGCATGAACGAGGATTGGCTGGATTTGGTATCGGCATAAACGGGATAAGTAATTCTATAAAATATGGCATTGATAGGACAAAGCACATGTATGCGCCATTCTATGAAATTTGACAACAAAGACACCATACAAGAAGTCAGATGCAGATGCTGGGGTTTTTTTTTCCCCAAATAAAAACAGAAAATTCTTTACAACTGTTAATAAAGTCTGAGTCTTCTGTTGTTGACTGAGCCACAGACAACTGCCTCAGATTAGAAGATTACACCACACTGCAATAGTGATATAAGTGCTACAATTTTTCACTCTCACAAAGCAAATTCTTCAACGTACACAAATACCTTAGACCAACTCGTAAGTGGAAAATAACTCTTCTGAAGTGCAGAGATCGGCCTGTGCTTGGCCTCTTAACCACTGCTTGCAGCTTTTATATTACAAATGATATGCATCAATAATTTACTCTGTAAAATTATGAATTTTATTGAATAATTGTGTCATTTTCTGACAAAAAAATTTATGATATCCAACGCATAAGTACAACCATGTTGCGTTTGGATTTCCAAGCAAGTTGATCGACTTGTGATTCATTCGGCATCTGAGATTATGTTTAGATGTTTACAAATTCAGGAGGCATTCAAAGGTAAGAAGGTCAGCTCAAGTTTTCCAAAGAACAGGCTACTGCAACACTGCACCCATCAAAGAGCAAACAGGCAGGAAAGACAATATCATATATTTTCCCAAGATAACAGTGCAGATATTCTGATCACCTTCCCTAAAATCAAGACCACACAGCCAGTACCATAAATAAAATCACGTCAAAGCAGGCTTACCTATAGCAACAACAACAACAGGTCCATTTTTACTAATGCTAAAAGATTATTACTACCACATCAACAATTATACTACTACTATTGCTAATATTATAACTACTTCTACTACTACTACTAGTAATAATAATAATAATAATAATAATCATATTAATCATCATCATCATCATAATCATCATTGTCATCAACATCAACATCTCAATTTAAATGTAAATACCAACATGGTTCTTTCAGTGTGTTACTATCTAGGTTAAGGAAATTCGGCGAGGGAAATAAGAATAATTTCTCTGTTTATTTGAGTTAGTAGGGTACAATCTGGACAAAGACATTGGCCACTTAAATAACAAATGCAACACAAAACTGAACCAATAAAACTTAGTCCATAAACTTAGTCCATATGGGCTCATATACCTTATACAGCCAATAGCATTTGAGCAACCAACAGAACCTTCAATGTCCGTTTTCTGCGTATCTCAATGAGGTGCAGTGAAGTGTCCACACAATTTTGGCTAAACAGTGCACCATCAATTCGCTAGCCAGTAAAGGCAGATAGTGTGGACATACGATTAAAAAAAAAAAGTCATACAAACCCCGCTGATTAAAGTTGGTTTAAATCAAGTTGTTTAACCTGTCAAGCTTAACATCATTTTGATTCCCAAGTCAGTCATAATATTCCGACTAAGGTAACAGGAAAATGTCCAATTTAGGTTCACCTCCTGCGCTGCACACAAGTCACAAAGGGATCTCATGAGAATGGGTTTACACAGAACATTTTTCCATACGCCTTAAAGGAGCTGTGTCACGATTACTGCGCATGCTCACAATTTTGAACAAAGTAAATCCACCCAATGAAAGTCAAAATCCAGAAGGTATTTTTCATCTTCTATGATTACTGGCAATGACAACCAGCTTACATTCTTTGTATCCCTTGGTTTAAGCATAAAATAACACTTTGAATCCTTGAATTTCCATAGAAATATTAAAAAAATGCATTGCTGGAGTAACTAAAATATATAAATACAATGCAAAAAAATATAAATTGCAAGGATGGAATCAGATTATAACTTGCAGTCCAGCAGATTCACTTTCTTAGGATCTAAATTCTGAGCATGCACAGTAATCGTGACACTGCTTTTTTAAATGAAATAAACATTCATGATGGCTTCCCAGTTTACATGTCATTTATGCAGTTAAGCATGCTCAAAACTTCAGGATATTTTTAACACGACTTGAATTACAAAAACAGGCTTGCAGTTGTAGTTTCATACTGATTATTACATTATCATGAGAGAAGGTGTCACAAAAATATTGCTAAAAACAAAGATTCACATAAATTCTGGAAAACAACTCTTGAATCAAAGCTTTGGAGACATGCTTAGAAGGGCCAACCGCAGTTGAAATTTCGGAGGCAATAATAGGTCAACAACATTGGCGTCATAATCCTGGATTATACAACATATTGCTCAGAAGTGTCGCCCTATAATGAGGCCGGGCGTTCTGCCCTCGTGCTAGGCCAAATAAGATGCGCTACTTAGCTATATTGCGCGTGCGCAGACCCACAATCTTGTATCTTGACTATCATCAAATATCTTGAAAATACATTTTCAATGTGCCTTTCGACCTGTTAACATATGTGTATATACTGACTTTGCTGGAAAATGTAGACATTACACAATAATGGCATGCAGCATGTTGTCTTCAAATAAATGTCGCTAGCTTATTATGTGCGTGTGTGGTAGCATGCTAGCAAATATCAGAGTTGTTCATGCTGATTTATATTGCAATTTCAAGGCGAAAACAAAAACTCAGCGATCGCTTTGCACAATGGTAGTATTTCTGGATGAGGCAGCATAAATCGACAAAACAGGTGTCGGGAAATATCCTTACAGCGATAGTCACTTCTTGTAATTGCCTATTGCATTGTAAACTTCGCATGATTAGTACAAGACAGATATATCAATGATTAGTCAATGAAAGGCGTCCACTTAAAGCCCAGCAAAAATCCAGACGTGTAGGCCAATCCTCACCTTGGATATATGATTATATTTCAGGCAATGTCATTTTTTTTTTGGAAAAATTTAGTATTCCTGTTGGGATTTACATTCTTTAATTCGGTAAAAGTCATGAGGTTTACCATTTATTTAGTTGTATCGACGTGCAATCAGTTGACTTGAAATAGACCGTCTGGGCCTTGCATGGATGTCAGTAGGCCTACAGGAGAAAATTTTAAAGCTGATCACTTGATCATTTCATTCACGGTCAGCCGGTCAGTCTCAAGATAGTGAACTCATACGGACTCCGATCGTGGAGACGCCCCAGGAGATGAAGACGAAACTGAGTGGTCAGAATTGTCTCTGAGTTCTTTTGTTGAAACCCAGACGCTGCCCAAGGCCAAGCCTTCCCTCTCCCGCTTCTTCTGTTTCATCCTCCGATTTTGAAACCAGATTTTCACCTGAGTTTCGTTCAGCTCTAAAGTGGACGCGATCTCGACCCGTCTGGCCCTTGTCAGGTATTTGTTGAAGTGGAATTCTTTCTCCAGCTCAGTCAACTGTCTGGTGGTGAAGTTAGTGCGGATAGTGTTCGGTGAACCGTGGATCCCAAACTCTGCAAATTCATCCGTGAAAATATAAAAATGGGGGAAAAAAGAATTAATTGAATAAATTAACGACTGTAAATATAACCAAAAGATCATGTAAAAAATACCGGCAAAGCAGGCTACCTCACCCTTAAAAATCGAACGATAAAAACTTGGCACGACGTTGCTAACTTCTTACAGGGTTGTACACTGCATGTAGTGAAAAATTTACTGTATATAGAAACTCAGGTTAATTAATTGTGAGCATTGTTTAACTGCTGATGAAACATTTACTTGCACTCGGTGTTGTGTTACTCCGAAACAAAGCCGGCAAGACCAAACAAACAGGACATTTTAATACAAAACCAGTAAAATTTCAATTATAGGCCTGCGCTTTCTAGGATATGATCGTTTTTTAAATATGATAAATTACGTTACAAAAATGCATAAATGATTCATGAAAAGAGCAATAAAACATCTGGCCACTCAGGGACATGATTCAATGGGAGCATGAAAGGATTTAAACTCTTTGGACAAGATCAAGATAAGGCCTTACACGGCATCCTCATGGCATAGTCGAAGAATATGCCTGTCCAATACCATACGGTCGTAGGCAACAGATAAACGGAGGGAAAATCGTCATATTCCTCAGGATGAAAATAAAAAAACACACAAAACAAAACACATGAAACTCATCAGGATGCGGAGGGTAGAGTAGCCTACAGCGCCAGGAGCAATTAGGCCACAGAATGAAGTTATAGAACCGAAATGGCAGATGTTCGCGTGGAATTTTCATTGACTGCGCCCAAAAGCAGCTCTGCAACAAAATAATTACTAAATACTGACAGTCCTGTTAGATTTCGTGACGACAATGTTCTCTTGTTGTTCCAGCTCAGAAATATTCACAGCGACCGACTAACCTGTTTTGAGGGGATTCCTTTTAACCTTCATCCACTCAAAAGTTTTTCCTAGGCTTTGGTCACGACTGAGCCCCTTCTCCGCACTTTGGGATGGGGACATGCTGGCGAAGGTGCTGTGCAGGTACTCATGTTGCTCATAATCCTCAGGGCCGTGTTGCTGGTACTGAGTGGTGGAAATGACGCTGGATGTCCCGTAGTATCCACTTGCGAGGGAAACCAGATTGGCACCAATACTTGTGGGGGGCAAACCCGGGGAATGTAAGCACATTCCGTCTTGGTCCTGGTTGAAAAAGTACTGGTGGAGTCCACTGTCCATGACTGAGGTTGACTGCGAGCCATACTGATGGCCTTGGTTACCCTGGTAAGTTTGAGTTTGATGAAAAGAATAAGCTCTGTTCTGGTGCTGATGTTGAGCCGAAGCGTCCGGAGCATTACTTCCTTCCAAGAATAGTCCATCAAAATTATTGCTGCCATTTGCTGTAACTGCACTTTGGAGAAAAGAAGTTTCATGTTTATGGTCCATACGATGATAGTCTGATTTGTGTGAGGAGTTGGCCACGCGAGAACAAACTGTATATTCCAAAGATGAGTTCATTCTCGCGAAAATGATGGAGGGCCAATCCGCGTTTTTAGTGATTCCTCTTTCGCAACGCTTAAGTTGCTCGAGATGTCAATGCTGCAAAATAACTTATTTCCATGCCCTCGCGTCGGCTTCTCTGAATCACATATCACCTATCAGTCTTAAATCATGTGACTCACAGTGAGCCAATGGAAAGGAACTTAACGCAGTTTGTTAGCATGCAGCGATAATCCATCAAACGCCTTGTATTAGCATGACAAAGATAATTCGGTCAAACCCAGCCCAACAATCTGATAACAGCACGTGCAAGTCAAGGCTTTTTAAAAAATATATTCTTTAAAGATTTTTATTGGTTCAATACGCTCTAACCAATATGTAGCTTACATTTTTTGTCAGCGCCCCAATTCATTTTAAAAGTAAACAAACGAATTGATAAACAACTGCGACGAAGTTATGTGATGAATATTATTTTATTAACGGGATGAACCCCTGGATATGTGACATCTCGTTTGCAAGGGGGTCCCGCAAGGGTTATGCATGTAAAAAAAAAAAAAAAAAAAAGCTTTCCTCTTCTTTTAGCAGAATGCATTCAAAGGGAGGGCAGGACAGTGCTCCCCTCGTTTATTAACTTGCTGGACAGCTTTCTCCAGTACGCCAACAGTGATGATCTGTGTACCGACTTGACAAGATAGACCACTGGCTTGCATCCCAGGAAGTGGGAAGTGGGAAGGGAGGTAGGCCAGCCTGGTTGGTGAGGGGTTTGATTTAAAAGCGAAAGTATAGGCTCCACGTAGTAGCGTATAGGTTTATTTTCGAAACATATATAAAATTATTTTTTTTCTATTGTTTGAGATTTCATTAATCATGACGCAAAGGTTTTATCCCCCATAGACGTGTTTGAAACCTACCTGTTTTATTAATGAACTGCCATAGTTCAACGACTCACGCTCGGGTCTGCGGTAGTCGTCCTCCATTTATAAGCAATAACATAAACGATGTTTTATGACTCCTCTTTGATTTTTTGAATGATTAGGCTTACAGGATTGCACGTTTTAGGCCACGAGGCGAAGCTTCAATGGTGTTTCAGACAAGCACCATTGTATGTGAGATCGTGCAGTTATTCACCACGCCGAGAGCTTAAAAATTGCACATAAATGCAACTTTTTTTAACATTTTATCAAGTTCTTGCAAGAACTAATTAATACCTGTTTACAATAAAAGTGGTCACCGACAAGGCTGCTTCCAAAAGTAGCCTACATGTAACGTGGCCTGTATCAAAACAACTTAAATTTTTAATATCGAAGCTGGATCTATCGCATATCTGTCATTTAAAAGCTACATCTGCCCATATCTTTAATTAGCATCTTGTTTTGTGTGATTGCGGATTTAGCTACTTCTCTCGGTGCAGGCTATATCAACGTTGCTTCTCCTCGACTCTGTACCGGCTCCTCTTGACGTAGCCCGACTTGGTTAAGTGAGTGCATAATTTCTTATCACTTAGTAGGCTATGTTGTTTCGTTTCGTTCAGTTTGTTTGTTTGTCATTCTGTCCAGGCGATAGCGCTGCAATTTTTGTCCTATCGCGAAGAAAATTTTTTCATCCATTCTTGCCACATGTAGGAAGAAGGAACCCTATTGTTCAGAGTGACCTACCAACCTTCTCTGTAGCGCCACCACTCGATCAAACTTTGCACCTCCATATCCAATAACTCAAACAATTTTGATGGAATCATGCCACAACTCTCGTGATTGCTTCTGGGCTGAAGAGAAGCCATGTCACCGATTTTGGTCACCCTGTCTCCGTTCCTATAGCGCCACCACCAGGCCAAACTTTTAATTTTAAAAATTACTGCAACTTCACAGTTTTGATGGGAATGGTAGAATACTTTCTGTGTTCATTCCAGCCGCATATAGAATGGACCATTTTGTTTTGTATGACCGTATGACCTTTTCTTGTAGAGCAATCATTTGGTCAAACATTTTATTTCCAAATGCAATAACTTAAAATTTTTGATGGGAATCATGTTGCCCTTCTTGAGATTGTTTCTGTGCCAGAGAGAAGGCATGTTATTGATGTTGGTCATCCTGTGACCATTGCGATAGCACCAAAACCAGCCCAAACTCTTAACTTTTAAAAATTGCAGTAACTGCACAGTTTT
This sequence comes from Gymnothorax javanicus, assembly GCA_029692085.1. Taxonomy (NCBI): domain Eukaryota; kingdom Metazoa; phylum Chordata; class Actinopteri; order Anguilliformes; family Muraenidae; genus Gymnothorax; species Gymnothorax javanicus. Next base: position 110,062,086 of record CM056200.1, read on the forward strand.
GATGGGAAACACTTGAAACTTTTTGTGTTCATCGTGGTGCATAGAGGACTAACCCTATTGTTTTGTGTAACTCCACAACCTTTCCAGTGGTGCCGCTTATATTTCCAAATACAATAACTCAGTTTTGATGAGAATCATTTCTCACTTCTTGTGATCCTGTCTGGTGCATACAGAAGGGCTGTTATTGAGATTGGTCACCCAAGGATCTTTGCTGTAGTTCCACCATTAGGCCAAACTGTTTATTGTTTAAAATTAGAATAATTCAAACAACTTTAATGGGAATCCTGTCAAATGTGCTTTCAACATTCCTGGTAAAGAGAGGAGGAAGTTACTGATTGTGGAGGCTCTGTAATGTTTCCTGTAGTGCCACAACTCGGTAAAATTTAACATTTCCAAATACAGTAACTCAAGCAGGTTTGAGAGGAATTGTGTCATGCTTTTTGTTGCTGTTGCATTGAGAAGGGGTGCTATTGATATTGGTTACGCTATAACCAAAATTTGCTTTGAACATTCCTGGAGCCCAGAGTAGTTCTGTGGATTTTCTGAACCCTATACCTTTTTGTACAATCACTAATCCAAATCATGAGCTCTGCCTTTGGGGAGAATGCTGTCATTCCGAGGAAATGGCCTACCTTGCAGTCGTCCTTCAAAATCATTTGTCTAGTTTCTGAACAAATGTCAGAATTTCACCAAGTTGTCACTGTGAGTAATTTAACTCTTATTATTGAATGCAATATTGTTTTGGTACAACTCCAGAAAAAAGTTGGCCCCGGTGGCACTCGGCATGTAGATGGATTGAGTGACCAGAAATCACCACATGGAGCAATGCAAGTTACCATATGCTGGGAGTCTTTTTATCAAATATTTTATCATACGCTGGGACAATTTACATGATCTACCCAGATTCACTTGTTCAGTCCACAACGTTCAATTCATGCATGAAAAACTTAACATTCGACCATGCGCCTGGCTTAGATTTCAATTTGAACAGAAACCTACAAAATGTATGAAAGCTCAAACACAGGATTTCATTTTTTTGTCAAACATAAGGTCCATGGTTGATTAAAGTGGTGGCATTGAAAATTTTGTTTTTACAACTTGCATAACCAAAAAGTCTCTTGGAGTTCCAATGTCGCAGCATGTGTTGAATCATGATGGAATTAAGTTTGACTAGGATAACAAAATGTGAAACATTAGCCAGCTTACATTGACTGTATAAAGGGATCATATTATGACCATTCTCTAGTTTCATATTTTCATTAACCTAGACTATTTACGAGCATTTGCATGTTTATCCAAGGCTCACAGCAACTGCCACGGACATCTCTGTGTTACTAATTTTGGTCCCTCACCCAGTGGGGACATTTAGTAAGGATGCTCAATGCAACACGTGCATTGCACATTGTGGATCTGAATGGTTTCTCTCTTGTTTTCGTTTAAAAGCACTTTGGGTGTGCCCGAATGCCCATACACATTTTCTAAACAGTAGGTGGCCTACTGTATTTGGCTGAATTCTGCTGTATGCGACCATTGAACTCTGCACTGTCCCATAAATGAACTGATACAAGCCGTCAGAAGATTTCTAATGGGGAGAACTCCCACCCGCAAAACTAAGGGGGGGGGGGGCTTTTAAATCTAGACCAGAATGAATCGCAGAGTAAGTATTTGTAAGTATTAGTGACGTCATGCATTACGAGCCACTTTATGGCATTCACCCAGCCACAAAGCATATGCAAGCGTTTTTATTTAACCACACACCTATCGTCTATTGTGATTATCATCTGAAAAATACATAAGGAATATAATATACAAAGGCTGGAACTATAATTAGTGGGATTGAGGTCTTATAAATTCAGGTTGGCAGGGGCAGACTTAGGCCTATGCAGTACCAAGGTGATGACGTCACGTGTCCATAGCAGCAATTTTTTTGGATCAAAACAATCATCATTTTAGCTACAGACTTAGAGGAGCCGAACGAAATGCCATTTCAAACAAATGTTAGCTGGCAAACTTAAACCTTTTATATGTTGTGTTCAATTCTTCATCAATGTTTAAAATGTTTTCCACTTGAAACATTATTTTTAAAATGGCAGTAAATACAACCCCAATTCCGAAATAGTTGGGACAAAGCGTAAATTGTGAATAAAATCAAAACGCAGTGACTTTCAAATCACATCAGCCAGTATTTTATTCACAATAGAACAGAGATAACATAGCAAATGTTGAAACTGAGAAATTTTACAATTTTATCCACAAAATGAACTCATTTCAAATTTGATGGCTGCTACAGGTCTCAAAAAAGTTGGGACAGGGGCCTGTTTACCATGGTGTAGCATCCCCTTTTCTTTTTAACACAGAATGGAGGCGTCTGGGGATTGAGGAGACAAGTTTCTTGAGTTTAGCCATTGGAATTTGATCCCACTCTTGTTTAATACAGGCTTCCAGCTGCTGGAGAGTTTTGCGTCTCCTTTGAAGGACTTTTCGTTTAATTATGCGCCAAATGTTCTCAATCAGTGAAAGATCAGGACTGCAGGCAGGCCAGTTCAGCACATGGACTCTTCTACTACGAAGCCATGCTGTTGTAATAGCTGCAGTGAGTGGTTTTGCATTGTCCTGCTGAAATACACAAGGCCTTCCCTGGAATAGATGTCGTCTGGAGGGGAGCATATGTTGCTCTAAAACCTTTATATACCTTTCAGCATTCATGGTGCTTTTTAAAACATGCAAGTGTCCCACACCATATGCACTAATGCAGGGGTTCCCAAACTCGGTCCTGGGGCCTCCCTGTGTATGCTGGTTTTTGCTCCACCCTGGTTTGCAATCATAGGATTTTAACAAGTTGTTAATTTGTCTTGATTAGGTGCATTTTTGTTCAGAGTAGCAATTTATCCTCTCTTGACAAACAGTATTTTGACAGATATGCATACAAACAGTGAGGAATAAATTTCGCATCCACATTGCAATATATGAGTAACAACTGCATAAAAAGGGAAAAAAAAATGTACCCAATCAAAGGAAAAAAATCAATGGGTTCCTAACTGGTGAAACTGTGGGCACATGGTTGCAAAAACTAACCATTTACTAAACAAGCAAATGACGGAGTCAAACCTGTTTTATGTTGTTTTCGTGATTGAGTGCAAGCAAATTATTTTGAAAGAACTCTAATCACCTGTCTTCAGCAACCTAATTTGGAGGTTACTGATTTTCTCAGTACCTGATTTGATCTGTTTAAAAATGTTATTACCTGAAATTGCTTGCGACACAGAAAAAAAAAAAAAACAACAAACAAACAAAAAAAACTTTATATGCAAGGGTCTTTTATTCGGTCTTTTATTCTTCATGGCACAAATGGATATTTCTATTAAAATTTGGCTTAAAACAGCAAATAACATATTTAAACACAAAATGCACCCAATTTGGACAAATTAATAGCTTGTTAAAGTCCTATGATGGCAATTATGGTTGGGACAAAAACCAGCATACACAGGGAGGCCCCAGGATCGAGTTTGGGAACGCCTGCACTAATGCATCCTCATACCATCAGAGATGCTGGCTTTTGAACAGAACGCTGATAACAGGAGGGGTGGTCTTTCTCCTCTTTAGCGGAGAGGACACAACACCCATGATTTCCAACAAGAATGTCAAATTTGGACTCGTCTGACCACAGGAGATTTTGCCACTTTGCTACAGTCCATTTTAAATGAGCCTTGGCCCACAGAACACGGCGGCGCTTCTGGATCATGCTCAACAATGGCTTCCTTTTTCCACAATAGAGTTTTGGGTGGCATCTGTGGATGGCACGGCAGACTGTATTTACTGACAGTGGTTTCTTGAAGTATTCCTGGGCCCATTTAGTAATGTCAATGATAGAATCATGCCGGTGAGTGACGCTGTGGCGTCTGAGGGCCCGAAGATCACGGGCATCCAGTAAAGGTCTTCGGCCTTGACCCTTACGCAGAGATTTTTCCAGTTTCTTTGAATCTTTTGATGATGTTATGCACTGTCGATGATGAGACCTTCAAAGCCTTTGCAATTTGATGTTGAGGAACATTGTTTTTAAAGTATTCCACAATTTTTTTTACGCAAGCCTTCACAGGTTGGAGAGCCTCTGGCCATCTTTACCTCAGAGAGACTCAGCCTCTCTAAGACATCCCTTTTATAGCCAATCATGTTACACACCTGATGCCAGTTAACTTAATTGGTAAATGTTCTCTTATATATTAATTGCCCTTTTTTTGCCTGTGTCCCAACTTTTTTGAGACCTGTTGCAGCCAGAATATTTGAAACAAGCTCATTTTGTGGATAAAAATGTAAAATGTCTCAGTTTTAACATTTGAAATGTTATCTATGATCTATTGTAAATAACGTATTGGCTCATGTGATCTGAAAGTCATTGCATTTTGATTTTATTCACAATTTAAAATTTGTCCCAACTATTTCGGAATTGAGGTTGTAGTATGTGGAGTTCATTTCCATTCATCTCTCATAATCCGATGAACAAAAGGTTTCAACGAGACACAGAATTATTATTATTATCATTCTGAGGAAATACCTTGCAGTCATCCTTCGACAGCATTTGTCTAGTTTCTGAACAAATGTTGGGATTTCCCCAAGTTGTCACCCTGAGTGATTTCATTCTCTTTACTGGATGCAATATTATACCAGAAGGAGACCAGCCCCTGTAAATTACCTACTGGTGATGCCCCTGGTTAATGTAATTGTTGTGAAATCCATCCATTAGATTGTGTCAGTGGCTTGTTCATCACATTCAACAAAGTATAGAAGCAGTACAATGTTGGAATGTTTCTGTTGCATTTCTTCAAATTTTCATGAATGACCACCGAAGACTTCTGTCCCTAAATGAGAAATTGTCCTTTGATCTAATGTATGAGCAAATCTATGTGTGTGTATGCTACCAATTAGCAATTAGTCAGGATAATTGTTGAAAATACAAATGTGTAGACACACTGGCCCACTGCGACTAGAGTTGCCCTACGTAATATATGACATATTTTTAGCACCTGTGTGAAAAGTGTGGCCTCTTTGTGGCTCCAGATTAAAAAAAAAAAAAAAAAAAAAAAAAATCTAGGTCCGTCTCTGCACCAAGAACCAACATCGAGGTACCAGCTGAGCAAATAGGGCACAACAACATATGCAATGCTAAGCAAATACGCGGATGACCCAGTGTTCCGCCTCAGTGATTTTAACAGCTGCTGGCTTGATCACACTGTACCAGCCTTCAGCTAATGTGTAGATGTACCAGCATGATTTAACGAAACTATAGGTCTGTGTTACTGCAATATTTATGGAGCCTACACAGCCCAAGCTCTTCCATCGCTAGGACCAGCAGACTACAACATTATCCACCAGCTTGCTGAACTGAGATGTCAACTTTAGCAACAGAGGTGCTGCAAGCATCCAGTGACATGGAGAGCTATTTTTGTGGATATTCTACACACAAGAGCATAATTAATATTCATATGTTTTGTGCTTTCTCAACTAGAGGTTCTGTTTGATGTATTGCAAATTGTAGCTTTGCTAACACATCCAAGAGTCCTGTGCTGAGCCAGCATCTCTTCTGGCAGTTGAGTTGTTAGCGCACATTGCAGGCTATGTCGTGATTATTCAGCATGCTACAGCATTGCAAGCAGCAGGAAGCATAGGGAAATGCATCATAATTTTGGCTTACGATGGCACAGGAAAATCTGTGTTTGGAGAATGGGTTTGCATTAAGAGCTTGGCTGTATCCTCGCTCATCCATGGATGGAACTATTCTGCCCATGCATGACATGTGATGAGTCACTTCATGCCTGTACCTTCCCTTGACCTCACCCAGACTGGGCTTTCCTTATTCCTCCCCAATGAAGGTGAGGAAGAGAAGGCACATGTTGTGACAGCCTCCCTCTTGAAGGGATGATCTGACATCTGCTAACGGGAGGACGTATTGAGAAGTGTAACCACCAGGCTTTGAGAAGCCATGGCTCAACCACTGGCTCAGAGCTGGATTTGGATATTTTTGAGGAACAACTAGCACGGCTCAGCCCTCCTTCCCTCTCTCATAGGTAAGAAGTGGACGATGCAAGTAAGCTTATGGTTACATTTATGGGCAGTGGTCTTTTTTTGCTGTCTCAATCCTGCACACAGAGATTGATGCAGGACTATTATTTTTTGAGGCTGTCCGTTGAATCCTCAGCCACACGCAGGCACAATGCTTTAGCTGCACAGAAGCCGGCTCAGAATCCCATCATTGTGTTTTTATAGTTACACACTGAGGCAGGGACTCCGACTGATTGCCAGCGAACACTAGGCTTCTCTGGAGGTGCCATGGTCAGTCCTGGCATGGCATGTGTCACCAGCCTAAATCCTTTCTTACATTCACGGCCTCGCAGCCGGAAGAGAGGCGGGCTCAAGACTGTGGGATAATTTCTGCCGACTCTACTCTTAACTGTCTGTATATAAAGCAGTGGCTCATTGAAGGTATCCACCCCTGAGATTCAGGATATGATTGTTCCCAGTGGTGCAGACTGTCAGTGAGGGTGAGTGATTTACCATGGATGACCTCAAGGACTTGTTTGGAAAGGCGTTGAAGGCTCCCGCAGTTTGCACTCACAAGCAGGAATTAAAGAAAATGTGTTCCTTTCCATTTTTTCGGATGGTGCTTGGATTCATGCTCTTGGACCATTGCATTATTTGGGTCTCAGAATTTTGAGTTATGTAAATGATTGGCTTGTCTGTTTACTTAGAGCAACAGTGGCAACTTTAAGTACATGTTCAATGGAACTATCCCCAGAGATATGCAATGGTTCCTTATTTTCCTCTGAGGGCTAGGAATTCCTGGGTATTTATGGACTGGCTCTGTCTATTCATCGGTAGAAAATGGTTCTCCGCTGGTGTGGAGTGCCGAACAACGTGGCATGAGGGAACGTGTTAGGTCTTGTCATCCATTGCTGGACAATATCGGCTTATGTAGCTTATGATCATGAATATTTTCCTGGCACATTTGCCATTTTACAGTCAGCGGTCCAGACAATTGGTTGCAGCTACGCAGTTGAGAGCGCGCAACTTAAACCTTCTGAGTGATCGGAAAATTTTTAATTGGACGGGAATCGATGAGCATCATGAGAGCAAAGATGTAAGACATGAGTGCTGAGGTAATATGTTATAAAAAGTTAAGCCACCAGTATGTTGATCTATGTGGATCAACTGAAAGCTGCGAAAGTCTATATTTACCTCCACCAAGGAGGTTATGTTTTTGCCTCCATTTGTTTATTTGTTTGTTTGTCTGTCTGTTAGCAGGATATATCAAAAACGATTGCATAGATTTTAACCAAGCTTTGCAGGTTGTTAAAGTAGCACAAGAGGAACAAGCAATTAAATTTTGGCACATCTAGGCCAAAGGCAGTAAAGTACAAAGTGCAGCTGAGATATAGGCCAAAGTTCAAATCCAGCTATGCTAGCGGAAGTATGGGCTCTCGCGAGTCCAGCTCTAGTTTTATCTAAGTCAAAATATTTTTTCAGCTACCCGCTATCTTCGACAAATGTTTGGAAATTTCAGGCCTGTAATACATTTTTTAAAAATTGAGATGGAGGCAGTTCAGGACTAGTAATGAGGTAGAAAAAAAAGGTGAAAAACTATGTCTTTTAAAACAGCTGATTTCAACAAGTGATTGTCAACATGATTTAGTGCAGAAACAGCATCCAGGAAAGGCCTCGTCTTTCAGGAGCAAACATGGGCCGAGGATCACCAAGTTGCCCATAAATGTGTAAAAAATTATCAAAAGGATTTAAAACCATGTTTCTCAAAGAAAGAAAGATAGGTGGGGAATTTGGATAAATCACTCTCTTGGTGCATAAAAGATTCAACTAATCTGGAGGAATTTTATCACATAAAGGGCAAGTGCTCAGCCGTGAGCAGAGTCGCCGAGATCCAAAATCTCTAATCATTCAGACTGCACTGCTTCAGGAACCACCATTTATCCATAAGTGATATAACCAGAGGGACTCAAGACTAATTTGGTAAACCGTTGTCAAGTACTGCGATACGTACTTACACCCACAAATGCCAGTTAAAACTATAGCCTCTTTCCGACTGCAGGAACTTTCCCAAGGGACCAGGAACCCTGCGTCTTCTGATCGTAGGAATCAGGATAAAAATTAAGTTCCTGCCCCATTGATTTACCCCAACATAGACTCTGCTCAGGGGGTAGTACTTTCCAATCGCCCAGGAACTTTGGGGGCGCGGCCTGAAGCGCTGAACATCTCTGATTGGTCGAGTGCCTGCAGCATTTCAGGCGTTTTGAATCCACTTTGCAGCAAGCGCTGGCCTCCTTGCCAGGGTGGATTCGATTAATCCGATTGCAATGTGATACTGTAAACGTGGAATATTTTGCGGTGTAGAAATTTTTGCGTATTTTTCACAACCCGCACCGTGCGCGAAAATAAAAACGCGAGAAAAATTGTTGCTAGTCACATGTTTACTTTTTTTTTTGCGTATACAGAATACTTGAAATTAAAACACGCGAAATACATCTCCCTGCGGCCAAGTGCAAAAAATTAATCGAGCGAAAGTTTCCACTTTTACCGTGAAACACAATCAGCAAAAATTCAGGATATTCCATGGATATTTTCCACTCTCAGAAATGATGATGCCTGCTTGTCTGTTGTATTTTTTGGCGTCATCATTATGGCCTTCGTTTTCTTATCGCCACCTACCAGACTGGCGGTTTATTGCAGTTACTTTGATTGCTTTTTCATACGTCATCGGCCTTATTTGCATAATCTACCCAGGACTTCTGGCCGCGGTCGGAATTCAACTAAACAGTGGGCCGCAGAAACCTTTTAGTGACACGAAGATAATTACCAGGAACTACAAGTTCCTGGTAATTTTGGTTGGGATGTGACTTATTATTGTGCAAAAAGGAGGCCGTATTTTAAGATTGTCCAGATGAGCCGTCGACTTCTCTTGGCTCAGAGGCATCTGCTATGGACCAGTACATAGTGTAAATGATGTGTTTTGTGGACAGACAAATTAATATTTCAGGTCTACTATGGAATAAATGGATGCTGTGTGCTCTGGACCAAAAAATGGACCATCCAGACTGTTACTAGCAACAAGTCCAAAAGCTAAGCTCCGTCATGATATGGGGTTGTAACAGCGCCCTTGGAAAGGGTAACTTGTACTTTTTTGATGGCACCGTTCATGCTGAAAAGCATAGCTAATGAGATTCTGAAGTGACATTTGCTGGCTTTGAAATGACATCTTTTCTGGGACATCCATGCATATTGGAACAAAACGATGCAAAACTATATTTTGCACAAATTACAATGGCATGACTGTAAAAAGAGGGTAGGGGTGCTGGACTGGCCTGTCTGCCATTCGGACTTGTCACCAAAAGAGATTTTGTGGCAAATTTTGACATGTAGAACACAAAGATCCTGATCTGTTCCACACCTTAAGACTTGCTTCCTGGAAGAATAGGACAAAATCACAGCTGAAACACTTAATAACTTCATGTTTTCAGTCTGTACATGTTTATTTAGCGTTTTGAAAAGGAGTGGCAAAATTGCAGAGTGGTAAATCTTTACTATCCCAACTTTTTTTTGAAAAATGTTGCAAGAATCAAAATTGTGGTAAGTGGTCATTTTGAATAATCTACAACATTCACGTGGTGAAACAACAATTAAAGTGCTGTTGTATCATTCACAGCATAATACAGATGAAAAATAATTTACAAATCACTGGATTTAGTTTTAGCTTCAACTTAAAGGAGCTGTTACTGTGTTACTGTGTGTCATGGTTACTGTGCATGCTCAGAGCGTACATCCGTAGAAAATTAATCTGTTTGACTGCAAGTCATAATTTGATTCCATCCTTGCCAATCTGTTTTTGTTTTGCATTGTATTTATATATTTTAGTTACTCCAGCATTATGCTTTTTATATTAAGGAGCTGTCTATGGAAAATCGAGGATTCAAAGCACCATTTTAAGCTTCAGCAAAAGGGATACGAAGAATCATGTGCGTGGGAAGACGTTTTAAGTGGGGGAGGGGCCTGCCAAACGAATGTAAAAATATGTCAATATCATTTTTTTCATCGCAGTATATGGGCGCTATGGTCATGGTGATCTTTGCAACGGCGTCGTAGCAACTGGGGATGCAAACCAGTAATCACCATGTAAATCATAACTGGACACAAAAACTGATCATGGGCGATTCCACGCGTGGCGTACGGGACATTTAGAAATGTTTTTGGACCCTGCTTAGTAAGCACTCAACTTGGCAGTATTATTGTACCCCGTGGTAATGTAGGGCCCCTTGACTGTTACTCCACAAACGGTAATGTCCATTAAATGTCAACTACGGAGAGGATATTATGAAAAAACCTGCGTGGTGTACGGGACGCAGAAAAAGATTTTTTCAGAAATTATTTCAGCTCAAAAAGGTCTGTGAGTTGGTCAGTGGAAAACTATCCTCGCCATTCTTAAAAAACAAAGAGAGCCTTAAAGCAACTAACAGCACATGGGAACAAGTCAAACAATTCTTCTTTATTAAGAAATAACATCTTGAAAATTAGAAGTCAGCGTGGCGTACGGGACACAAAAGACTGTCTATCAGCGTTTTTTGGTAATGCAACAAGCTGCATGTAGTTTGATTCATACAAGCAAGTCTTTTAAAACAGTTCTCACTATTGTGGGACAAAATAAAATACTTATTAGGTTGCCGGCCGTAGGGCAGTAACCTATTGTCGTCACTTTGCGTCCGGCGGCGGCGTCGGAGTCGTCCGTTTAAAGCTGTATCTCAAAAACGGTCTGATGAATTTTTTTTTAATTTGGGGATGTGATCAAATGGGTCATCAAGTTAATGCCCGAGCAAAAATTTTTTGATTGAATCGTTCGTTTAGACTTGGCAGCCATTATTATGTCGAAAATGGCCATTTTTGGCACTTAGGTGCAATTTTTTCAAAAACTGTCTGATGAATTTTTTTTTTTTTTTAATCACAGCAATGGAGTCAGTATCATGACCTGCTTCAACGGTGTAAACGGCGTTTTGATTGAATCGCTCCTTCATAGTGCCACCTAGGCAGCGTATCTGGACTTCATCATTTTTCGGGGTGTTTTGTGCTATAACTCTCTTAATATAACATTTAGAACTTAAGTATGTATGAGGCACCTACAGGTAATCAGGTATGCCGAACATTGTGAGTCAGTCACATTTGACCTTGGGCCTCAAGGTCAAGTTCAAATGGCAAAAATGTGCTATAACTCTCTTAATATAGCGTTTAGAGCTTAGGTATATATGAGACACCTATAGGGAATCAGGTATGCCGAGCATTGTGAGTCAGTCACATTTGACCTTGGTCCTCCAGGTCAAGGCCAAATGGCAAAAATGTGCTATAACTTGCTTATGACATTTAGAGCTTAGATATGTATGAGGTATCTATAGGGAATCATATATGCCAAACATTCTCAGTTGTTCGCATTTGACCTTGAGCCTCAAGGTGAAGGTCAAATGGCAAAAATGTGTTATGACAGCTTAATATGGCATTAAGAGCTTAGGTATTTGTGAGGCACCTATAGGGAATCATGTAAGCCAACATTCTCGGCAAGTTGAATATGACATTGGGCGTCAAGATCAAATGGCAAAAATTGCTATAACTTGCTGAATATGGCAATTAGAGCTCAGGTATGTTTGGGGCATCTATAGGAAACCATGTATGCTGAACATTCTTAGTCAGTCAAATTTGAGGTTGGGCCTCAAGGTCAAGGTTATGACAAAAATGGCCCATATTTGTTTAATATTGTTTGTAGAGCTTAGGTATGTATTGGGCACTAATAGCAAATCATGTATGCTGGTGGTTTGACATACTGGATTTGACCTTGGGCAACAAGGTCCAGGTAATGACAAAACGGCCTAAAAGTCCTTTAATGTTGGCTTTAGATCTTCGGTATGTATTGGATACTAATGACAAATCATGTATGCTGATCAAACACACCATATTGGATTTGACCTTGGTCTTCAAAGTCAAGGTCATGTGACAAAATCAATCTATTTATTTCCTCGTTTAATAATGTCTTTAGACATTAGTATGTATTAGGCACAAACCTATATATTATTAACATTTTTACGGGCATTGTAACCGCATGGTCGACCTTTTTTCACGATCAAATGCAGCAATAAAAACTGGTCAAAATCCATTTTTGGATGTTTGTTCCTATAAGCATCATGGAATAGAAAGAATAATACTAATTAGACCCACTCGGTGGCAGTGTTGTGTAAAAAAAAAAAAAAAAAAATCATTGTCTGAAAGCAGAGCAAGAACCAGAAGTGAATTGAGAAGATGGCGCACTTCACAAATTGACAGCAGACGACAGTGAAAGTTCAGGTTAGAAAAAAATCTAATTGGATTTCATGATGTAGTCTTCTTAAAGATTATATTTTTGCTAAATGGCAGAAAAGTGACATAAAAATGTTGCTGTCTGTCACTCATTAAAAAGTGTGACCGCTCAGTCGAGTTGCCCGATAATGGTCACTAAAACCCCTTTCTCACTGAGCTGCGTTGGCCCGCGGAAGTGTGCGGATGAAACAGTTCTCTTCTTTCGCAAAGAATTGATTCGAAGAACCGTGAATTGATTCACAGTGGTACGGGACCATTCACCATCACTGCCAAAATTTGCGAAAAAATTAAACAGGTTTAATTTTTTCGTGGGTGTCAGAGCTGGAGCTTTTTAACGCCAATATTCGTGTAGACAATGTATTGCTTTCGCAAGAATTTGTGTTGGCTTCCGGTTGAATCTGCGGACTGATGCTAGTTACTTTTCTCCTGTTGGAGCTGTAACTGCCGGCAACCTTCAGGGCCCTTGGCACTCTAGTTTTTACTTGATACACAGACCCGTGGCATACGGGACATATTGTGTGGCGTACAGGACACACTTGCTCTTGTTCCTACCATCACTTACTGTACATGTAGTCATTAAATAACTGACAGGCTTTGCTTTATTTTTTGCAGTTTAGCCTGCTAAATATTATCATGGTCCCCAAAAAGCCATAGGTGCTTGACTCAGTGGCATAACCAGAGATTGTAACCATGGACTGTCTGTAATAACTTAATGTCAATTAGTCTCATCTGCTTGTTCTTGTTGCTTTCAGCATTTTCCTTGTTGGTGACAGTTATTTTGAAATGTCTGTGCTTAGACATATTAATTGGGTTTAAACTAGAAAACAGCCATGAACTAAATGGGGTTCACTGGAAACACTGATTACACTTGGAATGTACACTGGGTCTCCACGGGTTTCCATCCTGAAATATGTGATCCAGAGGGGGATATTGTACACTCTTGGATGTTTTACTTGAGTAAAGGCTTTATACACTTTGAATTAAAGAACTTACCTTCTGTCAGCATCTGTCAGTCTGGATAAAACAAGAACCTACTTCAGTCTGAAGCCACCTCCTGTTTGCTAGAGGAATGTGAATTCCTTTTGGAAATTTCCAACAGTTTCTAGTGCCCCTTATTGTTTGACACTAATTGGTCTATTAACAAAGTGACCTCTTTTCTTTTATTGAAATTTTTCACGTCAGTTTGACTTTAAAACCCTATTAAAAGGGAGGAAATGGTAGTGTGGTGTACAGTACATGTCCCGTACACAACATGTGTGGCATACGGGACAAGTTCTAACAACTAATTATCTCCGCCAAGGAGATAATGCGATCGAGTCGGTTTATTTATTTATTTATTTATTTGTCCGTCCTTCTGTCTGTCTGTGGACAGGATTTCTCGGAAACTACTGGACGGATCTTCATGAAATTTTCACCAGAGGCAGAACTTGGGCCAGGGACGACTCCATTAAAATTTTGTGATGATCCGGATCCGGATCTGTATTCTGGATCCGGATCTGTATTTACAATCTTAGTGGCATATCTTGGAAACTACTTGAATCTTCTATTTTCACCAGAGATAGATCTTGGACGGATCTTCATGATCCAGAAATTTTCGGATCTGTATTTACAATCTCAGTGACATTTCTCCGAAACTAATGAACAGATTTTGATCAAATCAAGGTGGAAAGTGATTGCGCAATCACACCCGAGGGTAATTGTCCAGTCAGGCCACTGATTGCACTATCACACCCGGCGGCCATTGTCCAATCACACGCCAGCGGCGGTGATTATCCAATCACACCACTGATTGCGCAATCATACACCGGCAGTGATTGTCCAATCACGGCCTGTGCAGTCACATCGATGCGATTGCGCAATCACACGATCATCACGTGACATCATGGTCACGTGATGATCATGTGATCGCTCTGTACTTTGATGACGGCTTTGGAGAATGGATGCTACAAACATACAAAAATCCCATTTAAACTTGTCACATGGGTGGTCCTGAAATCTTCCAAAGAGAAAGATCTTGCATTTGTATCAACATCATCCCTTGGCGGAGATCAGAAATCTCGGATTGCTCTTGTTAACACATTAATTAATAATCAGATGGCAAATTCTCCCTGGAAATAGATGCACCACTGCTCAAAGACAGAATATGGAGTATGAAGATTCTTGTTGATTAAATATGGAAATACATACAACTTTTGTCATCCTGTGTGGCATACGGGACATGGCGAAAAACACCTTAACGATTATTGCCTGCCCTAACCCCCCGACATGAGTTAGCTGATCGGAATTGTGCATGAGTGAAATATTCATCCTACCCTATTGACTACAACAAAGATTCTGTGAAAGTTAAACAATGACAACAATTAGAAGAAAAGTTTGCATTTCATACTATTATCACAATTTGTGAAAAAGTCAAGTTTTTTTTATTAAATTAACAAAAAACATGTTCTCCAATTTTCAGAAAAACATTGTTTGGTACTTGAGGCCTGGGTATCATAGTAGATAAAAGGCAAACAAAAAGTTACTTTACTCAATTTTCTACAAAAAAAAAAAAAAATCAATTTCTAGTGTGGAATCGCCCTCATTGATAATCGTTCTGTAGAGGTCTTATATTTTTTTCTTCATTTTATCCCATTAAGTTTCTTTGAAATGTTGGTCTACATATGTCATTTAAAAAGCTAATATTCTTGTTGCTTTGTTTCAACCTCGTCAACACCAACTCCAGGTTATGCTGGTATCATGGGGTATTGGGCTGACTTCAACATACTGGGTCTAGGTGGGGTATTGGGCCTACTTCAACATACTGGGCCTGGGAGGGGGCTATTGGGCTGACTTCAACATACTGGGCCTAGGGAGGGTATTGGGCTGACTTCAACATACTGGGCTTAGGGGGTTTTAACCCAATTCATATAATTTTTTTCCGTCTTAATTTTTTAATTACTGTTTAAAGTTGCTGCTGCATCCAAGATGCTATAGCCGGTAGCTGCCACCAGGAGGGGATGCAGGGGGGGCTGCAGCCCTAGCAGCACCCCCCGTCCAGCACCCTTGAGAAGAATGTAAGCGACTGCCATTGCCAATAAATCACAGAAGAAGAAAAATACTCTAGATTTTGACTTGCCGTTTGGTGGATTTACTTTGTTCAAAGCTTTGAGCATGCGCAGTAATCGTGACACATCTCCATTTACATACTGCTAGTGCCGCCACTTTTTCATATTTGGGGTTGTACTTCCAGCCTGGCTGAATCCAATCATCTCTGAAATAGAACCTTTTAAGCAATGTGAAGTAGGGTCAAAGGTCATGCCATGCAACATACTGCTGGGATAAAAAGCAATTTTGGAAGTGGTAAGACAGTAAGCTTTTGGAAAATATCAGTCTGGAAACGCACACAAAGTCTTAAGGACCCCAGTGAGCCACAACGAGAGCCATTATCTCCAACTGGCAAAAACATGGACCAGAGTTGAATCCTTGCAGGAATGGCAGGCCCTCCAAATTCTTCCAAAAACACTGACAAATTAAGTTATTAAGTTGAAGAACTCAGGTGAACATCAAAGGAACTTCGGTCCTAACTTGTCTTTGATGGCATCATTGAGAGTTGCAGGGCGAAAACCGCAAATAACCAAGAGGAACATAAAAGCTGTCTCATTTTTGCCAAAAAAAAAAAAACCAAAAAAAAAAAAAACAAACACTTTGATGATTCTCAAGCCTTTTTGAATAATGTCCTGTGGGCTGTTGAGTCAGAGGTGGAGCTTTTGAGAAGACACAGGTCGCAATAAATTTGGCGCAAAGCTAACGCAGCATTCCGCACTGAGAAAATCACTATCAGCCCACGTTGGTGGTGGTGTTGCTGGTAATGTGATGGTATTGGCATGCTTTGCTGCTTCAATGCCGAGGCTACTTTCCTTAATCAATGAAACCATACAATTTGCTCTTGGTCAGATAACATCAAGAAGAAAATCTGGTCATCAGTTTTTGATTCAAAGCTTAAGGCCCTGTCCCATGCTGCTGTTTAACGATTCTGTCTGCCTCAGTCTAAATATTTACGTCAGATAGTGTCATACGGCAGCAAATTCAATTTTTTGGCCATGGATGATAGATAGAACAGCATGAGTAACGTCTAAAAACGTCTGCTTCAGTATGAGTAACGTCTTCATTGAGCCCAGCTTACGGAACATTGAACGCCTGAGTAATGTCTGCTTAAGTATGAGTAAGGAACGAATTGGATTGTGTGTAAATAAATGTAAATAAATTGTATATAGTTACTGGATAAAAACAAAGTTTGTCAAATTCTCCGCAATTTATTTCACAAACCCCCCAAAAAAGGAAAAACGAGCCAAAGAAAAACTTGAAATGAATTAAATTGTTTTCATTTCATGTTTTTCTTTGGTTCGTTTTTCTTTTTTGTAACAAATTTTAAAAAATTCATAAATTGAAAAGAGAAATAAAGAACAAATTAAATAGTTTGCATTAAAAATCATAATTATTTACATTCATTCTGGATAATTTTTTTTTGGCGGTTTTGTGGGTTTAAGCTGTCCGCCTGCCCAACAGCCATAAAGTCTAAAAACCGGTAAGATTCCGCCCGGGTCATGGTGAAAACGTCAAAAAAACGCCAGTGACATATGAGAACCGCCAATCGCTATCCAAAGCTGGCCGTCGGAAATTTTGACCAAGTCCAAAGTTTGGAACAGCTAGCGCCATCTGTCAACGTCTAGATACGTCTGTAAACCAGCTGAAAAACGAATTAAAAAGTCCAATAAACGTACGCCTTCGTTTTTCAGACGGAATCATTAAAGGGCACAGTGGGACAGTACCTTTAAGTGCAATTTGGTCGTATTGCCAGACAATGAAGCACACAAGCAAGTGCACCTTTGAATAGTTCTAAACAAACAAAGTAAGATTTGAAAGGCCAAAGTTCTGTCATGAACCCCATTGAAATGCTATGGCACAACTTTTAGCAGTGCATAATTGAGTAATACTCCAAAAAAGAACCTCCAATGTGGTTGAAATAAAACAATTCTGCTGGAGAGAGCTGGCCAAAATACTGTAGCTTATATGCTATTGCTTTTCACATGGTTTATTTGGCGTTGGGCAACCTTTTTCTTTCAGCAAATGAAATGACTGTTTGGAAAATATATTTTGTGTTACCTTGTGTTCTCTCTGTCTTATTACATTTTTGCATGAAGATTTGAAACCATTTTTTTTGTGAGAGCTATATAAACATTGAGGAAATAAGGGTGGGGTTAATGTTCTAGGACTGTTTATCACAAAAAGTGGGGAAAATCTGAAAACATGTCACTTGTTCTTTTATCATTTCCAAATTAACAGCAGGGTATTAAAGTCACGCATACTATAATATTAGTCTCACGTTTCCTCCAAGATAATGTTACATTGCATTCACAACAAGTGGTGCTAGGCACAGTGAACCCCACCCCTCACCCGTACTTTAGCTGTTGAATGAGTTGATCCACTTTTTGGTTACATGTGCTCCTGAGTTTGACCTTTCACGGTCCAGTGTCATGGTCCCATTGAGATTCCCACATATGAATTCCTGTCAGTGATTAATAGAAATCAAGAGGCTATCTACATTAGTTAAAGAAACGTAGCCTTCTTAAATTTCTCAACCTTGGGTTTGACCTTTCAAGGTCACTCAAGGTGAAAGGTTATGATGTCATTTACTGGCTATATATGAGATCCAATATGTGATTAATGGAAACAGGATATCTTCAGCGGTTTTTGAGAAATAGCCTTCTGAAATTTTGGCACCTTTGGTTTGACCTTTTGAGGTCACTCAAGGTCAAAAGTCATGGTTTAATTTTAATTTATGATTGTCTTTAATTGTAACCAAGTTGCTATTTATAGTTTTTGAGGTATGGAGTAAATTAGGGGATTAAGATCAATGACCTTGACCTCCCTGAACTTTGACCCAACTGATCTTTGAAATGATGTACTTTTCACACTGGCAATATGATTATATTACAGATTGAAAAAGGTTACTCTGTGCGTTGGTTTGATGTACAGTGCCGTGAAAAAGTATTTGCCCTATTCCTGATTTCTTACTTTTTACCATATTTTTTACACTTAAATGTTTCCGATCAAACAAATTTTAATATATGACAAAGATAACCCAAGTAAATACAAAATGCAGTTTTTAAATGATTCCATTTATTAAGGGGAAAAAGCTATCCTGGCCCTGTATGAAAAAGTAATTGCCCCCCCCCTTCTTAAATCATGAATTAATTGTGATTAACCACATTTGAGTCCAATTTCACTAGCCACACCCAGGCCTGATTACTGCCAGACCTGTTGAATCAAGAAATCACTTCAATAGAACCTGTTTCAAAAGTTAAGTAGGCTAAAAGATCTCAAAAAGCAACACATCATGCTGCGATCTTTTTTTTTGGGGGGGGGGGGGGGAATTTTTCCTTTATTTGACAGTTATGCAGTGTAGAGAGACAGGAAAGTTAGGCAGAGGAATGGGGGGGGAGAGACATGCAGCAAATGACCCGAGCCGGAATCGAACCCAGGTTGCCGCGGGAAGGACACAGCCCCCACGGTACGCGCGCCCACACCGATGAGCCACCGGGGCGCCCCATCATCATGCCGCAAGCTTAAGAAATTCAAGAACAGATGAGAAACAAAGTAATTGACATCTGTCAGTCTGGAAAGGGTTACAAAGCCATTGCTAAGGCTTTGGGACTCCAGTGAACCACGGTGAAAGCCATTATCCACAAATGGAGAAAACTTGGAACAGTGGTGAACCTTCCCAGGAGTGGCCAGCCTACCAACATTACTCCAAAAGCGCATCGACAACTCATCCAGGAGGGCAAAAAAGAACCCAGAACAACATCTGAAGAACTGCAGCCCTCACTTTCCTCAGTTAAAGTCAGTATTCATGATTCAACAATAAGAAAGAGACTGGACAAAAATATCATCCATGGGAGAGTTCCAAGGCAAAAACCACTGCTGACCAAAGAACACAAAGGCTTGTCTCACATTTGCCAAAAACATCTTGATGATCCCAAAGACTTTTGGAAAAATATTCTGTGGACTGACGAGACAAAAGTTGACCTTTATGGAAAGTGCGCGTCCCGTTACTGCCGTAAAACTAAAACAGCATTTCATAAAAAGAGCATCATGCCAAAAGTCAAACATGGTGGTGGTAGTGTGATGGTTTGGGGCTGCTTTGCTGCTTCAGGACCTGGACGACTTGTAGTAATTGATGGAACTATGAATTCTGCTCTCTACCGGAAAATCCTGAAGGGGAATGTCCAACCATCAGTTCATGACCTCAAGCTCAAGTGCACTTGAGTTATGCAGTAGGACAATGACCTGAAACACACTTGCAAGTCCACCTCTGAATGGCTTGGAAAAAAAAAAAAAAAAAAACCAAAATGAAGATTTCAGGGTGGCCCAGACTTAAATCCTATTGAGATGCAGTGGCATGACCTGTAACAGGCCGTTCATGCTCAAAAACCCTCCAATGTGGCTGAATTAAAACAATTCTGCAAAGAAGAGTGGGCCAAAATTCTTCCACTGCGATGTGA
Source organism: Gymnothorax javanicus (assembly GCA_029692085.1). NCBI lineage: Eukaryota > Metazoa > Chordata > Actinopteri > Anguilliformes > Muraenidae > Gymnothorax > Gymnothorax javanicus. Next base: position 110,082,020 of record CM056200.1, read on the forward strand.
AAGACTCCTTGCCAGTTATCGCAAATGTTTGATTGCAGTTTTTGTTGCTGAGGGCGGCAAAACCAGTTATTAGGATTTAGGGGGCAATTACTTTTTCACATAGGGCCAGGTGGGTTTGGATAGCTTTTTCCCCTTAATAAATGATTCATAATTTAAAAACTGCACTTTGTATTTACTCGGGTTATCTTTGTCTAATATTAAAATTTATTTGATGATTTGAAACATTTAAGTGTGACAAATAGGCAAAAAAATAAGAAATCAGGAAGGGGGCAAATACTTCTTCACGGCACTGTAAATCTGAACATTTTTAGAGTTCTGACCAAAAAAAATGATTTTGACCTTTTCAGTTACCTTGACCTAATTCATTTGAAATCCACCCAAAATTCAATGGGATCTATTCTGAGTCATGGCCCAATTTTTGGGCAAATTTGATATAAATTGTGGCATTATTTTCTTGTAATCTTGCCAATGAACAAACAGATTATTAAACTATCAAACAAACCAAGTCAATTACAATGCCCTCACCAAATGAAGCCCTGATGAAGACCCATTGTGGTTGAAACATGTTGGCTTTTTTAATGTTCTAGCCACTACAATAATTATCCATTGTTAATCCATTTTTCCTTCTTTTCACATGTGAGTGCCTGGATTGTCGTCCCACTTTTGAATATTTCAGATTTTAACTGTCTTGTCTAGACTTTTTGCGTGTACAATCACTCTATCACTACATCGAGGAGCAGATGTACTGCATACTGCAACATCGAGGACACTGCTACATAATCTAATAGTTGGTTACTGGCGTGGCTGGGATCCAAGCACCTGCCCACAGAGCTCCCTGGGTACTCTCTTAGCTGTGAGCCCTAATTGCGCCATTTTTGACTTCACCTTGTGAAGTTGGGTCAGGTTGTTTATTTGGGAAAGGTAGCTTTGGCTAGCGACTTTTGTAAGGCTTGTAATTGGCTTACATGGTGTTACATTAAAGTGCAAATTCATTGTATTTTCTCAAGACAAAACTGATCTGGCATACGTTTGACCTAGCAATTCATGAACAGTATCCTGCTAATTAAATGCCCCAAATTTGCTGCTTTTTTTTCTCGAAAATGAGCCTTTTATTGAGGTCCCGGCAGAGATTTCCGAAAACAAAATGAAGATTGACCCAAATTTACCAATTAGCGGATATGGTGTAACTGGAGGAGTTCCAAACATGGAAGTCAAGCTGAAAACCATAGGAAAACAAGATGTTGTCAAAGAATATTATTACCGTAAATTGAAGAGAACAAATATTTTTCACATCAAAAGGGGAAAAGGAACAACGTAACAATCAGCCTGTATGCATGGTGCACCGAAACTACTTACTGAGAGTTTCATTGGGCCATGACGAGGAAAGGTGTCAGAAAATATGTAGCCTACTCAGGGTTTCCTCCAGGATTTTTTGAAACTGTGGCGGAGGGCTTCAGTGTCTCGTCAAAACTCAGCATTATCAGGTGTGGCCAGTTTTCATTAATCAGCACGTAGGCGATGTAATAATTGAAGTCTATGTGCACGGAGGTTTATCATTTTCACGTGCGTGACGGTGGCTTTCACATATAATATGAAAACCGATTATGACTCTGGACTGCGGAATTGGAATTAAATAATCATGAAGATACAATTAGGTAGAGCAGGATGTGCTCACAGCAACCACAGATGTTAATATCGTAGTTTATCGTTTTGCAAAGTGGACAAAATATTTTTTCTCTAATCGTTGCACACATTGCATTAAGAAGAAAGCAGCGCGTTTTACTGCCGATGGCTAATTTTTATTAATTGGAAAATGTGATCATCAAGCAAAATGATTGACAACAGGTCAAGAACTATTAGCGCTCATTTTAACTTGACAAGGAGAACTGGCGACACCTGATTGTCCTTAGGATTTTTGGAGTTTATGTGAAGTCATTTAACATAGGCGTGGCGGCTTTTATTTTGCCGTGGCGGTGCACCAAGATCAATTACATGTAGTGGAAACCCTGCTACTTACATGATGACAACATGAGACCTTCAGAGTCTATTAACTCTGATTCCACAGTGCTCACTCAGCAAACAACATGGCCCATGCAGGTCAAATGAGGCCCTGTTTGCATAGCTTGGGTGCCTTTCCCAAAATCACAGATGCTGACTTACGTAGTTGGAACCACTGACTGTAAATGGACAAGCTATACAAGTTGCTAACTTAGTTTGCAACAATGCTTTTGGGAAACTCACCCCTGGCTGGCTAGCATGCTTAAGCTTTTCGCTATTAACCCCTTTGTGCAGATGTAGAAGCCAGCGGACATGGAGCCGCTCTATTTATGCACGCAGTTACACTACCCAGACAGCACACAAACGTCGCACCGATGTCGGCCTTAGAAAGGCACGTCGGCCGGCAGTTTCTAACGTCTGACAAGCATCGGCCGAAAAGGCTGTATTTTACAAGCTCATTAAACGTCTCAGCAAGGTCGGTTTTGCTTCGGCTGGCCGACCCCGCCCTGCTGTTGTGTGGGCGTTAACTCGGAACCGGTCTTCTTACAGCAGCACAGCACCGGCACAGAGAGCCCACCACCAGCAACTTTCAGGTAAGTTGTCATTTGAATTAAATTGGCAGAAAATGACAATGTTGTCACAGCTAATGAAGTTAGGAACAAACCAAGTGTGCCAGGTAAGAGCCCATATCCGGCTGCCAGCTTTAGACTCAGATTAAAAGGTAACTCGACCAGCCATAGTTAACAGCGGTGATTTTCACGGACTACTTCAGAATATAAATCGGTGTGTATCTGATTTACCAGCCAGCACTGTTTTGTGATAATTGATGAATTATAGAAGTGGTTCGCCTTTCATTTCCACAGTTTTTCCAACAAAACTTGTGCAGATAATAGAAGGTCGGCTATCGCTTCGTTACAACGCTTCTGTTTATCAAGGCATCCTTGATCATAGTTCATCACAAAACTATTGCGTTCTCTCGCCAAACTTTTGCATTATCTCGCAAAGTTATTGCGTTATGTCGCAAAAGTATTGCGAGATCTCGCATTGGGGTTGTATATAAAAATATCAAATCAATATTTTTTTTTAATGATCCCAACCCGCGGGCCATGAGTTTGACACATTTGGTGATGAAACGCATAACGATGACGTGAGATATATCAAAATGATGCGCTCATAGTCTTTTTTTTTTCCCCCTCTGCAGGCTGTCAGGAGGAATTGGGTGCTGGTTTTGCTGCTGTTTATTATTTATTGATTTGTATTTATTGTTGTTCATCGTATTTTTCTGTTGTCCTTGCTGAAGATCTGTTGGCTAAATAAAGTTTCTTAACCTGAATTCTGGGTCTTCATTACAAACACGCACGAAATTGGGTTTTTTTTTTAAAGTCAGTATTGTTTTTTCACTTGGATAGTAAAATGTACTGAAGCGACCTGTGTTGATGTGTTCGTGCTGTTCTGTGGGGTGATGTTTAATAGGATTTCCGACGCACCTGGGGCAAGTCTGCAGCACTGAGCCGAGTAACCTGGGAGTGAATGAAGCAGAACAAGAGGTTGAGAGACGTGCGTGTGTTGCTGCTGCTGGTGTTCCGACCACAGTCCTGTTGTGCATTGTGCTATGCCAAAGTTGTGGGCAGTGAAGCCATCCTATAAGAAGCTAAACGGTCCGGTGAATTAGTCAAACAGCAGACGTTACAGTACAATCGAAAAGGTCCGACATAAATAAATAAAGGTCACATAATGAAGAGGCTAGCTACCCTGGCGCTCCAGCTTTAATCGTTCAGACATCGTGTGGCGGTAATTTTAGATTAAATGCCGACGTCTCGGCGACATATTGGCAATTAGCAAACGCTCTCCCTGCAACATCGTGGCGATGGAACTTTATATGTCGGGCCGACATCGGTGCGACGTTTGTGTGCTGTCTGGGTATTCTATCACTGGATGGCACACCCAGATCAGTTATTGAATATTCAAGCGCAAGCCAAGCTTGAACACAGTTTAAAATATGGATGAGTTATGTTCCATCCCTGTTTCTGAGGAGTTGCATGAATTAAACTCCTCAGCTAAGCCTGATGTGCAAACTGCTCAATATACTTGCCCATAGCGTCTATCCAGCAGTTTAAAAAAATTATCTCTTGCGACAGAAAAAAAAAAAAGTTGTCCTTTGTAACAACTACTTCAGCTATAGTGAGCCAATGGTATCCCAATTAAGTAGTTAAAAAAATCAGTTTTTTGAGGCACAAATTCACCGTGGGTACTATGTCATTCTACTATCAATTATAGTCATCACTTATTAAAAACATGTAATTTCCTTTTGTGGACTTACGCGTAGATTCATCTGTCGCAGAATTCAGTTGTTTTTTTGGAGCTCATACAAGCTCTCACGGAAATACAGTCACTTCACTGGTTATCCAATGGTATTTGCGTAAAAGCAAAGCTATAGTACATGCCCACGTTAAACTGTCCTGGTAATTACCTATTGATTGACACGATTTTAACCAATTATGGACAGAATAAGCTTTCCTCCGCAATTGAAAGACATCGATTGGACCTTCAGAAACATATTTAAACACTTGCATAGTAGAAGTTAGGTTGTATTCTCGCAACTTTGCACAGCAGAGAATGACGTGATTGCATGGGAAAAAAAAGACGTCCAGGTCAGACCCTGGAGTGTTGAGCTTATCTGTGCGGGATGGGAATGTGATTCTGAGATGGAAAATGGCAATTATTCTGAATGGAACAGACTGGAGGGCTGACAGCATTGAGGAGCAGTTCAATGATGGTGAGTTTTTTCTCTTGAAGTATGAGTAAAACTGGTGAAGCTCTATCTTACCTCTGGCCAGCCAGCTAACTAACCAGCTGTGTCTTATTTTTGGTTTACCACCGTGATCACAGAGCTAGTTTGTCACATTGGGTAACGAGTAGTCGACACTGCAATGTGCTGGCATTTTGCTTAATGTGGTGATTTGTTTTAGAAGTTATACCGCATTCAACGAAATAGAATACCTTTGACTTTCGCTCATTTAAAAGGTGTACAACCGGCTGCCGGATAGCTCACTCGGTAAAGCATCACGTTGCAAAGCAGAAGTGACTATCACGTCGCGCGTTCGAGCCCCGCTTCGTACCAGCTGGCAGTGGTCGGCAGCTTTTTCAGAGTAGTGCACAATTGGCTATAGCGCTACAGGGTTGCAAATTGGGAAGGGACTGCCGGAAGGGATTACAATAGTTGCCTTGTTCGTTGCTCAAGCGCCTCCTGTTGGCCAGACGGGCGCTCGTCAGGAAGATTCTAAGCCTGGTCATGTCCGGGTATCCTCCGCCCTCGTTCTGAACTTGCGAAGATTCAACCAATGAGTGTATAAGAAGCGGTGGTTGACAGGCGCGTGCTTCGGAGGAGAGCCGCGAACTGTCTACACTCTCCTGAATTGGCAGCAGGGGGTCGCATACGAGCAAGCCTTGTACATAGTTCACCAATTGGGCATTCCAGATTCGGATGGGATTGGAGATGCCAAATTTAAAAAAAAAAAAAAAATGTGTACAACTATTACTGTGCTGTGAGTTATACTTGCTCTATATAGGGTGTGAAAAGCATTGTTACAAGCTTGCGTTTCCCTTGGATGATCAGAAGTGCAAACAGCAAGCTTTCCATCTGAGTGAATGTTCTGACTGTAAAATAAGCAGTTCCTTTAATGAGTATGTGCAGTTTCTGATGCGGCTTTTTCAAAAAAATGGACAAAACTCTGAACTGTATCATGGAGAAAAGGTATGTTTTTGGTTTGGAGAGGTTATTGGTGACCATTGATGTCTAGCTGCACCTTTATTGATAAAATCCTACTAAATTTAACCAGAAAATCATTGATTCATATTAAATTTCATGAGATAAAAGTTGATTTGTTTTAAAAATATGATTATTTTATGATTTCACAGTTGCCATTTTGAGGGCTGGAAGTGTTTGGGAAGCCACCTGGAGAGCTGTCTTATATGGCTTCCTCTTTCGAAGCCAAATAAGATTTAATGCTCAGATGAAGAATACTTGTGTTCCAGGAGTTTATGATCTCAGAAATGTATTGTTTTAACCCCTGGCCATTTTTCAATCCCCAGTATTTTTTTATAATTTCAATGCAGAATTTTCATGAAGATTTTTTTTAATGTTTGCAGCCCCGTTATTCTACCAAAATTATGAGAATAAACTGAAATACGATGGAATACTAAATGCTGCAAGTGTCTCATCTCAGGTGAGCCATATTCCCCCTCTCTATGAAGCTTAAATCTTGAATTATAAAGCATTAAATAGGGTAATGCATAAATAGCCATATTTGGCTTCTGCGCAAAGGGGTTAAAATATTAAGTTACATGTGTAACACTTGTCGCTGAAACTTTATTAATTTAATGGCGAAAAGCATTAGCATGCTAGCTAGTGAATTATTAATTCCATTGACTTCAACAGACTAGAAGCTTATGCTTTTTCATTCTCCAATTGCAGCTCCTGGTCTCATTCCGTCTTCGCCATCTTGGCCAAAGTTTCGATTTTATTCAAAGTCTCGTGATGGAGGGTGGATTTAGTTTCATTTTGAGCCATTTTTGCATGAAATAGTATCTATACTCATTTTAGGATGAGCTTATTAAGCGGTGCCCTGGGCTTATTAACCCGCTTTTTGGGACCGGAACAGTGCGGGCTTTGCTTATTGACCAATGATTTATTAAGCAGCAATTTCAGTAATTACTGACTCGTGGTAACATCCGGACTTTTCCTGTGACTTGGGATCTGACTGATAAAAGCAGTCCTTAGTGAAGTGTTTAGAGCAGATCACCGATCCTGATCCGGTGTTATGTTTGATTGAGTTCCCCTGTCAAATCGTGTTTCCGCGAATGCAATGACATCCTTAAATGGTGTGGAGAGCGGATGTACATTTTACTCTAAATTTGATGGCAGAGCAGATCGTTAAAGCATGGGGTAATTGTGTGATCTCTGCCAAACAGACGAGCTCAATATTGCAAAAAGGACAAATCACAGGAGATGGCCGAGTATCAAAATTCATCGCTTTATGAGGCATCATCTGTGATAACTTTCGTCCGAGGGAGCTGATTAATAGTTGCCCGTTACGTTATTTCTTTCATAATTTTCTTTAATCAGCAACAGCATCATAAAACTTTCTTGAGGAGGGAACATGATTTGACGAGGGAGCAGAATCGGACACTACGCTGGGCTCCGTGAAATCTGCTTGTTTCCTCTTACAAAATCCACCCATGCCTTTCAAATTGTGAGGTTTTTTTTTGAGGAAATTTATGGACCATGATGCCTATGCTTGCATCGGCCTGATTGTTCCAGTCGTAAACGAGGCAGATATTCACAATGACGAATCACTGAGTCCGGTGCCATTGACAGTGTATTCTCCGCCACTGGCTAGGTTCTTCACGTAATGTCATCGCCGAAGATGGCCGAAGATAAATTCTTTCCAAGAAGATCGCGATTTGCAGTGATTAAAATGCAAATAAATTTGGAATGGCTAATTATAATTTGAAATGACCAGTGCACAAAGGATGTATTTATATTAAAGATTCTGTGGTCCAAATCTTATTTTTGGATGAACAAGCACTTTAAACAATACCATCACTGCCTGTTGTTTTGGCAAGCTCTTGACTGTGCTTTAAATGTGTTTTTGAATTTTCATGTGGACATTTTTTTTTTTTTTAAAGTATGGAGGAGGAAAAATCCATTTTTAGAAATACCTATGTATATGTGAACTTAGTCTCAGTCATTGAGCATGGGCATGAGAGCAAATTAGCCTTTCCATACAGTCTTATGCCATACCTAACATTTTTCATGCATTGGGGGAGGGAGCATACAAATTCTCACCCTGTGGGAAAAATGAATCAATCAAACAATATAAATAATTAAAGATCGTTCAGAGAATGATGACTTGCTAAAATTCCTCCCACTTGCGTCAGAGTGATGTCATCACTCTGCATTGCCCTGCTAGGACTGCATTGCCCTGATGAACAGAACGCCGTTACTTTAGTTTGAAGTTTCTTGCTTGAACGACCAAAGTGTGTTCCTGAAATCTTTAATGACCTTTACCTTGGCCTTGATGATAGGGTCACACAAAAGTATACAGTGCTGTGAAAAAGTATGCCCCCTTCCTGATTTCTTATTTTTTTGCATATTTGTCACACTTATCTGATTCAGATCATCAAACTAATTTTAATATTAGACAAAGATAACCCAAGTAAATACAAAATGCAGTTTTTAAATGTATTAATGGAAAAAAAAAATCCAAACCTACCTGGCCCTATGTGAAAAAGTTATCCCCCCGTTAAATCATGAATTAACTGTGATTAACCACATTTTTTTAGTTCAGTTTCATTGGCCACACCCAGGCCTGATCACTGCCAGACCTGCTGAATCAAGAAATCGCTAAAATGGAACCTATCTGACTAAGTGAAGTAGGCTAAAAGATCTCAAAAAGCAACACATCATGCCGTGATCTAAAGAAATTCAAGAATAAATGAGACACAAAGTCATTGACATCTATCAGTCTGGAAAGGGTAACAAAGCCATTTCTAAGGCTTTGGGACTCTAGCGAACCACAGTGAGAGCCATTATCCACAAATGGAGGAAACTCGAAACAGTGGTGAACCTTCCCAGGAGTGGCCGGCCAACCAGAATTACTCCAAGAGCACATTGACGACTGATCCGGAGGTCACAAAAGAACCCAGAGCAACCTCGTAAGAACTGCAGGCCTCACCTGCCTCAGTTAAAGTCACTGTTCATGATTCAACAATAAGAAAGAGACTGGGCAAAAATGGCATCCATGGGAGAGTTCCAAGGCAAAAACCACTGCTGGCCAAAAAGAACACAAGGCTCGTCTCATGTTTGCCAAAAAACATCTTGATGATCCCCAAGACTTTTGGGAAAATATTCCGTGGACTGACGAGACAAAAGTTGAACTTTTTCGAAGGTGTGCGTCCCATTACATTTGGCGTAAAACTAATACAGCATTTCATAAAAGAACAGCATACCAACAGTCAAAAATGGTGATGGTAATGTGATGGACTGGGGCTGCTTTGCTGCTTCAGGACCTGGACGACTTGCCGTAATTGATGGAACCCATGAATTCTGCTCTCTTCCAGAAAATCCTGAAGGAGAATGTCCGACCATCAGTTCGTGACCTCAAGCTCAAGCGTATGCAGCAGGGCAGTGATCCTGTTATGGTTCTGCCTCGTGTGTTGTCTTTGTGCTTATTTGTGCTATACTTTCTTTTTATTTTTCAGCTTTCATTCCCGCCGTCTGACATTCGATTCTCTCTTGCCCAAACTCCAGTGATGTCGCGTGACAGCCTTCAGCATGCCTGAGTCTCGTTGTCCAATCACGTTTCCTCTTTCGGTTTCGGCTGTGGTATTTCATTCAGTGGTTCCACCTGTGCTTAATTCTGGGTCTCGCTAAACTCTGAGTGAATGCGTTCTCTGATAGGATAATTACTAACCCGTACTAACCAGCACTTATTTGAGGTGATTGTAAATATTTTGTCACGTTCTATTAACCTTTATTAACTCATTAGCGAGTGCGAGTGTTTCTAGCTTTAGTAATTCCTACCTAAGCTTTCCCTGATTAACTGCATTTAAAGCTACACTTTCCTTTGCTTCTCTCGTGGTGCTTTATACTTGTCACGTTTAGATTACCTCAATCTAAACCGTCTAGTTTGATTGATTGTCTCAGCGTCTTGTCTCGAGTCATTATTGTTAACCCGGTTCTCGTGTGATTGCTTCATTAATCCCAGGTGTTTCTGTTTCCATTCAAGATTGCGTTCCGAGTCCCCGCCTCCTCCCGTGTCTATATCTGTGGGCAGGAGAGAGGAGACGTCAGACGGAACTTTGTTAGACTCTGCTCTGCATGGTGAAATCTCAGCTCCTTGTGCCTTCCGAGTATTTCCTTTGTATGATTTCCGAGTCTTGTATTTTGCTGCACCCTCGTTTTGTCTGCCCTAGTCTAGTCTCCCAGTGTTATCCGTCAGTCTAGTTAGGTCCAGTTTTTGTTTTTCTAGTTTAGCCACTCTTGGAGTGTGTACTTCTGTTTCCCCCTGCCTTGGGCAGTGTACCTTAGTTTTCCCATTTGTTCAGTGCATGTGCACGGTGTTTTATTTCTGGCTTGTCTGCCAATTTTCTCCTAATGTTTTGTGTTTCAATAAACACTTCAGTTCCTGCATCTGGTATTCCCCTGACCTCTTAACAGATCCAAAACACACCATCAAGTCCACCTCTGAATGGCTTAAAAAAAAAACCAAAATGAAGGTTTTGGAGTGGCCTAGTCAAAGACAGGACTTAAATTTGATTGAGATGCTGTGGCAAGACCTTAAACAGGCCTTCATGCTCGAAAACCTTCCAATGTGGCTGATTTAAAACAATTCTGCAAAGAAGAGTGGGCCAAAATTCCTCCACAGTGATGTGAAAGACTCATTTCCAGTTATTGCAAACACTTGATTGCAGTTGTTGTTGCTGAGGGTGGCGCAACCAGTTATTAGGTTTAGGGGGCAATTACTTTTTTCACATGGGGCCAGGTAGGTTCAGATAACTTTTCCCTCAATAAATGAAATCATCTTTTTAAAACTGCATTTTGTGTTCACTCTGGTTATCTTTGTCTAATATTTAAATTTGTTTGATGATCTGAAACATTAAAATGTGACAAGTATGCAAAAAAAAGAAGAAATCAGGTAGGGGGCAAATACTCTGTCTCAGCACTGTAGACTTCTAGCCAAAAAACTTTCAGACGCGATGACGTAAGAACAAAAACAAAAATCGAGTTTCCATCTTGGGTCACGCAAATTTTATGCAAATTTTGGAATATTTGCTTTAAAGAAAATTTTAATTACATGAGTTTTCAGCAACGGCTTGGAGCGAATAAACTCCAATAAATTTGCACAGTTTCACCACAAGATGTCTGTAGAGGACAATTGTACGTGTACAGAACAGCAGAAGAAGAAGAGGTCACAAAATGGAAAAGAAAAAAACTGAAGCCAAACAACTGGAGGAGAAGCAAGATACTGTAAAAATGGAGAGAGGTCTGCAAGAGTTGCATCCAATTTGACAAATCATCATTGAGCTTTTCTTACAGTTAAAGATTGCAATGTTTGACGCTGTTGGGAGACAAAGAAGGAGTCGAATGCAAATGCACAAGGCAACAAGGCAGCGATGTCACAACTTATTTGGCTAAGGTGCTAAGCTGTTTCCATCCCAAATTTTGCACATTAACTCTTGATCGCATAAGGCAAAAACCACCTCAAGAAAGCACATAAACTTTTATGTGAATCTGAGGAAGTTTGTTCGCATTTTGCTATTTCCATCTGCTTTTTCCAGTGTGAATTTTAAAAATGCACATGAGAATAGTGGGATGGAAATGCAGCTAATCACTGCAAGATATAGGACAGTTAAGGGTGTTACTAACAGATTAACAAACAAATGAAAGATTGTTCATAGAACGATGACTTGGCGAAATTCCACCCACTTACGTCAGAGTGACGTCATCATGACCCAGAACTGCGAGAACCGCATTGACTTGATGAAGAGAATGGCATTAGTTTGAAGTCTCTAGCTTGAATAGAAGCAAAGTTATTGACAAAAATGTGTTTTTGACCTTTCTGATGACCTTGACCTTGGCCTTGATGATAGGAACACATAAAAGAATAGGCTTCTTGCGGAGACACTTGCAAACTCGATATATAAACAAAGACGATCACTGCAAGATGAAGGGCAGTTAAGGATGTGACTAAACGATCAACAAACAAATATACTAACTGAATTGACTAACATACTTGCCAGAAGAATTTTGGCTAGAAGTAAACAAACAAACAAACAACTATCTGAATCGACCAAAAAAAAACAAACAAGCATACCAAACAAACAGACTAACATACTTGCCAAAAGAATTTCAGCACATAGAAATTTACTGCCTCACCTGGCCCAGGGGACCTGTGTATAAAACTTGGCATAGCTCCGTATGAAAGGTTTACGTTGGCATGAAAATCAGGAAATGGTGTATGCCAAACAAAAACTGGATTTATAAAACCGAGCTTACCACACCAGTGCACAGTTTCGCTTTTATAAATCCCAACATTATTGGCGCGCATGAATAAGCCTCAGACCCTGCCCCGTTACCTCCCACAATTACCCACAATGTGAATTACTACATGAAAATACAAATAACGCATCCTGGGGTTTCACCGTAGGAGCATAGTCGTTGCCTAGATATTTTGGCGCTTCTTCATCTGAGTCATGAGATTACTGAGATAACATTATTTTCTGTTTTTACTTTAGTTTTTAACATGATCTGACTTTTATTCTACCAGATTCAACTGCTTTTTTGTGGTTTAATACCCGTATGCTCAGTCCTGCAACACCAGCAAGATGTAGCAGCAACACCAGCTCATGTTCCAGGCAAAGTGTTTAGACTCTAATATATACAGGTTTAGACTCTACCATGTGTTTCATGATTGTTTAAACTGTTTAAATAAAATAAGATCATTGGAAGCAATGGAATTGCATTAAGACGTTTCAAATGATCTTATTTCATTTAAACTATTTAAACGATAATGAAACACATGCATTGCTTCCAACCCCTGAGTTAAGAAAAGCGTGAGAAGTCCAGAGTCATAACGCAGGTGAAACTTATAAACCTCCATGCACAAGGACTTCAATTCCGTGCGAGAATCTCTTACACATGCGTTGATTGAATAATTGCTGACTGCAGCAGGGGAATGTAAATATACCACTGAAACTCACTCGGAATGCGTGAGAGTGAACAAATGTGCATTATTAATGAAAACTGACCCCACCTGATAATGTTGAGTTTTCGAAGCTTTTTTAATGGTAATTTAAATGAATGGTTGAAAACAGGTCATGACCAATCATTATTTTCAAGGGATGGGTTTGAACCTCCCCTGTCGCCAGTTCACCAGCCGCCACTGGTTAGTGTTCTAGTTAGTATTCAGATTGCATAATGTTGAAGTATCCCACCTCGTAATTTCTCAAACTGAACAATCTTATCACTCCACCTCAATGCATCTCAGTCATTAGAAACTTTGGGCTAAAACAGCGACTGAGGTACAAACCCATTTCCAGAAAACTTGGGGCGCTGTGTAAAATGTAAATAAAAACAGAATGCAATGATTTGCTCATCATTTAAACTCTATATTTAATCGAAACTGGTCCAAAGACAATATATCAAATGTTGAAAATATATAATATATCAAATTGTTTTTAGAAAAGTATTCACTCATTTTGAATTTTTTGCCAGCAACATTTTTCAAAAAAGTTGGGGCGGGGTAACAAAAGATTGGAAATGTTTTATAATGCTAAAAAATGTACCTGGTGGAACATCTAACAACTAATTACGTAAATTGGAAAGGGGTCTGTGACATGAATGGGTATGAAAAGACCATCTCAGAGAGGCTGAGTTTTTCAGAAGATGATGAGGGCTTCAGCATTCTGTGACAAACTGCATTGGAAAATTGTTCAACAATTTAAGAATAAAATTGCAAGGAAGCTGGGGATTTAATCATTTATGGTATGTAATATCATAAAATTATTCACAGAATCCAGAGTAGTCTCTGTATGCCAGGGACAAGGCCAAAAACCAATATTGAATGGCTGTGATCTTCAGGGCCTCAGGTGGCACTGCATTAAAAACAAACAGGACTCTGTTGTGGAAATCAATGTGTGCGCTCAGGAACACTTCTGAAAACCATTATCAGTGAGGACAATTTGTTACTGCATCCACAATTGCAAGTAAAAACTTTACTATGTAAAGCAAAAAACCATAAATTAACAAGGTCCAGAAATGGTGCTGCCTTCTCTGGGCCTATGATGGCCTGAGACAAAGTGGAAAACTATCCTGTGGTCTGACCAATCAAAATCTGAATTTTTTTTGGAAGTCAAGAATGCCACATCCTCTGGGTTGAGAAGGAGAGGAAACATCCGGCATTTTATCAGCGCACAGCTCAAAAGCCAGCATCCATGATACTATGGGGGTGCAATAGTGCGCGTGGCATGGGTAACTTGCACATCTATGAAGACCGCATTAATGCTGAACAATATATACAGGTTTTGAAGCAACATATATAGCCATCTAGTCATCTTTTTTTGGTAAGGCTTTGCTTATTTCAGCAAGAGAATGCCAAACCACTTTGTGCGTGTGTTACAACATCATGGATGCATAATAAAAGAGTTTGGGTGCTAAACTGGCCTGCCTGTAGTCCAGAAAGGTCACCCATTGAAAAATTTGGAGCATTATGAAACGATAAATGGGACAAAAAGGTCTGCAAAAGTGTTGAGAAGCTGAAATCTAAAATCAAACAAGAATGAGAGAAATTTTTCTTTCAAAACTACAGTACTTAGTTCCAAAACACTTAAAGGTGTTGTGATAAGAAGACATGATTTAACACAGCGGTAAACATGGCCTGGTCCCAACTTTTTTGAAATGTATTGTTGACATCAAATTCAAAATGAGCAAATATCTTTCAAAAACAATAAAATTTCTCAGTTTCAACATTTGATATGTTGTCTTTGAACTAATTTCAATTTATTATAGCGTTTAAATGATTTGCCAATCATCGCACTCTGTTTTTATTTACACGTTACACAACGTCCCAACTTTTCTGGAAATGAGATTCGTGGAAGTTCCCAGCAAAGGTTTGTTTACTTAGTTTCGGAGCATTCCATTCCGCCCATATGGTCCAGCTGGCACATTGTCACAGGTCCATTACATCATCACAACAAACAATACCTGCACTCCGCCTGCCTGAAAACCCTGGTCTACAACAAACCTCATATGTACGCTAGTAATCTGAGGCCCCCAGTTTGCGTTGACGGTGTCATTCCTCCCACATTGTCTTCCTCAGCATCTGTTGAGAACACTGCTGCTTTCATGCTGCTGAATACTCGCTCTCTGAACTATAAAGTATTACTCATTCATGAAATCATCATGGACCAGATAATTAACATTTTGTGCTGAACTGAGGCATGATAAAATCTTCAGGACTTTGTGTAACTCAACCAAGCCACACCTGCAGGCTATGTTCTCACACAGTGGTCCTGCTCTAGGGGTCATGGTGGTGGGCTGGCTTTTATACGTTGAGCTGACATCCTGGTAAAAAAAGAAAAAAAACTCTCTGTTCAAAATGTCACCTCATTTGTGTGTGTTGCTGTCACACAGGCTGGGTCTCCACAGCCTCAGGTTGTCCTCATCTACTGCCTCCATAAAGCTTCCTCTACCTTATTTTCTGAGCTATTCGAGCTACTCACTCCTGTCTGCTCCATGTATCCATCCTTACTTTTGAATAGTGACTTCAGTATTCCTGTGGATTTCAGCAGCTTCACATTGGCTGCAGAATTTCTGTCACTTCTGGACTGCTTTAACTTCAAACAGCGTGTTCAAGGTCCCACCCACACCAAAGGTCGCCCACTAGATCTATTGTGCTCCAATGGTACACCCCCCCCCGCCTCCCATTTTCATTGCCTGGACCTAGTTGCATCCAACCATCTTGCCATCCTTTTTACCAGTCCTGTCCTGTCCCCCTGTCTAGGCAGTGCAAGAAATGTGCCATCACGATCAGGAAAATGGAGACGGTGAGTGCACCAACCCTATCTAACATGATGGCAGCCCACATATCCTCAGTTGCCCCTGAATCCACAGTGTATGGCCTGCTAGCCCACTACAATGCTGCTTTATCCCAAAGCTTTAAGTGTCTTGTCTCGTTCACAACCTGGACTGTCTTCTTCACCTGTCCTACCCCTGATTCACCACTGAGCTTTGCACTAGGAAGGCCGCTGGTCATCCACTGGAGAGACTCGATAAAAAGAGCAGACCTCACTGTTCACCTTGAGTCCCTTAAAGACCATGTGAGGTCCTATAAAGAAGCTCTTTCTCAGACCAAAACTCACTACTACTCCGCCGTCATTGGTGACCAACAAAGCCACCGTAGAATGCCATTTTTCACCATCAAACAGCTACTCTGCCCCCTTGAGGCCCCTCCCCTTCTGGTGCCCCCGTCCTCTGTCACAAGTTCTTCGCCTTCTTCCTAGCTAAAGTGGATTCGATCCACTAGCAGCTTCTGACAGCTGCCTCCCCCTCCTTTAAGCATACCAGAGCCAAAAGGCATCACTGCTTCACTGTGCACCTGTCCCAGTGCTGCGACCTGTCCTTTTCCCCTGTGGACTGACTCTCTGGACCCTATGCCCACAGTGTTGGTCCAGGCATGCCTATGTACCCTTTGCCTCATTATGGTGGACATCATCAACTGCTCCTAGGAATCTGGCGTGATACCTTACAGTTTCAAATTTGCTTCAGTCACTCCAGTACTCAAAGAGCCAGTTGTTGAGGACATGGATGACCTCAACAACTACTGGCCAATCTCCAACCTTCCTTTTCTCAGCAAAATCCTGGAAAGAGCAGTTGCTGTCCAACTCCATCAGCAGATGTCCCACCATGCCCTTGAAGAACCCCTTCAATCTGGCTTCGGAGCACACCTCGGCACTGAGTCCACCCTCATCAAAATCACTAATGACGACCTTGTTGCTGCTGATTCCAACCACATCAAATTCTCTTGCTCTTGGACCTCTCTACAGCCTTCTACACAGACTTTGGCCCTATCTTCCTCAACTGCTTATCTGACTACCTGGGCCTTACCTGTGCAGATCTGTCATGGTTCCAGTCATATCTTTCTTGCAGGAATCAGATTGTTACCTTCAAAGACTCCAGTTCCACCCTGTCTCCAGTCAACCTAGGTGTGCCTCAAGGCTCTGTGCCTGGACCCCTACTCTTTACCATCTACATGCTCCCCCTCAGTCAGATCGTCCACTACCATGGTTTAAGCGTCCACCGTTATGCGGATGATACTCAGCTGTATCTCACAACTAAACCATCCTCTCAGTTTCCTGCACAGTCTCTTGTCAACTGCCTGCATGAAATAAAAAGCTGGGTTTTATGTAATCTATAACAGCAATAAAACCAAGCTCTTGGTTATGGTTATGGCTCTTAAGCTGCCATCCCAAAAGGTTTGAGATTTTCTCCTCAATGTCGAGGGCTGCTCCATCTTCCCATCCACTGAAGTCGACAACCAGGGTGACATTTTCAACTCCACCCTATTCTTCTATGCACATATCAAATCCATCACCAAATCTGCTTTCTATCACCTCAAAATCATCTTCAGACTCCAGCCATCACTCTTTGAATTTGTGGCAGGGACCCTCATTTATGTCTTTACCACCTCTCATCTGTATTAGTGCAGTGGATTCCTCCACAAGGTTATTAGCAAGGCCCTGGACAGGCTCCAGTAAAAGCAGAACTCAGCTGCCAGAACTCAAATGCAAAAAGTCCTGGTAGCACATCATTCCCACCCTTATCCCCCTCCACTGGCTCCTAGTTAAGACCCGCACTTCCTTCAAAATCCTCCTCCTTAAGTTGAGTGACTTTAACTTTCAGGCTCATGTTAGAGAGGTGATTACAGTCTGTTATTAAGCCCTTTTTGCAGATGCCAAATCTGGCTATTTATGTGTTACCTTATTTAAGGCTTTATAATTCACAATTTCTGCTTCACAGAGAGGAAGAGAATGCCTCAACTGAGTCAAGACACTTGAAGCATTTAGAATCCATCGTATTTCAGTTTATTTCCATGATTTTGGTAGAGAAAAAGGGCCGCAAACATAAAAAATCTTCATGAAAATTCAGCATTGAAGTTGTAAAAAAATAAGTTATGGTTAAAACTATACATTTCTGGAATGATAAACTCTTCGACCACAAGTATTGTTCATCTGAGCATTACATTCTTAAATACCTACTCTCTAGGAGCCAAATAAGATAGCTATCCAGGTGGCTCCCCGAACTCTAAGATCCCTCAAAATGGTGCACTGTCAAATCATTAAATAATCATATATTTAACACAAATCAACTTTTGACACATGAAATTCAATATGAATTAATTATTTTTTGGTTGAATTTAGCATGAGTTTATCAATATACAGTTGCAATCAAAATTATTCAACTCCCATTACAAATTAGGTTTACTGGCAAAATTTACAAACTTTCAGCTGTTCGCAATGAACACATCAAACAAGAACAATGTAAATAGCTCAACACAACAAATATTTCAAGTGGCTTCTCCAAATTCAACACAAAATGTCGCTTTTAATGACTACTGCAGGCTCAAAATAATTCAACCCCTTCATGACAAGCATCTTTAATACTTAGGAGAGCAACCTTTTGCTGCTATGACCTGCTGAAAACGTGATGCATAGGCAGACAACAGCTTTTGGCAGCATTCCCAAGGAATCTTAGCCCAGTCCTCATGGACAATGGCCTCCAGTTCACTAATATTCTAGGGTTTGCATGCTGCAACTGTCTTCTTCAAATCCTACAGGAGATTTTTTTATGGGGTTTAAGTGAGGCGACTGTGATGGGCACTCTAGAATCTTCCCAGACTTCTTCTGAAACCAAGCCTCGGTGGATGTTGAGGTATGCTTAGGATCATTGTCCTTTTCGAAGGTCCAATGATGCTGAAGCGTCAGCTTCCCTAAAGACGGCATTTTCTCCTTGGATATCCTGGTACTTGACTGAATCCATTGCCCTCCACACTTCGCAGATTTCCAGTGCCAGAGGAAGCAAGGCAGCCGCAGACCATCAAAAAGCTCCCACAATTCTTCACTGTAGGCAGGGTGTACTTTTCAGCATATGCTTCTTTATTCCTCCTGCAGACATACCACTGATTCATAAACCCAAAATATTCCAGTTTTGTTTCATCACTTCACAGAACAATATCCCAAAACTTCTGTGGCTTATTTATATGGTTTTGAGCATATAGGAGCTTCTGCTTTTGGATCAGTTGTGGAGTATGACTTGTATGTCATGGAGACCTTCAAAGTTTAGCATGCACCCTACTGTACAAACTGAAACCTCAGCGCCTCCTGCCTCCAAGTCTTGCTGCAGGTCTCCTGCAGTCACTCAAGGGTTTTTGACCACCCGTCTCCTCAGGAATCTGGTGACAGCATTTGATGCTTCCTCTTTCTACCACATCCTGGTACTGTAGCCACTCTTCCTTTAACAGTGAACTTGCGAACTATGCTTCCAACTGTATATCTACGAACATTCAGTGTCTGTGCGACCTGTTTGTATCCCTTTCCTTGTTTCTGCCAGGCAACAATCCCCTCCATTAGCTTTTTTTACAGCCATATTTCTAATATGCAATCAAATGTCACTGTCAACAAATCCTTGGGGAGTGCAAGTATTTGATGTGCTCAAGCAAACCTGATGCAACTAATTAAGCTCTTGATTAGCTGCATTAGGTGTGCTTGAGACAACACCTGATTTGCAAATGTGCTTTTATGATGGATTCTATTCATGGGGTTGAATAATTTTGAGACTGCAGTAGTCATTAAAAGTGGCATTTTGTGTTAAATTTGGAGAAACCACTCGTAATATTAGTTGTGTTGAGCTATTTAAAATGTTCTTGTTTAATCTGTTATCACAAACAGCTGAAAGTTTGTCAATTTTGCCAGTAAACCCAATTTGCAATGGGAATTGTATAATTTTGATTGCAACTGTAGGTGCAGTTGGACATCAGTGGTCACCATTAACCTCTCCAAACACAAAACATGCTTTTTCTCCATGATAAAGTTTAGAATTTTGTCCATTTTTCTTCAGAGTCCCACAAGCCAGCACACATTCTCATTAAAGGCACTGCTTATTTAACGGTCAGAACATTCACCCTGCAATGAAAAGCCAGCAGTTCCCACTTCTGAGCTCGCAACCACTTTCCACACCTTATAAGAAGCAAGTATAACTCACTAACTCAGTAATATCTGGAATATACCTTATTATAACAGAACAGACATTCCACTATCAGGGGAAATCAGGCAATATTCTACCCTAGATTGAACAGAATGGTGCAATGAATGTACCAGAGGGTTTACGGAAGTCCTCGAGCTGTTGGGATAATAAACGAGCCAAAACATCAGCATTCAATTTAGTTGAATACAGTATAAATTCAAAAACAAAAAGCCACATTCAGCAAAATGCAACCACAGTAGCAGTAGCAGTATTTCTTCATTGAATCCCTCCTCCAGAGACAGATGTATCCAGTAGAAGGAACCCTTCAGTCCTCTTTCATTCGGAATAATTCTCATTGACTATGTCTTTACCTCATTTAAATCCCGTAAATGTAACTGAACACTTCAGGAAGGTTTTGGAAGTCTTTTTCTTTTTTTAAATCGCATCATTTTCAGCTGTGCAACTATGCCCAATGTTAACAGAATACAACGTACCTTGCTCTTATGCAAAGGGTTTCATACTCTTCTCTTTGTCCAATCAGTGTTTTTCAGTTACTGTGGAGAATTTATACTCTCAGGCATTGGATAAGAGATGAGTCAATCAAGACATCATTACTGGGGAAGCTTCAAGTGGGCGTGAACTATGTGTGCAGTCATGCAGATGAGCATTCCAATTCCGAAATAGTTGGGACGAAGTGTCAATTGTGAATAAAATCAAAATGCAATGACTTTCAGATCACATGAGCCAATATGTTCTTTACAATAGAACATAGATAACATTTCAAATGTTGAAACTGAGACATTTTACATTTTTATGCACAAAATGAGCTCATTTCAAATTTTCTGGCTGCAACAGGTCTCAAAAAAGTTGGGACACAGGTAAAAAATGGGCTGAAAAAGCAATTAACATATAAGAGAATCAGCTGAAAGAACATTTAGCAAGTAATTACATTAACTGGCATCAGGTGTGCAACATGATTGGCTATAAAAGGGAAGTGTAACAAAAGGCACTTCGTTACTTATAGTGGGAGGCTGTAAATGTAACGAAGGGCACGTCGTTACTGGTAGTCTTAGATAGGCTGAGTCTCTCAGAAGTAAAGATGGCCAGAGGCTCTCCAACCTGAAGGCTTGTGGAAAAAAAAAAAAATGTAGAATACTTTAAAAACAATGTTCCTCAACGTCAAATTGCAAAGGCTTTGAATGTCTCATCATCGACAGTGCATAACATCATCAAAAGATTCAGAGAAACTGGAAAAATCTCTGTGTGTAAGGGACAAGGCTGAAGACCTTTACTGGATGCCCATGATCTTCGGGCCCTCAGACGACACTGCATCACTCATCGGCATGATTCTGTCATTGACATTACTAAATGGGCCCAGGAATACTTCAAGAAACCACTGTCTGTAAACACAGCCCGCCGTGCCATCCACAGATGCCACCTAAAACTCTATCATGCAAAAAGGAAGCCATTGTTGAGCATGATCCAGAAGCGCCGCTGTGTTCTGTGGGCCAAGTCTCATTTAAAATGGACTGTAGCAAAGTGGCAAAGTGTCCTGTGGTCAGACGAGTCCAAATTTGACATTCTTGTTGGAAATCATGGGCGTCGTGTCCTCCGGGCTAAAGAGGAGAAAGACCGCCCCTCCTGTTATCAGCGTTCAGTTCAAAAGCCAGCATCTCTGATGGTATGGGGATGCATTAGTGCATATGGTGTGGGACACTTGCATGTTTTAAAAAGCACCATGAATGCTGAAAGGTATATAAAGGTTTTAGAGCAACATATACTCCCCTCCAGATGACATCTATTCCAAGGAAGGCCTTGTGTATTTCAGCAGGACAATGCAAAACCACATACTGCAGCTATTACAACAGCCTGGCTTTGTAGTAGAAGAGTCTGTGTGCTGAACTGGCCTGCCTGCAGTCCTGATCTTTCACTGATTGAGAACATTTGGTGCATAATTAAACGAAAAGTCCATCAAAGGAGACCCAAAACTCTCCAGCAGCTGGAAGCCTGTAATCTAAACTCGAGAAACTTGTCTCCTCAATGCCCAGACGCCTCCACTCTGCATTAAAAAGAAGAGGGGATGTTACACCATGGTAAAAAGGCCCCTGTCCCAACTTTTTTGAGACCTGTACCAGCCATCAAATTTGAAATGAGGTCATTTTGTGGATAAAATTGTAAAATTTCTCAGTTTCTACATTTGCTATGTTATCTGTGTTCTATTATGAATAAAATACTGGCTGGTGTGATTTGAAAGTCATTATGTTTTGATTTTATTCACAATTTACACTTTGTCCCAACTATTTCAAAATTGTGACTGGCTATCAACATGAGAACTTGGGTGGATATAATGCTGGGTTTACGCAAAACAATGACAAGTCACGAATGCCACGAATCTACATTCGTGACCAAGGATCACAAATTTAAATTGAATTTGATGATTCGGGGCAGAGGCGTCACGCGTCATACAGTTCAGTTCTTGACAGCTTTTGTGTCGATTCGTAACGACACGTGACAGTATGAGCTCCAAGAATGGCAAGAATATACTACAAATGCTGTCATGCTCTATTACGAATCACCACTAATCACCACGAATCAACACGCTCAGTTGCGAACTCCACGAATCGAGGGTGATTTGTGACATTCGTGGAAGATTTTTTGGCTACCAAAAACATGCTCCACGAATATCACGAATGTCACGAACCGACACGCGCTGTTAAGAACCCTATTCAGATGCGTTAAGTCACATTACGAATGTCACAAATGTGCCACGAATGACGGGAAAATGATATTCGTAACGCATCGTGCCTATGTGTAAACCCAGCTTAAAGGAGTGCTGAATTTGTCCATGGAGGAATCTACGCATAAATACATGGTAGGGAACTACGCATTTTTGATATGTGATGACTATAATTGATAATAGAATGATATAGTATCAATACCATGTCAAGTTTTTGCTTCAGAAAATATATTTTTCTTGACTACTATTTGGGATACTATTGGCTCACTGTAGCTCAAGTGCTTGCTACGAAGGACAACGATTTTTCCTGTCGCAAGAGATCATTTTTTTGAACTGCTGGATAGATACTATGGGCAAGTATATTAAGCAATTTGCACATCTGGCTTAGCTGAGAAGTTTAATTCATGTAACTCCTGAAAAACAGGGATGGGACTGAACTCGTCCATATTCTAAACCGTGTTCGTGCTCGGCTTGCTCGTGAGTATTCAATAACTGGTCCCGGTGCGATCTAGTGATAGAATATTGCAACCGCGTGCATAAATTTGCAGCTCCATGTCCGCTGGCGGACACATCTGCACAAAGGGGTTAAAAAAAATACTGCTTTGCAGTGCTGCATTTTACAGGCTAATATAGAGACTTGTCTGCATGCTTTTACTCCAGGCAAAGTACATTTTATGACAACAAGTATTTCTTGTGTCTTGAAATGAAGTCAATTGATTGTCCACTGCTTATACTTCACCATGGGTTTTCACAAAATCAAAAAAAGTAAATTCATTCAACTTGTCTTGAAATCATTAGAATAGCTACAAAATTGCTCCAGGGTTGATTTTTAAAAGAGATTTGCACTTATATGTATTTTTATATTATGAACCTTTTCAACCCCTTAAATCCTGGCTGCCCAATCCTGTTCTTGAAGATCTACAGTCCTATGGTTTTCACTCCAACCCGAACAAAGCACACCTCATTAAACAGTTAGACACTACACTGGGTATAGGTCGTTTTGACCCTATACCAGTTGGACTCATACCATTTGGACTCTAATTGAATGGACCCAGTACCGGTTGGACACTAGCCCATTTCAACCCAAATCAGTTGGACACCAGACCCTACCCAGTTGGACCTCATGCTGTTTGGACCCCAGACCCTAACCTAAATCTAACCCAACTAGTCAGGGGTCCAACTGGACAGGGTCCAACTTATATGGGTCCAGTGGGTACAGGGTCCAAATGACCCATTCCCCTCTAGGCACTGAGCTGCCATTCAGAGTCAGATATGCCAGAATTGGGTTTGAGTGAAAACGCATAGGGATGGTAGATCTCCAGGAACCGGATTGGGCAGCCCTGCCTAAGATCTTCTTGCACTGGTCTTTGAATTGTTTAAAGAAATTATCTCAGATAAGCAGGTTGCAGACAAATTAAAGGGTTCAAGAAATAAACTGAAAACACTGTTTTTCAGTGCTGCTTTGAATTAATAAATTTGAGGAACATTATTTTGATATTAGGGAATTCACTAAATGCAATCCCTTCATTTATTGTATGAGTTACATGTTTCTTATTGTTATTTTCATTGTTTTATTTTTTAATCCGTTGTATCTAAACTCCATTTTTTGCTTCCTGAATAAAATGTGCTTCTTAAACCAGATTTGATTGATGGATTAATTGATTCATAAATCAGGAGTCTTGCTTCAAGAGCTTGCCTCGTTTCCTTTGACAAACCTTATGCTATAAGGCAGTGTTTCGGGGTCAATGTCTCACTGCAGGATGAGGCATCCGCCAGTGACGTTGGCAGAATTTCTTTTTGCACAGCTAAACAATCCGTTCGAATCCTTCCTAATTCATCCTACTGCTACCATTCTCCATCGCATCCTTAATAAAGACAGGTGAGCCTGTGCCAAGAGCAGTCATGCATGCCTCAGCCCTGAAACAACTAGGACTTGATCTGTAGGGGGTATTCTGAAGCAGCATTTTTTTTTTATTATTTCTTCACGCTTTCAACTTTATTATGGTCACATCTGTCCGTCAAACTTTGTTCTAGAACTTAGCTCATATGGCTTGTCTCTCTACTCAGTCCTTACTATTAATCAGAAAATAGTATGTTGCAACTCCAATCTATAATTTTCAAAGTCTTCTGCTTGTGGTATCCTGTAATAATTTTCACCCCTGGCCTACAGATACTGCTGCTGATGACAAAGACTATTGTTTCAAGGTTTGACCTGGCTTGGAATTTGTCTATTTTCAACCGTATTTTTCATCCTCAACCCATGCCAGTGGTTTCTTGCTTTTTCTAGAATTCCATAACTTCTGTAATTCATATATGAATATGAATTCATTCAATTCTCATCCCAACTCGTCATATAGTGACGCTACCTGGCTAAGCGTCAATATACAACAAATATTGAGGCTTTTGGCACCCTTTTTTGATGCCAGTGTTAAAACGAACTCTACCCCAACCCCTAACCCTAACCTAAACCCTAGCCCTAAACCTCAAATAGGTAAGCAAAAGTTTCTATTTTCGTCAGATATCAACGCTTGGTCAGGCGGCGTCACCATATTACAAGTCTGGATGAGAATGTGTTGGATATATTAGATACTGTGATATACTCCGCAACATCGTTTTCCTGTCCTTACAGATTGTAGATTAGTTGCTTTTCAGCTGTAAGTTGTCTGATAAGATGTTGATGAAAATGAACTTGCTGCTGCCATCCACATTAACATCATCAATACAGAGAAATGAGACAATTCCATTCTCCTCTGTCTCTCTGCACCTCCTGTGGTCCTTTAGTTGTCACGGGATATACTTGCCTAATGGATTCATGCATAGAAGTTTGTGTAAGGGGTAGTACTATTTGTGATATGACTGAATTTTCGATGGACTTGCGCATCGGATCAATTAAGATCCAGCCAAATTCCTCGACTCACCACTAAGCTTCAGCTCACGGCAGAACCTTGGGCCCAAACATTACCTGTTTTTAAGTACAAGAAAGTGGAACATAGTAGATTGATTAAGTCAATGGCTCCAACTGAATCCAAATACATACTCAATCATTTGCTTGCAAAAAAAAAAAGAATTAAAATAAAAGTGTATTTAAGATGACTGCGCTGCAGATCTAGCACAGCACCACCTATCTGCTGGTATTTATGGTTATTAGTTTTTCCAATCCGTTAGAATTGCTAAAAATGGGTGAGCTCTGAATGGGATTAGGCTACGGTTACAACACAAATCACCAAATATAGAGCTCAATACACCAAAATATAGTTAAGCATCTGCCCATATTCAATGATTCACTCCAAATCCATTGCACTAGAAATGAGCACCAAAACAACCACTCTGAGTATTTGAGTGTGTTAATACACAGTTTGCTACATTTTTATGCTGATTTACTCTCTCATGTAAGACCTTTTTTTTTTTTTTGGAACCTTCTACAGGTGAACTACTATCACCCCTAATTTTCCAAATTCTTATTTTGGCATGGACAGGTTGTGACATTTCTGTTGATTTGGTTCCCTTAATAATGACCATGAAATTATTATAACATGATTTTTTTGTGCAAAAATAGTACAAATTATATTTGATAAATCCTGCTGCATGACTCCTAGTGCTAGCGGCATACATCGGTATTCGGGAGCATATATGCATTTTTGTATATCACCGCTGAGAAGCGCGGAGTGGGGGAGATCGTATTCAGCTCCGTCCGTCCATACGTCTGTTTCGTTGGTGCAAGCACAATGTCTCAAGAACCAGGGGATCAATTTTGCTCATATTTGGCACCATCATGCACTTGACGGGTCTCGAGACATCAGACGATTTTGGTGACCTTGAGGTTATTTTCAAGGTCACAGCACAATTACACATATTTTGCCTTTGTAAACCTTGTTAACACAATACATTAAGAAACAGAGGGCCGATTTTGCTCATATTTGGCACCAACATGTACTTGGAGGGGGTCCCGCGACATCAGTCGATTTTGGTGACCTTGAGGTCATTTTCAAGGTCACGGCATAATTACATAGATTTTGCCTTTGTATACCTTGTAATGTGATACCTCAAGAGCCAGATGATCAATTTTGCTCATATTTAGCACGAGCATGTACTTGGGGGTCCCGCAACGCCAGTCGATTTTGGTGACCTTGAGGCGGGGGAAACAGTCACGTTAGTGACAATTACTTGTTTACTTAATCATCATGGCTGTACACTTCAATAAATTTAAACCTGACCTCTAAATTTAAAAATTTTTGTCAATGAATTTCCCACAGACTGAAAATGATAGACCTAATGGTTACAGGACTTTTCATGCCCTGGATTTTTCATTGCCGCTGATTTTTCGGCCCTGGATACTTCATACCCAAGGACTTTTTGTCCCATAATGATAACAAAACGTGCCGCCATTGTTGACAGACGGATGGACGAACGGACGACTGACGAATTGCCATGATATAAGGGTTAGGGTTAGGGTTATAATGCTGGAAGAGGGCAAAGCATTATTAGGCACGACCAATCCAGGGACCAAAATTCCGGGGAAGAAAAATCCAAGCGGAAGAAGAGTCCGGGACAAAAATTCCTAGGGGACGAAATTTCCGGGTATGAAAAGTCCGAGGACGAAGAGGGCTAGAGCCAATGCTAATGTATAAAGTGCATCTCAACCACAGCTATTTCAGTGAATGCTTATATTTCACTCCAAACAAATATATTTTTTCCTCTCTTTGTTGATGTATGAAATTTCAAAAAAATTTAACTTCATGCTTCATTTTGTTTTAACGATGGGACCATTTATAGTTCAGTTGGTGTGACAATGAAAAACATATCTTGACATCAAACTAGATTTTTACAGATCCATAAAATCATAAAAATGTAAGCCTTAAATCTTTGATGATAAGCACAGAGGTGTGTATTTCTGTGCTGAGTTCATATCTGGCCTTAGAACACATGTATTAACAGTCCTTGCAGAGATATTTAGTCCTAAACATGTACTTTTTCACTAGTGACCAATTTTTTTTTTTTTTTTTTTTTTTGGGGGGATGGAATCAAATGTCCAGAAGTAGACTCATTTTTGTGTAATTTTGATTGAAAATGAGTCAGTTGAGAGCATTTTCTCAGTGGAAGAGATATTAAAAACATTTCTGCATAAGCAAACATTTCCATCTACAGCAAAATGGCCCATTTAGTAGTCAATGTGACTATTTTGAAACCAACTTGAGAGCCATTTTCAGAAATATATAACACCATTTCTGAAGAAATTGAGACGATATAGAAAATGCAAATAAAAGAGGAAACATTGAAGTGTGAATCATCCTTGACCTGTGTTAATTGAAAACATTGTCTTTTAAAGTGTAAAGACAAGATATTTAATGTTTTTTTTTCTCTCTTTATCTTCTTTTTATTTTGGAATTCGTCTGCAATTTTATCCCTCACGTATTTCACAAAATTTGGGACATGGATGTTTGTGCCTCTGTGTTACTTCATCTTGCTTTTCGACAGCCCTCATTGTTATCGTTTGGGGAACTCATTTTACCAACGTTGAAGAATTATGTCCTGTTTTTACTTAAAATCATATCTCAGCCACTCAGATGTCTGGGTGGGGACTTCATAGTTGTGTTTTGTGCTTCTTGAAGCATTGTATATTAGATAGGTCTGGACGGCAAGTAGGCCAATATAGCGGCCTAAGGCTCGACACTGTTGTAATATGTGGAGAATGTGGCTTGCTGTTGAATTGTTAAAATAAGCATGGGTGTCCCTGACAAGATGTCACCTGGAAGACAGCACACATTACTCCAAAATGCACGTCCTCAGCTTCAATAATGTTCGAGTTACCTATGCCACCTGCAGTAACACACCCCCATACTGTGACAGATACTGGCTTTGTGCATTGTGTTGGTAGCAAATTGGAAGATTCTTTTATTCTTTGACCATGCAGGTAAACACAACATAAATTATACAAGTACACAATTTGTAAGGTTGTTTGGTCTGACCACAGCATCACTGTTTCCAGTGTGCATCAGTCAGATTATCTAATTTCCGATGAGCTCAAGCCCAGAGAAGACTTTTATGTTTAATAATGGCGCTTTTCCACTACACGGTACCGGCTCTACTCTACTCGCCGTTTTTGCTTTTCCATTACGAAAAAGTACCTGGTACTTGGTACCTGGTACCACTTTTTCTGGTACCTGCTCCCCTGGGGTTCCAAAAACAGCCGACTGGGTACTAGTAGGTACTAAAATGTGACGTGACAACATTGCAGCCCACTGATTGGTCAGAGAGAATCTCTGCGAAAGACGACTCCGTAGTCGACCTCGGGACATCTCATTCGAGTTAGATTGACGAGTCTCAAGATTAACGTAGTTATTATGGTTTTAGGCAACTTTGTCGATATACTGTGCGTTGCCTTACCTTTCAAAGACAGTTTCGCTTTTTCACCAAAGCTGCTACATTCATGAAATGCGTTTCTCTTTGCCTGTGACCCCGTTCGGGGCGAAATTAAGTAACGGTAGTGTGTCCAGTTATTTTCCCCTAACTAATTCCCCCTGAGAAAGTTATGTGACGCTACCCCCGTTTTAAGAAAAGCGCGCAGAAAAATAACTTTACGGGTGTTGACGAATCATTTTTCTTTTAAAGTTATCACAGATGAGATGACGCATCATAAAGCGATGAATTCTGATTCTCTGTCCTCTCCTGCGATTTGCGGATCTGCAATGTGAAACTCTGCTCTACAATGATCACTTAATTAACCTATGCTTTAACCATTCCTTTGTTTGCCGTCAAATTCTGGATGAAATGTAAATTCGCTCTCCATGCCTTTTACGGATATCATTGCTTCGCGTTGTTAGGTGGTAATGTGCTACTGAATCGGACATGACAATGTCAAACAGAAAATACATTTCAACTCTCGCCGGACTTTAGTGCCAAAACGTGGTGACGGTAGTCCGCATCCCCTGATTTGAACACATAAATCTTTGACAAAATTGGCGGAATAAATGTAAACTTGATATAACTGCAGCTACATTGTGTGTTGTGTTGAGGATGACGTCGTGGAAGTTCGGTGCTGCGCAGACCTGCTACACTGAGGCAGTACTATCCTGTAATGGAAAACCACCCGCAGAAAAGTACCCGGTACCAAGGCGAGTAGAGTAGAGTAGAGCCGGTACCACGTACTGGAAAAGCGCCGTAAGTGCTTAAAACTTATTTTGAGTCTAACTTATTATTCTTTCTTGTTTTAATACCTGGTATTGCATTGCATGCATTGACAGGCACACGATCGTAAACGCACATTGAGCTTGCAATATCACGGTAAAACTGTTCGAATCACTTTGTCATCATTCTTGCAGACACACGACCAAGTTAAGTTTCAAATCACTTTAAAATAATAGCTCTTGTTCAACTGTTGTTATAGGCTTTATGTTGCCTTTTTAGGCTACTTCTAAATTATGACAGGTTGTTTTATAGAGATATTTACTGTGACGGTTGATTGCTGTTGGTGACCGCATTGTGCTGTTGCTGGTTTTCATTTTGAGCTTAAATGAGTTGCCCACAACAATTTTATGCTTTTGACGTGAACTTTTCGAACTCCCTACCTGTTGACATTAGCAGTATTGTCAACAGCTGAGGGGTTTATGAAGGAAGCGTTCCAAACCTTCATATGGACGGTATGTTATTCAGATTTTTTTTTATTATTATTATTTTAATGCACGATATAAACTATGAATAAAAACACAATAGGCTATCGCTGCAGTTTTGTTATAATTGTTGGAGTAGGAAACGATCTGCAGGTCTTACAGGACTTGTTAGATGATACCACTGACTGGCTTACAAAATTTCATATGAACTTGAGCAGTGAGAGCCCTGACTTCAATACTCACATTTAAATATAGGGGTTACAAGTGACCAGCCGAATCACTTTTATGACGCTAGGCATTGTTCACATTCCACAAAATCACGATTTCTTCCGTCTAGCTTGATTATTCGCTGTAGTAGCCTATGGTAAACAATCGTCCATTGACGCTTTGATGTTGGTCAATACAGTCAATTCGGTCCTTTCGACTTGCCTGATGATTGATCCTGACCACGTAGACCTTCTGAACTAGGAACTATATTGATGTCAGCGGTTTTACAAGAGAGAAGGTAATGTCGGCTTATTTCCTTCCTCTCTCGTCAACAGCAAAATGCCCATTGCTTCTAGAACTACTTCTGATGCTGACATTCAGTGATTCAAAATAACGTAACACGATGTAAATTTCTTGCATTATCGAGCTTTTTTAATTTCAGTCATCCAATAGCCTGTATTTGCAACGGATAAGGATATCCGCGCGACTGTCGTGTGAATTAGCAGAGCTGCTAACACTACGGTAGCTAGTGTTATAGACAAATATGCCCGATTGTCTTGCCGACAAATAGATTTGTCCGCCCGACCGTCGTGCCGATAGTCACTCTCATCTGCATCAGTTTTATTGTAAGGGTATATGGAACTGCTCGCACAATCTGGATTTAAAGCCAACTTCTTGGTACACAATAAAACTCAACAGCATCACATCCTGGTTCTAGTCAAATTCGCCTCATTATTATTATTATTATTATTATTAATAATAATAATAATAATAATAACAACAAAACAACAAAAATAATAATAATAATAATAATAATAAAATACTACTACTACTGCTATTACTTCTATTGCTGCTACAGTAGTAGTAGTAGTAGCAGCAGCAGCAGTACTTTATTTAATAATAATAATAATAATGTTTCAAAAAATTTCTTATAATTCACGTCAGTCCTTAAATTTTTGCTTGACTATCTCATTTTATCAACCATTCTGAGTATGTCCACAATGCAAAAATCCCTTAACTTCCACAATTCAAATATAGTTATACAGCAGAAACAGTCTGCATCGCATGTGTAGTTGGTATTCCTTCATTCATTCACAATGATCAAATCTGTGACCAGCGATACAATGTTGACTATGTAATGGTCTTTAATCTTGACCCGGTGTGCTCTATAATGGCTGCCCTCCTTGTTCACGTCGCCCATTGTGGTTTAACCGCCATTTTATAACCAAGTCAGCCTAAGACGCTGTCTTTTGAACCGCTCTCTTGCCTCAGTATTTAGCAAACCTGACTACCTTCCAGATTTCTGTCGAGAAGACGATGACATTGAGAGCTGAAAATATGATGTTAGTTTCAGGGCAATTGATTTTTATCATTGTTATTACTATTATTTATTTTTTTTGCATGACCCTCTCATTGTTCAGACAATTTATTCAATGTATGCAGAAAAACATTTTCCCAATCTTGTTGCCTTATTTGCGGCCACAGAAACAGGGTGGTTGAAATATTTTCTCATTCATCGCAACTAGTCTATAGCATAATTTGAATTTGGCACAGCATAAACTACATTAGGGCCTGATGTTTTCTTTGTTAATCCCAGGAGATACACAGATGTTGCCTATAAAATGCGCAGGCCTAAGGTATTTTATTAAATAAAATGGACATCTTTTATCGAAGCGGAATGCGCCTTCTCATTTCGTTGCATAATTGCCTCATTTATTACAAAGTCAGTATTTTGCATGGACCGATTTGTTAAAATAATAATAATAATAAAAAAATTAATTAAGTAATAAAAAACTTGAAAAGCGAAATGATCAAACTATAACAAGTCGAATATAGATTTCAGAGGCTACTACATGCAAGCATTATTTTACTAGGCCTATTGACTGCGAGAAAATGTATACCTACATTAGACATTAGTAAGGGTACCCTGTCGCGCAATTGGGAAAACTTTTTTTTTTCAGCTGAGAATCAAAACACATTCAACGGTGTATAAATGTTTTAATTTATTTCAGCTATGAAAATAATGTACAATAAATATTTTGAAATTTGCTATTAAAGAATTTCAATAAATAAACTATTTCTAAAACTCATAAAGAGGGACAAGACCCTGTTATGAATTAGCCAACTTTTTTCCTGAGATTACAACGATTGAGTTTCGGCTACACTGACCTTTTGCCGCTCCCGTGTGATCCATAAATAAATCCAAATTCAATTAAAATTTACAAACTAATGAAATACCAGACATCGGCATCGGATCGTTGATGGAGTTACAATTCAATGAAATTGGTGCATGTATAAAGGCATTTGATTAGTCAGTCCCGTGCCAGATTAATTGCAGCACAAAACTAAAACGTAAGACGAAGTAACACTGATATCATCGTTTTCAGAGATGTATACTTAAGTCCAAAAACCCGCAATTATCATTGTGCTCACGGCAACTAAAGCAATTTTAAAAATTCTAATTATTCCAAGCTAGAACTGCAGATGTTGTAAATCAATGGTACAGAGGGTGCTTGTGAACAGATCAAAGTCTTCTTCGCTAAAATCTACCGGACTGTCAAGCGAGCTTTGCAGACTAGGAGACAATGCCTCAGAAAACTGTAGGCAGGAGTCGGTAGAAAAGAGATTCAAATTCGGGAGGGATGCAGCATCCTGTGGCTCTAAAAAAGAATTATCTGGGCCAGATGCTGAGCCATCATCCATTGTAGAAAGGTTATCTTCTGTGGGCGTTGGATACGGGGGGGACCTTGCAGTTTTGCCCGGAACTGATGTACCCTTCTGGACTGCTGGTTGCGTCCTCTCTGGTGTGGGCTGGTTATTGTCACTACTCTTGGGATACTCGCTTTCGGAGAGAGTGGACTCCGACGTTTCCAAAAGTTTCGCTGAAAAAGAGAAGCTGCATCACCCTCTTCAATGAGATCAAACCCGCCAATGTCCCCCTCCTGGCCCTCCTTATGATGCGTCGTTTGTCGCTTGTGCTTCATTCTCCGGTTCTGGAACCACACTTTAACCTGTCGTTCGGTTAGATCCAACAAGGCTGCGATTTCAACTCGGCGAGGTCGGCAAAGATATTTATTGAAGTGAAATTCTTTTTCCAGCTCCAGGAGTTGCGTATTTGTGTAGGCTGTCCTCAGTCGTCTAGAGCTGCTTCCATTGTCCAACCCATTATGCACCTCTGAAATGAAGTAACCACAAAAGGAAATACTATGATTAGAGCAAAGAATCTAAAATAAATCACACAAAACACTTGTAAAAGCAACACAAGCGATCCACCACAATAATAATACTCTGAGAACCTATGTATAAAAACATAATCAAGAAAATGTGTAAAAATTAAAAGTACGTTTGTCTGATGTTCCACCAATTACGACGTACAGCCTGTTTCTTACGATCATGCTCTGAGTTCAATGTTTAGTCTCACTGTTTGCACATTAACGGCCAGTTAGGTCACCGCATGCTTCATAAATAAATTGAATAAATTAATTAAACTCTAAAATGCGGTTGCCTCTAAAATTGATGAATTTAACAAATGGTTTGTAATAACTAGTGTTGTGTACAACCAGATAATAAGGTAATCTATAATAAAATCAACGAATTCATGTCTTTTTCCAAAGACGACAAGGTATGTAAAGCATGAGTCATTTGGAGACAAATGTCACGTGTTTATTTTATAAATATGCGAACATTTGCAGCGCAAAATTAAATTACTTAACGGACAACATCAATGTTTCTATATAACCTGTTGTAACAACCAAGGTTTAATTGCGTAGAAATAATTACAAATCTGTGTTCCAAATCTTGAGGCTATACCTTGCAATGCCTCATTCTGTGTGGTATGCAAAATAAATAAACACAATGGCGTTCAAAAATAGTCGCGATAAATTAATTCAAGTCTTCTATGCAGCATGGATACGTTTTAAGCGTCTAATGCTGAAGCACTGATTAGTCGGTGGCATAAATCTATATAGCTTTGCGTTGTCTTCATAAATTTTCCTTAAAACGGCACCATCACGTTAGCCCGAGAAATCAAAATAGAAGACAGCAATGCATTTCGAATACGGACCTGTCGGAGACTCAATCCCCGAAGCTGCTAAGCCGGAGGAAGCAGAAATTGGGGAGGAGGCGATGGATGCATTTGCCGGTTGCTGGCTCTTCTTAGAGGATTTCTTCTCTTTCATCCATGGGAACTCGGGTGCCGGTGGTCCGTTGTTTGCCGCTGGAGCTGGGCCCTGTACCGCCGTTCGAAGCAGGAGGCCATTTGAAAGTCTTTTTTGGCTCGTCGGTCGCGCCTGGCTGGTAGAACAGAGATTCAGGCTGGGAATGGTGTGTTCAAAAGGAGGAGGAATTAATGTCGAGTCCTTGATTGATGAAGTTTGAAATGACTCCAGGACAGCGGGAAAAGACGTCAGGCACTCAGCGAGGGAAGGCTGGCTGTTTATAAACCCAGTCTCCCTCTCAAATTCAAAATTCATCGCTTCTCTTGATAAGAATGCGCGGGTGTTGTGTCAAAATAAGGAAAAAAAAAAAAAAACATAAAAGCCCCGCTATCGTGTATTTGCAGGCATTAATAATTGTGTATAATAGTGATATTACTAGCGTATGGGGACGTTGGTCTTCTAAACTGAGGACTAAAGCGAAATTGCATCCAATTTCTGGTCACATGATCAAAATTGACCAATGATATTTCTTGGCCTTGTGGAAAATGCATGCAGTATTTTCTCAAATTGATCTAAAACACTGGATATTGAATTTTCCTTGTGCTGGAGAGGAGGAAGCCTAATTTTTCCAGTTAAAACGGTATTCGGGGACCATGTGTGCCAGAACGCAGTATCTTGAGGAGGGCTGTGTGTGGTACTTCAGTCCAAACAATGGGGTACGCTTGCTGTTTACATCGCGTTGTAATTTTGCACCTAGGGGTGATTATAAAGAGCACATACTCACTGTGGCAAACAGGACATTTATTAAGCTGTGTCATTAATCTTAAAAGCCCTGACAAGACGAACTTCCTTTGCTTGACTGATTGCCAGTCCCTTGAAGCAAAAATCGTAGAGATTTGTCCGCAGAAATGTGAGCTGCATGTGGTCCTAAAATCTGAAAAAAGAAACGCTTCCACAATTCTTTGAAGTGCTTAACGTTTGTCTCCATGCATGCATCTGACATTGTATGAAGGCCCAGTCTGTTACAGTGTTGATCGGCATTTTTAATGTACCCTCGCATTTACGCTGTCTTAAAATTTAGGCCTATTCAATATACGAGGATACATTTGGTATATCATTTACCGCACAGCGCGACTGCTATTCCACCATAGGCTTTAAACCACAAACGTTTTCTATCATTGGCAAAATGTTTGCTGCCCTGATTGCCAAATGAACAGTAAGCGGTTCTGTTAGCTTGTTTCCCGACGCAAGAATATTCACGTTTTATTTACAACAAAATCTATTCCTGTTTTGGATTAAAACATGGATACGATATTGCACAGAAAGATTTCGATATATTACAATATTTGAAAACAGTTAGCGAAGGAAGATATTTTTAGCCGCTAAGTGGTGAAATAATAGCAGTGATCAATCTTTTCCCCAACAAATCGCTTGACAGCAAAAGCTGAAACCTCCCTCAACAATCCATCGCGTCCATTCCTGGCCGTAACAAAGGAACCGTTCTCTTGCCTCATGGAGATGCACATTTGATACAAATAAAACTAACTCGATCTTTTATACAAAATGTGGCTAATGCAATAGGTCTGTCTTAATTAGTATATTGTTTCTTGTCCTTGGAAATTGTAACGATGCTATTATTGACATTTAGTGACGAGATAATTGCAAACATTGAATCTCCTGAGCTACAAATCTTTCGCTCTGCTTGATGGAAAAATGGGAAATCTAGCCTGTTTTGGTGTTCGGGCCTCTTAAACCATAGGCAACAGACCGTTGGCATCCTTTTTCTCGTATTGGAAATACGGGGTAGACGGTGACACAACGTGTTAATTTATGGTCTTCTGTTCTTAACTGCCCGTGCTATTTCGCTTTATATTTGCTTGTGTGTATGCATGTATATATGCAGGTATGCTGAGTGTGTATAGATATATCCTTCCATTTTAATACGCGATTCACGTTATACTGATGTGTAGTCATTGATAAGTTATGCAGCAAATCCATAACTTTTGAAAGTTGTACTTCGTATCTATGGACAAAAAGTGAAAATTTAAGTCTACTCATTGTAATGAACATTTATTTGTTGCTTGTGTTCTTTTAGCGACTTATCTTTAGTTTTCTGAATAGCCAGTCGCAATGGGAAATTACATTTCTAAAATTGGAATATAAATTTTTTCCTGGAAAAGTCCCATTCCGAGTTGTATTTTCGCGAGTCTGCAAATGAATGCGTGGGCTCCATAGGCTACTTACAATAATGCATGGTACGTTAAAGAAAGGGCATTCGTGCTCCAAAGATCCCTGTATCCTTTTCAAAATGTCATTTAAGCGATACTGGGATGTCATTTGTTGGACCTTTATTAACGAATGGTGAGAAATGCGGCGATAATTATAGCCTACTACAGAACTAAAAATGCAATGGGTCCTGTCCTAGCAGCATTTGTGGCCATTGCGAGAGTTCACTATTTCCATTGTAACTCATGGACAATTAAAAACACCAGTTATGTAACATGTATATCTGCATAATAATTAACACAATTAATTTTGATAGAGAAGGACAGGAATACACAAGTAAATCCACCCCCCCAACCCCTTGGTGGGGGCGTTTCTAACGGTACTTGGCGGGGAGGGGGGGGGGGGTGGTGTTGTTATTGTAACACACGAGATATTACTGATATTAACCAATTGTATCTCTAATAAAAGTACAACTCAGACTTATAACATTCTTAAACTATGTTATTATGTTATTCATACTTTTACCCAACTACGAGAAATATTGGAATAAGTCTAAATTCGTAGGCATCAACACTTAAGACAGTAGAGGGAAAGTACTGTATATCAAAAAAGTAAGTTTCATACCTCAAAATAAGTTTTTTTGTCGGAAGTTTCTCAAGGTGAAATTATCCCGCTTCTTTTCCTCAGGCAGAGGGAGAATCCTCCTGAGCATGTGCCGAGTAAGCGTCATCACACTAACTTGTCTTTGATTGGATGAACCGAGTGTACTACAGTTGCCCCATGCTGCCTGTGTCCTCTACCATTGTAATTTTTTAAAAAACGTGGAAAGGTTTGCTTTGGCCTACTGATGGGCTGCACCTTTCCTATTTTAATTAGCCTGCTTTCTGCACAAGGTATAATCATATTGGAAGTCTTGACAAAAAAAAAATGCTACAAGATTTTATATACTCCCAAGGTTTCTTTGTTTTCCTCGACAGATCTGGTGCCCTCGGTGGCCTCCGACCACGTGACGCACATCATTCTTGACTGAAAACATTGCCGGCGGGAGGGCAAACAAAGCTCGTGCTCAAAAAAAAAAAAAAAAGCTTGTTTAGTTGGAGTTGTGGAAGAAAGCCAGTAAATGAGAGAGAGAGAGAGAGAGAGAGAGAGAGAGAGAGAGAGAGAGAGTGTGTGTTTTCTCAGTGTTGTTTTGGGCTTTTCTTGTAAAAGACCATAAGATCATCAGTGTATCAAAGATTATAAAGGCGTGTGAAAATGTACGCCTTTGACGCAAAGACGATATGAAATTGAAAAGTGAAATTGAATTATAACATTTTTTATTAAAGAATTGCTCAACAGACAACTCTTTGCGAGAAAAAGAAAGTACTAAAACAAAGATTCTCAAATGGGGTTCAGCTAATTCTCGACTATGCAGTAATAGCCGGTCTGATTCCATCCTCATGCCTCCCATGTAACTCGTTTCATTATTTATGTACAGGGATAACATAAAACTACAAGGCCTACCTAGAGTACAGTAACTAAATTAAATTTGATTACCATGACAATAACACGTCCTTTATAACAGTTAAATACTAAAAAAAGTACATTTTCATATAAATACATAATATTGGGGTGGATAAATAATACAAAGAAAGACAAAATTTTGGCTATAACAAATAAATATATTTATATATTTTTTATGGATGAATGTCCTTTTGAACACGCATACAGGAAGGCGCCCACGATTGAGCTGATTGGAGGTCTTCCGTTTGAAAATATTTATCCCATTAAAATGTAAACTCTAAGTGCAAAAATGCTGTCCAGAGGGAAACCATTAGTGGATTTCCATATCATCTCACTTTTGCTTCATTTCTCGGACACACATTTTGATCAAATATACCCTGTTTTCTCGTAAAGTCCAGGAAAAAATAAATAAACACGGGCCTTAACGTTAATATTGCCAAGAGTGCGTGACCATTACAGACTGAAAGAAGGAGAATCACAGCGCACGAGGGAGGGGGCGGGAGCAGTGCGGTGACGACAAATCCAAGTTTAGCGGTTTTCCACTTTGTGCTTGAGATGACCCAAAAAAATTTGAATATATGGCAATTTTACTTGACATATTGGTTTTCAAACACACCAATCTCACTCTCCATTTGGAAAGAAATAACAAAATAAATTCAATCATGAATTGACAGTTTTTAGATAATGTGATAGGCAAAACCAAAGAGGTACTGTGAAACAGGAGGGAATATTAGGACAATCCAGTGATTGCTCCACAGCAAATAGAATATTTTGGAATATCCTATAGTATCCTGGTGAAACTTCAGTCTCTGCATTACTTCAAAGCTGTTTCACTTGTACTGAAATTCTGTCTGGACTAAATGGGATCTGTAGTCTGATACTCTTAAAATGGATAAGCAACACAAAGGTACATTTTATGCTACAAGCTCATTTTCCAGTTGCGATGATCGACGGACTGTCATAAGAAATTAATAAAAATACAATTTAGATGACGATATCTCACTTGCACTCATACTGCAGCACCAACACAGACATTTTGAAAGCAAAGTGAAACCACCAGATTTTCTTTTTCTTTCCAGTGCCATTGCAGCACCCCATGTGTTAGTATTCATTCAATTTCCAAACCTGCTACAGATGTGTTAACTTGGGTGCTTCCTGGATTCTACCCTGAGAAGGATGGTGCACTGACAGATCTGTGTATGTTGGGTGGGGGTCACATGGTCCGTGATGTTGACTGGTCTGCATCTGTGCTGCACCATTGTAGTCCATGTTATTTGACTGGTGGTGCGGCAAGTGATTGAGGCCGTACAGAGATGGACCCGACGCTGGCATTGCGTCCACATAGTTCCCTCCGACATACACTGGGCTATTCTGGATGTTGGGAGTTCCATAGCTGCCTCCATTACCCTGAAGACTGTGAGGGTCATATTCTGCTGCTGTGTTGACATACTTTTGTTGTGAGGGGCAGGCTTTCATGGGGTTTGGGTAGGCTGTAGGCATGGAATAAGCGTTCTGATGGGGCTTGTTAAAAGATGGCGGTGATGGGGCGTCATAATTTCCTGTCATTGAGTGCATGGAGTTCATAAAAGCAGCAGAGGACTGCATCGAAAGGGGAGGACTTCCGGTGGGCGAAGGTCCACCAGAGGGGGAACCCATTCCCTTTAGCTTTTGATCTTTTTTGTACTTCATTCTCCTGTTCTGGAACCAAATTTTAATCTGTCGTTCGCTGAGGTTGAGCAAGTTGGCCATCTCTACGCGTCGAGGCCGGCACAGGTAACGGTTGAAGTGAAACTCCTTCTCTAACTCCACCAGCTGCGCGCTCGTGTATGCTGTGCGCGCTCTTTTGGATGCCGCCGAACCCGGGGGGCTTTTCTCGCCGCTGCAGCTCTCTGCTGTAAATGAAATAAAGCATAATTACTACATTCAGAAATTGAATGCATCATTTCCTAATAAACCTGAGAAGGCACAGGATCTTAACCCCTTTATATAAGTCAACACAGCGCTGGCATTTATTAAGAGGACTGAGCGCCTACACTCAGCCAGTATATGTAAATTGGATCAGGCCCAGAGCTACACAGGCCCACTTAGAGTCATCAACATTAACTGATTTTAATGAGCGCTGTCAAGCCTTCTCGACAGACTTCATCATCCTATATTTGTGAACACGATTAATTCGTTTCTAGTTCTTTGGTTATACAAAAGTTGAGCAAAAAATTAAGACATTGGGATAGATTGAGGTGTTGGCTAAATGCGAATGACGCGTTTTATTGTCTTTTATAAGCGGGAAGTTTGAACATTTTTCTGCAGGGGAAAAAATTCGGGAGAATTTTAGTCGATAATCAATGGGTAATCAAAACATTCAAGGAAATAGACAATGAAGAACTCTTCAGAAATAACTAAGATATTCGTCGTTTGTGAACCAAAGTGAGCACGTTGTAAAAAAAATGACTCTATGCTTTTTCATGGGACACCGAGAGAGTATATAAATATATTTTCAGATTGCAACAGCTGAAAACATTCGCAACATAGCTTGCAATGGCGGCACAAAAGACATGATTCTCTATTATTGTTAAAGCACGTTTTGTCGTTGATGTCGCAAGTCTGTTATTTGCATAAAATTATCATACAGAAATATAGCACATATTTAATTCTGAAGGAGCCCCGTGAGATGAAGGGAAGAAAACTGGGGTGCACACACCATTAGCTGTACTTGTGCTCGGTGAGTTGTTTTTCTGTTTCGAGTTCTGCCTTGATTCTTTCATCCATGGAAATATCTGTTTGGTGAGAGTGGGGTTAGGGGGTAGATTGGATGTCTTAGCGGGGGCTGCTTTCACAGTGCCGCCACTACTGCTGCTCGAATGTTGCGCCGAGCTGCTGTTGGTACTGTCGGAGGCATTCTGGGGCGGAGAAACTGAGGGTGCTTGGTGATGTTCGGGTGGCAGATTGGTGCGCATACAGCTCCCATTGAGCTCCTTTGTTTTTGTGGATTGCTGCTGAGTGCCGTTGCCAAGGGACTGCAGTGAACAGGCAGACCTTTGGTAGTCGTTTTCCAGGTGCGCGGAAGACTGGTAGGCCGGTTGCGGTGGATCGTAGCCAAATCCATTGGCCCCTTGGTACGAGTAACCTCCGAAAAGCGTTGAATTGTCGTAGTAGGTCGTTTTCTGCATTTCTGAAAATAGTTTCACCGGCTACCAGGGTCCTGACGACCTTCTGGAAGAACATTGGCTCCAGAGGTCACGTGACTGTCTCTTTCCGACGGCCTCTTGGACGCTGACCTAAAAGGTTATAAGAATCACATAATAAGTGGCGCAGCCATAAATCCATCTTAGCTACTGAAAAGCCCAATGACATGAATAGCACTCTCTAAAAACGCAGCTCGCAGA
The DNA here is from genome assembly GCA_029692085.1 of Gymnothorax javanicus. Lineage (NCBI taxonomy): Eukaryota > Metazoa > Chordata > Actinopteri > Anguilliformes > Muraenidae > Gymnothorax > Gymnothorax javanicus. The sequence continues at coordinate 110,123,641 of CM056200.1, forward strand.
TGCTGTTAAAACAAGGAACACAGAATCCACCCCCCTCTCTCTCTCTCTCTCTCTCTCTCTCTCTCTCTCACTCACTCACTCACTCACACATACAAACAACATAAATGACTGATATCATCATGAAATATTAGGCTAGGCTCGTTGCATTGCTCGGTTTCCGACTTATTTATAGGTGAATATTTTTCTATACCAAATCAAGGAACTTACAAGTGCTCAATCTTTAATATGAATTTTTAAAAGGAAAATTTCAGAATGTCCTATACAATGCGTTTCATTTAATAGGCCAGCCAAAGATGGTGCTGGATTTAATAAATGTAACACAAATTTACCGTTAACAGACGCAAAATAATACGAGGCTTCTATAAATTGTTTGCACATTTGAATTGAATCATTCAACCATATTCCGAGAACAACGGGCCGCGGTAGAATTTATTTAAAAAAAATGCATAATACAATATGCCTACCAGATACAGAGCTTCTGCATCGAATAACAGTTTAATGAGCCAGTTTTTTGCGGGACATTTGGTTTCTCCGGTTACTAAACAATGTTTATTTGGGAGACAGAAAAGCACAGGAGCCACAGATCCGTGCTTCCCGAACTTTACTTCTTGGTCCAGGTTAAGGGGAGTGGAATAAAGGCGCTTGTCTAAGAAGCGTCTTTGCGATGTGATGCATTGGGGTCATTCGGCCACAGAGGCCACACTTTAAAAGCTCGAGGTTTTCTCGTTAGGCGGTGGGTCGGGTGGTTTGGAGGCCAGGGCAAAAGACACTTCGACGACATGCCCATCCAGATGGAATTCGTTTCTGAAGTATACACACAAGCCCGGCGCAAACAAAGTTTAAAATGGACTCTGTGATACTGAGGGGTAAATGAGATCAAACAGCTGAAATCCTTGCTTATCACGGAGAGGGAGCATTATAGACATATTTTAATGAAAACAAAACCTTTTCCACTATTTTCCCACATTGTGAAAATATATAAATATTGGTTATCATTCTTTAATGAATCAAATTAAAATGTTTAGTATTAGATATAGGGAGAACCATGCATGCTATCAACAAATAGGCCTTCAGAAATGCAGTAGGCCTACAATTGAAGTTAACTTATTGTTTAAATTATTATGTCCAAAGGTGACTTAGTTTAGTTCCGTTATTCCACATATTTTCTCTACTTTTTCAGTTTTTGATATATCAAGTATTGTACAATATTACGGTCAGCATGCAGTTAGTTTACGTAGCCCGACATTATACGGATATAATTTAAGATACTTGGCAAGTCAGACGTTGTTCTTGGTGGAGAAACAATTAAAAGACATCTTGAAAATGTTTTTCAATGTTCATCTCAAACAGCTGAAAAGATCTTAGCATGAGACTAAATTAATATTGACTAACCACGTTAATACTGAATAACAAAAAAAAAAAAAAACTGCAACACATTATGCCAAATTAAGTAATGGAATATATATTTTATTTAACCGATGTCGACTTAAACACAAATCAAAGCCATTTTCAAATATCAAGTCAAGACGATAAACACAATTAACCATAACGGTGTACTTGGAAGACTATTTTAAATTCCGCCATGAAATGAACCGGCAGCTTTTGTGTATCATCTCACAACACGTCACAAATGTCGGTCATTTATCTTTCCTGTAGGCGGTCGGAATCCTAATTTTTCCTCCAAGGAATTGTTTAAAAAAATCGCAGCAGGGGTAATACATATTAAATTATATCATGTCACAATTAACCGGGCACGGCCTTCTTTGGCCTATTTGTTACTGTTACACAATAACAAAGTTACCTGACTTTTAACATGATTGGATATTTAGTAATAGCTTATAATCATTCAAAAGCAACAACTCCGTCAACACAACTCGTATAACGTAAACAACAAAATTTGAGCTGAATGGGTCGATGTTGACAGAGCTGCCTCCTTAAATGTAAAAGCAAGACATCCTTTTTTTTTTTTTTTTTGAAAAATGTACCATAACAACAAAAACAAATTGCAGGTGTGACCATCACATATTATACGAAACTATCTTAATAAAAATTTTTCGGCTGGAATTTAGGATTTAAATGGAGGTCCATGTATATCTCTGTCTAATTTCAACAACATTTGAGCAAATTGGAAAAAAAGAGATTTTGCGTTGCCTACATAAAGAAAATCCGAAAATAACAGTCTGATGGGGTGAAAATTCCATTTAATAATGTAGAGGAAGCTTCAGTTTAATCCCGCAGGTGCGTTCATCTTCGTTAATATTGGAGCAAGCCAAACTTCAAAATATACTACAAACGATGATCGGGGTTTATTTGCAGATAAATTAAAATGAATAATTTGTCGGATAGAAAGTCAAAGAAAAAAGAAAAGGGTAGCGCAGTGGAAGGAAGCTTAAAGCATTGTGAACTCTTCTTGAACCGCGATTCGAGTCATATGGTCATAAATCACTGGGACATATTCTCCGCCATTCACAAACTGATAGCTTATTTCAGCCCAGCTTACCTTAGCCTCTGACGAGAAACGCACGGGTAGGCATTGTATATATTCTCTTCCAGATTCGCTGCAATCAATAAGAAAGCGCTCTCCCCTCCTTTAAAATTCTTGAAGAATATAAGAAGCACAGAATGCTCAGGACGGAAGCCGTCAACCTAGGTCCGGATATTCCCTTATAGATCCCTTTCGTTTGTAAAGGCGAGATGTTCTAGCATCAAAGATCTGAAGAAAGCTCAGGGCTGCGAGTAGACAGGCAGTAGGATTCTGGTTGCCCTGTCGACTGGTACGCCCTGCTCGCTGATAACAATGGCCTCAGATTTTTCTCTCCGTCTTTCATTGCGTAAATCTGAGGAACACAATCCGCTTCAGATCTTCGTAAAATTTCCTCGATCCTCTTATTTCAGTTTTTTTCTTTTCCGGTGGCTTCCCCTTATAGTGTCATTACGAGGCCTTAGCTCTATGCTAAAATAACGGGGCCGTTTGAAACGACGGGCAGGAGTGTTAATCCCCATCAAACAGCGTCACTAGTGAAAAATTATGCTAATTGCAGACGTGGTGGACAGAGGCCTACGATGGAGATAGCGAGGTAGTGTTTCACGGTTTGGTGTCAATCTATGCTAACATTGTTTGGTAGATGGATGCATAGCCTCAAGTTTCCCCTCTCCAACGTGTATTGCGTTACCGATAGCGTACATTTTCCCTCTCAAGACTGGCTGCAGAAGTAACGCAATATCTGATGATACCCCCCCAAAAAAAAAAGGGGGGGGGGAATTGATGCGCTGCAGAAACTGTGAGAAACAAAAATAGGCGGTAGTAGAGACTTTATAAGGGATATATCAGTCGCCTTAAAAACTTTGATGATGACACTGTGGGCTGGTTTTGCATTTATTGTGCGTGGAATCTTGTCGCCCGGGGGAGTGGGACAAAATAATCAACATTTCGTGACAGTCAAGGAAATTAACAAATAAAGGGAGCGAATGAAAATGGAAGCAAACCATAGATGTTTTACGATTATTTTTCTCTCCACTGCCTACCCGTATTTCTCCCTTTTCTCTCTCTCTCTCTCTCTCTCTCTCTGTTTTTATTATTCGGGACACAACCCCCGTTGTTTATGGCTACGCAAGATTTATCACTTCTACTCCACATAGTAGCAGTAAACAGCTACTTTAAACAGATGCATTTCGTGTTGGGTACTTGAGCAGAAAGGATCTCCGGCGGCGTAGGATGAGCGCAGGATAAAAAAATGTAGGTGTTTGCAACTTTTTTCTTCACAGCATTGTGCATGATTTTGCAACTATGGCTTCAGTTTAGGAAAGGGAAAAGCTCTCTGGTCACAAAAACATTATAACTTTCGTGGAGAAGGTAGCCTCGTAGAATTTGTGAGAACCATCTGTGAACCATCTACTAAGGTGTGCTCATGCCAAGAGCTGTGTCATTGTTTGTTCATAACAAGTGCATTACTGCCTCAGGAAGACTAAAGGAGTGGAGGGGATTTCAGCCCACTGCCCATCCTAGTTGATTTTGTGGCTGCAGTTTCTGGTTTTTGGTTTCTTGTTTGTTTATGGATTCATTTATTTGATTATTTAGATTTATCGGAAAGAGAAATTCAGAGAAACTTAGTCTAATTTAATCTTTCATGCAGGTGGAATATGAAACCGACAGCGCTGCCTGCCCAATCCAGAGTCCGGACAACAGCCTACTGCCCATATTCCATAAGGAGGACTTTTTTTTTTTTAGTTCACAAGTGTAAATACTGCACAGCACACGTACATATTGAAAACAAAATCTATGCACTTATTTGAGTTTGTGGTGGTTTTGATGGTGTGTGTGTGTGTGTGTGTGCATGTATGTGGGTGTGGATGTATGCGTGCGCCTGTGCATGCACGCGTGTTTGTGTATATGTGTGTGTGTGTGTGTGTGTGTGTGTGCCAGAAAGAGAGAGATACTCACACAACAACACAGAGAGAGAGAGAGAGAGAGAGAGAGAGAGGATGCATCTCTGTATGCCTGCATGTTGCTCCATTTACAGACCTAACGTGTAACCACTCGATGCTTTGTTGGCCAAATCTTTTCAACGATGTCGCTAAGTTATACATCGAACTTAAATGGCAATTATCATTTTACAACAGAAAGATGTTAACTCTTTTTCCATGATACATTTTCAGTTGGATGCACGGTAATGCATTAGGAACAAGAAGGACTCTGCAAACTAGTCAAGAGGTCTGTTAATTTGGTAGATTAAATTGATTAAAAAAAAACTTTCCCTGGCATGCCGACAAGCATGTCCGTTTTGAGGCACTTTAAATATCCATGTAATAGACTATTATTAACAACAGAGTTGACGACTATGCTTTTATTCATGGGTACATGGACACGCGATAATAATTTCTGTTGGGCTACGTAATGACAGACACTTAAATAATTATTCCAATCACACGATGTAAGTTCCTGTAAATTTTGTTTTAGAGAAATATGTGTTATAATGCGATGATTTCCCCAAGCAAAATGTGAAAAAGAAGTCACTTACCGCTTTTTCGTCCTGTTTCAAAGAAATGTGCGCAGCGGCAACGGGTCTTGATGGAATGTGGGGACTAGGAAGAAAAAAGAAATGCAATCAAAGAGGTCGCTGAAAATTCAGTGCTCACAGACTCATCAGAAAATGAATGAATCTTCGGTGGGTGAGCCTGGTAACAGACATCATTAACCTAATCTATATTATTTACTGTAAAATGCTTACATGTCATTTCTGTTGCACGCGATCCTTTGAATGTGAAGTGTTGCTAAATGTCTCTGACAAATATGTAGTTAAATTAAACTGACAATGCAAAAGATTGTTTGTTTTTTTATTATTTTTGTTTCTGTCTTTTTTTTTTTTTTTTTTTGAAGCGGCTTTGATCATAATGTAAGCGAGTTTTTGCATATTATTTAAGAAACTACAATTGAAGGATGTAATGATTGCTGCTGTTCACCGTCCCCTATAATAAATATAATTATTAATGTAACAATATTTATGATAAATTGACGACTTTGTCAAAACAATATTTTTTCGTTATGTTGATATTGTATTAAAAGGCGTAGTCTAAACGTGTCTGAAAATGTGTGACTGGTAGCTTGGTTATTATTATTATTATTATTTTTTATTTATTTATTTATTTTAAGAAGAAGACGAAGAAGAAGAAGAAGAAAATAAGAAATACAAACAAGGCGGCCCAATGCATATTTTAGAAATGATTTAAAAAGCCGACATTCTTACGTGACGAACAGGGTTCTATGCAGACTTAGCACTGCGTCAAGCTGAATAAAGGAAATGCTATTTAAAAATAAAAAATGAGACCGATTATATTTTTTAAAAAAGTAAACATGGTAGGCAGCTTTGCGGTGTGGCTCACAATGATGTAAAATAAAACGTTCAGCATGCTCGCGACTTCGATTTCTGAAAGCTGCCGGAACACATAAATCAAACAGAGGATTCCCTGACCTCTCTGGCTCTGCGGCCTATAGCTCCATAAAATTATTTATTGCCTCCACACACTCATACACTAATTTGGCTCTCCTCCATCCACACTGACCATAGTTTATTGTCAGTAGCTTTCATTTGTGAGTCCCTCATCTGATTTTCTGCACCGGTTACAGGCAGATGATGCGAGGCAGCGCTGGACGAAATAAGTTACATATAAAGCGAGGCTATGCTACATCCCAGCGCATGCAGCGTCGAAGAACAAAGGGCGGGGGTAGCTTTGTGCAGAAGAGCTGATCAGTGGGTTTTTGCACAAAAAAACTGCCGATTTCGGATATTTCATGGCACTGGGAACTTCAACGAAAAATTTGTATTGTTGGCCAACGCATCGTAAGCATCGAGAAGATAGGTTGAACAAGGAAGAGGTCTGTTAATTTTACAAGCGTTACAGCGAAAGGCTCAGTTTTCTTTTGGATTAGTATTTTGTCTTCATCTATATGCCAAGCATTCAAAATAAGCAAATCATTTTTTTTTGCATTTATTCAAACAATTTCAAACTTTATTGCAAAGTTATCCGATATCTTTTATAATCAGCCACCGATCGGACACATATTCTCCTAAGCAGCCACAAACAAATATCGACTCGCCAAATATTCCCAAAATTAACTCTAATCTTAGGAAAACACCATCTTCGGGAAAAAAAAAAACAGGAAAACAAATGAAGTAGGTTAATAAGCAGGGAATATATGCGACGTGGCTGTGTTTTAATGTGATAGATTGGTTTTCTGTTTTCAGAATGACCTGTGTGTTGAAGAGTGATAACTCACCAGATTAATGATCAATCAAAGAAAGCATTTTTGCTTTTGCTCCATATGTATTGTATTTATCTGTGTGAATCCCGGCCCTGTTTCCCAGTCCTTCAAAGAAATCGCATAATATCTTCTAGTCGGAGATGTGCGAAACCCAAACCTCATCCCATTTGTTGTGTTATTGTTATTACCAGCCAGGAGTTAATAGCTGAGTTAGAGACTTGGTGAAACAGCCGCGAGACGAGAAGGCCCTTTCCATCCAAATGCCAAAATAATTCCCGAATAATGCGCCCACGTGACCTACATACGTCAACCGCACTTGTTTTAAAGCCAATTCTGAAATGAAGCACTTTCCTCGTGAGTACAGTTTTCAAAAAAAGGGGAAAAGTTTTTGGGCTTTCAAAAAATGCTGGTTCTCTTGTCATTTTCTCCTTGGCTTGCAGGCAGCACCCAAATGCCTAATTGCAGGCAAGTTATATCCTTGCTCGTCCCCTCGAAGGTAGCTACATGCTTCCATATATCGCTTCATCGCTGAATTTCACTGGGTTTGATCGAAACAAGCTCCAAGGTGGAATCCTGGATGAAATGGACAGCAAATACAGAAGTTGTTTCCGAATTGCAAAATGAGAGTTTGCCTTTTCCTTCTCATTTTGCGGATGACGCGCTTCAATGCTACAGGATTCCTTGGGAAAAGGAGGAGAGACGCGCGGTCTATGACCACGTCTGCGGTGATAACGCGGGTTCTGCTGAACTCCCTGAAGAGTATGGAGCACGGGGCTGGATTTCACCCACGCAAACCGTTCTTCAACTAAAGATCTCTTTGGATTACAATTAAACTTCTCACCTGGGAATAACCGCTATTTGCGCATGATTGATCCTTCAATTGGGTGGACATGAGTGTCAAATTGTAAATTCATATTCATAATCTTTCCGTAGCAAATATGAATACGTTTTGAATATTACAGACAACAGGATGTGCCAGTGTATTGTGGTAAATGAGAAAAAAACGCAATTAAGCATTAACAGGTCAGAATGGCATTTCTTGAACAAATAGCGCGGTAGTTGCATGATTGTAGCGGGTGATCACCTGTTCCCCGGAGGTCCTGTTATTTTAAAACGATTTGCACGTGAGGAATAGAAATCACATGAACCTTGTTGTCTCAAATTGTTTTTCATTGATCAACTCAACCATAAGTACAGTGGAGGGTTTTGATCTCTCATGCTAATCTCACAAACACTTCACTTTGCAGGCACACAGAGAGTGGGAGTTAATTTTTAATTAGTGCGGGTCCAGAGAGGTAGGCTAATTTTTAACCGGAATGCCCTGTAAAAAGATACACCAAAGAAGCTGAACGTGTTTAAACTGCCCTCCGATCCGCAAGTCTCAAGATTATAACTGCAATAAACAAAATATAATATGGAAACGCCAATTAAGTAAGACAAGTAATTCAACTCATTTGTAGAACTGTTAAACTCACGAGCGGAACTTAGCTGGAAGTCCGATATATGGACTGGGAGGAAAACTAATATTTGAAGCTGATTTATTAACATGGAACGATTGTCTTTATATGTCAATGAACCACATTGACTTTGTCAGGCGTGCATTGGACTTTGTTAATGACTATATGTTGAAAATGTTCCTCGTGCAACACCTGGCCGCATCTACACCTGTTGTAATTATGTACAAAATGCTACAATCATGGCCATGGTGTAAATATGCGCACTTCGGAATTAACCGTACATAAAAATGGAAATACAATACAAATATCAGCGACTGGGACAAGTTAAAGGGTCTTCCTTATTTTACGATGAGTTCTATTGGCAACTGTTAATGACAAAATCAATGTAATTGCTGTTACGTGAGGGCTCGCCAGTTTTGTTTTTTTTTTTCATTTTCAATTCCACAACGTAGCCTACAAATCTACAGCAATTGATTCCATTTATTCAAACAAAAATTTTGAACAAAAGTCCGCATAATATATGCTGGAAAAATGCACATACGCTCAGGATCAGTCTCTTAAAACTACGGATAATGAGACGGAAATTCAGCGAAGTGTTACATTGCGAGAGGCACTGCAGTAAACACGGAAAGCAATAAAAACACTTGCATTAGCTTCTCAGAAAGCCTGCGGCATGGAAGTTAAGATGAACTGAAATATGAGAAGATATTTCCTTCTCACTCCCTTGTCTTATCTCTATTTCACACACTGCCCCATCCCCAATGTCCAATTTTCTTGTTAAATTATATCAAACATCCGTTATAATCAAAAAGGCAATACACGATTAAGATAAAATAGTAAGCCTGCATTATATATTCAACTGGAAGTAATTTCTAACTTGTGTTACTGCAAATAAAATGAAATAAGAGTCAATTCACTAATCATTGTTCTAACAATTCACCTTTAAAATTAATATTTTACTGAGGTGACTCTAAGTATTAAATAGCTAAAGCCAGTGCCTTGAGTTTCCATATCGTGTTTATACTTTTAAACACTTTTTGGAACTATTCAGGGGTGCGCTTCCCAAAAGCTCATGCTAACTTACGTAGCTTGAACCATTGACTGTATATAGTCGAACAATGTAAGTTGGGAAACGTACCCCAGACCTAATCTGTAAAATAACTGTTCATTTTTCACAATTTTTAAAATGAATGTTAATTCTACAGTTAGAAATACGTTGTGAGACATGACAGTCAGTGACTAATTATCTTCACCTGCGTATGCCTTATGACACCTAACCATCAAGATCCGTCCATATGTATCTTGAGTCTTAAAACTACTCTTTTCATGTTTCTACCGCCCTTTCCTTAATTGATGACAACATTTCTTTACGGTTACCAAAATTGCTCGCTCAGTAGGCCTAGCTATACGGATACGGAGAAAAAACTCGGGAAAACCCGCATCAGGCCGCCCCTGGGTACCTATTTGAAGGCATTTTTCTTAATCTCTTACGGGATTAAAAAAATCTTCAGGCAAAATGGGTGATTGATCGACGAATGTTTTATAGTGTTGGAAGAGAGAATCCTGTAGTCTCTACCGCGACTTCGAGTCGTCCACCCTTTCCTGCCGTCCGTGGCGTTATTATGAGCCATCAACGTTCATTTATTTGTATTGTTATTATTTAATGCGCCATATGTCGAAATACCTGGATCCGTCTACCAAAGCTTTTAAAGAATAGATTGTCTGAATATGGCGATTGGACGTCTTGATCGGTTCAATCGACATCGTTTGGATAAAAATCGACAGGGTGCAAAAAGGGACTACTGGCACACAGGCGCCCATATACATCCAAGCAAAAGGAGCGCCATTTCCGAACGCGAGGACACTGCTTCAGAAGACAGTTCTTTTTCGGATATATCAGTTCTTTTCCAGGTTTGCATGGTAAAGAGTGCTATGGAGTGGACGATAGGGCACCGAAGACATGAAGTATGAGATGGGAGTATTTCTGTCCGGTATGGTACGCTGGGGGAGTAGGCCAACACACTGGCCATACGGCGATTACAAACTGCGGACTTAAACGGGATCCACACGGACACAGCTTCATTTCGATTGCCGATATTCGATTTACGTTAATATTTAGCTTAATTGAATGCAGAACAGAGAAGAATTCTTCAACAGCCTCTACTGTAAACATGACAGTGCATGCAAAATTAAACGCTGGCGCGTGTGTGTGCATGTGCGTGCGTGCGTGTGTGTGTGTGTGTGTGTGTGTGCGTGCGCGCGCGGCCGCGTGTGTTTGTGCGGTGATTGTTGCCTGTGCAACTGCCACAACAAAAGTTGACTGTACGAAGACTAATCTACTGATTATATTCATTGTTAATGTTTCTACCAACATATTTCCAAGATACGCACTGAATATTGTGCACATGCTTTCGTAAAAAAAAAAGAGAATTCTGAGTGGGGCGTTAAGATCCAGGAAGCCAGTAAAACATTTTTACTCAGGCTCTTAACACTGGTAACTACTACCACCACTGTTGGCTCCATTATTGTCATTAGCCTATTATTATCAATAATAATAATAATAATAATAATAATAATAATCGGTATTATTACTATTATAAGGACTGGTAGTAGCAGCAGTGCAAAAAGAAGAGAAAGAAGAAGAGGAAGAAACTGACCACGTGACCATGTGCCATTATTTGTACATTTAAATGTTTTTCTTTGTTTTTGCGACAGAAAATGATGTATTATACATGCAATTTATTTCACTCGTGAATGTGTTTATTTTGTTTTCTACATTTTGAAAGAGAGAGAAATGTTGCCGTATGGGAATAAAGCATTTTTCGCGTCGTTTAATAATTGTCTTTTTGTTTGTATTCGAGAATGTGTCTAGACAGAAAGAAAAAGTACATGGACAGATTGGCCGCTTCTGGAGCCGTTTCCGCAGAGAACAGGAATAGAAGTATCCTGCGAACTAACTCATTTATGAATGAGCTCGATTTGGCTAAAGAATATTCCTGTACATTTCCTTTATTTTGCAGAGACATTCCGAAATTGTTTTCCAAAAGTAAAACTGCTTTAAAGCGAACAATCTTTTAATAAAATTAGTATAAAATGAGTTTGCCAATTTCCTCAACAGAACTAAAGCCATTTCTATTGTTAATATTGACGATAACGTGTTTTTTAGAAAATGAGAGGGAAGGAGACTGTGGTGCCACCAGAAAAAAATATGAACTGCCGCGCCATGTGTTTCCACGTGAAAGAAACAAAACTGAATAATTATGTTTCTCCTTTGCTTTAAGTGAATTGATACTTTTGTCACTGGAAATATACTCACGACGGAGCAAAAACTACAACTGCTCACATGTACAAGCACACGCCGTTTTCACAAAAAAAGATAGACAAAAAGGCTAATACGAAAGGTATGGTGGTATTATGTGATGTCATTTTTGCAATTAGTCGTTATAGCAGACATTGCTCTTACAGAGAACACCCGCGGCTTCGAGGGAAAGCATGGTCCACAAACACATCACGAACAAATTTAATTAAAATTTATTCAAATCCTCTCCACACAGCATTCCTGTCCGTCTCGATTTGCGGCGACAGCAATAATAATAATAATAATAATAATAATAATAACAATAATACGTTATTGGTCACACGCAATATGGAAGATCAGCTAAAATGAAACCTACCATTGTAAGTTGCACTCCGTTTAACTGGAATGAACTGTGGATTTATGTCAGTGGCACCTTCAAGCAAACCTTAAGATCCTGAATTCTCTGTAAATCCTAGAAAGGAACTCGATTATTGTTTTTGACACACCACCCTGCCACCCTGCAATGCTGAGCTCTGTTTCAATATACTCTTCGAATGTGATGCCCCTCGCTGCTCTGCCCATTAATGTTTGATGTAAGTCCAGGATGTGTTATGATTTTAAAGGTTCACACGAGCTAGGCAAAGAGGAAGAGGAGTGACTAAAAAACTGGAGTTTCGGCTCCAGAATTCAATGCTCCATTAGCAACTGAAAGAGCAGCTTCACCTTTTTGTTTTATGTTGACAAGAGATACATTATCATCATCATCCCCCCGTAAAATGTTCAAAGCTGATCAACTCTTTCACAATACCGATGATCACATTTGAGCTCTTATGTACGTTACTCACTAACTAAACAAATAATATTCGATAACTGGCTGTTGTACGAGGAGTGGGATACCCAAATAACTATTTGCCAAATCCGTTAATCACTATTAAATCTAACGATACACATAAACCTACCAATAGCCTATATGTAAATCGTTTTACGTCAAATGGTCACAAAAAGCTCCAACTTTCCATTGAGGAGAGGATTCTCTGTCTTCATACAGAACACACATAGCATGTTAGTGCCAAGCAAGTGCTTAACCGTCGTCTGCAGTACTCAGCCTCGTCAGTACGAATAATGGTTTTCTTTGCCTCTGAGCTGAAACGATTAAATACAGCAAATTTCATCGGCCTAACAGAACAACAAAAATGACATAATAATAATAATAATAATAATAATAATAATAATAATAATAATAATAATATTAACCGCTAGACCGCGACACGCATGAGAATCAAGCCACCAATTCATAAACCACAATTATTTTGCCATAACTAAACTGACGAAGAATCGATTGGAAAAAAAAAAACGCAACAGTAGTATGCAAGACATGTGAATGCGGGTCCGTTAGCTGTGGATAGACCAGTTCACGCTGAATGCCTTCAGCCGAGTCTGCAGTACAGATGCCCGCACAATGTGCTCAATCTAAGTTTGTATTCCAATAGGCTATAGGCTGTCTTTTCCCTGACGAGAACCTGATAAACCCCCACAGTAACCGAAGCCAAACAGTCGGTATAGGGCCTCGCACGTTCTTCAGATTGGATCCCAAGCACTCTTTTATGATATTTATACACGAAATAGGCGTTCCCGTTTTGGTAAAAATTAAACAAATATTTCCTTAATTGGTAATCTAATGTGCTGTAACTCAAGACCTCAAGCTACTTAGCCTTCATATTAGTCTCTGATCCATTGCTGTAAATCGTCCACAATAATCAACTTCAGAGCCAGCTGACTGCAGGAAAGTAATCGGTGAAGAGTGAAGATCAAGGAATCTCTTCCTCATTCCACAGGATCATCACTTGCACATCATTTTCTGTGAGAAATGATTTATCGCGGACATGGCCATAAACAACACAACTCTCTCACAAACACACAATGGCAGCTGCGCTACTACTGACATACATATCGCTATTCGCTATAAATCAAGGCGACTAGCAGGTGAAGAGAGAGTGAGAGAGAGGGAGAGCAAGGGAGAGAGAGAGTGTGAGAGAGATTAGTAAGACGGGATCAGGGAGAAAAATGTGCTACTTTAAAATATATTGATATTAGAGGAATGCAATATGGTCGAATGGCATGTAGCAACGTTCTTGCGCACAAGTCCAAAAATAAATGCTCAAGTGCGTGAATTCAACACACAAGCACAAGCAAATTGTTAGCCAGTGGTAAAACGATTATTTTGACATAATTACCGCAATTTAGAACAAACAATAAATAATTCTTTAGAACACCGATGCGCAGCAGGCTCTCGTATACAGTAGCGTCACTTCTTTTCGCTTTACTTACACTGTCCACGGCGAGACTCTCCCCTCCAAATTTGTTTTATTGCAGCTTCTGTCTCTCGCTCTCTTTTTTTCCACCGCTATAGCCTTGTTTTTAAAAGGACAGTTGAATTTCACGTCAGACACAGGGAGACCATGTCTGCGATTTTCCTGACGAATACATATCTATTCTGCAACCTCTGCATTAATTATTTAATGAATCACGTGACCGTTAGGGGGATGGGGGTCTTCTCCCTACACGCTCGCGGGACCACTCTGACCGAACCACAGGCTCCTTGCGTTTAAGACAATAAAATAAAATAATAAATTACAAGAGTCTTATCAAACTGATGTTAGTGTTCTTTTTGCAATAATAAGAATTATTTACGTTCAGAAAAAGGACTTCTGGTAAGTCATTGCGAAACGAATAAATTATAACATATATGTGAAGGTGATACACTTCCAATAAATTCTCTGTGCCTGTTTTTATCTTCAGTTTTTCAAATATTCGACGTCGTTTTGTGTTTATTTTACATTCCATTAATAATAGTTGGCCAATATAGCGTATTATTTTTTAGTTTTTTTTTTCTTAGTGAACATTTTCTTTTTATTTTTATTGAGTCATACGCCCATTTTTTTTTATTTCGACAGTCTGTTACAAAACAAGTTCGAAAATACTATTTCATTATTTGTATGCTGGGAATGACAAATTTTTAAACTTTGAAATACATTTTTAAAACGGTTCAGAGCCAGCTTTTAAAACATTGCAACCACTGTTACCTTGGTATTAACTTGGTCCTGATAATGGCCATAATGTTGCTAGCGGTAGTCATTATAATCATCATCACCCCTCTTCTTCTTCTTTCTTCTTCTTCTTATTATTATTATTATTATTATTATTATTTTTCAACACATAAGAACAGACCAATTTTAGTATTCAAACCACAAATTCTTAAAAATAATTAGTCTCTGCTTGGTTGTTTGCTTGTTTGTTGTATTTTTTAAATAGTACTATATATAACAAAGCACAGGTACACAATGCTCCAAATAAAAGTTGCAAGAGCCCTTTAACAATCAACTCTGTGAGTCCGGCTCCAAATCTGTACAAAGGAGCATCCCTGAACAATAGACTTGAGACGATGTCAAAGAACAAGCGTGCCTCGCGGAGAATGCTGAAGGTCATAGGATAGTCTGATGACAATGGCTTTAAAATTCACACAAAAACATCGAAATGTTTTTATTTGCGAACATTGCAACCAAAAAGGTCCACAATTGAACATTTCTCCAAAAAAAAACGGACACATGACCTGTAGTTTACCCCTCAGAACAATAGACAAACTGCCTGGGAAAATTATGAACCTCGTGATAAATTACTGATATACCGATTTTCCAATTACAAATGAAATATATGAACAAAGTGGTGCTACGCAGTATGCGTTAACAGATATTTTACATGCATGTTTCGTTACATAATATACGCAGTAACTGTAAAAAAAAAAAAAAAGTGCAATATATAAATACAAGGATGCTTTTCAACAACGAATGCCACTCGAAATTTATATTGGAGACAGGCTTTTATTTCAAACAATAGCAAATACACAACAAAGGATGAAAACTGAAAAAAAAAACCAAAAACATTGTGGCACCACAGCTGAACCAAAAAGTAAAACACATGGATAATTCATGCAATATGAGTGATGCTATTATTATTATTATTATTTATTATTATTATTATTATTAACAATAATAAAGCCGTTGAGAACAATCAGCGTCGATTGAAGCTTGTCTCGAATTTGGACATGGGTGGTTTGTGTGGACGTATTAGCGGAAAATTCTGTTTTTTAAAGGATCATAAATATGTCAAACAGGCATTGCGCAGAGTCGCGATAATGGAGATTCAAACTTGATCAAGGCGCAGTAACTTTAAAATGTTCGCTACTTCCATTTATATCCACATAATTATTTTAAAAATCCATCAATTTCGTGAAAGAATGTTGGTGGCTCATAAAATTAATTGGGGCTATTGTGATTCAAAAGAACCGGCCAATGTTTTATTCGTGTCGAGGTCTATTGGCTGCTATTATTATTATTTATTATTATTATTATTATTATTATTAGTATTATTATTATTGTTGTTGTTGTTGTATCAGTGGCTCTGATATTGTGACATAGTTCTGGTTATCGTTGAATTATAATAATTTGCGCGATAAAACCTGTTCTTCCATTGTTGTCTTTCCCACGCTAAAATGGCCCTTTTCTTGGTCTGAAATTATTAGAACACAACAGTTACATTATGCAAGCAAAAATAAACGCCATGTTTTCATATTTCAAGTGATCGTTGCTTTACTGGCTGTATAGAATTCTCTTTCACGGGATAATCATTTTTTCCTGAGCAGTCTGAATTCGTTTTGTGCTCCTGATCATACCAGCTAAGAAATGTTTCAATAGTGTCTAATTTTAAGGACTAATTTTTACTGTGAATGGTTGGTAAAAAATTATAAGTAATAAATAAAAATAAAATCGGTCAGTGAAAATGGTAATCGTCTTCCAAGATCTCCGTGGGTGCGCTGTCATCCAAGCAGCCGCTTCTGTGATGACCATTTAGCGTAGACCCTATATCGAGAGGAATTTGTTTCTCAGTCAGCGGGGTGATATAAAACAGGCCTAAAAATATAAGGGCAAAGCAGCCAAAGACTCCTTACAAATTTGGAGGGACGGTGGGGAGGTGTAAGAAACAATGCTTGGCGTGGGCACACCATGAACTCACTACAGCCCTCTACAGTGCAAACCCTATCACATAAACACGCGGAATCTTACGTATGCAAAACCTACTGGCACGTTTATATCGTTGTTACGGTTTCATGAGTGAGCCGAGGCTTACCATAGGAACAGATTTAACTGTTAAACATATTGGTTAAAAGTATTTATTTATATATGTTTGGATAAAACTGTAGCAAAATTTAATCTAAATTAGTGTGCTTACAGAGAACGCGAGCATTATGGCATAAGATGTCAATATGCATGTACGTTTTTCAATTCAAAAGAATGGACTGGCAGTATTCTGGACTCCCCGCAGCAATTAAGCCTTTACATAGGTCCTCTTGCACTGTACATGGGTGTTTCAGAGGAGTGATTTTCCTGTATCTCGAGTTTACAGTGACACAGTTACGCTGTATAACTGGGAGCAGGTTTTAGTTGGAAATGTAAAAAGGCAGAGTCCGTCTTAGATAGGTCAAGGGTTCCAAGGGTCAGTCCGTGATTTCACAACGGACCCAATCGTTTAGAAAACGTGCCCCAGGGTTGAACTCAGCTGGACTATCCCAGTGTACCGCACTTTGTCTTCTCAATGCTCCCACTGTCCAACTTCTTTTTTTTTTTTTTTTTTTTAGGTTTTCCACCTCTTGTTTCGCATGTTCATCTGGCAGCACATCATTATACTTAAAAATTTGAAGAGAAGGGTTTATAAATTCTCTTTGAGTGTTTTCAACTTTTATTATTTTCAAATCGGCCTACAGGCAGTGACTGTGATCACGCATGGAATGCTTACTTAAAATCATTCTAATCAAATATTTGCGGTTATTGAACTGAGAGATTGAAGGAAACCAACAATTATTTGTCCGCAAAAAGACACATAGATCGTGAGGTTCTATCGATAATGACCCAGAATGTCTACACAAATGCATTCCCATTCATTTGAAAGCACATGCGCAATGTAAGCCAGATTTTCATTCCGTGCATAGCAGCTAGTTCACTGTAATTTTTTTCATCAAAGTTCTGTCAGTCATTGTTTAAATTAAATGAAATAATAATTTTCTCGACACTTACACATTTTTTTCCTCCATTATCAACTGGACTATATATAGGCCACACATACCATACAAATCTTATGGTTCATTGGTATAACTTAATATTAAATGACAACACAGAATCAACAACCCCTGAAAATTCTCCCTGAACAAACTTCAGCTCTCTGCGTTCAAACTTATTTCAAAGGCATCACAATAAAAACAAATAATAGGATTAATTACTCAAGAGCCAATTACTCAAACCAGAGACACATCCTCCCTCAAATGTTGGAGACACCAAACAACCATGCAATAAAAGTCTTCTATCAAAGTGGCCATAAAACCATCAATCCGCTATTTCAACAAATGTGCTTCTGGTACCCGACTGTGAAAGAAGGGCGATAAAGCAATAAAGCACAACAGTAAATCCCAACAGTAAGTTAAGCTGTTACCTTTTTCGCCTCCATCTTCTCACCACTGAAGTATCCAAAAGCTGCTTGCTTTTTAGGATGATTTTATTTAAAAAAGAAACTTTTCTGTTTGGATGACTTGGAGGATGAGGGGGATGGGTGGATCTTCAAGTGTCCTCCAAGATTTCTACCCCCTCCCGGCAGAAGGTCCGTCCACATTTGCTGCTGCATAACAATAGAGAAGAGGGAGTATTTAAAGAAAAGAAGTGATTAATGATTTTCTGTATAATTCTCGCATTTTTCTTGTCTCTGTCTACAAATAATGGCTGTGAACTTAGAGCTCCATAGAAATCTGTTCACTCCAATTACCCGGCAGGGGTAAGAACGTAGATCGGACGGTTAAGAAAAGAATTCCTCCTAGGTGCATATTGTATTTGATCCAACTTGCATACATTTATTTTACAAACTATGTGATTTCGGTCAGTACGCATGGCTCCTTGAAGGCATACGGGCAATTATGCGGTAAAAATATAAAAATACGACACAAATTCGAGCGCACTTGTTTAATATTTCTTCCTTTTAAAAATAAAGCAGCCAGTTTTGTGCAGTATTGATAAGTAAACCAACATTTGTGGGTAGAACTCATCAGAAGCCTACTTTCCCTTTGCTATTTTGTGTTGGTCTATGAGTATCTCAAGTTTTAACGTATGATGCTTGAGGTGCGATGTTTCTCAGTGCACCCCATAAAAACGAGTGGAGTTACTTAATGAACAAATAAGGGAACATATCGTAAGGTTTCAGTTATTTCAGCAACCATAGAGTGATAGAAACTGGAATTCGTGCCGACCAATTAAGACTGCATTTCTGTTTAAACTTTCACTGTGCATATAGAATGATATTTTCCCCTGCTCATACATTTCAGATTCTTGTTCCAAGAAAGAGATGAAAATTAATACAAGAGCTGCAACATACAAAAGGAGCCATTTGTCTTCTTGATTATCTATTTGGTTGTCAGGGTTTGAGCTATGGTGCCGGTCCCTTGAAGAATAAAAACACACACAAGCCCCGCAAATACGCAGAAACAGCTGCGCAAAAATTACAGTCTTTAATGAGCTTAAAGCCTCTGACCAAGAAAACTATTAAACTTCCGAGATCCCCCAATTACACCCCTTTCTCAGCATCACCCAACTGCAGGAGCAAGCAACGTTAAATAAAGGAAGCGTAAAATGAAACTAGGGCCGTGATTTAAAACGAGATTACAAAACCTAATGTTCCAGAATTGCTGTTGTCCATAAGATATAAATCATGAAACGGAGAGGCGGCATCATTTAGGACAGGTATCCAGTGAAGGCAAAGCAATTTTGTTGTGTGAGAGAGAACCCTGTATAAAGTTTCCTATGTAAAGTGTTAACCGCATTGTGCAACAGCTACATAATTCACTTATATATTTTACATTGTTAATAATAGTGCGACAGTACCGGGGGCGGGGAGAAAATAGCAGGAATAGTCTTTGCACTATAGACCACTTATAGACGGATAAAAGAAAGCACACGCAGACGGAATAAAAATATTTTCCTTTTTGTCTTTTTATTAATTTCTATAACTATTTACAAATATTATTGTGCAGAAACACATAGAGCAAGGTGAAAACAACAGTCTAGAAGGCCAAGGGGAAAGCAAGATTTAAATTTAGGACTACGATATACTGGCATGGCTGGAATGCAATGAGGAATAAAAAATAAATAAATAAACAGCCAAATTTCCAAAATAAAGAGGAAGACACTGGCCAATGTGTTAAAGAAATAATGGATGGTCAGGTTGAAAATAAAGCACGTATGTTTGAGTCTGACGATAAGTACATTTGCTCTTCAGAATCCTGGACAAACAAGTAATGATTCAACAGTAAATTTGTAAGAACTGTACAAAAAAAGCCAAACAACTGAGGTAAATAAGTATATTACGTAGTGCTGTTTACAATTCATTCTTCACAAAATTTGGTTGTTGAACATTTTATTTTTAAATAATGCTACTGTTTCAGACTTTGGTGTAAATGCACCAGACCCCAGTGTTTTTAAATGAACCAACGTCCAAAAGTAAAAATACGAACTACAAGTGACAATCACGGTCTGCCAATCTGCTTCTTTATCTTTGAATTTGTCCGGCCAGTGGCTCGTTTAGGGGTGTTTAACCAATGGAGGGACATCCGTGAAAGACTCTCCTTTTTGGCGAAATGGGGCTCATTTATTTAAGACAACTGGACGAAGAGGTAATGGTAGGCTTTCCGTTCATCGTTTGTACCACAGAGTAAACATGACAAATGGGGCCGAGTTTAGCATGATTAAAGTTGAAATACGGATCCGTCTTCAGCACAACCACTGTCTGCTGCCCTCAGTTTAATGGAGGAGGAGCAGGGACGAAAGAGTGACGAAGTAGAGGGCACAGAAAACATATTATCTGTGCTTGTTTGAACTTCAGTGTTTTCCCCTATAGTTCATAAATAAAATTTACTTCTTTTCTCTCTCATCTCAATGAGAAATTCTCTTCTCCGAAGGACGAAAAAAACAGGTTTAGGGCCCTTCCAGAAATTGAAGTCAAACGAGTACATTTGTCCGGTCTGGACAACTATAGGCTTGCAGGTGTCCCAGAGGTACGGGTCTGAGAATTCCCAAGCATCAGGCTGCTGCTGGAATTTGCAGAGGAAGAGGAGGACCTGATTTTTGTGTTTGGTAGCTTGTGGTCTTTTTTCCACTTCATCCGTCGATTCTGAAACCATATTTTTATTTGGCGCTCAGAAAGACAGAGAGTGTGCGCGATCTCCACTCTACGCCTGCGTGTCAGGTAGCGGTTATAGTGAAACTCCTTCTCCAGCTCGAGGACTTGCTGCCTCGTGTAGGCCGTCCGTGATCGCTTTGGTTCCCCACTTGAGTAATTTGGGTTCACTGTGTGGGGGGAAAAAAAGGAAAAATGTATAACAATGGAAGGATAAGTTATTTGACCGAGAGACATCACAGAGCTGTGCAAACAAAAATAAATATGAAACTGTGCTCTCTCTCTCTCTCTCTCTCTATATATATATATATATATATATATGAGAATGAAGAACGCGAGAGAAAGAGAAATGAGAGAGATGGAGAGAGGGGAAGAGAGAAAAAGAGAGAGAGCGTGAGTGAGCACGCTGATATTTAAATTGTTGTTTCTGTATTGATAAGCACACCCCATTGAACTCTTTAGGTTGAATTTGGTTATTATGTGAAATTATGTGTGTTACCACCTCTATTTGTGTTAATTTATCGCAATATGAAATTCATAATCTTTACTGAAGATAAAGTGGCAGAGCACATATGGACATCCAACCACTTAAATTAGAAGTAAAAAAAAACAAAAAAAAACATTTGTATTACTTATGGGTTACCTCAGTCATAAAAGCTTTCCTTCCACAAAAAGGAATTCCCAGCAAGAAACTGTGAAGGGAATGTTGCATAGACTTAAAAGGTACTTCGCCAAGTAGTGCAATAAAAATTTATTGAGGATGTAATTATACTGCCCTTCAAACATCCGATCGTAAATCTCATCCAAAGGCTACTTCTCAACGGGCGTAAAGATTTAACACCGATCACTCTTCTCACCATCCCGGTTAGAATAAACGAGAGGAAAACCTCGAGTATAAGTCAGCGACACTTACCAATGTTTACGTGCACTTTCTTCATCCAAGGGTAAACTACAGGCTGTTTGCATGAACTGGACGGTGATGTGGTTAGCTTGACGGAGTTTTGGACACAAACGGGTGGAGGGCTCGGGGGTACGGAGCCGCACTGATGGTTTGATTCGGGAAGAGGTGTTGGTAGTCCGGCAGATGGAAGGACATGACCCCTTGGAGACATCACCGTGGGCTCCCCGGGACCCTGGCACGAGGTATATGGCGAGTCGCTGCAGCTAGACCGCTGGTGGTACATCGGGTCATGCTGAAAAGAGTTCTCCCGTCTATGGCCACTATAGTAGTCCGGAGAGTGACTGGGTAGGTAATCATTCTGTGAATATTCCTCGCAGGGTGGAAACTTCGGATCCACATAGTTGGAGTTGATCAAAAAGGAACTCATTGCTATTAATTTCCTTGAATTGTGCACAAAAATATACTAAAATTTATTTCTATCCCTTTACTCGTTTTCTTTTTTCGTGAACCCTCCTACTTTCTGTCAAGTTAAAAAGCCATGTGACTTCAGCAGCCAATGGCGAGGATTCCAATAATTCCCGGATAAGGAAATAGGACTGGGCTCAGCACATTCGAAACATCTTTCCTGAGTTTGTAAAGTCCGAATATTACAGTGTTGTCACATACTGACATGCACACCATTAACCGACTAAATCATAATTCTACCATCATAAAACAAACTCTTTCAATGAGTTACGGCAACGACGCAAGGTCTGCTCAAGTGAGATGGTTTCCCTTTACCTGTAAATCTTTGAATGTGAGAGCATTGGCGAGAGCATTGATTGTTGCTTGTCAGCTCTCAGGCAGGGCATTTTAATTTAGACAGAACCTTTGTCCTATTCCTGAAAATATAAACATGGAAATGCATTGCATAGCTGTGTTCGCTGACTAATCTAGAATGTATTCACTAACAGAAGCGAGAGAATAATCTGTAGTGTGCGGCGCACGCCGCACACTGTCAGAGATTAATCTGGGCTTGTTTAGGATCGATAAAAAATTCATCAACTAATTCTGGTTTCCAGACCTCCTAAATCACAGTTAGACCTTTGCATCAAGGCAATCCTAAAATCGCCGCGCAAATCTCATACTAATTTGCGCATCTCACATGAAAACAAGACGCTAAACACAGCTGCCTATAACTGAGTATGTCGCAAGCAGTTTACTCGTGCGTTGAGAAGCATGATGTGTATTATCTTAATTAGTGAGAATGACTCGGGAAATGGCCGTCCAAACGTAATGAACAAATGTAGGCGATTCTTAAACAAAAAATACCGCCCCCCCGGAAAAACTCAAATAAAATAGGAAGCCTATCCTGAACAAAAATAACCTGATTCCAAACTTAGGTTCCGGAATTCAACTAAATTAGGCGTTTTTTTGTTTTATTGCTGCGTGAATATCGGAAATTTCCATGTTAAAATCAATCTCGCTCTGAAATGAATCTTCAGCTTCCATAGTGGCGTAGCGTTTACATCAACTACATACTCCCCTAGACACGAATTTGTGACCGAGTGTTTTTTCACACAAATTCGGATCTACAGGGTATATATAGATGACAGGTAATCTATGGCACCTGACGAAGTTTCTCACGTTCGCTGAAAACATTTCATTCTTGTAATTAGTTCAGCATTAGAAAGATGCAGTGAGCTTTGTTTTATTTGCAGTAATAATTTAGCTGAAGTATTTTAACTTGACATTCTGACACGTGTGTGTGTGTGTGTGTGTGTGTGTGTGTGTGTGTGTGTGCTCACGTTTGAGTATTGGGTGGGTGTGTGTGTGTGTGTGTGTGTGTGTGTGTGCGTGCCTGTGTGTGTGCGTATGTGAGATGTTTGAGTGTGAATATTTTACTCAAGCAATTCAATGATTCCCTAGAAATCTCGATAATTTAGACGAAATAACGGGAAAAAAAGAGTTCTGCTAATGATTCGCGCCAGAAAGCTGAAAAAAATCGCCCAACATTTACAGGAATTTAAAGTGTCGAAAGTTAGCCAACATCGCCTCTTTATCCTCAAATAAATAGGCCTATCTTATGCATACTTGGCAATCTGGATAATGTGAACAAAAAATAAAAGAAGGAAGGTCAGAAGGAAGGGACATCAGCGATGGTGATGGATACATGACAAGGACACAATTGTGGTTTAAAGTAGGTCGCATTAGTTCTCAGAACCACTTTGTTCCAGTCTTACGCACAGATATCCGGGATGTTGGGGTTACCCCCAAAAAATAAATAAATGAAATAAAAACAAAAAATAAAAACTAAATATAAATAAAATATGCTAGCAAGTACTACGACAACAACACATCAGCAATGAGTCCGAACAGAATATACTGTCATGTCTGTTTCTTTCTCAAAGATAGCAGGTTTTCATTCATTATTCTAATTTCATTCATATTTCATTGCAATGTCGTTATTTACTAATTCGATTACTTGCTGTTGAGGCCCAGGAATACACATGTGGAAAAGATAGGTAATAGGACGCGGGAAGAAAACATAACGTTTGCTGACAAAGCGCATTGTACTTTTTATAAGCATATTAATCCCATGAGCATCAATCGCGTCCGACGGTAAACTGCTTTCATCGTTGTCTGTATATTTCCTTCGCTCAAAAGGTTAATTATCGAAAATGAAAATATCTTAAGAGGACTTGATATAAAGCATAATTAAGCTAAATAAAATCATTTATGGTATACGATCAATTTGATCAATATTTACTTGAAGTGTGGCAGAATACATGGTTGAAAAAGACAAGCCATAGCGCATAGGGCTAACTTCTCCGTAAACAAGGCCTTTTTATCCTTGAGCGAGTCCGCTTCATTGAATATGATTTAAATTTGAACAGTGTTGAAATTTCTGACTCAGGACTGAAACCGTTAATTATGCATTAAACGTTAAAATATCCCTTTACCTAAACTCGATAGAATATAATGTATGTCTTTGATCACTGTTTCGAATAATTTCCTATTAATAATTGGAACCTAACCAATCTTCTTGCGTTCACTGCAAACCACATTGTTCCGTTTCTTAAATTTTACATTGCTAATAGTCGAGTGCAACTATTCCAAAACCAGGAATATTTCAAAGGTAAAGTTCTGCAACAACAAGAACATAAAATATGGCTATCATAGGCTGCTACACTGGATCAGTCCTTTGTTCTTTGTTTTACAACAGAGCCTTGATTGACTTGATTAAAGTCAGTCGCCTACTTTGTAGAAAAGCAAACCTTTCGGTCAAATTACGTAATACTGTGACTGCGAGCAATAAAAAATTGTCAATTTAAGTAGCAAATTATAAATTTCTCAATTTAAGCTGCATTGATAAACTGGAAATCAACAAAATCATGAAGACACGCAGAGTCTGCTGCACAGTACGGCCTGATGGAAAATTCGAGTCCTCTCCTGCTGGACGGACAGTTGTTTTCAGGTCGTTATTTTCTCTTCCTAGCCATATCACTGCGTCGCGATTATGATGTCCTGCACATTTCCTCTTAAACTTGAGGGGAAAGTTCACCGGCACAATCACTGCTTTCACCCTTTCACTGGCTGGAATTTCAGACCATACAATTACCCCGAAACATATCGGCAAATTTCAAAATATAGCGATACATATTCATATTCCTGCTGAAGTGAATGCATCAAAGCCCAAAAAAGCACATGATTACACGTTTCATATCACGAAACGGGGACAGAGGAATAAATACCGAACTATAACGCCTAAGATAAAATATATTAAGCTCAGGACTCAGGGGAATTGACGGACCTGCCGCAGTTCTAAGCACGTGGTCCAAGAAAGCACCTGCTGTGAAGACTTTGACGATAAGCTTTAAAGGAAAATAATGTGTAAGCTAAATATTCACTTACTTCGCTTCTCTGCGCAGTCTTGATTTTCACCTCGCCTCGTCCCACCTTCTCATCGTTAACGTAGTTAGGCGGTCCATCCCCGATTAATAAAGCTTCCAATCCTTTCCTTATCCTCATAAGGAGCGTCTTCACAATTTCTTTTCTCGCGCCACAGGTTGAGCCCGTGACCTCACCGTGATACCTTTAGCTGGCAATAATCCGTCTCAGCCACTTCACTACCAAGCTGTTCCACTCACAAACATATTTGTAGATTTAAAAACGCTCATGAAATCGACCGATACATCAGATTGTCTTCCATGGATATATTGGCGATAGACGACGAAAATGTAAGATAAAACACAGCACGATACTAACTTCATCAGCCAAACGAGTGCAGACCCGCTATTGTCGCTTTAACCTTGCAGCTGCGACAATGAGAATTCTTTCCAGGGCTACGCCAGTAATCTCCTCAATACATCTTAAAAACACACAATTCTCCTCTACAACTCCGAACGTGACAAACCTTTAGCTCCTACTAACCATTTTGTCGTGAACTCGCAAGTTTTCATATTAATCTAATACTTTGGCAGTCTTTGTTAAACAACTAGGCGTGTCACGAGCCTCAGTAGATTTTAATATTTGTTAGACGCGCTGACCTACGTTTCACCCCTTCGCCGGGTCTTTCCCACTTGCGACTTCAATAGTAATGCATGCAAAGCTTGCTCGGTCATATTGAATTGCGCCCAGGTCATTACTTTGAAGAAAAATGACTAGGAAGGGGAATTCATTCAAGACGGTCACTGAGCCCGAGAACCAGCTCAAGCACAGCTTATTTCTTCTTTTTCTTTTTTTTTTCTTTTTTTGTTCCATAAATATTTATCGATTAAACTGTCGTGGGCTATTTAAAATACGCAGTTAAAAAATTCAACTATCCTCCTTACTCTTAGGGCAATTACAGCAAAAGTTAAAACTTAAATGAAAAGTTTAGCGCGTTTATGAAATGATTTTGATGCGAGACATGCCATACTGTGTAGCCATGATGTCCATATAAATTCATATAGTATAATTCATGACAATATTGCAAACGCTATAACGAAGTTAGTTGCTGTTATTATCTCTCTCTCTCTCTCTCACACACACACACACACACACACACACACTCACTCTGTCTTTTTCTCCAAGTTTGCGTTTACAATTTATTAAGCTTCTGTTTTTGCGTTATTATGATGTCTTTTTTTTGGTGTATTTTCAAAGAAAAAACTTATTCGGGAAAACAATTATTAGAGATTCACAGTATTCCTAATAGTCGTTGAAAAATGTTGTAAATTATATTGAAAATTTGGCAAGACTGGTCGAGTGCTCCTAATCGCTTATAAATCATATGCGCCCACTTTTAACAATGCACTGCAATGCTCCTCGGGCAACGGTACAAGTTACAATGGAGACTAAATTAATTCAGTGACCTTCTGATGAACTCCGACTGGAAAGTGTTTTTTAGAATAATTATCCTCCACTGATGTTTCCCATCTTTCCCACAAAGTCCTATATAATCACCAAACTTTTTTGAGTCGTTGTGTGTGTGTGTGTGTGTGTGTGTGTGTGTGTGTTTGTTTGTTTGTTCAATAGAGGAACAATACCGTTCAAAAGTTTGGAATCACTCATTTAAGACGTGCTTCCTATTTTATGCAATAAAAGTGTTTGTATAACAGTAAATAATATAAACGAAGGCTTCAATATCTTCAAATGATGTGCGACATATCTATTTTGGAGATTTCTCATCAAAACATCCATCTTGAGATTTCATTACTGCTCTGCGAATTGTTGGTATACTGGATATTATATTCCTATATTGATTGCTTTTGCGCAATATGTAGGATAACAATTAAAAATGCATTCCATGTCAAACATGACATTTTCGGAAATATATGTTTTCATGCTTTGTTTTTAATTGAGGTTCTGATTCCGCCTTTAATTTGTTGTCATCTTTGAGCATGTCAGTGGAGATAAACTGGCCTTTAGCACGCAGATCTTGAAGGAGTAAACTTGAAAAGGCATAATTTCCATTCGCGTGAAGCTGAATAAAATGCGACGCATTGCTAAAAAAAAAAAAAAAACGATATATGGACTGAAATTATGCTGTCTTCGATTGAAACCACGATTTTGTCGCCAAAATCATATTTTTTCAAGTCAACTTGCATTTTAGTGTACATGCACAAATAATATCAGTGAATTTTAAAATATAGCCAATGAAGGATACTGATAAAGGCTAAACAACAGACGGTCTTTTGTTGCCTCCGGGCCCTTGAAAACGCATATGGGTTGGGAAAGGAAAATCAGATAACAGGGGAAAAAAAGTCTGTTGATGGCAAAAACGATAACACTGATGGCTGTTAAAGATAATGCTGGGGGCAAGGTAGACAATACGATGGGGAAAAATGATGGAGAATTACATACTTGAGGACCTTCATTATTGCTTATACGTAGTTTATGACACTATACTAAGGTGTATTTTTTTTCTTGGTCGAAGTTTGCGTTTTTCTATAAAATGCAATAGGCACCAAAATAGAAAAAGCTGATTTAGTGAAAATGAGTGAAATGGTTAAATTGCGTTTTGGAAACAAACTCGTCATATAATTTTAACGTTTTCCCTCTTTATGTATCTATTTCATATTATTTCGTTTTATTTATTAATTTATTTTTTTAAACACTCATTCTGAATTTTATGCGTGCTACACGTTCCAAAAAAGTTTGGTCAGTTTGGTCAGAAGTGAGTGCGTTAACCCCTATGTTGCATCTCCTTTACTTGAAACAGCTCTCTGGGTAATTGGTTGGGAAACTGAGGACACCAAATGTTCCAGTTTTGAAGGATTTTTAAAATATTTCTTTGATATACCCATTCCACAGCTCAGATGCCTGGGCTTTGAATTGTTTTATTTTGCCCTTCTTAACGCACCGCATAGGGGCCTGGATTGCAGTCAGGTCAATCTGGCAGCCACGCTTTCCAATCAGGAAGCTAAGTTGTTGCAACACGTGTGGAATTTAGCTTGTACTTATCTTGCTGAAATGAGAAGGGGCATCTAGAACACATGAATATGTTGTTGTTAAATGCATAAACATAGCTCCCTCCAAACACACCCTTATACCATGATATATGCTGGCCTTTTAACCTCATGTTGGTAAAAATCGGGATAATCACTTGTTTTTTGTCCTGGAGAACACAAAGTCAATTATTACCATTAACAATTTGAATGGCTGGCTGGACCGACAATAACGAATGTTTCCACCGTGTGCCAGTCCATTTCAGATGAGTTCACGCCCAGAGAAGACGGAGTAGTTTTTAAGAGTTTTTGCCTTGGCTTCCACGATGCATGGTGCAGAGTTAACTTGCATTCGTGGATGTAATATAGCATTTGTTGGCAAAGGTTTTCTTAAGTAGCTAGTCCCAGCCCAGCCCAGCCCAATGTGATAATATCAATCGCACGAGCATGTCAGTTTTCAGAGTAGTGTCATCTGAAGGATCGAGGATCAGCGGCAATAATGATTAATTTTCAAGTCCATCCAACATATCTTCAGATCCTCAACATTGTTTTGCGTTGTAGCAAGCGACTTCCGTCAAATCCATAGAATTGCAGGTATGTTGTTTTGAAACTGCTGGATAATTCAATCACACAAAGTCACCGGCCACGACTGTCTGTTCAACACCCTAACACCGATTTTTTTTTTTACAATTCTACCACTCCGAATCTTACACTGGCCCTGAACGTGTCGCAGGCAACAAATTCAGAATGATCACGTAGCCTATTTAAACAAATAATAATAAAGTTGATGAAAAGTTTGTCATTGGTTTTTATTTTCAGTTTATTGCGGGTCAAAGATGGTTTATATATTTTTTTCTTTATCTTACTGTTTTCAGCCAATCAGCAAAAGGAAGTGCTTCAAATGCGGGAGCATACGCGTTATCTAAAATTTTAACCTCAGTTGCCTAGGCCTACTTAATGCATTGCCTATACAACTTTAAAATAAGACATTCCGCAAATAGTAATTACCACTAAGCGATTAGGAAAATCTTTGGACTGGAGATGCTTATCAATGTGTCAAGCCGTCACGACCTTCGGTACAATGCAATATAAGTCCAAATCACTCAAATACAGCTTGAATATTTTGTCTCTTATGTTTTAAAGGTTTTTACTCTCAACATATAAAACGTGAAAAATAAGATGGCGCCCGCACCTTTTTATTGCTTTGTAAGGTCTTACTGCGAAATGTGATGGTGCGCATCCGCGGTGCACGCACACTATGGTGCAAAAGTGGACGGATGCGAGCGGGACCTAAAACATGCATTTTGCTGGGAACGAGTGATCAAAAGCACTTGTAGCTTTAGAGTTAACAGTGGAGGGACTTGAGCCACAAAGGTCTTCGGGAAAGAATGTTACTAAGGACCATTTAAAGAGGAGTTTACTATTAAGATGCTTTGGGAAAACCCTAGGAATCAGATGTTTGTTTGTTTATTTATTTATTTATCTATTCATTCATTTATTTATGTATTTGTTTGTTTGTTTTTCTTGCGTTTGAGTGCCAGTTCTCGAGTTATTAGGTATATTTGTACTTCTTAGAGAAAGTAAAATGACTGTGCTTCCCATCGAGCCCTGATAGACAGTTATTTGGGGAAAAGTCGCCAACAAGGCAGCGAGTCTGTTGAAGATTGCTCTTGAAAATTCTCTAATACACTCTAATATGGGATGGCTTGTCAGCCAGTTTTTATGTTGACCCCCAGGGCAGAGAATCAATTGAGGCGGTGAACTGGCAAAGGGTGGTGACCCAAATTTTTTAAACTTTTTTTTTTTTTTTCTGTTTACAGGTTTTTTCACTGTCAAAGTTTTGATATTCAGAAACTTGGCTTGCGTCGCTATTTTTTTTATTCTTATTATTTTTTAATGTGTTTGTGGCTTTTGCATGGAGTGTCCAGCAGGCCCAGTTGGGCTTGATTTTGGATTATGACGGTACAAGGGAAACAGCTAAGTAACTGTTAAAGAGGGTTTGTCATCTGGAAAAGAGTGGCAGGAGCTTCAATGAAAAAAAATTGTTCAAGTGTTTTGACAGGAACTGTAACTGGAGAGAAGAACTAGGAGAACTAGGGTCAGACATTGCCTCCCAAAACGCGTAATTGTCACTCTTGCATTAGAGGATTATGATGAGCAACTCCTCTTTCGATGATATAATCAGATATGTCACACTTAACCATATTCTCAGTGTGTGGCACATTCCATAAAAATGGTACTGCTGTGAATTTTTGACCCATACAGTCAGGGGGACTGGTGGCTTTGCCATGCTGTGGGAAGATTTTCCTGGCATTACTTTGATCCACTTGTTCCATTAAATCTACTGAAATTCTGAGTGGTCACCTTAATCCTATATGTATATCCTGATAGGAGTGGCCACTTCATGGATGACTATGCCCCCAGCTACAGGGAATGAGTCGCCAGTGAAAGGTTTGATGAGTAGAAAAATGATGCAGATCACACGTGGAGGCCATCCCAGGCAGCCACCGTAGGTCATTTTGGGCGGAAGTGCTCAACAGCACTCTCTACCACCATCATTAAACAACACCAAATGAGCAAGCACCTATTGGGAAAAATGATTGAAGAACTTTTTCTCTGGTGAAGAAAAACCTCTTATCAACAGCTGGCCACATCAGGAAAACTCCCCAAGAAGTAGGAGTGTCTGGATCAGTGTCAACAATCAAGAGAAGACTTCACTTGCACAGAGGGTTTGCCACAAGATGTAAACCATTGGTAAGCTTCAGAAACAGTAATTTTTTAAATATACATTTTTAAAGCCTGTACAGTTCTGACTCACCATCCTACGGACAGATAAGGCAAGTGTTAAGTTGTACCCAAATGATGGGGGGAGGCGAGTGTGGAGAGGGGAGAACTGCTTATGATCCGAAGCACACATTTTCATTTGTGTTGCCTGGTTATGTATGGTTGCCATTACAGCAAGTCCCCCTGTATTTAGCTGTCGCTGAGGTGACGTCTGGCAGAAGCAGCAGGATGAATGCTTAATTGTATAGGGTTTTTTATCTGCTCAAATTCTGTCAAATGCTTCACAGTGCAGACGGACAGTGATCTGAAACATGCTGGGAAAGCAGCACAAGGCTTTTTAAGGCAGAAGAATGGAGTGTTCACCAATTGAAAGTTTTATCACCTGACCTGAATCCAATTCAGCAGGCAATTAACTGGAAATGGAAAACAGTACCGTGTAGGCCTGGCATTAATTTGTGTGTGTGTGTGTGTGTGTGTGTGTGTGTATTTAAGCCTAAAATTAACCTCTACGAAGAAAACATCAAACAACAGTGTACATATTTCATTGCAGTGTTAATTCACATACTTTGAGAGCGATATGACAATTAATCTCAGAAAACATAAATATACCAGACGTAATATCTCTTGCGCACTCTTTCGGTCCATTTTTGATTCCATAGCAATACCGGCTATTACAAAGCGGCTATGAGACTCAGGTCTCCGGTAGGCTTATTACTGTATGGAGCCTTCCTCCCCATCCGTCTTGTCTTTTCATTTTCCTGCATCTCCGCAATGGTACTGACCCCCAGCCATTTCTGCAGAACTGCAGAGTCACGAAGTAAACTTTTGACCCTCACATTTTGACCCATACGGCGCAACCATCGTAACAAGACCACAGGGGCGCCCCGGTGCTCGAACAGCGTACTCCTTTCTCCTTCCCTCCCCCCTTAACCCGCCCCGCCCTCCCTCCCCTATACACCCACAAAGGAGAAGGTGACGATTGGATTGTAAGAGTACAAATTTTTCGAGTATTGGAACACACCCTAGGTGCTCTATGAAGCTTGAAACAGCGTGAGAGATCTATAGATAGATAGAGAGAGAAAAAGAGAGAGAGAGAGTTTATCATCTGTTTTGAGTTGTCGTTCTATCTTTTTGCGTTTCATAAAATAATAGAAATGGAGGACGTTCCAGTGAGATTTGCCTAATTAAACTGGGAAGACAAAAATAACAACATACGCTCTGGCTTTTCCTTGACTGCATCGAGGTTCTCCGCTGATATGAGGAATATGCTGGTGCTTCAGACTTTAGATTGGCATAAACGCATTTCTCAAAGGCAACCCTGACGAACTGTGGTCGCAGGTTCCGTTGGGAGGACTGCAGTTTGACTCAGTGTTGCTTTTCCATAAAACCACAGTGAGGACGAGCTTTCGTAAATTCCGAGGCACAGTTGCATGGTTGGAACTGCAACTCTAGATCTGTCGTTAGATATGAAGTTTCCTGATCTTCCCTCCTGATTACACGATCCACCACCGCTGTTTGACCCAAAATGATGAAGTGCCTTTAACTAGCCCAACTTGTTCGTCTGATTAAATAATAAAACAACCATTAAAATATCTCAATGGATTGCTAAAATTAAGGAATTTTTCAAGCATTTTTATTTTCATATGTGTTGCCTATAAATGAAAGTAGTAATCAGTCTAGCGCATTTTATTTATCAGCTAAATGACATGGAATACAAACTTAGCTCAGGCTGATCGTACACCCTTGGCGGCATATGTATATCGACTTTTGGGAAGGAGCATAAAAACAAGTCGGGATACCATGTTGCTTACAGAAGCAAATGAAAAGGTGATACATATAGGCATAATTGTTTTGATCAAAAATTCCTACATATTCAAAAGTTGCTTTACAAGGGTCCATTTTACATGGCACGTTTTTTATGACTTTACTAGTCCTACAAGTTTATTTTTTTATTTTTTATAAATTTTTTTAACAATTATTCAAAAAATAACAAAAAGTAAGCTAGCAGGTAGAATTATCTCTCATTACTATAGTATCCTCATCGTGGATGATTGCACCTCTTCACTCTTGGCAAGAGCAGGCCGTAGATTTACTATGGCCGACAAATATAAACCTAGGCCTTGACAGACAGAAAGGTGAAGCACAGACGGCTCAAAATTACGTATTCCGATTATTTTGATTGCTGTTGTTTTAAATTATATACATCATGCGTGGAAGCAACGGAAAAAAACGTAACATGTCATGGCAGAACAGAACAGAGGCAAAACGTAGTATTGCGAAGATTTAGTTGATATGTGCCAAACGCTTGAGCTGATTTCCCCGTAGCCTATATATAGCCTAAGTCTAATTTCTACTTCAATTGCCAAGCACTTCGCTTAAGTTCGCGAATAAATATTAACGCAATTTTATGATATTGTTCTGACATGTTTTTGGCCCGGCCTTATTTTGTCTGTTATCCACACACTGAAATCCGGTAAAAAGACTTAATGACCACGTTAACATGCATAAAATATTCCGGTTTTTGCCTTTATTCCGTAAACAGACAATATTCCTCCGACGCTGCTAACTTCATCGCGAATGAAAATAAATATTCCACTAATATATCGCGTACGGGCAGCCTTACATACTCTGATTAAAAGAGGATTTTTTTTCAAGTTTACCAATCATGGCAGACTAGTTCGACGGTGCGAAGACAACCTTCCGCTTTCATTCTTTCAACCATCTTCTTGAAAAGGTCGACGTTGGGATATTTGCGTACATTCAAAGACCTGTTGATATCCAAGAAGTCTCTCACAATGTTTTACAGCAGGAACGTCTCTCCTTCCGAACACAAATGCGGTCTTTGCTGCCCATAAACAGGCGGCGGTGAGTCGCAAAACTCGAATATTACTGGCATATTCCACATGTCTTAATCAGAAAATGCTACATTTGCAATAAGGCCTAATTCTGAACATCCAAGCGGAATATCGTATTCACGTGACCCATATCAAATTCGGAGATTTGTCATATCCGGAATGATTGTGGAAAACAAGAGTGCTTGTAAATGTAGCCACTTATCAGTGTTTGGTTATTTTGGTTTGTGATGTGACCTTCAATGTTTACAATCACAATCGAGCACAATTAAGCACATTTTTCAAAAGAAATCCCGCATATAGACAATAAGCAAACTTTTTTTATCAAGGCTATTCCACTTGGCTTAACAGAAAAAAAGTTCGCCTTCTTCCAAAGCAAGAGTCAGTCTTTTTGAAAATTTTAACGCACTATGCAGTGCATTGCGTCATCGAGACATAAGACAAGTGGTTCCGATTTCTGTCAAAGTCGCTATTATTTTTTAGGAAACGACGTGAATAGGTAAGTAGGTTCTCTTACCAATGCCATGGTGGTGAAGCGGTGACTCGTTAGTCAAGAAACGCATCCCTGATCTGGGACAGGAAAGGAGAAGCCAGCTGCATTCAGGGCTCACAGCGTTACTATGAACTTGGTCTGAAGCGGACTCTGCTGGTGATAACGTGGCCTTGCATCCTACATAAATATTTTTCCACATTTTCCGATCTTTCTACATGCAAAATGTTCGCATAATTAAAACTAATTTCCAAATTGCAGAGCTTGAAAGGCTATAAATACACACACTTGAGGTTAGTGCTGTAAATGAGAATTTTTTTCAGAGTAAATTTAATTAAATCTGGTTTACTTTGGTGGCATCAGTAGCGCTGTTGGTGATTTTGTAATTTTTCAAGTTAATGTCCAGTTTTTTTCCGGTGGGATAAATATTGTTTATATTGAGTTGTCCATACGTGGCATATACATTTTATTTTTTTAGTAGAAAATGAAAATAAATTATATGGTGATCTGTTATTATTTTTATGGTTATTTCCTTTATTTTTAGTAGTAGCAGCAGCCGTAATAGTGGCTGGCGTATTTGTATGAATAAAATTCGTAATACTCAGATTTTGGAATCGACATTTTAATTACTTTCTACAATAAGAACATACATAGAAAATGTATCACTTAATGTTATAGGCTACATGAAAGCCTAGTACTAGATAATGAGAAATGTTTGAGTATTAATGTAATTTCTTTATTATTTATAAAGTATTATACCTTCACCGCCACCCCCACCTATACAAGTACCATTTCTACTACGTGAAAATCACTCCAGAAAAGAATACCATAGGCGACACAAAGAAAATTAATTCTTAAGCTATTTTTGAGATATTACACATTTTCCTCCCTAACCGGACAAGCAAGCAAAATTCTTATTTAAGCGCATGTCAAGTAAAGATATAGCCAACTTTACGCGCATGTGAATACAAAAAATCAATAGCCTGTAGTTTTCCACGTCTGGTTGCAGAGCCAGTCGCGACCGGTTGAAGAAAGTTACCCAGATTCAGGTGGTCTATAAAAAAATTAAGGTGTTAGACGCTTAGACGTTTAAATGAGCGGGAAAACTCATTGGCAGCCAGCCTGCTCCGGGTGCATAAAACGCCACAGTGCTCGTCTGCTGACCTCGCGACGATCCCGTCCCAATGAATTATTGATGAGATCCGCGCGCAGATTACCCCTATCAATATGCAAAACGCATTAGACTGCTAAAATGGCGATTTAATCGTTTG
The DNA here is from genome assembly GCA_029692085.1 of Gymnothorax javanicus. Taxonomy (NCBI): domain Eukaryota; kingdom Metazoa; phylum Chordata; class Actinopteri; order Anguilliformes; family Muraenidae; genus Gymnothorax; species Gymnothorax javanicus. Next base: position 110,159,632 of record CM056200.1, read on the forward strand.
GAATCATTGCGCTTCAATATTTCACCTCTGTGCCAGGAAAACCAGCGTTTTAGGCAAGTCGGGAAGCATGAAGCAGAAAAGTAAAATCCCAGTGTATTATGCTCAACATGTGCATACGTTGCTGCACGCACACGCTACTGCAAAACAATAAAAAATAAGGCTTATACATGCGGCGCTGTGTCGACATCACACTTACATGTATGAAATTAAGAGGATGAGTACAATTACATGTATAGTAATGATTTTATCGCATCTTGTAGCATAATTTGTCTTCGTTTTTAGGCATACTTTTAGACCTGAGTACCTCACTTAATACTGCATTACCCATGAAGACCAACTGTTCATCACGTGCAAACAATACATACTCTCCTTGAGATCAGTCAGTTGTGTGTGTGTGTGTGTGTGTGTGTGTGTGTGTGTGTGTGTGTGTGTGTGTGAGAGAGAGAGGGGGAGGGGGGACAGATATGGAGAAAATTGCAATTACCTTCGCTATATTGTTTGCATAATTAGCAATGTGAATTTAAATGGGCATTATGGTTGCACAGACTACGTACAGGAAAGAAAGAGAGTGAGGGAGCAAATGTGTTGTATGTACAGGTGCATGAAAGTTCAATTTTTCTCCTGCCGGGTAGCCTTCAATTGCTAAACAAAATCATGAACAGTAGGCTAATTTAGAATAGCTGGATGTCTACAGACGCACATTTGTCGAAGGATTGACATTGTGGCGGAAAGATGCCAGAAAAAGATTAAGAAGGCCATTCTTTTTCTTCGCAGTTTGGACTTAGTTTTTCTGTTTACTCTGAGTCTTATTCTTTTTCTCTGTTTGGCAGCAAGACAAGACAAAAACGTGATAAATTTTCCAAGAAGTTATAAATATATGAATCAACAACACTGCCACACTGACAAAGTTTTCAGTACAAAATGTTGAACTCAACCGGTGTTACGACACTTGAACGTATAAGCATATACAAATAACGTTACTAATGGGAAATTACACTGTGTGTGTGTGTGTGTGTGTGTGTGTGTGTGTGTGTGTGTGTGTGTGTGTGTGTGTGTGTGTGTGTGTGTATCTCTCTCTCTCTCTCTCTCTCTCTCTCTGCTCGAATGTTTTAATAAAAGGAAAGCGATCTTCGTTATTATTGTAAGGAATTTTTGTGTTCAATCTCTGTCAGTCGTTGTTCAGATTGCTATGGTGTATTTTATGAATCTCAACAGTTTCAAGTTGACATATCGTCCCAGTTAAATAGCATTGCTTCATATCAATCTCTTGAGTAATGGGTAAAGTTGTTTGCTTCAATAGTGTTGCCTATTCCGTACAACTGCTAAAGTGAGATGATGCACCACATCCATTTTAACCATCAAAGACTTACTTATAACTGTTTGTGTGCCTCGAACTGTGCGATTATTAACAGTGCAATTTTAACATGCTTGCAGGTCTGAGGAAATTATATGGGGGCTATGGTTAAATAGCTAAACATATCAGCGCACTTGGATTAGTCTATTGGGCTTATAAATGTTTTCCTTTTTGAAAACTGTGAAACGATTTCGGAAGCTGGTTTTGGAAGCTGGTGGCCCAAACATTGTACAGTGAAGTTCAAGTTGGTCTTTTTTGTCTGCGCCTTGGAGCATTGCAGTTATTATGAATATAAAGAATGGAAGTACTAATAAAGGCACAACATTTGTCATAAGGGACAGGAGGCTGTTCCATCTTCAGTCACAATTGTCATTTCTAAAAATAAAAAATGTGGGGAAAAACCAGCCATTGATCAAGTATAGCGAACGTCAATAATATCCAGAACCCCCTCCCTTGCGAATCTTGAATAAAACTTAAATAAAAACGAAGCTTTACACGAGTTACAGAAACAGATCGTGCTGGTGTAAAACAATGAACGGTGCCTGCGTCTACCTTTTTCACAACTGTTGGTCAAGTCTGAAGAACCTGTACATGAAAATTAGTTGATAGAATTTCGAGGTGATAAGCTCAATTGAAATATGTACATGAAAGTAAACCATTATTCAACACCAATGAGAGCTAAAATCTTGAACCATTAATATCATAATTTGACTGGCAGTCTGTCTTACAACCATTGTCCGGGTGTCTTGCTTGAAATACATGCATATTCGGCTTATGTGCTCGCACACATCATACAAGCGCAATAACATTTGTCTTACATTGGAAAAACCTTGCAAATCTGCACAATGCAATGAGTACACAATTTGTGAGGTATTTGAAGATAAGCTGTGCGTGTATGTGTGTGTGTGTGTGTGTGTATGTGGGGGGGGGGGGGTTCTACGCAAGCACATAAGTAAATACACTGCCCATTTTGCTGCATACATAGCTAGGCCTAAATACGTACACACACACACACACACACACACACACACACACACACATACATGCATACATACAAGGTGTCTTGATTCACGAGCATTTTAGACTATACCACACTATTTCCCAGTTTATTCATTATAAAATATAGGCTACAGATGTCGGCTACATCATTTCCACTCCGGACAATGAACTCGAGTCAAAATCGTTACCCAAAGTGACGCCACAAATCGAGAATCGAGATGTTCCTTACTATTTGCACAAACCCAAGCACAAGCCAATTTACAGTTGAGCAATTGAACTTACTTCGAGTCGAGAGATTTCCTGTACCAATGGTTTTCCACAGTCATGTCAGATACGCCGAAAAAGAAGAGGAGAATAAGAGCTGACTTCCTACAGGAAGGCGAAAGCTTGGGACTGGCTCCGCAATGTGCTCAGTCGTCACTGACCCTTTAAAATCCCTTCGAAGCAGTTAAACCGTCACTTGCATTCTAGAATGTGAAATATATAGTATAATGTCAACTCCCCAAAACCATAAAACTAACTTTATGGACCCCACGTGACTTTTGAGAGCCAGTGAGGGGTATCTTACAATGGCCTGAGTGATTTTTACGATCGAACTTCGCGATAAAACCCTCTTCCATTTGACATGTAAATGTCATAGCCACTTTTGGTGTAGTTTGGCAAAAGCATTTTTTGAAACGAAAGCGGCGCCCGGCAATGCCAGCTTCTTGGCAAAACTGCTACTCACCTTTTCAATTTGCACTGTCATTACGGGAGGAATTGATTGGTAAGTTTGAAAGTTGAAGTTTGTTTTTTAAAAATAAGTGGTAAAATAGATAATGTAAGAGGCATTTCAAGAAATAAACCATAACGCCGCTGTTGGTGACTAAAATGGGCTATTTATGGGCTATAATATGGGTATTTTTTTAAAAGTTAGTAGCATAATCTGCTTGTTTTTCTGCTTACGTTTGCATTTAGGAAAAAAAATCTTTCTAAAAAGTTCGATATTTAAGGGTTTCACTATTATTTGAGAGAGATTCATTCATTTGATGGTTGACAGTGCCCATAAAGTCTTGATTACGACTGCATTTCTTATTTTAAGAGATTAAATTTTATGTGAATGTGCGCTTTGTTGGTATTTGAACTCTCAACCATGCATAGCCATAGAAAACAAGGAAATGACCAGCTATTGACATCCATTGTTGCCTATGTTTGACGCTATTTACCGCACTTCGAGTGAAATGTTTGTTTAGCTATTGCTGTTATTCCGGTTCAGTGGGAAGCACATTGGTTGAGAACTGGGGGCAGAAACATGCATTTACTGAACTTTTACAGTGTCCGACTGAAAATGAATAATAATAATAACAATTATTATTATTATTATTATTATTATTATTACTAGGTTAAAAGCAAATGCAAAAGTACGACAAATTGCTTACGGTGGGCCGACAAGACAAGTTGCTATTTTCCTCCATACAATGTTTATCATTCACTCTCACCACGACTGTCGGTCACATTAAAAAAATGTCTAATATATACATATTTTCTGGACAGCAGAAATGATCCAATATACGTTTGCTATTTTGAATAGAACTGTACACGCATGGACGGATACAGTGCTGTCAGTTTTCATAACATTTCTTTTTTTTCTCCAAAAACATTAATGAGCGATCTGAACACATGGCAAACTGGAATGAAAATGCTTTTAGATGAATAGAACATAAAATAACCAGAATATGTCCCAAACTGAGGCTCCTGGAAGACCAGTGCATAAGCCACTAGCCAAGCTTGATTAATTTCATTACATAGCACAGAAGCTTCGTGGTCGTAAAAATGTTGAGGATACAGTTGATATAGATTATAAATAAGTTATAACATTTAAGAGCTCACATGAAGCATGCTGACTTTCAAGAAAGCATCAGTACAGCACAAACGATATATCAATAACGACGTCCATGGGAGAGCAGCTATGGTCTCCAAATGACAATGTTCAAAAACAGCAACAACAACGACAGCAAATTGACACAGGCTGTGTGTTACCAGTACCACTGAAGAATTTAAATAGTCTATAACACTAACAACATGCAGAAAGGTGCCGCGCAGTACAGTACTGAGGAATAGCGTTTTCTTTTTGCTCAATATTCGTTCTCCCCAGGTCCTTAGTCAGGGCTGGAAAGCGCTACCTGCAGTAGCAAGACTCATGCTTTTCAGTTTGTTGTCCTTCTTCCATTTCATCCTCCGATTCTGGAACCAGATCTTAATTTGCCGTTCTGAGAGACATAGCGCATGGGCTATCTCTATTCTCCTCCTTCGGGTTAGATATCTATTGAAATGGAATTCTTTTTCCAGTTCTAGCGTCTGGTAGCGGGTGTACGCTGTTCGGGCCCTTTTTCCGTCTGGTCCAGTCATATCTAAATAATATAGACAAAACGCAGGAATAACCATTAAAGTGAGGGGTCGAAGATTGGTCATTGTACCATAAAACACAGTATGTACTATGTCGAATTATTCATGCATATGCATACACCTCAGTAACGGCGAGGTAAAACTAAACGATTGCGGTGAGAACATGCAACTCATGTTCTCGAACACACTATTTTTTTTTTGTTATCGGGCGCATATACAAGCAGTTTGCGTAATTTATATTTTATTACCCTCGCCAAACTCGAGAGTTTAATCACATTTTACTTTACTAAGCCTGCATAGGTCAAGGCTGCTCCTCACTTCAGAACCTACAACTTTTCTGCTGATTACCCTTGACGCTTCGAGATATTCAATGGATTTTATATTCTTGAAGTTAGCTAGTTTCCACTCTTAAAGCGAAGTTTTCCTGGGAATAAAACTTCGCTGTCGCACTGCCTTTTTGACCTCTCGTCCCCGTTCTCTCTCCAAATAGAGTTCACAAGGCTACTCTTGAAAGATTTATGGCGCTATCCGGGGACAGTCGAAAATAAAAGGCTTCTTCTGCGCGAGAAAGATAAACATATAACAACGCATAGCCTAGCCGAAATAACAAAATAACACTTCGGTACATATACCATGGTTAATATGTAGCTTCCGCATCCAGGGGAATATTTGTGGTGCTTGCCCGTCGGTCGATGTTGTTGCAGAGCTTGCGGTAGGTTCTTGCTGTTGCTGTGACCGCGGAAGAGTGTTGTTGCATCTTTTGGTGCTTTCCTCCGTCTCAGAAGAAGGGCTCGTCTCGTCTATTTCGGTGAAATGTGTGCTGTTGTTGGCGGTGTGGTTATTGCTGGCAGTGATGGTGTTCTGGTCAGAAGGTGGTGAAGAGCTTTTGAGTCCCAGTTTCTCGCTGTTGGCGCAAGGCAGAGACTCGGAAGATGAGAGTGAGCAACTAGACGGCTGTCTGAACTGTGTCTCCGGGGCTGGTGACTGGAAACCCCGGGAACCATCCACAGCCGCAAAGTGGCCACTGGTCGTTGATCGACTGACGCTGAGGTCCATCCCATTGTAGTTGTAGCCGTAAGAGCCCGAATGCATGTTGCCGGAGTCCCTGTACGAGCCGTTCATAGCGCTGCTGTTAGTTCCATAATTCAGTAACTGATAGTCGGAGCCATTTGGGTAGCGCCCTGAGAACGAGTTTACAAAGTAAGAGCTCATTTAGGTTATTTTATAGGGTTTGATTTGTAGATCTTTCTTGTTATAACGCCGTACTTCACGATTTATGATGTATTAATGAATTATAGCAATGCACTGTACTTCGTTTTTGCTATGTACGCGGCCAAATATGGGGGTGCGGGTGCGTTTAAGAATCACGTGTTTTTGTTGACCAGTCGTAAATTCTCACTGATGACTTCAAGAGGTAATTCATGCTCTATGGTTACAAATGATGACGGGATGGGAATCGTTTGGGTGAAGTCATTGTGTGGCTCCCTATTGCACGGTTTTGCTCCGCGTTGGCAGAGAGCGTCACCTACTGGGAATTAAACTTATTGCAGACAATATAATTGCCGTTGCAATTATTGAGAAAACATATTTTACCCTCGTTATTGTGTTTATCATCGATCGTTTAGAAATGGTGCCATATTACTCGCCTTTGTGAGTAAATAATGGGAAATAAATAATAAAGACTAACGTATAATTAAGATATATAAATGAGGACTCGGAATTAGTTCAACATCAATACAAATTTTGATTGATCAGGTGATCGTTGAAGAGGTGATTGTGAAGAATCAATGCTAATATTACTGCAGTAAAAGCTAACACAACTACTAATACCACTACGACTGCTGCTACTGCTACTACTACTACTACTACTACTACGACTAGCCCACTACCTCCACCACGAATAATAAAAATACATACATACATACGGATATATATATATATATATATATATATATATATATATATATATATTAATTTATTTATTTATTTATTTTTGAAGTAGATATGTCACAGACATAGGATGTGGGCCTATATATATATATATATATATATATATATATATATACCCATATGAGGTATGACGCGTGATATTCGCTAGTTATTTTGACGAAATAGTTTTAGTAATATTTAAATCCCCTCATGTAGGTGTATATGTGTGTGTGTGTGTGTGTGTGTGTGTGTGTGTGTGTGTGTGTGTGTATGAGACAAAAGCACAGTCTGTTGACCTGCGTAAAATATATGCCTCCATGTATGCAGAATATTGTCTTTAATGAGGTATTGATGCTTTATAGTTTTTCATGGGTGATTTACTTATGAGAGCATACAGAGATTCAAACAGAGGAATATGATGATCAATTTTGAAACCGAATTGCGGGCAATTGGAAGAAGTTTCGACGTAGAAAGGTCACGTTTTTCGCGCGGTCATAAACCCGGAGGATTGACGAGCAGGCGAACATTTTATTCTCGGGACTTTCGGAACTATGGATTGCCATGGATTCGAATGCTTCACATTTCAGAAAAATCTCAGGACCAACAGCTATGAATGATTGCCCATTACATCGAGGAAACATGTTTTGTTTGAACCCCTCGCCCAATCCAAATACGCCGATATCATGTCTATATCACTAATACAAAACCGCAAAGGGGTTTGGAATCAAGAGTCATTTTCATGCAGATTAAACGTAGACAACGACCCAAAAGATAAATTTGAACTCTGCAGGGATTTCCCTTTTTGGAGAGGATGTCGCAAAATATGCAGTGGCAAATTCGATCACCTGGTTCTCCCCCCCATCTTCAAAGAGACACCTGTCTGGGGTTTATTGCAGTTGACGAGGAAATCGATTGAAAAAGATACTTCAGCTAAATCAATATGTCCTTGAAATACTAAATAATATGTTTTATAGAATACATTTTGGTTCTTATTTCACTTACTTTTTATTAGCTCTACACTTTTATTGAATAAAATAGAAAGAACTACTCTAACGACGAGTGATTCCAAACTTTTGTGCGATAATGTAACCCCCCCTCCCCCTCCCAACACACACACACACACACACACACACACACACAAATATATCTATTACAAATATTGTAGGGATATGCGGTACATATTTTCTGTTCGATATACAGTTGGCATCGCTTTTCTCTTTTACATAGTGAACTTATTCATTATGCTTGAGCATTCACTCCTGCATATTTTCACAGTAAGACCAATTTTTTGGAAACAACCAGAAATAATATATGATTCCTCATGCCCTGGCTGTATAGTTGAAATCGCCTTCAGGAGAAAACGTGACTATGATGCCACACGCTGTCAAATTCGAGATAAATGAACAGGTTGAGACAGTTTACTGAGGGATTCCTCCTTTATGTAACTCTTGTGACAAGGATACAAACACACACGTACAACGCTAATATAATGTATACTTCTCAGCCTTTCTAGGTGGCTCTGTTTCAGTAGATTGGTTGTCGTCCTTTAGCTATAAATCAGGTTACATCCAGACCCCAGGTATTTAACGTACAGAAGAATTATGTAAATGAATCGTACAAGGAATCTGCTCCTTTTCCCAGTCGAACAGGAGCACGAATATTACATTTGACATTCAAATATCTTCCATAGGACGGAAATGTACATCTTGGGAGAAGGTCCCAACTGCGGAGACAAGATACACAATATCAATTGGAAATCAAATATATATATATATATATATATATATATATATAAACACAACTGGAATGCTACAACAAGCCAATTATATAACTTCGCCGGTTCAAATGTTCAAATTTCAGAAAAAGGCTTGTTTTTGAAATTATGGCGACAGGTATTATTATTATTATTATTATTAAACGAGTCTTTTCATCATTCTGTCCTTTTTCCTTCCTCTTCTTCTGCGTTGGCTTGTGAAGAGTTCATCAGTTTATTTTCCTTTTTCCACTTCATCCGTCGGTTCTGGAACCATATCTTTATTTGACGTTCAGTCAGGCATAAGGCGTGAGCAATCTCGATTCGACGCCGCCTAGTCAAATACCTGTTGAAATGGAACTCTTTCTCCAACTCCAGTGTCTGATAGCGAGTGTATGTCTGACGTCCTCTACGTCCAGTGTTGCTGAAGGGTCCTGGTGAAGAAAATGAAAGGGTAACGAAAGTTTAGCGATCACAGGTCATTTATTGCAGTGGCAGGGCAAAGCTGTTGATGGGACAAAATCAAGGTCTCATTTGGAAACAACTATAGACGAACGATTGTGATATCCCACCGATTAAGATGAACATGATTGAAATATGTCTGTCGCTCGTTACAGGGTATTTGCTTGTAGGTAAGTGCTGTTTTTACTGTTTGAACACCTTGTAACTCAGCTACCACTAGCCTACTACAACTGCTGCTGCTGCTACTACCACAACAACTAATAATAATAATAATAATAATAATAATAATAATAATAATAATAATAGTAATAATAATCCTGTGTCTCTGACATACCTACGTTTGTGTCATTGTTTTTTTTTTTTTTAATTTATTATTATTGTGTGCATACTTCTGCATACTTTTACCAACCTCCGATGACATATCGACATTTAAAAATGATGTTTTCTTGTGACTTTTAATATTCACATTTGCGCTTGTACTTATATTTAATTTATTCACAAGAAGATGTTAACTCCCGCGAGTCAAGATATGATACTAAAGCTAAACAATTTTTTTTCTCTCTCTCTCATTTTGGATTAGAGGTACTGCCCATAAAACGGCCATGCACGACGGTGCTATTAAATGCAAAGGTTTTTGTTGAAGTCATAGCAGTACTAGTGTAGGCATGGTCGAGTTTGCTTCTATCATCCATGTTTTCTACATTCTATATTCTGCATTCAAATTATCATTGGATCATGAATGTAACATTTTAATTCAATAATATTGTTCGAGTGACTTTAACTTTTGTCTGTTCGCACGTGCATGAAATTTCATCAAAAACAATACATTGACATAGCCAATTACATTTGTCTGATGTATTGTTTCCTCTGATTGATGGGCTATATTTTCATGAAACAAAATCAGAATGTCCAAGATCTTGCTTTGGTTCTGTGTCATCTTTCGTCTTTGATCTAACTGCCAGAGCGAAGCTGTTTTGGCTCAGTAAACTTTTCTGGCAGTTTACAGTAGGATAACAATCACTTGCTGATTAGGCTTAATATCTGGAGCAGCAACCAAACAAAAGACATTTGCTAATACCGACAATTATGTCCAGAGAGGCAGACTCACCGTTGCACGAATTCATCCTTTGCATCCAGGGGTATACAGGGGCAGAGGACTTAATTTCGTTGCCATCTGTGAACAAGCTTTTATTCTGTCCCGGGCCGTCTGATTTGCGCTGATCCTGGTTTAAAAGGAGCGCGTGCTCCTCTGAAATCGAGAGCGTACAGGCAGTGTCTTTTTCTCGGTAAAAACTGGCGGATGAATAGTCGCAGGCACTGGCAGCATTGGTCCGACCGTAGGCACCGCTCGCCTGCTGGTAATAAGAGGACGGGTAAACCTTGTCTGGTGCATTGGAAGCTCCGTAGGCGGCAGTGGGATAGTGTCTTAAAGGATCCGTGTATCCGGACGAATATAACGGTATCTGTCCCAAGAAAGACTCCTGTCCGCCGGGCAGAGTCACGGGGAAAGTTGGGTTTACAAAATAGGAACTCATTTGGATGGAGGCGTTCTTTTCCGGGGTTTATGATTTGTTGTGTTTTATAGTCCAAGTGGTTAAGCTATTAGTATTTTATTGGAGATTGGGTTTTAGCTGAAGGGGGTGGCGAGGTGCCAGCGTGGGACAGAGGGGAAGTATACCATCTGATCAGAGGAGAGCCAATCACGTGCGCCTGTGGTAGCAACATAGCCCCCACCAGGGGTTTTGATTGCACGCGCAGTGTACCTCAGCGCAATCCGGAGAGCTGAAGCGTTTCTCCGTGTCTCCTCCAAACCAATAAGACCAGAAATTCGAATCACTCTGGGATTAAAAGCATAAAGCGTATGTGTATATGTGATGCGCATGCGTGACGGAAACGTATTATGAGAATTGGTTATTACACCCCACGGTGATGGTGCCTGCGCTTCTAGCGCTACACTCCAAAAATATATCTGAAAAGTTGGACAATTTAGAATTTAAATTGGCATCGTTCCGTTTTTATTTCCAAAATATTTTCTAGATTTTCCAAACTTCATTGTATTTGCATATCGCTTAGTTAAATCATCGAATTATGCGGCCTTGAATGTAAAATGACTTGACAACATTACGTGTATTTGCAACACAACCTGTGCGTTTAGCGCTTAAATTTCCGTAAAACGCGTTTTTACAGTTTAGACTGCATTGATCATGATATTCTCTTTAGGATTCTTCTACTCGGACCGACGATTCGACCCCTCCTCAGTAAAAAAAAAAAAAAAAAAAATCGGATTGTTATTAATCTTGTCTGAATATCTGATGGTTTGCTATTTCATCATTTCATTCTATTTTTTTCCCCAGTGGGCCTGGTTAATGCGTACATGAAGGCGTGCATGTGACATACCATTCTCAAAAATGATTCTTGTTTCAAAATAATATGAAAATGACGTCACCATTCTCAGGAAGCATAATTGGACGATCTTCAATTGTAATTCAAGGACGATCCATATCTGTACTAATAGCTCGGAGGGAAGGTCAGCGGCAGCTAGTTTATAGTGTTTTAGTGCTTTTTGAAACCTAACAGATCTGTCGTGAACTGTTTTTTTTTTTTTTTTTTTTTTTTACTAGCCCATATTTGCGAAAATGGGCATTACTTCTTTGATCATATTTCCCCAAAACAATTGTACGTATGTATGAACGTGTTTGTATATGTATGTGTCTTAGATTGTATTTTGCATATCAGTTTATTGGGCTGGTAATGATGAGATGAAAAGCAAGCCCCTTTCACTTTCTGCTGAACGCCAACTACGTAACCTGCTGCCACTTCCACCCTCCTGAATTATTGAATAGGCAATATTTAAAGGAACTGGCAGCTGAAGGAAATGCCGTTCCTTTCCAGGCAGGATGTATTACTCAAACTTATTTTCTATCGTTTCAGCTGTCCCTCGTGTTCAAGCCTATTTGCCGTCCTGAATCTGTCCAACGGAAAGATATAGGAGGAAAACATTCGGACGAAGTCTTCAGAAGGACGATAAGAAAAGAAGGCGAAAAGAGTGTGAACTTGGAAACTGCAGTAAGGATGTATACATACTACTGGGACATTTTTTAGATGCCGAGCCTTTTCCAAAGGCAAGTGGATCTGGCGAAGTTAAAATGCCTCGAATACAGTTCTTCTAGCCTCAATCCATGATCCAGTCAACTGCAGGCTACCAATAGTTTAAAAGGTCATTTCTATGTCACACGTTGTACATTTTTGTGGTCCTGTATTAGGTATATGTTGTGTGTACCGTCATTTGTCTTGATTTAATTTGTATTATCTGTTCAAAAATGTAATCCTTAATGAGGCTAAACACAATGCCTAAGTTAGTGGAAAATATTGCATTAACTTGGCAACTTATATGTGCATGTGAGATTCTGTAAATATAACGAAAAAAATTTATATTTTCATTGGTCTTATGGGCAAGTACTTGTTTATATGGATAAGAACTTGAATATTTGCATGTTTGAAAGACAACATATTTCTTTAAAAATAAATAAATGAATAAATAAATATATAATGTCCTGTGTTAAGTGTTGGAGATCATCCTTGTATAGATCATTGTATTTGTGACACTGTCTGCGGGAAATGTTTGTAACTGAAACATACCAAGCTACAGAAGACAAAAATGGCTTCTATATTGACGGAATTGCGCGTAATCTGTTGACGAGGCTTCCCTACCATACCCCAAGGATGTTCGATCTTTTACAACGGTGAATATCGCCGGCAAGTTTGTCATTGTATATTATCGTGTTAATAATATAGTTAGTTTCGCAAAAGCGACCGAAAAATGCTTGTTTAGTTTCAGAGTTTTAGCCACAACCAACAGCTATGACCGGCAGTAAAAAAAAAAAAAAAAAAAATGATCACGGAATGAAAATGTTAGTTTTCTGGGCTACTATGTGACAGTTCTTCAAAAATTGGGCAATGGTTAGTATACAGTACGATTCAGTATATGAAGCCTATCAAAGTGATGACAATGCTGAATGATTAAAAAAAAAACATAGTTCACAAATATAATTCATTAGTTGCCTATTATTTCGTTATTTTTAAAGTGGATATCAAACGTTTCAAGAAGGAATTAAGCTTTGCTATTAATTAACGGCGCTAGCAATTATTATGTTTAAATAATAAGTAATTCTGGAAGCTTAACTGAAGTAAAATTTTCTTATTTCAATTTTCATAATGAATACATGTCAGCTACAAATTGAATTAATTCCTGTTAGAGACCAAATGTATTGACGAAAGTGATGGCAGTCAATGAAACCGCAGGTTATACAAGCAGCCTTGTTCAGCTTGGCGAATAGCCATAACATATCAATGCTCGGATTAACGGCATCTTACTTTCAGTTTATAATTATTCATGGCTTTCCAGTCAGACTTAAAACTTCAGTGACCCATCAGAAGGACTACTCCGTTACCTGATGAACTTCAGTTTTTAAATCTTGCCTGGCAGGTCAATTGTTAAATAGTTAATTGTCCTATCCGAAGTTTTATGTAGCCTATAGTTCTCTTCGGTCAGCAACATAAAAAATCATTTCAGAGCTTGCAGAAGACATGTTCTTGAAAAAATATTTGACTCAGCTATAGGCTTTACGATCACGAAACAGTCAATAAGCATCAAGGCGATGTTTTTCGCCCCGAGAAGCCTAATCCTTGCTTCACTTTTGCCTCAGTTTGTTGAAAGGCGCCAATAAAAACTTGATTCCGTTACATATTCAATTCTCGTTCAGAAATGGCCAATTTGGATTTTATTTATTTTTTATTACTTTGTTCAGTCTGAAAGACAGGAATGCATTTCGGAAGAAAAGTCTCGAGATAGCAGTCGCGTTTAATATAGCCTAATTAAATTTCCGCAATGCTATTAAAAAGCTAATGTGTGAACAACTGGGCCCAATTTGATTTTGTAAACACTATGAACAAATGAAGAGTTTGTTTCCAAAATGGAATATATCCATATTACTCATTTTGAGTAAATCAGCCTTTTCTATGTTTGGCGCCTATTGCATTTTAGAGAAAAAAAAAAACTTTTACCATGAAAAATACACCTTATAGTATGAATTTCTAAAAACTGATTTTTGCCCCATGTAAGAAGCTCAAGGCTATGGCTCTATGGCATTATCTCAATTTTTTGTAATTTTGGCACTTATTGCGTTTTGGAGACAAACTCTTCAAATACAACTCTATTTGTTCGAAGAAAATATTGATTCCAATAAAATGCTCGATCGTTAAGTCAATGTTCCTCTGAACACATAATACGTCACAGTAAGCCACAGACAGACAGGTAACAAGGACAAATCTTGTTGCTCCAACATACTGTCCAGACTGATCATGTTACATTCAGTGTCACAACACCCGCCCCCCCCAAAACACACACACATCCCCCCTCCCGGAATTTTCTTCCCGCCCAAAACTTTTGGCGCTCCTTTTCTCGTTTCTACTATTCTCGTCTTACACAAAAAAATATCTGTAAAGATTTTACTTGTTTTGGCTGCTTAAGCGACTGCTTTTGGCTGAACGACAAACCGCAAAAACGCAACGCATCCCGAGTCGTCATAAAGTGACCAAACGTCGTTAGAACGAAAAATGAGAGACTTTTGGCGTCCTTATTTGACGCCATTTAAAACGACCCTTACCCGCTTACCCCTAACTTTAATTCGAGCCCAAAGCCTAAACGTCAAATGCATCCTTTTTCGTCCTATATGGACGTGTGGTCAGGTTGTGTCACTGTATGACGAGTCGGGATGAGACTGGGTTGCCTTAGGGTAGCCTTGGCGCAGTATACGTCATGCAAGACCTGGGCCAAGCGGGAACGAGAATATAGACGTGCCTGAGACACAGACAGCGTGAAACATGCTGAGGCTAATGCAGACGGAGTTTACAACTCCTGCATTATTTTCCCTTTCTATCACCAGTTTCAGAGACATTCCTCCCTGTTCGTTTTGCATTGTTCTTTTGCTGCGAAAATTCAAACAAGATAGCGAATAACATAAAACCACTCTATCTATCTATCTATCTATCTATCTATCAACATACGCACGCATACACGCGCGCGCGCGCAATCAAACATCCATTTCTTCCTCGAGGAGAGGTTATGACCTCCCCATTTTGCTTGGCACTACTCGCGAGTAGACGGTAGATGGCATCAAAGAGCAAGAAATGAAGAAAAGCTGCTGCAGAAATGTGCCGTCTGACATGTTTAAGATCACCATCCCCAAATCGTCTTTTGCAACTCGTATAGAGACCTATAACGCTTTACAAATTCATTTAAAGATCTAAAGCACAGGCTATAAATATTCAATTTTTTCTCCAGCACAACAACAACAAGAAATAAATAACCAAAATAAATTAATTAAAATAAGTATATCACTGCATTTATACAAAAACAGGTTACACTTACAGGGTTACACTTAGTTTTAGTCGATAGAATAACGGTTGCTATTGCGAATATTCGACTAAACATAGCGTACAGTGAGGAGGAAAAAAAAAGATTTTTTTTTTGTTTTGCAGATATTTAACAGATTGCTAACGTACCACAGTCATTCACTCAACATTTAGCCTGCTGGTGCATATTCAATCAAGTGGGAATATAACAGTAAGTTATGTTCGCTATTTAAGATTTTATTCAATCCAATCTGAGACATTGTTGCACTTTCAATTTGTTTAACCTCCCTGTGTTATCTGGGACGCATCGTTTTCAATTACGTCACGAATTTACGATTGAAATAATTTGAAATATTTTCTTTGGCTGAGTGACAGGAAAATATTTCAGTAAAACAATTTAAGGGGGCCGAAAATAAAGTAATGCCATACAAATCTGGCAGAACTACTGAGCAAGTGTGAGATACTCTCAACATGGCCAGGCTACATATAACCGCTCCCATCCAAAAAAAAAAAAAAAAAAATTGGACAACTAACAGTCACATAAAATCGAATTCTTTTCATCATGGATATCACATGTTTAATGTTCAAGCAATTAAACACCCAGGCCTGGACAATGAAAGGAATTTCAATTCGACTAAACGCATTTCGCTTTTACAACTGCGTAGCGCACGATCAAATGCTGTAGGAATGCCGCATAGCTGCGTGCCTGACGATAAAGCATTCCGCGTAATAGGCGACCTTATAATTTCAGCAAAATCCAACTGCCAACCAATGAACAAAATCAACCACATCCGTCAATTTGAGGTGATGTTGAGCTCCTGGAAACAGATACCAGCACATAGTCAAGGGGAAATTAAAATAAGTGTAATAATTTCATAATAGATGTTCAGACGACATCAGGGTCGTTTCCAACTGGGCAGACAAAATGAAAAACCCTCACCTATCGATACAACTTGAATGGTTAAATATATTTCCCGCGCACACCATAGTCGCGACATAAAATGAGAAACTGAGTGACAACACGTCCTACCTTTGCTGATAATCTTTCGTTTACCCAGCGGACAAAAAAATCTTTATGTGTTTGGTTTTGGTTTAGCATTTCTGTTGTTCCAAACTCTCCTGCAGTTAGCATGATGCTATGACTCTGATCATGGCGTTGTTACGCCCTCAGTCTCAGCATTTACACTAGCACACAGAGCAGGATCCCTCAGTGAAAAATGAGCTGAGCTCTCCATCGTGTCCAGATATCTCGATCGCCGTCTATTATAGAGGAAATCCCAATCAGAGCCGGCCACATTAGCATAGCAGTGCGGAGGAGATTCAGACTTGCTCCGTCCTTCTGCAGCGGGAACTGAGGATCCTTTTAAAGATCTATTTTTTAATTATGAAAAGGAGACAAGAAGCTTTAAGGAGCACGGTGTTGCTAGAAGGTGCTGTGGCCAAAAGAATGCTGCAATATAACCACTTGGGAAATCATAAAAAGTTCATGTTCACGGTTAACTATCCACATGACCGTCCTCGGCCAATCGTAGAACCCAGCCACTCATAAAGTTCTATCACAAAGTTGTAAATTTTCATAAAACAACAAGGAATTTATTGCATTTCTTCATGAGCGCTTAAACAGCAGTCACCCCTCCGTCGCCATCTTTTTTGTGAAAAACAGACGAGGAGGCGATTTTCATGATCAAGATACAGTTAATATAAATTCTGTGATCTATGAAAAGCAGCGCACAAATATGGTGGTTGTAGTCATGCAGGCTGCATGGTAAGTTCTAGATACCTTGAACAATGGCGGTGGTGTAGCTACATATTTACTGGGTAGTGATTTTCTGCAACCCACCTTTTAAAAAGGTTCGTTAGTTTTGGTGCTCAGACAAATAAAAAATGTCCATGATTACTGAATTGTTTAAAGAAATCATGAACGAGTCGAAAAAAAAACCACCCAAATTTCAAACAATATACGCACGCGACAAACACATGCGCAGGCTGGCTAGCATACATAGGCTATACGTACATTGGCTAGATACATTCATACATACATACAGATAGACAGACAGACATGTGCATAGTGTAACAAAAACAAGTGGTGTTGTTAAGCTTTATTTCATCTGCAACGGGTTTGTTTAGTGAATGAAAAAAGAAATGACATAGGCTAACGTGGCCTAAAAAAAACGGCTTCATATGGTTGGGGAATTAGTTTGATCTGTAAATTTTGTCGATGAGATTTCAACCATCTTCTTACAAAAAGCACACACTCCTGAAATAAAAATGTAAAATATGATC
Organism: Gymnothorax javanicus; assembly: GCA_029692085.1. Classification (NCBI taxonomy): domain Eukaryota; kingdom Metazoa; phylum Chordata; class Actinopteri; order Anguilliformes; family Muraenidae; genus Gymnothorax; species Gymnothorax javanicus. The sequence continues at coordinate 110,177,211 of CM056200.1, forward strand.
GATCCGCTATTATTATTTAGAAATGCTGCCCTATAGTTTATTCACCCACAATGGATATAAATACTAGAAATAAATTGATATCAAACATATATTACCTTTAATATATATATTAGTTGTATATACTTGAACATGTACCTACACAGCATGAACACTCAATCAACTAGGCTTCGTGCTCTTGAAGGCTAAATTCCGATTATGAGTCATTTAACATATTTAGATTATTTTTTCAAAATCGTATTTTATAGCGGAAACACAGTGTCATATTTACCTAAAATCTCTGTGATAATTTTATTCATGTATATGATATAAAAAATATTTTACACTGCATTCATAGGTTAATATAAATTTATCGACCAATACCCTATGATATAGACTAACCTAATTACGTTAGGCAATTTAAAGCAACAAACGAGAAGATACTGAGACTTTCATCGTCGAATCTGCACATTTGTTGGCCTATTTCATTTTATCATTAGGCCTAATTTCAGGGCAGATTGAGGTTTCTTTGCTACGAACTACTTTGCATTGCAATATGGAACAATTCTGTGATTAAAGAAACATTAAATAGTTGTACTTTTCAAAGAAAGTTGGCTATTATGCTTTTTCTGATTTTACATTTTAACGAGCTGGGCTCATAGACGCAGAATTCGTCGACCCTTAGGCCAGATCACCCTCCTTTTTCGTGAAGAGATAAACAACCACAAGTTGGTAAAACATCCGATCACTGATACGTCGCTTAAACTATAAATAAATAAATATTATTGATGTTAAATAAGCCTAATATGACAGGATGATGACGATGACGATCCATTATTATTATTATTATTATTATTAGCGGAACAGATATAGTGACGTTATAGTGACCTCCGTTTTTTCGGTTAGCGTAATAGGCTAACTCTTTTCAATGTGTAGACCTATGACCAAAGCAAAAAGATTTTATTTGCTTTACAGTTTATAAAAAGTTATCATAAACAGACTTAACTTACCAATGACGAACATTAGTGATTGAAAATATGTGTGACTAAAAAATAAATAAAATAAAAAATAAAAATAAAATACAAAGAGACAAACCGACCTGCTTGTGTATATAAAGTTAAAAAAAAAGAGTGCCATTGCAAAGTGAGCATGTTCGTTTACTGTTATTCAATCCTTCATAGCATAATTCATCCCCAAAACGTGTGGTCCACTGAACAGAAAATTTATTAAATAAATAGATTTCGACGTATAATATAACAGAACACCGAATACATTAACACATAAGTTGACAAAAGGGTTAAATAATAAGCACATAGGACATTTATATACAACTGTACATGCAGTTGCGCGAACAAATCTCTACACAGATTTACTTTCCTGCAACACTGACAGGACCAAACATAAGATAATTCCATTTTAAAGTATGACATAACAATTACAATCATAGACATACAATACAAGAGAGAGTGCAGGATTCACAGGCAGATTAGGTATGAATTCCTAACATAAAGACAAAACCATTGTAGATAGATTCATAAAAATTACTGAATCAGCACTTTTCAGTTTTGTATTTTCCTACTAGTCGTCCTTTTCCTCCTCATCATCCCCAAGTTTATCCTCATTAGGCGAGCTCTGGCCGGTGTTCTTGTTTTCTTTCTTCCATTTCATCCGCCGATTTTGGAACCAAGTTTTGATCTGGCGCTCAGAGAGGCAAAGTGTGTGAGCGATTTCTGTGCGTCTCCGTCTGGTCAGATAGCGATTGAAATGAAACTTCTTCTCAAGCTCCAGAGTTTGGTAGCGCGTATAATTCTGCCGGGCTCGCTGTCTACTTACACCTGAGAAAAGACCAGATAAGACCATCAGGCTGCGGGTTAATTGTGACATTGTGACTGACTGAATGTAGCGCATTGCAACTGCAACACGTTAGCTAACAATGCGGTAAACAGGTGAATATGTATTCTTATGGATATAAAACATCTGAAGTCCCGAGTTAAGCGTTTGAAAATCATAAGTCATTCCTATATTACGAATACCATTCTGCGCAATTAATAAACCTTATTCTCTCATGTGTAGCCATGAAGCCTACATCACAAATGCGGTTCGCCGTTTAATTTCAAACGTACTTGAATCTCCTGGGAGCCAACAACTATGGTACATAGTTTCTAAAGTTTTTAAATAAATTTTAGAACCTGCAAAGGCTTTTATTTTAACATTGAAAACATTAACTGCACTTCCATATAAGTGCCGGTCCATAGTATATTATTATTATTATTATTATTATTATTATTATTATTATTATTGTTGTCGTCGTTGTTGTTGTTGTTACAGAGTATTTTGCGGTGAAATGCTCTCACGGATTTGTGAATAAATGGTGGTAGGCCAACCCAAAAATGCATACAGACAGGCCCACGTTACCACAAACAAAAAGTGCTGAATTGAGCAAAGATACCGCTGAACTGCGGCCATACGTACTGGTTCTCATTTAAGCCCATACACAAGTCAAACATTGTTCAAAAAGTTACTTGACTTTATTTTCAAAATACCTCACAATGTATAAGCGCAATTATTACGGTTTATAATGGTGTGTCTCTAATTTATATAAAATTTAAACCTTTACAATAAAATACGGGGAACTAAACTTGATTGAACTTAAACGTATAGGCTAAATACTGGTATTAAAGGGATATGTTGAGCATATTACGCAAGGATGTATTTCATTAGTTTATGTTATTGTGTTTCATCATGCATTCAGATTTACACCTCTTAATTGTTCAAAATTTAATATTTGTCTTAGGCCTACGGACCATCCCCGTAAATTGGCTATAGCCAATACAGCTTGCGATATAAGGAGAAACTCTGAAAACCAGTTGCCATTAAGTTAAAATCATCAATTTCACAGTACATCTCTTGGATGAACTCAACTGAGGGATGTCACAGAGCCTTTCCGAATAAACGATGTTTTGGTCTGTTCTGTGGTCTGACCTGAGCTGACAATCCTATTAATATACGCAGACAAATTTAAGAATGTCATTACTGTTCAGTGCAATGAAATGTAATGCAACGTAAAGCAAATCTGAGACTGTGTATCAGTGTGTGTGTGTGTGACAGAGAGAGAGAGAGAGAGAGAGAGAGAGAGAGAGAGAGAGAGAGAGAGAGATTTTTTATTTAAAAGGCTATTTCATTGAATCAATCAATTCATCATCTTACCGATAATTTTTTTATTTTACATATTTTCATTATTTCATTAAGGAGACACAAAGCAATCAACAAACAACAATTAACGAATGATTGTAATAAAACAACGAAAAACACAATAATACAAGAAATCAAAACAGATGCCCTTCAACCGAGAGCAACATTGAGGATCAGGTCATCCTCTCCTACTGAAGACAGTGCTCCTCTACAGCACAAGATAATGGAGAATTTTTTTTCAATTTATTCACATCCCTCATAGCTCTTTAATTATTATAGTCAGCCTTCAACCCAACCTTTTCCATCGTAATAAATAAAATTACATCACAGACTAGAGAATCTTAGATTCCTTTTGTCCGACTGAGTGTAAATCCATTTTTGCCTGTTTTAAAAATAAAAGATAAAATATGAGAGAGAGAGAGAGAGAGAGAGAGAGAGAGAGAGAGTGTGTGTGTGTGTGTGTGTGTGTGTGTGTATGTGTGTGCGTGTTTTTATGAATTTGAAGCCCATGTTTAATGTTCTGGACCTCTTTATGGAGTGTGTCCCTCAACAACTATGTTAATGTAATTTAGAGAAGAGTATGCTGCTCAAAACTGAGACTTGAACCAGTAAGAGGAACCCTGACGACCAGACAACCACCCAACTGAGATCAACAACAACAACAAAAAAAACAACAGTAACAATATTAATAATAATAATAATAAATAATAATAATAATAATAATAGGGCCTCTTTTGTAGTTTTCATCAAGGTACAGGCTCACCGAAGCAAATGTACATCCATTTGGTAGGAACAGATAAAAATGGCATGATGAAGGCCCAAAATATCCCCGGTTAACACAGAACCAGAAAATGCATTGCTCCATTTTAGCCTGTACAACAGTTCTCCAAAGCAAATCGAGTTCATCGGAAACTTGCAGAAAGGCATACATGTTAGTGTTTCATAAATGGGAGCGAAAAACAGTACATCTAATTTTTTAAATTATTATTTTTATTCAAATTACACATTTTTATCCTACCTGGGAAGTAATAGCTGAAATGAACGAAAATCACAGACCAAAACTGGCCATAATGAATGCGTATCAGTACAAGGCTGTTGCTTCTCACAAAACAACGACCTCAAACAAAAATGCTTTCATGGAGCAACTCCATACAAATAGGCCTACAGACAATATTTTTTAAACATAATAGCAATTATCAACATTGAATTTTATTTTAAACTTCGGACGCATATAAAATATTTTTTTTTAAATGACTAGAGGTCATTTTATTCTATCCTGCTGCTGAACAGAGGAAACCGCCCTCTGCTGTAGGCCGTTATGTAGAAAAAACGCAGTTTTCCGTTATTTTGCAAAAAAAAAAAAAAAAAAAAAAAAAGAAAGACCCCACTTCGCCTGAAAATTTGACAAAAGTTGCATTTTCTTAAGCAATGTTGGGCCGATGTATAAATTACATAGACTAAACAAAGTATGATTACATTTGGAATCAAGGAGCAATATCCTACCTCATTTTGGTTTCGGAGTTGTGTTTTTTTAAGGTCCAGTCTAGCATCGCAATAAGAATATTTGCATAAAATTAGAAGTAAAAAATGCCAGGCATTTAAAAAAAAGAATAAATAAAAAATGAAAATAAAGAATGACATCCCCAGAACCCAGTACTGCTCCCCATATCTCTCTGGAACACCGTATTGCACACTGAGGACAGCGGATACCAACGCTAAAAACCCACGGTAAGCTTTTCTACTGCAATGTGGTCTCAGTGACTATTCAAGAGGCAGGAATTGTGATTTTATGGGAGGCCATAAAGCAATAACCGATGAAGTACTCACAACACCGCCGAGCAAACTCGACTGTTTCACTCGAAACTTTGAAATCGTGGGGTTTGAAACCCTCACGCCTTATGCTCTAAGAAACGTTTTCCCCAGCAGTCTCGTTCTTATTTTGTGTTCATTTCTTGTACTAACATAGCCTACCAGTAGATCTCATCCACGGATAGATCAGGAGGTTTCCCTCATTTAGCTCGCCGCAGACTCCTTGATTAACATTGCCGCAACTGGACGGTTTGGATGGGTCTCCGGTGCGTATCAAGGATAAAGTCTGATCGAACTGGGGGTAGTGAATTTTAAAAGATCCAGAATTGAGGCCTAATCCGGTTGGGTGCATGCTCTGGTTCTGGGGGTGTATGCTCTCTCCGCTGCTGTACAGGCCAGATATTGAGGTGAAGACAGTGCCACCGGACTCCAAGCCATAGCCGGTGCCTCGCTGACTACTGGATGCAAAAGCGCAAGAAGTTTGCACTGGATATACCCCAGTTGGGAAAACAGAATTTGCAGCTTGGTATTTGGAAAACAAAGTATTCGCATAATGCATTGAACTCATAATTTGGCCCAGTGAATTGTAGGCTGGGTCGTTTCAGTGTCGGTTTTACGAGATTCTGAGATATATTACAGAATTACAGACCGGATTTACACCAAAAGCGCATCTTTTTCCTCAGGGGCCACGTGATGGTGGACACGTGATTTACTGTGGCCCAATGGTAAAGGACATCCCACAGTTTAGCTAACGTGGAAAATGCTGTGCAGTTAAGATTATCTAAATATATAGCATTATTGTCTGTAAGCTAAAGATACGTATGAGAACTTTAGCATACAATTGCGTTCGAAATTACAAAACAATCTGGCTCATAAAGATGTCCCATCTGAAGTTCAAGCTGGAAAGCTATGCATGAAACCGAGAATTAGAAAAATACCATGGCTCTCTGGGATCCGCATTATTTAAGAGAAATCAATTTATTTTGATTTCGATTTTTAAATAAATTTATCCGAGCTAATTGACTCCCCTTAGTTCCCTGTAGGTCCGTGTTCTGCTATTATCGTCCTCTGTGCGTGGTCATGACCAAAGTAATAGACTACATGATCTCTCCTATAGTTTCTTTGTGTCAACGAACCTTTGCCTGGATTCGTGTGAGTAAGTGGTAATCAATTTCGGCAAGGAAGGTAATGATATGGTTTTTGTAAACGGAAAGGAAACTGAGGGAACAATAAGAACTAATCGGCTATTACGCTCGTATATAATTCCTATTCTCGACAATATTTATATTCAGTTTGATTCAAATATGCTTTACATTTAAAACGTTTGTTTTTCAGAAATTAAGCGAGCTTGAGTACATTTCCATGTCCCAGGAGAAACCCAGAAAATCATTATGCAGCCATCAGTTCACAGGTTCATTCCATAATTTGCTCCTCGCGCGTCACATTTCTGTGAGACTTAATGCACCATTTTGACGTGTAATATAAAAGTAATCAACCAGCAGCAGGCCATTTAGTGTTTGAAGTGTAAATCGGGGCTTATAGGCTCTATTTATCGGCCCAGGCCTAAATAGCAAGCGTGTAGTTGGGACTTTCCAAGCAAAGGCAGTCGACAGTCTCTCAGGTCTGCACCTCGGTGGAAATGGAGAAGAGAATAGTAGGCTAATGATGTCGTGGATTCTCGCTCGTAAACTTTATTGTGCCCCTCTCTCTTCCGCCGTATCCAGGTTGAGACAATGGAACAAAGTGATGGAGAACAATAAAAGCATATCAAGTCCCCATAAACTAATTCACGAGTACAGTGCACATTCTGTTTCACAGTAAACAAAGCCTTTTTATTTATATTTTTTTTCCACTGTGCGCATGCTTACCCATGAAAGGAAAAACACAATACCAGAAATTGACTAAGGACAAACGTAAAAATATAGAGCGAGCCCCTACAGCATAAATAGGCAGTTTCATGTTGTTGGATTTCTTCATTTACTACGTTATTTGTTACGGTATTCCATCAAAACAATGAATAGGAACAATAAAAAGTGCACCAATTAACTTAAGAAACCAATACAGCTGCCAAAGTAATTGTTATTGGTAATATCCTAACAGTAAAAACGTCACATAAGTTGTTCCACAAATAGGATGAGTCTATTTCATAACACTACAACATTTGCCCAACATCAGGTAAAAAAACGCTTCACTTGTCCTGGAAAGTTTTAATTTAATGAAATCCTACATTTGATAACATATTACGATTGAAATTTATGGTGTTCCTCCATTTGTCCACGCCACCTCCATCCTGGAACAGCCATTAGAGGATTGTAATGCTTCACAGACGAAAGCCCACATTGATCACTCTTAGTCTTTTTCTCTGGGTTTATTTCTACATTTGTAGTCCTACATTTGTTTTGCTTTGTCACAGTCTTCCTCTCTTGCTGTCTGCGTCTCCTCGTTTGGGTCATTTTCTTTCCTCTGTTGCTCTATCGCCTCCTGCTCCGATTTACTGCTAGGAAATTTGTCTTTGTTGTTCTCCTTTTTCCATTTCATTCGTCGGTTTTGAAACCAGATTTTGACCTGCCTTTCTGTTAGTCCCAGGGCATGAGAGACCTCAATCCGCCGCTTGCGAGTCAGGTATGGGTTGAAAAGAAACTCCTTCTCCAGCTCCAGTGTCTGGTACCGGCTGTAGGTCTGTCGGCCTCGTCTCCGTCCGGCAGCTACTGGCAAAAATAAACGTAAAAGGTTCAAACTCTATCCCCTCTCCACTAGCCAGCGCCTCTATTATCAGGCTCACTACTTTCAGTGTCTTGAGGAAAAGCATTTTCGCGACACAAGAAATACAAAAAAACTGTTTAATACTTACATATAAATAAAATAATCATAATTCTATTACGAAAGCTTCGCGTCCGCGTGCAAATACAAACAAAAACACGGTCTTTGAATAACCACGTAGCAGGGATCTGATGAAGTCAACTCGAGATAGAAAAGACGTAAAATGTTCAGAAAAAAACTGTTACTCGACCAAATTATTTTAGGGCACATATTCCACTTCCTCACACGGTCATAAAACTATAAAGTGGTTTACAAGTTTGGGCACCATTAAGTAGTAAACCCGCCTTTGTGTCATTCCCCGCGCGCAGGAGACGCGTTTGATACACGATGGTGATTAGACTACTTTTGATGTACAATTACACCCTTTCGCTTCTCAACACTGATTATATTTATGTTTTTATTTCGTGTCGCCTCACCTTGTGGTCTCATCCACGGAAAGAGTTGAGTTGGAGAGGGACTCTGCTCAGTGCTCTCCGTCTCTTCTCCGATGCCGTTCGTGGTCAGCTTGCAGTCGCTGTACTGGACTAAGTCCGAGTCTTGGCTTCCGAAAAGGGTCTGCCTTTGCAATGCGTCGTACCCATAGAAGTTACCGGGTTCTCCGTGACAGGTTACGGCGCAAGGATTCTGTTGGTAAGGGGCAGTTGACAGCGTGGATGCACCGTGGTGGTAAAACTCCTGTATTTGAGTTGGATGTTGGAAAGTTCCTCCGGTACTCGGTCCATAAACTACAGTGGGTCTACCTCCCAGATCTTGTGCGAAACCAGTGCATTCATAATAATTGGGACGCAAAGAATCGCCACTTTTGTATTTTGAGAAGAGTGAATTGACAAAATAAGAACTCATCTTTTTGATGTTGATGTTGTTGTTGCTGTTGTTGTTGTTATTGTTGTTTGTGTTTTAAGACTCGGTCGTTCAAGAGTAATAAAAGCGCGGCGTTTCTCTTCTAAAGCCTCGCTTAGTGATTCCCAAAATATAGATATATGTGTTGTACATTAAGCACCCTTGAAACGTTCAAGCCACAGTCATGCCGATTCCATAAAATCTCTTCCACTGAAGTGTTCCTGCATTACAATTCCAGTATGGGGTGCCAGTTCATAAACAGTTTTCTGTGATTTACTCCGCCGCAAATGAGTTGTTTCATATTTTGCAGTGTCTTTTCACGATAATTTGCATCTATTATCGCATCCTCATCCCATTGGCTTCGGCATTTCCACACGGACACTGCGCTGCGCGCTTGTGATATGGAGAGAGTGAGAGAATGAAAAAGGGAGAAAAGAAAAAGGGGGAGAGAGGGTGTAGGACAGAAGAGGGGGGTGAGTGAGAGAGGAGGAGAGAATATGCGCATTAATATATTCAACCGAGTAGTTAATGAGATATCTGCCGCTTTGCATTAGATCAAATGTATACGTTCCCGCTCTTAAATAGATGGATTTTTAGGGAGCTGCTAATAGGCAACCAAAATGATGCAGACTTAGTCGTTAATTTTAAAAGTCAAATGAGGTATATTCGCTTTTTTAAATGTCAGGCTGCACTGGCAAATTGTAAAAATACACGACTTAATTGCTATCAGTTTTAACAGGTCCAATAAATGTAATTGCTGTTCCTGAACAACTTGTCAACGCACCCAACTCCGTGGGTAGTCGCGCATTCACCATAGCACAGGCAGTCATATTTAACATTTTAATGATCATGCTTTTATAAATATGTTATTGATAAAGATTTAAAAGCCCCGGAAAGGAGATTCTCCAGAGATATAATTGTGAAAGCTGTTGTGAACGATTTAGCAAACTATAAAATGTCATAAACACCAACATTGTTTGTTGTTTATAATGCACACAAAAATGCTGTTAAGATTTTATGAGGTTGCAAGACAGACTAGTGTAGTTAAAGATTCGACATGAAACAACTCACAGTCGTCGAACTCTAAATGATTTAATTTTAGTGGGATCAAATTTAGACCATATTTTCAATATCTTAAATTCCTACTTCCGGAATAAAAAAACGAGATATACAAAGCATCACAATCTTCCTAACCGTTATGCATTTGAAGTGAGGGAAAAAAGCAAGGGGGGAACAAGAAAATAGGAAAAATACGAGTTTCAATTTGTAGCTTATAGGCCTATGTAGGCGAGTAGGCTATATGCTCTGTAAAAAACACACACACACACACACACACACACACACACCGCCGTCACAATTCCGGTGTAACTTCAAGCGTTAATGTACGGTCAACAATTTTAACGTTGTGTGTGCCGATAAATATGCATAAAAATGTTATAGCGCATTTACCCAACTGATTAACTAACGTCAACTACATAAAATTAAATAACTCAAAATGTCGTAACAATCTTTGTTGCCGCTCAGTGGAGTTTCTAAAACTGTAAATTAAATCAGGTCGCGCAACTAATAGAAAATGTACACGGTTTTAATAACCTAATATCAAACCAGACTGTGCTGGCAACCATGTTATATGCGCAAGTGTGGTGAACTATTTCTGTCTTAGCGCGATTGTAGCATATATGTTCTTGATGTTGGAATTTGCATGGATGTTTTAGATCCCCGAATTACAGGAGCCAAATCCCTAAAAAGCTCAAATATCCGAGAACAAAATGTATAGGCAAAATCTTGTGTCAGTAGTTCGTTTAACTCCAATCAACAAGGATAATTGTGTAGGGCCATTGAATATAACTAAGAATTTCCAAAACAATCAATTAATCAAGACAAAAAAAAAAAAAAAACCAAAACAAATCATTAAAGTTATTTAGTTCCATTGCAAGCCCTGTCAACATTTCAATCATGACCCATTCAATCCAAATTCAGCCAGAAATGAATTATTCTATCTAAACCATTACCTCCATTAAATATACAAAAACGAATTGCAGGTAACATAATTTTAAAACGGCAGGGGAATGTATTTTAGCTAAGTTTTCCTCTTTGATTCAATTTTTTAAAATAAATAATATGATATTTTACATTCAATATGTCGCTGTTCAAGATTCTAAGGTTCCTCGGAAAGAAACTTAAATCGGATGTAAGAGGTCCGGGCCTTAACAGACTGAACATAACGTTTTAAATCACATTATCAAGCGTCATCTTATTTTGATGGACCAATATTGCCACCTTGCGGTCAAAATTTGTCACTTCACGTAAAGGATGTTAGAAAATAGGCGTTCCATATTACATTTGCTTCGTCCTGTTAAACGCTTGCTTGCTGTTTGCGTACTGAGAAAATACCATTTTTAGGAAATTAATTATGAACCTATAATTTGAAGCCCAGCCTTGACAAGTAAAGGGGTTGAACGCGATTTACAAGTGAAGGGACAGCAGAAAAGGTCAATCTTTTTTTAAGGAGGTATAAATGCGTTGTGGAATTCTTATCACTGACCTAAATTCAAAGATTAGTGGAACTCAATTTCTCATAATTTAATATCGCTATCCTGATGTTCTATCGGCTATTCTTCTTCGCCAAGCTTACTTCCATTATAATATTTCAAATGTATTTGTTTGAAAATAAGGGATATTAAACTTTAATGTCTGAAAATGCAAAATTCAAAGTTGTGTAGTACTTATGACATACGCTAAAGAAAATGCAGCAGGTGAAAATGGCAAAATCCAGCTATACGACTGCACATCACCACTACTGTGACTAATACACCTACTACTACTACTAGTAGTACTAGTAGTGATAATAATAATAATAGTAATAATAATAATAACAACAGTAATCATCATCATCATCATCATCATCACAAAATAGCAGATAATAGCCGCGAAGTACTTCCTTAAAAGTATTAGACTCATTATTACTATCCCCGCCACGAAATGCGACGAGGTATACTGGATTGGGGTCCGTCCGCCCGTCCGCCCGTCCGTCCATCCGGGAAACAATGGGGCAAGATTTCCCTGAAACCATTACACCTAGATGCGTGACATTTTGTATGCTTAATAATGATCTGCGTTGAGTTCGAGAATGGATGTCGAAGCATATTTTTTTCTAAGTTATGGCCTTGATCGTGGCGGAGGATTGTGGTGACACTATCGTTTTGTTTCGAATATTCTGGTGTGCGCTGCAGATTGGTGCTCTTCTGCAAAATTCAGATTACATTATATGCTGGCTTGCAATGCAAGATAGAGTTTTACAGCGATTAGCAATAAATGTTTTTTTTTTTTTTAAATTAGCGCGTTCATATTTCTATTTTTATTTTAAGCGTTCAAAGTGGTACATTCCGCTGGAAAAGAGGATGGGGTATAGAAGAAACACATTTGAAAAGGAGTGAGAGGTTCTATTGTCTCTCATTCCGAGAACACACAATCGAGCATTGCCTGCTACAAAATGGAGACCCATAGGCGCAGGGTTGTAAACACATTAAGGTTCGTTTTTCCAGACGTCTTGCCAGAGCCTTTTTGTGTCGTTTTATTGCACCTTATCTGGCGGGGCTGGAATGCCCGGAAATTGAACAAAGCAAGGCCTCCCAAACGTAAGGCGCTGCTAGGTAGCCTATCTTGAAGTGCAGGCCCAGTCAGGCAAATTTTCACCACGCGAAGAGTAAAGCCGAAAAAGGTAGGGTAAATGTAAAACAAATGCACTTGTGGTCCAAGTTCGATGATAGCCTCATATTTTCTAACATTTACTTAGGCGAACACTTGACACTTTTCCTTTCCTCGCGTTTGCTTTACAGCCGTTTAGTTCTTAACCTTCAGAAAAGTATACCCAATAAAGTTTTATTGCAGTCATATTATTTTATTGCGGCTCACCACACTGAATTTTCTTTCATTTTTTATGATAGTACACTTCCCATCCCCTCACCCATGCATAGCCAGTATAGCCATCCTCCTGAGATGTTTGTAACCACCAAAAATCTGAAGAAAATCGCAAATGGGAGTGGTTGTAGAAAGAAATTCTTGAAACAAGTAGTTAGCCTATTGAGTGACGCAAAATCATTCCTCGTCCAAGACCAATAATTCGGCTGAGAACAATATTTAACTAGTTATTGCACCTGAATAGCATTTTTAAAAGCGAGTTTTTTTTTTTTTTTTTAAATTTAACAAATAAATAAGCTACTACATTCAAAATGGAAGCTTGTGTTTCTGAAAATACAGAATAAGCAACTATGGACAATATGCGGGACTAAGCCTATAGGCAAAGATATGAAGAGTTTGGTTCCAAAACGCAATAAGTGCCAAAATTACAAAAATTGAGATAATACTATAGGGCAATAGCCCTGTGCTTCTTACACATGGTGCAAATTTTCATTTTTAGAAATTCATACTATAGAGTGTATTTTTTCATGGTCAAAGTTTGTGTTTCTCTATAAAATGCTATAGGCGCCAACTTTGAAAAAGTTGATTTACTCAAAATGAGTAAAATGGATATATTGCGTTTTGGAATCAAACTCTTCATATTACCTTCAGGATATAGTTTACGTCATTGCGCACACATAACAAAAACGCTTAATATTTACAGCCTAATATTTCCAATGAAAATGCTACGATAATACATTTTTTACAGCTTTTGATTGAAATAAAGCCCAATCACGATTATAGTTAATTTCTGCAGAAAGAGGAAAATGACTTTATCATTTCCTTTTCATCATAGGCGCTAACAGTTTCCTGTGTGGTACGACATGAAGGTTAAACAGTAAAATGCGTTTCGTTCGTCTTAGATAATGCAAGACCCGCTGTTTCATGGCAAAAAAAATAAATAAATAAATAAATTCTCAAATGAAGATGAAATTTGCAGATCAGCAGAGTTTCCAAATCGCCGATCTGCCATTTTTTCCTTGAGTTTCATGAACAGTAAATACAACTCTTTCAATTCACAGGATCATACTTAATTCATGTTTTCTTTGATTTAAATATATGTGAAGTGTGACAATTCATGTCCATAATACAGAAAAAATATTCCGTAGTACACAATATGACCTGTGAATACCTGTACAAGCAAAGGTACCTGCTCCACGTATGAAAATAAATAAAAGCTTGACACATTAATTCGACGTAAATAGGCTACTTGAACATGGACCCAATACAATAACAATATCCCTGACAGAGTATATACAGAAAAAAATCACATAAATTATCATAAATTTGTTGAATTATTTCTGAAATCACTTGGTTTGCATGTATTGTTTTCTTAAGATATTGAGTCGAAAAGAAACTTGGCGCAGAACATGTGAAAACGAAACAAAAAGATTTTTTTTTTGTTGTTGTTTTTCATATAAAAGTCGGACAGACACGCCAGCGATTCCCACAGGCTTCCCCGCCTGAGGCAAAATAAAGTAGCATATATCGCGTGGCAGCACTAAAAACGTGATCATGGGTAGCTATTTATGTAACAAGAGAATTCTATTTAATCTAATCGAATGAAATTATGTTTTAGTGCTTTCTGAAAAAGTTGATTTGTTTAAAAAAAAAAAAAAAAATTTAGCTGAGAAAACATAACAATTAGATGTCATAAATTGACGCAATATTTTTACGTTGATCCAAAGTATCAGTTTTTCAGTGTAATATTCTCCCAACGTAATGTTAAAGTTACACTGCCACCCCGCAAGATATCAGTTGAAATTGACTTAAACGGTAACAAAATAAAGGTTTTAGCAAAATATCCTGATTCAATAAGTCTGAATCATTCGTTTATTGGGTCCATTACAATTAGACCTAAACGTTACACGATATTGGTAGAATTTTACCGTTAATTTTTTTTAACAGTATTGATGATTGGCAAAATAAATGATGTAGGTGTACATATTGCTAGGCTATTTTTAAGCAAAAAGATTAAAAAAATTGATATGTCGCCTGTAACCACTACGTGCAGGCCACCGGTGAAAACATTAACTTTCCAAGTCAAAGTGAAGTAATAATCTTGATATAGTTGATAATAATAATAATAATAATAATAATAATAATAATAATAATAATAATAATAATAATCTTATCAAGATAATCACTTGATAGCCATATTTATTATTATTATCTATAGTTATAGGCTATCTAGGCCAGTGTACATAGCACCTTGCATGCAGCCAAGACGGACGTGAGAATTAAATACCTATTAAAACTGATAAATGGAGCAACAAAGCTACAAAAGTGAATAAAACGTTGTGAAAGGGAATGCAAGAGATTATGGCATGAAAGTCAATAATAGATCTCCAATGCAGCAACGACAGCAATAATTGCCTTCCAATAGCCAAATGTTCTCCACTTTCTAAAACATATGAAGCATAATATCAGCTGGGTAACAGTCTACATGTTTCTCTTTGAAAATTTGAATGGTTGAATAGACATGAAACCCAGCAATAAAATATCGTTGGCGACTGTTTCTCAGGCTATGTGAGTAGTGTCCACGAAAGTATGTTTTTTCATCCATCCTTGAGAAAATATTTGGGCTGGTCCAAGTTGATATTCTTCATTTTCATCCACCAGGAGCCATATTTTGCCTGGTCACACTCTGTTATGTTCTACCGCCCAGGTACATCGTGTTTCCAATGTTTGGGACATATGTCGTGTTTACTGAAGATGATCTCCTTTTGTAAACTCCGGAGTTCGGTAAATTGGCACCAATCCCTCTGAGAGGAATTCGTTGGCTATCTGCGAACAGAGTTCAATGAACAGTTTTAAAAAATATACAGTTCGAGATCAATACTGACATTTACTTAAATGTAACGGCGTCCAAATGAATCACAAAAATCGGTGAATTAACAATCTTTACAATGTGCATTTCTGTACTGATCATCATTACCCGTGCTCATCGATGCCAGTGAACATCTGAAACATGGTCAACCAATATAAATGTTCGAATTAATGTCATATTTCTACTAAAAGTCAAAGGCAAACACTTTCCCCTTTTTATTCGTTCATGAACAGTATTTGGTTCACGTACAAACACTGACGCGAAAAATAAAAATGTGGGCCTATATAGGCTACTACCTTCAAATTCCCCTAAATGTTTAATACTTAATACTGAATGTTTAATACTCATACTTAATTATCAGCACGTAAACATATTTGTAGTACTCAAAATTCCTGGAAATATCAAAACGTTCGAGATATGGCAGCAAAACATACATTTTCTGAAGGAAGAGAGTTCAGGGGTTTAAGCAATGGATCATACTGATTATGAAACGCGAAAGACCGGGAAAGAGGGTAGCACAATAAGCCGAAGGTGTATCCCGCCATTGAATGATTTTGTTTGCATTTTAAAATCATTATGACACCAAATCACATGACATAACGAGAAACGGTTGAAACGGTAGGTTTTCCAGAATGAACTTCATGTGGCTCTTGAGGCTTCCCCCCTTCTCAAGGCCGCAAATGGTTCCTTCCTCGTAAACCTTTTTGTTTAAAACTGGTATTAGAGGCGCTCTGTCATGATTACTGCGCATGCTCACAACTTTGAACAAAGTAAATCCGCTAAACTGCAAATCCAAATCTGTTTTTCTTCTTCTATGATTACTGGCGATATCAGACAGCTTACATTACTCGTATCCCTAGACTAAAGCTTAAAATAGTGCTTTGAATCCTCTAATTTCCATAGAAAGCTCCTTAACATAAAAAGAATAATGCCAGAGCAACTAAAATGTATAAATACAATGCAAAACGACGACGGACTGGCAAGGATGCAATCAGATTATGACTTTCAGTCAAGCATATTCACTTTCTTGGGATGTAGGTTCTGACCATGCTCAGTAATCGTGTCACAGCTCCTGTATGTGCTAATGCATAATGACAGAACTATAGCATAATCACGAAAAAAACGAAATCTGGTGATTAAAAATGCAAAGAGAGAGAGAATAAGAAAAATAAAGCGAGAGGCGCGTGATAACTCATCGGTAATTTGTCTTAAAAATAAGGTGAATGCTAAAGCCACTGTTCAGCCTTGTAACTTGATGCAGCTCTTTTGAGCTGGATTGCTTTGAAGAACAGTGTTGCCGGCAGACACGATGTTATTTCATGACTGACAAAATCCAGCAAATTAACACGGAGGCGCCCAGAAAAAATATCTAATATGCTTTACGCGGCCTTCTCAGTAATGGAGTGGCTGATAAATTAGCTGAGTAGCTGAAAAAAATATGACGCTGAATTTTAGAGCCAGGCGCGGGCATTAGAGCTGCAGGTCCCTCTTCCGATGGAACTGATGTGATGTGGGACTAGCTCTTGTAGTGACCACAGGTCAGTCCAAACAATAATCTTGTTGGAAAACAGTTTTATAATAAACGCAGCAAATGTAACCTAATATGGTTTCTCTATGTTTCTTTCTTTTTTTTTTTTGTGGAATTCAATGGAGGTTGATCGCCGTAATTTCCATTAGCACATTTGCGGTGAGCGCGCTATAACTGAGGCTTGTTGCTCCAAAGTCAGAACACTTTAGTGACTGTAATGATTAAGTATTGTGATTCTATGAGCATAACATGAAACAGGAAGGATTGGTTATCGTTAGTATCGCGAGTCAGCAATGAGGCAGAAGGAGGATTGACTGTCAATAAAAGGCTTTATTGGCTATATTTAAAAAACTTCGGTGTAAAACTAAACTCGTACCGCATAATTTTGAGAAATATTGGTTTAAATGTGGCATGAACAGTTCAGAAGTGATTACAATTATAGAACGATTAATGTGTACGGTTGTTCAATTGCACAAATTTGTGAATCTTGCATGAGGAGGGGCGGGGCTCGAGACTCAGAATTTCGCGCTATGCCCTTATTGATTCTATACCGTCCTACCTCGATAGATATGTCCTTCCAACTCATGCGTTTTGAAACTAATTTCATTCAAAGACAATCTATTTTGAGTTTGTTTGATTGTGCACCTGGAGTTTCATGGTTGAAATATTCATGACTCTTACTAGGCCTACTTAAAACCTTTAGCGCTGCCTTGTCTTTATGCATATTGGCCACGTCTCCCAGATTCATTTAAGAAGATCTTAGCGCAAAGAGCTTCTTTAGATCCTTCTTAAGGCTCCAGTGAAAGGCAAACGCGTTTCCCAGATTCCTTCTTAGCCTAAGATGGCTCCCTCTTAGCTGAACTCTTCTTTGGAGCCCTCTTAACTCCATTAGAACGCTCTTAACTGGGAAACGCGGCCATTGTCACTTGTATGGTTTTTTGTTGAAAGGGTTCAATTATGGATTTTAATATGCTCTCTCTTGCAAATAATAGGCTTCAGGCATCATGACCTGTGGCATATGACTCGTGTAATAATATTGGCGTCCACTCCATGCTATTTGTCCTCCCAAACTGTGATTATTAGCCTATTTAAGCCACAGCCAGTCACCACAAGGACGGCCGCCTTAAAATTTTCTTTTTTATAGTCGATCTTATATGTATGTAAAGATATGCAGCAGGTAATCATTAATAATTTGATTCTGAATAAGAAATGTTTCTGCATGTGATTGCAGTAATCCAACCATACAAATCCATGCATTATTTTCCAGCAGATATTTAAGATAGAGACTGAGCGTTTCAGACTTGTGCACGCGAATACGCTTTTATTTTAAATATGAGCCGTGAACTCCCAACGGCCTTCAAGGGCCTCAAAACGACACGAAGAAGCAAGTTACATCCCGGATCAGATGATGAATCTTAACTTTAAGTATTGGCTACAGAGGGGTACCGGGCCCGGGAGCGATAAGCCATGTCCTGTCATTTTGTAACAGTGATTTTAAATCGGTCAAGATAAGGGTTCATGACCAAAAAAATTCATGGTGCCATCTTTCCTCTTCGAAAGACTCCTCCAATTCCATACTTACCCTTATAGCATAAATCTTAAAAGAGCTTTGACATCCAAACATTGGAGGGAATTCAGATATTATGGCTTCGAGTTTCAAAGGTTTTTTTCATATTGAAGTCAGCTGACTGTCTGGGGTATGACCGATCCACGGTGAGGTAGTGAAGAAATTTTTAAGGATGCGTTTTCAAAATGTTATACATACATACATACATAATTTGTGGCTTTTCTCTTCGCCTATATTCATACCGATTATTAAAAGATAATAACTGTTTTAATGTTTTTTTTTTCCTTTTGCCAAATCACCAAAAATTTTGCGCGACGCACCGTTGAATGTCTCCAGTTAACTCAAACCCACACGATAACGATTGGTCTGACACCCTTTCTTACTGTTTAAAATCAAATAAGATATCCCCTTTTCTTATAGGCGGCGGATTCACAAACGATTAATTCACCGTCACGCTATCCATAAATCACAAGCAAAATTTTGGACCGCAGTAAAATGGACACGTGTGACAAACTTTAGAAAACAGTAAGAAGAATAAACTTGACGCTGTTTTGCTATATTTCCGTTGTTTGGAGTATAAAATGTACTTTCCGAGAGATATTCACAACCCAATAGCTCTATTAAATGACAATTCAGTGAAATTGCTTCAGTGAAGGTAAAGAACGTCAAATACGAGCCCGACAACTTACATAAAAACAGAAGTCAATTTAAACGAGTGAAACTGGGAGATCGCTAGGTAAAACAACAGCAGTTATCCTGTCAACTACAGAGCAACGTGTTTCAGGAATCCACGATTGAATGTATGGGCCAATCGAAATTGTTCTCCACCGAACGTGTCCTATCCCTCAGAAATCCACATTAGGGTTACTGTTGCGTTGTAGCTCATTGAAACCGACATGACAAGAGCGTCGTCAATATCCGTAGCATAAGTGCCTACAAAAATTATGAAAAAAATATTCCGCATATTGAAGAGAATATGGCTCTTCCACATAGCCTCGGTTCTGTACGTTTCCCCTTCGTTCTCGTTTTATCGCAGCCTTTCGACGCTTTACAGATTATCCACTTTCTTATAACCTACTTTGTTCTGGCCCCTCTTCGTCGCCGCTATACCTTCACAGATATCCGTATAGTCCTTGAAACCGGATACTTGATTGTAATTAAAATTATACTGCAGCCCTCCAGTTTTTGGGAGCTCACAAGATCTTCAAGTAGAGGTTCTGGTCCTTTCCAGTCGGAGAGTCAGACTATTTGGGGCCGGATCAATCCAATTCCGAAGGTGCCTAGGGTCCGACGAAGGTTGAGATATATGGATGCGAGGCGGCGGGTAAACTACAGGAGGCGTGGGGATCAAATGTACTCCAAGAAACCCCTAAAAACAGGAGGTCTGGGCTGAAAGCTGCTGGCGGGGAAGCTTAAATTGTCCTCCTGGCTGCCCGGAACTTGATTATTGTTAATGGATAACTTGGATGAAGGATATTCGCTCTCATGACTCACGCGTGAATCGATATTGGTCCCTAATTGCTGAGTTCTACATATTAAAATGATGAGACGAAATGCTACGTACCGTTCATTTATTGAAAATGTATACCGGACTCTAATTAATTGGCACAATATTCCACCCGACTTCATGACCATCAGAGTCAAGTGTGCAGTGTTGTGCGCTCCGACAGAAATAGGTCAGATTTTTTTTTTTTTTTTTTTTTGAGCCGGAAAGAGCGTCAATGCGGTGTAAATCAGTCCACTTGAGAGCTGCGAAGAGGTTTTCCCTACTCGCACTAAGAGTAGAATAGCTCAAAAATGCAACTCTTTTTGCGCATATGTCGTCGATATACACCACATTATGAATTGCTTTGACATTATTACGAAGAACCCAAAATGTTGGCTCATATATTTCAGAATAAAGAGAAAGGAATTAAAGGCACTACTGCTAAAGAATCATTAGCCTACAAACTGGTCCAATATTGAGTGAAATTTCTCAAGATCTCTTCTGAATGCAATAAATAACTTATTTTTTATTTAACCAGGAAGAGGCTCTGTGAGATTAAAATATTTTTTACAAAAGATTTACGAGATGTTGATTTTTTTTTTTTTTTTTCAAAATGAAAACATTTCATTGTGGTAAATTGACACAAACATGCTTGTGTTCAATTCGAAAATTAACATTTTTTTTTTTGGACACAGTACTGCGTGGCAATTCTGTATTTAACGTGGCGAACGTCGTAAATTGCACTTTTACAACATTGTCCCAAAACATGGCATTGACTGTCCCGGACCATGGGCTAAAGTAATCAAACACAACCCACATCATGTTTTTTTTTTTCCGCACGAGACATAATAGTATCTTCCCATTTAGGCCACGGAGTTCTGGAGGTAGGCCTATCAAGCGAAAATGTAATATGGACACAGCTTGGTTAAATCCTCCTCAGCTTTATAATTTTAAAGCTATTTTTTCAAAATGAAAAACAAACGCAGACCTAGGAGGTCCCGGACTTCGACCACAAACAATGAACGAACAACCGAAAAAGAATAAAAATGATGGCGTGATTGAATCTAGTAGGAACAGAAAATTATGTAGGCTATGCTATTGTTAATTATGTAAGATAAAAAATTGTATTCAAATAAGTGGCAAAAACATAAAGAAATGCATTTTAACAACTGAGTATACCGGTGCCGACAAGCCTCAGGAATGGACTGTCAGGTTAAGACACACTGTAAAAAAAAGTTGTCCCAACTGATAAAAGTTAGTGTCCAGGCTGCCTTAAAATTTTAAGCTCATTGAACCTGAGATGATAAGTTGAGGTAATATTCAACTTATAATCTTAAAGGTCTACAACTTTTTCATCAAAACGATTAATTTTTCAAAAATAATACATCCACAGAACGTCTTGTGGGGTGCAGAATAAAAGTATTAATTTTACTGAAAAAAACATTAAAGTATAGAAATAATTGTTTTATAAAATTTTACGGGTCCAAACTATATAAATATTTACATCTAGTTACGTTGGCAAAGTAGACATGAAATGATCTCTGCGCCAACAGCATTAGCACGTTGATGTCACGTGAGGCGGAGCTCAGGGGTTGCCTGACGTTTAAAAAGACGTTATATGATGGCATTTGTCAGTCAGCTGTTTAGTTAGCGATCTAAACATGTCTTACAAGGAGATTGTTACAGTGAGTAATGGCGTTATATAGGCACGCAGAAAGGATTTATGATTTAATAATTAACATACCACGAAAGACTCCTCGCTTGACATCTCTTTTGTTCTCCGTCCACCTCCGGTATTTGGCGTACCTGGCAACCAGTACAATTGAAGGTTGGAGCGAAAGTTGGCGAGTGTGAGTGCGGCACCCATACTGGCCGGGAGGAATTAAACTTGTAGACCTTTAAATTCAGTAAACTGGAAATTTTAAGGCAGCCTGGACACTAACTTTTTTCAGTTGAGACAACTTTTTTTTCTTTTTTTACAGTGCAACGACAATGGGACTCAACACAAAATGCAATTTTTTTTAATGATCATTTCATTTATTGAAGGAGTTATTCAAAATCTATTTCATGCAAATGCCCCCCAAAACCAAACAACTGGTTTGCAATCAAAGTATGTTTGTGATAACTGGAAATGAGTTTACATCACTGTGGATGAATTCCAGCAAACTCTTCTTCGCAAAATTGTTTTAATTGAGCCATATTAAAGAGCTTTCAAGCAAAAACTGCCTGTTTAAAGTTGTCACAGCATGTCAACCAGATTCAAGTCAGAACTTCAAAGCCTTCATTTTGTTTCTATTCAGCCATTCAGAGGTGGACATGCTCCTGTGCCTTGGATCGTTGTCCTGCTGCACAACGCAACTGCGCTTGAGCTTCAGGTCACAAACTTATGGCTGGATAGTGTCCTTCAGGATTCTCAGGATGAGAGCAGAAATCATGGTTCAATCCATAATGGAGTCACCCAGGCCCTGGTGCAGCATAGGAGCCCCAGAGCATCATGCTACCACCACTGTGTTTGACTGTTGTTATAGTGTCTTTTTTTAATCTTGGAATGCTGTTTTAGCTTTTTGTCAGATGTAACAGGATGTTTGTCTTCCAGAACGTTCCACTTTTGACTCATCAGTCCACAAAATATCATCTCAAAGGTCTTGGGGGTCATAAAGATGTTTTTTAGCAAACATGAGAAGAGCCTTTGTGTTCTTTTTGATCAGCAGTGGTGTCCACCTTGCAGCTCTCTCATGGGTGCCATTTTTGCCCAGTCTCTTCCTTATTGTAGAATTATGAACACTGACCTTAATGTAGGCAAGAGAGGCTTACAGTTAATTAGATGTTAGTCTTTGTTCTTTTGTGACCTCCTGGATGATTAGTCAATATGCTCTTGGAGGAAGGTTCACCAGTTCACTGTTTTCTCCATTAGTAGAAAATGGCTCTCACCCTGGTTTGCTGGAGTCCCAATGCCTTATAAATTGGTGTGTAACCCTGTCCAGGGGTGCGTTTCTCAAAATCGCAGATGCTAACTTACATAGTTGGACCCATTGACTGTGAATGGACAAACTATGTAAGTTTACTACGCTTTTGGGAAATGCACCCCTGACTGATAAATGTCAAAGATGTAGTTTCTCATCAGTTCTTGGATGTCTTTGGATTGCAGCATCATGTGCCACCTTTTGCCTTCTTCACATTGCCAGACAGGTTCTATTTCAGTGGCAACAGGGCTGGAAGTAATCATGCTTGAGTATGTCAAGTTAAATTGAACAGAGTCATCAATTACATTTAGTAACTCAGGAGGCAATTATTTTTTCACCTTCATGGGCCAGGTAGGGTTGGAGAGCTTTTTTTTTTTGTTAATAAATGAAATTATCATTTAAAAACTGGGTTCTGTGTTTACACAGGTTATCTTTGTCTAATGTTAAAATTAGTTTGATGATCTTAAACATTTATGCATGAAAAACATGCAAAAATAGAATTGGGAAGGGGCAAATACTTTTTCACACCGCTGTAGACATTTCTTGATAACGTAAAAGCACTGTACGTATATAGTGACATTCTTGGAAAAGCATATGAGAGGAGAATCTAAAACATTTTATTTTCATTAAGTCAATCAAAATATTTTCCAGGGAGAGAACATTAAAATACAAATGTAAAAAATAGAGTGAAACTGTAGGTTTATGCACTTAATTGTTTTTTTTTTCAGAAAATATAGTTAACCCTCATTTTTAATGAAGATACAAGGTTAAGTTTCACTATCATAATTCAAATGCAAAAAAAATCCCCACAGTAACAGTCATGCGGCTCAGCAAGACAATGATTAAACGCACAAAAGTAAAAAATTTAAAGTCGGAAAAGAATCAAAATAAAAATAACAAGTAATTGTCAGTAATGTGACTGTTTTGGGCCCTCCTCAGCATATTGTACACTGTACGGCAGATCAAAGCTCTGTCCCTTCTGAGAACATGGACTTCTGCCGTTATGCATTCCTCAAGGTCATTCAGGTCCCTAAGTGGAGTAACGTACACATTTGACTCAAGATGACCCCACAACAAAAAGTCAAGAGGGGTTAAGTCCGGTGACCTCGGGTTAAGCATCTGCAGACAATCCTCACCGTTCATGTGATGGCGTCACGTCGTGACGACAGACAAAAGCTGACTGTGCGGATAGGTTTGGGAGGCAATGGCTCAATTATCGGCCCTTTTTTCTTCTGCCATATCATCAACGGTGAGGATTATCTGCTGATGCTTAACGAGGACATTGTTCCTGTCATTGACCAACTGCCCCGTTATCGTCGCAACAGAAATGGCTGATTTCAGAGAGCGCGGTGGGCAAGGATGGTGCCCCACCCCACAGACGGAGGATTGCAACAGACCGCCTTACAGAACTGTTCGGAGAACGACTGATTGCCCTACACCGCGACGTGGAGTGGCCCCCAAGGTCACCGGACTTAACCCCTCTTGACTTTTTCTTGTGGGGTCATCTTAAGTCAAAAGTGTACGTTACTCCACCTAGGGACCTGGATGACCTTGAGGAAAGCATAACGGCAGAAGTCCATGTTCTCTGAAGGGACAGAGCTTTGATCCACCGTGCAGTTTAGAATATGCTGAGGAGGGCCCAAATCTGCCAGGAAAGAAATGGTGGACATGTTGAAGACTGAAAGTGTGAAAGGGTTAATTCAAAAGTAATGGCAATTTGTGACAAACAAAGGGCATACTTAACGTTGCTTCCTATGGTCTCAGATCCTGTTTTCATCCCAGCACTTTTTCACGCAAAACTGATGTATCGCAATTTACGTAATTAGCCTGTGCTCACTCATGCGTGACATGTTGAGCATGTGCAATTGCACAAAAAAGCACAGAAACATTGTCTATCAACCTATGTAAAAGGATTTTCAAAAAATGATAGAATATTAATTTTAGGGCAATTTTTCAAAGTGGGACTTTTTTTGACACACCCTGTATATCCACAATTTTGAAAATTGTGGATTGAAATGTAATTTTGCATCCAAATGAAGCATTTTATTTCTCATCTTACCTTAAGAAGCAGAACAGGCCACCCTAGGGGCGGTGAATATAGTTTAAAAATAATATCTGCAGCTGTTAAACTCTCCTCCTCACATGAGTTCTGAGTATCCTTATACAGGCATGCGTTTTTGCTTCAGGTGGTGATACAGATTAGTTGTGTTTCCACCTGTGGCCATTTTCTTGTAC
Source organism: Gymnothorax javanicus (assembly GCA_029692085.1). Taxonomy (NCBI): domain Eukaryota; kingdom Metazoa; phylum Chordata; class Actinopteri; order Anguilliformes; family Muraenidae; genus Gymnothorax; species Gymnothorax javanicus. The sequence continues at coordinate 110,202,417 of CM056200.1, forward strand.
ATTTGCAAGAAAATAGTGGTTTATTGGAGGTCTGACCTCTTATAGCCAGTCCTGTAGTGGCAAAATAATCCATTCATATTTCCTAGAAAGTTGGGATCCTGCGTAAAATGTAAATAAAACAGAATGCAATGATTTGCAAATCATTTAAACCCTATATTAAATTGAAAATAGTGCAAAGACTACATATCAAATGTAAAAACTGTGAATTTTTTTTTTAATATCTCTGCTCAATTTGAATCTGATGCCCCCATAATTAGGATTTAACAAAGTTACTATTTACTAAAGATAAAACCAGTAAAACAACAAGACTAGGTCAAAACCAAGGGGGCCTTTATGGCTGGACTATTAATATTATCGAAATCGCATTTCTAGTTTCCGTTAGCCCTTAATGGTAATTCCGATTATGTGTGTGCGTTGAGCAAACTCCATCACTCAGCAACTCAGTCAGTCAGTGAGTCACATACATTCGGGTTGGGGCTTCTCAGCCTGTCCTCAAAATCGCACTCTATCACTAAATTCCATTCCTTAGTTATGCTGCCATGCTTCCTTACGACACTCCAAGCCACCATTTGTTTGATATTTCCGATCACAACAGTGCATGGCTTCCGATTAACACAGTTCTCCCTCTCTATAAGCCCCTCCTCCCCGAACTGTTCCAGAGCACCGGGACCATGAGGCTATGCCACTCTGTATACGGAGGTGGAGCATCACAATCAGCATGTCCACAGCACTTTTGTGATGTCATAAAGAGCCCTGGTCTGCCCCAACTCTGCCTGCCCCTGGCCTTTCTGCCACAGGCAGCCTAATCTGAACTTGGACTCATCCTGGACTATTAATGGTCCGAGCACCATGTGACCCTGGATTCTATCTGAATTACTGCTGCCCGGCCCCTTTTGCCCCAGTCCAACCCAAAGCCTTTGCCATAGCCAGCATGGTTCTTCATTTTGTTTTCTGTCAAAACTTTGTCAAGCTTGCATGCTTTTTGGCCATATAAGGCAAAAGATGGTTCTTCTAGGTTTGCCCTCTCCCCTTCCCTGTGAAATACTGCCCTGTTTCCTGTCTTCCTGTCCCCATCTGTCGTCTCCATTCTCTGCTTCTTCTTCCCCCCTCTCCCCTCATTTCTCCACGCCTGACCTCAGGCAGTTGGGTTTCCCCTGTTTTTGGAGCAGGGTTCTGCTCAAAGTTTTTCCTCGCCACTGTATCCTTTTGGCTTGTTCCTTGGGATTCTGGCCCTGTTCTGTGCGAAGCGTTTTGGGTCCATCTCAACTCTGAAAAGTGCTGAGAAAATAAAATTGAACTGAATCGAAAGTAGTTGCACTACCAGCTAGAGTAGAGGCAAAACAAGGAGTCACTGACACTGAACACAAGGACCGTAGCCCAGGGCCAGCCTAAGCCATCATGGGCCCCCAAGCTGTATTTGATTCAGGGCCCTTTCCCACCTCCCCGGCACTGATAATGCTATTGACCATTGTCAATGTTCGATCATTTGCACACCTACTGTAAATCTAAAACACGCATTATCAATTATATCAGTTGTAACTGGCATGTTTTTACCCTTTTTCTGGTTTCTTGGAACAGCAAACTCAATAGAGTGGTCTGGCATTAGTTTGCACGTTAAGGTAGAATACTGCTATTACGCATGAAAATCTTTATTTCATCACTTACATCAAATTGCTTTATTAATATGAGAAGCAAACATTTTTAGTAATGGAATCTCATTAACTCACCCACAGGTAGCGAGACTCTTTCCTTCAATCGTTCTTGGCGCGAACTACACAAGATTCGCACAGTCTCAACTTTTTCGCAGTCGGCGGGTGCGAACTAGCCAGTTGATCACTGCGATCAACACCGCTCATACCGTAGTTGTTATCAACAATACAACGTGGTTTCACTAGCTCACCCTGACGATTCCTCTTCACTGTTTCGCATGGCGGGTTACAGCATCTTCTAAGCTTTTTGTCCTGCCACAGCAGGACCAGCATCAGTTCGTTTGGCTGTCACAATGTGATCACGGTGAAAATGAGCGAAACAAAATTTACAAACTGAAAGTAATGGAATGTATCGTTACTTCTTATATCACCCGAGACCAATCGTAATGTCACATGAACTCAAACCATTGTCTGTGTTTAGATGCAAAACAAAAAGCATTCATGATAACAGTTCTGCGTGTTTAGATGCACAGCGAAACAACGTGATAAGAACTCGAGCTCGGCAGTATCTGAGTACACACATTTCCGGGCAAGTTCAGTAAGTCAACTGATAAGAGATCGGGCAGTCATGAGTTCCAAGTGGTTAATTTATGGACTTATTTGTTTTGATTTCTTTGTATGTGTGGATTACTTGGGTTGTTAACATCGGGTGAAAATTTCATGTCAATAGCCCCATTAGAAATATATTTACTCGGGCCGGTAGGCCACGAGTCTAAGTTTCAGCTCCGTTCTTCTTTCTTGGGGTCGCGACTGTCCTGCTCATGCGCGTGCGCGGTTTCGCGATGGGCCGGGTCTTGGTCTGGGCCAGAGTACAGGCTCTGAGGAGCCTCTTGTTACCAAGAAAAATGTTGACATGTTCAATACATATTTTCCCCGTTGCATGTAGTGGGAGGTGGGGGACAATAGGTGAGTTGGGGTACCTTTAGATTTCACTACACATGATAAATCTATTTCTAGTACACAAGAGTGCCGCCCTCAGTATTGTTTTGACAAAGTCTTTTTTTTTTTTTTTTTTTTTTAAGACAAGGAAGTTTAGGTCTTTGGTTTCTTTTGTTTTCAGAGAGGAGGATTTAGTCAGGCCTGGGTCTGTTATATGAATTTCCTTCTTATGCACAAGCTTTGTCCCATTCTCTCTCACATTTTGAGAACCTTCTTATGGTTGTTTTGTTGAGTTACAAATAAACTACTTTCATTTTCACTTTTAATCTGACTCTTCTTTGTCATGCCATTGTCCCTGTTTCCAGGAAGAGGATGTTACAGTGGTAATGAGGCAAACAGCCAGATGGTGACATTGTTTTCACGTGGAATAATGGTCCAGTCCCTCCCGACAAACCAGGAGATATTGAAAATATTATGGCTATGAAAGAAATGCTTGTCTTCCTTTTTTTAACTACAACATTAACAGTGCTGTGGAAAGGTATTTGCCCCCTTCCTGATTTCTTTTTTTTTTTTTTTTTGCATATTTGTCACACTTCAATGTTTCAGATCATCAAACAAATTTTACTATTGGACAAAGATAATCTGAGTAAATACAAAATGCAGTTTTTAAATGATGAATTCATTTATTAAGGGAAAAAAGCTGTCCAAATCTACCTGGCCCCATGTGAAAAAGTAATTGTTAAATTGTTGTTAAATCACAAATAAACTGTGATAAACCACATTTTTTTAGTTCAATTTCACTAGCCACACCCAGGCCTGATTACTGCCAGACCTGCTGAATCAAGAAATCACCTAAATAGAACCTGTCTGACAAAGTGAAGTAGGCTAAAAGATCTCAAAAAGCAACACATCATGCCGCAATCTAAAGAAATTCAAGAACAGATGAGAAAGTCATTGACATCTATCAGTCTGGAAAGGGTTACAAAGCCATTTCTAAGGCTTTGGGACTCCAGCGAACCACGGTGAGAGCCATTATCTACAAACGGAGAAAACCTGGAACAGTGGTGAACCTTCCCAGGAGTGGCCGGCCAACCAAAATTACTCCAAGAGCGCATCGATGACTCATCCAGGAGGTCACAAAAGAGCCCAGAACAACATCTAAAGAACTGTAGGCCTCACTTGCCTCAGTTTAAGTCAGTGTTCATGATTCAACAATACTGGGCAAAAATGGCATCCTTGGGAGAGTTCCATGGCAAAAACCACTGCTGACCAAAATGAACACAAAGGCTTGTCTCACATTTGCCAAAAACATCTTGGTGATCCCTAAGACTTTTGGTAAAATATTCAAAAGTTGAACTTTTTGGAAGGTGTGCATCTCGTTACGTCTGGCGTAAAACTAACACAGCATTACATTAAAAAAACATCATACCAACAGTCAAACATGGTGGTGGTAGTCTGATGGTCTGGGGCTGCTTTGCTGCTTCAGGACCTGGACGACTTGCCAGTTTTTTTTTTTTACTGCCCCTAGTGGCCAAAGGAAATGACATGCATGGTCTGAGTTGTACACCTGATGTGAATGGAGCTATAATGAGGCTGTTTCTGGCTTCTTTGTTACACACCCTGATGAAGGCTGAAGGGCCGACACGCGTGGCGATTTTTTAATGCTGTAGCCCATTAATAAAGACTTTTAGGATTTTTTGTGAATCAACTGAGTGCCTGGACTTGGATTTTTTTCCTCTTTATGCCTTTATATTTTTATTTGTGGAACTTTGCTTTTAAACCTTTCAATAATTTTTTCAACATTTGTGGGCAAACTGGTGATCCTCAACCCATCTTTGTTCCTGAAGGAGTAAACCTTTCCTAGATGCTGCTGTTGTACCAAATCATGATTACAATCACCAGCTGTTTCAAATCAAATCATTATTCACATTTTTTACCCCAATACTAGTCATTAATTGCCCTCGTAGCAACTTTTTTTGGAATGCATTGGAGGTCTGAATGGCAGGAATGGATGTATATTTACAAATAAAACAAAGTTGATCAGACAAAATACTGACTATCTCGAAATTTCAGTTTTCTTTTTCCGATACAAATTTTGACCTGACTGAATGTGTCAGACATCACAGTTTGTAAGTTTAATGTCAAGACCAGTCTATGTACATCACTCAGTCTGAATATCACTGAATTATGTAAATGAAAAAAAGATGTACAGTCATCACAGAATCATCACTAAAATAAAACGTAGTTATAGAAGAATATGTTCCAGAAATGAGCTACCACAAGCCTAAAAAGACTTGAATAACAGCTTTATCTTCCAAATTCAATGAGATTGAGAATGAGAATACTATCATTCCTTATTCAACATTTCACTGAACATTGAACAGCAATTTCAATCAGTGCTGGTGAATGCAGAAAAGACTGTTCTCTGTCCATCATACGTTTGAAAAGGTATCATAAAGAGTCGTGGAGAAGGGTACTGAAGATTAACACCTGCCAGTAAAACACAAACATTGCTCTCATTTGACACTTGTCATAAGGAAGACCATCAGGGGCATTACACTGATTATCTCCAATGCACTGAGTAATACAGAGAAACACTGCTCTTTCATACCAGAAGTCTGCAGCAGATTCAGTTTTCCCATTCAGAGTCTGATGCAGTTTCCATTGCTATAAAGCATCCATTTTGGGCTTGGCGCAAAGAAACCTTCAGTAAACTGAAATTCTAAATAAGTAAAATGAACAGTTTCCAGAACAAACATAACTTTTATGGTGTCTACAGGCACAATGGCTCAGGAAAATAAAGAGACTCTCGATATCATTAAATCTGACAAATACAGCTGTCACGTGACAGCAGTACGAAGTTTGGGCATCTGTTCATTGCAGGACAACAGACAATGGTCTGCCACTCACAGTCACTGTTACAATGCACTTCTTGACAGGCTTCATTTTGAGTGTGGCATTTGAAGTGATCCGAGGTGGAGGCGTGTTCCTGGCATGCACGTGCATGCCCCAGGTTCTTGTCTTCAGTGCTATGAATTTGCAAGGTGTGGCAGATTTCTTGTGCAGCCCCTTAAGATTGAAATGCCCTGCTTACAAAAGAAACTACCTTCTCCTTCCGCTAAAATTCATTATGCAAGGCCTTCCGTTCTGAGGGGGGCAGTTTGTCCTCCTTGGCAGCCAGGTGATGTAAAGGTCAGGGTGCTTCGTCTCCAAGCACTCTGGCTACTGCTGTGGGATTTCGCAGGTGGGTTTTGTGGGGTGGCTGCAGGAGGTCTGGGCGCTTAATGAGAGGGGCTGGGCTGGAGATGAGAAGCAGGTTCTGCAGCGCATCACAGTTGGGTGTCATTTGTGTGCAAACAGGCTGGGGGCAGGACATGTGGGCATGTGCGCGATTGTCAGTGAAGGATGAGCTCATACTGCCCCGACGGTAACATGCATCGGAAGTAGCACTGACTGAGGGAGAGAAGGATGTAAAAATGAAATATTTTAACGTGCATATTCCAGGAACGGTATGGAAAATGGAGGAAAAAAAAAGTAAATCATATTTGACCTGTATTAAATTGTAAACAGTAGAAGACAAGATATTTAATGTTTTACCAGCTCCTTTATTAATGAATCAATCTATTTTTAGAAATATACGTTCATTTTGAATTTGATGCCTGCAACATGTCAAAAAAAAAAATTGAGCCAATAGTATTTTAATCACTTTAACATCATCTTTCCTTTTAATAACAGCAAGAGATCATTTGGCATCTGAAGACCCCTATTGTTGTAGTTTTGGAGCAAACCTGTGGAGATACATTTGTCAGTTAACATTGACTCAACTTGTGTGGGCTGTGGTTAGACAAGTCAGAAAAAACATCCCAAAAAAGACAATAGTGCTGTTATCAACGTTAAGTTCAAAAGCCAGCATCTTTCACTAAATGTGGTTGTTCTCATTCCCATGGCATGGTGTGTACTGATGTATGTAGAAACACTTTGGCGCGACACGTGTCTTCAAGATTACATGTTTTCCAGGGAAGTCCCAGTACATTTCAACAAGACAACATGAGGCCATTTACTATATGTGTTCCAATGCCATGGCTTCGTAGTCAGAGTGGGGGTGCTAGACTGGCCTGCTAGCAGTCCAGAACTGCCTCCTTTTGATAACATGGTGCATTGAGAAGTGCAAAATATGACAACGAAGATACCAGCCGCTAGTGCAGCTTAAACCTTATATCATGATTGAAAATGAAAAAATTCTGCCATTCTTCCTCCTTTGGGAACTAAGGACTCCATTGGCATCCTTAGTTCCCATATGATCATCAAGTGTTGCTAAAAGGAAAGGTGATGAAACTCAGTGGTAAACATACCTCTGTCCCATTGTTTTCACAACCAGGGAAAAAGAATGAAGTCATGTCAGTAAAACTTTGCGGGCTCCATCTGTAGTCAAATGCTGAGTGATAAAGTCAAGCGCGAGTATGTTTGCTAATTTCAGAAAGGCATAGTGAGTGTTTTTACACCAAGATCCTTTGTTGTAGAAATATCACAGGGTTTTTCCTGCATAGAGAATTTGGTGGCGGCTGCCACCACCTAATTTCTTACCGCCACCAGCTCCCAACGTGATTTTCTGTATCGCATTCTAATTTGCGTGCGCGAGAGAAAAAAAAAAGAAACGCGGAATTTGCGCAATGTCAGTGCCATGACCCCGCGGTCTACAAAAAAAAATAATAAAAAAAAAAAAATAGGACCAAGGGTCCTGCAGCTTACCGGCAAGTAATCTTATAGTGATGATACAATTTATGAAAATTTCATGTGAAGTTTGACATTCGAATCATTAAAAGTCAATGCCAAGGTCACCAAATAAAAGTTCACAACATTTATAAGACCTAAATATAATCCTAAACTCTGAATCAGTTTTGGTGATACAAGTCATTGAAAATTCAATATGTCAACTGTGAACTTTAAAGGTCACAAAGGTAAAGTATAGGTCAGTAAATGGACTTCATATACAACTTTCTAAATATCTCTACACAAACCTTGGCTCAATCTGTGACCATTTTGGTGATAGAAGTCATTGTAATTTCACTGTCGAGTTTGAACCTCTAAGGTCACTGACAGTCAAGTTGAATGTCACCAAATGAAAGTTCATATGTGACTTCCTAGATGTCAGTAACACAAACCTAGGCTCCATCTGTGACCATTTTAGTGATACAAGTCACTGAATCTTCCCTAGGTCACATTTGACCTTCGAAGGTCAATATGAAGGTCACCAAATGAAAGCTCATATATGACTTCCTATACATCTCTAATACAAACCTAGGCTCCATCTGTGACCGTTTTGGAAATACAAGTCATTGTAATTGTATTATGTCAAGTTTGACCTTCAAAGGTCACCAAGTCAAGTTGAATGTCACCAAATGAGAGTTCATGTGTAACTTCATTTAAGTCTGTGATACAAGCTTAGGCTCTATCGGTGACCTTATTAGTGATAGAAGTCACAGAATTTCCTTGGTCAAGTCTGACCTTCAAAGGTCAATATGAAGGTCACCAAATGAAAGTTCAAATGACTTCCTATATGTCTCCAATACAAACCTACACTCTATCTGTAACGATTTTGATGATATAAGTCATTGAAATTTCATTGTAAAGTTTGGCCGTTGAAGGTCACTGAAGGTCAAGTTCAAGGTCACTGAATGGAACTTCATACATGACTTCCAATACGCCCACAATACAAAGCTCAATCTATAATAGTTTTGGTGATAGAAGTCATTATAATTTTGCTATGTGAAGTTTGACCTTCAAAGGTCAGCCAAGGTCAAGTTCAAGGCCATCAAAAATAAATTTCATATATGCCCCTATAAGTGTTTAATACACATATGTTCCCAATCTTCAATATTTTCAAGCCTAGAAGCCTTTGAAAATTGTAACATTTTGCTTTGACCTCAAGTTTGACCTTTCAAGGTCATCTGAGGTCAACTTTAACATAGCCAATGTATAGGTCATATATGACTTCCTTTATGTCGATAATACAAACTTAACCTCTATTTGTAATCATTTGGCCTCCACAGACCATCTTGATTATTCATAAAGTACAACGCCCCCACTAGACCCACTTCTGTCAATTAAATCAAAATGGCGCTTGCACTGTACATTGACGGTACCAAGGGAAGTTGATTGCCTGATTTAAAAAAAAAATTATCACGCAGTTTTTGAGAAATAATTTTTTGAAATTTCAAGTCCCATCTTTTATCATTGATAGTATTTTCCTTGACCTCAAGTTTGACCTTTCAAAGTCATCTGAGTTCAACTTTAACATAGCCAATGTATAGGTCATATATGACTTCTATATGTCAATAATACAAACTTCATCTCTATCTGCAACCATTTGGCCTCCACAAGCCATCTTGCTTATTCATAAAGTACAGCGCCCCCACTAGACCCAATTCCGTGGATTCAATCAAAATGGCGCTCGTACTGTACATTGGTGGTACCAAGGGAAGTTCATTGCCTGATTTAGAAAAAATTTATCATGCGGTTTTTGAGAAATAATTTTTTAAAATTTCTCAGTCCTATCTTTAACATTGGGGCCAAAATTTCAAGGGCCCATAAAACGGACAAAAATGATTCAATCAAAAATCCGTAACAAAAAACGTCTGGAGATATGGCCTAGTAGTACGTTATGGCAAATTTACACAAAAATTCATCTGGCCGAAAAAAAGATTAAAAATGTTCCAGACGACGGACGCCACACCATGACAATAGAAAAAAGAAGCATGCCCCTCCCGGTAAACAAAATATGGAATGTGTAATTTCCCTTTCCCCACCTCCCGCTCAACAAAATGAGAAGCATCTAACCCCCACCCCAACAAAATAAAAGGCATCAACAACCCCAACCCCCTCCCCTGCGGTAAACAACATTTTGAGTGTGCGCAGGAGCCTATGACCAAGTGCCACCACCAGCTCATTCTGAGCCAGTAAAAACCCTGTTTCAGGTAATTGTCATTTGGTCGGGTTCATTTTAGTATAGGTGCAGTCACGGTAATCAGCGACATCCTGCCATTTTCATGCAGTAGAACAGGAATACCAGCACTACTGTGACCATAAGCCATATCACAGTTTCAGCTGGTAAACAAGCAGCAGTTCATTTTACAGATTGTTAATAAATGAATAGTAACATTGTGAAACCATGGAAAGAAGTTCTATGTAACTGCCACAGCAACAAGCCTATAATGGAAAGGTAATATTGAGGTGCAAAGAGGAATATTTTGTAGTGTAAAGTCAAAGAATATGTTGGTAATTACAGCAGTATTGAGTTGGCAATAAAAGAATGAAACATTGTTGAGCAGTGTTGCTAATCCATAATTAAATCTACCTTTGCTCATTATTACCGAACAATGATCAGTAAACAAGAGTCATCAGAAGATGGTGCTTCCCCCCAGCCCCCACAATCTAATCTCAGAAATCTCAAAATATCAAAAGGCACCAGTCTAGGACCTGATTAATGTGCAAAACAAGTTTAATGAAAAAATATTGAACGATATTCGAGTTCTGCTCCAGAATTAAAATGATTACAGAGGGTCGAACACACTGATGACTAAATCCCCCTGCATTATATGCTGGGGGAATAATAAAAACTCAGAAATTTCAAACTACCAAAAGGCACCAGATAAGGACCTGATTGATATAAGCAGCAAGTTTGGTTCATAAATATTTAATGGTATTTGAGTACTTCTCCAGAAACAATCCCCACCCTCACTTTCAGTAAGATAAACTTGTTCCCATGGAAACAAAGAAAAAACTTAAATCTCAGAAATTTCAAAATACCAAAAGGCACCTGTTTAGGGAGTGACTAATATGCATAGACAGTTTCGAAGAAAAATATTAAGCGGTTTAAGACTTCTGCTTTGGAAATGGTCCCAACCCTCACTTTCCATAAGTTAAGCTTGTTTCCATGGAAGCAAAAGAAAAAATTATATCTCAGACATTCCAAAATATGAAAAGGCACCAGTTTAGGACCTGACTAATATGCACAGCAAGTTTCGTTCAGAAATGTAACGGTTTTTGAGTTCTGCTTCGGAAACAAATCGATTAAGGAACAGACGAATGGACGCAGGAACGGACATACTGATGACTGATAAAAATGCAGTCACCAATTTAGGGAGTGTCAATGTAGACATAACACTTATCCATTTTTTTACTACCCAGACAAAGACATATACAAATATATTTTTGTACAAACCCCAATTCCAATGAAGTTGGGACGTTGTGTAAAACGTGAATAAAAACAGAATACAATGATTTGCAAAATCTTTTTTCGACCTATATTCAATCGAGTACAATACAAAGACAAGATATTTAATGTTCAAACTGATAAACTTTATTGTTTTTCTGGAAATATTCACTCATTTTGAATTTGATGCCAGGAACACATTCCAAAAAAGCTGGGACAGGGGCATGTTTACCACTAAGTTACATCACCTTTCCTTTTAACAACACTCAATAAGCGTTTAGGAACTGAGGACACTACTTGTAGAAGCTTTGTAGGTGGAATTCTTTCCCATTCTTCTTTGATGTACGACTTCAGTTGCTCAACAGTCCAGGGTCTCCGTTGTCGTATTTTGCACTTCATAATGCGTCACATATTTTCAATGGGGGACAGGTCTAGACTGCAGGCAGGCCAGTCTATTACCTGCACTCTTTTACTACGTAGTCACACTGTTGTAACACATGCAGAATGTGGCTTGGCATTGTCTTGCTGAAATAAGCAGGGATGTCGCTGAAAAAGACGTCGCTTGGATGGCAGCATATGTTGCTCCAAAACCTGGATGTACCTTTCAGCATTAATGGTGCCTTCACAGATGTGCAAGTTACCCATGCCATGGGCACTAACACATCCCCATACCATCACAGATGCTGGCTTTTGAACTTTACGCTGATAACAATCTGGATGGTCCTTTGCCTCTTTAGCCCAGAGGACACAACGTTCCATTTCCAAAAACAATTTGAAATGTGGACTTGTCAGACCTCAGCACACTTTTCTACTTTGCTTCAGTCCATCTCAGATGAGCTCAGGCCCAGAGAAGTCGGCGGTGTTTCTGGGTGTTGTTGATATATGGCTTTCACTTTGCATGGTAAAGTTTTAACTTGCACTTGTAGATGTAGCGATGAACTGTGTTAACTGACAATGGTTTTCCCAAGTGTTCCCGAGCCCACATGGTAATATCCTTTCCAGAATGATGTTAGTTTTTAATGCAGTGCCGCCTGAGGGACCGACGGTCACGAGCATTCATTATTGGTTTTCGGCCTTGCCGCTTATGTGTTGAGATTTCTCTGTATTTTCTGAATCTTTTGATGATATTATGGACTGTAGATGACGAAATCCCTAAATTCCTTGCAATTGCACTTGAGAAACGTTGCACTTAAATTGTTGGACTATTTGCTCATGTTGTTACTATGTGCTCATCTGTGTATTTGTTTGTTTGTCTGTCTGTTACCATCATTAGCGTGTGCATCAAGCTAAAGTAACAATGCCAACGAGTGACAAACACTGTTCTCTTGATTTTAAATGTGCCAGAATTTTGATTTTTTGTAGCACTTCATGTTTCAGTATACACGTTTTGTGTACATAATGTTAAGCCACACCCACATGATTTTGGCACAAGGACCGCACTCTATTGACTGTTTATGTATTCAAGCTTGCTTTTATGTTACTGTACAACTATTGTACATCAGTAGTGGCGAAGCAATACACACCGAGGCATCAGCACCTCTGGTGCTTTCATTTAGAAAGTAGTGAACCTCGCCCCATCCTTGCTTGTGAACGACTTGGACCTTTCAGGGATGCTCCATTTATACCTAATTATGACACTCACCTGCTTCCAATTCACCTGTTAACCTGTTGAATGTTCCAAACAGGTTTTTTTTTTGAGCATTCCTCAACTTTCCCAGTCTTTTGTTGCCCCTGTCCCAGCTTTTTTGGAATGAGTTGCAGGCATCAAATTAAAAATGAGTGAATATTTCCAAAAAAACAATACAGTTTATCAGTTTGAACATTAAATATCTTGCCTTTGTAGTATACTCAATTGAATATAGGTCGAAAAGGATTTGCAAATCATTGGGCCTCATGCAAAAAGCGATATAAGAACAAATTTTCTCTTATTTTTGTTTGTATACCCGATTTTTTCTTATTTTGTTCTTACCCATTGATTTCTGGGATGCACCAAAGTTTTCTTATTTTTGCTGTTCTCTTAGGTAAGAGAAAATTTTACGAGTGGTCGAAGGCACTCTTACCGAGATAAGAGAAAACAGAAAACTGTTATCTCTGTCCACAAATTGCTTGTCCAATGCACGGAAACACAAGTTTTAAAACCTAAACATCAAAAATGCATCATATAATCAAATTTTGATTGTTTTATGTTTTTGAGAAATGATAATGATTTTATTATTTAATTCTTGGGCTAAAGAGTTTGACCAGCTGATCCTGGACTAAGGACTAAGCTATTAAAACCCTTAGATACTTGTGTGCATTCTGCTTCTGAATGGCTAACCTATTGCTGTTGGACACTTTTTCCATCCAGGCTTTGCGCAGAGGGCGCGTTTTTAGAGATCGCGTGGATCTGTTTGCTGACACAGATGAATGGCTACTTGTACCAAATGTGAAAGCAACCGTACTTGAGCACGAAAGATTTCTGTTATGTGTTAAAGCTCTCTTGTTCTAACAAATGCAGCGGTGAAAAGATATCTCCATTCAAAAGAAAAATTCAATGCTTGCTCGAAATATAGGCGGGCAAAAACATACAATCACAACTGGATACTACAAGCAAAAACTCAGAGATTTATGGAATAATTCATGAGTAGTTACATTCGCGTGGTTTTCACAAAATAACAGATCAGTGCCGTGACAAACTAAAAAAAATGCAGCTGCGATATTTCAAAGTGCGGGACGCGGTGCGTAAAGTCTGGCAGCTCAAGTTATGAGATGGATAAATTTTTGTGGTATGAGGTGGACAGCATAATCCGCCAAAAATACAAGGGCGAAACAATTCCGTATGCAACATCCACCAATATCCAATGTAATCAGTACATTTTCGGCTTACTTTGATGTTTGGGTACCCAAAGAAAGATGTGTAAAAACATCAAGCATTCAGTTAAGAAAATTTCAATTTTAATTTTTCATGCTGTTATACGTGGTAATCCATGTTACAGATGACACACTGGGTTGCTAGGGCACGTGCAGCATATGCATTCACGATATTAATATTCGATATTAATATTCTAAACTCACAGTGGCGTAGCCGGCGGGGGCGCTAAGACACGTCCCTTTTTGACTGCAATTAGTAGTTCTCAATCATTTTCCTTTATTTGACGCATTTTCCAATTATCTTAATTGGCAAATGAAGACACGGTTTCTCTCCATATGCGATCTAACAGCGATGAAATCATGGGCTAAATTCAGTGCAGAAAAATAATTTAGCTACTTAATAGGCCAATGCTTTGTGATGATTGAACTGGTCAGCCTTCCAATGAAACGCGGACTTTCATTCTCGATATTGTGAGGGTTGGGAAAAAAAAAAGTGGCATTCGGCAGTTAAAAGGGCTATAAAAAGCCTGCGGCTCAAGCTATTTGCGTGGGAGTCGACAGGTATGCAATTTTGAATGACGTTGATTTAAATACAGCAAATACGCGTCCAGATGAATGATTGTCGTCTTACCTAATCGGGGAGAACAAGCAGCACCTGTTAACTGTGGAGTGCTCTCGGAGTGAACCTTCTGTTAATTATGAAAATGACTGAGAACAGGTCAGGACTAATAATTGTTTTAAACGGAAGTTTTGTGCAACCCAATTCTCTGTTCTTGTTCCGCAACTGTACTGAATTTAGCCCATCAACTAATCGCTGTTAGATCGCATATGGAGAGAAACCGTGTCTTCGGTTGCCAATTACGATAATTGGAAAACGCGTCAATAAAGGAAAATGATTGAGAACTACTAATGGCAGTCAAAAAGGGACATGTCTTAGCACCTCCGCTGGCTAACCCACTGCTAAACCCCCTTCTCAATAATAAAACCCCCGGAATACATTGGCGCCTCCTTTTAAAATCGTTCCCCATTCAAAGGAGGACTATCATAGCTGGGAAAAGTGGGTAATATTATTTCAATATATCATGAAAAAAGCTCCTGCAACTTTTTTTTTTCTTTATTTTGCAATTTCTTTAATTTTTATGAGCGATTTTACAAAACTAGTGGACCGCACCATTATCACTGCAGCAGATGAAAATTCACCCTCGATCCGCTTGGGGCCCCCTAATCGTGACGTCAGTGCAGCTGCCAGCGCCATGAGTGTCCATTGCCCTGCGGTCCTGCATTGTGATTGTTGAATGACCGAGATATTCCCGCTTCCTCTGTGGGGCAGAGAGACGAGCTTGATTATTACCTTTTTCTATCCGACACAAGTTTAATTTAGATGTGAACTAACATCAGAGGCCATTTGAAATGCTTCCGGAAAGAAAAGTGCGATTTGAAGTCTGCTAATTACCAGCGAGGCTGGACAGCTGCCTTCACCTTGGCATAATTAGCTCACATTAAATCAATTCCCGTGTACTTTGCCTAACTTGTAATCAAGCCATTTATTCAGCCAACTGACCGATCAAAACCAAAATCAAGCCAATAATGATTTAGAAGAGATAATGAGAAGCAGACAAACCGAACCAGGCCACCGTGTTAGATTGAAATAATGTCAGTAATATGAATAAATAGCAGACCTGAATTCCACCTCTCATCGGAAAACTTTAACGTATGATTAGAAAAGATTTCTTAAAAATAAAATCATGTTAAGATGGCCCTGGTTTTTAAGCGTCTAAAAATATACGCAAAGTAGAAAACATTGTGTGAAGCGCATCAAATGGGAATGTGAGAGAGAAATTATTTTCGCATTGCAAGCAATGGACAAATGCACCGAAGACTGGGCAAGCACGTTCAAGCAAATCTGTGCCGCAAATTTTAAACATTTTTTATTTAATAATTGAACAAGATTCGCTCACAAAGCCAAATGTAATAATCAAGCAAACACATTCAGGCAAATTGCATGCTGAACTAAGCAAAGTTAAGGTCTTCAAAATCATCCTCCTCTACTCGACAATTGCTTTCACCCCTTCCCATTTACTTTGCTCAATTTGCAATCAAACAGTTGATTCGCTCAATGAACAATTTTAAATTGGTTGGTAGTCTAATTTATTTAGATATCCATGTATTCAGACATTTTGACATCACATGCATCAAGCACATGAATGCATGTGGCAGCTGCAGTGACGTCATGATCTCGCAACTTCTCATGCCACGCGTGGCATTAATGGCGGCCTCCTGGAAACAGCCTTTGGGGACAATCACGGCTAATTAATGGTCATTTAAAAGAACAGGGGGTATGTATGGACAAAAAAATCGACCGTGGATATTATGTTGGAGTTAATTACTATAAGATTAAGTCAAAACGGGTAGTTCTGTATAGTTCTCCTTTAAAGGTATAGTGCGTAACTTCTACATGTCCGTAAATGTCCATTTCACCCAAGCCACTACTAAAGGAGATGACATAATGCTGATTAAGCCGATCGGCTCCTCTAACATCTCACGGTATTTTTGTTGTTTGTTGTTTTTTTATAGCGTGTCGACCGGCGACATTCCCGCGCTGGCACACAGGAAATGACGCGTTTTATCTCAAAACAAGAAGGCATGGGGAGGAAGAGCATAGAGTCTCCTAGTAAGAGGCAGAGCGCTGCTAGAAAGAGAAAGCAACACGGCGGAGAACCAAAAGAAGTGGTCGAGACGCGGTTCAGAAGTGGATCCTACCACAAAGAAAAAGCCTGGTCTATCGGCTGAAGGACTATTAGCGAAGAAGGAAAGTGACCGACGGAGAAGACAAACGCAGATTTGTATTGGTGTCGCTTTTCCTCGGTGGAGAGCCCTGAAGGAAGAAATTGGGCTGAGGGCAGACACGGATGTTGCCTTGCTGCTGTTGGATAAGTAAGTGACTTGGTTTATAAGACATTATGAGTAGTGACGGCGAGATGAAGCCTCATGGAGCATTGAAGCTTCCTCTCAAAGTGGTTCACTAATGGGTGATGCTTCTTGAGGCTTCTTCTGCTCACTTCGCCATCTACTGGACAAAAAGTGTAAAACAGGCAAAAACATGGCAGACTATATTTTCACAGTGGCGTATTAATAGAGGATGCTGCGCAAGCAACGGCAATGGTGGCATTTGATAGGCACATCCGCACATCTTCAATATAATTTCTATATACTAATAAATACCCCGACCTACCAAAGCCCTCAATAATACACACTTACAAAAATGCTACTGGGTATATATATCACTGCAACTGTATTCATTTCTCAGTCATGGTGCTGGCAGGTCGATGTCATCACAGTACATTATTCATCATTTTAATTGAACGCAAGTCGTTATAACATGAAATAATTTAGATTTCTTTTTGGAAAATGCTTCATAAAACAAACAATTTTATTCAGCTGTTGATATCGTCATTGAGACAGCAAGTGTTTCTGGGTAATGTCCAACATTCCATAGACCACCCACGTGACGAATCGCGCGCAAATATTGCAAACCACTTCATGAACCAGTCACGAGGTACGGCCGGCTGGCAAGGCTTCCGACGTGATCACATACATCATCAATACACGCCTCGATCATAGAGATATATAATAGAGCCAGAGAGAACGAGGAAGTACCTTTGCTTCAGCCAGTTAGCATGTTAGCTTCCTGCTTCCGCGTTTCCCAAGGATGCAATTTTAGGCAAAAGACGCTGAAGCTCCATAGACACCAATTGAAAAGTGCGATTTTTTTTTTCTTGCCAAATAAAGCGAAAACAAAAAAGAAAATGTATTCGGTAATCCGTCATTATTTTGCTCTTTGTCTGACGGAACTGTTCGATGTTTTCAAGAGGGCCTGTAAAATAAGAACTGCTACTTAGAGCTTGATGACAGCTCTACATGAGTTTGGTTGTCCAGCTGTTGCCCTGACTGCAGCAGTTCAGCCAATGAGTGTATAGTGCGTGCGTGTTCCGGTATAGTGCGTTAACAGCGTTGCTCATCATTTCCCCTCGAACAACATTCACCAATCCGCACAGATGACACATTTTCTTGGCCATTTGTGCTGTGTAACCAGATTGGCAATCCAATGAAATGGTGCCGGAAATAAGCACCCATGGAACGCCATTTTTATAGATGGCGTCGGTCAATTCCATACTTCCTGGGCTGAAGTAGCCAGCCTAGCATCTCCCATTGAAAGTAATAGAGGTGGTACTTCCTCGCTCTCTCCAGTTCTATTATATTACTTCCATGGCCTCGATACGCGCTTCACAAAATAATTCCTGTATTATTCAGCACACGCATCGAGGCATCGGCACAGAACGTCACATCACTAATTATGAGTAGGATGTGTTGCTGTTACATCTACTGGACCTAGTACTTTATTATTTCATTGGAAATGGTGCTATGAATGTAATAGCGAGAGCGTGGAGAGCTACACTCTAAAGCTGCTTTCACACCGGACGCGAAACGAATTTTTCGCACGACAGATTACATTCAAAGTCAAAGCAAAGATGCAATATTCGCGTCTTTGCATTGACTTTGAATGTAGTTTGTCGTGCGAAAATGAAACGCGCATATTGGCATCTTTGCATTGACTTTGAATGTAATCTGTCCAGTGAAAATGAAACGCGCATATTGGTGTCTTTGCATTGACTTTGAATGTAATCTGTCCTGCGAAAAATTTTTCTCGCGTCCGGTGTGAAAGCAGAGTTTCATTCAGTTTGGTGTTGCGTTTTACCGTAATCCTGTTAACAAATGGGCAGTATGTCATGCATCAGCCTGCCACTTGTGGATACACCTGGGCATATGTCATATGGAAATGCCTGCTGTATTTTTGTAATAACGCAGAATTCCTTGAGGGGGTGACAAAGTTATACACTATAGCTTTAACACCACCTAGGTGCATACTGCAATGCGCTATATCGGAATTTTGACATGTATGCAAGTGTACTCCGGTATGGTACAATATTACTGGTGTGAAAGCTGACCAGCGGGGGGAGAGAGGAGGGGGGACAATCGTACTGTGGCACGGTGCGGAACAATCGTACCGAGAGTGATTGCCACGAGCAGTCGGCTCTTTGCACACGGCCCGTCATTTGCCTTTATATGGTGTTTAGTGGGTGTTATATATGCTAATTTAAAACAACCAGCCACGCGCTTCCAATTTACGATCAAGTGGGATTCAACATTCAGCACACCTGGGTAAGAGCAGATTTGGACGGTAAGAGCGTTTGGTGCATCTGGAGTTTATTTCTCTTTTTTTTTCTCTTAGCAAAAAAATAGGAGAAAAATAAGAGAAATTTAAGAGAATGTTGCTGCATGAGGTCCATTGTATTCTGTTTTTTATTCACGTTTTACACAACGTCCCAACTTCATTGGAATTGGGGTTTGTATCTTATGACCATCCAGTGTTATTCTGTTACTTTTACATGCTGGGCTATCTCCATGAAAGTGTTTAAATACACTGAGATTACAAAGAGGCAGAGCTTGAAAATGCTACACCACATGTTCCCTTTGACTTAGGTGGTAACAGCGTAGTTACTGCAAATACACACTTTTCACATACCAACATTTTTTTTTTTATTACTTATTTATTGGAGTTTTCACTGCTGCAATTACTAGCTAACTACTTAGAAACATAAGGAAATTAACATGCACTGTTTAAATACAGTGCTGTGAAAAAGCATTTGTCCCTTCCCAATTTCTTAAATTTTTGCATATTTTTCATGCTTGAATGCCTCAGATCAAACTAATTTCAACATTAGATGCAGAAAACCCAAGTAAACACTAAATGCAGTTTTTATATGATAGCTTTTTTCCTTCAATGAATGAAATCAAGCCCTATCTGGCCCAATTTGAAAAAGTAATTGCCCCTTCCTAAATCAACCAAATTTAACAAAATATGGATTCAATTTTTCTACATACACTCAGGCATGATTACTACCAGTCTTGTTGATTCTAAACATCATATAAATGGAACCTGTCTGGCAATGACAAGAAGGCAAAAAGCAGCTCATGAAATCAAAAAAATATCCAAAGAAATTCAAAACTAGATAACTTGGTCGCCACAGGGGCAGAGTCGTGCATCTCCCCGATCCCCAAATTTCAGACAAAATGGCCGCTGGCAGCCATATTGGACATCCAAAATTGCCGAAAATCGGTCTTGAGCATTGCCAAATAAAAATCTTCGTCTGTGCAAAATTAGAAAAACCTCCTTTAATAGCTGTCACTTCCACAGCCCGGAACAAAAATCTCTGCGGGCGCAGCGGCGGTGGCGGCCCCAGAACTAAACCATAGTATCTCCCGACTATCTTTGGCGGGGAGATACAAATAGATGTGAAACAAAGTTGTTGCATTTATCTGTCAGGCAAGGGTTACAAAGCCATCTCTATGGCTCTGGAACTCCAGAAAGCCATGGTAAGAGCCATTATCTCCTTTATGTATGGAGAAAATTTACAAAAGTGGTGAGCCTTACAAGGAGTGCCCGGCCTACCAAAGTTCCTCCAAGAGAGCATGGACAACTCATTCAGGAGGTCACAATAGAACCAGACAAACATCTACAGAACTGCAAACCTCATCAACCCCGTTAAGGTCAGTGCTCACAATTCCACAATAATAAAGAGACTGGGGAAAAATGGCATCCATCGGAAAGCTGCAAAGCAGAAACCACTGCTGACCAAAAAAACACAAAGGCTCGTCAAACATTTGCCAAAAATATCTGGTTGACCCACAAGACCTTTTGGGATAATATTCCATGGACTCAAGATTCAAAAAAGGAACTTTTCATAAGATATCGGTCCCCTTACATCTGACATAAAGCTAACAAAGCATTGCACAATAAGAATATCATACCAACAGTTAAAAAGTGGTAGTAGTGTGATGGTCTGGGGCTGCTTTGCTGCTTCAGGATTTGGGTGACTTGCCATAAATGATAAAACTGAATTCTGCTCTCCACCAGAAAATCCTGTTGGAGAATGTTTGGCCATCAGTTCTGACCTAAAGCTTAAGCGCACATAGGTCATGCAGCAGGACAATGATCTGACGCATTCAAGGAAGACCCCCTCTAAGTGGCTTAAAAGAAACAAAATGAAGGTTTTGGAGTGGTCTAGTAAAGTCCTGACATGAATCCGATCAAGATGCTGTGGAATAACCTTAACTTCTGAATCCCCAATGCCCCCTAGCAGTTGTGCCAGTGTTACAGGATTTACAAAAGTCAATAAATGTTATAATTCACTTGCAAATAATTAGCAAAACACATCAATATCATCATTCAGAATCGTTTATAGACACCCAGTCTTGACCAAGTCATGGTTCTGGTCAAAATACCAAGTTATAGCCTTAATCAAAAATTTCAACAACGGTGTTTGCTCACCTATATTTATTGCAGGTTGCTGCCTCCCCTAGTACATGCCCAAGTAGACGGTCCAGGATCATCGTGTAAACCCACTTCATCGGTTTACACTTCACTAAAAAGGTCACTGAATATAATGGTTATTTTTTATGAAAAGCCATGGCTTATTTTCTGAGCTTACTTGACTGATTGGGACAATCCCACTATATCTATGATAGTGAAAGTGTCTTCCCATTTGCGTCATCACATGGTAACATACATGTCAGACTCTTTCTCCACTTGTCATACTAAGTTGCACCCAAAGCAATCAACATTTCATCTGGGTTTGTTTTTCCTGAATGTATGCGGTCCATTGAGATGTATTGGAGTTGCCATCTATGCAGTAAATGCACAGCTGGATATAACTAGGACTTTTTAAAATGGCATCAATCTGTTTTTCAGCCATCTGAAAATTCACCATCCGTCGTACTATCAGTTCACTGGAGCATAGGGATAAAGTATGTTTTCAAAATAACAATCATCATTCAAAACACTTTGGTGACCAAGCCAAAAGGGGCTCACCTGAAAAGAAGAATACCTGACTGATAGTCTTTTTTTACACAAGTAGTCAGCATATACAGGAACCTAAAGAAGCGCAATTTTATCCCTAATTGCTGTAGCACTTCAGGGAAAAATTCTACAACCTGATTGCAAGCAGACATTCTTAATTTTTTTTTTTTTACATTTTATGGACAGGCTGCCACTTCCGTGCCTGGCAGTCCAGTGACCACGCCCCCTGCACTTATTGACTCTCTACTTCCTTATTCAAATTCCCCGGAGTACTAACTGACTGCATCTATCTGTAAGCCTAATTAAACAACTAGTTTCAGTCAGATGGTCACCAGGCATGATCTAGAGATGTCCTGGTTTCCTTGCTCCTGTGTTTTCCGGTCCATTTGATATCCCCAGGCATTTGAATTTTGATCGGTCTGTTCTTGGATCTTTTGATACTTTGCTGTTTTTCAGTTATTTTTATACTTTGCTGTTTTGCAGTTCTTTTGGTACTTCTTCTGGATTTTGAGTTTTGTTGTGAAATTTAGTATTGCTTTGTACATTCTCTGTTTCTTGTATTTGTTTTTTTTATATTGTTATCTTCTGAGCGCTTGTATATTCTCTTAGTTTATTCAGTATATCTGTGTTGTTTATTATTGTCTGCATTTCTCGTATACCAGTTTTGTTTACATAGAATCCCTCATAGTTGTCCAGAGTATTTGTCCCGATCTCTAATCACTGGCACTTGTTCTATCTTAGTTTTCTTGTATATATTTATACTCTTACTGTGATATTAAAGAGCCTGATCTGTGTACTAACTTCCGGTCCTGTTTGCCCCCGTCGTGTTCCCTGAGCGTCCCCTGACATGCATTATTGAACGTAAATATCACGTACTGGACAGTGGTTAATGCTAGTTGTTTTGTGGTAAAGGTGTACTTCCCAAGTTTAAAAAAAGCATTGAACCATATTCCTGACAACTACAGTGCTTAAAATACTCGGCTTTCAATGATACTTGATTAAAAAAAGGAAAAAAATAGGCAAAAATTGGCTTTTTTTTTGAACAAGTTGAACTTCCCAAACAATAAAGACAAGATATGTATAACTATGTACAGAAAGTTTCATGATCATGGGTAATTGCCCACATGGCGAACTTGGTAGCCAAAAACCGTCAGAAAGGTCCCTTTTTTCAAGTGGAACCCTTTTCAGAGGCTCTTAACCCCTATATAAAAGGCTTGAGGCTAGTCAATCGCTCTATTGCAGACAGACTGTCCACAAATAAAAGGAATCCGGCATCAATAACCCTCTGCTAGTGACCCTTGGGTAACAGGTGACCCTAGAAAATAAAATTTTTTTATTTCCGCCCATGAAAAGATTCATATTTCAGAAGCTACTGACTCAAAATTGAGAAATTATAAATCAATTCTGATGACAGATTCTGAGAGCTTGAGCCCAAATTGCTCAGGGCTGCAAAGCCCCAAACTATAATTTGTTTCCAAGATGCTGACCTCCATATCCCCCAACAATTAATG
Organism: Gymnothorax javanicus; assembly: GCA_029692085.1. Taxonomy (NCBI): domain Eukaryota; kingdom Metazoa; phylum Chordata; class Actinopteri; order Anguilliformes; family Muraenidae; genus Gymnothorax; species Gymnothorax javanicus. The sequence continues at coordinate 110,225,496 of CM056200.1, forward strand.
TTTGCAATTTGCGAGTGTGAAAATTGGGTGCGGCAGCCGATTACTGGATGGCCGTATCCCAGAAACTGTTAAGAGTTTAAGTCAAAAATTTTGCTTGTGTTCATTGTGCATGGAGAGGCACTCCCTAACATTTTTATAAGCAAAATTGGAATCCGTAACCGTGCAAGATTTCTGAACTTCGGTTGAGTTCATATGGAATGACCCTATTCCATTCCTCAGCCCCTGGATAAAAAGATCCAGGATAATTCGCAAATACATGTGTAACCTTACACAATGCACCTCAAATCATCTGGATGTTTGTTTATTTATTTATTTATTTATTGTCTGCATATGTAATGAATAATGTTGCAATAATTTTCTCTATTGAATGCATTAAATGCATTCCTGTATGATGATTTTATTGAGTATTGTTCATATTTTTATGATGATGTATTGTGTTTTATGTTGTTAACAGGGCACCACTGCAAATGAGACTGAGGGTCTCAATGGGTTTTGCTGTATAAATAAAGGTTAAAAAATAAAATTATGGTTCAATAAAAATAAACCTGGACGTTGATGGAATGTGTTTTCTGAGGGGCACGTAGCGTCATGCGTGTGCAATCGATGGCACCTACCAGCATTACATGCATTTATCTCACTCTGCACAACAATAATCTTTTGCAGTACAATCTTTTTTATTTTTCATCTTATGCATATTTGTGAGCTGCAGCATGACCCTGTAACAAGGAGAGTGAATGTGGGTAGCACACCTGCCTATGTAGGCATATTATCTGCACACTACCATGTTAGTAATGTGCCCTTAAAATATCAGTAAAATACAGCGCAATGGACTTAAGGTCAGGTGTCTTTTGATCAATTGCAGAATAGCTTTCCACAGACTCAAGATAACAATGCGCCAACAATGTCCATGACTACACCGCATTGTCAGATCAACTCGCCTGTAGGCATTCAGATGGGTGCAACTGCATTTGCCATTTAAACAACACGGGCACTGGACGAGAAAAAGACAAGTGCGTTGGTCTGAAATTAGCAAAGACACAAGTGTCGTGCTTGACACCACTTTGCACAAGGTGTATGATAGAAGAACTCTGTCTGTCAACTGTCTTAAATTTAATACAGGTCCAGGATGACTTACAAATCATTGCTTTTTTTTTAACTGGCATTTTCCATTTGTTTCAACTTTTTTTGGAAATTAGAGAGCATAAAACAATCGTGTTCATGAAAGTTCGTAACATTAAGAAAAAAGTTGAAATATTCATCAACAAATTTGTAGAAAGGTTAACTTAAAAAACTAAGGATAAAATTGCTGCTATTGAGAAAATTAATTGATTAAACTGAGTTATTGATAACCAAAGAAAGGTTAAACATAAAGGTAGTGACCGACACATAAAACATTTACCGGGGGAGAAAAGCTCTAAAATTTCACAAAATAATTTTATGAGGTTTCAGCTCATCTCCCCAATCCAATTCCAAATTGTAATGAGAAAATAATTCATTTTAAAATATTCAAAATATACCACACAGTCACTTATATCTGGAGAAAATGCATGGAAATACTCATACATTTGTACGTGTATTTTTAAAAAATATATAAAACATTACAGGAGAGGTAACTTGATTGCTGTTGTGAGATGTACTTACATGCTCTGGGGATGTGGCGTGTGCTGCTGGATCGGTTTAGCTCGATGGGCCTCTGAAATCGCATCTCTATCGCTGCCTTGGAAACATGGTGCAACTTGCCCAAAGACTCAGTTTGCATGGGAAGCCCGGGAGAGTTTTTCCAGGCCAAGCCAGGGCCAGCGTTGCGGTATGGGTTGTGGTGTCATCTTGGCCCCACGGGAGAGATGGTGTTGAACCGCCGAGCACAGACTCCGCGGCCTGCGAGAGATTTCAGCGGGGCAGTCCAGCTGCAAAGGCATGGTGTGTAGTCAACCTCCATTCTTTATTGTACTGAGGGATCTTTTGTGGGCATACAGAATAAAAATACAAAATAACAACACAAAACTATTTGCGAATAAAGACCTCTTGATAGAGAGGCAGCTTGAAAAGCCAAATGTTGAATGCGAAATGGAAAATGCTTAATGGACAACAGAAAAGATGAAACTTAAAATGCCTAATGGAAAATGGCCAACATAAAATTTCAAATGACAAATGGTAAAATGCAATTGCAAAAAAAAAAGTTTCCCAATTTAAGCTTTTAAGCATATATATTTAAGTTTTGCTTGTCTAAATTTCCCATTTTAAGTTGCATTTTTTCTTTCCTCACTTCCATTGCCACTTTTAATTTCATTTTTTTAAGCATTTAGTTTGAGCATTTTCATTTAAGCTTTCGCTTTTTTTTTTTAACAATTTTTTTATTGTTTTCCACAACAAAACAAAGAAAAACAATACATTACAATACAACTACATGTCTTGAACAAACATGTTTACCCCCCACCCTATCAATCTACTTCACATCATGGTTGGGAATCAGGTCTATGAGCTAGCTCATTCCAGTTCATTATACAGGTAAAAAAAAAAAAAAAAAAAAAAAGAAAAAAGAAAAAGGTAAAACAAACACATTTCTGTAATCTTAGGTACTGCAAAGTGCCACTGTTTACATGTCCCCAGGCTCTTCCATCATATGTGACAAATCCGTTCTCGATACATAGCAAATGAAGGGGTCCCAAATCTGGTGAAAATTATGTAGTTGATGTTTTAATGTATATGTAATTTTCTCTAAGGGGAGAGTTGTAGATAGCTCAGATAACCACCTGCTTGCACTTGGACTTCTGGTGTTTTTCCATGAAAGGGCTATTACTCTCTTCGCCATTAACACACTCAAGTCTACAAACATTCGTTGATATTTTTTAATCTTCAAATTAATTGGATATAGACCTAATATGAACAACTGTGGGACTAAGGGTATTTGAATTTGTAAAATATTTTGAATACATTGTTTTATTTCTTGCCAGAATTTTTGTATTTCTGTACATTGCCAAATACAATGGAAAAATGTAAGCTTTCGCTTTTTGATTTCACTTTTTTGCATTGTTACTCAACGTTTTCAAATTAATTTTACATTTTGAATTTGCTTTATCAATCACCTTTTTTTTTCAAGTCTAATTATGTCCTGATAATTCTTAGAAGAGTGGTAAAATAATCATCTTTTTAATTTTATCTTAGCTTTCTATTTGGACTTTTAATTTAAATTATGGCCAAATGCATAGCCATCCAAAAAAAAGTTGCACACTATAATATTTTCTTGGGCCACCTTTAGCTTTGATCACGGCGCACACTCGTTGTGGTATTGTTTTGACCATCTTGTACAATGTTACAACATTTATTTCTGACCAGATCTGCATTAATTTTTGGCTGAGATACTGTATTGACGGCAGGTGAGTCAAACCGCTCCGTTAAGCCTCCCCCAGCAGATCTCAAAGACTTTCAACTGGTTAAGGTCAAGACTGACAAAATGTGACAAAAAACTTTCTAGGCAAATTTGTGTTCACTATGAACGTAACACCAAGTAAGCTTATAGGACCATAAAACAGCTAAGTGTATTTCCACAGCTAGCTTGGCAATCTTGCAGTTTATAGCATTGGATAGAGAGGACATTTCACAATATTGACATTAATTACTTGGAACGTTTCAATGTATTGTTCTATTACTTATTCCTCATGTACAACCCCAATTCCAAAATAGTTGGGACAAAGTGTAAATTGTGAATAAAATCAAAATGCAATGACTTTCAAATCCCATCAGCCAGTATTTTATTCACAATAGAACAGAGATAACACAGCAAATGTTGAAACTGAGAAATTTTACCATTTTATCCACAAAATGCACTCATTTCAAATTTTATGGCTGCTACAGGTCCCAAAAAAGTTGGGACAGGAGCCTGTTTACCATGGTGTAGCATCCCCTCTTCTTTTTAACACGGAGTGGAGGCGTCTGGGCATTGAGGAGACAAGTTTCTTGAGTTTATCCATTGGAATTTGATCCCACTCTTGTTTAATACAGGCTTCCAGCTGTTGTAGAGTTTTGGGTCTCCATTGACGGACTTTTCATTTAATTATGCGCCAAATGTTGTCAATTGGTGAAAGATCAGGACTGCAGGCAGGCCAGTTCGGCACACGGACTCTTCTACTACGAAGCCATGCTGTTGTAATAGCTGCAGTATGTGGTTTTGCATTGTCCTGCTGAAATACACAAGGCCTTCCCTGGAATAGATGCCATCTAGAGGGGAGCATATGTTGCTCTAAAACCTTTATATACCTTTCAGCATTCATGGTGCTTTTTAAAACATGCAAGTGTCCCACACCACATGCACTAATGCATCCCCATACCATCAGTGATGCTGGCTTTTGAACTGAATGCTGATAACAGGAGGGGTGGTCTGTCTCCTCTTCAGCCCGGAGGACACGACGCCCATGATTTCCAACAAGAATTTCAAATTTGGACTCGTCTGACCACAGGACACTTTGCCACAGTCCATTTTAAAAGAGCCTTGGCCCACAGAACACGGCGGCGCTTCTGGATCATGCTCAACAATGGCTTCCTTTTTGCATGATAGAGTTTTAGAGGGCATCTGTGGATGGCACGGCAGACTGCGTTTACTGACAGTGGTTTCTTGAAGTATTCCTGGACCCATTTAGTAATGTCAATGACAGAATCATGCCGGTGAGTGATGCAGTGGCGTCTGAAGGCCGGAAGATCACGGGCATCCAGTAAAGGTCTTCGGCCTTGTCCCTTGCGCACGGAGATTTTTCCAGTCTCTCTGAATCTTTTGATGATGTTATGCACTGTCGATGATGAAACCTTCAAAGCCTTTGCAATTTGATGTTGAGGAACATTGTTTTTAAAGTATTCCACAATTTTTTTTTACGCAAGCCTTCACAGGTTGGAGAGCCTCTGGCCGTCGTTACTTCTGAGAGACTCAGCCTCTCTAAGACACCCCTTTTATAGCCAATCGTTTTACGCACCTGATGCCAGTTAACTTAATTACTTGCTAAATGTTCTTTCAGCTGATTCTCTTATATATTAATTGCTTTTTCAGCCCTTTTTTGCCTGTGTCCCAACTTTTTTTGAGACTTGTTGCAACAAGAAAATATGAAATAAGCTCATTTTGTGGATAAAAATGTAAAACGTCTCAGTTTCAACATTTGAAATGTTATCTATGTTCTATTGTAAATAACATATTGTCTCATGTGATCTGAAAGCCATTGCATTTTGATTTTATTCACAATTTAGACTTCGTCCCAACTATTTCAGATTTGGGGTTGTACACGTACGTCTACAATCTGTCATTCAGAATCAACTTTTGAGGGGCGAATTTGTTCTCTTTCATTTGATTCCAACAAGAAGTGTATCACACTTGAAAAAGGTAGGATCCCTTAAAGCAAGAACGAGCACAGTTGGATCTGCTACAAGCCTCCATCGATGCTGTACAACGTCATGTTTTCAGCTAAAAGTCTTCCGGGAAGGCTGCTCTTGTTAATCCTAGCTCCTAAGATCTCCCTCCTTGCTTCTCGCAGTAGAAATAAGGGCAGTGAGACGGCCAGCAAGATGTGGGATCAAGAAAAATTCCGGCTCAAGCGAAGATGGAGGGGCGAGATAAATCAAATAAGAGAATTGAGTTGTATTCACTGACTAGGAGCAAATACTGCATACAAACCCACTTCAAAACCCAAACTATTGTCTCCTCTATTCAGTCTGCATGCGAATGAAATTTGAAGGAATTAAATGCTGATGCTGTTGTATGGATTTTTGAAACCTGAACAGAGTACCTTATGATTTATTTGGTTTCCTTCCAGGTCGATTTCCTTTATCCTGATGGCCTGCCGTGTACATGCTGCTGAGAGTGGATCTGACTGCGCTGCAGTGGAGCATAGTTTTGGGATGAAGCTGAACTCTGAAGCTGAAACATCTGGTGCACCTGATCCACGACACCCAAATCATGCAGCAGACTTGCCCGCTGCAGAAGCCCGGTCACACGCTCCACCTCCTCCTCCTCATCCGTCAGGTCTGCTGACATGACCGATTCCTTTCGCGAGTAGGGGAAGGAGGGCCTGGTCAAAAGCTAAACAAAAATATGTAACAGGTGAATAAACAGACAGACAAGTACAGTGAAAATAATCGCACACAAACCAGATAGTCAATGTAAACACAAAGACCTGTACACTGCACATGAATGTATAAAGACCAGGGGGCCATGTTTATGAAAATTTGCAAGATATCCACACTAAAATGTTGTGTGAAATAAGTTGTGTTGGCTGCCCCTTAAGTTGGATGCTAAGTTGCCGACACCACTCCAAACTAGTTCTATTTAGTTTTCCACATCACATATTTACAATTGAACGCATAGATTTAGTTTTCATATTCGTTTTATTTGTAGAAATTTCCTTTGTTTACTAAACATGGAGTGCACACATTTTTGTTAACATTGTATGAAATGGTTTAGTTGCATTTACCTTTTGTTAACAATAATTCTTCTTCATTCCTTTAGCACATCAGGGGCCCGTTTCATAACTAGGTTGTTGAAAAACGCATTATTTACATTGATCACATGAACTAATATGGTGGCCATGACAGTGCCATAAAGGCATAATCAACCCAAAATCCACATATTCTGGACAATGGGGAAGAATTTGAAAGGTGTCGTGAAGGTGGCCTTAATGAAAGAGATCTGAAAGTGTTTCGGCCCTGCATAAATTTCTTTGAGGAATACACCCCACGGAAATTCATTTCAGGAAATCGGTTCCACAGCATCAGCTGCATAGTTACTTTCATGTTATCTATTACTTGCTTTTAAAGAACAACCGCTTGCTTTTCTAGGTTTGTCTGGCTCGCCACTATTATGCATCTGGGGGTTTGTATTCACTCATTGGTGATTCCAAACATGTTTCACGATCAGCAGTGTGCAGGGCTGTTTTGTCATTCACGGAAACACATCGTCTGAAAACACACAAATTAAATGTTCCATGGCCACGTGAAGACCAGTACGCTGATTTGGCATATGAATTTTACATGCTACATCTGATGCCAAGAACAATAGAATACATTGCCGGGTGCCTTGTACCAATAGAGTCTCCAACTACTGATGAGCACTAGTTTGTGAACAGGAAAGGGTATCATTCTCTAAATGCAATCGTAAGTATGTAAATGTCCCTCTTTTATATTATTTAATGTTAATTTGCATATATAATGAGTGCATATAAACAGAAATGAAAATGATGTAATTTGGGGTCCCAAATGTTTCAATACACATGCATTTACTTTCAAGCGGTATTTCCCTCATAATTTGTACATTCACTTGTATGTATGGAATATTGATTTGCATTTATTTTTCAAGATTTTATCATTTATACTCCTCCACAGTTTGCATGTGATCATAAGTTGCGCATAACCTTCGCGCACACTGTCATGCCCGGTTCCATTCACGACTCATTCTGCTTCCGGAGAAGTGATCTGTACATGGGTTTGGAGGATGGCCATGCCCACGGTTACCATTTGCTTGGTGATTCTAACATCGATTGTCAAGTTTCACGGAAAACACATAAGGGAGGACTTTATATAGAATGGGGAATAATATGTGTTTGGTTCCAAATCTAAACTTGTGACACACGGAGTCAAAAAAAAAAAAAAAAAAACAAGAGCAACACAAGGCGTGGCGCATGCCCCTAACTGAAACAGTTGAAGAACATGAACAGAAAGCGAGTTTTAGGCATCATCTGCTATGTATGACCATTCAGGTCACCAAAAAGCAAAAACCTCCGGCGAGTGCGCTAAAGGACTTCAAGATGGCTGCTGTGGCGGCCATATTGGTTGGTGGAACGAGCTCAAAATCAATAGGCATCATCCCATATGCATGACCATTCACCCTACCAAAAATCATAAACCTCCGTGGAGCGGTGTTCACGTTAGAGCGCGACAAAGGAAAAGTTTACGACAGGACGCCCGGATGGACGGGGTGAAAACATAATGCCCCCGACCGACTCTTTCGAGGTCGGGGGCAAAAAAACTCACTGCATATCAGAAGCAGATTCACGGGCAGGCTTGGGTGGGTATAGGCCTGCTGGCCAATCTAATCAGATACAAGAATATAATAAGTCAACAGAATCCAAAAGTTTTTTAGTCATTATTATTCTAACCTTCGTGTTTTTTTTTTTTTTTTGAAAATCAAAACGACGCAATTTCTCAATGAATTAAAGCTTTTCAGAGTTATCTCTTAGGCTACGTGTGTTTTTGAGGTTTACATTCACTTCACGCTCACCTGCTCACAAACGGAGTTCAACGAATCAGTTTCATTTGCTTATGCTATATTGGCGTAATAGCTATATGAGTGGAGTGCCCAGCCTACCAAAGTTCCTCCATGAGCACATCAATGACTCATACCTTGGTCTGAATATCCGTTTCGGCATAAATTGGACAAAATTTATGGCCCATGAAAAGTATTTAAACTTTTTCCAAAAATCCAATATGGAGGAAATTAACGTCTTTGGGTGTGTAGAACTCTGCTTGACCCAAGCAATGCAAGGATACCTCATTTTTGAAAATCAAGCATACGGTTCAAAAGTTACTGGCATAAACAGACCTTCAACTTGACTGCCCCCAATCAGATTACCACACTGTTCTAGGGGCTGCCATAGACAGCTTAACCAGAAGAAGATGAATAAGCAAAGATAGAACACAACAGCTGTGTTCGAAATCGCCCCCTATCACGGATATAGTGCACTATATAGTGTGTCCGCCATTTTGTAGTGTTGTTCGAATTCTTTTCATTCACTATAAAATACCCACAATGCATAGCGGAATAGAGTGAGCAAGCGATGTACACTACATTGTAGTGCCGTATACCACAATGCACTGGGGCCGTGTTTTTCCACAGAAGAAGAATGTGAAGATCGAGATGGCTCCGCCCTGCAGAAAAACATTCTCCATTGTTCCCGTAAAGCTGCTTTCACGCCAGACACAAAACGAATTTTTCGCACGACAGATTACATTCAAAGTCAATGCAAAGACGCGAATACACGCAGAATGCTTTGAATGTCATCTGTCGTGCGAAAAATTCGTTTCGCGTCCGGTGTGAAAGCAGCTTAAGTGTCCGGTTGGTTTACATGATGCTCGGCGCGTCCGCTTACATCACAGGAATATCCAGCGCGTTTGCTGACGCAACCATGTTCAGAAAATTCCGATGTAGTGTCCGAAATCTCCTTTGGTCATTCCCTATGTAGTGCACTATATCATATACACGATGTAGGGAATAGGGAGTGAGTGAATGAGTGGACGATTTCGAACACAGCTAAAGAGTGCCACCACTGCTTTGCCGTTAGGCCCCCAGATATTCCACTGTAAAGTTAGTCCACATGAATGCGGTAACAGCAAAAGCAGGTGGAGTGAGGAGATTTACCGTGTAGTTTTTGGGCCTCAAGCTGGGAGGGCGTGCTGGGATTCTGCGCGGTTTCGCCGGCTCTCCTGCCGACTCTCCCTGGAGGTCACGTCTGCGGTTGCTCTTGAAGTCCTTGTGCTCCTCTTTCGCACGAAGATCCTGAAGCTGCTGTCTGTGCAAACCCACAGTCAAGGACTTAATTAGCTCCCAAAACTGGAGTCAGTGTGGACACTAAGGGACTAAATCAGCTCCTGAAGCAGGTGTCGGAGCAGACGCTGACACAGGGTCTAAGGCCCAATACCAGTTCCCCTCCTTCTTGCCCTATCCCTGTTTTGTGCAATCCCATGGAGGGTAGGGCACCCATTTCTCTTTATGAGCGAGGGGCAGGGGTCATCCTGCCCAATGGGAGGGCCTCCAAACGAAGCGTTTTCAGATGCAGGCTACCAACTGAGGGGTAGAATTTCTTATAGCTTTGCAAACTGAATAAATATGGCTGCCAAAGCAGAGAAAGCCCATAAATTTAAATATACTTCTGCAAATAATCATGCAAAAATGGTAAAAATCCATCAGAATATCAATGAAACAACTCATGGTTTTCTTTTTTTTGACAAGCACTTCACAAAAATCAGGATTTGTGATGTCAACAAAACCTCCAGTCAGAGATTTGCGCATGACACAGAACAGCTTATTCCCATCTCCCGCTCTTGAAGAGTGGAGATAAAAATTCAGCAGTGAATTTCGAGAACTTCAGAGTTCCTGTGATTTCAGAGTAAGGCAGGACTAAGAGTGTGATTTGCTATCATAACATACTGCATGGTAAAGTGTTGTACCATTTCCTGGGTAAAGATTTCATCCGCAGAGGTGTAAAATCCAGGGGTCAGAAAGTAAAAGTCCTGCCAAGTTTTTCTACCTCCCACAGAATGAGCTGATCAGTCATATTGGCTCTATCTCCTGTCAGAAGTAAATCCAGGTGGTTGGAATAAAGCTCTGGGGAGGATTTTTACTTTCTGAGCCCGGACTTTACACCTCTGTTCATCCCTGACCTCTAGTAGCTCCATTCTGAAGGGCGACTGCCTTGCCAAGGGTACCCTGAAACCAGTGGTAGGGGACACCAATACAGGAACTAAATCAGCTCCTATTGCTGTAGGTGCAGACCATAGACTGCATATAAGGACGGACAACACATCTCCGCTTCCTAACGCTGTACAAAAAATTGATCCAAAATGTACTTCATACGGATGCTGCCATCTTGCACATTTGGAGCCTGCACAGCAGTGATCCGTCCATACACCCTCCCTAAATCAGTTGCAATGACATCCCCTAAACCTTATATGTAGCCTGACTGGCTGCCTTCATGTTAGACTGGAGACCAGGGGTAATATACTCTGCATTATCATGTTAAGAAATGACGCCAAATGTTAGGCCTATTGAAAGCACCCCTCTACTACAACCTCAATTCCGAAATAGTTGGGACAAAGTGTAAATTGTGAATAAAATCAAAATGCAATGACTTTCAAATCACACCAGCAAGTATTTTATTCACAATAGAACAGAGATAACATAGCAAATGTTGAAACTGAGAAATTTTACAATTTCATCCACAAAATGAGCTCATTTCAAATTTGATGGCTGCTACAGGTCTCAAAAAAGTTGGGACAGGGGCCTGTTTACCATGGTGTAGCATCCCCTCTTCTTTTTAACACGTCTGGGCATTGAGGAGACAAGTTTCTTGAGTTTAGCCATTGGAATTTAATCCCACTCTTGTTTAATACAGGCTTCCAGCTGCTGGAAAGTTTTGGGTCTCCTTTGATGGACGTTTTCATTTAATTATGCGCCAAATGTTCTGAATCGGTGAACTTTATACTATGTTCTGAGTAAAGAAATTTTAACTATCAATTTCCTTTGCTACGTAACTTATGGTGACCTGTTATAGAATCTTGTTGAACTAGCTTGCCAGCTAGCTGGCGAACTGGCTTCATTTGTCAGGGATAGCATCACTGCAAAGAGTGCATGATTCAGTCAATTTTTGTTGGACTTTCAAAATCACCGTGGGTTATTTTCAGTTGTAGTGGGACCAAGCAACTTATGCATGCGTCATGTTAACACTATAGCGCATAGTCTGAAGCGTGTGGAGCAAGTGCATTTAGGGCTAGTTTAGCGGCGGGTTATCAGGGTGCAATGCGAGGCGCAAGGTTCAAAGGGGTCGTACTTAATCTCTTAATTAATCATAGGCGTGTTTTGGGCATAACACGAAATAAGCCAATCACAGTATCATCTCCCATGTTCTTTAAAAGCCAGATGCCCCAGCACCTTGGTGATCTGCTATTATACGGGTGCACAAAAAAAAAAAAAAAAAAAAAAAAAACTAAATGTACGCTGCAGATGAAAGGGTCTGCGAAGAGAGTGAGATCATAGCAATCAAATAGGCTATATTCCTTCTCCCCTCTAAAAATGATAAAACCTCAATGTCGATAATAGGATTACTGTGCCTAGAAACACAAGCATTATTTCAGTTTTAAATTTTTATTTGTGGTTTCCCGCAGTCCATAGCGCTACTGTATTTTTGTATTGCCAGATGTTATGCGAGCACTGCTGAGAGAGACACAGGTCTCCAACAACGTTCATTTTCTTCTGATTCTCTTCTTGACCATTATTTTTCTAAGACCATTTTCTTCTTGGTCTTAAAATGCCTTTGCAGCACCAGAATGTTCGGAAGATATGTGGCCTGTGAAAAATAAGTCAAATATTTAATTCTGTGACAGTGGGGCAAAATAATCGGTGATAATCTGTGCTCACATTCACTTCCCCCAATTGGAATCAATTCATTCAGGACCTGCTGCAAGTCTATATAAAGGGGCAGGGCACCCATGTGACTGATACTAAAAATTACTGCTCGATGAGGAGTCTGGGGTTGCATCCGAATAGTCTTTTGTACCTCGGAAAGTTCCTAACTCCTAACAAATAATCCAGAAATAATTACATGGCAGCCATGATAAGTGTATTTGAATTCTTTAAATGTTAAGGAAAGGTGTCTCAATGCTTCCTATTTTACCTCCTTTAGCATATGGTACGCACAATCATCTTTTTCGAAAAAAAAAAAAAAAAAAAAAGACAACGCTATCCCACAATTCTCTTGTGCAGCAATATTTAAAGCGGTGACCATTCATCCCCGCCCTCTTCTTGTTAGTGTAAACCAAAGGTGACTTGTTGTCAATAGCGCGATCGCTTATTGCGGTCTCAACATAGCGATGTGCTTGACCACGCCTCATTAAGACCAACACGCCCATGGGCACTCAATTTGGCGCAAATGCATTCCCTACTTAAGCAGACTGGACCCTGGGCGGGTTAATGGTATTTGCGTCAGTCGGAGAGTAGCAAAAATACACACTTTACGCTTCCCGCTGGGTATAAGATAGAGGCCTATATCTCTTCTCAACGGTTGCATTCTAGTGCCAAAGAATTCCTGGAATTAAGCTAGCAGACAACTTCTTCTCATGACTTTAAACCCTCTTTTCATGGTGTCAAATCACTAAACTGAAGTGAACCTATCAAAAAATATGAACACTTCAACATATACATCAGCATGCTAAAACTTCGTAAAATGACAGAAACCATATCAGAAAAAATTTGACACAATATGTGGCCCATGTTGCATCCATTAACATAGAGGGGGTGGGTTTATAATCTATACTGCAGGCAGCCACTAGATGGCAATCAAGACATTTTGGCCTCACTTTTGGGGAAACCTTAGGTTGTCTATTTACATACAGTCAATGGTGCAAACATGGATACAGGGACTAAATCAGCTCCTGTCGCTGGTGTCGGTGCAGACTCTGTGAAAGGGACTAAATCAGGAAATGTAGCTGGTGTTGGTGCTGGCACCGATTCAGGGACTAAAGCCGCGTTTCCATTGGGGTACCTTCGGTAAAGTACCCTTGGAACCGTACTTTTGGTACCATACCCCGAGATCTGGTTTGCATTTCCACTGCAGACAGTACCCTTAAATGTAGGCGGAGTTTTTTTACCGGATGGTAAAATGCAATGCAAACACGCGAATGCACGCGAAACGCATTGACTTTGAATGTAATCTGTCATGTGAAAAATTCGTCTCGTGTCCGGTGTGAAAGCGGCTTTAGCTGGCAACCTTTTTATTCGGCGCATTTTAATGCCAGCTAGCCAGCTAAATGCTCGCGGTGCAACTCCAGCCAAATTAGTTTGCATAATAATGGCTATACGCATTTTAAATTGACTAAATTTAAATGCATGAAATATACATCTGCACCTCCTCATTGCTCCATGGCGCGCTGTTGCCAACAGACATTTCCAAAAATGTTTTGTCAAAACGGTAGGCGAGACGGGTGTTTTCCTGCCGTTTCCTCATGGAAGTCGCGCTAGAATGACGATTCTGTTGGCCAATCAACAGAGGGCAGTGATGACAATTCCCGACCAATTCAGAAGGCTCGGTTTAGCTCCGCCTCATTAGTATTGGATGGTAACACTTGGTACCCCGACCGGAGGGGTGACGAAAAATGGGAACGGTTAGGAAAGGTTCCAAAGGTACCATCCACAACTTTTGTAATGGAAATGCTGTGAAATGTGACACGACCTGTACCGACCCGCACTGTTCCGCTCGATGGAAACGCGGCATAAGTCAGCTCCTGTAGCTGATGCAGTGCAGATTCTGTAAAAGGGACTAAATTAGGTAATGTATTGGTGTCAGCATCGACACCAGCTACAGGGACTAAATCATCTAAAACAGCTAGTGTCGAGGCAAACAATCAGTACGTGTACATGAACAATTAAGTCTAGCTACAGTTATATCTCGATTAGGCCATTTAATCAGACTACTGTCCTAGTCCCAGTATAAATGCACGAAAAGGAAATCGGTTTCTTGTCCGCCTCCGCTACGGCCCCTTTCAGCTTATTCCTGTTGGACATTTTTCTGGTTGACCTATTATGTCACAGACCAGACAATCGACAAAGAAGTTAGCTGGTGGCAAACTGGTAGCATCATGTGGAGTGGCGAAAACAGGGACAACTTTACAGCCCTGTACATTTTGTATGTGCTCTACGCCATGCTTTTCGTACAGTTGAGATGCATGCTATCCCTGGCGGTTATGGTGTTAGTCGAAGGGAGGTGGCAATGCCGTATGCTCCTGGAGAGCTCCAACAGTGCGACCTCCACTATGCTCTACCTTGTGCCCTCTCCACTACCCTGGGGTGCGTTTCCCCAAAGCGTAGTTGCTAACTAAGTTTGCAACTCTCATAGTTGGTCCACTCACCGTCAGTGGTTCCAACTATGTAAGTTAGTATCTGTGCTTTCTGGAAACACATCCCGGGCTTCCTGTGCGTGTTGGATGCGGGTCAGGAGCAAAGACTGGTGGGAGAGAGTCGTTTTGAAAGAGTTTTCCGATGGCAAGTGGAAGGAGAATTTTCGGATGACGTGCAGGATAAATTATGCGGATTAAAGGTAGAAGTTATGAGCCCCCAAGAAGTGTCTCTTCGAGTACAAATACCATTGCAGATGAGGATTGCTACTGTTCTGTGCAAACTTGCAAGTAGTGCAGATTACAGAGTTCTTGCTAATCAGTTTGGTGTTCACAAGTACTCAAGACTTCCGGGTCAAAGCTCTGCACCATGAACTGTGGAGCATGCACAGAGTGCACAGTCCAGTTTGGTTTAATTCAAGCGTATACATAGAGGAGTAATCTGGCTCGTAACCGCATTATCTGGGGGTGTTAGTCCAACTTTGAGAAATTCGATTTAGTACAATTGCAGTTGTACTAGCATGTTTACATGTATTTTAAAAGTCCAGTTTTAGTCGGACTAACGCAATAAATCGATTTTTTTCTACCGTCATGTATGCACTCACTGATACAGGGACTAAATCAGCTTCAGAAGCTCAGGTCTGTGTGGACACACATTGAATTTGCAGGGACTAAACTGTGGCATACACCAGTTGACTTTTGGATGAATAGTAATGAGAACAATGATAAATAAAAGTGCATTTGCAGACCTTCAACACAAACATGAAAGTAATGCTAAATCAAAATATTTCAAAATTATAAAGAGGTCATTTCTGAATAATTTTATAAATATGATATTTGGGTCTCTGGGGGCATGCACTGAGCATCACAGACGTATGGAAAATCACACTCGATTCAGCCTTGTGTGCCGGTAAAAATGGGCAACGTAAAAAAGGTACCATCATGATACACTGGTAGTGCAGCAGCCAGTATCTTTTAACCTCATCACACACAGTGAGCTCCATGATTCAAAGGACAGAGGTGCTTTTTTTTGGTCCTGTAGTCCAGCTCTTTGAGTATGAAACAATACAATGGCAATGAGGCTGATGCACAGATGGCCAGCTTTAATTTGTTGTGATATTATCCATATCGAATGAGCTGTTTAGAAATGGCCACATTGTCCCCCACATGACTAAATTGCTCAAATTCTCAAAATAACTGAAAAAAAAATCAGAGGTCATTGAGTGTTGCAAAAACTTTACTTTTTAAACTAGCCAATCAATCTTGTGAGCAGTAGTGGGGAATGGATGAAATGACAGGCAATTCTGCGGCAGCAAGAACAAGTGCAAGAGAATCTAACATGACTTCAGCAGTAGTTCATTGGGATGTCACACACCAAGTAAAAATAACAAAACAATACTGCTACAAAATTCTAAGGACAAAAATAGGGCCTATAGCCCTGTAGCTCACTGGCCAACCAGATGTAGGGGATGAATGATGAATGGCTTTCACTTGATATCCCATACCTAAGCAAATGTCCATTAGTGTTTGGTCAAATTGATATCAGATAAGGTCCGGAGGACAGCTCTGTTTTTATTGATGTGTCAATCATACATTGACTTCATACATTATATTCAACAAGTAAATTTATGTAATATTCCGCATTCTATTTCCTTGTCAAAAGACAGTATGTCCCTTGATCCAGCAGAACTACAATCAGCATTGATGACAGTTACATACACACCAAATATGGATGACATTGCTTGCTTCAAAACTCTGTAAGAGCTTCAAATCGCTTCCAAACATGGGGCAAAATTTCAAAGTCACATTAAGGGGTCTTCGGGGTAAAAATTTCAAATTTTTTTGAAAGTTTCAATATTTTTGATTTTCACATAAAACAAATAAAGGAATGCAGTGAGATGCCAGTAAACACCAAGAATCTATGTTTTTCCTCTGCCTCAATTGTTATTTGTGACTTTAAATGCAAATTACCGAAAATCACAATTTTGACTGATTTTCAACCTAGTGGCATTCAAAAAATCATTAATATTTGCCTGATTGACTTGAAATTTGGACTGAAGTTGTATCTGTTAGAGATCTATGAAATGACATAGGATTTTCTAGGTAGGTGCATCCCTAGGGGGTTAATTTTGAAAATGAAGCAAGTTGATAGCGATTATCGTTATGATTACATAACAGAGCTCATTAAATATTCATAAATGTTCCAAACACAAAAATCCTATGTGATTTCATAGAACTGTCTTAAACCTTTCATATGAGACTAATTTTAGTAAAATCTGACCATGGGTTATTGAAAAATCAGTGCCACAAAATATTTTCAGATTTTGTCATTAAAGTGCCGGTTCCATGGCAACCATGTAAATTTTTATCAAAATAATACATTTTATGAGGTTAAAATGATGTTGAGTATGTTTATTTCTTAGTTTTTACATTATTATGGTTATTTCTAGACTTTACCCTGAAGACCCCTTAATTCTAGATGAAGATCCAGATTACAGAAATTTCATTATTTGTTGCACCAAACATATTATTTAATCAGTCTGAGTAATTAAATGAACACAGTGTCCCCTACTCAAAGCCAATTTAGCACTGTAGCACTTTTTTGCCAGCTAACTCCCATGTTAAAGGAAAATGTGTCCTGTGGTCCAGAAGAATTGACCTAACACAACAAAACTTATACCACCAATCAGAATTGATGATAGATATATGCACACAAAATTTGGAAGACATAATCTCTGATAGAGCTTCAATCCACTTCCAAACATTTAGCATGGGTCAAAATTTCAAAGTCGCACAGATTCTGGATCAAAATCCAGATTACAACTAACTACAAACACGAGTGATGTGGTCCCTAGAAAGCTCCATGCCACATGTGAAGTGAATCTGGCCACCTATTTCATAGCAGATGATTGTGAAGGATTTTCCCATAGTTAGTGAATGGGGAAAATTTAAGTACAAAAAAATTAGCTAAAAATTAAAATATTAAAATTTTTCAAAACTGTGAACTATATTGATAGACATTGTCCCAAGGATGCTCCATACCAAATTTGAAGCAAATCTGGCCAGTATTTTCAGAGAAGAAGATATTTAAAGTTTTCAGGTGAAAAAACACAAGAAAAGTCATAAAAAAACACAAAAAAGTTTTTTCACAAAACCGCGAACACTCTTGGTAGACATTGTCCCAAGGAAGCTCCAAACCAAATTTGAAGCAAATGTCGCCAGTAATTTTGGAGAAATATTTTTTTAAGTTTTCAGGCAAAAAAACAAAAAAAAAAAAACATAAAAGAACATTTTTTCACAAAATCGCGAACAACCTTATCAGACATTGTCCCAACGAAGCTCCATACCAAATTTGAAGCAAATCCAGCTGGTAGTTTTGGAGAAGAAGATCTTTAAAAATTTTGCTAACGAATGACGATCAAGAACACGATCACAACCACAACGCCGGAGTCTACCCAATCACAATAGCTCATGGCCAATGGGCCGGGGAGCTAAAAAAGAATAGCTACACAAAGGCCATCCTATTAGGTGCCCAACTTTATGCATGTCAATTACCAAAAATTTTAACCTTTGATAATACAACCCCATTTCCAGAAACGTAGCAATGGTGTGTAAAATGTAAATAAAAAACAGGCTGCAATGATTTGCAAATCATTTAAACCCAATATTTAATTTAAAATAGTGCAAAGATGATATCAAATGTTTAAACTGAGAAATTTTACTGTCTGTGCAATATTTTCAATTAAATAAAGGGTTTAAATGATTTACAAATCATTGCATTCTGTTTTTATTTACATTTTACACAGCATCCCAACTTTTCTGGACATGGGGTTATATTTGTAGGAAACCAGCAATGGCAAGCAAGAAGCATCAGACAGCCAGGGGCAGTGCTTTAGCAGAAGCGGAAAACTCGAGTTCACCTCTCAGCTGAGAACTGATTACCAACACAGAAGATGGAAAATAGACTGGCCTAGGTTTAGCCTACGTAACCCTGAGAGGGTGTCACGGTGGTCTCTTCTTCATTAGCATTTGTGGATCCCACATTTCGTTGATAAACTCCGTGCAGCTCCTCAGCTCTGAATTCCTCAGGTGGGACCAAGTGGGACCATAATCTTAACGAGCCGTTACATCGAGAATGTCCTTTTCCGCCGTTAATCGAGAGTATATTGCTACCTTGAGAAGCCTCAGAATTCGGCTTGCCAAAACCAGGTGAAGCAGCAGCCTTTAGCCCAAATTATACTTTGTGCATCAGCGTAACTGCGACGGTCTGCTAGGGTCTGCGATACGTGAATTTAGTCATTGGCTGACATCAGCAGATGTCCACGCAAACAGCTAGCAGATGTTTGCTGTGCAACCAGATTTTTATGACCGTTCAGACAGCAGGGTCGGACAAGCGCACAGACTGCATGTTCCAAAGAGGGGTAGGGGATGCTTTCGTCTGCTCGAGACAGCCAATCCCAAGGTGAACAGCAGCTTGTGCGCCCGCAGTCCACGAGTTCATCCGCAGCTGTCCTCTCACACACCCATTCTGAGGCATATCAGGGGACTCAGGAGTCACTGAATCATATAACAGCCCTGGGTTTCAGGGTGAACTAGGACAAATGCAGTCAAACCGGGAATTACCCTAAATCCTCAGACAACGCAATCCTCCCTCACACCTTCCAGATAGCATGCTATTCTGGTAATGGAGTTGCACATCTGAGCGGTACGCCATTAGCAGCGCATTTCATTGCTGCTCGTACAACAGGATCGAGGATGATTCTTCCCGGATTGAGCTGCGGCTGAGACCATTCCAACCATGGATCAACAGTCGATGTCTGTGTCAAAGTGCATGACGGGCGAGTCCAGGTCTCAATCATGTGACTTGGTGTACAGACCCTGCCAAAATGGCCACAGCAACGTTCCCGCCCCATTGGAAGGCAAAGCGGACACAAAAGCGAGAAGCGCTTTCTCATCGCTTATGCAGGGGTTGTTCTACACTTTTTGCAGTATCCTGTCGTGCTCTTATAAGCCTGCTTCACAGCCTACCCTTCATAGGCCCAAGATATAAATGCCACAGCTTCAATGCAGCAAGCAGGTGATCTGCATGCACTATTAACAAGTTACTCATGCGAAGATGAAGACCGAATTCATGCACGTCCATTATGGATTTCTGATTAAGGTTTAATCGTCTCATTTCATGAAACAGCTGATTGTGTAAAGCAAGCCCAGTCTGAACACTGAGGCCCGACAATAACAAAACAGCAGCCTGTCTAAATACTGGCCAGCTGTTAGCTTGCTTCACTGGAGTAAACAGGTGTCTCTAGTCTAGCACACTCGACAGCTCCACAGAGCGACCAATCTCTGCACAGCCACTGTCTGTACGCTCTTACAACACCCTGGGCAGCTTTCCGAGATGCACTTATGCCAATTATTCATGCTGCTAATAGTCAACGTGAGGCCAGTTCGTTCTCCAAGTCTTCAGAGAGAACAAAGCCACCATGTTGGTCGTGCCTTCTTCATTTTGTCCCAGCTCTGTCAGGTTCTGCAGGTGGGTTCTTCATGTCTGTGTAAGAATTTGTCTTTCCCCAATTTGAGTAAATAAATTAAATTCATATTTCTTTAAAACTTTATTTTTTGAATCAGCAATAAGGAGCTTGACGCTGACACTGCTTGACACAGTGTACGCGAAAAAGACGATTTCTTAGTTCAAACATTTTTTTGACCTTTCTGCTCGTTTAATCTAGGCCGCTAGCAGAGGTTCTACTATCGCGCACAAAAATGCACTAATGTTCGGTGGTATTTGTATCTGGGCGTGTTTGGACTCTACCTTGCGCACTCCTCCCGGGCTTTGGATGCCGCAGTCTCCTGGAAAAGGGAACTGCTGTGCTTGAAGAACCTCTCGTACTTCTCTCCGCCCTCCCGAGGGAAGATCCTTCGGAAACGGCCCAGGTTTTTCGCCTCATATCTCTGCATCTGCTCAATGCTGGCTGCCTGGGACTGACGCAGTTCCTCATTCCTGGCAGGAGACAGGGCTCATGAAGGGAGACAAATACTCATGCATGTCACAATATTATACACGTAGTTTACCCAAGATTTACACCATTCCTGAACTGACTCAGAATGCATGCTATTAAAAGCTTGTTGTTTACTGAGTGCGCAGTGCACACTTTACTAGAGCACAAGCCTCTGCAACATTAAATTCTGTTCCATAATCCCAGCCTTTTCTTATCGTTTTGTGTCTTGAGGCCTGTTCAAGCTGACCGAACCTGGCTTCTCTCGAGCGGTTTAGCTGCAGCCTCTCTTTGACTCTCCGTCTCTCCTCCTCCGTGATCTTGCGTCGATCGCACGCCCCGAGGTTTATAAGGACCAGCGTGTCATACAGCAGATTGTCCTTCACCTCCCGGTCCAATCGGGAATCCGTGGTGAAGCTTGGGGAGTGATTCACCTACCGCAAAAATAGAGGAATGTGCAGGGTTAAATACAGAATGCGGGCACGAAGAATACAAATCAACTTACATGTACACAAAAGCGTATACACAGGTATTATCATGTGCAAACGAAGCAAACAGATTGTGCACAAGTGCACATGAAGTTAGAGGCATGCATGCAGATAGGTGAGAAATTAAGGGAAAACCTTAATGACTGAAGCAACAAAAATTCATATTGGTGTACTGCATGATATGATCAACCAATCAACATCCAATTAACGGGCGTCAAACCCATTTTAGTGATCTTCCTCAAGACACTGAGAACAATAAATATGGTGATCAAACTGTTTCAGCAATAACATCCCACTGGAAACCCCTTGAGAGGGGGATATCAAAGGGTACACTTCTGAGAATTGCTACGTCATTGTGGCGACAGAGTTTGTGTGGTTCCTTGATCTTGGGAGCTGTAGTGTCTCAAGTATGAGCTCCTTGAAGGGTCTACTATGGCAAATTAGTCCCACGTGATGAACTGGACTAAATTCAATTCAGAAGACCCCCATGAATCGGCACATGGGAAAGTGAAGAACCTTATTCCTTACACTTCTTTTTTCATGGATTTGAGAGCTGAGAAAGATTGCTCAACTGAAGCTGTGGACGCTGGTATTGTTAGGATCCAGTGAGGACATAAAGTTGTGGCATACTGACTCCTCAGAAAAGTGAGTCGATCTTCCTTTGAACGTCTGCCATGTTATACGTCACTTTGAGCTCCGCTCTGAATCTGGCAAGGTCAAACTGGGCTCCAAGGCTCTATTTTGGGAAATGCTTCATTGAACAGTGAATCCTAAAATGTAATCTGACAGCGGTAAATGCAGGAATGCAACAAACAGCAGTCTTTTTTGATCTTCAAATGGATTCTTGGTATGTGTGAGGATGCTGTTGATTGCTTGAGGACGCTATTGGCTCTCTAGTGCTTGCGAATGCAGGGATCTAATCTTCCTACGGCTGTGATTGGCTGTCGCCTAGCCTCCACTGTCCTCTCGAAGATGCCATTAAATTCTCCCCACTCACCTTCAAGGCTCTGGCTACAATCCGCAATTCTGGCCAGACACAACTTCATGTCTGAGTTCTTATTTTGAAAAGTTATGAAGAGCACATCAACAAAGTCTAAAATGCTAATGAAAACATCATTTTAAAAAAACAGTAGGCAGAGCGCCTCAACTGTGATCCAGATCCATGAGGTACGATTTCGCAGTTAAAATCCACGAAGTGGGATTAGCTCACTCGGTTAAGGCACCGCATGACGGAGCAGTATTGACTACCACGGCGCGGATTAGATCCCCGTTCATGCAAGCCGGCAGTGGTCGGCAGCTTTTTCTGAGCAGCGCACAATTGGCCTCGCGCTGCAGGGATGCAAATTGGGAAGGGACTGCCAGGCTGGGATATAAAAATATTCGCTTTGTTCGTTGCTCCAGCGCCTCCTATTGGCCAGCTGGGCGGTTATCAGTAAGATTCTAAGCTTGCTCATTTTCGGGTATCCTCCGCACTCGTTCTGAACTTGCAAAGTTTCGACCAATGAGGGTAAAGAAGCGGTAGTTGACTGGCGCGTGCTTCAGAGGAGAGCCGCGAACTGTCCCTCTCTCCCGAGTTGGCAACATGGGCTCGCATACGAGCAAGCTTGTACATAGTTCTCGAATTGGGAATTCCAAATTCTGGTGGGATTGGAGATGCCAAAAAATTTTAAAAATAAAATCCACAAAGTGGTCAAGGATGTGATAGAACAGCTCAACCAACTTCGCTCTCGTCATGAACCCAGCATATTAGCCTGGAGTTGAAGTTCGACTCACGGCGGCCCTCTCTCACAAAATTCATCTTGTAATTTAGTGTGTTTAGGAGAACGTCTGAAAAATGCAGACAGTCCTCCCAAATTCACAAAAAAAGGTCTTGAGGGCTTCAATTTTCAATGCCCCTTGGTATGTCACAAGAGTTAACGTGTAGGCATGACGGTGCACAAAGAGAGCCAGGGGGATTGATGTTTACGCAAGCCTGTACTCCATTACGTCATGATGCCGTTACGGCTGCTCTAACATGGCACTGAGCCATTAACTTTGTGTTGCGATCATAGCTGTCTGACACTTCAAGTGCTAAAGCCGTGAGATCATGGGCCTGTTTTTTTTCTCTCTGTGAATTCCGTGAATTTCAAAAATCTCTCTTTTACACCCATTTCATTAGTTAATGTACCTGAAGACACATGACATCTGTGCAGTATTGCTGAAATTGATGGTCAATTTTTGGTACAACCTAGCCGGCCCCCACCCGTAAATACACACACACACACACACACACACACACACACACACACAGATGCATGCACACATACATAGTCCATCACCACATAAAAAAATTTTCGACAGTGGGAAACACTTGTAGTCAGCACATTAAGGGTCCACGCAGAACACATAAGAACAGTGAGATGAAGCAGCTCTGAAAATCTGACTTCACTATAACTTCACGGATACATTCTAACTTCCAGAGGAAATTTGCATTATACGGTACATTACAGTGAAGATATTGTCCAATCCCAGACTAAAAGTGAAACACTTCAATACAAAGAATAATCAGAAAGTTAACAGATACTCAGCCCGTAGTGTGTGAGTAACATTGTACTACTACTGAGGCAGAACAGAAGATTGACCCTACCTCCAGCAGCCAGGGCTTCAACCGGTGGTCCAGCAGCACGTCAAAGCCCAGGATTTCGAAGCAGGCGCTCCCAGATGCATGGTTAGGGAAACAGGTGTGATAGTTGTGCTTCAGGATCGGGTGTGCCGAGATCAACGTCTTGATGATCACGTCCTCAATATCTGCCCATATCCTCTCCTTGTCATACCGCATGACCTCTAGGTACTTGTTGAAGGTGGACAGTTTCCTATTTGGCACAAGGGTGTAAGATATATTTCTTTTTTTTTTTTGGCAGTTTCTGTTCCAGGAGATACCCATTTCAAATAGCTGAGGTTTTACTGAATATTACAGTAAAAAAATCAACTTCTGAATAAAATAGTGATGTTTGGCATCAAATAAAATAATACCTCTGTGTCGATGAACTTAAAGGATTACGATATTAAACACATACAGCACGCTTAATGGTATTTGGGACAAAGGCATTTTAAATCTGTAATCTATTATTTATCTTGGTGAAATTCTTCAGTTATACTGTATAAAGGCCCTCCTATTCCTATCATGCTCTTCGTGACCACAGAGCTGACCTGTGCACTCTTTCATAACAAAGATGCTCAAAACTGCCAGGCATGAAGCAAGCCTAATTTTTGGCCAGTATCTCCACTTGTTTGTCTGCATTTCTCTGCCTCATGATGACTTTCATCTCGACAGTTCTGATCCTGCTGTTCTCACATGCCTTTCAGATATTCCAAGGCTAAGAATCAAGACCAGATCCCAAAAGCTCTCTTATACCTCCTAGTGTCTGCCTTACCAGAGCTGGTTAATTGATGATTCACAGCACCTGCGTTCAGCCGATATATATGCGGAACTAAGTGGCACCCGCTCCCTGCTTATACTGCCCTACAAAGGCTAAGTGCAGTAACTACGCAATAATTTAAACAGTAAAAAATGGCTTCAGAGTTTGTTTGCTGTCCCAACAAATAAATAGTCAGCACTTCTATGATGGATTATGATTAACTGACTCACCATGGTATAATTTCTGTCCAAATAAATCCTGACCTCAATATATACTCAGAGGCAATGAAAATGCAACACTCTAAATTTTGGTTTATTTTTGCTCAGGACCTGAGTTGTCCAATTTGAGTTCTTAAGTGACCATTGGGGTCACAATGTGTACCTCGTTACACATGAATGATCATCATGTAACTCAACAGTGTGAGTTGGACTCTCATCAATCCATATTGAGTACAACATATGGGATTAGGAGTTGTGCAAGTACAGTGGTTGAAATGAAGGAGGGGTTGTCTTCCCTATATAAAGGCATGATAAAACATTTTTAAGTGTCATAATGCCACGTCTGTCGACTGAACAACGGAACAGGGCCCTGGGTATGCTAGAGGCGGGAGTAAGTGCCCGGCAAGTGGCTCACCGTTTTGGGTGTAGTACGTCCAGCATCAGTACGTTTTGGGTGTAGTACGTCCAACTGGGACGAGCTCTTTCATCAAGAGTACCCAGACCTCAAACCAGGCAGCAACTCCAGAATGCACTACAGGCAGAGTGGCGACAACTTCCCCAAGACAACCTAAGACGCTTAGTCAGGTCCATGAGGAGACGTTGTACTGCCTGTGTGGATGTTCGTGGGGGTCACACCCGATACTGACTGTTCTTTTGAGTTCATTTTTAAATGTGTGTTCCGTTCAGTCTTGTTGTGATTTTTCATTTTCAGCTTGTGCTCGTTATGTTTAATGCATCTGTTTATTATTGTGCAAATCGGCCCATTAACACATTTAATTCATCAAAGTCAACCCACCCAACATATTTGAATTGTTAAAATAAGAAAATAAATTTGAGTCATAAAATTATTTGAATCCAAACTGGTGTTACGTTTTCATTGCCTCGGAGTATACTTTCAGGCCCAAAACTGTGTAACTCACATTTTACCCAATATGTAGTTAATGCACTTAGGCTTTGTAGGGCAGTATAGGTCCCCTATTATGCCGATCGTTCTTTTAATACATACAAGTAATGTTATCGTGTAGGATGTCCATACTCAACCTCTGCAAAGTTTCTAAACATAAGATACAGGAGCCGAGTGCACCAGCTGGGCGTACGCCTGGGTGTACGTTATGTCCGACTTAAAACGGAAAGTTACAGCCAGTTTAAGGTTAAGACGAGTGCACCAGTTTGACTTAAGCCCTGTGTGTGTTCCGCCTGGGTGTAACTTTTACGCCTAGTGTGGAGCAGGCGTAAGTTGGAAACTCGGACTTGTAGACATGGTAATTTTAGCGGACTCACACAGCCGGAAAAGAGAAACAAGGATGGCAGGGTGTCTTGTTTACCGGATGCTTAACGAGAGGGCATTTAGACGAGAAAGACTCGTCCGTGACAGGACAAACCCGCTCGATGTATATACAGAGAGTGAGCTGAGATTTCGTTTTGGCAGACAAGCGGTTTGAATTAATCGAAGAGCTCTCCCCTCAACTGCAGCATCTGTCTGACAGAGACGCGGAAATATTTTGTTGCTTATAGGTTTCACTGCCTCCACGGTGAAATGAGAATGCATCCTGAACGTATCTGTGTTGTCATTGCTGCTACTGCGGTGCTACAAAACATTTGCTTTAAAAAGAGGATCCCTCTTCCGAGGCAAGAAGACGTGGTGCCGGAGGTGGATGAGAACCCTGTTGCCCCTGCAATCCCTGAAGACATTGGCGGACGAATTGCCCGCAACCATATAATCAATAACTTGTAGGACTGATAACTTGTTGTACAGTATGGAGTGAGAGAATGATGTAAATATTGTAAATTAGTGCCACTGCATTTGTAAAATGAACTTTTATAGCCTAATCAGACATTGATGTTTCAGCTGAATTAATTTGATCCTCTTTAACCGAACTTTTATAATCAGACTTTGTTGTTTCAAATGATTTGTTTTTATTGTAATCTTCTTTATCTTTTTTATGCATTAAATAAAAAGTCAGAATCTATATAGCCTATTTTTAAATAAATAAACAAGTAATTAGGCTCTGAGTAATATAAATATAAATTATGGCTATAAATTGGTCATATCACATAAGTAATTTTATCATTACAAGGATTTGGTGAACTATGAAACGGGAAACATGGAAAATAAACAAATAAATAAATAAATAGAAAAATAGAGCATGTCAATCAATCAATAAATAGTCTCATTAGAGAATGGTAAATGACGGACTATCTTGACCAGAGAAGTTGTGTCTATTCTCCGGTCTGTCCAGTAATTTAATTTCCAGTCTCAGTTTCTGCTTTTCAAGTTCCAACTTTTCATGTTCTGCGGTCTGGTTTGGCGGTCTCGGCCTCCACACGAAGGATCTCCTTTTCAACAAGGATCCGCTGCAGCTCCGCAAAATCCTTCTTGCTCCTTTTTGGGAGGGGGGCAGCAGAGTGATTTTGTGATCCCTCCTGCCTCTGTGTGTGTGTGTGTGTGTGTGTGTGGTGAGGCACGCTATTGGGCTTCCCTCTTCTGTGGGGAGGTCGACTGAGTCTGAAATTGAGTCTTAAATTGAAATTGCATGAAATTGCAAAACTATATTGTTGAGACAATATAGTCCGAACTGATGGCTGTAGGGAAAAGTCACTTGTAGTATAAAGTTACTTTGTTAACAACCTACCACTCTGACAGCAGCTGACAGCTGTCACACCATAGTCTGTGCTGCAACGGTCCGACTCACACACATCAACGGCTGCTGCTGACATTTCTGTACTGTCAATGCCGTTCAGACCCGTGAAGGTGGGGGAGTCCTCTCCAAACAGCTCGATGATGATAGTGCTATAAGCTGATATCTTGGGGGGAGGTCCTCCCCCGGTCGGCAGGTTTTTAAGAACGGACGAGTCTTTTTTGGCTCTTGACAAAAGATATTTCCACTTTTTCCTGACCTCTTCCACTGTCCGCTGTCCTCCATCACAATCATTATTTATGGACGCAGTGATTGATTTCCACACCGACTCTTTCTGCCTGTTTGTGTTGGTGTTATTTAGTCTTGGCATGAGGATGTCCTTATGTTCTGAATATAATTCTATTAGCTTCCTAATTTCTGCATCTGTAAAATTTACCTTTTCTTTGATTAGTGTTATCCATATTTCTTCTTCTTCCAGCTTGTTTGTTGGGACAAGTTTGAGAGCGCTTTGGGTAGAAGTGTGTTGCTCAGCAACGATCATCGATTCGTGTGTATTCACGTGGACGCGCATCGTAAGACCAGGCGCAGCTACGACGGTTGTCAGCCAGGTTTGGTGCACTCGGTGTAAATTCTAGTCACAACTTCGGACGTAGTTAAGTCCGGCGTAAGGGTTAAGACCTCAATTTTTACGCCCAGCTGGTGCACTCGGCTCCAGGGGTTTTGCCGTAATCCGAGAACGTGATTTCCTGAACGTGATTTCCTCTCTGAACAGCTAGTCCCGAGATCTTAACGAGATCTGGGCAAAACCTGACGTTAGGTTGTTGCTTCCAATCAGGACAGACCTGGCCAGAGCCAATCATGGCACTGGACCTGGCCACCCTGGAATTTATTCTATCAGACACAAACAAGCCCAAATCATTCAATGAGTAGATTTATCAGTATGTCTCCCAAAGCTGTTTGTACGTGTTTTTTGAGACGAAGCGAAAAAAAAGCACAACTATTTTCTCATCCAAAAGACAATGCCACCAGAAATCAGTGGGTAGTTTTTTGTTTGCTGGTGGCAAACAGCCACACTCAAAGGGAACGTTAGCCGTTTGTGCTCGGCATTTCACCAAAGACAGCTTTGTCAATAAAGGATAATTTGACGCTGGATATGCGTCTCAGCTGCTTCTCAAACCTGGAGAAGTTGCGTCGATCAAGCATTCGGAGCCACAAGCTGTAAGTAACAATATATAATGTAAGTGAAGCTAACGTGTTACGGGCGGCGAGCAGGACCGCTAACGATAGTTAGCACTAACAACTGGCCTCAAACGCAGGCTTTGTAAAATATCTGAAGATAAAGCCTGTATCGGTACCAACTGTCCGTGACTCACAGACGTGGATGCAGTAAGTTTACCATTTTGTGTTGCTTTACTGCATAAGCCTACCTAACGTGACAGCCTGTTGAATGTGGCTGTAGCACTGCGGCTAACGTAGCTAAGTTATTGTTGCTAATGTTTGTGTCCTAAATATGCAAG
Source organism: Gymnothorax javanicus (assembly GCA_029692085.1). NCBI lineage: Eukaryota > Metazoa > Chordata > Actinopteri > Anguilliformes > Muraenidae > Gymnothorax > Gymnothorax javanicus. Next base: position 110,254,386 of record CM056200.1, read on the forward strand.
AGTAAATAATATCAAGGAGACATTCAACAGAAGGTGTGTGAACATAAACCTCATTTAAAGCCAGCTTTTTATACTTGTTTGTAATTTGGATGCTTGGTGCAACTGTTCACGGTAACAGAACTTACTGTCTGTAGAACCTGAATTGCGGGGTAACATTTGTCTCTGTTGTTGTTATGACCTGCTCGGTTACTACCGTATGTTAGTTTGCATTCCGTGCTACTTAAAAAAATGCTCCTGGTTAACTTATATGCAGTAATTCAGATTGGTATGCTTGTGTTACTTTGGTTAGCATCAAGGTGGTAGTTTCATCGTCACGTTACCTGACTGTAGCCGCTACAGTTGAAGCACACCGGAGAGGTGTTGCGCGTGTCTGCAAAGTTGGGGTGATAAGGCTGCAGTCAGACCAGACGTAGGCTTTGAGGAGCTTAGGGTACGTTTTTGGGTTTGTTTACTGCTGCTGTGAAACAATCGTTTAACTTATCCATGACTGGAGCCAGCCGGGTACTTTGCCATGGTGTGGGCTAGCTCTCTGATCCTACCGCAGTGAAAGCAATCGCGAAATGCACTACAACATATCTAGTATAACAAACGATTTCTCTGCATTACCGTGGCGGAATTTCATCCACCTTTGAAAATTGTCCTGGCTAATAAAAAGCCGAAAAAGTGGAGGTCGGATACGGATTTCCGGTAGAAGTTATCGATTCACCAGCTCCACATAAGCAACGCTTACACCGTTTGTGTGTTTTTGCTACAAACTCATTTAGTAGCTTGGTGTCGGAATTGTATTTCGTTTTGGTGGAAATGGTTAACAGGAGCTTTTAGCAAAGTTTTCTACGGATAGCAAAGTGGGTATATAACAGTACAGCTACAATCACATGCATGCAAGGCGAGACGGTACGAGCAAGACACTAAAATTTCAACTCGCCACTCATTGAGATCCTGCTGTGAACGTTGCTGCAATACTTCAATTGCTTCCTCCTCCCGTTCGGGGTCGGATTCGGGATCAAACAAGTACGGTCTTACAGCAATAGATGCCGCAGTGAGCTGTCCTGAAAAACCTGCCATCTTGGTTTCCTGGTTTTTCAGGTCTGCACCCTCCCCCGGAATCAAAGCAGCCAGGCAGCCAATCAGAGCAGCGCCTCATTAGCATAGCCTCCCTGCCCACTCAAAACGGCTTGTGTTTCAGGCCGCCACAGACGGAGTGAGAGAAGAGGTCTCACAAGGCCTGGATGTGTGTGTTCTTTTTTTTTGTAACTGAATTCTTAACATTATTTTAAAGTCCCAGTGGACATATTTTAAACGACTAAATATAGCATAATATGGGACCTTTAATTGTCGTCTATACAAGGAAACCAGTAACAGTTAGAGGGTATTAGCTCTATGTTTTTTTTTTTTTTTTTTTTTTTTTGAGGTCGTCCCGTTTGGCAGTCAAGTTCATATGGATGTCTAACAGGAAAAAAACAAATTTTTAGGGTCATACAGCCTTTAATTTGTTCACAGCGCCACCTGGAAGGCCAAAAAACAACGTCCAAAATCTGCCAAAATGGGATAGACATGGCAAATTGAATGAGTTTTCATGAAAAATTGACAGTGTCCCAAACTATTTATGGGGGTTTATGGCCCTAAGGTACTTATAGTTTCATGTCATGAAGCTGCCACCTGGTGGCAACCCTGGATAACAAGGCTGGGACTAGCTGAATTTTGGTAAGAAAATAGAAGAAATTCAAATTTCAGTAACAAAAAACTTTAATCCAAGAAATTTCCATGGAAATGTGGTTTGCTAATCAAGATTTGAGAAAGAGTGATTACATAGAAAAATTTTCGGCATAGCACATTGCTGGATATCCGAGATATCTGGCCTAAAAGTAGCTATTACATCATTTTACACCCATCTTCAGGCTCAAATTATAATTTAATCCAGGTTTGTATTGGGAATATGAAAATGGTTTTTGAAAGGTCTATCCTTGTTCTTATTGGTGCACTACAAATCTCTATGGTACTCTCTGAGGTTTTCATGTGCTGAGCATGTCAAATTGTAGGTTTGGTGAAAACCACTAATTTGGTACGAGTTTCAAAGTGCTCTAAAATTTTAATCCAGACAGCTAAACGCCTGCTACTCCTATAATCAACAGTTTCTACCTTATAGATTCGTATGTGATCAAAAGACTTTGGGATTTTCTACGGTTTGGCTGTTTTTAAGCCATAATTTTAAGCCGGGGGGCGGCCACTAGGTGGCACTGTTCACCATAGGTCATTTCTGCATTAATCCAGATATATACCAAAGCGAAAGTTTTGGAATTGAAATCAGAGTGATTGTTTCATTCAGTATACAAGTTTTTGCCACGGCAAAACGTTGGACTAAAATTCTGTGGTACAAATGTTTGGGACATTCTGTCAATTTTTCATGAAAACGCATTCAATTTGCCATGTCTATCCCATTTTGGCAGGTTTTGGACCTTGTTTTTTGGCCTTCCAGGTGGCGCTGTGAGCAAAAGAAAGGGTGTACGACCCTAAAAATTTGGGTTTTTCCCTTAGACAACTAGATGAATCTGAGAGCCAAATTTCATTGAAGTCTAGGGGGGTCAACTGCAGGCCGACTGCCATTCTCTCAGAAATTGACTCTGAAGCCCACTACCTAACTGGTTAACTCATCTGTATATTATGCTGGGTACAATGATCTGGTGTCTGAGGCTTGATATTTCAATGGAGCTACACTATGAAAAGAGCATTGAGCAAAAAAAAAAAAAAAAAAAAAAAATGACATGATGAAACCTGAAACCATAATGCTGAATTTTGCCAAAAAATTTTGTCTTTTCCGACACAAATTCCAAAAGGTCTTCATTTTCCCAACATTGGACCCAAGCATAAAAAATACTATCACCTGTGAGCTTACGTAATACTAAAGCCTGAAATAAACCAAATAAGCTACAGTATCTTACAAAAGTGAGTACATCCCTCACATTTCGACAATTAATTTATTATATCTTTTCAAGGGACAATGCTACAGAAATGAAACTTGAATATATTCTAGCATAGTCATTGTACAATATGTGTAGCAGTGTAGATTTACTGCACTGTCCAAATAACTGAACAAACATTCACTATTTCCAAAATGGGTGGCAACAAAAGTAAGTCCACCTCACAGTCAACATGCCAAATTGTGTCCATAGTGTCAATATTTTGTGTGACCACCATTATTGTCCAGCACTGCCTTGATTCTCTGAGGCATGGAATTCACCAGAGCTGTACAGGTAGTTGCTGGGATCCTCCTCCTCTCCTCCATGACAACATCACGGAGCTGGTGGATGTTGGACACCTGCTGCTCCTCCACCTTCCTCTTGAGGATGCCCCACAGGTGCTCAATGGGATTCAGGTCTGGAGACATACTTGGCCAGGCTATCACCTTCACCTTCACCTTCTTCAGGAAGGCAGTTGTCATCTTGGAGTGTCGTTATCATGTTGGAAAACTGCCATTTCCAAAGGGGAGGGCATCATGTTCTGCTTCAGAATGTCACAGTACATGTTTAAATACATTATTCCATCAATGAAGCGCAGCTCCCCAGGACCAGAAGCACTCATGCAGCCCCAGACCATGATGCTGCCACCACCATGTTTGACTGTAGGCAGTACACACTTGTCTTGGTACTCCTCACAAGGGGGCTGCCACACATGCTGGACACCATCTCAGCCAAACAAGTTTATCTTGGTCTCGTCAGACCACAGAACATGGTTCTAGTAGTTCATGTTTTTGGACTGGTTGCCTTCAGCAAATTGTTTTCGGGCTTTCTTGTGGGCTAGCTTCAGAAGAGGATTCTTTCTTAGCCAACGGCCATGCAGACCAACTTGATGCACTGCATGGTGTATGACTGACAGGCTGTTCTCCCACTGCTGCAACCTCGTTAGCAATGCTGCCAACCCTCCTGCATCTGTTTTCTGGAGCCAACTTGTGCACCTGACGCAGAACACGAGGACTCAACCTCTTCAGTTAACCCTGACGAGGCCTGTTCCAAGTAGAACCCGTCTTGGAAAACTGCTAGATAACCTTGGCCACCGTGCTGTAGCTCAGTTTCATGGTTTCACAGATCTTCTTGTAGCTTAGACCATCTTTGTGGAGAGCAACAATTCTCTTTTTCAGATCCTCAGAGAAAGTTCTTTCCCATGAGGTGCCATGTTGATCATCCAGTGACCAGAATGAGAGCATTGCACCAAAAGCACCACAATTTAAACCTTCAACATGTTACACAACCTCATATGGCCCAGTCGAACAGACAAAAGCATGAACATGATGAATAAAACATGTTTCATTGCTTGGTTGACCATGACCAATTGGGGTTTGTACTCACTTTTGTTGCCACCCATTTTGGAAATAGGGACTGTTTGTTCAGTAATTTGGACAGTGCAGTAAATCTACACCACAACACATGCTACATGCTACACGCTACATGATGACTACTCTAGAATATATTCAAGTTTAATTTCTGTAACGTTGTCCCTTGAAAAGATATAATAAATTAATTGATGAAATGTGAGGGGTGTACTCAATTTCGTGAGATACTGTACAGTGTCCATGGCACAATTTTTTCTTATGTTAACTGACATCAAAGCAGAATGTTTAGCAGGTACAAGAATCATATTCCACTACATATACAAGGATAACTCTCAGTTTCATGAAGTTAATTCTTTGAGATCTTACTTATCAAAACTTCTCAGGGAGACCAGGAATCTCACAAACTTTTGTAATGGGACTAGTCTTCCTTTTTAGACCTTAACAGAAATAGGTATGCAGCAGTCTAGACCACAACCTACCTTTTGCTACCAGTGTCATCATCTCGCACAAAGTTATCACTGTGTTTGTTGATGGCATAATTGGTCAGGTGCATGCATACATCTTCCTGGATAGCGATGGGGAAATGGGAAGACAGACAGCACAGATAGCCTAATAAGACCAACTGCATCAAGCAGGGTTACGGCACAACAACAAAATTTGCTATCTTAGCTTAACGCAGTCTCACAACAGGATCAGTACTCACTTCCAATTTTTACAGGAAAAAACCCAGGCAGCATAAGTTGCCAAATTTGGTTGAAAATGGGTTCGCCAAAAAACTTAAAATATTATTCAAATTTTGAAGGGCTATAATTTGAAATTTATTTGAGATACTGACCTAATATTTGGCATTTTTTTTATTTTGTGTGAATATTTACTCATATGAATGTTTTCAAAAATTTTTGAGGAGGTGACCTGGAAAATTTCTCAAAATCTGGATGATTTGACATGGAATGACCCAAATGCGTTTTTATTGTGTTGACGCTCAAGAAATTGAACAGAGGCGAAAAATGAGAAACTGACGCGCGTTGACGCACATCACACGCCACCAGTGGGCGTTGCTCCATTGAAATGAATGGAACCTATTTTTTGACATGCATCTCACGCCTCCGCTGGGCATTGGGCTTTAAACTTTTAACTTTTCACTTAAGTTCAAAGGCAGAGAAAGCAGTTCTCATATTACACATCAATTTCACACTCATATCCTGTATCTGCTGGTTGCAGTGCTTTACAGCACACTTATACTGAGAGAACCATTCTAAAAACCCAGGACGCCATGTTTTTATGTCCACAGCATTTCATAAAACAGAAGATATCTAGATCTTTTACATAATTTATATCAATTCCCTGTAATTCATCAGGACATATTTGGGATCATTGGAAACCTTGGGATCTCTGAAATTTAAAATAGGCCTGAAGCTCCACACGTTTGAATACAGCTGCTGCATTTGATGGAGCCATTGTGATGAGTCCATAGGATGTGCGAGGTCAGGTTTTCGTTTTTGGACTGACATCAGATCATTCATATTAATCATTATTAAAATATGCACTCGGCTCAAACTTTTATCTCCAACAATGCCATAGCCTTCTCAATCACCAGCTCTGAATCCAATCATACATTCATGAAAATGGAAGAGACTTTTCCATTTCAATGGACCTTGCCAGTGCTACAGCGCTACGTTTTACAAGGTCATTGGGTGATAATGGCACATGTGGAGTAAAGCTTGGCTCGGTCCTGCCCTCTCACCATGTTGCTGTTCGTTGGCTCACTGTACTGAGTAGTGCAGAACCGCGCCAGCCCTTCATCATACCGGAAGATGCGGAAGGGGTCGCAGGACGTTACCAGCACATAGATTCTCAGGTCAAACTTGAATCCATCAATGATGAGAGGCTGGGGAATACAGTCAGTTTCATAGTTTAATTGGGAGGGGTAGCGGAAACACAAATCCAACTTGATTCTACAGAACTGATATAGAGAGAATTTTTCACAACATACACAAAACAAAAATATAAACGCACGAACCAAAAATGCTGAGTTAAATTGACCTATAATGAAATATGCCCACAAATATTGTTTATTGGTGTACTGAATGATTTGTTTTGCTCAATTCTGGTGACCCACTTCTCATTGACCACTCCCTGTGAGATTACTCACTCATTGAGTTATTCCGCCCCTGAGCTGCATGGAGCATAACATTGAGTTCTTCAGTCAGCGTGACCAATACACAGGCACTCCTTGCACCAGGGTCAATAAAAAGCCACCCCAAAATGTGCACTTTTGTCACAATGTCACAGATGTCACAAGTCATGAGGGAGCGTGCCATTGGCATGCTGAATGATGGGATATCTGTGACAACGGTGTCAAAACACTTGAATGTGCATCATTCCCCCATCAGCCAGGCGAGAAGTCAATTCAGAGAGACTGGCAGCACTGTGAATCGTCCACATGCTCGATGACCACGTGTGACCACGCCCACACAGGATCGGCACATGCGGCTCCAGCACCTCTGTGATCAGCTCTGACCAGCCAACAGAACAGCTGACGAGACCGTCGGACTGCACAACAGGCGGATATCAGCTCAGACTGTCCAAAACCGCCTGAGGCAGACCTCCAAGCCCGCTGACTGCACCGGGGTCTTGGCCATGACCGCCATCCGTCGCTGGTACAGACTGGACTGGGCCAACCGTCACCTTCGCTGGACGTTTGCACGGTGGAGGATGGTGTTATTCAGCAATGAATTGCGATTCCAACTGTACCGCGTTGATGGCAGACAAAGCGTATGGCAACGTGTGGGTAAGCGTTACGCTAATGCCAGTGTCATGCGTCGGGTGGCACATGGTGGTGCAAGTGTAATGGTATGGGCAGGCATATGCCATGGACAGCATACCCGTCTGCATTTCATTGAGGGCAACTTGAATGGGCAGCGGTACCGCGATGAGATCCTGAGACCCATAGTCGTATTGTTTGTGCGACTCCATCACGTGACATTCCAACACGATAATGCCCGCCACACACTGCCCGGATCTGCTCAGAGGTTCTTGATGAGGAGGATGTCCCTGTTCTCAATTGGCCACCATATTCACCCGATATGTCGCCAGTTGAACACCTTTTGGATGTTCTGGATCAGCAGGTCAGACAACGTGTCCGGTTGCAGAAAGCATGTGCCAGCTCCGAGTTGGGCTGCAGGAGGAATGGGACAACATTCCACAGGCCACTATCGACAACCTCGTGAACTCCATGTGCCTGAGGTGTGCCGCTTTACGTGATGCCGATGGTGGACACACTCGTTACTGAGTTCTGTGAATCTGCCCGCTGACCACTGTTGGGTTCAGGCTGTGATAACTCATGAATTGTGTACAGTAAATTGTTAGTCATGTTTCTGTTGCTTGAATATTAAAGCAAGAATAAAATAATAATTGTTTTATTGAAATATTTCCCAATTGATAAAAAATAATTAGAAAAAAATTACTTTATGCGTTTATATTTTTGTTCAGTATACTTAAAAACTTGATTAATTTGGAATTGGAATTGATGATGATGTTGGATGATGTCACAGTCATGTGATTTCTTAAGTCAAAGGGGAAAACAAAAGGGCGATGACACATGGAAATGCACGTACGGCTGAGGTGCTTTTGCGTATGCTCTGTTTTCTCTCCATTGGGTCATTAAATTGGATAAGTTTATTGTGTCACTTGAGCTAGCGCCAAGTTTTCTCGTGCTCCTTGTTGCTTTTTAACATGTTTTAGTGGATTTCCCTCCACTTTTCAGCTCATCGTGACGTATCAGTTTCTCCGCTCGGGCTCCGTGGCAAAATGTGGCACCAAATAAAATGGAGAATTTGTGCATTTTGACTTTTAGTGGGTGCATCCCTGAACGCAGCGAGTCTTTGCCATCTCCTTTTCTTTAAAATATATCCTCGATATCGAAGGATACTGTAAAACTGAACAAAGGCGATGTAAAATGTCCACTGTATTTCCCCTTGCCTGCATTTTGTTTCCCCCTGCACATTTGCTGCTGTGTGGAAGCACTGGCACGAGAACGAAAAATGCCTGGATGTCCAACCAAGAGAACTGCATTTACAGTGGAACTGGAGGGCGCAGCTCACAATCTTAGTGAAAGCATAACAATGGAGGTAGGTGTGGCTGTTGCATGCTGTGAGTAGGATACTGCGCATGGTCAGTAACGGTCCATAGTTTGTGAAGAAGGGAGTTTGTGAGTGACTGACCAAGTGTGCACATTTCTAGTTGGGCCTGCCAGGGCTGTGAGTGGGTGAATCAACGAAATCCTGGGGGCAGCCTGTAGCTTCGACACCAAGACTGGGACACAGAAAGCTGATGGGCCAAGCCCCAGCTTAAAGTAGACGTGTACTAAGAAATCAAAAAATTATACCTCTACAGAAAGCTAATGTCATGGAGATGATGAATAAAACACTTTCTGGACACTCCCTCAAACATTAAGAGAATTTAACAGGCATTTTGAACACCCTTTCAACACGCACACATCCCCCAAAAAACCGAGCGAAAATAGCCCCTTTCTGATGGCGTAATTAGTGGGAAACAGGGACTCATGGTAAGGAAGTTGAGTGCATCGACCATCGCCTGCCTGTCGTAATTTGTTAATTTCTCGGTCTCGCGTTTCATTTTATATTTTTAGCGGATTAGATTTATGATCATCAAAATGTATGTTGATGTAGCCCAGGGTTATTTTATAACCTCTGCTGAATAGACTGGGTACTGCTCTAGTAGTGGTTTTTGTTAGCTGAAGACCTACACAGTGTAGCTACAGGCTCCTGGTTTTCACGTATACACAGCACTGCTAGTTATTTTCCACTGATCGTTAAATATTGTTACTTTGTTTTATTTACACGGTTTGTGTGAGACCACTAAGTGGGCAGACCTAACGTGATTATTGTAAGAACAAATAAATATCATAGGTCAAGTTCATGGTCCGATTCACTGTCCTCCTATCAGAGCACACAGTGGGTGGGATCTGGTGGGGGGAGAGGGGTAACGCGCACACACACACACACACACACACACACACACACACACAGAGGAGACTGTTTTAGGATTCGTGAGAGAGAACGGGATTCGTACGAGAGAGAGAATAAGAGTAAGTTGTCGCAAATCATGCAGCTAACAAAGTCTTTATTATATAAATATTGTTTTTTTTATATATTGTAGTAATAATATTCAGCGGCACCTGGCAGCTGTGTCGCATTCCAGTGTTTTTTTTTTCCTTCACTTTCTGTAGCCAAGCTACTTATAACTGTCATACTGGCACTTAGCTCACGCCTGCTAAGCTAATCGCTCATTGCCAGCCCTTCCATCTCACTGTAGCATTAGAGTGGGAGCTGCCAGGCTAAATAGTGTAGTATTTTTGTATTACTGACGGGATGTTGTCCGATAGCACCTTGAGCTACCGGGACGCTTGAGGTTCCTCGGATAACCGACGCGGGACATATGCTACCTGATAGCGCCTCGAAGCCACCAGGCGGCTCGAGGTTCCTCAGGTTAGCCACTGAGGGAGCAGCATCAAGGGAGAGCGCGCTTTGACTGACTGACTTGATTGACTGACTGACTGTGAGTTGAAACGTGGCTGAGCGAGACGTCGGAGAGAGAGTGTCACGTGAACTGTGAGTAAGCTACCTGCTTTGGCGAGGATACATACCGATTACGAGGAGTCCACACAGGCCTGCAACGGGTTTTCTTTTCTTTTATTTGTGTTATGCCGGCTTGTACGTGATCACATTTATGCGTAGCTTGAGTGACGTCACTTCAGTATTCTAATTGGTCTCGTTAACGGTACTGAGTTTTGTATTGTGTGTCCTGAGTCTATTCTATGGTTGAGTTGGTCAATTTGTAGTATTTATGAGATTATACAAGGGGATTCTATCTGCATTTGAATAATTCAGTTTATATCTTAAATGTTAATCCTAAATAGTTTTCACATATAGCAGTTCATTCTATTTGAATTTTTATTCGCTTTCCAAAATACGCTGGAGTCTTCTATACCGGTTGAACATATAGCTGTTCAATTTTTTTTAATGATGGCCTTTTGATATGTCCAATTGTTTGGTATTCCCTTATAGCATTTAATAGCCTTTCTATATACATTTTAGTCTTTATACACCGAATCAGCAGCTGTTCAAGCTGCTAAACTTTTGCCCCTTTTTACATTTTTAAACAGCTTCATAAATTTGATATAGGCTTTGAGCTATTGTTTGCAGCCAGTAGTACGGCTGCATTTTAGGCTAATACACTGTCACATACATTTTTACTGATTGGTTCTACACACACTGAGTAAACACTTTGGGTTTATTTTTTTTAATTTTCACTTCTATTAAGAGTTCAGTGACTCTGGGTATCCTAGAGGTTTGCTGGCCAGTTTCATTGTTACTCTTTAACCTATTGTATTCATTTGGATAAACTTCTTGACTATATATAGCTTTTAATGAGGAATCTACATGAGTATTTTGATGTATTGTGACATTTTCTCTGTGTCCACTCACTGGTTAGCATAGTTTGTTTATTTTGTTGTATTCAGAATACTGTATGGGTAGTTAAGCCTTATAGTTTAACCAGAAGGCGTAACAGGTGAGAGCCTAACCCACAAACCCAGGTTACACTTATTACACCCCTCTGAGGGAATAGAGGGCTACATTAGTTTTTGGCTATCGGGTTGGATCACCCGGGTTAGGGCTGCTTTACAGAGCAGTACTGAGCACCACAGCACGAGTCGGAGCTCAGGTCACAACAGTGCCTGGAAAACTTCCCAGAGCAGCACACAATTGGCTTCACTTTGCAAGGAATAAATTGGGAGGGACTGCTGGTTTCAGATTATAGGATTTTAGCATTGTTCATTTCTTAAGGGCCACCTGTTGGCCAGCCGAGTGCTTGTCAGTAAAAGCACTCGGCTGGCCAACAGGACGTGTTCAGGTTCTCTTTGCCCTCACTCAGGGGTGCGTTTCCCAAAAGCATAGTTGCCAACTATGTCAGCAATTTACATAGCTGGTTCAACCATATACAGTTAACGATTCCAACTAAGTACAGCACCAGCGTGGATAAAGGTTCCACTTTCACCAACGCACCGTTGGCCGTGTGTCAGCCGAAAGACAGGTGGACGTGCCCTGCTCACTGAACCAAGAGGTAGAGTGAGAAGGCATGTTGGCCGGCCGTTTCACACATAGACTATCTTAGTGTAAATCCCCGTCGCAAAGAAGTCCTAATAAGTTCAGCGTTGAAATTTTTTCGTCGGACAACATGACGTCCATTATATTTGTAGTATAGTGTAAACGCCTGAAGTAATTTTTGCTACAGATTTTCTTTCGCGCAGTTGGCGATATATTTATTTCCAGGAAAGTTAATGTCTGCAAATTCATGTATTTTTGCGATAATATTTTTGCCGTAATATTTGCCGATAAGAATTAAGAAATGAAACCTTTAGTTCTAAAGCGCCGTTATCGGAGAAAGCAAAACAACAACAACAACAACAACATGTTTTGCCACCACTTTAATATTATTTAAATTATGAACAAAACCCGCACTTCTGAAAATAGAAATAAAATATGCAAATATATATGTAGTTGTAACTTACAATAACGGTGTCACTTTTTCCTAAGTCCGCAAGAAATGTTTCGGCCTTTGGAAATCCGAAGGTTTTAGTCCTCATTGTGTATAAGCCGAACAACTCTCAGTCAAGAAAGCGGTGACTTGTTCAGTAGGATCAAACGGTTGAGCGTAAAGTGTGCTAACTTTTGTCGCCTTTTACTCATAATTTGAGAGCTAATCTCAAGAATAAGCTTTGGCTGTTACTGAGAAATTACCGCGATAAAGCCCTTCTCAGTTGCAAGTGTCATCACTGTCATGGAGTAGCGCGGGATTAAAAACTGTTCTCCAGCAGGACTGATTATGTTTTTGCATTTGTGAGAAATGATCACTTATCCGCCTTAGGTATACTGTGTAAAACATTTATATTCAGATTTAATGGTATAGTTATCAATTTGCGAACTGTGTGCAAGCCAATGTCATTATTAAGACCAATATTTTGCCTTGGCAAATTATCGTCATTTACAGTGACATGAGCAAGATTTAAAATTTTGGGCATACAACCAGAAATGATAAATCTATTAACAAATATTTTGAGACAATAAATGCGTAAGTTGTCATCCATAAGGAAAGCGTTTCTTCTTCATGACTACTCCTACTTCTAACTGCCTCCTATAGAATTATATATTTTAAAACTCTAATAACAAAAACATCGATTGATTTGTAAATAAGTGGTATCCGAAACAGTTGCAGTAGTTCATTTTTGCCAAAATTCAAGGCCTGCAATAACATCTGGTACACACCAGTCATACCCAAAAACCGCTCCCCCCTATCGACAGTCCCCCCAAGTTCTGCCTACCGGGACTACACCGACACCTGTTGTAATCCTACGCCACCCGCCAGACCGATCAGAGAAAGGTGGACGAAAATGCGAAGCCAACTTCTCCTTAACTTTAGCAGTACCTTTATCCACGCTGGTACTGTAAGTTAGCAACTACGCTTTTGGCAAACGCATCCCAGAGCTTGCTTCCGCTCACTCGCCTGTGCCCGAGGCTCTGGTTTGTGCTGGTACACTTGCGGGAGCCTTTAGGTTTAAGGACGTGAAAAAACAAGATTTGGAGTGCGCATGCTCTTTGCAGACTATGTGGGGCAGAAGATACACAAATTGCATTGAAAAGGTGGGGAATTTAAGTTCTTTCGCTTTCCCCGTGATAAAAGGCAGCTTACAATGTGGATTCAGACTATAAACAGGAATATTTTTTGTTCAGGAACATTCTAGGGTGTGCAGTATACATTTTGTGTCCAGATGGTGAGATTAAGAATTCTGTATTCAACCTACGCCAATATTGATTGAGGTTTGGGTACCCAGAGAAACATTAGGATATGTAAACACGTCAAGCATACGTCCAGTTAAGGAAATTTGGAGTTCAGTTTCAAGTGCTGCTATTCGTGTCAGTAGCATATCGTACTGGCGGTTGCCAAGTTACTGATGACACACCGGGTTGCTAGGGCAGACGCAGCATATGCATTCACAATATTAAATATCTAAACCCACTTCTCACTGAAAAAAACTCCCTAAAATATATTGGCGCCCCCCTTTTAACATCATTCTGGCAAATAAAAAGCCGGAAAGAAGTGGAGGTTGGATAAGACATTCTTTACCCCTGACGATATAGCTTGATTAAGCTCCATTAGTTTTCTCCGACAAACTGAAAGCACTGACTCCTGCAGCGCAGGGAAGAATTGAAAGACTATATCGGCGAGATACTGTCAAGGTAAGTCCTCAACGTTATTTTAAGCACAAATGAAAATCCGAAATCAAATGCGTAGGGTTCAGTCAAACAGTAATGATATGGCCTTGTATTTTACATGTGTACCTGCACACTTATCCATGTTGAGAGGAGATTAGGATCATGTGTGCTTGCCGATTGTCCCGAGCGATACGAATTCGTCGCAAGAACACTGTAGCTATTGGCTGACTTATGGCGTGGGACCCAATCATAGTGGTGTTAATGACATTATTTCACGTCCGCAAAACTTACTGGCAAACAAATTCAACTTTGTTGGCTATATATAGCAAGTATTAATGAAATCAAAATCACAAGGAAACCAAATGATTATTGCAAGCAGCGAAATGAAAACCACACCTACACTTAGCTCTGAGGGGGTCCGTTCTATAATGTAAGCCCCTCTAAGCTGACCTACACTGTAAACGTCTTATGGCACCAACATTCCCCCTTTGGCTTGATATTTGTTTGCGTGAGTTTAACATCTACTTAACGTCGTATATAGCCTATAGGAACGAACAAAGCCAGTCCCTTTTCAAAATGTGGACACTGCAACAACAATAACAGCTTGAAACAACAACAACTGAAATAATTCTTAGTCAATTAGTGGGCCAACTTAATTTAATATCAACCAGTGCCTGTTTCTCCGATCAGATCGTTCTTTCATTCTAGCTTGTATCGGTGTGAGATCCTTTCGTTTGTAGGGAAACAGACAGAGCGAAGTTGGGCTAGCCGCTGACAAAATGAGTACTGCAGACTCCAGTGTGATTATTCGGGACAAAGTTCTCCCGATTTATAGCTCGAATCCACGCCTGTCGTTGTCTCTTGCCACGGGAACACTAAAAAACCTAACGCCCCCGTCTTTACGGTACCGGTTTGTGGACCACACCACGCAACAAGTAGCCACCATAGTTCCTTTTGCCCCACATCAGCTCTATTGCGCGTGGACTTCCGGCCTTAAACCGAACTGGTCTATTGCATCCCAATCCTCGCCGATTTCTTCCTCATTTTCCGTCTCTCCTACCACTCCATCATCATTATCATCATCGCTGTCACTAGTTATTGAACTTGCACTCAAATCATTCTCTTCAACTTCAATGTCCAAGTCAAGCAAAAATTCTGACATTTTTGCTGGATTTCGACATCTTGCTTGCAATGTAAACTATAAGTACGATAGCCTATGTGTAACAACTGATCCCACGAGTGAAGTCATAGCTCTCAGCCTGATTCACAGTGCTGTTCAAGGGCGATATTGGGGGTTACTAAGAGCCCGATTTACATCCATCCTCTATTCTACTATCATCTCTGGGTAAAAAGTGTTGATAGTTTGAGAGAGTACTGCATACCCTTTTGGATGATACCAAATATGACATTTGATGAATTTTAAACATTGTTCTTTGTGCTGTTTTCAACTAAATGCTACTTATGTTTTGATTTTCAATTTTAAACATTGTCCCAATTCTCATGGAACTGATGTTATGCCCAAGTAAGCGAATAAAACACTGCTGCCCTTGCCAGTGGTTTAAGTCAGGCTTAGTTCAAATTTTGTGTTAGCTTTACCTTAGATATATACTCTTGGCAGATCATATGTTCCCCAGGCCGAATATCTCTGTTGGACTTGGTGATGAAGATGCCACGGCCTTGACAGCCAGAGTCTGGCTTGCAGATGTATGTCTTGTGTTTTTTGGCCCTGGCATAAACCTGGAAGTCACTGTAACTGCAATGAAAGGAGAGAAGCTTGACCTTCTCGTATTCAAAATTCCTCTTGAGAATCAAAGAAACATTAAATGCAGAAAGTTAAAGAAACAATTTTATACGAGTTGCAGGGAGCAACTCAGCAGATTTATATAGATTTATGAGCAATACATCAACAATTCACTCATATAGAGAAGAGCAATTTCTCTTATAACAACTTTACCGTGCCCAGGTATGTACTTCCCCTGATGTTGGTACTCAGTGTAAAATATCGCAAAACACCACGGCAAACAAAAGCAAGGACAAACTATTGTGTGCCCTCGATGATTGATTTTAGAGGGAGATATGGAGAAAAAAAAAATGCTCACTCTGCTGGAAGACACCAGGTACGGGGAAAGATCTTGTATTCTTTAGCAAACAGCTTTAGCATCCGGTTCAGGTTTCGGGCCAGCAGATCTTTCCGGCAGATCTCACTCATTCCTGGGAAATGATTTATCTTCTACAATAAAAAGCAAGTCCCAATAACAAAACAAATTAAGAACCTATGATGTCAAGGTACAGGTTGGAAAGTCCACATAAAATTAATCTTAACCCTCAATCATCTTTAGTTCATTGTGCTTATTTTCATATGAATTTTAACAACCATTTTTACAGCTACTGAGGCAACAGTGACTGAGGTTAGAAATACTTATTAAGTCTTGAATGCAAATCTGATCATTTCAAATTGGAATGTATTGGCTATCTAAACTGAACTAAATCAAAGCATTCTTCTCTCCATTATCCACCAGCAAATGCTAAGGGGCAGCTCCAAAGCTGCCGTCAGAAATATTTTCAACGATTCGCTGTATGGACTGTGACTCAGGCACACCAGGTATTCTCCCAGTGGGCTCATGAGACTGGCAAGCTGAGTGTTGTTTTGTTTTTTGGTGGGCTTGGCTGTGCAAATCATTGAGCGTTACAAGATCATGTGATTGGCCCGGAGGTTCATCTTTCATGTGATATTTGCCCAGTTACATCCTACTTTGTCCCGCACCCCACACCCTTTTTCACTCGATTCTGTCTAAAACGGGCTGGTGTGGGTGCAGGCTTTCATTACAATCAAGTACTTACACACTTGACACCACTAATCAACCCCAAGAGTCTTTAGGCCTGTCTTCATTAGAACAAAGTTTCAAATTAACTAGCTATGTTTTGAAATTAGCCAAGCGTCAAATTAGCTAGCTATTTTGTAGTGAAGACGCAAATAGCCCGCTTTCCCGAAAAATCTTAGTCTAGTTTACTTAATAGCCAGCTAATTCACGAATTAGCCCGCTATTTGTGTTGCGTCTTCATTAGACCGAAATTGAACAGGAAAAGCCATATTGAACCGTGCGCTCTCTCTTGAAATGATGCAAAGTGCGTATACGTCAACTTCGAGCTAATTTCTTGAGCGGAGGGCTTTCGGACTTATGGAGATGCAAATTCATACAATCGGGCTAATTTCCCCAACTGCAAAACAGCTGGTTAGTTTTACTTCGTTCTGATGAAGACAAACCTTTTGCTAAACAGCTTGATTAGTAGTATCAGGTGTGTAAGTGCTTGGTTGGAATGAAAGCCTGCACCCACACTGGCCCTTGCAGAATAATTTTGAATAGCCCTGGTCTTGATCCCATCGCCAAAAAGAATAGTACAATGGCTCGTGATTGCTTAGGTTGGTTCCTGGGCAGTGATGAAAGGTTCCAGTTATCTGTAAAACAGGGACACTTTGGTGACACAGTGAAGCAGGGTAACTGTGTCCAGCAAAAATAAAATGTTCATGGTAGATGTTCATCCTCTTCCACTCCAGAGTTGCCATCGGAGGGATCCTGGCACTGCACTCACCTCACTTAAAGCGAATTACATCTCCAAACCCGTTCCCATTTAGGTTTCCTAACTACCAACTAATTAATTTGTTCAGTTGTGAGAATCAATCCGTATCCATTTCCCCTTAATCTTGCATTATCGTTCATTGCAACAATTAAAAAGCATTTTCCAATCCACATTAATGGTAGACCTAACATGAGACGTCAATGCTTATGAGGCCTCTGGATTCCGGCAACTGACAAAACTTTTTTTTTTATAAGTCCGGTTGTACTGCAGAAAAAAATCCTAGAACGCGAGATGGAATTCAGAGAACGCACTGGGTTAATTCATTTTTATAATTATTATTTGTTTATTTTGCATCCGCTAGGGGGACATTGAGCTTTAGAAAGTTAAGAACATGTAAAACACATTGAAGAGACATCTACACTGACTATTCAAATCTTAATAACCATGCATACGAAACAAATAATGTTCTCGGAAGAATAATGCATGTCAAGATTTCCTATTAGAGCTTAGACGATAAGCAAACACTCTGGTCTTGAAGTCAACTGGCTGCGGGAGGTATTGAACCTGAACGACTTTGACAAGTGCCAAATCCATGTGGCCAGATGATTGACTAAGAGCATCACACTCTTCCATAACACTTTCACAAAGGAAAATGCTTGAATGATATTACAGCACCTGTAGCAGATATTGCACAATGGGACCAATTCCTAAATTTGTATGATGGACCATCTCTTACCTTTCATTTTTTCCCAAGGAAAGCTGCATTGAAAGGATAAATGTAGACCTATTTGCCAATAAACACCTTTAAAATGATAAAACCATGATGAATACGCGTAAATTTGCTTACTGGCTTTAAAAATATGACTAAATGTGAAATTAATGAAGGCTTATTAGCAGCACAGAGCAGAGGAGCATTTAAAATGCTTCGGAGGGTAGGTCTGGAGCTGCCCCTCAGAGTAAGCTGGTCCATGCGTGGAAATATGCTTCCGATGTAAAGGGCTGGCCATATTGAAACTGAAATGTTCACTCTATAAGCATTGCGCTTTCAGTGAAAATCCAGCCTCAGAGGTCTTAATTCATACTCGTCTGGATCCAAGTGCTGATCCCTTGCAAGATATGCACAAGTAGAATGATTAAGATGCATAATACAACCCCAATTCTGAAATAGTTGGGACAAAGTGTAAATTGTGAATAAAATCAAGATGCAATGACTTTCAAATCACACCAGCCAGTATTTTATTCACAATAGAACAGAGATAACATAGCAAATGTTAAAACTGAGAAATCTTACAATTTTATCCACAAAATGAGCTCATTTCAAATTTGATGGCTGCTACAGGTCTCAAAAAAGTTGAGACAGGGGCCCGTTTACCATGGTGTAGCATCCCCTCTTCTTTTTAACACAGAGTGGAGGCGCCTGGGCATTGAGGAGACTAGTTTCTTGAGTTTAGCCATTGGAATTTGATCCCACTCTTGTTTGACCACAGGACACTTTGCCACTTTGCTACAGTCCATTTTAAATGAGCCTTGGCCCACAGAACACGGCGGCGCTTCTGGATCATGCTCAACAATGGCTTCCTTTTTGCATGATAGAGTTTTAGGTGGCATCTGTGGATGGCACGGCAGATTGTGTTTACAGACAGTGGTTTCTTGAAGTATTCCTGGGCCCAATGACAGAATCATGCCGGTGAGTGATGCAGTGGCGTCTGAGGGCCCGAAGATCACACCATCCAGTAAAGGTCTTTGGCCTTGTCCCTTATGCACAGAGATTTTTCCAGTTTCTCTGAATCTTTTGATGATGTTATGCACTGTCGATGATGAGACCTTCAAAGCCTTTGCAATTTGGCATTGAGGAACATTGTTTTTAAAGTATTCCACAATTTTTTTACGCAAGCCTTCACAGGTTGGAGAGCCTCTGGCCATCTTTACTTCTGAGAGACTCAGCCTCTCAAAGAGATCCCTTTTACAGCCAATCATGTTACACACCTGATGCCCGGTAACTTAATTACTTGCTACATGTTCTTTCAGCTGATTCTCTTTTATGGGTCATTCCATGAAAAAGAGAGCCAAAGTGTGACATGACTGTTCAAATTTGAAACAAAGATTTTGCACGAAGTACTGGTTCACTTTTGTTGGCGTTCCCATGAGTCAAAATGTGACACAAGTTAAATGGCAAGATCTACTGTGGGATGCAAGAGGCAAGGTGTTGAACGTTCAGTTTCGGGTCCTTGTTACATCGGCAACGCTAACACAAAAGTATGCAATAAAAATTTTATTTCAAAATATAACAAAGTCTCAACTTGTTCAATTAGTATAACAGAGAACAAACTTAAAACAAACCAGCAGTTTGGCAATGCCCAGTTGTGCTCTAATAAGGTCTGAACATGTTTGGCAAGGCTTTGATAAGTCGCTCATTGGTCATGTTCATCTGAGGACGGAACAAATGCAATATTCTGGACAAAATATAAATGAGAAGGCAGCCCATGTAAGTACACATCAGCTCTGAAAATATTTTAGAGAAGACTAGTTGCTAAATGCAAAATTTGTCATCTGGATTGTACCACATGACAAATGTTGCGAATGTAACATGGGCACGAAAAATGCTCAACTTAGCAAATGCATCACCTATCTTCACCCTACGCCCTTTTTGATATTGGAAACCACTAATTATTCAATTTACAATGGTACAACCAATGGTCAACAGGATGAATTTGTTGATTTCAATTCCTCAGCAGGAGCATGCAGTTAAACATTCAACACAATTCTGGGCTGAAATACAGCAACTTCACAAAAAGTAACCCTACATTTGCTGTGCAACATTTATATAAAAGAAATAGTAAATGTGAAACAGGCAATTTAGCCTAACAACTTCCATCAAAATTCTTTTTATTTTGAAAAATTTATCCTTTCTTTTGCCAAAGTGCGTTGAACGCAACATGGACACAATAACAGCAGTGACTGGCCATGTCCCAGTTGGGTTTACCACAACCCCCACAAAAATACACCTAACTGCCGAGTGTCACTTTCATTGAGAAAATATATGGATGAGAGGTGCCGATAGACATGTAAACAATAGTGGTGGGACGCGATTAAAAAATCAATATAATTAATTAAAGGCTTTGTAATTAATTAATCTCGATTAATCACATTTTTATTAAATACCAATTTTTGACACAATATGCAAAGTTTTTCAATTCAAATAAATTTTGGTTGACGACTGAATCAATGAATAGACATATGTGATCTTAAACAACAAAAATGTTTATTTTTCATCTATATTTATCAGTGCATTTTTCATCTGTGTACTACACTCACTGATTAGTGCGAACTCCCAAGTGCAATTATAGCCTTTTTATTCAACATTTTAAGACTTAAGGTGCATTAACGCCAACTACCGGGCTAAAGTGTGTGCATCAGTGTTACCGGTGTGCCAGAAATGAGGAACTGAGAAAGGTGCAATTAAATCGTTATTTTTTATAGCGTTATTTTTCCTGTAATTAATTAATCCAAATTAACTTCCGCGACCAAAAACGATGCACTACTCCTTAAAACACGTGAAACGGCAGGCCAAATTATGAATCCCTATAGAAAACATACTTGTGTTGAAAATCGGTGATTTACCAAAAGATTTTAGTGATTGAACGTCACTTCATTCGAACGTAACTTTCTGGGACACAAAAATACTAACCTGCTCAGCTTCCTTCATGAAGACGATAGACTGTTTCCCAGATGAGAAGTAGGAGGTTTGAAAGGAAATCCATATCTATGACCACTGTGAGACCCCAAGGGGATACAGCAGATCGGGCAGCGAGCCCGGCTCGTGTTGAACATAACTTGAAAAAAAATATGACGCGAAAAAATTTTGCTCCACAAAAGAAGAATTTTATAAAAACCCGTATGTTTTCTGAGATAATATTTTGGACGGTTATGCAACAGATTAATATCAACACGTTGGTACAAAAATCTAGATAATATATTATGTTTCCTGGGTTTTCTCAGCACTGTTTCAACGTAACTTTTCAGGACACCATGAGTTACGTTTGCAACAATATTTTAAGCGCTAATTGCAGTGTTATACATCTGGATTTCCCAGTTAATTGCCGTTGTGGGTTAATCACTTGGAATTGATGTTAAGAACAAATGCCATTTCAGCCAGATTTTTTATTTAAAAAAAGAATTTTACATTCAAAGTCTGAAGGCAATGAATGTCACAAATTTGGACACTTTTATCCACAAGTTTTTCAAAGACATGCAGTTTTTTTAATTTATCTTTTTCAGAAGACCAATTATATTGCCTGTGTTAGCTTTTTTTATATACTCTGGCCTTCATGCATGGCATTTTCTATAGGTGGCATCCAATTTTGTAAATCATATAGTTCTGTAAAAAATGCAGGGTCTCTGGCTCTCGATTTCATGGAATGACCCTTATATTAATTGCTTTTTCAGCGCTTTTTTGCCTGTGTCCCAACTTTTTTGAGACCTGTTGCAACCAGAAAATTTGAAATAAGCTCATTTTGTGGATAAAAATGTAAAATGTCTCACTTTCAACATTTGAAATGTTATCTATGTTCTACTGTAAATAACATATTGACTCGTGATCTGAAAGTCATTGCATTTTGATTTTATTCACAATTTACACTTCGTCCCAAGTATTACGGAATTGGGGTTGTAAATATATCAGAGTGGGGAATGAACTCAAGCGCAGACAGCACTAAAGTGGCACAAACAGATTTATTGAAAGCAGAATCAGGGTCAGAGAGTCCAGATCAGTACCGATCCGGGAACCAGCGACACAAAGAGGGAAATCCAGATCAGAGTTGTATCACAAGCCAAAGGGCGAATGTCATACAGTGAGATGGTCAAAACAGGAAGAAGACAGAATAGTGCATTGGTGAACCAGCCAGAATCATAACCATAAGATCTCAATACACAAGGACTAAGCAAACTGAAAAACCAAGGGGACACTAAACACTAGAAAATACAAAGGGTCATAAGCGACTTGGATCAGGTAACAGATTCGCAAAGACTAGGTGGAAATTCTGGGCTATATAAAAGGAACAGATGACGAGGGAAAACCCAAATCAGGTGCACGAGGACAAAGAAGTGTGACTAAGGGTGTGGCTACAAACAAGGGAATCGAATTAAATAATTATCACACGACGGGGGAGGGGGAGTGCAGAAGCGCAATGAAAACAAAAACGTGGAAACAGACAGGAATGGAAATAATAACAGAAAAATCAAAGCAGTGCAAGAAGCAATAGCAATTATGAATGAATAAAAAAACTAGAGATTAACAGAAAAATGAAATAAACATACATGGAACACTGGCCACGTTTACATGACGACTTTTCATTCGGAATGAATGAATCCGAATGAGACTATTCGGAATGAACTTTTTATCCTCGAGTCTACATGGGATATAGTCATTCTGAATGGGGGTTTACATGGAAGACGCATTTAATCGCTTTCGCGTAAGGTTTGGTCATGGGAAGGCTTCTGATTGGATAGGGAGCGGGGCAGATGTGTGCGTACGTGTTGCCGTTTAGCCTACCGGAAGAAAAATATTAGGCTTGTCTTCGTTCCTGATCACGACAACATGACTGACATTAGCAGTGCCTTTTTCGGACAGACTTTGCTTCAGGGCTCTCAAGTCTCACGCAGTGAGCGTGATTGTCACTCATTTCAGTCGGATGTCAGGCACTTACCACACATAGTATTTCTCACGCAAAGAAATGATTAAAATGAAAACCATTTGCAACAGTAGGCCTACATGCGCAGCAGCACCGCTATAACTGTGGAAACCGGCAGGAATCAAACACGTCTCCCCTGGAATTCTCGGTGGCAGCCTCCCACCTGCCAGCCAATCAAAAAAAAGGAAAGGGGCTACACACTAGCCAATCAGATAATAGCACTATCGTATCTGGGTAAGATTTAGGGCAACAACCAATGAAAAAAAAAAACAAAAAAAACAGTTATCCTGCAATTATTTACGTGATCCTGCTACAACAACGTTCTGAAAGCTGCATTACTCATTCACCCACGGTGGAAAACGGGAGTATCATGCAATTCCCCCCCAGAGAAAATCTCACTCTAGCCTGCGTTCCAAACTTGAGAGCCCTGTTGCTTTTATTTTTGAAGCAGCAGTATGACCACATCATTTTAATTATTATCATTTGTCAGTTAAGGAGCAGAAAGGAGGTAGAATATCGAAAAAGGGAGGCAGAAGACCATGTTTTGGCTATTGGCAACCGGGTTAGCGCAACGACTGCTCTACCTTAGCCTTCTGCCGCGCCTCGCAAGGAAGGAAAGGCAGCGAGCATGCGCAGAAAGAACGGAATGAACTTTAAGAGGAATGAGTGTTTACATGTAGGAAAGATTCTTTCAAACGGAATGACAAACGGAATATACCACCCCCTTTAATCGGATTTAAATTTCAATCGGAATGGCCATTTTCATTCCGATTGAGGTGTTTACATGACCACTTTTAATCGGAATGGCCTTTCATTCGAATGAAAGAGGAATTAAACTGTCCATGTAAACGTGGCCACTGACATGAATAGGGAAATACAAGGCAGGTGAGGAGGCAGACAGCTAATCAAGGAAACATACAACAGGTGAGACAGGGGAACAGTGCACAAGAGGGCGCGGCTGTAAATGGGGAAATGGGGAACAATAAAAAACCGTGGGGAAGGCAAGAAAGAGGGGACATGGAAACGCAGGAAACTAACTTAAATAAACAGAGCAATGAAAAAATACTAAAATAAATACATGATCTAAATAAAACATAGCTAAACATAACGAACAGAAAAACAGACAATATCCGACAGCATAGACAGCAAGAAGAGGACAGAACTTCAGTGCCTTGTGCTACCTGGTAGCGCTTCATGTCCATGACGCGGTCCAGTGAGACAGAGCAGTCAGTCCAGTACAGTGTCCATTCCTCTCCTTCTGCCGCCTCCCGTAAACCATACTTGCGAGCAGCCCTCCTCACTGGAACGAAGGGACTTTTTCAGTACAGGAAACTTCATTTTAGGCACCGTATATCTTAATACAAGGTAGCTTTAGAGAAGGTGGACAAGGGCTGATAATTTATTTGTGAAAGTAGGTTATGAAAATTGGTAAAAGGAAGGGGAAAATTTTCGAGAGCAAGAGAAGTTGCACTTTAATTTGAAAGCTGTAAGAACAAGGGCAAAATTGCCCAGTAAGAGGGCAACAGGTCAGTCCTTTGGTTAGTCGCTCCACTGCAGCAGCACACATTCAGTTCAAGTGACAATATCTGTGATGTAGATCGACTTGGCTTCTCATTAGATGAGTTATGAAATATATATTCTTTATCAACTGGTAGATGTCAACAAAGACAGTGACCCAGGAAGTGTATCTGCTAATATTTGTGTGTGGTGATCACTTGAAATTCAACAGCTGGGATTAGTATGTTTGCTGTGCAACAAGTTGTGGAATTCATGGGTAATAGAGTGTTTACTGTACTTGCAAAATAACTGTATGATACTGCAATTGGGAGCGTCATAGAGCTCTTTTTAAACTTTTCCATGAAAAGGCTTGTAAGATTCAGCCAATGAGTTTACACGAAAAGTTGTCTTATTTGCTTCTTGAATTTAAGCTACACCAATAAATGAGTTTTTGTATCATTGAGCCTGTGCAAAGGTTTAAATAGCAAAAGTTTTGCTTTTCAGTGTCCTAAACGCATATTTATATCTTGAATTGTGAAGGAGCAATTTTTATTGCATTTGGCCAGACTGGATGTGGCCTAAACTGGTGTTTTGTATATACTCACTTGATCGTGTGTAAAATCAAAATTTAATGGAAAAATATCGCTGCGACCTCAACAAATGCAATTCAATATTTAATCAGTGGCATCGCTGTGCATCATTTTCGTTGGCAGCACCTCAATTTTGAAACTTTTGCACGTGTTACAATACTGCATTTATTAATAAATTGTTTATTATATGGTACAAATCATTTCATTGAAAAACTTGTGTAACAATGTTATGTGCATATTATTATTTATTGTGCCATTAGGTGTATTCATTATTAAACTTTTTCCTGCTTTATTACAGCAAACAGAATTTTTTGAACAGAAACCATTTGCCTTGGGGACTGGGGGTCACAAGACATCAGAACATGATGTAGCTTAGCACCCTACTATAATCACTAATGGCGCTGAAATTTTGGTTGGTCCAATAGAGCTAAAGATTGCCATTTTGCACACATACCTGTGTGTGTGTGTGTGTGTGTGTGTGTGTGTGTGTGTGTGTCCGCGCACGTAAGCTTGTATCTGTGCGAGTGCATGCGCGTGTGTATTGTTGTTTCTTGAACATTACTTATAAAGGTAACTCACCACTCTCATACTTGCAGTTCGTAAGGTTGATCCATAATCATCTGAAAAAGAATGCAGAAAAAAAAAGGGACAGCCATGTGCCTTGATTGGGAGGCCCTGTTACTCCACGGCCCTTTGGAGTGTATAGAACAGCAGCCTCAAAATGTCTGTAATTTGAAATACTATGTCACATTATTATTATTATTATTATTATTATTAAATGCTTCATTTGAAAAAAAAAAAGCAACATCTCCTTTACCTCCTAAACTTTCAACTTTCTTTTACTGCAAGGTATGCCAGTGACAAAACTTCAGACATCGTCATACAATACCATGCAAAAATTTCTCATTTGACATAATAGGCCGTTAATGTATTATCAACATGACGCGCTGTTCGGCTACCGGTTTGCTCACTCGGTCAAGGCCCCGCCTCTCAGAGCAATAGTGACCATCATGGCCCAGGTTTGAATCGCAACCGTGCCAGTGCCAGCTGCAGCCAATAGCACTTCCAGAGCAGCGCTTAATTGGTTTTATGCTGCTGGTATACAGGAGGGATACAGCTGGTCAGGGTCAGCATTGTTCGTTGCTCAAGTACCTCCTGCTGGCCTATGGAAGACCATTTCCGCCACGAAAAAGAAAAAAAAATGCAGGTCACAACTCGTTATTTCGAGATAGTATCTCATTATTTCGAGATAGTCTACTAATTCAAAATATCGAGATACTGTGTCATTATTTTGAGAACAGGACCAGTTTGGACCAGTCAGCCTAATCGTATATAGCCTATATTATTACATTAGATAGCCTAATGGACTCGATCATTGAAGATTATTTCAGACATAGGCATAAAAATGCTGAAATTTTGGCTCGTTTATCTCAGGAGCACAACATTAATATTAGCCAAAGAACTCTAGAAAGAGCACTTCAGAGGAATCGGCTGTGGCGAAGACGCAATAAGGCGGACATCAGAGAAGTCGCAGACTTCATCCATCGCCAATTACATTCCTCTGGCCAACAACATGGCTACAGGTGGATGCATCAGTAGTGTTGGATGGCAGGGATCATCACGGACAGAGAGACCGTTCGTCTCTTCCTGCGTCAAATGGATGGTCACTGCATCACTTTCAATGGGCGACCCTGCGCCATTACTGCATCAATGCAATACCCCGCTATAAGACGGGGTCGCTGTTAGTTGAGTGGGTGTGCAGCCAGATCATCTTTTCGAGAACCCATCAATGCAACCACTGATGCATATGCCATACGGCTTCAATTTGTCATATCCATCGATGTGCCACACATAATTCGGGCCACGACTGACATGACTCTACGTCTCAGATGGTGCCGCACACGGAGATCCACGCCACCGCCATCCATTTGACGCAGGAAGAGACGAACGGTCTCTCTGTCCGTGATGATCCCTGTCATCCAACACTACTGATGCATCCACCTGTAGCCATGTTGTTGGCCAGAGGACTGTAATTGGCGATGGATGAAATCTGCGACGTCTCCGATGTCCGCCTTATTGCTTCTTCGCCACAGCCAATTCCTCTGAAGTGCTCTTTCTAGAGTTCTTTGACTAATATTAATGTTGTGCTCCTGAGATAAACGAGCCAAAATTTCAGCATTTGTATACCTACGTCTGAAATAATCTTCAATGATCGAGTCCATTAGGCTATCTAATGTAATAATATAGGCTATATATGATTAGACTGACTGGTCTGAACTGGTCCTGTTCTCAAAATAATGAAATAGTCTACTAATTCAAAATATCGAGATGATATCTTGAAATAGTGAGATACTATCTCGAAATAATGAGTTGTGACCTGCATTTTTTTTTTCTTTTAAGTGGCAGAAATGGGCTTCCATACTAGCCAGTCAAGAGGTCATCAGTAAAATTCTAAGCTAGTGCACGTTCTGGTTTCCTTCACCCATGCTCTGAGCTTGCAAGTTTCGAGCTATGAATGTAAAGAAGCAGTGGCTGACAGGTGTGCGCTTCGGCTGAGAACCGCGATCTGTCTTAGCTCCACGGAGATTGCAGCATGAGTCACATACCAGCATGCTTGTGAACATAGTTCACTGATTGGACTTTCCAGATTCGGGTGGGATTTCCGATGCCAAATTAATTAAATAAATAAATAAATAAATAATAAAACGTCAAACTATATTCAAAAACATGTATTGGTTTTGACTTGCACTATTTTGACCTGTCAACAGAGCGGAGAAAAAGTTTTTGTCCTGCCAAATATCCAACAGTTTTACTTATCTTTTACAGCAAATGGTTCCACATCTTCACGCGAAGAGTCATATAAGGCAAGGAGATCAAAGGGGAAAGGTGCTCGGGAGCGTGCATTACCTCACTTCCTTTGGATTTTTGTGAAAAATCCAATCCGATATCTCAAAATATAAACAAGAGGCCCATGGGGCCTGTATTGCTCACCTGGTTTGACAACGTAACAATTCATTCCAGTTATGCAGTACTATAACGTAAACATCAGTCCGAAGTCTCTCAAATATAAGAAAATGTGTTTGGTTACCTTAGTAACATAGTAAACATCATGAAATCAGTGAAATGAATCTTTCATAATTTGATGCTGCGGTAAAATTATGTTTTCACTATTTCAACATACATCCAACCTACATGCAACATGATGAAATCCAGATCTTAAGAGGGCTGAACTATAGTGCATGTAGTTTTTATTTTATTTTTTAAGTTATTCATCACTTATAATTATTTTTATTCATAAGAATGAATAAATGTATTAATGTATAAGACATAAAAAAATTTCTAAGTGAACTAGTAATCAGTCCAAAGGCTGTTTTAGGCAACTGAGAAAATTGGGAAAGGTCTCATCTTCTAAGTTACGTTACAGTCCATTCACAAATCGGAGATTAATATGTGCGAAAAAGTTGCACAAAGCACCTTTAAACCTAATCAATTATTGATTAAATTAGCCCATTTTACAAACTCAATAAAGCTTTGAATTTCAGTTTGTGAACCAACCTGCATAAACTACGGTCAATTGTTCAATATTGAAGAGCAGATGATCCTTACATTTGGTGGGTGGTTGAAAATTTTTCTGTGAACTACAAACCCGTTCAAGTTTGCGAGCACTAAACTTTGAAAACTACGTAGAAAAGGTACATTCTCGGCCCTGGATAGGCTAAAAAGAGAGCTGCGAGCCAGCAAGCAGCAGCATCACGTACTGTTTTACAGCAGAAATGCTTCGTGGCCTCTCCCCAATTGCACTCGCAGAAAAAGCAGTGCGGTCCTGTGCATTCTCCTAAGCATGTCCCTGTCCCGCTCATAAACTAAAAGATAAAAATATTTTTTGAAAATATTTTTAACTAGGAGAGCTGCAGGGAAAGTCTGCTTGTGATACCTCTTAAGTGTCACATATAGAGGCCAAGTCTCACAATATCATCCGAGACCTCAAAAATCTCATGCAACTCCACCCCCCTGACCCCATCTCCCTCAATTACATTTTGGAAGGGGACCCACACATTTATTCTGCCACACAGCCCCCTGCCTGGATATGTAAATAAATGTTCTGAAACATATCACTCATTGGACTTCTCTATATCTGAGACATATGGCTTGTGACAACAGGATTGTGGGAAATTTATGGGGTAGAGTAAATGCCGGGAGACCTAACTGTAGTACCTCTTTCTCTTCTTCTTCTTTCCCTTTGCCACTGTGTCGGGGGAGCAAATGGGTGTAGAGGATTCACTGCCCCACCCTTCTCCTTCATCCAAAGCTTCGTGCCTGTGTTCGATGGCCCCCGAATCCTCCGAATCGCTGACGTTGACCTCGGGGGGTGTTCCCATCCTATGAGACCCCAAGGGCTTCAAGATCCTGACATCATCTGAAACACAGAATACATAACCGTCGTTGAGCAACCTCGTGCCAACTCCACCTTATAACTTATACACCTTATACACTTGGAAAAAAACTTCCCAGGAAACTGGGGATTAAAATTCCCAAGGAATCTTATAACCTCCTGAGAAACCGATTGCAGTTTATAAAGCCAGAAGCAAAGTTCCCCTTTAAGTCCATTCAAAACTAAGAATTTACCCTAGTGCTCAATTTCTTGCAGCTGTTTCATTAACTGCTCACCAGGGACTGATTGTCCCACACAGAGGAAATGATAAGCCTTTTTTTCCCCATTAAACTAATATCTTCACATTTAGACACATACTGAGCATGCCCAAGTATAAAAAAGCCCAAGTGTCCATGACAAGGTACCAGAACAGCCCCCTTTGAACTTGGCAGTCTTTATATAAGCCATGCAACTAGTTGTAGAGTTCTTTAGGGATTCTTTCCTAACTAAGTTTAATTGAATCAGGGAATTCAACAAGGGCCAAACTCCATGTTGAAAATGTGTGGCATTGGGCCCTTATTGAATTCACCAATTTGATTTAAATGTTATCTGTTATCATGTGGTAATACCATGCAAACATCTGTGAAGTTGGAAGCGAACACAGTCAGACTTAGGTAGAAGTAGTGGCATGAACTGCTGAAAGTACAACTCCATTTCCAAAAAAGTAGGGACACTGTGTAAAATGTAAATAATAACAGAATGCAATGATTTTCAAATCATTTGTCCTTTATATTTATTTGAAAATAGTACAATGACAAAATATCAGATGTTGCAACTGAGATATTTTATTGTTTTTTGCAAAATATGTGCTCATTTCAAATTTGATGCCAGCAACACATTTCAAAAAAGTTGGCACAGGGGCATTTTTTCCACTGTCTTGCATCAGGTCATCTTCAATCAACACTCTGAAAGCATTTGGGTATTAAGGAGACCAACTGCTGTAGTTTTGAAATCAAAATGTTTTCCCATTCTTGCTTTATGAAGGTTTTTAGCTCGACACTTTGCTGCCACCTTTGTCATATTTTTGTTTCATAATGCACCAAATATTGTCAGTGGGTGACAGGTCTGGACTGCAGGCAGACCACTTTAGCACCCAGACTCTTTTACTGCAGAGCCATATTGTTGTAATACGTGCAGAGTATGGAGTTTGGCATGGTATTGCTGAAATGAGTAAGGCCTTCCCTTAAAAAAGGCATCGGGATGGCAGTAAATGTTGCACCAAAACCTGTATGTATCATTCACCGTTAATGGTGTCTTCACGGATGCACAAGTTACCCATGCCATAAGTACTAATGCACCCCCATACTATCATGGATGCTGGCTTTTGAATTGTTTGCTGATAACAAGCCGGATGTTCCCTCTCCCCTTTAGCCCAGAGGACATGGCATCCATGATTTCCAAAAAGAATTGCACATTTTAGTTAGTCAAACCACAGGGCAGTTTTCCACTTCGCCTCAAAACATTTTAAATGAGCTTGGGCTCAGAGGGGAAGGCAGTGTTTCTGGATCTTGTATATATTCACTTTTTTTACTTTTTACTTTTTACTTTATTATTGTGTGGACAACGTTTTAGCCAATATTGCATTTATAGGACACCATATATATAAATCACATGATTAAAACATAAACAGATAATAAACACAAATCAAATTCAAATCAAACGTCATACAGAGGACATCAAAGAAAGAGCTTAATACAACGGAAAGTGACGCATAACATAATCGGTGAGAAGTACATAAAATCAACTCAGGTTACAAATAAACATGTGAACATGGTAGGGAAAGAGAAAAACCAAAATGGAAACCAAATGAACGTACTGCATTTGTTTATGAATAAATGTAGTGTTTACGTTTTTCCCAAGCTTGTTGTATGTATGAAGCAATTTCAAATACTCCCTCTTCGAATAGCCAATTGAGTTTTGTTTCGTCCCTTTCCCAAATGATTTCGGGTCTCTTCCTATACATCCTATCAAAAAGTGTTTTTCGCAGATTATCGTAAAACGGGCAATAAAACATAAAATGAAACTCATTCTCTATTTCGTGTAGGTCACACAGTGAACAAATTCTATCCTCTTCAGGGGTTGCACAGTAGCGCCCCGTTTCAATACATAGTGGTAGTATCACTCTTAATTGTGCACATAGAGACCTCTGGGATCTTGTAAGGGGAAGGGTAACATACTTTTCTGGGGAGAATGTATCTTTAATCAGCGATAGGTTCTCAATTTTGGTTTAAGCCACAGCTCTGATGACCAAAATATTGACATAACAGTAGGTCTTTGACAAGTCTAGTATCGCCTCTGATCCTATTTAAAAGACATACTCATGTTCTGATTCACGGAATATTTCATACAGATTTTTTGCTCCAGGGGCCATTGTTATGAAAAATCCCATATAAGTACATGTTTTGTAAGCCTGTCGTTAGACATATTTATAATTCTGTTCCACAAGCGATTATTGCCAGCTTCCCTCTTATTTCACAGGGTAACCAACCCATGTCTCCGTTGTAGCAAGAACGGGTGCAAAACTCCAAGGGAATTGCTCTATTCTGTACCATAGAGCACTTATCATATTTCTTAAAACCCCATACACCAGCGGCATAATCGAGGATGGACAGACACAGGCTTCATATAGTTGTGTGTATGTGTAGTATCCTAGATCTTTTAGAACCTTAACCTTACTCAGAATCCCCCTAAAGCTCTCCGGCGGCCTCTGCTAAAACAGTTGTCGTGGTAAAGGACATGTGTTCATCTAAAAAGACCTAAATATTTGTATGAGCTCACATAGTCAAGTTTCATATTTCCAA
The DNA here is from genome assembly GCA_029692085.1 of Gymnothorax javanicus. Classification (NCBI taxonomy): domain Eukaryota; kingdom Metazoa; phylum Chordata; class Actinopteri; order Anguilliformes; family Muraenidae; genus Gymnothorax; species Gymnothorax javanicus. The sequence continues at coordinate 110,286,598 of CM056200.1, forward strand.
ATAAAAATTCATAAGAACTCCTGCTTACCCCCTTTTTCCTAAAGTGCATTATTTGTGTTTTTCCTTGGTTAATCATTAACCGCCATTTCGAGCACCAGTCCGAAACAATATTTAACATCTCCTGCAGTTCTGTTTCATTTTCTGCTAAGATAATTATATGCTGCATATAGCAGTAAACTTACAGTCCTATCACCAAGTCTAATACCCAAACCTGAATCTTTGACTTTTTGCGCTAAGTCGTTAACGTACATGGCGAAAAGGGTAGGGGATAATACATCTCCTTGTTTAACTCCAAAAGGCGTAGGAAACCACTTTGTTCGAAACTCATTTACTTCTACAGAAGCTATGGGGGATTTGTAAAGGTTCATTAAAGCCTGGAAGAATTTCCCATCAACACCGTTCTGGATTAACCTAAAAGCTAGGAGGTCTCTATTTACCCAATCAAAAGCCTTCTGGAAATCAATAAAGCAAGCAAAAGTTGCTTTCCCTTGTTCCATTCTGGCCCTGATCACCGTACACACTGTGAATATGTGGTCAATGCATGCCCTAGCTTTACGAAAACCGTTTTGCTCATCTTCTAGTAGGTTAGAACACTCTAGATACTGGGATAACCTGTTGTTGAGAACACTCGAGTAAAGCTTATATACAGTACTCATTAAACTTATTCCACGGTAGTTCAGGGGAACTTTGGGATCTTTTTTAGACGACTTGGGGATTGGCTTGATTATCGATTTATACCATGCAGAAGGTATGAGGCCACTGTTAAAACAGGTTTGAAAAAGAGTATGCAATATATGCAGCAAATCGGGTGCTTTTAACATTTATTTTGATATTTCATCTACTCCCATCGCTTTTCCTGTCTTGGCTGCCTCCACCGCCACTATAACTTCATCAAGTGTGATTTGGGCATTAAGAAATCTGTTTGGGGAGTAGGATATGTCATTCATCTCATTTTCCAATCGCTCTTTAAGAGCACAGATCTCATGAAAGAATTGATCATCAAAATCACTTTCTGCATTATTGCCAGCAAATAAATTAGAGAAATCGGTTTCCCATCTATCCAAAACGCTATTAACATCTTGTATTAAATCTCCGGCCTCATTTACCACTTTCATTGGAATTTTTGTGCTTCTCCTTGGTCCCAGTTTATTTACCTCATTCCAAAAACGTTGGGGATTATCCGTTTAAGCCACTCAAGGTTTAATACCTGGTTGATACTTCCGTTTTTAGTGAGCGAATGTCTTATCAAAGCGTGTTGCCTCATATTTCTTACGTCTTCTACTTCCCTAAATCTAACATATTCACGTTCAGCATCCCTCATTTGGATCCACAGTCCATCTAATTCTGAGTTCCAAAAGGGTTTTCTAGGGCAGGATGATTTTCTAGACCGGGGTAAATTTGCATTCTTGCAACTCCCCTTAACGTTGAGATCACTGTAAATAACATCACAAAACGAATTATACCACATATCAATATCCTGCTGTGATCTATTCACTGTTTGTAAACGGTCTATTAAATTAATCAAAGCTCTTTTATGTCTGAGCGTGAGAAAGTTGTCTGTCACCTTTCTGCGCTTACAGTGTGTCTTTGCACTAGATTGTGGCACATATTGTAGAGGATCGTAAGTCTGAAGCATACATAAAACCCTACAAGTAACAGGGAGTGGTCGGGTAATCTGCAGCGATCCCCAATTAGACCCATGCAAGACGCACCACATTTTTCAGCCAGGTGCATCGGGCTCAGCACATCAAACTCAAAGTAATTAGCTAGACAATCATGGGGCGTTATTATATAGTCAACAACAGCTCTTCCTTTAGGTGACACAGAGGTAAAACTGTTTTTTGTTGAAATTCTCCCATTTAGCATACATGTTTTTGTATCCCTCATGAAATCAATTAAACTGGCACCATGGTTGTTAACAACAGTGTCAATAATCTCACGTGGTGGTATTCCATCCACTTGCAATACAATCATCAAGCACACCTGTTGACTGTTCAGATCCCCACATATGATAATGTTATCAACATCCTCCAGTACATAGATCTGAGTCAACAGGTGGCTTAGAAACTCATTGGCATCTCGTCCCCATGGAGACTGTTCTGGGGGCAAATAGCACGAAAACACTACAAAGGTGTATTGTGAAATACGGTGCTCAAACTTCAGGCCCAGTATTCCATCTACATCCTTATCTAAGACCACAATTTTGTAAGAGTCAAGCAGGTCATTCTTGACAAATATACCAATCCCACCAGAGCCCTTAGTGGCTCTATGGTGAACAATTCTGTTTTGACCGTACCAAGTGTACCCATCAAGCTCAATTACCATGTCGTCTTTCAAGTGTGTTTCGTTCACTGTTATGATTTCCGGAGAAAGGTAAAGCAAAACATTTTCTCTTAACTTACAGTTTAGGGAAGTCCAACCGTTTACATTCCAGTGAGCAAGGCGGATCTGATCCCGTACAGGCTGAGCCTCGCTCTTTCACGATCCGGACGATGGTGTGTTGTAAGTATCACAGGTCTCTCCGCTTCTTGACTCTTCCGCTACCCGTGATAAAGTAATCGTTGCCTCCTGGAATCTCACAGAAGTGTCTTAAAGTTCAGTTCAATCAGGCGATCGGTGTGGGATTTCGCAGATCGTAGGGTACACTCTCCCATATTCGTTGTGGCTTTTCAGCTTCTGCTTCTCCCGAGCACGCGACCTTCTCCTTGACCGATCGGGCGAACCTTTACCAAACGATGATGTCGTCACACTGCATCCCATCGGCAAGCAGATCCTCCACCTTTTTCTTCACATCTTCTCCGTCTTCATACGGTAGGCCCGACACGATGATAGACTCATCGGGGTCGGTTGTTCTGCGTGGGGCTCGGGCCTCCTAGTTTGGCCTCCAACGGCTTCTCAGCTGGCCAAATGTCGAAATCCTCCCGGATTTCCTTAGTTTTCTTCTCAAGTTCAGCTTTCAGCGCCTCTCCAGTTTCTATCATCAGCTTTTCCAGGGATGAGCGAAGGCTGTCAACTTTTACTATTCAGCTGCTTCTCAAAAGTGGACTGCATGCCGTCCAACTTCTTGTTGAGAGCTTTCAGCTCACTCATAATGGCGACCGAGTCGCCCCTCCTCCCTTTACCAGCGCCGTCCTCTCTGCAACTTTTCTCGCCCTCTTACCTCCTCCTTTGTCGGACATACTTGCGTTTGAGTGCTCCGGTAACTGTCCTGCTCCACTCCACCCTACAACTAACAGTGTATATATATATGGTTTAATCTCTACATGGCAGAGTTTGAACTTGCATTTGTGGATGCAGTGACAAACTATTTACTGACAAAAGTTTACAGAAGTGTTTCTGAGTCCGTACAGTGATTTCCACTACAGAATCCTGTCTGTTTTCAATCAAGTGCCGCCAGAGGACCAGAAAATCTCAGCCATTCAAAACCGGATTTTGGCCTTTCCCCATGCGTACAGAGATTTTTCTGTATTCTCATAATCTTTTAATGATATTATGTGCCATACAGGATAAAATCTCCAAAATTCTTTGCAATTTTAAGTTGAAAACATTATTCTTAAATTTTTGAACCATTTCCCTAAACAGTCTTTTATAGAGTGGTCAGTACCCTCACCATATTTACTGACGAAAGACTTTTTATACCCAATCATGTCACTGACCTGTTGCTAAATAATCTAATTAGCTGGGAGATGTTTTACTCTTTGTCTTTTTTAACCCCTTTGCACAGAATACAAATAATGTCAATTTTTTCCTGTTGTGCATGAGCCTTTTTAGGCTTTATAACTCAGTATTTGTGTCACAGAGACTGTGGAAAAATCATTCAAGTGAAGCAAGACATTAGGAAATTCAATTACAGAACTATTTAAAGGAATTAAATTTCAGAATTTACGGACGCCTGCGTCTCTATCTGCACAAAGAGGTAGAATCATGCAACTTTTCCAGTCTTGTTTTGTCCTGTCCCAACTTTTTAAAAACATGTTGCTGTCATCAAATATAAATGAGCTGATGTTTTTCAAAAAACAATACAATTCACCACTTTCAACATTTGATACGTTGTCTTTGTCCTATTTTCAATTAAATAGAGGGTTTTAATTGATTTGCAAATCACTGCATTCAGTTTTATTTGCATTTAACACAGTGTCCCAACATTTTTGGAAATGGGGTTGCAATTAGCAGAATGTGGCTTCAAATTGATTACACTACAGTGTTGCTTCCAGATTGATTTTCTGTTGCGAAGAAAAACACAACAATATGGTATTCATCAAAAACATCAGTGTATTTAGTTTTGATTAATTTTCTCAAAAGATATGCAAATATAAAAACTGAAGACATTCAAGACAATTGAGACTCAATGCAATTTGATTCTGTTGAACCCAAGGGTACTTATGTTTGTTATTTAATAATGTCAGTTATTTTATTATGTGGTTATTATGTTCAATATGTTGCCTCCCACCATTCTTTCCAAATTACATAGCTAACATGGCATATCACATACAGCCTTACACAACTAAAGATACCACAGTCACTTCATTGTTTTTACTGACAATGTGCCTGACAATGGGCATATTATGAGTTTTCTTAAGCTCATGTTCAAATTTGGTCAGACATTCTTTACATGCAATGACTGCATGAAGTCTGTGACACACAAACAAAACAAAATTCTGTGCATCATCCTTGGTATTGCTCCGTCAGGCCTGGACTTGCAGCTTTCTTCAGTTCCTGCTTGTTTCGGGCACTTTTGACCTTTAGTCTCCTCGTCATCATGTAAAATTTATGAGAATGGCTTGGCCAACAGAACCAAAATAACAAAAAAATGTGTTATTGTCCGGTGAATTATGGTGCATGCTGTACATGCACCGATCGGCCATAACATCAGGACCACAACTGTAATATTGTGTACGTCTCCTGTGTGTCGCTAAAACAGCTCTGACCCATTGAGGCATAGCCTCCACTAGACCTCTGAAGGTGCCTGTGATATCTGTTAGCAGCAGATCCTTTATCTCCCGTTATTTGCGAGGAGGGGCCTCCATGGATCGGACGTATTTCTCCAGCGCATCCCACAGATGCTCGATTGCATAGAGACCAGGGGAATATGGAGGTCAAGTGAACACCTTGAGCGCCATCATGTTCCTCAAACCATTCCTGAACCATTCTTTGCAGTGTGACAAGGTGCATTATCCTGCTGAAAGAGGCCACTGCCATTAGGGAATGCTGTTGCTGTCAAGGGGTGTACTTGGTCTGCAACAAATGTTTAGGTAGGTAATAGATATGTGTCAAAGTAGCATCCACAAGAATACCGGGACCCAAGGTTTCCCAGCAGAACATTGCCCGCATAATCACACTGCATCCATTGGCTTGCCTTCTGCCCATAGTGCATACTGGTACCCTCTCTGAACCAGGTAACTGTCGCACTTGCACCCTGCCGTTGAAACAACAAAATAATAAAGGCTAGTTTCTCCAGATAGGGCCACCATCTTCTATTGCTCAATGGTCCAGTTTTGACGCTCAAAAGCCCATTGTAGGTGCTTTCAGGTGTGGACGGGGCTCATCAAGGGCACTGTTAGTGGTCTGCGGTTATACAGCCCCATACACAACAAACAGCAATGCGCTGTGTGTTTTGACACCTTTCTTTCATAAGCCACCATTAACTTTTTTTTAGCAATTTGAGCTACAGTTGCTCTTCAGTGGGATTGAACGAGACAGGCCAGCCTTCACTCTCGATACGCATTAAGCTGCTTTCACACTGTTGACGCGAGCAAATTTTTCGCAGACGATAAATTACATTCAAAGTCAATGCAAAGACGAATACACTTTCGTTTCGTGTATTTTCGCGTCTTTGCATTGACTTTGAATGTAATTGTCGCGAAAAAATTTGTTCCGCGCCTGGTGAAAGCAGCTTTAAAGAGCCTTGGGTGCCCATGATCCTGTCGGCGGTTCACCAGTCGTCTGTCTTTAGACCACTGTCTGGTAGTATATAGGGTGCCTGCCGTTCAGGGAACAAAATTAACTTTTTTTTTCCATCAGCCAAATGGCCTGTGAATGTTCAAATTATACCAGCCACTTAAAGGTTACCATTATTTTTTTGGCTGGTGAGTGAAGCAGATCTACCAGCCACCAGCATAGTTTACCAGCATTTGGCTGGGGGCTGGTGCTAATTTTGGCCCCTGCTGCCGTTGTAGAGATGCTCTGACTCAGTGGTCAAGCACCAAAATTTGGCCCTCGTCAAAAATCGCTCAGATCCTTACACTTGCCTGTTTTTCCTGCTTTAAACACATCAGCTTCAAGAAATGACTATTCACTTTCCGCCTTATATATCCTACACCTTGACAGGTGCCTATGTGATGTGAGATAATGAATAATATTATTCCCTTCACAGGGCTCTAGAGTGCGACCAAATGTTTCAAAAGTGCAACTAAATATTTTCTTTGGTCGGAGCACTCATCAAATTGCCTTTGGAAGGCTGTAGCGTCTGTGAAACATGACCAAATCACACTCGGGCCGTGTGCTTGTAGTTTTAAACCAATCAGGCTTTGTGCCTCTGATTGGCTGTGGCCCAGTAGCCTGTTTCCATGTTGTGTTTATGTTTGAAATTGCGAGGTGCACACTCAGATCGCATGCCTAGTTCTACTAATTAGCCCAATCATGAGTGAAAGATAGCAAGATGAAGCCAGCAATTGACACGTTTTTCTCTAAAACATTTTCACCAAACTCCGAGCCATGTTCCTCAGACACGGAGTCAGTTTCCTCAGTTGCTGGTAATGCGTTGAGCCCTGATTCCTTGTTGGAGGTGTCCTCCGACACAGAGCACGAGCCTTCCGAACCCGAGTCAATCCTAACAAAAAAGGCTAAAATATATGTCCTCAGAAGAGCCTGGCTGGACCAATTCCCCTGGCTTAGATACGACAAGACTGACAATGCAATGCACACCATTTACTGTAAAGAGTGCGGTAAACGCATGGCTGGCAAAATTTCATTTGTCAGTGGCTTGAAAACGTTTCGAATTGAATCACTAAAGAAGCAGGTGCATGACAAAAGCACATACAATGTCGCGACAAATGTGTGACAAAAGTGCCTCCTCTTCCTGCTGCATTTCAGCGACAAGAGGCAGCGAACAGGTCTGCGGAGGAATCCGAGATGATAATAAAATTCATCATTGCCTATAACATTGCAAAGCAGGAACTCCCGTTTACAAAATTCAAATCAGAAATTGTTCGATGAAGAAAAATGGCTTGGACGTGAATCCTACTTATAGCAACGACGTTGCATGTGCCCAATTCGTCGGTGTGATTGCTGATACCATGAAGGGAAAGACGTCAGATGCCATCGCCAACAGTGCATATTTGTCATTTATGATTGATGGGGACACTGACATTTCCACAAAGGAATGTGTGATCATCTATAGCCGCATCTTGTGCAAAGGAAGACCAGTGAATATACTGATTGGCCACATTGAAGTTCAGCATGCACATGCCCAAGGCAAGTTTGTGTGTGTTCCTCCCCATAAAAAAACATACTGCTTGGGATATATTGGATAATATTAGGGAGAAAATACAGGCATAAGATATTAAAAAGTAGCTTAATTAAATAAAAATGAAAAATAATAAAATTATCCTAGGCCTTGTAGTCTATAAATAATCAATCACTGTACCTTAAAGTAGTCTAAACCCTTTTTTTTGTTTACTTGGGAATTTTTGATGCTACTAAAAGAGTCTTTGCTGCTCTTGGCGATCAGTGTGAAGACTGGATGGAGAAAACTGTAGCACTGGGGGCTGATGGTGCTGCTGTTAATCTTGGGAGCAAAGGAGGTGTCATTGCCCTATTGCAGCCAGAGGCAGGGAAATTCACAATACCTTTTCACTGCGTGCCTCACAGGTAAGCCACAAGCTGCCTTACACCCCAGTGCTCATCAACAGAGGTCGCGTTTACGAATATTTTCAGTCATTGACGGATTTTTTTTAACAATGACGGAACATTTTGAAGGCCGTCCGTTATTTTGACAGAATGTAATTCACACCCCCGTCCAATTGGTGGTGGGTGTCATATTGTCTCGAGCATTGTCTTTGTTCTGTGTGACAGATGCCAAGTCTCACGCATTCGGCGTAGGTCTCACACATTTTTTAGGCTTATTCACCATAGTCCGCAATTATTCAATGAAGGCTTATTAATGAGATTCTGAAGCGGAATTAAAATCCTTGTGAATTGAAGTTTCAGATTCACTTGCGTAAAGGTGGACCTCACCACAAGTAACATGGAAAGCGATTATGACTCCGGACTTCCCGTGCTTCTCTTTACTCAGGGATTGGAAACAATGCATGTGTTTCATGATCGTTTAAATTGTTTAAATGAAATAAGACCATTTGAAATGTCATTATGCAATTCCATTGCTGTCATTCCTCAGTAAAGACAAGCGTGAGAATTCCCGAGTCTTAATCAATTTCCGTGTCACTAGTGGGGAAATCCACCGTAATGCACGTGTAACTGATTAACTTAATGCACAATGACTTGAATTCCGTGAGTGAATTTCTTCAGTTCGCGTTGATTGAATAATTGCTGACTACGGCACAGGAACTTGAATGCCACCAAGAGGCGAGAGACTCACGCCAAATGCGTGAGACTTGCCATCTCTGGAATGATCCTGTATTCCTCATATTTTTGTAATATGATCATTTGCTCTTCATTTGTAAAATATGCTGCTCTGCTGCCGGGACGATTGGTCATTTGTCAAACGCCATCTCTGTAATGTGGACGCAGATATCTAGGAAACTACTGGAAAGCCCGGTTTCATAAAGTTGATAACCAGAGGCAGATCTTGGGCCAGACGACGGTTGTTAGATTTTAGTAAATCCGGAGCAAAAACTGATTCTGGATTGTTCATTTTTACAATGTTACTGGCATATCTGGGAAATCATTTGTGGATGTTTTATAAAGTTCATACAGCAGATAAGTTTGAAAATCAGGGAGTGCTGTATTTAACAATGCTGTATTTAACACAGATCCGCAATGTGTGTCTACATGAATTACCGGCATCAGCTAATGCGTAATCTATAAATTTTTTTTTAAATAAATTAAACAGAATAAACGATTGTCATTTTAAAATTACAATGAAGGACAATAATTGATTCTGACGGAATTTTTATGCCCCTGTCCGTCACAATGACGGACAATCATAAAGTGTAACGTGACCTCTGTCATTGAATTGCATTTTATTTTAAGGAGTCCGGTATCTATATGAAGATTGTCATGCATCTTTTCAGATTGGAATTGGCTATGCTCTCTGTCCAGAGGGACAATTCAATGATCAGTCGGGTCTATGAAATGCTACACTTGGTGTGGAAGACCTACCATTTTAGCCCAAAGTCTATGCGGGAACTCAACACAATTGGGGAAGACCTGGGAGTCCTAGTCCTAGTCCCCAGTGCTGTGAAAGGAACCCGATGGCTTCCACATGTTTCCAGGGCTCTGGAGACCTTCCTCCGACCTGGGGCCTCATTTATCAAAAAGGGTGTAAAACGGTCAGCTCTCTGCAATTTCCATTGATAAATCACACCGGACCCAAGAAAAGTAAAATTGAACTGCCTCATATCACGCCCTCTACACGCCCAGACACAAACCATATATGGTCAATGCAAATGAGCACCTGCATATAAAGTAGCCATGTGAACTCTGGGGATTTGCGGAGTGACGTCAGTGGAAGACGGTAAAAGCATGGATGGGAAATTTGCGAAAGAAGCTAAACTTGTCTGAGGTGAGATGCACATGCTTGTTAGTGAGGTGCAGGCGAGAAAAAAAAAGTCCTCTTCGGCAGGTATTTGCACTAATTCTGTATGATCTGAAAGTCTTGTGGTTTATTTAGGAACAAGAACATATAACTAAGTGGGGAGAGAATCACAACAGAAATGAACACATAGGGCTCTAAATTAGAAACCATACCAGGTGCTGAACGGGGGGTGCACGCTGCAACGGGGTGTGGGGGAGAAATTATTTGTGCCCGGTGCAGCCCAGCTAATACTCCTCTCCGCCTCGGTCCCTCCTGCCGGGCGCAACTGGCAAAGAGGGAGGAGAGAAGGCCTGAATGGGTTTAACACAGCCGAGTCAAATCTTCACCAATAAAATGAGCTCCTCTCCTCACCTTTAAAATTGGAATAAAGAATCCTCTGTTCTTCTTTATCTGTAATTTTAAAATTGTTAATGTTGCATTTTACTTTGCTGCTTCAGGCATGTTTTAACGCTTACGTCTGCATTAAGCATTACAAATATGAATTAGCTGGCTAGTTAGGGCATGAAGAATTATTGAACTTGAATGGAATTTGCTAAACTACGTCCAGATCATTCAAATTCAGTTGGAAGTCAGTTGCTCATGAATTTCTTCTGCCTGCATCATTGGGAAGAGAAACCATGGATAGCGTGTTCAAATTATTACACCCTGTGGGAACTCAAAATTTTGGGATTAACATGAATGGTCAACTAGTCCTAGTCCCACATTTATTTTCAATATGTGATCTTAAACGAGATCAGACCTTATTCCGACCCCCTACAAAAACGAAAAAAACCTAAAAGTGACAATAATAGATGCTTCACACTGGAAGCCAAAAATTTTTTCGTAGGACAGATTACATTCAAAGTCAATGCAAAAGTCGTCTTTGCATTGACTTTTGAATGCATTCAGTCGTCTCGATAAATTATTTGATCCGTGTCAGAAAGCAGCTGAAGGACATATACCCACATAGTGTACACGGACCCAAGAAAAGCCCACATGCACATCTGTCTCTCTCTCTTTGATCTGACATCAGACACAACCATTTATGATACTATAATTTAAATGCTGATTCAGATAGTTACAATAAATAGTGGTTGCTGTAATTATTTATTGCATTGAAATGTGACGACATTCTGGAAACCTGCCTGTGAAACATGGATGGGAAACTGCGAAAAAGCGAAATTCTCGGAAGAGACTGAGATAGCTGGCGAGCTTGTTACGTGAGCGGAGGTTTGATCCAGGAAATTGTCACCGTCTTGATGAATAGGTATTTGCGCTAATTCTGTATGATCACTTCATCCAAAGTGGTTTATTTGGCTGCACAAGAACATATAACTAAGAACACGCCACGAGAATCACAACAAGAAATAGAGCCCATAATGTTGGACCAAACAATTTCTCCTCCGGAAATTAAAACAATCTCATCTAATCAGCCACAGCCCCGGCCTCACCAACAAAGTAAAAAACCGCCGAGTGCTGCAGTCAGAAGTCTTACAGAGGCAATAAAATAAATAAAAAATAAATAAATAAATAAATGAACCTTATTGTCAAATCTTTTGTCAAATGCAGGAGGTGTGTGTTTTGTTTCAGTTGCATAGAGGGACAAAAATTACAATGTCGTGTTTGATATACATGAATTTATTTCTGTCTCAACTTGTGGACATCAAATGTACGAGGAATGAAATATGAGGTTCTTGCAATACTGAAAACTAAACACAACTTTGCAAGACTGAAACTGAGAAACTCGTAGGCTATATACACACATTCTTTAGCTCAACATGAGGGGTGAGAGGTGGGGGGGCGGCTTCACAACCACTGCATCACCGCAGCTCATGCCCTTAGTCCCCGTTAAAAACCCTCATGACGGGAAGGGGGCTGTGGGTCCGGGTCCACATGCTGGGGTGGAGGGAAGCCCAGCGGCAGCGCAACCCCACGCCTCACTGCCACATTGTGCACGATGGGTCAGGCCCAAATGATCCTGCACACCTTTTTCGGGTGGTAGAGGAGCCTACCACCCGACGCATCCAGGCAGCGCCAACGGCCTTTCAGGAGCCCGATGGCGTGCTCCACGACGCAGCGCGCACGGGCATGGACCTCATTATACTGGGTTTCCTGGCCACCCTGTGGATCCGGGATGGGAACTAGCAGCCACTCCCTCAGGAAGTAGCCACTATCACCTGTAAGTCACAAAAATGGGATGAGTATCAGCCTTGAATTGATGATTATAAGCAGCAGCTTTCAATGAATGAGTATACTGTGTAGCCTACATGCACTCACCAAGAAGCCAGCCGTCACGAGCAGCGCCTGCCCCCAGTCTCGCCCCCATTCTGCTGTGCGTCAGGATGAATGAATCATGTGTAGAGCCAGGCCACCGTGCCACTACATTCGTTATGAGCATGTAACATATGATTTCGGTATTGATCGTATGCACATTTTTGCGATTCACATATACGAATTCATTCACCGATGGTGCCCTAATCATGATGTGAGTGCAGTCAATGGCTCCAATTACATTAGGAAAACCGGACATTGCTGTGGCTTTGATTGTTGTTTTAAATAGGCTATAATCCGCGCTCCTCTCTCCCTCGCACACTGCAATTCTCTGACTCAGCAGCTGCGTCGCCAATTCCTCCTGTTCTTCAAAAAAGGGTGTAAATCACGGTACACCATGGTCAACATGGGTGTAAATGTCCGCACTTTTTCCCGTCAGGTTTGGGTTTGATAGATCCCAAATTTGGCGGAGAAAAGTGCCTACGCTCAAAATGGGGGAAAAAGGGTGTAAAAAAAGGTGTATCCACAATGATAAATGAGGCCCCTGGACAGTTCATGGCAGTGTATTGTCATATGGACCATTGGCAGGCTCCTCTGCCAATGCAGAAATTGCTGGCCGAGCGAAAACAGGTCAGTGGATTTTTTGAGGAAATTTATTATACCATTGATTGAATCTCAGTATTTTTAAAAGGATAGTTAATCCACATCTGAAAATAAGCTGTGCTTGTATGTTATAGGTCAAGAAATCAATGGAAGATGGCACTTTTGTGGCCTTTTGTCATTTCATTGTCGATGTCTTTGCTGGAATCACACAATTCAGTTTCCGCTTCAGAAAAATGAAACCATCCTGCCTCAGGTAAGGGAGATGACTTGGAATATAACTTTTAATTATATTCCTTATCACCCTCAGCTCTATATGTAAAAGTTCTTGATATTTCTGAAACAGGCAGTTTGTGGTCTTGAAAAACTGCTAGTGACTACTGAGGTGATGGATACAAGACCTAAACCTGGTGGCAGACTGTCCCACTTCCTGGCTGACCTTAGACTCCAAAAGAGACAACAAGATAAACAGGGTGAAATGCCAATCTACAAATTCCAGGTAAAATATGGTTATGTCTCTTATAAAGATGTCTCTAATTATTAATCTCTAGCAAGATAATGATAAAATCTAAAATCTAACTACCAGTCTCATTTTATGATTCATTAAACTCACAGACAGTTACTCTGAAAGGAGAGGTCTCCAAGTTGGCAGAAGATGGCTGTGGAACATCTAAGCTTCAAAAAGCTATAGAGGGAACCATCAGTGCCACTGTCAAGCATTTGAAAAAAAGATTTTGCAGTCTCCTAGGCAAGTGTAGTCCTCTGTCTAATGACCACATTCCTAGATCAGAAAAGTTTTTCATCTTTTCTTAAAGGTCTGTTTGTCCCTTAACAGAAGAGGATGCTACCGTATCCGACACAACCAAGGCTGTCAAATGCCTCAGCATTTTTTAATCATGAGACCTGGCCAGAGGACCAAGGGGAGTTAGTGGACCATGGTGCTGATGACCTTGCATTCCTCTTAGATCATTTCTCAACTGTCCTTATGAGTTATATTGATGAACTAGTATAATATCAAATGTGCTCTCAGTGATCCTGTTTTGAACATTGCTAAGCTGTTAAATCCATATTAATTTCAGAAATGGTGTCAACACTGAATTAGCAAAAGAAGAGTTTGTAAGCCTGAAACCGTTAATTGCAAAGATGTTCAAGGACAAGACCTACCTCAGCCTTTGGGAGATAATGCTGACCAAAGAGCCTTACTGCTCAGAGTACAAGGTTTTAGCTTTTTTCCATGACACATTGATATCAATGTCAAATTTCTCATCTATTTAAGTGACATTCTAATATAAAAGGGTTCAATGTTTTTTAGAAAATCCTGCACCTTGTCCACATTATGCTGGTCCTCCCTGTGTCATCTGCCGTTTGTGAAAGAGGCTTCTCATCCCAGAAGAGGATCAAATCTGACATGAGAGCGTCCCTTCACCCAAACACGGTGGAAGACCTAATAAGAATCAGTGTAGAGGGGCCTAGTTTGGAAGATTTTGATGCAAAAGAGAGTGTAGCAACTTGGTTTAGCAAAGGCCAAAGGGCAAGAAGGCCAAATTATAGGTCTTGGCCCTCTGAGACACATGCCACTGCAATTAGGGATGTTCTGTAAGACTAAGAGTCATGAAATGTTCAGGTTCAATTCAGTGAAGCACTTTAAACATGGTCACTATTTTGAAATGTTTTATTTTAAAATGTTTTTAGTAACAAATGTCTGCTCTGTGGTGCAGCAAGCACGGTCACTCTTTCTTTTTGGTAAGAAAACTGATTCTTTTGTACTCAATTGTGCTTCAAATGAAGAAAACAACCTATCCACACATTACCCTTGTTTACATTCATTTACCTAATTGATTGAATTGGAGAGACTTAAAACTAGACTTATTAAAGAGAATCTTTATAACTGTGCCATTATACAGTAGATGACGATGGAAAAACTGGGTGCACCTAAATTTTGGCCTGGTGCAAGCAAAAAAAAAGTTAGGCGCACCAGTGCAACCAAGGAAAAAAGGCAGTCTAGAGCCCTGCTTCACCTGTCGGTGGTTTTAATGTTGTGGCTGGTCGGTGTATACCGCTTCTGTATGCCTGCAATCTTGACACCATTAGCACCCAAGCAGAGTCCTGCCCTGAGTCTGTAGCTTCCATAATTTAACACCAGCCGGTCTGATAGATTGTCTTTCAAACTCAAACAACACCTCCATGCCATCGCTCTCCTTTCCGTCACCATAACGCTACAAACTCCATCCACAGTTCAAAGTTATGACAGTCGAACACCGCTAATTGGGTCTAACGTTACTCCCATAAAATCAACCCGGTCACTAATTGGAAAACAGGTTATGCCACTAAGTTCAAATCTTTCATTGTTAATGCATTTTCCTCGAGTTCTTTCGTCCTGAATTCCACAATCACTAATCCGTAGCTACACGTACATAGATTTTTCGTCTCGATTTTCTTTTTAATTTTGACCCATTCATCCCTAATCAAAAAAAAACGCACAATCTAAAGTCCTAAACCGAACAATCCTTAAATTCAAAATTTGCGCTCTTCACGTTACGACAAATTTTAAGGACAGCGCTTCAGAATTGGCAAGCGAACTAGGCTACTTGTGTCGAATCGAGCGAGCTACTAATCTGAGTTGATGCGTAAGATAGCTAGCTAGCTACATCCATACTTTTGGAAGAAATTCCAGCGTTAGAAATTTAGGCTACGACAATGGTTACCGGTTGGATATGACAGTTTTCCCATTCAAAGTGAGTTGCAGTTATAACAGATGAAGAAGCAGTTTTTGCTCACATCAAATAACGGCGCGTCTAACCTTGTTACAAGGCTGAGTCCATTCGCATTTCAAGTTGAAATAAGCCACGAAGCTGGGCATCTAGCAGACTAGCCAACTAACACGTTAGCAAGTCTATCTTCACGATCTTCAACAAACCCAACACGTTAGATACACAGCAGCCAACGAGCAGGCGAACTGAAGCTAGTAGTAGCTAGCTGGCTAGATTGGCAAAGTGAATGATGATTGCTATGGTTACAGGACGCCAACCTCAAAATACCTTGAAAACAATTGGGCTATAAAATTAAGATGTTACGCTCAATTATTCTATCCAACTAAAAGCATCGCACTTGAGTGGAAAAAAAATAAACATAAATAATAATACAACGTTTTATTACCTTTGAAGATAGCTCAGCTTTTGAACTGTAGTTATTATGGTGCTCGAAAGCATTCCTGTATGTCCTGGATTTAAAGTTCCGCAGAAACTGCTTTAAGAATACACCCGCCTCCAAGTAGATTAACAAATAGCTGATTGGCCAAGATGGTAATTTACTTGCCCCTCTGCTCGCGCTGTTGTGTGCTCCCCTGGAGCTCAACTGTGAAAAAAATAAAACACAGCTTAGTTACTGTAGATAATAAGCTCGCACTGATAAGCGCAGGTTTATGTTGTGTAGTGCGTCCAGGCAGCGCTAAGTAAGGAGTAAAATCTTTGCCTTGTTATTTTAATGCATTTTGAAAGTTTAATAGAGGGGTAAAGATATCTGGGGCATTCCATCAGCAACCAATCTATGGAAGTTTTTGATGAGACTTGAATATTTGTACTCCTCAGAACACAATCCACAAATGCGTGCCATGGTCCACAAATGTTTCACTATCCACAAGCATGTATTTTTCAAGTAGTGTTGGGTAAAGTGATACCACCAGAATTCTGAGCGAGTTGCAAATACATATAATCTACTCTGTAAACACACATCTTAATTTCACATAAAAATGATTTAGGGATAAATGTAAATACTTTCACTACAAAAATAATAGAAATAACTGGAATGTGTTATGCTTTTCCCAAGGATGTAGACAGGTGAGAAATAAATTAGCAATTGAAAATTTCGTACTATATGCATAATGTAGGCGTGAATGAACTGGCTGGTGTAATTTTGCAATGCCCTTCCAGCTAGCTAATCCCAGTTACAGTAAAATACATGATGTCATTGTCAGTATTTTTTAAAATTTCATTTAACCTAAAATATACCAGGAAGTCCCACAAAAATGGGAAATTTCCAGACCTGGCCAAATTATAGCAGATGTTACACAACAAACAAGTAAAACTCTCAATTCAATAGAAATACAGTGGCCACAAGGTGTAATCTGGATCAGAGACAGGAGCACACATTTTGCATAAGAATAATAATTGGACTGATTTTAAGGAACAAAGTAGTCAAGCTGGAGCTTTGACTGAAGACTGTTCCAGGACTGGGGCGAAAAGTAATCAAATGCTATGAAACAGCCATGATTCTTGGGTCAAGAACAGAGCAAGACTATGATTTTCAGGTGTAGGCATGGCTAGATATTTAGAATGGTCAAGTAGGGGGACAGTTTATTGGATGTCTTAACAATTTTTTCAAAAAAAAAAAAAAAAAAGAAAGCGCACTTATTTCAGTTTCAAACATTAGAAGCATTTTTTTTTTGATGAAAAAATACACTAGCACACAGGTGATGAGCAACATAAGATCCAGAAAGACTGAAACTTCGCCTTATGCTACCATCTTATCTAACTACTTAGGAGAAAGAGATGGCTTGTGAACATCAGGAGAGCAGACCTGTCCATCCATCTGTCTCAAGATGCCCTCAGAGAAGGGGGTTATGTGAGGCCCCTTTTGAACATAGAATGATTGTCCAAAAGGAAAAGCCATACATAAACTTTTAATTCACTAATTTTTCATGAATTCCACAAGTCATTCCCCAAGTCTCCATATCCTGCAACCATCCTGGAGGGGAAGGCAACAGTGCAATAAAGAATTGTTTGTATCAAGACAAGGTCCTAATGAGAATATTCAGTATATCGATGCTTTTCTCCAAACTTATTTTATGACAAACCAAAGTTACTCATTTTGGCTGAGCAACTGACATTTATCTGACAGTAGTTACATGGCTACCTAACTTTTCTCACACTTACAAAGTTTCCAAACAGAAAGAGTTGATGTGGAGGCAAGTTGCTGCAAGAAGAGAATATTTTTCCTCCTCTGAGTCCTCAGTGCTCTTCAGTGAGCACAGAATTTGAACCTGGAGGACTTTGACAGGACAGGTAAGACTACCCAGGATTAGAGATGGAGCTGAACAACCTATGTTCAGTTTCCTGATGTTGATTAACACTCCTCTTTAGTTTTTTTTGTATCTGCTCCCCTTGGAGTATCTTATAAGAACTTTGAGAGATGTTTGCTATTATTGCTATGCCAGTGACATTCAGCAGTACATCTATTCCAAACCTGAAAATGTCCCTAAATTGTCTGTTATACTTGACTGTTCAAACTGTATCAAAGCTTGGATGGCATATAATTTTCTGCCGCTAAACACGGATAAAACCGATGTTCTTATTTCTGCACCTGAACATGTATGCCAAACGTGATTAGAGATCTTGGTTTTCTATCTTCTTCTGTTCAGCCTGCCATTTGAAACTTAGGTGTCTCCATGGGCTAAATTCTGAGTCCAAATCAACATGTAAATGGTCTGATCCGCTCATCATTTCACTACTTAAGAAACATCTCTAAACTCATGCCTACAGTACTGTTCGTGAAAAGATGGAAATCTAACTAGTTACAAGGCCGAGAGGATAAAGTGAGAAAGACGGTGGTAACTGGTTAGGGACTGGTCGTCATGGTCGGCTGAGCAGTTCATGTATACAGTTTAATCGGTAAATGTAGTCCGGTGCAAGGCTCGCTGTCTGCTGTCTGCATGAGTCTAACCTTGGGTGCATCTCAAAGCGTAGGCTGCATTCTTCAAAGGATGAATTTTTAGGGGTCGTCACTTAATTCCACTCGCCAAACTGACATAATGTTATTTCATCTTGGTTAAACAGCTTTGGTTTAAGCGAGTCATCACTGGTTTCCCTAACCTTAACCTTAAGTCTAACACCTAACACTAAACCTAGCCCCTAAAACCTAACCCTAAATTTAACCTTGTCCCTTACACTAAATGTCAGTTTGGCAGATGGAAGTAAGTGCCGACCCCTAAAAATGCAGCGTTCGAAGGATGCAGCTTATGCTTTGAGATGCACTTCTTGTGTTAGTACGCCATGCAGCTCAAAAGCTACTTGTATTGTAATGTCATGTAGACTTACAGGGTCAGATACTAGCCTTGGTAAACACTGGTCATCAGGGATGCAGCAAATGGGTAGGCAATAGCCACAATTCCTGGGATGTCATAAATTGACATGGTCTTTCCCAGATTTTGCAGCATCCATGCTTCACAGGCAGAGTTGATGTGTTTCTTGAAAGGTCCAAACACTGACCTATCAAGGGGCTGGAGCTTATGCAAGCAATGTGGTGGGAACGAAAGGATGACCACATCATTTTCTTTGACATAATTAAGGCCATCCATGGAGAGAAGCAACCCGTGATTGCCCAAAAGCAGCAGTGAGGGCTTCTCCTTTGAACATTTTGTGTGGGTGACAAAGTGCTTTAGGAAGTCCACAAAATGTTCCTCCTCCATCCAGCTGGATATGTTGGCTCCCCCTCTGCTTCCAACGGGCCCATTTCACAGGAAGTAGTCTCTGTAATTCACCCTGGGAAAAACAAAGTCGAGCAGGATGTTGTTTCCAGTTGCCGAAACGGCACTGGCGACGGTCACAAGCATTCCCCTTTCAGCTGAGGTGAGGCTGCCCACTTGTTTATAGCCTTTCTGAGCCACAACTTTGGTTTGTGTACAGTGGTTACCCCAGTCTCATCCATATTCCATATGTCGTTAGGCCCAAATTTGTGTTTCAACATGACCTTCTCCAGGTTGTTGAAAAACATGCCAACATTCTCCCTGTTGAAGCTTGTGGTGCATGCTAAGCTTGTGGCTTCTGGTGATCAGATGGAAAGAGAAGGGTGGCTACTGCAAACTGGTACGCAAGACGGTGAACTTCTATGGGTGCAAGACCATAGTAAATATCAGAAGCCTTCCTGATACAGTTTTCCAGCTGCTTTTCTTGGTCAGTACTGAAAATCTGACGATTTTTGACATTCCCAACTGGCACTGATGGAATGGTTGCTCTACCCTCTGTGTCCTTAGTGGAAATTTTTTGGCAGTAACTGTCGTGGGAATTTTAATTAGTATTCCTACAAGAAATCGGACTGAGACAGAAATAGTAAAAAGAATCCAGTCTTTACTACGTGCACATAGGGTCCCCCCCTTACATGTCAGAAATGAAGGACAAGGAATTCCTCCTTTTGCTTGAATATTTGTATGAGCAGAATGTCATAATCCCCTCCCCTTGGGATTGATTCATTACAGCTGAGTCCACATCCCTGTTATGATTCTGCTCTGTTCTGCTCATGTTCTGTTCATGTCTTGCCATTGCCTTTATTCCATGCCATTTTTTGTTTCTGCTCATCCTGTATTTTCCTGCCATAGTCCATTTCCCCCAGTTATATTCCGGTCATTGTTTTGTATTTTGCCATGCATTGCACTTCGTCTCCCCTGTCTGGTCTTGTGTTATGTGACAGCTTATTTCCCCCAGTATTGTGTGCCATGTTTTCAGGTGATTTCATGGTTTCTGGGTTTCCAATCATTCCTTCTAATCTCGTTTGCTTCCTTCGCCTTGCTGTTCTGTCTTTACTAACAATACTAACAGTTTGTTGTTTTAGTGAAACCTACTATCCCTGATTAACATTGTATATAGTACTAACTTACTAACGAGCACTAGGGATTGTATAGCTGCACTTTACTAATTGATTAACAAGCTCTTAGCACTCGTCCCCTCTAGTCTCCGCCTCTTGGGTGCGTTTCAGTGGATCCTCCGCACCTGTTTAACTCTGTTCAGAATTATCTGTGCGTTAGAATCCCTAACGGGGGAGCTGTATGTTTGAAATAGGCTGTCTCGTGATCCCTGAGCCAATTTCATGTGATTAAATTAGTCTGATCCAAACCTGTCCCTAATCATAGCATGTGACTTCCCTTGTGTGTATTTAAGCAGTCTTTTCACAGCAGTTCCCCGTCAGAATGGTTCCCTTGCGCTACACTTGTTTTCGCCTTGTATTCTTTGTGATTCACTTCTGACTGGACCGTCCCTGATTACGATTTTGGCTCTGTTTTGGATTACCTTCTGCATCTGTGTAGAACCCTTTTTTGGACTACAAGTACTGTGATTGCTGCCCTGTTAATGACTCGGATTTCGTCTGGATTTTTGGTTTTTGGATTGTGGACTCTGTACTGTTGCCTCCTGCTCTGTGGGGGTTTCCCCCCCCTTCCATAATAAAATCCAGTTTTACTGCACTGCTTGGTTCTCGCGACTGGTTCCTGAGCGATACCTCACAATCCCACGTAGATTCTGGCTCCATGAATCTCTTCGGCGCAGGGAGAAGGAGTTTCTCCCCCTGCCGTGATTTACGTTTCCTTAGGTCTTATCGAGGTCCAGCAAGCTACACAGGAACAAACTGTACAGAGATAAACGGTCTGGCCTTGCAGGTTCCCTTGGCTTCAGAGGGAATACGCACATCTCATCTCATACAGTTACAGAAAGCACATTTCATTACATACAGGTAAAATTGCAATGATTAACAATTACGCAGACCCAGGCCACAACCTAGGTCAATTAAGGATAAGCAATTTATAACAAAATAAGCAATTTACAACTAAATTTCTCTCACAGTAACAGGTCAATGTTCTGTAGTTTATATCAAAGTCCTTAGCTGTGCTGCATATGCTTTTGCCTGCTATTTTCACCTGCCTCACAGCCAAAAGCATAATATCTGGTGACATGCTGCCCCTGTCTGTCTTTCTTCTGAAGTTCCTGACCATTCTGCTGAAAAGAAACAAATAAATATCTATGCCTACAAATTCATGGCTAAAAAACATTTCTTATACTCTGGGGGTTGGTTGTCACCCGTGCGACGACCAACCTCCAGAGCAGTGAGACAACTATCCCCAGCTGACGTCTTGCCAAACATTTTTGGCTAGCTACCACATGGCTTTAGCTCGCTCTCTAAAAGTTGACTCAAATCAAAGCTATCACCTTTGACTTTTTAATAAGTGTTGGTTTTTAAAAGACTAATAACCTACAAGCTTTTAATACAAAAACAACATAAACATGAAAAATTACTTTGATGCATAAAAATGGCAAAATCAATGGCCTCACCTCAATATTTTCTGTGTGTTCCACAAAATGACCAATGCAAAATGAGCAGGATGGCAGGCCAATTGTTTGATATCAACATAATTTCACAGCGCCCTCTAGTGTAACTGTAATTAGCACTGTGACAACCAAACCGTGTGACAACCAGCCCCAGTCCTCAACTTCCTGTCCTCCGTGCACATCACCAGTGTGCAAAGCACAACCCTTACACTATGGATAAGTAACCCATAGAACCTCTCTTTAAAAATATCTGAATTAACCTTTTAAGGTGCTAGCTGGACAAAGTAAATTCTTGCCCTAATATACCTATTTTTTGCGAGAAATGATCAATAATAATCGGGCAAACCACAGAAGTGGCTCGATCTTATTGCTTACTGTAAATGTGAGTCGCTTTCATCGTGGGCTACCACATACTGTCAAGTATAGGAAAGTCGCAACCCGCTTGTCTGCTTAATTGTGTGCTTGCGTAGGCAAGCAACATATCGTTCTTCTTTGGTCCGTTTATTTATTACCCCGCCCCACCCGAAGGGTGAGGCCAAGGGGTATTGTTTTTGGTTCGGTTTGTTTCTGTGTGTGTGTTTGTGCATTTGTTTCTGTGTTTGTTAACACTCTAGCGGCAAAACTAATGGCCACATTCACCCCAAATTCAGTTTAGGGATTGCCACTGACCCAGAATACATCCCTATTGAATTTTGTACAAGTAGGTGAAAGAATGTGTGAGGGGCGGGGCTTGTTGTGCCTGGCACCACTTGTTATTTTTATTTTTATTTTTATTATATTTCCATTTCCACATACTTCCTTGTCCCATATCAACTGCCTGAGCGTTTGCAATAGATACTCGATTCAAACGCTGAAACATCCCGCCCGACTGTGTTTCTGGGCCTTGTATAAACGGTTGCCTAGCCTCTTTTCATTCTTTCGCAATCCCTGTTTTTCATCCCTTCTTTTTTCCCATACAAGTCAATGGGTGGAATGTTCATGTCAATGGGCGGAATGTTCGCGCACTCAAGGATTAGAGTGGAGAGAGGCAAAATGAGGACTCAGAAAAAATTTTTGAAATCACTCCTCCGGCTACAATTTCCAACGTACACACACAAATTCTACATCAAAATGTAGGAAAATATGTGCAGGCCTGAAAAATGTCAATTTGGAAGAAAACAGACATAGGGTTGAGACTCTAGGCGCCCCCAAGCATCAGGAGTGCCGACCAACTGCCCCATAGGAAGCCATTATAACAGGAGCAGAAAAGTTTGGGAAGAAAGTTAAAAGCACCTTTTTTGAAATTGCCATCCTGACCGCATACTTGACATTACAAGAAAAAAAAAATACATGGGGACGCTCAACAGAGTCTCCTCTCACTCACAATGTTTTTGTTTTCACCATAGGACCTATGGTCTGCCAGAAAATGGCAGGGGTTTGGACAGTGTCACTGACCAACTGCCCCATAGGAAGCCATTATTACAGGAGCAGAAAAGTTTGGGAAGAAAGTTGAAAAACACCTTTTTTGAAATCGCCATCCTGACCACATACTTGAGACTACAAGCAAAAAAATACATGGGGACGGTTAGCAGAGTCTCCTCTCGCTCACAATCTTTTTGTTTTCACAACAGGACCTATGATCTGCCAGAAAATGGCAGTAGTTCAGACAGTGTCACTGAAGTTCTTTTTGCCTGACTTTCGATCTCACAGGTGCTGTGAGACAGCAAGCACACAGGGGTGCTGCTGTCTCCATAGAGACACGCACACACATAGAGGAGCTGCTGTGTCAGACTCAGGCACACACACACACACACACACACATCTATCTTTGTTTCTCACTGGTAAAAATACAGCGATTAAACCAGCCGGTATAGACCTTTAAACAATGTCAGATGATACCTGTGTGTGTGTGTATGTGAGAGAGAGAGAGAGAGAGATTGCATCTGCATCTTTAGCGTCAACATTTTAGCAAGCACACTCTCGAGGTTCATCCTAACAAAATGCAGTTCTAGTTTATTTATTTTTCCATTTACACACAATTTTTTGTCCCGTATTAAGTGCCCAAGTGTTTGCGATAGAGACGCGGTTTAAACGCCAAAACGTCCGGCCTGATTGTGCCTCTGGGCCTTGTACAAATGGTTACATAACCCCTTTTCATTCTTTTACAATCCCTGTTTTTCGTCCCTTTTTATCTCCATTAAAAATGTATAGTGGAGTTCTGCCATTATGACATCGCGGAACGCTGGCCCACTCTAGGCTCAGAGGGCAGCCTCAACACCACAACCAGTATATAGACTGTGTGTGTGTGTGTGTGTGTGTGTGTGTGAGAGAGAGAGAGAGAGAGAGAAAGAGAGAGAGACAGACAGACATTTTAGCAAGCACACTCTCAAGGTTCGTCCTGACGAAACACAGTTCTAGTTGATTCTTCTCCTGTTCCAACAGTCTTGTAAGTTGTTCCTGGTAATTTTTGATTTGCTCATTACTCTCTTAGTGCAATCAGCTGTAGCGACTGATTGTGCTGTGTATAATGCTTGTTGGTTTTGCCACAGCCAGGGCTGGATCATCATTCTAGTGCGGGGTGACTCTAACCTCTCACTCTGAATTCTAATTTTCCTCTTTGGTGTCCCTTCCTGAGAGCTAAATTATTAGTGAGATAATGTTAATTATTAGGTACAGGAGGTTCACCGTCCTCCAATCCTCCTCATTATGTACTCGCCCCTGCCCAATTCATAATATTGGAGATGCTTTTATCTAATTTATTTAATTAAGTTTCGTCAGTAACAGAGATAAAACTTGTCCCTGCCGCCAATCAAAATTAATGACAAGAGGAGGGACTTCCCTCTCAAATTAACAATGACAATTTCATCCTTCACAACTGACTTTAATAGCCCATATTTTGTTTTTTTTCTGGATCAGCAGAGAACCTGTAATTTTGTGTCCATTCTCCAACTTTTTGCTGAACCTGTAGGCTCAGCAACCCGCCATTAACAAATTTTGAATACTTTTCCTCAAAATTATGAGCTCATTAAGGTATGAATTCGTTCACACTGAGACAAAGCCTGATTACGCGATGGAAATATACATTGTAATGGCTCTTTTACAGAAAAATATCATCAGTCCAGGCCATTGGAGTAAGTGCTCCTTTCACACTTATAAATCTGTTCTCAAGGAATGGACACATTCTCCAGAGTCTGATGCAATTGGGTTTATTGTAAGAAGCTCAAACTGAAATAAAACTGCAATTCCGAAATAGTTGGGACGAAATGTAAATTGTGAATAAAATCCCAATGCAATGACTTTCAGATCACATGAGCCAATATGTTATTTACCATAGAACATAGATAACATTTCAAATGTTGACACTGAGACATTTTACATTTTTATCCACAAAATGAGCTTATTTCAAATTTTCCGGCTGCAACGGGTCTCAAAAAAGTTGGGACACAGGCAAAAAAAAAAAATGGACTGAAAAAGCAATTAATATATAAGAGAATCAGCTGAAAGAACACTGAGCAAGTAATTAAGTTAATTGGCATCAGGTGTGTAACATGATTGGCTATAAAAGGGATGTCTTAGAGAGGCTGAGTATCTCAGAAGTAAAGATGGCCAGAGGCTCTCCAAGCTGCGAAGGCTTGTGTAAAAAAATTGTGGAATACTTTAAAAACAATGTTCCTCAACATCAAATTGCAAAGGGTTTGAAGGTATCATCATCGACAGTGCATAACATCATCAAAAGATTCAGAGAAACTGGAAAAATCTCTGTGCATAAGGGACAAGGCCGAAGACCTTTACTGGATGCCCGTGATCTTTGGGCCCTCAGACGCCACTACATCACTCACTGGCATGATTCTGTCATTGACATTACTAAATGGGCCCAGGAATACTTCAAGAAACCATTGTCTGTAACACAGTCCGCCGTGCCATCCACAGATGCCACCTAAAACTCTGTCATGCAAAAAGGAAGCCATTGTTGAGCATGATCCAGAAGCACTGCCGTGTTCTGTGGGCCAAGGCTCATTAAAATGGACTGCAGCAAAGTGGCAAAGTGTCCTGTGGTCAGATGAGTCCAAATTTGACTTTCTTGTTGGAAATCTTGGGTGTCGTGTCCTCCAGGCTAAAGAAGAGAAAGACCACCCCTCCTGTTATCAGCGTTCAGTTCAAAAATCCAGCATCTCTGATGGTATGGGGATGCATTAGTGCATATGGTGTGGGACACTTGCATGTTTTAAAAAGCACCATGAATGCTGAAAGGTATATAAAGGTTTTAGAGCAACATATGCTCCCCTCCAGATGACATTTATTCCAGGGAAGGCCTTGTGTATTTCAGCAGGACAATGCAAAACCACATACCGCAGCTATTACAACAGTATGGCTTTGTAGTAGAAGAGTCCGTGTGCTGAACTGGCTTGCCTGCAGTCCTGATCTTTCACTGATTGAGAACATTTGGTGCATAATTAAACGAAAAGTCCGTCAAAGGAGACCCAACAATCTCCAGCAGCTGGAAACCTGTATTAAACAAGAGTGGGATCAAATTCCAATGGCTAAACTCAAGAAACTTGTCTCCTCAATGCCCAGATGCCTCCACTCTGTGTTAAAAAGAAGAGGGGATGCCACACCATGCTTAACAGGCCCCTGTCCCAACTTTTGAGACCTGTAGCAGCCATCAAATTTGAAATGAGCTCATTTTGTGGATAAAATTGAAAGATTTCTCAGTTTCAACATTTGCTATGTTATCTCTGTTCTATTGTGAATAAAATACTGGCTGGTGTGATTTGAAAGTCATTGTGTTAGAAAGTAGGCAGGGGAACACCAGATGCAGGAACTGAAGTGTTTATTTAAACACAAAACACTAGGAGAAAATAGGCACACAGGCCAGAAATAAAACACCGTGCACATGCACTGAACAAATGGGAAAACTAAAGTACACTGCCCAAGGCAGGGGGAAACAGAAGTACACACTCCAAGAGCAGCTAAACTAGAAAAACAAAAACTGAACCTAACTAGACTGACGGACACACAGGGAGACTTAAACAAGGGGCAGACAAGACTCGGGAATCATACAAGGGAAATACTCGGAAGGAGCTGAGATTTCACAGAGCAGAGTCCAGCAAAGTTCCGTCTGATGTCTCCTCCCATCTCTGCCACATATATAGTCAGGAGAGGAGGCGGGGACTCGGAACGCAATCTCGACTGGAACAGAAACACATGGGATTAATAAACAAATTAACGAGGACCGGGTAAACCATAATGACTCGAGACCAGACGCTGAGACCATCAATCAAACTAGACAGTTTAGATTAAGGTAATCTAAACGTGACGAGTAAAAAGCACCACGAGAGAAGCAAAGGAAAGCACAGCTTTAAACGCACTTAATCAGGGAAAGCTTAGGCTGGAATTACAAAAGCTAGAAACGCTCGCACTCGCTAATGAGTTAATTAAGGTTAATACTGCGTGACGAAATATTTACAATCACCCTCAAATAAGTGCTGGTTAGTACGGTTAGTAATTATCCTATCAGAGAACGCATTCACTCAGTTTAGCGAGACCCAGAATTAAGCACAGGTGGAAACAATGAATGAAATACCACAGCGAAAACCGAAAGAGGAAACGTGATTGGACAAGGAGACGAGGCATGCTGAAGGCTGTCACGCGACATCACTGGAGATTGGCAGAGAGGGAATCGATCATCAGACGGCAGAATGAAAGCTGAAAAATAAAACGAAAGTAAGCACAAGCACAAAGACAACACACATGAGGCAGAACCATAACACATTGAGTTTTGATTTTATTCACAATTTACACATTGTCCCAACTATTTCGGAATTGGGGTTGTACTAAAACCCATGCTGGTCTGTGCAAACCAAGTAGCATCCACTCTTCAACAATCACCCCACTCAGACTGACCACCAATTGTCAGAATTCCTGTTTTATTGCTTATCTCAGGGCATGGATTAACCTGACACTTTTCCCCTTATCAGACATCATTAGCTCCTGATTGGTTCATTGTCTTCAATAAAATTTTACACCCTTAGTCACAAGTTTGCCGGAACTGCCTTTTATGAAAAAGTGTTCATATATTTTGGGCCTCTAGGGTCGCTCATGCACTGTACCTGTCTTCCTAAAACTTGGGGTTTTCTTAAGGATTCAGCCACCCTTAGGTAACCCCTCTGAGTTTCCATCATTTTTGAAAGAATTGGCAGGACTCTCCATTTTGTTCAGAATATGCCAGTTCTTTTTACTGAAGCCTCTCATTAGCTGCTACCAATATGGTCATTCCAGAAAACTTGTTACGCACTGTGAAGGCCGCTAGAGTCTCCGTATCTGGTCTATTAACAGATTTATGGGTTTTCAGTCTCTACACAGCTCTGTAAGCTTTTTTTCAGTGATTAAAAGGGCCATGCGAACCTGCCTCAGTTCTCTCTGTTGAACTACCACCACGTTCCACATCGTTAGCCTGATAGCATTATTGCCTTTGTCATTTTTTAAGGTTATTTATTATTCATTATTTAAGAGAATGGATTGTATTTTTTTTTTTTTTTTTTTTTTTTTAGGTTTTGAGACAAAAGGAAAAAAAAAAACACTTTTTTGCTAACATGAAAGAACAGGCAGCCAATATCAAAATTTGGCAAAAATATGCCTTTGGCAATTATGCTATGAGTCTAACGATTTACAACCTGACCAGGTTTTCCTTGAATCCTCATGTCGCTACTCTCTATCAAGGAACTCTGGTGATGACTAGCTCATTGTTGTTGCCGTCTTCCAAATGAGCAGCCAGACACTGAAAGATAAAGTGATCAGTCTTGTTGTGTGTGACATTGAGAACTACTTTCTGGGCTGGTAAAGGCATATGATGTGTCAGAATATATTTTCAGCAAGTGTTTTCTTTGCTAGCATGGTTGGATCTAGTAGCACCCTTGGTGCTTGTTGGTGGATATGATTGATTGAATGATTGATTGATTGATTCTTTATTGATTAACAACGCGCTCAGAAATTTTTCAGCTAAATCATGTCAGCACACAATTTTATTCGAACCAATGGGCAATTTAGAATCCCTAATTAGCCTAGCTTGCATGCCTTTGGACGGTGGGAGGAAACTAGCGTGTCCCGGGGAAACCCACGCGAACACAGGGAGAACATGCAAACTCCGCACAGAAAGGCCCCAGGCGGGAGTGCTCACCATTGCGCCACTGTGGCACCCTGTTGGTGGATATCTACTAAGGATGTCAGCAAAACTTCACCATCATACATTCACGATTTGCCATAAATATTGGTCATACTGAAGATATAGTGCAGTAGTGAAGTGACAGTGATAATTTATATTGCATAAATGGTTTCATTGATCCTGCAATCATAGGCATAGACACCAAGATTAACTTTCAGGCACCAATAATGAAGAAGTTAAAGGGTATTTATGACAGGTGACATAGTCACCCGGTGGCCTTTTTTTTTTTTTTTTGGTACATAAAAATTTTTCCCAAAGAGAGCCAAAATGGAACCTGCCTGATTCCAGCTCAGGTCAAGCCATAGTACCAGAATCAACCATAAAACATAATCCATACCACAACACACACTTGGCTGAGAAGAAAATACCTTTCAACAGCAATGTAAATGGCAGTGCTAACAGAAGGTAGCCACATGCGAAGAACAAATTGGGTTTCCAGCACGGATCGGGTTGTGACAGTTGTGCCAGAGAATTTTTAAACAGAGAGAACCCCCACTCCTAGAACTTCTTGTATTATGGTGGGCGCTCGTGACATAGTCCAGAATGAATGGGAGCCTATGAATCTGAAGCCCCAAAGAAGGTATGTTCACGGGGGGAAAACATTTTCTGGCAATTTTCATTACATTTCCAAAATAATGGTTTGGAAAAATAAATATCGTTCCATTTTTATAATTTTTTCTGGGTTTTCAATTGTAGTAAAATACATTTTTTATGAGTATTAGTGATGTCACGCACCACAAGCCATTTTATAGCAGAGGACAACAAAGCACATGCAAGCCATTTTATTTACCCTCATGCCTAATGTCTGTTGTAGTTTTCGTTTGGAAAATACATATACACGAAAGCCAAAACCATGATTAATGTGATTGTGTTTATATAATTGTCGTGGGGTAAGTAAGATAGTCTAAGATAACATTGCTAGCTAACTGAAGATTCCTGCTGCCATCAAGTGAAGGTGTTCAGCGATCAGTCGTAAAGTCATGCATTAGCAGAATGCTAGCATTATATGAGCAAAATGTCCCTCCCTGTAAGAAAAGCAAAAGTAAATTAGTGTTATTTTTTTTTTTATTTCATTTCTGCAATATAATCCATACTATATTTACTGAATCTATAATAAATTTTTGGCTGTTTTGTCTAAAAGCAGGTGTAAATAATTATATTAGCTGTTTAGCTCCATTTGCTCGCATTCACTGAGGACTGCCACGCAAGCACCCTCTAGGTGAACTGTAGCCAGCTTCGGAACAATGGCATTAATAGGGAGTGGACACCCTTATAAAAATATTTATATATGAATTCTCAGTTTGCCCGGCCTTTGCGACGTAACTCCTCCCAAACTGCCCAATGGATCCCCGCGCCCTCTAGCATATGCATTCCTAACGAGCCTGCCTCTGTCTTCCGCCATGTGGGATTGAACCAACTCGCCCCGTTACTGAAATTTGGGCCATTTTATCTGTTTTTGCCTTTTGTTACCATGAAAACAGGTGACATCACTATTCGTTAGGATTATTGTTCACAATCAACCCCCTGTGGAGCACAGGTATGGCTAGTCCTATAGTTATTTCATAGTTTTACTACAGTACTCACTGTTTAACTACAGAATTACTATAGTTTGCATGGTATAACAAGAGTTGTCACATTGTTGCTATAGTATTACTACAGCTGTTAAGAGTATAACTATAGCATTACTATATTATCCTTGTATAATTACAGTATTACACAATCCGGCATAGTATAACTACAGTAATAATATAGCAGTCACATTATAACTATGGTATTACAACAGCTTTTAAGAGCATAGCCATAGTTTTACTATAGTATCATTGTATATCTAATGTATTACTATAACTTGCATAGTGTAACTGAAGTAGTACTAATAGCGTAACCCCATGTAGCTTTAGATAACTATAATATTACTATAGCTCTCACAGCACAATTATGCATGTACTTTTCACATTACAACTAGTATTGCTACAGTTTTACATACGCCTACACAGTACTGCTACAGCTTCCAGAATTAGTGCAGCTGTTCAACTAGCTGCAGAGTCAACATAACTTTTTAGCATGATGCAGCATTGCTACAGCTTTCACATTTTAATTGTAACTAGTATACTTTAGTATCATAGAACCAACTTAAGTGCTACAAGAGGTACCTATAAAATCATAAGCAGTGTCAACAGTGCTTGGCAAACTTTGTCAGTGGTAATAACATTGGATGTTGAAAGTTTTGTTCTGGGTCCAGTTTCATTTATTTATGTAAATATTAATACAGCAAATGCAATTTATAAGACAAGATTATCAATAGCTGTTTCTACATGACAGAATACAAAATACCCTTCTTGGATAATTTTGATTTTGATCTGTAACCAAAGAGGCATTATCCTTTAGATGTGTTACTGGATCCCCCCTTTTTGGGTGACTTTTTAGTTATTTACAAATTAGTAATAAATAGCATGTTTTATACATCTTTATGCGGTTTTCTATCGCTAATCGTCACTAAAATCGTGTAATGCTTTTTCAGTGCTCTGAGGAAAGTGCACTGGAAAAATGGAAAAGGTGGAACAGGATTCGGATGTGAAGATTAAATAGGTTTTATTATGCCTTTTCTGAAGCTTCACAAAGGCAGAAAAGGCAAATGCAAAAAACAAACAGGAAACGCGGTTCCAAATCAAGTTACAATATTGCGCTGAACTAGAATTGGAGAAAAAGTGCATTTAATATGCAAAACAAACAGGAACAGTTCCAAATTTAGTTACAATAGTGCTCTGAACTATAACTGAAGTAACAGCACATTTAGTTAAGGGTTTTCTATAGTTTCGCGAATACATGGTTTACAAAGTCTACACTAGAGTATCACAAGGAAACAGACTTTCAAGGCTTACGAGACTTCGCACTGAATAAGTGCGAAGTTCGCGGTTATACAGGCATAGGCAGTAAATGACAAAATGAGAAACAGATGCGGTGGAGCGTGGAATGCGGGCCGAGTCTTAACAGGACGATGATGAAGGTCGCTGGAGGCATGGCGTTACATGGTGTAAGCAACTACGGTATTATCACAGTACACACAACTATTGTAGTAATCCACATAACTGTGGTATTGCCATGGTCCATCACATTATACAATTATTACAATAGTGCACATAACTTTAGTATAACTATTGTTTCTACAATTACAGTATTACTATAATCTGCAGTATCATAGCATTACGATGGTCCTTGTTGCTATCGTATTAGGCCTATACAGTCAGCAGTATCAGATATTACCACAGTTCACACAACAGAAGTATTACTAATTATTTACTACAACTACAAGTATTACTACAACAGTAGTATTGCTATAGTTCAAACTGACCAAAAAAAGAAACGCAATTACGTAATCCTGTGCCAAATTTCGACAAACGCATTGAGAAAGATGCTTTTGCTCTGAGTTATTTTTGGAGGTGAGTACTTCTTCCAAACAAATTTTCGCGGTCACAGCACATATTCTGAAGCCGCCATTCGTCCGGAACCAAACAATCGGCAGTGCTTGGGTTCGAAAATTACCATTGTCCTAACACTCCCATTTTTGTTTTGAGTTCCTTGTAGACACCGGGGCCTATAAAAGTCTGACTGAAAATGAATAAAAACAGACGGGTTATAATGCCACGACTAACAGAAGTTCAACGAGAACGCGCGAATTGGGATGCTATAGGCCGGAAGTCGGGTAGATAGAGTTGCCCGTCAATTCGGCGTGCATTCTGCGACAATTAGTCACCTCAGAACCAGGTTTAATGCCACTGGACACACGGCCGATCGCCCCAGATCCGGTAGGCCACGTGTTACGACTCCAGCATCTGACCATCATATCACGACCGACCGTCTGCTAGACACCGAACCAACCTTCATTTTGTTGAAGGAAACCTCAACGTCGTCCGTTTCCGTGATGAAATTCTCCGTCCAGTCATCGTTCCGTTTGTCCGACGTCACCGACTGACTTTCCAACAGGACAATCGCGTCCGCATATGGCACGTATCTGTATGGAGTTCCTTTGGGCAGAAAACATGCAAATCCTTCCCTGGCCAGCGTTTTCTCCAAATCTTACACCTATAAAACACTTGTTGGACATTCTGGATAGAGCGATCCGGAGACGTCAAACACCGCCAGCTACAGTACGTCGGCTAAGACAAGCACTGACCGAAGAGTGGAACAGCGTTCCACAAGCAACAATCAGACGTCTGGTGATGTCTATGAGACGCAGGCGTACCGCCGTGCAGCGACGCTAGCGGGGGATATATGAGATACTGATAGTGACATTTGTGTTTCGTAATGTCGAAATTCACCTTGTTAAATAAAAGCCAACATGGCGATATTCCAACCCGATTTTCTGTTATATCTATTGTCTGAGATTCCCTCTTTCACTTGATACCAATGAAGTGTTGATTAATAACAGTTACACTCTATAAAATCAAGAAATAGAAAATTGCGTTTCTTTTTTTGGTCAGTATATAATATTACTATGGTCAACAGTACCATAGTATTACTTTAGTTCATACAACCATAGAATTACGGGGGATAGCAATACCATGGTATTATTCAGTTCAAACAACTGTATTATATGGTCAGCAGTACCATGGTATTACTAGTCAATATGGTCTGCCTTACTGTAATATGAACAATAGCAATTTTTCATACATTTTTTTGAACAATAGAAATTTTTCCATAAGGGCTGGCTCTCCGTAGAGGGGTTCTGATTGTGCAGTCATATTTTCTCAACCCCCGGAAGTCACGCTTTTATTTCACTTTATATATAGTTGCAATCAAAATTATTCAACCCCCATTGCAAATTGGGTTTACTGGAAAAATTTACAAACTTTTAGCAGTTTGCAATAAACAGATTAAACAAGAACATTTTAAATAACTCAACAAAACTAATATTACTAGTGGTTTCTCCAAATTCAACACAAAATGCCACTTTTAATGACTACTACAGTTTCAAAATTATTCAATCCCCTGAATAAAATCTGTCATAAGAGCATATTTGCAAATCAGGTGTTGTCTCAATCACACCCAATGCAACTAATCAAGACCTTCATAAGTTTGCTTGAGATAGAAAACATCAAATACTTGCACTGGCTAGGGTTTAGTTGACAGTGACATTTGATTGCATATCATAAATATGGCTGTCAAGAGAATTGTCCAAAAAGGTAACAGAAGAGATCATTGCCTGCCACAAACAAGGAAAGGATAAATAAGATAGCACAGGCACTGAATGTTCGTAGAGACACAGTTGGATGCATAATTTGCAAGTTCAAAGTTAAAGCAACAGAGGCTGCACTACCAGGACCTGGCAGAAAGAGGAAGCTATCAATGGCTGCCTCCAAATTTCTGAATCAAAACCTCGGTGACTGCAATAGACCTGCAGCAAGACTGGAGGCAGGAGGCACTGAAGTTTCAGTTTGCACAGTAAGGCGCACACTAAACGTTGAAGGTCTCCATGCCCAAACTCCAAGATATATACTGCAACTGGCCCAAAAGGACAAGCTCTAATATCCGCAAAACCATATAAATAAGCCACATAAGTTTTGGATACTGTTCTGAGGAGCGATGAAACAAAACTGGAACTTTTCGGGCTTATGGATCAGTGGTATGTCTGATGGAGGAAGAGAGAAGCAAACACTAAAAAGAACACCCTGCCTACAGAGAAGCATTATGGGGGTTTGTTGATGCTCTGCAGCTGCATTGCTTCCTCTAACACTAGAAACCTGCAACGCGTGGAGGGCAAGATGAATTCAATCAAGTATCAGGATATCCAAGGAGAAAATGTAATGCCCTTTATGAGGAAGCTGAAGCTTGGGGATCATTGGACCTTCAAACAGGATAATGATCCTTAGCATACCTCAACATTCACCAAGGCTTGACTTCAGAAGAGATCCTGGAACATTCTAGGGTGGCCATCATAGTCACCTGACTTGAACCCCATAGAAAATCTCTGCTGGGATTTGAAGAAGGCAGTTGCAGCACGCAAACCTAATGAATATTAGTGAACTAGAGGCCTTTTTCCATGGGGACTGGGCTAAGATTCCTTGGGAATGCTGCCAGAAGCAGTTGTCTGTCTACGCATCACATCTCCAGCAGTTCACAGCAGCAAAAGGGTGCTCTACTAAGTGTTAAAGATGCTTGTCACGAAGGGGTTGAATAATTTTTATCCAGCAGCAGTCATTAAAAGTGGCATTTTGTGTTGAATTTGGAGAAGCCACTTGTCAAATTTGTTGTGTTGAGCTATTCTAAATTGTTCTCGTTTGATTTATTCATTGCAAACAGCTGAAAGTTTGTAAATTTTGCCAGTAAACCT
Source organism: Gymnothorax javanicus (assembly GCA_029692085.1). Lineage (NCBI taxonomy): Eukaryota > Metazoa > Chordata > Actinopteri > Anguilliformes > Muraenidae > Gymnothorax > Gymnothorax javanicus. Next base: position 110,321,841 of record CM056200.1, read on the forward strand.
AATGTACTACAGGGGTTGAATAATAATGATTGCAACTGCATGCCCGTAGTTCCTGCGTCAGCTCGTGAGCATAAGAGGCTAGTCTACTTTGCTAGATAAGTACTGGTGTTAAATGCTGTTCGCTGGGTGTATCTGAGAACGGTATCTGAAAAACGGACGTCTCTCAAAACAATTCGCGTCAGGACGATGCATTGTACAGAAACCGAAACCGCTTGCGCGTCTCTTATCATCATGGGCGGAGACTTCTGTGACATCACCACTTGCTGCCCAGCTAAATCTGTCAAAAAAAAAAAAAAAAAAAAAAAAAGAATATTAGTTAATAAAGTGAATGTGCGATAATGGTTAGGATGTAATGTGCAGTTTTATCTACACACTGGTGATGTATAGTCTAGTGTGACGATTTTAGGTGGGAGGCAGCGGTGTGTTTTGCAGTGTCCGCCCATGATGATAAGAGAGGCACATCCAGTTTTGATTTCCGCATTACTGACATTACTATCGCCAAAGATCAGCAGATGTCACGTCACGACTGCTGAAGCAGTGCTGCTGACCTTTCTTCAGCCGATAGGTCCACACGGCGGAGACAACACTGTTGTGTACTCATCATGGTGGTTTTCCTCAGTGTCTGCGCATAGGTGTGTTAGAAAAAGAGGCACCGCGAATCAAGTTTCAACACCCAGTTCGTCTTTCAACTGAGTTGCTTCGGCAGCTAATTTCCTCGGGGTATGTTTAAGTTTTCCGAATGCCTACTCGCCTACATTAGATGGATTGAGCACTTTGTATTAGCTTGACATGTAAGACAGCAACAGTGTTTTTATTTGGCATACGCAATTTGGCATTTCTTGGTTTTACTTTAAGCATTGCTGCGTGTCATGGAAAATAAACACAGGTAAACATTATCATCTCGACTGGTCGCACTGAGTATCTTGTTGCGTGTGAATGTTTCGCTAGCTATGTACTTCCGTCAATAAGCGGTATAAATTAACTACGTAGCCTCAATGCTTTCGTGTGGCTAGGCTAATAATCGAAAGTGAAAGTTTTAAACTGATTTTTCTCCTTCAATTGCGTACATTATATTTTACAACAATTAAAGGCTTTATATGACATCAAATATTATTTTATTACAATGACATTAAAATTTGGCGTCTCTTATTTCCCAGACGGTATGTGCTTAGGGGATTAGTGGGTTCTGAATGCGTCACTCCCCTTGAGCTGTTTATTGCATTGGCTGGCTACTGGTTAACGTCTCTGACCCCGTGAATTTGTAGAACTCGGGATGAGTCAGCGAGCTGAGGGTCCTCCGACGTCAAACGTCATGGATGTATCGACTTACTCCCAAGTTGTTTTCAAAGGAGTTCCTCCGTCTTATGTTCCGAGTGTCCCTGTGGAGTGCTGGTATACCCTGACAGCAGCAATCGAACCCCACCGTAGGGACTGGGTGGGGATTTTTAAGGTGAGTAAAGCCGCTTTCACACTGGACGCTAAACAAATTTTTCGCACGACAGATTACATTCAAAGTCAATGCAAAGACGCGTCTTTGCATTGACTTTGAATGTAATCTCTCCTGCGAAAAATTCGTATCGCGTCCGGTGTGAAAGCAACTTAAGGCGTATTCTACTAAGACCAAGTTCCTCTGGCAAACCCTGATGAACCTGGGTAATAAATATTGTCAGGTTTACGAATGTTTGGACCTTTATAAACTTAGTCATTTTAGCTGTCTGTGATCATGAGCTCAAAATGCTTACTTTCAACTGTAATTTTAACATATTTATAACTACTCGTTGTAATTCGAGTGTATTCACACTGGGTGAACATTGTAGAAGTGAAAGCACTTTTATGTATGCCCACTCCCCCTCTTGAAGGGATCCAAAAAAAAAAATTAAAAAAAACAAACAAATGGGACAATTGGCTGCTGAGGCGGTCCTTGGCCTGTTGTGAGTCATTTCCTCATTATTTCATACTAGGGATGTAGATGGCGGGAGGGACAGGGTGCGCAGCAGCCCCAACGGCGCCGGCGCCCCTCCGCGCGCCCCCCCAGTTTTACTGTGACTCCGATCATTTTCCTCACTTTTCAACTAAACGGTTTCAATTTAATGGGGGATAAATAACTTAAGGACTGATCTCAACCCATTAAACATTAAAAAAAACCTAAAATTTTTGCATTTATGTTGACATCTCCTCTGTTTCGTAACCAGTTCCGTGGTTTATGCTTTGCCGTTGTGGCAAACTAATAAATAGACTAATGGCAAACTGATAACAATGCCTTTAGGGACAGTTCAGCTGAGTTTGAAAGCGGGAGTGGCACCGTGCCCCGTCAGCACTGCTATTGATGGAATTGTGACTGCCAGATGATGGGAGAGTGAACGCACGCTGTTGGTTTGTGTGAGGCGCAGGCAACGGAGTAGGTAATTAAAAATGACAACGCCGCACACTCAGACTCCAAATGCAATAATTTATTGTGACGACGTTTCGGCCCTAGGCCTTTGTCAAGTCTAGTACACATGATGAAGCACCAAGCAACGGGAGTGGCTTAGAAAGCCTTCGGTGAGCCGTGCGAAATTTCTGTCTTACATTGGTACTGTCAATAAGAGCTTTTGTGTTGATACTTGTCTAGCTAGCTATTTGAGCTAGCTTTCCAAGCAAGTTTGCACCACTTTGTGCCAAAGGAATCCGAGTTTTGTGAGTTTAATTTAGTCGAAACGCTGTTCTGTGTCTGTTTGCATCCCATGGCATTCCTGTATGTTATAGCCTGGCGTTAGCAGCATAGCTATCAGTTTCGCGGCTAACAAGAAAACAAAGATATTCCAACAGCAAAGTGTACATCCCTGCCAATGTTATTCATGAAAGATGGCAATGTAGGCTGTAACTTTATCGGTGTCATAACTGTCTCGCAGAGTTTTGTTTTTCATCCGGATGCAGACTGTTGTTAAACCTCAGTTCTGCCTCGGGTCGGCATGCAAATAAACGTTTTCAAAAAGTTTGGTTAGTCTTTGGCAATCTCACGCCAAGTAAGCCTTTTGCAGCTAGTTAGCACCTTCTGGCTTCCTGCCCCATCCGATAGCAACGCCCCAGTGGGAGGGATGAGGTCCCATCCGCTCACAAGCCCTTATGGAGATTCCACTGACAGAGATCCATGAAGCCACCTGTTTTTTTGGCTTATGCATCTCCGGCAACCAACAGAATCAGGTTGTGTTTAATAAATCGGCTCTCCTCGTGTCCCTGGGGTCTAGGGGAAACCCCAGTCTGGAGAAACACAACCGTCAATGTGACTGCAGCAGAGGAAATATATTGGAATGGAGCCCTAGTGGTCTTGAATTTTGCCTTCATTCTCTTTACAAACAAACAAACCAACGCCAACTAAAACATAACCTCCTTAGCGGAGGTTGGACACTTGGACATGAAACAGCTGCGCGCACAACCGCCGCCAAATTCAATTTAAACGCCAATTAGCTGTGGTTGGCAGCTAACGTGACTATACGTTTGTCAAGGTCCAAAAATTTACGGTTAAAGACTTGACGTGAATTTTGTTACTTTTAGGTAACTGCATTCAGGAATGGCACCCAGTGTCCAGCATGTGAACTTGTGTATTTTCCATAGGTTGGCTGGAGCACCACAAAGGATTACTACACCTTTGTGTGGGCTGCACCATATTTAAATCGAGCGGGAGAAGAGCCAGTTGAACTGCATGTGGAATTTGATGGTAAGGTTTGTCAGTGACTTGACATTTTTTCCTGTCTTCCTCTTCAGTATTCTGGGCTGGTTGTCACTCTACTGGAGGGACAAAGAGCTTAGATAAATCTTTGATGTGCAGTAGAGCAGGAAAAAAAAAAGGAAAGAAATGAATTTAAACTATATTTTCTATCTAGTGGCTCAGTGGAGCCCTATGATAATCATATAAAAAGAAAGATGGGGTAAATAATATAGATTTAGCAATTAAAGTGAAAAGCAAGTTGTTCTGTGGTTTTTAGCCCGCTCGGGCGCATGGCCGAAGGGCTAATGCCATGACGGGCATGCTTAGTGGTGGTCTGTCGTGCGTCCGTTCGTTAGTATGTATGTCCGTTAACTTTTGGCTTGTCAGCGCGATAGCAGCCACAGTTTTCAGTGAATTCAAATGTAACTTGGTGCATGGCTATATAGGCCTAAGACGCAGATCAAATTCGATAATCGGCCAGGTTTGCTTCTTAGTTTGGCTAATAGGGGGCGCTTTGTGAAAAACACAAAAACAACCATAACTCCCTTACCATTTGAGCTAGAATGCTCTGATTTTTACTGAAGGTAGTTATGATAAGGGGTCATCACATGTCAGACAGGTTTTTCATTTGACCAAATTTTAAGCGATATAGGTCAAATGGCGGGAAATCTCCGCAATTTTGCCTTTGACCTTTTCAGCGCTCTAGTGCCTTCAGTTTTTCACGTAGCCTTTTGCCTTTTTATATGTGGGTGTATGACCATAAGATCTCGATCGAAATCGATTTCTGGCCCGAACGGCCCTCTACTTTAGCCAATAGGGGGCGCTTTATGAAAAACACAAAAGTGGCCATAACTCCTTTACTGTTTCAGCTAGAATGCTCCTGATTTTTACTGAAGGTGGTTATTGTAAGGGGTCATCAGATATCAGATGGGTTTTTCATTTGACCACATTTTAAGAGATATATAGGTCAAATGGCAGGAAACCACCGCAATTTTACCTTTGACCTTGTCAGTGCTCTAGTGCTTTCAGTTTTTGACGTGGCCTTCTGGTTTTTTATATGTGGGTGTATGACCATAAGATCTCAATTGAGTTCGATTTCTGGCCCGAACAGACTTTGGCCATATAAAACACAAAAATGGGCATAAGTCCTTACCGTTTGAGCTAGACTGCTCAGATTATTTTGGCTATATAGGCCTGAGCGCATGAACGATGTCGACCAGATTTGCTTCTTAGACTTAGTTTGGCCAATAGGGGCCACTTTATGAAAAACACAAAAATGGTCATAAGTCCCTTATCCTCTGAGCTAGAGCGCTCAAATTTTTATGGAAGGTAGCTATGGCAAGGGGCCATCTCATTTCCGAAGGGTTTCTGATTTGACGTAATTCTAAGCGATGTATAGGTCAAATTGCACTCAACTGCCGCGATTTTGCCTGCGACTTTGTCAGCACTACAGCGCCTTCCGTTTTTGATGGAACCATTTCATATTGCATGTGTATGTATGGGCATACGATCTTGGCCACCTTCAAATCTGAGTCGAATCGGCCCACTGCTTTGGCCAGTAGGGGGCACTTAATCAAAAACACAAAAATGACCATAAGTCCCTTATCCTTTATTTCGAATTCTCAATTTTTTTACGGAAGGTAGCTATGGCAAGGGGTCATCACACATCAAGAAAGATTTTTTTATTTAACCAAGTTTTATGCAATATACATGTAGGTCAAGTGGTGACAGATGGCTGTAATTTTTGGTGATGACCTTCTTGGCACTCTATTTATTTATTTATTTCCGTTTTATTTCAACAGGGTAACCCTTTCAGTTAGGAAACTGCTCTTCCAAGGGGCCCTGCACAATAAAAATAAACAAAAACATTAACCAAACTAACGAGTGACAAAGTGTAGAATACATAGAGATGCATACTCATAAGACAAGGGGGGGGGCGGATATACATACACATATATACATACCTACACATATACATACATATATATACACACACTCACATATATACCTACATACACACATCAAGGATTTCAACAGAAACATTTGCAAAAGAGCACAACCAAAAGTAGGGGCACTTGTACAATTTTATATTGAAATAAAATATTAGACAAATACCAAGGTTTATCAGTGGTTAAAATCAGTTATACTTAATTCAGGCTATAGATAAAAGTCTACAATATTTCTTGAATGACTGTAGAGAAGTTATGGATCGAATATATTGAGGTAGATTGTTCCACATTATTGATCCTTGATAATGGAGAGATCTTTTGTAATAGTCAGTCGGGGTGTATTTATTTTTAGGGGGCAAGATAACGCATACCTTGTTAAAAATTTGATTTCACGAGAAATGAATATTGCCGTTAAGTATCCTGGGGCTAGTCCATTCATTATTTTAAAAATGACGAGGTGAAACTGATATTGCCATCTTTGAGTAATTGACTGCCAGTCTAACCGAGCTAAAAAGAATGTTATGGGGCGTTCTAAAATCGGCCTGCAGTACAATTCGCACATATCTATTTTGTAATCTCTGCAACCTAATTATATTATTTTGAGAACTTTTACCCCATACAACAAGAGCGTAATCAATGTGTGGTAAAATTAATCCATTATATAACATGATTAACATATTGTCTGAGAGATTCATTTTGATTTCTTGAATACGCCCTATTATTTGTGAAAGTTTACAACAAACTTTATCAACGTGCCTACTCCATGTCAGTGACTGGAGTCAGTATTACACCAAGGTATTTAAACTCACGCACCTGTTCAACTGTCTCACCTTTATATTTCACAATTACGGATGGGTATTTTCCGTCTCGTACCAATTAGCATACACTTAATTTTCTGAAATTTAGTTCCAAATTGTTAATATCTACCCACCGGCAGATCTTAAATTCCTTCTGTAGTAGTTTGGAGACTACATTGATATCTCTGTCCTTACTCCGCGTCATCTGCATATAAACACAATTTCGTATTTTTTGAGATATGAGACATGACAAATATCATTAATAAAAATATAGAAGAGGAGGGACCCAATATTGAGCCCTGCGGAATTCCCTTACGGATTGTTGAAAGTCAGACATTTTACCTAAACACTTAACACATTGCTGACAAGAGATAATGATTAAACCATTTCAGCTCTGTACTATCAATACCATACTTTTTAGCTTATCAAATAGAATCGGATGAGAGATAGAATCGAAAGCCTGCTTAAAATCCAAAAATAATCCTCCAGTTGCATACCCTTCATCTATGTTTTTTAGTAGGTATTCGTTTAAATCCAGGAGGGCTGTGGACAGATGAAAACCAGCTTAACAAATTATTCGACATAAAATAATTTTGTGATGCCCTTTCAAGTATTTTCATTGGGGACACTAAAACTGAAATCGGTCACCTATCACCTTCAGTATTTGATCAATCCCTTTTATTTTTGTCTTGTCCATGTATTCCTGTGAGATGTAGGCTGAGTTTGATTTCCAGCCAAATCTGACCACTAATGGCCAGTAGGGGGTGCTACATGAAAAGCACAAAAACAGATGTAACTCTCTTGTCCTTTGAGCTACGACACTCAGATTTGTACTGTAGATACATGAAGACTTCATCGATTGAATGTCAGACGGGTTTTTGATTTGACCTATTTTTATGCCATTTGTAGGCCAAAATGGCAACTAATGGCCATAATTTTGGTGGTGACCTTGTTCATGTTTACAGTGAATATGAATGTGAGAATGATACTTAACATGCACTTAATTTTCATGTTGTTCAGTGTTTTTGTTTTTTTTTCCCTGAGCTGCTATGGTTTAAGTTACTGAAGATGCCATGCACTTTTCATTTTTACAGCGAAAAACAAATGTAATGTTCATCGTGTATAAGAAATATGCACTTTATCTTAAATAAATTTGAACATTAAAAATTAATCAAAATAGTTTGTCGACTCAGTTACCAATATATTGAGATTTACCAACCTATTACTAGATTACATAAGTCGTACACAGGAAGTTGTATTCTCAGCACCATTTTTACCATTTCAAAAAATGATGAGTTTTGCAATATATGGCCTGTATCGTTATCGTATCGAATTGTACAGCACTGTATCGAGGTTTGTATCGAATCGTCCGGCACTGTATCGAGATACGTATTGTATCATGACATCCTTGACGATACCCAGCCCTAATGTGAATCTAGGCCAAGTTCAATTTTGGCCATGTCTGGCCAAGCGGGTGCAGTGGCTTTGCCACTAGTTTTTGCTTTATTTATATTCCAGTCGCCAATCTGAAGTCAAAAACGGGAAAAGCATGTGCATGTTTGTCTTTTTAATTCCCACAAAAAAAAAACGGAAAAACAAAATAAAAACTTCATATGGAGCTTACCAGAAGTTCAATCAGGAGGACTAGCTCATTCAACACTACTCATCTTAAGCTACATGCAGGATCCAATCATTAACCTGTTCGCTGTTTTATGAACTTATCGGCTGTTGCTGAATCATGTTGCCACCCAGATGCCAATATACTCAATTGAATGAGGGGCACAATGCTACATTTGTTAAATGAATGCTGAAAATGCTAAGAAGCATTATATTTTAAACAAAAACTGATTTGTTAAAGAGTTATGACTTAAGAGTGGCTTCGTGTCAGGTGTACAAGAGGAGGTTGCAAACCTGGATCCATAAGTATTTCAGGTTTTGCTTCAGATTGGGGCTTGAGGAATGTGTAGTTGGACTGGTAGGGTGTCCACATGTCACCTTTGTAAGTGTATGTAAATTCAATTCTGTAGCGCTGATAGGAAAAAATGTTTTGACTTTGAACAGTTTCAGAGAGGAATTGCTTCATCATTTGGCTCCACTCCAACGCTCCATCAAGACAACGTTAGCATTTGAACTTGGTCTTGTGACCGTAGCAAAGAATTCTTCCGACAGCTGGCTCACAATGTTGTTCTTTTCCTGGGCATCGACTCTGCTTTTGGGGCAGGGCAACTGCGATGCATATTTTGGCAGTACACTGAAATAAAAATTGGTCTTGCATCTCATGGGTGGAGACTTGCAACGCCACGTCTAGCTACCCAGCTGAAATCCTCAAAACAGACTATTTGTGAAAAATATTGACTGGATGTCATTTTCTGTTTATTTTATTACAGCAAAGAAGTAGTCGAACATTGATGTTGCAGTATGTTTTTTACTAAATAAATGATATTCGATGTGTTAATATTTTTCTCTGTCTTAATATTTTCCAATTCAAAAAGAAATCATTGTAGACAAGGGGTGGGGGGAGGTGGATGAGGGGACATAAAGCATTCCTGGTCCATTGATGGGGTGCTCCAATGGCCGTTTTCATAATAAAAAACCTCTTAGTGTTTGCATGGAATTGCCATAAAACTTAAAGGGTTTTGTTCCAGAAGTTTTATTTTTTTTTGCATTTTTCACATGATATTCCAAATTTCAGAATGTCTTAGAGTTGCTACTGATAATGTTCCTAAGGAAAAGTGCCCAGAAGCACTTGCGATGTTTATAACCTTCATTTGCTGTATCCCCAGCATATTACTTGCCCAAGGAGGATGGAGAGTTTTACCAGTTCTGCTTTGTGGATAGCACCGGTCAGGTGAGGGGTGCCAGTACCCCGTTTCGCTTTGAGAGCCCTCCAGAGTCAAGCTTGGATAACGGAATGGACAGCGACATTCTGGTGATCACAACACAGGTAAGCTCGGCCTGACATTTTTTCCAAGCTCACATTTGTCTATAGATGTTTCCTAAGGGACAACTCTAGTTTATGTCCTATTGACCCTTTACATCAGTTACTTTTTACCCCTCAGCCCCGACTAAGGGGCAGAGGGTATTGTCATCTCCTTCGCAGACGGCAGGACGGGCGTCCGGGCGTCCAGCCATTGTCCAGGCCATTTCTCTGTAACCGTTTGGGTTAGGAACTTCTTACTCGCCTTGGAGGGCAGCTGTGCCTTGTCGAGGCTTCGTACCCAAATGACCTTTGACCTTTGCTCGGTGACCTTGACCTTTAAACTTTGTCCGGGCCGTTCATTCAATATGTTGGGGCTGAGGGGTACTGCCTTCACTCCCGCAAAGCACATTTTTAAATTAAATTTGAAGGACTGGTCATTTTCATTACTTGCTAAAACTTGTTTTAGCAAGTATGTTGATTGACATGTTCATCTGTCTGACTGTGTCTGTTTGTCTGTCTGTCTGTCTGTCTGTGACCACCCTAGTGTACACAATTCTTAAGGTATCGACCATGCAATAAACTATGGTTCTGTGGAAGTGCAAAAAAACTGCACCTCTCTGAATGGCCACGTGAGGCTGGCTGTAAAAGCCAATCAGTCCCATTGAACCCCCATGTTAAAAATCCCAACTTTACAGCACAAATATACATGTTTACAGCCTGGTTGAAAAACAGTTTTAGTCTCTAGCTACAGTAAGTTTCCCATTCATGAAAACTACAGGGATGAACTTTTATATAACCTATCTGTTCACATCATATTAAGGCTTAAAGTTATGCATAATTACGGTGTGGCCACTTTGAGCGACAGGTGGATGCTGTCATGGGTTGCTACCAGCAAGCTGCCCCTCAGCTAGGCTAATTTCAGTCCAAGAACTTGACCCCTAGGCCATATTTGTGCCAATTAGAGAATTAGAATTTTCCGTGAAAATATTGGACAAATAATGGCCTGTGTGGTTAAATATACTAACAAGCCGCTGAAGAAGTCTGTGCTCAATTTTTTCAGGTAGTGAAATTGTAGTATTTTATTTAACGTTAAATGTTAGCATTAATCAGCATGTATCAGTGTTTGCTTGTTAATCAGGTAATTAGCCAGTAAACTAATAATCCTTAAATAACCTTCAAGCAAGATACCCATTTGTGTTCACAATGCTACCGGGAGCGTATGCCTGCCGCAGTTATTAACCTGGCATGCACGAAAGTCACAATGTAATGGAGAAGTGTCAGACTTCAAACACAGGGTGATGATACTTTTGAACAAAAGGTATCTGTGTGAGGTTGAAAGCCGTTTCTGCTTCAGCCTGCTGCCGTATACCGTGAGAAGACTCCTTCCCTCAGCTGCATCCCCAGAGCATTGGACAGTACCTCTGGCTTTTGTTGTTTTATACAGTCAAGATGCACACCGGCTACAGCAAGAGATTGTTCTGCGATGTTGGTTGTGGTTTTGCTAAAAATAGATTCATTTCTATTTTTGGTACGATATTTGGTATGGCATAAGTGTAATTAGGCTTGCTAGCAAGATTATTGAATCTATCCTATGTCATGTAACTTGGCTACCTAGCTGTCGTTAAAGATGTTTCTTTAGTCTAGGTTACAGCTGCAGGCTACAACAAGAGCATGTTCTCATCAAATGGAAACCGTTATAGCTGATCACCATATTTCATCCACAGGCTAGCTAGCCACATAAACCTAAGTAATATTCCAATTGCGAATGGAAAACTATATAGCTGGCTACGTTACGTTAGACAATATTCTATGTCTAGAGACGCTTAGTTAACATGATAAACCAAAAGCAAAAAATGTACATGGAAAGGTTCACTGTTTAAGTCCAGAAATACCATGAATTATACAACCTGAAAGAATAGCAGGGTCATTCCATATAATTTCAACAAGTGGCTCCTGCACTACCCCTTCAGATTCAGCTGAAAGTTTCAGCACAGTAACTACAACATATTTAATGAACCCATGCCGAATTTTTCTTGGATCATGCAAAAAATTTTCGAGTTACTGACTTTTGAAGTACACGGGTGCAAGTCGAAATTTGGGGGCTTCATTTTTTCCGTCATTTTTGAGCCCTCATAACTTTGTATGTGATGTAGGTAGATGAACGAAAATTTCAGGGTTGGAAGCCACATATCAGCTCTGCTGAAAACATCAATTATAATACTACCATGTGCATTTGTGGCCCCACAGCATGAGGTCAAACTTTGAAAATTTGTGATTGCAATTTTTTTGGCAGCCAACTTCAAGCATCTATATTTTTGGAAATCTGTAAGTTTGATAACAGAACTATCATCAAATTAATGCCTAGGATACATAAAAATAAAATAAGCATGATTTGCCTGCATTAAGGATTCATTTTGTAATTGCAGGAAGATCTGAAAACTTGAAAAACCTAATTTTGGGCAAGTTTGGAGAACACATAATGCCATGTGGGATAGCGTATTGGTCAATGGAAGCTAGGTCATTTGAAAGAACTCATCTTTATCTACATTCTGATACTAAAATAAACTTCTAGCCATGAATCCTTCTGTGTCACAAAAACTTTACAAAATTAGCTGATTATCATTCTATCCATGGTGTTTCCATGTTCATGATGTTCTAAGAAAGAGAAGGCAACATGAATTTAACAAGTATATTTACACATCAACATTCAATGTCATTTTGATTCATACTTCATATTCACACACTAGCTTTGGCCTTTTAGTATTTTTAAATTTGCTTAAAGTCCCCATTTATCTGAAATTTTGACTTTTGATTCACAATACATGTATTCAGCCACTGGTTTAGTCATTCAGTTTTTGAAATTCCGTTTTATTTTTCAAAGTGATGTCATGCAAGCCTGCTGGCTATGGCTGTAAGGGTTTGCTCCTTACAGCCCCTCCCCTTCCACATTCTTTCACCTCCACCTTGATGGGCCACAGGTGCAGCCCGTTAAGGTGGAGGTGATTGCAGAGTATTTAGGGCTGGCAGGTGCCAGTCAAAGTTGCCTCTGCATTCCCTTCCCACTGCAGGTCAGCAGAAATGCTAGCTGTCTCTCCTTTTTATTTGTGACTGGGCCCATGGTCCTAGCGCCCGCTGGATTGCTTTTGGCATCCGGCAGGGCGCTTACCATGAAAATGGTTAAAATGACTTATTGTGCTTCTTGTACATGTACATTATGGTCCAAATGTCTCCAAATGACAAATCCTGGTTTTCCTTTTCAAGGCAATTTTGGGCATTATTCTGCTGATTGTCAGATTGTCATGAGCTTGGAGGAAAAAAGTTATCGGCCATCGAGGACCATGATTTGAACCTGATGTACATTATGGATTGTCTTAATTTGACAAATTGGGGAAACCCAACTTTAAATTCACTTTAGGCATGATTCTGATGATGTCAGCATTCTTGGAGGTTCATCATATTTGCCGATGTTCAAACCTGGAATGGATTCACACTTTGCAACCATGGCAATAAAGTTTTATATTTAGCAGGGTTCTATGCTATATATCTATCGGCGCCCGACCACTTTCGGAATGCACCGACTGGCATTCTGAATCCGCCGACCACCACTCAGTTCAGATAATACTTTTCCCGACCGGCACATTTTTTCAAAGATGAGTTGAAATGAATGCATCCAGGGTCCAATAAAATCGCTAGAAACAAAACATAAATGACTCTAAATATGCTCCCGCCCTTCTTGTTATTGTCAGAATAGCAAACTTTCGTTTTCGATCCACGCCCCATCTGCGCTGGTCGTCATTGATATTGAAAACCCTGCCCAACAGTGATGGAAACACCGATTGCCATCCGTGCCTGCTTGTGCTGGGTATGTATGGGGAAATGATCGCTGCGGTTGTCTCAATCTAATGAAAGACAGGCAATTATAATCGGGGCAGGGTGATTGATTTCTGTAGCGCTGTACTTTGCATATCAAGAGAAAAGTTTTCTTGTTATATAAACGAAAGCAAAACAAAAGGACAGTAACATTCCTCACATGTTAATTAATCAGTGTTTCAGTGGCGGTTGGTGGAGGAAAACCGAGGGGGCGGAAAACATAGGCTACCTTGAAACGGATGAGATTATTGGCCCGATTTTAATCATTATTGTTGGTTAACACGTTTTTCAACAATATGAATAATCCATTTGCAGTTAAGTAGGCCTACAGTTTCCCTTTTAATGAAATGGCAAGGCGAGTGAATAATAAATTCAATAAACATGTTTAGTTCACGTGCCTTAATAGGTAACCACTCACGAAAAAAAAAAATGGATTTTCCGCGTTAACTTTTGCCACATCTTACAAAGCAAGCCATCAAACCCTCTCTTCATGATTGTCTAATTGAAAACAAATATTGAAATCGCTTTTTTTTTTTGCCTTCAGTTGACGCATTCCCTCTAGTCTTTAACGAATTAGGCCTACAATTAGCTACACCTGAGAAGGGAGAGTTTAGGTATCTTTTATCAAGGAAAATGGCTGAAACAGATCAAGACTAATAAGCAGTTTAAAGACGTTTATTGCCTTGTTCTCTGCCCAAGGGGCGCCACTGAAGAAATGTTTAAAACATAAATGACAGTTGTTAAGTCGTATTCACAAATTTAATCAAAAGTATTCGGATACAAAAAACAAGTTTATGAATATGGCATCTATCTATGAAAATTAGAGGCATCTCGCTACGCACTGAGGAGTACATCAAAGAAACACAGTAATCTCTGGTGACTCAGAGGAAATACTTGCTTTCGAATTGACTCAAAAAGTTTCCCTGCTCGTGGGCTGTGCGCACTTGCATACAAACAATTCCCCGACCACCACTCTGAGCATCCTGGGCAGAACCCTGCCTGGCTAGAAGTTTACTTTATTATCAAAATGTAGATGAAAATCAGTTCTTTCAAATGACCTAGCTTTCAATGACCAATCAGCTATCCCACATGGCATTATGTGTGGGTCAAAGATTGACCAAAATTAGGTTTTTCAAGTTTCAGATCTTCCTGTAATTATAAAACAAATCCTAATGCATGCAAATCATGCTTATTTTTATTGTTCTGTATCCTAGCCATAAATCTGATCACAGCTCCATTATCAAACTTGCATATTTCCAAAGATAAAAATGTCTGAAGTTGGCTGCCAAGAAAATCGCAATCACAAATTTTCAAAGCTTAACTTCATGTTGTGAGACCACAAATACACATGGCAGTATTATAATTAATGTTTTCAGCAGAGCTGATATGTGGCTTTCAACCCTGAAATTTTTCATTCATCTACCCACATCACATATAAAGTTATGAGGACTCAAATATGGCGGAAAAAATGAAGCTCTCAAATTTCGACTTGCACCCGTGTACTTCAAAAGTCAGTAACTCGAAAATTTTTTTGCATGATCCAAGAAAAATTTGGCATGGGTTCATTAAATATGTTGTAGTTACTGTGCTAAAAATTTCAGCTGATTTGGAAGAGGTCATGCGGGAACTTTTCTCAGAATTTGTTGATTGAATATGGAATGACCCAGCAGTGAGTTGCAGGGGTAGCTAGTACTATGCCAGAGCTTGGAGGTCTGTAGCCATGGCTACTGATTTGTCAGGTGAGAAGAAAATATGTAATTGCAATGATCTGCAGAAATGTACACTTAATGGTTCCATATTGAGGGTCTCATTGTACAACGTTGTATTTTCTGTGCATCTGGATATTTGGATTGATGTTAACCAGGGGCCAATTTCACAAAGCATCTTATGGAAAGAAATACAGTGGTGAGAGAAGGTTTTTGCCCCTTTCCCTATCTCTTCTAATTTTGTTTATTTGTCATATTTAAATGTTTCGATCCAACTTTGTGAACTAAAGAAGCTTGAGTGTACCATTTTATTTGTAGTCACTGGAATTCTGAATGGTGCAAGAACCTTGCTGCATTAAAGCAATTTTTCAAGTCCGTGGGAAGCTCAGATTCTGAGTTACAAAGCTCTAAATAGGGTTATGGACAGCCAATGTAGGCAAGGATTGACTTCATTTTGCATTTGCATAAAGAGGTTAATTAGGAAAATGCGTGTTAAAAATCGAATTCAAAATGCTTTATGCTTAATTCCCACTGTCGTGCGCTCTGTTACGAATGCCACAGTTGGCCATTCGTAGCTGATCGTGAAACTTCTCTGAAATTTCAGGTTTGGATACGAGGTAATGCGATGATCACGATTGACAATTAATCTTGTTGATCGTAGGAAATTTTTGAACCGTCCAAAATTTTTCTACGATCAACACGATTGCCACGACTGACCTCAAGATCTGATGAGATCTGAGAGGATCACCACGATTACTCCACGATTAAGACCACGATTTCAATCATGCCGCGAATCACGATAGTGGGAACCTAGCATTACAGAAAGTCCAATAAAATTGTGGGACCATGTTAAAATAGTCTGATTTTAACTAAATTTCGTAATTCTATGGAATGGCACCACTATGAGTGAAGGCTAGTTCTCAGTTGGTCTTCTCAGACATAAAATTTGAATGAATGCATCTGTCGGGATCAGCGGTGGGATTGTTTGAAGTAATGGAGGGCTATGGCGTGTTTGTTGTGGCGTGCAGGAACAGGTGGAGTTGGTGGAGAAAGAGAAGGAGGAGCTTCACGAAGAGATGGAGCAGCAGAAGGAGACGATCCACCTATTGAGAGCCGAGCTCAATGAGAAAGTTCTGGAGATCAACTCCCTCAAGGTCAGCCAGGTTCTTCTAAGCCAATGGCGTCCAATTTTGCTCAGAAATGATTGTGCAGTTCAGGAAAGACCCTTCTAAAGATTTTCATTGATGAACATGATTAGTTGATCCATTGAATCAGGTGTTGTTGGGCTGAAACAAAAACCTGCTCCCTCACTCTTCCTTTTCGGAGGAGAGAGGGAAACCCAGCAGTAAGTCTTGATTAGTGGTGTGATTTTGTAGTTTTGGTGCAAAATGGAGGAGTGCGATTTGACCATCCACCTGCTGTATCCGCTCAGGAATCCAGGAATGAGCTGCATCAGTCTGTTTGCCTGTTCGAGCAGGCTCAGGCCGAGAGAGAGAGAGAGAGAATGGAGGAGAGGAAACAGCGGGAGATTGAGAAGGCTCAGCTGGAGACAAATGTCCAGAACACGGCGGAAGTGGAGGAATGCCGGAGAAAGGTGGAGGTAATATTTGGATCATTCTCAGGCATTGATAACCACTGAATTTTACATACACATACACAGTGGTGTGCCAAATTTAGTACATCCCTGTAAAAGTTTCATTTTTTATATATATATATTTCGGCCTAATTTAAGAAATAAGACTGAAAACAAGGCAATCAGAGATGGCAGACTTCACCCCATTCACGCAAGTATTGGCAAGTGCGGAAACACAAACAGACAGACAAACAAACAAACACACAGAGCCGCTAAAAACAGTACTTCACGCCCACTCCATGGGGTGAAGTAAAAATAACACAGCTGTAATTAATTGAATTAAAACCTGTGTGGGATAACTATGTGCAGCAAACTGATTCAAATGATTAGGCAGTCATTAGAGAGTATATTTGGGGGATCTGGCCATACATACAGTGCCCTCAAAAATTATTGGCACGCTTGGTAAATATGAGCAAAACAGGCAGTTTTTTATTCTCTTGGTCTTTCACTCAAATTTTTCAGAAAAATTTTTCACTGAATGAAATTATTGAAAGGAATGTTGACATTAAATTATTTTTCTCTAGAACATGAGTGCCACAATTATTGGCACCCCTAGAAGATCCTATGATTAAAATCTAACAAGTATTTTTTCATTCATATTTTACATTTTTCAGTTGCTAAAAAAGGAAATTCTGCATACATACGTATTTCCTCTAAAAACAGTAAGCTAGGGAGGCTGCTGCCCTTCTAGAAAGCCATGTCTGCTCTGATTGGTCAGCTCCCAACAAGCTTGAGCAGGTGCCGCCCACCATTCCGCATCAGCCTGCCCTGGCGGTGTCTGTAACCAGGGAAGCTAGCCTCATAGTGACTCACATTTTGTCAGTTGAATCGATGTACTTTCGTTTTTTAGCTGTGTCATAGTACACAGAGCAATGGAGAATGGGAGGCTGTGAACTTCAAAAATCGGAGTCTCAAAATTAGCACAATCCACAAAGGTAACTGTGTCGGAATCGGAGAAGGGTGATTGAAATGGAGAGCAGCGTGACGCCACAGAGCATAAGGTAGGGCATTGCGACTGCAATCTGTCGGCTGCTCATGCGCTGTTTGTTCTGGGCATGACCGAAAGTCGGCTAACCTCAATTAAATCAGACGGTGGTACAGTCAGGGTTCCCGCGGTCATGAAATTCCTGGAAAAGTTATGAAATTTGAAAAACCCGTTTTCCAGTCTGGAAAAGTTATGGAATTAACTAACGGTTTTGGAAAGGTTTGGAAAAATATACTGTTTTGCCTAATGTTTATAATATGTTCACTAAATCCCCAAAAGACGTCTAGAGTTTACCGCAAAACTACAAGCTATTATTTAAAATCGAACGCGACACCGTTGAAACTAACATGACGTTACGTGATACACATGGGTTACATATGCAGCTAGTTGGCGGGCAGCGAAATTTTTTCCCAGCTGACTTCTTAATACCAACTTTATCTTATTAGCTTACAGCCAATAAGAATCGGGCACATGCTTTTGTTTACCTTTTGACGCACATAGGCTTGTACCCTCTATGCACGTGGTTACTTGGGACGCTGTTCGCTGGAATTTAAAAGGCACCGTTTTTCTAATAAGGCCAGTTGAATTTTCCCCCTGCCTCGGTTCAAATTAGTGTAATAATAGCATCAGTGTCAATCAGAATAATGAATGAAATAACGCGAATATAATAAGATTTCAATACAAACACAACTTTATTTAAATTTATGGTCGACGTCCACCTATGGCCCAATTGGTTTCTCTCCGAGTTATTTTCCTGCATTATACAGTGTTCAAAAAGATTTCATTTCCATCCTGGCTTTTTTTTTTTTTTTTTTTTGCTTGCGAAACTCAATGATTTTCTCATGTCGATGAACACGTCATGCACGTAAATTGATTGGACTGCAAAGAAACCCGATTCCCGATTGTGGCAGAACGGAGTGTACGAAAAATGTTTTCACTATTTGCTTTGAAATTCTCCTGCAAGTTTTCTCATTTCAAATAACTTATTTTCTGTATTTTAAAGCGTGTCTGTTTCGACATTATTGTGATGCATGTTATGATAACGCCGATTTTTTTTATTTTCGAAAATGTGTGATGGCTGGTGTTTCGAGACGCCAAATGCAGTGGCCGGAACGAAAGGAAGCACAGGAATGTAAGAGAGACAAACAGAAAAAATAGGAGAGAGAGATTCGCGCTTCCAAAGGTCATAAATCTAGTCCGAGTGAAATAAGGAAGCAGCGCGAGCTAGACTGAACGAAACAAAGGAAATATCTCGGAAACCGAGATAAAAAGACAAAGGACCTGACGGTGCACAGAAAGAGGAAAGGGAAGAGAAAGATTCCCTTTACTAACTGACACTTTCCTATTTTGCAACTAACTCCTCAACACTTCTCTAGCTAGAGATCTTGCGGGCTACAGTGCAATGGTAACACTGACACTCTAGCAAAGGCGGCGAGGCGGAACTTGGGCTTAAATCCGAGCGCCGCCCACAATTGATGCCAGCTGGCCAAAGAATCCGATTGTGGGCAAAAGGATATCGTCCCGGACGAGAGTAACAAAGAAAGCTCGCCAGCCTCCCAAAACCATGACAAATGGGACCAAAAGTGAAGGGAAGGACCCCAATTCTGGCTTAAAACACATAATTAATTTTTCACTAATCACGCAAAATTTAAAAATAGTAATTCTACAAGAACATGCGCAACATCTTAAACAATATGCACTTTGGTTCATGACTATGGCATTTGTTACTTTTGAGAAAACTTGCACGAAGTGATTTTGATGATCTTGGAAAAAAAAAACTTCATTAACTATTCGCACTTAAATAAGTGCGAATAGTCACTTTGATAATAAGATCATGTTTAGCGGCTACTGTGGTGTCAAAAGGTGGACGTCAACCTTAACTTTCTCTTTACATGTACACTGTAAGCTTCCATGTCACCGTGTTCACCATAAAAGTACGTTATGCGTGGGATCCTTTGTTGTCACTTCGTAGAAACTTTCTGAGGGCAGTTCAAGTATTTCCCATCAAAACAAGTATGATGTGCAGATATTATAAAATGAAAATATTCTCAAAAAAGTATTTGCACATTAATGAGAACAATTAGTTTGCAGCTTTGTAAGAAACATTTTTTTTCTGTACTGCGATAAGCACTAGGCCTCCTACAGACGAATGCGCTGACAATTTTGCATATCGCTCATACGAAAAGAAAATCTCACAAAAGACAGCTATTCTGTGAAACTTTTCCTCGGTTAGCTTTTCTATGAAACTTTTCCTCGGTTACAGTCTTTAATGGTTTCATGTCATGTCGGTGTCATTTAAACTTCGCTAACTCAACGAGGTCCCCAGATTCGCGAACAATGCATAAGCAAGGTTAATACACTCTAAATAATAATTTGTAATTGTTCAACATCTGTCTCAGAATGTATTAAATGCCATCTGTTTGTTACCTCTTCAATGTTTTTGCCTTCTTGAGCATTTAAATGTAGCACTTGGTTATTTAATTTAGTTTTTTGTTTGTTAAATATAATTGAGAAAATACAAGAATGGTGCCACAGGCCCTTATGCCATTGTGTGATGCCCTAGGATAGGTGGTAGATAGACACAACTTCCCTTCCACACTTCATGTTACATTTTTGCTACACTGCTTAGGGCTTAGCACACTGTAGAAGCTCATTATGGCGCTCTATGTTCGCTGTTATAGGCCTTATCTATTTTAAACTAAGTCATGGAAATTAGGAAAAATATTATGGAAAAGTTTTGGAAAAGTTTTGAAAAATCATTGGTCAGAAAGTGTGGGAACCCTGTACAGTGCAGTCCACTGCCATCCACTGCAGTTGATTGCTCAGCTGACAGTGCTGTCAGTGGCCCATTAGGAGAGATGCTTTGTGATGGGCTGGGTGTGCTAGCTAGCTACCGGATGTATGTATTTTTAGGCCAGTGGCGGCTGGTGAAGCGAAAAACGGGTTAAGCACGGAACATCCCTTGGAAATAATCTTTGGTATAGACCTGTTTTCAGTCATTTATTTAAATAAACATTACATAGACTCCAAAACACTTGGGACCATCACTTGTTTCCAGTTCTCCTTGCTACTTTGGTAAGATGAGAACTAGTAAATCTTGATCAGTTTTCAATCATTTTCTATGATTAACAAGTTTTCCAATGATAAGAATAAGCCATCAGCAGGTAAACACACAGTTTCCTTCCTAATGAAATGTTTTAGTGATTTAAAAGGAAAATGTTTTATTCACTTTACAAAAAACATAAACTTATGTTAAGTTTTATGTTTGCTTTAAGCTCATCCTGCACCATCTAATCAGAGCTTCATGGTTGTTTTATTTCATCACAAAGAGCGATAATTTGCAGAAAATGTCCACAAATGAATAAAGCTGATTGAAATGCATTTTCGCGTCGAAATGACGCATCTTATTTCATGTGTTACCTTATTGAGGAAAACTGGCCGCACCTGATCATGCTGAGTGTTTTCAGAATATATGTGATGTTATTTTAGATGAATGATTGAAGGTGGGTCAAGAGTAATTATTATTTTCAAGGGATGTTCTGTGCTTCACCAATTTTTGGCGCACCTGCAGCCAATGCTCTAGGCCTTCAAATACAATGACTGTAAAAATGATGCAGTACGTTGATAGTAAATCCAAAGTTTTACTAGGAACAAAAAAGTATTATGACCGTTGTTCAAAAGAAGCAGACCCGATGTTCGTATTAAAAAACAGGAAAGTATTTATTACATGAGGCAGCAAGGAAACAAAATCCTCCAAAAATGTACACTGTAACAAAGTTTATATCATTACATTTGCATATATGTAAATTTGTGTGCAAGATAAGTTTTGACCTCTGATTGGTCACTAGCAGTTGTGTGCCATGTTTGGCACTGCGGATTGGATCATTCAAATCCTAAATGGTTGTGGGGTCTCGCCCTCTTCTCCCCTGTGGACTAGTGGAAAATCCCCAAAAGGTTGAACTGCCAGCAGTCATTAACATACACATGTGAGGCGGCCTAATACACAAATCTGTCTGTCTCTCCACTGTCATTAACATACACATGTGAGGTGGCCTAATACACTAATCTGTCTGTCTCTCCACTGTCATTAACATATACATGTGAGGCGGCCTAATACAGTAATCTGTCTGTCTCTCCACTGTCATTAACAAACACATGTGAGGTGGCCTAATATACAAATCTGTCTGTCTCTCCACTGTCATTAACATACACATGTGAGGTGGCCTAATATACAAATCTGTCTGTCTCTCCACTGTCATTAACATATACATGTGAGGTGGCCTAATGCACAAATCTGTCTGTCTCTCCACTGTCATTAACATACACATGTGAGGTGGCCTAATATACAAATCTGTCTGTCTCTCCACTGTCATTAACATATACATGTGAGGTGGCCTAATGCACAAATCTGTCTGTCTCTCCACTGTCATTAACATACACATGTGAGGTGGCCTAATATACAAATCTGTCTGCTGTCATTAACATATACATGTGAGGTGGCCTAATACACAAATCTGTCTGTCTCTCCACTGTCATTAACATATACATGTGAGGTGGCCTAATACAAATCTGTCTGTCTCCACTGTCAAATATACTGTCTGTCTCTCCACTGTCATTAACATATACATGTGAGGTGGCCTAATACACAAATCTGTCTGTCTCTCCACTGTCATTAACATATACATGTGAGGTGGCCTAATACACAAATCTGTCTGTCTCTCCACTGTCATTAACATACACATGTGCCTAATACACAAATCTGTCTGGTCATTAACATACACACTAATCTGTCTGTCTGTCTCCACTGTCATTAACATACACATGTAAGGTGGCCTAATACACAAATCTGTCTGTCTCTCCACTGTCATTAACATATACATGAGGTGGCCTAATACACAAATCTGTCTGTCTCTCCACTGTCATTAACATACACATGTGAGGCGGCCTAATACACAAATCTGTCTGTCTCTGCACTGTCATTAACATATACATGTGAGGTGGCCTAATACACAAATCTGTCTGTCTCTCCACTGTCATTAACATACACATGTGAGGTGGCCTAATACACAAATCTGTCTGTCTCTCCACTGTCATTAACATACACATGCGAGGTGGCCTAATGCACTAATCTGTCTGTCTCTCCACTGTCATTAACATACACATGTTAGGTGGCCTAATTCACAAATCTGTCTGTCTCTCCACTGTCATTAACATACACATGTGAGGTGGCCTAATACACTAATCTGTCTGTCTCTCCACTGTCATTAACATATACATGTGAGGTGGCCTAATTCACAAATCTGTCTGTCTCTCCACTGTCATTAACATACACATGTGAGGTGGCCTAATTCACAGATCTGTCTGTCTCTCCACTGTCATTAACATACACATGTGAGGTGGCCTAATACACTAATCTGTCTGTCTCTCCACTGTCATTAACATACACATGTGAGGCGGCCCAATACACAAACCTGTCTGTCTCTCCACTGTATTCAAAAGCACAAATTTATCTGTTTCCCCACAATGTCAAATAAATATCAATTGTTGTACAAACAAACAACCAGAGTGTTTCAATGATAGCTAGCTAAGTCAAACTCAACACTGCGCTTTGGCTTATCCCTCTTATTGGCTTATCTCTGTAGAAAAATTCTTCCATGCGCAGGAAAATCCAGAAAAAAGAGAAAATGATGTCACAATTGGCAGAAGTTTGGTCCTTTCTAGCCACAACCAACCTCTCTGCCATCACTGCATAATTTCTGTGTTTTTCATGGCCACGGCTCAGAGAGAGGGTGCGCCTACGGGGAGCGTGGCCAGTTTAGTGCGCGCCAGGCATGATTGACATTCAATTAGTTACGCCCCCTGGTTGTGATTGGTAGTTCCGAACTGGGCTCAGTTGATTTCTCCGTATCAGAATGCATGGTGAGGAGATGCCAGAGAAGCCTCAATTTTTAGTGGAATACTTCACTCATTAATGCCAAGCGGCATATAATGTGCAAATACGATAACTGGAAATTGAAATTTAAAAAAAATGATGGACAGCGGCTTTAATGTGCCAGTGGTGACAATAACTTGCTCACAATTACATTACCGCATGCCCAAATATGTCAGAAAAAATAGCAACATTTTTTGAGGGGTTCATTCTGAGTAAGCCACAGTGGGAGAACCCAGTACAAGAAGAATATTTTATGCAAGATAAAATCCTAGCTAATATTGTGAAAACAGAAAAGCTATGAATGGTAGCATATTTAAGCAGCATATTTAGTCTCTGGTGAGATAATTATATCCCCGAAATATGATTTTCGGGGATATCATGGTTTCGCCCCACCCGTTGCTGCCTTGGCGTCCCCCCCCGCTCAAGGTCCATGAGATTTTAGCCGTTAAGCGATAACTCACAAAACACTTTACATTGGCTTCTCATTTTTTGCATATGGGTAGATATGGTAGAGAGGATGAACTGATTAGATTTTGGGCAAGTATGCACTCCTAGGTTTGCCACCAGGTGGCGCTATATATTGAAAAAATCTGTTTTTTAACCATATCTCTGGAACAATTACTTAGACAGACCTCAGATTTACCTCATATTGTAGGTCTAGTAAAGGGGAATCTAATAAAGGGGGCTTCGAGGATTGGGGAATTTCGGGGATATACCCCTTGCTGTCGGCCGCCGACAGCGTAGTCCTAGTTTTTTGTCAGTCTGGCGTCATCTGTCTGTCTTGTCTTCTTGGCCCTAGGAACTCAAGCAGAGTCTGTCTGCCTTGGAGGAGAAACATCAAAAAGCTGTGGCCAAAATTACCCAGCTGAAACAAGAGAAGTCAGAGCTGAAAGACGAAGTAACAGCACAGCAGGTGGAGATCGCACAGTGAGTTACTGATGCTTTCACCATATCCTGTCAAGTTTGGAAGCTAAATTAGCTCCTTGATTAATCCCCGCAACTGCTTTTACCACAAATTTTGTCCCCCGGTGGTCAATTTTAAATTATCCATTAAATGGAGCATATAGGAGCAGTGAGGTCAACCTGTTGTAGTGTTCTTGGAAAAGGTGAATGCAGGTTGCGCTTTTGGTGGAAACTCAGATTGGGACACAGTTGAAGTTTGGAAATTTAAAGTTGTAGAAGATCTGTGTGTCAGATTGTTTACTCCTGCTTCTCTGCCCTGTATTTCAGGCTAAATTCCAGTATAAGAGGAATGGACCTGGAGAAGCAGCATAACCTCGAGGAGTGGCAGAAACAGCATGATCGCATCGTACTGTTGCAGGTCTGCCGAACGCTGCTGTATCTGCATGTCTGTGTGCAGTCGTGTGAGGCCCTGTGTGTTGGCCAGAACATGTATGTGCGAATGATGGTCACATATACAATCACATTGCTTGAAAAATTGAGATGATCTAGACGAATGCTCGTAAAGAAGAATACTGTCATTTGTTTGAAGAATAACACAAGACTGACAGGTACCATGCTTATGGAGAAATTTCCTCTGCTACTTGTTAGTTATTTTGTTGCACAGTTGGTTCTCCCTCATTCTCATTTATCACCGTCTACACGGGCGCAATAGCTATGTGATAACATCTACAGTGATTTGTTCATCATCCGTGACCTGTTTTAAATTGAACGCTGTCCTAACAAAGGATAGTAGAGCTTTTTGCCTGTTTTTTTAAAATACTCATTCCAAATTTTCTGCCTGCAACACATTTCAGAAAAGTTGGAACAGGGGTGGGTTAAATGCTGAGTTACATTACTTTCAACAACCCTTCAAGTAATCATTTTGGGAACTGAGGACACCAATGGTTTCAGTTTTGAAAGATTTTTTTTTTTAATCCTTGATATATGTCTTGCTGCATTGACATCTCGCATCTTAATTGTTGTATTGTGTGTTTCTTGTCTTCCATGTTTTCAAAGTGAGACAGGTTTTCACTGCAGGTAGGCCAGTCTAGCAGCCACACTCTCCGATTAGGAAGCCATGCACATGCAGAGTGTAACTTTCCTTTGTCTTGTGGAAATAAACAGGGGTGTCCCTGAAAAGATGTCATCTAGAAGACAGAGTATGTTGTTTCAAAATGCATACATGTCCCTTAGCATCAATTGTACCTGCGCAGATGTTCAAGTTACCGATACCATGAGCACTAGCTCTCCCCACGCCATGACAGACGTTGGATTTTTTACCTTAAGTTTGTAAGAATTGAGATGGGCCGAGTTGCTCTTCTTGGAATTATGTCCCCCCCCGGAGGGAGAGGGGAGACATATTGTTTTAGGCTCTGTTCCCATTCGCGTTCGTGTTAGCGTTCACATTCTTGTCAGCGTTCCCACTTCGTTTCCGGAGCGTAACTCCAAAACCATTCGCATGATCTTAATGAAAGTTTGCATACTTACTACTCAGGTCCTGAAGTGGTGCTTTTTGGTATGTGCCTGTCTGTCCGTCCGTCTGTCAGTCTGTCCGGATGTAATCAAAAATTTGTCTGGAGCATAACTCCACAAAACCGTTTGCATGATCTTCACGAAACTGTGCATACTTACTACTCAGGTCCTGCAGTGGTGCCTTTTGGTATGTGCCTGTCTGTCCATCTGTCCGTCCGTCCGGTGGGTTAGGCAGGAAAGGGGGCCGGGGGGGAGACGTACGTTTTTACAAGTAAAAACACTTTCTAGTTATTACTTAATGGCAGAAAGGTTTTGTTGTATTTCTGTTCTTTTTAACTAAGATTATTCAATCACACACTTTTTTGCAAAATGGTGTGCCCCAACCAATCACTGTTCGTAAACAGCTGGGCTTTTTGTGGATGCTCTTTTTATCTTAAAGCACGATAGTGTTACCCGTCCACTCCTGTACACTCGTCTTCTTTTTTTTTTTGCATTTAAATAATTTCTGAGTCTTACTTCGCGCATGTGCCAACTTTTTTGGAACGTGTTACTGGCATCATATTTCCACAAAGATTAAGTTCGGAAGGTAAAACATAGACTGTTTTGTATTGCAATGTTTTCTTTTTATACAGGTCAAAGATTAATTAGAAGCCATTGATTTCTTCTCTTACTAGCTTTTACTGTACTGTCCCATTTTTTTGGGTAGTGATAGTGTGTCAGTGAGGGGAGAAAATGTAATATTGATGGCCACAGCTCCAGTCCTGCCTACTGCCTCTATCAGGTGGACCTGGAAAGCAGCCAGAAGGAGAGTGTGAAGCTGGCAGGAGAACTGCGGGGACTCCGCGCTCAGGCCGAGGCTGCGGAAGGACTGCGCCAAGAAAATCAGACCCTGCAGAGAGCCCTGTCTGAACAGGACAAGAAGGATCGAGAGGACCTTGAGAAGCAGGTGAGCCGTGCTCCCATCGAAAAGGCTTGCTCCCAATGACCGCCCCTCAACACTGCCGTGACATCCCAGGTCACCTTCTCTGGCAGCTGGCAAACTGTGTTGCTCTTACTTTTCAGCTACAGGAGTTGAAAGAAGAGTTGCTTAAGGAGAGATTGAGCAGCGAGGAGGCGCGCAATCGGACGGGCCAAGCGCTTCGGGAGCTGGCGGAAGCGGAGGAAAAACTGGTAAACGGGATCTTCGTTTCGTACAGGGAGGTTCAGCCGGGGTAGAAATGTGGGGGTTTGGATTTTAAAACCATTTCAGCCTGTTGTGACTGCAGGGTGTTCCTGAGGCTCAACCAGGGCTTTTGTTTGTTCTGCCCCTTAGAAGCAACTGCGGGATGTTCAAATCACCCTGGATGAACAAGTGAACTTGGCAAGAATTATGAAAGCTCAGAAGGACCAGCTTTCTGAGGAAAATCAGGTAACCAATCCTGACGTTACCCCACCCACCTCGTGCTATACTCGTTCCTGCCCAGGGTCTTAGGAGTACTAAAAATTTTTGCTCTTGAAAAACTGAATAGGGCATAAAATAGTGAATTATGCTTGTGTGGCTTTTGGTTTTCTTGATAAGAGAGTGGTATATTGTGGTCAGATTTTTATGAATTTTCTGTCTGCATAAGGAACTGAGGAAAACTATTGAGAAACTGAGTGAAGAGCTGACTCAGCTGAAGGTCTTGCCCACTGCCTCCTTGGCTGGCCAGCTGAACCCAGGGGCTGACGCACTTCTCTACGGGAACCCCTATGAGGCACCAGGTAATTTTGTTTGTCTAACTTCATATTACCTTCAATCTGACGGCAGGCTTCTACATTAAGACATAAAAAGGGCAATTGGAGCAACCTGATGTACAATACAGCACATCGCAAGGCGGATATGATTGTCAATAATGACGGATCAAAGTTCAAAATGTAGATGAGTGAACTTTCGCCCATAACCGTGTGCGGGCGAACGCTAGCTAATATGATTGCGATTTATTGCGTTTAGTTCCAAGACGTGAACTCCGGCTTTGACTTGAATTTAGCGTTTATTTGAATTTTGCGGTATTTTCATGTTCACATCTGTATATCCACGATGGTATTCTACTGCGAAGCTGCGCAATGCTCATCGCATTCAGACATGCTTGCATTGGCTTGGCCAAGCTGGTCTTGTTACCGGAAGTGTGGATGTCTACAAGAAATCCCATTCATTCATCTTGTATCCCAATTTACGACAGTTTCGCGCTATATCAGGTCACTCCAATTAATAGAGGGAAATTCTCACCGCTGGAATCCTGTAATTTTGTCTGTGACCCCAGAGGGCAAAACTTCAAAATTTGAAAAAAAAAAATTTCCTGTGAGACCTTTACTGGACCAATTTGCCCATCCAGCACATACCCAGAGGGCAAAAACAAGTAAAAAAAATTTTAGAAAAAATGTGTAAATAAATGCAGACTAAACACCTCCCCTGCTTTTTTAATGAATGCGTTATCCCAGAACCTGACTTTAAAACTCTAGCGGAAGCTAGGTAGGTAGCCAGCCTAGGCAGCTATTGCAGTCAAGAGAAACTGGTGAAGCACACATAAAAGCCCTCTAATAAATACGGGATTATAAAGCAGGTGATGTGAGTCGTTCATTTGGCTTGGTTGCATGAATTAAAAACTAATGTTAACCAGGGGGCTTCTACCCTTCTCCGGTTTCTCTTGGTTGTTGTAGCTATTCGTTATTAGTTAGCTAACGTAAGATAGGTACTACAACCAGTTTTTAGTAGGGATATGGGATCTTGTGTTTAGTTATTAGGGTAATATTTAAGTGAGTGGCTAATTCGGCCAGGTTTTATTTATTGAAGAGTAATGTTAACTAAAGGGCTTATTCGCTCCCCTGATTTCTCTTGGTTGCCAGAGCTGTTCCAGGCTAGAGCCTTGGGTACATGTTGATACTGGCATGATCTTCTTTTTCCAGGCTGTTTTCAGCGGATCTGGTACATTTCACGTGGTAAAACTTCACTCCTTCAGAATGTTTGTATGATCTCTCGTTACAAATGCCAATTGCACAGCTGCATCGACCTATCTCATCGTAAATAACATCGCTTTTGGTCAGTGTCAGATTTGGCTCTGCATATGAACAAACTCGGTCTTCCATTTCGAATATTTAATATACACTTGACCTCTCAGGGTCAAGCTGAGTGTGACGTCATGCCATCTTTTCTGACTGAGGCCATTTAACAAGTGCTGGGGACACAGGATATGACATTCTTCCGGGGTCGCATAGAAAACAAACTTGCGATCATAAGCCCTTTTTTTTCCCTCTACTGGATAAAAGTGATATCAGTCACATCAGCATGAATGATGAAATTTTATAACAGCTGAATAAGTGCAGAGATTATTACACATCCCAATATAAATGCTTACACCTGCTTGTCTCAAATGGATTGTTCAAGGATAATGAATTGAAAGTTGAGTAAAAAATTTCTTTTTTCCAGTATTTGATTTTGGGTAGTGATTTGAAACCATTCAGTGCAAGAAATATGATAACTCTGCTTTATTCATCCCCAGTTATCTCCCAGTACTTTTTTGAAAGACAGACTTTGCTGTTGTTATTAACATAACATAACATAACATAACATGAATGGCGAGAACAGGCCGTTCAGCCCAACTACGCTCGCCAGTTTTTTATACTATTGTGAATATATTCCTTCAGATACTCAATGACTCAATGGTATCTAGCTTTAAGTCAAGCCTACTCTTGAAAACCCCCAAGGTCTCTGCCTCAACAATATGGTCAGGCAAGCTATTCCACATCGAAATTACTCTTTGGGTAAAGAAATATTTCTGAATATCAGTGCTAAATTTACCTTTGGTCAACTTCCATTTGTGACCCCGAGTTCTACTAACAACACTTGGTCGAAGGAATCCTACATAATTCACTTTGTTAATCCCTTTAACATATTTAAAGACCTCAATCAAATCACCCCTTAGTCTCCTTTTCCTAAGACTAAAGAGATTAAGGATCTTCAGCCTCTTCTCATAGCTTTCATGTTTTATACCTGGAATTAGCTTTGTGGCTCTTCTCTGAACTTTCTCTAGAGCCTCTATATCTTTCTTAAAGTATGGTCCCCAGAACTGTACACAATAGTCCAGATGTGGTCTGACAAATGTGTTGTACAAAAGAAGCATCACCTCCTTAGATTTGTACTCTATACTTTTGGCAATGTATCCCAGCATCCGATTGGCTTTTTTAACTGCTACGGCACAATGGCTAGAGCCTGTGAGGGTTTAGTCAACAATCACTCCCAGATCTTTCTCGTGTGGAGCAGATTCCAGTTTTAAACCTCCCATGAAGTAATCCCGTCTAATGTTTTTATTACCTACATGTACAACTTTACATTTCGCTACATTAAATTTCATTTGCCACATTTCTGCCCAATTCTGGATTCTATCCAAATCAACCTGAATCACTTTAGTGGACTCTAAACTATTTGCCAAACCCCCCAATTTAGTATCATCTGCAAATTTAACTAATCTGCTCTCAATATTCCTATCAAGGTCATTAATGTAGATGAGGAACAGCAGGGGTCCCAACACCGATCCCTGGGGGACGCCACTCCCCACCATACCTAGCTCAGATGAGATACCATTGACCACCACTCTTTGTGTTCTGTCCTGTAACCAGTTTTGAATCCACTCCAGAATACCTCCTGTAACTCCAATGGAGCTCATTTTAAAAATTAGTCTCTTATGCGGTACTGTATCAAATGCTTTCTGAAAATCCAAGTATATGATGTCATAAGCCCTGCTCTGGTCATAAGTCTTGGTGGCCTCTTCAAAAAATTCCAGAAGGTTTGTCAGGCATGACCTTCCCCTTACGGAAACCATGTTGGCTATCCTCAAGATACTGTTACGTTCAAGAAATAAGTCCAGCTCATCTTTTATGATAGATTCCAATATTTTGCACACAATGCAAGTTAAACTGACTGGCCTGTAATTTCCTGGCTCAGTACGGTCCCCTTTCTTATATATTGGTATTATATTGCCCTGTTTCCAATCATTTGGTATTTCTCCAGTTTCTAAAGACCGTCTGAAGATGGCGGATAGCGGCTTAAAGATGATATCACCAACTTCCCTGAGCATTCTAGGATATAAACCATCAGGACCTGCCGCCTTATCTGCCTTTAGTTTACGCAACTTGTCTAATACTTCGTTATCCCTAACCTCAATTTCCGCAAAATAATCTTGAGCATTTAACATGCCCTCTGGCCGAATAAAGACCCACTCTGAGGTAAAATTCTCAACAAAGTAACTGTTTAAGGCATCCGTAATATCCTTGTTATCATATAGCAGCGATCCATTTTTATTCTTTATGCACTTAACCTGCTCTTTGACTTTCCTTTTTCTGCTACAGTACTGAAAGAAGCGCTTAGGGTTAGTTTTTCCCCCCTCTGCAATTTGTCTTTCATACAGTCTTCTAGCATTCCTCAGCTCTTTTTTGACCACAGCCCGCATTTTACAGTATTCGGCCTTAGTAATCTCATTGTTATCCTCTATGTACATCTTATAAAGATTCCTCTTTTCCCTCAAAATCCTACGAATACTTTTGGTCATCCACTGAGGAATCTGCTTTTTCAGCTTACTTTTGGACACCTTTGGAATGAATTTGCATTGTGAATCAAGTAAAACCCCCTTAAATCTTTCCCACATCTCATTTACAGACTCACAGTCCAGGAGTGTCTCCCATTTTATTTCACTTAGATATGAGCGCATCCTGTCAAAGTTTGCTCGCCTAAAATTGAAAATTTTTGTTTTTGAATACACCTTTTTAACTTCCCATGAAACATCAAAATTAACAGCAGGGTGATCACTTGTCCCAAGTGGCTCCAGTACCTCAACATTGCTAATTCTATCTGGGTCATTACAGAGCACTAAATCTAAAATTGCCTTCTCTCTTGTCGGTTTATTAACATACTGCACCAAAAAATTATTATTTATAACATCTAGAAATTCTTCCTCCCCCCTACCCTGTCCTTTCACCATTTCCCAATCGATACCAGGATAATTCAAGTCTCCCATAATAATAGTCCCTCCACCTCTACAAGCTTGCGTAATCCTCTTCAAAAGCATTCCATTGACTGTACTGTCCAACGCTGGTGGCCGATAGCATACTCCTATGTTTAAACCTGTCTCGTGTTTGCCAATGAGCCTGACCCAGATATCTTCACAGGGCAAGGAATGTTCAATTTCAGGAATTTCCTTTACATGTATGTTTTCGTTCACATAGATTGCTATGCCCCCTCCTCGCCTATTACATCTATCCTTCCTAAAGAGCTTATAACCTTCTATATTATATTCATCTCCATCCTCTTCACTAAACCATGTCTCTGTAATCCCAACTATGTTATAGCCCTCACTAATCATAACGGCCTCAAGCTCTGGAAATTTATTTTTTATGCTTCTTGCATTTAAATAAAAACATTTCAGGTTATTACTAATGCTCTTATTCTGTGGTCATGTTTCTAATCTGTTAATTTTTATTTTTCAGGCACTCAAGAGACAGATCAGCAGGTATGTTTTCATGTTCCTGAGTAAAATTGCTGCTATCGTTTAGTGCCAGCGTTTCACTGATAAACAACGAAGGGAATAGGGCCTGTGTGACTTCATGTTTGTACCTCAGTGAAACAAGAAGTCATGGTTGACCACTTAAGGGTTTGTTATCAATGACCAACAAACTGTAATTGACTTGGATCAATGGGAGTCATTAGCTTTATCTGTCATTGGCAGAATTTTGTACAATAACAAGTGTTGTGAGGCAAAACAAACCTCGCCCGGTAGCATTTGTTTTGGTGCTTTAGCTTCTGATTCAATCTTATCGATATGGTCTCTCTTGGGTACAACACAAAATGTGACCTTCAGTTTGACCTTTCAAGGTCACTCAAAGTCAAAGGTTATAGTGCCTAATCCCCATCTCTAACCGTTTTTGAGTTATAATGGAAAATAAGCATATTTAAGCAAAGATCTTGACTCCCCTGGCATTTAACTTCCAACCGCTAAGGAGACTATGAGAGATACCCTATCATGTGGCACATGACTGGAAGCAGACTTGAAAGATGCACATTCTGGATTTAGTTTGAAGTTGATATGATTGTTTTTACCAAAGTCATTGCAGAAAAACGATTTTGACCTTTTTGGTGACCCTGATCTTGACCAAATTTATAGGGGTCTATTCTGAACTAATGCCCATCTATCCTGAAAGTTTCGTGACGATCAGTTGAGCTGTTTTGCCGCAATGTTGCTAACAAAGAAAGAAAGAAAGAAAGAAACCCCACTAAAAAACAATTCCTCACCCTCCGGACTTTGTCATGGGTGAGGTGAAAATGAAATTACCCAAAAGCACTTATGCACAATGATTCATGACTAAAATTCTGTTGGCAAAAACAAAAACCCTGGATAAGACCATCTGCATAGCAGAAACCAAAAGACTAAGGGGGCCTGGAAACACCTCACTTCCACAACTACCAGCTCGCCTGTGAGGTTCAATACCTTAACAAACGGATACATGCAAACCATGATCACATCCTTTTCTGGCTTGATACAGAGCAGAGTCACAGACCATACCATTAACAGACTTACCCTTTATTTGCAAAACCATTAAAAACGCAGTTGTTTTAGGCATACTGCTATCTCCACAACTCAGACAGCTTAGTGGAAAGTAAATGAAATTATAAACTTCACAGTATCTCTTGGCGCATACTCACTGATTAGGAACAACCCATACTTCTGTATAAACAAAACACCTGTGATTGGAAGCAAGTGAAAAGTAATAGGAATCTCACATCTACAGCACATTTTTGAAAATAACGCCCTGCTCGCTCTCGCAATAAATCGAAGAACGCATCATTAGAAATCAGTACTTCTAATATATCCAATTAAAACAACAAATTACAGTGCTGTGAAAAAAGATTTGATTTATTTTATTTTTGCATATTTGTCTCACATGAATTTTTCAGATCATTAAAGTAAATTAAACATATAATGTGTGTGTGAGTCTTTTCACAATACTGGGGAACAAAAGTGTGACGTGAACATGAAAATTTCAAAATCATTCAAGGTACAGAAAACCAACTTTATTTGATTCTTCACTGGCATAAGACTGGCATATAACAGCAAGAAGATAATCTGTCCACAGCAAGTATGGGAAAATGGCATTAGAATGCAGCATACAGATACATACAGAACACAAGATCCTGTCGAAGTATTCCAAAGGAACATTGTTTCATATTTACAAAACGGGTAAAAAAAAAAACATTCATTTCAAAGCCCAAATTCAACTTTTTATTCTGTCGTTTTATGTTTTATAGGCTGCATTATATTTATATTACCGTTTCATACATAACACAGTTGGTATGGAACCTGTGCAGGCTCATTCTGTATACTGCGTCTGTGTGTCTGTTAGTAAATCTCTGAACGAAATTTGTGCATTTTGTGAAGTTGGCAGTTTTGCTCTATTTTGTTTTCATTTAAAAGCCTGCATTTTTAAAAACACAATTTATCAGTCTTTTTTTAATGACATTTAATGGTTTGGATTTCTGCGGTAAATTAAGAAGCGAGATTTGTTTCATTCTCTGGGGCGGAAATTCAGCTTGTATAGCAGATCATTTGTGTTCTACACCGCCTGTCGGAAAGTTGTTGCCGTTTGGATTCAAATAAACAAATACTACGATCGGATCATTATTGCAGCTACTAAAAGCCTATGTTTCAGCTGGCAATAATTATTTTAACCCTAATGGATTTAGTGCATAGCTTCTCATTTATTAAAAAAGTCATGTCAGAAGATTCAGGGGGCAAAGTATAGATCCTCACGATCATTAATTATAAGTTATCATAAATGTTATTAATCAGACAAAAAATCCAATGATGGGTTACGACCGTTTTTTAATATAAGGAAACGATCATCATACCATTGGACAATATTCAAATAAAATGTAAGTGTAGTTTGCATTTAATTGAACAATTTGAATGAGTTATTTGAGACAATATTAAATTGAAAATGCATTAATCTGCAATTATCTTTTCATTTTCACATACACATATGGGAAACCTATTGACTATATTGTGAAATGATAATGAAATGCTTTTTGACATTTTTTTTTTTTGGCCTAATGCTCTGCAATAAATTGGACAATAAAATACAATTAGAAAACATATCTCCAGATGTATTTTCTGATTTTGATTGAATCATTTTGTCTGTTTTAGGGGCCATGATAATGAAAATGCAATTTTAAAGATAGGACTGAGAAATTTTAAAAATGATTAATCAAATGATGCGCGACATTTGACATTTCATTTTCAATCAACTTATCCTGCAACACATGGGACAATATTCAAACGCCATTTTGATAGAATGGACGGCCTCCCAGTCCATTGCATTTTCAAATTTATGAATATGCAAGATCTTTTTGGGACACAAAAAAATTAAAATGCAATCTGATCTCATCAAAGGCGGGTTTTCCGCTAGGGACCTATTAGGGCGCAGCGGAAAACATGTTCCTTATTTGCATACCAACCAATCAGCTTCTGGGTAGTTAAAGTTGACCTCAGATGGCTTTAAATGTCAATGATGGCAGGGAATATTTTAACAATTTTAAAAGATATGACTTGAAATTTCAAAAAATTATTTCTCAAAAATGATAACTTTTTCTCTAAAGCTGGTAATCAAATAACCTTGATACCTTAATACACAGTGCGAGTGCCATTTTGATTGAATTGATGGAAGTGGGTCTAGTGGGGGTGCTGTACTTCAACATTGGGTCTTATGGAGAATGGGCAAAATCGCCTGTGGAAGCTAAATGGTTGCAGATAGAGATTAAGTTTGTATTACTGACATATAGGAAGTAATATATGACCTATATTTTGGATGTGTTAAAGTTGACCTCAGATGACTTTGAAAGGTCAAACTTGAGGTCAAGCAAAATGTTACAATTTTCAAAGGTTTCTAGGCTTCAAAATATAGAAGATTAGGAACATATGTGCATTGAACACTTATAGGAAGTCATGTATGAACTGTCATTTGGTGGCCTTGAACTTGACCTTCGGCGACCTTCGAAGGTCAAACTTCACATAGTGAAATTTCAATGACTTCTATCATCAAAACTATTACAAAGAGAGCTTAGGTTTGTATTGCGGGCATATAGGAAGTCATGTATGAAGTTTCATTTGGTGACATTGAACTTGACCTTCAGTGACCTTGAATGCCCAAACTTCACGTGAAATTTCAATTACTTATATCAGCAAAATGGTTACAGATAGTTTCCGTTTGTATTGGAGATGTATAGGAAGTCATACATGACCTTCTTTGGTGGCCTTGAACTTGACCTTCGGTGACCTTCGAAGGTCAAAGTTCACATAGTGAAATTTCAATGAATTCTATCACCAAAACTATTACAGATAGAGCTTAGGTTTGTATTGTGGCCATATAGAAAGTCATGTATGAAGTTTCATTAGGTGACCTTGAACGGCCAAACTATACAGTGAAATTTCAAAGACTTATATCAGCAAAATTGTTACAGATTGAGTGTAGGTTTGTATTGGAGAAGTATAGGAAGTCATGTATGAAGTTTCATTTGGTGACCTTCATATTGACCTTCGAAGGTCTAACTTGACCTAGAGAAAATTCAATGACTTCTATCACTGAAAAGGTCACAGATGGACCCTAGGTTTGTGTTACTGACATAGGAAGTCACATATGAACTTTCATTTGGTGACATTCAATGTGACTGTCAGTGACCTTTTTGAGGGTCAAACTCCACAGTGAAATTACAATGACTTGTATCACCAAAATGGTCACAGATTGAGCCAAGGTTTGGGTAGAGACATTTAGAAAGTCATATATGAAGTCCATTTGCTGACCACAACTTGACATTCTGTGACCTTTAAAGCTAACAATTGACATATTGAATACATATTGACATATTTTAATGACTTGTATCACCAAAACTGCCTCAGAGCTTAGGACTGTATTACAGAAGGTCTTATAAATGTATGTGAACTTTTATTTAGTGACCTTGACATTGATTTTCATTGATTCAAATGTCAAACTTCACATGAAATTTTCTTAACTTGTATCATCGTTGTAAGACTGCTTGCCGGTAAGCTATGGGACCCTTAGTCCTATTTTTTGAAGATATCCTACAAACCCATACGCAGTCATGATGTACTTTCTAATTGTATTAAAACAACAAACAATCAAAACTGATTCAAACTGCTTTACAAGGAGCCACTATTTGTGGTCCAAAATATAAATGGATCACAGAGCTGCCTTCTGTACTTCGCATGTGCGATCCCAAACAGTCCAATTAATACATGTGATATTTTCTAAGACCGTTTACAAAAATAATTTACAGAAGCATAACTATCATCAAGGTGGAGAAGGGATGGGTACGAATCAGAGACGTGCGGTCAGGGGAGGCAGTGACTTCACCATTTTATTGCCAGTATTTTCAACCTGTTTCCATGTAATTTGCCTGATTGACAATCAATCAATTTTAACTTTTTTTTTTTTTTTTTTTTAACTGAACAGTTAAGACCTAGCCTAGGCTATGTGTAGCCTGTAATGATAAAGAGGTGATGGTGACAAAAAAAAATCATTTACGTTTACGCTTAGATTCGAGACAGCAAGGATGGAAATCTTAATAATTAATGGGTAAAAATGTCAACTCTCTCAGTAATTCCGTGTAATCGTTTTGACCTGCTGTTTATCAGATTATGAAAGAAGACTGAAAATAAACTCCATTTTTTTTTTTTTTTTTTTTTGAATGGCATTAAAAAGTACGTATTTAAGGGGGAAAACATTATCGTAAACATATTGACCACGCATTGAACATGGCATAAGAAAGGTTTTAATATTTGTTGATGGCATTGCGTTAGCTTCCTGTAAGCAAATTTGGCCAAATTTGCTGTCTCGTGAGCAATTTAAGTTCCATGCACTGAGCAATAATGTCACGGATGAAATTGGCACGCCGTTCTGCCGTTTGGTCTCAGTAAATTAGTAAATCAATCCTCTGATTGCTAATCAAGCAAAGTAATAGGGAGTTATCGTTTGTTTAATGGTGAGGATTCTGCCTCCCCTTACTGGTCTCCGACGGCACATCACCGGTACGAATGACCCTCGTCGTTGCATGATAAGAAATCGCATCCTAAAATATGAAATCAATTAAACAAATTATTTGGATAAATCACTAAAATAGCAGTCAGAAATGTCTTACCTTGCAGATGGACAGGCCAGTTGCTGAACGATGGTCAAGAATAAGGATGGATTCAGACGATTTTTTATTATAATTCCCTTTTCAGTAACAGTCGTGGCAGCATACAAAATTGTGGACACCATACCTGCAGTAGAGGAAATCAGCCGACTCGCAGCAACACACTAGAAAACTGTCGTTGCCGATCAAAGGTGTTTATCGAGCCATTCCAGGAAATATGAAAATCAATAAATTGATGCATATAATCTTAGAATACTAAACAAAATATGTATTCGGTAACGGTCGTGATTTAGTGGACACAAAATGATTTTTTCCTGTTTGAGTTAATTATTCTCAAAAATGACAGAAATTAGTGGGGGGGGGGGGTTGGTTCATCAGTGTAAGGAAATTTAGTTCTTCTGCGGAGTAGCACTACATTTGAGCAGCGCCAATCACTGAACACCTGCCAGCCGTGGTAACGGTCGTGAGCACAGCGGACACGTCGGGCAACGACCATTACCGGATAATTTCAGTCTGATATAGTCTTATATTCTGACTAGAAATATTTTGTAACAAAGTGGAATTTATTCACTGGACTGAGTGAATAGCATACGGGCAAATCTACATGATACAGTCTAATTTTAATTTCCCACATCCTTTCAGTTAAAGACAGATTTTTTTTATGTCACATTTTGGTGTCCTCTTTGAGCAAAAAAAAAAAAATTAATTTAATTTAAAAAAACTACTTGGGTTCAAATGGTAGTTTTATCCTCAGTATATCTCGAACATGTGCTTAACAAAATAATCATGAATTAAATGCATCAATCATTACCTACTGATAATAAAGCAATGAACAGTAACTGTCCAGAAAATCTCTCCATGATGATTTCATTAATTGAATGAAATGAGCCATCTAACCCTTCTTGGCCCTATTTGAAAGAGTAATTTCCCCCTTAGTCACAAAATCACTCTTCTCTCCTTTCCTTTTTTTAGCTGA
This sequence comes from Gymnothorax javanicus, assembly GCA_029692085.1. Classification (NCBI taxonomy): domain Eukaryota; kingdom Metazoa; phylum Chordata; class Actinopteri; order Anguilliformes; family Muraenidae; genus Gymnothorax; species Gymnothorax javanicus. The sequence continues at coordinate 110,360,923 of CM056200.1, forward strand.
TGATGTGCAGGTTTTGCCAAGAGCTCTTCCCGGGTATCAGCAGAGTAGAGTTGGTGCAGCATGAGGAAACCCACAAGCTGTGCCCCTTCTGCCCTTTAATCGGCGACAACATGAGTCAGAATGACTTCGAGGAGCACGTCTACAGCCATGAGTAGGGCGATGTCCTGGAGGTGCAATGCCACAATCCTATCAGGGTAACACCTTACAATAAGGGTACATTAATTAAAATTAGCTAATGCAGTAAGAAGTATTAACTATCAGTTAATTAACAGTAAACTATTGGGTCTTATACTCATTTATTAATAATGTTCATGTTAACTAAGGTATTAATTTATACATTATTGAATAGTTTGATAGTTTGAGATGTTACTTAAGGCATACTTATGGATGTTTTCAACCTCATAATAAGGATGTCAAACAGCATTAATAAATGGTAAGGTAAGGTTACCTAATGCTTATTTAGCTCTCTGATGCAAATGTTAACTGTTAATTAATTGGTAGTTCATACTTATTACTGCATTAACTAATGTATCCTTATTGTAAAGTGTTACCCCTGTCAGTATAGTAAAGTTGAGTATTTTATGCTTAATCTCTTTTGGAATGAGGTAATGTTGAGCTATTTGCAGTAAGCCGCCCATATTGTGTCAGTATCGTTATGTACCCCAAGGCCATTAAATCTGATAACTTACTGTGGAGACATGTTTAAAAAAAGTGAGGCAGATTGAGCAGTAAAGATACAAGATACAAAACTGACAATGCTGGTATAGCAAACGCCCTTGCCTTATCTAAGCAGATTGGATCTGCCTAACAGTGTAATTTTTGCCCATTAGGCAATATAGGTTCAGCTTTGATTGATACATGGAAAAGTATTGGGAATAATACTTTTCAGTGTACTTTTTAATGAAGTAAGGGATATTTATCGAGAAAGTGTGCAGTTTTCATTATGATGATGATCTCAATGCATGACAGCATTTTAATTAGCACAGGACTCTGTGTTTATGCACATGTTAACTGGCATTTATTACGCTTAAGCAAACTTTAATGACCTGAAAATTGGTGATAAAATCAATGAAATGGAGAGTATTATTAAAATGTGTTGTGTTGTGTGAGATTCAAAAAGATACATGGCATAATACCTGGTCTACACCTGACAAAACCGGCCCGCAATGCAACCCATAGTGCTTTTTTTAAAAAAAGAAAAAAAATGAAAAGCACTTAAGTGGAGGTTTATGGCGATCTTGTTAATAAGACAAAGTCTCATGAAACAAACTCAGGGGAATGAGAGCTTTACAGTGAATGCATTGTGTTTCATTTGATTATAGAGGAAATCATAGTGAAAGTCCAGGAAAGTAAATAGTTACATTTGCACCTGTACTGAGGAAAAATAAGATGTATGTAATGTAAAAGACACAATTGATTTACTTATTTCTGAGCACATCATCTGGCCAGTGGACCCCTCGGTCACTAACTGATGTTAGAGTTATTACCACTAGTTCTCCTATGCTTAACCAGCCTGGACAAGTAAAATATTTTGACGATGAGAACTTTTTTTTTTGATTGGATGACGATTAGTCAACAACTGTGTTGCATTTATCTGCAATTTTACTGTAGCATTTTGTCTCACTTTCTCATGAATTCTTCAGATATATTTCTTCCTCAAGATGACGTTATAAATTATTACTCTGGCTCTTAATTAAACAAAAAACATTGTCACCTTTGTGCCTTTTTTGTGCTTTATGTGCTCCGTTCACATTACAAGCCTCGTTCTTCAATTCTGATTTTTTGCTCGGATCTGATTTGCCTGATATGATGGTTCACAATTCATGATTTCAAATGACCCGTATTGATCTGTAATGTGAATGCACTGCCCTCCAAAACCACAGACATGCACACAATGATATATTTTTGCATGAATTGTCAGCGTCTTCAATCAGAAAAATGTTGTATGTGTGAGAACACTTAAAACATGACTAAAACTGAGAAAATGGATGGGCTTGTAGCAATATCATGGATGGGATTTTGCCCTGGAGGATGGTAAACAGTTTGTCAGCTTTACCTGATGAGGTTGAGAAAGCGAAAAAAGCCAGTAGGCTGGAATTTTAGGTTTTTAACTGTGCTCAGTGAATGCGTACAGGCAAAAAGCTGCATGGATTCCGATCTGACCGTTCTCATTCATGTCACATGGCCACATATCAGATTTGTATCTGATCTAGGGCCATATGTGAAAGTGGTTTAATTCTGATCAGATCTGTGTCTGATAAAGGCGAAAAATCTAATTGGAGTCACATCAGCCTGGTAATGTGAACATAGCACTGGCCTGCATTACAAAATCAGATTCTCTTAATTTCTTTCTCTACTGTCTGTCAATTTATTTGCAAATGGGTCAAAAATGAGAGGTGACCATTTTTGTGCCCTAATGCGATATAAAATGTAATAACATGTAAATACACTCTGTTATCTCATTCTTCCACTTCTGCTGGGAAATATATCTGTGGCAAATAATAATAAATTTGGAGAGCTAATGTCACTGGTTATTTTGTGCATTATTACAAATGATGAAATATTATTTTGATGGTGATTTGATAATGTAAACTCATTCCAACAACAAGACAAGAAGGCCAGCAACTGCCTTTTACCTCACTCAGCAGGGCTTGAAGGTGCTTTAAACCCCAATTAGGTGATGCAGAAACCACATATGGAAGGAAGGGAGGTTAGACTCAGCTATGTCAGTGACTGACTCATATGAGATGACAGTGTAATTGTTCTTGAAATAGTGATGTAATATTGTTGAAAGCTGGGCCAAGCACTGGGTTATTGATATAAAAAGGTTTGAGGTTTTGCCAAAATTATTAAGCCAAAGTGATGTTTTGGTGGGTAAGTAGATGTCCATTCTAGCAATATACTTTCCCAAGCCAAAGGGAAAGGAAATGGAATGAAGTACTAGACAAATTGCATTAATGAAAAACAAATAAGGCAATGGGCCCTGATGGTAAGTACCCAAAGGTTCTGAAGGAAAAATGATGAGATCATCTCTAAACAACTGTCAAATATTTTTCAGCAGTCTTTCAAAACTGGATTAATACCAAATGATTGAATGCAAGGCAATATGATGCCAATATATTATAAAGGGGGCCGTACTGAGCCAGGATACAACTGGCCTGTCAGATTAACTTGCATTGGATGTAAATAACTGGAATCTTGCATCAAAGAAAAGTGGGATTATTTCATGAAAGTAGCAGCATCCTGAGGTATAGCCAACACGGTTTCCGTAAGGGTAGGTCATGCCAGTGACAAGCCTTTTGGAATTCTTTGAAGAGGCTACTAAGGCTAGAGCGGGGCATATAATATCATATAATTGGATATTCAGAGTGCATTTGATGAGGTACCGTGAGAGACTATTTATTAAAAGAAGCACTGTAGGAATTATTGGAGGTATTTTAAAATGGATTTGGAACTGGTTACGGAACATAGCACAAGGATTAGTGATCAGAGGGATCTTGCTCTGGGAAGTGGAGTCCCTCAGGGATCGATGCTGGGACCCCTGCTTTTCCTCATCTACAATAATGACCTTGAAAGGAACATTGAAATAGAATTGGTCAAATTTCCTAATGATGCCAAATTTTGAGATTTAGCTAACAGTTCAGAGTCCGGCAAAGGTGATTCAGGATGATTTAGATAGAATCCAGAGGTGGGAAGAAAAATTACTTACTAGAAAACACTCAGAGGTCATACCTCCACCAATGCATTTAGAACTTTACTACCCTCTAGTGGATTTTTAGATGCATGGCATTTATCCAAGGTTTGCAATGGTAAAGAATCCTTGGATCTTGGATCTGGATGGTGATCTGGTGTCTTCGCAAGCAGAGCTACAGCTCAGAATGACGTAAGAGCATGATGTGCTTATGTGCAGTGCATTTCATGGGCAAAAAAAAAATTCTAGAGGACACACCCAAAATTTTAAGATACTCTGGATATTTATTTATTTATTTGTTTATTTTTTGGGTGTAGAGAGCAGTCTTTTACAGGTATATTAAATTTGATTAGATTAAAATGTTATCTCTAAAATCAACAAGAAAATCTGTCTCTGGAAAATATTATTTTCAGGTGTTGGGAATAACTTACGACAATCATACTAGTTGTTTGGCTGCATGTAATGTGTTTTTTAGACTCTTGGAAGTGCTGTCCTTCTGTTTAACTTATTAGTTCAGAAGGTAGTCTAATCTGGTAGATATATCTTGCCTGATAGAATGAGCTGCCTAATCGTAATGACATTTCAACAGGTGGTAGTCTATTCTGATATATTTTGTGGTACTACACCATGAATTTGTGAGGGTAGCTCATTTGAAGTGAGAAGCTCAGAGTTTCAAACTAGTCCAGCTGGACGAGCTACTGGTAGGCCATCCTGAGCTGGCAGCACAAACTGTCAGAATGCCAGATAACCACCAAAATCTATTGGACTGATCCTTAGCTCATGGCCCATAACCTCCACAACATATCATTGAAATTGATTGAGAAATTTTATAGATATTTCTATTTGCTTGTCTAGAAAATGAGTGTGGGAAATAAAAACATTAGACAATGCCCTCTTGGTGCCATTACCGAAACCCAGCAAAAAAATCCACCATTTTGAATTTAATTTTCAACATTTTATCTGGTTTTGACATTTCCAGGTGTAGAGTTTAACCAGCTCCACCTAGAGAGGAGTTTATTAAACCGAGCGACTTCAAACTTGATAAGAGACATTTAAAGACTTTGACAATGTTAAAATGTTAAGCTTTTTGGTTTCCGTTGAATGGTGTGTTCATTGCAGCACAGCAAATTTTGCTGTTTTTCCGTGAAAAAAGGAAGTTCTTGTAACTCAAACAATTAGTGTCTGATCTGCTCCAAGCTTCAAATGCCTGTTGAGTCCTGTCCTGAAGACATCCACATTCTGATATATAGTTTGTCTTAGCGCTACTTAATGGCTTCAGGAAATGAAATTTTTCGATTTTGGCATACTGTTCCAAGTAGGTCATACAGACCCACCTCAAATGTGGTCTAAAAGCCAAAAGCCTTGATGATGCTTTTTTGTGAAGATTGTGAGTTTTCATCAAACACTGAGGCCCTGGTGATGCATTATTTGCCATGAAACAGGAAGTTGGTTTTGATGTGCTTTTGATGTTTGAAAGCTCATGAGACTTGGCACACGTCAGAAGGGGTCTGTTTTGCTGTCTGACTTTAGTCATGGGCCTAGGGTGAAGCAAGGGGGTCCACAGTGCCCCCAAAACATTTCAACAAAGCAGCCCTCATGGTACATTTCACCTAGGTGTATTAAATTTTGTGGGCACATGTAACATCCCAAGGCTTAAAAAAAATATATCTTGGTTCTATGACCTAAACATAGTCAATTAATTTGAAATTACAGTGCAATTTTTGTGCTGTTTTTGCCAATTCCAGGTGTTGTATTTTAACAAACTCCTCCTGAGACTTAACCCAATCAACATCATATTTGTTCTGTTTAATCTCAAGACCTTTGCTGAGCTTATTTGTAAACCTTTAGAGTTTTGTTGAATGGTGTGTCTGTGGTGGTGCGGTGAGTTTTGATGTTTTGCCATGAAAAAGGAAGTTGTCCAAACTCAAATATGAACTCTCTAATCAACCTTAAACTTCAGAAGTATGATAACAGTCCCAGACTGAAGACATCAATATGCCCAAATTCTGTAATAATTACATTGTTGATGTTCTTCCCCAAGTAGGTAGAACATCCTTAAAACTGTTAACATCCCGTTCAATTTTTCAGCATTATTGAGAAAATTGTGAGGTTTCATGGAACAATGTATCTGCGGCAGTGCAGTGAACTGATGTTTCGCCCTGAAGAAAAGAAGTTGTTGTAACTCAAATATAGATTGACCAATCTGCCCCAAACTTCACGTCTGATAAAAGTCCTGGCCTGAAGACATCTACATGCCAATATTGAGTCATAGTCGTAGCGCTGCCCACTGGATATAAAAACTGAGACTAGCGTGACAAGCGAGTTTATTCACATGAAATTTTCATGATTTGGTCTACACTTGATAAACAGGAACATAAGGCATGTTTAGTGGTGAATTCAGTAGCACCACATAGTGGACACAGGAGGCCCACACACTCCATACAGGAAATAAATCTTAATTTATAACCTGCATCAAATCCCGACATGGTCGCTCACCCTGGCTAAACTGTGAATTGCGTCATCCCCATTTCACCTAGTGTAAGGTCTCTTGAATAATTTCAGCATTACTTACTCATGTAACTGGTTCAATGACAAAGTGGACGACCACCAGGAAATCGAACCATCCTTTCTCAGTAGGGAAATTTAGTTTTATCCCATGTTAACATCATGCCTTTGTTAATAACAATCCATGATTTTTTAAAAGAGAATCCATAAACTATATACAGTGATATTCAGTGTAAAAGGAGTTTGCCAGTTTATTTTATGCTCAGAAATATAAATTTATTACAGTGAAAGAAAAACTTTTGTTGATTTGGCAAGTCAATTTATTCTACTGTATTTTTAAAACAGGAACTATCACATCATTTTATGGTACACACAGTGCGAATAAATGTACAGTTCGGGGCTTCTCTAGTAAACCAGTGCACCTCAAAATCTGAAGATGAAACTGCTGCAAAATGAGTCCCTGGTTAAGAGTGGGAGGTAAAACACAGCACAGGACAATCCCTTCCTTGTTGTCATGGCACCATCTGATTGGCCTCTTCTGGTGTGACATCACGAGATGACAACTCCGAAAACAGGGCAGGCAGCCAATACTGAGGCTCTCCAGAAGCCTGCGAGTCCAGCCAGGCCAAACCTTCTTTCAGCAGGTGATCCTGAGGGAATTGAAACGCAATTATGATATTCGCCATCTGCCGGACGACCCATCACCAGCTTTATAGCCATATTCACATCATATGAGAAAGATGGAAAAGTTGGCAAGATTCCCTTTGCAATGACTTAGGTGTTCACATCATTAAGAAACTTTGGGGAGGCCAGTGCGTAAGGGTGTAGTGTATTTGTAGTCCCCATTTCGCTAGACTTGGGAGAAGTATCAAACTACTAAATAAAGTATTAAAGGTGCACTATGCAAGTTTGTTTGTTTTCTACGAGATTAAATTTTTGTCTCAATTCGCTGACATCTCCCCACGATCCGCTAGCTGCCTAGCCCTGAATTCACTGTAAAAAAAAAAAAAAACCGGGCTCTGGAGACCACACAGGTGTCACAAACTGCAAATATGTTATGGGGCACAGCCTGTGCCCCTTGTGTTTAACAAACCGTTCCGGCCAATCACCGACAGGAGTTGACAGTTACGGAAGCATGGGAGGGAGGGGCGAGCTACCTCTGTTTTGTTTGAATTCGAATGTCAACAGAAGTGATGTTGCGTTTCATGACTGGCAATTTGTTACCAGTAAGAATAGCTATCACTGAATTGTGTTTATTTAGGCTACTTTTAATAGAGGGGAATCCCAGATATGAGGACGCCATTTTCCATTGCTTCTGTGTAAGGTTGGGTTACCTTCACTGCCCCTCAAGGGGAAATTTGTTTCGCGACCAGTGTTCACAACAGAGTAAAATGCAAAAGGACAACACAGACAACAATAACAATGAAAACAACAAAACACAGAACAAGTGCAAGGAATGGAAATTTGTAACAACTACATTGTGCAAGTGAGCAAAAGCACCATTTCCAGAACAGAACAATAAATGCCACAAAAATGCTAAGTGCGATGAGCAAATCGCTTATTTACTTCCCAGTAAGACACTTCACCAATTTCAGAAAAATATCAAATTTCCTAGTTGCAGTTACAAATAGGAACTCCATATTTACAGTAAATACCATATGATGTGAAAGACATATGCCCCTTTGTAAGTGATACATCCATCCCAGCCCTCCACCTACCTTTTTCTCCGAAAACATTTCAAAATAGACTTTTCATTCCTTTTCAAATCCAATTTATAGCGGACCCTGACGGTGGCAAGCCGTTGCAAGTCAATGACCCATTGGATTTTTAGTGTTTCAATTTTGACCTCAGAGAACCAAACCATATATTTTGATAAGGCCTGTTCAGCCTTCAATAAACATCAAAATGATGCTGGTTCCCTCATCCAAGTCTGCAAACCCCCCCCCTCCTCACAGGGCTTGCAATTCTGTAGTAGTTAGCTTCTTTAATAACTGATGACTAAAGTTAAACTACAGGCCAAAAGTTTGGGGCCACCCTCAGATTAAAAAAAAACAAAAAAAAAAAAAAAATCACACATCAACTGTTCTTTCCTTATTTTTTGCACATGAAATGACTTCAGTGCCTAAAATATAGGAAGCCAATAGGTTTTGGGTGAATTCCAGACTTCAGATCACATTTTAAAGCTGTCTTAACTGATTGATCACTGACCAATAAGTTTTATAATTGAGTTCCAATGCCTTTGTGTTACATGATTTTATGTCACTAGGACGTGAACAATTTTATGTAACAAGACGGCATGCTGTATAAATGCCTTCCCCAAAACCAAGGGGTCACATTGCACTTGGTGCACCATTAAAAATCTGAGGGTGGCCCCAAACTTTTGGCCTGTAGTGTACATTGCATGGACCCAGCACTGATTCAACAAAACTTTCCGGTGAAATGTCAGGAGATGATATATTTTTCATAATATTCCATTTGACTATTCCATTTAAATCCCTTCTAGAGCCATCTTGAAAAATGTGAAGCGTGCCTTGTTTTTGTGCCATCCGAAACCAGAAGGCACTCACAGAGCGCATTACTTCCATCATTTTGAAATTCGTTGGCAGAGGAATCATCCCTGAACAAGTGTGAAACAAGCCTCAACAGAGCTGTGTTTATACGCACAGAAATCCTTTCCAATCCTAGATCAAGAACATGAGTCCAAGCTTCACCAAAATTAAATCACTTCCTCCTTAGCACTGCATCTACAAACAGATAAAATTTAATTGACATCCATCCATTACCTTTTGAGATATCCTGTTAACTGACAAACTAACTAACAAACAAATGCTAGTGAAAACACTATCTCCCGGCAGAGGTATAATGAAGTCCAACTCCCTCAGTGCCATAGCAGATGTGATGTTTTTAGGAAATTGATGAGCATATGAATAAGTAATAACTTGTTAACATGCAGAATGTATCATCATAAGTTTCATGCTCCAAAATATGTAGCAATGCTTTCAATGCCGTTGATTATGATGACCTCACTGATTTCAGTGCATCGTTAAAGGGTAGGAACTAACCTTCATAAACAGACTCAAGTTAATACAATTTTTGGCAGCAATGTGATTACAAATGACGTTCCAAAGTCATGCAAAGCTCAACCTTCCTCACCGTATCAGCTCAGATCAACATAACCCCATGTTGCATCCAAAAAGCAGGAGCTGTAGTTTCTTGTCATGATGATTTTCAGAAAAATTAAATGCTGTAATGCCAAAATATATTCTGCTGGTATTTAAAATTCCTTCAGTGTGCCTTAACTTGTGAGTATAGCTAGCCATAGCACAATTGAACGAAAAGTAATGTGAGCACACAGACTTCAAATTAAAAGTCAAAAGGTTACAAAAAGAAAAAAAAAAAAAAAAGACCATTGAAAGGATTACGCGTTTCCCCTAGATGCCCATTGGACTGCCCGAGGTACCTGGTTATTTTCTCTTACCAGCACATGACAGGCACGCTCTCGCTCCCACTTCAGGCCCTCCTTGATCTCACTCACAGTAACATAGCCTTTTTTCTGTAGAGGGTACAAAGGCATTCAGATGGATTATTATTTTTTGAGTCCCTTCTCTCAATTATGATTCTTTGCATTCAAGAAAAGTCTTCAGCTGGGGAACCAATTAATTACTGCACACACTGAAATTTAAAAAAAAAAAAAAAAAAAAAAGGTTTTAAAACGTGAACCTCTAACAGCTACAAGCCACTAATTCATGGCTCTGTTTAAAAGAACCCACAGGACGAATTTCCATTTGCCCCAAATCACCTCGGCCAGCTGAAGAACAACTGTGTGGTCCATGTTCAGCTCTGCAGGGACCGACTGCACCAGATAGGAGCCTCCCACAGGAATCATGCCAAAGCCATTCCCCATCGCCTTCAGCTTCTTTATGGCCCGTACCAAGGTCATCTCTGAAAGGAGTACAAAAGAATTCACAGATATACCACTGTCTGGATCCTTACCCCATAACACCATGTAACACAATGTTAATCCCGGATAGTGAGCGTTATTTCTTTATTGCTTATGTTGTAAAAGAGTTGAAAATGCCCATTAATTCCTTCAAACTTTGCTTCTGTGACCTGGATAATGAAATTTAGGAATTTACCCATTTTCTATGTAAAAACGGGCAAATTTGCATATTTTCATTTATATAAGGTCAGAATAAAACAAAATATTACTCAAATTTTATTTAATTTGTATAATATCAAATCTTCCTATCAAGCAAGAAAAAATTGTCTGTCTTGCCTTCCAGTTTCTTTGCAGAGCTCGTAGGCAAAATGAGGTGCCCAGGATTTGTGTTGATCCTGACAGGCATGCCAAAAAATACCTTGTAGGCTTCATACATTTTAGCATATGCTGTCACAGAGTACCTTTTTGCTCTTGTTTTGATAAATTGGCCAGATACATTGCAGAATGCATCTGGAGAATGCTTGCAGCTTCTTGATGCCATCTCTGAAAAATTCAGATATGTCTATGTGTTCACTTAGGCAGCTAGAACTGAACAGAGGTGGTGAGCTGCTGGATATATAGTACTATGGAAAGATCTAGGAAATTTAAAAAGGTTCTTGAAATTCTCATAAATTCTACAACATCATAGAAAATTCTTGTAACTTCTTTGAAGTTGTACAACATTCTAGAAAGTTCTTGAAATTTCTTGTAAGCTCTAGAAAATTCTCTTCTAGCAAGTCAGCACTGAATCTACCTTTAATGTTCTGGAAAATGGATGAATTTGAAATTTTCATTACCCAGGTCACAAAAGCAGAGTTAGAAGAGAAAAATAGGTCTTTTCCATTTACTACAGGTGTAAGCAATTGGGAAATAACACTTTCTGCCCAGGAACAAGGAAAAGTCAAAATTTTGTTACATAGTCTATTTGATTAATTTGACTGACATCACATATTGTTAAAATGCTATACTTTTATTCCAAATGCAGCATAAAGTGAAACAGTTGGAGTGAAATATTTCATCCATGACATAAAATTTCTGAAATAAAATCATGTTGTCAGAAAAATTGTCAACAAGCATCTTCTACAGCACTCTGAGGTTTGAAAAACAATTTCTGCAATTTACCCTGGCCTGGCCCCACCAAAACCATAACCCCCAACTACCACTTCAGAGGCATCTACACCAAATATTGATATGAAAGAAGTTGGGAAATCAGCTGATATGGATTAATACAACATGGAAAGCCTGAGTGGACAGAGAATGAGTTATGCAAATGAGATAGACACACCTACCCCAGGGCGCATTTTTAAAAACTACAACTAGTTGCGTACATGAAGTTGATATTAGAAGAGGTGATAACTTTTGGAAGAACCAATGCAGAACTGCACAAGAGCAACACGAGGTGTGGCATATGTCCTTGACACTGCACTTGAAGAACCAAAACAGAGAACCTAAGTTCCCGAGGGTACTACAAGAAGCGGTGGCAAAATCCATCTGTATTTGGCTGACAAACGCTTTGCTTGATGACAAATTGCTGCACATCCAATTTTGAAAGGAACTTTCCTCAACCTGCCCCCAGCACACATAGCAAATATGAATTTGATTGGATCATCCATTGTCCTTGAAATCAACAAAAACCAAATTCAAGATGGCAGCAAAGGCAATTTTAAAAATCCAAATGCACCCATTTTCAAAAGAAACCTTCCTCGACCCACCGCTAGCACACACAGCAAATTTTGGATGATCTGTTTTTCCCAAAACTAACAAACCAAATTAACTGAAAATGAAAGTACACCCAATTTTGAAAGGAACCTTCCTCTACCTACCACTAATGCACACAGCAATTCAAAGTTGATTGGATCGTCCACTCTCCTCAAAATTGATGGAAACCAAATTCAAGGTGGCCACTGTGGAGGTTAAATTGAAAATTACAGCCCAACATTTTCAAAAGAAACCTTCCTCGACCCTTCACCAGCACACACAGCTAATCTGAATTCTGCTCTCCTTGAAATCAACAAATTCAATATGGCTGCCACATTGTACTCACAGGCTGACATCCTGAGCAAACTTCCCTCTGCCCTTTAGTACTCTTTGGTGCAGTTCATCCAGGGTAATAAGACCTAAATTAAAACAGACAAAACCAATAAGAGATTACTCACAGCATAATCTGACCTCAGCGTCTCATCTCTTCTGCCCTAACAGTCAGAGGAACTCAACCAACCATTAGCCTATATGCAACATTACAAACCCATGGCATGATGCTGGACATTGGATTGTTGTTGGTGTAAATGTTGTTGAGGTAAATCTAATTTTGTTGAGGTGCATCATTCTCAGATTTTAGTAAAGGGGGTTTAATGCATTGTAGTTTCATCATGTTGAAATAACAACACTTGTAAAGAAAACTTTTTTTTGGGTTACATATTTTATTTCATGTTTGGGACTGCCGTATAATGTCACCATCACACACGGTAAGGGAGATAAATGCTTCAAATACAGGTATACAGTTGAAAATTGCAGCAGGAAACAGTACCTGAGGAAAGAATTTATGATGTTCTTCAAGCTTACTGTATAATTCAGAATTTTTTTTTAAAACTAGCAATCTGAATTGCACACCAATTACAGATCAGACCGTACGTTCCGAAAAGAGTTGTCAAAAAATGTTGCAATTAACTGTTGCTAGCATTATACTCCGTTAATGCACACATTATGTTAACCTGTACAGAGCGTTTCTGAATTAGAATGTAACATGACTAAAGGTAACTTTCCCCATTCCCATGAGAGCTTACCTCCATTTCTGTGTTTCAGCGCCAGGCAAACTTCAATGATCTGCACTCCCAGCTCATAGTAAAAATCTCCAACACCCAGCATCTCAGACCAGAAACCCTTTCCAGCTGTGAGCAGGGGCAAAAAATATTCCTTCACAAAGGATCCCTCAGCAGATGCACCACATAAAACATGGACGGGAACATTTTTAAACTTGACCTAAATCTAAAATGTTATGTTATTATTTTATTTTTTGCAGTAAAATTATTCATGAATAAAAATAAAATAAATTTCTTCACTCCGATTTACTAAAAACAGCCTTTTCCAAAAGCACACTGCTTTTTTCCACCAAAATTTAAATAATCAAGTTCAAAGTAAAATAATTAGAAAAAGAAAACTATGTATCACAGTCCAAATTCAAAGAAATGTAACCATGTAACAATGTTACCTATGCCAAGACTTTAAACTTGACTGTTCCCCAATTTCCAGTAAAACATTGTCAATTATCAATCAGATTTCACACATCTTACCTTACAAAATTAACTCCCATTGACTGCTACTTGAGGCACCCGAGCGCTTTATATTTAAACCCATCATTCCCTTCGCAGGGATTACCAAATCAAATGCCAACTCAACACTGACTTGCAGCAGTATACCCCCGCAAATCAGTGAAGTTGCAGTTTACATCCATGTCTATCCAGACTGATATATATAGTGAAGACTTTAACATAATTTAATAACAGGTATTAAATTAATTTCTGGTGTAATGGAAGTTATAACCATATTACTATGCATGATTCAAGAAATAATTTCCAGTGAGAAACTTGCTGTCTTCACTGTCCACATTTCAACAGGAGCAAATTAGAATTTTCAGAGCGGTGGAACAGGCTTCAATGTGACCCTCTGGCGACTCTTGCTCGAAAAGCGTCGTGGGCCAGAGGCGTAAGGATTCATTTTGAAAAATCAACAAAATTCATGCGATAAACGTCAAATAATGTGCCGTTATACTGTTTTCAACATGATAAAGGCCAAAGATAATTTACAAATCTTTTGCTTTCAGTTTTAATTTCTTTTTCTAATTTGGAGCAGTGCTTTAGCATGGTTGTGCTATACACAACTGCACTATAATTGCTTTGTTGTTTTCTACACTTGCCACTCTACCACATTAAGTTGGTATACCTGGAATTTGTGTTACACAGCCAGTATAACATTGTCTTGTCAGCGCACACAAGTTGGACAGCAGTAACACTACTAGTAGCCATGTACAGTTCCACAGGGTTTGTGGTTTCATCAGTGCTGAACACAAACTCCAGCACAGTATCATCAGCGGCCGCCCTCGCTTTATTGTCATAAGAGTAATGCTGAGCTGAATGGATTCAACTCACAACCTTGGACCGCAGCCAGCAATTAAGTTCTAGAATAAGACACCTTGGGGAGATGAAACTGTAAACACTACACAAGGCAAGAGGTGAAAAGTCTCATTTCAGGCTGGACTGTTCCTTTAACTTCACTGTACCTGTGAAAATTGAGAGGGTTAATTCGGAGTGCGGATCTTACAGGCAAGCGGGTCGACTCCAATGGTCGCGCACATTTCTTGGAACTGCACCCGAAACTGCGCACTTTTGCGAATCTCTTGCTTGTGCTTGCTAGCAAACTCCTCCAAGTGGGTTTTGAAAGTCTCCAGCTGTTTCGACATCTGAAAGGCAGACGAACAGCGATGATAAGGATGGTCCCAAAGGATGACCATACTGCATTAAAACTAATGCCAGCTTTGCGTATTTGAATATAGCCAGGGCAGTTAATAAGGATTGTGTCTATGAAGCCCCCGTACAGGACCATGTCATGTGATTCACGTAACAGTTCCAAACAAACCATGGCAGCCCACCAAAATGAACAGCAGAAATGGCACTAGCAGTGATTATTGTTTACAAAAAAATTATGTAGGATATACATTTACTTACAACCTATGTCACAATGACAGTTGCATTTTTTTTCTTCCCCCCTCGGCCAGCCAGATCCATCTTTCTGTCAACAAAAATCTTATTCCCATGACCATTTCACTTTCTGAAAAAGCTGCAACGAACGCCACCAGCTAAGGTATTGGTTTCAGTTTAGTATCAGGTGGGCTTGTTCAATTAATAATAAGATTTCAGCCTCCAAAGGTTAGCTAGGAGGATATAGCCTTTAATAATTCAACATACCTGAATACAGAGACGGAAGAAGCAGCAAATGGCCAAATGCTTGCTTATCCTACATTCCTAACTCTATTCAAAGCTATGCTAGCTGTATCTACATTGGCTAGCCAAAAGAAAAGGTCACCATGATCTGCCATATTTGAAATTGAAAATCCCAGCGCACTGTTCCCTGCCGTGTTGCAGCAACTCTTCTCCTTAAGGGCTCAAGATACGTCCACATAAAAACAACAGAAGCATCACATCCCTTGCCTGACAGGACTATTTAAAGGTGAATGAAGAAAGCTAAAGCCTTACAGGGCCTACACATTTCTCAAATCCGTTCTTTAAGAGCCAATTTTTGAGAGATTCAGACAAAATCAGACACATTGGATTGTTGACCCCCCTGCATTTGGCAGATTTTTTATTTTTGAGATGGGTATAGTACCCAAACCTCAAAACCCAAACCGCTCCTCTGTTGACCCCTTCTGTCCCGAGCTACAGCAGCCCCTTTTTTGGCCAATTTAACAAAATGTCAAGTTCCCACATTCCAATTCTGAACCTCAATGGTGTCCCAGCTCAAAGTTCATTTAAAGTTGGTCTATAGGGAGGGCAGATTACCAGAATGTAGTTATCCACCTGAGGCGCCCTTGAAGTTTGCCAATGGGGGGGCTCAAAATGCTCCAAGCCATTTTTTTTCTTAAGTTTGATACGGATTTTCTCCAAACTTCAAAGGTATCCCAGTTGCCTTTTTGCAGGAATCTTTTAGTTGGAAGGACCTTAATTCAAACCTACTTTTACTTTTGTGGGACAACCTTGGAGTTTGCAGAAAAAAGGGCCTAAAAAGGGTCTCGGACCAAAAAAGGGGTCATTTTGGGACCTTATTTCTCAAACCTTCAATAGAGGTAGCCAAATGCTGATAATTACATGTGAAAGCCATGGACCTATATATTACAATAAAAGAAGAAATCAGCTGGGATCTTATCTAATTCGCCACTGCCACTGTTGTTGGGACTGCTCCGGATTTTACGCTCTCAAACAAAACCAAAGGGCAGCACAAGGAGGTGTATGAAGTTAGCCAGGAGGAGCATACATTCCTGCTGCTTTCATGCAGTGATGGAAAGGAGGACTTCTGAAATGTGGCAGAACATTTTCTTTTCACTCATTTGTCACTGTCGTGATATAAGCTCACTGTTATTCTGCTCTCATCTCTCATATCTGTGCTTTATGAGCCTGGCCATGAAAAGGCAGCAAGTAGAATTGTAACAAGAAGATAATCCTGACTGCACATGTATGCATACATGCATCTTGTCACAACAAAGTACAATGTTCATGTTTTTTAAGGATTAGTGCTGCCACCTAGATACTATTTTTAGAATTTTGGTTTTGTCAATTATAAGCCAATGAGATAAGATCCCAGCTGTTTTGTTGTTTATTTGTAATAAATAGGTCTTTGACTTTCAGGTGTAATAAGCAGCATTGGCTACCTCTTTGAAGTTTTGAGAAATAGGGTCCCAAAATGATCCCTTTTTTGGCCCGAGATCCTTTATTGGCCCTTTTTTCTGCAAACTTCAAGGTTGTCCCACAAAAGTAACAGTAGATTTGAATTAAGGTCCTTCCAACTAAAAGATTCCTACAAAAGGGCAACTGGGATACCTTTGAAGTCTAGAGAAAATCCGTGACAAACTTAAGAGAAAAAAAATGGTTTGAAGCATTTTGAGGGCCCCCTATTGGCAAACTTCAAGGGCGCCCCAGGTGGAGAACTACATTCTGGTAATCTGCCCTCCCTATAGACCCACTTTTACTTAAGTTTGAGCTGGGACACCATTGAAGTTCAGAATTAGAGAGGTGGGAACTTGCAATTTTGTTAAATTGGCCAAAAAGGGCCAAAAATAGGGGTTGCTGTAGCTCGAGACAGAAGGAGTCGACAGAGGAACGGTTTGGGTTTTGAGGTTTGGGTACTATACCCATCTCAAAAATAAAATATCTGCCAAATCTAGGGGGGGGTCAACAATTCTGACTGTCTGAACTTCTCAAAAATTGGCTCTTAAAATGGTGCAAGGGTCAGAAGATAAATCAGCAATAAAATGGAGCACTTAAGTGTGCTATTCCGTGTAATGTGTGCTCTGAATCGCAGAATCGACTAAATTCTTTTTTGAAATGTCATCGAGTCTGGAATCATTTAATGTTGAAGTGGTTTGTAAAAGCTTGTTTGCTGAAGCACTGCGAGATAAAAATAAATGAATAAATTAATTAAACAGATCCAGCATATGTGAATTGGGCCAGGTCACGCGGTAACAGAATTTCAAAATTGGTGTATTTTGTATCAAAGCTCCAAAACTGAATAAGATAGAGTTACAATTTAAATGGCTTTGTGTAGGTCTTCCCGAGTACTTCAAACAACAAAATTGTCAATTTTGTTCATTTGATTTATTTTGGGTGAAAACGGCAAAGAAACTGGTCGGTAACAGAGTTACAAATTTGTCACTCCGTTACTGACCAGATTTTTGCGGTTTTCACACAAAAACTCATATGAACAAACTTAACCATTTTGTTGTTTGAAGTACTAGGGAAGACCGACACAAAGCCATTTAAATTGTAACTATCTTACTCAGTTTTGGTGCTATGATACAAAATACACCAATTTTGTAACTCCGTTACCGCGTGACCTGGCCCGATTATTTAACTTAGCTGACGTAAAGTGCTCGAAAAACACACACACACACAGAATGCAAGAACGGACATCGAGCGACTCACCTGCACAATTTGATCCTCCGCAAGAACAGTGCCCCTCTCTTTATATTTCGCCTACACAATGACAGATAAAATTAATTGCAAACACGGACATGACAGTCAAATCCATTTGAATCATTGGATTGACTCCCCACGCATGGTCAAGTGAGCTGATCTTGCTCACAAACTGACTGTTTCGTGGCTACTTCGAATGATCTTCAACGCACATGCAACATCGTGCTGCTCATCGCAGGTTTTTAATTAATTAAAAAAAAATACCAACAGAAAGACCAAACCATTCGTGTGCTAGCTTCCAAGGATTACCTCGGCAAGTTTCTTTTTGGCGATGGCTCCGGCTCCTACTCCTCTTCGATGCATTTTTGGTTCCTATAAATCGGAAAGAAACTCAAGAGCTATGTTCCAACCTACTATCAGTTGCCAGCTTTACGTTTCGCTCATTAGCCTGGCAGCAAACGACAACAACGTTTTCTGGCACGTATTGTGGTAATTTAGCTGACTTAAAGCTACAGCAATCTAAACTAACGTTAGAAAAAAGCTGGCTTCAGGTAGCTACCAAGCCAGCTAACTTTGTTTGGTAGTTAGACATTAGACGTTTAACAGGACCTAACTGTTAGCTATGCCCAATCTGTTTTTATCCAGCTCATTTAGAATTCGCCGTCATTTACAAATTTTATCAAATCATCACTGTGAAACTCGCTACGTTGAAGTCCGAATGCGCGATGCTTATAAATCTCTCATACAGCAATAATTGAAAAAAATATAATAATAATAAAAACTCAATTGCAAGCTAGCTGCAAGTTTGAATCAGGAAGTACGTCGTGACGACATCATAGGATGCGGCCAATCCTTTCTGTGTAATAGCACATAAGATGCACATGTCGCCACCTAATGTACCGGAGAGGTACAAATAAGATCGTATTATTGATTTTTATTCAACCACCGACAATATGCAGTACAAGTATAATTATAGCTGCTGCGCAGCAATGGTCGGGGCCGGGCAATTTTAGGCAAAATTAGGCAATTCCGAGCAACAAGCAGAGTGTAGGAAGATGAAAAAAGGTGGCATTTTACACCAGTCAAGGCTAGAACTCACTATTTCTGAGACTGAAGTCCATCTTCTATCTCACTGCACTAATTGGCAAGTGACTGTTTAGGCGTGGCTTCACAAATTCACTAAGCCAAGCATAAGGGTGCCAGACAGTAGCCATACATGCCATGGAAAAGCTAATTTCAACGTGAAAGTTCCAAAGCTGTAGCACATATGGTTGATTTGTTATGAATTCTCAAAGTTTTGAAATTTAGAGGCTTGCTATAGCGCCACCATCAGGACTATTGTCCTGTGTTTCCAGTTGAGGACATCTGGCATGGGACTGGACCTTTGTGAAAAGTTTGGGTAGATTTCTCATATGGAAATGTTGCACAAGCTGAGGCTTGAACTCACAATCTTCAACAACAAGAAACATCCTCTATCTCACTGAGCTAATTGGAAAACGGAAATGTCACCTGTAGCTTCACAAATTGACTAAGCCAGTCACCTGTGTGCAAGACAGCAGCTGTTAGCGTGTAAAGGCAGATTTCAAACGGCAGTCAAAAATTCAGTTATTAAGACAAAAATCCAAAAATACACAAATTGCATCTAGACAGCATGGAGATGTTGGTAATTTGTTTTTAACAATGATTATTGGCTCCATAAGTGAAAAACTGATGTTTAAAAATGCCATTTTTGCATTGACTCCAATTGTTCGCATGAGAGCGAAATTCAAAATGCTGTAAAAAATTTAGTTTTTGAGATAAAATTCTGATATTTTCCAAACATCATCTACCATGACTTTAAAATTTTGGCTTTTTTTTAATGAACATTGAAAAGGTATTTAGCAAGAATTTGCAAGTATATGTTTACAATACCGTTTACACTCAAACATTTTATTGCACTGTAGGCTCAATTTTTGATAAATCAAAAATCTGTGTGGATCCTTTGTGTAGGACAGTCTGAAGATGCTCTATAGCAAGTTTGGTGTCAATTGAGCAAAAATTGTGGGAGAAGATAGGTTTAATAAGTTTTACAGTTTTTGAAAAAAACAGAGTGATGGACTTCATAATTTGCAACAGGTTTAATGTACAAAAGTTTCTTCAGTATTGGGGCTACATTTTGGTGAAAGTTGCAAATCTGTAGCACATATGGTTGATTTGTTGTAAATTTTCAAAATTTTGAAATTTAGAGGCTTGCTGTAGCGCCACCATCAGGACTATTGGCCTGTATTTGCAGCTGAGGCAATCTGGCATGGGACTGGACCTTTGTGCAAAATTTGGTGATTTTTCACGCATGGGAAGTAGGATTTCCTCGGAAGAAGAAAAAGAAAGAAGAACATGCAGGATAGCAATAGGGTCCTGGCAGCTTAGGCTGCCTGGCCCCTAATGATGTCAGTTTTTTTCATGGTGTAAGATGTTGTCATCAATCCTATAGAGTAGCATCTTCCCTCCTTTTGTTGGCCCGAAATATAAAATTTGATAGGGATCATAGGCATTTTTTTGTGAAATGACATGCAAATTTGGTAACTGCCACTGATGAACAATATATTGGATAAATGACATGCAGTCAGACACAAAACACATTTGCACGTGCATTTCATGACATTAAATGAGCGTGCAGCCTCACATTTTGGCTTTGACTAACACTTCACCATTTCAACTCAGACGTGTATGTTGCTTGTTGGTGAAAATTTGGAAGTTCCCAAATTTTTTGCATTACATTTAGCAATAACAATGTCTCCTCAACGTCTTAGACGTCGATTGACTTCAGAGCAATTGGGAAGATGCATTGGAATGCTTGACTCTGGCTTCTCACAACGTCACGTTGCTAATGCACTTAACGTCAGCCAAAGCGTTGTGAACAGAGCGTGGAACCGGCATCAAACGTTTGGTACAGCAGCACACCATCATGGGGTGGTCGTCAGAGATCGACTACACAACGACAAGACCACTTTCTCACACATCAGGCACGACGTCATCCTTTCTGGACAGCCACCACCCTACGAAATGACCTTCATAACACCTCGGGGGTCAGGGTATCCACTCAGACAATGCGGAATCGTCTTCATACTGCCGGCCTCAACTCAAGAAGGCCATGTGTTCGAATCCCACTGACCGTGCGTCATAGGCGTGACCGTTTGGATTGGGCTCACGATCATGTCACATGGACACAACGATTGGGCTCCAGTTCTCTTTACTGATGAGTCCCGATATTGCTTGGACTTTACTGACAGGAGGCAACGGGTCTGGTGAAGACAACGTGAGCGATTTAATGATGCCTACATCAACGAACACGACCGTTATGGTGGCGGATCAATTATGGTCTGGGGAGGAATAAGCAGGAACAGCAGAACGGACCTGCATGTCATGGGGAGAGGGACGATGACAGGGGTATGGTACAGGGATGAGATCTTCAATGTGTACGTAAGACCATACGCTGGTGCTGTTGGCCCTGATTTCATCTTGATGGATGATAACGCCCGTCCCCATCGTGCTAGGGTGGTGAATCAATTCCTAGAGCAGGAGACAATTGTCCGCATGGACTGGCCCGCGATCGCCAGACCTAAACCCTATCGAGCATGTGTGGAACATGCTGTAGGTCGCCATTTCCGGTCGTAGGGCACAACCCACAACTCTAGAAGAGCTCGGAAATGCCCTTGTTGAAGAATGGAACAACATTCCAATTGCAAGCATCCGAGTTCTGATTGACAGTATGACCCGACGTTGTCAAGCCGTCATTCAAGCTAGGGGAGGCCATACCCGTTATTGACATTAACTGTGGTAATGAAACATCAAAAAAACACTGTCTGTTTTCACTTTACATGTCAGAGGTGAAACCATGAAGTGTTCGTGAAAGCCAAAAGTGTGAGGCTGCACGCTCATTTAATGTCATTAAATGCACTTGCAAATGTGTTTTGTGTCTGACTGCATGTCATTTATCCAATATATTGTTCATCAGTGGCAGTTACCAAATTTGCATGTCATTTCACAAAAAAATTCCTATGATCCCTATCAAATTTTGAGTAGTATATAGATCACTGAACCTTTTGGCTAATGTTCCCTAATCTCGCTGACCTGATCCGATGTTGTTGGGATGGTTGCAGGTCTAATTATCGATTTTGCCTCACCCTCTCCAAATATTAACAATCTAATCACTGTTCAATATCTGCACTTTTTGCCGTTCTATATGACATTTGATTTATGTCTTTGGCAATTAAAGCATAAATCCAACTAAAATATTACATCCCATCTAAAAGTTTGGAATTTCATTGAAAGTTTGTTTTAAAAAAAACATGGAAACATGGATATTTGCATTCACAATGAAAGCATTAAGTCGACAAATGCTATAAAATAGGTTCAAAAGCTCAATTTTCAGCAGCTATTAAACTAAAAACATTCTTCTATAATTGTGTTCATGTATTATTATGGGACTACAGGTACCACTCCCATCATCTGAAGGGCTTATATACATTGTGCTTACTCCTCTTCATCCCCTATGAGACATAAGGCTTCAGTGAGCTCTCTCCTGCATGTTGGCAGCATGTAGTGCCTCTCCCTACGACAGGTTCATTTTCTCCAGCTCCAGGGCCCTGATTTAAGACCTGCTGGTGTGGTTGATACTTGTTGGTGTCTCATACCTGTTCCCCATGTGAGAATAAAGGCTTTTTAATTGTACCTCTTTGAAGAGTTCGAGTGCCTGGATTTCAACTGTTTGCTGGATTTATATATTTTTTTCCCCGAGACTCAAGAGCACCAACTTTTCAGTATTTTTCAATACTACTCTTTTGCTGCTCACACAAGCGCATTGTGGTTTTCTTGATTATATACAATTGTGCACATACAATTACGTATCTGGAGTGCCTACCAACCCACAACATGTGAAATAAGACAACCCAGTCAGTTTTTGAGGATTGCCTCTGTCAGAAAAGTAGTAGACACTTGGATGTAACCCCAGTTTTATAAGTGCATGCGTATCCTCACAACCATTGTTAAGCCGCGTTTATACCAGTTATGGTTGAACCCTTTGAATCGGCACATAACCTCTGTGGTTTGATTCCTAAACCCTGGATGTGGTGTGCATTTCCACCGCAGACAGTATGCTTAAATGTCAGCAAGGTCGCAAGAAAATTATTTGGAGGTTTGTACAGTAACAGTAAATAAGCTTGGTTTAAAATAGTGTCACTTTTGCCAGGTTTTTTCTATTTACACCACTCCTGCTGCTGTGATCCCCTGGCAAATGTTTTAGATGGGATCGCAGGACAGAATGTAGCACAGTAATGGATTCATTTTGTTGATTTTATTCAACTTTTCAGTGGGTTATCTACAGACAACATGGTCTTTTTCTCTGGCGGCTTTCTGAGGATCTTCTCCTGGTTCATTCTCTGCTCCTCCTAACAGTTTCTACTTCCAAGTGATTTGTATCTGGCAGTATAGTCTCTATGTTCATTCAAAAAGTAAAGATGACCCCAGAAATGAAGAAAGAAATTATTTTGTTTTGGAAAACTGATGATGTTACATAAAAAAAAAATTTTTTTTTTTGTTGTTGTTGTTTTTATTGATACCAGCACATGTTCAAATAAATGCATCTATGGTTCTACATACCCTAGTTTGGTTATTCCCCCCTTTTTTTGAAAGTGAGCACATTTCTTTTTCTGGAGTCAACTGCTAGTAATTCTCGAAGTGTCAAAGTGCAATCATTAAAAAGAAAGTCAGGCAACTAAGCAGTCCTTTTCCTTGAACAACATTTTACCCAGAGCACCGTACACATTACAATCATATTCCATTGTAAAACATTAGGGCAAAACACTGAACTCACCTTTATTCTCTTTAAAGTTTCATTAGTATTTGACTTTGCTAAACTGTTGGACTAGGTTAGGTTATACACATAAAAATTTGACAATGACAACATGTAAGACACATTTGATTGATTTTTTTGCTTCTTTTATTTTTTATTGATTTTAGTAGAATGCAAAGTATCAGCCACAAGCAAAAAGTCAATTCACCAATCTCTGTGATGAAACACAGCAGTGCAGAAATCCAGATTTATAGGCTTTTTGACAAATGAGTGAATATTCACTGGGTCCTAGAAGCAAAGTAGAAGAAAGACATTTTCATTAGTTTCAGTTTATTAATATCTGCATTCCACAAAATTATTTGCTGACAAAACAGCTGCGACAAGGATTTTAATGAGCCCATTTGAGTACCATTCCTGATTTTACCGAAGTTTTAATGTACGTATTGCACTGAACTATGATAACACAATGGAATGACGAGAACAGGTTATTCATCCCAACAAAGTGTGCCATTTTTCTACAGCGAAAGTGTGCTTAACTCTTTGGAAAAATAAAAACTAAAGAGTGTCTTAGCCAGGTCTTGATCACCCCCAGAGTTTCTGCCTCATCTACAAAATCCTGCAAGTTACGATGCACTCTGACCACTCTCTGAGTGAAAAAATAAACTACGTAATATCTGAGTGAAATTTACATTATCAAGAATTCTATTTACAAGCCCCTAATTCTGCAACCATAATTTAACTTAAATTATGTTCAGTAGCTTATTTTGTTAATCTCTCACATTTTCAAAGGCTTCATTTAGATCATCTCCAAGTCTTCTTTCATTACAATGGCACTCCACTAAAAATATGATTAGTTCTCATTTCCATGGATTTTTTTGGGGGGGATAAATGAATTCCTCCAGAAAGTTTTTCAGATCATTTATATTAAGAGATAGTATTGGCCGCTAAGCATTTGCCAGTCGTACTGTTATTTGTTTTATATTTGTGCATGTGTGTGTGTGGGGGGGGCTTTAATGTGTTTTTCAGCATTTTGTATTTTATTGTATACGAAGACCACAAAGGAAAAATGATCGGAGTCCAAATTTTGCATTTTGGTATATTTTATAATATTTTATATATTTTATATTTTTTGCATATTTTTTCAGTGCTTTGTTTCTAAGATTGTTTTGAATTTTTAATTCATCATTTCTCCGCAACGTGAAAATGTGACTGATCATTTTTCCATGTGGTCTTCATATATCTTGGGGAAAAAAATTAAGAGAAAGGATAGTTTGTAAAACTGTCCAGAGGAGTTCATTTACTCAAAATCTCTATGTAAATGAGCCCAAATAAGGACTTTGATAGAGTACCCCTTCAAGACTGAAGAGATTAAAACTGCTTCATTTTTTCCCTTTACACCAGGAATTAATTTGGTAGCGTGCCTTTTTACCTTTTCCTGAACCTCGATATCTTACTTGAATCATGGTACCCAGAAATGCACACCAAACTCAAAGTGTAGTCTGACAAAGGTATTGCACAATATGAGTATACAATACTTGGATTTTTACGCTATCATTATTATAACCTTATGTTCATCAGCACAGCACTCACTTGGCATCGCTGTCCTTGTTGTGGACCCACTGGGTAAACTTCTGTTTCAGAAGTTCTTTGAGCAGTTGATTCCCAGGTTCCTCTGGCTTCATGTTGGGCCTAAAACAAAGGATATCATATCTGCTAAATTAGTCTTTGTCATGGGAAAATAAACCTATGCAAATGATTTGACTCATCAATTATTTTGGAGTCAACTATACAGCGCAGTCCATAAGTATTGAGAGAATGACGCATTTGATTTTAAAAATTGGCCCCCTTCAGCGGCTGTGTAATCACACACCACTGAATGTGTCACTTTTAAAGTTATCTATTTTTTAAAATGGCCAGGAACCAATGTAGTCATGTGGTAAAACCAGCGTAGCCTACTCAGCACATGCATAGGTAAATATTGCCATGGAATTTTGCATTTCATGAAAAAAATGTAGCCCTCCAAAAACGCTGCCAATGCTTCGCAACTACTACCATTCAGATCACGGATTGCGAATTACAGTTTATCACTGGCATTACTGCCAGCTAATGCTTGGTTCCCACTAATCACAATGCGGCACGATTGAAATCGTGGTTTTAATCGTGGAGTAGCCTAATTGTGGTGATCCTATCAGATCTTAGATCTTAAGGTCAGTCGTGGCAATCGAGTTGATCGTAGAAAAGTTTTGGACCGTTCAAAAACTTTCCTACGATCAACACGATTAATTGTCAATCGTGATCGTCGCATCACCTCACATCCAAACCTGAAATTATAAGCTGCTTTCGCACTGGAAGCGAAACAAAATTTTCGCACGAGAGACTACATTCAAAGTCGATGCAAAGACGCGAATACACGCGGAATGTAATCTGTCGCGCGAAAAATTAGTTTCGCGTCCAGTGTGAAAGCGGCTTCAGAGAAGTTCCACAATTAGCAACGAATGGTCAGTCGTGGTGTTCGTAACGGAGCGCTCGACAGTGGGAACTAAGAATAATTGATTTAAAATCAGATGGGGAAGAGATGGTGCCAGGATGCACTGTGGGAAGAAGACAAGCTGGTGGAGGAATGCGATACTCTGGGAAATTTCTGCCGGGAAACATAGGGTCTGGACATTCATATTGGTTTTAATTTGATAGCTCTCTATATCCCAGTATATCTGTCTTTTCCTCGCCTTTATTTGTTGTATGTTTCTTGAATCCTTCCCTTTCAAAGCCCCCGTAAGTATGTCAGTTTTTTTCTCACTCACTTCTCAATGTCACTTTATCTGTCACCTCACATTTGACTGGATGGACCAGTGGCGCAGCAAAAACTGAAAATTGGGGGGGCACAGAATGTTGCTTTAAAACTGTCATTAGTCCTGACGCATCCTCCGTTCTTTTTCCTAATTAACGATACATTCACACCGGAAACACTTCACGCTATCAGGTGGTGCTAATTCTCCCAATTAAGGTAAAACAACAATCATTCATGTAGAGGTGCAATGTGGTGCATTTCAATCAGCCTTATTCAAAATTGTGTGTTTCAAATCTTTGTCTCTGATTTAAGTTAAACAATTTAAATGAACATGAAGCACAAGTTAGATTGCCTGATGTGCCAAAAGGATAGCGTGGAAGTTTCAGAGCAGTTTACTTTCTGTAAAGCATGGCCCTACTTATAGGTAAATTATTCTGCTGAACTGAATTTAGCCCATTATTGAGTGGCCTTAAGATAGCATTAAGAAAGAAGCTGTGTCTTGAATTGCCAATGGACTATTCTTATAACTGGAAAATATGCTAATGACGACAAATGACTGCGAACAAGTCAGGACAAATAATTGTTGTAGAGGGATGGTCTGTGCCTACCCAGTTTTCAGTTCAGGCTACGCCATTAGGATAGATCCCCTACACCACCACAAATCATGCCACCGTGCCACTATTCACTCACTCGCTCTTCTTCTCTCTCTGGGTGAGGAGGAAGTTCACAAAGTTCTTCTGCACCATAGAATCCACAATCTTACTGATGTCACTGGCAATGGTGGATTCAGCATATCGCCTGCTCAGAGCCTGAACATCCTCTGAAACACTGTTTAGAAGCACAAAGGAGAGGTCAAGTTTTGAGTCCTTTCGATTAGCGCACCACAGCCGCCTTCCTGTTGTATTTGCAGTCACAGCCTGTACTATAAATGTAATTAACTAAGGTAATCGTATTATCTGAAATAATATTTTGAGACATACAGTACTGTGCAAAAGTCTTAGGCACATTTAAAGCAATTTCATTGGGCAAATATGCTTGCAAAAATAATTAAATTAAAAGTTACTAATAACTGAGAAATTTACTATACAGAGCTGTAAAATGTTATAAACTAAATCTAACCAATCTTTGGAGTGACTACATTTTGCCTAAAAATTTGGGACACTGTCCTGTTGTGCGTCAGTTTATAAGATGATTGGCTTTTTGCTTGTTCCAAGCAGAGAGGAAAACTTGTCACCGTTCTTCTGCAGACTGACTGACTCACTTCTGTCCCTCCAAGTAATTGCAGACAGCCATGATGATGTTGACATCAGGGCTCTGTCAAGATTGTATTATTTGTATCAACTGTTTTCAATGAAATGAAAATATTTTTTTATAAACCTATTTTTAAAATTAGCATTTGAATTTCAAATTCACTTTTTATCTTCAGCAAGACTAATGTGGAAAACAAAAAGTAGACATCAAAAGCCAGATTTAAATTTTAAAAAATGTAGGGTGCCTAAGACTTTTGCACAGTACTGTATATGTGACTTGCGTTAGCAAAATGAGTCAAGTCGCACCTATGCATTTCCAGTAAATGGCAAATATGAGCCCGAGGGCATAAATTAAAAAAAAAAAAAAAAAATTGTTTTGTCCATTTTCAGCCACTTTATAATGTTAAAATTCTACCTGGTACACTTTCCCGGTGAGAAAACATCAATAAAGGGTAGAAAATTGTAAACAGAAGTTCACTTAATGATGGAAAATTCACCTGAAACAAGATCATAAATGAACTAATTTCACTGATTAATTTGCCCACGTTTTTGCTGGGGATTTCCCATCATCTATATATATACCAAAATAACAGGCGGAATCCCCATTTTCCATAGACGTTGTTCATTATAATATTCCACGTCACAAGAAGCTAATGGCAGCCATTGAAAGTTGTAAACAAATTAGCCTCGCTGTTATGCTAGAGGTCGTGACCCCCATATCCTGGCAGGTGATTGGTCCAACTTTGCAAATGATGCAAATCAGTGTCATCTATAATATAAGAATTCAATTTTGAATTTTTGGTCACTAAGACTCATTTTGCTATCACTGGTCACATATTGATAAATTCTTGGTGTTGAGATATGCTATGGAAAAACAAGTATGATCGTGAAAGTTAGGTACAGAACACATCTAACCTGCTGTCCCCAGCTTTTCTGATGGCTAGTGCCATTGGCAAAGCAATGCAGCATAAAAGTAGCACTTCAATCTTCATGTTTCTTATGGATCCTGAGGGAGAGAGTGGTATTGCAGTTACAGTCTGGAGATGTTTCTCAGTGAGTTTACAGTCTGATACACATCAGACTGTAAAAACATGTACAATTATTTTGGCCAAATTTTAGTCCATGCACAGTATGCGTAGATTTTTTTATTCTCTTATTTTTATTTTTTATCCACCCTCTCTTCTGATATTTGTTTCTTGGTGCCATTTATGTTGGTAAAAATGTACTTGAAACAATATCTTGTTGAGCAGGAGAGGCCATGACCTTATCTGGCCTCCAGTAGTTTAAAATAGTGTATGCAAGCCAAAAAAAAAAAAATTAATTGCATGGATATTATCATTTTATGCTGGCAAACACAAATAAAGTTCGAGCGGATTACAACATTTCCAACGGTAAGATACATTAAACTGCTCAGTTACAATCAGGCTCACAAATTTTGAAAATTGACAAAAGTATCTTAGGTGTCCACTTTGGCATATTGGGTGATTAACTTTCAAATTGAATATGAACTCAAAGCGCAAACAACCATGCTTTCAGCTTTTTGCTCCAATTTGAGTGTATTGACATCCAGATCGGGTGAATAATGAATGAACTACAGCACTTTTTATATTTTCTCTCCCCCCCCCCAGGGGAGAGGATGTGACGCCATATCTCAGCAACGCTTGGACGTATCAACCCCCAACTTGGTAGCTGGACTCAGTACCTGCCTCTGGCGAGGCACAAAAAATTCCGTGACGTTTGACGTTTAGGGGGCGCAATAAATAGCAAAAACATGTTTTAAGGGATATCTCTTGATCTGTTTGGAGAAAAGCCTTAATTTCAGTGTCTCCTGATGCTGTTGGACATCCCTAGGCATATCCTAGAAGATTGTATTTGTAAGCGTCAGCATTTGGCGGCCATTTTGAATTTTATCCAAAATTTGCATAAATTTACAGAAATTACACAACCGTACATGAGAAAATGTTGTCATTTAGCATACTCATTCAGAGACGTACCCTGATCAAGCCCACCAAATTTCATGCCCCTAGCTCAAAAGCTCTTGCGCCAGCAACAGGTCAAAGTTCGACCTACATTGACCTTCATAACTTCTGACACTTTCATCCGATTTCCAGAAATGAGGTATCATTGGAATCCTTGGGTCACTCTGAGTTCAACGCATCCTATGACGTCTTTGGCGCTAAATTGGATTTTCCGCCATTTTGAATTTTAGCAAAAACCTTTCAAAAGTTTCACGGATCACAAATTTTGTCCAATTTGAGCGAAACACAGTTCATAGAATCTGCAGACTGAGCCGCACAAACAATACTAAAAGCCGTTTCGATTTTCAAAATCTTTTGCCTGAAATAGCCAATGAAATTTGGCAGAAAAGCCGCTAAACAGGATGTGAGGCCATATCTAAGCAACCCTTAGACATATCAACACCAAACTTAATAATTAGTCTAAAGTCCTGCCCCTGGTGAGGCCCAAAAATGATCGTGACCTTTGTCCTCTGGGGGGCGCTATAAATGGCAAAAACATGTTTTAGCAGATATCTCTTGATCTTTTTTGAATAAAGCCTTAATTCCAGTGTCATCTGATGCTGTTGGACATCCCTAAGCAATTCCTCAAAGTCTTTGTAAAAATGCACCAGAATTTGGCAGCCATTTTGAATTTTGTCCAAAATTTGCTTAAATTTACAGAAATTACAAAGTTTGTCCGATCATTACGAAACTTGGCAAACATGATCTGCAGTCCAATCCTGAGAAGTCCCTGGAGCTTGGTATCTCTCCTTCAAACCGTTTGGCCGTAACTGCAAATTGAAATCGACAGCGAAGCTGCCAACAGGATGTGAGGCCTTATCTCAGCAATGCCTAGACGAATCAACCCCAAACTTAATACATAGTCTCAAGACCTGCCCACGAGGAGGGGGAAAAAATTCTGTGAGCTTTGACCTCTGGGGGGCGCTATCAATTGCAAAAACATTTTTTAGCTGATATTTCTTAATCTGTTTAGACTACAGCCTTATTTCCAGTGTCTGCTGATGCTGTTAGACATCCCTAGACTGATCCTAGAAGACTGTGTATGTAAATGTCAGAATTTGGCAGCCATTTTGAATTTTTTCCAAAATGCGCTTAGATTTACAGAAATGACAAGCTTTGTCCTATCATTACGATGCTTGGTTCACATGATCTACAGACCAAGCCTCAGAAGTTTGTC
This sequence comes from Gymnothorax javanicus, assembly GCA_029692085.1. Classification (NCBI taxonomy): domain Eukaryota; kingdom Metazoa; phylum Chordata; class Actinopteri; order Anguilliformes; family Muraenidae; genus Gymnothorax; species Gymnothorax javanicus. Next base: position 110,391,840 of record CM056200.1, read on the forward strand.
GAGTTTTGTTTTTCAAATCCAAACTGTTTGGCCATAAAATCTAAGCGAATTCAACTGAGAAGCCGCCAAACAGGAAGTAGGCCCATATCTCAGCAATGCTTTGGTGTATCAACACGAAACTTGGTATAAGGACATACAACACAGTCTGGAAAAGACCTATTTAATTTGGTCACCTTTGACCCCTGGCAAATATTCAAGTCACAGGAAGTGAACTCATATCTTAGCAACACTTTCAAATAACCAAACCAAACTCATCAGTTGAACTCAGGACCTCATCTCTATATTGCCTCATGAAGTTGTTGGTCCTTAATCCTCAAAACCAATCAAAATTGATGGTGAATCTGTGAAACAGGCTCATAACTCTGTCGATTTGTGGTGATTTAATCTCAAATTTCTCAATTGTGCAAGCAGTGATTTTTCTGACAGTTCAACCATGTTACCGTGGTCACCCGGGCTGACCTGCTACGCTGCTAGGCCACCCCATTGCTGCTTGCAGCTATATTATATGAATTGCTTTTTCATCCCTTTTTTGCCTGTGTCCCAACTTTTTTGAGACCTGTTGCAGCCAGAAAATCTGAAATAAGCTCATTTTGTGGATAAAAATGGAAAATGTCTCCGTGTCAACATTTGAAATGTTATCTATGGTCTATTGTTAATAACATTTTAGCTCATGTGATCTGAAAGTCATTGCATTTTGATTTTATTCACAATTTACACTTCGTCCCAACTATTTTGGAATTGGGGTTGTACAAAAAATTGGTGCTTGGTACTTTTTTTCAAAATATCCAAAGAAAGGGTTTTGTATTGGTGAAAATAAATGTTGTTCAATTTATAGCCACCTCCTATCTTTGCATCATGTTGCCAAATTTTGATTTGTCCAAATTATCCCAGCAGAGAGGACCCTCCGTGTTTTCTGGGATGGCTTGATTGGTAAGCCAACTTTGAACAATAAGATTTCCACTTGCAGTACTATATTGTTCTGGTCTGCATTGTACAGTGTAATGAATGGCTAAAATTTAAATAAAGATGAAAAAGGAGACCTGCACCTCCTGTATTCTGAGTAGAACCCCCTCATCAGTTACCAGTTCAGAATACTGCTATCCCCAGTCAAACACAAAGTGTGGGAGATCATGTGACATCACATTTGACTGGGGAATACTAAACAGCAAAGACATACTTCGATAAATAAGCAACGCTGGTGAAAATAATGAAATAATGACAAAAATATAGCAGTCTTACATGACTATTGGTAATGCCAAAGTGTAAATAAACATTTAACATGATCTTTTCAGTATGAAAACAGAAGTCAAAATTTCAACATTAGCTAGTCACAAACTAATTACATTTTGAGAACAAGCCATTTATTGGCAAGTGAACAGTAATTAACAATGCAGAGGACTTTAAATTCTCACAAAGGACTACCAATGGCATTAAATCTTCATCACCAGTAAACCTGTTAAATTTTGGTCATTGATATGAACAAATCACTTACCTGTCTTTTCTTGTCAAGAGTAGACGATTCAGGTGATATTCTGATGATCGTACAGAACACCATTCCTCTTTATATGCTTTTTTGCATCACAGCTTCAAGTGGATTCCGAACCCAGAATAGCAACGAGGAAAAACACTTTACTTCCGCTCCATTAAGGTTATAAATGATCCCCCTGATATACTCATGTAAATGGAGACATTCCACACTTCTTGTGTGTTAGAGAGGTTATGCCTGCAAAAATTATGTAAATACACATTACTGAAAACTGGCACGCAAATTGCGAGGTCCAAATGTCACCTTGTATGAATTTGATTTGACCAGTATATTAACATGCCTATTTTGAGGTCAGGTCAATGACGTGACATTGTCCGAGTGCACTACTTTGGTTTAAAATAATTTTACATGATTCATAATAAGCATCATTTTATTCTATAAAACCTGTTTAATTTGAACATATTTCCAGTTTATCATAAAAATGATATATATTTTATGTTTTGCCATCTCAAACCCTCAAAATATCAGGTGGAGCAACTGTTCGAGCAAGTTAACACTATGTGAAATGTATTAAATGTGTCATTTAAAATATGAATTAATATAATATTAATATGGGGCATAATTTTATATTGAAAACTTTTCAAATAAACAAAGTTTAATAGTTTAATTGTTCTTAAATTGTTTGGAAAACCAAAATACCCACCCCCTACAGTAAAGAATCCATAAGTTACTTTGAATACCCAGCTCAATTACAAAATAGTAATGTTTTAGGCAGAGTAGACACTCTCAGGTATACTTACGAAAAAAATCACTTTGAAAAAAAAGAGGAAAGTGTGTTTTTTTTAAGAAAGTTTTGGTTGCTCCACCTGACATTTTTTGGCTGATGAAATTGCAAATACAGTCTAAAACTACTAAAACCCTGTAAATGTTGTGCAACCATTAAGACTTGTTTAAACACACTCTTTGAACTTCAAATAAATGTATTCTGTACATTTTTAAAAGATTTATTTAAAAAAAAACATTTTTAAAAGGCTTATTGTCATTGACCCAGTCACATTCAAAAGATTGGAGACTAGTGACAAACATGCAAGATCCTTGTCGTAAAGGCACTGCCGGCCTTATGTTAAATTAATCGTGTTTGATGTGCTGGAAAGTACCCTGCGCATTGCTGGAATAAACATAATTAGAACCGCTTATGGAAAAGCCTGTTGGCTTTTTGTTTAAGTGGTTTTGATTCATTGCTGTTTTTGTTTTAGACCGATATGCCGTGCAATGAAGCAAAAGCAAACTAAACAAGTGATTCAATAATGATGGTGTTATCGTAACACTTGCCCCATGCAATTGCGTCATGATTCGTTGGATAAGCAATTGAGTGTGAAACAGGTTTTTCACCTGATGTACACCTTCAAAACATATGCAACAAGAGTCGTCAGAAGACAACACAGCTCGCCGGAAAACTTTATCCTTGCTGTCCGCAGACGCCGACGCCGAGGGTATGGTAATAGCTCTCCGAGGACATTCGTCCCGGCGAGCTAAAAATGCATCAAAAGAAACGCAGATATTCCCTTTAGATGCAATGCCACCAGCCCATGAGTACAAACAGTGCTGCGATTAGAGTAAAGACCTATTTATTGAAAATAAAATATGTTCCAAATGACTCTGTGTGAGATCATTTTTAGTTCAGCTTTAAGAACCAATTTTGAATACAGGGCAGCACAGAGGTCATTGGTCATTGGATAAAATCCAGCCTGGGGCCTTTCTGTGCAAATTTGCATGCTTTCTGTGCAACCTATGGTCTCCTGGAACCCCTTTGCATGGGTTTAGTCCAGTTTTCTCCCACAGCCGAAGCCATGTATCTCAGGCTAATTGGAGACTCTAAAATGCCGGTAGGTATTAGTGCATAAGTATATAGTTTGTGAGCCCTGCAATAGATTGACAATCTTGTCCAGGCTGTATCCATGCCTTCTGCCATAGTTGCCTGAGATAAGGCCCAGCTCCCCAGTGATCCGAGAAAGGAAGATGCTCTTAACATAATGGATGGATGGAGAGGTGGATTTTGAATACTTTTTTAAATTGACGAAGTTCAAGTTAAAATACCCTTTTATAATTATCTAAAGACAAATGAGTTCTTCTGGAGGCTATGAAACATTTCAGCGCAAAAAGCAGGCATTTTATGTTGGATGGGGAAGCAAGGTTTTAAGTGGGAATTGATACAAAGAAATATCTCTTTCCTCAAACAGAAAGAGCATTCATGTACTGTTAATTTGCCTTTTGCTGTTGTGCTGATTCCTAAGACTTGCTAGCTTGGAGCCATTCTTCCAGGGGTATATATGAGGAATGTATTCCATGAAAACAGTCAGGTCCACATAAATTGAAGACCTGGGTGCAAGAAGTACTTAAGTCACATTTTCCAAGAAATGAGCTGACACTACTATCATAAAGTAGAGTGTCAAGTGCATCATTTAATGCCAAAAAATTCCAAATATAAGTATTCAAGTCCTTAATACTGATATACGGCCTTCTCTGAATCTACTGAATTTTTGTGCAAGAAATACTCAAGTCTTTGCAGAAGTACTCAAGTCCTTGACGTCATCAGGAACAAGTGCCTAAGTCCATGACTGTCCAATCAGCTGCTAGTATGTGTCATGTGACAAGCATAGCAAAAGTGACTGTTCGGCAATCAGAAAATGATTGAAACGGCATTTGTGTGGTAAAAGTACCGAAGTCCATGCATTTTATGGCAATAAGTACCAAAGTCCAGGCATTTTATGGTAAGAAGTACCAAAGTCCCTGATTTTCTTGTTTTTTTTCGTAATAAAGCATTATTTTTCCACAAAAATGTGTCTGTCTACTTTGTATAACCCCTGGGACTAGCAGCAGGCGCCACTGAATGTTATCTTTTAAAAAAAGTAGCTGTAGCATGTTTTCAAAACTTTGACCCTTAATATCTCAAAAGTGTTATTTTGTGACTAAAGTACTTCTTGCACCCAGGTCTTCAATTTAGACATTGACAAAATTATTATTATTTTAGCAGTCCACCACAGCCCATTGGAGATTAAGTTGAATAATGAATGAGCTCAAAGCGTGAACTTTAAGCTTTTATTTGAGGGGTAAACCAAATCAGATGAATGGTGGATGAATTACTACATCTTGCAAAAGAGACACAGCCATAGTTAAAGCAAAATATCATTATCTCTTTGTCATTTGCCCATTTACCAAAACAATTTTGAAATTAAATTTCCCATTGTGACTGAGTGTGAACTCTTACATCACAAGCAATCATACAGCCTGCACAAGATGCATACAACTGAAATAAAAGGTATGTTGTTCTGCTGGTTAAATTGAAACTGTTTCTGTTGTGTCATATTTGACATATTTGTATGTTTCCTATGGTTATAAAAGGCAACTTGTGGCTTTTGCTTGAATGATGTATTTTCCCTTGTATCCAATATGCCGCACTGATATTGCCTGAGCTATAGAACGAACTCATGCTATGCCTGAAATAACCTTTAATTTGCTTGCGGACTGAATGGAAATAGAGACATTAGTAAAACGTCATGCCATTGCAATGGAATAATATACTTTGGAATACAGCAAAAGATACATCAGAGAAAGAGTTTGTAAGAATGTGTAGCTAACATTGGGTCTGTGAGGATCAGTTTGCATTATTTTTCACTTTAGGGATGAGATCGCATCATATGGGAAAATGTTAAGTATTTATAGCTAAATGACTTTGTTAGTTTTCTGTTTAGTTTGGAGTGCGAAAGGATAGATACTATATGACACCCCCTCATTTTGAATGTGAAAAAGAGTAAGAAACTAGAGTCGGTTACCCCCTGGTCGGCGTGTATCCTGATGCCCTAAAGCAATCACTCCCAAATTCGATAGATTTTGTGACCTTACAACAGTCAAGGTCCATGCCCAATATGCAATGGATCCATAAAGAACGAAGACTTGTTGAGCGCTCACAAGAAATCTATACGGACGCGGCGTAACAATTGCTCATCTATAGTATCCCAACTCATTGTCGAGGGATACAACAATATCCACTTGCATTTGATGCAAAAATTGTTCAAAACATTTGGTAGTAAAACAGCCTTTTTTTTATACTTTAATTCACACAAAAGCAAAAAACTGTCCATTTTTAGTTGTACGGAGTGATGGGGGGGAGCTCATATTTTGCTCCGTAGATAATCAGTTGTTCTTAATAGAACTCTCAGATTTGGCACATTTCTGCTCAATTATGATCCAAGAAATGTATTGTCATGATGACTGTGACACTCAATCCTGAGTTATAAAGGCTTAAATAGGGGTCATGTTCAACTGGCACGGATTGGCTTGATTTGACTGTTTAGAGGGGTTAATATGAGCTTGGAAAGTGTTTCATATCAAGAGTTTATAATGTTTTTAACAGCAGCTTGGACAGAAAAAGAGAGGCCATTTAAATTGAGAGAAAACTTAGGGAATGTGTCTCAAAGTGGTCTAGTCATACTGATTGTCTGGTAAATCCACATTGCACAGAGGGGAAAAGTTTCTGCCGCATTGCTCCTGCTGCCAGTAGGGGCGTTATTTAGGCAATACTACTCTGGGTCGTATTACAGCGTATTACAATCAATCGACTTGGGTGAATGGTTGGAGGACTAGTAGAGAGGTTTGGGACCCAATACCAATATTTCAGTCTTGCCCGCGTTTCATGAGAGAAAATTCTGTCATCCAAGCTTTAACAGCTTGAAGACACATCTCTAATCTACTTAACTGACCATTTTCACCCAGCTTCAGACATACAACCCCAATTCCGAAATAGTTGGGACAAAGTGTAAATTGCGAGTAAAATCAAAATGCAATGACTTTCAGATCACATGAGCCAATATGTTATTTACAATAGAACATAGATAACATTTCAAATGTTGAAACTGAGATATTTTACATTTTTATCCACAAAATGAGCTTATTTCAAATTTTCTGGCTGCAACAGGTTTAAATTAAAATAAGTTGGGACACAGGCAAAAAAGGGCTGAAAAAGCAATAAACATATGAGAATCAGCTGAAAGAACATTTAGCAAGTAATTAAGTTAACTGGCATCAGGTGTGTAACATGATTGGCTATAAAAGGGATGTCTTAGAGAGGCTGAGTCTCTCAGAAGTAAAGATGGCCAGAGGCTCTCCAACCTGTGAAGGCTTATTAAAAAAAATTGTGGAATACTTAAAAACAATGTTCCTCAATGCCAAATTGCAAAGGCTTTGAAGGTCTCATCATCGACAGTGCATAACATCATCAAAAGATTCAGAGAAACTGGAAAAATCTCTGTGCGTAAGGGACAAGGCCGAAGACCTTTACTGGATGCCCATGATCTTCAGGACCTCAGACTCCACTGCATCACTCACCGGCATGATTCTGTCATTGACATTACTAAATGGGCCCAGGAATACTTCAAGAAACCACTGTCAGTAAACATAGTCCGCCGTGCCATCCACAGATGCCACCTAAAGCTCTATTGAGCAAAAAAGAAGCCATTGTTGAGCATGATCCAGAAGCGCCGCCATTTTCTGTGGGCCAAGGCTCATTTAAAATGGACTGCAGCAAAGTGTCCTGTGGTCAGACAAGTCCAAATTTGACATTCTTGTTGGAAATTACGGGCATCGTGTCCTCCGGGCTAAAGAGGAGAAAGACCACCCCTCCTGTTATCCGCGTTCAGTTCAAAAGCCAACATCTCTGATGGTATGGGGATGCATTAGTGCATATGGTGTGGGACACTTGCATGTTTTAAAAAGCACCATGAATGCTGAAAGGTATATAAAAGTTTTAGAGCAACATATGCTCCCCTCCAGATGACCTCTATTCCAGGGAAGGCCTTGTGTATTTCAGCAGGACAATGCAAAAGCACATACTACAGCTAATACAATAGCATAGCTTCGTAGTAGAAGAGTCAGTGTGCTGAACTGGCCTGCCTGCAGTCCTGATCTTTCACCAATTCAGAACATTTGGCGCATAATTAAATGAAAAGCCCATCAAAGGAGACCCAAAACTCTCCAGCAGCTGGAAGCCTGTATTAAACAAGAGTGGGATCAAATTCCAATGGCTAAACTCAAGAAACTTGTCTCTTCAATGCCCAGACGCCTCCACTCTGTGATAAAAAGAACAGGGGATGCTACACCATGGTTAACAGGCCCCTGTCCCAACTTTTTTAAAACCTGTAGCAGCCATCAAATTTGAAATGAGCTCATTTTGTGGATAAAATTGTAAAATTTTTCAGTTTCAACATTTGCTATGTTATCTCCGTTCTATTATGAATACTGGCTGGTGTAATTTGAAAGTCATTTCATTTTGATTTAATTCACAATTTACACTTTGTCCCAACCATTTCAGAATTAGGATTGTATATAGAGCTGTGTATCATCTGCTGTGCAATGATATTTAATACCATGTCCTTTTATGCCTCCATGGGGTAGCAGGTTTAGAGAGAAGCGCAAAGGGCCTGGCATAGACCCTTGGGGTATTCCAAAGTTTACCCTGGAATCCTCTAATGACTTGTTTACCCTAACAAACCAAGACTGGTCAGGGAGATGAGTTAAACCATGAAATGGCAATTCTGGAAATACCAACTGATTTCTCTAGTCTGCCATAAAGAATATGGTAGCCTATGGTATCAAAGGCAGCACAATGAAGGAGAGCAAGAACTGAGATGCAGCCACTGCCAATGGAGAAATAAATCATTCATTACTAAGTTGACAGCTGTTTCACTTGTATGATGCTTTCTAAACCCAGACTGAAATCTTTTGAGTACATTATTAGTTGAACGACATTTCTCATAAACCTTCAACAAAAATGGAAGGTGCGTAATTGGCTAGGAATGTGGTATCCAAATTTGTTTTTGGGTGCAGGGGAAGAGGAGAAAGTTACATTTTGGACAAAATCATATTTACTGATGGAAGGATTGAGTGATTGCTTTTATTCCCCCCCCCTCTCATTATATGCCAACTAAGGGGATAAAAAAATATTAAAGATAAACTGATGGCATACTTTGTTCGGTTGACCACTGTGCTACTATGCCCTAGCCTAGCATAATTCACACTGACATCACAAAGAGCAATTCTTGCTCCTAAAGGATTTTCAGAATGTTTTACATTTATTTCATTGCAAACTAAATGAGCAATACTTCAGGATGTACTTCTACTCTGGCGCAGACATTAATCTGGGCCTTCAGTTTGAGACCCTTCTAGACTGTATTGTGCATAGTCCCCGTACAACACCATACTGAATTTCACAGAAATTTTTTTCAGTCCATTTTTTAGCCCAAACTAAACGGAGTACAAGATGGATTCAGCATTGTACAGATATTAGCTTCTCTACGATTCTAAACATCCAAATGTTACCATAGTCCAGTGAAGCAAATGGGAAATAACCATTAAGATTAACAAATCATTTTATTTCATTTTTTATTTCTCCACCATTGCTCCACAAAGAACAAAACTGGATATTACAAATTCACACACCTATAAAATAAACAAACCATCACAGTGTTAACTGGTCTAGAGAAATTCAACAGATATGCAAAACCAACAATACAATTCTTAAGGCAGAGAATGTACACTGCTTTTTAATTAATATTTATCGCCACCATCTTCAACATAACATTAACAAAAAAAAAAAAAACTGACATGAATCAATACTTTTCTTGCCTGGCGTTTAGTTTAAAAAAAGCAAGACATAATATACAAAAAAAAAAAAAAAAAAAATCCCCAGATCGGTCAGGAGATCACATAACACCATGTCACCCCTCACAACCCACAAAAATTGTATTGAAGGGAGGAAATAAAACTGGTACAACTCTCAAGTTCAAGTCAAGACATTTATTCATGCATGTCTGTACTGTATATTTTCTACGTTCCAAATAGCAGGTTTGTGCACTGTGCTCACACAAGATGACATTTCATGCTGCCTAGGAAGCAAAGACAGGAGTGTGCATGTCTGCTGCAATAGTACCAAGGCCTCCCAATCCCAAATTTATGGTGCATCTGAAATTTTGCATTATCAATTAATCACTTAAGCAAAAAAGAGCCCTTTTTCAAGAACAAAAAGCCAGTGCCCCTATTCAAAGCATTTTCTATCAACATCTGCGCGAAAGGTCCGAGGGGCCCACCTGCCATTCCTTACCGTATCCCTTAGATAACCGTCGATGCAAAAACCACAAACCTCAATAGACATTTGTATAGATATTTACACATTTTTAGACCAATTTCCCTGCACATTTAAATTATCCAATACTTTTCTCCAGAAAAAAATAATTTTTTTCCACTTCAGTTTTATCAAATTAAAATCATAAAGTACAATTATGCCACAGACAGGAAAAACGTGGAAATTTTGATTTACACCCAGAATACACTATAGGAAGCAAGCACTATTAACATGGCTTCAATACTCGTCTTCAACCATAGATTGATCTCCATTCTTGACAATAATTATGGCAAGAAAACTCTGCATCGAATTTTTTCCAACCTTCACACGGACGGCAATCCAAGACGTTTCATCTGGGACAGTCCACAGCAGAATTAAGATAAATAGAACTAGTTGCAAGTAGTTAAATATTCAAGATATTAATACAAAATCCCCATGCTCACTTATTACATTGTTAAGTGTGAAGAAAGAATCAAGATCTTGAACGCAACAAAGACTTCAAAAAAAAACGATGCTTAATAATCAGAAACCCCTGCGAAAAGTCTTAAGACTGCAGGCAAACAACTTTATGTGCCGAGACCTTTCAAGCTTTGATCTACCGAAGCAAGACTGAGACAGCATCTGGCAGAGACAAAGACGTTTGTGAAAGGACACCGACCTTTTCTTTCAGACAAAATTCTTGAGGAACTAAACGGGCATACAGACAAACAAAAACATACATGCACGCACACATACACACACACAACATATCCAGTGGAACCCAACATAAACCCAATAGCACCACAGACAGGTTGCAGATGCAGCCAGAAATGCACAAAAAAATGCTCTAATTACTAACTAGCAAGACTTTTAGCAGCAACAATAAGTAAATGGAAATTACTTCATTCCATTAACAGCCAGCTGCAGTTTAACCCGAGACTGATGGAGTAAAATGCAGAATTCTCTCTTTGTGGTCCCAAAACTCAAGCTGAAATGACATGCACCAAAATACTTTAGAAGAAACAGCCAAAACTTCCACAGAATTGCACAAGGTCAGTGGTTCTCCAATCCAGTCCTGGGGGACCCAAGTTTATGCTTTTTCTCCCAACTACAAATGCAACCTCAGTTTTAACCAGTTATTTGCTCTAGTCAGGTTTACGGTAATTTTTACCCTAATCAGCCACATCATGTCTGAAAATGTCCATATTCATATTGCGCTGTAGTGGAAAAGAATGCTTCACAAGAAAGGGTGAAATTGTAACTTAAGAAACTAAAGAGTCAACTGGCTTTTCTTGCAGTTGGTAATTTGTAAATGGCAATTTCAAAGTGGCAACATTGCAGATACATTGCAAAAAAAAAAAAAAAAAAAATTATGATTCAAAGAATTTTATTGAGGTAAACCAGTTCTTTGCTTTTTGTGTCAAGTTGGAGGAAAGAATGCAGGCTGCACCCACATCACACACCACAAGCAAATTCCAATGCGGCCTGCAGATTGTAATCGGTCTCCTTTTACAGTAGCAGGTTGATTAGAACCCGCAAAGATCAAGAGGGATCACACCATAAAGGCCAGGGATCAGAATCCTGATTATTGCCTCCTACATTCAACAATCTTGAATTTGATCAGTTAAAAAAATGCCACCACTAGTATCGTACGAGAATATGACAAATAACATCTAGGTGAACTTTTGGCTTCTGCTAGCCCTGGACATGTACAGCCAATTTGATCGCTACAAGGTTAAGAGAGGATAAATAATTCCTTACAACATGACAAGCAACTAATTTAAACAAAAATTAACAGCTTGTTAAATTTCTGGAACAGCAATTGAGGTTAGAACAAAAATTAGTAAAAACCAGGACTGAGTTTGAGAACCACAGCACACTGGCAACTATTCAACCGCATTGTTTGTAATACAGTGAGAGAAAGCAGCCAAACGGCTATTTAATAACCATTTCCCGACCCAAAAGTACTTCACAGAAAGGTCAGATCAGGTGTTTCCTTAGCGCCAGAGTCAAAACTAATTAAAGTCAGACGGTGCTTTTCAAGTGCCTCTAGCATGTTCACTACAGCTTCATCTCCAAACAGTATGATGATTATTGCTAATCAAATTCAGAGCAGGTTGTCTGGGCAGTCTGAGCCTCCAACACTCCAGGTTTGCCTCTGAGCCTCAACTTCTTAATCCGAGTCATACTAAAAAAAAAAATTCAGTCATGCAATCATTTATCAGAGGCAACAGTTTCATTACCGAAAACAAAACTGGACTCTCGTCCCCCCACCACCACCTCTGCGCCCCGCGCCCCCCCCCCCACCCCCAGATTTGAGCATTTTGCTTAAACACGTTGGCCATGTCGCACTGCATTACTGTGTGGCAGGTCCACACCAAAAATACCAGGAGAGATGCTAGGTGTCTCTCGAAGGCTGTTAGAGCACATTTCCAAACCATTTCTTGAAGTTGGTGGGGAGTTACAGTCCAACAACTGGGAAACGAGACCATCAAGCAAATGAACAGCAAAGGTTCTGCATCAGATTCGGTTAAAGGGAAAGCAGTCTATTTATGGTGTTATTAAACAACCTTCAGCTAATTTACAGTCCATTTTTTTTAAAGTTTCTTAGCATTTGTATAATAAAGCAAAAAAAAATTATATTTATATTTATATATTTGTTAAAAAAAAAAAAAAAAAAAAACCACAACTCTTCCAAGAATGGTGCTGGTCCTTTGATATTTGCCCCTCTTGAGCTAGGAGCCGGTTCTCACCCTCACCATATCGCTCTTCTCTCCCTAGAACATAGAGAACAAGAGGACAGTCAGGACCTGGATAATATTACTGTGACAGATAAACTTGGGAAATCAAGCCATCATTTGGTTAGGGGTCCAACTGTTCAGCACTGTCAAGCAACCCGCCCACAGCTGATTGATGAGGCCTCCATGGACAAAACCACGATAATCAATTTAAGTCATTTGCCTGGTCTGATTTTGTCATTAATTACCAAGTGGTCATTTTTGTGGCCACATGTCCACACTTTCACCAAGCAGAAGCCGACTGATTTCATCAGTACAATTTTACCCTTTTCAAGCGGGGGGGGGGGGGGCATTAGCAACGTGGTACGATGAGTAAGGAACTCAGCTGAGCATGTATAGCGACAGTGATGTTAACATGAATGAAATATCCTGGTTTTCACCCTCATCCCAAAAAATACAATACTGTATTCCTACCAAGGTGATTATGCAGCTGATGAAAATGAATATTCCACTACAATTCCCATTAACGTGCAGCCATGGATACTCCAATTAAAATGGATTTTTTTTTTTTTTTTTTTTAAGTTTTCCACGGGCGGCAGACTTGTTCGACCGTGTGAACACAGCCTCCTTTTTGCATTGCTTCAACCACAATCTTGAAAAGATCAGCACTGTAATATTCACACATATCCAAAAACCTATTTATATCCGTCTTTGGTAATGTCTAGCAATTATTCCCACTATGTCTTTGAACTGAGCTACCCGAGTAGTAGGCAAGTAGTAGAGTGGCGTTCACTCTTGCAGTGGAAGTGGAGAGCTTACTGATCGCTCCAGCCTATTAGTGCAAAGCACTGATACTTCTACTGCAATTTCCCGTCGCTTGTTTTCAGTGCATGGACTTGAAAGACGAGATCATCCAAGTAAGTAGACTTTGCCATCTGGGTCATTCCATGCCAAGTCACACACCCTCCCCAGTGACACCTCTTCAATTTGCCTGATTTTTATTCTATTAGTGCCTTATGATGTCCAATGAAAGAATCCGAAGTTTGAGCTTCCGAGCTCAAACGGTTTTTGAATTATGGCCCTTTAAAGTTTGGGTGCCATGCCCACTTTTGGGGTCTGGGAATTGCACACTTAATTTGCAAGCATTTTTGGAGACCCATATCTTTTGTTTTAAGCTAGCTACAGGCCTGTAAATTACTGTATCTATGTATTCTGGCCCTGTATCAGAATCTGCACTTAAAACTAGCATAGGTTTACTATTCTTAGAGATATTAACCCCTTAAAAGTGGATTTTTTAATGACGCAATTAATTTTTGGGGCACTTTGGGGGTCTATATCTTAGAAAGTTTTTGTCCTGATGGGGTTTCAACTAATTTATCATCATATTTGGGTACACTACTGGGTATTTACAGAATTTCAGGGCACTCAGAGCCTTGATGGGGGTACAGGAGGGTCCCAAATATGGCCTCGGGACAAAATTACCCTTTGGCACCCCCTACTTCAGGCCCCGTGTGTGGGTGGGTTAATAAATGTAATTTTTCAATTCATACATGCAAATATATGTGTTCACTGTTAGAATCTGTTATTTAATGTATATTTTATAAAGTTGGTCTGTTTTAACTGCCTTAAACATGAATAGACAGTTAAAACAACAGTTGACCTACTTTCTGGACTTAGGATTTTAACGAAAAAATCCAAAAATAGTGCCATTTGCAAAGGCTTAGTTGATAGTGAAGGAGATTGATAATCAAAGTTCTTATTGGCTCAAAACTTTGATAAAAGGTGACTGTTGATGGGGTAAAAAGCTCATTCCAGTCATCATGTGCCCACATGGCCAACTCAGGGCCTGAAGTAGGGGGTACCAAAGGGTAATTTTGTCCTGAGGCCATATTTGGGACCCTCCTGTACCCCCATCAAGGCTCTGGGTGCCCTGAAATTCTCTAAATACATAGTAGTGTACCCAAATATGATGATAAATTAGTTGAAACCCCATCAGGACAAAAACTTTCCAAGATATAGACCCCCAAAGTGCCCCAAAAATTAACTACGTCATTAAAAAATCCACTTTTAAGGGGTTAATATCTCTAAAAATAGTAAACCTATGCTAGTTTTAAGTGCAGATTCTGATAGACAGGGCCAGAATACATAGATACAGCAATTTACAGGCCTGTAGCTAGCTTAAAACAAAAGATATGGGTCTCCAAAAATGCTTGCAAATTAAGTGTGCAATTCCCAGACCCCAAAAGTGGGCGTGGCACCCAAACTTTAAAGGGCCATAATTCAAAAACCGTTTGAGCTAGGAAGCTCAAACTTCCGATTATTTCATTTCACATCATAAGGCACTAATAGAATAAAAATCAGGCAAACTGAAGAGGTGTCACTGGGGAGGTTTTGGGGATTTGTGTGAATTGACATGGAATGACCCATCTACTTCTTAGCTCTTTCCCAGATGGCGTATGAGGAAAATGTACCTAAGGACAAACACTGCCGCACAAAAAAAAATTCATTAAAAAAAATGTATGTCCAACTTGTCTTCATAATGCCTCATAAGAAAACCTGGAACTTGGGCTTTCTTTTTGAGCTTGATAAATTGGACCACATATTTAGGTCCAAATCTTCCTAAGCATCCATAATGGATACCATTTCAGTGTCACTTTCTATAATTTTGATCAACGATTTTGGAGTGATGAGCGAAAATGAAACTGGTCACAATGCACAAAAAACATCCGCTGTGTGTGAACAGTTGTAGACAAAAGATTTTTCCAGAAAATTATGTTGTGCATCAGGTTGCCAAACTATGCCCAAGATAACCGAGCATTTCTGTATTTGTGTAGAACCGGAAATTACAAGTCTCAGCTTTCTTCTGATGTATAAAAAAAGTGATCCAATGTAATAGGAAGGACGATTGACGTTTGATAATCTATCTTGCCGGTTGTATCCGCCAGTGATTTTGCAATGTACACTTTTCATTAGAGTGAACGGTTTTCGATTTATTGCAGCCAACTACTGGATACCCTTTTCTATCCTATGGAGCATTTCCTCTGCCATTTTGCTCTGACATTTGGTCAACAGAGCCAGAAATAATTTTATATGTCAGCGTGCACCTCAATGTGTATATGTGTTAAACATAAGTCAAGTTAGTAAGTAAGGGACATAGCCTTATCACGGACAAGCCCAATCTTGCAGAATCTGTTAACAATAAAATTCATAGATATTGATATGATATACATCGATTTTAGTATAGTGCATTCCGAGTCCTTTAAGCATCCTTTATTTTGACCAATAAAAGGGAACAACTAGGTTCTTCACATCAGTTCTGTCATGTTTCTCACAGAAGGAATTTCATACAATACAAGTGCCCCGCATCACCTTCATTTCTTTAGTCCCCGCCCCCATACCCCAGTGCAAATCAAGGAAAAGCGTGCAGCGACTGGCAGAGAAAACAGCATGAAGTGAGACTTGCCCAGTGTCGGCTGAGAAGCGAGACCTGCAGACACGGCTTTACTCTGGCACTATGAACGGTACCTCTGGGGGAGGGGGTTTGATAGTAACGGGCTGAGAGGAGCGGCGAGGGGGGGAGGGCTTGGGCTGAGCCTGTTGCTGCATGGTGTCATAGTAGGTAACTCCACCATACACCTGGGCCTGCGCCTACAGGGAAGAGCACAGGCACACAGAATTAAACACTCCGCAGAGCGCGCTCAAGCGGTACTGACAGCAAGGAGCACTCTGGCTCATGTGAATCTGCAGAAGATACGGCATTAAAGACCCACCTGAGGGTTGGGGTACATAGGGGGCATTGTGGCCGCAGGAGCATAGGAGAAGTTTGTATTCCCAAAGGTCATGACCCCAGGTGGGGGGTAGAAGGGCGGGGCCAGGAGCTGCTGGGGGGTGGGCTGGCCTGGAGCCATGGAGACGGCTGGGCCGGCGTATATTGCAGGGTTAGGCATCGGAGCACCAGACTGGTGCGGATGCAGACCTGCGGGTACAAATAAGAGGACCACACACAGAGTTAAAGAGAAACAAAACTATACTCCGACAGTTCTGCTGAAAATTCTGCGGAATAAACAAACATCGCAAGGCCGCTAAAAGCGCAACGGCTAAACGGACAGAAGACAATGTAATCCTTTACAAAGACTTCATGGCACGGTACGCTTTTGCAACTTTGTCCTTAACTGACAGTAACGCCATCAAACACTATACAGACCGGCCAATCATTTACATCTAATAAAGTGCCCCTGTTAATCTTCACACTTTATAATACGCCCTTTAAAAAACAAACCATCTGCATTTTGAAAATAAAAACAAAACCATCAAGGATGTGCTCACGACAACACTCTGGAATGTCACAATATACTCTTTAAAACATGATGGATGTATTCTTCCTTCCACTTCATTAATTTTCAGTTTTCTAGAACCCATGAAATCAGCTTCTATAAATATCCATGCGAATAATCCGCACGGAAATTTGCGTTTGGTCTGAATGGGCCTTAAAGAGGCAAATTCGGGCAGTTTCTGGCCCTCCTTGCAGACCAGTGAAGATGTTTGCTACTCCAAAATTAAGACATTATAGACTTCATATTATTGCATAATTGCATTTCACTATACCATTGAACTACCTTATTTTGTGCTCAAATCACATATTCGCAGAAATTTGGTTTATGGAGAGAAAGTGGCTGATTTGCAGCTATCCAAAAATATACACATGGCGAGTTTTTAAAACCTGTGATTACAGGAGTTTGTTACGCAAAGTGAAACTGCACATTCCTCTGCACCCATCAAATGAACCACAAACTTTTCACTGCAACTCACCAGCTGAAACACAAAACATTCCCTTCCACAAGACCACGGGCTGTTCTGTTTTGAAATGCTCAATACAAGATTTGAATCAGAGTTAAAAAGACACAGGCAGGTAGAATAGCAGTGCGAGAGGAGTAAAGACACCAGTAAGAAAGTGAGCTGACCTGGATGTCCAGGGTGACCAGGATGTGTGAGGTGCATCTCTGGCTGGACCAGCATGCCTTGGGGTGCGAGAGGCGTGGGACTCTCACTGTGGGCATATATTGGTCCCTGGAAAGACACTGCAAGAGAGATAACAGTGCGGCACACATGGTAAAATCAATAAAAGGCCCACCCTTGAATAGCAACTGCATTCAATACAACAGACACTACAGTGCTGTGAAAAAGTATTTGCCCACCTCTCGATTCTTCCATTTTTCCCCTCATCCGAGTCAGACCCGGGCCCTTTACAGCATGTCATCCCCACTCTTCTCCCATTTTTCCTGTCTCTCTACTGTACTGTCAAATATGAAGGTACAAACTCCCCAAAAAAAAAAAAATCATTGAAAATTGATTGGATGATCTGCAACATTTTTAAGTGACATATAATCAAAAATAAAAAAGGCCAAATACTTCACAGCAATGTATTTTCTGCAGGCGCCAAATTGGATGTTATTCATCGTATTGGGAGTTTTTCTCCTTTATTGCGATAGTTGAGATGGTTAGGAAGATTGGGGAGAAGAGAGGGGATGACATGCAGTACATGACCAGGGCCGGGAATCGAACCCGGGTCGCTGCGAGAAGGACTCAGCCTCTGTTCATGGCGCGCGCATTATCCCAATGAGCCACCGGTCTGTGGTCAAATTTAATATTGCCAAAATATAGGTCATATACGACTTCCTGTATGTCAATAATACAACCATTTCTGCAACCATGTGGCCTCCACAGGCCATCTTGCATATTCATAAAGTACAGCGCCCCCAATAGACCCACTTCCGTCGATTCAATCAAAATGGCGCTCGCATTGTACATTGACGGTACCAAGGTAAGTTGATTGTCTGATTTAGAAAAAAAATTAACAAGCAGTTTTTGAAAAATAATTTTTTTTTAAATTTCTCAGTCCTATCTTTAACATTGGGGCCAAAATTTCAAGGGCCCATAAAATGGACAAAAATGATTAAATTAAAAATCTGAGAAAAACGTCTGGAGATATGGTCTAGTAGTATGTTATTGCAAATGTACATGAAAATTCATTTGGCCAAAAGAAAAGATAAAAAAATGTTCCGGACGACGGACGCCACACCACGACAATAGCTTATCGGCCCATAGGGCCAGTAAGCTAATAAAAATGAGCACTTGAACATACACCAGCTTAGTAACTACTTAAAATGACCATTTTTTTCCTGAGGATAGTTTAACATGTACTTTAATTTTTTAGTGAGGCCCACGTCCTATCCACTGACAGGGGGGGAGCAGGTTCATAGCCTGTACTGAGGCCAGCCACTAGAAGCTATCCAAGGCCAGGGAGTTTTGGCCTCTCTTTAGGGAGCAGTCAAGTCATCCATTTTAAAACAAAGTCAACTAGAATAACTCGGCCGCCACAGGGACTGAGTCGTGCATCTCCCCGATCCCCAAATTTTTGAACAAAATGGCCGCCGGCAGCCATATTGGACATCCAAAATTGACAAAAATCAGTCTTGAGCATTGTCATACATACATCTTTGCCTGTGTAAAACTGGAAAACATTCCTGTGATAATTGTTGCTTCCAGAGCCGGAACATAAAATCTCTGCGGCGGCCCCGGAACTAAACCGTGGTATCTCCCGACTATCGTCGTCAGGGAGATTCAATGAAGGCAATTAATAAGGTGGTTTCAAGCTTTGGGTCAAACCTGCAGTTCCTCCTGTGGGCACTAGATGGGGCTCCCTTGTGCTTCATAGAAATAAAGTAAAAAAAAAATTTAAAGGATTGAACTATGAATTCTGAAAATGTGGGGGAGAAACTATTTCATCTTTTGAGCAAATTGATATGAGTGCACACTTCTAATTTAGGCCCTGAAAACCAGAAAATGACATCACCATTTAATCAACAAATAACACGCGAAAGGAGAACCAAGATGCTCCCACCGTCATTCAGAATAAAGCAAAGGACACTGCTACCCTAACTGCAAGCAGCGCTCCACTCACTGGGTTCATAGTAGTGGCCCTCCACAATGCTCATATGCATGGGTGCAGGCTCTGGGACGGGGCGCTGCCTCTGGGAAGAGTATCGCTTCGCTCTGCCACCACTTACACCCTAGCAAGGGAACACAAGAAGGGGGTAAAAGAAAAAGGACAGAATCAGAGGTCAAAAACTCTAAATTTCAAAAGCTGGGACTGCTGAGTTAGTCATCTTGCCTGACGAACTCAAGCAAAACCCCTTTGGAATGGGTTCATCCACTCCTAGATTGGCACTTAAGCTCCTCTGGCCACCAGGGGACACCATTAGTTCTCAATAATCATCTTTGTTGGTTGGCATGGGTAATTAGCTGAATACAAAGTTGGTCGAAGGTTATGTATTCACCCATGTCTTTTTGTCCAGACAATATTTCTCAAATTTCTCAATTTCAAAGATATTCTGTGGAAGTTTGGGACATGGCTCAAGGAACAATCAGTTAGAATTTGGTTGCGATCCGGAATCACCATCCGGATCCAGGAATTTCTGTAAGGATTCTTCACCATTGTGGGATTGCAAGATTTGCCTAAATGCCACACATCTTCAAATCCACTAGATAGCAGTCGTTTCCAAATGCGTTGACGGAGGTATGCGCTCTCAAAGCGCAGTCTCATTGTACCAACTCATTTCATATAGGAATGGGTTTATTTTATAAGGTCAGTCCATATCTAAGCATCCAGACCCTCCCAGATGACCCCCTCAGAAATTTCTCAAGAAATTCATATGGGTACCTCTGGTGGACTTATGAAATAATACCAAGTATTGGACCAATATCCCTAATGGTTTTGAAGTGATGGCCTGTCACAATTTTATTTTTTTTTTTTTTTTTTTTTTAATTTTGAATTTTTTTTAACATCATTCAAAAAATTGCAGTAAAAAAAACTAGGCTGAACACCATCCCAATTTTTTTGTCAGATGAAGTTGACAACTATAGCAATCTATGGTAAAGATTTGAAGGATGTGGTCAATTGCACACATGGTGAACCATGGACTTCAAAATTGCTATTTTTTCCGTGGAAAATGAAAAATCGAGCAAAATAAAAAAAAATTTTTTTTTCTTCTCATTCCTGCCAAGATACAAACAAGATTAAAGTGGATTACCTATGAGAGGTATCAGGGCTGGTCACAAAAAAAAAATTTCAAGCTTGAATTCCCTGAACTTTCTGATCTGTAGCATTTAAAAAGTACAGCAATTTTTGGCTTTTATCTCGGCCAACTTTGGAGCCATATTTCCATTTTTTGTGGAGCAACCAAGGTAGATAAACCTAATCTGACCAGAAATTCTGATTCTATTCTCTAACAAAAACCACGTGAAAAATTTGGCCAGAGAAACCAAAAATCTGATCTGTAGGTCAAATAATAGAGGAGCAGTGGAAGCCCAAAGTTGAGAATCTATGGTAAAGATTTGAAAGGATGTGGAAACACAATTTCGTCAAAATGAAAACTTTCTGACAAAATTTTAAAAAATACTTAAAATTGTGACAGGCCATCACTTCAAAACTATTAGGGATATTGGTCTAATACTTGGTATTATTTCATAAGTCCACCAGAGGTACCTATATGAATTTTTTGAGAAATTTCTGAGGGGGTGACCCAGGAATTTTCTGATTTTCTGGATGCCTACACTTGGACTGACCCTATAGAGATCTTCAGTAGATGTTTAAGTACTGATTCACCAGAGGCCGAGACACCAAGGCCTCTTCAGTCATTACATTCCTATTCGGCCAGACAGACATCAGCTACACCTCCTCCTCAGACCTACTCACCATTTCCTCCATGCGGTTATACTGCGGCGGCCCACCAGCCATATGCATCGAGTTAGGAATGCCTGCAGTGACACAATGCAAGAATAAGTCTCATTCCAGGTTAAGGCCCACATAAATCATGCAAAAATGGTAGCATTACTTTCATTTGCAGAACAAAACTTCAAACACCCATCTCTACAACAGCCAGTGCTAACTAGAGGAAGACAGAGGCAGAACGGAGGGAAGTACTAGGTGCAATGTTTTACACTCTGAAATAAGCAGGTGTGAATTGAGATCTTTAGATGTAGCACCAAACTCACTCATTCACTTCTGGGACCTATTGAGATGAATCATCTTAAAGTACAAACTAATAAAGGAGCAATTAACAGACGGCCTGAAAAATTTAAGGCGCAGCAGTGATACGAACAATCAGTAAACAGCTGGTTTTGCCAGTATTCATGTTGTGCAAATGCAATAGGGCAGCTCAGTAAAGCTTTCAACACTGTAAAATATCCTTCTAGCAGACAGGAAGTATAACCGTGTGATGGGTTTACAAAGTCAGCATGGTTCACATGATTTGCATAGCACAGCACTTGTAAATAGATATCATACTTGTACAATGTTACACTAGTCGGTTTGATTTGCATTGCGTGACATTTTGTAAACTGAATTTTTACTTGTACAATGTTACACTGGTCACTCAAGACACAATCAAATTCATGGCACAACTAACTATTCATTTAAATAATCTTAAGTATTGCTAGATGACCAATAATTGTTCCTCTCTGCGGCAAACACAACCAACGGTTGCCAACTATGCGTTAAACATTTTTAGTTGCGCACCATCTACACAGACATGGTTTGCAACCTTCATACACGCTATATATTCTCATACACCCCAAGAACAGACCTATATTTCAGCAAACTATACAGAAATACAAGTAAGTATGGGTGTTTAGACAGAGTAAAAAAAGATCCCTCATCTTGGTCGCCACTACAGCTTCATAACCTTAATCCAATGATTTCAAATCCACTATCCTAGAATACAAAATTCAAAATTTATTAATGTCCTTAAGTATTTGAACACTGAGAATAAATCATTTCGGTTCTGTAGACCACCACAATGGATTCAAGTGCAATGCCTGTTAAGTTGGATTCAGGTCAGCTGACTGACTTGACCACTGTAAAGCATCTCCCTTCTTCATCTTAAAAATGTCTCGGGTGGTTTTCAGAAAATAGTCTGGGTCATTTTCCATATGAACTGTGAAGAGTCATCCACTGAGTTTTGGAGCATTTGGCATATTTAAGCAAATAAATACAAGAGCACCAGTTGCATCGGCAGTCCACACCATAACACTACCACCAGACTTCACAGACGATGTGGCGTGCATCAGATCATGAGCAGTCCCTTCCCATCTCTACAATCCTCTCCTTCAATCATTCTGGTACAAATCGAGCCTTCGCTCATCTGCACATGGGATATTGTTCAGAACTGTATCAGCTTTATAGACATTTGATAGCAGGAATTCTGCATACACTCGTTTTATATACAAGCGTCAAGGCGTCACCTGTTAAACAATTTAACATAGCACAACTTTCCTAGACTTCTATTGCACATCCTCACTCTTAAGAACTAGTTACAGGATGAAAACAAACAAAAGAAAAAAACAATATTGATAAGATAAAACATTAAATGTATTGTCCAGCATCACTTTGGATTGAGGTCCAAATCACAGCATTCTTCATTTGTATTTTCCAGGGTCCCAACATGTGTGGAAATCGGGTGGTAGACTGAGTATCCAAAACTCTCCTGAGGGGATGAAACATCATTCCTCCGAAGGTTATTCCATCATTTGTTACTTCGATGACAGGTGGGGTGCGATCATGTCCAACTCACTGGTCCGAAATCAATTGTAGTTGTTCAAGTGGGTTAAAGAGGAACTCATACATACCCGACTTTCGCAGTTTTTGCAGTTTTAGGTACTTTATATTACCCTCTCCCTGAATACAAAGGTAAACAAGCTCATTCGTCCTATTACTGTTGAGAAAAGAGGATCAAAAACCAGCCCAGCTGCGGTGAGATTTCCCCAATTTCCGAAAAGCTAATTAAGTATTAATTTATGCATGTGACGTCGTTCTGAAACTCATTCGACGTGGACATACAAGTCGCGTACATTCCGTGCAAAATATCCAAGCTAAAGCTTTGCCTTTGTTTGTTTTTTTGTTTTTGGTGTGTTTTTAATAGATTTCATTCGATAAATCTAGGATGCCTCCATCTTGTGTAGTTGGAGGCTGTACGAGGAACAGTGCCAATAATCTCACAATCAATGTCGGTGTGAGATCTTGCTCACTGTGAGAATGTTTACTGTGCCAATGACTGAAACAAGAGACATGACCCATGACCTGCAGAAACATCGACAACTCCAAAAAGCCACCAAACTCATACTGCATTCATGAGTCAATGCTGTAGAGGATTTATCAGATATGGCAAGCGGGCTATAAAACTGGAGCGTCGACAGTGTACAGAACTAAGTGCATGTTACAATTAAAACCATTCAGACGCCGTATTTCAGGAGAGCGCAAAGAGAGGCTACTGGCGAGTCCCCATATTCTAAACTGCATATTTTTGTGAACAAGTTAATTTGCATGAGCATGAAATAATGCAAAAAACGCATTTATTTTGTTTGCCAAATAGGGGGCAAGTTGGCTAGCCAGCAAGCCAGTTCGAGTTTGCTGTGATTGCAGTTTCTTCCCATCAATGGTTTGTCATTATTTAGTGACTTATGCTATTCTGAACCATTAGGCTATATATAGTCTACGCTCTGAACAGCTCTATCTATTTAGTTTTTCACAGGCCAAGATTTGTCATAAGTGTTCTCTCTCCCTCTCCATTGGTCTTTGAGCTTGTAAATAGATAGCACTACCCCGCAATTTGATGGAAGCCTCTACTTCTGGCTCTGACTTTAATTAGCAACAGCGGTAACACAAACCTTTTTTTGCATTAAAAAAAAAAAAAAATCCATGTCTTTTCGAGCTTTAATTGTCGTTGATTTTTTTTGTGAAGACGAAGACACAATGAACAATCCGATAATGGCTCGGTTCAAGCAAACAGTCCTCTGACTGTATGCAGCACTAAGGCTTGCTTGTACACTGTAAAGATAGTGCACACAGTGCAATTGAGTCTCAGAATGACAATGTAGACTGACAACGTAGGCGCAGAAACAAAGTGCCTCAAAAAACGTATTTCTCACCCAAATCTCTCGATTTTTTTTTTTTTTTAAATTATTTAATCCATAATCTACCACTAAAACACAAAAATACTGAAACTTCAAACCCTTTTTAGTTCCTCAAAGATCTGGTTATGGCAAAAGTCATCACATATGATTCACATTGTATTCATACTCATTAATGACACCTGGTACCAGAGGATGCGGGCATTTCCCACCAGGACAGAAATTTTTCATAAATGCTGAAAAGGTAACCACTCTACCGATTTACAGTGACTAGAAAAATGTGTCAACCACTTAGTCATTTTTCTCCAGAGGCTTTTCTTTCAATTCGCCACCCATCTGTACATCGTTGTATGCAAAGTAAGTTACTATTCAACAACTTGGAATCCCTCGAACTGATATTTTCAAAACGGATACCTTAACTAACCGATAAAGCATTAAATTGGGCATACATTGACAATGTTATGAGTGTCTGATTAGGCAACAGTTTTCAATTCAAACTTCATATAAGATTGCTAAGTCCCATTTTCAGCAACCTTTACTCCTTTATACCAATACTACCAGACTTCACCGACGACTCATCAAGCCAACTCAAGAATAAAGAAACCACACGCGTTATGAGACGCATAATGACGGCCAAAAGGAATTTCAGCTGCAACGCAATTCAGCACATTTGGCATGTTCAATTTTGATTTTTAAATGAACTTATTGTGATTGAAAGAAAATGGCTAACCATGCCATGGGACAGCCGGAAAGTGAATGTTCATACAGAGAAGTGCTTCGTGGTCACAAATTTGTTTAAACCTCTACAAAGGGAAGTCGAAAGTCCAGACGTAGAATTTCACTGAGGACAAGTTTACCAAAGTCAATCTTTTGAGAAACAGAAGCAATAGTGGTCCTCAAATGGCAGTTTCATTGAACAGCACCTGCAACAAGGAAGAGATAACTCCAGGAAACGAGACGCGTCTAGACTAGCGGTCACCAACCCGTTCCTAGAGATCTACCATCCCCTCTAGGTTTACACTCCAGCCATTACAAAGCTCACCTCATTCAACGATCAGATACTTCCTTGACCTGCTAATGAGTACTGTCAGTTGGGCGAGACTAAGGCTGAAATGAAAACCTACAGGATGGTAGATCTCCAGGAACAGTGCAGGTGACCACTATTCTAAGCCTCACTAGCCACACACCAAACTTTGTGCTCTTTTGCCGATTTTAACCTATTTGTCCTCTTTTCGAGATTCCTCAGCGGCCAGTCCGAAGACACTCAATTTGAAAAACAATTGTCCCAGAGCGGTTCCTTCACCGTTTCAGAGGCTGGTGTGTATTAATTGCATCTTGCATTGGATTGGAGAGTACGTCGAATATCAAAATCTAATGGAAAGATGTCATCTGTACCTATAAAGGAAATGGTTTCTTTAAGAACTACATTAGCATATAACCATGTTCACTGTGGAGTCACAACCTGTTAGAACATTGAAGTAATGGTTGCTGAAAAGACGGCTTAGAAAGAATGATGCATTAAATTAGAATTAGCGTGATTTAACACTTTTCCCCATAGACTCCCCCCTCCCTTTCCCCATAATGACTACAAATGACGACCCCGGCCGCATCAACAAGCACAACATTTGACGCTCAGGGGATAACCCCCGTTTTCAATCGAAGAGGAGGCTCGGGAAAAGGTCCACTGATATACATATAGGCGTCATATATAGTCATTATGGGGAAAAGAGTTAAAGCATCTTGAATGGCCAGTGTCTTGGCTGCATTTTTAAATTCATTACCACTTTGGAGAATAGAAGAATCAATCACGCGCGCACACACACACAAACACACACACACCCATACCACCTCTGTGCACCACACACAGTGTTAAACACACAGCAGGTTTTAGTGCGGCGTGGCGGACGTTAGTTTCGGGCCGGACCTCACCCCTCATCTCGGCGCGTAGGTAGGAGGGCGGGCTCTGTGCCCAGTTCTGCCCGGCCAGGCTGAGTCGCGCCAGGTCCTGGTCGAGCCCCGTGAGTCCGCCCTGTGCGCTCCCGCCGTCACCCCCACCTCCCACCCCTCACTCTTCACCGTGGACGGGACGGCCTGGGGAACGGGTGGTGCGGGCGGGACCGAGTCCTCCAAGGACACCTGCTTGCCCAGCTCCGAGGGTTTGGCTCGAGTCCTTCGGGCCAGCGAGTACGACTTCCTCTCCACTGTCCTTTCGGGCGCGGCCGTGGCCGGGGAGTCGTCTCTGGGTGGCACCGCCTCGCTCGGGGCCTCGTCCCGCCGCCGGTGCGAGGCGGCAGGGTTCCTCTCAGATTGCTTGCTGCTGTAGTACGTGGGCAGCGGTTGCTGTTTCGGCGGCTCTTCCGCCTCGTAGCGGTTGACCGCCGCCGCCACGTCAGGGTTGTGTTCTGCCTCCGGGACCCTGCCCCTGTGCGGAGGGCCGTGCTCCATCTCTGGGTGCTGTTTATGGCCAGCCCGGCCGAAGCCGCCGCGGCGCTGCAGCGCCTGTGGCTGCTGCTCGCTCTCGTCCAGGGGCTTGTTGCTCCGGTGAGAGGCAGAAGGGGGGCGGTTCCCCTGCAGGCCGCGGCCCTGGGGGTGCGAGGGGGCTCTGCCCCCACCTCCGTGCCCCCGGGGCGGAGCTGGGGCAGGAACGGAGGAGGAGGCCGCAGAGGAAGACTGGATGACGGCTGGAGGAGTGCTGCCATTTTCACTTCCGGTCCAGGGGGGGCGACTGAGCTTCTCTCCGTCTCTCCATCTCTTGTCCCAGGCAGGGGAGTTATTGTACCTGCCAAAGCAGAGCTGGAGTCAGACCAGCTAATTCTGCAACAAACATTCATAACCATATCCAGGGGATGAGCCAATATCCAACTGAGGCGGGGAGCTCATGCAATCAAGTGGGTTCCGATGTGAATCACTCAACATGGATGTAGAGACCACTAAACTCAAGCAGAGGGCACACATTTTTTTTCCTTATTTTTTTTTTTTTTTTCTTTAAGAATTGGCATCTCCAATCCAACCCGAATCTGGAATGCCCAATTAGCGAACTATGCACATGAAATGTAGTAAACTATGCTTGCTCAGATGCGACCCCATGTTGCCATCTCGGGAGGGCGAAGACAGGCCGCAGCTCTCCTCCAAAGCATGCGCCTATCAGCCACTCCTCTACACTTATAGCTGAAGACTTTGCAAGTCCAGAACGAGGGTGGTGGATACCCAAAACATGAACAAGCCTAGAATTTTACTGACCAGCGCCCAGCTGGCCAACAGGAGGCGCTTGAGCAACGAACAATGCTGCAATTCAACAATCTCAACTCGGCAGTCCCTCCCAATTTATTTCCCTGCTGTGCAAAGCCAGTTGTGCGCTGCTCTGAAAAAGCTACCAACCACTGCCGGCTGGTACGACCGGGGAGTTCAAACCCAGGTCGTGGTAGTCACTCCTGCTCCGCAATGCGGCGCCTTAACAGACTAAGCTAACCCGCTACATAATTTAACAACTTTAAGAACAATTTAATAACTTGACAAAGTAAATTGTAAGTAAACTAGACGGGTGTCATGATATGATAGGTGTCATTAAGTGAAGTGCAACTCATGTCCAGAACAAATATGAAAGTAATTAGTCACATATTGCAGCCTGGACTGTGTCCACAAGGAAATCTGTTTTCTCACTAATTTGCATATTATTCTGCCAATACTGTCGCCATGAAAACCAAAATCAATAGGTACCATAAGTGAAGTTTAACACATGTCTACACCAAATATGAAAGTAATCGGTCAAATATAGCAGCCTGTACTGCTTCCACAAGGAAATCTCTATGTTTTGCCAGTAATTCTCATATTATGTGGCCAATACTGTTGCTATGGCAACCAAAATCAATAGGTGTCATAAGTGAAGTGTAACTCATGTCCATATCAAATACGAAAGTAATCGGTCAAAAACTGCAGCCTGTACTGCTTCCGCAAGGAAATCTGTTTTGCCAGTAATCTGCATATTATTTGGCCAATACTGTCGCCATGGCAACCAAAATCGATAGGTGTCATCAGTGAAGAACACCACATGTCCATACCAAAAATGAAAGTAATCGGTCAAAAATTACAGCCTGTTGAGCGTCCACAAGAAAGTGTCTACGGATGTGGCGGCGACACACGTGAATCCATAGTAGCCGCCCGACTTCTTCCGGGGGTTACAATTAAATTGGTGTTGAACAATTTTGTGCAAAAAAACTGTTAAGAATACTAGTTTTTCTTAAAGCAAGAATGCAAAAGCAGAATATAGTCTTCAACTGAATAATTAAATAATTGAAAAGGTATTAGCCTATTAGTAGCACTTACACTGCACAATGAAAAGCGGCTACACATTTTTTTGTAAAATACAACCAAAACTCTTGTATAAATTTTACTAAAAGCAATCATTATGTATTTAAAAAAAAAAAAAAAAGACAGGATTTATTTTTCATTCACAAATGGCTGCATTAGCCATTTCACACAGGCATACCACCGTACAAACACTCAAGAAGTCATAGGCTCCTAGAATTCTTTGCCCATAGGCTAATGATAGCGTTATCATTAAAATTTAGTAATCAAGAAGATATTCTGCTCAAAAACAAATGAGGATGAGGATTTCAGTACAGGAGTACAGTGTGAGCATGCTTGTACAGTTCGGTGGCTGGAGATTCCAAATACATAGTTTGTTAGTAGGTCATTCCGGAGCTGGGTGAGATTACGGATGCAAAATTAACAAATATTTTAAAATTAAATGAAACAACATGAACAACACATTGATATTTGATACTTCAGATGATGTGACCCAGATTTCACAGCTCCATGGCATTGCAACAGACGTATAAGTACCTCGGCTTCCGAGACTTGAAGGGTCGACCATCGCTGGGCCCATTGGTGTTGCGGATGTCATAACCATACATGGCGATCAGTTCCTCCCGAGATTTTGGCGCCTGCTCATCCTCGCGGAATTTGTCGTGCTCCCAGCGGCCCTCGTCCTTCCACAATTTCCTGTGTCGACCCTTGGGCCTGCGGAGAGTTCACATAGGCAAAGAGACACACAATCAAGAAGTAAAACTGCAGTGCTGAGGAAAAGCATTTGCCCACATCCTGATTTCTGCCATTTCTGTATATCTGTGACAATTGTTTCTGACCTTCAAACTAAATTTAATATTACACAAATATGGCCTGAGAAAATGCAATACAGTTTTGAAATAATCATAGTGGTGATCTTCCCAGGAATGGCTGGCCAATCAACTTTCCTCCCAGAGCGCATCACTGACTCTGCCTGGAGGTCACAAAAAAACCCATATAAACATCCAAGGAACAGCAGAACTTGCTTGTCTCAGGTAATATCAGGAATGAAGTTTGCAAGGAGAAAACTACTGCTAACCCAGAACAGGAAGACATCACACTCTCGCCATTTGGGATAATGTTCTTTGGGCTGATCATTCAGATGTGGAAGTTTTTGGAAGACTAGAGTCCCGTTATAATCGGCATGAAGCTGACGCAGCGTTCCATGACTGGAACATCATACCAGAAATCAAACATTCGCCCCCCATCCAAGGCCAGCGAGATTTGCCATAACTGATGGAACCATGAATTCTGCTCAACAACAAACTCCTGACAAATATTCAGGCCATCAGTGCCAAATCTGAAGCTCAATCACAACGAAGTTCTGCAGCAAGAGAATGATCTAGCACTCTTAAGTTCATCTCTGAATAGTTCAAAAACAAGGTGCCACACTATGCTGTTCTCCCCACCCCCCACTTCCCCTCATGTTGACTTGTATTACATCTAAAACCATTTTGTGTGGCCACTGTGTAAAAACAGAGGAACTCAGAAGAGAAGAAAATACGTTTTCAAGGCACGATGTATTAGGTTCTGTTCCGAGTGGACCTCATCCTTTTTTCTGAAGCAAATGGCCTGTCCTCTGTACAGTCTTGGGCCTCACCGTATGTCCTCCTCGTGAGCTTGCCCCCTCACGTCGTGTTCAAAGAACAGGCCCTTTCGAGGGATGTAGGCAGGGTTTTTGCGGTCTTCATCGTCATCCAGCTTCTTGCCAGACTTGCTGCCAGAGTTATTCTCTGGGTCATCGATGCTTTCCTGAAAAAGTAACAAGGGCAAAGGAGTAACAATTAAGAGCTGCACTTCAGCAACAGGGCTATCCTATAGTTATCACTACACATCACCAAGGGATGTCACAGGATGTGCATTGTTAAAAATTGGCAGATGCCAAATTCAGAAGATATGAGGGTGCCAGCTTCTCTCCAATAATCCAAATTGTATACCACCTCTTCCCATTTTCTCAGGGCAAGACATTTAAAAAAAAAAAAAAAAAAAAAAAAAAAAAGTCACTGTGGATGAGAACACAACATTTCACTAAACTTTCAGACTGACAAGCTAAGTCAATGGTTTTTTTAAAGTTTTGTGCCAAAACTTTCGGGTAACTGCCATTTGGCTTGTGTCTACATGGGTGGTTCTCATCAGCAAGGTACAACTAGGGCCAAAAAAATTAAATCTCCCAAACAGCCACTTCTTTCCTTCATTACAACAACAAGGTTCTTAAAGACCCAAGTGAAAAATTCTCAAATATGTACAGTGGGGTGAAAAAATTTGGGCACCCCTGGTTTAAATGTCTGTTACAATTAATCTCCAAGTGATTGAAAGCAAACTTGAACACTAAATGCAACAAAGTTAAACATGATGCATTTCATCACACTTTAAAGCAAGAGTAATTTTTATTTTTAACTTTTTACAGTTTCAAAATAATAAAACAAGGAAAAAGGCCTTGTGCAAAATTTTGGGAACCCTGTCAGCCAGTACTTTGTAACTCCTCCTCGGGCAGCTATAACAGTTTGCAAAAGCTTCCTGTAGCCAGCTAAGAGTCTTTCAATTCTTGTCTTTGGAATTTTTCCCCATTCTTCCTGACAGAAC
The DNA here is from genome assembly GCA_029692085.1 of Gymnothorax javanicus. Taxonomy (NCBI): domain Eukaryota; kingdom Metazoa; phylum Chordata; class Actinopteri; order Anguilliformes; family Muraenidae; genus Gymnothorax; species Gymnothorax javanicus. Next base: position 110,423,113 of record CM056200.1, read on the forward strand.
ACCTCTAGCTCAGAAATATTCTTCAGCCTTCTTGCATGCACGGCATGTTTGAGGTCTCTCCACAGATTTTCAATAATATTCAAGTCTGGGGACTGTGATGGCCATTCCAAAACCTTCATCCGTCTTTCCTGGAGGTACTTCATGGTGGATTTTGAGGTATGCTTCGGGTCACTGTCTTGCTGGAGTACCCACAGTCTCGACAACTTCAATTTCTGGACTGACCTTTGAACATTAGCCTCTAGCATGTCTTGATATTTGATGGAATCCATTCTTCCTTCCACCCGCACAATATTGCCTATGCCCCCAGCTACAACACAACCCCAAAGCATCATGGATCCACTTCCATGCTTAACAGTTGGCAACATGTTCTTCTCTACAAATGCCTCACCCTTTTTTCTCCAAACATACCTTCTTTGGTTGTGGGCAGAAAGTTCAATTTTGGTTTCATCAGTCCAAAGCCCATTGTTCCAGTAGGATTGTGGTTTCTCAGGATTTTCTTTTGCATACTTCAGATGCTTAATTTTGTGTTGAGGTCGTAGGGAAGGCTTCTTTCTTGCAACTCTGCCATGTAGGTCTTTGTGGTTTAAGGTCCACTGTGTTGTTGGCCTGTGAACAACTAGACCTGTGTCTGCTACTTTTTTTTTGCAGCTCTTTTGCAGTGATGTGTGGGTTCTTCTGAGCATTTCTCACCAGATCTCGGGCCATTCCATCTGAAATTTTTCTTGGTCTTCCAGATCTTCCCTTGAGTTCAGTTGTTCCATTTATTTTCCATTTTCTTATGATGTTTCTGACAGTAGAAATAGGTAGTTTGAAACGTTGCAAGAGTTTTTTGTTGCCCACTCCTTGTTGGTGGAAGTTAATCATCTTGATTTTTTGGACAACTGTTTAGAGGAACACATGGTTTTTAAACACCAGATACAACAGCCACCACAGTTGGATACTTTAGAAGGCGTGGAGTTACTTTAGAAATATATAGTTCAACCCTGGAATTATATTCACCTGACTCATTGAAGCCCTAATGAGTAAATCACCTGGGTCTGGGCCTTAGTAATCATCTTCTTAAAAGGTAACAAAGAATAATCCAAAAGGGTTCCCAAACTTTTGCACAGGGCCCTTTTTCCTTCTTTATCATTTAAAAACTCAGAAAAATTAAAATAAAAAGAAACCTGGCTTTTAAATTTGCAGAAAGGTGTCATGTTTAACTCTGAAGCATTTAGTGTTCAGATTTGCTTTCAATTACTTAGGAGATTAATTGTAACAGACATTTAAACCAGGGGTGCCCAAATTTTGGCACCCCACTGTATGTGAATAAATTAAGGAAATAATTTAATTACCATCACGCAATTTTATGTTCTGCATATCAATTTGACTGTATTATTAACTTTTACAATTGTAGGAATAAGGACTAAAGAATAGAAGAATGCAGAATAAAGGCTTAAAATGTGAAAAGACATGTTTAATTCCTGCAGTACAAATAAAAATTTACAAGCTCTCGATATTTCTGACAAAATATTAGCTCATTAATGAAGCCTCATGAAGCACGATGGTGAATAAAGCATGTCGGTATTTAGAGTTTTTATTACTGTGATGACTTTAACAATCCAAAAATGCATTTCATTCAGGCAATACGTGTAAAGTAGTGGTGGAACAATAAATCCGCCAGCCAATTAATGAGGATCATGGGCATCTTGAGATAATGTCTTAACTGAATGAGACCACGTGGCTCAAATAAAAATATTTATTAAAAATTTAAAAACCCCAAAGACAAGACGAAGGTCCAAATTCCACCGCCGGCAGCTAGCCCCATTAATGGCTGGAACAGAAAATTTGCTGCCAATGCTGGATACCATAGAAACCAGTAAGATTTGTAGATTTAAAGCGCAATACATTTAGCTTTCCACTTGGAACGAAAACCAGCATGAACAGGGCGTCCCCAAGACTGACACTTAGAACCACAGATCTAGAACGTCACTATATTCTGTTGCCTAAAGCTAGCGGTCAGTGACACTTAATGACTTGGCCAAAATCTCAAAAACAGCCACATACCAAAGCATATGTACAAAATTTTGGCCGAGTGGTGTGCAATCAGATTAGTTTGTATTCATTAGCATTCATGATACTTTCAAAGCCAAATCACCAACAGAAAATAAAGTGCTACAACCACAAAAAATTTCAATATCAATTTCCAAAAATCCCATTATTTGGATCAAGCACACCAAAGCCTCACTTAAATTCAGTGTAAGAGTACCTCCCATCATCCAAAGATTGTTTTTCCATTTGCCTAAACGTTTATGAACCTCACCTTCTGACATCCAATAATACAACAACTTGGGAAAAAAAAAAAGCTATAAAAGATCCCCTTTAACAAGAGCTAATCAATAATTAAATGAACTGCTGTTCCTCCTGTCTAAGAGACCCACAAAACTTTTTTCACCTGACAATTCTTAATGTACTGAAAAGATTCTTGGAGTACAGAGAAACCGGAGCAATCTCCTGACTTCACAGGCAAGGCCCGCAAATAATACTAGAAGCACGTGATCTTTGAGTCTCAGGCGGTGCGGCATTAATAACAAAAATTCACATGTACTTGTGAATAAATTACAGGGTTCCCGCTGCCACTCATCATTTTTTCATCAAAAAAAAAATAATTCATCAGTGACGAGGAGAAAATTATGAGCAGTCGTCACAGTGGCGAATGTATTTGTTTAATGATGAATAAAAATTCAATGGCAAATAGTGTCTTTGTCTGCCCAGAGCATTCGAGGCTGTAGCCCCGAAGATGTTTCCTTTAGCCCCATATAGTTTATGTGAATGCATAAATAAATAAATAGTTCTTCACTTTGGGCAGTTTATTACCTTACTGAATGTCTGTAAGACAGGACAGCACTTTCGTATTGTTTTATCTTCAATTAACAGAGCCAAGAAAGAATAATCAGAGAGGGGTTTACGGGAAAATATGTCCAAATGCTGTCTGATTGGCTGACAGGTCTCCGTGGAGTTGAAACGCCGAATGATGTTATCAGGCAGTCAGTCACGTGAGGGAGTGCATATTTGCGGATTTTAGTTTTACCAGTAAAACGGTGGAAGCTGTCATCCCCTCATAATGAAATAGGAAAACAAGGTGTGTAAATTTCTTTATGAGTCCCTAGTTACGTAAACGTGATTGATATGAGCAGATATGAGCACATCTTTAAACGGCATATATTAGTTTGATTAGTCTTCGACTTAACAATTGTTGATGTGTACAATCATGTCATTTGTCGCCATATTTTCTACCACAGTATGACTGGCGATTTCTGAGCTAACGTTATGCAAAACATGGTACTTCCAAGTTAGCTTTAAAGGCACCAGACAGTGCTATACAATATCTGATTCATCATCAATAATGATCAAAACTTCGTATTGACAAGAAACCCTTCCTATACGGCTGGGTTGGTTGTCTGTGAAAGCATTGCTGTTAAAAATAAAAAAAAAAAAAAACATTATGTTCTGGCCAGTGCGATAGCTAGCCAGTAAGGCAGTTTGCTGAAGCCCAACTCAACAGTTCTCAAACTCGGTCCTAGGGTGAACGCTGTGTGCGATGGTTTTTGCTCCAACTGGAACTGCCATTGCAGAATTTTAACGAGCTCCAAGCAATTATTTTTCTTAATGAGTGGCTTATACTGCTAGTTGGGCGTTTCACTCTTTTAAACTCTATGACTGAAATGGCTATGCATTCAATGATTGTCAAAAAGTCAGTGCAAGTAGCAGCAATGTGTTTAAAAAAAATAGACTACACCTTATGACCGAATGGACGCCAAGCTTTCAACCAATAACAATACGTGTTAATCCGCTAGGCGTGGTGTTGTAATTATGACTGAATTATGTAAATCCCATGGCGCTTGCTACCGCTGGAGGGCTTTGGGTTTACCAGCTTACCATCACATGGTGGTTTTGGACAGTACAGTAACCAGAAAGCACTCCCTAGAGAGAAGAGGAAGAGGGTGCCAGTACTGAGAGTTGTTTGTTGCTGGCATCAGAATTAGTGATTATCTGAGATGTTTAACATTTGAAACCCTAAACATTTGAGATTTACATTAAGGATTCCAATAAATTGTGCACAAAACATTGAACTCACCTCAAGTTCAATTTGGAATCAGTTAATGGAAATCTTAAAAGAAAAACATTTTAAATAAACAATTGACAATTCCACTAATTCTGATTCCAACAGCACAAGATTTTGAGCTCACCCCAAGTCCAATTTAGCATTTTTGTCAGGCCTCTCCATTGCCCTTAACTCCTTCAACCCCACAGCCCTCTACAGAGGGCTGACCAACATATTCCCTTCAACCCCAAATTCCTGTAGGGAAAATTCAAACAATCTGACTAATTGATTGGAACATATCAGGTTAATTTAATGGGCAGAGATAACAGTAAGATACAATGTCCAGATAATGAAAAGGGCTGTGGGGTTGAAGGGTATAGTGATGCTAGAATATCTGGGGTTGAAAGAGTTAAAGGGTGTGTCCCTTTTTAATTTTGGGATGCCAAAAATGGCAGCATTGATAAAAATGTTGAAGAAAAAAATAAAGAAATTAAGGGTTTAAAGGGATTTCTACTGCAGTCTTTTGAATAAATTCCATGCTAAATGCTCAAGAGGTTTTAATTTAGCTTTTATGGTCCACAGGGTCCCCATTATTAGAGGTTGGACTTGAATGGACCCAAAATTATATATACAATCGAAAGCATAATGGAGAGACCTGTTATAATGCAAATATTTGAGGTTTGACCTTGTTCATGCTGCGTGCACTTTGTCCGCTTTGAAGTCTTTTCAAAGTTTTATAAAGTCCATGAGTGACTAATAAAAAATGACAACTATGAAAGTGAAGAATATTTTTTTGACTTCACTTCTCAAGGGAGAAAGTGAAGAATATTTTTCAGAACCCAGGGGGAACCCTGCATTAAAAGACTGGTGTCAAGGAACACAGATTGTCGTGGCATCATCAAGTACAATTTAAGTGTCTTCCGTGGAAAGAGGAAGTCACATAACATTGACCAGAAGGACCACTGACTTCTCTGGGCTCAAGCTCATCCGAAATGGGACTCTACCAAAAGGCAAAGGCCTGCAGTAGGCTAACTCCATCTTTAAAATTATTTTTGGAAATAATGAGCATTGTGTTTTCAGGCCCAAATCAGAGAATGCCCATCTGGACTATAATCAGCAGCATTTTCAAAACCCAGCATCTGTCATGGTCTGCGGCAGCATTCTAGACTTTGCTACGCATGGCCAACTAGCACATCTGTGAAGGCATAATTCTTCCAGATGTTTTTTCTCTCAGGGTAACCCGGCTTCTTCCAGCGAGATAATGGCAAGCCACATCCTGACTATGAAGCCAAGCTGTTGTAATGCATGTATAGTTCAGGTACCAGACTGACCAGCCAACAGCCCAGACCAGTCTTCCACTGAAAACACGCAGCGCATAATGAAGCACAAAAAAACAGCAAAAACCCCAGACAGTTGCCCAACTAGAGTTCCGTTTCAGAAACAATGGGCACCAACTCCACCTTCTAAATTCCGATAACTGGTGTCCTCTGTTCCCAAAAAAAAAAAAAAAAATTAAGCTGACGAGTTAAAACATCTGACTGCAATTACTGATCCCAACTGGAGCATTAAGAATAGAAATGTGGTTTTCTGTTGCATTCAGAACATGATGAACAAAGCCAAACAATCAAAGCTGCACCAAAAAGGTGTCAGACTGAGACTTCGCACTGAGCATTTTAGACCCATCCCCCATTGTGAACCACATTTTAAAGTAAGTAAAAATACTGTGATTAATATCATTCAGCAGTTTTCCCACTTAAAGTAGCTGTGTCACGATTTCTGCGTGCTCAGAACTTTGACCATTCTTAGCCCAACAACAACACCAAACAAGTTTTTTTTTTTTTTTTTTTTTAAACAACCATTTTAGCATCATAGTGGGATTTTTGTAGCCAAGACAATGGAAGGAAGCCCAAGGCTCTGGTTTTTTAATCCAAAAACTTCACTCAAACTACCGTGACTGCAGTCAAAACTTAAACTCTGCCACCAACTCTGGCTCTCTGTAGTCTGTACTGCCAAGTCCACTCTGCGCTGGAGGTTTTTCAGATTTCTTTGCCAGTGTCTGCATATCAGACAGCGATTGGCTAATGAATTTATTACATTCCAAATCTAGTTTGCCAAGAGTACGTTTGAATCTCAGATTTGAAAGAAGTGCACCTCCCCCTTCAGAAGCTGATAGTGAAAACACCTCTCTAGTAACAAATTTTGCACAGATACAAGTCAGTATAGTAACGGTAAATAAATGTCAAGATGCAAAAGACCTGTGACCCATTTTATTCAGAAATACGCTTATATTTGCAATGATAAAACTACTCCTAAAAATTCCACGTTACCATGAAGAGAAAATTTCAATAAGCCGTTTGAAAAATGGATTTCATCATGTTTGTGGTTACTCAGCCTCCAGCATATTAAAACTACCACATGAAAACTTGAATTGTACCATCTAGCTTTCAGAAGGCTAAATTCAAAGAGGAGCATCACTAACCCCCTTAATTTCAGAGAACAAACTAGCTAAAAATAGTCAACATTTCGAACACTGAAAGAGAACACACACACAGTTAAGGCAACAGAAACAGAGGCAACTTACCTGCCCATCGCCGCTCTGCCTTTCCCCTGCCAGGTTCTCCTTTTCTTCCGACTTCACCTCTTTACCAACTCCATCCTCACCCTCCTCCACCTCCTCATCCTCCTCCTCTTCAACCAAGTCTTTCACATCCTTATCAGTAGCAGAATCGGGCTCAGGTTGTTTGGCTTCCTTTTCATCATTAAACCTCTTGCCTTCGACCACCTCCTCCTCCTCCTCATCCTGGGTTAAACAGATATTGAGTCCAGATTGAACTCCGATTCTCATACACGCCCCTCGCCTCCGTTGCATACGTCTTATGGGCTTTCCTCCCACAACAATCTCTGCACAGTTGACCCAGGTTTTGTGTTCTGTGACGTTATGGCATTATGCGAAATAAGCTAGTCAGAATGCTTGCTATATAGTCGTTTTGGGTTTCCCCTGTCAAACATTAAAAACCAAAAATTGCAGGTAGAGAAACCCCTCAAAAAACTTTATGAGATTTGTAATGTAAAATGAGAATCAGAACAAAGAAAGAGAAAATACAGGCATATGGAAAAAGCCAACTCCATGTTCCTTCAATTATAAATTTTGTAAATATTCCGTAAACGTTCTGTAAATATTGCTGTATATTCCTCAAGTGAACCGTTTGTGTACTGCACAGGATGCTACCATTTATTAGAGAAGTTCTCAATCTAAAAGCCAACTGGATGAGACCATGAAAGAAATCAAGTGACTTCACAATGATGGCGACCTGCCCCGCATCAAACGTCTAACTAACCGCAGCGCCAACCAAAAAGTGCTGCTCAGCAGCTAAAGAACTTGTGTTTGGGAAAACTTCAACACCAAAGAAACCTGGAGAAATTCCACCTTTTGAACATTTTCAACATGTTGGTGTCGGCTGGCCCCTGTTGCAGATGTCTTATGTGGTTTGCTTCCCTCCCAGGCTCCCACAACAAAGTAAGCATATATAATTCGCCAATTGCAAAAATGTCAGAGCTTCTCTGATCACAAAACCTGACTTGAGTGTGCAGACGTTGTGGGAGGGAGGAAAAACCAATAAGACGGCTGCAACAGAGAGACAACGCGTCCCAACATGAGCATGAATTCCACTCACTCAACGGATTTAAGTAGCAACGCTAAAAAGACCACAGTACAGCCATTGTCACAAACGCAATAAATCAGCAAAAGGGAACACAATTCGATCTCCATTATCCAGGGTTGTTACAAATTAATGTCCTTAATATACACAAGCAATATTTCAGACAGTAATGTGACAACCTTTGCATTCATTTTAGAATTTTATGTCAGTGTAAACGATAAAGGTGTGATTTGCCTCTTGAATAATCCAGTGTGGCACAATCTAGGGTTTTCTTACGATTCCTTTCTAAATCTGATCAGAAAAGTAATTAAATCACAGAGCCGGCAACTACTCAGTTTACACTGAAATGCTCCTTCATACGATTGGTTCTCCAAATGATATCCTTTCCAATCACAGGACAAAAATCTCTTCGGTTCCACACATTGCCATTAAGCTCCTCAATTAGAGCTCAAATCCCATAAAACTTACCTCAGAGTGGGACTCAATCTCCTCCGGATCAGCACTGTCATAGTCAGACAAAACGGCTGCAAACAAAGACAGTGGTTTAACATTGCGTGAAACTCTTAAAACGGCACAAGGTGGCCAATTACTCCTCCTTGTCGTCCATGAATGGTTAGAATACATCAAACACACTTACCCTCACCTATGGCGTCTTCACTTTCCTGCAAAAAAAAAAATAAAACGAAATTTTCTTCTTAAGACTTATGAGGCTATATCATTTTGCAGCAAACAAAGTACAAAAGCCCACAGTTTTCCATTGGTGAACGTTAGTTGCACGATACCAACAGCTAGCCAAATACACTGCCAAACAGAATGATTTTGCGGACGATAATCACGCCGCTAGCTGTCCCAGCAAGGGCCAGATCACAAGAGATCGCAACAATCGCAAAGCCAATATAACGTTCGCTGGCTTAATTGGCCAGGTAGCCAACTAGTTAAGGTCAGCTAGCAAGCTTTCAGACCGCTTCAATCAACCCTCAGCGCTGGTTAGGACGACAGCTGCTCCTTCATGTGATAAAAGTCATAATAAAGCGGGACACACTGGCCATAAGGGAATCACCATTCTGACACGAAACATTTCGTTCAACTGGTTCTCCGGTGCTATCCTAGCTAGCTAGCTGGCTTGGCTGCTGCTGTTGACTCACAGCTAGCTATATGCAACCTGCAGTCCTGGCTAACAGTTAGCTATCCAGCTCCTTTAGATCATTTCATGTCAACATTAAACACGTCGCTAAATTATAGCCTTTGAGGAAATGCACCATGTATTCGGTTAATATCACACGATTACAAAAGGTTAAATGTAAATGTGAACAAAAGACTAAATCTGCATCAACGAGACAGAGAAGCTAAGCTAGGTAACGTTAGCTACGAGGACTGGCTAAAGCCGCTTTCACACCGGACGCGAAACGAATTTTTCGCGCGACAGATTACATTCAAAGTCAACGCAAGGACGCGAATACACGCGTTTCGCGTGTATTCGCGCCTTTGCGTTGACTTTGAATGTAACCTGTCGTGCGAAAAATTCGTTTCGCGTCCGGTGTGAAAGCGGCTTAACTCTGTGCGCTCAGCGCGTCATGTGGCCTAGCTGGTGCGGTTGCTAGTTAAAATAACACTGGTTGCTAGCGCGCTACCCGTCCGATCGTACTCTCGGCACTCACACACTCTCAGTACTCACACACTCCGATTCTTCCTCGCTTTTCGTCCGAACCCGCACAGTGGGTAACACCACGGGCTCCTGTACAGTCACTCGTGCCTTTCCTCCAGCAGAATCGGACCCTCCGCTCTCCGTGCCCGAACCAGATTCGTCCTCCTCTTCACTGTCCTGAGAAGCGCGCTTCCGTCGCCTCCGCCTGTCCGCCATCTTGGGAATCGAATGGGGAAGAATTGGGAGTGCAAGGCATTATGGGAATTGTTTGCGAAAAAAAAATCCTTCTACGGAAAGCCCGTCCACCTCGTATTCATACACTCATTGCGTTGTACCGAAATTGGCTACATTTCACCTAGAGGGCGCTAGCGCAATACTTCTCAATGAATGGGACTGAATGGAGCTCCGTGACCCCGTGATTATACCGCCCCCCGTTGTACCGCCACCCCCGCTCACCGCCAACTTTTTATCCTTTCCAGAGATCGGAGTTATAACGGAGAAATACAGTGTTATGTAAAGTTTGCGAACAAATTTTAAGGTAGCTTGACATGGGCATACTTATCATCAGAATGATGCTAACATTCAAACAACATAATCCCCATCTCTCCACAACAAGCAGTTACAGTTAATGAGGGGTAAAAGCTAGGCCAATCAGCACAAGGTAGGAGCTTCGTCAAATAAAACGTGACCCCATCCTGAGTCCAACACCCCGCTACACTCCATGACGCAGGAATCAGTAGTTACTAAGGAGAGAAGCAAAGCCAATCAAAAAAGGCGGCACTGCTTTATTGATTAAAATGAGCACTGCCTGAAAAAACTCAACCCCAAACTCACTAGGTCAAAGAGCTCAAGAGATAGGAAGGATGATATAGTGTTAAATCAGAAAAGGTTGTCGTCAATTCACTTGTGATCTTTCTTGAGCCCAGCAACCCAATCTCCAAATCTCTATGACAAATGGTGCAATGGTTATGAAGGATCAAATATCGACCAGTGGTGAATGGGGGTGGGGCTTCAGCAATTTAATATTTGATCATTCCCTGAATCAAAGAACCCCATCGCCAACTCTCTGTGACAAACAGTTCAAAAGTTATGAAGGACCAAATATCAGCCAAACAGGAAAGGGGGCAACACTTTGTCCAATAACACCTGACCCTTTCCTGAGTCCAATTACCCTTGTTCTTGTTCTTGTTCTTGTTCTTAAACTGATGGACTATTTGCTCACGCAGTTGCAAACAAAGTGGTGAACCTCACCCAATCTTTGCTTGTGAATGACTGAGCCTTTCGGGGATGCTCCCTTTATACCTAATTATGACACTCACCTGTTTCCAATTAACCTGTTCACCTGTGGAATGTTCCAAACAGGTGTTCTTAGAGCATTTCTCAACTTTCCAAGTCTTTTGTTGTCCCTGTCCCAGCATTTTTGGAACGTGTTGCAGGCATCAAATTCAAAATGAGCGAATTTGTTCCAAAAAAACAATAAAATTCATCAGTTTGAACATTAAATATCTTGTCTTTGTTGTGTACTCAAAAAGGATTTGCAAATAATTGTATTCTGTGTTTATTCACATTTTACACAACGTCCTAACTTCATTGGAATTGGGGTTTGTAAAACTCACCTGTTGCTGGTCCGAATTTCATTTTAATTACACTCCAGACAAGGTCTCACTGGTGTTTGTCATGATGATAGTTCTTTTTAGGGTCCCACAGCAGCTCATGATGACTTGCCTCCTCTATCAAATCGGCTTCACTCATAGCATCAATGTCAAATTGACTTCCACGCTCTCGTGGCGTCGGATAGGGAATGAACATGCTCATTCTCTATCTTCCTGGTCAGCAAATGCTTGTGTCATGCGCAAAATCGCAAATTCAAGTACTGTCGCACCAGACTCAAAAACACTTGGCAATGTTTACCTTCTCCAAAATTAGCAAGGCAGTAGTGCAGCTGATTGAAATTTTTGAGTTTACCTGGCCGCGCTTCTGATGTTGGAATGTGTGCACTTGCCATCCTATGATCAGAAATGCATCCGCAGAGCACATTCATTTCATAAGCTGCTCCACAGCCAAAATTTTATAACTGGACTAAATGGCAATTTATGTTAATGATGTGTCATATGCTGAGCAGTGGGAACAGTATTTAACTAGCCCTTCACAGCTGTCTTCACATTAACGAGGTAATGGCATCCAATGCTAAAAAAGAATTTGAAGAAGCAGTGGTGTTAACAAAAATAATTTATATTGCATTTTTCAGTACTTATTTCTTACTTTTCATTTGCAGTTTATTTTTGCTTAGCTGAAAAAACAATCCACTACCACCTATGAATCTTTGCTTATTGTCAAAATTAATTCTCTACTTTTTATTTTTCTCTCAAGTCAGTGGTGTGCAAAGCTTTTCGGCACTGTAGTCTTACTAGTAGGGCTACAATATCAATAAGGATAATTAATTAGGTTTGCAGTCAATTTTGTATGTTTAGAGGCGACCGGATCAACAGACACGGCCACTATCCTCGTCATACCACCCAAAGCCGACAATTCCCCTCCCCTTTTCATCTCCCACCTTCAGCACCACGGACAGAGCATGTTGGGCGAGACTCTGTTCAGCACCCCTGGCCGCGGCACTACACTAGACAGCTCCAGCCAGCTGCGTCCAGGCATGCGAGAGAGGCTTTGCATTCACATTCCACACGAGGCTACGCACCTTATCCCCATTTGCATTCAGCAAAAATGCAATATAAAGCCAGCGAAACCACAGATGGGGACAGGTTGGCTGAGAGTGCATATCGCAAGTGTGTTATTAACCACTGTTTTCTCTCTAATCTTTCTATCAGAGTCCGAAGGCGAAGCGACGGGGGATCCTGAGTTTGTGCTCCCCCCGGAAAGCGTCGCTCTGGCCACTACTCTACCAAGTCCCAGCGGCTAACTCCCCAAGGATATTAAGACTTGCGAAGTCACTTGTCTTTTGGTTTATTATTGCAAATAAAATTACCGCCCTGTGGGCTGAATTCTCGCCAACCTGTTGCTCTGTCTGTGTCCACTTTTCTGGTGGATCGCTACAGTTGCCACACTTCAAACATTGATCACTTATTGCAGGATTTTTCTCCAAATCAGGACGTGCCAGAGTGATCAGCCAACTAGCAGCAATTATTTGTTTTATCACCGAAGTTAGGATTCAAACAGAAGATCAGCCGGACAAAAAATCCCCAAAAAATGAGCACACACAAAATAAAGTTCATCATTTGAAATGAATGAGGCAATCTGATCTGACCCCAGTCATGCATTGCCGCACCAAAATATAACTTACAGTAGTTTATCATGGCATCAGCTCACCATTGGAAATTAGAGTAAAAGTAATTCAAAACCACTTTAAGAGCTAAAGGGGGTCAGAGGACTCCTAAGTTGCTTTTGGCAATTCACAAAAACACTGAATGGCTGCCGCTAAGAACCAGCTTCATCAGTAGGTCAGCCATAATAACAATATCAAGCTCTATAAGCATACCTCAATTGCAAATGTATGTGATGGAGATGGTATAAGTTCCGGACGCGATCACTTCACCTGCGAATAGAAACAACGCCAGAACTCCAAACCTCAGAGTCTGGACGATCCTTTGCCATCTGGCCACTGACAAAATACAACAGTGAAGCTGAGACAAACTGGGCATATTGCAATCATGCAGGAGAAGGGTCGTTAACCAAACCCCACATTATTAAGCTCATTAAGCTTCCTTTAGAAATTCGCCAACGTCAATGGAATCAAGTAGATATCATGGCCATTGCTGGACCGCCAGGTATTACAAGTATGGTAGTGTACTGTATGCCATACAATTAGCGATAGCCTTCGGTCTGGAGCCTCCCCCCCCAAGAAATTATTTTGTTAAAAAATAGCAATATTGGACATGTAACTTACTTCGATCTGTGATTACCTTCATGTTTAATATGAATCTAGGTGGTAAAGCCTAGCACGATCCACCTGCATGGGTTTCGAAGATGGCTGCTAGGACCAGGTCTGGAGGACAAACTTGTGGGTCTTGATGACAGGGGGACATGAAGCCAAACTTGCTGATCGCACCGACATGCGAGGAATTCATGCTGGGCGGTGCTAGTTTTTTTCAGCAGGGCAATCAAAGGTGAGGCAAATGTCCAATCAAAGGAAGGTAGCCGGCATGTAGGCTATCTGCAAGCCCAGTAGCCTACGAAAAATATGGAGGAGAAGCTGATTATGGCCGTTTCACCTTTTCCAATTTTATTTGATGGTTCCCTGCCAAATTACGAGGGCAATGACAAAAGAAACAGCGCATGTAGGAAAGTGACAGAGATTGTTGGCATCGATAGTGGATTTACCGTTTTAGCTAAAATTGAAATGAAATACTGCAATGTGCTGCTCAATGCCTGGGGAGAGCTGCTCAGCATAATCACAATTTTATACAGTCAGATACGTGCTGCAGGAAAACTGCACATGGGTCGAAAGTATTAAGACTCAACATTCTAACTGCATAAGCCTTTACACACAACGATCCCTCTAAAATTTAAAATCCAGGTGGAAAAATAACAATGAGATTAATCAAAATTTTTATTGGTATAAGCTTACTTTGGGCAGCGTAACCCTCCAAAGATATAGACATTTTAAAATGTAACCCACAATATAATTTGGTCTATATGTAGGTGTGCGTAATTAAATGCAATTGATTTGTTTGCTCACCGGCCGACACGCCGTGAACTATTGTTATCAGTTTGCATCCATCGTCCAAACGTTAGCAGCCGGATCTCGGAAACCACTCCGTGGATTTTGATGAAATTCGGTGGGATGATGCATTGGGCCAATATTTTCAGACAATTTTTTTTAATTTGTTTTTGGATTGGATCATTTTGTATCATTTTAGGACCATTTTTGGGCCAAAATTGGCATTTTTGCAACTTTGATGTTCAGTATCTCAAAAACAGCTCCATAAATTCTGAGATTTTGATTTAAAAAGATTAAAAAAAACAACATTCTGCACTTCCGGTCAAAATTTGGACTCTGTAATATTGCTCTGGGCCGTTTTCCATTTGTTGTCTGAAATTTTTCTTTTTGCATTGTTATGGTCCATATCTCAGAAACTACAACCCCAATTCCAAAATAGTTGGGAGAAAGTGTAAATTGTGAATAAAATCAAAATGCTATGACTTTCAGATCCCCTGAGCCAATATGTTATTTACAATAGAACATAGATAACATTTCAAATGTTGAAACTGAGACATTTTACATTTTTATCCACAAAATGAGCTTATTTCAAATTTTCTGGCTGCAACAGGTCTCAAAAAAGTTGGGACACAGGCAAAAAAGGGCTGAAAATGTAATTAACATATAAGAGAATCAGCTGAAAGAACATTTAGCAAGTAATTAAGTTAACTGGCATCAGGTGTGTAACATGATTGGCTATAAAAGGGATCTCTTAGAGAGGCCGAGTCTCTCAGAAGTAAAGATGGCCAGAGGCTCTCCAACCTGTGAAGGCTTGCGTAAAAAAATTGTGAAATACTTTAAAAACAAAGTTCCTCAACGTCAAATTGGAAAGGCTTTGAAGGTCTTATCATCGACAGTGCATAACATCATCAAAAGATTCAAAGAAACTGGAAAAATCTCTGTGAGTAAGGGACAAGGCCGAAGACCTATACTGGATGCCTGTGATCTTCGGGCCCTCAGATGCCACTGCATCACTCACCGGCATGATTCTGTCATTGACACAACTAAATGGGCCCAGGAATACTTCAAGAAACCACTGTCTGTAAACACAGTCCGCCGTGTCATCCACAGATGCCACCTAAAACTCTATCATGCAAAAAGGAAGCCATTGTTGAGCATGATCCAGAAGCACCGCCGTGTTCTGTGGGCCAAGGCTCATTTAAAATGGACTGTAGCAAAGTGGCAAAGTGTCCTGTGGTCAGAGGAGTCCAAATTTGACATTCTTGTTGGAAATCATGGGCGTCGTGTCCTCCGGTCTAAAGAGGAGAAAGACCACCCCTCCTGTTATCAGCGTTCAGTTCAAAAGCCAGCATCTCTGATGGTATGGGGATGCATTAGTGCATATGGTGTGGGACACTTGCATGTTTTAAAAAGCACCATGAATGCTGAAAGGTATATAAAGGTTTTAGTGCAACATATGCTCCCCTCCAGACGACATCTATTCCAGAGAAGGCTTTGTATATTTCAGCAGGACAATGCAAAACCACATACTGCAGCTATTACAACAGCATGGCTTCATAGTAGAAGAGTCCATGTGCTGAACTGGCCTGCTTGCAGTCCTGATCTTTCGCCGATTGAGAACATTTGGCGCACAATTAAACGAAAAGTCCGTCAAAGGAGGTCCAAAACTCTCCAGCAGCTGGAAGCCTGTATTAAACAAGAGTGGGATCAAATTCCAATGGCTAAACTCAAGAAACTTGTCTCCTCAATGCCCAGACGCCTCCACTCTGTGTTAAAAAGAAGAGGGGATGCTACACTATGGTTAACAGGCCCCTGTCCCAACTTTTTTGAGATCTGTAGCAGCCATCAAATTTGAAATGAGCTCACTTTGTGGAAAAAATTGTAAAATTTCTCAGTCTCAGCTTTTGCTATGTTATCTCTGTTCTATTGTGAATGAAATACTGGCTGGTGTGATTTGAAAGTCATTGCGTTTTGATTTTATTCACAACTTACACTTTGTCCCAACTATTTCAGAATTGGGGTTGTAGTCTATATGGGCTATATCCTGAGATTTTGACTCAGAATCATAAATCATGGCATTCTGTAGTGTCTGCGTAAATCTGGAACTTGCAGTTTCATCCTCTGCCGTTTTATGGCCCGATTTGGCCCAAAATTGGTCCAGTATTGAATAGGCTGTATCTCGTTTAATATAGTATTTACCATTCAGGTTTGCGATGTTAGGTATTAGCAAATCATATATGGGCTTGGGAATAATACTACACATTCTGTAGCCTACAGTAAGAGAGAGAGAGAGAGAGAGAGAGAGAGAGAGAGAGTTAGTAAGCCTGTTACGAGCCTAGTGGCCCATCGGGCCGGTGCCCAACCCCGGTTTCCATGGCATGAAGCGACTAGGAGTATTACTACTCCCCCTGGATGGGATGCCAGTCCATCGCAGGTACTCTCCACCTCTTAGTCAAGTTTCCCTGACTATTTGCTGGTACCCATTTATACACCTGGGTGGAGTGAGGCGTGGAGTGTGGGAGGGAAGTTTTTTGCCCAAGAACAAACTGCGCAGGCCGTGGCCGGGGTTTGAACTCAGGATCTTACGCCTACTTGACCACTGCGCTATCGCGTCTCCTCGTCTCCAGCCTACAGTAAGACTTCAGTTAATTGCTGGTGAGCTACAGGTCCTTCCCCCCTCCCACACACTCACACTTTTTTTTTTTTTTTAATAAGATCAATGGTCTAGGAGCCAATCACAGAGACAGCTCATGCTGATAAACTGTTAAGGCCTGAATTAATCATCAATTCATATAAATGCCAAATAGTTTACTGGCCCACTGTTTTACATTACTTGCTTACATAACTCTTATAAGACTTTTCCTCAAACTTTGCGGCTTCTTCATAAATATAAGATTTAGTCAAATTGATAATGATCAATGAGCTTTAGGCCATTGTAGCCGAGGAATGTTATTTCGGTCGTTCGGTCGCATTTTCCCTCATCGTCACAGGTTGCATTATTTCCCGTTTTCTCCAAAATGGCCGTGCGCATGGGTAAGCTCTCCCTATATGAACTGTATTTCAAAATTCGGGAGCGTTGCGTATGCGTACGCACATTCCGAAGCCCTCTCAGTACGTATGCAGCGTTTATAGAAGACACATCTGGGGCCTCGTCTATCTAGCGCCACTTACTGAAAAGACCCAAATTCAGTTTTTTTTTTTTTTTTTTTTTTAATCAGATTTGGGTGACTTTCACCGCGATAAGGATAAGACAGGTTACCCATGTGAGATAAAGAATAAATAATAAAATAGAAGAAGTGCTTCAAAGAAATACAGTTTCAAAAGTTTGCATACCCTGGCTGAATTTGTAAAATATCTTTTTTTTTTTTTTTAAAGAAAACATGAATGGCCAGGCAAAATGCATTTATTTCTTATTGGATTCTTTTCCAACTGTCAGTCAGGTAGAATGACACAATCATCAAATAAAACATGGCAATGCGGCGAAAAAAATGAAATGAACCCTGTTCAAAAGTGTGCATACCCTTAGTTCTTAATACTGTGTATTGCCCCCTTTAGCATCAATAACAGTGTGCAGTCTTTTGTTATAGTTGCCAATGAGGCCCCTAATTCTCTCAGGTGGTATAGCTGTCCATTCTTCCTTGCAAAATTCCTGCAGGTCCTGCAAATTCTTTGGTCATCTTGCATGAACTGCATGTTTGAGATCTCCCCAAAGCGACTCAATGATATTGAGGTCAGGAGACTGTGACGACCACTCCAGAACCTTCACCTTTCTCTTCTGTAACCACTGGAGGGTCAACTTGGCCTTGTGCTTTGGATCACTGTCATGCTGGAAAGTCCAAGTGTGTCCCATGCAGAGCTTTCATGCAGAAGAATGCAAATTCTCTGCCAGTACTTTCTGATAGCATGCTACATTCATCTTATAATCAATTTTCACGAGATTCCCAGTGCCTTTAGACCTCACGCACCCCCAAAACATCAGAGAGCCACCACCATGCGTTACAGTGGGAATGGTGTTGACTCCTCTTCAAACATAGCGCTAATGGTTGTGACCATAAAGTTCTATTTTGGTCTCGTCACTCCAAATGACAGTATTCCAGAAGTTATGAGGTGTGTCAAGGTGTTGTCTGGCATATTTTAGGCTGACTTTTTTTGTGGGATTGGTGCAATAATGGCCTCTCTAGCAACTCGACCATGCAGCTCATTGTTGTTAAAGTACCTCCACATTGTGCTCCTTGAAATGCCCACACCATCTTTTTCCAGAGCATCCTGTATTTCTCTTGAGGTCACTTGTGGAATTTTCTGTGTGTCCAGAGCAATTCTCCCAGCAATTTGGGCTGAAATCTTTCCTGGTCTACCTGACCTTAGCTTGGTATCAACATATCCCCTAATTATCCACCTCTTAATCACAGACTGAACAGTACTACCTGGCATTTTAAAGTATTTGGATATATTTTTAAATTGTTTCACCATCTTCAAAAAAAGTTGGACTACCTTGTTACGAAGGTCCTTAGACAGTTCTATTCTGCTCCCCATGGCTCAGTGTTCAGCCAGAACAGTGCATCCACTCAGGAGCTAACAAACTCAATGACTATACGTCAAGACCAGTTGCAATTTTAAAAGGCACATGTGTGGAACCCCTTAAAACCATTTAAAACTGAGTGTGTCACCTTGTGCCAAACAAGATCAAACATTCAAGGGTATGTAAACTTCTGATCAGGGCAGTTTGGGTGATTTCAGTAATCGTTATGATCTGAAAAGGAGCCACGCACCTATGTGATGATAAATGACTTCACATGATCGCTATCCTCAAATAAAAAAGCTTTTTGCATGATGAGTCAAATTTTCAAAATAAATGGCCACGTTAGACAAATTCGACCAGGGTATGCAAACTTTTGAGCACTACTGTACATGTGACCATTTATAATGACAAACAAATGTATTTTTTGAATTTCGTGTTTTATTGCAAAACAATTTAACTTCTGTCAATTTTTTTTTGTCAACATACAAGCATTTGAACATAATATCAATACTGAACATACGTAACACTCAGACTTTAAATAATAAAAAAATAACAGCCACGTCTTCCGTATGTACAATGTTATTTTTCTGGAAGCTATATACAGAAGGCCAATTTTTAAGTTCTAAAATCTTTTTGTTTTTCTTCTGTAGCATTGCAGCGGTGGGAGGAGTAGCCATCATACCAGCAGTCAAATGGTGAAGCGATAGGGCAGCACACAGCATTACAAGCACTGCATAAACAGCAACCAGACAGGTTAACATTAGCAAAGGTCACCAAATATGGAAAGGAAAAAAAGCAACAAAACCTTAACAGCTAAGCCTCTTAACTCCTACACACACCAGTAGCTAGGTTGGGGGCAAACCGAATAAAGCCATAATCTGCTTAAAATATTGATGCAGCATGTGCTACGAGATGCAGTCGACAAAACCACAAATACAAAGAAAAAAATCGCATGTGCAGTTTCAGGAGTACGCACCACCTTACTACCGATCTCGAGGGGTACATCCAACGGACAGAATAAAAAAGAGATGGCTGGTTGCTCCTTAGTAACGGGGAACACTACAATAAGTACAAAATTTACACATTTTTCTTTTTCCAACAGAAGAATGACTCATTGGAATTCTTAGAAATAGTATTCATTTCGTCGCGTAAGTCAGTCTTCGGAAAAGTCAAGAACACCAGGTCTGCATGGAGTCTCTTGCAAATACAGGAGGTCCACTGCTGTTTAATGCCAAATGAGGGGGTGCTTATCTAACGGATTTCAATATCGCAACGTTGTCAAATGATCATATCAAAAAAAAAAAAAAAAAAAAAAAAAAAAACTGTGATACCAACATGCATCCGCACGCATGTGTACCCAACAACTGCAAATGATATTACAGAGGCATCAACTTTCCCAGTATTTTACCGAAACACGAATTTAAGGTGGTATTCCAGAAGTTTGACTTGTTGCTAATTTAGGCGTGCACTAAGAAATTTTTAGATGTTTTAGGTCCAAATAATGCTCCTTGTAAAATGGAAGAATCAGGCGGATCGTTCCTATCGCATTCTACTCAGAAATTGGTTGACCCACGTGAAAGAGAGTTGTTCAAAAAGATCTACCGTCAACGCAACTCCAGCCTCGGCCAACCAGCCAGTGCACATCTGCACACCTCAGGGTACAACAGCTAAAACAAACAAAAAAAAAAAAAAAAAATCAAGATTTTAAGATACAAAGCAATCCTTCCATAAACAAGAGGAAAGCAAAACAAACACACAGTCCAAAGTGCTGAAATCTGTCAAGCAGAAAATAACATTCAATGAGCAGGCATGCATAATATGGGTTTTCCTCTTTAATGAAAACACTTGACAGTGGACTTCGTGCGCATTTTTCTGTTAATTTACAAGTTCAAAAAGTTTTTTTCCACAATTTACACCGTTGATTTGCAGAACAAGCGCAATGCGATGACTTCCTAAGTGCAAAATACTGAATTTTACAGACAGCCAAACACAAGTGAAACAAAAGTAGCGGATGGGGAGTCTGGGGGGTGCTGAATTCGCCACGCAGTTGGAATATGTACGGCAAGGGCATCTTCCCCAGGATTTAAAACCTCTTCAGATGTGCCGACCTGGTAAAACTTCTTAAATTTCAAATGCTTATTACAACCTTGATACTGGGTATGACAAATGCAGACCAAAATTCAACATTCTTCACAATGCCCGAGATCCATGGTTTTCAACCTTGGCCTTGGGGACCCACTGTAAATGCAGGTTTTTTTGTCAAGGACAATGCAGGTTTGGCTGGCTGCTCTTTTCTGTCAGTTAACCCCACTGATTTCAGATGTTTGTCAATCAAAGTTTAACTGATTGCAATCCAAATCATTTTCCAGACAGTATGTGCAAGCTTCATACAAAAAGGCATAGTTTGGTCGAATCAGAGAATTTTTGAAGGGAATATGTGGGTTACTGACATCGTGTGGCTTCAAGAGGGTATATCCTTCAATAAGACAGTATGCATGTACAATTAAGAACAATCAGTATCTATGAAACAGAGCTTATGATGGTTCAATAAAACCTGGCATATACAGTGCTTTCCCAAGACCAGGGTTTAAAAAATTAAATTCAAGAAGGAAATATTCCAGCTTTCACCAATCACAAAAAAATTCCAGTTAAACTCAACAATAGGCGACATGGAGATATTCCACTTCTGGAATTTTCCAGATCAACTGGTTGGCACCACAGGCGCAGAGGCTCGACTTCCACCAGTTGCCACTTTCCAGCACAGTCCACTGTTGCTTGACGTCCAACGGTTGAGCCGTGAAACTTGGTTGACGTGAGCCCATGTCTTTACACCGAAAGTAATTTCTTATGTCGTGCTGCCCAGCTGGTTTCAAGTGCACAAGCCTTTACTTCCATGCGTGAACTCTGCCAATGCATTGATGTAAAAGCTTCAGTGGATCACGAACCCCGTCTCCAAACTAGTGTCGAATTAGTGCAATTGTGAAAGCCATTTAAAGCTCTATGGCCAAACAAACAATCCACTAAATAAACACAGACAGGAGAAAACCGAAGATCCAGGGGGATTCATTCTATACAAAAGGCAATATATCCAAGACCGAACCGAAGTCCTGTGGGAACAGTGAAGGGGGCCTTCTTTGCAACGTGAACATGCAACATCACCAATAAGCTTAGAAGTTACACAATTTAGTTATGTTTCAATTTTTTGTTATATTTATAATGTTGAGTTACATCCTGTTGTATGTTTAACAGTACTGAAGCGACGATGGTTTGTTTCAAATGGAGACAACAATTAGTCTTGATCAGTGCTTCCACACTTGGTGCAGTAGTACCCCTGGTGAGCGCTGGCTTTCCTTCCAACTGCAATGCGATCAAAGAAGTAAACAAGCCGTTAACTTTTATGTGAGTGGGTACTTCTGATGTTTAGTGAGATTCTACAGAAAAGATCCACTTTTCTTCTTAATTACAGAGCCAGAAATAGTTTTGCAATGGCACAAAGAAGAAAAATTATTTATATGTATCCCAAATTTACATTGAGCTTGTTTACTACATTATGGCAAACATTTGCATAAAAAGATGAAACAAGACTGCGATGTATGGACTCCTAATTTTGCCATCATTGAATATTTTTTTTCCCCCTTAAAAAAAAAATCAACATAATGCAGGTTTACTTCATGACTGTTCACTTTGACTTTGAAGCAATAGTTCATAATCTACCGAACTGTTGTGATTTATGGTCAGGTGTCTGGAATTTCAACAATTACCAGCCCACTGAGTTTACTCAGTCAATCATTGGCTCAGTTAGAACAGTGTTTCCCGAAGCTCTCCTACAGTACCACTTATCCTGCATATTTTGGATCTTTCTCTGCTCCAGCAGCGGTGATTCAATTAATCATGCCATCATCAACTTCAGAAGCTGCTCGATAACAAACAGATCGTTTGAATCACCTATGCTGGAGCAAGTAGAGATCCAAGAAATGCAGAACGTAAGTGGTATTCCATGAGAGCTTTGGGAAAGAGAGCTACAGATTATTTTCCTCCTTCAATGGAAGTATGTGTTTACAGTATAGCCCAATAAGCACCTAATGTCAACAGACATGTTACTGTACATGTCATACATAGCCATTTCTAACATAAAGTGATTAAGAGTTTAAGTAATCCCATTTTAAAAGCACCTAGTTAAGAAAAATTAATAGCTTGCTAAAATTACTTGATTATCATTTTGGTTGGAACAAAAACCAGCATACATAGGGGTACTCCAGGACCAGTTTTTGGAACCACAGGTCCATTTCAGCCGGTCGCTGAGGCTCGAAAGCTCGTCGGCGGGCGCTCCCACAAAAGACGGGCCACACCATGCGCAACACTAGAGGCAGCTCATTCAGTCTCTTCTGCTTTTCCCTCCGACAGCTGTCCATGTCCAGCGCAGCAGAATGAAGTTTCACTCTCAAACAGGATTTGAGGACATGGCCTCACTTGCGGCAGGTCCGGTGGGGCGTCTGCTTCTTCTGCATTTCGATGCGGCAGCGGCTACGCTCGTCCAGCCAAGGCAGCTCAAAGTTCCTGCAAGGATAACAAGACTGGATAATGTAACTGTACATACACTCATTTTTTTTTTTTTTTTTAAGAAGAACCACGTTTTTATGAGAACATTGTGGCTAAAAAATGCCCAAAAATTAAGAACATATTTAGAACATTCTGAGGCCGAGAACGAGTACTAAAGTAAGGAAACTGTATTGAGAGAATAGAATGGTAAGCCTCGCTGCTTAATTGAAATGTTTGTGGGATTGTTTTCAGTAGATTAAAATACTAATTCTGCAAGAAATACAATGTCTTAAGCCAATATTAATGAAAAATGAGATTTATGAACTGAAAAATAAAAACATTTTATGATCACTTGAGGCTGAATGGCTCCAGCTCAGCCCTCAAAATAAACATTCTTATCTATACAACAGGAAGTACAAGGAATAGTTTAATTGGAAACAACCCACATAAGCAACTAGTGGTGCAAGAATTAAGATATAAAAATAGTGCGCTGTCCCAAGCAGGACCCCTCAGCCTTGCGCTTGCCCTGCCGTGGCGGCCATATTGATTATCGCAGCGCGACAGAAATTGATAGGGAGCTTCCTCTAACTACCCCCAACATACCACCAGAAAATAAGAGCATTTGGCCGAGGCGTTTTTCAGCTATCGTCCAGAAACGAGACGTTAACGGACAAACAGACACACAGACAGAGGCCGCTCGCCATGACAATACCCCTCCACGACTTTCGTCGGCTGAGGGGTTAAAAGGAGAAATGGAGGACTCCAAGATGCAAGGTAAGAGACTTACTGTTGAGTCAGTTTGGGTAATGGTCGGCCAAACGCTACCACAGGCAGGAAGGGTGTGATCATCAGAGACTCCACTGGAGAATAAGGAAAGATAAAACAGTATTTCATTTCTGCTGATTAGAGTCCCGACAACTCAAGAAAAGGATTCCATTTTGTTTCTATTGCGATAACCGAGCCACTGCGCACAACGGAAATCGCTGGGATTTTTTAATTCTTTTCTGAGCAGGGGAACATACTAATTTCAGAGGAAAAACAATAACCCAGCAAGCGATGGTACAGACAAGCATAAAAGGTGAAAATGTTCGGACGAGAGAAAAGAGGGGGGACCTGCTTTGAGATGGTGCCCGACAACATGTTGGAAACATGGCTCCATAACCAGATTTTCTAGAGCCCTCATGTCGCAACTCTCTTAATCTAGAAATACTACTGCTGACATAACAAGGTTATCGGTCTGTTCCAAAGCAATGTTCTACAGCAGAAGAGGACAGAGATTAATTCGATATCCTCATGCAAGAAGGGCATAAGTGACATTTCATAAATTTTACAGGAGAGCCAAAAAACTGCCACAGCACCACCTGTTGAAACATTTTCCTGCAGATACGACTTTTTAAAAAGGTATTTTAACCCCTTTAGGATAGAAATTGAGACTCCAGACTTGATCAGGAGATCGGCTCGTCTCAGTTATTCCAAAACAACCAAAAAAGTCATTTTTTTGATCGAAGCGTCACTTATGCCCTTCTTGCGTGAGGCCATCGAATCATGAAGGAGATTTCCTAGTTCTGTAAATGCTACACCTCGTCAGAAAAGTGCACTCTGAATTTAAATGACAGCAGACAGATCAGTAATGGCACATGCAGAGAAAAGCACTCCAGAGCAGCCTGAACTCTGGCCACGGATGATCGAGTCGTACCGTCGTCGCTGTCTGGATAGAAGGACAGCACTTCCGGCTCACTCTCCTGGATGCCCTTCTTCTTGTTCATGCGTTGCTGGAGCCTCTGGAACATGCGCTGTTCACGGATCCTCTGAATGTCCCATCTGACGAGGAGACAAAAAAGGTACACAAGGAGGGTGAGAGACCAGAGCCGTCACTCGAGATAAACGATAGATAAACTGAGATAAACTGCAAATAAACGGCAAAGAATCAAGCAGCATGATCTGAATTTTCTCAAATGCAGCTTTTCCAACTCCTCTTTCCTTCACCTCGCAAGAAAACGTGACAGGGGTCAAGGGAAGTTAAAGGGGAGAATTTAAAGATACCTTTGGACATGTTTGAGAAAAAAATCAGATTTCCTTTTGTTCAATATTGTTTCCTTTCATTTGATATCGTGCTCACAGCAGATAGCCTTCTCAATTGATCAGAAAACTCTGGGACCGAATGACGTTTCCAATCGCAACAGCTGCGAAGGACTGCAGTCCATATTTCGATCTTGCATTTCTTCCAAGGTCCGTCCGGTGTTTCCTTGCTGGAGGGAAGCAACGAAGGAGCTCAATGCCTCCTTTCCTTCATGAAATAGACAATTCGGGTCTCCTGGTCATGGCCACCTGCCAAACTATTTCCAGTTCACGTCCGTTTACGAGGAAGGCTCCTCACTGTAGAGGATTTGATTGCAGCCTCAGGTTAAGGGCCGCAGGCGGAGAGGAGGAAGGATAAAGGGGCAGTAGAGGCAATACAATTTAACAGTGGGCACTGATGAGGAATTCAGACACAAGAGAAACAAGTGTTGCCACTAAACGTGGCCATGTCCCCCGCCAGGTCATGGAAATTGACTGGGGTCAGCAGATCGCACTAATACACATTGAAGCCAAAGATGAATGAAAACAGTAAAAC
This sequence comes from Gymnothorax javanicus, assembly GCA_029692085.1. Lineage (NCBI taxonomy): Eukaryota > Metazoa > Chordata > Actinopteri > Anguilliformes > Muraenidae > Gymnothorax > Gymnothorax javanicus. Next base: position 110,448,848 of record CM056200.1, read on the forward strand.
AGTTCTTGAGATATCGCGTTCGCAACAAACGGGACATGACGGACGGAGGGAACTGAATACTATGTCCCCTGCTCCGCTCACTACCGCGGTGGCCTGGGACAAAAAGAGCGGAGGGTAACAAATTCAGATAGTATTACCTTTTCCTTCTCTTTTCATCCAGCTCCAGCTTCGCATGGCGTTTCAAAAACACACCATCATCCAAATTCTAGGAGACAGGAGAGGAAAACCAGTATTAAAACCAGTATTAATTCTTCCAAATTGAGTATGTCGTGTGCATTTAAAGTCCCACCACGCACCTCAAGGATGTCAGAGATGGGCTCCTCTTCCAGAGGTTCCATGCAGTTCTCTCTCCAGGAAGGGACTGCAAAGGCACAAATCAACACAGTCAGGTGCAAGACTCCCAGTTAACCTTGTATCAAATTCACAACGGCATCCTGAATGATTGAACCTAAAGGGTCCACCTGCACTGTAAAAAAGTGCAGAGGCAAATGACATACCAGAGGGACTAAAGAATTACATTCATATCAATCAAAAAGCCCCACTTGATGGGTCCACAATAAGGCCAAGCAATCGGACAATATATCGATTCAATATTGTGATACCAGTCATGATCGGGGATTTTTGGATATTGTAATATCGTGATATGACATAAGTATCATCTTTTCTGGTTTTAAACGGACGCAGTTTCCTGCATTTTAACCGCTGCCTGTTCCAGCTTGATGGTCAATATCAACATCCCTGATAAAATATCAAAAATAGGTACTCGATGAGTAAACGTGCCTACTGCGGATTGGCATTTCAATGCAGGCTATGAAGTTTTACTCGAAGACTTACTGCTCGATAGCACGGTGCCAACTTGTGCACACGCTGTAGACGCAAAAAAATGCATCGTGTAAATATTTCATGAAAGCACCAATCGCAATCCTTACAATATTGCCATAACGTCAAAATCAAGGTCATCTGCCAAAAATATTGTGATACTTAATTTTGACCGTCTCGCCTAGCCCCTAGTGCACAATATTACATTCATCAATCAGTGTGAATTATGAACTAATGGCTGAGTTACAAGTTAGTCAAAGAATTTTGAACCAATGGCCGAGTTACTCAAAGCTTGCTTTACTTGCGAAAGCAAGCTTTGAGTTTACAAAATAAGGACACCAGCCAAATGCTTTGCATTGTAAAAGTGTAACTGTAACAAGAGGCAAGAGCTTCCTGTTTATTATGTGATGATCTTTTATGATGCGGGTTGACCTTGAGTGTCATGAAAGGCGCCATTAAATAAAATGTATTATTATTATTATTATTATTATTATTATTTAGAGCCTGAACTCACTGGCCACGATCTCCTCCTTCTTGGGAGAGGGTTCTCGCAGGGGTGAAGGGGGTGGCTGGTGCCAGCAGCAGAGGTACATCTCGGTGGTGGACATGTAAGGAAGCTCCCCCATCTGAGCGGCACAACTCTGGGAGTCCTCTCGGGCTGCCGGCTGGGCGTCTCCCGGCAGCAGGGACCGGGACACCCCTATTTTCTCTGGGGTTTCCTTGCTGCGGAGCTCTCGCTGGAAGGGAGAGGCCGCTTCCGAGTCAGTCTTCTGCGGGGAGAACTTGGAGGACTTCCCCCGCGACTTGGGCGTCTTGGAGTCGAGGAAGCAGAATTTCCTGGACACAGAAGTACGTGGATGAAGAAACTATTAAGTCAGAGTTTGTATTTAACAGGTACTTCTCACTTCAATTCCATCACAAGGATTTCATGTTGCCGTGCTAAAATTCTGCTTCGAAACACCAGACAGTGTCCACAATTCATCTCAGAAAAGTACTGTACCTGCATCAAGAATTTCAAAGTGTTCAAAGAACATAACATTTTAAACATAGCTGCAATTTTGAACCATACCTCTTATGGCCTTTACCACCTCTGCCAAAGGTGATGGCCTTAGGGGTGTGAATTTGTGGACTTTCGCTTGATTCGCCCTCCAGAAAGTCATCCCTGTCCGGTGTCCAGGGTTCCAGAGGCTGGAACAACCTTTTATCGCGAGAATCCTTCTTTACCAGCTGCAAACGGCGTTCCATACGCTCTATACGGGCCAAAAGCTGCAGGCAAACAAACGCAGAGGTTCCAATAGGCCAATGCACACGCACAAGTGTCAGTGCTCTTTCATTTTAGTAACACCTTTCTAGTGTAATGTTGGACTCCCCCATGCTGGAAACATTGTTTAACCCTTTAAGTACTAACAGGACAAATATGTCCAACAATTTTTCTACATATCCTGTTGGGACATACGGGTCCCAGACACCCTTGCATTTGGGCCAATTCAATAATATAGTCACAAAAATGACATGCAGAATATCCAATGGGTAACTCTTGATTTTTATTATTGTATTCAGTATTGAAAGGGTTAAAGATTTTGGTTGACAGTGACATGATAGCATCACTCAGATACCCCAGATCTGTTGGTTCTGCATTCATCTGCAAATCCCCCCCCTTCAACCACATGCTTTATTGGATTGAGATCAGCTGATAAAACTGTGGAAGCTGGAATACAGCTAACTCATCCTGTCCCTGAAATAAGCTTGGGCATGATGTGCTTTGCAACAGGGTGCGTTATTCTGCCAGAAGCAGCCCTGAGATGAGCAGATTATGACTGAAAAGGGATGCACATGTTAAGCAATGCTTTGGTAAGATGTGGCATTTAAATGAAACTCAGTTGGTACAAAAGGGCTCGATGTTTGCCAAGAAAATGTTCCCCAGACTATTATCCCACCACAAGCGTGTCTGTCTCTCATATCAAATTCTAACCCCCATCATCTGCACGTCACAGCAGAGATCAAGATTAGACAGACCAGGCGACATGGTTTCAGTCTTTTGCAGTGCAGTTCTGGGGAGCCCTTGCCCACTGCAGCTCCAGTTCCCTGTTCTTATCTGACTTGAGTGTAACCCTGTGTAACCCACTGCTGTGGCCCATTCCATTCAAGGTTTGACGTGTTGTGCAGAGTGGCTGTCGAGTTCCTGTCAGCCCGGGCCAGGCTGCCCATTCTACTCTGACCCTGACCCCCCCCATTGAATCAACAGGGAACTTTCAAAGCAAACTCCAAAATATTCAAACAACCCCTCTAGCACCAAAAATCATTCCACACTCAAGTCATTATGATCATTTTTCCCCCCTTCTAAAGTTTGGTATGGACACAATCTTAACTTTGTGAATATGTCTGCATGTGTTCACGCATGGAGTCGCTGCCATGGGATTGGCTGATCAGATTGTTTTATTAAGGTAGAATACTGCTATTAAGCATGAAAATCTTTATCTCATCACTTACATCAAATTGCTTTATTGATCAGGGATGGAGGTGATTTGCATGAATTATGCAAATTAGGTGTCCAAATTGGCTGCCACAAAGGGGCATATCATGACAATTTCAAAACACCATACCTCAGTAACTAATAGACATAACTTTTTATTTTGCACACAGGTTGCCTGATACAGCATCTATGGGCTAAACCTCTTAAAGTTGGACACTTTAACAAAATGCAAAGGTTTTTTGAAATTTTGCTCTTGACTTGAAAATTTTCTAGCTCATTATATATTCAGCACCCCCTGAAATTAAGAGTACCAAAAGGGACATATTTTTTAAGTTCAGGACAACCATCATGCTGTAAACTATTTATGTTTCAAACTTCATTAAAATCGGACTAGCAGTTTTTGAGAAATGGCGCGTGAAAAATGTGGAAATGGTAATGGTATTTTTATAGCAGTAATCTACCTTCATGAGCAGGAGTATAGATGTAGCTAATAAAGTGACCACTGAGTGAATGCAGGGGTGCACCGTGATTGCGAAACTTAAACAACTGTATCACCCTTGCCTCATGTCCTGTATTCAGTTTTGGAGTAACAAAGTTAAAAATGCAAAGTACTGCTATGCAGAATAAATAAAATCAATCATTCTAAAACTATGCACACTTATGCCAAGAAGGCAAAACCCCCTTTACCCCACCCTGATCATGCATATTGAAAAGCAGTTAAGTGCAGTGTGAAATGTATTAGGGTAGCTTAAAAAATAACAAGAAATCACTCAAAAGTGACAGTTCATCACAGTATGTGTCTTACATGACTGCAGTTCCATGTTTGTCATCATTAAGTTTTTTTTTTTTTAAAGAGCATTTTTCAAATTTTTGTATACCACATAAAATCCTGCGAATTCTCTTTAGAGTCACCTCAAACCTAGCCTGACTCCGCCAGCCTACGTACTTTCGCTCAATTTCATTTCACTTAACCACTTCGTCTGATCACAAAGAGCTCTGCCTTGCTCAGCTCGGCAGTGAAGACCCTGGCTGCCCTTGACCAACCAACGAACAGAAGGCGTGGCCGAGAGCCATAATGTCGCCGCTGCGCCGAGTTTGATATTGTAGTCTCCGAAATCAACAATGGCAACGGACATACATACATGGGAGGCCATTCACTCAGTCGTGGAGAAAATCCCCGGTATCAGCGACTTAAAGCCACAACAAGATGAATGTTTGGTTGGTTTTTTGAATGGAAATGATAATAATAATAATCTACAGAAGTCGTTGACAGCCATATTGCAACTGGGATTTTGCCAAATGGATTTCGCTGCATTCCTGGTATGAAGGACTGTGTTTACAGCGGAAGTACTAGGCGGCTGAGCCGGCGCATAACATACGTCATCGCCAAACGTTAGTGATTAGTTTATGGGTACACCAATGATTTTAAACTTCAGACAAGCGCCCACCCACCAGGAAGTAAACACTTGTCAATCACGACTGCCCAGACTGTGTACGAAGCAAAGTGAAGTACCAGACTCTGGTATTACCAGGCTACCTCAAACCACCTTCACTTCAGGACACGATAATGTGTAAGACATGACTTCACAATACTAACAGGTGAAGTACACTCAATTGCTGTAAGTGCAGATAGAGCTCAGTATCTGATCTTGATTCTTGATTGTCTTAACGGTCCATCACAGCTCATGTCAGCACAAAGGCCAGAGTTTTGCCAATGCAAGTCAAAGAATCCAATAGGAGGCTTGCAAATAATTAAAAAAAAAGATGCCACTCAAAGGTTCAATAAAATCAACTGTGTGAAACATCAGAGAGATAATGTTGGTGTAATCAGTAATTCAAAAGTATGCCAAGAAACACTACTCAAGAGATGACCAAAGAATTCTAACCACAAAGACAACACTCTAACATGTTTCCTGAATCTCATAAAATCTCTCTCAGTAGGAAAGATGGCGGCGTCAACATACTGTTGAGGCAAAAGATCAGTTTTTCAAAGCCAATTAGTGGGGAATCCTCAAAAAGCAGGTCAGTCACCAGGCCGGCAACCTACTGAACCAGCACTTCATACTCTGAATAAGGCAGACAAGACCAAAACAAGTGGAGGCAGATGGTGGTTACGCTACAGGTCTGGCAGAGCTTTACCAGACAACATGGTCAGTTCCATGTTAGTGCTTGTGGGTCACAAATTGTTTTTTTTTTTTTTTTTTTAAATCCGATAGATAATTCTCAAAATACACAAAATTACCTACAGATCTAACATTATATTCCAAACATTATGATCCCCTGAAATGAGACTGTGATACAATTTGTGTGCCCTGAAACCAAAATGCATAAAAAATACCCTTAAAAGCAAAGCATGACACCACCTCCGTTTAACTGAATTAATAAAATTCATCTCTACCTGGTGACACAATGTTTGCACTGGGAAATGCATAAGTTTACTTGCATACGTAAACACAACACCTTCAAACTAAAGCATTAATGCCAGAATCATGAGCAGCTACGATGGTGAATATACTATGAACAGTGCTGCACTTCATAAGCAAACGTAGCTGGCAACCATTTGTTGACGTAATTGAACAGGCTATTATGGTGCAGCTGCATTTCTCAATGAGTTCTGCTGCACACCCCAGCAACACTGCACAGCCCCTTTAAGTTAACACTTTCCGTACCGTCTCCTTGTCCGCTTTCAGCTCATCTATTTCCTTGTCCTTGGACTGCAGCTGCTGTTGCTGCTGTTCTATCAGGTCCAGTTGCAGCAACAGGATCTGTCGGAGACATGTGGCTTGAGTAGGCGAGTGACCGGCAGTTTTCCGGACGTTTTTCCACTTGTTCTCAGTGCTGAGCTCCAGGGATGCAGTGTTGTGTAGTCCAGAAGCCGCAATCCCCCTATCACTTCCCTCAGTTGCAATCTCCCGAGAGCTATTGTTAGCGTTTATCGCGGCCGGGTCCGTCTTATCCATATTGTTTGCCTGTCCGAATAGGGTTTTGCTCTTCACCGGGGTGCCCTCGCCCCCCATCTGTTTACCTGGGGCTGTCAGGGCGCCCAAGCTCACCCAATTCTCCTCCTGTCCAAGCACTGCCCCCGCTTTGTTCTGTCCAGCCGCCACAGGGGTGCGGGCGGCTTTACAAGCGTGGTTCTGAATCAGTTTCTTAGATTTCAGGAGTGGCTGTCCACCCCCGTGGTTGTGTATGTCTCCGAGCACGTCGTGAACGTCGAGTACGAATTCGCAAGGTTCCCTCTTAATGCTGACTGAGTTTGTGGTAACCGTTTGCGATCTGTCCAAGTCGATTTTCTCAGCGTCCAGTTTAAATCCACCACTGGCATACACAGTAGATCTCATATTCATGGCGTACCCAACTTCGTAACCGAAAACATACGGCCTGTTAGCCAACCATCATTGGCTGGATTAGCCAGCTAGTTGGTTACTACGGGTTCGTTTGTTTTTAGGGACTAATGACGGCCAAGAAGAATGAAATTCCGAAGGACGTGGCAAACGTGCGCTACAAGGACTTCGCCGCTGAGTTAATGTCAGCCAATGTATTTTTCCCAATCAACACGGGTAAAGGTTTTTCGATGACTAGTTTTCTTCCTGTGGGAAAAAAAAATCAAAGTTAAAAAATGTAAAATAATGTAAACTACATTATCTACATATGATGAAAGGTTCAGTAACGATAGTATAATTATAGCAAGAAAGCACGGCTGACTAGCTGCATGACAACTTTAAGTTCACATCATCCTAATTTTAAAGCCACATTCACCCCGGACGCGAAACGAATTTTTCGCACGACAGATTACATTCAAAGTCAATGCGAAGACGCGACTTTGAATGTAATCTGTCGAACGAAAAATTCGTTTCGCGTCCGGTGTGACAGCGGCTTAACAGTTCAGATAACTTGGTGAATGTTGTTCAGCTCGCGTTGGCATCGTTACGCGTAAACTCTGCGACACAGCCAACATGTCCGATTTAACAATAACATTAATCTAAACATAGATCGTCCAACATGATCCATTACCTTCCCTCGAAAACGTTAAGCCGCTTTCACACCGGACGCGAAACGAATTCTTCGCACGACAGATTACATTCAAAGTCAATGCAAAGACGCGAATACACGCCTTTCGCGTGTATTTGCGTCTTTGCATTGACTTTGAATGAAATCTGTCGTGCGAAGAATTCGTTTCGCGTCCGGTGTGAAAGCGGCTTCAGCTGACTAGCTACCTTATTAAATTACAAGTTGTTTCGCTAGCGATTCTGTTGACGTAATAACATCTCGCTTAGCCCACGGGTGAATCAACAGCAGCCTCCATTTTCTTCACGGACAAAACTCCCATCAACCTGCAGCAAGGAAGACAGACAGACACTGCTTGTTTTTTCAAACCAGCCACTCATATGCGCGGAAATGCTCAAGAGCCATTTATAACCATTTAGCTTCAGCTGCCAGTACAATAAGGTTACATACATTTCCTTGTACATCTCTGCTCAGTTAGCGTGTAAACGTTATCATACCTCACCTTCGAATTCTTATAAACGTGTTTTGTTTGGTGAACATTAAAGATCTATAATGAACAAGCGTGTAAGCAAGGCTAGCTGCAGCGCAATCCATGTTTAACCTTGCTTCGCACTGCGCACCAAGCTAGCTGGCGATTTGTTCAAATGCCTATGCGTGAGGGCTCCCCTACGTTAGCGCAGCCAGTGCTGGCTCCTCCATTTTAGATCTGCAGCAAAGGAAAACAATAACAGTCCTTCCAACTAGTGCGCGTACTTCGCTTGGGAGGGCGCATATGGGACCCCTACATCGCAGATTCAAGATTCTAAGCGTGCTTACACACTACAGTGTAGACTGCAATTGTAACTTTAACAGAATCTATACTGTTTGCCATTGTTAGCGACAATCCCCCTATTCCCTACCCATTCCCACTCACCTAACGTCGCCTTCATGTATCAATGCTGAGGAAGTTAAAGCGCCTACATGAGCGCATGCGCACCTCGCCACCCCCCCGCCCCAGCCCGTTTCCGTGTGAAGGGTATATATGGCGTATGACGTCATCGGACAACTGAAAAATTATGTGTTAATTGGTGGGAATGCTGGAAGCATTCACGACCTGTTTTTCTCTGCGAGAACATTATTATCATTATAATTTTATTATTAGCATTAATATTATTATTAGGGGTCAAAACACGAAGCGCTGGAATCCTATTGTGTTTGTTCTGATTTTTATTAATAGGGTCTTCTTCTTCTTCTTCTTCTTCTTCTTATTATTATTATTTTTGTTGTTGTTATTATTATATTATTATTGTTAGGGGTCCAACCATGAAGTGATGGAACCCAATTATTTTGTTCTGATTATAATTTTTTTCCCTCCAAAAAAAGTGTTTGCACAGCAAAAAGTACAGATGCTAGACATACCAAATTTGGTACATTGGTTCCTGTGCTCACCCACCACTCAAGTACATAAATAAATAAATAAATAAATAAATAATCCCACTTTAACATGAGGCGGCACTATAGTTGCACAATACATTTTGGTCGGCAACTTCTGCACCTTAGGTCGGAGAAAAAATTTTATTATTATTATTTTTTTTTTTTTTTTAGAATTTTAGGGGTCCAGACCACTTGATTCACATAAGCCACATCCCTGAAAATTTGTATGCTGCTCGTCTAGACTTACATCTAATATCCAGGCATAACGGAAGTTGTTATGTTAAAAGATACGGTCAAAGTAAGCCAATGAAATTTGACGGTGTGGCCTCTACTGATATAATGAGCAGTAACTCCTAAATGCAATGCTAGTTGACACCAAACTTCAGATCCCTCATCTGCGCGCCAGAAGATTCAAGTCGAGCTAATTAGGTGTAAATCTTTCCATAGGTGGCGGCATAGTTAACAAATGGACATACTCCTAAACTCCTAAAACTATATTGTCCAATCAACTTGAAATTTTGCATGCTGCATGTCGGTCAAGGTCGCTATGGATATTTATAAGCAGGTATGAGAAATAGTTGAGAAAAATTGACAACAAAATCCAGAAATAAACCAAATTTTGGGAGGAAAGTAATCAAAAACAAAAAGAAAACAAAAGCAATTTCAGTGGTTGCAGAATGAAAACACTTCTCCATTTTCTCCTTGCAAATCTGTCATCGTTTTGAATTGTACTTATATATTTCAGTCACTCAGACATCATGCTTTTTATATTAAAAAGTTTTCTATGGAAATTAGAGGATTCAAAGCGCTATTTTACCACTTCAGTCACAGGATATGAAGAACATAAGCTGGTTTTCCAACCGCCAATAAACATCATAGAAGAAGATTTGCCTTTGGGTGTACTAAGAGACGCTTAAAACATTCGGCAATTCCATTTTTTTGCTAAGTGGCTACAGTTAGTTTTAAGAATGATTTTTGCGGGCCAAAATTAGCATCTGAATTACATCAGTTAACATGAATTAGTGACGCACTTTGCTAACCAAGCTAGCTGGCGGTAGTTATAAATTCGGCGTTTGCTCTGCTACTTAACAGGTCCCAGCCAGATTGATAGCTAACCTGCATTGTCCTAATATTATGCGTGTATAGCAAGGGTAATGATGTTTGTTTTGTCTTTCTGGCTCAGTGGAAGTGCATTGCACTAACATTAGGTAAGATACACTTTATTGAACCCCATGAGGTAATTTGTCCTCTGCTGTCCTCTTTGACCCATCCTATAGTTAGGAGCAGTGGGCAGCTACAGGTCAGAGCCCGGGGACCAACTCCAGTTCTAAAGCCAGTTCCTTGATCAGGAGTACTGGTAGGAGTGTTCCTGTGTTGCATGTTTTTGTGGGTGGGGGAAACCGGAGTACCCGGAGGAAACCCACGCGAATACGGGGAGAACATGCTCCACACAGAAAGGATTCAAACCCAAGACCTTCTTGCTGTGAGGCAACAGTTCTAACCACTATGCCACCGTGCCGCCCACACGGTACCACCTAAGGCAGTGGCTCCCAACCCAGTCCTCAAGGACCCCCTGTCCGGCAGGTTTTTGTTGCAGCTTTACTTTTGCACACCTTATCCATTTAAGGCCCCATGCACCTTCATGCACACCCTGCTCAGGTAGATCTTTTTCAACCAATCAGCATGAAGCCTTAAATGGATCTGATGTGAAAGAGCAGAAAGAGAGCAAAAACCTGCAGGGCAGCGGGTCCTTGAGGACTGGGTTGGGAACCACTGACCTAAGGTATACCACATGGTATACCATAATTTGCTGCAGTCATGTAAAGGTTACTTTAGTAAAACTGTCCATGAGGACATTGCACTGGTTCAGGTTAATGTAACAGCTAACTAAAATGTTAAGACCACAGGACAGTTTCCCACTTTGTCTCAGTCCAACTTAAATAAGATCTGGCCCAGCGAAGGCCGTAGCATTTCTGGATCTTGGTTTAACTTGCATTTGTGGATAAAGCATGGTGTTCACTAGCAATGGTTTACAGAAGTGTTACTGAGCCAATGCAGTGATTTCCACTTCAGAATCCTGTCTGTTTTTAAGGCAGTGCTGCTTGAGGGCCTGAAGACCACAGCCATTCCATATTCCATATTGGTTTCCAGTCTTGTGCCTTGTGTGCAGAGATTTCTCTGGATGCAGTGAACGTTTTGATAATATTATAGACTTTAAGCAATGGCGGATTTTGTGGTGGCTACAGCACTCCGAAATAGATCTGCGCTCCGCTGATTGAGACTTAAGCCAGTGTGCCGGCGTTGCTCGCTGTAGCAGGCTGATCTACTACGGGGAAAGAACCAATCTCACGTAGTCACTACAACGCATGGTTCAGGTGATTGAATTAAATGGTTTTCATTGTAATTCTGAAATGAAATGTGTTCTACAATTGATAGTGAAACACTATACATTACGTGTTTCAGTGAACCTTTCCCACAGATATAGGATACTTTGTATATTCCACTGTATAAAACCATAGTGAACTATTTTCTGCTGTAGGCTATCTTCTCCCCTCATCCTTGCATTGCATACGGTACATAATTTCTCTGTATACTCTATAAATATCTATATTTACTCCCAAGTACATTAGTGTTTATTCTACTGTGCATATATAGCACACATATGCTCTATATATATATATATATATATATATATATGCACACTCCCATGCACTTTACCATTCGCTCACACTCTGGTCAGATGTGTGCTTAAATTGTCAAATTTTATGTCTTTTTTAATTGAATTGTTCGAAATAAAGTTTATAAAAAAAAGACGCGCATTTCTTTTCGTTATGTTCTGTACCTGTACTTGGCAGAATGACAGTAAATTTGAATAATCTAATCTAATATTAACAGTTTCCCATTTCCCCTGAAGCTATGTCATCTGCCCCTCTTGCCTGTGAGAGTGGGACAAATAAGCGCTCACAGTAGGTTACAGTTACTATTACAGTTCACACTGAACTAACTACTTTGCTAAAAAAACTTTGATCAAAATCTGCCATTGCTTAAAGTCCCAACTGGATTTGACGGCTACGGCACCAGCGTCAGGAGAGATTTTCGGGTGCCGTAGCCGTCGCAAAATCCGCCGTTGCTTAAAGTCCCTATTATGTACTGCAAAGGATGAAATACCCAAATTCTTTGCAATTTCACATTGAGAAACGTTATCTTAAATTGTTGAACTATTTTCCAATGCAGACTTTCAGCATTCATGGTGCTTTTTAAAACATACAAGTGTCCCATACCATATGCACTAATGCATCCCCATACCATCAGAGATGATGGCTTTTGAACTGAACACTGATAACAGGAGGGATGGTCTTTCTCCTCTTTAGCCCGGAGGACACGACGCCCATGATTTCCAACAAGAATGTCAAATTTGGACTTTGACCTCAGGACACTTTGCCACTTCGCTACAGTCCATTTCAAATGAGCCTTGGCCCACAGAACACGGCAGCGCTTCTGGATCATGCTCAACAATGGCTTCCTTTTTGCATGATAGAGTTTTAGGTGGCATCTGTGGATGGCACGGCGGACTTGTGTTTACAGACAATGGTTTCTTGAAGTATTCCTGGGCCCATTTAGTAATGTCAATGACAGAATCATACCGGTGAGTGATGCAGTGGCGTCTGAGGGCCCAAAGATCACGGGCATCCAGTAAAGGTCTTCGGCCTTGTCCCTTACGCACAGAGATTTTTCCAGTTTCTCTGAATCTTTTGATGATGTTATGCACTGCTGATGATGAGATCTTCAAAGCCTTTGCAATTTGACGTTGAGGAACATTGCTTTTAAAGTATTCCACAATTTTTTTTTTTTTTTTACGCAAACCCTCACAGGTTGGAGAGTCTCTGGCCATCTTTACTTCTGAGAGACTCAGCCTCTCTAAGACATCCCTTTTATGTTACACACCTGATGCCAGTTAACTTAATTACTTGCAAAATGTTCTTTCAGCTGATTCTCTTATATATTAATTGCTTTTTCAGCCCTTTTTTGCCTGTGTCCCAACTTTTTTGAGACCTGTTGCAGCCAGAAAATTTGAAATAAGCTCATTTTGTGAATAAAAATGTAAAATGTCTCAGTTTCAACATTTGAAATGTTATCTATGTTCTATTGTAAATAACTTTTTGGCTTATGTGATCTGAAAGTCATTGCATTTTGATTTTATTCACAATTTACACTTCGTCCCAACTATTTCGGAATTGGGGTTGTAATAATACAGTAACTGTAACTTACTTCTGGGGCACTGTGTGGCTGCACATCTTGATGTTTTAAACATTTAGCCATACTTTATTTTCTCCAAAAGGGAGTGAAATAATCATTCTAAAACATGTTTTTGACCCCAGTTATCAACAATGAAATTAACAGGAAATTAACAGGACCAGAAAAAGATTGCCTTTGGGCTCCAAACCAAAGAACGATAATATTGATGCACACTCACACAACGTTCTCCTTCTTTAAAGGGATACTTTGCTGATTTTCAATCGGCTTTGTATAATCACATCGTATTTAGTATATGCAAATTGCAATGTTTCATTTTCGTCAATGTCGCCTGGACCTAGAATTTTCTGTTTATTCATCAGAAATGATTTGCCGGATGACGCGTTTTGTGTCATCCAGTGGACAAAAATCTGGCTCTTGGGCGGTACATCGAACGACACATTGTACTTCCGCATTTTTGGAAACTTTAGGATCCTACATAGAAATGAGAGTAAACCACCGATGCAGTCTGGGCGAAACTGATGTCTCTGGTAGAGTAACTGCAGTAACGACAATATTTTCTTACTAACATGGAAGTATTAAAGTAGCCGGTGAAATCATGCAATACACATATTTTATCTATGGGAACCAAACTATCTTGGTACTTTGCAACACCGGCGTAGTCAGGACTTAAGATTGGGTAGGCACGGAACATCCCTTTAAAACAGTTATTGGTCCTAACTTTTTCTCAATTATTTTTCCTGATTAACAATACATTCACACCGAATTAGTTTTAGTGAGGTAATGAGTACGGAATGAGACAGGCTATAAAATTTCCTGGGACTATAATGTGACCCATATCCTTACAAAAACAACAGCGGTCATGTCCTTGCCATAAAATATCCCCTTCTGCCACAATATATTAATTCTTGATAAAAAGATTTAATATTTTTGCCTGATAAATTACGTTGTATTTTGACTAGGCAAAATCAAAATCCCAACCTCATTATTGAAATTGAAACACTAAAATCACGTGACCTTGAAGTTCTAGACTAAACCACTAGACGTCGATCCTACACAGGCTACTAGAGTATTAATCATAGACTGTATAAAACATGGATGTAGCCTCCGTGACATCACCCGTAGATTACTGAATATCCACTGTGGAGCTCATTTGGTCGCCATCTGGGCACTAACTTCACTCCACCTACCTCCCGTGTAATCCAAAAATGGGCAAAAAGGTGGACCGTTGCCAGAGCTGAAACGGGCCCAATGGGTGGGCCGAATGGAGCCTGGTTGCTGAAACATGCCCACCTAGCTCGAAGCCTCCAACCTAGCCCTCTACTGCACGCATTATTATGTAACCATGGGAAAAAATGTTTCAGTGTTGCATATCATTTAAAATGGTCTCAAATAAACAAAATTAACTTTATTTTTTAGATTTTATTTTTTGGGGGGGTACTTTAGGGTGTGTTGCCATATGGCAACATTATGCAGCAATGGAATGCCCGAATGCATTTTTTTTCCCCAAAATGACATGAAGTTCATAAAAGATTACAGACCTTTCTTACAAAAATGAAATGATTTTTATTGTATGAAAAGACTTGAAATATGACCACCATTGATTTCAGGGGGTTGTTTAACAAATACAACAGCAATTAAGATATTCGGCAACGATATTTACAAAATATTTGCTGGAATCTCGTATCATTCCTTATCAAAGTGTATAGGTTACAACAATTTTTTTCTCTCTCATAACATGGCAAAGGCATTCACATTACTGGTTTAAATATGGTAAGAATAGAGAATTTCTTTACAAAATAGCTTTGCAAGCGGTCACAATTCCATTTCAAATGTAAAACAGTCAAATTGAGGGCTCATTTCAGCCCTCCTCTGAGCCTTGCCATAGAACACTGACAGGACCATTCTCTAAACAAAATAATGTAAATGTAAAACATACATTTCTTAAAATAAAGTCTATCCATCCATACACTTTTTATTTGTGCATCCATAATTTATTTCTACTTGTCAAACTCATACAAAACTACTCTGTATTACTGCCTAAGTATTCACTCAAACCACATGCAGTTGTTCCATTCCCGCTCATTGTTGCCATATGGCAACATGCCTATTTTGTTGGATTAAAAGGCAGTAATTACATAAAAACAATATTCAAATGAATTTAAAAGATTGGAACTAATCACAGATGCTTGCAATATTTTTTAAATGCTGCAGACATTTGAAAAATTGAGAGGAATCTGTGCAGATTCAGGTGCGTTTCTTCAGCGACTCAGAGTCATCAATAGTGTGGGGGGAAAATGGGACTAGCAGGGAAATTGGTGTCATGTGAGGTCAATAAAGCATATAATTGGTAAGCCCAGTGTTCTACCTAGCATTTTAGACCAATCAGTGCACAAGATTATTTTCAAATTTCAGGAAATTGCCAAAGAAAGGGTATGTTGGCATATGGCAACATTGTGCAATAGAGGGCTAGCTATAGCTTACAAACTAGGCTAAGAAGCTTACTCAGCTCGACGCTACATACAGTATCTCACAAAAGAGAGTACACCCCTCACATTTCGACAATTAATTTATTATATCTTTTCAAGGGACAACGTTACAGAAGTGAAACTTGAATATATTCTAGAGTAGTCATGGTACAATATGTGTAGCAGTGTAGATTTACTGCACTGTACAAATAACTGAACAAATAGTCACTAATTCCAAAATGGGTGGCAACAAAAGTGAGTACACAATCCCAATTGGTAATGGTCAACTAAGCAATGAAATGTGTCTTATTCATCATGTTCATGCTTTTGTCTGTTCGACTGGGCCATATGAGGTTGTGTAACGTGTTGAAGGTTTTAAATTGTGGTGCTTTGGGTGCAAAGATCTCATTCTGGTCACTAGATGGTCAACATATCTCCTCATAGGAAAGAACTCTCTGAGGATCTGAAAAAGAGAATTTTTGCTCTCCACAAAGATGGTCTAAGCTACAAGAAGATCTGTGAAACCATGAACCTGAGCTACAGCACGGTGGCCAAGGTTATCTAGCGGTTTTCCAAGACGGGTTCTACTCGAAACAGGCCTCATCAGGGTCGACCAAAGAGGTTGAGTCCTTGTGCTCTGCGTCAGGTGCACAGGTATGCTCCAGAAAACAGACGCAAGAGTGCTGACAGCATTGCTAATGAGGTTGCAGCAGTGGGACTACAGCCTGGCAGTGTTCAGACCATACGCCCTGCACTGCACCAAGTCAGTCTGCATGGCCGTCGACCAAGACGGAAGCCTCATCTGAGGCTAGCCCACAAGAAAGCCCGAAAACAGTTTGCTGAAGACAACTGGTCCAAGAACATGAATTACAGGAACCATGGTCTGTAGTCTGACGAGACCAAAATAAACTTGTTCGGCTCAGATGGTGTCCAGCATGTGTGGCGGTGCCCTGGTGAGGAGTACCAAGATAAGTGTGTACTGCCTACAGTCAAACATGTTGGTGGCAGCATCATGGTCTGGGGCTGCATGAGTGCTTCATTGATGGAATAATGGATTCCAACATGTACTGTGACATTCTGAAGCAGAACATGATGGCTTCCCTTCGGAAACTGGGCCGCACGGCAGTTTTCCAACATGATAACGACCCGAAACACACCTCCAAGATGACAACTGCCTTCCTGAAGAAGCTGAAGGTGAAGGTGATGGCATGGCTAAGTATGTCTCCAGACCTGAATCCCATTGAGCACCTGTGGGGCATCCTCAAGAGGAAGGCGGAGGAGCAGCAGGTGTCCAACATCCACCAGCTCCGTGATGTTGTCATGGAGGAGTGGAGGAGGATCCCAGCAACAACCTGTGCAGCTCTGGTGAATTTCATGCCTCAGAGAATCAAGGCAGTGCTGGACAACAATGGTGGTCACACTAAATATTGACACTATGGACACAATTTTGCATGTTGACGGCGAGGTGTACTCACTTTTGTTGCCACCCATTTTGGAAGTACCGACTGTTTGTTCAGTAAGTTGGACAGTGCGGTAAATCTACACTGCTACACATATTGTACAATGACTACTCTAGAATATATTCAGGTTTCATTTCTGTCAGGTTGTCCCTTGAAAAGATATACTAAATTAATTGTCAAAATGTGAGGGGTGTACTCACATTTGTGAGATACTGTAGTTTGCTATGGCCAAGATGCTGGGTCATATCTGTTTTAGTAAAGGAATGGAGCCTGACAAATGGCTTGTGGTGGCTGGTCGAACGTAGTTTATATCTGTGAAGTGATTGCGAGATGAACGGTGTTCGTTTCCATGAAGCTGTTGCGAAATAAATGCTGTATACCGCCGGGAAGTTGCAGTGGTTGACTCACTTTGTTTCGATGTCTCCCTGAGAGACCGGGTGCTTAGCTTAGCTTTTTGACGCACCTTAGCCACGACACATTAACGGTCGTATGGCCAATAAAACTTTAACATTGCACTATGTTAGCTTACTGGCAAACCTGGTTGACGTTTATTTTTCTACCTCACACATGCACATTTTCACTTTGGTGAATACTGAATAAATTGGCTAGTGTGGCCAGCATACACACAGGTTATCAAAGCTGGCACAGCTGGGTGTGTTGTGTTTGGGTTTTAACAGTTTCTTGTCTCAGGATTTCACATTTCATAGTTCATGTTTATTCATGTTTTTACTTTTCCATGTTTTGTTTTTTGCCAGGTCTGCCCAGCCACTCCACCGCTTGTCTGCGTTCCGCCCCATGTCTTCGTTTTCGCATACTTCAGAGCTCTGGTTGGCTTTTGGTATTTCCCCCTTCCTTCTGTGCTGTGCTGGATTCAGGGCTGCCTAAGCTTAATTGGCAATTAACTGTTTTTAAGTTACTAACATTTACTAACAGTCACGGGAGGTGTAATTCTTAGACAGGCACATTACTAATACTACTAATTTAGATAGGGAGTTTATTGTCATGATTCCTGCTTTGCTATTTCAAGATCTTGCTGTGCTTTTCTGTTAACATTCATGCTTCCTTCCAATCTGCATACTTCATTGGTACTTAAGCTGAGCACGCTCATTTTCTTAATGAGCAAGTCATGTCAGCCTATCATTGTCCTTGTCTCATGATCTTGCCTTGCCCCTTGTTTCTTCTCCAGGTGTTGCCCCTCATGTGTGCTGATTTTCCTCCCTTTATCTGGAGTCGGTGGAAGTTGGCTGGCAGACAGAGTCTCTCGCCCTTGTGTTTAGTGTATCAGTGCAGTGTTGCGTCTTTTAGCCAAGCTAAGTCTTGTTTGTATTATAGCCTGATTATTCTTTTCTGTTTGTGGTTTTTTTTCCCTGGAGGTTCCAGTGGTTTTTGTTTTTTGTCGTTTGGACCTTTTTAGTTGTCAGCTCTGTGAAGCGTACCTTAGTTGGATTTTGCAACCCTTTGGGCCAAGTTTTCTGTTGGCCCTCGTGCCTGTTTTCTTTTGTTTAATAAACTCCCCGTTCCCCGCATCTCGTGTCTGGTGTCTCACTGATCTCGCATCAGGGTGTCTGTTAGTGTTGTAGTACTCAAGACTGGTCTTGGTCTCGAGACCACTTTTACATGGTCTTAGTCTTGTCTTGGTCTCGACTCTCTCTGGTCTTGGTCTTGTCTTGGTCTCGGACATAACGGTCTCGGAGATTTCAAAATCCAGGCAAGCAGCTGGTCCTGGTACAGCCTCAGTATTACAATGAAGCCTTCTTTAAATGCAGCCAATAAGAGGCATCTATTTTAAAAACGTTACAATGTATAGTTTTCCCTGCCAGCGCGGTCTCCCGTCCCGTCTCTCTGTCTCGTCTCACAACATATGTGTAACGATTTAGTCCAGTGAATCAGTAAACATGTCACCTAATTCATCTCTTATAAGGTTCTCCTATACAGATTGTGTTATGGTTTCCCAACTAGATGTTTACATATTTTTGAGGTTGCCTTGTTTGTGAATAATTGGAGAGAGACAAAATCTTCAGAAGCCATCTTTATTCCCACGGTGAGCAGTCCCTGGCCAGGAAGTGCTAACTCGGCATTCTTTACAGAGCAATATTTATGGGAAAAACTCAACCAATTTTGCTCCAATCAAAATACATGGGTTGTAACCATCTTATCTCTAACGAACTTTGCTCCAATCACAATTCATGGGTTGTTACCATCTTATCTTTAACTTTTTTTTTACTCTCCAACTTTGTTTTGTTAAACCATGGTGGAATATAGAAGTATAGGATTTCAAAAAAATAAAAGGAATATATACTAAAATGGACTGGAAAATTACAGTCAAGAGAGGAAAAATACAGCCAAAGGAGTAGGATACAAGTAGATACATAAAGATTCAATTGATTGTTTTTTTTTTTCGGTAACAACTAATGATTTTACTGAACAAATATTGATCAAAGCTACAGAAATCAAATGCATCGCCTGATTATGTTTTCAATCAACTAAACAGGAGCCTGCTTACTAATCAAAGCTACAGAAGCCCGCTGCTTATGTGTGTGAGCTGCTCATGCATGTGTGAATTGAATTGCGTGTGTGTGTGCATTTGTCTGTGCGCGCTGCTCATCCCCTCCCTATGCGTATGTGAACTACTTGTATGTGTGTTTGTGTTGTGTGAGTGTGTGTGTTTGAACTGCTTGTATGTATGTGTGTCGGTGTGCGTGTGTGTGCATGTGTACGTGTGTATGTGTGAACTACATGTGTCTGTGTATGAACTGCTTGTATGTGTGTGTGTTGTGTTATGTGTGTGTGTGTGTGTGTGTGTGTGTGTGTTACTGCTGCGTGTGTGTGTGTTGTGTGTGTGTGTGTTACTGCTGCTTACATAATATGGTTATTGATTATGATTATTGATTATGGTTATTCAACATGGCAATTGATCTACTGATGAATATGATGAGAAATATTGAAATATAATCCACAACAATTGCAAAGAATCTATATGCAAAATAACAAAAAAAAAAAAAAAGGTCTGCTGTGTGCAGATTTTGTCAAATTGCCCTGACCGAGACTGCCGGTACTAGGGTTGGGTTCAATTACTTTTTTCAATTACAATTACAAAATCAATTACTTTGTAATTGTAATTTAATTTTCATTGAATTTTTTATCGAAAAGTAATTGTAAGTGAACATTCTGTCCAGAAAGTAATTGTAATTGTAATTACTGTACAATTACAATCAACTGTAAATGAAAAAAGTAATTGAACCCAACCCTGGCCGGTACAACGTTAACTTTCACCAGGCACTTGAAGAGGAAACATGCCGAGAGGTAAGCTAACATAGACTGGCTCTGCTCTTAAACTCTGCGAGGAAAAAAACTCCAAACGTCTTGAGACCAAACAAAACTTGTACATACTTGGTATATACTCAGTCAAAAAAGAAACTTCACACTTGTTTGGAGGTCGACAAGTTGAACATACAAGAAAAGTGGTTTTAAATAATGATTTAATTCCATTCTGTTCCCATTAAGGACGGTGTACCATAAAAATCATGTTCATAATGTAACCAGTTCCACCGGAAATGCTACGGAAATGTAAGAGAGTAAAAATGGTAAGTTACAACTTGATGAAAGCATGTCAATAGCGCGTATGCCCTCCATGAGCGTTCACAACTGCTTGACATAACGTCTCCTCATGGATTGAATGATCCGTCTGAACACAGCTTGGGGGATGCGTCGCCATAATTGAACCAACATGGCACCAAGTTCCTGCAAATTCTGCGGAGGGTTCCTTACTTGACGGAGTCTGCTGCCCAACACATGTTCTATGGGATTAAGGTCGGGAGACCTTGAGGGCCACTCCATGACATTGATGCCAGCATTCCTAAGAAAATTCCGCGTTAAATTGGCCGCATGAGGTCTGGCATTATCGTGTTGGAATGTCAGACCTGGGCCATGAGCTGCCATGAATGGCAAAAGCTCTGTATCCTGCAGCAGTTAGGTTTCCTTGAACGACCATCAGTCGGGAATGGGCAGGACCATTAAAGGCACCCCAAACCATAACACTACCGCCCCCAAAACGGTCCACTTCCTGCACACAACACTGGGCGTTGCGTTCACCGCGTCTCCTCCAAACTCTAACTCTCCTATCAGCGAAGTGCAAAGTGAATCTGGATTCGTCACTAAAAACGACCCTATTCCAATCACGCTGAGTCCATCTCAGATGTCGTTGTGCCCAGCGAAGCTGTTGAGTCGGTGTAACTGGGTTAAAATTGGTCCACGATATGGCCGACGTGCATGGAGACGAGCAGTGCGCAGGCGATTACGTATGGTTTGGTCGGTCACACGACCTCTAAACAATTCATTCTTAGTGGACGTTGCAGTGAGAAATTGATTACGCAAATGACGTAAGAAGATTTGTCGGTCTTCTGCTTGTGTCGTCACACGTGGTCTACCCGAACGAGGTCGGTCTGCTGTGGTGCCAGTTTGTTGGAGACGTGTCCGAATATCATGGATAGTCTGTCGACTGCATCCCATAACCCTGGCAACGTCAGTGACCGGCGTTCCCGTATTCAGCATGCCAATGGCACGTTCACGTTGAATGTTTGACAGTCGTGGCATTGCAAATCAACGGATAATTGACTGTAAGAACTTGTTTTTCCGAGATGTCACTCTACCGTGCTAACGTGGGCTCAACTGCACGTGTCTCATAAGGTCATGTGACTAGGAACACGAGGAAACGTGCTTTTACCTTGATGTATGCTCGCACGTGCTGCATGCTTGTGCACGTCGGAGTTGCGGTGTCATGATGTCTTTGACAACGCATTTACCCCTAATAATAATAATAATATCTCTTGTATTAAGTTTCAAGAAAATATTTAGAAATTTTGAGTGTGAAGTTTCTTTTTTGACTGAGTATATTATTGTAAAAATGTTGTACATGCATGCATGGTATAATCTGTTGAGGACTCGAAATTTAAGTTGTTTGCAAGCATCTGCTGACTAACCCTGGTTAACTGCAGTTAATCTCGCTAGCTCTAGCTGAGTTAACGGTCATAGGTAAGGTCAGTTATCACTAGCATTTTATTAAGTAAATTTCCTAACAAATTCACTGGATGAAGCATATTGCTACTCAGTAATAGTATTGGGGAGCTTGTGCTGTTTTACAAATGAATGGCTTTGAAGTTTTGAGGATAGCTATGTATGCAGGGTAACTACTGAGGGTCTTATATAAATGTCCTCGTGTCATGTTGAGTGTTCTGAACTTTCGTGTCTTCAATGGCTTTATCCGAAGCCATCAGCCAGATGAAAATTGCTAAAAACGGCAGGTGGTCGACTGTTGGTGGTTGCCCCCTATTTGCCCAATTTGTCATCATTACCGCCGATATCAGTCTTGCCGAATAAAATTAGCTAAATAAGGCAGGCTATTCACTGGTTTCAGAAGATCCCAAAATTCATGAAAGGGAACTTTCCTCATAGGCTATCTGTTTTCCAGCTTCGTGAAGTTGGCACCCCATATGACGAAAATCTGAATGAAACCCATTAAATTTGTTTCCGCCTTGTTTGTGCGCGTTTGTGCAGGCAAAATGAGAATTCATCGCCTGCCGCTGCTATTCATTTCGGATGGAAATCTTAAATGTTTAATGCCTCCGGGACGGTGACTATGAATTTTGGACTGTGTAACCATACCAATCCCTAACAGGAAAAAATTTAAATGCCTATAAAGTCGCAATCCTCTGAAAGGGCAATAATAGCTGTTATGCAGTTGCGGCACACAATTACTTTCACCCAAACACTGTCCATATTTACAGTGAAGTGAAACACTTTTTTTGGTCTTGGTCTCGGTCTCGGTCTCGTCCTGCTCTGGTCTTGGTCTCGAAATGGTCTGTCTTGGTCTTGGTCTCGGTCTTGTCTTGGTCTTGCTACCCTTTGGTCTTGGTAGTGTCTTGGTCTCGGCTAAGGCGGTCTTGACTACATCACTAGTGTCTGTCTCCAAAGCTAAACCATGGTTATTTCACCAGCTACCCAGTTAATCTATGGCCTTATATTAGCTAACGATACCACTGCAACGTGCAACTTTCCTTTCGCCTCGTACAATTTACATAATTTAAGGTGCTTCTGGACCTCGACAAGGAGTCCTTACTTTTGGCTTTACTTCTCACTTCCATTTTTTTAGTGTACAAAACCCAAAACCAGTGAAGTTGGCACGTTATGTAAATCGTAGATAAAAACAGAATACAATGATTTGCAAATCCTTTTCAACTTATATTCAATTGAATACACTGCAAAGACAAGATGTTTAATGTTCAAACTGAGAAACTTTTTTTTTTTTTTTGCAAATAATCATTAACTTAGAATTTAAAGGCAGCAACACATTGCAAAAAAGTTGGCACAGGGGCCTTTTTACCACTGTGTTACATCACCTTTCCTTTTAACGACACTCAGTAAACGTTTGGGAACTGAGGAGACCAATTTTTGAAGCTTTTCAGGTGGAACTCTTTCCCATTCTTGCTTGATGTACAGCTTAAGTTGTTCAACAGTCCGGGGTCTCCGTTGTCGTATTTTACGCTTCATAATCGCCACACATTTTCAATGGGAGACAGGTCTGGACTACAGGCAGGCCAGTCTAGTACCCCACTCTTTTACTACGGAGCCATGCTGTTGTAACACGTGCAGAATGTGGCTTGGCATTGTCTTGCTGAAATAAGCAGGGCGTCCATGAAAAAAGACATTGCTTGGATGGCAACATATGTTGCTCCAAAACCTGTATGTACCTTTCAGCATTAATGGTGCCTTCACATATGTGTAAGTTGCCCATGCCTTGGGCACTAATACACCCCATACCATCACAGATGCTGGCTTTTGAACTTTGCGCCTATAACAGTCCGGATGGTTCTTTTCCTCTTTGGTCCGGAGGACACGACGTCCACAGTTTCCAAAAACAATTTGAAATGTGGACTCGTCAGACCACAGAACACTTTTCCACTTTGCATCAGTCCATCTTAGATGAGCTTGGGCCCAGCGAAGCCGGCGGCGTTTCTGGGTGCTGTTGATAAATGGCTTTTCGCTTTGCATTGTAGAGTTTTAACTTGCACTTGCAGATGTAGTGATGAACTGTAGTTACTGACAGTGGTTTTCTGAAGTGTTCCTGAGCCCATGTGGTG
The DNA here is from genome assembly GCA_029692085.1 of Gymnothorax javanicus. Classification (NCBI taxonomy): domain Eukaryota; kingdom Metazoa; phylum Chordata; class Actinopteri; order Anguilliformes; family Muraenidae; genus Gymnothorax; species Gymnothorax javanicus. Next base: position 110,472,879 of record CM056200.1, read on the forward strand.
ATGTCCTTTACACACTGATGTCGGTTTTTGATGCAGTACCGCCTGAGGATCGAAGGTCACGGGCATTCAATGTTGGTTTTCGGCCTTGTCGCTTACGTGCAGTGATTTCTCCAGATTCTCTGAACCTTTTGACGATATTACGGACCGTAGATGATGAAATCCCTAAATTTCTTGCAATAGCTCGTTGAGGAATGTTGTTTTTAAACTGTTCGACAATCAGCTCACGCATTTGTTCACTAAGTGGTGACCCTCGCCCCATCCTTGTTTGTGAATGACTGAGCATTTCAGGGAAGCTGCTTTTATACCCAATCATGGCACCCATCTGTTCCCAATTAGCCCGTTCACCTGTGGGATGTTCCAAATAAGTGTTTGATGAGCATTCCTCAACTCTCTCAGTCTTTTTTGCCACTTGTGCCAGCTTTTTTGAAACATGTTGCAGGCATCAAATTCCAAATGAGCTAATATTTGCAAAAAATTACAAAGTTTACCTGTTCGAACATTAAGTAACTTGTCTTTGCAGTGTATTCAATTGAATATAGGTTGAAAAGGATTTGCAAATCATTGTATTCTGTTTTTATTTACGATTTACACAACGTGCCAACTTCACTGGTTTTGGATTTTGTAAATGGAGTGTCACTGGACAGCGAATATAGCCGAACGTGGTTAGTCAGTGACATTGTTTTCTGTTGCCACTTGGCTTATTAATCGGGTTAATGAAGCTAGGCAGTGTTTGGATGATAGAATTTATGAAGAAACACATTTAGCGACCACTAGTTAGCATATAGATAATGTGGGATAGGTTTAATTTGCTATGTAGCTAGCTAGCTAGCCTCTCAATAAACAATAGTACTGTATCAGTCACCGCACTGAAAATAGAACGAATCCATTTGCTGCGAAGCAGCGGCAATTGTCGCACTATAAGCTTTTGCTGTGTGTACCTATTGACTGTATAATTAAAACAATCTCCAGAGGGCCCTCCAATACTCTAGGGAATCAGCCGAGGGACCCTCATCTGGTAGCGTGCTACATTGGTTCGAATGCTGTAGTTAACTAGCCAGCTATGTTGGCAACCTGTTAGGGAAGTTGTGACGGTTTTCCAACCTCTGACTGACACCTTTTCTTCAAAAGTATTTTTAACTTAAATTCTGACACTTCTCTATTACGCTGTTACTTCACTGTTTGCTGGTATAATAACTGTGGTGGGCATGCACTCCTGTTGGCACAGCTGGACATCTTGGGCGAAAGCTAACTAGGGCTTACTGTATGCATTCTCTGGCTAGTTGGCTTGTTGTCAATCTTATTCTGACACTTGCTACTTTTTGCAAACAACATACAACGTTATATAAAGTAATATTAGAATTTCATTCACCTTAGAAATTATACCACAGACTCCTAACCATACAGCAAGACATTATTTTGCCAATATTTAGATGAAAAATTTTCCATTCACAAATGTGGCCCAAAGGTCAAGCTCCATGACTCCATTTCACCTATCTAGGGTAACGCCCCACAGACGGCAGGGTTAGGCCAGGGGTTAGCGGCTAGGCTAGCCACGCTGAGGTAATCCCCTCAGACAGCCAGGCTAGATCAGGGGTTAGCGGCTGGGCTTGGCGTTCCTACTCCAGCCCGGAGCCATGTAGGCCTGTGCTCTGGGCTTGCCACATGGCATGACCGGACATGACTGTATAACTTAAGGTTCTGTCACTCAAAGTAGCCACGCCTTTAATTATACAGAACTTTAAGCCTTTATATAATATAAATTAGGGAGTAAGATAAAAATTCACTCCCCCCACATTTTTCATGGAGAAGAAAATTAGCCATAGAGACAAAAACCGCTTTTTGAACCAGGCGGTAAACATGTTTATTTCCGCTGTAAAACGAGCCTATTTAACATGGGGGTCAATGGGGATTGATTCACTCCTGCAGTCAGCCTCAAGTGGCCATTTGAAGAACTGCAGTTTTTGGCACTTCTGTGTTGGCCTCACTTTTTAACCCTGGAGATTACCGCTTGGTAATCCACAATTGTGCACATAGTGATGCAATGGATCTCCTAGCATGGCTAAGCAATGAGATACCATTAGATGTGTTGTATACAATATGTGACCATTGAGATCGCGGTGACCAAAGGGGATATTCTTGTTTTTGAGATACTAAATATGTCATTCATCTTAGGAAAATTGGTGAATTTATCAAGAAAAGACTAAAAGAATCACATAAATAAATCTAAATATCAATCGCAAATATTTTGTATTCAGACCCAATAAACTTGAAAAACAAATCTGTGAATTTCAAGACAATAAAACCTACCTGATTTTGGGTTTAACAAGAATAAAATTTTGAGTGGGTGGAGTGCAAAATTTCATTGAAATCAAAAGGGCTGGATTTCACGGCAGCCCTTGTTTTTTGCTTGCCACGAAATGCACTCCTTGGGTTTCTATTTTTTGTTGACCCCAGCATTAAGTATTTTTAAATGTGTGTGTAATCAGTTATTCCAGGAAACCAGAGTGAGGTTCATGCATGTGGGGCTTTGTGGTCTGGTCACAGTTAGATGGAGATGCATTTGACAGCAAAGAGGAAACAAGAGCTGCTGCAAAAAGCACCCCCTCTGATATTTTTTCTGCTGCCCCCACCATAAAATTCCTTGCACAGTGTACATATAGCACCAACAGGCCGATCTGATGTGACCACAGTGAGTTTCAGGCATGTGGCACTTCTCTTGTTTGAGTTCGGTCGAGAGTGGAACTACCAGAAAACAACGTATCACCCCACCTGACATAATTTTATTCCTGTTAAACTCAGAATCAGGCACATTTTACAGTTGCCTATACACTGTCTTCCAATACATTCTGTATATTTATGTTATGATGCGGACAAGGAACCAAATGCACATTCATGGTACAATCCACAAGGGAGCATCTATTGATAGAAATACGGTAAAAGAAGAGGGAAGTCGACAGCCCAAATAAAAGAAGAGGAGCAGTCCAGCCTAGTTGGTAATGACTGGAGAGGGTGGGGGCATGTCCGTGGCCAAGCCACCAGCCGTCCCAGGGCAGAAGCCAGGTGGAGAATCCCCCTCTCAGAAGCAGGACTGCTCGCAAACAGGACCATAGGGTTCAACAGAGATGCGGTCCCAATCCTGGAGGCCAAGGACGACTTCGGAGGTGTCCCTTTGGAATTGACTCAAAAGAGGAACAGCCAGGAACAAGGTATTAACAGGAATGCGGTCCCAATCCTGGAGACAGATGCAGGCTTGGGAGGTTTTTCCTTTCAATTAAACTCAGAAAATTGAACTTTTCTTTTCACTATTTTTACCGAGCACATGAAAGAAGAGTGCCTTGCTTAATACTACAAGACACAAACTGACTGGATGGTTTAGTTGGGAACTAACTATGACAATCCAGCAACCATACCAACCCCACAAGCAAATTATGTAAAGAATACACCCCACAAAAGGGGAGAGGCAATGCAAATGATTACACCAAGGAGCAAGGAAGAAAAGACAATAACTCAAAGAGACAAACTGCAAAATACACACAGACTGCTGGGACAGGGGAGGAGCCAATTACTGGCACACAAGGGTTGTGACATATTTGCTCGGGCCGGTAGGCCACGAGTCTAAGGGTGCATCTCAAAGCATAGGCTGCATCCTTTCAAGTCTGCATTTTTAGGGGTCGTCACTTACGTCCATTCACTGAGCTGACATTTAAGATAAAAGACAAGGTTAAATTTAGGGTTGGTTTAGGTTCAGGGGTTAGAATTATGGTTGAAGTTAGGGAAACCAGTGACGACTCGCTTAAAACAAAGCTGTTTTACAGAGATGACATGACGTTCCGTTAGTTTGGTGGATGGAATTAAGTGACGACCCCAAAAAATGCAGCCTTCACAGGATGCAGCCTAGGCTTTGAGATGCACCCTAAGTTTCGGCTCCGTTCTTCTTTTTTGGGGTCGCGATTGTCCTGCTCATGCACGCGCGCGGTTTCGCGATTGGCCTAGGCCTAGACCCAGCCCGAGTACAGGCTCTGAGGAGCCTCTTGTTTTATACAAGTTTATCGGGTCTAAATACAGAATACTTAATCGTAAAAGTTTTGATTTATTCATATGTTTATTAATTTTTTCATTCATTCATTTCATTTTATACAAGATACATTTTCTTCACCTCAAAAACACTAATATGTGACGCCGAGGACATGTCCTCTGGTGTTTTGTTAAATTATGGACTACATTGTTCCAGGAAATTTTATATCCTGGGCCTCCAATCCCGATTCTGTCTGCCGTACCTACAGTTATGCTTCGACCAACAATGCGGCAAGAAACAATAAGCCTAATGTTATTCACCTATGCGAAACACAGCATGAAATACACTTGCCCAAATTGAATTTTGTAACTGTCATAGACAGCGATGTCATGGAATAAGAAAACAAGGTGTAAGTTAAATTTGCTTTCGTTAAAACAAATCATTTCTTTCAAGACATTTGACCTATCTCAGTTTTCAGATCACGAAACAACTCTCCTCTCTCTTCAAGGCTAACTATCCCCCTCTTGTGGCCAAATTGCAGGCTAACACTCAGTTTTGGAGATCGCTCCGTATTTCACTGCATGGGAGGATTAACACAATTAAAATGATATTCCTTCCCAGCTGCCGTACCTTTCCGAGCGAATCCCTGAGCTCTTGCCGAATTTCTTTTTAAACATTTAGACTCTGTTATCCGTCCCTTTATTTGGAATTATAAAAGTTGTAGAGTTAAAAAAAAAAAAAAAAAAGAGCTCACCTCTGCAAACCAAAACGCGCTGGGCTCTCCCTGACTACTGTCTGTTTTGTTGCGTTTTCAAAATCAAAATAATCTAAATACGGACAAGTAACTCAGCCGAACCCCTCACTGGTCACAGCTGGAACGAGAGCAGTGCAACCCAAGCAGTTTTGGGGCAGTGATCCTATTACCAGTGCCTTTAGATAAATCGGTTTACGGTGAAAGCGTCAGTATGCATAGAATGACCAGAATTTGGAAACAAATTAAGACACATTTCGGGATTAGTTCACTCTCTTTCCTGCTCTTCATACCTGGGCATCCTTCATTTCCACCATCCAAGCTTGATAATGGATTCTTTTAGTGGAGAGAGTGAGATCAAAATCAGTGATCTTTTCTTGAATTGAATTTTTTACTCAGTTTCTCAAGTGTAAGAAACATTTGAATTGCCAAGGAGTGCTTGTGACAGGTTTCTGCATATTAGACACTATCACCCATGCACCTTCTTCTGATGGTGCTTCACCCTCAGTTTTAGATAATTGCCTTCTCCAAAATGTGGGGACTGACAGAAAGGTGTCACACTGTTATGATTCATTAAAATCTCATAATCCCTTATCGATGATGGCGATCAAATCTGCTTGGGAAAATGAGCTAGGGACTCAGATCCCCGATGGGACCAGGGAAGAGAGCTTTAAAGAAATTATTGCTTGCTCCATCAACTCTAGACATTGGCCCTCAGTCAATGTTGGGTTATCCACAGACTGCAATATTCAAAATCTAAGCTTCACGAGATGTTTCTGCCTGGACATCTCCTCAACATGTGAAAAATCCAATATTGCTGAGGCAAATCTCATGCTTAGCTTTGGTCTATGTTCCACAATAGATAGATATAGGACTAAAATTTTCACAACACTCTCTGATATCCTTAATATCCACATTGAACCCGATCCTGCCTTAATTGTACTGGGAACCTCAGATGCCACAATTGTACTAAATAGGGCACAGCAGCAACTTCTTTCCTACGGTCACACAGTAGGCTCCAAAATTACTGGTACCCTGACTGGTGATGAACAAACAATACTTCTAAAAATTCCAAAAAATTATATTTATAAAGAAACTAAATAACAACATGTAATATTCTCAATGCACTGACTGTTGTGCACTGAGATATAAAAGTGATGGTGAAAGGATCCAAATGCAAAGAAGTAAGAAGTAGTTTTATTTATATTAGCAACATGGGAAACAACACTTTCCAAAAATTACAAAGGTTGAGCTAGACTAACAGTCAGTCTGCTAAAATAAACAAGCGAATGAAACACAAAATGTCTTCACAATGAGCCACACTAAGACTTTGCACCAAACTGGTGCGAGAGCCTGACATATGTAGGTTTAATTGGGTAACGACGTAATTATATATGGCTGTAGAGTGTGGAGTTGATTGTGCAGGAGCAGGCCAGAGCTCAGAACTCTGCTGATGCGGACTGATTTGCACACGGCATGACAGTACCCCCCCCCCAAGGCATGACTCCCGGCATGCTGTTGCGGCGGCCAGGAGGCCGACCCCGGGATCAAGGAGCAGGCCGGTCTGGATGGCTCTGGTGGAACTCTGCGATGAGTGGTGGGACCAGGATGTCTTGGGCCAGTACGTAACTCCTATTTTCCAGACCATACCCTTACCGGTCCACCTGGTACTGGATGTGTCATCTGCAATGTCTTGAGTCCAGCAGCGTGCGTATCTGCTAGGCCAGAGCTCCATCGACCTCCAGGGCAAAGGGTGGGACTTTGGGGGGGACTGTCTCTGCCAACGGGCCCACAATCACTGGTCTGAGAAGGAAGACATGAAAGGTATTAGATATTTTAAAATTGGGAAGCAACTGTAGTGTGTAGGTGGATTCACTGACCCTCTAGAGGATTTTGAAGGGGCCAATGAACCGTGGGCTCAATTTATGGCAGGGCAGGCAAAGGCGTAGATCTCTGGTGTAGAGCCAGACCCGATACCATGCATGGTACACTGGGGTGTCCCAATGTAGGTGGTCCGCCTGGTTCTTCTGGTGACGGAGAGCTTTGCGGATCTGAACGTTGGTGTCAGCCCAAACTTTCTCGGCCCACCTGAACCAGGCCTCCACTGCCAGGACTTGGGGCGGCTCGGATTCCACAGGCACAGGGGAGGCTGCTGACCGAGCACTCACTGGACAGGGGTTAATCCAGTGGAGGCGCTTTAAAGGGAATTCTGGGCGTATTCAGCCCAAGGCAGGAACTTCGCGCAATCCTGCTGGGTCTGGTGGCAGTGTGCTTTGAGAAATCTCCCCAGATCCCGGATGGTTCTCTCCGCCTGCCCGTTAGACTCAGGATGCCATCCCGAGGTGAGGCTCACTGAACCTCTCAGCTTCGGGAAGAAGGCTTGCCACACCCAGAATGTAAACTGAGGCCCACAGTCCGAGAGGATGTCCTCCGGAAGGCGGGCGGGATGACGCACAGGTGATTAACCCCAGGGATAGGCTGGGTAAGCCAGTGGAACTGCACGAGAGACTGGGGCGGTGGGTGGCGGAGGCAAATCGGAGGTGTTGATGTTGTTACAATAAATTTGACTGGATTTAGGCCTGACTACTCAACCTTCCGCATAATACATCTAAAATATCCGCTACTAAAAATCCACTACATCAATCAGCTGATATCGCACCTTGCACCACATAATTAATGATGAGTATCACAAGGTTTCACAAAATTTACAACCAACATAATTATTCCCCATCCTTGTCACAATTCACAGAAATCATTCTGATCTCACCAGTTGAAAGGTAATGCCTATGCTCGCCAAAATTATAACATTTTCCATCACTACTTAAATTGACAAAAGTAGCATTAACTGATATATTTGAAGAGATGAAAAAATTTAAAGACAATTGTTGGCGCTACAGAGATTTTTTCGAGAGACTGCAGACACTATTGATGAGCCCAAAGTACCCGAGCCATACGTCAGATACAAAGCATCAGAAGATTATACTTTAAGGACATGATGGGAGAAATGGTGCTGGCAGCGTTGTTGGAATAATGCTTAACAAAATTTTGAATCTGTGATTACACACTAAAGAAAAGAAGCCACACGATTGACAAAATCATAACTTCTTCCAGTTTCTGTTAGCGATTGACACACAAACCAGCAGGAAAACTAAAACTTGTGTTATGAATTTCATGCTAACCTAGTCTACAATAACCTATCACTACAACACAGAGAGACTACAAAGTGAGGTCCTACCAGTTTCAATGCCAAATGGGCAAGATGCATGATCTAAGCATCTTTGACAGTGATTGTTAGTCTTCAACATGGTGGTTCCAGCATCTGAGAAACAGTTTCTCAGGGGATTTTCATTAATTACTGTGTTCAGGTTTTACAGACAATGGTGCATTAAAAAAATCCAGGGAGTGGCAGTTGTGTGGCCGAACACATCTTGTTAGTCAAAGTAATCTCAAAAGTATAGGCAAAAACAGAATGGTAATATAAGCTCCAATTAAAACTATGTGCAACAGTCATGTGCAGGATTGGATGGCTGAAAACGGAGATGTGTGAATCTTGATACAGACAGGCTGTGGCAGTAGAAGACCACACCAGGATCAACTATTAAAAGTAAATACCAAGAAAATGATAGTAAAGTAAACATTATCATCAAATCGAGACAATTATTTAAAAAATCTAGCCTGGTCAGGCTGTTGTGACATAGATAAGAAGATGAAAGGGTCAGTATTTGTGGTCAACAGCGTGAATCGGTTATTCCACACTGCCCTGTTTCAATAGTAGAGGTGGTTTTGGTGGTGAAATTGTGCTGGAGAAAGTCTTCTTACGCCCCATAATTGCATCAGCCTTCCAACATCAGTGTTATTGTAACTGATGTGCATAGGCTAATATGGACGCAAGAGGAAGTCATATCTGGTTTTAGACAGATGTATTGAATAAAGTCATCAAGAGCTTATCTAAACTAAAATACAGGTACTGGGGGGAAAAAAAACATAGCCTGGAAGAATGCATTATTTCTTTTGGAAATTAAATGTGAAGGTGCTGAAGAGATTTTAGTTGGTGTGATTGTGAAACAGCTCATGGGCTGAGGATTAACTGGGCCTATCTCCACTTTTCATCAAAAACTATGTTCTACCATAGAAATAATCTCAGTATTAACAGGTACTATATCCTGATTTAATTTTTTCAATGATAGATGGCAGCTGGGAGAAACATCCAGAAAGTGCACAGTACTTTGTATGAATTTTCAGTCCACTTCAGTTTAAAAAGTTCTATGTCCACATTGTCCAATCAGGGAGCTGGATATAGGGTCATCTGATCAGGATGACAAGATCGCTGAGCAAAGGTTCTATCCACTCTACCATTTCAAAGCAAAATGCCTCTAATATACCAAATAGAAGGTTGTAAGATGATGAAATCTGGAATATTTTAGATAGGTAGGTGCTACAGCACTTGAATGAAGCGTCTATGTCTTAAAACCCTTCATTTCCCTTATAAAGATTTACTATAGTTGACTGTAGTTTACTATAGTAAAATTGATGTAAACTATAGTAAACTACACTTTACTACAGTAAACTATAGTTTGTTGCAAATATACTATAGTAATTGAATATCATTGCTATAGTTTACTATAGTAGAGCTTGACTTTTGTGATTTACTTTAGCATCACTATAGTAAACTACAGAGTTACTGTGGTATATCTATAGTAATTCCGCAAAGATACCATAGTTACTATAGAAAACTATAGTATTTTTACTGTAGTATTTTGTGGTATTTTTTTCATGAGGGTTGTCTTATTCCAGGGGGCCATTTAAGATAGTATTCCTTGATTTTCAATCTTATATTTTATGCATTGCAAGATGCATGTGTATGCACATGAACAAGTACAATATGGACATAGTACTTGTTGAAACCAAGCCCAAGGCCAGAGTTTGTTTACTGTGTAGTGTGCATCATGTCTGCATTAAATGTACTCAGATGAACTTGTACTGGCTATAGAGATGGCAACAATTGACACTGAACACCCTCGAGACTCCACAGCTCATTTCAGTGTTACAAGGTTTGTTTCCTATTTATTTTCAGACAGGATGCAGCTGCCCATTTTCTGTGATTATTATTGTCAGATACTCTGTTTTTCTTTCAAATTCTGTATTACCTTTTACCATGAACATGTAATTTGCAGATTTGGGTGGAGTCACATCGTTGTGTTCTTTTTTTAAAAAAACACAAGGCAAGACAGAACTTTGTGGTTAAACATTTCTGGAAATACAAGGAGCTAGGAGATAGAACCATATACCTACAAAATTTACGACATTTTGAAAATTACAAAGGTCTATCCCCATTTACATTTTCCTAGATCACCTATCTAAAATCATTCTACTTAAGGTATAACGGCATGATATTATACCTTTCAGTCCAAATAACTCACCTGAATATAAATATCTGAAAAGCATACTTGGAGTGAGAAATTATGATGCAGCAAAATTTCACATCCCATTTTCTTCATTTAGTAAAAAGTGGAGATAGGTCCAGTTAATTCTCAGCCCAAGAGTTCCAGCCTGTCTCTCTTTCTCAGATCTGTGACATTGTTTTAAATATGAATCCCACAAACAGCACTCTGGATATCTTGCCTTCACATCTTCTCAAGTAACTACTGCCTATTATTGGGCCAAACATGATGACTATTATAAACACAAGCCTGCAGTATGGTTCAGTTCCTCTTAGTTTCAAACAAACTGGGATTCAGCCTCTCTTGAAAAACCTAATCTCAACCCTACAGGTCTCGAAGACTTAAGACCAATATTGAAGTTTCCATTTTTGTCAAAAATCTTGGAGAGGTTGTCTTTTGCTAGCTTGCTTCACACCTTAATCAACATAAAATCATTAACAAGTTTCAACCTGGTTTTTGGTCTCTAAGCCACATTTCCTCAAGGTTTACTAGAGCATCATGGAAAGAAAAAAAAAAAGTTGAAGGAAATCGGTCAGATGTCACCATGAGGTGCGAGTGCATTCCACAATGCCCATAACGTTCCATCCTACCGGACTTCCACACATTCCAGTCTACACTCCCATGCTATGTCTGGAGTGTGCACTTGGGAGCACCATAGTGCAGAGCATTCAAGTGTGCGGTTTGAGACACATTCATGGACTTTAGCACTATGGCATGCTAGCTTGATTTAGCATTTTTTACATTGGCCTGCAAGTGACCAGATAGGAGCAATAGCATTAGCGTGCTAGCATTAGCATGTTAGCACGCTGGAATTAGGATTAGCAAATTAGCATGAGCATGTTTGCATTAGAACATTCATATGCTTCCATGAGCATAACCATGTTAGCATGCAAACAATAGCATGAACAATATTTTGTTAACATTGCTTTTGCTGAATTGGATGAAAAATGAGTCAGTTTGGCATTTTCAAGGCCAATTTTTTTTTTCACGAAATATGGCCTGAAATTAGCATTAGCATTTTAGAATCAGCAACAGCATTATAACATGCTGACATTAGCATTACCATGTTAGTATATTACAATCGTGTGCTAATATTAGCATTAGCATGTAAGCATATTTACATTAGCATGCTAATATCAGCTTTAGTCTGTTTGCATGATAACCATAGCAATAGCAAGTTAGCAAGCTAAAATTAGCATTACCATGTTACCTGACATTGGCCACATTGGCTGAGACTGTTGCACAATAAATTCTTGTAAACTGATTTAACTGTGTGCAGACATTTCATTTTCAGTTTCAACATATATGTTTGTCCTGTACTTGTTGTTGCTTGGATGTGCATGTAACCACATATGTACATTGACTTCAGCACTATGGAATGCTGGCTTGTATTAGCATTTTTGCATGCACATGGCCCACTATGACCCAGATATAAGTATTAGCATTACCATGTTAGTATGCAGATATTAGCATGAGCATTTTGGCATTAGCATCACCATTAGCATGTTAGCATAAAACATGAACGTGCTTCCATGAGCATAACCATGTTAGCATGCAAACATTAGGATAAGCAGTTTTCTGTAAATATTACTGTTGCTGAGTCAGAGGATTAATAAGAGTCAATTTCACATTTTCGAGGTCAAAATTTATTTCAACAGCAAAAAGACAAACGACTCAACTGTTTTCTCTGAAAGGGCAAAAAATTAGTCAAAATTTTTTTATCATCAATTTATTCACTTACAATAATGAGAGGGGTCTTCATACATTATAAAAATAATTGATAAAAAATAAAACAAAGAATTTGAGTTTTTTTTGCAGTAATGGGGTTATGGTTAGGGTTAGGGTTAGGTTTAGGGTTAGGGTCAGGGTTAAAAATCTCCAAAATGATGACAAAAATATCATAATTTTTCCATTTAGTTTTTTTTCTCAATTAATATCATAAAAGACCATAAGTACATCATAATAAAGAAAAAATAACTTGATTTTGACTTATTTTGGCATTTTTAAGGTCAAAGGCTTCACTGTAGCAGAAGAAGATGCTTTGTTCACAGGCAATGATATCGGATGACTTGGACGCCACACATCCTTTTCTGTCCATCCAGAACTGCAAGTGATATTGCTTGTCCTTGTATGGAATTTCATTTTACAGAGACTTCTAAAATGTCAGCGTAGTACAGCCCATATGCATTAGTTTTATTTCTAGAGCATAGACCACCGCCACACCATATCTGCATTATTGGTTCTGGAGAATATTATTCAGATCAATAACAATTATAATCAATTCCGCATAAGTGTAGATTCTATTTAATGCTGAATTTTTTTGAAAATCTGTTAATTGCACAAGGGACAATCATTCTATTTAGGTATTTTTTAACTTCCTCTGGATCAAGAATCCAGAATATGTTTCAAATCACTTCCAAAATTGAATGAACTCAACCTTGGACTTCCTCCTACCAAATTTCTTGCAAAACCCTTCAACTTTTTGACCTGTTAACCTCCTAATCCCAAACGCCCCCGGTACTGGGGCAAGATGGGTATGGCGTGGATGAGCCTCTGACCCTTAAATGCGTAATTGCTTTCAAGTTATTCCAATTTAGGATCGCTTGATTAATAATCATATAACTTATTTACTAAATAATCAAGACCGATATATAAGCCTGTAATCATCAAAAAAAAGTGCTAAGAAATGACAGATCACCAAGGGGATACAATGACAACGTACTTAATAATGGTATTGTAGGGAAGGGAAAAAAACTAACAAACAAATAATCAATTAATCCAATACTTTCCGTGAATTCCATCCCCCGTTTGAGCTTTTTTTCAGCAGTGCAATACTGTGATAAACTGGCACCTTTTTTTGCCAGTTATTTTAACTATAATTTTTTTTTCAATCAGTTTATAATGGAGGTTCCATGTATGTTACCTATAAACCACAGTTAAATGCGCACAGGACTCTACTTACTACAGGTGAGGTGAGAGCAGGGCTCTAATCCCTTTAATGGCAAGTCCAGTGTGGATGAGGTTTTAACAGGCGGACAAATTAACTCCCTAAAGCCCACCGTCCCCCTGGCAGTAATGCCAGCGTTACGGGATTTTCAATGGCGTGCAGTGAGCCTCCGACCCTTCAACGCAAAATTGTTTTCAAGCTGTACCTGTTCAAGATCGCTTGATTAATAATCACACAGTTTATTTACTGAATAATCAAGACCAATTTATAAGCCTGTAATTCTAAAGAAATTATTAAGAATGACAAAGATCACAGATGGGCTACATTGACAACAAACTTACAAAAGTAATTTTGCAGGGATGAAAAAAATTATTAATCCATTGCTTTCTCTAAATCTTATCAGCCATTGTAGCATTTCTTTCCAGCAGAGCAATCTAATGTATTTATTTATAAAATTGCACTTAATCCAGATGATGTTGTCATTTCCTCGTCCTCTGCAGACAGTGGGAAGCATATCCTCATGTGGAGTGGTCGGGCGAGTATTCTCTCACGGTTAAGGTCAGTAGGACACTGATGTTAGCATGTCTTGTCATGACATAGTCAATAAGGTCCTGATTTTACTTGGTCTTCTGCTGAAACTAATCCTAAGTGCTTCTTTCAGTACTGTAGCAGAAAAGGGAAAGTCAAAGAGAGGTTAAGTGCATAAAGAATTAATATGGATCACTGCTATATGACAACAAGGATATTGCGGATACCTTGAACAGTTACTTTGTGGAGAATTTTACCTCGTAGCGGGTTTTTATTCGGCCAGAGCGCATGTCCAATGCTGAAGATTACTTAGCGGAAATTGAGGTTAGGGATAATGAAGTATTAGACAAGTTGCATAAACTAAAGGCAGATAAGGTGGCGGGTCCTGATGGCTTATATCCTAGAGTGCTCAGGGAAGTTAGTGAGATCATCTTTAAACTGCTCTCGCTATCTTCAGATGGTCTTTAGAAACTGGAGAAATACCAAATGATTGGAAGCAGGGCAATATAATACCAATATACAAGAAAGGGGACCGTACTGAGCCAGGAAATTACAGGCCCGTCAGTTTAACTTGCATTGCATGCAAAATACTGGAATCTATCACAAAAGACGAGCTGGAATTATTTCCTGAATGTAATAATATTTTGAGGGATAGCCAACATGGTTTCCGTAAGGGGAAAGTCATGCCTGACAAACCTCCTGGAATTCTTTAAAGAGACCACCAAGACTTATGATCAGAGCAGGGCTTATGACATCATATACTTGGATTTTCAGAAAGCATTTGATACAGTACTGCATTAGAGACTGATTTTTAAAATGAGCTCCATTGGAGTTACAGGAGGTATTCTGGAGTGAACTCAAAACTGGTTACAGGACAGAACACAAAGAGTGGTGGTCTGTGGAATCTCATCTGAGCTAAGTATGGTGGGGAGTGGCGTCCCTCAGGGATCGGTGTTGGGACCCCTGCTGTTCCTCATCTACATTAATGACTTTGATAGGAATATTGAGAGCAAATTAGTTAAATTTGCAGATGATACTAAATTGGGAGGTCTGGCAAATAGTTTAGAGTCCACTAAAGTGATTCAGGATGATTTGGATAGAATCCAGAATTGGGCAGAAATGTGGCAAATGAAATTTAATGTAGCGAAATGTAAAGTTGTACATGTAGGTAATAAAAACATTAGACAGGATTACTTCATGAGAGGTTTAAAACTGGAATGTGCTCCACATGAAAAAGATCTGGCAGTGATTGTTGACCCAACCCTCACAGGTTCTAGCCATTGTGCCGTAGCAGTTAAAAAAGCCAATCGGATGCTGGGATACATTGCCAAAAGTACTGAGGGCAAATCCAAGGAGGTCATACTTCTCTTGCACAACACATTCGTCAGACCACATCTGGACTATTGTGTACAGTTCTGGGGACCATACTTTAAGAAAAATATAGAGGCTCTAGAAAAAGTTCAGAGAAGAGCCAGTAAGCTGATTCCAGGTATAAAAGATGAAAGTTATGAGAAGAGGCTGAAGATTCTTAATCTCTTTAGTCTCAGGAAAAGGAGTCTCAGGGGTGATCTGATTGAGGTCTTTAAATATGTTAAAGGGATTAACAAAGTGAAATATGTTGGATTCCTTCGGCCAAGTTTTGTTAGTAGAACTCGGGCTCACAAATGGAAGTTGACCAAGGGTAAATTCAGCACGGATATTAGGAAATATTTTTCACCCAAAGAGTAATTTTGATGTGGAATAGCTTGCCTGACCATATTGTCGAGGCAGAAACCTTGGGAATTTTCAAGAGCAGACTTGACTTAAAGCTAGATACCATTGAGTCATTGAGTATCAGAAGTGATATATTCACAATAGTAAAAAGAAACTGGCGAGCCTAGTTAGGCTGAACGGCCTGTTCTCGCCACTCATGTTATATTTTGAAACACTGCAGTTGTGCTGGTGAGGTTATGCTCTGTGCATAGTGTGAGCGGTTGAGTGGGCCAGCATCCAGGCCAGAGAGGGGTAACTGTTTAGATCATACAAATGAACGAACAAAGGAACACTGTCGTAAAAAAGAAATAAATAAATAATCTAAATCCAATACATAAACGTGGATATTTAACTGGATTTAGGCCTGATCACTCCACCTTGCACATAATACATCTAGAATATCCTCTTCCAAAAATCTGCTATGTCATTCAGTTGATATAGCAGCTTGCACCACATAATTAATGATATCACAAGGTTTCAGAGTATAGGCTATAACTAACGCTATTGTTCCTCCTCCGCGTCTCTTGGTAGCATTTCAATTCACAAAGATTATACTGATTAAAAGATAATGCCTATGAGCCAAAATAACGGAAAATGACGTTTTCCATTACTATTTAAATTGGCTGAAGCAGCATTATCTGTTTAGATATATTTGAAGAGATGACAAAATTTGAAGATACTACAACTGTTGGCACAATAGAGAAATTTCAAGAAACAGCAGACACTTTTGATGAGCGAGACATACAATATACACACCATACATCAGATACAAATCTGCAGAAAATTATGCTATAAGGAAATTATGGGAAAACTGTTTTAGCACTGTTGTTCTAACAATGCTTTTCAACAGTTTGAACCTGTGACAATACACCAGAGAAAAGAAGCCACATGGTTAACAAAATCATAACATATTCCAGTTTCTGTTAGCAACTGACACACAAAAGGAAAACTAAAAGTTGTGTTTTGACCTTCATGCTGACCTAGCCTACAATAACCTATCAGTACAACTCAGAGAGACTACAAGGCGAGGTGCTAGTGTCCTACCAGTTTCAATAACAAAGGGCAAGATATATGATCTAAGCAACTTCGACTGTGATTGTTAGTTTCTGACATGGCGGATCCAGCACCTGAGAAACAGTTGCTCAGAGAATTTTCAATAATTACTGTGTCAGGTTTTTACAGACAATGGAGCATTAAAAAAAAATCCAGGGAGTGGCTCCTCTGTAGCTGGAGACACCTTGTTACTGATGGTACATCTCAAGTGAATAAGCCGACGGAATGGCTACAAAAGCACAAATGAAAGCTGTGTACAACCGTATTGTGCAGGATTGCACGTCTGAAAACGGAGATGGGTGAATCTCAATACAGACAGACTGTGGCAGTAGAAGGCCACACCAGGATCAACCATTAAAAGTAAATACGAAGAAGATGAGAGTAAAGTAGACGTTTTTCACCAAATCTAGACAAATATTTTAAAAATTTAGCCTGGTAAGGCGGTTGTGACATAGAGATGAAAGATGGGAGAGTCATAATTTGTAGTAAACAGCATGAGTCCGTAGTTCCATCCTGCCCTGTGTCAATAGTTGAGGTGGTATTGGTTGTGAAATTATGTGGGGGGAAAGTCTTCTTAAGCCATTTAATCGCATCAGTGGAATATAACAGCCTAACAACTTCAGTGTTGTTGCAACCCATGTGGCTCCAGTAGGATGTGGCACTATGTCAAAGAACACACACTTTCTCCACTTGATTACACAAGCACTGCAGCGACCTCAGTTCACTCCAGTGGCCGGCAGAGACCCATGTCTCAATGCAATACAGCTCCTTTTGGATGAGTCAGAATGAGCAGTTAGCAACATGTATGCCTGGCTCAGAGATTTGTGGGAACTGTGCGAGGCTATTGCAAGAGCGTATATTAAAATGCCGTGGGAATTTCTTAAGCATGAGATGTAAAGTATCTCGGTAAATATGGGCACAAAAGGAGGTAATATCTGGTGTTAGACAGATGTATTGAATGAAGTCATCAAGAGCTTATCTCAACAAAAATACAGGAACTGGAAAAACTCTGCATGGAGGAATAAATTTTTTTGGAAATTAAATGTGAAGGTGTTGAAGAGATTTAATTTGGTTTGATTGTGAGACAAACATGATAGTTTATTTCTTAAAATTCCGCTTCTCTAAAGTTTTCACGACAGGTTTTCTTCACACAAAATCATGTCTCGTATCAATTTTAAAGCCACGAGAAGTGCATTTTCAATGATTTACACATTAAGAAAGAAAGGTTTGTTTCAGCACCATTTACGGGTGCGAACATTAGCTACAATAGCAGCACCTTTTGCTCACGAGCACCCTAAAAAGGGGTGGACACACGCACCCTAAACGGTGCTCATGAACACCCTAAAAAGGCGTGGACACATGCACCCTAAACGGTGCTCATGAACACCCTAAAAAGGGGTGGACACATGCACCCTAAACGGTGCTCATGAACACCCTAAAAAGGGGTGGACACATGCACCCTAAACGGTGCTCACGAACACCCTAAAAAGGGGTGAACATAAGCACCCCAAAAAGGTGTTAATGAGCACCCTTGCATGGGGTGAACGCGACAACCCTAAAAGGTGCAAACCAGCACCTCTACAAGAGGGTAATGCAAGAACCCTAAAAGGTGCAGATGAGGACCCTTATTAGGGGTGAACACATGCACCTCCGTAGAGGGTGACTGCAAGCACCTTTTAAGGTTCTTATTATCCCCATTTCACAGGGTGCACATAAGCACCTTTTCTAATGGGTGCTTGTCTGCACCTCTAAAGGTTCTCACTTACACCTTTTTTTAAGCACCCAAAAGGCGCTTGCAGCTTCAGAGAGGGTGTTCTTTTTCCACCCTTACGGATTCTTACCTTGGTTAAAACACCCGTGAGCACAGGCACATAAGCAAACACACGCATACACACACTCCGTACATAATCCTTAGCTTCCACACATGTATCAATCATTGTTTTTACACTTAAAAGGGGCAAAAAAGTGCATGTCAAAGACAATCAATTTGCTGCCCAGTTCTGCAAGTATAAAGACTTTTTTTTTTTTTTTTGGTCATGTGGATTCATCCTCTGTTGGCTCCACCATACTGACACTAGGAAGTCAGAAGAATGTTATTGGAACGCCTTCGCCTGCCGGATGCTATAAGGCTACCCGGCGATGCATTAAAATGAGAACTGGACTCAAGTGCAGGGTTAGATCTGGTTACGTTTTTAATATTAGTTAACGACACTGTTCGCACATACAGAGCATAAGATTGTTAGTTAGTTACACATTTTGCGAATTCGGAAAATACATCGGTCTAACAATTCAACATAGGCATGAATGCCACAAGACTAAGCAAACACTGAGTGTGAAGCCTTGTCTTAAATAGCACACAGTGAAGACTAGCAACAGGTGCAAGTAATCATTGAATAATAGGAGAGAGCATGAAGTCCAGGGCTTATCAGCCCCTGGGCTGAGGGTGTGAGGCAATAGTTACCTTTACTTAACAGATTGAGGCACGATTCGGAAGAACAAAATGGAAAACGATCTTCTCGTTGCAGGATGTCAGCAGCCACGTAACAAACTGAGCTAGCGTATATAGCAGGGGTGTCCAATCTTATCCATAAAGGGCTGGTGTGGGCGCAGGTTTTTGCTTTATCCCAGGGCCCCAACACCTGATACCACTAATTAACTGATCAGGGGGGTCAAATTAAGACCTTGATGAGAAAAATCAGGTGTGTTAGTGTCAGGTGTATCAAAAACCAGCACCCACTCCGGCCCTTTGTGGATCAGATTGGACACCCCTGGCCTATGCAGTCATTCGGATTATTGACAATGCCCTGAAAAATTATTCACAACCTCTAGTAAAAATGAATGATATGAGAAGCGGAAAATGTCTTCATTGTCTATCCTCATGATAATTCATTCAAAATATTCACAAAAATATAAACTTTAAGTAAAAATTAAAGTTACTTCATGCCATAAGTCTTTGGCTTCATGACCTCTCCTGACACATCTCTTTATTTTCACCACCTGGATTTTATGCAGTTTGTTGTGTGTGCAGTAAAAAAAAAGAAAAAACATGTATGTCTTCTAGATGATGTATTTTCAGGGAGAGCCCAGCTTATTTCAACAAGACAACAACCAGCCACATGGTGCACGTGTTACCACAGATTAACTTCCTAAGCAGAATAGCATGGCCGCTAGACTGGCCTTCCTGATGTCCAAACCGTCCCCTACTGAAAATATGCAGAGCTTTAAGACGCGCCTAATGCAGCAATAGGCGTTTTCGGACCTAACGTTTCTAGAAACTCTCTAAGAGGAACAGGCCACAGGGGAGTTCCCGGGAACTATACACCTGTAAGAACTTTTTTTCAGTTTGCCTTTGCACTGCCAGTAGGAACCCCTTGAAGTGATATAAGCCAGTGAGCGGTTGGTATGTCAACGACACATCTGCATGAGGTACAATAAAATTTCAGCAGGCCAAACTGTAACCGCTGGTAATGGCCTCCTAAAGCCCGATCGCCGAATCCTTCGTTCCAGCATTTCCGACAAATCCCAGTCTTTGGCAAAGGATAATATCCAGTGTTTCGCGCCACTTGCTTGTTTTTTTGTCCGATCCACTTTGGTCATCTTGGTCTTTTATTTATTTTTTTTATAATCCTGTTTCAGCTTCTTGATTTTCTCCAGACATTGCTCGGCTGTATGGCTGATGCTCAAGACAGCAAGTTGAGTCAAAATGCTGTCGAAAATGTTCATATTTCGCTTCAAAGAGTCAAAATCACGTTGTATTTCCCCAGTCACATGCATGCTGAGTAAAATCTGTACTTCACTGTTGGTCCATTTGTCTGTGTTTTCTAAAATTTGTAGCTGCACTGGTTGTTTCCATTTGTCTGTTGTTGTTTGCCATCTGGTGGGTTTTTAAAAATCATGGTTGCTGGTGCTGGCACGTGAGTTCAACCAATCAACAAACACGAATACAATAATAGTTCCAAATCCTTTTCAACTTACCTATTCAATTGAAAAAAGTTCCTCTAATCACAGTGCTAAGAGCTACTATCATTCACATTACCCGCAGTGCAATTACCATAAAAAGGGGGGTCCTCAGAACTAAGGTCTTAGAACAAAGACAAAGTTCCTCCAGTCCGAAAAGGCCTAATGAAGACCATGGATATCTGAACAACAGAAGACATACAGTGCTCTGAAATAGTATTTATCCCCTCCCAATTTCCGCTACTTTTCATATTTGTCACACTAAAATATTTGAGATCATTAGACTCATTTTATTGCATGATTAAATGCAAGGCATGATAACTGCCAGCCCCACTGAATTCAAACATCACTGAAATAGAACTTTTCTGACAATGTGAAGTTGGCAAAAAGCAGCATATAATGCCATGTTCCAAGGAAATTCAAGAACAAATGAGAAACAAAGTCTTTGACATGAATCAGTCTGGGCAGGGATAGAAAGCCATTTGTGAGGCTCTGGGACTCCAGCAAACCATGTTGCAAGCCATTATTTATAAATGGAGAAAACATGGAACAGAGGTGAATCTTCCCAGGAGTGGCCAGCCCACCAAAATTCCTCCAAAAGCACATTGATGACTCATCCAGAAGGGCGCAAAAGAACTCAGACTATCTGAACTGCCAGCCTCACATGCCACAGTTAAGGTCAGTGTTCATCATTCCACAATAAGAAAGAGCCTGGGCAAAAATAGCATCAAGGGAGGGCCTGCAAGGTGGAAAACGTTGTTGACCAAAAAGAACACAAAGGCTTTTCTCACATTTGCCAAAAAATATTTTTATGACACCCAAGACTTTTGGCATCGTATGCTGTGCTGATGAGTCAAAAGTAAAACTTCTTGGATGACACGGGTTTCGTTACACCGGGCGTATAATGAACACAGCGCTCCACAGTGAGAACATCATACCAACAGTCAAACGCAAGGCCGGTAGTGTGATGAGAATGCGTTGCTGCTTCAGGACCTGGATGACTTGTGTTAATTGACGGAACCATAAATTCTGCTCTCTATCAGAAAATTGTGAAGCAGAATGTCTGGCCATCAGTTTGTGACCTAAAGGTCAAGAGCAGTTGGGTTACGTTGCAGCACCATGATCCAAAGCTCACAACCAAGACCAGCTCTGACTCTGGCACAGAGGAAACAAAATGAAGGTTCTGGAGAGGCAAAGTGGCCTAGTCACATGCTTGACCTGAATCCAACTGAGTTGGGGTGGCCTGACTTTAAACTGGTAGCTCATGCTCTAAAACCTGCCAATGTGGCTGAAATAAAACAATTCTGAAAAAAGAGTAGGCCAAAAATTCCTCCACGGTGAAGTTATAGCAAATAATAATATTTGTAACCTGTATCAGGTAGGATTTCCGTCACATCGCACATCCTGGTATAGAGAAGCAATGATACAATAGCCCAGTGTTTTCTAAGAACAACCAATGTCAACTGCTTCTCATTGTATAATCACAATACCTTGGAGAAAAGAATGTATATCTTCAATTAGGATAGTCCATAATGTGTTTATAAAATGAGAGATAGCCTTCCTCATGCGACAGTCTTCTTTCTGGCCTGTTTATGTTGTATATTTTTACAAGTATTCAATTTTATTTAATGTTATTTTATTATCATTATTATTGTTGTTAATATTATCATATTTTCATCCTCTCACTGGTTTCATATGTCTTTGTTTTATCTTGCTTTCTCATCTCATTTATCTAGTTTGTAGTCAAGCTTGTATTTACCCCTGTATTATTATTCTAAACCTCTTAAATTTATTTTATTGTACCAGTGTGTCAGTCATCATTTTTATTTTTGTCTTTTTTTAATCTATTTTATCTAGTTTTTAATCTAGTTTTTGTTTGACTGTATCTGACTAGTAATACTGTTATTATAGCTTTTAAATCTATTTTATTAGGACTACATTTTTGTCATTTTAATTTTCTTGGGTGCGCTATTCTCAAGACAGAACACAAGCCACACAGAACAGCAGGAAACAGCAACACATCAGGAAAGAAATACAGCAACGTTGAACACAGCCAGGCTGAGCCATCAGTACTCACCACAACCATCTGTTGATAGATGCTGAATAGCTTTAAACAGTGGATGTAAAGAAAATACAACAATCATTATGTTGATCTTGATAAAATGTCAAAAGATGAAACTATGGATTAGTAAAGAGGTAGTATACACTTAACGCACAATCCATGCAACACTGAGCTTGAGGACACGACTACAGAAAAACATACCAAGTTGTTAATGAAATATTACACCATAGTAGCCTACCTTTATCCCATAAATGATGAAAACTCGGTGTGATACGACCCATGAGATACAGCTTTGGTATTACACACGTGTAATACTACTTTCTCACATCGTGACTGGTAAGATTCCGTTCACTGGCAAACACAGTAACGTTATCAATCCTCCTGCTAGTAACCGTTACCCATTGCTAGCATTAGTGTCTAGTTTGTGGTTTAATCAAGTCATTAAAGTAATAAGTTATATGAGTTACTGTTATTATACACACTTTAATTTATTAATTTAATAGTGAAAAGCGTTAGCATGATAGCTAGCTAATTATTCATCACATTGACTTGAATAGACCACCAACTAGAGGCCATTGTTTTCTTTAATTTTACAAATAATACGATGCTGACATTTATGGGGTAAATGAGGAGTCGACTTGCAAAACCTGTTAAGTCAGGTATTGAAAATAAATGAGTAATCTCCCTTAGCCTCTCTTTCAGGCACCTGCGCATGTCCCACTGATAGCTCCATTTTCAAAACCTACTAAATCATGTTATAAATTGTAACAGAAAAAGCGAAACTCTGTCAAAACCTGCCAAGTCAAGGAGGAAAACTGTCAAATTCTGCTAAGTCATCAGCCAATGTGGAAACGTGATTCTGTTTTTGTTCGCTAGAAGGAACCAATCACAGTCGAGCTTTTATAGCCTGTTCAGCTTTTGTTTTCTCTAACTTTTGATGGGGATGCAGACTCAAGTTTTGTTTTAATTGCAGGAAATGCAAACAAATCTCCTCGTAAGGGTTCAAAAAGGAAGCTCCTCAAGCTTGAAAGGTAAGGAACACTATTATGAGTTTGAATGATATTCATGCATGTCTTAAAATGCATTTCTTGCATGTAGAGTGAGTCTTGAGTCAAATACCTTCACCTATTGAGCAACAGGGCTGGTTTAAACTCTGTCAAAACCTGCTAAATTTCCACTCCACTTTCAGAACCTGCTAAGTCAAAACTTTGTGTTGCAAAATCAAAGTCATTTCTTAAAGAAATTATGAATTGCCTCATGGATTATGTCAGCAAGGCTAATAGTTTCAGTATAGTGAAAATTGGTATCTGTGGAAGATAATTTCTATGCCTACCAAAAAATCAGATTTTTCTAAAAATTGGACCAACTTGACTTAGAAGGCTTTGCAAGTGGCCTCCTAAAATAGGATATCAAATTTGTGAGCCTGCAATATCAAATTCTTTGAAAGTCGAGCGGTAATTTTTGTTTAAAAATGAAAATTACTACTGTCATTTTATAAATTTGATATCTTGAGCTCACTCATTAAGAGATCCTCTATATATCTATGGAATTACTCAGCTGAGCTTGAATGGGATTTTAACAGGCAGACCTTATTAAGCTAGTAGTTTGATTAATAAATATATTTATTTTAAACATTAGCCTTAGGGGTTGTTTTCTTTCAATATGCTGTTCACAGACGGGAGATAAGCCCTAGGCGCTTGAATGAAGTTGAAGCGCTCGTCCAGCGAGAGAGGAAAAAACCCTCATCGCTTCATCCCAGCCTTCCCCAGCGCTCTGCCATTGCTTTTCTGCCAGAGAAAAACACGATATGGGCTGAAGCTCTTATGTTGATGTTATTTAGCCATGCGGTTCAATCAATTTATGCTAATTATTAAAAAATGTCTGCTCGAATTTTAACAGCCCGCTCAGTCACTTCATCCTGGCACCTGGCCTGAGTGGTTGAAACAGTTAGGTAAAATTATGGTTGAAATAGGCAGAAGTAATAGATAAGTTGAGGGGCTACTACACTGGTAACCTGCCCACCACCAAGTCCCCTCCAACCGCATCGGTGTCGGGGGAGACTAGCTCAGCTGGAGATGAGGCTGGGGCAGCGCTGGCTGCTGTGGGGTTTCCCTCTTCTTGGCCAGCATCATATTTACTCAAAAACCATTTATGGATAGCGGGATTTTTTTTTTTTCTAGGGTTCCTTGTCTCGGTTTTCTTTTTTCTTTTTTTCTTTTTCTTTTTGCTGCTCCACTGCTCCACCATTAATTGAACATGTTGCAAGGCTCGAAAGGTAAAAAAAGCTCAGCACCAGGTCATGACACCACCTGGCCACCTCATTCATCGTCATCAGACAGCCAGCAAACCAACCATACTATTTTTCTTGTTAGCATAACTTTGTGTTCATTGTTTCATATTTCAATGCACACATGCACACGCTCGCTAAAATTTTTTTGATTTGATGAAAAAAAAAAAAAAAACAGTGGGTGGTCAGAGGTCCCCTAGATATCGAAGTTTACCTCTGAAAAACAACAAATTAGCGAAGGAATAACATTAAATACCTTGTCTTTTGCAATGCTTTCAATTTAATACAGGCCACTGATGGTTTACAAGCCATTTTTAATCTTAATTTTTATTATCATCACAACTTTAAGATATGGGGATGCATAATAATAACTCCAGCGCAAAAGAGGTCATCTTGACTACCTATTTGGCTGAACACTACTGAGCAATCACCCATGCATTTTTCTGTGGGTATTGGCTTCACTACTTTCATTTTTAAAATGTAGTTAATCAGTCTTCCAGTTCCAGCGTAATATGAGAATGGATACTATAGACATGTTTGTGTGCTGATCAGTTTATTGTGTTTGGTCATAATAAATTTGCCATTTTAATGCATCTGGAGACAGTCACAGTGTTGTTTGTCACTCCAAACTCTGCTTCTCCGCATTGCGACGCCCAAAGTCCATCCAGCCGTGGTAGTCCCGATTGGAGAGAGGATGGTCTCCAAAACAGCCTTCCTTGTTCATCAACTCTAAAAACACAGGTATATTACTGTAAGAGCAGGTTTCATCCAAATCCCTTTTATATTTTATCAAATCTGAATCAAGAGGTGCAGTAACTTTTTGACCATAATGGGAAATAATCAGAAACTCATTGATTAACTGACTGACACATGTCAAATTACGAAACCACAAATATACAAACAACAGAATAAGATTAGGTGCGTGGGTGGTTGTCCCAAGAGAACTTGAACTAAATTCATTGCTCTTCTTCACCATTTCATTCTCCATTGTTTGGAATTACATTTGTACCACTGTTCTGAGTATGCAATGGGCATTTTGTGCCCAGATACAGTTCCTATTGTTGTGACGGAACAGGTTTTTGAGCCTGCAGAAACTAATGAGACACAAGTGAACAAAATCATCAGCTTTTTAAAATGCTCTAAATGTAGAGATGCTCTCCAATTTGATCACACATTTGTCAAATCGCACAAAGATATTCTTTCTCCCTTCATTGCTCAATGAATAAATTTGTCTTTCAAAAATAGCTCCTTCCTTGATGACAGGAAATTCTGTCACACCTATTTTTAAATCTGGAGACCACCATAAACCCAGTAACTATACACCAATAAGGATACTGGCAGTATTATCAAAGGTTGCCAAGAAAGTTGTCATTGGGTAACTGACAACATTTCCTAATTCAAGCTCCTTTGGTTTACTTCATATGCAGTTTGGCTTTAGAACTAAACACTCTGCGGAAACCGCTACCTTGCACATAACAGAGCAAATTAAATCAAGGCTCAATAAGGGAGGAGTAGTTGATGCTATATTTGTAAATGTACATAAAGCATTTGGTATAGTCAATAATGATATTCTACAATCAAAACTCTCTACATTTCATTTTTCATCTAGAGCACTGGAATGGGTGTCTTCATATTTATTGAATAGGATGCGATGTGTCAAAGTTTGTGACGTGCTGTCTAGTTATCTGAGGTGTACAATGGGTGTTCCACAAGGGTCAGCATTAGATCCTCGTTTATTTAGTCTTTATATTACTGATCTGTCTCAGCAGTGTCATGATGTAGAATTGTAAATGTTGCAGATGATACTGTTGTATTCACCCATTCAAAAACAACTGAGTTGGCAGCTGCCAAGCTAACCACTGTGTCAGAAAGGATCTGACATTCGCTTGATCAATCATGTCTGAGTCTAAATGTTAACAAGATAAAATGTATGTTTCTTTCTAAAACTATGGTACAACCTAAGGTTGATATTCTTGTTAAAGGGGAAAGGATTGACATAGTGACTGATTCTAAATATCTTAATGTGATATTGGAACAGAATATAAGATACATGCCGAAAAAATGTCTGAAACCATAAAGTAAACCTTAAAGGGCCAGGAGGCCCTAAAACTTCATTTTGTCCATTCAAAAAGCTCACGTTATGCAATTCATGTTGATAATTGATTCCCAACAAGTAAATACCTTTTTGGAGAAATTCGCATTTAATTGTTAGAAAAAACTGCTGACTTGGGAGTCTGAATCTTCCAAGAAACGTCTTTGGAAATCTTCAAAAGTCTTTGGGTGATTACGTATTCAAAGGGACTTGTAGGGATGATGGCTGCCATTTTTACTTTGGGCACGGTGTTGTTTGCTCAGTTTTTGTCGAGCTATATATTGGAAGAACTTTATCCCAAATTATCACACTAGAGTCCGCAGTACTCATTTTGTCAGTGGCTGGCTCAACTTTGTTGACCCAAATGATGTTGACTGATGTTGACCATCTGTGTTTCCCTACAAATGAAAAGAGCTCACACCAAGACAAGCTAAAAGGAAAGAGCAATCTGATCGGAGAAAAATATAGTTAAGGTAATGGTTGATATTATATTATTTAAGGTGGCCCACTATTTCACAAAGAATTATTTCATCTTTTGCTGTTTCAAGCTGATGTTGTTGCAGTGTCCAGTTTTTGTATCCACATTTTGAAAAGGGACTGGCTTTGTTCAATCCTATAGGCTATATACAACGTTAAGTAGATGTTGAACTCTACAAAAAAAAATATCAAGCCAATGGCGCAAAGTGCCTTTCAAGTCTAGGGTCAGCTCTGAGGGGCTTACATTATAGAACTGAGCCCCTCAGTTTGTGTAGGTGTGGTTTTCATTTCGCTGCTTGCAATAATCATTTTGGTTTCCTTGTGATTTCGATTTCATAATTACTTGCTATATATAGCCAATAAAAAGTTGAATTTGCTTGCCAGTTAGGTTTTGGAGGTGAAATAATTTTTGATGATCCAACGGCATGAGTCAGCTAATAGCTTCAGTGCTCTTGCGACAAATTTGCCTTCTTCAAAAAAACTGGCAAGCAAATATAATCCTAATTTTTCAGCAAAGTGTGCAGTACACATACATGTAAAATACTGGGCCATATATTACTGTTTGACTGAATGCTACACATTTGATTTTTTTCAGTGACAAGACTTACCTTGACAGTTTCAGATAAATTTCAATATCAATGCTTTAGTTTTAGGAGAAATCTAATGGAGCTTAATCTAGCTATATCATCAGGGGGAAAGAATTTTGTATCCAACCTCCACTTTTTCTAGCTTTTTATTTGCCAGAAAGATTTTAAAAGGGGGGCACCAATATATTTTAAGGGGGTTTTTATCAGTGACAAGTGGTTTAGAATTTAATATTAATATTTAATATCGTGAATGCATATGCTGCGCCTGCCCTAGCAACCTGGTGTGTCATCAATAACATCGCAACTGCCGTTAAGATATGTTACAAACACAAATAGCAGCATTTGAAACTAAACTCTAAATTTCTTTAACTGGACGTACGCTTGACATGTTTACATATCCTAATGTTTCTCTGGGTACCCAAACATCAATCGATATTGGCGTAGGTTGAATACAGAATTCTTAATCTCGCTATCCGGACACAAAATGTACACTGCGGTTGTGCACCCTAGAATGTTCCTGAACGAAAATGATTCCTGTTTATCGTCCGAATCCACACTGTAAGCTGCCTTTTACCATGGGAAAAGCGAATGAATTTATAATTCCCTCCCCCTTTTCAATGCGATTTGTGCATCCTCTGCCCTACATAGTCTTCAAAGAGCATGCGCGGGACCCAAATCTCGCTTAAGCCAAACTAGTCTAGACTGTGTTTAGGGAGTAAATTAAACAGGTGCTTACCAATTTTCCAGGACATTTAATTCGTCCTTTAAACCATCTTCACCAAGCATGAAAAAAATATTATCATTGTTGTCAAATTCGACGGAGGAATCAGTGAAAAAAGCAGAGGAATCAGAATCGCTCTCCATGTTTTCCATTCGCACGCTGGCTTCGTTTTGATTGCGAGTCCCTTTGATAACGTCATGCTAAATATAGCGTCAGATAGAGGTTCGCTGAATATGGATGCAGAAAACGCTCGGCATCAGTGAATAAAATGCATTTTTTGGGTTTTTTTTTTTTTTTTTACCAAAATCACTAATAAAACTTATTTTTGTACAGCATTATTGTCCATGATGACATGATACATGTTTCTAACGCATAATTGAGCATTTTCACCACTACAACCTCCTGGCACTTTAAATTTTAGACATTAGAAATTGTCTCTCTCTGGATGCAGCCAAGATGTTATATTCTTTTCTTAAATGTCTTGCTGCACTACATGTTGGAGACAGGCCAGTGTAACAGCCATAAGACATTTTGAGTCCTTATATAAACAAACTCTAAAAACTCTGGACACAAAAGCCATTGCATTTTCATCATTGCACTGTCGTAGAGAAATAGAGAAATACAATTTACAGAGCTTTCAGAAATTTAAATTGTTTTCAAATTTGGGTCTGGTTTATGCAATTTTAAATGGGTTGGCTCATCCTCCACAATGTGACTTTGTGTATGCTTGTTCATTAAATTCTATTTGATCCTCAAGAATATTCTCTACGTAGGATTGTACTTTACCATTTTGCTGCTCTGCATTTGGTCAATCACCTTTCTCTGAAAAAGTCACAAATCAGTGGAACATTGCCTGTCAATGTGAGTAGCTGCTGCTCTTTTAACAATTTCAAAACCAACGTAAAAATTCTGTTAAAAGCTGTACAGCTGTGTACTCACTGACTTTGCACTGTATTATATGGAACCATGATTTGCTTTTATCTATTTGACAATCATGCATTTGTTATGTGCCATTGTGTGTACCTTTGGGTTACATGTTTTTTGTTTGTTTTGTTTTTGTTTGGTATTTTTTAGTCTGAACTGTTTGTTGTTTCCTTGTTTTGACCTGCCCAGGAATTACAGATGCAAATTAGTTTGAGCCTACAGTCTGTCACAGTGCATCAAATTGTGACATTTATATTTAAACTGTGCATGGTCCTTTGTAAGTAAAAAGAATAAATAAATAAATAAAAAATAAATAAATAAATCATGGCACCCAAAATTGAATTCTGTACAAACAAATTTTGTTTAGGGCTTACAAACTATGTTTCTTTGCACGCAACTTTTCACTTCAATGCAATTTTTCTCATTGCTTTCCCTTAATGCCAGTTCTCTTTGTGCTCAGACAATGCACAAAGTTCGCTCACGGTGCAGCAGAGATGTTGCTGGACAACTGCAGATTCCCAAAACCCGAGGATATCCACAGATATTCACAAGTTGTGGGTTGCAAATAAAGCAAACAGTGGGGAAAAAAAGATCTCTGCATATAGACTAGGTTATAGGCCACCTAGATTACCTACAGCTCTTTTCCTTGCATCATCAGGTCTACTGCAGTGTTTTCCAGCCATGTTTCTGGAAGGGAACCATCCCTGAAATTTTTTCTCCAACCCTTACACCTCATTTGGCTAATTTGCTGCTTATCCACTTCTCAAACTGGGAACTAATGAGCACGTTGCTTTGGTTGAAGTGAAAACCTTACAGATGGTAGCTCTTAGGAATTGGGCTAGAAATTGGTGGTGTAGTGTTTCATATGACAGACAAGAGTACTGATTAAAAAAAAAAAAAATGTGATATCATTCTCTGTACAGCCTACTTTGGTGAAAATGCATTGCTACACAAGATTTCATCATTAAAGGCAGGGTAGGTAAAATAATCAAATACACAGTTTTTGTTACATTTTCATTTGTTGCACCCTGACAGCAATAATTAACTTAGGAATTCTCATAAAGGACCAAAAAAGATCTGTCATCTGTAGCTGCTGTGATCCTGTATAAACGCCAACCAATCACTCCCTCGCGATCCAGTTGGAAAGAACCAATGACAACAAGAACAATGACATTGAATTTGGTGACATGGTTTTGTTCTGGGAGATTTCTGCCTGTCCAAACATGAAACTGCTAACCCCTCAAACAGAATTATGTCAGGCCTGGGCTAAGTAAACTTCAGAATAAATCCTGTGGTGTGCATACTGACCGCCCAGCTGCTTGACACTATTTTTTAGGTCAATTTGAGAGAAAAATGTCATCTGAAGTGTTCTTTGAGTGGTGACAGACTTAAAGCTGACAAAATTTCTCTTGAAGCCAGTACAAGAGAAATATGCCCATTGAAGTATTTTAAGTGTGGTGACAGCCAGGCAGCTGACACAATTCCTCATGAAGCCAATACTAAAAAAAAAAATTGCTATCTGAAGTGTTTTATGAGTAGTGACAGACTTGCAGTTGACACAATTTCTCCTGGAGTCAAAACAAGAGAAATTTACTGTCTGAGGTGTTGCATGTGGAGTAGTAGCCAAGCAGCTGAGACTATTTCTCTTGGAGGCAGTAAATGAGAAATATGCTATCTGGAATGTTCTATGTGCACTCACAGCCCAGCAGCTGACATGGTTTTTTCTTAGAGCCCATATAATGGGAATATGCCATATGACCAAACAGGGAAATATTCCATGAGCTGAGATGACAGCATGTATGAAGCCAAAAAGAAAGGAGTGTTGCAGGAATCCTACACCCCAAAAGAAAACCACACCAGTGTAGCTCAAAGACCTGAGGCCCTAAGGAATGTCTATGGGCCCCTTGGAGCTGTATTTGTAGCATTAGTGCAACCCAAATAGATGACTGGAAAGGCTTCATACAGTACCTAACCAGAATATGAACACAATATCAAAAGACAAACCATTGGGCAAGTGAAGCATTCAGATTTCAGCCAGGCCTTGGGAATGTGCGGCAGATACTACCAGAGTATCTGAGATGGTTTTTCTGCTAGACAGCATGCTCCCATAATGGCGGCTTTAAGATTTGAAGATATGCCTCCATAGCCCTGCATTTTTTGGCACACACTAGATGAGCCACAGCTGGAGGACACAAGCTAGATGCAAGCAAATTATCTGTAATGGCTTGCTTGCTAGGCAACATGCTCTGGCACTAGCTTAGCATACATGGGATTTTTCCCAGTCTGTGGATGTGAGCTTAAGACTGGCCGAGTATCTGATTGTCTGCCTGCAAGGCAAAGCGCTCTGCAGTCATCAGCAATCATAGTGCCACCCTTTACAAAAATGTTGTGTGCCAAAATTGTGGAAAAACTGGAAAGCATACAAATCTAGAATGGCAATTTCAAATTGTGAATTTATTTATTGCATGCCATGTAGTGCATGGTAGTGCAAGAAATTTAGTACCAGCTGGGGTGGCAGGTCTATAGTGCTGTGAATTCGTCATGGCAAGAGGTGGAGAGTTCTAGTTGAAATCACATCCACCTGACGAGATACAAGATGTTAAATTTCAGAGCACTCCTGTAACACGCATTTCCACAGCACAGCTGTTTGCAAAAGCAAATGGAAAACAGTATTTGCAAACTATTACCTTAATTTACTGGGACATTAATGCACCTACTTGGGGTAATAGAATGAAATTGATCACAACGTACATCCTTTACTGTGTCGGGTGTCAGATATGGGAAGAAAAGTGCAGCACAATGCCAATTAACATAAACATTACTTTGCGACTTTGATTCGGTCCAGTTACTTGAATGAGCAGCAGGGTCGCCATATCCTGAAAACATTTGTCCGTCATTCAAATTTTGGAATTTTTATTGATAATCCCCATAAAAAATTTCCAACAACCAGCATGGTGCAGAATAAACAGTCTTATCAGACCTGTTTTCTTGCTTGAAATTCCTACCTTCAAGTTCAAATAGTTTGAACTCAAATGTAGACACTTATATGAGTATTCTAATTGTAGCGGGTGCATTGGCTAAAAGCAAATCTATAAGGAATGATGTAGATCTGTGCTTGCAAAGGCATTTTGGGGTGACACTGAAAATTTTTTTTGGAGTGCAGAATTAGCTAGCTTAATGTAACCATGGCACGTTATGGAGAACAGCACCGATGACGAGAGGCTGGAGTCACTGGTATTCTGTCAGATGTATTGGCTGCAAGAAGACTGAGTTGGAAAAGAAGTGTTGCAATACAGTAAAACTGGGAGTGCCAATTTCCTCTCCAGAGAACATCATACATTCATTTTTAAATTTACCTCCTCATTTTTTATTCCACATCTTTGTCCGTCCGTGACTTTTCTGAGAAAATGTTGGTGCTTCAGTCAATGTTGTTAGGTAAAGTCATGCACAGCTTTAGAAATAAATGCTTTGTTTTTGGTTTTTTGACCTAAACTGCATTCAGTCAGCACCACAATTGATGCCTCTAAGCCATTTGTGCCACTGAATGGCTGTTCTTTGGCAGACCGGAGGAGAGAACACTTGCATGTGAATGTAATTTCTGATAATGATGATGGAAATATTTCACATTTAAAATTACTCAGGTGCCTTTAAAGCATGTTATATGACAAAGAACAGAGTGTGGAGGAATGCATGGGCAGTCATATTTCTTCAATTACCAAGAGTAAAATATCTACTTAAAAATATCTATTTAATTTACTTGGGTTTTATATTAAGTAAATATTTGGGTTACTTGGGTTTTGGAATCTGAGCATTGAAAATGGCAAGCCTTGCAATGCCCTATACAAGACAAAGGAGGTGCTCCCAGTTTGTGTGTGGGAGCTGCACATAGTAGCTACATAAATGTAATTGTTTGGTATGGCAGCTCACAAACTTCTTGAGTAGAGAGAGAACACACCTCCACTTCACAGAGCAACTGATAATTGACTGGAAAACATACGCTTATCAATTGCACCACACATTTGAGGCCAAAATTATGAGCAGTAGTCTTTTAGAATACATTTTACAGCTGCATGTGAATGGAATGTTCATTTTTCGGTTGTACTTGCAAGAAACCCTGCCATTTACATAGATTGTCAACAATTATAAAAGTAAACTTAGAAAAGTAGCCCTCTTTTAAAAGTATGCCTTTAAACATTATATTCCATGCCATGGAAATTTATGTTGTCTGTTACATCATAATCTTTCCATTGTTCTCTTAAGGATAGTTGCCACCATGGAAGAATCTGTCTGGAGACTGCCTCCCCTGTACACTATTTGAAGTAAATACCACATTGGTACAGAAAAATAATAGTTAAGTCTCCAGTTGCCACATTTTAATAGCAATTTGCAAGCCTTGCGCTTTCCTGAAACACGTTTCAACAAGATTTTGCGATCTGCAAATGAAGATCCTCTCAAGCAAAGTCTAAAACAAGCCCCCTTTTCCTTTCCACCTTTGGCTTCGCCCGCAATGCTCATCTGAGAAAAACACGCCATACTGTATATCCTCTGAGTTTAAAATAATCTTATGTTAAGTCCTGAGAGTTCAAATGACTATTTCACGATGAAAATACTTGCCGACAATGCCAACTGATTGTTCCAGCCCGAACACACACAGACACACACATTACTCTTGCATATACATTTTTTTTTGTACAGTCATTGTCCTTTGAATGTCCGTGTTCAATGTAAATGACTTAATTTACTAGGTAAGAAATTCTGGGACTCTGGAAATTTGTTATTTTTCTTCATGTCCCTCCTCTTAGTTCTTCTTTTACCAGTATAGACAGGAAATAAAACTTAAATTGAATTCAAAATTATCTGAAAAAGGTCTTAGTATGGAGACAGATTTTTTATATCATTTATATCAATAGAAGTCAACTTCGGTCTTGTAGAAGTTTACTTAAGTCTTATTACTTGACATTTGACAGAATTTGCAGTGATTTGTACAGATGCATTCATATATATGATCCAAGTCTTACATGTACAAATACTTAAAAAAAAAAGAAAGAATTTTCCTATGTCCATGCACATTAGCCGCAATAAGATGGACCCAGATCTAAAACTGGCTTGTGACCTGTTGAATCAGCATTTGTGGATGAAGTGATGTGTGTATTCATTGACGTGATTTTCAGACAATCTCTTTCTCTCTATCGAAAATTGAGACAAATTTCATTGTGTTTCCACAAGCACGATTCATACACTTGTAACTACCAATCAACACGTCTGTTGCTCCACACTCAAGTCCAGGTAGTGGTGGTAATGCACCTATAAGCTGGTTTTAAAACCACCATTAAAACTCAAAGTACCTCAGCCTTAACCGTGATAACAGTAAAGCATACCGTCTCGTATAATATTGCTTAACCGGGCAGTTTAGCTAGCGTTATTTAGTGGAGTAGTAAACTGGCTAATAGCGTCATTATGTAATGTTAAGAAACTGTGGATGTGACTGACTGTTCTCCAGGCATTAGTCAGATCCCTAGCTATCCTATGTTCATATTCATTAGTTGCAATAGATTGGTTCACTGACCATGTCAGAATCAAGGTGCGTGCGCAGCATCAAGACAAAAAGGATTATTATTTGGAGCGAGCATCGTAGTCTGTGATCTTATTTATATTGTCATATAGGACATAATTGACTGCGTCCAGTGGCTTGTACACCTGTGAGCTCTCCTGTGTGTGTACACTTGGGTTCTCCAGCACTTTTCAAGGCAAACACAACTCACTATTTTCAGCGAAAAACAACGCAGGAGACACAGGACATTTGTGCACTGATTTTGGCAGTTGTGTTCCTCCACAATAGTGACTCTCTAATAGCAACCCATTTTACGCATTTACCATTCTCCCACGATATGATTTTGGACTTACAACCCCTGGCAAAAATTATGGAATCTCCACTCTTAGAGGATCTTCATCAAGGTTTTTTTTTTTCTTACTTCATAGCAAATAGACAAATCACAGATATGACACAAAACTATTTTTGTTCAAAAGCTGAACAGTCTGGCTTCATGAAACACACCTGAGAAAAAATTAGATGAAATTATTTGAATCAATAGCATATTTTTTTCAGATAAAGTGGAGGAAAAAAATACAAAATCACTCATTGCTGCAGAAAAATTTTAAAATTATGGAATGATCACAAAAAAATCTGAATTAGTACTTTGTTGCTCCTCCTTGGGCTTTTGTGACAGCCTGAATTCTTTGAGGCATAGACTTCACCAGTGAAGAACAATGTTCTCAGACAAGCTTGTTCCAACTTTATAAAGTAACGGTTGGCAGATCAGCTTTGCAGGATAGAGCCTTGTCATGGACCATTATCTAAATTTCCATCATAAGTTTAATTGGATTGAGATTCAGCCTGTTTACTGGACATATCATTGCATTTATATGCCTTCCCCGAGGAAAAGGTGCACTGTCACCCTGAAAAATGACTTCATCATCACTAAACCTATTTTCTACAGATGAAAAAATTTCGATATACACCTGTACATTGAGTGTTGAGGGAATGATTGCATTCTTCCCTGGTCCTTACCTGACTTGCAACCCCATATCATACATTAATGGGGATATTTGCTTGTTTTCTTCAGGCAGTCATCTTTATTTGTTTCATTGGAATTACATTATACAAAAATTCCAGCATTATCACTTTGGCTAATGCAAATTTGTGATTCCTCACTGAATATTACTTTCATCCAAACATTCAAACTTCATGAGTGTTTCTCTTTAGCCCACTGTATACTTGCATTCTTCCTTTAAGGTGGTAGTGTGGGCTTTTGTGTGGCTTTTCTGCTGTACATTGGCCAGTTTCTTACACTTCTGTCACAAACATTGACTCCTGTGTCTATCCATTTGTTTTGCATTTGTTTTCTATTTTCAAGGCATATTGCTTTGAGTTTTCTGCCCTGATATTTTTGACGTCCTCCTTGGTCGAACCGCATGTTTTCCTATTATAACCTTTCCATTGTGCTTATACTTGCACCAAATTTTAGACACAGTTGACTGGGAACAACAAACACTGGTTGCCACTCTCCATGTTGAATTTTCTTCTTGGAGCAGTTTAACAATACTTTCCTTTGTTTCAGTTGCCAGTTCCCCGGGTGGTGTCATGTTGCCTGTCAATTACCTAAGTCCGGTACCTCGTTAAGGTTTGAAAGCACTCCCTTTTAACTGCAGACTGATTTGCATATTCAGATTTGTACTGGTAGTTCTTTTAGAAATGCCAGTTACAAGATGATTCCATAATTTTTTTCCTTAACATTGAATGATTCCATTTTCCTTAATATAAAAAAGCCATTAATTAAAATAAGTTAATCTAATTTGTTTGAGGTGTGTTTCATGAAACCAGAATATTAAGCTAATAAACAAAAATAGTTTTACGTCATATCTTCAATTTGTTTATTTTCTATGAAGTGTGGTGATTGACTGTTTCCTTGACTGTTGTCCTTGTATGGCAGTTATAGAACCATTTTCCAGCCTCTAACTTATTGGACAGTAAGGAGGGCCGGTAAGACCAAATGGCCCTCAATGAATAGCCCTTTCTGGGAGTTAACAGGCAATAGACTTTAGTGGCCTGTCAACAATTGTCAACAATTATATTGTCCCTTCATGAATACAGCCCCAGAATTTGTTGACAATCCCCAAAAATGCATAAAACCGCAATAGGAACGAACAAAATAAAAGCTTGCTTCACCAACCATATGCCAGCAGACAGAAGAAGATGTGCTGATTCCCAGGACATCATTCACTTGATATTCATTCATGCAAACAATGGAAATGAAATAGGGACAGAAAGAGGGAGGCAAATGTAAATAATCAAGCATTTGGACTCAAAACGAAGCGGCCCTGAACAGAGGACATTAACATCAGTAACGATAAAATGACACCCTGTAATGATAGAAATGCTGTGAAGAAGTACGTGGATGTAAGAGTCGGATATGAATTGACATTTCAAATGATGTATTAAAGTTTGAATCATCTCGTATTCTGTTTAAAAAGGTTAGAAATCAAGACCACGGTCAGCAGACGTTGTTTTCTCACATTCTGATGCAGTAGAATGATGTTCTAGCATGAATTTAATTGCTAACTGAGTGTATACAATTTAATGTCTGGAAAATAAAGTGCTGTCGGAACTTTTGGCACCCTGATGCAAAAATGGGCAAAACGTTTTGCAAGATTTGTCTTCACGATCTTTTATGTGAAATATTTGCAAAAACCTAAATTTAACTGAAGTTACATAAATGAAAGAAAAATCTTGCTATTAGACCCCACCACCTTTTATCTGGCATTATTTATTGGGTTAATGGCAAAAGCAAAAATTAATCAGTTCTTTTTGAATTTTATTTGCATTTTCCATGATGTGCTAACTTTTAAGAATTGGGGTTGAACATGCAGGCTACTGAAGCATATCCATTCAGCATTGTGGGTCAATTTCAAAGAAATGAAAAGCAGCTTTCCAATTTTCCCAATTTTTTCAATATAGCAAACGCTAAAAATACGAGTGTTTGTTGTCTGACCATCTAGTGCACTTGAATTTGTAAACTTCAATCTTGATTTAAATTATTCAAAATATTTTCCGTTGACGAGACTAATTACAACAATGACATTATTTTTGCTGATGTAACTGTCAAAATAGTAGCTTTGTATGTATCCAATGGTCAATCTGCTGCAGTTTTCGTCAGGCTAGTTGTCAGATAAAGAAAAAGATAGAAAATTTTTTTTTAAAATTAAAGCTAAATTGTAGCTACAAAAGCAGATGTTTACCCACACCAAATGTATCTGTCCTTTATGATGATCCTGTTCATTGTTTGTATGACTGTTTCCCTGTAAACACTTTCTGGACCTCTTTGCCCTCAGACTCAGATTATTTCTTATAAAGCTGCTTTCACACCGGACGCGAAACAAATTTTTTGCACGACAGATTACATTCAAAGCGTCTTTGCATTGACTTTGAATGTAATCTGTCGCGCGAAAAGATCGTTTTGTGTCCGGTGTGAAAGCAGCTTAAGACATTTTGGTGCACAGAAAAAAATATACGGCATTGAATACTGGTCAACATTTGAGCCAAAAGAAGCTTGATGAATGAGCAAAGCTAGGCCTATAGCTGATACTGTACCTGAAATAGCCTGCATTATTTGCTTGGAAATGTTGTCTCTTTGGTCATCTTCCAAAAAGCAGATCTTTTTCTGCCGCGCCACACGTGTTTTCAGGGATTTCTCTTGCAGGACGATTCCTTCCACTCCCTCTTTTTGTGGTTTGCTCCAGGACTGTGCATTATGTATCAGCGCTTGATCTCCTTTATTCTCAGACCAGCTCAAAGGCATGCCCGAACATACAATCACAACAACAGCTGCCATCAGGGTCATGTAAGCTGAACAGATAGCCATACCTTGGAAGAGATCATGAAGATTACATTATTGCTTCATTTTTGACTCAAAGATGAAACACTATTTGGACAAATATGTGCATTCCTTTCAAGAAATTACCTGCAGATGTCTTGTCTCAGGGCAGTTTTTGCTAAAATGAAATATTTGACTTTTATATTTCAAACACAGCAATTGACCGAATTGTGTCCCAACAGTAACGAGTCACTCCTTGGTGATATCAGTGTAGTTGTGACAAAATTTTCCAAGTAGCAGCTTTGCAATTGACACCTTATATTGTATTGCGTTTCCAAGGTGATGAATATTTTATGGAGGATTTACGAATACTGGAGGCTATATTTGGCCAGAGAAACCATATAACTGAGAATAAAATTGATTCATTTTGGAAAACTAACGGAAGCCATTTACCTGAAGGAAGATTTAGATTAGATAACAGATGTTGCATTGAAAAGTTTTTCTTTTATAGTCGAAGCCATGTAATAAACAATTGATTATTGGTACAATTAACATTTGACTGTGACTGCAGCCCATATAAACAGCAAAATGCTGACGCCTAATATATTAGTCCTTTATTGCTCTTTCTTATTTTTACCCGACTGAGGAATATTCCAGCAGGAAGTGATGCCAGAATTTTACCCCAATAATCAAAATGGTCAAAATAAAATTTAATAAATTATCTTTTCGTGTTCATAAATAGTTAATTGTATGTACAATCACCAATGAATAATCATTTTTAACTCAGTATCTTAATATTCTTTAGTATTCATTTATCATACTCATTGTATGACTACAGTGCATTAGTAAAGTGTGCCTTTAAAGGGTACCTCCCGGAGGTCAGCAATGTATATCTCAACACAACATCTGTGGCGCCAAAACATATTTTTTTGTTTTGCTTAATCACGGAAAGTTTTATCAAAGCCACACAAGGATGGTAAACATAGCTTGAGTCAAATTAGAAATCTGCCATGACAGACCTGATCCGGGCACTTTGTGACGTCAGCAAGTTGATTCCCACCTGTAACCCTCCCGAGTACTCTTTTCAGTCAGGATTCTACGCTGTACTGATGCTGTACACTAGGGTTCTCAATGGGGGCGGTACCGCCCCCTGGGGGGCGTTCGGACAACTTTGGGGGGCCCTGGGAATGTGAGTGCTGAAAGGGGTGCGTCAACAATCACCACAACTTAGCTTGCAGTGTTCATTATTTCAATTTAACTTTTTTAAAAATTATGTTTTTAAATGTTTCAAGTGCAAATAACTTAAAAGCCTATCTACATGGTTTCCCAAGTCTTCTACGGAGCTACCGTCATGATCTTCATCGTAACGCCCATAAACAAATCCACCTCAGCGCAGCAGTGCGGCCCTTTCCAAAACTACTTCACCCCATGGATGTATTATAAGAACTGGATACTGAACCAGGACAGAGACGCACGCCAATAAGGGCTTAGCGGTCAAGCTGATATTGCAAGTTGTATAACAGGCATGTATTCGGTAACTATTGAACGTGACATCCTATAATCGTGCATGTAGCTAACACTTGCTTTGCTTTTTTGTATTAAAATGTTCAAGATGCACCTAAGCTGAGTTGTGAGCAGAGGCGGATTGTCCATTAGGGCGATTGGGCGACGCACTGCCACGAGAAGAAGAGATTTTTTTTTCGGCTCTGCCACTGTTCTACAGCTTGATCTGCCTTTGAATGGCATTGTCCAATGAGGATAAACTAGCGTTTCCAATAGTCCCGCCCCACTCAGACTGAAAATCGCCCCAGGGGTCTCTCATTGACTCTCGTGTAACGTCATTTTTTGGCCAGTGCAAAGCCTTTCAATGCAATCTCAATGGGTTCCGGGAGGGCTCGCCCCAACGTGCTTTCATCATACGTAACAGCAGTGGTTGTGGGCAGAGCTGGTCGTGGGTATGCGCGCTGCCATGAGAACCGAGACGGTCTCCTACTTCCAGTCACTGCTCGCTGTACTGAAGAGAGATCGGCAGGCAGAATGCGTTCAGGCTCCACTTGTTCTGTTGTTGGTTGTACCAACAACTCAAAAAAAGATAAAAGTTTGTATGGAAACAGGGTGCTTTATTCACAAGGTGATTAGGAAAGATTGCCCTTGCCCAGCACCTTACAGTCTACACTCGATGCCAGCGAGTAGGCGCTTGGAGCGGCTAGCCGAGCTGAGACTGAGATATCCACCCAAGATCATATACGTATGCTCACACCATTTTGTAAAAACAAAAGCGTCCGACGGATGACCATCCCGATCCCACTGTATTATACATTATACAGTCCCCTGATACGTCTATTCAAAGATCCGTCCAACAAGTATCTTTTTTCGAAATCCGACAAAGCAGTATTGTCAGCCAGTGGTCAGTTTAGTTTTCCGGTGAAGTAACCAGCGTTTGCCATGTAATTCAGAGATGCCAAGTCTCACACATTATGCGTGAGTCTCTCGCCTCTTAGTGGCATTCACGTTCCTGTGCCGTAGTCAGCAATTATTCAATCAACGCACACTGAAGAAATTCACTTGCGGAATTTAAGTCATTGTGCATTACTGAGGGATTGAAAGCAATGGAATTGCATAAAGACGTTTCAAATGAACTTATTTCATTTACACAATTTAAACAATCATGAAACACATGCATTGTTTCCAATCCCTGAGTAAAGAGAAGCACGAGAAGTCCGGAGTCATAATCGCTTTCCATGTTACTTGTGATGAGGTGCACCTTTACGCAAGTGAAACTGAAACTTCAATGCACAAGGATTTTAATTCCGCTTGAGAATCTCATTAATAAGCTATATTGAATAATTGCGGACTACGGCAAATAAGCCTTAAAAATGCCTGAGACCTACGCCGAATGAGTGAGATTTGGCATCTCTGGTAATTAGTGGCCATCTACGGTCACGCGCAGGATGCATATTGAAACCCACACATTTAGCTGTTATACAGGCTAACATTAGCACTTTTGAACAAGTTGGAGGGGCTTACCAGTAGCGTTGGTGAATATTGAAAGGTGCATAATCGTAATCCTGGCTTTTGTAAAAACCTCAGCTTTAGCCGAGATTCTTGTGGCAAATATTTAGCTTGTCAGCTACAGCAGTTGTGAAGGATTGGAATGAGATCTTTATTTAGTTCCGTGCATTGGTGATTTCCAGCATGCGAAGTGAAGCCTGGGGACTGTACTTTCGTGCTCTGAATAATGATTGTTGCCCACAGCTAATGTGATATCATTCAGTAATGGAGTGGGTGACAGCTGGGTTTTTACCCTTGTGTAAAACAAAGAAACTGCTCGCCGGACTATTTACTGAATCAAAAGCATTTTGATATGCAGTTTGCTAGCTAATCACTTCCTGCATATGAATTGCAACTCGTTGTCTTGCCACGCTTT
Source organism: Gymnothorax javanicus (assembly GCA_029692085.1). NCBI lineage: Eukaryota > Metazoa > Chordata > Actinopteri > Anguilliformes > Muraenidae > Gymnothorax > Gymnothorax javanicus. Next base: position 110,515,271 of record CM056200.1, read on the forward strand.
TTTTTTTTACTTTGGCTATAGGAACGTGTGTCGCCACCCTAATAGATGTCATGTCTTCATCAATAAGTGGAGTGATTCACTGAAGTGCTAAACCATTCTTTACTTTTGAAGGCTCCTGGCCGTGACTTTCTTCACCATAGTTTATCATCTGCAACTCAAGTAGCTTGAGGCAAACTTTGTTGTGTGCTCGCAGTGCTGCTCTCTAGTGGACATAACAGGCATTACTATAAAGTAAATAGAGGCGATGATCTTGCCACCTACCTACCAGTATTTGTACCATCTCTGCATTCAGTCTATGCATGTTACTTCCACAGAATGGGTATTTTGAATAATATGAATTAGTGGGAAAGTGGAGTAATAAAGGGAAATGACTAACTTCTAAGTAGCTACCTTCTGTCCAGCTCTTTCTGATGTATGTTGCCACCTAATGGACATAACAGGCAATGATTATGAGTTTATTTAACAGGCCCAAAAAGATTGAGACACAGTCTGTTGATGTATTTGACAAATAGCTCATTGGTGTGATTATTCGTAAAAATTGCCCCCCCCGATTTTTTTGTCAGGAGCCGCCACTGGTTGTGAGTTGTATATTTCCATTACTTTGAATATCTTACACCGATTCGCGGTACTGTGTTTTGCTGCTTCATGTATTCTATGCTGGCTATGTAGCTAGCTAAGTAGCATTGACAACGTCCATATGTGCACTTTCAGCATGGTATAAATTCAGCCCAAAAAAACTGCGCAGCTAATCATTTGTTTACCATTGCATGCTCATTCGTAATTATTAAAACAATAGCAGATGTGTGCATACTTGACGTCGTGACTTTTTAGCAACTTTTAAGATAAGATACAAAATATGAAATTTCTGTCATTTTATGCATGCGCCGAACTTGCATGACAGCACTTCACAAACAGACAGTATTTGTTGTTCAGCCGGTGATGTGAACGACACACTGTGCATGAGCGGCATCAGTATACGGGAGTGATGCTGCGGAGATTCCCTGATGCGGCTGAACTCCATCTGCGCTGAGAAAATACGAGAGTCCCAGAAGAAAGAAACAGATGAGAACGAAACGAAGATCGACTTTATGTATATTTTATAACTGGGCTGCTGATTACATGAGGAGTTATGAACTTGCTAATCCTGTATAAGGGGAACGAAAATAATTCTGTATTCAAACTCGAATAATATTGTATAAAATCAGCACTTTTTCAGCTTAGCTTGATGTTTGAGTACCCAGAGAAACATTCGGGTTGTAAAAACGTCAAGCGTGAATTTAGTCAAGAAAATTTAGAGTTTAATTTCTAGTGCTGATAAATGTGGTAATAGCATATAACGGCAGCAGCTATGTTACGGATGACGCTCCGGGTTGCTAGAGTATGCGCGGCATATGCATTCGCGATATTAAATATTAAAATTAAATTCTAATGAATGGCGTGTGCACCCTGCGAGTCAGCTGGGATGGGCTCCAGTTCCAGGTATAGGTAAAGGATGGAATTAATGAGCTTTGAAAATTACTACAATAAAAGTAATTTCGCTTGTCAGAATTGGCTAAATACTTTGATCAACATCATCCTAAACAGGGGTTCCCAAACTCGGTCCTGGGGCCTCCCTGTGTATGCTGGTTTTTGCTCCACCCTGGTTTGCAATCATAGGATTTTAGCAAGCTGTAAATTTGTCTTAATCAGGTGCATTTTTGTTCAGAGCAGAAATTTATCCTCTCTTGACAAACAGTATTTTGACAGATATGCATACAAACAATGAGGAATAAATTCTGCATCCACATTGCAATATATGAGTAACAACTGCATAAAAAGAGGGAAAAATGTACCCAATCAAAGGAAAAAAATCAATGGGTTCCTAACTGGTGAAACTGTGGGCACATGGCTACAAAAACTAACAATTTACTAAACAAGCAAATGACAGTCAAACCTGTTTTATGTTACGTTTTCGTGATTGAGTGCAAGCAAATTATTTTGAAAGAACTCGAATCACCTGTCTTCAGCAACCTAATTTGGAGGTTATTGATTTTTTCAGTACCTGATTTGATATGTTTAAAAATTTATTACCTGAAATTGCTTGCCACACAGGAAAAAAAAAAAAAACTTTATATGCAAGGGTCTTTTATTCGGTCTTTTATTCTTTATGGCACAAATGGATATTTCTATTAAAATTTGGCTTAAAACAGCAAATAACATATTTAAACACAAAATGCACCCAATTTGGACAAATTAACAGCTTGTTAAAGTCCTATGATGGCAATTATGGTTGGGACAAAAACCAGCACACACAGGGAGACCCCAGGATCGAGTTTGGGAACGCCTGATCTACAATAAAACTTATAAGTTCATGAAGCGTACAGGCAGTGCTCTGTGCGGTTGGGTTATCGTCTTGAATCCAGTAAGGTTAGAGGAGGCTGCTCGAAACATTTCACTTTCTACGAATACATTTAACTTTGAGCTGTGTGGAAAACGAGATTGAACTGTCATCTTATAGAGCAGCAGGTCAACTGTTTTGCTGACATTGTTTGCGATAGTGAATAATCTTATTTCCCTGTTAATTAAAAATATTTCACCAACATTTTATATTAGGTATATAAATTGTTTTTCCAAACTATATTTAAGCCGAGTGCTATGTTTGCCCGTTCGGTACAGAGCTGTTGCATGGGTTTCGCAGTGGACATAGTTAGCTACATTTACAGAGAACATTGGTCGTGAACACGCGTCCTGTGTGGGAGTGCTTCGGGCATGGACCGTTGTCATAGATATCTCAGGCGTCAGCGCGTTCATGAGCCCCACACTACGCACGTGTGAGCAAAAAGTCACAAAGCGCATGTCCGCGTGACTCCAGAAATAAGGCCCCACGTCGGCGTGCTGCGCCACTGAGCAATTTCCATTGAAATGAATGGGCGGCCATTTTCAGTTCAGTATCCAGTTCTTATAATACATCCATGCTTCGCCCTCCCACTACAACCTTTCACTGGTTTGCGGGTCTGTATGCAAAGCAAGGGGAGGTTAGTAGGGATAGGGAAAAGTAACTAGAGCAGGGAAGCCCCAGAACGGCTTTTGACGGCTCCCATCTCGAACCCAAGTTCGCGGGTGAACAGTTTAATAACCAATGAAAATGTACACAAGCACTATTACATATTCCACTTAATTAACACAACACAAATAAACATGGCAGAAAGCAAGAAAAAGTGCCTACAGTATAATGAAAATTATATCAATTATGGATTCATTCCTTCACCAACAAACAGGCAATGATCAATGTGCCTGCGATGCGAACAGGTTATCTCTAATGAGGCCCTGAAACCCTTGCGGTTACAGGAACATTTAACCAAAAAACCTCCTGACAAGGCATCAAAAGATCCGGCCTACTTCAAGTCACTGTGGGATCAGCATTCAAGGCGCCCTACGATCAACACCCTGTTCGCCCGGAGCATCAATCAAACTAAGAGCGGGTTGGTGGCCTCCTACAACATTGTTTTACTAATAGCCAAGTCAGGCTTACCGTTCACTATAGGGGAGTCTCTGGTTATTCTAGCTATAAAGGAGGCTTTCTCTGCAGGGTCCCGCTCCATGACTGTGGAGATCAGTTGCGGCTCGTAAACTGGCAACAGGGGAGGCTCAAACAATCCCTTAAAATTAATGATTGGTCATGACCTGTTTTCAATCATTAATTTAAATTACCATTACAGAAACTCCAAAAACTCTCAACATTATCAGATGTGGCCAGTTTTCATTTATAATGCATACCGATTACGACTCCGGACTTCTCACGCTTTTCTTTACTCAGGGGTTGGAAGCAATGCATGTGTTTCATGATTGTTCAAATGAAATAAGATCATTTGAAACGTCTTAATGCAATTCCTTTACTTCCAACCCCTCCATGCACAAGGAATTCTGCGCGAGAATCTCTTACATATGCGTTGATTGAATAATCGCTGACTACAGCAGAGGAACATAAATATGCCACTAAAACTCACGCCGAATGCGTGAGAGTTGACAGGTATGTGTTTTAAATGAAAACTGGCCACACCTGGTAATGTTGAGAGTTTTCGGAGTTTCTGTAACGGTAATTTAAATTAATGATTGAAAACAGGTCATAACCAATCATTAATTGTAAGGGATTGTTTGAGCCTCCCCTGTTGCCAGTTTATGAGCCGCGACTGATCTCCACAGTCATGGAGTGGGACCCTGCACCAGTCATCAAGGCCATCCCGCTCAGCAATGATAGTGTGGCCTGGTGCATACGGGAGATGCCGCTCTACACTGAGCAACAGCTGTGCACTACATTATGTGGGTGTCCCTTCAGCGTCCAGCTTGACAAGACAACAACAGCCGACAACAATGTCCTTCTGATGACCCATGTCCAGTATTTGTCTGAGGGGGATCTGATGGAGGACTCTCTGTTTGGGCAGTATCTTTCAACTGACAAGCGAGGGGAGACGATCTTTACTGCCTTGACTGAGTTCCTGCTGGAGAAGGCCATCCCAGTGACTAACATCGTCAGCCTGCGCCATGGACGGAGCGCTGGCTATGGTCGGCAGGTACCGCGGATTCGCCACGCTTCTGAAGAAGCAGGTCCCCCATATGCTGACAGTGCACTGTTTATTACACTGTCACAACTTTGTGGCAAAAAACATTCCCGGTCCCTCTATCAGTCCCTTGATGTGGCGGTCAAAGCCATCAACAAAATAAAAGCCCACGCTCTCAATGACCGGCTCTTCAGGCAGGTGTGTGGGGAAAATTGAGAGTCCTTTCAGCGCCTGCTGCTCCACACAGAGGTGCGCTGGCTCTCCAAGGGCAACTGCTTGGCCAGGCTGTGTGAGCTGTTCCCGTCAGTCCTTGAATTTCTTGAAAAGACCGACCCAAATTTGAGAGCACAGCTGTGGTCCTGCCGCCACTACGACATCTTCTATCTTTCTGATTTCTTTGGGAAGATGAATGAGGTAACGCTGAAGCTCCAGGGGGATGGTGTGACTCTCATCCATTCGAGGGCCACCATACGCAGTTTCCTCGCGAAGCTCGAGCTGTTTCAAAAAAATTTGAGCAAATGTCAGTTCAACAGCTTCCCACAGTTGGGCAAAGTAGGGTAACCATTATTAGGCTCCCATTATCATTGTTCTTTTGACAAAATAGCAAACACGCCAATAAAATAACTTGTACTTATACTAAGGTGTTGGATGAACTGATCGATGGCCATCTGCTGGTTTACACGGACCACTTGAAGGCCGTCAAGGCGGATATGGAAATCCGGTTCAGGGACCTGGACCTCCTGGACGTGCCCGACTGGGTGATGGAGCCGCTCCAGGCAGATGCTTCCTGCAGTGAGCCGGCTATTCAAGAGAGCCTCATCGACCTCCTGAACGACGAAGAGGCGATGGCAGCATTCCGGACCTCTGGTTGGCGAGCGATCTGGGTCACTCACGGCCAGCGTTTCCCTCAGTAGTGGGAGAGGGTCCGTCTTCTGCTCCTCGCTTTCCCCACTTCCTACCTGGTAGAGCAGGGATTCAGCCAAGCTCTCCACATGCAGTCAAAGTACCGCAACCGCCTGAACTTGGTTAGCTCCGGCGCTCTTCGGCTGAAATTGACCGCGCAGTGTCCAGATGTGAAGAGGCTGACAACAGGCCACCAAGCACAGGGCTCTCACTGAAATTGAAATAGCCCTTTCCTCTTCCAAAAAATAAAATGAATGCTTTCTTCTACTTTTAAAATAAAATGAATGCAGTTTTCTTGCTGTTCCGTTCAAGCGGCTAGCCGGCGTCTCAGTCTTCATGAAATGACGGTCACGTTTCAAAAGAAATAAATTGATTCTAGGCCTCAAGCGCGTGAGCTGTATTCTCATTAGTCTGTTAATCGCATGTAAGCCTAATGATATTCACGTGATGTGCACATGATTGTTGGCCTGAAAAAACCACACGTTTTGTAAATGTATTAATACATAGGCCTAATTACTACTAATATTACAATTATATACTATTATAAAATATATAGGCCTTCTATTATTATTACAAATACATACTACTATTATTACTATTAGGCCTATTAATTATTACAACCAATTCTAATATGTTAGTTTCTTTTCTTATCCAGCGTTTCCTATGCTTATAATAAATCTGTTAAATAGGAAGATCGCATTTCAGAAATTGTCCCACTTTACCCATATTCACCCTAAACATGCACATAGGCAATTTTAATGTTATGTCAGATGTCAGCTGTCTCTGGTTGCCATAATATGGCGCAGAATGTTTCTAATGAACATATTTTTATATTTTTTTGAAATGGTTGATATAAAAAGAAGGAAAAAGTGAACCATTATCACTTGGTGTGTGTGTGGAGGGGAGGAGGGGGAGAGGAGCGCCAGAGGATCACGGTGAGGTCAGGGGGCTCAAAAAGGGTTGAGAACCACTGCTGTTCACGGTGCCCGGGAGCACAGATCCTGCAGATGCATTCAAGTGAACAGAATTTATTTTTCATGCTGAAATGACTCAGGACATAATTAATATGTCTCACATAAAATGCGTGAGAATTGGCAACCCTGCAATATGCACACATTTAATGAAGTGTTGTTCCTGAGAGGCCAAACAAAAACCAAAATCTAGTTACTTTTCATGAATTAATTTCACTGCTGGGAAATGATAAAAATAGCCTGCAATACCTATAGTCATAGTGTAACTTGAGCCGCTTCAATATTTTGCTCAAACCACGAACATCCTGAAAGTGGTAATGCTGCTTGACAATTTGCCGCTCTAGCTAGCCAGCTTCATTTGCCAGTTATGACGATGGTAAACTACAATTTGTAATTGGATCATTATTTAAAGAAAATATCCGAGCATTTTACATCCTGTTATTAAACATGTCAGCTTCAATCTATCTCACCCAGCCTTGCTATCCGCTGATTACTCCCCACCTTCGCTGTGTGATACATGATAGACCTACATGTCTGATACTCGGAGATGTATGGAATAATTTGTGAGTAGTTACATTCGGTGGTTATCACAGAACAATAGAACGGTGCCGTGAAAACTAAAGAAAATGTGGCTGCGATATTTCAAAGTGCAGGACGTGATACAAAAGTCTGGCGGCTCAAGTTATGAGATAAATACATTTTCGTGGTATGAGGCAGTGGACAGCATAATTGGCCAAAAATGCAAGGGCGAAAGAATTCCGAATTCAACATCCACCAATATCCAATGTAATCAGTACTTTTTCGGCTTACCTTGATGTTTGGGTACCCAGAGAAAGATTCGGTTGAGTAAAAACGTCAAGCATTCAGTCAAGAAAATTTAGAGTTTAATTTCTCGTTCTCGTTTCTTGTGTACTAATAAAACCCCCCGAAATATATTGGCGCCTCCCTTAAAAAATTGTACTAGCAAATAATCCGCTATCGTCGGATTCATCACTCTTCATCCTGCACAAGATTTGGATAATACGATTTATCAGGTTCATACATATAGCCAGAGGAACCACGATCATGGTCAGAATCTTCCATATTCCTCAGTTTTTCAAATGTAAACACAGCTGGAATGCCTATGACCGCCTTTGATCAGTGTTTGACTGTGAACAAAATCAACTCGCTAACGTCAGAGCCTGCTCCAGTATGGCGGCCGCCTGGCAAAACTTGCGTGCTTAGCCGGCGTTTTAATTTCAGCTATATTTTGTCACCGTGTTAACATAAAGCACTGCAAAACTGATTTTTAATTTCTATTTCTGCAAGGAAATCAAATATTTTGAAATTAAATTGAACCGGTTAGAAGTACCCTTTAAGGTATTCAGTGGTAACTGTGATGAATACATTCTATGTGATGACCATGATTTTTTTATGGCACATTCTATGATAACAATGGTCATTTTAGTCATGGTCATTTTAGTCCAAGATGTTACTGCTCATATCGTTTTACAATAGTGATATTCAGTCAATGAGAAAAATAACAATATTCTTTAATTATTCATATGGTAAATTTTTTAAATTAATTTGCAGCGACATGATATTATCATTGGCTAACAATAAAGAAAGAAATAAAGTGTGTGACGCGGCTGCTTCGGGCGAGGTCTTTGGTCATTCATTAAAACACAGAATGCCACAACACTAATAATCCAGGGTTAAAATACAAATACTTGTTTACTGATGTTGTTTTCAGGGGTACAATTGTTCAACTGACTCAGGTCAGTACTCAAGTTTAGTCTAAGGCCACGCCTCCAGCCGTCCAGCTCACCGGTCTACTAAATCCCAGATCACACTCGAGTCATTATTCTATTATCATCAAGACCTGTTTCTCATTACCACTGGGTGGAAGCAGTGAGTATTAAGGATTAAGCTTCCCTCCGTCTCGTGAAGTTTGTGTAATCTCATTCCTGTTTGACATCGTAGTGTTGTACAGGCTTATTCTCTGAATTTGCAAATTTGTACTAAAACCTAGAAACTCGTGCTTTTTATTGTTTTACCTGCACATTATATTTCAGGAACCTCATTTTCATTTTCTTTTCCTATTTGTAATACAATGTTACTGTAGCGTAGCCCAGACTTTGTATTACTCATAGTGCTTATTCTTAGGAACCTCAGTTCCTTGTTGTTTTGTATTTCTACGTTTGTGCCTTCTGTCGTGCAGTTGGTTATTAAATACAACCAAGTCCATCCTTGCACCTGAGTCCAGTCCTCAACTTCCTGTCCTCCGTGCACCTGGAATATAAATATGAGGTGACACAGGCGAAATTCCCTGAGTCATTCATCACTAAGGAAAGACCCACGAACACAGTGACAATAAGTTCAGCAGCGCCAAATGGAAATGGATACAAAGACAAGATATTTAATGTTCAAACTGGGGAACTTAATTGTTTTTTTTGGAAATGTTCACTCATTTTGAATTTGATGCCTGCAGCACGTTCCAAAAAAGCTAAGACAGGGGCAACAAAAGACTGGGAAAAGTGAGGAATGCTCAAAAACATCTGTTTGGAACATTCCACAGGTGAACTGGTTAATTGGAAACAGGTGAGTGTCATGATTAGGTATGAAAGGAGCATCCCCGAAAGGCTCAGTTGTTCTCAAGCAGGGATGGGGCGAGGTTCACCACTTTGTGAACAACTGCATGAGCAAATAGTCCAACAGTTTAAGAACAATGTTTCTCAACGTGTAATTGCAAGGAATTTAGGGATTTCATCATCTACAGTACAGTCCATAATAGCATCAAAAGATTCAGAGACTCCAAAGAAATCTCTGCACGTAAGTGGCAAGGCTGAAAACCAACACTGAATGCCTGTGACCGTCGGTCCCTCAGGCGACACTGCATTAAAAACCAACAACATTCTGTAAAGGATATTATCATCTGGGCTCAGGAACACTTCAGAGAACCATTGTCAGTTCATACAGTTCATCGCTTCATCTACAAGTGAAAGTGAAAACTCGACCATGCAAAGCGAAAGCCATATATCAACAACAACCAGAAATGCCGCTGGCTTCTCTGGGCCCGAGCTCATCTGGCATGGACTAACGCAAAGCGGGCTAAAGAGGAAAAAGACCATCCAGATTGTTCTCAGCGCAAAGTTCAAAAGCCAGCATCTGTGATGGTATGAGGATGTGTTAGTGCTCATGGCATGGATAAATTGCGCATCTGTGAAGGCACCATTAATGCTGAAAGGTACATTCAGGTTTTGGAGCAACATATGCTACCATCCAAGCGACGTCTTTTTCAGGGATGTCCCTGCTTATTTTAGCATACAATGACAAGCCACATTTTGCACGTGTTACAACAGTGTGGCTTCAAAGTAAAAGAGTGCTGATAATAGACTTTCCTGCCAGCAGTCCAGACCTGTCTCCCATTGAAAATGTGTGGCGCATTATGAAGCACAAAATACGACAACAGAGACCCCAGACTTTTGAGCAACTGAAGTCGTACATCAAGCAAGAATAGGAAGAATTCCACCTAGAAAGCTTCTCCAATTAGTGTCCTCAGTTCCAAAACGCTTATTGACTGTTGTTAAAAGAAAGGTGATATAACTAAGTGGAAAACATGCCCCTGTCCAAGCTTTTTAGGAATGTGTTGCAGGCATCAGATTCAAAATGAGTGAATATTTACAAAGAAACAATTTTCAGTTTGAACATTAAATATTTTGTCTTTGTTGTGTACTCGATTGAATATAGGTCTAAAAGGATTTGCAAATCATTGTGTGTTTTTCAGAAATGGTCACCGCATTTTCAAACAAATTACACGGAGCTGTTATCAAAACTCCATTTCAAGTATAATGTAATTAGGCTGTGTCACACCCCTCTGCCTCAGAATAGCTATAGCCGTCTACTTAAGTTAAGCCTATACAGACTATGGTCCGTCGACATAACTCTCACATGACTACCAGAGGGTTTCTCGACCTGTGATTGACAAAACCTTTTCGAGAGATGAAAAGATGATGACGTTTAGCTTTTTATTGTTCATTTGAATTCTTGTTATTTAAAGCATTATAGAACAAAAACATTGCAAACATTCTAAATCACAATGTCTGGACTCAGTAATACCATTATTTAATGTTAGTTTTGTAAAAAATTTGCCTTTCTTTCAAAGGTCCACTGGACTTCTTTGTTCATCTTGAGGCGGGCCATCTACCAGCTTTTGTTTTGTGTCTCTACACCAGGTGATGGCCCTTCAAAGTTAAAAAATTTTGACCTTGCTCTATAGCGCCATCATGTACTCAGTAGGCACCATTTTTGTTTAGATCACAATATTCGCCATCCTTTACAAGCCCACCAAATTATGAGTTTTCACCATACTGTCTAGAAGCCACGACTATGAGCCTTTAAGTGGAAGAAAAATAATAATAGAGCTGCAATGATTTTGGGATCCAAGCACTGAATTGTCCGACAGTTTACCCTATTGATGCGAGAGGAATGTTCACTTATTGTACTGTTGCTATAATTACAAACTCATGAAGTCATTCTCGATGCTAAATGCCAAAATTGCCGATTGGAGTTGGTCCACAGCGATCAGACTCCCACCACCTCCTTTCTTCCCTTAAGATATCTGAGAGCAGGGCTGTTGCCTTTCATCGCTTATTCAGTCGGCAGAATTTCCTCACTGCAGTTGCCCTTTGTTCCAAAAAGCTGGTGCGGAGGTATGCAATCATCTCAACATGTGGACGACTTGGCTTTACAACAGTCAGAATTGCAATTGCATTCCATTTTTAACTTTTCTAGAATTAACTAGATCATGTAGAACAGCACCAGAAAATGAATAAACTTCTAGCACTTTCTTTACTGCAACTGCTCCTATGAAAAGGCCAAAGATATATTCAGATATATCAACTGTATATATGTGGAAAAATACCTGGGCCACTTTTCAGTTTTAGCTTTGATTGTGAGGACTCCTTACAGAGGCTGTGTAGTATTTTGTGTTTTCAATAACTTTAATCAGAGATGCTTGATTTTTCAATCATTTGCTCATGTTATCAATAAATATGGCATTGTTCATGAATTTTTCAAGCAGTTCTGTTACATTTCTGTTACTCAATATTTCATATGCTGTCAAAACATTTTTATTGATGTTAGAACTACAGTTATTGCACCACATTGCAATATTAAAACAATTGTTTAGCATGTTTTCTGACTTTCATTATTTGTTTTAGGCAAGCCAGGGTGGGGAGTGAAAATGAATAGGATAAAACACTCGGGCCAGTTCAAGCTCAGATTTGGCACAGTTACGGCATATGTGAGGCAGATCCAGCCAGCCAGACTAGGGTCACATCACTCGGCGTGGATTTGCGCCACAATTCACTTCCAAAGTCTTGCTGAAGTGGACTGCCAGAGTCAGGCTGTACGTGAGCCAAATGTTTAGCCGTGCTCAGGCCAGATCTGGGCTCGACCGATTTTCCGAGCCGGGATAACAATGGGCTCCCCAGCCAGGACTGCTAGAAGCCTTAAATAGTACACAATGGGAGCAGTTTGGAGAAGAAATTAAATTCAGCAACACAGAAGAAATCCATATACTGTATGCAAAATATAAAACTTTAATGTGTTAAAGGAATAAGACACGTAGTAAAATAAATTGCAATTCAAGGTCAAACTCCAAAAGCTCTAAAAAATGATCAATGAGATGTACTGTCTTTTTTGTGTACTACCTGTTTTACATAAACAACCAACGCCCTTGAAAATGGGTGCCCCAGTCTGCCAGCCTGCAGTGTATCACTAAGAACTGGTGAAGTACTTAAAGAAAGAAAAAAAACGATAGGAAAATGTGCCAATGGAATGTCCCCACTCGTGGAACTTGAACCCAAGCCTTTTTAAACAAAGGGTGTGTTGTGCCCCGGATATCTTTGGGTGGAGTGTGTGTTAAAGGGGATAAGAAAGCGTGTGTGTGTGTGTATGTGTGTGCATATGTGTGTATGCATGTGGGTGGGCGAGTGTGTGAGTAAGAGAGGGAGAGGGAGGGAGATAGAGAGGGAAAAAGCGGAGGAGGTGTATTCCGTCCTGTCCACCCAATAGCCCGAGCTATATAAGTAGAAGACAGCCTCACACCAAACTCCTTGAGCCTCAAATCCAAGGTAACAATACAGGTCTAACAGGTTTCTTTCCTTTGCCGACAAGTCCTCAGAATGGCTGTGAGTATGACCAGTGTATATCACAGTGTAGGCCCCAGAGATTCATTCATTAAAAGATCATCAGTCCCCAAAGCCTACAGTGCTTATGGGGGAATGGGGAGCGGGAGGGTGCGCATCTCCTCAGCTACTGCTCGCAGCGTCTCCTCCGGCTTTGGTGGCAATTTAGGGTTTGACCTCGGCGATGCCATTGGGAGCGGCGTTGGAGGGGTAGATGCACTCCAGCTCAATGAAAAGGCCACCATGCAGAACCTCAACGACCGGCTGGCCAGCTACCTGGAAAAGGTGCGCTCCCTGGAGGCAGCCAACTCGAAGCTGGAGGCCCAGATCCGAGAGTTTTACGAAACGAAGGGCCCAGCAGTTTCGCGTGATTTTAGTGCATACTGGGCCACTATTAATGACCTGAAGGATAAGGTAAGTGCCAATCTATTACATTTTGACAAAATGTTCCTAGAATGTCTTTAGACCATAATATGAACTTACCTTTATGCGCTAAGTCTCAGTGATATATTCCACATTTTTGAATTCAAGACTGGCAAAAGTAGAAGTATCCTGTGACAAACCATTAAACATCCATGTTTCATTCTCACATGCACTCAAAAAAATGAAACCCTATGAAATGTTAGATTTACTTAATAATGTTATGTCAACTGGTTCCACAAAACTGAGTTCCACTCAATGCAACTAATTAAACTGGCCAAAAATGTTAGAAATCAAATAAAGGTTACGCAAAGGTATTGCGTGGAACCAGTTGACATAACATTATTAAGTACATCTAACATTTCATAGGGTTTCATTTTTTTGAGTGTATGGTAGATTCTCTGATGTGCGCATTTTAAATCAAACCAGCCAAACAAAAAATTTTATATTTGTATATAAAAATGTATAGTTGTATATTTGCTTTATTTTAATTTATAGTAAGTGATGCAACCTGGGTGACCTACTATTAATTGCTGGGCCCACCCATCCCTTCAATATAATTTTCTTTGTTGCTGTTAAAGCTGCTAAAAATATAAATAATTTGCACTGATTTAAATGAAATGTAGCGCTGTCTTCCGGAAATAACAGCCTGGGAGACATCAGGAGATCCATATCCAGTCATTTGGATAAGACTAGCAGAACATAATTCCAGAGGAGTACAATTACAGGGTATTCCCAGAAAATATGTTACGTTAAAATGTTTCAGTTGTACCAAGGGGACATGCAGATGGAAGACAAATCAATGGCAAAATCAATATAAACAGTTCAGGGGGTGAGTGAACCAAAACTATGCCAGTAAAATGAACAGAAGAACCAGCATTTGTTATGTTTGTCCAAACATTTATTCCGGCTTTTTCTTTTAATTTGTCTATCATCTGAATGTTGCATGACTTATCATCTGAGTGTTTCATTTGGATTCTGCAGTATGGTGTTGCCTAAAATTTATGTACAAAGTTAAAATTTTGTTTTGGTGGAGGCCGGTACATTTTTTTCAAATATTGGCTCAGTTCAACTCAGAATCAGTGCTGCTCCATTTCCCATATTAGGGAAACAAGGAGAGGCTTTTCTTATCCTCAAAGTTAGCCTGTTGAATAAACTGTCTCCCGTAGACTTCGATGAAAAATTAATCATTTGAGTTCCAGGTTTCGTGCCCGTTGAGAAATGGCGTTTCAGAGTACGGCTGCGGAGCGCCAATAGCAGAGGTCACAGCTGAAAGAGTCAATACACAATAATCAATGATGAAATTTAAAATTAGGCACAGACGGACCACAAGCCAGTTTAGATTGCTGTAAGGTTTTAAAATATAAACTAGACCTTACGCTCTGTCATCGTCGAGCAAGAGCACTGTACAGGAATTAGCTTGGTGCAGAGTGAAGAATGATGTGAAGCAGCAGTCTTGTGCCATCAGTCTCATGTTTTCACTCTTCAGATCCATGCTGCCACTATGGACAATGCCAACGTCCTGCTCCAGATTGACAACGCTAAACTGGCTGCAGATGACTTCAAGACCAAGTTAGTCAACAACCACCTCGCGATTTCTTTCATTTCTGTCTTTCATTTTACTTTTATTCGGAAGTATGTTTACTTGAAATATTATTCACACATCATCACCTAGATCAGGGCTGTCCGAATTGTGGTCCTCGAGGGCTGAGCACTGCTGGTTTTCCACCCTACCTTTGTCTGGGAGTCAGGTGTGATGCCAGTCTGGACAATCAGAAATATCTCTTCATGTAATTGCTTAGAAGGAGAGAAAAACCAGGGCTGGATTTGGTTTTGAGTGGCCAGATTTTGGAGCCCTGACCTAGGTAGTAAATAAGAAAAAAAGCAGACACTGCAGTGGTTTTAGGTGGTGCTGTGCGTTTCTCGTGATGAAACAGGTTTGAGCATGAGCTGATGATGCGCCAGTCAGTGGAGGCTGACATCGCCAACCTCCGTCGCTTGCTGGATCAGACCACTCTGAACAAGTCAGACCTGGAGATGCAGATCGAGGGACTGCAGGATGAGCTTGCTTTCATGAAGAAGAACCACGAGGAGGTGCATTTCATTGGCTGACATGTTTTTTTTTTTTTTTTGTCCTGGAGAAACTGGGTTTTGTCTTTTTTTATTTGCCCCATGTTGATCTTCACCAAGTAGGTATCAAATGCTACTACTTTCGGAAAAATTTTAGGAGAGTGTCTTAATGCTCCCCAGATTACCTCCACATATTCTTTTAAAATAACTGAATTTTTCTCAGGAATATAAGCTTGCATTATCCTTTACATTCCCAGACAAAAGCAAGAAGAACGCTGCAGTAATTAAGAGGAAAAAAATGTTATCACTGACTTGATTATTCATGGAAGATACAAAATATTGTTTACCAAAAAACAAAGGAGGGAAGGCATTGACCCTGCATATCTCTCTCAATCTCTCCTCTACCATTATGATCCTGGGCCATAGGATCTGGCAGCCCTGCGTGCACAGTTGACAGGAACAGTCCATGTGGAAGTGGACGCTAAAGCCCAGCCGGACCTCCAAAGAATTATGGAGGAGATTCGGGCTCAATATGAAAACATCACAGACAAGCATCGCCGTGACCAAGAGGCCTGGTTCAATGAAAGGGTAACAACACCTCCACTGCTTTAGTAACTTTTGCAGGAACTCAGATCATGAGTAACAAATCAACCATTCTGTTTCGTTCACGATTTGGACATGAATGTTGTTGGGGGGTGGGGGTGGGGGGGGGTTGTCCTAGCATGTCCTGCTGACATATATAAGCCAAGCCCATGAAGATTCATGCGAAAATGTTTTTGTACCAAAAAAAAAGTTTTTTTCGCTCATTCATTGAAATAAAGTGCAATTCTTTGGAAATTCTATTTGAAATGAGAAACGGCTGGCATGCACGTATACATTCTGAATTCTGACACAGACTGAGAATTGCTGAATAAAAATGAAATTATTGTTTCAAGTGCTGCTCAAACTCTGCCTTTCTAGTGCAAAATTTCATTTTTTTAATATTACTTCTCAGATTCAGAAGGATAAGTTAATGTGTTATGTTTTCCAGACAGCAGCCCTGAACAAGGAGGTCGCCATCAACACAGAGTCAATTCAGACCACCAAGACAGAGATTACAGACCTTAGGCGCACCCTGCAGGGGCTGGAGATTGAGCTGCAGTCACACCTTAGCATGGTAAGGTGCACTTATACACACGTAATCACTTGTATACAATGGTGAGTATGGATGCAACAAGGTACTGAGAGTCTTGATTCGTGTTTTTACATGAAGGGAAAGGCCAGTTCGTTTTATTTTTGAGGAAATGATCTGATTGTGGCTCAAAATCTGCAAAGGAAAGCCTCAGAATCAACAACAGAAAATGCAGGACAGCGTGATTGACTCCCAGGGTCCCACACTGAGATGTCCAGCGCGTTGTACTTGATGTTTCTATTAATATATTTGCAATATTACAGCTGAGAAATATGGTATAAATAAAATTCTATAAAAAATAAAGCATTTAAACAGAACAGTATGATAAAATAGTCAATACCCAAAGCACAGGCTATCCATTCCTCTGAACTATTTGAAAGTAACCCTCACTTATATGCAGGGAAAAAAACTTTTACACTGGGTACTGCTGCTCAGTCAATTTTGTCAAACAAAATAAATAACTTTAAAGTTAATATTAATACAAAAATCAATTTCATGCATACGCTCAGAAAAGCATTTAGCTTAGATGATCATACAACGTATTTAACTGCCAGAATTTACACCGTTCAGGCGGTGGGTGATATATGTCTGTTAGATATTTGACAGAATTTTTTTCCAGTGGAAGGCCTTTGGGTAGACAGGAAAATCCCAAATTTTCAGGTTCCAAAAGTGAACGGTTTGGTTGCTAGGGCCTCCAGAAGGGTCACCCTCTGGAGGGCCAAAATTGAACCTTTAAGAAAAATAGGTATTTGAGTTGAAATATCTCAGTGCGCCCTCAATAGCCCAGCTTCATTTTCACTGATGTCAATCTGTGTTGGGAGGAGTTTTGGAAAATCACAAAATTTTGGTGGGCTGTTAAGGGCGCCAGCTATAGGGGGCGCTTGAAAACACCACTTTGAGCCCAAGTAGCACTTACGTTTGAGGCATTCCTTGCCTGCGCCCTCACTAACCCAAGCTTGTTAATAGATGATATGATTCTATAACAGTGCCTTGTGCTATTCCACTTGAAATTGTAGTGGGATGATGAGGGCGCGGAATTATAGGTGGCGCTCAACTCGGTGAAAATGCAAAAATAGGGGTATTCTGCATCTGTAGATCTCCATGCGCCCCCATCAGATTTGAATGAAATCTGTTTTATTTGATAGCCCTACATGTCCACTATATGTATCAAAAAGATTGAAATGGGGTTCAACTGTATTAACCCCTTTTTGACCATCCCAGTAAGGCAAGGTTTCAAACGCGAAAGTACAATATATGGTCTATGGATTGATTAAAGGGATGAAGGCAACAAGGCATGATGGAAAGGTAACCAACTGAAGGTGCACACATCTGGCCCTTGGCCAAGGGTTATTTCATTAGCTGGAGGGCCTGAAAAAAAAATCTATTCATCCAATTGAGCAGCAGTGAAACTGGGACAGGAAAAGCAATACATGTAACTGCACACATGTGGGTGGGCCCAGGACGGGGGATCAAACAGAACCCTCTGCTGAGCAGAAGGTGGAAAAGATCATCAAAAAGGAGTCACCACATTTTCTCATTCACATCTGTATGCATCAGGCTGTTGCACTGTGTACTTTCAGTTTCACCTGACAATGTGCACAATTTTTACTTTCTAACTCTTGGCTCGTTTCATGTTTTCCGTCGTTATCTCCAAAAAATAACAGACTTGGGGGGAAAACCAAGTGTCTGACATCATACTTTCACCTGAGTTTTCTATCACAAAGTAGGGATGATGGAGATAATGAGTGATTTATTTTCCTGAAATTAGCATGACAAAAGAAGTAAACAATTTAAAAAAAAAAATTTATTCATGAGCGGTGAAACGTGCAATCCGTCCGGCCCCGCCTCCAATCTTCTAAACATTCCAAAGAAAGTCAGCAGAGGGCCGGACCCTATCCATTGGTTCAGAAGAGAGCTTTAAATTGCTGATTGCTCCACTAAAAATCATCCATTGGCATTGAATTCAAACTGACACCTATGCTTACTTATGTACCGTAACAGCACTACATAGACAAGCGTATGGAATGGTCACGTCACACCTTTCAGAATGATGGTCAAAAAGGGTTAAAATAGTTGAACCCCACATCAATATTTTTCATGCACATAGTGAACATGTAGGGCTATCAAATAAAACAGACCTCATTCAAATTTGATGGGGGCGCATGGAGATCTACAGCCGCGGCATACCCCTATTTTTGCATTTTCACCGACTTGAGCGCCACCTATAGTTTCGCGCCCTCACCATCCCACTACAATTTCAAGTGGAATAGTACAAAACACTGTGATAGAATCATATTATGCATAAACAAGCTTGGGCTAATGAGGGCGCAAGCAAAGAATGCCTCAAACATGACTGCTACTTTGGTCCAAGATGGCGTTTTCAAGCACCCCCTATAGGTGGCGCCCTCAACAACCCACCAAAATTTCGTAATTTTCCAAAACTCCTCCTAATATAGACTGATAACCTTAAAAATGAAGCTGGGCTATTGAGGGCGCACTGAGATATTTCAACTCAAAAACCTATTTTTCTTAAAAGTTCAATTTTGGCCCTCTGGAGGGTGACCCTTCTCGAGGCCATAAAAACCAAACCGTCGACTTCTGGAACCTGAAAACCTGGAATTTTCCTATGTACTAATAGATCTTACATCAAAAGAAATTTCAGGCCATTTACTATCACACATTCTGGCAGTTAAAGAATAAGTCGAAGATAACACTTGCCCATCCTCAAATGGATCTCTTATTTTTGCATTCATCTTACAAATCAAATCCCGCAGACTCTGAAACTCCATCATCCTCATCCCTACTTTCCCAAACTCTTGCAAGGACTAATCCTCTAGGCCATTTTTCACAAGCATCTTGGACAACAGAACTGTTTATAGGGTGATGATTACATCTGTAATGATTTCCTTAGTGCCCATGGTTAGTTTCAAAGACGGACGCTCAAGTCCGCCAATCATGCATGGTGAAAGTGAGTCAAGCTTTTGTCTCATCAACAGTCCCGAGATATAGTCACAACAACTCAAGAACCTGAGCCATTTTCTATCCATCACGCGAAAGCAAGCCATTTCCTGCAGTGGAAAATGTTCGATTTTTTGTTCTTTTGTTCTTCAGAAGGCAATTGCATTGATTTTGGGGTAAAACAATAATCAAGCTAACAATGGCACCGTCAAGCCTAAGAGAGAAAAATATTCAGGCATGAGAAAAAAGAAAATGGAAAAACTGAGTCATGAAAAGGTGTGGTGCAATACATTTCACTCTCTTCTTCAAAAGCATTTTGTTCGCTCTGTGTGAAGCTGGTATCCCTTCATATACGTTTTCTCTGCCTCCATTTACAATTCTATAGTTCTTCTGGTAATTTTATGCTTATTATACAATAATCTGACAAGAACTTTTCTGAGCATGCAACACATAAAGAGAAGGATTAACCTACTTATGTTGTATGGTTGGAATGAAATGTTCATTCCAAAGGCTTTCCCCTTGCATGGTATATCAGTGAAAATATTCTAATTACAGCAAACACTTTAACTGATATAGATTTTTTTTAGGTACACTGTAAAACTGTGGAACATGTGACAGGTTTATAATCTAAACGCCAGTATGTAAAAGCTAAATGCCTTGTGATTATTTTTGTAAATAGGTGTTCTCATTCAAAAGACTGATGTTTATTGGATGTTGCGATCGAGGTTTTTCAGATTTGTTGAATACACTTTAAA
The DNA here is from genome assembly GCA_029692085.1 of Gymnothorax javanicus. Classification (NCBI taxonomy): domain Eukaryota; kingdom Metazoa; phylum Chordata; class Actinopteri; order Anguilliformes; family Muraenidae; genus Gymnothorax; species Gymnothorax javanicus. Next base: position 110,535,227 of record CM056200.1, read on the forward strand.
ACTGAATCTAAACACTGTGACACGTTTAAAAAGAGTTACAAAAAAGTGTTTAGTATATGTTCAGAACTTAAACATTTGGTGTTACAGTGTAGGTCTTTTTAGGTGGTTAAAAGCACAATTTGCTGGTGGCTTGTGCACAGCAGTACATTACTGTGCTTTTGTGCTGTTATCCCCAATCGATTCTGCAAACTGGCAGTGTACTGGTCACCTATCTTGGGCAATACACTAACTATGGATAAGTATTTCATACAATCTAACTTAAAAAATTGGAACGAACCCATGAAAGTGCTAAGTAGCCAAAATAAATGCTTGGTGGTTTCTGCATACCAGTCTTTTGTGAAAAATGGTGGACAATGATAGGCATAAACCATGGAAGAGGCTTGATCACAGCTTAACACTGTGAGTCGCTGTCACTGAGCTTTCACTGAGGCTCAGTGACAGTTTGACGGATGGCTTAGTGCATTTTATGATTCGATGTTCTTGGGACAACCCATAACATCGTTCTGATATCACCAATTTTGCTGAGGTATATTGTACCATCCACTGTATAGGAAATGCATTTATTTAATTCAGTTTCATCAAAAATGGAGATAAAATGTATCAATGCAGCTGATGAAAATTAATGACAAGAGGTGAGACTCTGTACCTCACAAATAAGCGATGAAGATGTTGGTTTCCATCCTTTACGAAGGACTTTAATAGGCCATATTTTAGTTCTTTCTGGATCAGCAGGGAGCCTGTACATTCCTTTCTCTGACTTATTGCTGCACCCATAGGCACTGCAACCCATCATATCAACAAATGTTGTGTATGGATCTTCAAAATTATAAACCCGTTCACTTTGAGACAGTGCCAGGTAACCTCGATGGTTATCCTTGTGGAACACTCCTTAAGTAACTCTCATTCTAGGAACTCTTGTCTCAACATTCTTGCTCCAACTGTATTTCACTGACAATCTTATGAGGTGAAGAAATTAAAAGAGGAGACCATTGATTTTGGGAACATTTAAACAATATTTCTTAGCTGTACTATTGCAAAGATATTAAGAGAAACATCGAAGATGCACCGCGCAACTCCTGAGGGTTTAGGTACCAGCATACGTCTTCCTCAAACAGACTTTGGCTGGGTCATACCAACAAAGTGCAGAGAAAATAAGCAAACGCATTGACTTGCCGAAGTTCTTTTTGGCAATTCCTGCACCTCCAAAATTTTCTAATCAGCCAAATTCACTGCAAATGACACCAATGCAAACATCAAGTGAGACTGGTCAGATATTCAAGATGAGCAGCCATATCTTGAGTTTGTTGCTGCATGCGACTGCTACGGATAAAATGATTGCATTTCAGTGGGGGGCAGGATCAATGTTCAGTGCTCCAATCAGAATCGCATTGAGAATAAAACATTTTGTATGCAGAGAAGTCTTTGGTTTCGGCAAGCTGAAAATGTTAGATGACGTTAATCCAATGGGGGTTTTTTCATCGAAAACAGACATACTTATCAAGTGAGGGTAAATGTATTTGTATTTTGCTGATTGACTAGAACACAATATTTTTCATGGTAAAGAAAGTCACTGGCAAGACAGCATGTTGTAAAGTTTTTATATTAGCGTGGTTACATCAGTTTGAGGGTACACTGCATATTTATTATACATTAGACCGATGGCCGCTGAAATTGCGCCTTGCAACTAAACATTAAACTGAATAAAACAATAACTTCAAACTGTAAAAGCCATTTCAACACTATCAAGGCTTTGACTTTATTTGGTTTGTAAGCATGAATTTCTTTCGAAAAACAGTAGAAATTTGAATGGCACTGTGTTTGTACTTTATATTAAATGCATAATGTGTTTATATAGTAGCCTCTCCTACAACCTTTCTTCTGACTGCAGAATAGCCTTTGGCGACTCACCTGATAGATCAGAAAAAAATTTCTGGAAGCTCAATTATCACTTGCTGTTGAGTAATGTTTTCATTACAAGAGTCAAGTCAAATGTCCTATTAATATCACACAAAAAAACGTAATCACCAGCTATCGCTCAGTCAACCTATAATTTTATTCCTTTGCATATAATGAAATATGAGCCACACACATAATATGCGGCATGCAGTTCAGTCTGGAAACTCTTGCTGCAGCTGCATGGCCAAATTTAGAGAACACGTGTCTTCTCACCATCCAATCATATTTGCACAAATCACATCAGTGATGGAGCACTCTTTTCAAAATCTGCTAATCAGGCAAACACTATGCAGCTCTTCACTCTTTGTTTGCTCTGTACGCTTACTGCGGCTACTGTGGCAGCTCTTTATTTGTTATGCGTACCTGATACCTTCCATTGCTTGTCCGTTTTTTTTTTTTTTTGTTTATTTCTTTTGCTGCTATTTCACTTTGCGGCACGCCCACCACCACCCCAGACTCCATCTGTTGTTTAGATCTGCTTTGTTTACCAAACACACAGTGCAGATTTATTTTGTGTTAAAGCAAAAATAATGTTCTACAGATGGCTTTTCATTTTAATGTGTGAGTTTTCCAGACTGAACCTACTTTAATCAACTGACTAAAATCTGAAAGATAATTAAAAAAAAAAAAAACAAAAAAAAAGTTGAAGTAATGCTCTACATATCTTCAACCTATTAATACTGCTGTTGGAAAAAATACAAGTTTAATCATCCATATTCATTTGACATTTCAGTAATTTTTTTCAGAATAAAGAACTACCTTCAGCACTGAGGACTAATTCTGCTATAATCAGAGAGTACATGCAGGCATGGTGACAAGCTTGCATGGATGAATGCATCTGTGCATAAAAAAAACACAATGCAAAACATACTTAATCACTTGCCATTGTCTGCCTTTTGCAACCCCACAGAAAGATGCTTTGGAGAAAACGCTGGCAGACACTGAGGCTCGCTTCAGTGCTATGCTAGCCGGCTACCAAAACCAGATCAATGGTTTAGAGGCAGAACTGGCTCAGGTCAGGGCCAGTATAGAGCAGCAAGACCAGGAGTACCGGATGCTGCTTGACATTAAGAGTCGGCTGGACCAGGAGATTGCCACATACCATGGCCTTCTGCACAAGGAGGAAACCAGGTAAGGACGACCATCAACAATGAAAAGACACACATAAATGACTATTTATTTAAGGCCCCATATTATGAAAATCACCCTTTACATTGCATGTTGAAAAAAAAAAAAAACTTAGCGCTCTCTCCCTTTTACATCAGACAAAACAAGATTCTCTCAGAGTTTTTGCAGTCATACCCTCTCAAATAAATCATGCTCTAGAACAAACCATTTTGAATGTCACCAGGGGAGTCATTTGCGTAGTACAGCCCAGGTGCGCGTTTCCCAAACAATAACAGTAGTTGGATTTGTACTAACTTGGTAAAAGGCATTGTTAAACTAACCAACATCTGAAGTACAATGATTTGCCAAAACTGTCGTGCCGTGTTGGTACCACACTAGTTTGAACCATGTCGGTTTGAACCACCATCGTTCAAATTACAATGTTTCTGGATATGCGTTGGCCTGAGTTCCACAGCTTGGAGCTGGCAAAAACTCATAAACTTTGTAATATTTATATATTATATATATATATTATAAATTATTATTATTATATATAATAATTTGTGCCCAAATTAATTTATTAAGAAGGCTATTTGTACTGAAATCATACACCGACAACAGCAATAATGTGAATAAATTTAACCATTTAAATGAAATAAAACCATAGGCAACGGTTCTTATAGAAAAAAACGTACTATTAGCTATTTCAATTAATTTTTAATGAAATAGGCTCAATGTGTATATTCATGTTTTTTTATAGTGTTTTTTTGTTTTTTTTTTTTTTTTACTGTTAACACTATTAACAGTTGTTACTACCTGGCCTGACATCAGGTAATGCAGGCATGCGTGGCACAGTGGCTGAGGTAAGGTAGCTTGGACATCTAGCTAGCAGTAAGAGGTGAATTTACAGGTGTGGTTTTGTATCTCGAATGGTGATTTGATATCAGCGTCTTTTGAAATGGCAATGAATAGTCCCAGTGATAAAGAATTAAATCACAGCCTGTCCAACTCCACCCATCCTGCTGCCTGCACAGCATGGGGTGCTTCTCAAAGCGTAGGCTGCAGCCATCTAAGGCTGCATTTTTAGGGGTCGTCACCTATTTCTATCTGCCAAACTATCATTTAGGGTTAGGGAGAAGGATACTTTTCGGGTTAGGATTGGGTTTGGGGCTAGATTTAGGGTTAGAGGTTAGAGTTAAGGTTAGGGCCAGGGAAACCAGTGACGACTCGCTTAAACCAAAGCTGTTTAACGGAGATGAAATGACGTCTTGACAGTTTGGCGGATGGAATTAAGCGACGACCCCTAAAAATGCAGCCTTCGAAGGTTGCAGCCTATGCTTTGAGATGCACCCATGGTGTCAGGTCTCGCCCCTTTCGGTCCAGCACACAGGCCAATTAAGACCTGGAGCACCGCCACACTCAGCCATCAACAAGGATCATCTGAGTGTGATTACTGCTGAGCGGTGGCAGCATGTATAAATACCATTGCTTTCCCAATGTTCCCCGCAACTTCTCATAAGCCATAAGCTTGTATAGCTTAGAGCTCCGTTTCGCGTACTTTCAACTGCTAAACCAAACCATTGATATAAGTGCTCTGAAGTGCCAGCACTTTATTCATTTACGGAACCTCATTTCCATTTTTTTGAATCTATAATTGTAATACAAGTACAGTTGTGTTAGAACGTATTGTTTATATTACTAATGGTTTGTTTTTGGAACCGCGATTCCTGTTTTGTTTGTGTATTTTGTGTATGTCTCCTGGTTGCGTGGTCGGCATAATAAAACATACAACTAAATCCATCCTTGCACTTGAGTCCAGTCCATATCGACTCTTACACATGGCCATCACAGCAAATGGGCAGCTCCCTGAAAATGAGGAGAGTTTTCACGAATACTGTACATACTGCAAGCGTAGACATATGACAAAATTTAGCAGAAAATATGTTTGGCCGCTAACCCCCACCCCCACCTTCTTTAGACCCACGCTTTCTTTTTTTCTTCATTAGGGCGGCTTTTTTCCATTATTTTTATCCATTATCCGTTTTATTCCATTGTCTTCTCTTTTTTTTGAACCCCATTTTTATTTATTTTTAAATTCCATTAAAAGCTAAAGTGATCAAAAGTGTATTACTGTACGAATACTTATGGAGCATATTATAACTTTTTTGTTGAGTAATACTGGAACACAATCAAAATGTCATGTAGACTCAAGATTAGGTTGATGCATGAGGTCTGTGGCTAATATTTTTTTTTCCTCTTAACTTTTAGGAGTCCAGGCACAGGTAAATTACAAATTTTATTTTCATTCCAATGATTTTACATAAAATAATAAACTTAATATAAAACAAGCATAAATTGTTTTATAATTATCTTATCACAGATTAATACCAAAATCTTTCAACAAGGTAACTGCTGACTAGAGAAAGTTTGACTCCTGGGTATTTCTTTCTACAGGTGATGGACAGACAACAACTGATCTCTCTGGGAAATAATGGTGAAGCATATCTGCTCCAGAAACGGCTCTCTGCTTATTCTGCCAGTCACCGTCATAGTGACAGCTATCAGACTGTAGCCTCTGTCTTTGCATATTAAAATTATATGGTGCATTTTCACTGCAAAGCCTTAGTGCCTGAGAGTAGATACAAAATGTCTTGTCAGTAGAGCATGTTAGCATTAAATAGCCATTCCTTGATTTGGATAACGACTGAACTGTTTTTGCGTGTACCACTTGTCTTTCTACAAGCTTCTATTCTTATAAAGTACATATAAGAAAAACTGCTTGAAAAGCTTCTACACTGTTGTTTTCTCATTTGTGCAGAGCCCACAAATCTGAAAATAAATCTTTGACATACTCAAAATGTCTTTTTGTATGAACCTGTAGTAAAAATACATCACCTGTTCATTTGGTAAAACTAAATTTCAAGATGAATCCCGTTGTTTTGCTGATGCATTAATTAAATGCATGTGGCTTATGTTAAAAAAAAAAAAAAAATCCATGAAAAACTCCATATTTGTTTTTTGTGAATTTACATAAAAATGCATCATGTCGCTCGCCTGTTGTAACGAATTGCATTTTATCAAAATTTAGAAATTCGGCTGCACCTAGCAGAATATTTTTACAGTCTCTCCTACCACAGAGCAGAAAGTAAACGTGAAATAAATATGGTTGCAGATTGGCCAAGGACTCATAAATCATACTTTGAAAGCATGAATGAGTAAACATTGATTTTAGATAAGTAAACTTTTAAAGCAGGATGTTGGACTGTGAAATTGAGTAAACACCCGTGGGTTTTAGATTTTCCTTCAAGACTGAGCCAACATTCTTGGTCTCCACCCTGCTTATGTCAGTGTTGCCAAGGGAACGCACAAACACTAGACAGTGGGCTGAAGGGAGGTTTTATTGATGTGTACCTATTCATTAGGCTCTGGTTTCTTGAGCAAGGATAAGACTGAAAGGCACACGGGGTGGTGGCGAGTACCAAATGCGGTGGGTTCAAAGAAAGTCCTAACATGCCCAAGGACTTAACAGATAACAATTAAGCCCTGAAGTTTGGCTTAATTGATGTGGGAACCTCCATGAATTGAACAACAGACATCAAAGAATTACCGCAAAATAAAAAAACTGCGTGCTTTCGTAAACATCTCATACACCATGTCATGTACTACCAAAAATCAACATAATTTAATGATTCACATTTACCTGTGACATACTAAAGAGTGTATGTTATTCTTTCTTGATTTCCATTTGATTCTATCATGCAATGCACCTATTTTGTCTTTAAAATTTCCGGGGAGCCATGGAGAAGCAGCAACATAGTGATTATGAATCATATTGTTTTCCGTTTGTCTGACTTTTGAAGCAGACACCAAGTTCAGCTTGTCTAGACATATGAAGTAATGTTGTCTGTTACTTAATCCTTAGACTCAAAGAGCTGTTTCTGCATCTGCCTTTTGAAGATTTCTGCACTTTGAGTTGATTTCAAACAGAGGGGGAGGACAAAGCAATTTCCTTTGCCGGATTATTCAGCAAAACAACTTTTGTGCTTTTCTAGAAATGATGATGCTTGCACCTGACAATTAAAAATACTGCAAAAAAATAATAATAACATTTGCCCCACTATAAATCTTTGCAACATCTGCTTTCGGAGTCAGAGTTTTTTCTTTTTCTTTTTTTTTTATCTGAGTGCTGTAAGATGTACTTAAAAAAATGTTTATACACTGTACCTCAGTCAGTGACTTTTAGAAATTTCCAGCACCAAATACAAATTTAAGAGCAACCAGTTCATTGGTGAACTGAACCAATTTGTTCCCATAGCTGGTAAGCTATACGCTCACAGACAAAGAAACCCATGGCTATGAGGTTAAACTCTTCAAAACCATCAGTGATGATGGATTTGAGGGTTATCCAGTTTCAACAGTCTCTTTCGAACGATGAAACTAACCGTATTTGATTAACCTGTTATGTCCTAGACAAGGAACCAGACGTAAATTCAGGGCACAATCCACAAGGAGTATTTATTAACAAGAATAAGGTAACCAAGGAGGGACAGTCCAGTTAAGTGGGCAATGATTGGAGGGGGTAGGTGCGTGTCTGCACTCAGACCTGAGGCCATACTGGGGCAGAAGCCAGGTGGTGAATTCCCTTCACTGAAGTAGAACTGCTTGACATTAGAACTGAAGGGTTTATCAGGGCCGCAGTCCCAATCCTGGAGACCAATGAAGGCTCGAGAGGTGTTCCTAATAAACTGACTCTGACGAACAGAAGGAAGATAAAATTCACATAAACGTGGTCCCAATCCCGGAGACTGATATTAAGGCTTGAGAGTTTGTTCCGTCTAATACGACCCTCGAGAGTAATTATGTATTTCTCAGTCATTTTACACTTCAGCTCAAAATTACAAGACACAAACTGACTGGTAGGCTTATTAGGACAAAGCGTTACAATCGAGCAACCATACAGACCAGCACTCATACAAAAGGAGCAGGCCATACAGCTGATAACACCTGTGAGTGAGGAAGGGAACCAGACAGCAAATCAACTCAAGGGCACAAAGCCACAAAAAAGGATTTAGGTTACTGGAAAGGGGGAGGAACGAATAACGGACACATGACAGTTGATATATATGGCTCACTCCATACTAAACTGAACAAATGTGTTACAATGGCGATGAAAATTCAAATATACCTTTTCCAATTCTGCAACCACCGACGTCGCCATCTGCTGGCCATTAAATGAAATGCAATTTCCACATTGGCCTCACTTTTCAGAATGTCAGACTTCATATTCTGAATGCCAGACGATGTAAAGTTCCAGCTGTCCTGTTCCACACTTTCCATATAACCTGCCAGGTCCTAGATGAAATTGGATAATTACCTCTGTCTTCCTTTTGACTCTTGAAACTTCTCTCAAGCCCGAAAGTATTAAACACATTGTGTTACATACGCATACATTAAAAAACCCTTTATATGTTGTAATTCCTTGTCTTATGCCCATACGGCCGAGGGCACTTTAGCATTGCGTTCTATGTTTATACAGTCTATGGTGATAGCACACAGATTGTTTATGTTTTTATGGTCGTAACACAATATTAGGACACGGAAAATTTTTCTTTTTTCAATCATTATTTTTAAAAGCATGGTATATATGATTGTCTGACGCCATGTGAAATTTTGATGCAGGAAGTGAGTACTTTATCTGGCCGAGGTCATCTTTACGCATTTGCATACATTATGCAAATTAACCCACAGGGATGGACATAACACGTGAGGACGCGGCTGGTTATACCCACGACGGTCATTTCAAATTGCATTTCTGATCAGATGAGTCCCGATAATTTAGTGCAGACAAGTGAGACTGTTATTATGGGTATTTCTCTGCAGTATTTCATTTCACTTTCTTTCGAAGTATCAACAGACATGTCATGAGTATTTCATGAAGTTGGCTGCCAAATTTTGTAACAAAATATGTCCGTCACAATGCCTTGGCTGACATCAGGAAACCACTTTTTCTGCAGTGTTGTTGGACCGATGACTCTGATTTTTTCTTTTGTACATCTTCAATCTGGGAGTGAATAAATATGAAGAATGCAAATCATTTACTTCTCTTCGAAAAAATTTTATTGACCATTCTTATGCAACACAGTGAATTGTACAGTTTAGTATGGAGTGACCTATATATATATATATATATATATATATATATTTATTTATTTATTTATTTTGTATATATATATCAGTGGCGGCTGGTGAACTGGCGATAGGGGAAGCTCAAACCCATCCCTTGAAAATAATGATTGGTCATGACCTGTTTTCAACCATTCATTTAAATTACCATCACAAAAGCTCTGAAAACTCTGAACATTATCAGGTGTGGTCAGTTTTCATTAATAACACACACCTGTCAACTCTCATGCATTCCGCGTGAGTTTCAGTGGTATATTTACGTTCCCCTGCTGCAGTCAGCAATTATTCAATCAACGCATGAGTAAGAGATTCTCGCGTGGAATTGAAGTCCTTGTGCATGGAGGTTTATCAGTTTCACCTGCATTACGACTCGGGACTTCTCACGCTTTTCTTTACTCAGGGGTTGGAAGCAATGCATGTGTTTCATTATCGTTTAAATGGTTTAAATGAAATAAGATCATTTGAAACATCTTTATGCAATTCCATTGCATCCAATCTTATTTCACAAAAAAAAATTATTGCACATGCGCTCGGAACATAGTACCATTAATGAATACACAAATAAGGCAATATGCACCCAATATGTGCATTCAAAATAAAAATAATGAATTAATGAAAAGACATTAAATAGACAGCACAACAGGGTGTAGCCAAAAATTTCGAAAGCGCCCCTTAATTTCCAGTGAAATACAATAAATAAGTCTCTGGCACCATATGCAGGCTTTTAATAAATTATAATTTACATTTGATCTTGTATATTATAGGCCTATTGTGATTTCAGAATAGGAACCAGAACCATACAACTTCCACCAACACAACAACTCTATCAGTGTATTAGACATTAGATGCATCTTTTAATTAAGTTTACAGCATTGAAAATGTCATTTTCTAAACCTAGGACCTAGTCAGTACAATTAATAAGCTTTACATTGTCTGCTAATGAAGGTTAACCAAATGATAAAGTGTTAGGTCAGATTAAATTGTTTATAACTTTTTTTTTCAGCCAGGCCCAAACTACATATCATCATCCTTGCTTATTAGAAATGATATCAATACAGTGTTATGTACTAGTCAAACTGACAGTGACAATATAATATTTTTGCCTATTTTATATGTGAGAATAGCAACATAGGCTAACAAATAGATGGAAAGAATTCCATATTCAACCTCCACCAATATCAAATTAGATAATTACTTTCTCAGTAATTCTTCATTACTCTGCGTACCCAGAGAATCATTCGGTGTGTAAAAAAAGTCAACTGTACATCCAGTCAATAATTTCTTGTGCTCTGCTACTAGACGTGGCAGTGGCATATAACGTCGGCAGCCATGATACTGATGACACACCGAGTTGCTAGGGCATGCACAGCATGTGCACTCGCGATAATAATTATTAATATTGAATTCTAAACCCCCTTCTCACTAATAAAACCTCCCAAAATATATTGGCGCCCCCTTCTCAAATTGTTAAAATAAAAATCCGAAAAATAGAGGTTCGATACGAAATTCTCTCCCAGTTCATTGCTAAGCTAACGTCATCGATAACGTTAGACTTTTAACAAGGTCTAGAAAGTATTAAACTTTGATAAATAATTATTGAGAAATCTAAGGCTTTTAAAGGCATTGAAATGGTCATTTGCGGGTATTGGTCTGGGGTAACGTTATAGTTTTTTTTTTTTTGCACTCTCCCGCCTTCAGAAGACAGCTAGATCAAAGCTTGAACGAGTTTTTACATTTCGTTACAACAGAGAATGATCTTCCACCACGTAACAAATTCAGTTAATATAATGACTCTAACGTTGATATACCATCACCCTCTCTTGAGCATCAAACAGCAATCATAGCTTAACTAACTTACTGGGATTCAAAGTTAACGAACATAAAAATGTTTTCTTCGTACTCCATGTAGATCATAAACTGTATACATTCGGCTCGTTGAAATCGGTTGGGAAGTGTAAACGTCATAGATTGAGAAAATACACATCACCCCCGTTTACTTGCATTTGTTCACATGCAGACCCTGCACTCCCTGATATGGGTGACGCTCTAATGTGTCAGAGCACTGAGCCAAACAAAGCTGCTAATGCGGCGTATACTTATATGTATGGCTAGACCCTTCCCCTCACTCTCCAAAGAGGCATATCTTTGCCAGAACGTAGGCAGCCAGCAGCCTGCCGAGTTGACTAGAGGGCGTCCAGGCGCATATTTTAAATCCACTGACTGGAGTTATCTAATCGAGTGATGGCAGCAAATGAGTGTTTTTTTTTTTTTTGTGGTTTTTTTTGTGCTCTCACCGGCGCCCCCTCTCAAGATGCCGCCCTGGGCAACTGCCCATGTCGCCTATATCTAAATCCGCCACTGGATTTGGGCCCTTCTCAGCATGTCATACACTGCACGGCGGATCAAAGCTCTGTCCCTTCTGAGAACATTGACTTCTGCCGTTATGCATTCCTCAAGGTCATCCAGGTCCCTAGGTGGAGTAATGTACACTTTTGACTTAAGATTACCCCACAAGAAAAAGTCAAGAGGGGTTGAATCTGATGACCTCGAGGGCCATTCCACGTCGCAGTGTAGGGCAATCACTCATTCTCCGAACAGTTCTGTAAGTTGAACTGAAATGTGTCAAGGGATGTGTTGAGATCAAGAAAGTGCAAACACCTGGTGTTGCACCATTCCGGGGACATCCATTCATTGATTACATAGCATGACATAACTGTTAACCACCTAGAGAGCAAAGCGTTAAAGCAATTTCCTGAAAATTTTTAGGACGCTTAACCCATTTAAACTGGGACAGCATGTGCGCATTTTAACCTTTAAAACCGGGGACGCTGTTACGCATTTCTACCCTTCAGGCCGGGAAAGCGGATACGTCATTTTGTAGTTTTCATTACTTTTCCGACCATTTCCGGGCTCATAGCTGTTCTTTTACTGGCACTTTTACTAGGGCAGATGCCATAGTAACACTTCAAGACACTTTATTTTTATATTTTTATGTTTATTTTTATTTTATTTGAACGGACACTTTATCATGCCTGCCACCTGTTCCAGAGAAAGAAAAAATGTTTGTTATTCTCTAGTGCAGAGCTTCTACTTTTATTTATTTGGCCTCTTTATTCCATTTGAGTTGTGCATGTTATGCCGATAGAGATTTGTTATTTATTTTATTGGTTTTATTATATTTTATAGTTTGTTCAGTGTTTTAAATATTGTGATGAAGATTTGCACAAATAAAAACATAGTTCTTATGAAAGCCACAGGTGTAAGCTCTCAAATACTTTTTGAATTTTGTTTGTTTCTGCTACAGAGGCTGAGATATCAGCTTTTTACTAGACGTTGACACCTGGGTGCTGTTTTCCAGAAAACCTCAGGTTTTAGGGGTTCTTTTCAAAATCGCCCATAGGTTTTCATAGGCGTTTTTTTGAATAGGCGTCATATGGCGTTAAATTAGTCTCAAAACTCGAGCGCATGAAAACCGAGAGAGCGCGTGAAAACCGTGGGTGTACGACCCTCAGTATCCGCTCTCAACTTCAAAATGCGCTCACAATATCAATAAATGCTCGCAATCTCACCACACGCGTGATTTCAACACGCGCTCACAATGTCAAAAAATGCTCGCAATCTCAATGCTCGCAATGTCAATAAATGTTCGCAGTCTCACCACGCCGTAATGTTTCAACACGCGCGCAATGTCAATAAATGTCAAAAATGCTCGCAATCTCACCACGCTGGCAATGTCAATAAATGTTCGCAATCTCACCGCGCTCACAATGTCAAAAAATGCTCGAAATCTCAATAAATGCTCGCAATCTCACCACGCTGGCAATGTCAATAAATGCTCGCAATCTCACCGCGCTCTCAATGTCAAAAAATGCTCGCAATATCAGTAGACGCAAGCTTGCCGATTTCACTTTTGAGACTTTGGAGGCGGGACTTACAATGCTGACCATGAGCTTTGATTGGATGTTTGATTCTAAAACTGGTTTTCAACGGCAGTAAACTACAGAATAAAAAAGAAATCAAAGAGGTCAACCATCATGTCGGAGCAAGGAAGTTTTTCACAAAATTAAATCTTTCATTGATTCCATTTTAATATTGTTTGAAGGTATTGGTTTCACTTGCTATACGTAGCTAAGATTATAGCTAGCTAAATATTTCACGTTCAAGCTGGCCAACGTCAGCCCCCACGTTAATAATTGTACTTAGCTAGCCTATTTTAGCATCAATTTACCCATGGCTATACCATTTACATAGCAATGCTACGCTCCCGGTTTTTCTTAATGATCAATTCCTTCAAACAATATTTTCTTTTCTGATGCTGAAGACCCGCCGAGTGTTAAGATCTTCAGTTCGTTCATTATTTGTGCTGAAAACGTGGAAGTGATTTAATGCAAATGGTGAAGGACTAAGGGTAGGTTTCTTGACAAGTTTAACCTAATACCGTGGCAACGTTTTAATATTTGCAAGAATTCCATTATGAGCTCTTGGCACGCTAGGTTTCGATAGGATGATATGGTTCGGAAATATTCACCACATTCAGGCTAATGCTTTCAACGGTTCTCTGCCTTTAATTACAACTCGATGCCGTTTGAGCAAATGAGTAATAGACACGCGCTATTACTGCTGCTGTACACAACTACAATGCTAACTGTTCAGTAAATTTATACTGTTTATGTACTGCGCTTATATATATTTTAAATAGCCTTTGGCCCCTTACACTTCCACTGCTCTCATCGCAAACTGGCATCTATTTACGCCTAAAACATTTAAATTAGGCCTATTTTATTTATTTGTTACATTGTATTAGTCTACAGCAGCAGTACCTATAACCCACTTGCTCAAACGACATCGAGTAGTAATTAAAGGCTAAGAAACGTTGAAAGCATTAACCTGAATATAGCGAATATTTCCGAACCATATGTGACAGTCCACAGGAAAAGGGTGTAGGCCTATAAGGGATTTTTTTACGTTTTAGAGAAAAAACTGTTTTTCTATGTTTAGTACATGGTATGAGATCATCAGATGCACTTAACTCAATTTGACCAAAATATCCCTTATACACCCTTTTCCTGTGGACTGTCACATATCATCCCAACAAAGCAATGCACAATGGCGACACCATAGTGTGCCAATAGCTCATAATAGAATATTGCAAATATTAAAAAGCGGCTATGTCGTGGCTTTTTGCTTCGTCTGGTCAAGAAAACTGCCTTCCCTTCCTTCGTCACTCGCCACTTCTTCGTTTTCTGCTCAAGTACGAACTGAAAACTTTATTCTCGGCCGATGTTCTGACGATTTGTGCTACCTCAACTAAAAATACGACCATAGCGCACCACGATCGGACAGTCTTTGTTTTCGCCTTAATATTGCTCTATGAATCAGCCCACAGTTGCAAAATAATTTTTGTTAACTTCTTATAACATTCGCTCATGTTTTAATGAGCTGGATACGTTCGTTCAAAGATAAAATGCTGCATGCCTAATTCCTGCATTTTCAGGAAACGTTAGTGTGTGTTTGCACGTATCTAAATGTTTACAGGTAGGAAGGCGCTCTGAAAAAAAAATATTTTAAAGATATAGCTATAAAGATATTTATGATGTCAGTGAAGAAACAGCCCGAGATTTTGGGTCTGTATATGTGCTGAACCGCTAAGCAGCATCTCTATTTGTCTATAGATGGGTAGCACAAATCGGCAGATTACCGGGTCTTCAGCGTCAGAGAAGAATATGGCTTGAAGAACCTGATGAATAAGAACAACTCAGGAAAACTATATTGCTACGTAAATGGCCTAAGTGAGCTAAGTGTCCGTCTACCGGAAATTTGGCGCTAAAATATCATAGTAAAATAATTGATGTTGGGACTGATGTAAGCGAGCTTTTCTAACAGAAAATATTTAGCTAGCCATGATACAACATCATCGTAGCTACGCACAGTGAATGAAACCAATACCTTCAAACAATATTAAAATGAGATCAATGAAAGATTTCGTTTTGTGAAAAACTTTCTTGCTCTAACATAATGATAGTTGTCGTCTTTGATTTCATATTCTGTAGTTTACGGCAGTTGTGAACCAGTTATAAAATCAAACATCCAATCAGAACTCATGGTTAGCATTGAAAGTCCCGCCTCCAAAGTCTCTAAAGTCAAATCGGCAAGCGAGCGTATACTGATACTGCGAGCATATTTTGACATTGAGAGCGCGGTGAGATTGCGAGCATTTATTGACATTGCGAGCGTGGTGAGATTGCGAGCATTTTTATTGACATTTTTTGACATTGA
Organism: Gymnothorax javanicus; assembly: GCA_029692085.1. Lineage (NCBI taxonomy): Eukaryota > Metazoa > Chordata > Actinopteri > Anguilliformes > Muraenidae > Gymnothorax > Gymnothorax javanicus. The sequence goes on from CM056200.1 coordinate 110,550,749, forward strand.
GCGGTGAGATTGCGAGCATTTATTGACATTGCGAGCGTGGTGAGAGCATTTTTGACATTGTGAGCATTTGTTGAAATTACGAGCGTGGTGAGATGCGAGCATTTATTGACATTGCGAGCATTTTGCGAGCATTTTTTGACATTGTGAGCGCGTGTTGAAATCACGCGTGTGGTGAGATTGCGAGCATTTATTGATATTGCGGGCATTTTTTGATATTGTAAGAGCATGTTGAAATTGCGAGCGCCGTGAGATTGCGAGCATTTATTGATATTGTGAGCGCATTTTGAAGTTGAGATCGGATACTGAGGGTCGTACACCCACGGTTTTCACGCGCTCTCTCGGTTTTCATGCGCTCGAGTTTTGAGACTAATTTAACGCCATAGCCTCAGGCCTAAATGGGTTAAGGGCATACCTAACGTCGCTTCTAATGGTCTCAGATCCTGTTTTCATCCCAGCACTTTTTTGCGCAAAACAGATATATTGCAATTTACGTAATTAGTCTGTGCTCACTCGTGCGTGACATGTTGAGTATGTGCAATTGTACAAAAAAAGCACGTAACCATTGTATATCAATATATGTAAAAGGATTTTCAAAAAATTATAGAATATTAATTTTAGGGCAATTTTTCGAAAGTGACATTTTTTTTTATACACCCTGTATATGTATATACATATACGCTCTCCATTTGCCCATTTGGCATTTGGGTTTAAATGAGCAAACACTGAAGAGCCTATGATTCTATGATTGAATCATTATTGCAAAGTGCAGTGATGAATATAATTCAGTTGGCAATAATTATTTTAATCCTGACCGATTCAGCACTTAACTTCTTATTTCTTAAAAAAACCATGTTAGGAAGATGTATCTCATGGTCGTTGAAAAGATGTTGCCGTGCTTTAAGAGGGGCAGATTATTGGCCAGCATCAACCAAAGAAAACTGCTGAGGAGGTTTCTGAGATCAGCAGACTTGGGTCATGAACTATCCAAAAATTCATAAAAACCTGGAGGGATGGTAGTGAACTGTCAAATTTGCAGGAGAAATGGGCCAGAGAAACGTCATGACTGATCTTGGTCGGAGATAACCTAAATCCTCGTTAGAGTCTCGTCATAAAAAAATCAACAGTAGAACTTATGGCTATGTTTAATTCTGAAGGTATGCGCGTGTATATATATTATGGCACTGTTACACTCAGGGAAGCCCAAAAGACAAACACACACAGAGAACAGCTTTTTCATTCAGTGCACAATTCACATGTTGAATTTGTTCATACGTATTTTTCATTCTTGAGCTGAAGCACGCCACCTGGCAGTTTCCATTCATTGTACCTCAATTATCTAACGTTATATATTTAGCATATGTATTTTTGTAACTAATAGTCCATGGGCCAAACCAGATATTGGTACCATCTCAGGTGGCAAAACCTCGTTGTGACTTTCTGATAGCTAGGTGCCTCAAGTTGATGAATTCAGGTGATAGACTTTTCAAATGAGTAGCATTCTGGTAGTTTTCTGGCTCGGAATATGAGAGTGTGAAGTAAATTTGAAGACTGAAATATTGGGGTAGGGGAAACAAAAATGTCTGTAGTTTCACACTGGATTGACCAATTTTAATAAATTATACCTCAAAATGTTTGCCTTTTCCTACGTAATTATGAACACTTTATGTACATTAGTGCCATAATTAGCTCAGCAAAGGTTACATATTTTTAGTATTGCCCAAAATTTGCCATGGGAGAATAAATCACCGAAAAACGATGAAGTTATTGAACAGATCTCACTAAAAACCTTCTGAAATCACACTTTAGGCATCTAGAGACAATTTAGGCAGGCCAATATCCAGTTATTTAGAGAAGAACTGAGTCTGTATCAATGTTTATGGAATGTAATTTCAGAAAAACCCAAGTTAACCAGAAATCTACGACTGATCAAAGTCACAAATTAAAAGTCCGCCTGCTTTCTTATATCAACACAAAATGATTACAGTCAATCATCCTCGTCTTCATCTCCTGAATCGATATCAACTGTCGTCTGAGCCTCGACATTATCAGCTTGCATATTCTTGCAGGTCTGTATCCTGCACATAGGCGTGCACTTCAACCTGTTATCTAAGCACGCACATTCTCCTTCCTTGCAAACTCGCTTGCACTGACAGGCCATCATTTCAAGCACAGCATCTGGTGCTGAGTTTCCATCCATCCAGTCAATACCAAGACCTCTATTTTCATCTCTCTTCCACCCGTGACCTTCTGGATCTGGTATTGCTGGTTCCTTTCCAAGGCTTCTCTTCCATACACCAGCTTGATCATTTGCACGCTTGACATGCTTATTGAGGGTACCCTCACAAGGTGGTAAAAGGTATGAATCTACCTCGCCTCTCTTGGCGAAGAACAACTCGTGTTGCAGTCGATTAACTGCCACTGTTTTGGTAGATGGTGCATACATGAAGCATGTGAAGTGCTGTGAAAGTGCAAAGGTTTCCGTTGAAACCTCCCAAGTGTTTCCAAGTTCGGCAAAGGCTCCAAGGAAAAAGTCGTTTGACCTCAATTTGTCCAGTGGTCCTATCTTACCACGACCAACAAAAGCGCTTTCAGAATCACACCCAGAAAAGGCATGAAAACCAATCAGTGCACCACAGATGTCATCTCCGAGAGCCCGTCGTAGCTGAGAAATGTCCGTGAACTGCATGCGCGTTTTTGTTCCACGCTTCTGGTGCAATGTCATTGAAATGTCTCACTGCAGTTCAAAAGACAGACTGGGCTCAGCCGTGGCTTCTTGGAGGGCAAAGCCGGACTATCTTCCATTACTTAAATGTAGCTCACAACACCAGAACCTGTGAAAATAAAATAATACCTGACATGGGCCATCTCCATTTAAATGCAAGAACAGTGAGAATAAAAATCTGGCATAGGCTCACGTAGAATGTACATATCCATGGGCAATCAGTCAGAAAAAAATTATGTTCATACTGTATAGAAACAATAAATATATCACCATGCAGCAGTCACCACAGCACCAGTATTGTGAGAGTTGAAGAATAATAAGCACTGCCTTAACTTGAAAGACATACAATGTCTGTGTTGAAATACACATGGGGACAATTGAAAAAGTGATGACGACAATCCTAAGGCTGCAGCATGAGCTTTATCTTTACAGCCTTACCTGCAATATTTGATCATAAAATGGCAACTATGTTGATTCACTGTTTCTGATCAAACCCTGCAGGGTGAGACTGAAAAAAACAAGTGCCAAGTCATCTAAAAGGACTATGTGTAGGGGAGCATTTATTAGTTTTTGGTACAGTCCTTACTAAATATACATGTAACCTACCAAGCAATGTACAGTACATCATACCTGCCAAAGCTGGTTTCTTCTATTCTACAGTATGTAAGAAAAAGTTCATAAGGTATCAATATTCTATATGAATACCCGATATTTGTGAGCTGAAACATGTGACCTCTAGGCCTAAGCATTTGACCCCACGTGACCTACCTTCATCTAAATTGAAATAAAATCATTCCTAAATTAATGACTTCACTCTCTAATACATAAACATATCCATCAAGAATGATTTATAGATTTCTGTCAGTATGCAGTTATCCGAAGAGTCTTTTTGCTGGTACTGTCGTCGACAATCGGTGCATTATTGGAACTTTGAAAATAGCTCAGGTACCAATTGATGGGGTAAAATATCTTGATAAAAAAAGGATGTAGGTCCACTAGCATTGTCTCCAGATGCCCAAAGTGTGATTTCAGAATGTTTTGAGTGAGATCTGTTCAATAACTTCAATAACAGGTTGTGTCTTCGATCAGTCGTAGATTTCAGGTAAACTTGGGTCTCTCTGAAATGACATTTGATAAACATTGATACAGACTCAGTTTCTAAAAAACTGGACACTTGCCTGCTTAAATTGTCTATAGATGCCTAAAGTGCGATTTCAGAAGGTTTTGAGTGAGATCTGTTCAATATCTTCATCGTTTTTCAGTGATTTATTCGCCCGTGGCAAATTTTGGGCAATACTAAAAATATGTGACCTTTTGACCTCTGCTGACCTAATTATGGAACTAATTTACATAAGTTGTCCGCAGTTACGTAGGAAAGACCTAGGCAAACATTTTAAGGTAAAATTTATTAAAATTGGTCAATCCAGTGTGAAACTACGGACATTTTTGTTTCCCCTACCCCAATATTTCGGTCTTCAAATTTACTTCACACTCTCATGTTCCAAGCCTGATAACTACCAGAAAGCTACTCGTTTGAAAAGGCTATTACCTGAATTAATTAACATCTAGCTATCAGAAAATCACAACGAGGTTTTGCCACCTGAGATGGTACCAAATGGCCCATTTTTTTGGTGTTGGCCCGTGGACTATAAGGCTCAGGAAGGAAAATGGAGCGGGAAGCAGAAAGGATAAGATCTTGGGGGAAAATGTATTTTGCAGAGGCAACCAAGAGAGTGCAGGTGGAAAAAGAAAAAACGGGGAAACAGAAGACAGGGGCTTAGAAATTGGGCAAACAAAATGGGGATATCAAAAGAATGGATAATTATTTTTTTGGCTTTAATTGCCATGGTGGTAATTTGCTCCAGAGAGGTAGAACAGAGGGAATTGGTAGATGCAGCAAGTTAGTTTTTGGAAGTGATAGATGTGTAAGGGGCAGAGATTCTGGGATTTTGGAGACAGGGTTCGGCGGGGGCGATTGGGCAGAAAAGTTTTGGGAAATGAGGGTTCAGGCTGGGTCATTGATGCCATTTTTTTTTTTTTTTTGAGGATGTCGTTAATTTCTAATCTGCGGAGGGCAGTGATACGCCTTGTAGCGTTTAAGTACAAAACTCTAGAAGATTAAGAAGACACAGGAAGACATCTTTATAACATCCAGAGACAGGTTAGGAGGGGTAGAAATATCATCAGGAATCGGAGAGAGGAGGCAGTCATCACCCGACTTAGAATAGGACATACAGGGCTCAATTCATCACTTCAAAAAATAGGGAAACACGCAACAGGGAAATGCTTAAAGTGTGAGGAGGTAAAATCTGTCCAACATGTGCTGATAGAATGTAGGGGTTATGAGGAAGAAAGGAAGACATTGATATCAGCTTTAGAAAAATCAAAACTGAGTGTCAGTCTGGGGAGTATCCTAGGAGATTCAGGACAGCTAGTAAACAGAGAATTAGTTGATTATTTAAAGAAGACCAGACTAATGGAAAGAATATAGTAAAGTATCGTAAGCTTTGTGATGGTTTTTTTTTTTTTTATATATATATATACATTCATTTAGGTATTTAATTTAATGTTATTTAGATGCGGCAAAATCTCCTGATCCACACTCCAGTCCGGTAGGTGACGGTAATGCTACAAAATGGTTTATTATAGATCAAATTCCAAAGACGAAGAAGAAAAGAAGCAGAAGAAGAAGAGGCTCGAACTCAGGGAGGTGGGCTTAGTGCTCATTTTATACTGGAGGACTGCTACTTTTCCTCCGACAAAAAAAAAAAAAAATGCATATTACAGCGGACTTTCCTTTCAAGTTGTGGAATAGCATGACTGAACACCCTTGTTATTACAGGTGGCGGTATGCACCGTTAACGCTGGTAAATCGGAACTGTTTATCCCCTCAAGTTTTCTCATCGGGAAATTTAAAAAGAAGGAACGTTCAAGAGACAACTTACCCGGACGGTACATGTAACTTGTTGCGAAGAACAATTTGTCTACGGGCGAAATTTTGGCGTAGAATGTTTTTCAAGATGTAGGATGACATGAAATTAAATACACTGGAATTTTAAGTGGCAGTATTCCCAGTAAACGTTGGTCAATGACGGAGAAACTTTTCAAAAAAGTAGAAAAAAAAAAAACTGTACTCGGAACTGTATGTCAATCCAAGTTGCCTCATCGGGGAGTTTAAAATAAAGGAAGTGTATGGGACAAGTTACCCTGACGTATATTCAACTTTTTCAAACGAGTCAGGTAGTGTTATTTAACTTTATAACTTCCGAATTATCGTCTGGAATTAATGCCCCGAACATGGAGTTGAACCGTGACGTCCAGTCGGTTCTTAAAGGTGGATTCCACTGCAAGCTTTGTGATGTCCGTGTGCCCAACAGTAAGTGTCAAATCAATGGATGGTGTTCACTGTCAAGAATTGGGTATGTAGCTAGCCAACGTTCATTTAACGTCAAGTTGGGTCATGCTGAATACTGAGCTAATGCTCGCTAGTTAACTAATGCTTGTTCGGATACTGCTAACGGCAACATTTGAATTTAATAAGTGAAAGCAATGTGAGTGAGGGGGAACTTGGCATCCGCCTAATTGTGGATGAAGATGAAACCGTCCATCATTGAAAATGTGCAGGGGCAAGACTTCCGCCCGCCCCCTGAAAAGTTATCGCGGTTGGGGTTAGGCTTAGGCCCGTATTCAGAAACGACACTCACCATGTAGTGAGTACGATTGAAATGTAACTGCAGTGTGAGAAAGAGATCGACCCACCACTAACCGAGAGAGCGGTCCCACTCCTCGCCAGTTGCTATTCACAAACGCCACTCGAGCATAACTGACTGTAGTGGGCACTGGGAACCAGAGGCGGTGCGTCGGCTGCTGCAAAGGGACTCTCAATCCTCACCCTTTAGTGCTGAATGACCTAAACCTGTCGCAGTTTACTTTTCTTGATTAGAAAGTTTCTCAGACTAAATGGTAAAACGACAATCAAATTTATTTTTGATAGCGTTGTTATACATTGCTTCACAAAATTGAGGCGCTTCTTTCGCACATAAATGACGGCGTAAAATATCAGCATGTCTTCATAAATTCTGTGGTCGAGTGGCTCACGAAAGGCGCAGGACAGCCCGCGAGGCTCACTAAGCAACAAGCTGTGAAACGTGCCAGACATTTCCTTCTGCATTCAGCAATTAAGAATGTAGAAAAGAATGGACTCTCGTGACTTACAGCTACATGAGCCTCGCAGACCAATCCACACGCGCCCCACGAGCCAACTGAGCGCAGAATTTTCCAGCCCATGAGTAAAGAAAAGCGCGAGAAATCCGAATGCGTGAGAGTTGACCGGCTTGCGTCATTAATGAAAACTGGCCACACCTGATAATGTTGAGAGTTCTCGGAGTTTCTGCAATGGTAGTTTAAATGAATTGAAAACAAGGCAATAATTATCAGTGCTCATTCTAACTTAACAAGCAGAACTGGCGACACATGATAATCCTTAGGATTTATGGAGTTCAAGTAAATAAAATTTTATTAAATGATTGAAAACAGGTCATGTCCAATCATTATTTTTAAGGGATGGTTTTGAGCTTCCCCTATTGCCAGTTCACCAGTAGCCACTGGTGGGTACACAAATGCTCGAGTTCACCACGGTGCAGTTCGTAAACACTGAAACCAGGTGGTCAGTCAGCAAGTTACCGGCATCGTTATCGTCATTATAGTTAAAATTTGCGTAGTTGCGATTGCGTTGAGCACGTGGCTGTAAATGATCCAGAGTTTCCACTGTTTGTAACCACTTCAAAGCCATGACAACGAAATACCGGCGCAAGTTAGTGCGGCTCAAGGGAGGTGTTCCCTGCACTCAACCTTCACTCAGAAAGAGACACTATTTTCAGTGTGAGTGAGGTCTCTGAAAGCAAATGAGTGTTAGGGCAACCTCTGAATCATTTAGTATAACCTGACACTAACTAAGTTTTAGTACTCACTCACACTCAATTAGTGTGAGTGTCGTTTCTGAATACGGGCCCCAGGGTTGGGGTTAGGAGGCGGATAAGGGATAGAAATGCCCATTTTAGAATGTGGGCCTTGTACGCTGGGAAGAAAGAAGGGGAGTGGGGTGGAAGTATTTCCATGTGCAGATTTGTCACCAGCAATCCTGAAACATCCTCCTACTTCTCCTGTCTGACCTGCAAGCTGAGTAACGTTTTACCGTGGTGGCACAAATAACTAACTCGTATCATGAAATTGCACATTCCTAAGGGATAAACTGTTGGATATTCATGAAATTTAAATGCACAGTAGAACAATGATTGTATTCCTTTGATTCATTTAATTAACTCTTGCAGCAGTTTGGTTTGGTTAGGGCCTAGGCGCTTGCCTGGAGCCTGAATGAAGTATTATCCAAGTCCGGGTGTAACCACTGTACTAAATGACATTTCTCAGATATTGGGCCGATGTCATAATTTTTCAAGAATTCGATTCTCTTTCTGTCGTTTCTTCCCTTGTTCTTGATATCCCCCATAATTACAACCACGTAAGCCAAATACTTTCCTGAAGTTTGGGCCCAGATCTTGGCCGAAGTGAAGAACTGAATCAAGTACAATTCATTAATTATGCATACCGGTGGACCAGGGGTTGGGAACCCTGCTTCTGGAGAGCAGCAGCCCTGCATGTTCTCGATGTCTCTGCCCTGACGCTCGAGATTCAGATGATTGTAGCTAGTCAAGGGCTTGATGGCGAAACGTATGCTTGTTAACACGGCCAATCGTTTGAATCAGTTATGTGGGAGAAGGGAGCCCAATAAAACATTCCAACCTATGGCTTTCCAAGACCAGGACTCGCCACCCCTGCCTCACACTAACCTACTCCAAGTTCCTCTCAACATAATAAGATTGATTGTAAAGGTTTCAATACTATTATTCTTGAATGTAATGCATGTTCCCAATACTGAAAAAAGTTTGCTCATCGTGGGAAATGCAACGGAATCAAAAAGAACCGCTTTGAAAAGTCCATATAGGGTCATTCAATCTCAACTGGACCAGTTGTCTGAACTTGACACCCTCAAAAAAATCTGGCAAAAATATGTGTTGAAGTACATGACATAAAATTCATGCATGCCAAAAACTTGACCTCTAGGTCAATTAACCCCTGAGATACAGCCCTCGCAGTGTACAGAAACCTTACAAATTCCCACATTCATTGAATTTTCAATGGTTTTCAGTGGTCAATTTTGAATCTTTCCTAAAAAGGTAATACTCTCCTGAATGGTGAGTCTAGCAGAACTTTTTACGTAGATTTCAAATCTGGCATGATTTTTGGGCTGGGGGTTACCTGTGATTTACTAGAGCCATCCCAAATCTTGGAGGGATTGGAAAAGATGTATTTATATTAAAGATTACATGGTTCAAATCTTATTTTTGGATGAATAAACACTTTAAATTTACTTCCCCATTCGCTCGCCTTTTGCCTTTGAATATCGCAGCATATACAAGTTGTAAACTTAAAAGAACATGTTCAGTACTTGGTGTTTGTGTGATTTTTTTTTTTTTTTCCTAAAAATTTTTGTTAAATTTTTACCTGCAAATGTTTAATCAGTTTGGTCCTATTTTTCTTTCGGAGAAGGCAACACTTGGTGCCACAAAACAATATTATGATGCCCAAAATCTCAGACCATGTTAAGTCTTACATCATGATATGAATATAAAATTGATTTATTCCCCAGCCCAATTATAAACCATTTGTGTCACACCTTTGCAGAAGCCAGTCTAGATGATCACTTGAAAGGTCGAAAGCATCAGAAGCTGAGCAGTGTTCGGGCAACCCGTGAGGCACAGGCGGAGAGCAGCCTGTTTGTGACTGGGTTTGCACCAACAACATCCCAGCTGCAGTTGGCAGAGTACTTCCAGCAGTTTGGACCAGTGGCTGAAGTAATAATGGACAAGAAAAAGGTTAGTTCTCCAAGTTGTATGATGTGCTCTGTGATGATTTGTAATATGGATATACAGTCTCCTCCAAAAGTGTTGTTCATTTTTGCCTCTACAATGCAGACGGTTGAGTTTGTGGTCGGATACAAATTTTAGCTTTTATTTCTTGGCATTCTCATCTAGATTTGTAAAAACAACTTGGAATATATCACCTTTTGCATCAGACCACTCAATTTTTAGGTGAGCAGAAGTATTGGAACATATGACGGACCGGTGTATCTTGTTGCCCAGGTGCGTCTTGTTCGATTGATTGGTTAAATAATAAATAGTTCTGAATGTATGCTTTTTTAGACTTGGGTTTTGCCTGTATAGACTGCATTTGTGACAGAAAAGGTGAACCAAAATGAAGACCGAAGAGCTGTCCTCAGCAGAAAATCGAGCCATTTTTGGGCATGGAAAAAGGGGAAACTAGAGGACACTTGGAGAGTGCATATTTCCGCCAGTTGGTTTTGATCCTCATGCACTTTTAATCAGCTGCAGAATCCAGATCTGTTTCCAGATTGATTTGGAAATTTCATCACCTCTTACCATGCATACAGTCCAATTTTCCATAAAATATTGTGGTAATATGTTAAAAGTTTTTGAGATTTCCTGCTGACAAACACACACACACACACACACACACTCTTTCACAAGTGATTGCAATACCCCCTGGTGGAGGTAATCAACCTGAACCATTGCAACACTAACATAAGGCCAATCAAATTGTTAAAATCAAATTAACAAAAAGAAAATAAGGTACCTGCTAGTATTTTGAGTAAAACTGAAGTATTAGCGAGATGGCATTGGATGTCAAATGAGAAAAACAAAGTAAACAAGATAAGAGTGAGTGATTAAAGGTATAGACAGTCTCTTTAATAAAATTTTTTTAAAAAGCTACCTTTCATCCTCTGTGACGTGACAGTGAAATGGTACATTCCACAGTAAGTTCATGTTTTAAAAATGAAGTTAAAAAGGCTACTGTTTTGCAGACATTTTCGATAAACGGCGATATGTTCATAGCACAGACGGGTTCCCTAGAGCGGCTGTGCAGACTCATTGGACAGTTTTTTCAAATAATGAATCCTCCCCTACTCTGGCATCAGTTCGATCTCAGTTGAAGATTATAAAGCTTGAAGATTTAGCCGGGAGGATCAAGCGTGTCAACAGCCATAAATTAGATATTTTCCATGGTTTTCTCACAATAAAATTGTGGTCATATTCATGCACTCACCTGTCAAGAAGCTGACGAGCAACCTCAGACTGAAGAACTTCCCCTTCTGCTGCTTGATTTCTGCCCACTGGTTTAACTGGTTGCTTATATTGATCCCTTCCTTGATCTCTTGCTGTCACGTCCTTTCTTTACCTTTTTTCTTGCTGATGCTGTCTTGTAAACCGTGTCGCTTCGCAGTTGGCAAGAGACCTCGTCCATGTTTACTCTATCTAGGCTCTGAAATCAACTTCATGTTCATGTTGGGTCAGTTGTCAGGATTCCAGAAGCTGTATATGAAGGGACTCCACGTAATCTCAATGAATCCATGGCCACTTAGTGCCTCAAATTATTCTTTGGGCCAAAATAATAATTATTTACTTTGAATTTTTAACAGGCTCATTTTAACAGGCTCATTTAAACAGTTAAAACGACATGGTACAACATCCCCTGCCAAAATGTTTAAAGATGAAAATTTCAGAAATGCCCCTTTAAAATAACTGTGGGAAAACCACTGTGCTTCTTATTTTCGAACTCCATCAGGGTCTTTATGGTCTTCTGCCAAATTTGGTTACATCTGGAATAGGAAAAGTTGTTGCTTTACATATACCGTGAAAAGTTTAAAAAGTGAATCAAGGGCCTTCTCGAAAAAATAAACCTGACAATCGATCAAGGTCTTTATGGTCTGAAGCTACACACCAAATTTGGTGATCCTATACAAATTTTTCTAGTGAAAATGATCTTATCAGCGGACGGGGGGTGTAGGTTTAATCTGAGAGTTGGGGGACACTGCGCAATATGCAGGGTTTTGCCCAGGACGCTAGGAGTGCTGGACGGAAAAATTTCTGGTCTCCTAAAAATTTTCCCACAATTTGAATGGAAATATTTGCCTCTCCTTGTCACCAGAGGTTTAATTACAGTTTCTTTGATGTTCTCCAATTTGGTGAAATGGCAGAGATGTTTTCTTTGATGTTCTAATAGCGAGATTCTAATTTAGATGGATTCCATATTCATAAACTTGTTTTTCTATTTTGTTTCCAAATACTTTTGATGAAATTTCTGAATATGACTTAACAAATGTAATTTATGTTTCAAACATTTCTAATGAAGCTTAACAAATCTGAGCACTTCATAAAACTTTTAACAATTCATAAGTAAGTGAATTACATGATATGTTGTATCATGAACGACTATAACAATCATTATTTGGCAGTGGCGGAGCCAGAACTGGGAATCGGGGGGGGGGCGCGCAGAACATTCATTTAAAGCAAGAATTAGTCCTGACCTGTTCTCCGTCATTTTCATAATTAACAAAAGGTTCACTCCGAGAACACTCCACACTGTCAGGTGCTGCTAGTTCTCCCCGTTTAGATAAGACGGCAATCATTCATCTGGAAGCGTATTTGCTGCATTTAAATCGGCGTTATTCAAAATTGCAGACCTGTCAACTTGCATGCTTGAGTCTCACGCTTTTTATATTTCATTGCTGAGTCCCATGTTTATATCAACTCTCGCTGTACCGAGATTGAGAGCCGATATTTCATTGGAACGCGGGTCAGTCATTATTCAATCATGCGTATTTTAGAGATTCTTACGGAATTGAAATCTCTATGCATGGACGTTTTTCAGTTTTTAAACGAAGAATTTAAACGATCATGAAGTGCAAGTTAAATCGCCTGATGTGCCGAGAAGGTAGTGCGGAAGATTCAGAGCAGTTTGTCTTTCGTGAAGCACTGGCCTATTACTAAGTAAATTATGTTTCTGTACTGAATTTAGCCCATTATTTAATCGCTGTTAGATCGCATATGGAGTGAAGCCGCATCTTCAACTGCCAGTGGATTATTACGATAATTGGAAAACGCGTCAATAAAGGAAAATGATTGAGAACTAGCCAGGACTAATTGCTGTCATAAAGAGACGTGGCTGCCTCCCCCTCAGTTCTGGCTCCGCCACTGGGCAGGTTTTTCAATATCAATGACTGAGTTTACAAGGTGTTTAGTATCCCGGTTTTGAGGCTTATCCCGGCTTTGAGCATATCCGGGATATGATGTTTACATGGAACATTACAGAGAAAACAGAGAAACCCGGTTATTCATATCCCTGTATACATGATAAATACCAGTAACCCGTTTTCTGATTACTGCATCCTATCTGCTGCGTCACTCTGGGGCCCCGCGCACGGTGGGCAGCCGTCAGAGACCGGGATAAGGCGTATACATGCTCCAGTATTCCGGCTTCTATTGGAGTACTCCAGGTGGCAAAACCGGGTTTCTTGAAACCGGGATAAGGGCATAACCCGGTTTCTGAATTTGGGATATGGTGTTTAGATGCACAAACACAAAAACGGGATACTTAAAAAAAACCAATCAAAACCGGGATACTAAAGACCTTATAAACACAGTCACTGACTGCGTTCACAAGGTCTTTAGTATCCCGGTTTTGAGGCTTATCCCGGCTTTGAGCATATCCAGGATATGATGTTTACATGGAACACAGAGAAACCCGGTTATTCATATCCCTGTATACATGATAAATACCAGTAACCCGTTTTATGATCACTGCACCCTATCTGCGCAGGCGTGTGTTACGTCTTTTGTTTACAACAGATTGAGCGGGAAGTGTGATTTAGAAGTAAGACAAACATGAGGCTTCTGTGGCTTCTAGCGGGCTTCGCGTTACTAAATACTCACGTCGCATCACAGCTATGGCTCATCCACTTCATTTTCAGCAATGGAAGGAGAGAGCGACAACAAATATTGAACACGTCACCAACTTTAACAGGTATTTGCACAGAGATATATAAAAACTAGAGTGGACAATCGGCTCGTTTATGTGGCAGCAAACGGCCGCTATTTTGTGTATGTATGTCGGGGCAGACGTTCAATGGAAAATACAGTAGAACTCGCCTAAACCCTCCTCGTTTAAAACGGAAAATCGCTCAAACCGGACAACAGCTCAAGTCACGATTTTTGTGTGATGTTTTTCGATTAAATAAACATTGAATATACCGGATTTTATTTAATGGATTTTCGCTTACATCGGACAAAATGTCCAGTCCCGTCACAATGCATTTCCATTCGAAAGCACTCGTGTATACCGGGCAAGCTGGTTTGCACCATGCACATTAGCTGTCGCTACAGAGCAACGAAATAAAGTTCGGCTTTCCTACATGTTATAAACTGACTGAATTTAAATTAACGCATTGTCTCCTTGTCATTTTAACTGTAAGTGGAGTCCTGCACGCATTTAACCGTGTTTTACTCTGAACATGCACAGAACTGTGGAAAACTTATTGTAAAATTACAGTTAACATAACTGGCAAAAAGGTGCCAGTTAAATTACCTGTCAAAAAAGGCTTCAGTTTATTCGTTTATTTTTAACAATGTATTCGCGGAAACTGAAACTGGCGCGGTTTCATTTACATACTTTAGTTTTGAGACTTCTACATTGATCCCAGTTGGGGAAACACGCAGTATCATCCTGTTATCCATTGTGTCACGGCAAAGACAGATTAAATGAAGACAACAAGTAGGTATGAACACTTCAGAATGAAGTTGTTCCGATCTTAATACTCAAAGCATACATATAAATTCATATATGCATAAAACGACTAGTTTCTTCCAGGTATAGACCTGAGTCAGACTCACAGGCACAGCTGAATGCGAACGCTTTTTCTTTGAACGAAACGAAAACGTGGGTAACTGAGCAATGATATAAAGGGTAAGGCAATCGCAGAGCTTATTCTTTAGCTTTGCCAAATAATGGAGCATAAATATTGTTGATTTACAATTCCTTATTCGTGTCCTTTTTAAGTATGAAAAGATTTAAAAAAAAAACACGGAAAACCAGTCCCCCCAACCCAAAAAATCACACTTGTCGTCACCCACGTTTACTGTTTAAATGTGCCTCATTGGACATTTATACATACACAAGATGGCGGAGCTATTCTGCCGTGTGCACTTTGGTCCAGCCAATTACGTTGTCCACTCTAGTTTTTTTTATATCTCTGTGGGCATTCGGCTGTCACTGCCACCACGCAGTCACTCTAGCGCCTGCGCACACGGTGAGCAGCCGTCAGAGACCGGGATACATGCTCCAGTATCCCGGCTTCTATTGGAGTACTCCAGGTTGCAAAACCGGGTTTCTTGAAACCGGGATAAGGGCATAACCCGGTTTCTGAATTTGGGATATGGTGTTTACATGCACAAACGTAAAAAAAACGGGATACTTAAAAAACCCAGTCAAAACCGGGATACTAAAGACCTTGTAAACGCAGTCACTGACTACCAGCGCAGACGATTCCCGCGAATTGGCCATGCTAGGGCGCAGGTCGAAAACGAAAGTTCGCTATTCTGACAATAAGAGAAGGGGGTGCTTATTTAGGGTCATTTATGTTTTGTTAGCGGTTTTATTGGACACTGAATGCTCTCATTTTAACTGATCTTTGAAAAAAAAATAGTGCCAGTCGGGAAAAGCTGAGTGGTGGTCGGTGGATTCAAACTGCTGGTGGAGGCGACTGGCATCGGCAGAACCCTGAATATGTCTCATGAGTGTTTTCTGTAACAAGCACAACAGTACAAACAACAAAAAATAACCAGTTACCTTAACATATAATGGAAAAACACAATTTATGACAAATCATTTTTCAATGAATACCAGTAGCCTACTTAATGTGGACAATTAGTATCATGTTACCATTTTTACTGGACATAACTTTCTGAAAACACATGGCAGTTTTGAAAAGAATTTTACATTAAACTTCATTTGGCATGAAATACATGACAGCAAAAGATGGTAAATAGACCAAGAAACTATATCAATGTATCCATGTGCAGTAATTGAACTTTCAAGCAGCTTGTGAACAAGTAGCTCTTTAGCCAGGTAGCCTAATGAACAGTCAACATAAAATGTCTCAAACTAGGTGTAAGTGGGGGGAAAGTACAGCTACTGCTGTTTGAGCTTGTTTGGCAATTGAAGTTTCCCAAACCGCAAGTTGGCCATATATCCTCGGCTGGGTTTCGAATGCATGCTGTGGGTTGCGGTATGAGCATAAATCTAACATCCTCACCAACATTTCCCCAAAACCTTCATGCATAGCACAGTGAATACTCTCACTGCCTGCCATTGCCAGGGAAATTAACCCTTCACATGTGGCCACCCAAAACACACAGAGACAGAGATTGGCTCACTGAGCAACCAATCTTAAGACGACAACTGGAAGGGAAGGGGAGGGCCCAGACTGTAGCTTTGCTGAGTGGACAGGAGAAATAATGCAGTAATCAGTGAATCTACAATTAGGATCATGGATTTATTGTATTAAATGGCCAAGATCCGCCATTAGTTTCCTCTCATACTGCCCTTGGCTAGAGAAGTGGGTAGCTAAACCAGTCTAGCCTTGTTTATTAAAACTACAATTTACTTGAAGATTCCAGTTTTGATTGGAATCCAATAATGATGTCAGTTTGTTCCTCTGATCACTTTGGTCGATTATCATTTGGTGTGATAGCTGGAACAGGAGGTTATTCTGCTATTTGTCATCCCGCTAATTGTCCCATTAACAATATGTGTAATTTGCAATATGTGTGCTCCTTACAGGGCGTATATGCCATTGTGGAGTTCAGCGAAGCGGGGGGAATGCAGTCAGCATTTTCTCATCCTCAGCATATCCTGGAGGGTCAGAAACTTCGTGTTAAACCCCGAGAGAAGAAAGAGTTCAAATACATCCCCAAGAAGAAGCAGCATCCGAGAAACTTGCATCTCAGCCTTGAAGATTTGTCGGAGGAACTGTGCCGGGCTGCGTCTGTATGTGCAATTTACTCATTTCCTGTATTCTGTTTTCCTGATGAGACCCCACTGACTGTGTCATGTCCAGTCTTAACCTGCTCCAGCCTTTTTTTTCTGGAGCAGATCAAGTCTGCCTAATTCAGGAAATATCCTTCAAGGCAGGTGCATTAATGGAAAAAAACAAATTCCACACATCGTCCCGCTTGCAAAAATTATTTAATGGTTATGAATGGTAACGTTTCGGTCCAAGACCTTCATCAATTTATGTTTTTTTTTTTATCGTCTCATACCTCTTTTACACACCTGTCCTATGTAATAGATGTGTGGAGCTTTTTTCTATTTTTGCATTATTGGAACAAACAGAGCCCTGGAAATCACCACAGCTAATGTGAACTTTGAAAAAT
Source organism: Gymnothorax javanicus (assembly GCA_029692085.1). Lineage (NCBI taxonomy): Eukaryota > Metazoa > Chordata > Actinopteri > Anguilliformes > Muraenidae > Gymnothorax > Gymnothorax javanicus. The sequence goes on from CM056200.1 coordinate 110,567,816, forward strand.
TACCCAGTGTACTTTTTTTTAAAGTTATTATGTGTTTTGTTCCCATTGCAGTGTGTCTTGTAGAACTTGTCAGTGTGGTTAACTCAGAAAAAGGGACCTATTCACTGTAATGTCATCCATGGAATCTCTTCAGGCTTCGTACGTTTCAGCCAATAAAAGTTTAGTTTTCAGTCTCTGCCATGCCATGTACAATCTGGATTACCCTGATTACCTGAAGTGCAGGAGATGGAGTGAGAATGAATGAGCTTCCTTCCATAGGTGCATGAGCATCATCTACAGACAGATTTTCTTCAAAAGGTGATTCATTTTTTCAGTCACCATCTGATTTCCATTCAAGAAGGAACAACATTTTGGCAGAGGTGCGCATTGTTTCAGACATCAAAGCTTGTTCCAACTTTCCGCGATAATAATAAGCGTTAATTTATACGTCTGTTTTCCCCAAAATAGTCAAACCATTTTATTTGATGTGTGCATATTTCTCTGTAAGGATGGGTAGCATACCAAAGCCCGGTCTTCAATGGGTGCCTGGACTAAATTATTACCTCCGCCAACGAAGTTGGGGCGGAGGTTATGTTTTCACCCTGTTTGTTTGTTTGTCTGTTTGTGAACAACATAACTCAAAAAGTCATGCACGGATTTCTCTGAAATTTTTTGGGTGGATTGCTATTACATCAAGGATGGACCCTATAGATTTTGACCGCGATCAGTGAAACAATATGGCCACCACGGCAGCCATCTTGAAATCCTATCACACGCGATAACTCAACTTTGCTCCCACTCATGTACATTTGGATTGTGCTGCCTTGGCAGAGGTTTGCGCTCTACGAGTGCCTCTAGTTAAAAACTGTAGTATTAATGTGTTTCGATGGTACCAGTTTGTTCAGCGGTACTTTTTAACATTTCGTTGTAGCTATTTGCTATTCCTGATCTTATTCGGGGCTATTCAGCACACACACTGGCATTGAGCGAAGTTGGCAAACGGCAACAGAAAAGTAATAAAAATAGTGTATTATGAAAACAATCACTCTAGGTTTCAAGTGTGTGTATTTTTAGGCAAGATGAATGTATCGAAGGGGAAACCTTGGTAATGCTGTTGAGATTTTTCAAACAAGCAGGAGTTTTCCCATCTTCCGTGTTCAATATCCTGCAAATGATTGGAGAGCTCAGTAAGTTATCGATGGTTTTTCAATGAAACCAAACACTGAATGGGTCAGATCCAACACCTCTGCAAACATTATGGACAGAATTCAGAGAAAAAGTCCCATCAAGAATAGTGTGAGAGTTACAATTAAGTGGGTTATGCATGACTGATACAAGCTGGGATGCCTCTGCAGTGTAGTCAAACATAATTAATGAGATTGTTCAGAATCAATCTGAATATGCAGATTTGGTATCGTCATGGACGGAATCAGAAAAATTATCGATTCTCTCAAACCAACGTAGTGATTATCTGCTGTAATTAAACAGTATGCCTTAATTAAGAAACATACAAATGTATTTATTGTTTGTAACAAAGCCTAAATTGTTATTCTATGGGACAAAATTATCAAAATTGAAAAATACGATCATTTAAGTTTAGGAGTTGAGGTTGACCGGTTTTGGATTTGACCCAAATCTGTGTGTGCTTACAGGTGAATGAACAGATACAGCGAGTGGTGGAGAGCTTCCAGCTGTCTGAGCCTGAGATAAGAGCACGGAATTTGCTGGTGGAGCTGCTACAAGGAGTCCTCACTGAGTTTTTCCCAGGTATATTTCCCCAACTGCATCACCATAATCTCCATGGGCTCGGTCACAGCTACTCATGAAATAACTGTACATTTTTTTTTCTGTCACCTCTGTTTATCAACACAGAGTGCTGCCTCGAGCCCTTTGGTTCTTCAGTGAACTCCTTTAGTATTCACTCCTGTGACCTGGACCTCTCGCTCGACCTTGAGAACACCAAAATCTTCCAGGCCCGGTCTAAAGGCTCATCCGATCAGGTATGGAACCTGGCAGCCTTTTCTATGGGGTCTGGTGGCCTTTTTCCAAGTCACTGGAACTTGTCATTTAGGTAAGGTCATGACTAGTCCCAAGTTTTATTTTCCTGAAGATATACAGATGTAAAGTGTACTTACATGTACATTATTTACAATGTAAGTTGATGTTAAGTGGTGATGTTTAACCTCATGTAGAGCTGTTTCTTGGTTCAATGACACGAGAAGTGAGCAGCATTCCCATGCAGACTCATTTAAAAAAATTTTTTTGCACATTCCTGTGTTTGTTATCTGATTTTTATGAATGCCATTGGTGTTAAAATTATTGGCAGGTCTCATGATTTATTGTTAATAAAATTTGACAAAATTAAATTGGTAATAATTTTTCATGTTATTAAGTTTGTTTCAGGCTAATGAAACTTAGCAAATTGTATTACTTCCAATAACAGTAGAGTGTAACAATGCATGCAGAATTCCTTCCCCATGGATAAAGGAAAAGAACAGTCCATTCAGAAGAGACCGATAGGAATTGACCTTCAGAGTGAGGCAGTGGGTTCCAGAGAATAAATAAATGTTTAAACAGTATGACGTGGCACTGTTAGGGTAATGGTAAAAACATGTAAAACTCGTGGAATGGAAGCTAATTGAAGAGTAAGAGGAGACAAATGAGGTAAGCGGTGGTACTCCCAACTGTCAATGACGTGGATGGTAAAGGAGGCAATAAAGAAAACAGTGATCAAGGTTCAAGAATTGCAGTGATTGGTTGCATTTTGGGTTGCCAAGCCTAAAAACAACCATAAGCATCCATTTCAATAATCCTGTAGGATGGGCTGCATGGATGAACTCCATACTGAGCACATGAAACAAAACTATGAATCTGGACTTTTCCAAACATCATTCGTAGAAGGTATGATAGTCAGATGAGACATAGATTGAAATATTTGGATGGACAACACCATCTGCGTGTTTTGCTGCAAAATTAGAATACATACAAGGAGATTTACCTCAAGCTAACCATCACTGGAGGCGGGTCATTGATTTTTGTCTGGAATTTTTTTCACTGCCGGTGGTCCTGGGGCACTACATGAAATAGGTTGCTCAATTAATTCCATCAATTACTGCAGAGTGTAGGCTGAAATCAAAAACTGGTAGTCTCTGCTGTTAGGGTGAAATGTGTTTATAGATGGATTTTCTGGGAGGCAAAAGATCACTAGGATACACTCTGAAATAGTTTAGTAGAAACAACATCTGTGCTCTGCAATGGCCACCTCAGTTACTGTATTTGAATCCCATCAAAATCCTGTGGTCAGAACTGGCAGGGGCAGTCCATCAGCCTAAATCAAAGATATTAATCATCTTAAAAATTCCTGCAGGAATGGTCAGAAATCCTCAAAACATGCTCTAACTTTCCCGCAAATAATAAGTTATTTTTCTTTCCAAGGTAATGAGGCAGGGTTGCCAATAATTTACATAAAAAAAAAATGCAATGTTTGTCTATTATCTGTTATCCTGTTTTGCAAAAAGTTGAAGCTTAAAAGGTAAAAGCAGTGGGATTTTAGTTGCTGGAATTAGGCTATGGTAACTGTAAGAAACTGACCATGATCACTAATCTCCAAACTGTTAATATAGAGTGGGACGCATTCTGCACCCACCTATGTAGGTGTGTAACATTATATTAATAATGCGCTCTAAAACTAGCAATAAAATACTGAATAAAATAATAATTCTCCAGGTGTTGTCAATAGCATGGTTATTTTCTGTGATGAGCCAACATCGCGCCTGACCGCTGCTTATTTTAAGACCAACAAGCCCATTGCCGCTCAAATGATCATAAGTTTATTTTCTATTTAAGCAATGTGGGTGCTGGATGGGAAAATTTCCACCTTGTCGGTCTTAAACTATTAAAGTAACTTGGCACTGCTTGCACCAGGCCAGTGGGATGGAGCCCTTAATCACATGGTGCCTTCAGTCCCTAAGTATTTATTCAGTGCTGTGAAAAAGAATGGCAACATTGTAAAGGGGTAAACACTTTACTGTTCCAACATTTTTGAACTCTGCTGCACAAATCAAAAGTGATATGTTTTATTTTGAGAAATCAATGAAATGAATGTGCTGAAACATCAGATTATGTGCTGTTGTATTGTTTTCAATGTAGTACAGGTCAATGATTATTTAACAACCATTTAGAAGCACCCAAGTAACCATCTTGCACGCCCTAACAACCACGTGAAAACACCCTTGCAACCACCCTGTACACCCCAACAACCATTTAGAAGCACCCAAGCAACCATCTTGCACGCCCTAACAACCACCTGAAAACACCCTAGCAACCACCCTGTACACCCTAACAACCATTTAGAAGCACCCAAGCAACCATCTTGCACGCCCTAATAACCACCTGAAAACACCCTAGCAACCACCCTGTACACCCCAACAACCATTTAGAAGCACCCAAGCAACCATCTTGCACGCCCTAATAACCACCTGAAAACACCCTAGCAACCACCCTGTGCAGCCTTTCTGCCATTTAGAAACACCCTAGCAGCTGTTTTTTCCTGATCTGATTAAGGCAGAAGAGTGCCAGTTTGAGGATGTACGGTCTGAAGACTCCATCCTGTCTGACATTGACCTGTCCACTGCTTCCGTGGCTGAGGTACTGGATCTGGTAGCAGCCGTCTTGAGAAAGTGCGTACCTGGTGTGCACAAAGTTCAGGTGCTCAGCAGTGCTCGGCTCCCTGTGGTCAAGTTCAGCCACCGGGAGTTGAATCTACAGGGTGATATCACCATAAACAACAGGCAAGTTCTCCAAAGCTTTCAGTAAGGTTTAGCAATGAAACATGCTGTGGAAAAGTATTTGCCTCCCTTCAGATTTCCTCCATTTTTGTGCATTTGTCACTCTAAACAGATTTGGATGTTCACATACAGAGTTAGACAAAGAGAATGTAGGAAAACCAAAATAAAGTTTATGAATGATCATTTCATTTATAGAAGGTGTAAGGTTGTCCATGACCTCTCTTGATTGCATCATAGTCAGGGCTGGTGGTTTCCAAATTCTGCATAAATTAAGCTCTCCATGAAGACCCGTGGTGTTTGCTTTTCCTGTGAGTGTTCTGACACCCATCAGTTGAGCACACCAGCATCTTAACTATTTATGAAGAACTGTATCAGCTAATGCAACCAATGCTCTGCTATATAACCAAACAAACACGTTTGTAGTGTTTTCAAACACTACGAAAGCAACTTTTTGTCAATACTGCAGGGATAAGTAAACATGGCACAGCTGCTGGGAAATGTGTTCAGAATAAAGTCTATTCTGGGAGTTTGGGGTCAAGCTAAAAAGTCCGTCCACCATACGGTGCACTGGCAAGAGACAGACAGGAGGGAGGAGACGGGTCACCATTTTATACAGGGCTTCAGTAGGGATACAAAGACACGTGTATGAATGGATGTAAAATGGTAAATAAGTACGGTTTTCCTGGAGGAAAAAATGAGAAAGGATATAAATAAGTAGACTATTGTACATGCATAGTAATCTAAAAATAATGCCAGCATTGTCAAACGGGACAATGATCAAGTGCAGGCATTGAAATCAGCACAAGAATAGCTCCCTGATCACAGAATCAAGCCTTTGCTGTTGCCATCCCTGTCCCCAGACAGGAACCCTTCACAGAACCTGTGGGACGAGCTGAGAAGGAGAGTCCTGAAATGCGTACTAAAGAATCTGGAGAGATTTTGCATGGAGGATGGTTTTCAGATCCCCTGCCATGTCTTCTCTAACATTATTACATACTCAAGAATGCATAGCTGTAATTTTGGCAAAGGGAGGCTGCACAAAGTACTAAATGAAGGGGGTTCAATAATTGAGGCACATTTTTGGGAAAAATGTTTCATAATAATAGTTTTTTGCTTTCTATCATTGTATTTCAATCAATATTTTTTTAATATTCAGAATGAAAAATGTGGAGGATAAACAAAGTCTTGGACTCAATTGAATGAGACTATGGTACTAAATAAACTCCACAGCTTACTATGAAGTTGATTGTGTTTATGTCCAAATCCATAGGAAGTGGGGGCTTTTGTTTCTCCAAATTAACAAATTTACAAATTAACGGCCTATTGGCCAGTCTGGCTCGTGCTTTGAGTTTGGAATGGAACTCTAGTATTTTTTATGTGTGAAAACGAACATTGTGACCTCTTACCACCATAGATTTTACTAAGTCCACCAAAATAACAGAATAAATTTTATATGTGACAAAAATTTTGTTCCTGGACAGTGTGTGTTATTTCTTTATTGCTTATGTTGTAAAAGAATAAAAAAAATGCCCATTATTGCCTTCAAAATTTGGTTTTGTGACCTGGATGATTTAATGATTTTCTATCTTTATTCAATGAGCAATAATTATTCTTATCTGGAGTTTTTTTTTTTTTTGCTCATAGGTAAAAAACAAGGTTTTTGTGTTGGTCCTGACAGGCATGCCAAAATATACCTTGTAGGCTTCATACATTTTAGCAGTTGCTGTTACAGAGTACTTTTTTGCTCTTGTTTTGATAAATTGGCCAGATACATTGCAGAATGCATCTGGAGAATGCTTGCAGCTTCTTGTTGCCATCTCTGAAAAATTCAGATATGTCTATGTGTTCACTTAGGCAGCTAAAACTATACTGAGGTGGTGAGACACTATATATATATATATATATTAATATGGAAAGATCTAGAAAAAATTTGAAAGGTACTTGAAATTTCCATTCAAGTATCATCCAGTTCTGCAACATCCTAGAAAATTTTGTTGAAAATTATCTATTGGCAAAGTTGCTAATCACTTCGAAACATTCTAGAAACTTTTTCTTTAAAAAAAACATTTAAAAAGCTGTCCAAAATTATCTATTAGCAAATCAGTCCACTGAATTTGTCTTTAATGTTTTTCTTTGTAAAAAAGGATGAGGAAGAAAAATTTCATGGACCCAGATCACATAAACAAAGTTTGAAGAGAAAAATAGGTATTTTCCATTTTTTAAGGTGTAAGCAATTGGGAAATAACACTTTCTGCCCAGGAACAAGAAAAAGTCTAAATTTTGTTACATGGGTTTATTAAATGTGATTCGGAGGGCATCTAAATGCTTCAATGTGGCAGCATGCAGTGGTATTTTAGTGAAAAGAAATCTGTTGAAATATATATATTTTTCATAGCATGTGAAATTATTGATGTTTGGGGGGTAAGGGGATTCCTGATATTGGACATTCACTGTGCCACATCTTTCTGAGTCATATTGTCTTACTGTGCATAGATTAATTTTGGCCTGTTGGAGGTCTGTTTGAGTCTATAACTAAACTGAATTTTTCCTTGCTTGGTCTCCTTAAATTTCCATTAAATCTCCCCCCATCCACCCCCCCCTTTCACAGGCTGGCGGTCAGGAACACCCGCTTCCTCCAGCTGTGCTCCAAGCTGGATACAAGACTCCGCCCCCTCGTGTACTGCATCCGCTTCTGGGCCAAGCAGAAGCATTTGGCTGGTAAGTGGCACAAGCGTGGCCAATGTCCTGCTTCACCAGAAATTCTAATTAAGTTCTGCTAACACGCCAATTAATTGGGCTGAATGGTTTGGGGAAAAAAATTTAATTGAGACTTTTTTCAGACCAGTATTGCAAAGGCTGCAATTTAGCATTTTCCCATAATACTCACAATTCATAAACTAATATAAACCATTCTGTATAACCACCACAGCACTGTGCACTGTTTATGTGTTAACTTGGCTTTAGGCTTTGATGTCAAGTAGAAATAATGTGAGCTGATTGGCCAGCATCATTTGAATTGGTATAAAATACCTCTTTAATCAAATTAAGAACTGAATGTAGAATGCTAATTTACTCAAAATTAAATATTGAAAGATACTGTGGACAAATGAAAAATTGAAAACATGCAGCATTTGGTAAAAATGGAAACTTAAAATCAGTGATTTGTATATAATCTTTGACCTGTTTTACATTGAAAACGATGCACAAATGAGCAGATGAGAATCGCGGTGGAATAATTGAGAAATAGCCTCCTAACAGATGATGGAATGCCATAGGCCCCATGCAAAGTATTTTAATCCACAAGTGAGCAAAATGGCTGTCTTGAGTTTTTAACTTTTTTCCAATGAGGCCAATAGCTGAGTAACAACACAAAAATTTTGTTGATGCGTGGCTATATGCTCAGATTAGACTACTGATTGGAATTACGGCTTTTTAGAGGGAGCCATATCTCATGGCTCCATTCCTTTGAGGGGATTGTAAGTTCATTTCCATGAGTTTAATTAATAAAAGCGTAATGTCAAAATGAAGGATATACACCATTGTGATGTGCAAGCCATATCAGTAAAAGCTTACTCGCTAGGCTGATCTGGCAAACAGTCAGAGAGATATGTTAAAGAGAAACACTTCACAGACAGACACACTGAGTCAGTGGGTGCTTTATAGATAGATTGAGAGACATAATGTCAATTATCTGATCAGTTTGAGGGTAAACATCACAAACAAGCTTGACACTATGGTCCCTCTGCTTTGTCAGTAAATTAGGCAACCTGCTTTTTTTTTACCATTTTATTATATTTCCGGGCGTCCTGTTCAATGTTAAAGGAAACACTTTTGAACACTGCTCGACCGAGGTTTCTGATTTTCAGTGGGTTATCGTCACCATCAATGACTTCTTCACTGGAAGAACTGTCCACCTTCATGTAGCCATCTTCAATTCCAGGTTGAGGGGTGCTACCTGAATGGTCAAATTGCAGATTCCTAACACTCACTTTCTGTTCATGTTCTTCCGGTTTTTAACAAAAGTAACCCCAAATAGGGTTTTTGTATTTGTTTTGCAAAAACCTCTTTCATGATTGCATTCACTGACAATGGTGTTGGAGTGTGAGGATTCCCCCACCTCCTGTGCAGGCCAAACACACACACACACACACACACACACACGCAAGTATATCGGCAATCGTGGGTTGTTGGGCTGACGGTGGCCGGTCTGCACACTATATTCTTGCACCACGTGGGACTTGACATCTGGAGCTGGACTTCTCAAACAGATTTCTCTGCACTTGATAGATTGTTTCTTATCAAAAATATTGTGATGGTTATTTTTTTATGTCAGGAGAACTAAGTCTCAGAATTTATCACATAATGACAATCACTGTCATCGCCACATCTGCATGGTGCACTTGGCACATTACACTGCGAACAAAATTGGATTTTCCCAAAGCCTGAATTCATTCCAAATTGTGTAATAAATGTAATTGTGAGGGTAGTTACCAAATCTTGGGAATCCCATGAAAAATCATAGGTCCAGTTTAAAAGCCAAACCCTGAAATGGAAGTTTTTGCCATAGCCTTTTGTCTGCTTGAATCCCTCATATTGTAATTTGGGTAAATTGAGAGAACTTGATTTGAAAACGGTATATAAAAAAATGTTATTCATGGATTTCTCCTTTCTAGGCAATCCATTTGGTGGAGGACCTTTACTGAACAACTACGCTCTGACTCTATTGATCATCTTCTTCCTGCAGAATCGGGACCCCCCTGTTCTCCCTTCCCTAAATCAGCTAAAAGAAATGGCCTGTAAGTCTGGTATACCAATCGTTTTGAGGCTTTTTATATTTCCGTCTGTATAATGTTAACCCCTGCATTCTATTTGCTGTTTGGAGGACCAGTCAAAAAGTTTGGACACGCTTCAATTTTTCTAGTCGGCCAATTTTACTGTTATCAGTCTATTGGATGGGCAATGCCATCTATCATCAGCCAAACAGGTGTGGTGTAGTGGGACCCTTCTGTTCCTACCAGCAGGTTAAATGGTTCATTATCATCAATCATGAGGACGTATTTGCATTTAAGTGACAGATGTCTTCTGGTGGCTGTAGTAATTATGACTATAGCAAGCCCTTGTTGGGAAGGAGGCTGTGGTGGGTTGGTCAACAGAGCAATGTGCTGCAAAAAAATGTAAATTTGCTGCTGTGAGTCAGAAGTGTTTTTTAAATATCACACTTGCTGTCCCCTTAACCGAAGCCATAACCACAGCCTTAACCCTAACCAAACCCCTAACCCTAGCCTTAACCAAACTGTAGCCATAGCCTTGACCTCAACCAGACACCTAATCTAAATTAGACCGTGACCATGGCATTGATATGTCGTCGAACATAATAAACAGTCCTATGGCTTACTAGTTGGTGGAATAGGGCCCTTCTACCCCATATCAATCAATGATAATGACCTACTCAACTCATAATATTCCCACTATCCCAAACCAATGGGGCGATGACTGATGATAATTCTCATTCATTAGCCTGATAACAAATAGCATGTTCTAGTGTTCACATATTAAACTGGTGGCACTTAGAGAGTGCAGACCTCCACCAAGGCCAATAGTCTACTCTTGTAAGATACACAGATCTGCAAGCACAACCATCGCATTTCTATATTAGCTACATTTTGTCTCTGTGGAATTTTACTTCCATCTACAGGATTTTTAAGATGTATGGCATTTATTCGGCCATGGCGAAATGCCATATCTCACAATATTTACCGAAAGTGAAAAGTGATTCATGTTTTCACACCGTGATCCAGATCTGTTCCAAAATTAAATGGGTTCTTCCTTGGCCCATTCTACACTCTTCCATGAAACTTCATGAAAATTGGGCCAGCTCTGCTGTATTGTTGCTGACAAACAAACAAAGCTTGCATATTTTTGTAAATTGTTTCTTTTAAGAAACGACAGTTGAAAACTGGTCTTTTTGGCTCCATGAGGGTTAATGAACATTAAACATCACAAGAACCTCAGTCAAAAAAAAAATAGATTGGCCTTTAGTGAGCTGCTGTTTGTGCTGCTGTTGTGTTTTTGGTCAGTATGTTGTGCTTTGTTGCCAGGTGAGGAGGAGGTGTGTGTGATTGAAGGGTGGGATTGCACCTTCCCCAGCCAACCTATCGCTGTGCCCCCCAGCAAGAGCACGGAGGATCTCTGTAAGTAAATCAGATGCTCTGGATTTGTGACTGTGTGAAATTGGAAAAGTATCCATTCTCCCCATTTTTAGCTTACCAGCCCTATGGGAGCCTAGGTTTGTATTACAGACATGTAGGAAGTCTTATCTGAACTCATTTGGTAGTTCCAAAGCTCTGTATTGACACCATAACCATTGCATGTATTGTATATTCTTAACTATAAGTTCGCCTAGGATGACAAGCTTTGGAAATCAAACTTAAAGAAGTACAATTTCAGTAACATGTTGTGCTATATACGTATGATGCATACTAGTATAGCATACGTACTACTAGTATGTGCTTTAAATATGATGATATCTGAACTAAAAATTCAGGGATTATATAAAATTACTTCTGTCTTGATTTCAAGTTAATAATGTTCATCGCAGACTGTGTCCCAGTAATCTACAGGACCCTTGGTCCTATTTTTAAAAGGTGCTTTCAGGATTTTTTTTAATGAATTTCTTATCCATGTGGCACAACAGCCGAAATGGCTAATGCCTTGTACTTGACTCCGCTCAAGACATTAGTGTGATGTAGAAATGGTTCTCTGCTGCCCTCACTAGGTCAGGAGTCGCTAAAGCTTTCTTTGTGGTAATACATCAAAGTAGTAAAACACCGGTGAGTATTGTTGGGAATGGATGGTCTGTCTAGAACAGAAAAGTAGCTTATGATGGAGATTAATTCTAGATGAACTTGTCAGACGAAGTTGGGACACTGTGTAAAAATGTAAATAAAAACAGTGCTGTGATTTGCTGATCATTTAAACCCTACATTTCATTGGAAATGGTACAGAGACGACATATCAAATGTCAAAATTAAGAAAAAATATCTCCTCATTTTTAATTTGATGCTGGCAACACGTTTCAAAACAGTTGGGTCAGGGGCATGTTTAGCACTGTTTTAACTTTTAACTACACTCAACGGGTTTGGGATCTGAGGAGGGCAGATGGTGTGGTTTTGAAAGTAAAATGTTTTCCCATTCTTGCTTTAGGTAGCATACAGTATGTGCAGACATAAACCAATATACATTGGAGCACAATGTTTATGATGTATTGTTTTTTTTTGTCTCCAGAATTTCTGAATGCACTTTTAAGATTGAGTGTTATTTTTCATTTTTCAGGTGCCCTGCTGGCTGGTTTCTTCTCATTCTATGCCAAATTTGACTTTGCCGGATCTGTCATCTCCCTTCGAGAGGCCCAGGCCCTGCCCATCGCTGGCTTTCTCAGTAAAACGGAGGAGGGAGAAGAGGTGATGGAGCAGCTGGAGAAAGGAGGGGGCTGCGGGCTGAAAACCAGTCAGGCTCGGGCCGGTCAATGTGCTGGATCCATTTGAGCTGTGTCACAACGTCGCCGGTAATCTGAACGAGCGCACGCAGAGGGCTTTCCGCCGGGAATGCGAAGAGGCAGCTAAATACTGCCGTAGCCTGCAGTACCAGCGTAAATCCACAAAGGGAAAGGTGTGGGGGCTGGTGCGGCTCTTTGCGCCCCTTGGTGAGGGAACGCGGGGATTTAACCCAGGAACGGAGCAGGAGCTGGTCATCAGCATTCCCTTCAAGGCCGCTGTGCTCCCTGACTCGGTCCGCAGCCAGCTTCGTTCAGCTGGAGGCCTGTTTCGGCAGCTGTGGTTTAAGAAAGTGTGCCAAGCTGTGGAGAACCTGTTCCAGGATGTGCTCAAGTGCAGGATGACTCCTTCCGATAAGCCTGCGACGGTCAAGTCGTGGCAAGAGGAAAGTTTGCACGGTGCTGTGGCGGACGCTGGTGCATCAGTTCTTGCTGGCGCCGACAGTGAGCGTGTGCAGCAGCACGTCTCCGTGACTGAAAGCACTATGCCCCTGCAGGTGAGGATGGAAAGAATTGTCAGGAGGCGAATAATTGTGCTTCAGGTGCAAGTCCGTCCTCATCGAGTACGGAGCGCAGTCCTCAAGGCTCGGCTCACGTCGGGTTGAAGAGGCCCTTATCTGGAGATTCCACCCAGGTATCGCCTCCTTTCAAAAGGCGGATGCAGTCTCCCACCAAACGTCCTTTAGTCCGCTGGCACTGCCAGCTGTGGCACAGGGTTTGGGTCGGGCGCCGAAAAGTGAGACACAAGCTGCTCAGTAGTCTGCAGGAAACCTGTGGGTCAGAAGTGGGAAACATACAGCTGGAAACCGGAGTGAGTGAGAGTATTGCTCGAGAGAATGAAGAACCTCAGAAACTGCTGGAGTTTACCCTGGAAGCAGAGGTGCTGGGCGGCACGGAGGACACACAGACTATTCTGAAGTTCACCCCTGGTGAGGTCGGCAGAGCTCTTTTCCAGGACTTTTTTCACTTCTTGGAGTCCTTCTTGCCGAAGATGACGGAGAAAATCTTGGAAATGACAACATAATGGAATTGAAAACAGTGTTTGCTCTGTTAAATCTAGAGCCACTTCAGGAATAAAGGAAAGTGTTCTGTACTGTAACTTTTGAATGGCAATTGTCCTTCAGGCCAAGCTTTTGTAACTGCTGTGACTGCAAAGTAAAATGTGTTCTCGTTATTTTTATAACTAGCTCTGACAATAAAGTTTTATTGTTGATTTTGATATTATGAAGGCTGGAAGGCCTCTGATGTGTTTCACTTCATTGCTGTATGAGACATGCCTGCACGTGAAATAAAATGGTGAGGACGGATTATTGGCTTTGTCTCAATAATCCTCCCACGGGATTAGAGATGCCATGATAATTTAAGAGCCAGTTTTTCTAAGAATGAGACAGGGCGTGATACATCACCCCCTCTGATTCCAATCTTTTTTTTGTGGGGGTAGATATATTGCCAAAACTGACTGAAATCACGTTTTTTTTCTCTGGAACCCTTCGGGGAAAAAAAATATGGCCCTTTATAGGGTAAGGGTCCAGAAGGCCAAAATTGCAAAAAACTAAAAAAATTGATGTTTGACTTTGATTATCTCCGTGCGCCCTCATTCAGCCTCAAGAAGGCTTTTTGTCCCATTAACCATTTCTGAGCTAAAACATTCACGGCAGATTACAGCCACTCGGTACTGTATTGCTAGTTCAGTTCTTCCACTGGCCACTAGATGGCTCAGCTGGCCCAGGGGGTTGCACTGCATGACAAAAAGCCTTCTTGATTTTATTATCATAGAAAGTAGAGATATAGAAGAACATAAAAAAGTAGTTTCATTTCATTCCATTCTGGGCGCACTAAGTTATGGCCTGATGAAAATGTGCCAAAATGGCATTTTGCCAAAAAAGCTCCCCCCATACAAAAGCGCCCAAACTAAGCCACCGCCATTCATGCATATTTAGAAAGGAAAGGTCCCCAGGTGTCCAAATGTGCATGAATGAGCCAGGCTTAATCAGGGCGCAAACCTTGGGAGGTCCCTGCATGCAGCCCAAAAAGTGAAAAGTAGTGATTTGAAGCACCACCCATAGGTGGCGCCCTCATTCAGCCTCTGAAATACTGATGTTTTTTGAAAGACACGACCCGATACATTCATATACCATTAAATCACAGAGGCTGAATGAGGGCGCACAGAGATGATCAAAGTCAAAAACCCATTTTTTAGTTTTTTGCAATTTTGGCCCTCGGGACCCCTTCCCTTAATAGGGCCGTAAATTTTTTTCCGAAGGGTTTCAGAGATAAAAAATGTGATTTCAGTCAGTTTTTCCAATATGTCTATCACCACAAAATATTCTGTTGGAATCTGAGGGGGTGATATATCACCCGCTATGCTTTACTGTCTCATTCTTAGAAAAATTGGCTCTTAAAGGAGCTGTATGTAAGTTTGTGGCCAAAACTGGTTGTGCAATCACATTCAAAATACTGCAGAGCGCAGTATCCCCTCCTCCTCTCCCCAGACGAGAGGTTGCCAGCTATGTTGCTGGATCAGGCAAGAACGTCTACTACACGGAGCTACCATGGCTACGTTTCAATATCACCAATGATTTGCTTCACCAATGATGTGTTCAGTTCAGTTCAGAAAAGATCGACACTAATGACTAACTAACTTTAGCAATGGTCATATTGGTCAACTTGCTCGTCACTCTTCTGTGTGGATAGCCCACAAAAGCCCATACTATAATATGCATACAGAATGAATGAGGACTCATTTGACCAATGTACTGTCTCAATTACATTTAATATTGCCATAATGGCTGTGCTAATGTTGGAACGGTTTCCACAGCGTCTCAGCATAATGCCGGAGAAACGGACTAATAATGCATTGCTAATGTAAGCGATGAAGAGTCACGGTTTTTATTTCTCAAACAATTTGTTACCTTCAATGTCAATTCAATGACCCACCTGCATACGCACTAACGTACCATGAACGAACATACATAACGTTATTCGACTGTAGAGAATATTTGAAATGTCCGTGCCTACATTAAATTGAATTAAGTTAGCCAAACTTAGCTGAATCTTACCTGCCCAGGAGAAAATTAGCAACTTTCGGCCGGTCTTCAAATTCTTCTCTGGTTTCAGCTGTCTCCATCTTTCAAAGGCATGTCCTATACAGATCCTTGTTTTGTTTCTGACTTTGTCACGACGTATTTCGGAATCATAACGAGGCCTTTTAGGTTTAGTATCGTCAGACATTCGTGCCTCGAAACGCTGGTAGCTGCAGCTCAGTGGTAACTGGCAACCTGGATGCCGAAATGCTACTGACTTCGTGATTGGGAGATAGGTGGGGGGCGCAACAGGCCAAAACACAAAATGACAACATCAACATTAGTTGTGGGCTGCAACTTCGCTTTTGTAATGAGAATATTCTGGCTGGACTACTGTTGTCAGTGATATAAGTATTTGAAATTAACATCATTCCTTAATGTCTGGTGATATATCAGGGCCATTTCATGATTAATCAACATACATTTCTTAAATACTGCTCCTTTTAAGTAGTCAGTGAGAATAAGAGTGAAAATCTGCGATTCCCAATATTGGTTTTGATCCGAAAGTATGAAAAAAATTTCATCAAACTCTGCACTTTATTAAAACTTTTCAGCTTATTTATTATTTTATTTGTTTGTTTAAGTATTTTCGAGAAATTTAATATGTAAATACTAAGTAGCAAAACTCAAACATATATAATCCGGATTTTGATGTGTGGTCCATTTCACCTTGATTTGACCTGTTATGAGGTCACACCCTGAAATTTCATGGAAATCTTCAAATATATTATTCTCCAAAAGTACTTGACAAAGGGAGATAAAATGTGTCCTGCACGTTCCTACCCATGAGTACATCCAATTTGGTTTGAGGCATTCTGAGCTAATTTTAAATATGGCCTCCAGGGCAGCCATCTTGCAAATCTCATTTGTCAATCATGTCAGCGGAAATTCAGCTGAAATTTGGTATGTACATACTAACTAGCAAGACTCAGCACATATTCCATGCAATTTCCATTTTGAATATCTGTTAAGGCCACACCCCTAAATTTCCTGAATATCTTTAAAAATCATCTTCCTCAGAACTGCTTGATTATGGAAGCTGGAAGTTTGCGTGCATATTCCTACTCATGAGCACATCAAGATATGTTGGAGGCATTCAGGGGTACGTTTCCCAAAAGCATAATTGTTCACTGTGTTATAAATTCCATGACTTCCTTGCTGGTCAGTACTGGTTTTGCTGGTACCCCTGCTTAAATAACTGGCACTGCTGGCCAATGTTGCTATTGCTGAAGGCCAGCATATACTGTTTTGGTTACATCTATGATTGTTTATGCAGGCTGTCCAGCACGAAATAGTGTGGCTAGGCTGGATAACCAGCACCAACCATCGTGGCCATGCAATTTCATCAGCTAAAACAGCATAAGTTGGTACTCACCAGCATGGAATTCATACTGATTTGTGCTGGGTTTTTCAGTAAATTGACACTATGTAAATTTTAGTTAACTATGGTCCAGAGAAACAGCATGTGTTGTTTCTTGGAAATATGTTGCAAAATCTCTAAATCAATGGAGGCTTAAAAACAATTCAAAGTATTTTAAAAGTCAATATTCAAAAAAGCCTATGGGTAAAATGAATGGGAATATTTACTTTGGACACCTCCAGCGTGACATTGTCACCTCAGTACTCGAAAAACTGCGTCCACCAATGACAGAATGCAAACCAATACCCGCTGATGTATTTTGAAACCGCAACAGCCAATGGGGGAACTCCAACTCAGCTGACCACCAATGGTGGAACTCCATCAGTCTGCTACTCAGTCTGCGAGTCACGGACATTCACGTCTGACAGGCTGGTCCTGCTGTTGCGGCCCCACAAAAAAAGGCACCCTTAAACCCAGTACCTGCTGCCTCCACTGTCAAGCCCACCGGTCAGCACATCTACCAAGGCTTAGCTAAGCCTTACTGCCTCGGTGTTGGTGGCACCAAACTTTGTCCTCCACAGAATACAGGCATACAGTCTTTCAGCTCTCCTATCTCCACTTCTGACTCAAATATAGATAACCTATCTCTGCCAATTGTAATAAGCCATCCCAAGCACCCATTTAGACAGATTGTTAGAAACTTTAGTGCTGGCTGTTACCAGTCTGGTCCATGGCTAGAATATTCTGTTTTGCGTGATGCCTGTGTTTGCTTCCTGTCACAATTTTGGTGCTTCCAATTCCAACCTAGAGGAAGTATTCACAAAATGGGGATACACTAATTGGAGGAAAGCGCTTTTATGAGACTGGTTTCCTTAAACAGATGTCTAGTATTAGTCACATGAGGGCAATGTCTGCATGGCAGGAATACTTGCATCGCTCAGAGACAGGTGAGAGCATTGTGCAGCTACTCCATCAAACCTGCATTCAGGAAGTGGAATTTGTGATTTAATTGCTCTCATTAAGCAAACAAATCATTTAGTAGCACTGTCTCCATTCTAGCTTACTCATCTGTGTGTGTATGTATTGCTATATTGCACATGCATACATACGTACATACATCCACACACACACACACACACACATATACTGTATACATGTTTATATGTGCACACTATTGTAAGCCTTCTGAAGATCCAAATCTAAATTTGCTCACTAGTTTTCTCCAGTTTGTCATGCAAATATTCATTTTTCACTGGCTAATACCCACTTCTGTGAAAAGCGCTATATAAATAAAATTTACTAACTCACTTAGAATATGTAGATGCTATATTTGTATTTGTATTCCCCCCCTTACGTTCACTATTTCAGGAAAAGTAACATTATTGTTCTTTCTGGTCCCAAAGATGACATCTTAGTAAGACGTTCAGTAAAATCCCTGAATTCCATGCACTCTTATGGAGAGAGATCTTGTTATGAAACTGTTTTGCTATTGGCTCATGCAGCTTTTGGCCAAGTGGCAAACATCAAACCATCTTGCTGGTAAACAACAATGTTTTTGGATACCACTCATTTTGCTAACGATGATAATTGTATCACCTGTTACGGATTCACCTGTTTACCTATGAAATGCTATAAGCAGATTTTTTTTCCTTTTTTTTTGTATCTGATGATTCCACAACTTTTTCAGTGTTTCTATTCCCCCATCTAAATTGTTTTAGAATTTGTAGTTGGCATATATTACAAAATTTGTGAACATTTACAAAAAAACCAATATAATTCGTTGAGACTTTGTTTATTTTTTATTTGTGCTATTTTCAACTTTGTGTTCGCAAAAGATGGTTTACAAATCACTTAATTCTATTTGTATTTGCATTTTACATTCAGGTCCAATTCTTGTGGAATTGAGGCTGTATGTTTACACTGTCTTTGATTATTTCCACTGCATGTTTCATGAATTATATTGTAGTTGTGCAGTATATATGCTTTAGAGAAGACAAAGACAAGTGTACGTGTTGGCATTTTTGCTTATTTACCCCCTTAAAGCTACAATTGGCATTATTGGAATTTGAATGAAAAATAATTCACTCTAATTTCACCAGGAAACTCCATTTCCTACTCTTTGCATGCTCCAGGGGCTCGACCTCCTGCTATCAGTCCCCGGTGATCAAAAGCAAAAATGTGGCTGTTTTCTCCTTGCCTTCCTGTTGGGCATCTTTCCTGCTGCACAAATCAACAATTTTGAACTCACAACCACCCATATAACAAGTCTATCCTTAGGCCATCAGCTCTTGTACACTGCCTAAAAAAAAAAAAAAAGACATTTGGATTTAAATGAACAAATGCTTAAGAGCCCATAATTTAATCATTTCTGCATAAATGAATGTTTTTCAACAATTCTTGTAACCCTGACTGATGCGGGGTGTACCTTCTCATTTAAACTGCCATGTCTGAGCATGTATCCCATGGTCATGGAAAAGATGGTTCTGCGATAAGAGCGGCAAATTATTGGCCTGCAGCAAGCAAAGAAAACAAGCAATGAGATTAGCTGAAATAACTGCAGTTGGGTTAAGAAATTCCAACGCATTTTTGGAACTTGGACGGATAGTAGTGAAATATGGACTTCCCAGAAGGAAGGGGTCAGAAAAATAATTGCGAATGATCATGATCGGAGATCACAAAAATTCTTGCTGAAGTCTCATCATAAAAAAATGACAGTAGAACTGGGGAACCCTGTTTAATTGTGAAAGTAATTGCATTTCCATGAGCACTATGTGACTAGACTTTGCAAAATTAGAATTAAACAGCTGCGTAGCCACTGAAAGGCACATGTCAGTGAGGCTAAAATGGGAAAAATGACTCAATTTGCTAGGGAGCAAGACTGAACTGTGGAGAAATGGAAAAAGTTCACTGTAAGAAAGGAAGCCTGTGAAGATTTTTTTTATTTTTTCTGTTTTTCCATATTTTTCACTATTTAGTTTGATCTGAAACAGTTTTAATATGGGGCAAAATAAGCCAAATAAACAGAAAATGCAGTTTTGAGGGCTGATGGGGTATTGTTATACCCTGTGGTGTCCAGGCAGGCGGGCGAGCGGCGGCTCCATAATTTGTCTGGACCATAACTCCGAAGATGCTGGCCACAGGAGCTTCAAATTTGGCATGCAGGTTCTTCGTGAGGGATAGGTGTGCAAGGTTAGGGTCATAAGTGGATTTCACTTTTGACCTTGGCACGGTGACTTTGAACTTGAAAATTTTGTCCAAGCCATATTTCCAAAAGTACCACAGCAGCTTAAAATTTGCTGATGCCGATTCCTTGTGAGGGGGAAGGTGTACAACATTAGCGGATTTGACTTTTGACCTTGGCACAGTGACCTGAGCTTGGCCATAGGTGTATGCCGCTATTCATTAATAATTAGTTGAGGGCTGTAGAGTTCTCTTGGCACTCAGCCTCAGCTAGTTAAACGATAAATTGAGCACACAGATAGTTCAGGCAGGCCATGGAGTCAAGCCTAGCTCGCAAAGCCTGCCTTCATTAGTGATGGTATAAATCGCAATCCAAGCCCACATCAGCTGACAACTCAGCTGATTCCCTCCAGCCACCCAATTGGCAAATCTTATCCAAGGTGCCCTATTTAAAGATGCTTTACCTGCCTACTATTCCCTCTTCCTCTGTTCATTTGCAAAGGCAGCCTGTCCTCTAGACGGGGTTACTAACAATCTGTTTTCATCTCTAAGCAGCATGAAAATTTCTTTGGTTTTTATGCGGTTGACTGCTCCCAAGGTAAACCTTTGTCGCCATTATGGGGCAGCGAGCGGCTTATTTCCACTTCCTCTCCCATTTGAAGCTAACATGGCCCACCTGCTACAGAGGTTGTGGTTTTTCACTCTCGGAAGCACTTATAATATCCGCAAATAAAATATCTAGGTTCGTCTCTCCTCTACGCACCGCAATTTGGCAGAGGTTAAATTGGCTGATGAAGATAGAAATTGATTATATGCTTGCACACTCCTTTCAGGGCTACGAAATGCTGAAGTTTGAGTGCCTGAAGGAGCAGGTATTCATTTAATGCCCAATTGTTTCATCTCATCACCAGCTAACCTCGGATTCTGAGCTCAAGTCTGAAACGCATTGTTAGGATCTCCTTCAAATCGTGGTTAATGTGCACTTTTGAGTAACCTCAGGCTCATTCAATTAATTCCTGTATGGACTCGCGTTCTGGCTGTATTTACACCCTACAGTTGATTCTGAGTTTTTAAACTTTGTTGAAGCTTGACTTGGTATACAAGACTTGACTGGGTGTATACTAAATCAAGTAATTAAACTCATTTAATTGATTATTTTGTTAATTTTCACTAGTTAGACCCAGTCATGATTATTGCTGGCCCTGTTCAATTTAAACGTCTCCTAAATAGAACCTGTCAGGTAGTATGAAGTAAGCAAAAAGCAGCATATGATGCGACAATTTGAAGAATTTCAAGAATAGATAAGAAACAAAGTCATTGACATCAATCAGTCTGGAAAGGGTTATAAACCTATCTCTAAGGCTCTGGGACTTAAGCGAACCACAGCAAGAGTAATTAAATGCAAATGGAGAAAACTTGAACAGTGGTGAACCTTCCCAGGGGTGCCTGCTAAGTATGCATTGACCACTCCGCCAGGAGGTTACAAAAGAATCTAGACTTGTATCTAAAGAGCTGCACGTGTCACTTGCCTCCATTAAGGACAGCATTCTCAATTCCACAACATCATCATCATCAGTTTCTCCCTCATGGCGCGCGGTCGACCTTGAGGTGCATCTGCTTGGGTGCTGGAGATCTCTGATCCAACTGGTGCGCAAAGTCCTCTTCATTCATCATGTAACGTAGATCCTTGAGCTTGCGCCACTGCCGTCTCTCATCAAATTGCATTTGCTGCTGGATGGAACTATCATTCATGTGCAGACTTGCACAATGTAGATATTGCATGTGGCAAAAATCTAATATCAGTTGTGTGTGTGTGTTTGTGTGTGTGTGTGTTTGTGTGTGTGTGTGTGGGGAGGGGGGAGGCATCCCAGGCTTCGAAAATCATGACTGAGCCAGACAGGAAAACCACAAAAATCAATGCAGCATTTGGGAAATGATGATGGACTGATGAATTCTGGAACATTTTGAAAAGAGTGGGTTAAAATAACCTACCAACAACAAAGAAATGGTCAAGACATAATTGATGGAACCCAGCCAACACAAAATCCTGGAAAAGAACAATCAGTCCATTTTGGGTTCAGAGAGGGCTGTGATTCAGAATTACTTTTTTCACAGATGACCCACCTTTGAAATGCAAAAAAAAAATAAAATGAAGGTCGTTTTGAATACATCTACCTTTAATAAATGAAATGGTCATTTAAAAGATTTATTTTGCCAACACAACTAACATCTTTGTCATATTAAAATTTTTTGAATAATTTGAAAATCTACCTTTTTTAAATATGATTTAATAACATCTTTGCCATATTAAAAAGAATGATTGGAAAGAAAATCATGAAGGGGCAAATATTTTTTTCCCAGCACTGTAGTGCCCACTGTACAAGCCTCTGAAGGCAGTGTTACGATCTGAGCTTGCTTCAGTTGGACAGGTCTAGGCACTGCAACGCTATGCAGCCATAAAATGAATTCAACATGAGTGTAATGTGAATGAAGGGGTTATCCCATCAATGGATTTTGTTTTTTTTTTTTTTTGTAATCCCTGATGACCCAGGCATATTCCAGGATGACAATGCCATGACTCATCGGGCTCATATTGTGAAAGAGAGGATTAGCGAGCATGAGGAATCATTTTTACACATGAATTGCCCACCACAGAGTTCAGGCTTTAACCAGTTGAAAGCCTTTGGGATATGCTGGAGAAGGCTTTAAGCAGAGGTTTGACTTTACCATCGTCGGCACAAGACCTTGGCCAAAATTTAATGGAACTCTGTTTGTAAATAAATGTTGTAACATTGCATAAGATTGTCTAAACCAGCAGTTCCCAAGTTCAGTCCTGGAGGCCCACTGTGTTTTTTTCCGACCAAAATTGCAATAAACGAATTTTAACAAGCTGCTAATTCTTCTTGAGTATGTGCTTCTGATTTTCGGATGGATGACTCACTGTGCACTCCAAAATTACTGCCAACCCTGACTTGCAATGCACAAACAATACAAAAAAAAAGCTTGTCATCCACGGATAACAGACATCAGAGGCACATAAATTCTGTTTTACACCTCTATTGCCATTAGTTTTCAGTGAACTGGTCTCTTTGAAATGCTTGATGGTGTTTCTTACAGTGCTGTGGCAGCATTTGATGTCTTCAGCATCATGTAAGGCCAAAATGAGGCTGCGATCAATCTCAGAGAGCTCCTTCCGTCATGCCATTGCGTTTAACACTGTGACACTGCTCAAAGCTCATGTCACCTTATATACTGGAACAACAGTCAGGTAATTTTGCTGAGTAATGTTGCCTCAAAACAGTTTAAACAAATTTTTGTAGAATCAATAATCATGCAATGAGCCTTCAAAAATGCATTCAGGCTATGCAAGAGTCAAAAAAAAAATTTATGTTTTTAGTGTTTTGTATATTACCCATATTTTTACCTCAATATACTTGTGGGATTTTTTTTTTTTTGTCTCATTGCCAACCATTCAAAAATACATTTTCAATGAAAAATTATAGAGGAGTAATATACAGTACACTGCTCACAAAGAGTAGGGGATATTCAAATTAAACTAACTGTGGAAAGCATCTGAATTTAGATGTTCGTGAGATTTTAGAGTATTTTTTCCGGTTAGCCATTGGCACATTTCAGTGCATATCCCATAAACCGCTAGGTTTAAAAGTTTGCAGAAACAGGTCGCCCAAATGCACCTAGGGCTGCATGTGAAAGTAACATCATGCCTTCAGGGTGCAAATGCTGTCATGCACATGCTTTTGTGCACATATGGGTATAAAAGCATGCCTAGAACCACACACATCCATCATTTCACCACTTTTGATGATGAGAAGACTCCGGGAAGAAGAAAGATTGCGGGCCATGGGGATGCTCCAGGCCAAAAGAACCCAGGCTTACACAGTCAGACAACTGCATGTCTCGCAGTCCATCATCAGCCAATTGTGGGCATGCTATGTTGCCATCGGTTTAGTCCAGGACAGACCTCGAAGAGGGCGTCCAAGATGCACAACCAGGTGAGATGACCACCAGATCAGTGGAGCCCTCCGTGACAGGAGACTGAATGCGACACAGCTGCAATAAGAGCATCTACAGGCTACAGGAAACCTCATCTCAACGCAGACCACATGAAACCGTCTGCATGCTGCCAACCTGCAAGCCAGGTAGCCATACTTCCCGTTGCCCCTCTCAGATTGTATCGACAGACAAGGAGACAGTAATGTCGATGATGGAGCAATGCCCAATGGTCATGTGTAATGTTTAGCGATGAGTCACGGTTCAATCTGGACTTCAGTGATGGTCATCCTCATCAGCAAGCCGTTATGATTCCACATGATTGGTATTGGAGAGGGTCAGTAATGCTGTGGGGTGGAGTCACTATGACAGGCAGGACAGACCTCACATCTGCCATGGGAGAGTCACAGGGGTGTCTTACCGTGACAACATCATCACTCCACATGTGCTTCCATTTACAAGCCGTCATGGACGTGGATTCATCAATCAAGATGGTAATGTCAGAGATGATTGTGCACGCGTAGTCCTGACCATCTCCAAAGGCACCAAATCAAACCTTGCCCTGGCCTGCGATGTCCCCTGACCTCTCCCCCACAGAACACATATGGGATATGCTGGGATGACGTGTACAACGACAGTACCCACCCTGTCAGGACTTGGTACAGCTGGGCGCGGCACCCCAGGAGGAGTGGCAGAGAATTCCTCAAGCTGACGTTGATCGTCTAATGAGGAGCATGCGCCATCAGTGTGATGCGTGTTTGGACGCCAATGGCAGACCAACTCGTCACTGTACACTATGTGACTTTTGGGGTACCACCCCATGTGACATTTTGTACATCCAGAAAAAAAAAATCAATAACTTAAGTGATGATACAGTGTCATGAACTTCATCTTCAATTGCTCGCCAGTTAAATAGTTTGGTTCAGCTTGGTTGGATTGAAAACCTGCAGCCCTTGGCCCTTTTATGGACCAGTTTGAGACCACTGCTCTAAGCTCTTACTCTAAAATATAGTTTTCCTCCTTGATGTTTCTTCCAGTGAACTAAATTATTAGTGAGTAAATTACTAGTGAGCAAATTATTAAGTACAGCGGGTTCTCCAAACCTAGTGCCAGTACTCCTTGTCCTCCTCTTTGTCGATAAGCTTTAGTGGCTATCGTCGATCCTGCCATTGGCCCCATCTGCCCAGTTTGTAACAGCATTCCATGTTGAATATTTTTAAGGGCCTTGAGTCTTGGAATGGCTGGATTCAGTAGATCACCATAATCAAATTAATCCTCTCTTCCACAACAGTACCGTTAAATACTGTGCATTCCACTTGTATGAGCACCCATGGTAAATGGGATACTCCATGCAAAATCAACACATTTTCAGTAGGTCCTCACACTTTGTCTCGGATTTTGATTACATTTACACCAAATGTTTTAATGCATGTCTGGAGCCAGTTTCATGCATTTCTATATTCTTAAGATAGCCCCTTGAAATTTTTATGCTTGTTTATGTACTTGGCATTTCATGTATTTGGTCTTGAAATCACATTATTTCTGCTTCTAACTGGGCCAGTGAAAGATTCATGCCCCAGCTGAAGTGTGGGTAGAAATGAATGGATGAATGAACACTGCATTTATATAGCCCTTCGCTCCCAGGAGGTCCCTGCTTGACAATGATTAGGAGGAATCTCACCTCAACCATCACTAATTGTCATGGATTTGCCTTCTGCCGATTGAATACTGCAATCCGGCGGGAGCTAGGACCATGAGCCTAAAAGAAGGGAAGGACCCAAACGCACAGGCTGATAATACTTGGAACTTTAATAAAATAATAAAAGCAGTCCAGAGCCAAAAACTACAGACCAGAACAGAACACAAAACAGGCTAAAATGTAGCAGCAAAACTGCATGGCAGCGGCCAGCCCTTTATACACAGCAATCACCTCCACCTTAACAGGCTGCACCTGTTGCCCATTAAGGTGGAGGTGAAACAATGAGACAGGGGAGGGGCTGCAAGGCACAAACCCTTACACCAATGGGTTGCAGTACACATCAGCTTAGGTGGACATTAGGATTGGCCAGTGATATCGGGATGATTAAGTGGCAGGTTGAGAGAGCCAGGCTGGGAATTTATCTGACACTGGGGCACCACTAACTTTTAGAAGAGTGTCATGGGAATTTTCATGATTACAGTGAGTCAGGGCCTTAATTTAACATCTAAAAGACGGCATCTCTAACAGTACAATGTCCCCAATCACTTCATTGGAGCACTAAGGTTTATTTGTCCAGAGAGCAGACCGCCAACAACACCACAGTGGCATAGTTGGAGGTGTGAGACCTCTGCAAGCAATTTCAGCCTGGATTTTTTTCTCTGCTTCTGAGTAGCCTGGGGCATGCAAAAACAAAACTTCCTCGTTGTCTTAGCTAGTATAGCAGATTAGCTAGCTATGTTTGCAACAGCCGAAATAGCAACCTAAAGTTTGAGCGCAGAGGATGTTATGGACAATGATGCATTTTACAGAAAGCTAGCCAGATAACAAGACTTCTGTAACGTCACCTTTTGATGAGCTTGCTTAGGTTGTTATTAGCTTGTGGTTGTACAGAACTTGGGCAAGCTTATGAGAAGAAATTTTCACTAACTTAACCCTTTCGGCGATAGAACCTTAATGTTTTGACAATGTCCGCTTAATTTCCGTCAAGTAACATTAGCATTAGCTTAGGGCTGTAATGTTAAGTGTGTATCTCACGGGTCTTGCAAATAGTTGGCGATGTGGCAAATGCACATTTGCCATTCATGCTGCAAATAGTCTCCAAGTGGTCGCCATCTTCGCCAACCATTCCCCAATCTCACTTTCATTCGCCAAGGAGTTTTGATCATGTTCAAAATTTTGAAAAATCTTTGGCGAACATGTCTTTTTGCCAAATGGTCGGCAAATACTCGCCAGAGTCACCAAACGTTTCCCGAACAGTCTGCAAATGTTCTTTGTGGTCGTCATTTGCCTCCCTCAGGAATGTGGTGACTTGTTGAAGAATACTTGCAGAATAGTTGGCGAATAGACTGAATGTTTAGAGACTAGTTGCAGAATAGTTTGAGAATAGTTGAAGAATCTTGTATTCGCCATGCTTTAGGGCAGGACTCGTAATATTTTTCAGTTCAGTTTATTTGACCATTCATTTTGCTTGCACATACTTTGTTGTTAATGTGCAGCTGTCTGGCCATTGATTCTGGAAAGAAACGTCACATTACCCATTAAAAAATTGGGGGTATTCGGAATTATATTCTCAGTTATATTGCAAGAGATCAAAGTCACTTATGAATACCAAGATCGTGCATAGCTTTAAAATTTCTCATAACTCATCCACTTCACATCCTTGGCCGTGTCAGTGCCCCTGTGAAGTCTGGTCTAGCTGTTGAGCGGCAGTAGCTTACTTGCCAGCCGCATTCAATCCCTTAAAGAGTTAAAGAAAGGGTGCAAACTAAGGGGGAGCTAAAGGGAGCTCGACTCCCCTTAATAAGACATGAGCTCCCCTGAAAACACAATTTGTGAAATTTTGGGGAGTCTCCAAAATATTGACAATATGTTATTTTTGCAGGGCATTTTATCATAGATGCTGCATTAAAACGGCAATTACTGATGCATGATTCTGCCGGTGATTCAGGATTAATTAACATTGTTCTTGCCATGACCATCGAAGCGTGGCGGCGCTATGTCATAAACGTCATCACGCAATTAGAGAAACAACAAAAAACTTTTTTTTAGCTCCTCTCAGGTTCCGCGCCTAAGTCGCATTATTTTCCGTGGTTAGTAGTCTGCAAAGAGCAGAGACGTCAAAAAGAAAATAGGAAAGTTTACTTGATTTACTTTACGCCGCCTCTGTGTTAAGGTAGGAGCTATTGCCAATTGTTCACGTTTAACATTGAATTGTGATGGGTGTTCAGATGGCGTCATTGGCAAGGCGTAGCACTGTACATATAGCCAATGCAAGCTTCAAACATCTGTTTTTACACACTTGGCAGGTAGCTGATTGCGGTTACGTCCGCAGACACTTCGGATAATCCGCCGGCTCATAAAATTAATATTCTGATTAATGGGGTTGCGTTGGGTGAAATACTACATCATCAATGAGTAAAATATTAATTCTATTTTCTAAAATGTGAACATAGTTTAAGTGTACATACTTGCAGCGTTCCCCCGCAACAGAAACATTCGCGTCTTCTCCCGCGTGCGCAATTACGCATGAGACAGCAGTGTAACCTCATTGACTATTTAAATATCAGAACCTACGCATCACTTCTAACGTTACATTTCAAATTCATTTTCAGGTTTTAATCAATACGTTCTGCAGCATGATCAGATTTTTGGCTCGTCAATCAGATCATAGCCGTTCTTGCTTTGCAGATCAAGTAGACAAGGTTTTTCAGAAAGTTGTAAACTGTATTGAAATGTTTGTTGCCCGATTTGCTGCTTTCATATTCCGAATTCTATATTTTGTGGTGCCGTTGGGTTATCGATGGTTATTTTTACTCCACAGTCAAACGTCATTTGTTGCGCATTGAAGTGTGTGTTGCGCATTGAATTGAATTGACAACTACTGCGGCTCTGGTGTCCGCATCTGTCCGTGTACGCAGCAGTTTTGAAGGATAACTGAGCCCCAGGACTTGTCTTTGAGGCAGACGCAAGCATGCCCCCCCCGAAAAAGTGAGCTCCCCCGAAAGCCACGGTATAGTTCGCACATACTCGCATACATACTCTGGTTAAAGAGTATGTTCAGAATTTCATTAATTACTTATCAGCTTTTGTTTCACTTTAAAGCACCCATCGAATATTGTGTTTCACTTGTGTTTGTAAAGTTCCGGTAGAAAATGTTATTAAAATAACCATATTTTCCGCGCATAACGCTTAACGCTTAAGACCGGTATTAAACTGTCAGCTACTGAATAAGCGCGCGATTTTATAACAGTGTGTCCAGGTGACAAAAATGCGGGACGGAGTCTCAATTTCAAATGAGACAAAAATGGCAAAAAAGCCAGAAAGCTAGAAAGCTTGTATACTGAATCTTGGATTGGGGCTTCCAACAGGACAGAAATCCAGAGATGAATTGTGATTACCTGAAAAAATTGTGAACTGACCACAGAATCAAGTCACACCTAATAGAAAACCAGATGGACAAGTTGAGCAGGACCTGGAGAGAGTCTGCATGAAGCGATGGTCTCAGAGCTGTAGCCATGTCCACTCCAACCTCATTGCACACTATTGGAGAAAACGCGCAGCTGTTATCTTGGCAAAGTGCGACTGCACAAAATAAAAAAAATCAGGAGATCCTCTAAATTTGGCACGTTTTTGAGAAAATATTTATTTCAAGATAATTCTCATTATCTGTCATTTAAGGCTAGATCGTTGTTAATATTTTGCATGAAATAACATGAGGGTAAACAATAAAGACTTTAATTTACAATAACAATTTTGGACATATTTACCAACATTGCCAGTATTAGCGGAGGGCGCTGTGTATTATATGTTTTGAGATAAATTGCTATCCAGAATCAATGGACTGAACTTTGAAAACCCAAGTATAATCAAAATGTTAATTTAAGTCAAAAACATTGGACATAAGTTAAAAACATTTAAATTTATCCAAGATATCTGTGCTTTTTTCTTTTTTCTGGTTTTGGGTGGGCTGTTGGATGAACTGCGTTGCACCCAAACATTCAACCCTCCTCTTCGTGTTGAGTTGCGTCTCTATTTTAGAGCAGTGCATACTTCATGCAACTTGCCTTCATACGGGTTCTGAGAAATGTTATTCACAGAACAATAGCACCGAGCCCTGGGCCGTTTCACGAGCAAGCAGCCTTTGTTTACTCCTTGGAGCGTTCCACCGCTTCTTACTTTATACTGCAGCTGCGTAGCGCTCATTGTTCATCATATAACTCTCCCGTTGTTTTTGGATGCCATTCAAGTGGCCACTTTCCCTAGTTAATCAAAACATCCTTAATATTTATGCTCATGATTGAATCCTATTCTAGCTGATGTATTGACACGGTTTTAAAAACAGGAAACAAAGCTTTCATTCAATCAACGGTGCCATTAAGACTTGGGCAGCAAGTTCCAATTTCAGTTTCTCCATTGTTGATAAATCAAAACAATACTGGAAGATGTCATTGAGTGGAGCGTATACTCAGCGGGCCTTGCAGACTCGCTGCCTAAAGCTGCATAACACTGACTTTGCCTCTGCACAGTGACTCTCAGTGTAGCAAGCTGTGGTCCTACGCATGTGTATTTGGAATCTGGGTCTGCCAGTGTATACTGCTCACTCCAGACTATTAGAGCAAGCGAGAATCATGAATGATCAACTCTGGGACAGGGATTGTGAGTGTTCTGAGTGGGGAGATGTCCGTTAACATCTCTCCTGCGATCTGCAAAAACCTAGTGAATTTATAAGTGGCAAGTATTCTTGCAACTGAACGAAAACCTTTTGATTCTGGACTTTTCCCAACCAAAAAATAAACAAAAACTTAATTTTGACAGTTCAAATAACTCTAATCGCTAGTGTTTTAAGATTCTCACCACTCTTAATTACTGCAAATGAGGTTCAAACTCAGCTTCTCCCAAAAGTGACATATGTACTAGGTTTTTCCAGATCACAGGAGATCTACCAATGTGCTTAATGCTTTTCTTACTGCAAAGGGAAATTATCATCAGCCTCATTCATTCCAGTAATTCAGTTCAGCTTTACCTTGAAGTCCCTCCTGAGTAATCACAGAAAGTAAGATTATAAAGGAAAAACTGAGAAGGCTGATTCACTAGTTCACTTCAATTATTGCTCTTTAGTTATTGTTCAAAAATTATCTCTATTAATGGAGGCATTAAGGAGCTTCCTTCCAACCACTGAAATAAGAAATGTTTCAGAATGATTTTCCATGAGTGCTCATGTTCATTAGAAATTTTATTTATATGCAAAACTATTTATGGCTTTCTTTGCGGCAAAAATGAAGGTTTCTCTGTCGAGTGCTGGCACTCTTACTTAAAAACCATCCATCAAATGGTCTTATTTGAGCGTTGAAAAAAGTTCAAGAGAGTTCAATCTCAATCAGTAGGCTATTTGTGCAGGAGAAAGTAAACACTACTCTTATCCTTATCCTTGAGAAGGTACAGTCCTGGGAGTAGTACATGGAAAAGCCTCAAAAAGCCGGTCAATAGGAGACAGTTTATCAAAGTGTGAGGCAGGGCCACTGGCTGCTCCAGGAAGAACCAATTCACATTTCCCCTGCAAAACGGGTCAGGGTGAAAGGGTCAGTTCTGTTCTAGTGGAGAAAAATCCAACCATCTGAGAGGTGGATGTCTGCTTTACTGAGATAACAGAATTCTTGTATACCTCAGAGCTTTGACCATACGGACGAGGCCTTAACATGACTCTTCACATGAAAGATAAGAAAATACGACCCCCTATTTCACTTGGTAAAATGGATATGATGCTGGATTCACACTGGCTGTGTCAAGTCCCATTTGTAGACTGTCCTTTACGCCAGAAGAGTTCTATATATGATCCACTATCATTTTCTTGTTAACATCACAATCACAATTTACAGTGGGCAACTTCATCTTTATTTAAAGTTGTTCAATGCTTTTTAAAGCTCTGTTTTGGCAAATAGACTTACATCACTTTTTTAAAGGTAGCTTTCCCTACAAAAAATAAAAAGGAGATGGACCTCCCATAACCCAAATGATTGAAATAGACCTTATTGTGCTATAAATGCTCCAACAGGTGCTGTACCATCATTCAAAGTCTGTTGCTGTGAAAATAATTGATGGTGGTCCTAACAGTTCAGGTGCAGCCGTTACGCTGTTAAAGTGAGGAGACAGGGAATTATGCTGGGGGCTGCGGTGACTTTTGATAGAAGGATAGAACTCCATTGACCATTAACTATGCAGCACCAACAAATGCAATGTAATACAAGCCAGATCCTTAGAAGTGATATAAAATGTAGTTGCTACAGTAACCATTTGTATTTGAAATGTATACCACCCACTACTAATATTGGCATCCTTGGTGTGTGCCACAAAGAATAAAAGACGCTGGAGGATATTATATTGATTTTTTATTTGTCAATTTTTTCTCTATATTTTGTTTCAGGCAAGAAAATTTTAAACAGATCAAATTACACACTGAGAAAATCAGTAAGCTCCAAATCAAGTTGCTGAACACAGGTGTTCAAGGTTCTTTCAAAATAATTTGCCCGAACTTAATGACGACAAAAAAAGTTTTTCAGATGTCGTAAACATGCCATACAAAAAGAAACATCTAA
This sequence comes from Gymnothorax javanicus, assembly GCA_029692085.1. Classification (NCBI taxonomy): domain Eukaryota; kingdom Metazoa; phylum Chordata; class Actinopteri; order Anguilliformes; family Muraenidae; genus Gymnothorax; species Gymnothorax javanicus. The sequence goes on from CM056200.1 coordinate 110,600,060, forward strand.
GTTGCTCTTACCAAGAGGGGATGAGTAGAGTAAAAGTACCAAACTGGCAACACACCAAAGTTGTATTGCCATGAGAGGAAATATGCCCCAGACATGGCCTTTTGTTTTCAGATTACTGACAAAAAAAAAAAGATGAACTGTGGGAGAAAATCTCATGGTAGTTAATGTTCATCCTTTTGAGTAGCAAACAGAACCGCATTAAAATGCTGGGAGACATGGGAAAATGCGGTTTTGTCTGTGTTGCATCAGATGAATCAGTGCCATCGCTGTTTTGAATCTTGAGTTGTCTCTTCATGACAGTAATATGCCCACTTTCCAGCCTCTAACTAATCGGGCCATAAGGAGGGCCAATAAGACCAATGCCGCTTTTCCATTACACCGTTTTAGCACGACTTGCCGCTACTCGACTCGACTCTACTTGGTTTCGGTCGTTTTCCCTTGCAATTGAGTACCACCTCAACATGGCTGGGGTCACCATAGTAAGCATCACTCCCTGGCCAATCAGTGGCCTGCAGTCTGTTGACGTCACATTTTCGGCTCGACTCAGCTCATTTGGAACCCCGGCCGAGTAGGTACTAAAAAAGTACCTGGTACCGGGTACTATCACCTAATGGAAAACTCTAAAAACCGAGTAGAGCCAAGTAGGTAGTGTAAAAGCCCTATAAATGTCCCTTCACGAATAGCCCTTTCTGGGAGTAAAAGGACAATAGAATACAGTGGCCCATCAACAATGATATCGTCCCTTCATGAAGAGGGCCCCACGGCAATATTACTACTTTCGCTGTTTACTATGGCATAGTGATTCTCAGTGAATTACTCAAAGGTTGAGCAATGAAATTCTGAGGGATTTCACGAATGACAGCATACACCTCTCTGCTTACATAAGCCACATAATCTTTGAGGTCATCACAGACAGGTAGTGTACAATTTAAACAAACACTTATGTTGTCTGATGTTACAAATGTTATGCACACCCGACCCCAATGCAATATAAGTGCCCAAAACTTCAAAAGCCATTATTTTCCCAGACAAATTTTAGATGATGGTAATTAAGATCTCCCACCTTCAACTGGGTTGCTAAAGCTGGATAACTGTATTTTCCTTGGGGTGGCCACAATTGCATGGAATGGCATTGACCAAGTAGAAATAGAAGAGACATACATTTATTATTTATAATTCTTCTAATCATTTGCATTTTTACATTTACCCAAATGTGAGCGAATAAAAAAACACCATTTTCTGATGACAACGAGGAACCCCTACCTCCCACCACCCCCCACCGATCAAGTATCGCAAATAAATTATAAAAAATTGCATAGTCACACATTTTTCACATTTATGTACAGAAATATGCAGGATATTAAGAAAAATTCCGCAGACAAACATGAACAAAAACCCAGACTCTAACATACATTCTCAAGCCGGTAATGTGCAGAGGAGAACTGCGCGGCTCTCGATAAGTCCCTTATTTCAACTCCATTGTGGAGGACGACTTCCCGCGTTTCTTCGATTTTCTGTAATTGTAGCCGAAGTAGATGGTGGTGACCAGTAATACCAGTCCGAGCACCAGCAGGATCCACTGTCCCGCCGCAGCTCCTGAACTGCCCACACGCATCCCCAGGAAATCCACTGTGTCGTCGTCTGAGACGATGATCTGCTCCTTCTCACCTACAACTAAGTACAGGAAGCTTTAACGTACTCTACCTAGACACCATGGGAAGCCATATTTCTCACATAGGATAATGAACAATTATCCGCTCATCAGTACATTTGAAACAGTGCAAACAGTATAGTCCCAGGTCATGAACCTTTTTGCAAGCAAGCATTCCAACCTATATGGCTTATAAAATAGTTTGTTCAATAGAGAGGAGTCTGAATGACCTCTGTGAGGGGTTGTTAGCTTAGACTGTATAAAAAGATGGACGAAGCAATCGTGACGTCACCCATTGGTTTCAGCATACCATTTAGGAAGCCTCGATTTTAGCAATTTGAACAGTGCCATTTTGTCATTTTGAAACCGGATGTGATTCCTATTGGACGAGAGCGCAAATTGAAGATCCAGGGAGGAGCAAGGGGTGGATCTATGGGTTAATCTGACCGTATCTGAGGAGGACCAGAGGATAGCCACGCCCCTAAAGCATATTCTGGCTTTATCCTTTATTCTAGTCTATCTGGGACCATAATTTACAAAAATGAACATCACGATTATATCAAATGAGACTTGAAACTTGCGATAGATACCGAAAAATAATGTGGAAAATCATTTTTGAAATAATAAATCAGGTGGGAAAGTAGGGTCATTTTCTCATAGACTTCTATAGCATTTAACTTCTTTCTGCAGCCACCTACGTCGCCATCTGCTGGCCATAAAGTAGAATGCAATTTTTAGAGATTTCCGCATTGGCCTCAGTTTTCAGACCCGGGTGCTGCGTCCATCTTTTTATATAGTCTGTAGTTGTTAGTGTTGAAGGTGTTCAGACTTACTGAATGGTCTCCAGTCATAATCAGGCCAGCCCAGCACCTCTTGATTCCTCATGTTTTCCTCTTTCAGCCATTTAATGAGAGGCTCGAAGTACTCCATCAGTGGCAGTGCAGACATGTGTGGCTGACCTGTGATCATGGTCAGGGCCTCTGGCCAAGGCTTGCTGAAGCCCAGCTTCATCACATCACTGTAGGAAAGATACAGGAGCTCATGTGCTTTGCAGAACTCTAGCTACAGGCACAGAAAACACTTTTGTAAAAGTGGCTGGCTGTAAGAACAGGGGTCCACAGTAGGTTTTCAAGTTGTTGACAGTGTGGCAGAGAGTCTGGATCCCTGTATGCTAGTCCATACCTTTGACTTACAAAGAAGAAGCATTTTTTTATGTTCTTCAAAGGAAAAGCATGTATGAAAATGAGCATCAGAAACAAAGAAAAAAAGATCAATGGCCAGACCTGGAGGGCTGGAGTTTGAAAGTTTTAGATTATTTCCTTGAAATTATCATTCATACTAGCTCTTTTGGCTATTTAAAAAAAAATATACACATCCTGTTGGATCTCCACGGGGAATGACACAATATAAATACTCTCATTCGATTCATTAATTTACAAGGACTAACTTTGACGATCAGTTTTGGATTGCACCAAAAACCTTTCTGACTAGACTGTCGAGTGCTCATGTTTTATTTATTTATTTATTTATTTTTTATCACAGGCCGTGATTTTCTTGTCTAAAAAGAGTACAATTATACTGAATTTTACTCAAAAAATACAGTGACAATACCACTGCAAAAATAACAGTAATTGCCAACTGCCATTAAGAGACAAGATTAAATCCTTTCAAGGCTATAATATGAAGGTGCAATGCTGCTAAGCTAAAAGTTTATGGTGATGTACTCACCCCAGCAGTTTCCCCGCAGGCTGCGACTTGTAGATATCACAGGTGTGGAGAGAGCCGATATGATTCGCTGCAGCGCACAGGGCTTGGTGAAACTGGAACTGGATTATGAAGCTGACGAAGTACCTAAAGAGTGAACGAGCTTTATCAATTCAATGGTCCATGTTAACACAAAGCCCATCATCTCACAATAACTGTTTCATTATTCATCAGATTTTTCAGAATCAAAGGGAAACCCAAGTCAAACCTCATGTAGATTTGCCTGAAAAAAAAGCACAATTAGAGCTTCTATCTGCCACACAAACTTATTCAAAGCGATATCTGCGTTAGAGGAAAACTGTTAAAAAATTGGCAACCTCCAGACCATCCTTCGTGGAACTGCACGTCACCGTCGAATCACGGTTGTCTGGGTTCGGTAACTTTTTTTGTGGATTGCCTTTTCGTTGGTTGATTGATGTGTGTAGTTTTTCAGTCAGAACTTTTCCACCATGATACTCACTACACATTTCTGCTGACAGGGAAGTGAAATGACATGAAAAAAATAAATAAAAATATGATAAAAGTTGTTTCCTCAATTTAATTAACTCCTTCCCATGATATCATTTAGTGAAATTGAGGGAACGAGTTATATAACGTGGCCTCGAGATGGCTAAATCGTGGGAGCGACCTATATCTCGCGGCCAGGAAGTCTATGTTTTTCTTGTCATTGCACTTCCCCAGCTCTGTACATTTCTGAAAGAGTTCAGGATTTTTTTTTCATGTCCGGTAGGAGATGAAATGTCTTCTCAGCGCACTTTCCACCCGGTTCGAGCAACTGTAAGCCCAGAAAAATACAATTTTGACTGTGCGCTGTATGTGAGGGATAACGTGGAGGTCTCGCAACATCTGGTACAAGTGGTCCACAGAAACTTCATCACTAAGTAGGGGGTTGGTGCTCCAGGGGCAAACATGTCTGTTCCCATTCGGAGCAGACGATGCTTCTGCGTGTGCTGTATGGGTTCTACTTCCACTGCTCCTCTAGGAAATTGGGGAGGGCTTCATAGGTGAATGATATATCAAATTAAACTTCAAAAGGTGCTCTTTTTGGGTAAACCTACAGGAGGTTTGACCTGGGTTCCCCTTGAATGAATAAAGGTTTATCCAGCTAATCCAAACACTATGTCAATTTGAATGGGACAGATTTTCTGAGAAAACTGAGACGGTCTGCTAAGTGGAAATAGCATTTTTACTGCTGTGAATACAACACAAATTGGGAAAAGGTATAAGTGGGCTGCAGTGGCGTGGCCAGAGGGTGGGCAAAGACACGTCCCTTTATGACAGCAATTAGTCCTGGCTAGTTCTCAATTATTTTCCTTTATTGACGCGTTTTCCAATTATTGTAATTGGCAACTGAAGACACGGTTTCTCTTCATATGCGAACTAACAACGATGAAATCATGGGCTAAATTCAGTACAGCAAAATAATTTACTTATTAATAGGCCAATGCTTCGCGTTGATTGAACTGGTTTGTGCTCCAGTGAAACGCGGACTTTCACTCTCGGTATTGTGTGGGTTGATAAAAAAAAAAAAGTGGCACTTGGCAGTTCAGTAGGATATAAAAAGCGTGCGGCTCCAGCTATTTGCGTGAGAGTCGACAGGTATGCAATTTTGAAAACTGTTGATTTAAATAGGCCTACAGCAAATACGCATCCAGATGAATGATTGTTGTCTTACCTAATCGGGGAGAACAAGCAGCACCTGTTAAGTGTGGAGTGCTCTCGGAGTGAACCTTTTGTTATAAAAATGACTGAGAACAGGTCAGGACTAATAATTGTTTTAAACGGATGTTTTGTGCAACCCAATTCTCTGTTCTTGTTCCGCAACTGTACTGAATTTTGCCCACAATTTAATCGCTGTTTGATCACATATGGAGAGAAACCGTGTCTTCAGTTGCAAATTACGATTATTGGAAAAGGCATCAATAAAGGAAAATGATTGAGAACTAGTCAGGACTAATTATTGTCATAAAGTGACGCGTCTTTGCCCACCCTCTGGCTACGCCACTGGTGGGCTGCACTTGGACAGCACAGAGCAATAGTAGTGTATTTGTCGGCATAACATAACATCATAATTGTGGGGAAAAGACCAACAATGCTTGCCAACTAAAGTATACTTTAGGTATACCTAGTGCTCAGTTTGCCTCGAACTGGACAGTGTCCAGCACCACACAGTCTGAAGGGTCTTTAACATTGTGATTGAGCTGCAAACCTGTGTGTTTCACAGTTTCATAAAGTTGTCAGGTCACACTTTGTGTGATAATGAAACTGGTGACAACCTATGAAAACTTGTGCAGCTGCGGCCAGGAAACTCTACAAAGTGGCAGTCATTCATCAAGAGTACCTAATATTTTGAATAGAAAAGAATTTATTACAGGGAAATATACACTTTACCTCACATAAGGGACATTGGCTGGGATATGAAATTTGGCACCAGGGTCAAAGTCTTTCTCAGTGCGGGCCACAGGGGGGCACAATCCCTGGTATTTCAGTCTATAAAAGAAGAAAAATCGAGGTCAGCTTGTTTCAAGTGAGCGGAGCATAAGAAAAGACGCTATGACATATACATTACAAATTCACCTGAGATTCCACCACTCTTTGTTGTATTCACTTTCAGAGATCCGCCCATCAAACACCTTCCATCTCCACTGATCCATCAAGTAACCGAAGGGCAGGAAGGCAATCTTATCCAAGGCGATGCTGAGCAGGTAGTTAATATCACTATCTGTGAACCAGGCATATACATTCATAAATATTCTGACAACATACAGACAATTCCATAACTATTCAAACAATGTCACTTTTTTATCATTTAGGCTCTGTACAGCCCCATGAAATAAAATGATCCAGATAGGCTTGAAGTGTGGACTTTTAGCTTTAATTTAAGGCTACTGTCAAAAATATTATATGAACCCGGTTGGAATTGGAACCATTTGCATCTATGGCACTTCAGTTTTTGAGGATCAATTAACTGGACAAACTAACGTACCATAAATTAAATAGGTATTTGGTTCAAATCTTTGGCAGCATCAAAAAAACAGTAAAACAAAATTTGACCAATTTTTGGAGATGCCCAGTGAAAGATTATCCGAATAAAACTTGGACAGATTGAGCCGGAATAAACTATTTTCTTCATTAAGCATTTAGGGATGAAGTATTGAAATTTTATGCAATTCAGTGACCAGGACCTTGAGAGCTTTGGTAATTTCACATGGAATGACCCAAGTGTCATACTAGAAATTAACTGTAGACCTTTTATCTGCTTACACGTACATTGAACAAAGAGGGAATGACACAAACCTAGCCATGGACGCAGTAAGCAGCCAATAGTCTAATTACTTTTCGTCCCTTCGAAAGAGGCGCCATAATTTAATGTAAATAGCTTCAAGTTTTTGTTTTTTTTTGTAATTTCAACTCAAATATGTTTTGGTTGACAACTAAAATTAGAATAATTTCACTTTGTCCAAATATTTATGGAGAAAGTTTAGTGCTTTAAATGTACTTCTTTGTCTGGTTGACTTATAGCAGGTAAAATCAGGTAGCATACATATTTACAACCTGAAATTGTAATTCTGTTAAACTACATTGGGGAGAGTGTTGGAAGAAAAATTGAATCCCCAGACAGACCAATCAAATTCTGGGAAGGAAATAAGACCATATCCTGCACCAAAACAAGCTCAGGATATCTAATTTTTCTCTCTCCGGATATTTGGGTTGCCTATTGTAATTGCTGGCTCCCAACGGACGGATTTCTTCAGGCAGCACGACCACTGTTAATTTTGGCAGTAAAGTGGATGCAGTTTTTGTTGAAGTCTCAGCCTTTCAATTAAATGTTTAATTGTATTATAGTGGTATTTTAGTTATTCCATCTCCGCCTTATCCACCTGTTGGGGCTCTGGATATTTGGGAAAGGGTTCAGTACGCCACTGCGAGTCTATATAATTATATATATTTGTTAATACTGATGATAACTATTTGTACATGAGTGGGCTGACTTAAATAGACCTCTGTCAGCTAACTCGCATGAAAATGATTAACAGCAGTAGCAACAAATGGAAAAAAATGGTCCAGGCCCTGACCCTGACACACACTGCAGCCAACTGAGCCGGTGGAGAAGGGAACAGGTAGAGTCAAGTCCTCCCCCCTCCCCCCTCAGTCTGGGGGCAGTAAAAGAGAATAAAGGTGGATGGATGCTGGGGTGGGGTTGGGATGCTAACTAGCAGCAGGCAACAGCGATGATGCAGTGGAGGGAGATGCACTGAAGTAGCAGGTAGCATTGCGCAGTGGAATCAATGCGGGCAGCATTAGGCTGTTGTTTACTGTATAAGTTGTAATTCTATTCTGAAAATAGGGCTGTACTGTTCATTAACAACTAGATAACTCGGTCGCCACAGGGACCGAGTCGTGCATCTCCTTGATCCCCATATTTTGGACAAAATGGCCGCCGGCAGCCATATTGAACGTCCGAAATTCACGAAAATTGGTCTTGAGCATTGTCCAATCAATATCTTCGCCTGTGTGAAATTTGGAGAAATTCCTGCAATAATTGTGGCTTCCAGAGGCCGGAACAGAAAATCGCTGCGGCAGCGGCGGCGGCCTCGGAACTAAACCACAGTATCTCCCGACTATCGTCGTCGGGGAGATACAAATAAATTCTAAATCAACATTGGAATGTTTCGGCCTTTTCTGCATTTATTAATTCAATTTACACCAGAATTTAAATGGAATTGTTTAAACTGGAATTTCTGCACAGTTGCAGAGAAAGCTTTAGTTATACTCATTTTATTGATATTATACTTCTTGAAGAATTAGATTCCAGTTTGTGGCAGTTTTATAGTATTGTTTCCGGCTCCCATGATCCAAACAAGGTCTCTGAGCTGAATCTCCTAATTTACACTATATCCCATTAACTACCGGCCACTTCATCACTATTAAAAACATTTAGGAAATCGTACAGAAAATCATGCATGGAGATTAAAATAACTCTGTGACCTTTGACCTTGAGTTTGAAGGGTCAAACAAAACATGTCAAGATTTCAGATGGCAGTATCTCAAAAATCCACTGTACACAGCCACTTGGTTACTCTTAATCACACATAGGAACTCATATATGGCGAGTAAAATGACATCATGACTTTTGACCTTGTGTGACCTGGAAAGGTACGACCACAGCACACATGTAGGCCCACCCGAAAACTGGATCAACTTATTGAACAGATAAAATATGTCCGGGGTTGCGGGATTCGGGTTGCTGTACCTGGCACCGCATTTTGTTTCACATTTCTACATTTCTGTTGCTAATTGACTTTTTCCTTCTGTGCTCTGTGCCTGTGTTTTGGTTAATTAGTTAATTGTCTATGTGCTCATGTCTGTCAGTCCCTTGTGTTGCCCTGTCTTCCTCTTCGCTATTCTGTCTTTGCTCATTAGTAACATTGCCTGGGCTTTTCAGGTGAAGTTTGTGTTTTCATTTTGGCTTTCACTTCGTGCTTTTGTGCTCATGTTCATGCTTCATCGTGCCTCTGTTTACTTTTCACTTCTGTGTTCTGTGTCCTGCTTTTTTGTGTCAATTGGTTGTCAATTTTGTTTATTAGCTGGTCTCTTGGTGCATTCCTCTCTCCTTCTCCCGCACCTGTTCCCTGATTGCTCATTTGTCTAAGGAGAGCCGTCGCATGGGCTGTGCGAAGTGTGCGCAGGGCCTCGCGCTTTTAGAGGGCCTCGCGGCTGGTGTGTGATTTTTTTTTTTTTTAATAAATGAATACATATTTTGCATCACTGCACTTGACTCATCATGCTTCTAAAATGGCAATTCTCTGTGTCAGTTTCATTATTTACCATTTCCTCTCGATAAAAGCTTACCTTGATCTTTTTTTTTTTTTTTAAATTTTACGTCGTCATACGTAACATGCTCTGTCTCGCTGCTCACTTGCCTTTCCGAACTGTGAGATTGCTCTCAGGGTCTTCTTGGGATATCAATAATTGGCATCGGGGTAGCGAAGCTTTTCAAAGTTAAAACTAATTTAAAACTATTTTCGGACCTCCATGTCGCAGGAGAGACTATGCGGGCTCGCCCTTCTGTCTATCGAAAAAGACGTTGCATCCAGGCTGGATTATAAGGATTTAATTGCTGAGTTTGCGGCCCAAAAGGCAAGGAAAGTGACCATCACCTAATGAATGAATGGTGAGCGGGAATCTGATGTTTTAAAGTTATACTGCATTAGAGTGTTTGTGACTGACTATACTCAGTCAAAAAAGAAACTTCACACTCGTTTGGAGGTTGATAAGTTGAACATACAAGAAAAGCGGTTTTAAATAATGATTTAATTCCATTCTGTTCCCATTAAGACGATTGTACCATAAAAAATCATGTTCATAATGTAACCAGTTCCAGTGGAAATGCTACGGAAATGTAAGAGAGTAAAAATGGTAAGTTACAACTTGATGAAAGCATGTCAATAAGCGCGTATGCCCTCCATGAGCGTTCACAACTGCGACATAACGTCTCCTCATGGATTGAATGATGCGTCTGAACACAGCTTGGGGATGCGTTGCCATAATTGAACCAACATGGCACCAAGTTCCTGCAAATTCTGCGGAGGGTTCCTTACTTGACGGAGTCTTCTGCCCAACACATCCCATACATGTTCTATGGGATTAAGGTCGCGAGACCTTGAGGGCCACTCCATGACATTGATGCCAGCATTCCTAAGAAAATTCGCGTTAAATTGGCGTATGAGGTCTGGCATTATCGTGTTTGAATGTCAGACCTGGGCCATGAGCTGCCATGAATGGCAAAAGCTCTGTATCCTGCAGCAGTTAGGTTTCCTTGAACGACCATCAGTCGGGAACGGGCAGGACCATTAAAGGCACCCCAAACCATAACACTACCGCCCCCAAAACGGTCCACTTCCTGCACACAACACTGGGCATTGCGTTCACTGCGTCTCCTCCAAACTATAACTCTCCCATCAGCGAAGTGCAAAGTGAATCTGGATTCGTCACTAAAAAACGACCCTATTCCAATCACGCTGAGTCCATCTCAGATGTCGTTGTGCCCAGAGAAGCCGTTGACGTCGATGTAACTGGGTTAAAATTGGTCCACGATATGGCTGACGTGCATGGAGACGAGCAGTGCGCAGGCGATTACGTATGGTTTGGGCAGTCACACAACCTCTAAACAATTCATTCCTAGTGGGCGTTGCAGTGAGAAATCGACACGCAAATGGCGTAAAGACGATTTGTCGGTCTTCTGCTTGTGTCGTCGTCACGTGGTCTACCTGAACGAGGTCGGTCTGCTGTGGTGCCAGTTTGTTGGAGACGTGTCCGAAGATCATGGATAGTCCGTCGACTGCATCCCATAACCCTGGCAACGTCAGTGACCGGCGTTCCGTATTCAGCATGCCAATGGCACGTTCACGTTGAATGTTTGACAGTCGTGGCATTGCAAATCAACGGATAATTGACTGTAAGAACTTGTTTTTTCGAGATGTCACTCTACCGTGCTAACGTGGAGCTCAATTGCACGTGTCTCATAAGGTCATGTGACTAGGAACACGAGGAAACATGCTTTTACCTTGATGTATGCTCTTCGACGTGCTGCATGCTTGTGCACGCCGGAGTTGCTGTGTGTCATGATGTCTTTGACAACGCATTTACCCCTAATAATAATAATAATATCTCCTGTATTAAGTTTCAAGAAAATATTTAGAAATTTTGAGTGTGAAGTTTCTTTTTTGACTGAGTATAGTATTAGAAAATATACTGCATCGTAATCAAATGTGAAACTTTCGCAGGTGTCAGCGGACATTACGCCTTCGTTAATCTGAGATTTTTCCATAGAAATGAATCAAAATAAGCGATTGTCACCAGTGAGTGTGAGCCATTAGGTATTAGAGTTTGTTGAATTGTAATTCGTGACGCACTGTCATCTTCAACATGCCAATATAAAGTGACAGCTGAGCTGATTTGATGATAAAAGCCAATCGTTGTGCAGTAGATTTTTTTTCCTTTGAAAAGATTATTATTGAAAGATTATGATATCCAAAAAATCATGGTTGAAATTATTGCTACAATAATGCTGTTTTAGTCTAAAAATGCATGTAATTTCACCGGGTTTAACTAGAACAGCTATGTGCTTGCAGTCTGACATGATTAATGCGCGTGCATGTGAGCAGGGCCTCGAGTCGCGCAGAAAGTTGGCACAGGGCCTCGCGCACCCCCCCATCCCCCGCGACGGCGATGTGTTTAAGTGTATTTTAGTTCCTGTCTCTCTGTTCTTTGCTGCCAGTTCCTCATTCTATTTTTTGCCTTGCTTTGCATTAGCCTTTATTCTGTTCTGCCTGCTTGCCTGCCCATTCCTTACACCATAGGTGTCAAACTGGTCCATGAAAGGGCCAAGGGGCTACAGGTTTTCATTCAAACTGAGCAGAAGTACACCTGATATAACTAATTTAATCAACTAATCTCAGCCTGCACAGTTGATTAGTTGTATCAGGTGTGCTTCTGCTTGGTTGGATTGAAAACCAGCAGCCCCTCCGCCCTTTTACCGACCAGTTTGACACCGCTGCCTTACATGGTCTGTTTCCTACTTTGTTATTTCTGCCCTTGTTTTTTATATACCCCCACCATATATGGCAGGGGCATATAAAGTTACCCTTGACCGTCCGTCTGTCCGTCCGTCCATACATACGGCACTGTATAAGGGATGTTGTCTATCCGGTTCTCTTCAAAAACTATTTTGGACTGAATTGGACAAGCTCTGGTAAATGCTTTCTAGATAGATCAAGATAGATAGATAAAGAAGATAGATAGATAGAGATAGATAGATCGAAGGTGTGCATCTCATATGTTGTTTGAAAAAACTGGATAATTTTAGTGGCCTCACAAACTCTCAGTGGCAGGGGCATCCGTGTCCAAGGCCACAAATTTTCTAGTTTTAATAATAAACTTTGGTTAATTTTTCATCGCTGTCTTCGCCGGAGTTTTGCTTACATCCATGACAGTCCGTCTGACTCCAAGAATCATTTCACGGTCAAAATCACTTCAATCACATTTCTTCCCCATTCTGATGTTTTTTCTGAACAACAATTGAACATCCTCACCTCGCCTGCATACAAAGTGGCCCCTGAGTGTACATTGTTTATAAGCAAACTTAAGCAGAAGGAGACCTCAGAACACAAAAATTCTCTCAATTCTCTACAAAAATTCTGTGGAAATGAAAGGTAGCTCACCATGGTTGCTCTCCACCTTGTCCAGCAACCCAATGCTGTAGAGATGGTCAGGAGTAGAAACGGATAAAGCCAGAACATCACCGATGGCTTCATGGAAACCTGGGTTAGCGCCATCGCGGAAAGAGAGATGCTGGTCCTTGTACTGTAAGAAGTACTGTACATGGCCCATCTCATGGTGGACTGTGATGAGGTCATCCATGTTCACCACTGTGCACTGTTTGATTCTGTGGGGAATAAAGTAGATCCAAATCTTTTCACTGGGAGAGATTGAATAATATATTGTATTTCAAACTAATACACTTATTTCCTTTATTCAATTATTTCTAAAAATTGCAAACTACAGAAATGTACACAGTTTATGGGATGATAATACAGCGAGCTTGTTTTGTAGAGGGCGAAATATCCAAATCCAATCCTATCTTTCATTGAGGAACATTGTTTTTCAACCTTTCACTTATTTTACCACACATTTGTGTGAAATGCGTTGTGGGCCTGAATGGCAAGAATGGCTGTGTGTTTAAAAAATGAAATAGACTTCACCAGACAAAACATTAAATATCTTGTCTTCATACTGTCTGCAATGAAATTTAAGTCAAAGTAAATTTCGGGATCACTGCTTTCATTTTTTTTTCATGTGCATTTTCCATACCATACAAACGTTTTCCAAGTTCCCCAAGGCATACTCTATGTCCCTTAAAATTTCATGGGACTGAGGTTGTGGCATTACCAAAAATACAATGAGAAAGGCTCCCTCTGCAGAGGAAAGCAGGTTGGATATGTGAGTAAATTGTGTTTCCTCATGGCCTAAATGAGGATTTGTCTCCAAATTGTGTTTTTACCCTGCCAAGGAGGTTATGTGATCGGTCGCGTTTGTTCATTTGTTTGTTTGTTGGATAGTTTTTAAGATTATGCAAAAACTGACAGATTAGCGTGAGAATTTTTCCAGAGGTGTATCTTGGTCTGACTTAAAGGTACCATCCCAGGCGGCTCATTTTTTGGCAAAATTGTAAAAATCTGAGTATATCTGGTAAATATTAGACAGTAATCGATAACATAAGTGATTTGACATATCAATGACGAAATTTGGTCATCTGTGTAAGGAGCAGGGGCCAAAATTAGGCTACCAATCACATTTGTTTCAGACAACTCTAATTGGATGGGTCGTCTGTCAGTCAAACTGCCAAATCAGCATGTATGCTGTTCTGTGCGTGCATTCCAATGTGCACGCACTTTGGCTGTAGCTATGTAGCCAGCAATCACTAGAAAGCTAGGCATTCGGACGGAGTCATGGCACAGCTGAACGAGCAGCCAGTTTTCCGACCTCCAACTGCACCCAGCGGTCAACCACCAGCTAAAAAGACAAAACCTTCATTGAAAGTATGCGTGATAGACAAGATGTAAAAATTGCAAATGCAACTCGAGTATCCCTTGGCAGAGAAGCATTCAACCGCTGGAGAGAACTGAAGACACTGAAAGGTTTTAAAACCGACGCACTCATAGCAGAGTTTCTCTTAGACTGGTTAGCTAGCTTTTTGTCTCTCTTTCTGTGTGAATGCTGTACATAGACAGAAAGTGTAGTCTATACATATTGAGTAGTAAGGTCTAGGCTACTTTTGGTGTTAGCCAAGTAACGTTAGCCACAGCCTAGTAATGGGTAGCTAATGTTTGCTTGTTGTTGTATGCCTAGAGACTGGCACTAGCCTAGGAAACTTGTGTGTAGGCTATAATGCCCTGGTTATGCTGTGAATCCAGTGTTGAAAGATACAGGTGTTGTTGTTGGTGGCTTTGTGTGATGCCATCGATATCCACCGCTGCTAATGCTGTCTGTGTTGTAATGTTGTCTCCGGCCGCACTGGTCAGCTGTTTGTGGTGAAATGAAGCACGCGCACGAACTGAGTGGTGGGGGTGTGGTTTGAGTGATTCCTGATTGGATGGATGGGGTGGGTGCTTATCAGTTTTGCAATTCAAAAAAAAAATCTTAAGTCCAGCCGCCTGGGATGGTACCTTTAAGAGGCGTTTAGATTTTGGACATGATCAGGATCTGCATCCAGGATTTTTTTTTTTTCCTGTCAGGATTCATCAACATTGAGATTTGAGTGATTTTAAGTCACATTTTGAGCCACAATTACATTTTTTTTGACTCACATCTTCATAAATATATAACAATTTGAAATGAGAAAAACTGGGAATGATTTCACAAAAACATCACAATCTCATCATGTCAGGGGGATGGGTACAGGGGCCTAGACGCGACAGAAGTGTAGGGGTCTAAAAGCTTCCCACGTAGTGAGACGCCACTAATAAGGGGATAGAACACAAAAAGGGAACGTACTCCCCGGCAACAGTGCCAACAGAAAACAACCCAGAGAAGCGGGTGAAAATTTCTCTCTGAAAATAGAACCAACCAGACAAAGAAAATAACAGAAACACAGCCCCCAACTCCCAGCAAGGAGGAGGAACTACAGAGGCTCAAAGTAAAGGGAATAGACTCAAATAACTTGGTGAGGGGGACAGAAGCACCTCTGCTCTAGAGGCAACGAGCTTGAAAAGAGGTGAGACTGCTCTCTGAACCCCGCAATAGCCCACAACTCAGGCTGTGCCAGGGCAGAGTGACAACCGAAAGAAGGTCCAGATAAGGAATATAGACTTTATTGGAGGCAAAACTTCCTACGAAAAGAAGGATTCTAAACTAGCCTCCAATAAGCAGCTAAACCCTATTCTAAGGCTGACTGCCGGCTTGGTAGTGCGCAAGCAGAGTGACACAAAAACGCAGAGCGCTGCTAAGGCAAGGCTTAAATACTGCCAAACACAGCAGGAATCAATTAAGCCACTAACTAACTGAGTCAGAGCTCTGACGGGAGCCTGCCCTACTGAATCAGCGCTTTGATGAGATAATGGAATTGAGCAGGTGAAAACCATGACGCATCAAGATAGTTAATCAAAAATTGTGATGCAGACAGATATGTTCCTATTGTAAAGCAACTAATAGAGGTTAAGACTTCCAACTATCACTAAATTATTTCTGAGATGATGACAATTTCTGCTACAGAAAAATAACAACAATTTGGATAATCTTTTGCAGGGCTGTTGACAAATGGAAGATTGTTCAGCCTTGATGGAGGTTTGCAATCTCGGATTGCTGTTGTAGTTAAATATGGTCTGTGCCCTTGTAATTGCTGTTTTTTGTCTTTTCCTGTATCTTATCATTTGAGTTTTTCATCTACACCTCTTTCTCACAATGGTGCGCTATGTGATTCAATCCTTAACCCGTTTTGCACGGATATTGATGCCGGCGTCTGTAAATTTCAAAATTGAATTCCTAAACAATTCTGTAATTGAATTTCCAAATGTCTTGCTTCACTGGAATAATTTTCCAGAGTCTCTGTGATGCAAATACTGAGTTATAAAGTCTAATTAGGCTCATGCATAACAGGAAAAATTGGCATCATTTGTATTCTGCGCAAAAGGGTTAAAAGGCTGACCCTTGATTTGGACATGCTGAACATTGCTGCATTCAACTACATTCCTGTTCTGAAATTGATTTCTGAATGTGGGTGTCCTTTCTCTTCTATTCCAAAGAGGTTTTTAATTAAACAATTGCTTAATTCTACCACTTTAACAAGAGAAGGGTATGGGGCTTTATGTTAGCTGCAGAAAAGCTAGTAGAATTGGCGGCTGTCAAAGAATTATAATGCTGTTCAGCCTCCTGTACCTGAAGTCCTTTCGATTGTAAAAGTCCCAGGCTGAGGCATGACACACCACCTTTCGCCCATCCTTCGGCTTCTCCAGCATGGACTTCGCCCAAAATTCAGGAGGCATGGGTAACAGACCAAGGGAAGTGAAGAAGTCGTCTGACGTTTGAAACATTTTTGTGGCATTCCACCCCTAAAGAGGCAATACATATCCTTTGTGACTCTAACTGACATACATAAATACAGCCATATTGCCCTCACCGCACGGTAAAACAAATAGACTGTTAGAGCCTTTTCATACCTGATTGAGACAATCGCAGATTTTGAAAGCCCAGGCAAAGACTTCGCTCAGAGCTAAAAAATTTGGTTTCACAACAGACAAGTTGGCTCCACTAGAGCTCAAAGGAAATTTTGGCACTCGCTCACTCTCGCAAAGGCAGGTGTGAAACCAAAAGATAACCCTGGTAAAATTGCAGTTCAAGGCAATGCCTTAACCTCAGGCAACACCAGATGTGAAATTGCCTTTACTGTACTTACTTTGGCTATCATAGCTGGAGTGGCATCCACCTGAGTGGCATTAGGGTAGGGGATGGCAAGATCCATTATACCTGACCAAGTCTGGGCCCACATGTTCCCTGTAAGGGAAAAAAAGAAAAGTTACCTTGCTGCGTATTTAGCCTGACACTGCCCTGCAGACATCTGAATGGGTACAGTCAGTACTTGGTCTTTTTTCCAGACATGATTTCGTTGTAGAGTTATTTAATGTCGGGTGCTCCCTGGCTTTCAACTGCCATAACGACTGATTAAAAAAAACATTGCAGCATCCCAAAGGCCAGTTACAAACAATTATAGAATATTGTGGGTAGGTTTCATAATACAAAGTTGATTATCTACAACCTCAGTTCCACAAGAATGGGGAGTGCACGTTAAGTGCAAATGAAAACGTGGCAGATTATGAAGCATTGAAATATGACGTTTAACCAAATGAGGTCCTGTATCAAGTAGAATGACAACAAATTCCACTTTCAAAACTCCAAAAATGTGGGTCCTCAGTTCCAAATAGACAACTGAGTAGTATTAAAATAAGAGGTGATATTACACAGTGGTAAATATGCATCTGCCTCAATTTCGAAGGGCATCATATTCCAAAATAGAAATTATTTTCAAAAAACAGCAAAGATGAAGAGTTAAAATAGTGCTCATCTTGCATTTGTTCAACTGGATACATGTTAACAGAGCTTTGATTATGACTGCTTGTTGTTATTTATTTACATTTTACAAATTGCTCTAATTCTTGTGGAAATAAGGTTGTAGATGGAAGTTGCATGTATACTCTACAGGCCAAAAGTTTGGAAGCAAGATCAAATTTGTACTAAAAAAAGATCATAGTTTCACTGGCATACTTTACAACAAAATAAACATGATTATTATATAAAAAGTCACTTATCAGAATACATTTTTACTCAAATTATCAGGCCCATATTACTAGGCCCATGGTCCTAGTGCCCGCCATATTGCCGTTGGCATCCGGTGGGCTGTAAACCATGACATCAAGTGAATAATGCAAACTGTGATTTGTTTTTTATTTTTCACTGAAGTTGTGACTCTTACAAATCTTCAACCCAAAAACTAAGCCTCTCCTTTCTTTTGTTAACATTTATTCAGCGGTGGTTTGGTAAAACCCTTGTACACAGTACCTAAAGGTAAATAGAGGAAAATGGTACATATCAATGAAAGAAAAGTCTAATCATGCAGTAAATACATCCCAAAATCCATAGATTTCATACTGGTTTTTAAGAAAGGCATTGTGAAAAGAAACTTGAAGTTGCTTCCAAATTTTTGACCTGTATTGGCCTTGCTTCCAAACTTCTGGCCTGTAGTGTACATGTGATCGTGTTTATTTCTTCGTGGCTTTCCTCACCCAAAAGATGAGCAGGGATTGGCCCCTTCAAGTTTATACGAGTGGGCCCATATTTCTTGTACAGAGCTCTGCGAACGTAGGCATGCAATTCAAGGTAGAGGGGCTCAAGTTCCTTCCAGAGTTTTTCCAGATCCTGTTCAAAAGTCGGAGTCTCATATAAAGAGCGCCAGAAGGCTCCATTGTCAGCATGACCTGCAAGAGAGTACACGGCATTGTAAACAAGTTAAGGACTACCATATAGAAAATTAAGTAAAAAAGGCAATGCGCATATGTACCGCTGTTCCCAACTAAAACATCTACCGAATTGCAGAAGTTTTAGTACTTCATTCTGCTTGCAATCTTGAAATCATTTTTGAATGAAACAATTTAAATGGTATGAATATTAAACACTTCAACTCTTTATTCCTCCAAATATTGCTCTTTTTTTCTCTTAGCCTTTATTTAACCAGGGACATTCCACAAAATACATATTTACCTTTTGCTTGGATGCCCAGAGAGAAACATTAGATGGAACAGTAGAAAGGTAGAAAAATTAGTGAAGCTCTTGGAGAGGTTTGGTGTTAAGAGCCTTGCTCCAGGGCCCAATGGCAGAACTCATACAACTGTCCTGTCATCCCAATTATGATCAAAGCTTGAGACTCTTTTTGCCTCCGCTGAACTGAGGTAAATCGAGCTACCCTCATAATTTTACAACATTTTGCAACTTAAAATCAAAATATATAAGAGATTGAAAATACCTAAATAAAGGTTTATTAATTGCTTCAAAATAATGGCCAGTGCACTTGGTTGGTCAGACTTCACAGGCCAGTACACACAATACAGAAAAGACATTCAGAGGTCAAGTTTTTGAGATTTCTGCAGGATAGTCGTGGCAAATTCATTCAGGTTTTTTCTTTACCATTCATCTGAGCAGCCTTGTTAGCGAGGCGCACGTATTGTTTGTAGTCGTCTCGCAGATTCCTGCCAGATGCATTGCGCCAGCCCTCCCAGGCAAAGAGTAGCTCATCATAGTCTCTGGATTCAGCCATGATTTTATTCAGATCTGCAAAACAGGGTAAGGATTTAGATATACAGAACTTTTCACAAATACTGGTAAATACAAACAAAAGTGGTGATGAATTCAAGCCTTTATAGTTTATTCTCTGGATATTTCATTCAAAATATTAACAAAAATATAACCTTCCAATGAATTACGTTGAAAGGAAGAAATATGCATGGGAGTGTCTTTGGAAATGTGGGCACGTCTCGAGTTGTCTGCCAGAACAAACTCCGCAAGCTGCACCACATATATGACACTCAGGGGGCTCTGTTAAACAAGTATGTAGCAATTCTTCATATAAAGCTTGTAAGAGCAGAGAAGTAGAACTAAAGAAAAACAACACTGGAATTTATAATGAAGGACAATGTTATTATTCTACTCTTAAGATTAGCATTGGCCATATAGGTTGGCAGCATGAGCTTTTTGAGTTTTGTACTGTACAGGAGCAGCGAGACAAAATCCATGCCTGACGTTGCTTTAAATAATTTCAAAATGTGTTACTGATTGATCAATTTGGTCAAATGAATTGTCCACCATTTAAGTGACCCAACCTGGATCCAGAGGGTAGCATTCTCCATCTTTGCAAGCTTCTGCCACACTGTACTTGGTCTCCATGGTGGCCAGTAGGTTGTTATACTGAGGGGAAGGCGAGGGAGGGCATAAGAAACATAGTTATGGCCCAAATTCTGTACACTGTAAATTTCTACTGCAACCTTATCACACAAAAGTTAGGATGGTATTGACAATGCAGATAAAACAAGTACAAAATTGTGCAAACCCAGAGGGCATTATGCGCAAACATCCATCAGTGAGTCAGTGAGAGTGACCACAGTTTGCAACACATAGCCCAGGACAGCAGTTTGCAGCATCGAAAGAAAAACAAAGCAGTGATTTGAAAACCACATTTGACCATTTTTAAAGTGAAAACAGTTTAAGAAAAACATTTCATGGTTTACCTATCAGCTTAATTGCTGTTTTGAAAAAAAAAAAAAAAAAACATGCTCATTTTTAATTTTATGCCTGAAAAACGAATCAGAGAGGTTGGGACCAGGGAAAAATAAGACTCGGAAAGTGTTGGAATGCTTAAAAAAAAAAAAAAAAAAAAAGGACTCACAGGTGTTAGAGGTGGTGCTATCATGCCTGTGTGTAAAAGGAGCATTCGCGAGAGGCTCAGCTGTTTACAAACAATGTGTGGTCAAGGCTCGCAACATTGTGAAAAACTCTGTGACTATCTCAGTATGTAAGAATTTTAGCGATTTTGCTTTCTACACTGTGCATAATGTTATTAAAATATTCAAGGAATTTGGGGAAATTTTGTGATGAAGTTGAAAATATACACCCTCATCCTTGATCTTTGGCACCGCATTGAAAACATACATGCATTTGTGATGGATAAAACCACATTGGCTGGGAATATTTTATAACATTTTTTCAAAAAAAAAAAAAAAAACAGTATTCATTGTTGCATCCACAACTGCCAGTGAAAGCTGTACCATGCACTGACAAAGCCATTTTTCATAAACGTCCAGAAATGCTGCAGCCTTTTCTGGGCTTGAGCTCATCTGAAATGGAAACATGCTGTTGTCAGACCAGTCAATCTTTCAAATTGCTTGTGGTAATAATGGCCCTTGTGCTCCCTAAGCCAAAGAAAAGGATCATCCCAGATGTTACCAGCATATGGTTTAAAAGTCAGCATCTGTAATGGAATGGGGGTGTGTTAGTACCCATGGCATGAAAATCTGCATGGGGACCATTGATGCTGAAGGACATGCATTTTGGAGCAACATACTAACTGCAAGATGACGTCTTGTCAGGGGCTCGTCAGGGACGACACACTAAATACAGCCCTGCACCAACTTTCCTGAAATTTGTTGTAGGCAAAAAATTTGGAATGAGTCTTAACATAAAAAGATTTTTTTAAAAATAAAGTAGAGAAGAGAATAGAATATACATTAAATATCTCGTCTTTGCCCTGTTTTTAATTTAACATACATCAAGGATGACTTACAAGTAGCTGTTTCTTTTTTATTTGCCTTTTCTTTATTGTCCCAAATTTCCCTTTCCATATCGGAAATAGGGTTGCACGTGGACAAAAAACATGTAGATAATATTACGTCAGCCTGTTTTTCATGGTTTGCACTTCGTAAGATTTTGAGAAGGCCCTTTTCATGTCTCTGCATAACAATACCCGAGTGAGTCAAAAATTCGAATAACTTGCACAGACCCATGAACAAAACACCAACAAACACCAGTGGGCTCTGCAGTATATCTATTTCAAGCCAGGCCTGATTGCCAAATATAACTGTCCAATCTCACCCATATTTTTCTGGGTGGAGTGGAAGCAATTCTCTGAAGGAGTGTTTTAGCATGTCATTGAAAGCCTTCCATAAGAGTGGTTGCTGTCACAGAGGCAAAAACAACTTCACATTATTCCCAATTTGTTGGAATGAAATTTTTGATGAGCAGGTGTCCAAATACTTATGAATAAATTATCAAATAATGAAATGAAAATAGTTAAAAAAAAAGAGGTAAACCACAGAAATGGAAGATCATTTCAAAAACTGAAGATTTGTTTTACCACGCCATAATTTCCATCAAAGACTTTTTATTTTGAGCCACAATATGTATCCCGTTCTGCATGGATGTTATTACATCCTTCATGTACCTCCTTTAGCTCTTCCTCCGGAAGCGCTGACCTCTCAATATCACTCAGTTTCTTCAGTATGCGCTTTACTGATGGATCCCTGAAGTCTGTGGAGTCAAATTTACGTGCCTCCAGCCCACTTTCCTTTGTGTGGTTTGACATCTCCAGGCTTTTCTGGAGCTATGAAAAAACATAATATATTAGCATGAAAAGTGGTATGATATGCTCATTGATCAAATATTTTGCTGCATTCACACAATGTAAGATTACATTCTGTTTACTTTCTATAATGGCCAAAAAATTAGGGATGCGGTGATTGAGTTATGAAAGTTGCCCAATAAAAGTTACTCAACATTTCCTTCCCATCGCCCATCAAAAGCCAATCAGAGTTTTTAGCTTCTTGTTCTGACTAGGCTCTATTTTGTGAATAATTGTTTCAGAGTTTCCGTGCAGAAAAAAGTGAATAGCAGTCCATAATTATGTGTAAGTCTGCTATTATACAATGTTTAAAAACATTTCAGGGATAAGCACCTACAATGATGCTTGGCGGGTAGTTTCTGGTCACAGGCCACAATCTAGCAAAGTCTAATAAACTGGAAACAACTTTTAAACAGCGTTGTCTGTAACATTACCCAGTTTGCTATGGAGTAGCAAATTAACATAACATTAGTCTAATGGTCTAACATTACTTTTAGTGAGATACGCACATTGAAACCCCAAGATATATCATTTTGTCAATATCTATCTACAGCTTGCGAGAACAAATAATTACAAGTGTCATTACAATTGAATAAAAGCATAAATAATTTATGATTAATGCACGTCAGTTTAATGTAGTTTTAAGATACCACCGCCAGGACGCAAAAGGAAGATCTCGCGCTGACTAAGCCGCGTGCACCTCAGCGATACATCCACAAAATGGCTCACAGTGTGAACGCAGGGTTATTAATCAAACCAAGATATCACTTCATTTTCTTCTAAATGTCTAGAATTAGTCAATCTACGAAGTAGAGTGAGATTGAGAGAGACCCCAGACTTGATGGAGATATGAATGAGCCCTTACCATGACTTCCTTATTTGTATCTGTAATGTTTGTGTTGTAGGCCCAGGATGCCTCCGTATAGGCATTCCACACCACCTCTGCTGTGCTATTATATTGTTCCAGGAACTGTTTTGCTTTTACCTCATCAGAAATCTTATCTGAAAAAAAAAAAAGAAAGTTCAAGAAGGAACAAAAATCAACCACTGGTGCATTCGCCAGACATCCAGACCGTAACGTGATGGTACTCGTATCAGGAAACAATAATCATGATGACAGTTACTTGAGCATAATGTTATTGGACATAATTTGTACAACCATTTTACGTTTCACAAATTTATTTTGCACCCACATACAGTGGTGGAGCCATATTATTGCATCATGCACCCAGGTTCAGGATATCTCTTACCAGCCTAGAATATTTTCTGTTAGGGAAAATATATTGACATATAAAGCTCTGTCAAAACAAAGTGCGATTTGTTTTCATATATTTGAAATTAGCAAACAATATGAGAATGGGGCCTTCTCCATGAATAGTTATGCATTATTATACCCTTTAAATGTTTAACAATCATACAAACTTCTAGTGCCTTGGCCAGTTATTTTGAAAATGTATGTGATTAAATAATTCAAAATTAAATCAACTTGCGAGATTTGGGCAAGAAATATGTTTTTAGAGGCATTTTGTTTCTGCGCCTGCATTGTCCGAAGTCCGAAAAAAGCAATCGAATATATGAACACTTGACGTCATTCTGAGACTCGGTTGCACTGTTCACATAGTATTTTTGTCTTTTCACAAAAAAAGCAATAGCAACAAAAGCCCGAAAATACATTGATTTTTATGTAAAATAAGGTTTGTCTTGCCGCGGTTGCTACTCAAGTCAGAGTCAGAAGTAGAGGCTGTGTTTAAATTGCAGGATGGTGCTATCTATTTACACCAGCACAAAGACATACAGAGAGGTGGAGAGAACACAATTATAACAAATATCAGCCTGTGAAAAACTAAATAAATAAATCTGTTCAGAGCAGACTGTATAGAGCCTAATGGTTCAAAATAGCATAAGTCACTAAATGATGACTCTGCTGGCTCTACGGAAACCGTCATTTATTTTTGTAGATTTGTTGGTCCAACTAAATCCGCTGCCAGCATGGGCGCCTGGCCAATCCTGGCCACACAGGGCGTATCTAGCCAAGAACCAGCCTACATCGTGCCAAAACTGCATATCGAAATACAATACACGGTGTATTGTATTTCAATGCGAGATTTTTGGCACAGAGCTCGAAATACAATACACACCTCGAAAATACAATACATGTGTAACAATAAATACAATACAAACATACTTTGTTTTTCAATGTCGGTCAGGATTATGCATGACAAAATTAAATACAATACACACATTGAAATACAATACACATCTCAAAAATACAATACGGTTGTATTGTTTTAATTTTGGCACAAATATTCCTGACTCACATTGAAAAACAAAGCATTTTTGTATTGTATTTACTGTTACACATGTATTGTAAGTGTATTGTATTGAATTATGGCACAAATCACTCTCCATACTGCTCGTCCTTGTGTAGTTTGTAACAAGCAGAATGAACACACTTCTAGTTAGCAAAAAAGTGTATTTACCCACCCAGCGACTAAATTTTTACTTCCCAGAAAACCGATCATATTGATGACTACATCAAAGGAAATACTCTGTTGCTCATAAAGTTGGGATATAATATTTTTTACCTCTTTTCATGAAATGATTGCAACAATGTGATTTATTCTTGATAGATAAAGTGTCTGAATACAAAATTATTCCAACTTTATGGGTAACAGTGTATTAATTGATGAATGATGGAAAACCTGAGTTTGTCTCTTACCAATATCTTCTGGGTAGCCCTCAGGCACAGGAGGCCTCCATTCAAAATCTGGCCAACCCAGGGTCTCAAGTTTGTTCTGTTCCTGAAGCCAGTCTATGATGGGCTTAAAATACTTCATTAACGGGCGGGCATCCATCTTGTCGGTACCCAGGGCGTCCATCAGAATCTCTGGCCAGGGTTTAGAAGAGCCAGCCTGGAGGACCTTCCTGCATTAAACCAGTTAAAAGGCCACCATTATGGCAAAACATTGCGATGAACAATCCACAAATATTGGAACTCTCTCACAGAGTAGAACTGCTTTTGAAAAGTAAAAGTGAAATATGTACTACATCCACCTAGATAGCAAGTGACCTGGAGCAAGTTTACTGTTTTACAAGATCTACATACCAATTTGCAAAAGCATTACCGTAATACGTTATTGACAAGAGTAAGCACACTTGAACATAGGCAACGTCAGCTTACACAAAGCCCTTGTAAATACTTACATTGGCACCCTTGATAAATGTAAGCTAAATAATATTTGATGAATAAGATTGCTGTTAATCCTCCCAATCTTGTACTCAAGGTATTAAAAAAAATCTAACCATGAGTTTACATAAAATTGTTGAAGTAAGACTAATTCTAAAATAAATATTTTCCCAAAAACATGCATGCCACAATAAATTGGCCCCCCAAAAACATACTAATAGGAAAAAAAAACAGTTGAAGTACAGTACTCTCCAGAATTATTAGCGCCCTTAGTAAAAATGAGCAAGACAGGCCGTGAAAAAAAAATCTTAGAGTCATGATGATACAGGATAGCTCAGAAAAAAGAAGGAATGGTGAAATGTAATTGAATGATGGCAGCCACATTGTTTGTAAAATAACCTTTTACTAATAGACACCTGCAGGACTCTTTATCAACATGAAGCATGCACAATTCTAATTGATTGGGCTATCGGTCATGACTATTTGCTAGCTACAGCGCCACCTATGGACAGATTTATACCAAATTTTGTTCGCTAGAGTCTGATGACCTATAGAAGAGGGTTCTTTAGGTTGATGATGATTAGACATTGCATTCAAGAATTACAGCGCATTCAACAATAGAGGCCACACCCATTTCATTGCCTTACTGCAGCTACATCTACAAACATAGCAATTTTGTAATATATAGCACTAAAAATCCTTGGTATGAAGATGTTGAGTACCTTATTTCATGCAAATTGGTCATGCCATGTAGAAATAGTTTAAATGATTTAGAAAAAATTGAAAATAGTGAGAAATGTACACCAAGTAAACAGGTGTGACTTAAATGGCTTCGTCTGGACCCACAGAATCCAGAAAAACAAAAATGTTGTTACTGATACCTATAGTTCAAAATTTACAGGCCAAAACATAAAGTTTGTTCTTATAGCACCACCTTGTAGTCAATCGAAATAAAATTTTATATTCGGCATAGAGTCACCTTTTATAAAAACAAAAGGCACCACTCCAGTACTTGTTTGCTGCTTGGTGAAAGCTTCATGAAAAAAATATCTAACTATTCTTGAGTTATGGTTCTGAAATGAAAATGATTCCAGGGGTACGGACGGAAGTACATGCTGATAGCTACATCCCCCCATACAACATGATTACAGACAGACAGACGGAAGGACATGTTGATAGCTATATTCCCCATAAAAAGTTTAAAGCAACACGATATGTGAAGAATCAGCCTGGAAGAGGATGTATGTGCACATTGACTCCGCACATCATGGGGAAGATGGTTTGACAGGCTAAACGATCTTTAAGGATCACAGCTGGAGCATTGCAGTGTTTAGCGTAGTCTTGCAGTCAGAAAGTTCCCAAAACTAACATCAGAAGCCATCCATATCACCACAAGTTGTTTAGAGGGGTTTCGAAAAAAAGCTTCTGCTGTCAATCTTCAACAAAATGCTGTAAAGCACTTACAGTTCATCAAACATGACTCAGACATTCAGTGGGACTGGATTACATGGTCAGATGACAACAAAGTGGAGCTTCTTGAACACAAACATCAAAGGTGGGTTTGGTGCTGAGATAGCCACCTAGAAAAGCACCTCATGTCCACAGTGAAGTATGGTGGTAGATTTTTGATGTTATGGGGCTGTTTTTCTTTCATAAGCCCTTGCCATCTTGTTTGGACACGTTATCATTGGACTCCATTGAATGCCAGCAGATATTAAAACCTAAAAGTTTCTCCTTACACTGTAGGAGAAGACTGCACAAAGCATTTAGCGAAGGAGATCCAATCTTATTGGTGTGCATATTTTTCACAGCAATATTTAACGATTTTAAAGAATTATTTCGTGAATTCGTGATAATGTGTTGTGGTAATGATTCTTTTTTTTCTTTCAATCTTTGCATCATTGATGATTGAAGGTTACATTTTTGTTAATATTTTGAAACAAATGTCGAGAGAAAAAAATTAAGGGAATTAATTCATAAGCATTAAGCGTGTATTTACCAAGGGCGCCAATATTAGTGGAGGGTACTGAGAGTTCCTCATTTGCACTTACTCCAGTATCGCTCCAGCCTCTCTTGACTGGTAGATGTCACAGCGGTGTAGCGGCCCAGTGTGTTTGGCAGCTTCACACAGTTTTTCATGGAACTGGAATTGCAGAATGAAGCTGACGAAGTACCTGCGAAGGAACAGAGAATAAGCCCCCACAAGTAAGACCATACTTGCAGAAAACAGACAACCCAAATTCATAAAATGTTTGCACTTCCTGGAAATTGCAAATACAGTCACAATGGATTGATTTTTCAGACCATTTACCCATTACTATATAGACAACAGAACAACAACACATTGTGCAATGTTATCATTTATGAATTCAGTAGTTTATTGAAAATATATGCAATGTAATATAGTGACTGAATCAGTCAGAAATGTTGGCACAGTCAACTTTTACCACTGAGTAACATCACTTTGTCTTTTACTCGCGCTCATTAAGCATTTGGACGCTAAAGACACCAGTTGGTCAAGTCTAGCAAGTGGAATTCCATCTCCTTTCCTTCATTCTGCCGGCCTTTAACTGTGTAATTGCTATGATGGCACAAGGGCAGCAAAAGAGAATTTCAGCTGGGAGGTCATAGAGTTAAAGGAATAGACTGCCCAGATGGAAGCTTGTAGGGGCACGTATGCTAGTGAGAACACTGGCAAAATCTTTTAAGCAGAGCAGTCAGTAGCTTGGAGCAGCAGACAGTGGGGGAACATGCAGTGATGTGCAGTATTTACAGTCTTAAATGTCCTTTTTTAAGGGTATACTGAGTTGTATTTTACAGTTGCGGATTGTAAAATAAAATAGTGAAATTTTTCCCCTCCTCTCAGCTAATTGACATCAGAGACACTACCCTGCAGTGCAGTGCTTTGTACTGCCCTCGCACCCTGCGTGCTGATATTGACTGGGGGCTACACATCCACTGCCCAAAGGCCGACGCCCAAAAATGTCTTACACAAAGAAAAATTCAAAAATACAGGTAGGAGGTGGGGTCTATACAGATACAGACACTGCCAGGTGCTTCTAGTCGGTCAGGAGTGATGATTGAGAGGGATTAGTTTTATACAAGTCCATGCATTGTTTTTAAGGAAAATCTGACTTGGTATACCTATAAATGCTTGAAGCATACAAAATAAATTCTTGGAACTGGAGACTGTTCTGAATAGCAGGGGGCTACGTCAATTAGGATAATTAAGGAAAGAACAACTAAGAGAGGTGGGGGAGTAGCTCTCTTTGTGACAGGAAATCTTAATGTGCAGAAAATTCCAGCAATTGATCACCCAATGCCTAACGAGGATGTTTAGGTTATGCTTGTAGGGGAACATTAGATGGGTCTTATAGGAGTGCGTCCAATCACCAGCTAAAGATTATGAATGCAATTTTCAGTGAAAATTCAAAATGAGCCTGAAGGGGAGGTAAGAGCAGGGCCAATTCTAGGATTGCTCAGCCCTTAATGAGACTGTGACATTTATTCTGTGCCTTGCAAAAGTATTCAACCTCCTGCTGGATCACTCAAACTAGTGAATTATACTGAAATTTGCAAATTGTTAATTCTGAACCATTATTATACACTATGGACCAGCTAACTAATTAGGTTCCTTCCAAAGGTAACATTGTGTAGCTTAGTGCGGTTTGCAAAAAATTACCATGTGGTGCCAAACTAATGTTTCTTACTAGTGATTCATTTAAAGTATTATTGTTGTAAGTTAGAATTTCCTATATTCATGATATTTTAATTTACAACAATGAAATATAACATGTTTTTAAAAAGTCCAGTGCAACAGAGCGGAGAGGAGTGACATGAGGGGCAGACGATGGACTTACTGTTGAGCCAGCACATAAATTTAGTTAACATGGCAAACAGCAAACCACAGCAGGCCGGCTATAGTCTGTATGGTGGAAAGAGACCTACAAATGATGTCACTCACATTGCAAGTGGTCATTTAACTGAAAAAAGTGCACATAATATTGCTTTGAGTAGCTTTAAGACCAGGTTGTAGTCAATTACGCAATAGATTTGTTACCTCAAAATAACAATGCACCAAGAATGCTCCTGACCACACCTAATTTTATGACTAACTCACCCATGGATGCACAGATGGGA
Organism: Gymnothorax javanicus; assembly: GCA_029692085.1. Classification (NCBI taxonomy): domain Eukaryota; kingdom Metazoa; phylum Chordata; class Actinopteri; order Anguilliformes; family Muraenidae; genus Gymnothorax; species Gymnothorax javanicus. The sequence continues at coordinate 110,629,520 of CM056200.1, forward strand.
AGGAATAATTTTTACTATTTAAACAACGTGGGCGATGGACAAGAGAGTGACAACAAAGCTGAAAAAGCATCCATATGTTTCAGGCCACGCTTTTTCTACTCTCTAGGATTTTCACTTCAAGTGAGCACTAATGCCAGCTGAAGGAAACTAAATGCTGTGCTGCTCACATTATGCAAAACTCTTCTTGTGAAAGGTTTTTCAGACAAAGTGCACTCACTACCATTGACTATGTAAAAAAATTGGACTTGGCGACCGTGAAGTCACACTTTGGCTTGTGGACTACTGTTCATAAGCCTTCAGTTTGGAATTTTGACCATCGCCATCCTTTTTTTTTTTTTTTTTTTTTGCAACTGAAAATATGGTGACCAACAATTTTCAAACACTTGACAACGGGTCAGAAACTGTGAGAGAAATGCACTACAGCTTCAGAATTGCTGCCAATTCAACACATACGAAAATCCCCAAAAAAATACAATGGAAACAACAATGCTCTGTCTCCCTGTCCTGCATGCTGATGTCACCGCTCTTAAACTGAATGTAAATTGAGCCGTCGTCATTATTTAGGATATGCCAATGCAAGTAAAGGGAAGCTAGCTAATGTAGTAATAATACTGAATCAGTCATATCGTTACTGTTGTTAAGCATTATCTGATTTTCTTTACAATGTGAAGCTATATTTCCTTAGCAGGGCCAGATTCTAGCAAGCCCCAGCCATAGCTGCTGTTGCTAGCTAATGTTATCCCTAACTCTTTAAAAGTTTGATTTGTGAGATCTAAGAGAATAATAACGTAGCATAAACAGTTAACTTCATTCGGGTAAGTGATTCAAGCTTAATTTTGCTCAAATTAGCTTGTAATGAGATGGAGAGGGGTAGCTTATTGTATACAAAGATAAAACCATATATATATAAAAGATCCAGAAACACTGTCACCTTCCCTGGGTCCAAGCTCATTCAAGATTGACTGAGAAAAAAGTGGAAAATGTCCAATGGTATGATCAATCAAAATTCATTTTGAAAATCATAGATGCTGCATTCTCCAAGCTAAAGAAGAGTGGGACCATCTGGCTTGTTATCAGTGCACAACTCAAGAGCCAGCATCCATGATACTAAGGAGGTGCATTAGAACACATGGCATGGATAACTTGCAGATCTGTGTAGACACCATTAATGCAGAACACTAACAACATATACTACCATCCAGACGTCTTTTTCGGGGAAGGCCTTGCTTTTTAACACCAAGATAATGCCAAACACCACACCGCACACATACAACAACATGACTCAGTGGTAAAAATGTTCGGGCGCTACGCTGGCCTGCCTGCAGCACAGACCTGTAACACACGGAAAATATCTGGCACATTGTGAAAGGAAAAATATGACAAAGGATGCCACAAATTGTTCAGCAGCTGAAACCCTACATCAAGCAGGAATGGGAAACATTTTGCTTTCATTACGACAGTAGTTGGGGTCCTCAGTTCCCAAACACTATAAGAGTGTTGTTGAAAGAAGAGGTGATGCAACACAGTGGTAAACATGCCCCCATCCCACCTTTTTTGAGACATTTTTTCTGGCATCAAATTCAAAAATGAGCATGTGCAGTATTTTTTTTTTTTTTTTTAAACAATGCAATTTCTCAATTTCAACATCTGATGTGTTGTCTTCAAACTACTTTCAATTAATTATAGACTTTGAATGATTTGTATGTCTTTGCATTCAATTTTACACAGCATCCCGACTTATTTGGAAACGGGGTTGTTTTAAAAATCTTTCATCTTGACATTGTGCCTGGTGGATATTGCATTTAATTCCCAAGATATGCGAAAAGTACAGAAGCGCATATAAACACAGTAACACTTGAGTGCATGTAAACAAACAGGTGAGCAGGTGGCAATTATATTGCAGATAAAGGTGGTTTGTTTACAGGGATATTACCGAATGTATGGCGTGTTTCCAGGCACATGATATTTGGCTCCTGCGTCAAATTGCTCCTCTGTGCGCTTGATTGGTGAACAGATTCCCTGATACTTCGTTCTGTGAAAAGAACATTGCTAATTAAAGCTATTATAACATATACATTATGAATACTTGAATTAGTCGTCCAACTTTTTGAATTTATGCAAATAAGGAAGCCTCCCTATGGAGGTTTGAACTTCTCAATATGGATATACCTCAAGTACCACCAATCTGCGTTGTAGCGCTCAGGGGGTGTGTTACCATTAAAAACTCCCCATCTCCACTGATCGATCAGATACCCGAATGGCAGAAAAGCGATCTTTTCTAGAGCCATCTTCAGCAGGTAATTGATGTCACTCTCTGGAAAATAAAGGCACGATGTTAAGCAATAAGCAATAGAATTGGAGAGTTTAAAAAAAGTATCGTAAATTAATTTGATACGAGAGCTAAGCCTGATCTCCATACCATTGTCACTGGTCAACTGCTCTAGCAGCCCGATCTTTTGCAGATGCTCAGGTGTGGAAACGGAGAGGGACAACACATCACCCACAGCTTCATGGAAGCCTGGGTTGGCACCACGACGGAAGGTGACTGGCTGGTCCTTGTATTGCAGGTAGTATTCAATGTGGCCCATCTCATGGTGCACGGTGAAGAGCTGCTCCATGGTCACTGTAGTACACTGCTTGATTCTGTACATTGGACCAAAACAGGTTAAAAACCCTTAAAGTCTCGGGGGTAATGCTATGGTACTACCTCCAAATCTCATGGGCTTGATAAAGAAAGAAGATTAATTATGTATGGTCAACAATTTAGTCTACATCTCTTTATTTAGGCAAAATCAAGTCTTGAAACATGAAGAAAAGTTGTTTGCCTAGTAACAAGAAACATTTTGATTGACAAATCTTATGCATTAAAACATTTCCTCATTTGCAACATATGAAACACTGTGTCATTGAACTGTAAAGGTTGAAATTTTTTCTATATACTCAAATATGAGCTTTATTATGACACAAACTATTTTCAATTATCTTAAGTATTTTAGTGCTAGTTATTCTTGAGTAACAAATAAGATATATATATATATATACGCACACACACACAAAATTATGAAACTATTCAGTGTCAATTTCAAATTTCGCACCGCCATGACAGTCCACCAATTACGCAAGGTCTCCAATGTGGTAGATGATATGTGATAATGATCATTGAATACTGAATAAAGTTGTACGGGCGCATGGCGTGATTTTAGAGTCAAAACAAACCTTAGCTCCTCTCCTATTGGCTAAAGTAGAATAGAAGGCACTAGGATGAATATAACAATAATTTTGATTAGTGTGAATCACACAAGGTCGAGAGTCCCAAATGATACTCTTGGGATTTTAATGCAGTCACGCCTGAGTATAAGAATACCCTGCAGTATCCACTCTGCCTGCTTATTTTGTCAAAGATTGAAAGCCAAGACAATGGAATCAAAAGACTTTCAAAGTTAATGTGAATGGAAAGGAGTTAATATTCAGCAAAGCCCTAAATTGAGTATACGAAAAGAAACTGACTATGTGCACATTTTAGACTATTCCCTTTTTGACATAGCAAAGAAATAAATTTTTTATGTGTACATTTTAATCCATTCCTTTTTGTCACACAAACTGTTTCACTCCTTATTTGTTTTAAAACTTTATGAGCCCAATTTTTCTGCATGCGCCACGTACGTGCACAGACAGATCACTACTTCTATTTTAATTTTTCTCCCGCCACAAGGTCACTGGTCATTTTCTGCTGGCACTACACCCAGATGGGTGGAGAGATGAATATTATTGAGGGTGTAGTTTTATTTTAGGGGCATTTTGCATGGAAGTTGGATGGCACCAGTGGTAGTGTAATTTATATCAGGTTGCGCAAAGTGACATTTATTATCTTCCTGAACTATGAGACTAGCAGTTAATGACTTGGGAGAACTACGTGCAACTTATTCAAAATTTCACCTGCAGGTGCCAACAACAGAACTCTGTTCCTTTTTCCCATGCCAACCTGCGGCTATCGCACGACATGCTCATATGTTAAAATGTATGCCGAGGAACCACTCCCATTTACGGACTGTGGAAGAGGTTGCAAGAGCCCTTGGCAGTATTGCATATGATAGGGAAACTTGGGCCCTATATCTATTACTTTCCCTTTAAATAAGACAAAAATCTTCAATGAAAATGTTGACCGCTCAGCTTTAGCCATTATAGAATTTACTGACGAGATTAGATCTAACTTTTCAAGCAAACACTAACTTAAAACAAACTCCTACCTTCTACTCATTACAAGGCAAAAGTACAGTGCCCCTGAGAGCTAAACGCACAGCAGCTTAAGAAAACACATGAAAATAGACAAAACGCAAGCAAATGAAGACAGCATGTTCACCAACTTGACAACATGTGCTCAGCATTTGGAAAATGTGCTGCAAATTCAGACAAGTCAACACAATGCAGAGAACACAAGAGAATACAGGAACTAACAACGGAAGTGTTACCCAAGGACACTTGAAAGTGATGAAAACATCTAAACACGCTGGTCTACAACCCCAATTCCGAAATAGTTGGGACAAAGTGTAAGTTGTGAATAAAATCAAAATGCTATGACTTTCAAATCACACCGGCCAGTATTTTATTCACAAGAGAACAGAGATAACATAGCAAATGTTGAAACTGAGAAATTTTACAATTTTATCCACAAAATGAGCTCATTTCAAATTTGATGGCTGCTACAGGTCTCAAAAAAAGTTGGGACAGGGGCCTGTTTACCATGGTGTAGCATCCCCTCTTCTTTTTAACGCAGAGTGGAGGCGTCTGGGCATTGAGGAGGCAAGTTTCTTGAATTTAGCCATTGGAATTTGATCCCACTCTTGTTTAATACTGACTTCCAGCCGCTGGAGAGTTTTGGGTCTCCTTTGACGGACTTTTCGTTTAATTATGCACCAAATGTTCTTAATCGGTGAAAGATCAGGACTGCAGGCAGGCCAGTTCAGCACATGGACTCTTCTACTACGAAGCCATGCTGTTGTAATAGCTGCAGTACGTGGTTTTGCATTGTCTTGCTGAAATACACAAGGCCTTCCCTGGAATAGATGTCATCTGGAGGGGAGCATATGTTGCTCTAAAACATTTATATACCTTTCAGCATTCATGGTGCTTTTTAAAACATGCAAGTGTCCCACACCATATGCACTAATGCATCCCCATACCATCAGAGATGCTGGCTTTGAACTGAACGCTGAGAACAGGAGGGGTGGTCTTTCTCCTCTTTAGCCCAGAGGACACGACGCCCATGATTTCCAACAAGAATGTCAAATTTGGACTCGTCTGACCACAGGACACTTTGCCACTTTGCTACAGTCCATTTTAAATGAGCCTTGGCCCACAGAACATGGCGGCGCTTCTGGATCATGCTCAACAATGGCTTCCTTTTTGCATGATAGAGTTTTAGGTGGCATCTGTGGATGGCACGGCAGACTGTGTTTACAGACAGTGGTTTCTTGAAGTATTCCTGGGCCCATTTAGTAATGTCAATGACAGAATCATGTCAGTAAGTGATGCAGTGGTGTCTGAGGGCCCGAAGATCACAGGCATCCAGTAAAGGTCTTCGGCCTTGTCCCTTACGCACAGAGATTTTTCCAGTTTCTCTGAATCTTTTGATGATGTTATGCACTGTCGGTGATGAGACCTTCAAAGCCTTTGCAATTTGACGTTGAGGAACATTGTTTTTAAAGTATTCCACAATTTTTTTACGCAAGCCTTCACAGGTTGGAGAGCCTCTGGCCATCTTTACTTCTGACTCAGCCTCTCTAAGACATCTGTTTTATAGCCAATCATGTTACACACCTGATGCCAGTTAACTTAATTACTTGCTAAATGTTCTTTCAGCTGATTCTCTTATATATTAATTGCTTTTTCAGCCCTTTTTTACCCGTGTCCCAACTTTTCTGAGACCTGTTGCAGCCAGAAAATTTGAAATAAGCTCATTTTGTGGATAAAAATGTAAAATGTCTCAGTTACAACATTTGAAATGTTATCTATGTTCTACTGTAAATAACACATTGGCTCATGTGATCTGAAAGTCATTGCATTTTGATTTTATTCACAATTTACACTTCGTCCCAACTATTTCAGAATTGGGGTTGTATTTTAACCTTGAGATTGTATGATTCAGATATTATTGCTGTTACTTATTTGCTGTTAACCTAGCTTTGGCCATTGCTAATTATTAGCCATTGCGCTGTGGAAATGGAGAAATTTGAAATGAGACCATGTATGAGGACTTTTAATCCTTGCAATTCAAAAACTGCAAATGCAACAAACTGCAGTAGAAGTATTTCACTAGACAGGTGCTGAATGATGAGATTCTATGGTGGATTTATTAAATAAATGTCAATCAAAGTTGGCACATTGTGCTTGTGCAAGAGTAAATGACAGCTCTAAACATGAGAAGCACCAAAAAGGGACAAATTAACAGCTTGTTAAAAATGAGCTAAAATTTTAACATTGTGATTTGCATGCTTGAGATGTTATTGCAGCTATCTGCAATTAACTAACAGCGCGCTGACCTTTGGTTTACACCCCACACAGTCTGAACCATTTCGCTCTCTTCCGCAGCGGCTTACCTGAAGTCCTCTCGATTGTAGAAGTCCCACGCAGAGGCATGGCACACCACCTCCCGGCCGTCTGCGGGCTTTTCGAGCATGGAGAACTCCCAGAATTTATCGGGCATGGCCAGAAGGCCCAGTGAGGTGAAGAACTCCTCAGACACCACGAACATGTGCGTGGCATTCCAGTTCTGCAAACACAGGGATACTACACTCTCAGAAATCATTAGATATAATACTGTGAGTGTCTTTTTAAATAAATATTTTTAGGGTTTTTAATTATGGAAGAACAGTGTCAAGAGACAGGAAGGATGAGAATTGAGAGAGCGAGACATTTGACTTAGATCAGTGGCCGGATTGAAATCCCTAACAGCTGACCCCTAAGAAACCCCTAGTGGCTCATAATGAGTTTCTGGACAGTGCTCTAACAGCAGCACCCCCAAGGCTCACTTAGGCAACCAAGCAGGCAAAAGTGGTGTCCATGATAGTATGGGGGTGTATTAGAGCACATGGCTTGGGTAACTGTGAAGAAACCGTTAATGCTGAACGATATATACAGAATTTGGAGCAAAAAATACTGCCATCCAGGTGCTGCTTTGAGGGAAGGCCTAGCTCATTTCAGCAAGACAATGCCAAACACCACATTCTGCATGTATTGCAACAACATGGCTGTAGTAATATGGGCTGGGAGTTAAACTGGCCTACATGCAGTCCAGACCCGTCACCAAGTAAGAATAGTATTTGGCATTTTATAAAATGAAAAAAATATGATAAAGGATGTCACAAAGTGATGAACAGCTGAAATTCCACTTCACGCAAGGATGGGAGCACATTTTTCTTTCAAAATTACGGCAGTTGGTGAAAGAAGAGGTGATGAAACACAGTGGTAAACATGCCCCTGTTCCAACTCTTTTTGAACCTGTTGCAGGAATTATATTCAAAAAGAGCACATATTTGTCAAAAAACCATAAAATCTCAACATCTAATTTCATCGTCGTCTGCATAGCATTTTCTATTAAATATTGAGTTTACGTGATTTGCAAAGCATTGCATTGTTTTTATTTACACTTTGCACAGAGTCCCAATTTTTTTGGAAATTGGTTTGCACGATGTTGGTGTGTGTATTTTTCCATAACATCTCTGCACTGGTTTGCTGGGCTGCTTTTGGTGATGGTATTTGAGGGGAGAGTAAGCAATAGCTGGGGAGCCTCCGTATTGTATAGCCCAGCGTCTCAAGATGGCTAACTGATTATAGGTGTTTCTGATTTCCATCCTCAGTCGAATTTCAAATTTCCAGTTCAGCTTGCAGCTATAAAATTGTGAAACTAGACCTAAGTTAAAGCTGTCCAAGAACAAGCACGGAAAACTGACCAGTGCGACCATGGCATCTGTTACATCCACATTGGGTTTACTCGGGAAAGGGATCATCATGTTGTATATATTGTTCCAGGTTTGCGCCCACATGTTTCCTATGGATCCAAAACGAAGCATATCACAGTTAGAATAAGGCTTATAAGACAGTTGAGCAGGAATGCACTGATTCCATTTGCATTATAACATACAGTTTATATCCGATGGGATGTTTTGACATAAGGAGCCACATAGTTGCAGAGAGGTTGTATTTTAAGGCAGATATTCTATAGAACTGTTTTGAACCAGCTTACCAAGCAAGTGGGCAGGGATGGGGCCTTTGAGGTTGATGTACTTGGGTCCATAGTGATTGTAGAGTTTACGGCGTACAAAGGCATGTAGATGCTGGTAGAGGGGTTCCACCTGCTTGTAAAGTTTTTCCAAATCATCAGTGAAGGTTGGTGACTCATACCATGAACGCCAGAAGGCACCAGTGTCTGCAAAGCCTAGGATGGACAAGTGTTATCATGTTATATATATATATATATATATATATATATATATATATATTTTTTTTTTTTTTTTTTTTTTTTTTGCTTGTACTCCAAACTCATCTCCAATGTTTGTGCAAAAGAACTCTATTTTCAACCCGTCTGATTGTTGTACTTTATCCCATTGGAAGTTCCAGTACCATTTAGCAAAAGGCGCATGAGTTTTATTAATTTTTTTTTGGCAGCCTTCCCAAATATTTTGGTAGTTGGTAGTGGAGTATGTGGTGTCTTTTCATAATTAAGCTGATTTAAATGTGTTACATTTTGAGTTACATGAGCACATTTTTACGCATAACTATCATCCAATATGTTCTTTTTTTGTGTGTTATGTGTGCTGCCTTTCCCGTCTTTATTGTTAAGAGTGACATGATGTTCTTACCGTCCATCTGTGATGCTTTGTTGCTGAGCTTCACAAAGTCTGGGTAGACCGTTTTCAGGGGCACACCTGCCGCGTTGTGCCAGCCCTCCCATGCGTACAGCAATTTCTTATAGCTCCGTGAGTTTGCCATTATATCAGTTAGCTCTATTGGGGCACAGACATGCAGAGAGAGATTTCATGATTTTATATTATTAACTTTTTTTTTTTTAATAATCAATCAGTCAACCTAACCAATCAAAAGCTTGTGGGAGGACCAAATATTTGATTGGTTGATCATTCAGGCCAGTTGCCAAATTTACGAGTAGTATCCTGCCATGAGCAGGCAATACAGAATTCCGTGTTACAAACCCAGAAACCCACCAAACATTTTGAGCCATGATTAAGATTGGAAGTGGATAAACCAAGCCATCTGACAAAATAACATGGCTCCATTTAACTTGTACAGGCTGCCTGTCTGACATCTGCTGTTGGAGATTGAGGCAATTTAATACACAGTCTTCCCTGGGTTGAAGGCTAGGGCTCAAGGATGATGCTAGGCATCTGATTGAAAAAAAAAAAAGAATTGAAGACACGTTTTTCTTGAATAAAATTTTTGCTGTTTCTCAAGCTGCAGACTTGCATCCTGCCTCGATCACCATGCACTCCAGTCAGGGCCCAGGGGAAGACCCAGGCATTCTACAGAAATGAACTGCAGTAGCACAGAAAATTTTTCAATTTCTGTTTTTTTTTTTTTCAATTTTACGACAGGTGCATTTCAACCTTCAACCTCTTCTGTCTTGAAATTCCGACAGACATTAATGTTCCACTACAGGAAATAAATATCAGAGGAATTATTTACAGTGTAAGTTACACATCCTACGCTAAATGGTCAAATACTTCTTCGTAACACTTGCGCTCAGGAGGCGTCAGTTGAGGACAGAATAGCTGTCAAGATACCTCTCATAGCTTTGGATAACTTCTGGAGAAAAGCAGTGCCACAATCAAGTTGTTATTGCCTTGCAGCCATGTTTGATTGCTTGAGTACAAAAATGGACGTAGATAATGTTAGTCAATGCGACTATAGTAATTTGGTGTGCTCAAAGAAATTAAAAAGTTGGGCGGCAGTGTTCTCATAAGATTACAGCGCCAGAGCACAGCCAAGACTGTTACTGTGGAGAGCCATAGATATGGCGAGATGTGCAGTAGCCTACTGTCTTCGAGAAAACATTATGCTTTCTGCGCAATGATGTGTGCGATGTTTCAAGGCAGCTACTCGCCAACATCACAGGTTAACCCAAAATGATCAGACCCATGAATGGGTCCGTTAAATGCAGCTGCTGTATTCAAACCTGTGGAACTTCAGGACTACTTTAAATTCTAGTGGAGATCCCAAGGTTGCCAAAGATGCCATATATGTTCTGCAGAATTACACGGAAATGTGTATAAAATTATGTACAAGATTTAGATATTTTCCACTTGATTTTACACTGTGGCCATAAAAACACAACATCCTGAATATTTCTCTCAATATAAGTGTAATGTAACTTCAGTGAAGTACTGCAACTAGCAGATACAGAATATGGATGTGACATTGTCGGACTTTTAGAAACACAAGTCACAGTTTTGCTATTGATTTCCATCCTGGTCCATCTTTTCTCTTCTGAGACTGAAATATTGTATTTCAGACATTTTGAATTGCTGAGTTGTAATGAGGGTCCTTAATCTAACCTAATTTATTTTAAGATTACATTTAATCAAAATGTTTTCAGCGTTCAAAAGAATAGGCTCCATTTGCCGGGAAGTGCAGTTGCACTCTGGTTGCCGTGATAGAATAATTTATTTAATTACCAACACTTATTATGTCGAAGCATTGGTTATTGAATAATTTAGTAAATTGGTTATTAGTGGATAGTGAAAGTTAGACGCATGGCATGCACTTGAAATCATTTAATATGAATGCCATGCGTCAAACTTTCATGGTTACAAAATCATTAATGAGGTCTTTATAGGCCAGATTCTGGGAAAGTTGTAAGAAGGCTACAATATGAGTTTGTATGAACAACAATTATCTAATTAATTAATTAGAAATGAGATTGAAACCTTATCTAAATACCAACTTCAGCAGCATTTGCTATATGACGTTCTACTTCAAGATGGAATTTCGAGAAATTTCAATTAATTGCCATCCATGCAATCTCATATTGTAGCCTTCCTCTTTGATGCAAAGCTATATGTCTTAATCATTAATGGCAATGCAGCTTCTTGGAAACCTATTAGCTCAGTAAATTAATCGGATTAATTTTATGATTCTTAATTGGAAGCAGGTTGAGTGTTAACCTGCATTATGGTAATGTCACTGGTTGTAGACAGAGTTTTATTTTTACATAAGCAGACTCAACATGCAGACCTGAGCCAGCAAAACCGCATTTTTAAAAACATTTTCTGGGGCATATCAAGCTGGTCGGACACTGATGTAGAGAAAAAAAAAATACCGATTTGTGAGGTACAGGAATTCAGAAGCTTCGAAAGACATTCACATTTTATGTCACCATTAATGTGGATAGGAAAATGCTTGATAATTATTGCGATGAACAAAAATGCAAGCTGAGGAGAAGTGGATTGATTACAGTTGTGACTGATCCTCGCAACTGAACAAATTAACACTTAGTTGCTCATTAGGAAATGTAAATGGGAATGGGTTTGGAGAGGTAATGCTCTTTAAGGCGAGGTGAGAGGAGGGCTATAGTCTCTCCAATGGAAAGTCCCGGGTGGAGGAGGTTAAATACGGCTGCCTCAGAAATGGATAATGGCAAAAACAGAAAAGCGACTCTATTGAAACATAACAAATTTCATTGGAAACCCGGAGAAAGAAATCTAACATTTTATCATTGAATATTCAGCTATGAAAATGGTGTTAATTCAAAACTATCACTGCCAGAATAAAACCTGATACAGCTCAGCATATAAGAAAGGACTTCAATCAAAAACACTCACCAGGTTCCAGAGACCAGCAATTTTTAGTCTCATTTTTTGGACACACTTTGGCAGTTGAGTAGATGCTGTCCATTTTGCTAAGAATGGAAGTATACTGAAATAAAGCACAACTTGATTTTAACAATAAATTCAGAATCACGCGCAATATCCAAAAGAAAAGTTAATATTTTATTTCTATTATGAAGTTATGTGAGGCATTTCTTCAAGGAGGGCTTATAAGCTCCCTGGCTGAGTTTTATTAACCATGATCACACTCTTTCTTCCAGGTTAATGTACAGAGACTTCCCAATAATTAGAGGTGCACAGAAAACACAACAGCAACTGTGAATATGATTATCAAGTTGGCAGGTTAACTTATCCGATTTAGCGGGAAAAAAAAAAAAAAAAAACAATATAAGAGTAGGCCCATGGGTCAACACATAGTCAAAAGGGCATCATTACAGTGAGACTGCAGAACAGTACGCAACATAAAGATGAAGGGTTAGTAAACTGCATGCAAAAATGAGAGCAATGAGATTGGATTAATAGATAGTTCAACCATAATTTTGATAAAGAAAAAGCCTCAGCGTGTGGGTGTGGATACTGTGGGTCAATTGCTGTGTTTATACACAGTATTACGTTTATACATGTCTATTTAATGATGGGTTACTTGAATGCATAAAACCAGACGGCAGGTGTAAATACATACCTTCTCTCGTTCTACCTCGGGTAGATTTGCCGCTCCGAGAATATCGATCTTATTGATCAACTTCTTCAACTCAGGGTTAGTGAAATTGTCCATCATAGCATCAGTGAATAGCTCCTTAGCTTTTTTTCCCCAAGCCTCGGTGAAGGCCTGTTCTTCCAACGAAGCAGCGATCTAAAAAGACAGGCGGTGACCAATTACACGTCAAGAGACACATCCAAAAAAAAATTAATAGGAAGATTACACATATTTCCTTTTTCAGGGACAGAATGTAAAGTGGTATCATGAAAGAAGCTCTAAAAGGGTATCCCAGAGAAAGCATCTCCCTTCAGGGCCAAAATGACATCTAGGGTCCTAAGTAACAGTACCCAGAAGCAATAATTTGTTATATGATTGAGAATAAACCCACAACTATGAAGCAATCAGAGATTAAAAGGAAACGAATGCCTGTTATTTAAAAAAAAAAAAGATCAAACCTTAAATTAATCAAAATAACTGCCACTGCCATTTGCAGTGATGACAGCAGAGCATATTCAGGAAAATAATACTAGAAGGTCAGTAATATGGTTCAGAAATTGACCAACACTGCTGCAGAAGTCTTCACAGTTGTGCAGCATGTGCAGATTGCTTCTCTCCGACCTTTCTGTCTACCTCACCCAAACTAGATTGATTTTACTTCACTTGTTGGAAAATCGACAATCTGTCCATGTTTTGCTGGTTATAGGTTTTTATGAATTCCAAAATAACTAACTCTACCCAGTCTCCTGTGATCCTGTGATGGAAAAACCTAGTATGTATGTCGCTTTGGTAAAAACTGAGTTTGACCCTCGTGCAGTAATTAAGAGTGGTGACAATCTTTAAACACTAGCTGTTGGTGTTATTTGAACCATCAAAATCAAGTCTGTATTTTTGTTTTGTTTTTTTTTTGGTTGGGAACAGTCCAGAACCAAAAGCTTTTGTTCAATTGCGAGACCCTCGCCAAGGATAAACTCACAGATAGCAGGAGAAGTGACATAAAACATTCTTTTCTATTTTTGATTGTTGAATTCTTTCCAAGTTCTATTGCAGACTATTCTCAGAACTGTTTAATTTTCAGAAAATCAGATTTGTGGAAAAAAAAGAAAGAATACCATAATCTCAAACTTTTATCTGGTAATTTAACGGACTAAGAGAAAAAATTTTTATGCTGGTTCATAAAAAGAGTTCAAACAACCATGAAAGCGAAGTGAATTCAGAACAGTTACATGCCGCAGTACAACAACCACAAAGACAAGCAAAACCATTGTACAAGCAGCCCCGAAATGATGGTGTTGAGGCAGATTCTGTTCTGTCATCTGATGCTTAGCTTCTGATAGGTTAAATGAGGATAGGTGCGCAGCTGCTACAGTCTGCTCCGGCGGCTGCACAGGTGGGTGTCAATCCATAGTAATGCACCACTCACACAAAACACTATGGGAAAGGGTTATTACACACGCAGAGAGGGGAGTGCGGCTGTGGCTATAACAGGTGTCCGATTTTTCCGAGATTAGTGCAGTGAGTTTAGCTAACTCTGTGGCCACGTCACCAGAGATGGCGCTAGCAACAGGTGCACCAGAGGAGCATCCAGAGGTGGTGATTTTGCTCCGATTGGCTTAGCTAATGTTAGCGGCTTGATCAGCCTTCTGTCCACTGGAGCCAGATCTTGTGAGATTCGTGGAATTTTTAGTTTTGTTTCACATTGTTGCACTAAACTGACAACCTTTCGCCAGATAAATTAATGCACTCTTTGTCAGGTTTCAAAGCTTATTATGTGCAATGATGGGCACAACTCTTCCTTCTGCAGCGTTCTTGTCAACCATGTCATTGGACTCCAAATATTCACTTCTTCTAAACCAACTTAAACATCCTTCCCCATCAGTCCATTATCTAAATTGCTTCCTCATTATGGTCACAGGAGAGCTGGACCCTGTTGCAACTGACTTTGGGCAAAAGGCAGGAAAACTCCCTGGGCAGCTTGCCAATCCATTGCAGGACACACATATACACACACCATTAACTCACACACGTATAGCTATGGGCAATTTTAGAGGCTCAATTTAGCCTGGCATGCATCTCTTTGAGCTATGGGAGGAAACCAGATTACCCAGAGGAAACCCTCGCAAATTCAAGGAGAGCATGCAAACTCTGCACAGAAAGGCCCCAGGCCAGATTCAAACCCTCGACCTGCTTACTGTGAGGCAACAGTGTTACCACCTGTGCCACCTAGCCACCTAAAATGTTAATGATTCTGAGTAATTTCAATTTCTTTAACTATGTTAAAAAAAAGTAATAAAATTATCAAGGAAACTAACCTAATCCCTACCGTGGATTTACGCGTAGATTCCTCCATCGACAAATTCAGTGCTCCCTTGTATCCTCTTAAGTCCTCTTCTTGATTAGCCGGGCACTCAATTGCTTACTTAGGCTCATCTGCGTAACGCGGAGTTATAGTTCATGCCCTCGTGAAACTTCCCTGGTAATGGTCTATTGATTGACACATTTCTTATCCAATTCCAGAGAGTATAAACTTTGAAGACATTGATTGGACAATCATAAAAGTATATTAATCTTTGCGTAACTGTAAGGTAGGTTGTATTCTCTTAACGTTGTGCATGGTTGCGCAGCTGAAAATGATGTGATTTCAAAGAAAAACAGACTTCCAAAACCGGCCTGAAGTGTTCAGTTACATTTACGAGATTTAAATGAGGTAAGGATATGGCCGATGGGAATGTTTCCAAATGAAAGAGGACTGGAAGGTTCCTTCTACCAGACAGATGTATGCCTCTGGAGGACAAATTCAATAAAGAAAGGTGTTTCATAATTTTATGAGTAAATGCAATTGCATAGAAAAAAATGAGGCAATCCAAGGCACTCTTCAGTCACCTATTAAAGTCACCTATTCAATCACCTATTAAAGATTTTTGGATTGACAGAGTGCCTTGAATTGCCTCATTTTTTTCTGTCTTTTTATGCTTCCTCGTGGGAGACCAAAGAGCACCTGTATTTTTTTACATTTTTATCTTCTTTGAACACCGTTGCCCTCCTACCTTTGTCTTTCAGTGCAATTGCGTATGTTACTTATGGCTAGTTAGCTAGTTGTTTTTTATTCTTAGTTCACCATAGTTATGATGATCACCGAGCTTGTTTGCCACGTTGGTTAGAAAGAGGAACCATTAGTCTTTGCTAATAATAGTCTTCGCTAATATGTATTTGGTGGCATTTTACTCAATGTCGCTGTTTGTTTTAGAATTTATACATTATTCAACTAAATCAAATGCCAAGGTTTTGGCTTGTCTAAAATGCCAACAGCTCAAGCGCTTCAGTAGACCCCCTACTGAGTTCCTTGCACCTTTCTGTTCAATCTCAGGTTGCATATCTCCTGCATTTTTTCTCATTGGGGAATGTCTGTTCTGTTAAAATAAGGTATATTTCAGGTATTACTGTGTTATTGAGCTATACACCATGTCCCAAAAGTTCATGCACCTCACTCTGTCTCCAAAATGGGTTGCACCTGGTCAGCCAGGGGTTGTGAGGTTGTGTAATTAGTTCATCTGTTTGCGAGAGGCAATAAATTTCTTGGTTGACCAAGGAACCAAGAGAGAACTGTCACTGAGAGAACCTTTTTGGTAGTGCTGCCACGATGGCCAAACAAAACCCTGGAAAGGCTGCTCTTTCAGAGCCTCAGGTCTGTGCTCAAGCCATTGCCTTGTGCAGGGCAGGGAAAACTTGCAGGGAAGTAGCTCAGGACCTTGGCAGAAGCATAGTGAAGAAGTGGTGGCAGAGACACCAGAGTTGTGACTCCCTTGAAGACGATCCCCATGCAGGTCGCCCCTCAATCCTGAGTTTCAGGGCCAAGGACCTCATCCGAAAGACCAGGGGAAAGAGACACCAATCCTGCCATAGACTCAGTCGAAGACTGAAGAATCTTGGGGAAGCAGTCTCTAAGAGTGCCATCCATCATTTTCTGACTGAGAAACTGGGTTTGAGAGCATACAGAAGACAGCAGATTCCTCACCTTACCAAACTGCAAAAGGAGAAGCGGCTGGCTTTTACAAAGAAGTATGCCACAATGACCCCAAGACACTGGGAAAACTGGGTTTTCTCTGATGAGTGTCCACTCTACTTATTTCCAACTCCCAACAGCCAAAACGACCGCATCTACACCGACGATCGAAAGAAAGTGCCACCCATGTCAAGTTCAGCGCCCATTGCATTGGTCTGGGGGGTGATATGATCTTCAGGGCTGTTGGAGTTGCATGTTGTACCCCAGGGCACCACCATCAATGCTGAGTATTATGTCAAGAACATTCTCCAGCCAGTGCTACTTCCCATATTCACCAGAAAAAAGAAATCGGGCCCCATCCCTGCTAGGAAGACGTTCAACAGGCGTGCGGAAATGGTCTTCGTGCAAGATGATGCCCCCGAATATACTGCTCGTTCAACTCAGCAGTGGTGTTCTGAGCAGCTTCCTGGCTTTCTGCGCAAAGAGGAATGGCCACCCAACTCCCCGGATCTCAACCCGATTGAGAACTCCTGGGGTATCCTGAACAGTCAGGTCTTCCACAGCCCACCACCTACCACCATGAAGCAGCTCAATACGAGGGCTGTGCGGGAGTGGGGAAATTTTGAGCCTTCCGTTCTAAACAACTTAGTGCATTCTATGCCCCACAGGCTGAGGGCAGTGATTAAGATGCAGATGAGATACACTGGCTTTTGAATAAACGCATTCTGTTGAATATTCACAATCTGAGTTGACTTTTTCTGTGGTGAATGAACTTTTAGGACACGGTGTACTTGTTCCTTATAAGGTGTGGAAAGTGTTTATATAAGCTTGTGAGCTCAAATTTGGGAACTCCTAGTTTTTCATACCCAGGTGAAAGTTTTGACCATTAAATAAACAGTTTGTTTAATGAGTATGAGGGCTGGCTTGTGGAACTCAGAAGTAAAATGGTCAAAATTCTAAACTTTATCATGGAGAAAAGGCATGTACTGGGTGTAATGGCCGGTAGAATTTGGAGGCCAAGTGCAACGACCAGAGAGAAAGAGAGTAGCACGGACACAGTACAAACACAGAGAATAATACAGACCAAATTAAAGTACTCGCGCTTCCAAAGGACGTATAATAGTCCGAACCACGGAAGAAAAGCGAGATAGAAAAAGGGAGAAGAAACTCCAATAATTAGAAGATAGAAAGTCATACACAACCTGACTAAAGATATCTTCGGCTATTTTGCGAAGCTAAACACAGACACTCTAGCACAGGGGGTGTGCTGGACTTCCTGCTAATATAGAGTCTGGGAAAGCGCCGCCCCAGCTCAATCAGCCAAACGGGGAAAGAATTCGATAGTGCTGGAATACGATATCGTCCCGGGACGAGAGCCAGAAAGAAAAGTCCAAACAACACGCACACCTCACAAACCATGACATTGGGTTTGGAGAGGTTACTGGAGATCATTAATGTCCAGCTGCACCGAAATTGATAAACTCGTGCTAAATACAACCAGAAAATCATGAATTCATATTGAATTTTATTTGTCAAAAGTAGATTTTTGTTAAAAATATGATTATTTTATGATTTGACAGGCCACCATTTTGAAGGCTCTGAGACTTTCGGGAGCTACCTGGGCTGCGTTCCTATCCGAAATAAGATACTCCCTTCACTTCTTCCCTCCACTCGAGTGAGCTCTCCAAATGACGTAGCAGGTGAGTAAGCCCTTCGCGAGTGAGGGAGGGCAATGGAGGGGACTTAGGGGGAGGGTTGTGGGAAATCGGATTGGAACGACCCTCGCGTTTCTTCCGCACTTCGACTTTAGTTAACAAGCCAACAGGAAGTTTGTGTTACCATGGAGCCGACTGAGTTAGTTGCCTGTACGTTTTACCTTTTACAGTTCACGCGGACTCTGTATCGAGAAAAGTTCCTCGTTTTCCGCCCTATACTTGATGAGCTTGGCAGTCTCAGCATCAGACCCTTAAAAAATGACGCGTTAAAAAAATCTTAAATGTCATCTTTTCAGTATTTCGGAGAAACGCTGCCATAATAAGGGCTTCATAACCATGTTCATAACCTAGGATGGTCCCGCGATTTTAGCCCAGTGCTTCATGGCATACATCGCCAATACGCAAATCGAAACATCAGTGTAGTGGTTTGCTGGCTAGCCAGCGTAATGTGTCAAAAACCATGTCACTAACAAAATTAACAGTCTCAATAACAAAGTTACATAACAGAACATGAAAAATGAATTTGAAAAGAGGTATCTGTATTCCGGTTTATAAACATTAAAAGTCATATAAAATTAAACTAGCGTCTCGATAGTAGGTTCAAGTTCATATTGATTTTTTTATGGATGTGCAGTCACTATCTCCGGGCCATGATGAAATATAATATAAAATGACTGTCCAGCAATATGTGCCGTCACATATTAGCCAGCCGCCAAACTTCCATAATGTTTGCAACTAATATAAGTGACTGTTTTATGGGAAAATAAAGCTCCGCAACAGTCCTTGCAGATGCTATAGGCTAGCTACAGCAAAAATTAACGTAAAGTTACATGCTTAAAAATAATGCGAAACCGATGCCCCTCACCCCCAAACTTCGTTATTTGCATATAACTCATTCATTACACACTACTCG
This sequence comes from Gymnothorax javanicus, assembly GCA_029692085.1. Lineage (NCBI taxonomy): Eukaryota > Metazoa > Chordata > Actinopteri > Anguilliformes > Muraenidae > Gymnothorax > Gymnothorax javanicus. The sequence continues at coordinate 110,648,685 of CM056200.1, forward strand.
AACACAATTCTTACATTTCTATGGTAATTTCCCTGCCATAATTCCTCCGTTTGCCAGCAGAAAAAAATGATGAGTGAAATTTTTACCGAGGTAGAATGAGCAAAGCATTCTGGGCAATATCAAAGCTTGGAGGGATGTTCGTTGTTGGCTTCATTTGAGGGAGGATAATCGGGGGCTTGAGCAAATGAAAATGCGCCCTTCCCTCCGCAAAACTGGATTGGAACGACCCTACAAGTGGCAGCTATCTTACATCCGGGATTTTTTGGGGATTCCCCCCTGGATTGGAGGGCGAGTGAACACGATGAAGCAAGCATTTTTTTGGATTAGAACATAGCACCGGAGAGCTGTTTTATTTGACTCCTGAAGTGTAGATAATTTATATGTCATGCTCAGATGAAGAGTTCTTGTGGTCTAGGAATTGTGATCCCAGAAATGTATTCTTTTAACTCCAGACCATTGTTCAATCATCAGTATTTTTTATTGCAATTTCAATGCTGAATTTTCATGAAGAGTTTTTATGTTTGTCGCCCTTTTTCTCTCCCAAAATCATGAAAATAAACTGGAATCCTATGGAATTCTGAATGCTGCAAGTGTCTTGTCTCAGTTGAGCCATATTCCTCCTCTCTCTGAAGCTCAAATCTTGAATTATAAAGCATTAAATAGGGTAATACATAGGCTTAATAGCCAAATTTGGCTTATGTGCAAAGGGGATTAATCATAATGAAAACTGAAATCACCCAAACGGCCCTGATCATAAGTTTACATACCCTTGAATGTTTGACCTTGTTATATAGACACAAGGTGACACACTCAGGTTTAAATGGCTATAAAGGGTTCCACACGTGTGGATTTTGTATTTATACATTGCCCGTCCACAAAAAAAAACTTGCAGTTTTGAAATAAATAAACAAATACTATGATTGTCTTTTTTACAATTTCAATGCAATTATGTAATTATGTTTCGGCTGGCAATAATTATTTTAACCCCAACTGATGAAGCGCAGAGCTTCTCATTTCTTAAAAACATCATATCGGAAGATGTATCCTTTCATGGCATATAAGATGTTACAGTATTGCAGAAGTAGCAAACCATTAGCCTGCCTCAAGCAAAGAAAATAATAAATGACGAAAACATGAGGAATCATTTTCACGCACGAATTGGCCACCACAAAGTCTTTACCTGAACCACATTGAAAGTTATTAGGATGTGCTCGAGAAGACTGCGGAGTGGTTCAACAATCTTTTTGTGATGACAAGATCGAGAGCCAAAAATTGAGGCAACTCAACTCTCAAAATAAATGTTCCGATGTTGCATGGTTGTCAAAACAATGCTATGATGAATTTGCAAATTGTCTAATACTTCATTATCCCTAACCTCAATTTCCGCTAAATAATCTTGAGTATTGGACATGCCCTCTGGCCTAATAAAAATCCGCTCCGAGGTAAAATTCTCAACAAAGTAAATATTTAAGGTATCAGCAACATCCTTATTATCATATAGCAGCGATCCATCTTCATTCTTTATGCACTTAACCTCCTCTTTGACTTTCCTTTTTCTACTACAGTACTGAAAGAAGCGCTTAGGATTAGTTTTTGCCCCTTCTGCAATTTGCCTTTCATATGGTCTTCTAGCATTCCTCAGCTCTTTTTTGATCACAGCCCGCATTTCACAATATTCAGCCTTAGTATTCTCATTGTTGTCCTTTTTGTACATCTTATAAAGATTCCTCTTTTACCTCAAACTCCTATGAATAGCTTGGTCATCCACTGAGGATTCTGCTTTTTCAGCTTACTTTTGGACACCTTTGGAATTAATTTACATTGTGAATCAAGTAAAACCCCCTTAAGTCTTTCCCACTTCTCATTTACAGACTTACAGTCCAGGAGTGTCTCCCATTTTATTTCGCGTACATATGAGCACATCCTGTCACTCCCTCCTCGCCTATTACATCAATCCTTCCTTAAGAGCTTATAACCTTCTATATTATATTCGTCTCCATCCTCTTCACAAAGCCATGTCCCTGTTATCCCGACTATGTCATAGCCCTCACTAATCATAACAGCCTCAAGTTCTGAAAATGTATTATGCTTCTAGCATTTAAATAAAAATATTTCAGGGTATTACAAATCCACTTCCCCTTCGATTTCCCAGATGCCAAACCCCCCACTACGCTTTGTTGCTTTAAAAATATATCATCAATAGTGCATGAAGCGCTGTCAGCTTCCATCAGGGCAGTCTGCATTTCCCTATGTATAACACTCTCTAGCCTCCCTGTCCCCCAAGTCCCTAGTTTAAATAACCCTGTGCTACCCTCAACATACGCTGACCCAGTGCAAAGGTACCCCTCCGGTTCAGATGTAGCCCGTCCGGCTTGTACAGGTCATCCCTGTCCCAGAAGAAGTTCTAGTGCCCCATAAACCTGTACTGCTCTTTCCTACGCCAGGTTCATAGCCACGTGTTAAACCACCAGATAAAATTCTGCTTCCCTCTGCTTGCACATGCTACCGGTAGAATCCCGGAGAAAACTACCGTGGAGGATCTGCTCCTAAGCTTTTCAGCTAATTCCGCAAATTTGTCTTGCAGAACCTCAAACCTACCCTTACCTATGTCATTTGTCCCAACATGGACCATAACCGCTGGATCCCTCCCCGCTCTGGCCAGGAGCTTGTCCGCACACTCCAGGAGGTCTCCTACCTGGGCACCAGGCAGGCAACATACCGTACGAGACTCCTTGTCGCGCGAACAGACTAAGCTGTCTAATTCCTCTAATGATTGAGTCCCCCACTATCACTAACTCTCTTTTCTGAGGGGAAGAGGCCAACAGGGTGCCCTGATGCTCATCAATTCCCCCACTCTCAGGGTCAGGGGCCAAGTCGAGTTCCTGCAAGGGCTGGAATCGGTTGGACACCTCAACCACTGGAGGAGCTGTCGCTGTACGGCGTGCACGCCCTTTCCTGCGCTGATGTCCTACAGTCAACCAACTGTCTCTCCCTGCCTGCTCTACGGTCTCCCCACAACCCTGCTTGGGCGTACACACCATTTCTTTAATTGTACAGTTCTGGTGTGTCTGGTGTTTTTGTCTGCTGGAAATTGGCTTCATGTGCGGTTAATCAAGCCTTAGATCATTGACTGGGCGCACCTGTACAGCAACCTCAAATGGGGAGGCTCATGATGCGAGCATCATTCTGCACTGAAGAAAGTCCATCATGGACCAAAATGATTCCTCTCTGTGCACTTTAACACATTTTTTGCTCCCTGTACAGTCCTGGAATTAATTTAATAGGAAAGTGTAAGGCCTTTTTGTTGTGTGCGCGACTCCTCCTTTGCTGCATTTGTGACTTTTTTTCCTGACTAGTGCACCAGCGTAAAAGTTTGACGAAGGACAGTTCTTTTTAAGGCACATCTCAGTCCTTGTGAAGCATTGATACAGTTCTAATTGATGCTATACATAGATGTATCATAAAGGAGTCACAGTATTTGTCACTGTAGATTTGCACTCAGATATCACTGTAATTTGGCGGTCCTTTTTTAAAATGTTGAGCTCTATCATGCTGCCAGTTGTTTTGTTTTGATTTTATTTTATTTATATATTTTTTTTTAATTAATTACAGCTGGGAACTTACCAGTGACTATCATTTTGTATACCAATTAGTAAATTATGGCAAATATTTTCGATTTAAACACATTTTTGTAAATAGCCACATGCACTGAAAGTACACCAGCTTACTGAGGCCACGCTTCTCAGTAGCACCACCATGAGGCCATTGGGATGATATTATCTTGCCTTGCACTTACAATGAGCCTCTAAATACAGCTGGATTTTTTTTTCAAATCCCTGTTGATATTTATGCCATTCATGTCGATCATCAGCAACACGTCAATGGCTTCTGTCATATTGTCAATATTGTCAATACGTAATTTTGCTCACAATTCGGAAAAGTCAGTGGCTTGCCTTTTTTGATTGATGATAGCCAAGAAAAGAATTGACTGCACCAAGCCAAACTCTGCTATTAAAGCTGTAACTGGTAGAGCTCACATCTATGCATATAGATATATTGTTTTGATTCACTCTGGTCATTTGGGTCACGGCCTGTATCTCTTCATTGCAAGTTCAGCTGGCTCCAGAAGTGGTGTTCTCACAGCTGCTGGGTGTGATAGGCTTACAGCAGACGTGATCAGTGTCATTGTTTTACTTACTGTATGTGACAAACTATTCCATTTACATTAAAGCTGCTTTCATGGAGTCTGGATTCCATCAAAGCAGCCCCTCCCTTCCCTTGTCAAATTTGTTGGTTTTCTATGAGCTCAACTCCACTATCTCATCATTATCAGACTTGTATTATAATTTTCTTTGGAGGTATAAACTCAGTGTTTTGCGAGTGTGCTGCACTAGTCCTGTCAAAACGATGGACTCAACTCAGCCAGTGTCATCAGGGGACCTTCACAGTCAACTGCTCTGAAATTGAGAAAATAGCTTAAATAGAGTAAGATGCGCTTCAGAAAAAGCGTGGCCAAACTTCAAAAATAAACACTCGCACCTACTTAGAGTTTGTCTGAACCCACCTGACATCCCCCCCAAAAAAAAAAAAAAAAAAAAAAAAAAAACAGAAAAGTGGATGCTTACCTGCAGTTGGGAGTTATGATCAGTCAGATTAGTGTTGTAGTTCCAGCTGGCCAATGTGCTTTTGAAGAACACCTCTTCAGCAGTGGCATTGTAGTCTTTTACAAATTCTTCTGCTCCAGCCTCATCTGGGAAATAATTCCCTGGGAGCCAATGAGGTGGGAGCGATGCATGGGAGACTCCCAGGGTGACCAGCAATAATGTCGCCCAGAACATTACGCTTCTTCCCTCCCAAAATACAAGTCGGAGAAAGGAAAGTCAAGATATCTGAAAACAAGCCAGAGTTATATGTGTACACCCTATGGCCTGGATTATCAAATAGCCCTCTTGTGTACAGGAGGTCCCTCCTGACAATCCTCCTGTCTCTCGACTGGTGCTTAGCCTACGCAGGCTCCTTTTAAGTGCCGGTTAAACCCAACCCACAATTTTTGCAGCCTTCCCCTCACAAATCCACTTCAGCACACTCCCATATTTTATCTCTTCCAGTGTCTCTATCCCTCCCTCTCTCACAAACCGTCTCGGCACAGTTCCCCAAGTCGGTAACAGAAACAATAAGATTAATAAGCCACAAATTTCCACCCATCACTTCAACTGCTGCGCTTGTCCTTTGGAGATAAGCTTTCCTGCCCATGCTTGTGAGAGACAGGTCTTCAATAACGGCTCCCTGGGCCTGACACTCACTCAATGGACTTTGATTTCTCAACAGGCGGGAGGAAATGACACCGAGTGTGAGAAAGAAAAATGAGTGTATTGTGTATGAGAGAGGGAGGGAGAGAGGAAGACTGACATTCAGAGAACTGAAGGATGTGGAAGCAGGTCGGTCAGTGCATCAGAGAGCAAATTCAGAGGAACTGAATGAAAGGAACTGGGAGCTCAGGCGTACCTTGTGGTGCACGCTGCTGAGGAGTCCCAGAATAAATGCGCATTTCGGCAGCGTTTGAAATTCAGATTCCGAAATGTTGCTGTTCAGTGTCCTCTCACCAGTGCTATCAATGCCTGTCCCGGCTCAAGTGGTGCCCAAGGGAAGATTATCCAAAAATGCCCCCATACCCCCTCCCCTCCCCCGCCACAACCCCCCTCCTCAAATCATTCGGCAACAGGTACAGGTATGTCCACTTGGGTGTGAGGGTGCTCCCAAATATTTTAGTGCCCCTCAATTAACATTGATCAACAAGGGCTGTACTTCATCTCGCAGCTGGCAAAGAAATTTTTGCAAATAAATTTTTAATTTAGCTTATCACGCTCACAAAAAAAAAAAAAAGATGTCTTAAAATGAGGAACCATACTATATTTCCCTGGTCCTGAAATCATGTTTTTTTGAGGTCTGAGACTTACTGGTTTTCCATGCTCCATTTCCCTGGGACTCAGGTGTGAAGATAGTCGGTCTAATCAGAGGCACTACATGTTCATTCACTTACCTGGGATAAAAGAAAAAAACCTGGCTGGATCCAGGTCCAAATTTGAGGATCCCTGCACCATAGAATCTCAATCCATTATCGAATGTGGGACAAACACCTTCACGGCTTGTGATAATTTGATCATGTTCAGAGTTAGTTTTTCAAGCATGTTGCAAGAACAAAAGCATTTAGTAGCCTGTATATTTGTGATTTAATCACCAGCACAGTGACTTTGAGAGGCTCAGGCCCCTCCCTCCCCACCCCCGCTCTGCCGCTACGCTCTGTGGGGGCGAAGCCAGCCGACACACATCAGCGCAGTGGAGAGGGTGAGCACGGCGGTGCGCCCGAATGCGTATGACCGGCTCATCTACTGCGCTCCAGTGCCTCCTCGGCAATCCAGCCTCCCTCGCCAATTGCATTTGTCACCTACAGGATTTACCTTTGAGTGGTGTACACTAAAAGATATATCACCCAATGACCAGTATTTATCTAATGTATCTGAAGTCAGACTGTTGAAACGCAATGGTAGATTACAGTATACTAGAATTTAAAAAAAAAAATTTAAGGATGCAAGCAGTAGTACACTTCCAGACAAAAAGATCTGGAGAGGAAGCAGTAAGAGGTTACAGAGGCCGCTAGAGATCGCTAGGACAGTATTTATCATGCACTTCCTGGCTGTTCCTTCCTCGTGCAAAACTGATAGCTTTTGCGTTGAGATGTCAGCCAGTGACGGGCTGCAGGTACAGGCAGGGTGTGACTGTTTGAACCCCATTTGGACTCACTTCAGCTAGAACAGGGGTGTCCAATCTAATCCACAAAGGGCCGGAGTGGGTGCTGGTTTTTGATACACCTGACACTAACACACCTGATTCTACTCATCGAGGTCTTGATTGACCCCCCCGATCAGTTAATTAGTGGTATCAGGTGTTGGGGCACTGGGATAAAGCAAAAACCTGCACCCACACTGGCCCTTTATGGATAAGATTGGACACCCCTGAGCTAGAATATGAGCACAAGCAGATATTTCACATTTCGCATGTTTAGTGGACATACATACATACACACACTATATGCGCGCCCAAGTCAGAAGTAAGACTTGCGTAAATACCAGACTTTTTCCATCTTAAAGAGAAATTCCAACTTAGAGAACATTGAGAAAAAAAAAAAAAAACAGTTAAACTTGAAACCAGCAACCCCTCTTCTGAGCTTACCGACCCAAAATAAAGTGCGTTCAGTTTTTGAACCACTTCAACAATAGCAGCATAATGATGATCTGTTCTGAAAGGTGAACCTCAGGAAACTGCTCTACAAAAGTCAGAATTACTAAGAATATTACAGATATTGTGTAAAAACACTGGAAACGTTCGGTTTTTTGTCTGGCAGAAAAAGATGATGCAGTGTCTTCTGGCCCTCCGGCCAGAACTTATCAGCCTAGAAACTCAATGGAGCCACAGTCACCAGATTTATCAACTGCAGGTTCAAATGTTATGATACTGGAACCAAGAAATTATACTTCATTGATTTTTTTTTTCAATGGTAATGAGTTTTGTTTTGCAAAAGTACAATTTTGGATGCTTCATATTTCTCAGTCTTGCTCATTGTTATCGACAACTCCCAGTGCAAAATGTTTTTCTAATGGCCTTTTTCTCCGACTCTAACCAAATTTTCACTCTCCAATATTCCCTCTAGGATCCACAGCACTAGTGTGCGCTCTAGCATGCATAATGTTATTGTTTGTAAAAACCTCTTCACTGCAGTGCGGTAGCTCCTGAGGCAGAAACCATTTACGCATCGCCTGAAGCGATAATCTATAAGCTATAATTTCTGTCTGCACTCATGAAGTTACATGCCACTAGCTTTCCATGTAAACTTAAAGAATTGACGAGTCTCAATGTTCAAATAAGAGCTGATTGGATAAAAACTCTTACAGCTCGGTGAAATCAGCCGAGAACAAAAAGTGGAGAAGATTATTTAGTTCCTGAAAGGCTCCTGTAAAGTCCTGCATATAAGAAAGCAGAGTTTGCAGTGCAGATTCTACGAAACTACACACATACTGTCAACAAGTAAAAGAAAATTTAGGCGGTTTTATGGTGATGTTTGCCCAAATTATCTTGTTTTTGAATTAAATGGATTTTGATCGACTAATGATTACTGAGATAAGAACATCAATATCAGCGCATTCTGGCAAGTCACTACAGTGCAATTCAATTAATTTACAGCACTGCATTGCTCTGGCTGAGAATCATTATTAAACTGAAATATACAGTGCTGTGCAAAAGTTTCAGGCACATTCAGCAGAATTCTGTCAGGCAAAAATGCTCCCAAAAATCAATGTATAAAAGTCTAAGTATTGAAAAACATACTATAAAGTGCTGTGAACTTTTATAAACTTACTCAAATCAATATTTATTGTGACTACCCATTGCCTAAAAATTTAGGATGCTGTCCTGCAGTTTTGTAGTTTTTTAAGATTATTGGCTGTTTGGTTGTTCTAAGCATATTGAAGAATATACTGCAGTTCCTCTGCACACTCACAGTCTCACTTGCGTCTGTCTCTACAGGTATTCCCAGACAACCTTGATGATGTTGAGATTAGGGCTCTGTCATGGTGCATTATTTGTACTGTATATACTGTGTTTAGTGAAATACAAAGTTCTAATGTAAGATTTTTAAAATTAACTTTGTTGCTTCAAATGTGCATTTTATATACAGCACCACGAATATGGAAGACAAAAATAAACTGTGATGATCTGTATCTGTCTGATTTTGTATTTATTATTTTTCATGTACATTCATCCACTCTATTATTGCATTGCACATTGTCTCCCCTGTAATGTCTGATGTGATCGGTGTTATCATGCCAGTGCACTCCCCTGTCTGCGTGCAGACACGCTTCGGGTGATTTCGGAAGTTTTCCGGTATTTCACGAACTTCCTTCAAGTCTCATGTTTACCTTCCTTCCCGCTTTTCTGAAACTACCATATTAATTAACCGCTAGGCTGCTTAGTTAGTACTGGTAATTTTACTGTATACTAATCCCTTTGTTGGTACAGTAACTAACTAACTAACAATCACATATTTTAATTAGGTGTGTAGATATCACTGTTTACTAATATAACTAACTCTGCCCTGCTCTGCTCTGTAACTCCGCCTCTTTTGCGTTCCCTGTGCTCTGCTTTGATTACAGCTTACGCACCTCAGGTGAGCTTCTCTCTCTGTCCTGGAATCTTAACTACGCTCATGTGACTCCTTGAATGGAGCTGTAATTGTTTTGTTTGCTGTCTGCGTGAATCCAGTCCGCGTTTTCGTTTACCCTCAATTTTGTTTGTAATTCCCCACTTGTGCTTTCCCTTGTGTTGATTGTATTAGCATGCCCCCACACCCGTTCCCTCTTAGAATGTAATCATTCCCTGTGTATATATAGTCTCACTTTGCCATAGCTCCCTTGTCAGAACGTTGATCAATTTCTCCTGCGCCGATGTTGAGTAAGCCAGCTGATTTTGAAATACCTGAGACACCCTTTGGAAGACCTTGCTTTTTGCCTTTGACCCTCTGTACCTATTTGCTGCCCGTTTTGGATTTCAACCCGTTTCTGATTGACCATTCTATTGCCTGCTGCCCTGTTAACGAACTTTGCTCACAAACTCTGACTTCTGTTTTTGGATTTGCCCTCTTGTACTTTCACTACTCTGATTACCTGGACTTGACCACTGCCTGTCCTCTGGATTTCGATTTTGAACTGTGTCTCTGTACCTCTGCATTAGTTGATCGCTGGCTTTTTGACATTTGGACCGTAAAAAACCTTGATTTTTGGATTATTCCTGAGTTGCGATTGGTTCCTCTGAGCATATTGTTACATAAACATCCAACATCAAATTTAAATAAATAAAATCCTGGGTGCCTCTGACTTTTGCACAGTACTGTATGTGCTTATGTTATAGTTTTTGCCTCATAAAATCGCTTATGCAGCTAGAATGTTGAGTCTTCACACCCCTGTAAGATACATAGTTTGCCTACACGGCACAATATTCTACCATATAAAAACATAATTATGCCAAGTGGCCCGCTAGTGGGCCGGTGTAGGATAATAGTTTAATTATTCGGAAAAATTAACCAAAAAAACTTACAGTGCACTGATTGCGTAAGGTTGTCATATAAATGTGGACAACTTTCGCATTTATTAGAGCAGGAAGTCTTTAGGATTCAGTGTTGATTAAATCTTTGAATAGACAGAGCTCATAACTCCCAATGAAGACCTGTCGAATCACCTAAAGACAGCTGTGCACAGTTGTTCCTCAGGAAATCTAAAGAAACTTGAAATAGGAAGACTGAGATAAAATTCCTAAGCTTAGATGCGCGAAGTTCATGGAAACTTCAGAACAGAGACTTGCTGCTGTAGGATGCCATAGGTGTTTCCACAAAGCGTCGTTTGGTCATTGGACTTGTGCATCCAGGATATTGTGATTTTGTAACTAAGGCTTTTCATAAACTCTCATTATTATCAACTTGTTTTGTCATTGGGAAGGTTGCAATAAATATGGCAAAAGTGCTTTTCTGGCCTTTCTTTTAAAAAAACCTGCAATTTCAATAAAGGTGCATATACTTTTTCTATCATCAGTAAAATTCTGAACACTATTACTGTAGATGGACATACCACTCGCAAGGAGCATGAAAAACAGATTCTACATTAAAAGTTACGTACATAGAAGAAAACTGCCTATGGTAATAGACAGTATAAAACTGTCTCTGTGCCTAACTGCATGGCCACTCCATAGAAATCACAACTGAATTGAGCCAGTTGTGTCAACCAGCCTCATTCCTCACCCCATTAACTTTAATGAGCCAGTTTGAATACTTAGATGCATACAAATCACCGAGTCATTCCAATTCATTACTGGGGAAATTAAGTCATGCCACAAAACAGAGAAAGGGAAAATCTAGATGCTTGTTACGGCGACAGGTCCCAGGCTGGCAATATTGTTTTGTGGTTACAAAAATAAAGAGAACTATAGTAATAATGGCTTGCTTTTATTTAGCCCTCTAACATTCAAAGTACTTCTTAGTCATGAGGAGGAAACTCACCTCCTCGACTACTACCTGTGGCAAAGTCTATTTAATCCTTAAATTGCAGACCTCGACAGTTTAAGACAGTTTATCTGGGCACATAGTGCAGAAGCTGTAGGTGTGTCTCACGTTGGACCAAGATAAGTGCATTCAGATTGACTAAAGCACATCATGTCCACGTGCGCCACTATAAATGCAACCTCATGAATGTTCTAACTGCAGCAACAGGGTTATTGCAATCAATGACAAATTAATTGCTTTATGACACTAGCTAATCTATGTTTCATAATAATAAAAAAGAATTTGTCCAACTCCAAACTAAAATATAACTTGCACATTTGTACCTCATCTCCATCCATTTTACTTTTGAATCTGTGTTGGGTTTTGGTATTGGTAATCAAGCAAAGGAAACTTTGTCCGTTATCATGGCAATCTGATCATTTTATAGGAAAAATTTCAGAGCAGAGTAAATGACCGCGACTGCACAATTCCTTCCGCTCTCATGCAGATTTGCTTTCCTTTCATGCACAAAAATGAGCAAATGCTGTCAAGTATACTCAGCTCTCGCACAATACTGTACATGCTCTCAAATATTATCTTTCTCAATTGAGCATTCTCCCTTGAATTTGGTGTGGAAGTGTTTCAATTCAACCCATGGCCTTGCAAACATCTCAGAGCTCTAATTTCGCTGTAGATCTTCCTTCACCTTGCTCCTGAACTTCCTGAGGGAAAACATTGGCAAATTCCTAAGCCAAGGAGACAGTGGCATTGCCAGAACTGAAAATTGGGTGGGCACATAACATCCCTTTACAACAATTATTCGAGCTGACTTGTTTGTAATCTTTTTTCCCAATGAACAATGCATTTACTCTGAAAACACTTGACACTATCAGGAGTATCCCCTTGTTAGACAACAATCAATCTTTTGTACATCCAATTTGGAGGAAGACAACAATTGTTCATTTGTACCTGCAATTTTGAAATATTCAATTAGCCTTATTCAAAATTTTGTAAAGGTCTTTACAACCCCAATTTTCAAAGAAGTTGGGATGCTATGTAAAATGTAAATAAAAACAGAATGCAATGATTTGCAAATCTCATAAACTGACATTGTTTCACAAAAGAACATAAACAACATCAGATGTTGAAAGTGAGTCATTTTGAATTTGATGACAGCAACACATCTCAAAAAAGTTGGGATAGAGCTATGTTTACCATTGTTTAGTATCTCTTCTTCTCTTAACACCAGTCTGTAAACCTCTGGGAAGTGAAGAGACCAATTTCTGAAGTTCTGGGAGTGGAATGTTGTCCCAATCTTGTCAGATGTACGATTCTAGCTGCTCAACAGTCCTGGGTCTTCTTTGCCAGATTTTTTGTGTTATGATGCACCAAATGTTTTCTATTAGTGAATGGTCTAGACTGCAGGTAGGCCAGTTCAGCACTCAGACTCCTCTACTGCAAAGCCATGCTGAGTATATGGTTTGGCATTGATTTGTTGAAATATCCAAGGCCTGCAAAACCTCTATATACTTTTTAGCATTGATAATGCCTTTCCAGAGGTGTAAGCTCCCCACGCCATAGGCACTAATGCAACTCGATACCATCAGAGATGTAGGCTTTTGAACTGTGCGCTGATAACAAGCTGGATGGTCCCTCTCCTCTTTAGTCCGCGCGACACAACGTCCGTGGTTTCCAAAAAGAATTCTGATTCATCTGACCTCAGAACATTTTTCCTTTCTGCCACAGTCCATTTTAAATGAACTTTGGTCCATAGAAGACAGCAGTTGTTCCAGATCGTGTTCACATATGGCTTCTTCTTTGCATGATACAGCTTTAACTTGCATTTGTAGGTAGTACAGCGTACTGTGTTCACAGACAATGATTTCTGGAAGTGCTCCTGAGCCTGTGCAGTGTATTCCAGTGCAAAATCATGCCTGTTTTTAATGCAGTGCTGCCTGAAGGCCCGAAGATCACAAGCATCCAGTACTGACCTTTGGACTTGTCTCTTGTGCAAAGAGATTTCTCCAGATTCTCTGAATCTTTGTATGATATTATGTGCTGTAGATAAAATCTTTGCAACTTTACATTGAAGAACATTTTTCTGAAATTGTTCCACAATTTTTAAAAGCAGTTTTCTGCAGATTGGTAAATCTCTGTCCATCTTTACTTCCGAGAAACTTTGCCTCTCTAAAATGCTCTTTTTATACCCAGTCATGTTTACTGACCTGTTGCCAATTAACCTAATTCGTTACAAAATGCTCTTCTAGCTGTTTGTTAATAGTATCACTTACTTTTCCAGCCTTTTGTTGCCCCTCTCCCAACTTTTTTGAGATGTATAGCTGCCATCAATTTCAAAATGAGCTAATATTTTTCATTAAATGGTAATATGTCCCACTTTCAACATCTGATATGTTGTCTGTTTTATAGTGAATAAAACGTGGGTTTATGAGATTTGCAAACCATTACATTCCGTTTTTATTTACAATTTAGACAGCATCCCAACTTTTTTGGAATTGGGGTTGTATATATTTCATCTTCGATTTAATTTCAACAATTTAAATGCTCATGAAGCTTAGGTATAAATCACCTGATGTGCCAAAAAGGTAGCGTGGAAGTTCCTGTGCAGTTTACATTTTGTAAAGCATAGGCCCACTTCTGTGAAAAGGATTTTTCTGAACTGAATTTAGCCTATTATTTTGTTGCCCTTAGATTGCATTAGGAAAGAGGCCGTGTCTGTAACTGCCAATGGATTATTCCTATAATTGAAATATTGACTTATAATTGTCTTAAAGGGATGCTCTCTGCCCACCCAGTGTCAGGTTCTGGCCTTGCCACTGCAAGATTAGGCTGGGGGTTTGACAAATGAAATTATAAGACACTGTGCCCCCCAACATTTTCATTGGTTGGAGATGGGCTGGACCATTGGGTGTGTTAACAATTCCAATGGGAATAATACTTTTAATTTTATTTATTTATTATTTTAAACATCAGATTAAAATCTGCCCAACTGTTTCTGTAGCTAGGGCTCAGGGGAAAGACTGAGTACAATAAGGGGCTAATGGATCCTGAGAATGAGCTCTCAAATTCCAGCTGCGCACATTGCATGTAGAAGAAAATGTTCATGATAGAAGGTGCTCAATTACCCCGTGATAAATATCACATGAGAAATAGCATTGCTAACTAATTATCCACTGGTGTACGACTTCAGACATAAGACATTCCATATAGCCATTCCACCCAAGAATCAAATGACACCCAAAGAATTGTAAATAAAGCAGTGCAGTTCATAAGAACTTGCACATAAAGGTCAGGAGCTTCAGCTAATGTTCACATCAGGCATCAGTGTCACGTCCAGCGCACTCACTGATGGCAACATTTAAAACCGCAATGAGAGCAGGCAGGAACGTTGACAGGTTGCTGAAGAATGAGCCTGCTGTCCCCTCAGGCAGGGTTATGTTTGGGTGCTAGAGGTCCTCGGTTCAGACCCGGACGAGCCCCCAATATGTAATGACCAGCCTACTGACTGCAACATTAACATGGGGAGACAAGATGTTTAAAAAAAAAAAGATTTCTTTTCAAAAAGAAGAAAAACAAAATTATTGGCCAAAAACTGCAATGAGAGCAGGCTGGAGCATAGAGTGATTGCAGTCGAGTGAACCAGCTGTCCTTTCGGCCCCCTTTGGACAAACTCTGTAAAAAGGGTTCTGCCAGGTGCCATCAATCCAGCAATTGAATAAATAGGAGACACATAAACCTGGTGGCAAGCCTGCTTTTTTCAGTTTTGAACTTGTGTGATTTTCTGGTCACAGCAGTGTCCACTGTGCGCACAGAATGGTGGAAAAATGAATACATGCAGAGGGCGGAAGTTCTGTGGACATAAAAGCCTTGTTAACATGAGAGGTCAGAGGAGAATGGCCAAACTGGTTTGAGCCGACAAAAATGCTATGGCAACTCAGATAACAACTCTTTATTACAAAGATGAGCAGAGAAGAGCATCTCAGAATGCATAATACATCAGATCTTGAGGCAGATGGGCTACACCAGCTGAAGATCACATTGGGCTCCACTCCTGTCAGCCAACAGCAGAAATCTGATATTGCAACGGACACCAAAAATTGACTAAAACTGTTGAAGACTAGAAAAATGTGGCCAGGTCAGATAAATTGTGATCTCTGTTTACTCGATATGAATCATGAATCTTGTGATTATAATATATATATATATATATGAGGAGTCCACTTGCAAAGCTTTCTAAGTCAAGTTGGTCCATTTTTTAGAAATATCTGATTTTTTGGTAGGCATGGAAATTATCTTCTATAGATACCAATTTTCGCTATACTGAAACTATTAGCCTTGCAGACAGAATCCATGAGGCAATTCATTAAAGAAATGACTTTTATTTTGCAACATAAAGTTTTGACTTAGCAGGTTTTGAAAGTGGAGTGGAAATTTAGCAGGTTTTGACAGTTTTTAAACCAGCCCCGTTGCTCAATAGTGAAGGTATTTGACTCAGACCCACTCCACATGCAACTCAATGCTACAGACAACACAGTGGTTGAATAGCTGCTATGACAATGAAAACACAAACATGAGTCTATAGGTTCAAATCCCCCTTTTATGGTATCTCTATCATCACACTTTTCTGAACTGTCCAAACCAGTTAGAGTTAGAGAGAGCAAAAGCTGAACAGGCTATAAAAGCTTGACTGTGATTGGTTCCTCCTTGCAAACGACAACGGAATCAGGTTTCCACATTGGCTGATGACTTAGCAGAATTTGACAGTTTTCCTCCTTGACTTGGTGGGTTTTGACAGAGTTTCGCTTTTTCTGTTACAATTTATAACATGATTTAGTAGGTTGAAAAATGAAGACGACCCCCCCCGGTCAACAAAATAAATTGCATGCTCCCTCATCAAACTGTTGTGCCCCCTTGTGCACCCCCAGAATAAAAAGTCTGGTAACGCTATTGGCCTGAAAGAGAGGCTAAAACTTGACTTAGCAGGTTTTGCAAGTTGACTCCTCATATAATAATTATACAGTTTTGTGAAAATGTAATGCATAATTGTCAGCCAAGGTCCGCTACTCCAAAAATAAACTCAAAACAGATGAATATGGCAGAACTTTGTCATGACTTGTAACTCTGCTCTATAATGTTTTAGCATGATGAAATTTTATATCACTCCTATTGTCCACTGATTTTTTTTTCCGCAAAGAAAATGAATAAATGTTCGAGAGCACCACTCAAACCTCAAACTTCATCCATCATCACCTCTCTGGCCTTCCCTCTGTACCCCTCTAAAAGTTCTGGGTTGCTATAAATCTTTTCTGTGTGCTTCCTCAAGCTTTCCTTTGCTGCAGCTTTCTTCTGTGCTTCAGGCTAACTCCAATGCAACAGTGAAAAACATTGACAATGGAAATCACAGCTATGTTTTAACACGGAAACTGGAAATATGCCACGCTTGGGTCAGTCAGTGATGGCAGATCAAATGTTATTCTTTCACTCATTACCATGATGCTTCACAAAGGATCTCATTTAGCCAACTTCCTGTGGTCATTAACCCTCAACCGTCTTCAACAGTGTTCGACTTCAACCCTGCTCCAGGAGGCCAGCTCCAGCATGTTTTCCATTTCTCCCAGCGCTTAATCAGTGCAATTCTGGAAGAGCTCAGTACATTATATGTCCAGCCAATGTCAACAGTAGTATTAACACATATAGTGATACAATAAAAAGATGTTAGGCTGCGCAAAACAAAAATTGTGGAAGGGATTACCCAACTGAAGACAGTGGATATTAATGACAAGATGCAGTGCTTTAATCTTTAGCCTATGAGACAGAAAATGGTACAACTTTTAAAGGGAAAATGAGCTAGGACCCCTCCCTCCCCCCATCCCCAACTCATTTTCCAGGGATACAATTACAAGCAGGCATTAATTTACAGCACAGCAAGGCAGAGATAACTATACTAAAGATCTTAAAGTTGAGCGAAGTATACTTACATTAAGATATACAAGACTCACGTAGCAAGAAGAGGGATATTGGTATTGCACACCGCAGGGTGTCAAGTTAGCGTCCGCAGTCTCTCGGTGGACGAAGGTGGTCCCTAGGGGCTCTATCTTACACCCAGCGCAGAGCAGCAGCAGCAGCAGGTGCAATGCAAGAGTCTTTGCCAGTTTATGACCAAAACATTTACCATTTTTCCACCCAGCTTCCACATTACTTAAATATCAGATGCGCTTGCGCCAAAATGAGGGCCCATGGTCTTAAAATGAGGTGTGGTCATTGTTGACATGTTGCTATCTTGAGGCAGCAGAAAGCGATCACGCAATTGACTAACAAAATCCTGAGCTAAAGTCAATTGTCCATTGTTGAATACCATTTTAAGGGTGCATTATTATGACGGTATTGTGTGTTTTCGTAAGAAAGTGCGCAAACAAGCGTGGACTGTGCTTGTTACACACAGGGCAGCAGCAGCGCAAATACATGCAAACAATAACAAAAAAGATCACAATGTGAAAGATTATCATTGTGTAAGTCAAGATATTTTAAAAAAAATGCTTGTCTTAATGCTAAACGCAATCAATTGAATGCCCATGCTTCTACATGCTGCATCACAGAATGCTCTGACGTCCCTGAATCATAAGGGAACGTAATCCATCAACATCCAGGTGATATGCGATTCATCATGCAAAGTTACACATTTATATATTCGCAAATTATTCTCGATAAATCCACGACTCCTTTATACTGGCAAATTCTGCCATTCCTGCAATGGATCCCCCAACGCATGACTTCTCATTTTATATAAACTTGCGTGAATTTTATTTCAATCGTAAACTTACAAAAACACTTAGGGCCCCATTGTAACAATCTTAGTGCATGGCCTGAAGTGCGTGGCACAAGTGCATTTAGGGTGTGTCCAAATACATTTTTGCCAGTGTAGCGGCAGGTTATCAGGGCGCGAAGTAATACACCAGGTTTAAAGGGGTCATACTTTATTTCTTAATTAATCATAGATGGGTTTTGGGCATAACATGAAATAGACCAGCGTCATCTCCCATGCCCTTTAAAAGCCAGATGCTCTTGTACGTTGGTAAATTGCTATTGTAAGGGCATATTTTCCAAACTGTAGGAAAAACACTTCCCAGCAGAGACAGGTCAACTCGTACACAAAGTGAAGGCAGCCAAGCAAACCACTGCTGAAACCTCTGTAATGTAAATGTTCGCTAATAAGAAATGTATTTTCAAATATTGTTCAAAACTCTTTAATCCTATTGCGATGAAAGAAGTCTTCATTCAATGTGAATCCCGGGGGTGTACTTGAACGTGAGTATAAAAAAAGGATGCAAAATTAAAAAAAACTGTTAATTTGGGGTCGCGGTTAAAAGCATAATTATGCGTGAGGAAAATAACAGCTTGGGAGAAAGACACAAAATAATGTTATTTTGATTATGCTACTGTAATCCCTTCAATAAATTCTGCAGGAGCGAAATGAACGTGCCTCTGCTTTATTGACAGTGAGGCTGGGAAAGAGATGGATCAACCTAGATGACAAAAGAACAAAAAAAAAAAACTATTGGTGAATACCAAATTGTTGACATCTTGTCCTTGAAGACCAAGTCAGATTTATGGAAGAAATTTGGATTACTTATAGACAGTGACTACAATTTCATCTGTCGCTTTAATGCTTGTCGAAAGTCCCACATTTTAAGGTTGCTTCATCCATCAGCCAAACTGCAAATTATAAAAAGCACATTTCAAACGAAATGCAGAGTTGTGTATTTGATAGCAAAAGCGAGACAGACGGGTTGCAGGTATTGTTTTTGTGGGTCAGTTTGGTTCAAATTTGATTTTGAGATAATTGCAGGAAGTGGGTCAACCCGTGCCGGACTTACCCAAACATCTGAAGCGCTCCAAACATTCTCTCCACACTAGAATGAGCAGAAACTAATAATGTGTGTAATTATTGTAAAAAATCTCATTTATTATTATCACATGCTCGTTTACACTCATTTCCTCAAGAATTGCATTGTTTTGCAGTCACTTCTACTTATCATTTGAGTACATTAACCAACGAGCTATATAAACTAGAGGCGCTATGTTACGATTTCAATGTGCAAGTTTGGCCGCCATCTTGTGACGGGCGTCCATCACAGAAAGGTGCAGCAAAGTGGATTCATGCGTTCCAGAAATTTTGATTTCTACTGAGTGCCATACAGGCCTAACAAGCGAAAATACTGCAGTACTTTGAATCACTCCCGACTTAAGAGTTAGGCACGTCCGAAAACCCGTTGAAATCAGCAGCCGCTGTCAGTAGACGCGAATAGGTTTAGTTGTTCCTCGTCCATCGTAATGCAAGTGTCTGGGTCTGCACCATGCAGCTTCTATCAAACAAAAAAATAGTCATGTGTCTGATCCAATCACAAACAAATTTTTTTTTGTTTTTCTTTTTTTAATAGATAGGCCTACGTGTCAGATTCAATTACAAACCAGTGTTTTTTTTTTTTTTCTAAACTAATAAACTAGTTTCACGACTTGGCTGCGGTCACAATAAGACACTTGTTATCAAGGTTCCCGGCATTTGCGATGATAATTTATCTCACTAGTTAACAAGTGCCCAGTCCTAGATCGTACAACTGGAGAAATAGACCGGCCTGATAAAACGAAATCAGTCATATTACCGTACCGAAGGGGTTTTAAGATGGCCTGGA
Source organism: Gymnothorax javanicus (assembly GCA_029692085.1). NCBI lineage: Eukaryota > Metazoa > Chordata > Actinopteri > Anguilliformes > Muraenidae > Gymnothorax > Gymnothorax javanicus. The sequence goes on from CM056200.1 coordinate 110,668,476, forward strand.
TGTATACCACAGTATTTTCAAACATTCCCAATGGAAAAATATCAATCGCTCAGGGGTGCATTTCTCAAAATCACAGATGCTAACTTATGTTGTAGGAACCATTGACAATGAATGGATGAACTATGTAAGCTGCTAACTTAGTTAGCAACTACGCTTTTGGTAAACGCAATGGGCGATAATAGACAGAAATGGCGCTTCAAGCCAACTCTTCTCTAGTTATCGGTCAGAAAAAGGCCGGAAATCAAAATGCTGCTGAATGATTATTATTGATATTTACAGAAATATTAACCAGAGCGTATTTGTTTACATGGGTTCCAGCGGCAGGCATGCCTGTCATAAGGTGGCGGCCAGCTCCGCACACATTGGCTGATCTGGAACGAACAACGTAGTGCCTCTAGTTTATAAATCTCATTGACATTAACTAACTCGTGTTTCCTATTTCCGATTGAACGGAAATTCAAGCAGTCTTTGGCTGATATGCCATGGTCTCCTAACCAAAGGCATAAGTTTAATCTGAGAGTTGGTAAAGACGTATAGTGGAAGAATTTTCACAATAATTTGAATGCAAATATTGCCTTCTCCATCAACAGAGAACAGAGATTACTGCATGTTTCTTTGATATTTTCTACACGACGGAGTATTAGGGCCAAGCACAAGGAAGTTTTTTTTTTTTTTTTTAAATTTTACATTTCAAGATTAAAGTTGAAATGCAGAGAATAAAGTTGAAATATTGAGAATAAAATGGAAATGCTGAGAATAAAGTTAAAATGTCGAAAATAAAGAGGGAATGCATAGAATGCTGAGAACAAAGCCAAAACGTTGAGAAAAAGGTGGAAATGCTGAAAATAAAGTTGAAGCGTCGAGAATAAAGTGGAAGCAGCTCCAGCAGCCCGGCCCCCGCCCCCTGCGTCCAACAGCCCGGCCCCAGCCCCCTTCGTCCAGCAGCCCGGCCCCAGCCCCTGCGTCCAGCAGCCCGGCCCCCGCCCCTGCGTCCAGCAGCCCGGCCCCAGCCCCCTGCGTCCAGCAGCCCGGCCCCCGCCCCCTGCACTGCAAAAAATGATAAGATAAAATAAAAATACTAGGTAAGATGTATTTACTTAAGACTTAAAACACTTATTTCTATCACCATTTTCTTAGTAAGACAAAAAAAATTTCTTGTTTTGAGGTAATTTTTACTAGCTTGCCAATGGGGTAAGTAAATTTTACTTGTCAAGTCAAATAGTAACTTGTTTGAAGAAAAAAACTTAAAACAAGTTACTGTTTGACTTGACAAGTGAAATTTACTTACCCCATTGGCAAGCTAGAAAAAATTACCTCAAAACAAGAAAAAAAAAATTGTCTTACTAAGAAAACGGTGATAGAAATAAGTGTTTTAAGTCTTAAAATAAGTAAATTCATCTTACCTAGTATTTTTGTCTTATCATTTTTTGCAGTGTGCATTCAGCAGCCCGGCCCCGGCCCTAGATCCATCCGGACCAGCCTGCTCTGCGCCCTAGAGGGAGTTCTCCCGACCGGAGATTAGGCACGCCAGGAGTCGTCCCCTGCGGGGGGTACTGTGAGGCCTCGCCTCCAGCCCACAGCACACTGGTTTATTAAGACCCAGACTGCACTTCACCTCATTATTCAATTATCACCTGCACCTGTTGGTCATTTTCGTTGTGCGGTAGCAGTGTGCTATTTAAGACCAAGCTTCGCACTTAGTCATGGCAAAGTCTTGTCAATACATGCCTGTGCTGTATTTCTAGTCTTGTATAGACATATTTTCCGCGTGTCGCATGTATGATTCTTAAACTTTAACCAAGTGCTGTTTATTGTTTTATTCCAGCACATTATTTAAAGGAACCTCATGTCCATTTTGTTTTGTACTGCAGTGTTTGTGCCTGCTGTTGTGCAGTAGGCATAATAAATACAACCAAGTCCATCCTCGTACCAGTCCAGTCCTCAACTTCCTGTCCTCCGTGCATCTGAACTGTGCACAAAGCACAACCGTTACACATTCCGATGTGACCGCAGGATTCACTGAGTCTGTTTATTTTTTCCATTTGGATATGCTAAAAACAATTTTGAGCAATATTTTAACATTTTTAAATAACATCTTTGAAGATTGCAGTGATCAGGCTTCCACACTTTCAGCAGTGGTTTGCTCACCAATTTTCACTTTGCGCACAGGCAGACCCATTTCCCCTGCTGAGAAGGGTTGCAAATGCAACCCAAGAATTTTAATGAGGGTAATTTCTCTTCATTGCCCTTTCTCGCAACATTGTCAAAAATTCCTATGCTGGCTTTGAGCAATTAAAGTTCCATATTCACATCATGCTACATGGGAAACAGCTGAATAAAAAGGGAAATTCAACCAAAACTCTACCAACGAATTTTAAAAGATGAGTAGGCGCTCAATTTGTATAACTGATACACTGTCACTGAGTCTTTATATTTATTAGATAATGAAGGGTTCGACCGCAAAGCAAGTAACAATGACTCAAACCTGTTTTGCATTAATATTGTGGGAAAAAATTTAATGAACTTTAAGCTTGTTTGAAACAACCTACCGGAGCTCATTAATTAATCTTAGAATTACTTGGATTTCTCAATATGTTAAGCCTTGTGCAATTACTTGCAATACTGCATTATCAACACAATATAGATATGGGGCTTTCATTCCCCATGGCAGGCACTGCTATTTCTTACATAATGTGAAGTCAGAGGGTAAAAAATGAAATGGAACCAGCTAAGACAAATTAACAGCTTAATAGAATTCTGGGACTGCACAGAGAAGCTTTTACTGGTATTTACAGAAGTGACTACATATGGAAGTGCTTGACACAGGTTTTCCAAAGTAACCATCAGCAAATGTGGTCATATCACGCGTTGATAAAGGACAGTTCTTGATGCAGTGACATCTTATGTTCATAGATCACAGGTATTGAGCTTGGGCTTGCATTCCTGCCCTTTAAGCAAATAAATTCCTCCAGATTCCTTGAGTCTTTTCATTATTTTATGTAGCTCAGAGGGTGAAATATCCAATTACCTTCTTATTTTTCTTCAAGGGACATTGTTTTTCAGCCCATCAGTGAATTTATCACGCATTCCTGTGCAAATTGGTGATCATTGACTTGTCTTTGTGCCTGATGGATTAAGCATTTCCTGGATGCTGCTTTTGTACCAAATCATGATTGCAATAGCCTGTGGATGTCAGTTGTTTCAAATTACAGCATTGTTCTTTTTAAGACTAGTTACTAGTCCCAACTTTGTTTGGAATGCGTTGCAGGCCCTCTTGGCAGGATTGGATGTGTATTTAGAAATAAAATGAAGTTGACCAGACAAGACATTAACTATCTTGGTGTCACTCTGTTTGCAATGAAATGCAAGTCAAACTAGAAATCACTGTTTTCTGTTATGTGCATTTTCATTTACCGTCCCAACTTATTGTGAGTAATATTCAGAGACGCAATCTGGTTTCTGACAGTGAGTGTTTTAAGTGGAAGCAGAGGAGCTACATCTTGCTCAGCAACGGTTTTCTAGGTAACATTCACTTTTACTTTGTGATATAAATGTGTGCCAGCTCTCATTAGCATGCTGCTGTTAAATTTTATACTTATGTTATAGCCTCGAGTAGCTGAACTATACTGATTTTGAGTTTTATATTTATGATAAAGCTACCAGCCTTTCTGGCATGTAAAAACATTTTCAGCTAGCTTATCTATACAAAGGCTTAGTTAGGGCACATAATATATCAATCAATCAATATGGGACTGATTAATTATAAAACACCATGAATTTGTTACCTAAATACCATAAAACACCAAGAACACAAAAACCAAAATGTATTTCTGTCTAAGATTCAGCAAAGATAGATCAAACAATTTGAAACTTTTACTTATAAAGTTGTCAGAGAAAGAATGCTGCAGCATTTGTGGATGTATGGCTTATATAGATAAATACGTACAGTGATGGCCTAAAAGTCATTCATTAATATACAGAATACTGTATTATGAGCTGCTATTAATGGCAGTATCTGGTACTGTAAATGATATGTTGGTGACATTACTGATGTCCTCTCAAGAAAATGCTTTTAAAAATTCCATGTTTGTGGTTCTGTCTAAGTTGGAATGAAATCTGCACCCTTGGAGTCTGTATTTGAATGTGCTGACACATTCTGCTTTGACAATAAATTTCTGAATGTGCTGACAACATTCTTAACATTCGCTTTCCTACGCCCAATCAGGTACTAGTACAACCTATGATTTATAGACCTTTTCTTGGATTTATAGACCCATTCTGATAATTTTAAAATTAACACGTACCTTTAAACAAAGTGCCCTTTGACTTGAGGTAGAAGTTTATTGACACTGCAGTGTTCATGTCAGCTGACCAAGAAAAACTGCCCTTATCAATGTTTAAAATTTAACTGATTGTTCCTGTCTGTAAAAAGCATTTTGAACAAAGTATTTGTTTGAAGTAAAACTCAAAGCATATTATCATAATATATTGTATGTCTGTGAAAGTATACATTAGTTGTACGCTACATGGCCAAACATACAGTGCATGAACACTGCCTAGTGATTATTAATATGGACTTAGTCCCCCTTTCCTGCTATAACTGCCATTCTACTCAAGACATGAGAGCAGCTAGAAGGATTTGGTTCCATTCCCAATTGAGAGACATTAGTGAGGTTGGGCAATGATATTGGGTGATTAAGCCAGGAATTGGCTTTTCAATGATCCAACTCAGGTCGTTGATGAGGCTAAGTTAAGGGTTCTAAGGCAGCAACTTGTGTGGACCATTTACATCATTCCCTTAGTTTTCATAATATACATTTGGGATAAAGAAATTCCACAAGTACTGATAATGTTTTGGAAAAATCCTTTAAGGGATAGTTCAGATTTTTTTGACATCAAGTTGTATGAAATACTCCTTAACAGTGTAGTGCATGAGAGGTACAACCCCAATTCCGAAGTAGTTGGGACGAAGTGTAAATTGTGAATAAAATCAAAATGCAATGACTTTCAGATCACATTAGCCAATATGTTATTCACAATAGAACACAGATCACATTTCAAATGTTGAAACTAAGACATTTTACATTTTTATCCACAAAATGAGCTTATTTCAAATTTTCTGGCTGCAAGAGGTCTAAAAAAGGTTGGGACACAGGCAAAAAAGTTTAGTTTTGTTTAGTTCAATTTATTTCGGCCATTAATAAAATAAAGAGCACAGTTCATCACAGATAAATCAAGAACATTGTCCAAAAAGGTGTAGGCTGAAGCCAGAGCTTATTGTGCCTACCCTTTAAACATTACATTAAACTGTCAAAACCAGGAGTAATTTTAAGAAATAAACAGGACATATCATAAAGAAATTTCAACTTGAAAAGCAAACAACAAAAATCAAGGTTCCATGTTCACATATTCATAATAAGCCTCGATATTTCTGTTTTATATCTATCAATAATTTATACTTTTTTTTAAATTCATCCAGTGTTTTACACATTTTCATTTCTATATCAAAGCTTTTCCACAGATTAACTCCTTGTACTGATAAGCATCTCTGTTTCACATTTGTCCTAATCTTTAGTTTTTTAAACATGGATGCTCCTCTTAATTCGTATATGTACTAATTCTTTTATGGAAGAGCCTCTGGATACAGTCAGGTAGCAGGTCATTTTTAACTTCGTACATCATTTGAGCCGCATTGAAGTCCACAATATCATTGAATTTAAGTGTATTGAAATTAATGAACAATCTATTTGTAGGTTGTTGATAATCGGCTCTATTTATGATCCTAATTGCTCTCTTTTGTAGAATGAAAACCAGATTTGTGATTGTTTTGTATGTGTTTCCCCAGGTCTCCATGCAGCAATTGATGTATGGTACTATGAGAGAATTATACAGCATGTACAATGAAGTTTGATTGAGGATGTCTTTTGTTTTATGCGGAATCCCAATTGATTTTGATAATTTGGTTTTAATATAGTTAACATGAGGTTTCCAGCTTCATTTATGATCTATGATTACTCCCAAAAATGTATTTTCATATACTTTTTCTATTTCTACATTGTCTATCTTGATTTGTGGGTGATTAGTAATTTTGCGGTATCCAAATATTATAAATTTGGTCTTATGTAAGTTGAAGGATAATATATTGCTATCAAACCATCGTTTTAAATTTTTAAATTCCTTTTTGACTGTGTCCAGAGCTTCCCGCAGGTTTTTTCCAGAGCACAGCAAGGTAGGGCTGAAAAAGGGCTGAAAAAGCAATTAATATATAAGAGAATCAGCTGAAAGAACATTTAGCAAGTAATTACATTAACTGGCATCAGGTGTGTAACATGATTGGCTATAAATGGGATGTCTTAGAGAGGCTGAGTCTCTCAGAAGTAAAGATGGCCAGAGGCTCTCCAACCTGTGAAGGCTTACGTAAAAAAATTGTGGAATACTTTAAAAACAATGTTCCTCAACGTCAAATTGCAAAGGCTTTGAAGATCTCATCACCGACAGTGCATAACATCATCAAAAGATTCAGAGAACCTGGACAAATCTCTGTGCGTAAGGGACAAGGCCGAAGACGTTTACTGGATGCCCGTGATCTTCGGGCCCTCAGACGCCACTGCATCACTCACCGACATGATTCTGTCATTGACATTACTAAATGGGCCCAGGAATGCTTCAAGAAACCACTGTCTGTAAACACAGTCTGCCGTGCCATCCACATGCCACCTAAAACTCTATCATGCAAAAAGGAAGCCATTGTTGAGCATGATCCAGAAGCGCTGCCGTGTTCTGTGGGCCAAGGCTCATTTAAAATGGACTGTAGCAAAGTGGCAAAGTGTCCTGTGGTCAGACGAGTCCAAATTTGACATTCTTGTCGGAAATCATGGGTGTCGTGTCCTCCGGGCCAAAGAGGAGAAAGACCACCCCTCCTGTTATCAGCGTTCAGTTCAAAAGCTAGCATCTCTGATGGTATGGGGGTGCATTAGTGCATATGGTGTGGGACACTTGCATGTTTTAAAAAGCACCATGAATGCTGAAAGGTATATAAAGGTTTTAGAGCAACATATGCTCCCCTCCAGATGACATCTATTCCAGGGAAGGCCTTGTGTATTTCAGCAGGACAATGCAAAACCACATGCTGCAGCTATTACAACAGCATGGCTTCGTAGTAGAAGAGTCCATGTGCTGAACTGGCCTGCCTGCAGTCCTGATCTTTCACCGATTGAGAACATTTGGCGCATAATTAAACGAAAAGTCCGTCAAAGGAGACCCAAAACTCTCCAGCAGCTGGAAGCCTGAATTAAACAAGAGTGGGATCAAATTCCAATGGCTAAACTCAAGAAACTTGTCTCCTCAATGCTCAGATGCCTCCACTCTGCGTTAAAAAGAAGAGGGGATGCTACACCATGGTAAACAGGCCCCTGTCCCAACTTTTTTGAGACCTGTAGCAGTCATTAAATTCCAAATGAGCTCATTTTCTGGATGAAATTGTAAAATTTCTCAGTTTCAACATTTGCTATGTCATCTCTGTTCTATTGTGAATAAAATACAGGCTGGTGTGATTTGAAAGTCATTGCGTTTTGATTTTATTCACAATTTACACTTTGTCCCAACTATTTCAGAATTGGGGTTGTAAATTGTTTCGTTAATGTGTAAATGTGTTGGCAGTTGCAATGGGTACGGCAGTTTTCCAATGAATTTCAATGTATGGAGGGACGACAGTGCCCATTTCAAACCCTGCCCTAACCTAACCCTGACCCTAACCCTAACCCTGACCCCTAACCTAACCCTTCCCCTAACCATAATTCCTAATCCTTATCTTAATCCCTTTAAATCGACTGCCGTACCAATAAAAACTGCCTTATCTGTAGACACTGCGAAATGTGTTTCATTAATGAGCGGAATTCTGGCCTCCCGAAGTTTTGAAGTAAGTTGTTCTGGCTAGTTTGCTAGGGTCACAAAAATAAAGAATTTTGCTTCCCAAAACAACATGTTTTTTAAAGAGTAATATATTTGTGTCACGAAACCATGGTCAATGAATAACTCGCAGTTCACAATTACTTGGCACCATTTTTCTCTCCCTCAGTGCTATCACCCATTTCTAAGCTAACGCCCTTGAATGTCCACTGCCGCGAGCCCGCGACCTGAGAGAGCTACACACGGAGAGACAAGTTTATTGTCCGACAAGAAAATACAGAAAAAATGGTGGGGACTTGTGATTTTCCCCCCGGCTGTAATAATAAAAATCTGTCTGATTCGCCTTATGTATTTCACCGGTTTCCGTCAGCATTATCTGACAGTTTGAACAAGCGCACCACCCCTGATCGTTGACTCTGTCTCTCCTACCTGCTGTCGTGGGCTCATCTTCAGCTCGGACAGCTTCTCTCTCCTCTCCGTCTCTCTGCCCTATCTATCTCTATCTAATGAAGTTGGGCATCGGTAAACTCAGATTCATAAGGTATCCCTTTGGCTCTGTGGTAAAGGGAATGTCTTCGTCACTTTCGTTGTCAGACTTTTTGTTTTTTCAATTATACGTTGTAGAAACTTGTTTCCTCTGTCCTGGTCGTGTAGAGACATATTGTCCTTGCGGAAATGCATAGGGTAGAGCAGGGTAAGATGCCCCCCTTAAGCAGGAATGTTCATAACTGAAGGTAAACAACATGAATTAATAATTTTTTTTGCTTGAATGGATAGTATGTAATGTTGGCTACCACATCTCAAAAGATTTATGACACAGTCACTATAAAAAATTTTTTTTATGTTTAATTACTTTTTTTTAAAAAAAGGTCATCTTACCCCACCCCTGGGGTAAGATGCCCTTCTGAATGGGGTAAGATGCTCCTTATCAAGAATAACTTGTAAAGCCTAATAGATACTGATTTTACTGCATTTCACATGAGTAATTTTCATATTATAGCTGTCTTAATTGGCAGGTACACATGCAAAAGATCAACATCTTTTTAGAAATTTCCTTGCTAAAGGAATGAAGAAAGAAAGAGGTACATTCTCCTAAACTTAACTTTTTATTAACTAACTAAACACCAATGAACAAGTGATGGCAAGGTACTGTTGGCATTAAATGCATCAAGGAATAGATGGTTATATCTTGTGGAATACTAAAAAATATGAAGCACCGCATTAGATAAACATGTAGTGGTATAGAATGTATATGAGTATCCATGAAAAGTCATTAAAACTAAGAGTGGCCATCATGCATTTCACCCAATATATACTCAGTCAAAAAAGAAACTTCACACTCGTTTGGAGGTCGATAAGTTGAACATTCAAGAAAAGTGGTTTTAAATAAGGATTTAATTCCATTCTGTACCCATTAAGGACAGTGTACCATAAAAATCATGTTCATAATGTAACCAGTTCCACCGGAAATGCTACGGCAATGTAAGAGAGTAAAAATGGTAAGTTACAACTTGATGAAAGCATGTCAATAGCGCGTATGCCCTCCGTGGCGTTCACAACTGCGGTATAGCGTCTCCTCATGGATTGAATGATGTGTCTGAACACAGCTTGGGGGATGCGTCGCCATAATTGAACCAACATGGCACCAAGTTCCTGCAAATTCTGTGGAGGGTTCCTTACTTGACGGAGTCTTCTGCCCAACACATCCCATACATGTTCTATGGGATTAAGGTCGGGAGACCTTGAGGGCCACTCCATGACATTGATGCCAGCATTCCTAAGAAAATTCAGCGTTAAATTGGCCGTATGAGGTCTGGCATTATCGTGTTGGAATGTCAGACCTGGGCCATGAGCTGCCATGAATGGCAAAAGCTCTGGAATGAGCACTTGATCTCTGTATCCTGCAGCAGTTAGGTTTCCTTGAGCGACCATCAGTCGGGAACGGGCAGGACCATTAAAGGCACCCCAAACCATAACACTACCGCCCCAAAACGGTCCACTTCCTGCACACAACACTGGGCGTTGCGTTCACGCGTCTCCTCCAAACTATAACTCTCCCATCAGCGAAGTGCAAAGTGAATCTGGATTCGTCACTAAAAACGACCCTATTCCAATCACGCTGAGTCCATCTCAGATGTCGTTGTGCCCAGAGAAGCCGTTGGACGTCGGTGTAACTGGGTTAAAATTGGTCCACGATATGGCGGCGTGCATGGAGCGAGCAGTGCGCGAAGCGATTACGTATGGTTTGGGCAGTCACACGACCTCTAAACAATTCATTCCTAGTGGACGTTGCAGTGAGAAATCGATTACGCAAATGGCGTAAAGCGATTTGTCGGTCTTCTGCTTGTGTCGTCACCGTGGTCTACCCGAACGAGGTCGGTCTGCTGTGGTGCCAGTTTGTTGAGGCGTGTCCGAAGATCATGGATAGTCTGTCGACTGCATCCCTTAACCCTGGCAGCGTCAGTGACCGGCGTTCCGTATTCAGCATGCCAATGGCACGTTCACGTTGAATGTTTGACAGTCGTGGCATTGCAAATCAACGGATAATTGACTGTAAGAACTTGTTTTTCCGAGATGTCACTCTACCGTGCTAACGTGGGCTCAATTGCACGTGTCTCATAAGGTCACGTGACTAGGAACACGAGGAAACATGCTTTTACCTTGATGTATGCTCGCACGTGCTGCATGCTTGTGCACGTCGGAGTTGCTGTGTGTCATGATGTCTTTGACAACGCATTTACCCCTAATAATAATAATAATAATAATAATATCTCTTGTATTAAGTTTCAAGAAAATATTTAGAAATTTATGAGTGTGAAGTTTCTTTTTTGACTGAGTATATTTCTTTTTAGGCCCTCATTAATGCATATATATGATTCATTATTGTGTAACTCCATATGGCCCTACTTGGAACATGTATAGATACACTTAACTTTCCATTCCCAAGTTCTTAATAAAAATCATCCTGTCTGATATACATTTCTATAAATAGAACATAATTCTTTAGAAAAAACTCATAAAACAGAATAAATATGACTCAAAATGGGGTAAGAGGCCTTCCTTCCCTAGGGGCATCTTACCCCCAGCACTATCATCTTGGTTTTGGCTCATTAACCCCAATTTCTCGTATTATCACCACACAGGACCTCCTTTCATGCATAGAAAAGGCCTCAGAGAGTTACACTGGCATGTCCTGCAGACTCCAGAAGCATTCAAATACTTGTGGTAAATGATTAATTCGGTCATTTTTTATAAGAAAGACAGTCAAAACACGAACACTTTGAGTATTCAAGTCACTTGCTCTGTTGACTCATCTGTTGCTCAGGATTCCCCTCCCGGTGGCAGTGCATTTATACAAGTCAAGAGTCAAATACTCGGCACAGCTGAAATTGAATTATAAGCAAAGGGCATCTTACCCTCAGGGGCGTCTTACCCCGCTCTACCCTACTGCACACATAAAGTTTTTTTTTTTGTTTTGTTTTGTTTTTAGCCTATCACTCTTTAAAACCAGTGGCGGGCGGTGGACAGAGAACAAGGAGGGCGATAAACATGTCTTTAAACTGCTTATTAGTCTTGACCTGTTTTCAGTCAATTTCTCTGGTAAAAGACACTTTAACTCTCCCCTCTCAGGTGTACCTAATTGTCTTTGTTAAGACGAGAAATCAAACATCAGTTGAACGCAAAAAAGAGCGCATTTCAATCTTTTTCAATTAAACAATCATTACGCACAGGTTTGACGACTTGCTTAGGATGTGACAAAATTTAACGTGGAAAATCCACAGTGGTTTTTTTGTGAAGAGTTGCCTGTTAAGGCATGTGAATTAAACATTTTATAGAATTTATTATTCACTCGCCTAAACATTTCATTATAAGGGAAACTAACATGTTGACCAAGAACAATGATTGAAATTGGGTCGCTAATCTCATCCGTTTCAAGGGATGTTTTCCGTGGCTTCGGTTTTCCGTCCACCACCCGCCACTGTTTAAAACACATATTGTTTTGGGAAGCAAAACTTTTTATTGTTGTGACTCAAGCAAACTATCTGGAACGACTTAACCTTGGGAGGTCAGAATTCCGCTCAATGAACACATTAACGATAAAATTATCTCTCATGCACTACACTGCTAAAAAGTATTTCATACAACTTCATGTCAAAAATCCGAACTATCCCTTTAAATGAAGTTGACCTTCTTTAGTTTTCCAATAAAATTCATGTACGATGAACATCTGAGGGAGTTTCTTGGAAATAAAATCTGAGCCATGTGTCTCATGACACCAAATCTATCCAAAATGGGTTAAATTGTTCATGATCATAAATTAGGGCCAGACAGGTAAGTATCATGTAGCACCTCTGTTTTGGGCCAGACAAGTTATGAGAGATACTGACATCCATCTTGATTAAGTGAGTGGTATATACTCGGAATAACTCACAAGAAGATAGTATTGCAGTTGATCGTAAATTTGCCTTCAACACTAAACTGGAATACATGCAAAGTTTTTGCTTTGACAAAAAAAAAAAATCAAAGGTTTATTCAAAAAGAAGAACACTCTTCCTAATAAAACACAACCCCAATTCTGAGATAGTTGGGACGAAGTGTAAATTGTGAATAAAATCAAAATGCAATGACTATCAGCTCACATGAGCCAATATGTTATTTACAATAGAACACAGGTAACATTTCAAATGTTGAAACTGAGACATTTTACATTTTTATCCACAATATGAGCTTATTGCAAATTTTCTGGCTGCAACAGGTCTCAAAAAAGTTGGGACACAGTCAAAAAAGGGCTGAAAAAGCAATTAATATATAAGAAAATCAGCAGAAAGAACATTTAGCAAGTAATTAAGTTAACTGGCATCAGGTGTGTAACATAAAAGGGATGTCTTAGAGAGGCTGAGTCTCTCAGAAGTAAAGATGGCCAGAGACTCTCCAACCTGTGAAGGTTTGCGTAAAAAAAATAGTGGAATACTTTAAAAACGATGTTCCTCAACGTCAAATTGCAAAGGCTTTGAAGATCTCATCATCGGCAGTGCATAACATCATCACAAGATTCAGACAAACTGGAAAAATCTCTGTGCATAAGGGACAAGGCTGAAGACCTTTACTGGATGCCTGTGATCTTTGGGCCCTCAGACGCCACTGCATCACTCACCGGTATGATTCTGTCATTGACATTACTAAATGGGCCCAGGAATACTTTAAGAAACCACTGTCTGTAAACACAGTCTGCCGTGCCATCCACAGATGCCACCTAAAACTCTATCATGCAAAAAGGAAATAATAATAATAATAATAATAATAATAGATTTTATTTGTAAAGCGCTTTTCATTTGACAATCTCAAAGTGCTACAAGTAAAAAAAAAAAAAAAAAAAAAAAAAAACAGGTAGAGAAAGATAGAAAACACAGTAAATATCAGCAATATTTAAAACTCAGAGATGGAGAAGCGGCGAACAAACAAGCGCCAGCGTCCTCTCCTCTCTCCTACCCCTATCAATTAAAAGCCTTTCTAAATAAGGTTTTCAGGCCTGATTTAAAAGAGTCCAGATTTTATGGGGCCCTCAACTGGGCGGGGAGACTGTTCCACAGGCGTGGTGCGGCTGAACTAAAGGCTCGGTCCCCCATGGTGGAGAGTCTGGTCTTTGGGACCTGGAGGAGCAGGCTGCCTGTGGATCTGAGGGGAGCGGGTGGAGGTTTGTGGAGTGATAAGGTCTTGCAGGTATGTAGGTGCATGTCCAGTGATGCATTTGTGGGTGAGCAGCAGGATTTTGTAGGTGATCCGGGCTGAGACAGGAAGCCAGTGTAGTGTGTGTAGAATGGGGGTTATGTGTTCATGCTTTCGGACTCTCATCAGGACCCTGGCAGCGCTGTTCTGGATGTACTGCAGCCTCTGTATGTTCTTGCCAGGAATCCCGAAAAAGAGTCCGTTACAATAGTCCAGCCTTGAGGAGATAAAGGCATGGACCAGCTTCTCTGCATCTGGTAGGGTTAGAGTGGGGCGAAGTTTGGAGATGTTCCGGAGGTGATAGAATGAGGTCTTGCACAGTTGTTGTATGTGGTTGTTGAAGGTGAGATGGGGGTCAAACTGGACCCCCAAATTTGTGACTGAGTGAGATAGAGGGACGACCAGGCTGTCGAAGGTGAGTTGGGATATGGATGAAGACTGGACCTGATGCGGTGTTCCAAGAAGAAGAGCCTCAGTTTTATTGCTGTTCAGCTGAAGGAAGTTGCCGTTCATCCATGCCTTTATCTCCTCAAGACAGGTTGTGAGAGAAGACAGGGCTGCAGAGGGAGTAGGAGCAGTTCTGATGTAGAGTTGTGTGTCGTCAGCATAACAATGATGACACGACCAAGGGGGAGCATGTAGATGATAAAAAGGATGGGGCCGAGGACCGACCCCTGTGGGACACCGCAGGTGACAGGGAGCAGTCTGGACTTACTACCTCCCAGTGACATGTATTCAGTCCTGTCTGAGAGCCATTGTTGAGCATGATCCAGAAGCGCCACAGTGTTCTGTGGGCCAAGGCTCATTTAAAATGGACTGTAGCAAAGTGGCAAAGTGTCCTGTGGTCAGACGAGTCCAAATTTGACATTCTTGTTGGAAATCATGGGCGTCGTGTCCTCCGGGCTAAAGAGGAGAAAGACCAACCCTCCTGTTATCAGCGTTTAGTTCAAAAGCCAGCATCTTTGATGGTATGCGGATGCATTAGTGCACATAGTGTGGGACACTTGCATGTTTTAAAAAGCACCATGAGAGCTGCTGGATAGCTCACTTGGTAAAGCATCGCGTTGCAAAGTAGAAGTGACTATTACGGCGCGGGTTCGATTCCCGCCTCGTACCAGCCGGCAGTGGTCGGCAGCGCTTTTCAGAGTAGCGCGCAATTGGCCAATGCGCTACACCGATGCAAATTGGGAAGGGTCTGCCGGGAAGGGTTATGTAGATATAGTTCCCTTAGGCGCCTCCTGTTGGCCAGACGGGCGCTTGTTTGGAAGATTCTAAGCTCGTTCATGTCCGGGGATCTTCCACCCTCGTTCTGAGCTTGTGAAGTTTCAACCATTGAGTGTGTAAGAAGCGGTGGCGACAGGCGCGTGCTTCGGAGGAGAGCCGCAAGCTGTCTCACTCTCCTGAGTGGGCAATAGGGGGTCGCGTATGCGAAAAGCCTTGTACATAGTTCCCCAATTGGACATTCCAGATTCGGGTGGGATTGGAGATGCTAAATTTATATTATTAAAAAAAATTAAATTAATAAATTTAAAAAAGCACCATCAATGCTGAAAGGTATACAAAGGTTTTAGAGCAACATATGCTCCCCTCCAGATGACATCTATTCCAGGGAAGGCCGTGTGTATTACAGCAGGACAATGCAAAACCACATACTGCAGCTATTGCAACAGCATGGCTTCATAGTAGAAGAGTCCATGTGCTGAACTGGCCTGCCTGCAGTCCTGGGCCGTTTCTCAATATGCGTTCTTCTCTGTACTTCTGTTCTTGTGAACTTGAGAAATGTCATCCCTCTGAGACCATGTACTGTCTCAATTCAAAGTTCGCATCTCGACGAGAACGGTTACCAGTCCCGGAAGTGTTCTTGACACGCCCATTTTTCCGAGGATGCATCGGATGGTAACTTGTGTGAACCTGACAGCACGTATATCCCAGAATTCTTTTCGGCATCTAAGCGGGAGCGAGACGCCCGTGAGAGAGAAGGCCAGGGTTACGTTTCCCAAAATCGTAGTTGCTAACTAAATTAGCAACTTACATAGTTTGTCCATTCACAGTCAATGGGTCCAACTATGTAAGTTAGCATCTGTGATTTCGGGAAATGCACCCCAAGATCGGTAAAGCTGCTTTCACACTGGACGCGAAACAAATTTTTCGCACGACAGATTTACATTCAAAGTCAATGCAAAGACGCAAATACACGCGAAACTGCATTGACTTTGAATGTTATCTGTCAGAATTTGTTCGCTATTTCGTAGCTAAATACTATTCTACTAATTTTCAGGCGAGGAACTATTATCTGAGTACATTTGGAATATTGGCTGGTTTACGATGTTTTATGTCAAATATGCTACAGTGTTTTCGTAGTAGAGAAACTCCGCAACAGCCGGCGGAACGTAGCTAAGCTAAGCACCTTAACTAGCTCACGCTCACAGACCCCTCTTCCCCCACAGATAACATTACTGGGGAAAAAAAAGGATGATGGCGGAGGAAGTCGCAGCTCACTGGCTGGCGTATTGCGTAATACCAATGAGCATGCATCGTCTCAAACCGTCCACAGCGTTCTGAGTACTCGTAGCCTTGGAAGTGCACTCTTCCTAGAACGACTAGCGAGAACGTTCCTCCCAAGAATGCAAGTTCGTTCTTAGCATTCTTGGTATTGAGAAACAGCCCTGATCTTTCACCGATTGAAAACATTTGGCGCATAATTAAACGAAAAGTTCGTCAAAGGGGACCCAAAACTCTCCAGCAGCTGGAAGCCTCTATTAAACAAGAGTGGGATCAAATTCCAATGGCTAAACTCAAGAAACTTGTCTCCTAAATGCCCAGACGCCTCCACTCTGTGTTAAAAAGAAGAGGGGATGCTACACCATGGTAAACAGGCCCCTGTCCCAACTTTTTTGAGACCTGTAGCAGCCAAATGAGCTCATTTTGTGGATAAAATTTTAAAATGTCTCAGTTTCAACATTTGCTATGTTATCTCTGTTCTATCGTGAATAAAATACTGGCTGGTGTGATTTGAAAGTCATTGCATTTTGATTTTATTGGCTATTTATACTTTGTCCCAACTATTTCGGAATTGGGGTTGTAGAATGCACTCATTAAGTGTACTCATTTAAAAAGTAAAATAAAATATTATTTTTATTACACTTTAGTCCATGGTCTTCTTTTTCTGAAACAATGAAGTTCCTTCCTTGTGTCTCATGTTTTGTTTCTAGTCAAAACAGCTTGAGTGCTTATCCTGGTGTGAGTATGTGTGTTGTCTTTGTTAAATAAATGTCACAGGGTTTGTCTACATGTACATCTACCTGGGGTGGAAACTACAGGCCCTATTTTGATTTAATTTAACCGCCTGAAATGCGTGGGCAAAAAATGGGTGTTCTGTAGGGGCCGTGTGCACGCATGTATTGATCACGTCGACAGTGTTAAACGGTACATACACTCACCCTCAGATGTCTCAGGCCCTTGTCTCATGTTCAGTTTGGGTTGCTTTCCGGAATCTGTCACGTACAGGCTATAACCAGATGTGGCGCTCTTGAGCTACCTGTAGTTACTCAAGGCTGCCCAAAGCGGAGTTGGTCATCAACAGTGCATGGGTTCCATTCTCGGACAGACAGCCGACTGATTGGTGACCGGTGACAGTGCAGAGGACACGCCACCTCTCGGCCGCTGAGACCTGCCTGTAACATGCCAATGGCTCTCTTTCTCTCTCCTGTGTCATAATCCGTTCCATTTTCTTGATGCCATAGCATTTTTTTTGTTGGCTTTATGTTGGCCATTGACCACACCCAAAAGAACAAGTCGCCCGTCGCTGTAAACATCACAAACAGCTTAAAGTTTGTTATGACTGAAGTGCTTGGTGTGTTCAAGTGGCGCGCATCAGAATTACAATACCACGCGCTTTTCTTTATTTCTACTTGTATCTCACTGGAAAAGCAATAAAAACCAATTGATTCTTCATTTTGCTGCAAATACTGGATATACTTCACTGTTACCTTTTTAATGGCGCTAAGTATATTACAGATTGTGTTTTGTGTTATGGAACGAAAACCCACGCGCCGTCTTAGACATGATACACAATTTATTTAACCCCTTTTCGCAGAAGCCAAATCTGGCTATTTATTTGTTACCTTATTTAAGGCTTTATAATTCAAGATTGCAGCTTTACAGAGGGGAAGGGAATGGCTCAACTGAGTCAAGACACTTGACACATTTAGAATTCCATCGTATATCGGTTTATTATCATGATTTTGGCAGAGAAAAAGGGCTGCAAACATAAAAAATCTTCATGAAAATTCAGCAATGAAGTTGCAAAAAAGAAATAATAATACTGAGAATTGAAAAATGGCTGGGGGTTAAAACAATTCATTTCTGGGATCAAAAACTCCTTGACCACAAGTATAATTCATCTGAGTGTTACATTCTAAATTACCTACTCTCTAGGAGCCAAATAAGACAGCTATCCAGGTGCCTTCCCAAACTCTAAGATCCCTCAAAATGGTGTACAGTCAAATCATAAAATAATCATATAATTCACACAAATCAACTTTTAACGCATGAAATTCAATATGAATTCATTATAATCTGCTTGAATTTAGCCTGAGTTTACTGATAAACAGTTGGACACCAGTAACCTCTCCAAACACAAATCATGCCTTTTCTCCATGATAAAGTTTACGATTTTGTTCATTTTTCTTCGGAGTCCCACAAGCCGGCACACATACTCATTAAAGGAACTGCTTATTTAACGGTCAGAACGTTCACCCTGCAATGAAAAGCCAGCAGTTCCCACCTCTGAACTTGCAACCTTATATAAACACTTTCCACACCTTATAAAGAACAAGTATAACTCATTAACTCAGTGATATCTGAGATATACCTCATAACAGAACAGACATTCTACTATCAGGAGAAATCAGGCAATATTCTAACCTAGATTGAACAGAATGATACAATGAGCGTACCAGGGCTGTTGACCTAATGAACAAGCCTAAACATCGGCATTCGATTTCGTTGAATACCGTATAAATTCCAAAACAAAAAGCCACATTGAGCAAAATGCAACCACAATAGCAGTAGCAGTATTTCTTCATTAAATCCCTCCTCCAGAGACAGATGTATCCGGTAGAAGGAACGCTCTCGTCATGTTTCATTCGGAATAATTCCCATTAACCATGTCCGTACCTCATTTAAATCCTATAAATGTAACTGAACACTTCAGGCCGGTTTTGGAAGTCTTTTTTCAGTCTTTAAATCGCGTCATTTTCAGCGGCACAACTGTGCCCAACATTAAAAGAATACAACCTACCTTGCTCTTACACAGAGGCTTAAATACTCTTCTGATTGTCCTATCAGTGTATTTTAGTTACAGTGGAAAGTTTATATACTCTGGCATTGGATAAGAAACGAGTCAATCAATACATCATTACCGGGGAAGCTTCAAGTGGGTGTGAACTATAAGCGTGCAGTTATGCAGATGAGCTTATGTAAATAATTGAGTGATTGGATATCAACATCAGTACTTAGGAGGATATAAAGGGGCACTGAATTTGTCGATGGAGGAATCTATGCGTAAATACACGGTGGGGAACTACGCGTTTTTGACATGTGATGACTACAATTGTTAGTGGAATGACATAGTATCAATATCATGTCGACTTTTTGCTTCAGAAAACTTATTTTTCTTAACTACTAATTGGGATACCATTGGCTCACTGTCGCTGAAGTGCTTGCTACAGTGGACAACGATTTTTCCTGTCGCAAGAGATAATTTTTTTTGAACTGCTGGATGGATACTATGGGCAAGTATATCGAGCAGTTTGCACATCAGGCTAAGCTGAGGAGTTTAATTCATGTAATTCCTGAAAAACAGGGATGGGACTGACCTCGTCCATATTCTAAACCGTGTTTGAGCTCGGCTTGCTTGTGAATATTCAATAACTGATCTGGGTGGGCCATCTCGTGAAAGAATATTGTAATTGCGTGCATAAATTTGCAGCTCCATGTTCACTGGAGGACACATCTGCACAAAGGGATTAATTTATAGGCCCATTGTCCCTTAAGAGCCACCCCTTTAGGAGGGATCCCCTGGAGGACTGCAGGAATGACAAAGTCCGCCAGTACATAGGAGTCATTGCTTTATTCAGAATATTTCGCAAGTATTGACATATGTAACCTCAAGCGTTGAATCGCAAATTACTTGATGGAATAAGTTCCCTTGCAATTCATTAGAATATTCTCTGATGGGGGACATCAATTGCACTAACCATTATGACATGCATTTTGGGCCAATAAGCTATTGTTGTGGTGTTGCGTCCATCGTCTGGAACATTTTTTTTTTTTTTTTGGCTTACTGAATTTTTGTGTAAATTTGCCATAAAATACTACTAGACCATATCTCCAGACATTTTTTTGATTGAATCATTTTTGTCCGTCTTACGGGCCCTTGAAATTTTGGCCCCAATGTTAAAGATAGGACAAAGAAATTTAAAAAAATTGTTTCTCAAAAACTGCGTGATAATTTTTTTTTTCTAAACCAGGCGATCAACTTACCTTGGTACCGTCAATGTACAGTGCGAGCAGCCATTTGGACTGAATCGACGGATGTGGGTCTGGTGGGGGCGCTGTACTTTAACATTGGGTCTTATGGAGAATATGCAAAATAGCCTGTTGAGGCCAAATGGTTGCAGATAGAGATTAGGTTTGTATTATCGACATAGGAAGTCATATATGACCTATATTTTGGCAATATTAAATTTTACCACAGATGACTTGCGATGGTGCATAATTCCCTCATGTTCCTTTGACTCCCTGCCACCCCTGCTTCCTTAGCTAGCCTCTTGAGATCTCTTGTGTCTCCTGATGTTCTTTCGCACTTCTTTGTGGCACTAGTTGAATTGCTTTTGGGCCAGTGCCTTTTCAGCTCTTGTTCTTACATTGTTCATTTTTTCTTTTAATTCTCTCCTCTGTTGGATTATATTAAGGGTTTCTGGTGTAATTTATTCATTGTGCTGATGGGTCTTCTTCCCTTAGGCCTCCTCGCAGGTTGAGCTCCTAGCAGCCTTAAGGTGTTCCCACTCTTCATTTAGGGTCAGTCCTTCCCTCCTCCTCAGCTGTAGCTCTGTGTTTTCCCTTGAGAGGATATCCTTGAACTTCTTAGCCTCCTGAACATTGCTGAGATAGTCAGTGTTGTGTTTTGCTCATTGACTGTTTGTTCTGTGATGTTTTCAGACTTAGCTTGAATTTCCCGACCAGGAGATGGTGGTCGAAAGCTGCATCGGCTCCTCTTTTCGTTCTGACGTCTTCCATGGACCTTGTGAATTCTTTACAGATGCAGATGTGGTCGATGTGGTTTTCTGTGACATGGTCTGGTAACACCCAAGTTGATTTGTGGATTGTTACCAGCTTCGTTGCACTAAAAACCTGCTTCACCAGGTACCTAGGATGCAGTGACAGCTGGTGAACTGGCAATAGGATAAGCTCAAACTGGTGATCCGTGAGAGGAAATTTTTTTTTATTCCTGAAACTTCAGAGGAGGGGAGAACAGTTATGGAAGTCCTTCAGGAGACAGTACCACCGGGGAATTCAGCTGTCTCAATGAGGGACAAAAGCCCTCATTTTACTGGAAATTTTGTCCCATGTCATTGGTTTCTTTATTTTGTGTCTGCATCACTTCTCATCATCAATGACTTCCTTATATCTTTGTAAGAACTCAACGAGGCCCATCTGCTAATCACTTGAAAAATTTTCGCTTCTTTTTTCTTTGACATTGTCCCACTCGCATGTGGTACAGGCTTCAATGCATAGGTTTAGAGTTGCCAATGTTTTGCCTCCCATAATAATGTCAATAAAACAGTATGCAACACTGCAAACTACTGTAAAGGGAATGGGGTCATTGCCATTGAAGCTATTGATTTATCAAAATTATTAATAGTTACATACAACTTCCAAGCCAAACCGCACGCAGATACCTAAACAGTTGCAAATACTTCTGAAAATTGAGAATAACATGCATTTTGATGTCTGCATGCAATTTGTATTTAGACACCACTTAAGACTTAAATGGTAGCTAGTTAAAGGCACAAAAAAACCTTTCATGAATTCGGCCCCTATTTTTTCTGGAAGATTCCAAACTCTGGGTACTGATGCTGAGGGAACTTGTGTGATTACTGAATTAATCAAGGGCGTAGGTTTGCGTATGGACGGTAGGGACATGTCCCTACCAATATTTTGGGAAGCCGGATTGTCCCTAGCCATATTTCAGCGAACTCGTTTTTACCATCTTTGCAGATAAGCCACATTAGACCCAGCATTCTAGCATTTGAGTGGTTGAAAGAGAGGGGCTACCTGAAGGCTAAAAGTCAAGTGTAAATTGACCACTCTATTCAGGTCATGAATTTTCATTTTTGTCCAGAGCGGGGCTTGAGACTCGCAACTGCATTGTCGGCTTTGATTACATGGTGTTTGCAATGGCTAGCCCATTGAAGAGAACTGTAATTTGGCATTTGTCCCAGATTTTTCTTCATCACGCAACTATAGCACTTTTCCCATGGCCCGCCTAATGACATATATTTGAGATTAGGTACGTATCACTTTTACGGAAATTTCATTGTCTGAGAACGAGAGAAAAAAATATATAATTCCATGTAATGCTACTAATATTCAGCCAAACTGAATGCCAGGTGTAATGTTGGGAACTTGAATCGGTGCGGTTTAACACTGTAGCAGGCTAGCTAACTGCCACTCTCATCACCAAGTGTGCTTGCAGTACCTTTCCATAGCTAACCAGGGGCGCTGTAAGGGGGAGGGGGGTAACCATGGACGATTCTAGGGGCCCAGCATTCACAGGGGCCCCACAGAGGATACAGTTATTATTATAAACCTTTGTAAATAAAATATATGGACACTATAATTTTATATTTTAATTTTTGTAAGAACTTGATCGATTTGAAATTAATTTGTTGTTTGTTTCTCAATTTTCAACTTTTAAAGAATAATCTTAGCACATCGCGCCCACCCCCCCTTACTATTCATCATTTTGTATGGCCCAACTTACGCTAGTGCCTGATCTGGCTGCAAAATTTTTTCTGCAGGTCGGTTGGTACCATTACGTACATCAGTCAATCACAGATCGGCTCTAGTACCATTGTACGTACCATCAGCCAATCACAACTCGGCTGTACGCATACATCGATGAGAATGGAAACGCATTCAACATTTTCTCTGTCAGATGAGTTGTACACGCGGCAAATTTGTAAATGCTCGTCTTGACAATAGCAATGTAAGTGCTCCACAATACGCGAAATTACAAGCACACTAGCTGGTCTGCTGCAGAAGTCCAAAAGTCTATTTATTAGCCTTGGCTTTGGTGACTAATACTGCAGATCGGAGAGCAAATTTTGTGATATCAGACTGTGTTTCCATTACCAGTTTTTTATTTCGCTATTTAGATTTTGCGCATTTCGAATGGCATTAAATGGAAACGCACCTTGAGAGTGAGGACGATGTCCAACATTATTAGCCCCAAAAACACAGTCTGCTTCGTGACCGAAGACTGTTCGTGACACAGGCTCCTATTTGAGGCATTGCGCTGATAAGCATATGGTCGTCGCTGGAGTACATTGGGGAGGCATTACCAGTTAGTTTCTTAATGAGTATTTTTGAACATTTGCTGCAATCGACAAAATACAATTCTACTGACCGCTGGCCAATTATCGGAACCCCAAAGAAAACAGACTATAAGAACAGCAGCTTTTCTCATCTTTATCGTACTCTAATGAAAATAAACCATCTTGCACTCAGACCAACCAGCCACCGATTTCATACATACTGCGTGATTAATCATGTACATGCGGGACTTCAGATCAGAGTGGAAGAGCACATCCTATCTAATCAATCAGGATAGAAGGTTAGCGATTGATGCTGAAACGAGCTAGCTAAATAAAACCATTTGCCACTGGACGCATACATCCATAGCTCGTGTCAACATCAATCTCTTACATTCTGTCTTGATGGATAAAGTTCTTCGGTAGGATTATTTACTTTGATCCCTAGAACACGTTCATGTTTAACAATCCACAAAAACGTATTTTTGCGAAATGCACCTTTAATATTAAATTCCATTATGCACAGATGCAGCAGCCCCAGGAAATCTTCCTCAACCCCCCCATACGCAAGATACAGTCGATTGGGAGGAAGGTGAGCACTATAGGCTACAAGATGATACATAGCCTTCAATCGTCCCTGAATAAAAGGCTTTGAGGTTATGATTTCTGTAAACTGAGTATTTTCAGTTTACTTGCAAGGCTACCTTAGTGTACAATTATTGAAATGAACTGAAAAACTGGCACACTAAAACTTTTTTGTGAGTTAGTTTTATTTAAAATGCAAAGTTGATGTTTCCTTGCAGGTTATCCATGCCCAGCCCATTCCAAGCAAATAGTTAGCCTGTATCACAGCAATGTGTAGCCAATGTAACAAGGAAAAGGATACAAAAAGATAGTACAGGCACTGAATATTCGTAGAGATACAGTTGGAGGCATAGTTTGCAAGTTCAGAGTTAAAGGAAGAGTGGCTACAGTACCAGGGTGTGGCAGAGAGAGGAAGCTATCAACGGCTGTCACCAGATTCCTGACGAGACGGGTGGTCAAAAACCCTCAAGTGACTGCAGGGGACCCGCAGCAAGACTTGGAGGCTGGAGGCACTGAGGTTTCAGTTTGCACAGTTGGGCGCATACTAAACGATGAAGGTCTCCAAGACATACACCACGACTGATCCAAATGCACAAGCTCCAATATGCTCAAAACCATATAAATAAGCCACAGAAGTTTGAAGATACTGTTCTGAGGAGTGATGAAACAAAACTGGAATATTTCGGACTTATGAATCAGTGGTATGCCTGCAGGAGGAATAAAGAAGCATATGCTGAAAAGTACATCCTGCCTACAGTGAAGAATTGTGGGAGCTTTTTGATGCTCTGCAGCTGCCTTGCTTCCTCTGGCACTGGAAATCTGCAAAGTGTAGAGAGCAAGATGGATTCAGTCAAGTACCACGATATCCAAAGAGAAAATGTCAAGCCGTCTGTAGGGAAGCTGACACTTGGGCATCATTGGACCTTCCAAAAGGACAATGATCCTAAGCATACCTCAACATCCACCAAGGCTTGGTTTCAGAAGAAGTCTGGGAAGATTCTAGAGTGCCCATCACTGTCGCCTCACTTGAACCCCATAAAAAATCTCTGGTGGGATTTGAAGAACACAGTTGCAGCATGCAAACCCTAGAATATTAGTGAACTGGAGGCCATTGTCCATGAGGACTGGACTAAGATTCCTTGGGAATGCTGCCAAAAGCTGACATCTGCCTATGCATCACATCTCCAGCAGGTCATGGTGGCAAAAGGGTGCTCTACTAAGTATTAAAAATGCTTGTCATGAAGGGGTTGAATAATTTTGAGCCCGCAGTAGTCATTAAAAGTGGCCTTTTATGTTGAATTTGGAGAAGCCACTTGTAATGTTTGTTGCATTGAGCCATTTAAATTGTTCTTGTTCAATTTGCTCATTGCAAACAGCTGAAAGTTTGTAAATTTTGCCAGTAAACCTAATTTGCAACGGGGTTGAATAATTTTGATTGCATATATATATATATATATATATATATATATATATATATATGTATGTATGTATGTATGTATGTATGTGTGTGTGTCTGTATGTGTGTGCGTGCGCACTATATATATATGGGGGGGGGCCCAAATTGATTTCCAGTCATAGGGCCCAAAATTGCCAGCGGCGCCCCTGTAGCTAACCAGCTATATACATTATATTGCATCAGTTTGTTAGCTAGCGAGCTAACAGCAGCTAGCCACTCAGTTGACAGAGGAACAAAACCGAGGCCAGCAAAAAAAAAAGAGGAGACATAAGAAGCTTTTTTTTTTTTTTTTTTTACACCATCCAGGGCGTAAATGACCAAACTAACTAGTCAGAAACAGTAGCGACAACAGTAAAAACTTGCTAGCTACCTAAAGTTACTTTTTGTTGGAAAATAATGTCAACTAATGTTAGTTAATCATGTTCGCTAGTTTCTACTAGCGAAATAAACCTGGTTTCTGTCACACGTTGGCTAGTAGTCAGGTTGACATAACACAGGTGGATATATCAAATTGTGAGGTGAATTTCAGTCTATAAATCCCGTGATGGTGCTATTATTAATGTATTATTTTGTATGCAGGAACCACGTCAGCAAGCTGTTGAGGATACAGGTGTATCAGAGCTTCAGGTGAGGTCTTAATTATGAATTATAGCATGGAATTATAGGGAAAGCATTAAAGCTAGTCTCACGATGTTCAGCAAATATAACCTTTGTAAGTCAAAATGTCCCGACCAACTTTGCATCAGTGGGGAAAATGAAAGAAACAAGTTATCGTAAATAGTAAATCTAACATGATCCAGTCCGATAAAACGCTCAGTTTGCAGCTTGTCCAATTCACAGATAGTCAGTGGTCCATTTAGAAATGTTTTTCTCAGCTGTTGTCGCGTTACTGCACAGAGAGATGCTTAATAGACATAAATTGCCTATAATGATCTTAACATTCTCTAACATTAAAACATACCATTACGTAATTAGGACACTTATGAGTTGGTATGAGTATTTCAACTGTTCGATATTACTAACCTTCATAATAAATGTTCATAACATGAGTAACATTTGTATACTTGTATTCAATAATCAAATCAAAAGTATTTGGATGGCAAGAAAATAGAAACAGAAGTTTATGAATGTGGCATCTATTAAGATTATGGAGGCAGTTTGCTTAGCATCGTTAAAAAAAAAAAACAAAGAAACACTCATTCGGATAATCTCTGTACACAGAAAAGGCAGTATCTACACTCAGATTTTCAAAATTTTTCCTGCTCGCGCACTATGCGCGCTCACATATGTGTTCCTACCAATTGTCACTTTAAACCTACACAATTGGAATTAATCAACAGTTTCTGCCTCTTTCTGGTTGTGTTTCCGCCACCCCTCAGTGCTCAATGTTCAACTCAAGCATTTTCTGTCAATTGTGATGGTGAGCTGAATTCCTTTTACTTCTTTTCCTAAATTACCAGTATATATGAGGTAAATTTGTTCTCTTGTCTTGTTCTTGTCCTCTTAAGAAGTTCTGCTTTATTCAAGCAGTCTCATTTAAGTTTTTTTCATCGGTTTTAAACAGACTTTATGTTATTTCTCAGCATATGCATTTAATCGATCCACCTCTCTTGGATGGCTGATTATGTCTTGGCTCATGTAACAAAGTGCTTACTCTTCATGTAAATGAAAACCTAGACTTTATTGGATATACCTTGATCTTTATGAGATGAGTTTTCCCAGCCATATCCTCATGAAAGGGCCATCATGTACTTTACATTCACTGTAGTCATGGTTTAAGACAATTAAGGCACAGACACTGATATTATCCACCATCAGTGGGCTGACAGCATGAGAATTGTTTTACTATTTGCACAACTGCAAATTTTTACCAAATGGGCACAAAGCCCATTGCCATCATTCCTCCACAAGTATCCCCATCTTGGTAAGTAATTCAATGAATTACAGTAATCTCCAGAATTATTGACACCCTTTACTGGAAATGCACTAAAATATGATTTTAAAAACGAACACTAACTTACAGAGAGAAACTCAAAATGTCAACATCATCCACCGAATATTAGGCAATTGTGGCAGACAGTCTGGTTGAATTTGTTGCGGGACAATAAAATCAATGTTCTGCAATAGCCATCTTAGTCTCCAAACCTCAATCCAGTTGAAAAATTGAGGGCTGAACTGGAGAAAGCAGTTGGTAAGTACAAACACAGCAAAGTTACTGATCTTGACAGGGTTTGAAGAGAGGAATGGTCCAGAATCCCTCCAAATGTGTGCCTCGTTCTTTTCAAATGGCACAGGAAAGGTCATCATGCTGTTATCCCTGCGGAAGATGGTTGCAGCAGGTTTTAAAACATGACCACAAACCTTGATTTGGAGTCTGTAGATTCTTTAACAAAGAATAAATCATTCTGATTGGATTCATTGCAACATTAATAAAGTACAGTGTTTGACATAGGTTGCCATTTTTAGTTCCTCTACATAATGTTCTTATTTATTTTATTGTATTTTAGTGCATTTCCTGTTTTGGATACCGTGGAGCCCAAGGTATGCAGCCATTTACAGTCCCATCATCATCAAGCGGCAAGCACACTCAGTGTAGACTACAACCAGCCAATGAGAACAGTAAGGAGCGAGTAGGGGCAGCATATAAGAAGGCAGCTCTTGCATACCGCATAGGAATACATGCAGTGATAATCAATACGTCCACAGACTTTCCTCGATGCGCTCGGGCGTTGCATAAATGAGTGAAAATTCCTCACATACACTGGCACTGCAAATGTTACCATTGTTGTTAAACCTCTACAACGAGTGTGGCAATTGTTCAAATTCATAACACCCCTTCAGGTACACTTCACTAACCTGGCCGTGGTTCCTCGGCAACTTGTATTTGCACAGCACATGTATATTTCTATCTCAATAACAGATTGTGAAAACGTTCGAAAATTTTGCGGGGACACTGGAAGTTACAGAATATTTTTAGAATGTTTCATCTATTGTCCTACTTAATGGTAGCCCTTTCTTAATTTCCTAAGCTGTGGTAATTCCTCGATGGTTTTAAACAGACTATGTTGGAAAGTCCGCGCATGCGGGGAATCAACCATTCTATTTCGCTCGTGTCAGAAAACTGTATATGCAGAATGAGCTCCTGGTGCGCATGGCCACAGTCACCCATCTTTTAATCCGATTTCAGATCATTTTTCCTAACGTATCATTATTATGGATTTGTCGGTTTTATCTTTTCCTCTATTCAAGTAGACTTACGCATGGCATTAGGCCAGAGACACAGATTTATTGTGAGCAAAAACATATACAGAAAAGCTTAGCGAGTCTGTGAGCATGTAGAATTCAGCAAGGCTTTCGACATTGTAAAACATGATATCTATGCAAGCAATGCAAAGCAGCCTTTTTCACATGGTATGACTTGTCATCTGTGTAAATAATATATTTGTGTTAAGCTTTGTTTTGCGGCCAGATCAATATTTGATTTATTAAGTCATTGTTGTATTGTTCATTGTTTATTTTATTGTCAAATTATAATGTCAATGGAAATGCATATTCATTGGTATATTTTTCTCCAGCTGTTATGACAATTTTCTAGGTCTATCTGAAAAAGAGATTTGAGGGCAATGTGTTAGACCTTTCATGGATACAAGACAGATTTATCTTTTTTTTTTAAATTATGTTTCAGTTTGCATATTTAATCACACAGGCCACAATACACAAAACACGTTCATGTATAATCCCAAAACAAAATGCCAAGGAGGGCAGGAAATCAACAAATTTAGGATTATCTCAGCAAGATGGCTAGTTGAGCTGCCGATCAAAATACTTATACGCAGTAGGGTCACTTTTTCATATTTCACGAGATAATATCGAATTAACAGTGTGCAACGACACTTGTTCTGAGTGTGTCCCTTTGGAAGAACACCCTCATCGATTGTTACAGTCAAGAAGTGCAGAAGTCTTCAGACGACACTTTGTGGATGTGTGAACTGCTCCTGGTCATGCGTGTCAGTGATTGGGCTGCCAGTCATACCATGATCTGTGTGAAGTCCACGGCCAGACTACAGAAAGAGCCAGTGAAATGTACGGGACCAGTGTTTGAAGTCCTGCACTAAAATGCCACTTGATAACGACGGGTCTGTAGAAACAGGAAAACAAGGCATTTGAAGTCTAAGTAAAATGGTCTAGCCATTGCTTGTCACTTACTTTTTACCTGATTCAAAATAAGTCGATACCAGTTTTCTTTAGCAAATATGTGGCAAAATGAACATACAGTAGTTTCAATAGATAAAAGTGTGTGGGAACAACTCTCAACTAACTTGAGTTCCTTAAAATTACAGAAATGAAAATAATTCCAGTCCCACTCCCCCCACTCCAATTTAACGTATCAAAATACTGAAATCCTTTTTTTTCTGTATCAAACAGAACTGCAAACATTATATTGCACTCAAAGTAACAACCATTTGCAAAAAAAAAAAAAAAAAAAAAATACAAATGGTTTCCAAAATAAAACGAATTGAAGAAAACAATGTACACAAAGGTTGCAAAAAGATGTTTCACAGAACTTCGTGCCCCTTCTCCAGGTTGTTTGAGGGGCATAGGGTACAGTTGTAATAATATTGCATATCTGTCCAACTGGTGACCCATTGCTTCCATTTTGGATTATCCACGAAGCGGTGTTCACTGAGCTGGCAGCACTCCTCCAACTGTATTTTCATACCAGCATAGATTTGCATCATCTTATTGTTGCTAGCCCTCCTGAGGCGACCACACTGTTGGGAATGAGGAGAGGGTGCATATCATTTCCTTGAAAACAAAAAAACACTCTCAACATTTATGTGAAGGACATGTAAGAGACCTGAGCAGAGCAGAGTTTCTTGAAATATAGTCCTTTGCATTTCTTTCCAGACCCAACGTAAGAATGGTCAAGCTTGGGCTAGAGCTTAGATACACACCATCTGTCAGTAAAACAGAAACCTTGCAGAAGAATAGTTAATGAAGTGGGAAAACGCATGACCCACTGCAGCAAGAGAACAATAAAAAGAAGAGGTGGAGAGAAAAGTTAATTGAAAAGATAACAGACCAATGAAGGTAAATTAAGAGTACCTTCAGAATTAGAGAATTAGTGGAGCGCAGTCACAAAGGTCAGCAAACAGCAGGTTGGGAGGGAAAAGAACTGTATGTCCCTCTCAGCCGCCATATTACCAAGAGGCCTTTAAGAAGAGTGTCAGTGGCCCCAGGGGCCTCCCCAGTCAGTAGTCCTCTGTTAGCTTTTCTGTCTCAGAAGGCTGGATCTTCATCTCCGCTTTCTGTGCTTTGGCCTCATACATCTCTCTCCTGCTGGCCCTCCTGAAGAAACCACACTGTGGGAGCCGAACCAACAAGCGAAATTAAAGCTAAATAGTGCAGTGAGGTAAGACTGCTATGATTTACCGACCCTGTTCCTGTAAGTCAGGCAAGCTGTAGATCAGTGGTGTCCGATCCCGTTCCCACAGGGCTACCACCATCCTGAAGGTTTTGCACACCTCATTCCCAAGCTAAAGGATCTTGATGAGCTGCTAATTAGCCAAATAAGGTGAGCTGAATTTGGGCTGCAGTAAAAATCAGCTGAGATGGTAGCTCTACAGGAACAGGGTGGGATACCACAGCAGTACATGTTCTCTCAACCCCTAACAAAGCACACCGCATTCAACAGTCAATCATCCGTGTTGAACTGCTCATTAGAAGAGTCTGGTGCTGGTGGGCCAAATTAGGGGCAAAATAATACCCAATGATACGGTAAATCTCCACGAGCACGATTAATCACTCGAGCACGATTAATCACTGCAGCTTGATGACGGCAAAGGATTTTCAAAGAATTCAAAACAGCAATGAATGGAATATAGCTACTGGTAGAGGCCAAATTTTGCGGCAGGGAATCCAGCGGTGTTATTGTTCTCTCAAACACAGATTAACGAGATAATGAAATGAACCGCATAAATTACTGAACAAACTCAAAACTAAGGGAAACCAACCTGTGCGGATAGCGCTTTTTAATATTACGGTAACACCTCATGACCAGATACCTGATTTCTAATAGGCAATTAGTATTTTTCTAATAGAACACTATATAAGGCAGGGTATGTTCAAGCTCCTATCAAATCCCATAAAAATACTAAATTTCATCAGTAAATTCAAGTCGAATGAAGAATCACGTATCCCATGCAAACGTCCTACATAAGACACAGATGAATGGGAATCAATCAAATAGCCCTTTACGTTCCCAGCTGTGAGTCAGCACTGAGAGGCACGAAATATCTCTAATTTAAGGAGCAATGCCTGCATGTCCAAAGTTTCTGGTGTTGTTCTGCTTCTTTAGGGATTATTTACAATTGATAACCAGTAGGTACACAGTTTTTTGTTCCTTAGTCCACCTTTGAGGGGATGGAAGCTTGTTAATTTGCATTGGAAATTTCCAGAAGCTGCACGTGAGGCTGAGGTTGGGGAAGGCTAACATTAGACTGACTATCGTATTTGTAATAACAATTAAGGAGGACATTTTTATTATTATATTCATAACAGCTTATCTATGTACAACAGCTGCCACCCTCAACAACACCCGGGAACATCAAATGTGCACGCAGTTAAACAATAAATTACACTGAAATAAACTGTGCTTGATAAACACCGTCATTTAGGATGAATTAATCCAGTGCTGTCTGCATTTCAACTGTGTAACTAAATGTGTTACTGACCCTGACCAAGAAGAACTGGCGGTGGGGGAGGCTGGGGAATGCTAATATTTGAGAAAGACAAATACTATTGTTTTCACTTCCATTGAGGACAAGATAATGTTTGTAACTACTCAATGTACTGACTGCTAACAAAGGACCAAAACACAGCCAACGATGCAACACCGAAGGCTGACTACAAAAGTTGCATACATTGGCAGAGGCCTACCAGGAAACTGGCTGAAATGAAATGGCATTGACGGTGGTGAGAAATTTTTAGGTCAATATTTTAAGTGAACTTTTTAAGTAGTAAGCCATTGAGCACAATTTTTCTCTTAAATTTTCCCGTAAGAAGGTTCAAAGTCAGAAAAGGCATTTTTTTCATGTTGTTGGGCAATGTCACATACATATTTTGTGTCTTTTGGTTGCAGTGCTTCACTGAAGCAATATCACATTTATACTGGGAGAAATGTTCAAACCCAGGATGCCATATTTTTATGGTCAGCGCATTACATCAAATGGAAAATATCCAGATCTTGTGCATCATTTTTTTAAACAATTCCCCGCAATTCAGCACAACATATTTGAGATCGTTGGAAACCTTGAGAACACCACTATAATTTAAAACTGGCCAGAAGCTTCAGAGAATTGAAAACTGCTCTGCATTTTACAGACCTATATGTGGGTCCATAGGTTTTATGGGGGTAAACAGGAACAAAGCAAGCCAAAAGACAAAATGATATCAGAGGATAGGGGGTTACAGTTCTGCATCATCGCTATATGCAGTACATCATCAGAAACATTAGACACAAACAAATACAAAATAATCCAACCATCACGTTAGGTAGGCTTATGCAGTAAAGCAATACAAAATGGTAAAACTTACAGCTTCCGCGTCTGTCGTTGAGTCACAGACAGTTGGTAACGATCCAGGCTTTATCTTCAGATATTTTACTAAGCCTGCGTTTGAGGCTAGTTGTTAGTGGTAACTATCGTTAGCGGTCCTGCTAGCCACCTGAAACACGTTAGCTTCACTCGCTGTTATATCGTTACTTACAGCTTGGGGCTCCGAGCTCTTGATCGACGCAACTGCTCCAGGTTTGAGAAGCAGCTGAGACGCATATCCAGCATCGAATTATCCTTTATTGACAAAGCTGTCTTCGGTGAATGCTGAGCACAAACAGCTAACGTTCCCTTTGCTACCCACTGATTTCTGGTGGCATCGTCTTTTGGAAGAGAAAATAGTTGTGCTTTTTTTCGCATCCAAAAAAATACGTACGAACAGCTTTGGGAGGTATGCTGATAGATCTACACGTTAAATGATTTGTGCTCGCTTGTGTCTGATAGAATAGATTCCGGGGTGGGCAGGTCCAGCGCCGTGATTGGCTTTGGCCAGGTCTGTCCTGATTGGACGCAACAACCTGGCGTCAGGTTTTGCCCAAATTTCGTTAAGATCTCAGGACGAGCTGTTCAGAGACAAAATCACGTTCAGGATATCACGTTCTCGGATTACGGCAAAACCCCTGTATCTTATGTTTTGAAACTTTGCAGAGGTTGAGTATGGACATCCAACATTATAACATTATATGTATGTATCTAAAAGAAGGATCAGCATAATTGGGGACCTTTATTGGAGTCCAAAGTTGATAATTAAATTTAGATTTGACGGGTTTGAGGAGAAAGAAATCTAAATTGTAGTTAAGATAGATTTTGTTTTAAAAATGAACAGCTCCATACAATGAAACGACACTTTTAATAATATAAAAGAAATTTAGTTGTGTAATTGGGATGTTTTCTTCATTTTAATTACATTTTTTACAAAATCCAACTTAAATATGTTTGTACTCATTTACATTTACGTAGGCCAAATATCCAATCAAACGTCAGTTCACTAGACTGTACCACGGTACTTGTGACATCAGTTAAACTCATTCCTTTCATAAAGGCGTTTGATTGGACAAAAATAGATTCCCCAAGTAAAAATGTCCACCCCCGATATTGAAGCCAATTTGAAGACTCAATGATTTTAAAATGTGTCGCACTGGATTATTACCAAATTCAAATTTATGAAACTATGCGTTTTAGACACTTCAAGAATTCTACTTTTGCTGAAATATACTTTGCTGAGGTGAGGTCTCCTCCTTTAATTTATGTAGCTTGTCATTTCCATCAACATAAAAACATACAGGCAGCAGGCTAATCCAATTAAAAGCATGAAATAACGATAGCCTAATAATCATGCCCTAAGGATCATCATCATTCTTAAAATGCTTCCAAACTGACCATTCCTTTGATGTCTTTTCACAGTGGTTGTTTCACCAAGCGAATGCAGATAGGCTAAGTTATTATAGTAGGACTACAGCCGAAAAGGTGACATAGCTGAAATTTATTGCTACAGTTATGTAAATGTGATTTATTGTGCTGTAGATTGCAGCTTGACCGCCCTACTCCACCTGCATGTGTGAGGCATGTAGCAGAGCAGCTTTGGAGCAGCAAAAAATTTGGCTTTGATACGAAATTGCCATAAAACACAGATTGAAACAGGAAATTTAAGCAATCAACCAAAAACATCTCAATTAACCATAAGCATTTAAGAGCCGCCCGACAAAACAAATTTGAAATGTCAGCTGTCATGCATTGGTGAAAAACAATTTTTGAAAAAACAGACGAGTAAACCTGAAGAATGACCAAGTACTATTTTGAGTGGTGAAAAAAAAAACAAATGTGTTTGAATAAACTGCAGAGTTGGAAATTTTAAAAGGCAGTGACGCGCTGCTTTCCCAAAGGAAGACAGATGGGAGAGAGAGACACAAGCAAATCCGTAGACCAGACAAGAACTTTTTGATGGCCTGCAATGCAGGCAGACGTGTTGATTTATAATGTAGATATTTGCAGAAGGTGAAGACTGCGATGCAGGCCGTTTTTACTAAATTAGAAAATACATATTTTAATAAACTGCTAAATTTTCAATTTGTTAAAAAATGTAGAAAATTGACCGAAAGTTTTTAATATTTTATAGTTTTCCTTAAAACACCTGTCTTTTTAATTTTATTTTCATTTCACGTGAAATAGGGTTGGTCAGGTCCGTGCTTCAAAAAATTAACTTAGTCTGGCCTGATTACAGGTGCTCATTCACAAACTGTTAATACTAACAGAACTTCAAGCTAACTACAGTATATGGATTTGCCCAAACTTCAGAGAGAGCCACTGTATTCAACCATAGAATCAAATCTCTGTTTATGGTTCCAACACTGAGTTTCTTTGCCAACTTTACTCTAGAATGTTTCAATCTAGCCCGAATTCTAAGTTTAACTTGTGTTTGTTTTGCTCTGTTGAAGTCTATGGAAAATTCTAGGGCATAGCAGTCAGGAAACTGATCTGGAAAAAGGCCTACCCATTAAATAGTCGGCCGGCTGATAAAACTCATATCTTCAAAATGATAAACTTTACAGGAAAATAAAAAATAAATATAAAATTTAAAAAAATAAATAAAATAATAAAAAATATACATATATAAATATAATTTAAAATATAAATAAAATAAAAAATGTTTAATTTTGCATGTAAGAATAGTGGACATACGAGTTTTTGTTTCTTATCAATTTGGAGATACGAGGTTTTATCAGCAGGCCGAGAAAATGCTTAGTCTAATTCCACAATTACAGAATAAAGCACTCAGTAAACATTCAAATTAACCATTTTGGGCAGAATAAAGCTCCTACCTTCCATAGGATGAGGATGATCAGACCTAGGAGAAAGACTCCAGTCACTCCTGCCAGGATTATGATCCACAAGGGAATTTCATAAGGCGTTTCCGTGCCCAGCACTGGGTCGATGTCTAACGTGAACTGTCATTGAACAAGATGAATAAAATGTGATGGCATTCCCAAAGATCAACATTAAATTTTAATAATGACATAGTACTCAGATGAACAGAAAGTTAAAAAAATTGGAATAACACTGGACTGAACTACTCAGAAATGCATTTTGGTTATGATGGGTTAGAAGAGTTATGCTAAACTGATGGGGGAAAGTCAAAGACCTTTTGCTGAAGAACGAGTTCAACATTCTTCAACATATCTCATCAAAATGGTTTGCCCCATTTTAAACTGTATAATCTGCCTTTTACCCATGAAAATAAGTAAGTCCTGTTACTGTTTGC
The DNA here is from genome assembly GCA_029692085.1 of Gymnothorax javanicus. Classification (NCBI taxonomy): domain Eukaryota; kingdom Metazoa; phylum Chordata; class Actinopteri; order Anguilliformes; family Muraenidae; genus Gymnothorax; species Gymnothorax javanicus. The sequence continues at coordinate 110,704,623 of CM056200.1, forward strand.
TTCCCATGCCTGGGGTTGGGTAAAGGCCAAGACACACACTGTCAAGTCATTGCATAGACGAATGCTATTGGTCAAAAAAAAAAAAAAAACAGTTTTTTGAGTGTGAAAACCATTTCAAACTGCAATGCATACACAGGCATTGGGTTGTCAAGAAGCAATTGACCATATGGTACTCTACAAAGGCCATGGTATTTGTAAAAGATGTTTGAATGCTGATATATTTTAGTATCGCAAAGGATGCTGGATGGGCAATTTTCAAGTTGTACCTTGAAAGTGCAGTAGTCGCCATTGGTGACTTTTATTTATTTTTTGACAGTACTCTTGACTACACTCCAGCAGAGGAGTTGGCCCTGAGTAACATGATACTCAACAACTGGGTCACTGATGCATCCTACTTTATTTACAGAGCAAGGAAACACTGCTCCCTTTAAAAGGTTGGCCATTAAAGTAGACGGTTATGCATACTGCATTCACCAGTGTTTCCCAGCCAAATAATATATTCAGATTTATTCAGTGAACTGTTCTCAGGTGGAGTCTAATGATGAAGCCATAGTATCTGTTTACTCAGAAAGGAAAGCAGGTGTAATATTCTCTAAATTAATTCCAATTTCAGGTGGGAGACTGAGTCACATGCTGGTATCTGGCATTACTCAGGCCAGTAGTAGCACGGTTGCATGCTAATCCTCTAAACTGCATCATGCACTTATAAGCATGTCATATCTTTGATTTCCTTGCCGCTCATCATTTCAGAGGAGGATTTAGTTCCCCCGCAGCAGAAACACTGAACATCTACCATCTATAGGCCTCAGCCAATAAGATTTTTACCTCACATGCAATTGAAAAATACTTTCCTGGCTTGTAATTTTCAGCAGCACAACTATGAAATATTGCAGCACAACTATAACATCTAGCAATGAACTCACCTGTCTTGTCTGACTGTTCATTTTGACGAAAGGTTTATCAGTGACCAGCTTTAACGTTGCCTCCCCTTTGACTGTCACCCGTGAAGCATCAGTGTAGTCCTGCAAAACACAAACAGTCACAGGGATTGAGAGCGGAGGTTCCTTGCCTGGAGCACTGTGATGCCTTGCTGCTCTGCACTACATGCAGGAGATTTCCAGCACATTGAGAAGTATTTGATCTGATTACATTCCACAGAATGATGCAATTACATTCCACTGTAATTAAATTCGTGGAGAATAACAATTACGCATCTTGCAATGATTAATTTCTGCAAGCGCGGTAAATTACTTTGCTGTTAGCCAGTGATGCTTATTGATATTTCAATGAAAGAAAAAAATATTTGAAATTTATTTTTCCATCTGTTGAAATGATCCTGCTGTTTCATGAGAAACAGATAAAATTGTATAAAATTATAGCATTTTTAATAACAATCATCTTTTCATTTTCCTCTTAAGCTGGTTAGGACATTAAAATTTATACAAGAGATCCTTGAAGGATCTTGACGCCCAACATCCAACTATCTTTGCAAGTAAAATTCACAGTTGTGTATGCACCTGAAAGTTAGGGTTGTACTGAAGGGACTCGAAGTAGACAATTTAAGTGACAAAATTATGTAAGTTTATTGCATATGAAACTCAAAACAAAAATCGCTGGACTAACATCAACAAAAACCTCCATGAGCAATCCAAGAGTGAAGACATCTGTCAAACTGACATACCTTCAGTAAATGTGCATTGTCAATTCATGTCAAATAAAATGCAATTAAGGATACAGTAGGAGTTAAAATTAATGAATGTTGGTGAAAGTTATTTTTATAAATAAACTTGAGCAGGCTGCTGAGGGTAGTATGAACAATAGGCAAATTAACAATCTCAATATGAAGGGAAGCATAAACAATAGGTAAATTCAGGATCTCAACAAGGACAAAACCCGTCAAGATCCCAACATTCCCATTCAGACATGGACAACCCCAATTCCGAAATAGTTGGGAAAAAGTGTAAATTGCAAATAAAATCAAAACGCAATGACTTTCAAATCACAACAGCCAGTATTTTATTCACAATAGAACAGAGATAACATAGCAAATGTTGAAACTGAGAAATTTTACAATTTCATCCACAAAATGAGCTCATTTCAAATTTGATGGCTGCTACAGGTCTCAAAAAAGTTGGGACAGGAGCCTGTTTACCATGGTGTAGCATCCCATCTTCTTTTTAACACAGAGTGGAGGCGTCTGGGCATTGAGGAGACAAGTTTCTTGAGTTTAGCCATTGGAATTTGATCCCACTTTTGTTTAATACAGGCTTCCAGCTGCTGGAGAGTTTTGGGTCTCCTTTGACGGACTTTTCTCAATCGGTGAAAGATCAGGACTGCAGGCAGGCCAGTTCAGCACACGGACTCTTCTACCATGAGGCCATGCTGTTGTAATAGCTGCAGTATGTGGTTTTGCATTGTCCTGCTGAAATACACAAGGCCTTCCCTGGAACAGATGTCATCTGGAGGGGAGCATATGTTGCTACCTTTCAGCATTCATGGTGCTTTTTAAAACATGCAAGTGTCCCACACCATATGCACTAATGCATCCCCATACCATCAGAGATGCTGGCTTTTGAACTGAATGCTGGTAACAGGAGGGGTGGTTTTTCTCCTCTTTAGCCCGGAGGACACGACGCCCATGATTTCCAACAAGAATGTCAAATTTGGACTCGTCTGACCACGGGACACTTTGCCGCTTTGCTACAGTCCATTTTAAATGAGCCTTGGCCCACAGAACATGGCGGCGCTTCAGGATCATGCTCAACAATGGCTTCCTTTTTGCATGATCGAGTTTTAGGTGGCATCTGTGGATGGCACGGCAGACTGTGTTTACAGACAGTGGTCTCTTGAAGTATTCCTGGGCCCATTTAGTAATGTCAATGACAGAATCATGCCGGTGAGTGATGCAGTGGCGTCTGAGGGCCCGAAGATCACGGGCATCCAGTAAAGGTCCTCGGCCTTGTCCCTTACGCACAGAGATTTTTCCAGTTTCTCTGAATCTTTTGATGATGTTATGCACTGTTGATGATGAAACCTTCAAAGCCTTTGCAATTTGACGTTGAGGAACATTGTTTTTAAAGTATTCCACAATTTTTTTACGCAAGCCTTCACAGGTTGGAGAGCCTCTGGCCATCTTTACTCCTGAGAGACTCAGCCTCTCTAAGACATCCCTTTTATAGCCAATCATGTTAACTTAATCACTTGCTAAATGTTCTTTCAGCTGATTCTCTTATATTTCAGTTGGTTTTTCAGCCCTTTTTTGCCTGTGTCCCAACTCTTTTGAGACCTGTTGCAGCCAGAAAATTTGACATAAGCTCATTTTTCGGATAAAAATGTAAACTGTCTCAATTTCAACATGTGAAATGTTATCTATGTTCTATTGTAAATAACATATAAGCTCGTGTGATCTGAAAGTCATTGCATTTTGATTTTATTCACAATTTACACTTTGTCCCAACTATTTCAGAATTGGGGTTGTAGATCTATGCTCAAAGGAAGTCTGGATCCATTAGAGTTCTTTTGAACTCCAAGCATGAGTAATTGCTGACGTTTGGTAGATGACATCACCAGTAAACCTCAGACAAACATTGCCGTTTATATCATCTGAGAACAGTAATCTTTCTTGGTATAATAGAACTGCAAATCTTCCTCCCCTTGCTGATTGACAAAATGGGGATGGCACAACAGTAGACCTATATTATCTAGAAATTGCATCTGAACTTTATACCACTGACTGTCACGTACTCAAATCCAAATACTAACCCCATGATATGTTTTTATCAGTATAAATTGGAGCTCTTGAATGTTTTTTTTCCCCTTTTGTTGAGGGAACTGACATTTTCACTAAGATGAAACAGGAGTTCTGGTATCAGAAAGGCAGTGGTATTGGTAGCTGTTTTAATTTTTCTGGTCATTCATTCTTGTCATTACTTATATCCCATATTCCAAAAAACGAAGGGTTAAATTTATTTAAAAAATACCACAAGAATTCTGCCTACATAAAATCAGTATTTCATGACAGCAGTGCATGATGAAGCATTTGAGAAATCAAATGGGCATGACCAAAACCATTCAAGGCAGGGTCATGTTCGACAAGCTTTGATCGATTCATTTCCTAAAACCCAGCATATTACGTACTGAACACTATATACTGTGTCTGCAATCAACTCCTATGGAGTGCAGAGAAGGAGGATTAAAATATAGTGCATGTAAATGCAGTCAGGTACCATATGTACATGTACTGGCTCTCAGAAATTCCCAGTGTGGGTTATCCCCCTTCACACTGACATCAAACAGGATTTTTGGCTGCTGGGCAGCCAAATTGAATTTACAAACCAGGACAAAAAATGCATGATGCACAACTTGGGGCCAAGAGGAACTTGTGTACTAAGTCTGAAAAAGATCAAAGAGCTAGTTCCTGAGAAATAGTGATAACAAGAAATGTTTAGGACTCCCATGTGGCCATCTTGGATTCAACCATTTGACATCAGAAGGCAATAATGCACAACTCGGACCCAAGGGGAACATGTATGAAAGATTTGAAAAAGATTCCCCCAACAGATCTTGAGAGATAGCAGTAACAAACTTTTTTGTTGAAATCAAAGATGGTCACTGGGCAGCCATATTGGATACATCCAAGAGATTAAAAAAAAACCAATGACGCATAACTACAACCCAAAGGGAAAGTGGTACTAAGTTTGAGAAAGATTGGACGGGTAGTTCCTGAGAAATAGCGGTAACAAAATATCCAACATGGCTTCCCAGCCGCCATCTTGGATTCACCCATTCAAATTCAAAAGGCAATGGTGCTTAACAAGGACCCAAGGGGAACCTGTATGCAACATAAGAAAAAACATCACCCCCATCGGATCTTGAGAAATGGTGGAAACTTTTATGTTGAAATCCAAGATGGCCACTGGGCAGCCATATTGGAATAAGCCATGAGGACACAAAGTGTATGCTGCACAACTAGGACCCAAAGGGAACCAGCGCATCAAGTTTGGGGAAGATTGGACGGGTAATTTCTGAGAAATAGCGGTAACAAAATATTGGATTTATGAACCAGAAGAAAAAATACATGGTGCACAACTAGGACCAAAGGAGAACCTGTGTACCAAGTTTGAGAAAGATCAGACTGGTAGCCCCTGAGAACTAGCAGTAACAAGAAAAGTTTATGGACAACGGACGGACGGACCACTAACGAAAAGTGATTTGAAGAGCCCCCCATCTGATGATGGTGGGCTAAAAATACAGGATATTTATAGCAGCCTGGGTCAGTGTTTATTCTTACCAAAAGAGCAGTGCAAGACCTTAAAGAAGCTATATTTTTATCGATTATCCTCTGCTTGCTGAAGAGGAATATTCACCCAGTTATGCAAGAACTAGTAATGCATGTCATGAAAATTAAACTGCCTTGTCTGTGAAGTGCTTAATGCGCTTACTAATGACATAATATGGGGTAACTTTATCGTACAATTGCCTAATTTGGTTGCTGAATGTGTCTGTTTAATTTGTTAATGATTGCTTCCTTAAATTTGACAATATTGCAGATTTGGTTTGCCCACATCAGGTTAGCTTCTTCATCCCTCATCATCTTCCGTGGGATATGTTCCAGTGGCCAAGAGTCCACACTTAGACCAGTTTGGAGCCTTTGTTTCAACAAAGTCTTAGGATTAATCAATTAAAAACAGACATTAATGTTCCGTTCTATTTTTTTGTAATATACCACAATAGGCACAATATAAACGAAGGAATGCTATTCTTCACGTTGTGTGGTTATTTCTGATGTAAAATACTGTAGCTGCAGAGGATCAACACTCCATCTAAACATGAAGAATGCATAATTAAGAACATTAATGGCTTGTTGAAGTTCTGGGGCTGCAATCTTGATTACAACAAAAAGCAGTATTCACAGGGAGGCCCAAGGATTGATCATAACCAGTGATATACAGCAATAATGCCGAAAAAGTTGAAACATGATGGAGATTAAAAATATAATCAAAATGGATTGATTTGAGGAGTCCACTCTCCCTCAATTATTTTAAAAATGATACAACAATACATTATTTGATGCTGGTGAATTCAACTGTTAATTGAAAATATTCACTTACATAATGTCTAGCCTTTTGAGGAGTTATTCGTCACAAGATGGCATCAAACATGCAAACACTAAGGTTCCCAGTGTTGAATGTGTGTTAAGCTCCACATAAAGGGGATATCAGATGCTGAGAAAAAAATATGCGGTACCAATGAAGGCCGCCTTATTTACATTGGAGCCATTACAGGTTAGAGTGGAGAAATGCTCACCAAATGGAGCGCAGACTTCAAGTCTACCAAAGAGCATCTTTATCATATACTGTATACTTATCTGGCGGCAGTCATTTAATGCATGTCAGCCCATACGGAATTCCAATTAATCATAAGTATTTTCATCCATTTACACAGCTTATGGACGTACAAATAAAATTATATGGATTTTTTTATTAGATAAAACTACTTAAAACAAAATATGATTTATTACAAGCCATGCATTTTGGTAATGATGAAAGAGCGCATTAACACAAACCAAGGTAAACAATCACTAACTGGATGCTTGTTTTCCTAGCACAACACAATTTTCCGATGGCTGAAGTGGACCAACTGAGAGAGCTACGCCCAAACATCCATACAAACCGCACAAGCCCCAAAAAAGTCAGTTGCAAACATACAGAGACAACACAAATAATCAAGAAGAGCTCGGTTTCTGAGGCTACACAGCATTGATCGCTGGCGGACGTTGCCCTTCTCCTTCTTGACTGACAATCCTTGACACGGCCGTGTGTAACATTGGCATCAGTGAGACAATTTTCAGTCCTGGATGAGGTTTTGAGTTTTTTTATTTTACAAATATGAATAGAACACTTTTTTAAGCTTTTAAAATATTTTTTATGAGATTTTTATACCCTACTAGTTAATGATATATAGACATTAAACTAGGTGGAAAGCTGTCCTTCTAGGCATAGACGGCCTGTCAAATTTCTCATCAACTGATTTTGTGAATGAAGGCTATGTGTACCACCCCACTTGTAAATAAATCATTCAACAAATAGCACCAACTCATATGAAACATTATAGTCAGTTAATCAAAAGTATAAACCTTTACACTTGTGGTTATTTTGTGGCTCAGAATCTGTCAATGCGCATCATTATGCATGGATAATCCTCCCTGATTGAGTTAATTGAATATATCAGGCAAACTGAACCGAACTGTGAGTTTAAGGAATAAGGCCTACATAAGGTCTTATGGTTTGTCTTCTCAGAATTCACATGAATAAAACAGAAATGCGATCTAGAATGCGACAGGCATCATCAGAACTCAAAACAATTCTGTAAGTTGTGGCAATCACACTGCAAAATCAGATCAAAATTGCTACACTTCTGTCCCCATCTATAGGAAACAGAGTCGCCGCATCATTGCCAGGAGATGGGGATGGAAGTACAACCCGAGGCTTTACCGCCCCCAAGTGTCCTTTTCTGGCCCTCGCGACCGGGAGTGTTAGGAGAAGCTTTGTCTCTCCCAGCAGATTTTAGGTGGGGTCTGATGGCTGGTTGCAGTTTTTTAAAGAGAATGACAGGAGCTGTGTGGATTGGCCATTAATGAAGCCAGCCCCCAATTATTCCTCCTTGTTCAACCTTTTTCCAACTGCAGTGCGCTGCAGCTTCGCTGGTCACAAAAATACCAGAAATATGTCTGACAAGCCTAGCCCACCAGCAACCGTAAACTTTACAACTGCACTTGCCACTTTTGTCTTGACTTTAAATAGGACCCTGTGTGTCCACCCCACCCATTCATTCAGTTTTCAACTGAAAAATGATGCTAAACATAATTATTAGTGCATGCTATTGATTATGGTTTCACTTCTTTCATTGCATTTTGGTCTGGTCCTTACCTCCAGCATTGTGCTGTTCCAAACCCGAGCCCGTATGGTGATTGTAGCCTCGTTGGTCATGTCTCGGAGGGGGCAGGAAAATCTCACACAGCGGGCAGAGCGCAGCCCACAGTCCTGCACAACACACCACATGAGGGTAAATGCCCAGCAGCGGACAGCAAAGCCAGAAACAGCATAGAGAACCGTAAGTCAGTTAGGTCACTATATGGCTGCCCAGCTTTAAAAAAAAAAAAAAAAAAACACATATACCCTCCTTGCATTTAACCCTTAAAGTGCCAAAGGCAGCATTTGCCGCTTGCTGATACAATGAAATAAAATCAAAGCTTTTGAAAACCTATCATGTGGCGACTTGTAGAAAAGAGCTCCCGCAGGGGAGCTCTTTTCAACAAGTCGCCACATGATAGGTTTTCAAAAGCTCAAGATATTTACAGTTTTTAAGTGTCTGAAAATTAATTTTGGCGTCCTAAGGGTTAACAATTTGAGTTGCTTTTGCTCAGTGGAAAATAAAATTAAAAAAAAAAAAAACCTTTGCATCTTTGCATTTGAAATGCATACCCCTATTTAAACATGATGGATTTAATTACTAAAACAATTGAGGTTGCCTAGGCTCCACCTGAGCATTGAACTAGCCCAGTTTAACACAGCTGCACTGCACTACCTAATATTCAACCTCAGTTCCACAAGAATTGGGTAATTATGCAAAATGCAAATAAAAACAGAACTGATTTGTAAATTCCCTTGCACCCACACTTAGTTGAAAACAGCATGAAGAAAAAATATTTATAAAGTTTCACGTTATCCAATTAACTCATTTTTGTACAGTATATTCGAATTAGATGCCTGCAGCATGTTCCAAAACAGTTGGGACAGGGGAACGAACACTGGAAAAGTTACTGAATCTTCCAGAGAACACCCATTTTGAAAATTCCACTGGTAAACATGTAAATAGGCAGTTAGTGACTAAAATTTGATCGGGTATTAAATGAGCAGTCACGAAAGGAAGTCAAATAATTACCAGCAAGATGATTCAAGGTTTGCCACTTAGCCAAATGATGTGGGTGTAAAACAGTTTCAGGACGTTTCTTAATGAACGATAGCATGGAATTTAGAGATTGCACCATCAACAGTCCATGATTCTGAGAATCCAGAGAAGCTGGAGCAATTCCCATGTGTAAAAAAACAGGCTAAATACCTATTTTTGATGTGAAGTGAGACCTTCGAGCCATCAAACAGCATGGCATGAAGAACAGACATGCTTCTGTAATAGACACAATACCGCATGGGCTCGTATATACTTCAGAGGACCCGTGACAGCATATACACTTTGTCGTGGCATCATCAAATGCAAGTTACAATTTCTATGCAAAGAAATCATACATCGGCACCACCCGGAAGCATTGCTGACTGGATTTGAGCTCATCTGAAATGGACTGACAGGAAAGTGGAAAGAGGCGCTGTGGTCTGACGAGTCCATCTTTCTAATCGTTCCTTGAAATAACAGGCATCATGTTCTCAGGGCCAAAGAGGAGAGTGACCATCTCGACTGTTATCGGGGACATGTTCAAAAGCCACAACTGTCATGGTCTGAGGCTGAAGTAGAGCCTTTGGCAAGGACAACTTGCACATCTATGAAGGCATAATGGACGCAGAATGGCACGCATGGATTTTGGAATCACATGTGCCCCTCAGATGTCATCTTTATCAGGAATGCCCCTGCTTTCTCCAGCAGGATAATACCAAGCCACACTCTGCATGTATTACAAAAGCATGACTTCCTTGTCACAGAATGCAGGTACCGTCTACAGAGCGGACTTGCCTTCCACTGAAAACTTGTGGCAGAATATGAAGCGCAAACTACGACAATCGAGACCCTGAACTGTCGACCAAATGAAGTCCTATATCAACCAAGAATGGAAACAATTCACGCTTTTGAAACGCAAACAAGTACTGTCCTCTGTTCTAAAACATGTACTGAGTGTTATTAAAAAGAGAGGTGATGCTATAAAGTGGGGAACCTGTGTCAACTTTATTTGAATGTTCTGGAGACATTACATCTTAACCCTTTGAGCGCCGAATACATTTTCACGGAAGTAAAAAAGTAGTTATCCTGAGCTGTTGGAAACCTATCATGTGGCAACTTGTTTAAAAGAGCTCCCTTGCGGGAGCTCTTTTAAACAAGTTACCGCATGATAGGTTTTCAACAGCGTCTGACTTTGATATCTTACATCATTGGGCAACTATAGTTGCCCACGGCGCTGAAAGGGTTAATATAGTGATTATTTTAAAACCTCAATAAAGTTGATGAGTTTAAACAGTGCTTATTGGGGTTGGGAAGTGGACTCTGTTTCCCTAAAGTATTTCCTTGATCGGTTTATACTGCATATTATACTGCGCCTCCTCAGCATAATCACTCTCATCTTGCACATAGATGTTCTTCTTCCAGGCTTTCGCTTTGGTTGTTAACTAAAGGTACCGGACCACAACCTAGCGCGGCGGTACACCACCTGGTGGTTGGGGGTAAATGCACGATAAGCGCTTTAAATTCCTAGATCTTTCCCCTGATGTAAATCGAGAGTCATCTAGATCTGTCTCAAGTCCTCAAAAAACAAGCGCATGGAGGTGCCGTTGACATTATCTACAACTGCGTTAATTCAAATGTCGTTTTACCAACCTTCCAGGTCTGTCCGTTTGTCCTGCAGTGCTCGTTGGTTATTGAATTGTCGTATTAAAGCGTCTTTGACTATGAGGTCCCACTTTTCTATTCCTACCATTCCTTCTCCCCACTTTCCCAGGCTCCAGATGGCCTCCTCAGTTTGGCCAGTGATGTCTTGAATTTTCAGGTTGATTTCAGGATTGAGGTCGTCTAGCTGTGCTGCCATTTCCTCCTGACAGCTAGCTTAAAATTTGAATAGTTCTTTTTTTTCTTAACTGACTTCTGGTTGCTCGTCCCTGTAGCCATGACGTCACCCTTCACTTTACTAGTAGAGCTGAGAGTTGCTGCTGTGGCCCCAAATTATCCTCATTATCACCATTTCCCCCTGAGCTAGCTCTGCTAATGCTAGCACAGGCTTCTTTTTCAGTTTCCCCATGACGTTCCCAAACCCAGACCTTGTTTTTCAGTTTTTGTCCCTGTTCATTTTCCCTTCAGTTTGGATTCATTATTGAGAACTAAAGTACTTGAATGCAAAATTGTATTTCGCCGATACCGGAGCTGTGTCTTATGCTTCCATCCTGTAGCTTGTACCACCTCTTGATATAGTACTGTCTGAGTCTGTCTCTGGTTCATATCCAAGCCTTACGCCTGCACTGTTTAGGCACAGAAAATCCTACAGATTGCTTGAATCTTTTAATTATGCTATGCACCGTAGAAGGGGAAATATCCTACCTTCCCATATTTTTTAGAGGACCACCGTTTTTAAACCTTTCAATGATTGCCTATGCATTTGTGTACAAATTGGCGATGTTTGACATTTTCTTTGCTCCTGAATGAATTTTGTAACAAATAATAATTACAATCACCTGCTGAGATCAATCCAATCACTATTCAAATTGTTTACCTCATTACTGGTCCTAAACAGCCCCCATCCCAGCTTTTTTTTCTCGAATGAATTGCTGGCTTGAATGGCAGGAATGGATGGATATTCACAAACAAAATGAATGAAGTTTTAAATTAAATATCTTGTCTTAGCACTGTCTGCAATGAAATACAAGTCACCTTAAATTTAAAAATCACTGCTTTCTATTTTATGTACATTTTTTGTGCCATCCCAACCTTTTCAGAGTTGGGGTTGTACTTAAACTGACCCTTCCACAAATACCATGTGCTTCCTGTTTTCATGGATTTTGATTTTGAAAAACATCACTTCAGTCAACACCCCAATAAATGAACCTCAACTTCTAGAGAACAAAGTGTAAATAAGACTGGTGGATGGTGTGGATGCGATAGTGGCAGAGGGGTTGAAAGACTGCGATTAAAGAAATATATTGAAATAGAGAGGAGTGCCATGCATAGTGCTGAGAGGAATAATCACTTTATCATCCCAAACTGTTGAAAATTCACAGACATCAAACACATGGCAGATTGATTTGTGCCAGCCATTGAGTCATGCAACTCAGCAGTTCTAAGCACACGCAGACAGACCTACAATCTTGGGACTGTTCCCACGCTCATAGCTCAAATATCTTCATTGATCTTAAAAATACATTATTTACATTGAGCCTTTCACCCTTTAAGCATATAAATATTTGCATTTACACGCTGGCTTTGCCGGAATGCAGGCATTACACGATAATGGCATGCAGCATGTCACCTTTAAACAAACGTAGCTAGCTCGTTATATGCGTGTATGTTATGATAAGCTACACACATATCAAAGCTGGTTGTGTATGCTGATTCATATTTTAATATGCAGGCAAAAACAAAGATTCTGTGGTCCTTGTGCATAGTGGAAGCATTTTCGGACGGGGCAACATGATTTGTCACAATACCGGCTTGTACAGGGTGTCAAAAATCTGTCTCAGCATGCATTGGGGAAAACTACCTAGCACAGTATTTGTGGATGGGTTGATTGAATCTCTCTTAAAGGATTTCTTTGGGGTGCCAACGACAGGGGCACACACTTTTGAGACAAAATATTTATTTCAAAAAAAGAATTTTCTTTCAATTTTTTTGTCTAAATTGCTTTTATGGTGATATCAATGGAAGCACTGTAAACCAGACACTTCTAGCAAAAAAAGATGATTTCACAACTTTCCAACTGATGGCCTCCCCCCCCCCCCAAACGCACGCGCACCCACCCACACACACACACTCTCTCACGCACAGAAATATGAAGTCAAGCAGGGATTTTTTTTCCCTCTGTCTTGATGCATATCATAGTAAAAAATTGAAAATATGTTGTTAAGAGTGTTTGCTTTAATATTATGCAATATAATGATTTGTTACTAAAGGGATCTCAGTGGGCAGAGATTAAGACTTTCATCACTTCTATATCTCACCAGTAGGTAATACTGCTTTTGGGCAGTCTGAAGAGTGATTGCTGCCTTAGGCTGGATATTCTGCGACTCTGTGGCGTCCAATTCTCGCCTCTGCCGGCTTGAACTGTGTTCTGACAGCTGGAAGCAGAAGAGGAGGGATAGCAGTTAAGTTTACTACTCCTGTGAGTGATCCAGCAGTTGCTTAATTCATCCACACACTATTTGAAACATGAGTGGATGAGTAAATACAAAGACTAATGAAAATTTAAAAAAAAAAAGAAAATTGACCAAGTAATTGTATTGAAAGCATAGGCCTATCAGAAAAAATGACAAAGGGGGGAAAAAGCAAGTTGCTGGTGATTTGGGGTGAGGAGAGATATTTATGTGAGATAATGTGACGACTGAGTAATTACTCCTGAGAAAGATTCACCAGTAACAGATTTGTCATAGGCTATTTGAAACATGTAGGGATGAGTTGTTTCATAGACCAAAGGAAAAAAGAACAAATTAAGCATTTGAACTATCGTCTTCACCACGCAGGAATTCAAAATGTACTCACATCCCCTTTTACTCAGATTATTAACATTGCCATATGCGCTCCACTTCGTACTGACCCAATAGTTAAATTGGCCATTTTCAACTTTTTAGCCATTTTCTTTTAGTTACTCCCACATCCGTGATGATCAAAAACTTGTAGTAGTATTCTTTATTCTTACTCGTGGTGATGGACGACTAAAAGAAATTAGCCTGTGTGCAGCTTTATATTTTCCCCCAGAAAAACAGGAGGTCATGGGGGACGATTCAAGTTTTCCTTTTTATGTTGGTGAATTTCCTCATCATTATGTTGGAAGTCAAATAGTATAAAACGGGACAATTCTTCTAAGTGCCACTGATTTTGGCAAAAAATTTTTGGAAAACATAATGGGCCCTATTTTAACAATCTAAGCACACAGTCTGAAGCGTGTGGTGCAGGTTCATTTAGGACGTGTCTAAATCCATTTTCGCTAGTTTAACAGTGGGTTATCTGGGAGAAAAGTAATGCGCAAGGTTCAAAGCGGTTGTACTTAATCTCTTAAATAATCATGGGCGTGTTTTGAGAAAAACATGAAATAAAACAGTGTCATCTTCCACTCTCTTTAAAAGCCAGATTCCCTTGATTGTGGGCAAATTGCTATTATAAGGCGAATTTTCCAAATAGTAGGAAAAACACTTCTCTGCAGCACATACAGGTCTGCTTGTGCGTGAATTGAAAGTGCGTGAGCAAACCTCCGCTTAAAGTAATGGAAACCTGATCACCGTAATCTCCAAAAATGTTAAGAAATATATTTTTTAAATATTGATCAAAACTGTTTTAATAATATTCTGGTGAAAGAAGTCATCATACACCGTGAATACCCAGGCCACATTTGCACATATGAATAAAACAAGGAAGCAAAATTTTAAAAATTCAGGGTCGCGGGTAAAAAAATTATTATGTGTGGGTGGGGCACGACTGAGAGAAATTAAAATGAGCCAGGAAAAAAAAACAGCACAGGTGTAGGAAACGAAAAGAATATTATTTTGATTATGATACTATGACCCTTTGAATAAGCAGAAATGTCATGAATTTGCTTCTGCTTTATTGACAGTGAGGCTGGGAAAGAAATGGTTCAGCCTGAATGACATATGAGCAAAAATAATGGTTGGTGGATACCAGATTGTTGATACCTCATCCTTGAAGGCCAAGTCAGATGTATAGAACAAATCTGGATTAATTATTGACGGTGACAACAATTTCATCTGTCGCTATAATGCTTGTTGAAAGTTCTGCCTTTTAAGGTAGCTTTGTCAGTCAGCCAAACTGTGAATTATAATAAGCACATTTAAAACAAAATCCCAAGTTTGTGTATTTGATGACAGAAGTGGGACAGACGGGTTGCAGGTATTGTATTTATGGATCAGGTCGGATTCAAAATTGATTTTGACAAAATTGCCTTTGATGGGTTGATACAGTATGTGCCAGACCCTGACTTGACTTCTCAAAATGTCTGAAGCACTTCGTACATTCTTTCTATCCTGAGCAACAAAAGAAACAAGTTTAGACAAGACTGACCAAAAACTAAGAATCTGTGTAATTATCAAAAGAATATTTTTTATTATCAGCATATGCACATTTACACCCATTTTTTCAACCATCTCTTTGTTTTGCAGTTACTTCAACTAGATGACTGTGCGAGTACATTATAGTTGGCTCCAAAATTACTGGCACCCCTAACTGGCAATGCACAAACAATACAAAAAAATATATAAACAATAGAATCATAGAGAAACAGAACATACCAACATGTGTGAAATACTTCACTTTATTAATGTTTTGATGTAAACAAACAAAATCATAATCATTCAATAAAAATTTAGTTTCAACAAAATCAAGATTTCATAATTATTGGCACCCATCATTTAGTTCTCAGTGCAACCACCTTTGGCAAGGATAACAGCATGGAGTCTTTTCCTGTAATTTTTGAAAAGTGTAAGGCACAAACCTGGGGGGATTTTGGACCGTTCCTCTAAGCAGATCCTTTCCAGATCCTTTACATTCTGGGGTTAGCCTTTCTCAACTGCCCTCTTCAACTCAGCCCACAGGTTTTCATTTGGATTGAGGTCTGGGACTGAGATGGCCATTGCAGAGTGTTGATTTTGTTGTAACAGAACCATTTCTGTGTGGATCTTGAGGTATGCTTTGGGTCATTCTCTTTTGGAAAGTCACCCATGACCACGTCTTAGCCTTCTGGCGGAGGGAACCAGATTGTCAGCCAAAATATCCTGATACTTGGAGGAATTCATTACATCATTAATCTTAACCTGTACCCCTGGACCTCTTGAATTAAAACAGCCATAAAACATGACTGACCCAACATCATATTTCACCATGGGGTATGAGGTGCTTCTCCTTGTACACATCTCTGTTTCTATGCTAAACACGCCAATGCTGTACCTGACCAAAACGTGCAATTTTGGTCTCATCTGACCAAAGCACCTTGTTCCAGTCATAATTTAAATGATGTTTGGAAAACTCAAAGCGCTTGCTTCTGTGTCTTCTGATCAGAAAATGCTTCCTTCTGGCAACCCTTCCAAAGAGCCTGTGGTTGTAGAGGTGGTAGCTGATGGCAATTTTTGAAACCTGGTGACCCCAAGAAGCCACCAAGACCTGCAATTCCACCAGTGATTCTTGGGGATTTTGTTACTTCTCTCACCA
Source organism: Gymnothorax javanicus (assembly GCA_029692085.1). NCBI lineage: Eukaryota > Metazoa > Chordata > Actinopteri > Anguilliformes > Muraenidae > Gymnothorax > Gymnothorax javanicus. The sequence continues at coordinate 110,720,763 of CM056200.1, forward strand.
TCCTCTTCAGTATCCTGGGGGGCAAAATTTAGTTGTGTCCTCTACCCTTGAGGTTTTCAACAGTTTTATATCTTTGGAATTTTTTAATAAAAGCCCTGGCTGTTTGTGAATCTTCTTGTCGCTGTTACCAGATGTATGAAGGTTGATGACCATCTGCCTCTTTTAAATTGACAGTTGTTTTGTTTTCTTCATTGTGTTGGGTGAAACAGCATGTGTGTTACCTCCCTTTTATACTCTGGTGAAATAAGAAGTGATGTAATGGCTCAATATAGTTCCTTAACACTCAGATAAAACTTAAAGAAGTGGAATTTAATACCTGGTTTAACTTTGGAGGATGTTATGTACAATAATCTATAAGGGTGCCATTAATTGTGAAACCTTGATTTAGAGGGAAATTTATTTTTAATGAAATCTTTAAAAGGCTGTATTCTTTCATCTGACCCTGAGTGATAGATGATGAAAGGGAAATTAGCCATTGTGCCGCATTTTTATATCCCTGGGAAAAAAGCAGTCATGGGTTTCATTTATTGAATTGTATTTGGGTAAAATTAGACTCGTCAAACCCAAGCTTGAGTGCTGCAAGCCCTGTGGAATCCAACTATACCCTTTCCAGCTTTGTGAAAATGAGCACCACTAGGCACCACACAATCCCATGATCAAGAGGAATTCAGGAAGAAATGCGAAAGTCACTAAAATAAAATCAGTCTGGAAAGGGCAATAAAGCCATTAAAAAGCGGATAACTCCTCAACAGCAAACCATAGTGAGAGCAAATCTCTGAACGGAGAAAATCGGGAATAGTGGTGAATCATCCCAGGAGTGTCGATAAATGATTACAAATAGATTTTGTCATGACATCACTCCATCAAGTACTGAACCTTTGCATACATTCACATTTTTAAATGAGCGACAAATTAAACATTAAATTCTTCTGTAAGTCATAAAAGCTTATAATGATGTGCATGTCCCCTCCACTTACCCTGAGGTTAAGCGAGTTCACAATCCCCCCAGGGGGCACACAGTGGGTCTCCGATGTCCCCTTAGTCACAATCTCAGTCAGATAAAGCAGCCATTTGCCGTTGGGCACCTCATAAGGCCAGTCAAACTCAACTTCCAGACTCCCTATTTTCCCAAGGGGTTCACCATCTATTGCCACCTGAAACAGCAGAGCATACAGTATTTCTGTCACCTTTTGAGCCAAATGACACCAGAGCTGCATTCAAGTGTATGGCATTTATGAAGTAGTTGTGCTTACTCAGTTTATGCCCATTTATAATCAGTAAAATCAAGAGAGAAAAGTAACAGCATACTCCTGTGATCTGGAAAAACCTAGTACATTTGTCACTTTTGGGAGAAACTGAGTTTGACCCTTATTTGTGGTAATTAAGAGTGGTGAAAATTCTAACATAATATGACATAACATAACATGAGTGGCGAGAACAGGCCATTCAGCCCAACTAGGCTCGCCAGTTTTTTTTTTTTTTTTTATTGTGAACATATCACTTCAGATACTCAAAGACTCAATGGTATTTAACTTTAAGTCAAGCCTGCTCTTGAAAATTCCCAAGGTTTCTGCCTCAACAATATGATCAGGCAAGCTATTCCACATCGAAATTACTCTTTGGCTGAAAAAATATTTCCTAATATCAGCGCTAAATTTACCCTTGGTCAACTTCCATTTATGACCCCGAGTTCTACTAACAAAACTTGGCTGAAGGAATCCAACATAATTCACTTTGTTAATCCCTTTAACATACTTAAAGACCTCAATCAGATCACCCCTAAGTCTCCTTTTCCGAAGACTAAAAAGATTAAGGATCTTCAGCCTCTTCTCATAGCTTTTCATCTTTTATACCTGGAATTAGCTTTGTGGCTCTTCTCTGAACTTTTTCTAAAGCCTCTATATCTTTCTTAAAGTATGGACCCCAGAACTGTACACAATACACCAGATGTGGTCTGACGAATGTGTTGTACAAGAGAAGTATGACCTCCTTGGATTTGTGCTCAATACTTTTGGCAATGTATCCCAGCATCCGATTGGTTTTTTTTTTAACTGCTACAGCACAATAGCTAGAACCTGTGAAGGTTTGGTTAACAATCACTCCTAGATCTTTTTCATGTGGAGCACATTCCAGTTTTAAACCTCCCATGACGTAATCCTGTCTAATGTTTTTATTACCTATATGTACAACTTCACATTTCGCCACATAAAATTTCATTTGCCACATTTCTGCCCAATTCTAAATTCTGGATTCTATCCAAATCATCCTGAATCACTTTAGTGGACTCTAAACTATTTGCCAAACCTACCAATTTAGTATCATCTGCAAATTCAACCAATTTGCTCTCAATATTCCCATCAAGGTTATTAATCTAGATGAGGAACAGCAGGGGTCCCAACAGCCATCCCTGGGGGACGCCACTCCCCACCATACCTAGCTCAGATGAGGTTCCACTGACTACCACTCTTTGTGTTCTGTCCTGTAACCAGTTTTGAATCCACTCCAGAATACCTCTTGTAACTCCAATGGAGCTCATTTTAAAAATTAGTCTCTTATGCAGTACTGTATCAAATGCTTTCTGAAAATCCAAGTATATGATGTCATAAGCCCTGCTCTGATCATAAGTCTTGGTGGTCTCTTCAAAAAATTCCAAGCTTGTCAAACATGACCTTCCCTTACGGAAACCATGTTGGCTATCCCTCAAGATATTATCACATTCAAGAAATAATTCCAGCTCATCGTTTATGATAGATTCCAGTATTTTGCACGCAATGCAAGTTAACCCTCAAGCGACCAAGTGTTTTTAGCGACTAAAATGACCAAGTGGAGTCATAAATAACCCCACTATGTATTATGCAAAAATACATATTTTTAATGAGTATTTTGCGTTCATTATATCAACACAGCTTCATATAAATATAGCAGATATAATTAAATGATCTAATGTAACTAAGAGTTTTGACTGACTTTTTTTTGTGTAGCAACAATAATGGAAAGTTGTGTGGGGTCATTTATGACCCCAGAAAGTACGTATGTTTTTCGACCTTATGGGCACTGATATTATTGTCATGATCAATTTTTATTTGCTAAATTGTTTGCTGTAAACCTTGTTGATCAGATCCAGAATAATATGATTTAAAGCTATTTTACCCCCGCCAAGGGAATTATGTTTGTGTGTGTGTGTGTCTGTCGCCAATTTTATCCCAAAGACTAATAGTGCGATCTGCACCAAAATTTACACAGGGGTAGATATTGTTCCAAGGAACAAATCAATAAAATTTGATCTCAACTAGGCAAAGTACTAAGCAGCCAAAAATATTTAAAAATTAAAAATTGACATATAGGCCCAATTAACTGGATTAAAGGATCAAGTGAGTTATTTTTGTCATTTGATGGATAGTATGTGCCCCCTCTGGGTGCACATTTACTATCTCTACTAGGAAATAATAATAATTTACTTTGGATGAGGTATGCTGCCTCTGATTGCTCTTTTATCCACTCGAAAACACTCCTGTATCTCTGGGGTTATAAATGACCCCACACATCTTTTAATTATCCTTGCCACACACATGGTCAAATTCTTCTAAAAACCTATAAAAAGTTGTTACAGGAATAGCTTGATAAATTCATGGAGTGAAACATTTTTCTGATTTAATATATCAAAACGGCACATGAAAATATACTCTTGGGGTCGTCAATGACCCCACTTGGTCGCTTGAGGGTTAAACTGACTGGCCTGTTCATTTCCTGGCTCAGTACGGTCCCCTTTCTTATATATTGGTATTATATTGCCCTGCTTCCAATCATTTGGTATTTCTCCAGTTCTAAAGATCGTCTGAAGATAGCTGAGAGTGGTTTAAAGATGACCTCACTAACTTCCCTGAGCACTCTAGGATATAAGCCATCAGGACCCGCCACCTTATCTGCCTTTAGTTTATGCAACTTGTCTAATACTTCATTATCCCTAACCTCAATTTTCGCCAAATAATCTTGAGCATTGGACATGCCCTCTGGCTGAATAAAAACCCGCTATGAGGTAAAACTCTCAATAAAGTAAATGTTTAAGGTATCCGCAATATCCTTGTTGTCATATAGCAGCGATCCATATTTATTCTTTATGCACTTCACCTCCTCTTTGACTTTCCTTTTTCTGCTACAGTACTGAAAGAAGCACTTAGGATTAGTTTTTGCCCCTTCCGCAATTTGCCTTTCATACAGTCTTCTAGCATTCCTCAGCTCCTTTTTGACCACAGCTCGCATTTTACAGTATTCAGCCTTAGTATTCTCATTGCTATCCTTGATGTACATCTTATAAAGGAGAGCAGGGTTGAGCATGGCCTTCCAACTCCTGGCCATAAATGGACGTCAAAACTTAACAGTTCAAAATTGAAATATGCTGTCAAAATTAACATTGCATCAGCAGAACAGTTGGATAATCCAAATATTTGAACTTCAGCCAATCAGATATCATGCAGCCAACTGCTGGCACTTCAACATCACCCACTACGACCAAACTCAACATTTGCTTGTGTATCCCTTTAAGACTGGGAGTGACATCTGCGTGCGTCTCCCTTTCAGACTAGATGCAAAATTTGCGCATTTTAGACGATATCATCGTTTCATGGAAACATGAAATACAGTGTGATTCGTAGAAATACTCATGAGGCAGGTGAAATCCATGATGGGATTTGTATTAAGAAAAGGTTTTCAAAGCGGTGTTTCACGCTGTGACAATGGCTGCCAATCTGAGGGAGGGGAGCAACATTGATGCCGAGTGCAGCAGTTACTTTGACGAAGACAATGAATTGGACGATTCAGACCCAGATTATGATGTAACTAATAGAGCAGGAGCCTGGGCGGGTCAAGTTAGCTGGAAAGCTAACCAATTTATCTGTGTCATACAATGCTCCACATGCACCTCTGTTCAAGGAAATGGAGGTCTGCCGGGCAGACTGTGGTGGGTGCAGTCAGCAGAGTCAAGAGTGTAGCATCCAAAAATTGAGCTCGATCAGCTCATGAGCCAACTAAATGAAACCAAGGGCAAAAGTTCATTTAGTAACCTATAAATACTAGTAGATGGTGCAGTGGTGCGTTTTCTCGGAAGCTGACTATAAATCAAATAAGACAGACCCATTGGCCTACTCTGCGGGCAGCATAATCTGGTGTAGCTGTAGTCCATCCCAGAAGCATGTTACACGTCTGGTGACTGAAGTATTGACCCACAGCTGCCATTTCTCTAAGAAGGTGTCAGGGGTAAGTTTCTCTATCTCATTAAATAAAAACCATATTAATATAAATCCAACTTGAAAGAAAGGGGAATTTCTTGCGTACATCTAAAATGTTCACTGTTCATAACAAAGTGTTTGTTGATCCCAGCACCAGGCCTGAGGAGTGTAACATGTTCTTGCGCCATGAATACATGCCTGCAGAAGCAGGGAACATGGGCCAGGGTCATGCGTGATACGGTGCATGCATGTTTTTCCAAAGTTTTCTTACAAATCCCTTCAGGAAATCCCCACATATCATTGTAGGCTTACTGGACCCAATGTTATAGAAGTGAAAGTCCCCCTTTTGCACTCTCAGGCTCTTTTCTATTGTATTTGATCCCATGTATACAGCCTTTAATGAAAATGTCCCTTTATCGTCCCTTTAAAATAAATTTTTTGCACATTTTTCAATCTTAAGAGTTAGGAAAAGTAATGCAAAAAAGTCTGGTTAAATATCTCCCCAACAATAGGAGGTTTGGAGAAAAAGGACCCCTAAAAGTGAATGCTTTGAAAAACTTCCCATGTCCGATGCTCACGATTTGTGCTAAAAAAAATTTAGGTTTTGATTGAAGAAGTGAAAAATGTGGTGGATAAATGCAAACGGAGGAAAGCCACTGGATAGATGAAATCTCCAACAAGGTGTTGAAGTCTCCAAGGTTGTTTAAGGTATTATGTGATTTGTTTCAGTTTTGTTTTGATAGTGGTACTATTTCTACACAGTGGCTTAAGACTGTAATTAAACCTACTCCCAAGTCTTCAAAAAATTACTCCAAATAGCCACTCAGTTATAGGGGAATAAGCCGTATTTATTGTGTGTATAAAATACACTCTTCACGTTTAAATCGCAGACTTGTAGATCATCTTGAAAGGACAGGGTTACTCGTGGATGAACAGCATGCATTGATCATATATATGTGGTAACTTCCATTATACGTCCAATGATTAAGGAAAGTAAATCTACATTTGTTTGCTTTACTGATTTCCAAAAAGCGTTTGACTGGATTAATAGGGAACTCCTCCAATACAGGTAGTTAAACTCTGGTGTTGATGGCAAGTTTTATTATGCCTTTAAGTCTCTTTACCGTGCACCTGTCGCCTGTGTTCAGATTAATCAATATACTATTAGATGGTTTCCTCAGCAATTTGGTACGAAGCAGGGAGATGTTTTATCTCCAACATTGTTTTCCTTCTATGTTAATGATTTAGCCCTTAAAATTAAAACTTCTGGTTTCCTCTTAAGCACTGAGCCTCTGGTTTGAAAATGATGAGCCCAAAATGAATTGAATAAAGCTCTGCAACTACTTGGTCCATTTGAATAATCTTGGTATCATAATAAAGGTAACACCTTGGGGATTTTCATCATGGTGTAAAAATCAGTGTATATGTCACCGAGTCAGAGTAAATGAAGATGGAATGCAGCATAAATAAAACATTTCATTTGCACCAAACAAAGTTTTACTTTTATCCTATCTAAAATTATTCAGTTGCAACCGGAAACCTCTAAAAGATTACAGTACTGAATCTCACCCTTATCTGTGCCGAAGTTTATTCTAATCAAGTAAATCAGAGCAAAATTAGAGGTTCTAGTTTGGGAATGTCTTGGAGGCCTTTCCGTATTGGCACGGTGTGCCACTTCAGATTTCCCAGGTACCAAACTGTTAAACTATTTTAATTTCACTTACATGTCACTACAGGCATACATTCCACCTAATGATAACAATTTTATTTATTCATTCATTATTGCAACCAGTCCTGTATACATTTTCCCCATTCAAAGAAAATACATACAAAGGAAATTAAGCTTGAATCCACTTGAGCAGATTTATTTTCAATAAAACAAGCAAATAAACAAAATTATTAATACACAGATAAGGTTAAAAAAAAAAAAAGTTCAAAAGTAAAAACAACAAGCACCGAGCATTATCTATCCAAGAACTACACCTGCTGCTTAAAAAAAAGTCTTCTACCAAACCGAGATTTGAACCTTAACCCTCCCACACATCAACACGCCGTCTTAACCACTGAGCAACTGAAAACCCAAATCTACCAGTAAGCAAAACACATGCACCCCGATCTAGCGCTCCAATTTCAGCATTCTCTCAGTAACTAAGCATGGATTCTTTCAAAAGATGACTTCAAAAATGACTGTTGAACATTTAGTGGACAATCATAGCAAAAATATCAAAAAGAAACCTGTTTAGCGACTGTAGATCTGCGCTCATTGCTGCGCTCGGAGTCTTTGTGCATAATGTTGTCCAGCAGGCGGGACGCAGAAAAAGAAAAAAACAGCAATCAGAACAAACACCCCAGGGACAACATATACAAAAAGTGTGATTGCAATAGCGTATGCTCAACTGTGTGGGCTCAAAATGAAAGTATATATACCCCCGTCACCTGCACAATAGCTCAGTAACTTACCTACTAAGATATTTCCAATGAGTCATCTAGTTATGCTTCATTGCCATATGAAGAGTCAGCTGGCGAGCCATAGAAACTACTTTGATGACATCTGCTGAATGTTTAGTGGATAATTATAGTGAAAATACCAAAAAAAAAAAAATCCATTTTTAGTTTTTATTGTAGCACTCCACAAGCAGATGAGCGTAATGGCGCATGGACTCTGAGTTTCAAGCACCGGGAACGCAAGGCTCCATCTTGGGCTAGGTTTGTGCGATTATGATCGTTGCAGGCTCAATGGAAATGTCAGAGTCCATAGAATCAAATGGCCACCCCCAAACTCAAATTGACCGGATCACAAGCCAGTCATAGAGGAGAAAATATATTGGTCCTATGGGAATGCTCAGGGCTTGTCCTCTGTGGAAGCAGTGCCCCAGACAAAAAAAAAAAAAAAACATGCATGGAGACTGGGAGATGTAGTTTCAATATAACGAGGACGCACTGGAGTAACAATAGACAGCGCAGATTTACCCTCAGTTTTTTCATTACAAAATAGCAAAGGTAAGGAAAAATTTTTGCTCATCACTGTAGAATGTAAAGTGTATCCCTGCTGTTCTTTGACTGTGGTGTCAGTTAAAAATGACAAGTCTTATATCATTGGATTCTGTGGAATTTCCTCTTTCATTTGATGTATCGTTTCTATGCATAGCACAAATTCAGCAGAAATGCTGGCGATGGAGCACTGATATTATTTAACTTATGTTTTGCTGCATGCTAATTTACTTGCTTGGTGCTTGAATTGTCTTCGGTTTAGGTAAAAATTGTAATCATGAACTTTTTGCCGAGTTTCTTCCCTTGAAGAGGATATGCCACATTACAATGATACTATTGGGAAACATGCTGTAATTATTATGCGTAATGACTGCCCTCGGTACCGTTCGGGGTTTAAGAGGTTAAAGTTGAGGATTTGACCTTGGGCATACCATTGTATGCAGATGGCATGGTTTTACTTGCGGAACAAGAAAGTGATTTACAGATTATGCAGAACATTGTGAATGAATGGTGCTGGAAATGGAAACTAATGGTAAACAAAGACAAAATACAAATATTACATTTTAGGCAAAAATCTCTGAAGTCCATTTGTTTTTAATTAGTGTTGTCACATAATGATCAATATAAATATCTTGGCCTGACACTTGATGAACACATGACATATAATGATGCTGTTAGTGTGTTATCTCAGTCAATACGTAGAGCATTGATGTTGGTACTGAATAAAGTTAAACACTGTGGCAATCTGGGATTTCAAACTTATACACAGCTTTATGGTTCATGTGTTTGTCCTGTGTCCGACTATGGCTCTGGAGTTTGGGGTTTCCATGAACATTCAAGCTGTAACGGTGTGCATGATGGAGCAATTAGGTTGTTTTTAGGAGTCCATGAATTCACTTCAGTTTTTTCCATTAGTGGAGATATGGGATGGGAGCCTCCAAACATAAGACATAAATGTGAAACGCTTCGACTCTGGAACAGACTTGTGAGGGTGTTAGAACAGCGACTGACTAAAAAGATATTAAACTGGGACATTTTGCATGGTCATCCCTAGTCTGAAGAGATTAAATCCTTATTTTATCTGAATGATTTGTTATTTATTTTCCAAAACAGGTTACTGTGCAATATTCCTGAAATTAGGAGTAATGCACAGAGAAAAATGGTCAGCTGATTTATGGTACAAACCAAAATTAGGAACTTACTGTCTTATAAAGAATCGTAATTTAAACAATAGACAAAGATGTTTATATGCACTGTTACATTCGGGAACACTGCCATTAGCTGTTGAGACTGGCAGATTTAATGCCATCCCAGAGGAGAATAGACTTTGCTTGTTGTGTGAACTTGGTGAAATTGAGCACTCAGAGATTGAGATAAATTTTTTGTTTTATTGTCCTGTTTATGCAGATTTAAGGGATGTACTTTTCACCAAAATATCCTGTATTTATGCTGATTTCTTTTGGATTGATGAGTATGCCAAACGTGAACTGTGTTTCAGAGAGGGAATCTTTTTTGAAGCAAATTTAATTTGTCAAGCTTGGGAGAGAAGATAAAATATTCTGTTTAAGATTGACTTAATAGACTGTAATTTTGTATTGAAAGTATGTAAGAACACTGCAACTGTGTGCTTTTTGGTGTCTTATGAACCCATGAGGGTTGGGCACTTTGTGCAAGACATGAAAAAAAGAAGCCTGTCGGCCTAGAGAGCTCCGCTGAGGATGAGTGAAGTGTCCACGTCATAACTTAATTTCATAAATTCTTGAAAGCTATTGCAATATGAACACATATGACACATTTGGTAACCAGAATATACTGTGAACCTGTTTGGTGTCTCAATTTATGTAGTATAACAATAGAACCAAATTGCAAATTGCAATCATTTATTTCAATCATCTTACCACCAAGCAATACTAACAACCAACAAATACCCTTCCCCCCCCAAGTACATCACAAATATAGCAGTCACAATCCTTCTAACACTGTCATAGAACAATATGATGCGGAACAATTAATACAGAACGATGATCCGGAACAACATGATGCAGAACAATGATCCGGAACAACGTGATCCAGAGCAATGATGAGGAACAACATAATGCAGAATAACATGATCCAGAATTATATGATCATTTCAGTCATCCTCAGCGGAGCTCTCTAGGCCGACAGGCCTCTTGTTGAGATATTAATGAAAGACGAAAAATTAACACAAACACTGATTTTCTAAGTCCAAAATGCTGAATTTCTCAAAAACCAGGACATAGAATTTTCTAATTTTCGCAGGGGATCATCAGAACATCATAAGGAAGGCTCACAACAAATTAGACAAAAAGTTATCCGACAGTTTTTGAGATATTAAGGAAAGACTGAAAAAAATAGCACAAACACTGATTTGAGATAGTTTTTGAGATATTCAAATTTGAAGTGAGAAGTTGACGGCGGACAGACAGACAGACAGACAGACACGGGCAGACAGATGGGCGGACAGACGGGCGAACGGGCGGCAGACGACTCGGCATTAGAAAAGCTCCGCTGACTGCTGACTATCGGCACAGCGGAGCTAATAAAAACTAATCAGATAATCAATCCGCAGGCGTGTATTCATGACGCAAGTACAAGTTACACTCCTCAGGCCTGGTGCTGTGATCAACAAACACTTTGTTATGAACGGTGAACATTTTACATGTACACAAGAAATTCCCCTTTTTCTTTCAAGTTGTATTTATACTAATACGGTTTTTATTTAATGAGACAGAGACACTTACCCCTGACACCTTCTTAGAGAAATGGCAGCTGTGGGTCAATACTTCAGTCACCAGACGTGTAACGTGCTTCTGGGATGGACTACAGCTACACCAGATTATGCTGCCCGCAGAGTAGGCCAATGGGTCAAGAAAAACTGTCTTACTTGATTTATAGTCAGCTTCTCAGAAAACACACCACTGCACCATCTACTAGTATTTATAGGTTACTACATGAACTTTTGCCATTGGTTTCATTTAGTTTGCTCATGAGCTGATGTAGATCAGTGAGGGGGTGTGATCGTTTGGGGAAGCCAGGCAGGGTACCCCACCACTGAAAATGTCTGGCATTGCCAATTCATGATTTAGGGAGCTGTACTGAACATTTTGCTTTCGGCTTCATTTAGTTGGGTCATGAGCTCATTGAGCTCAATTTTTGGATTCTATACTCCTGACTCTGCTGACTGCACCCACCACAGTCTGCCCGGCAGACGTCCATTTCCTTACACAGAGGTGCATGTGGAGCATTGTATTACACAGATAAATTGGTTAGCTTTCCAGCTACCTTGACCTTCCTGGGCTCCTGGTCTATAATGAACTGCCAGCTAAGGCACAGTAGGTTGAGAGATATGTTTGAGGAGGAGGTGGACTACAGCAAGCTTGCCTGAAAAGATGACTTGAAAATGGGAACCATCACCCATGCCATAAGAGTGAGTATTGATTTGCAGTGATCTAGAGGTAATAATGATAATAATAAAGTATGATAATTAAAAATGTGTTTTGTTTATTAATTCTGTTTTAAGAAATACCTGGAAAGCAACTAAAGTGGCTTAGTTTTGCTTTTGACACCACATTTTACATCATTTATTATGACTTAAGGGTACACAGTACCAAATATGTTATACGTTTTTCATGACCTGTGACACCTCAAGTCATCTGCACCACATCAGCGCCAAATTGGGTAACTATGTGATTGCGCCAGAATTAATTGAGAAATCACATTAAAAATTGAAAATGGGAATGGGAATAAAATAATATCCCAGATATATACTAATCAAGAATGCTTTATTATGCGTTCACTCACAAAAAAACTATCACTTTTAGTTAGTAGTACCTTGGTATCTTGCTGAGTTAGTGCAATGAACGGCCGGAAAGATGGTCGAAATTGATTTGCGGTGCATGTTTGTGGTATATTTTCTTAGTAACCCAGAAATGTTCCATGGTGATAAATGCAGTTTGTTGTGCTTCTGGAGCTCTGTTTTCAGGAATATCAAGCATTTCTTTGGTAGTATCTACATTTCCTAGCTTGACGGAGCCAAAGTTGGAGGAAAACTCAAAATGGACCATTTCATAGCAAATTGTGCCTCTGTTTAGGCGGCATTATTTTGTTTACCCATCAAGATAGAGATCTGAAATTCTCTGGATACGTAGTCCCTTTGGGGTGTATTACAGCATTAGTAAAATCTCAGTAGTAGTATTTTCAGTGTATTCGATATTCATCATCAAATTTCAAATGGTCCATTTTGAATTTTCCTCCGACTTTGGCTCCGTCTAGCTTGAAAGTGTACACTACCGGTCAAGCTTTAGGACACCCCAATTTTTCCAGTTTTTTAATAGAAATCATGCAGTTTAATGTCTCATTGTACTCTGGAATGAAAGCATAGACATGATAGAACAAATTAACAATCGAAGTTAAAGAAATCATGGAATCAATTAATAAATCAAAATGTATTTAAAACTTTTGATTCAAAGTAGCCACCTTTGGCAGATATAACGGCTGAACACAATTGTGGCATTTTTTCTACAATGGAAATCAAATATTCTTCAGAAAGTTCTTCCCAACTCTGTTGCAGAAGTTCCCATAAATGTGTGGCACTTATAGGTTGCTTTGCTTTCACTCTTCTGTCCAGTTCATCCCAAACCATCTCGATGGGGTTTAAGTCTGGAGGCTGTGCCGGCCACTCCATGTTTTCAAGCTTACCATTTTGTTCTTTTTTCCTAAGGTAGTTCTGGCAGAGCTTGGACTTATGTTTTGGGTCATTATCTTGCTGTAGGATAAACCCCTGACCAACTAGGCGCATAACAGAGGGTACTAGGCCTGTGTTGAAAAAAAAACCGATTCTCCGATTCTGGATCGATGCTCATTTTAATTCCTAAAGATCGATTCGTACGTCCAAAGATCGGTCTTTTAATATAGCCTATATATTTTTCCTGCCACAAATTGATTCCCGTTAATTCTGAGTCATTGCGCAATCGCCGGCTGCATGCGTACGTAAAAAAAAAAAAAAAAACAGAAAAAATAGGAAATACTGGAAGACGCGGAACTTGCCCAATAACAGTGCCATGCGCCCCACGCTCAACAAAATGGAAAGCAATCCCCCCCGGGTCTTCCGCCACACATTGCTTCCCGGTCTGTGGGAAAACTAACATATAATGATAGTTTGGTTACTTTGAAGCCAGTAACCAGCACTTTGTTTACATTTACACTGGCTGTATCTTTGTTATTGTTTTTCATACTGATAAGTGACTGCATTGGATTGGAAGCAATGGTGATAGTGGTTAGTCAGTCATGCTGGTTTTCACACTGATGCTGCTATTCTGACTGGAGAGTCTGCACAACATGCAGCATAAAGTTTACTTTGACACTACAAGTGTTGTTCACAGCTGTTTGTGGGCCAAATGGCCATGACAAAATTAAAATTAAAGACAGTTTTAATAACATTCACCAAATCGATATCGGATCAGATCGAATCGAATCGTGATAATTGATTCTGAATCTTGTGAATCGGAATCGAATCGATTCTTGAAATTTGAATCGATACCCAGCCCTAAAGGGTACTGCATGGCGCTGCAGAATGCTGTGGTAGCCGTTTTGGAAAGGGTGCCTTTCACTATAAAAGTCACTGACCCTGGATCCAGCAAAACAGCCCCAGACCATCACGCTTCCTCCTCCATGTTTGACATTTGATGTCACACACTGAGGAACCATCCTTTTACCTACTCGACGGCATACAAAAAACCTGGGTAACCTTATCTTTTGTTTAAAACTTCTGACAGTTCACCAATTACCTTTGTACCATTTCAAGCTATTCATTGGACTGGAACAGCATAATTTTCAATAAAAAACTGGAAAAATTGGGGTGTCCTAAAACTTTTGACCGGTAGTGAAGATACCACCAAAGAAATGCATAGTATTCCCGAAAATAGAATTCCAAAAGCAAAAAGCATTTACCCTCACAGTACAAATCTGGGTTACAAAGAAAATATACCGCAAACATGCACCAAAAATGAATTTCGACCATCTTTCTGGCCGTCCATTGCACAAATACAGCAAGATATCAAGGTACTATTCACTGAAAATGATAGTCTTGTTGTGAGTAAATACATAATAAAGCATTCTAGTTTACATTTTGCTCATTGTTGCACTGTAATTATCTAATTGAGAGGGCATACCTAATCTTACATCACATGGACAATGCAATAATGAGCAAAATGTAGGCTACTATTCAATTGAAAAAAGATTTTTGTGAACTGAATGTTAAGAACGTTCAATTGTTTGTACAATCGCGTGAACATTTGTGTTATCTGCACTAACGTGGTCCAGAAATGCTATTGAAAGTCAAACGGTGTGATAAAAATGTTAAATGCACTTTAATGTTCGTTGATTGTCGCAGATGACTTTAAAGACGGTGTTAATGCCTTTCATATTGACCCACATGAAAGTATTTTTTCTCTGTTGTGTGCCGAATGACGCTAAAGAATGTCCCAAAATGAGTGATTAAAATGCCAATGACGTTACTGAATCTGCAGTACGCGAAATGTTCGATTTTTGGCGCTGATGAATGTTTCTTGGTGAAATTGGTCGCCATTTCACACAAATGAATGCGTATTTTCTCATAATGAACAGCAGAAGGTGTAGAATGTTCCCCTTATTACAGAAACCACATAGTGAGCAAACAGGGAACTACGATGAACACAAACTTCATAAAACGTAAAATGAAAACAATACAATAAGGGCCTCAACAGGCGCCTCAGGTCTTAATGAGTCAAAACTACTTCGGCCAGTAAAACACCGCCCTCTAGGGCTACAGGCTACAAGTTACCCTTACAGGCAGGCGCATGTGCTAACTCACAGCAGCCCAGTGTCGTGACAGGTTACACAGTCTGGTAGCTGCAGCTGACATAACCATCACTCACCCTGAATGTGTATTCCACAAAGCTGCCCACATCACTCGTGGAATTCATGGCTGACTCCCCTATAACTTTCCCACTAAACTGGGTTCTTCTTGTGGATTTGTCACTGTAAAGAGAAGGCAAAATCAGGACACAATGGGGAAGATACTTCACAGGGATTGGAATGACCTTAAAGGAATGTATTGTCTAACATCTGACTTACATGGAAAAGGTAGGCTGTACGGTAAACTCAATCATGAGAACCACAGATATGGGATAAAGGTCATCCTGTTCACTCAGTCTGAAAAGCAACGAACATGTAACCGTTCAGAAGTATGCATTTTAAGTTGGCATTTAAGGATTGGACACTGAACAAAAATATAAACGCCCCATGTCAAATTTTTGAGTTTTTATTAACAAAAAACTGGAACTGGGATTCGTCTGTGAATAGCACTCTTCTCCGGCGTGCGAAGGGCCATCGAACGTATGCGTTTGCCCATGCAAGTCGGTTCCGACGCCGGACAGCGGTGAGATCCAGACCACGGTGAGGACGCCGAGCGTGCAAGTTGGCTTCTCGCAGGCGGTTACGGACTGTCTGTGGTGTGATGCATCTGTTGTGCAGACCAACGGTCTCATCCGCTGTGCGTGTCGCTGATCTGAGCCGATCCCGCAGGCGGACAAGCCGGATGTAGCGATCTTGTGCTGGTGTGGTTACACGTGGCCGACGTGGATGAGGTTGATTTGCAGTACTGCCCGTCTGTCGGAAACGAACTCTCAAACGGCCTATCGTCTGATAGTTAACATTCAGCTGCACCGCGACCGCTCTGGTGGACATTTCTACATCCAGCATGCCAATGGCACGTTCCCGCATGACCTGAGACATCTGAGGCATGATGACTTGACAAAATTTGACATTTTGGGGTGGCCTTTTATTGTCCCCAGTATAAGGAGTGTCTGGGTACTGCTCATTCTGTCTGATCACCGTCTGGAAATGCCACACCCATGTACTGAGTGAAATCACTGCATCACTGAGCAAATGCTCACTGACAGAGAAATGGATTAAAAAATGGTACAGAAATCAAGAGAAATATCCCTATTGTACAAAAAAAAGTCAGTATATGCTCACTTAGAGTTGTTAACTCCATGTGGCATCAATATTTGACATGGGGCGTTTATATTTTTGTTCAGTGTAGCATTATGTATTACAGACTAATGTGCAGGTCAGACTAATCTGGCCATCTTTGGAAGGTTCGTATAAAGAGTTTCTGCAAAATGACAACAGTGCTTGAGCAGTGTCCATATATTTATGTCACACTCATCTTACTTCAATATGGACACTGCTCGCTATTGTTTCCTTTCAAAAAAAGGTGGTCCCTCAACTAAATGCAGCAAATTTTTGTGAGCAGAAAGATGTGGGGCTTAGCCATTGCAACACTCACATTATTTCTTCAAATTTAAAATGCTGAGTTTATACAACCGCAATTCCGAAATAGTTGGGACAAAGTGTAAATTGCAAATAAAATCAAAACGCAATGACTTTCA
The DNA here is from genome assembly GCA_029692085.1 of Gymnothorax javanicus. Taxonomy (NCBI): domain Eukaryota; kingdom Metazoa; phylum Chordata; class Actinopteri; order Anguilliformes; family Muraenidae; genus Gymnothorax; species Gymnothorax javanicus. Next base: position 110,737,432 of record CM056200.1, read on the forward strand.
AATCACACCAGCCAGTATTTTATTCACAATAGAGCAGAGATAACATAGTAAATGTTGAAACTGAGACATTTTACAATTTTATCCACAAAGGAGGAGACACTTCGCACATCTATTTCTAACGACAGGTGCGTCGGACTAGGATAAACAGTTCAAAGGAAACAAAGGAGTCCCGCACACTGTCTAACTTGCAAATAGCAAAAGTTTTATTGTGACGTTTCGGTACTTAAACCTTTGTCTGATGAAGGTTTAAGTACTGAAACGTCACAATAAAACTTTTGCTATTTGCAAGTTAGACAGTGTGCATGACTCCTTTGTTTCCTTTGAACAATTTTATCCACAAAATGAGCTCAATCCAAATTTGATGGCTGCTACAGGTCTCAAAAAAGTTGGGACAGGGGCCTGTTTACCATGGTGTAGCATCCCCTCTTCTTTTTAACACAGAGTGGAGGCGTCTGGGCATTGAGGAGACAAGTTTCTTGAGTTTAGCCATTGGAATTTGATCCCACTCTTGTTTAATACAGGCTTCCAGCTGCTGGAGAGTTTTGGGTCTCCTTTGACGGACTTTTCCTTTAATTATGCGCCAAATGTTCTCAATCGGTGAAAGATCAGGACTGCAGGCAGGCCAGTTCAGCACATGGACTCTTCTACTACGAAGCCATGCTGTTGTAATAGCTGCAGTATGTGGTTTTGCATTGTCCTGCTGAAATACACAAGGCCTTCCCTGGAATAGATTTCATCTGGAGGGGAGCATATGTTGCTCTAAAACCTTTATATACCTTTCAGCATCCATGGTGCTTTTTAAAACATGCAAGTGTCCCACACCATATGCACTAATGCATCCCCATACCATCAGAGATGTTGGCTTTTGAACTGAACGCTGATAACAGGAGGGGTGGTCTTTCTCCTCTTTAGCCCGGAGGACACGACGCCCATGATTTCCAACAAGAATGTCAAATTTGGACTCATCTGACCACAGGACACTTTGCCACTTTGCTACAGTCCATTTTTAAATGAGCTATGGCCCACAGAAAACGGCGGCGCTTCTGGATCATACTCAACAATGGCTTCCTTTTTGCATGATAGAGTTTTAGATGGCATCTGTGGATGGCACGGCGGACTGTGTTTACAGACAGTGGTTTCTTGCAGTTTTCCTGGGCCTATTTAGTAATGTCAATGACAGAATCATGCCGGTGAGTGATGCAGTGGCGTCTGAGGGCCCGAACATCACGGGCATCCAGTAAAGGTCTTCGGCCTTGTCCCTTACACACAGAGATTTTTCCAGTTTCTCTGAATCTTTTGATGATGTTATGCACTGTCGATGATGAGACCTTCAAAGCCTTTGCAATTTGACATTGAGGAACATTGTTTTTAAAGTATTCCCACAATTTTTTTACGCAAGCCTTCACAGGTTGGAGAGCCTCAGGCCATCTTTACTTCTGAGAGACTCAGCCTGATTCTCTTATATATTAATAGCTTTTTCAGCCCTTTTTTGCCTGTCTCCCAACTTTTTTGACACCTGTTGCAGCCAGAAAATTTGAAATAAGCTCATTTTGTGGATAAAATGTAAAATGTCTCAGTTTAATCATTTGAAATGTTATCAATGTTCTATTGTTAAGAACATATTGGCTCATGTGATCTGAAAGTCATTGCATTTTTGATTTTATTCACAATTTACACTTCATCCCAACTATTTCGGAATTGGGGTCGTATTTTTGTTCAGCATGATCAATGTAAGTAGTTTTTTCATGTGCTTTCTAAATTCCGTTCAGCCATTGCGGTAAGGAGATTCTTTTTTTTTTTTGCAGCGTACTTTTTTTGCAATTTTCTTACCTCTTTTGAAACACGTATTTTCTTGGTAGGACATTTTACTATGCTTCATAGCTTACAAACAAAACCAAGGGAGACCAGAGAGCCAAGGATGACATCAAAGACGGATATAGCGGTTTAAAGTGACACAGTATAAAACTCATGAGATACTTTATTCGGAAGAGTAAATGACTTACGTGGAGAGCAGCAAATAGGACTCAATCTCTTCTGTGTTTAGGCTGATCCCAGTGGTCTCAAATATAAGCTGTAATCTTACCTGCAGGAGATGGGGGGTAGAGACTTAAATTACCCTCTGAAGTTGCGGGTTCCAGGGAAATCAATTACGACAGGGCTTCTTCTGTGGGTTACTATGAGGAAGAATGTAGTAAGATGGTGGTTTGTTGCCCCTACCCGCTCATTGCCATTGATTGGGTTTCCCAGTTCGCATAAAATTGTATCTTCCGCTTCGCACCGAATATCCAAGTTCTTAGGGGACAAAAAGAGAAGATGTTATTGCAAACTAGGTCACTTCTTGCTGGCTTGACACCAACGTTGCAACTTTGTCAGCACAAATTCGGCGTAAATTCCTTTGTGTATCTGAGTTCAGTAGTTGGCCATGATTCAGGAGTATTTCCAATCTTGGCTTGATCGTACCATTGGGTTCACAGGTTCTAGCCTGGTGCTAGGCACATCTGTTCTTATAGCTTATATGCTAAAATCCATTAGTTATGGTCAACATTCTTTATGGTTGACCATTTCATAAAGTGGTACTTAGACAACAGACCTAGTTAGCAGTTAGTTTATTGAGCTTCAGCATTTATGAATACAAACGCCATCACATTACATAATTGGTGTTACCCTTATCAGAATCAAATTTTCTTGCTACATTCAGACTCAATTTAGGTATAAGACATCAAGTGCTGCAGTTAGCAATATTCTAAAATCATTTCAAGCACAATTAGAACTAGAGGCACTCCTAGAGTACAAACGTCCGCCAAGGCAGCACAGTTCAGTTATCGCGTGTCATACTGATCGCGGTCAAAATCAATAGGGTCCATTCCTGATGTAATAGCGACCCACCCACAAAATTTCAGAGATATCCCTTCATTTCTTTTTGAGTTATCTTGTTCACAAACAAACCGCAGGAGGTTATGTGATCAGTGCCAACTTCGTTTGGCAGAGGTAAAAAACAGGCACAAGAAAGGCCACTATATTTTTAATTAAATAGATCATATTTTAAAATTAAAATGAAATATTTGATCATGTCTGAAATTATTGATAAAATAACTTGCAGCTTATATGCCATGTTTGGCAGCCTACATAAACAGAACCTTCTCTATACTCACTAGTGAACGTATTCCTGAATAGCGCAAAGATGATGGGATCGTGATGTTGAGCACAGCCTGATGGGCATCTTCCGCCACTTTCCCATCTGTGGGCAGGTTTGTCACCTCCACCATGAGCATTATCTTTTTCACACTGCTACTGTAGTCCAGGACTTGGCGACCTCCACGACTAGGCAAACACATTACATCATGGAATATCACATGACATGAGACAAGAGTAAACACGTTATGTTAAACAACTGTAAAAAAGGCGGCATATATTAAATACAACACCGTGAATACTGCACACAGTCATTTCAATGTATTTATTCTCACGTTTCAACCTTTTTAATTAAGCAACCTTATTTCTTATGAGAACCATAGGTTTCAAAATTTCAGGCCCTCCAAAAACTGTCAGAAATTATGCAAACCAACAAACTTCTTTCTCCTCCTAGTTCATCTGAAGTGTAATGCTTTAGTGTGCAATTACTTTTGTATGATGACCAGCATGGAGTTGTATATTGCGGTTTTACCCCAGTTAGCACGCACATAAGCGTGGATAAAGACATAAGTTTCGCTGTTTATCTGAAAATTGTGTTAATATGCGGGAAATTTGCTTCCAGCAGTCTTAAATACCGTTGTGTGCATATAGCCAAAACTTTCATTGCTACAGGCAAGAGTGTGGTCGTTAATCCTTTTTCATTTCAGTGCTAAACAAAAGCAGCAGATACTAGTTCTACAGCTTCACAGTTCCACCCAGAGAGTCATTGTTGCATTCTGCTTTCTCTCATTTGTCATAATCACAACACTGGCCAAAGATATCAATAGTCATGTTGGAAAAATTAAACAATTTGTTTGTGTCTATTTTTAGCCCTCACTTCCGATGTCTACAATGTCATACAACAAAGTGACAGCTAAATTTAGCCAGGAATTCAAACATGGCAAATTGACACAAATTGTCAGAAGGACAACATGTTTGGGACTTCCGCATACATAACCACTTATAGGAAACATCCTTCAACGAATCACAATTTAGCATTCAACAGACTTAAGTGTGCAATAGAGAAAAACTGACCAGAAAGAGGATGAAAGGGATGCAAGTGTCTTTATATATACTGAGGAGGAAAATAAAGACTAAAGATCATGGTTTGAAAATTGCAGCAATTTGTCACATCTTGGCATTACAAGCACTCAAAAATAACCATGAAAAATCCCCTCTAAAGCTATAAACATTATGGAGGCACTTACTGAGTGCAAGCAACTAAACTAAGCTGCTGGCGTTTGTCATTTTTATGATGTTTTCCGAAATGACAGTGCTTAAAAGCGGTGATTTGTAAATCATCCATGACCAGCATTCAAATAAAAAACAGTGCAAAGTACAGCTAGACAAAATACAACCCAATTTCCAAAAAAGTTGGCACCTTATGGAAAATGTGTGTAAAAAAAAAAAAAAAGACCAATCACCCTCTTGTATGTTGAAAACTCTACAGCAAAACATTTTATGATTTTTCTTTAACTTGAGAGCTGTTCAATGAAAATAATCGCTTATTTTAAATCTGTTGGCTACAGCAGACTCCATATAAACATGCTACCATAAAGATGTAGTCTGTTTTAGAAACGTCCCTGCATTTTCCAGCAAGGCAACAGCAAATGACATTTGACAAAAATTAACCCATTTAAACCGGGACAGCATGTGCGCATTTTAACCTTTAAAACCGGGGACGCTGTAACGCATTTCTACCCTTCAGGCCGGGAAAGCGGATACGTCATTTTGTAGTTTTCATTACTTTTTCGACCATTTCCGGGCTCATAGCCGTTCTTTTACTGGCACTTTATACTAGGGCAGATGCCATAGTAACACTTCAAGACACTTTATTTTTTATATATTATGTTTATTTTTATTTTATTTGAACGGACACTTTATCATGCCTGCCACCTGTTCCAGAGAAAGAAAAACTGTTTGTTATCCTCTAGTGCAGAGCTTATACTTTTATTTATTAGGCCTCTTTATTCCATTTGAGTTGTGCATGTTATGTAGATAGAGATTTGTTATTTATTTTATTGGTTTTATTATATTTTATAGTTTGTTATAGTTTGTTCAGTGTTTTAAATATTGTGATGAAGATTTGCACAAAAAAAAAAACATAGTTCTTATGAAAGCCACAGGTGTAAGCTCTCAAATACTTTTTGAATTTTGTTTCTATCTGCTACAGAGGCCGAGATATCGGCTTTTTACTAGACGTTGACACCTGGGTGCTGTTTTCCAGAAAACCTCAGGTTTTAGGGGTTCTTTTCAAAATCGCCCATAGGTTTTCATAGGCGTTTTTTAAATAGGCCTCAGGCCTAAATGGGTTAAAAGTGAATGATGGCATAAGCGAGGAGTGCGGGTGCAACACTGGCCTGCCTCCCGTCCTGAATGTATGGAGCAAAATGAAGTGAAATATTTGAGTAAAGGCCTCATACAACTGAAGACCTACAAAATTAAGTAAATGGGGCAATATTCTGCTTGCTAGACTTGATCACCTAGTATTTTCAGTGCCCAAACACTTAATGAGCGGGGGTGTAAAGTCCGGGTTCAGAAAGTAAAAATCCTCCCCAGAGCTTTATTCCAACCACCTGGATTTACTTCGGACAGGAGATAGAGCCAATATGAGTGATCAGCTCATTCTGTGGGAGGGAGAAAAACTTGGCAGGACTTTTACTTTCTGACCCCTGGATTTTACACCTCTGTTAATGAGTTTGATTGAAAGACATAGTGTCACTACACATTAGTTCACAGCTGACTGTGCCAGCTCTTTTTTTCATTCATTTGCATTTTCCATGATGTGCCAAATGGGTCAGTACATTTTACAGATAATGTAGTTTGTATTGCATGTCCCCTTCTGGAAATGGATTGTATGATTGGGAGAGGGTGATACAGTCAGATTTGGCCAAAATTTGTTGTTTTTCACCATACCCACCTTCAAAATGTTCAGCGAACGCATACAAGGAAAAGTAGCTTATATCTTTAGTCAAGTAAAAAGGTGAGTCATTTGTTTTTGGCATGCTTTGCTGTTAATGGTCCAGTGTCGCTAGTTACATCAGTGTCATAATAAATTCAACCAAGAAATGAAAAATTTAGATAGCTAATATGGTAGCCTCTGGTAGAGTCTCAGTCATACCAGGATTTTCTAACTGAACCTATAATACCATAAAGATACATCACAGTCCACGCAGAAATGATGAACAACATCCCAGTTCTACTGTGGCCATCGCAGTCTCTGGACTTAAATCACATCAAAATTGTGCCGTCTGACCTGGATAGGACAGTTCGTAAGTGCAAACAAAATTACCTCAATGATTTTGACAATCTCAGGATGGAAGAATGGTCAAAATCACTGTAATGATGATCAGTAGCCTTACGAGAATTCGTGGAGGACTTAGCCATGGGGTGGCAATAATTTTACCACCTACAGTTTCATGACAAAATGTGACAATTCAATAACAAACATTGAAACAGGAGAATAAATAAATACATTAAAATAAGTAAATGTGTCAAAAGGGTACATGTTTGGACTTCATTATTCTTAATTTTATCCATTATCTTATGCAGCTTTTTTCTCTCAATTTATATTGAGACTGCCAATAATTTCTGACCTGACTGTATCAGATTAACATCAGTTCATTTATATTGTACATCTAGGGTTTCTATCAAAACCTATTTTCCTTTGGATTATAACTACAGTACCAGTCAAGAGTTTGGACATGCTTTGCTAATGTCACAGCACTACGTTTTTAGAGAAATTTAAACGGCTTAACTTCTCTATATGATCTCAAATGGAATCTTGTAAAAGGTAAACAGTCAGAAGTGAAAAGAGAATAATGTAGTTGTTTGAATAGTGTCCAAAATTTTGGAATTCTCATAGAAGCCATACTTTGCAAAGTAAACAGACAAATAAACTCCTTCTATTTTCCAACAGCCGAATTAAAGTGAAGCGGTTTTGGGACTTATTGGGCGAAAACGTTGATGAAAAGCCACCTCAAATGCAGCACGTCTTTGGGAAGTTAGACAGCCGTCCAGCAGCAAATTCGTTACAGTCATATGACTGCCCTTGTTGTTTGTTTATGAATACTATTTATACGCGTTATTGTTTTTTGTTAAAGAAAGAAAATTCAATAAATACGGTTATGAAAAAAAAGGGAGAATGCGCTGCAAATATGACAATAAATGGTGGTTAGTTTGATGGATTTAAGAATTAGATCTTTTTTTTTTGCAAAATAAAGGCTGCTTATTCCTTTATTTAACAGATATTGTAAGAAAAATGTGGGTGTGTCCAAACTTTTGACTGGTACTGTAATCCTAAGACCTCACCACTGCTTAACAGGACTCAAATTAATGCATACTCAGACAGTGCAATATGTATAGACAAAAGTATATATGTGTTGTTACAGAGCAAAAGAACCAGTCATTTAACACTCTGACTGGAACACACCTGGGGAAAGGAATCTGCTGTTCATTGGCATACATCGCTGTGAGCTGGAGGTTGCTAGTGCACTTGTTGTCTGACCCACACTCCTTCTGGAAATGAATCTGTGATGGGGAGAGACAGCTTCTTAAAACCACTGAAACAGCCGAACAAAATCAAACTACACACACAAAATAATCACAATTGTAAATCACATTTTGGGGTACTGCAGTCTAAAGTGAACAGTATACTGCAGATAGTAGCAATGTGCATACAGGAACAAATCCCTGAATCCCCAAAACCTCTGTAAAGCAAATATAATAATATACAAACAGTTTTATGGAAAAATAATCAACAAACATAATGAAAGATCGTTCACAGAACCATGGCTTGCCGAAATTCCACCCAGTACAACGAAGTTATCAACCAAAATGTGTTCTTGACCTTTTGTGTGACCTTTACCTTGACTTTGACCTTTGACAGAGAAACTTGAAAAAGAATAGGTCTGTGTTGAGTAACCCATGCTAACATGTCTCCAAATTTCATTAAGATTGGTGCAGAATAAATGGCAAAAGGCTGCGTGACTAACAAACTGATAGACAAATAGACATCTAACACAACCGACTGATATATTGCTGAAATTTTGGCATGTAATAATATAGCTATTAGCCTAACCTACATACATCTAAACGCACATGCACTTACGCACCCAGAAAATACTGCTAAAGACTGGTAACTAATAGGATCCATTCTGTTGGCACGGTGGTTTGCAGTCATGCCCAACAGTGTTGCGAGAGTGCTTGTATTTGCACTTTTGTATTTTCTCTGATATATTGTTACCTGGTCTAGCACATGAACTGCAAGCAACTCAACAAAATGAGTCATTATCAGAAAGTAACTATCTGGCTTGGCCTGCCATCAAGAACTTTTAGAAGAGACAGATCAAGGTGTATTCACTCCAACCCTGTTTCCAAAAAAAGTTGGGACACTGTGTAAAATGTAAATAAAAACAGAATACAATGATTTGCTAATCATAATCACCTTATATTTGATTTAAAAATGTACAAACACAACATTTCAAATGTTGAAACTGAGAAATGTCATTGTTTTGTGAAAAATATATGCTCATTTTGAATTCAATGCCAGTGACAAGTTTCAAAAAAGTTGGGAAGGGGGAAAAAGGACTGGAAAAGTTGTATGGTGCAAAAAAAAATACACCTGATCAAACATCACAATGCTAATTAGGTTAATTGGCAACAGGTCAGTAACATAAATAAAACATCTAAAGACTGGAATGACATTGATATGACTGTAGTAAAAAAGGTAATAGACAGTATTGTAGAACCACTAACTGATATTTGCAATTTGTCATTTTAAACGGGTACATTTCCATGTAAAATGAGAATTGCCAAAGTTATTCCAGTATATAAAACTGGAGATAAGCATCAATTTACCAATTACAGGCCGGTATCCATACTTTCTCAGTTCTCCAAGATTTTGGAAAAACTCTTTATTATGAGGTTGGACAGTTTCATTGATAAACACAAATTGTCAATGGACAGCCAGTTTAGGACAGACCGATCAACATCTATGGCACCAAGCGATTTAATTGAAGAGATTACCAGTTGTGTTGATAGCAAGACGTATGCTGTGGGAATGTTCATCGACTTTAAGGAAGCATTTGACACAATGGATCATGACATATTACTGAAAAAAAATGGAGCACTATGGTATCAGGGGGGTGGTGTTAAATTGGTAAAATAGTTACATTGAAAACAGACAACAGTTTGTGCAAGTGGATGACTTCTGGTCAAAAAGACTGGACATTCAATGAGGAGTCCCACAAGGGTCGGTTTTAGGTCCTAAATTGTTTATTTTGTACATAAATGACATTGGTAAAATAACAAATAATCTGAAATTGGTGCTATTTGCAGATGATACCAACATTTTCTGCAGTGGAGAAGCTTTACAAGAGTTGTTGGATGTGGTCACAAAAGAAATGAGTAAACTAAAATTACGGTTTGACAAAAGCAATTGACATTAAATTTGGACAAAACTAAGTTTATGTTATTTTGATTCGGAAAATAAATACACAAATACAAATGATGATTGATAATGTAAAGATAGAAAGAGTATACAAAATTAAGTTCTTGGGAGTAATACTTGACCACAAACTCTGCTGGAAATCACATGTAAAATATCTGAATTTAAAGCTGGCTCAGAGCGTTGGAGTTTTAGGGAAAACTCAGAGCATTCTTAACCAGAAGGTAATGTTCACGCTGTATTGTTCACTTGTACTGCCTTATCTGATTTACTGTGTTGAGGTATGGGGCAACACCTACAAGAGTAAACTGCAGACATTACGCCCAATTCAGAGAAGAGCAATAAGGATAATAAATAATGTAGGTTATTATGATCACACTAATGCATTTTTTTAAAGTTACAGACATTGAAATTTATGGATTTGGTTTGATTTAAAACTGCACAAATACAGTTTAAAGCAAAAAATAATCTGCTACCAAATAACATACAAAAATTGTTCAAGGAAAACAAGGGGGAGTATGATTTAACCCTTTGAGGCCTAATGCAAAAATCCTAGCAGAGAATCATGCTGCCATGTTTACCATAGTAACCTGTATTTGGGCTGAAGCACAGCTTCTCAGCTTTCAGGAACAGTTGGAATTTTTTTCTATTGCGTAAAACTTACAGTAATTACGGTACTTTAAAAATTATCGCGCATATCTGTGTCGGCAATGACACATTCTTAAAATGCGCACATGCTGTCCCGGTTTAAATGGGTTAAGGGGCAAAATGAAGTTAAAACAACCCAGCGTTCCACCACTCTCAAAAGTATGTGCATTTCTGTCTGTGGGGTAAAATTGTGGAATGTTTTGCCTGATGACATTTAATACAGTAAAAGTGTAACACAATTTTTTAAAAAGTACAAGCAAAATATTCTTGAGAATTACAGTCTGGAAGAAAAGGAATGTAATGTATACTAGTATTGATAAATGATGGTTTCTGCTCCTTGACTGATTGATTAGTAAATGACTCATTGTTTAATGAATTGTGGAGATTATATTGGTAATGGATGATATATTTTGACTGGACTATGTATTTTGGCCTTGTACAAGTAAAAGAAGTTGATTACATATGAAATAGACGTTAAATGACAAATGATATAGAAATAAGGGGTTAGACTTGAAAAGCATTCTGCTTCTTCTAACTCCTTTTCATACACTGAGGAAGGAAATGTTGTCCTTTTGGCTCAACATCACTGACTAGTTTGTCAGAGCCTTATTTTGTATATTGTATTATATTGTATGATTTTTCTTTTATTTTATTATTATTATTATTATTTATTCTTACTTGTTCGAAATAAAGTCTTATAAAATTATGGGGTTTCATAAGAGCATCCCTAAGAGGCTGAGTCTTTCTCAAGTAAAGATGGCGGGGGCTTTGCTACTCTGAGAAAGTCTGCATGGGCAATTGGATCAACAACTTAAAAATCACATTTCTCAACGTAAAAATAATTTACAAATCACTACTTTTACTCGTGAGTACTGTCTTTCTGGAGAACATCATAAAAATGACAAACTCTAGAGGCTTAGTTTGGTTGCTTGCACTCAGAATTGGGGGATTTTATCATCTTTGGAACATAATATCATTAAAAGAAATCAGAGTTCAGATAAATCTCTGCACACAAGGGACAAGGCTGAAAACTACTACTGAGGCCTCCGTCTCCGTGTGGACGAGATTCTCGAAAATGGTCTTTTTTTTTGTTGTTTCTAAAAAATCTCCCCTCCACACGGCATCGTTTCTAAAAATATCCACGTCCACACGGAGATGCCAAAAACGACCCAAAACGCTGAAATAAATATTCCAGGCCTGTGTATGGCGCTGTTTGTCGCTGTAGTGTTTCTACAGAATAGACCAAAAACGGAGAGGAAGGTGCATGCTCACCGCCGCCTTCTCCGTTTTTGGTCTATTTCCGTAGAAACGCAACAGCGCCACACAAAGGCCTGGGGGCTGTGATGGGGACTATCACGTCATCGTTTTCAAAAAACCCGTTTTGGTTGTCCACACGAAAACGCTGGGGTGACGTTTTCAGATTTTCTCACTCTGGAACCCATTTTCAAAAAATACCGTTTTCGGGCTGCGTTTTCGCCATCTCCGTGTGGACGCAAGGCCAAAACAATTAAATATTTATGTGTTTTCAAAAAAATCTTTCTCGTGTGGACGGGCCCTGAATGGCCGTGATATTCAGGCCCGAGGGTGGCACTGAATTAAAAACAGATAAAATTCCATAGTGTAAATCACTGCATGGGCTCAGGAACATTTCTGAAAAACATTGTCAGTGAATACAGTTTGCTGCTGCATCCATATATGCAAGTTAAAAGTCTGCCATTTAAAGACAAGACCAAATATTAACAAGATCTATAAACGCTGGCGCTTTCTTTTGGCCCAAGCTCATTTAAGATTGATTGTGGCGCAGTGGAAAACTGTCTGACCACTCAAAAATTGAAATTCTGTTTGGAAATCATGGATGCCGTATCCTCTGACCTAAAGTGTGGATGGACCATCCACCTTGCTCTCTGCGCACAGTAGAAAAGCCAGCATCTATGACAGTACAGGGGTGCATTAGTGCACATGGCATGGGTAACTAGCTCATCTCTGAAAATATTGATGATGAACAAGATATACAGGTATTGGAGCAACATATGCTGCCATCCAGACATCTTTTTAAGGGAAGGCCTTGCTTATTTCAGCAAGCAAATGCGAAACACCACATTCTGCACATATTGCAACAACATGGCTCCGTAGTAGAAGAGTCTGGGTGCTAAACTGGCCTGCTTACAGTCCAGACCCACTGAAACGACAGCAGTTAGTCTCCTCACTTCCCAAACGATTAAAATAGACTTGCTAAAAGAAGGGGTGATCCAACACAGTGGTAAACATGCCCTATACAAACCTTTCTGAAACATGTTGCTGACATCAAATTAAAAATAAGTATATATTTTTCGAACAGCAATAAAATTTTCACTTTTAACATCTGTTATGCTTTCTTTGTACCATTTTCAATTAAATATAAAGTTAAAATGATTTGCAAATCATTGCATTCAGTTTTGATTTACATTTTGCACAGCATCCAAAACTGTCTGGAAACTGGGTTATAAAATATATGAAGTATACAAATAGTGTATATATGAAGTAGTAGTATGTCGCAACTTCATGGTGGAGAAAGCGTCACATCTGCAGATCTACGTATTATTTCAGTGTTTTGACTCAAAGCAAACTCAAAAACCTGTTTAGTTTGTTTCATGGAAACACTGCATTGTGTAATGCTGGATTAGTGGCACAGTGCCATACCTCCGCTCGATCACTAATGCTCTGTGCCCCACTTAGAATTGGGAAAGTGTCCAAGTTCTGCAGATTTCTCCGTGTCTTGGCCTTCTGCTCATGCAGAGACACATTGAGGGAAAATATTATGGGCTCCAATTTGTCAAGGACGGGATCCTGTTGGAAGAAAGTAAATACACCTCTCACAACCTTCAACACAAAACTCTTAATGGTTCCTCAAAACACGAAACCACCCACAGCTTTGGACCATAATTTCCAGAAAATGGCTCATACCACCAGGCTGAGGCCCAAGACCTGACATGTGCTGGAGGGCATGGACAGGAAGCCAGAGTAAGTGTCACGCTTATTGCGGAGGAAACGAACTCTTGCGCTGCGCCGATTCCGGTCGGCCTCCACTGTATACTTCACAGCTAAATTGAAGAGGATTAAGAGAATCAACCAATGAAAAACCCAAAGTGTTAAGGAACATTAATCACTCCAAACAGTAGGTAGCCACTCACTGATGTTCTTTTTAAATTCCTTGTTTCCCGTGCTGAGGATGTATGAGCAACAGACCTGGACAGTCACACTGCAAAACACAGTGACAAAACGATTGAAAAATACAGTTTTGCACAAGGTTTTTGTCTTAAGCAGTATGGAAATGAAGAAATAAAAAATTTTAAAATGCTGCCTGGTAGTTTTGTGCAGAAATCCTATTTGATAATCACTAAAAATGCGACCACGTAAACAATGCATTTCATGGAGGGTGTAATGATTACAAAAAAATTTATTGGAAGGTTCACTGGTCACTCATAAAATATTCTGTCTCAAATATATAACAGTACACAGTTTTTTTTTTTTTTTTTTCCCCAACCTCATATAGAACCTCATAGATAAATTGCCTTTTGTTTTTTTTTTTTTTTTTTTTTTTTTAATTTGGCATCTCCAATCCCACCCGAATCTGGAATGCCCAATTAGAGAACTATGCACAGGCTTGCTCGTATGCGACCACATGTTGCCATCTCAGGAGAGCGAACACAGTTCGCGGCTCTCCTCCGAAGCACGCGTCTGTCAGCCACTGCTTGTTTACACTCATAGCTCGAAACTTCGCAAGTTCAGAACGAGGGCGGTGGATACCTGAACATGAGAAAGCTCAGAATCTTACTGACAAGCGCCTGCTGGCCAACAGGAGGCGCTTGAGCAACGAACAAAGCAACTCCCAACCCGGCAGTCCCTTCCCAATTTATTTCCTTGCAGTGCGAAGCCAATTGCGCTGCTCTGAAAAAGGCTGCCGACCACTGCCGGCTGGTATGACCGGGGATCAAACCCGCATTGTGGTGGTCACTACTGCTCCGCAATGTGGCGCCTTAACAGAGTGAGCCAACCCAGGAAAATTGCCATTTTTATTCCTTTGTACAGCATACACCAGGGGTATTCAGCCTTTCCCAGAAAGGGCTGGTTTGTGCAAAACTTACATTTCAACCAAGAAGTTACCCTCTTGGCCCAATAATCAAGATCTTTACCAATGATTTTAAGGGTTGATGAGCGGAATCAGGTGTGTAACTTCATGGCTACAACAACAGCTTGCAGCTGCACCCTCTACATAAGATTGAATACCCCCTGGCACACACTGTCACACCTGAATTACTGTCAACTGAAATGCACCGAAAAAAAAAATATATAGTTATGAGCTAGACTGTGACAAACCACACACAACATTTTACAGAATTTTAATTAAATTTAAACATTAGGCTGCAAGGATCCAAGAGTTCGATAGACATTTCTTCTAAAGAAAACATGTTTTCTTACCAGGCGTCCTCACCAGGCGGGCAGTGGTTGGGATCTACTATCTTGGGTAATACAGTGAAGTTCTTCGAGAGGTGAATGACAGGACGTGCTCTGGAAATGAAAAGACAAATCAAATGTGTATAGAAGTAAATACACAGCCTCCTGTTGAATCTAATTCTCCTGGAAATCCAGGTCAGCAGCATGAGAGTACAAAATAAATGAATGCAATGGAACTGAAGCATTTCGTCCTCTTAATGGAATGGCTGTGAAACTTCACCCAGTGATATCTCCCAACAATAGTGCCTAGTGCCAAGATATTCCAAAGTCTTGCAGATGCTCCAGAAGTGTCCTTGATGTTGGCCTGATCTGTCTAATACCCACAAGAGGTCATAAATCGTCCGCAAAATCTATCAATTCAAATCATTTAACCCTCTTACTTTGTTCATGAAGTCTGGAATTTATGGCCAACTGCAGCGAGTGTGGTGGGCTCGGCCCCTCGCCTCTCATCTTGCAGTCCCCGACTCATCGCCCAAATCTCCATAAAATCGCCTCAGCTGACTTCATATTGCCCAAGTGCCAAGTAATTATGTAGTTCTAGATACATGTAACAAATTTAGTGCTATGTTAAGATTATGCAATAATTAGCGATTTAATGGCCCATTAAAGTTTTAAATTTTTGACATGTTGAAATGCGTATCAGTCACACCCACAAAGAGGTCAACACTTACTATATCATATTGAACATGTGCTTTAAAAAGGTCTTCAGGGTAAAGTGTAGAAATAACCATAATAATGTAAAAACTAAGAAATAAACATACTCAACATGAGTTTAACCTGATAAAATGTGATAAAAATTTGATAAAAATTTTCATGGTTGCCATGGAAATGGCACTTCAATGACAAAATCTGAAAATATTTTGTGGCACTGACATTTCAATAACCCATGGTCATATTTTACTCAAATTAGTCTCATATGAAAGGTTTAAGATAGTTCTATGAAATGACATAGGATTTTTTTTTGTTTGGAACATTAATGAATATTTAATGAGCTCTGTTATGTAACCATAATGAAAATCACTATCATCAACTTGCTTCATTTTCAAAATTAACCCCCTAGGGATGCACCTATCTAGAAAATCCTGTCATTTCATAGATCTCCAACAGATACAACTTCAGTCCAAATTTCAAGTCAATCAGATGAATATTAATGATTTTATGAATGCCACAATGTTGAAAATCAGTCAAAATTGTGATTTTCGGTAATTTGCATTTAAAGTCACAAGTACAGTACCAGCGTGGATAAAGGTACCGCTAAAGTTAACGAGAAGTTGGCTTTGCGTTTTTGTCCACCTTTCTCTGATCGGCCTGGGGGGTGGCGTAGGATTACAACAGGTGTCAGTGTAGTCCTGGTAGGCAGAACTTGGGGGACTGTCCATTGTGGGTAGCGGTTTTTGGGTATGACTGGTGTGTACCAGATGTTATTGCAGGCCTTGAATTTTGGCATGAATAAACTACCGCAACTGTTTCAGATACAACTTATTTACAAGTCAATCGATGTATTAGAGTTTTAAAATATAATTCTATAAGAGGCAGTTAGTAGTAGAAGTAGTCATGAAGTAGAAACACTTTCCTTTTGGATGACAACTTATGCATTTATTGTCACAAAATATTTATTAATACTTTTACTATAATTTCTTGTTGGATGCCCAAAATTTTAAATCTTGCTCATGTCACTGTAAATGTCAATAATTTGCCGTGGTGAAATATTGGTCTTAATAACATAAGACATTGGCTTGCTCACAGTTCGCAAATGGATAATGATATCATTAAATCTGAATATAAATGTTTTACACAGTATACATAAGGCGAATAAGTGATAATTTCTCTCAAATGTGAAAACATAATCACTCCCGCTGTGAGAACAGTTTTTAATCCGCGCTACCCCATGACACTTGCAACTGAGAAGGGCTTTATCACGTTAATTTGTCAGTAACTGCCAAAGTTTATTCTTGAGATTAGCTCTCAAATTATGAGTAAAAGGTGACAAAAGTTAGCACACTTTATGTTCAACCGTTTGATCCGACTGAACAAGTCACCGCTTTCTTGACTGAGAGTTGTTCAGCTTATACACAATGAGGACTAAAACCTCCGGATTTCCTAAGGCCGTAACATTTCTTGCGGACTTAGAAAAAAGTGACACCTTTATTGTAAGTTACAACTACATAGATATTTGCGTATTTTATTTCTATTTTCAGAAGTGCGGGTTTTGTTCATAATTTAAATAATATTAAAGTGATGGCAAAACATGTTGTTGTTTTGCTTTCTCCGATAACGGCGTTTTAGAACTAAAAGTTTCATTTCTTAATTCTTATCGGCAAATATTACGGCAAAAATATTATGGCAAAAATACATGAATTTGCAGACATTAACTTTTCTGAAAATAAATACATCACCAACCGCGTGAAAGAAAATCTGAAGCAAAAATTATTTCAGGCGTTTACACTATACTACAAATATAATGGACGTCATGTTGTCCAACGAAAAAATTTCAACGCTGAACTTACTTGGACTTCTTTGCGACGGGGATTTACACTAAGATATGTGTGAAACGGCCGGCCAACGTGCCTTCTCACTCACTATACTTCTCGGGCCAGTGAGCAGGGCACGTCCACCAGACTTTCGGCTGACACACGGCCAACAGCTCGTTGGCAAATGCCGAACCTTTATCCACACTGGTACTTTAACAATTGAGGCAGAGGAAAAACATAGATTCTTGGTGTTTACTGGCATCTCACTGCATTCCTTTATTTATTTTATGTGAAAATCAAAAATATAGAAATTTTCAAAAAAAAAAAAAAAAAGTAAATTTTTAGCCTGAAGACCCCTTAATGTAAAAAGACAAGAACTAAAAATGAATTAGTTGGAAATCTACCATGGCTCAACAATGGCCCCCTTAAATTCATCAAGTCCAGAGGATCAAGTAAGGGAGAGGAGATTCCAATTTTTGTAAATAATCATAAATGGGCTGGAGACGATTCACACTGCACCCAATTTTCCAGCCTGCACTAGGTCTAATGATATATGTATATTCCTCGCTACCTCTAAGCCTATTTTCCCTGTGTTGCCCAGTCTGATTGGTATTTTCTGGTTAGCAAGCCGGGCAGCTGAAAGAGTTATGGACCATGAGAGCGTAGTTCTCTTTTGCAGGTGTGTAGGTTTTCATGTAAATTGGATGGCACCAAGCGGAGTGTCATTCAAATGTGGTTTGCACAAAAAGAGATTTGCTATTTTTCTAAAACATAAGTCTATCCGCATTAGACTTGTGACATCCATGTCTAGCACAACAAACTTTATGATTCCACGTGTAGGTACCGACAAACACATGCCTAAAATGGACAGCGGCCATGATTATTGTGCGATACACAATAATATGTATAATATATTTAAAGGAGTTAATTTAAAAAATACATTATGATTATATTGCATATCATTGTATCTTCATAAATGCCATTGATGTTAGTGTGCCAAATGTGGAGCCAGCGACAGTAAGCTCCATCCTACCACAGGTGTACATAAGTTTTAATGTGCACTCAAAACACAGTTTAAAGTATACTCAAAACACAGTCAGCTTTTGATACAAAGTGAGATTCAAGAGTTATCCGTTAGCTGGATTTAATTCTATTTTACTGAGTAAATTTAAAATATTAATAGTTGGTATACAGAATGTTTAAATTTGTGTTGCTTGAAGCAGAACTCTGATGACTGGTGCTGTTGGAGACATTAATCTTTAAACTTAACTGATGAGGAATGCCAGAGAAACCTTTCTCAGTCGATCATGGCACATCTCTTCAATTCTGCCAGCAGGTATACAGTACCTGCGTGGATAAAGGTACCGCTAAAGTTAACGAGAAGTTGGCTTCGCGTTTTCGTCCACCTTTCTCTGAACGGCCTGGCGGGTGGCGTAGGATCACAACAGGTGTCGGTATAGTCCCGGCAGGCAGAACTTGGGGTGACTGTCGATAGGGGGGAGCGGTTTTTGGGTATGACTGGTGTGTATCAGATGTTATTGCAGGCCTTGAATTTTGGCAAGAATAAAATACGGCAACTGTTTCGGATATGCAAGCTCAAAATACTGCGACCGAAAAATTGACGACGCAAAACTACGCAATACTGTTTACCTCTGTATTAAATATCCATTTTGTATGAAACATGGATATGTGGGCGGTTTGCGTGGTTTTATTGTTGAAAACATTCCTGCTGACTGTTTATAACAGCAGCAATGTATAGCGCGTTACACAGACGACCTGGTCTTACAAGAGTTTTTATTCGCGATAAAAATTAACAACTTCATCGACTGTGAAAGTTGTTAAAAGATTCCACGAATGTAAAATATATAAAGCGCTTTTGATATTATCTGCATGTTGATAAAGTTATTTAAGGGTTTAGTTTCTTAATTCTTATCGGCAAATATTACGGCAAAAATATTATGGCAAAAATACATGAATTTGCAGACATAAACTTTCCTGCAAATAAATATATCGCTAACTGCGCAAAAGAAAATCTGTAGCAAAAATTACTTCAGGCGTTTACACTATACTACAAATATAATGGACGTCATGTTGTCCCGGCGAAAAAAATTTCAACGCTGAACTTATTTGGACTTCTTTTTGCGACGGGGATTTACACTAAGATATGTGTGAAACGGCAGACCAACAGGCCTTCTCACTCACTCTACTTCTCGGTTCAGTGAGCAGGGCACGTCCACCTGACTTTCGGCTGACACACGGCCAACAGCGCGTTGGCGAAAGTGGAACCTTTATCCACGCTGGTACTGTAAGAGTGGATTGCACTCGGTGACAGGCATAGCCATTGCAGAACATTGATTTTGTTGTCCTGGAACCAATTATGAGTGGCGTTTAAGGTGTATTTTGGGTCATTGTCTCTCTGAAAAGCTCACCTACAGCTGAGTCTCAGCCTTCTGACAGAGGCATATATGGTGAAATCCTTAAGCCATTAGTCCAAATCAGTGACCCTTGACCCCTAGAATTAAAGTGGCCCAAAAATATAACTGATCTACCACCATAATTCACCTTGCGTATGAGGTGACTTTCCTTGTATGTATCTCCACTTTGCTGCTAAACATGCCGATGCTGTATCTGACCAAAACTGGCTAAAACACTGTATGAAACTATGGAAACCAGCATGTAGTACATACTTGAGTGGAATGCACTGTGTAGTGAACAAGCGATTTTGAACACAGCTGTTGTTCCCTTGGCGAACACTTCAAATGCATTTGTTCTTTTTTTTTAAGACGAAAATGCATCAAATGTGCTGCTTTATTTTCTGCAGACACCACAGGCCTGGTAGAGGGTGGCAGTGTTGGTTCTGAAGTTGACCCAACCACTTTTAAGCAAGCACATTCTAATTACAAATGATTGGGAAATTGGACCGACAGTGCCCAACGCCCCCTACCTCAGCAGGGCAATTCGGTCATCCAAGGAGCCCACCAAGACATCGGGATACCCATTTTCATCCATGTCCATGCCACCGCTGATAGAGTAGCCAAACGTCTGGAAGCGGCCATCACCCACCTCCTTTCCTTCAATCACCTGCCAGAGCATAGAAGGGCTTCTAATATAGCACCATTTTCAATTTTGTGTCCTTAAATTCAGTTCAAGGGCTATGGCTAATAAATGCTATAAAAGAGTAATAGATGGGCCATCTCAAACGTGGATAACTGTACATTTGTTAATATAAATGAAAAAAAAAAATCCTGCTTACATCATTATTAACTCATTTGCAATGACTCTTCACCACTAGTTTATCATGGGTAAACACATGCCATTCCAAAAACTTTTTTACTACTAAAACTACTAAGCCTGTATTCTAGACATCAGTCTGTATTCAGCACTGATCTCTACACCCATTGCAAAATAATTCATTAAGATTATAAAAAAAAAAAAAAAAGAGGGAAAATTACTTTCCTGACAAGGACATATAACTCCGATTGAAAAGTGCTAAAATAAGTAGTTTGTAGTCAAAGAAACACAAATTCTACTTCGTTTTAAGAACGAATATCTTCAGCCTTAAGGAATTCAGCAGCTTCTCCATTGCTGTACTTCTCAATTCCTTCGGCCCCATTACTTTTTGTATAATTTCAGAGCATTATTTTCTGCCAAATGTGAAGAACTGTGAGAGGACAAGTCTTAAAGATTTTTACATTCATAGTGCAAAAAAAAGTATACTGTATATGAAGGCTCCCCAAATCAGGGTCCTGGAGGGGCGAGTGCTGCTGGTTTTAAACCATCTCTTCACCTGGGAGTCAGGTGGGATGACAGTCTGGCTAATCAGTGGTAATAATTGTGCACTTAATTGCCTGGGTGGAGAGAAAAACAGGGCTGGATTTGGATGCTAGGGCCAGATTTGGGTGGCCTTCTGTACATTCACATTCAATTTTTATCCTGTTTTTGCACTGATAATCAAGAAATTTAATTAGTCAAACCCCCAGCGTGATCTCTGCATACAACGTATGCAGGCATAAGCAAACCACGAGTATTGCTGGCTCATTCATCACATACAGGTCTTTGCAGACAAAAACAGGGTTCTCTATGCATCTTACCACTAAATTCAGTAGAATCAGGTGCTAAAAGGTTGTAAACAGAAAACTTTAAAAGGACAAAAGGAGACTGGAGCACACAGATAATTTTCAGCCTGCATTTTGACTGTAGTGAGGATACAGTAGTTTTGAAACGGTCTGTTTGCACTATAAAGACAGTAAATTTTTCACTGTGCTTTAGTCAGCTTTTGCCTTCTTGAAGTCTGTATTGACCTCAAACCATCCCTGGATCAAAATTTGCATACAGGTCTTTGCAGACCATAAGCCATAACTAGCTCATACATTGAATACAGGTCTTTTCCTTTTCCTCAAAAATAGTATCCATGTCTACATGCTTTTATGCACAGGGTAGCTGTCACATGATTTGCTTATCAGATCTTTCCACTGATGGACAGTTGTACCTAATAAAGCCGTTGAGTATAAACAGTAAACAAATAAATCCAGATATAAATACAAAACCAACGGTGAGGGATAAGGTACAACAGATATTACCCAAGTGAAGGTTGTTACCTGACTGGCGTCTTGGGAGATGCCCTTCTTGTCACCCAGCCAGACAAACACTTTTCCAGTGCCATGAAACGGAGCACCGACTGCAAAGTCTGTGGGTCAGAGAAGGCATAGGCATCATGGAGAAATGAAACCCAGATACAATACTGCAAAAAAAGTTCCCTTTCAGTCGATTCACTCGGTACAACACATATAGTATGGGATATCACGCCCTCGCGCGGCCTGACTGAAGACACCTCTATTCACGCCTAAAAGGCAAATGATCTGATGGGAGGCCCCCGCCCGCACATATATCGCCCACCAACACAGTCATTTCTCAGTTCTTACGCTCTTCACCTTGCTAAGAACACCTCTACTGAGCCAGACTAGCTAGCTGCTGCTAGTTGGTTTCTGAACCTCGAAAGGCTACTGCCAGCTCGAAGTTAAGCTTAACTGCCCCTGTTGGTGTTAGCCTCCACCGTATTAATTGGTGTGTTTGGCTGCCCGCGAGGCTTAATTTCGTGTTGTGTTTCGAGTTTGTGTTTGGAATGAGCTCAAAAAGAAGTCTTCTGTTCGCCCCTGTCCGCTGTGGGGTGCTGCTTCTCTTTACATGATAAGGACAAGCACGAGGCATGTCCCGTCTGTCTGGGAATTGTTCCCCAGAAGGGCGTTGAATGAGCCTGGGGCCTGTGCGTTTTGTCGCCAGCTCAACCCTGGAAAGACGGGTCTCGTTTGTTGAAAAAAGTCCTGGGAAAGACTGCTGTCGCCCAATATGACCCCCTCCTCTCTGATTCAAGAGACCCAGTTTCGTCTGAGTCCGACAGCGAGGAGCTCTTGGTCGAAATCCCCGGTTCCTGGGCTGACCATATGGAGTCTGTTGAGGGGCTAGCTGAGTTTGAGCCGGAGCCCTCGAGGCGCTAGCCAGCTACAGCTAGGTCAGGCAGCTCCCCATGAAGACGATGCGTACTGGACGCCGGCTTAGACATGCATGGGTTATCGGAGGAACAGAACAGGAAGCCTTGTCGTCTTTTTTACTGCCGCTGCTGCTTACAGGTTGACCCGGACGATACATCCTTCCTTCCGCTGTACCGGCGTGCTGCTGAAAAACTGGAGGTAGAGTGGCCCTCCCTCCTCCAGCTAGTAAGCCGTGCCCGATTCGCGGGGTTTTTCCTTCCCCTGAACCGACTACGGTGAAAAATCGCCTACCTATGTTCCCAGACTTTGTCTCGAATTAACCGTCATGGAGTGCGCCACGGTGCCTGGCTATGGACAGCATGCGGATTTGGATGGGGCTGAGAAGGCCGGCTTGGTTAATCGCCCCCCCCATGGAACCATCCTGGCTGCTTATCTCGCCCCATCCCACAACCATGGTGTGGGAGGCCTACAACTCTTCCGTCCAAACATTACCGATTTTCCGCGTCTCAGCTGGAAAAAATTTACGAGCCCAGGCAGGCACTGCTCGTGCCCTGAGCTCCGTCACTATGCTTCAGACTTATCAAGCAGTGTGTTTGGCGGAACTGGGTTCTCTGGTGCCTGCCGATAGCCCTCTGTTACCTCTTCTTAACGAAGTCAGAGTTACTACAGATTATATTCTTAGAGTGTCTGCTGCGCAGCCTCTCCCTTGGCAGAGGATGGGGTCTTCAGTCGTGGCACTCAGACACCTGTGGTTAACTCTTTCTGAGGTTCGGAGAGGACAGAGCCGTTTATTTGGATGAGCCAGTGTCTGCAGAGGGTTTGTTTGGGCAATCACTCGGACGCCATTCAGGCGAAATTCGAGTTGAGAAAAAGCATACAGAAGCTCTGCGCAACATCATTCCCAGGCGGGATGTGAAACCAAAGGCTCTGCCGAATGCTAAATGCAGGCCTACTGGTCCACCATTGCCTCCCAAAAGGGCTGCACCATCGGCCAGTTTGGGTTCGCAACCAGCGCAGCTTCAAACATCTGGGCAAACTCACGCCAGTCGGCTTGGAGCAAAGGCCCGCCCCCAGCCTACAGAAGGATTCAGGGCATAGAAGGAAGAAAACTCCTCCTAGCAGTGGGGCTGAATGCAGAAGGGGCACAGCAGCAGGGAGACACTGCTTCCCTCTATTATTGCCAATAAAAAGGCATTCAAGTTTTGTTCGGGAGCCCAGTCCCAAAAGGCGCTGTATTCTCCTAACACAGTCTCCCAAGCACCTGTTCCTGTGCACACAAAGTTTCCTGTGTTGAATTCAATAAACGGTGCATTTGTTGTTCAAAAAATTGCAAACCGAAATTCAGCAAATCAAATTCGGGGTCTGCTGTTCCCCCTAGAACCACTAGAGGGCGACATTCCTCGCCTACGGTGTTGCAAGTCAGTCCGGCTCGCTGCTCACTCCCTCAATGGCGCGCATGCGCACCATCTCAGTGGGTGGAAAGAACTGTTGCTACGGGTTACCGATTGCAGTTCCGAGTCAGACCTCCCCGTTTCCGGTCAATAGTAAACACTGTGGTTGGAGAAGCAGCAGCAGCAGTGCTGAGGGAGAAATAAATACATTGCTAATCAAGCGAGCAACGGCGTTCCCCTTCGGAAGCCAACAAAGGTTGGTACAGCCGATATTTTGTTGTTCGAAGAAGGGAGGGGGACTTCGTCCTATTCTAGACTTGCGAGTGTTAAACAAATGTCTACGAACTTACAAGTTCAAAATGCTAACACTCAGACAGTTTCTCAATGCTATCGACGGGGATTGGTTTGCAACAATCGAACTTCCATGTGCGATACATTCCGATCACAGGCAGTTTCTAAGGTTTGGAAGGCAGAGCTTACGAATATCTGGTGCTACCGTTCGCCTGTCACTGGCCCCTCGTGCCTTCACGAAATGTGTCGAGGCGGCATTGATAACGACTGGAGTCTAAAGCGAACTCCAGAGAGCAGGCCGTAGCGAACCTGTCATTGGTCCTGTCACATTCAAGCACTGGGCTTTTCAGAAAATTTTCAGAAAAGCTCGCTTATCCCGAGTCAGCAGTTCTCTTTTCTGGGGCTCGAAATATGCTCGGTTTCCAGCCGAGCACGCGTCTGTCAGAGCACAGAGTGGCGCATTCCATCGCTGCCTCACTCAATTTCAGTTGGGGCGCAAACTGCGTTTCGAACAATTTTACAGCTAGCAGGCATGATGGCTTCTGTTATCGCTGTGGTGCCGCTCGGGCTTTTTAAAAATGCGAGCCTTCCAGCGCTGGATTCGATCTCACCGACTATGCAAGAACACGTCACCTCCAGAGGAGGTTGACGATAACCCATTCTTGCATGATGGCTCTCCGCCCTTGGAGGCAGCACGGTCTGCTACGCCAGGGCTGCCCAATAGGGAGGGTGTGTTTCGCAAGGTGGTGTCCACAGATGCTTCCCTGAGGGGGGGGGGAGCTCTGATGCGGTTGGCGGTGAGGGGAGTCTGGACGCCCGGCACAATGCAGGCTTCATATCAACCACCTGGAACTGCTAGCGACCTTTCTAGCTCTGAAGCATTTTTGCCCTGTTCTGACTGGTCAGCACGTCTTGATCAGAACAGACAACACAACGGTGGTTTTCTACATAAACAAACAGGGAGGGACCCGATCGCTTCCCCTGTTAAAGCTGTCTCAGTCTCTCTTGCTGTGGTGCAGTGCTCATTTTCTGTCTCTCAGAGCCACCCATGTTCCGGGCCGCATGAATATGGGGGCAGACCTTCTGTCCAGAGGAGGGCCTCTTGTGAGAAAATGGAGGTTGCACCCAGACATAGTGGCTCAAATATGGGATCGCTTTGGCAGGGCCAAAGTGGACCTCTTTGCCACCAGGGTGAATACCCACTGTCCCCTGTACTTCTCTATAACAGACCACAGTGCACCGTTAGGGATGGATCTTTTCGCGACACCCATGGCCCAACACACTGCTGTATGCATTCCCACCAGTGGGAATGATACTGCCCGTTCTGGAGAGGGTGCGCCATCAGAGCCTGTCCCTGATCTTGGTGGCCCCTCAGTGGCCGGTGAAACCCTGGTATGCCGAGATAATACATCTCCTGGCAGCGGCGCCTGGCAGCTCCCTCTCCTTGAGGGATCTGCTCTCCCAAGCGGGAGGGAACTGATCCATCCCCGTCCAGAACTATGGCGGCTGCATGCCTACCTGTTGAAAAGGTCAATTTAATAGCTAAGGGTCTGCCTCCCAGCATGGTGGCAACGATCCAAAATGCAAGGGCCTCATCTACCCGAGGCCTCTACGCCTATAAATGGCGGGCGTTCGAGCAGTGGTGTCAGGACCGAGGTGTACTCCCATTTCAGTGCTCCATTGTGGATGTGTTGACATTCCTTCAGCAGCTGCTGGAAAAGGGTCTATCATTTTTCACAATCAAGGTCTACTTGGCAGCGATATCTGCCTGCCATGTGGGCTTTTGACGGAGTGACGCCAGGGGTCACCCCCCCTTGCAAAACTCTTGGCTGAGGCCTGCAGTTAAGTCCATCATTCCCCGTGGGATTTGGCATTAGTGCTAGAGGCTCTGTCTGGTCCCCCATTTGAACCCATTCAGTCGATAGATATGAAATTTCTTTCATACAAGACTGCACTGCTTCTTGCCTTAACCTTAAAAGCGGGTGTGTGATCTCCATGCTCTGTCTGTGCACCCATCCTGTACCCAGTTCAGTGCAGATGGCTCAAAAGGTTACTCTCGCCCAAATGCGGCGTATTTACCCAAGATAATCCCTACAGCCTGTAGTTCTATGGCTTTTGAGCTGTCAAGCTTTTGTCCTCCTCCTTTTGCATCTGAGGAGCAGAGGAAGTTGCATTCTTTGTGTCCTGTACGTGTGCTACGGCCTACATAGACCGCACTCAGAATGTGCGTCTGTGTGATCAATTGTTTGTCTGTTTTGCTAATCCAGCTAGAGGCAAAGCTCTGTCTAAACAGCGGCTTTCTCACTGGATTGTGGAGGCTATCTCCCTTGCTTATGCAGAGGCCTTTCACTGCCTCAGGGCGTGAGAGCGCATTCAACCAGGGGCATGGCAACATCATGGGCTTTATTTAAAGGGGTATCTGTGAGTGACATCTGTGCTGCAGCCAGCTGGTCATCACCGCACACTTTTGTTCGGTTTTACCGCTTGGACGTAACTGCCCCTTCGGTGGCTCATTCTGTCCTCTCTGCTGGGTCTATGGAGGTTTGAATATGGTTTGGTAGCTGCTCTGCTTGGGGTGTATATATGTCCCATACTATAACCGAGTGAATCGACTGAAAGGGAACGAAATGTTATGAATATAACTTCTGTTCCTGAAGGAGAGGAATGGTACAACACCTAGTTGCCATGCAGCGGGCTCGGTGAAGAGCGCTACCGAACTGAGAAATGACTGTGCTGGTGGAAATATATGCACGGGCATACGTCATCACAGATCATTTGCCTTTTAGGCGTGAATAGAGGTGTCTTCAGTCAGACCACGCGAGGGCGTGATATCCCATACTATATGTGTTGTACCTCGTTCCTCTCCTTCAGGGAACAGAAGTTATATTCATAACATTTCGTTTGTAATCAAAGAGACCAAATCCATGATTCAAAACTCTGCAGAGACTCTCTGGAAAGGAAATTATAAAATATGGAGTGGCCAGGTGAAT
Organism: Gymnothorax javanicus; assembly: GCA_029692085.1. Lineage (NCBI taxonomy): Eukaryota > Metazoa > Chordata > Actinopteri > Anguilliformes > Muraenidae > Gymnothorax > Gymnothorax javanicus. The sequence continues at coordinate 110,764,825 of CM056200.1, forward strand.
TATATGATTAGAACCCCTGTGAAATGTTGTTGGCTTTTAAGTGTTGAGAATTCATATTCACATTCTGTATGGTGACAAAGGGGTACAGATCGCATGATGCAAACCTTATATAGCCTAAATACTCTTTTTTTTTTTAATTTGTTGCATGACCTAATAAAGATAACACGTGTAAAACGTAAAATATAGCATAATAGAAAACCAACTACTTTCTGTTGCTGTTTTCAATTTGTTTTACATTTTCCAGACTGAGTGCACTGTTTGAGTGGGCTACGTACTTAAGTCTTATTTCTGTTTTGACTGGGGCCAATTTGTTAATAGGTGATACTTTGACATTTCTACACTGTATAAACAGTTTATTTTATTTAGCATTCTTATGTTAAGAAAAAGAGAAGTTGAGTTGAATGGCTGTTGTGACAAATAAAAACACAGGTTCAAAATTTACATGAGGGTTCATCAACTTACATCATCAATTGACAGAATTTTTTAGTTTGCTTTTCCCACAGCTTTGTAAGCTATTTATTCTTAAAAATGTTCATTTTAAGGCAGGCAAACAGATGGCCCATTTGCACGCCTTGTTATGTCACTTGTGCGTTATTTGTCACCATTTATGCTGCAGGTCATCTGGCCATTCTAACGAGTTTTGACTTTCAAGCAATAAGAGAAATTTGTACAATTGTCCAGTTTTCCAGATTGTATGTTTCGATCACTTATTTTCAGCGATTCTAATCCTTCGTACAGTACTGTATTTTAGCAAGCATTGTATGTCCATTTGAAAGGAGGAATGCAACTTAGAGGATACATTAAATATATTCTCATTTCCTGTAGATTTAGTGAGAAGTAGGATGTGGGACCGCAGTGATGTTTACCTTGGAAGCCATCTTGGTTGATATCCCCAATGGCCGCCACTGCCAGGCCAAAAGCTGAGCGCCTCGACCCCATCAGCACCATAGTGGGACTTTTCTGAAATTCTCCATTCTCGTTCATGAACACATAGACTGCGCCACCTTCCTCCTTCTTACGATCGAAGTAGAATGGGGCCCCCACAATTAGGTCATTCCAGCTGCAAGTATACACAGTACACATGTACACATCATTCAATTTTACCAGTTATAGCATCCTACAAAGAAGATGGATCTATCGCAATAGTGGAAAACACTCAGACTGATGGTGACGTACCCATCATTGTTCAGATCGGTGACAGCAAGGCTACTCCCAAAGTATGAGCCCACTTGCTCCCCAGGAATGATGAAGACAGGATGCAATTTATCATCGGTTTTCAGCCCCAACGTGACAGATCCTTTGGCCTCATCCCTCGGAGACCCTGTTACCACAGTGTACTCACTCCTACGCAACAGCCTCTTCTCCTCTATTGCAGAGTAACCTGCAACATTTGATATCAGGCTGAATTTATTTAATCATGCACTATAAAACACATTGCATACTTTAAGGATAATGCTATTTTATAAATTGTGCTTTCATACTAATTCCATGATTCCCTGGTCCCAATAAAATTTGATTCACCTGCTTCATTGAATATTTTTGGTATTCTTCCGTTGCAGCAGTTTCACACTGAAATCTTGAGTGCATATGTAGACATAAAACCCCCTCTGCTAATATTGCGACACTTGGCAAATAGGTGAATTAAATGCCTTTGTTTATTTCCTTGATATAAAAAAAACAGAGATAGATGACTTACACTGCCCTCCATAATTATTGGCACCCCTGGTTAAGCTGTGTTCTTTAGCTTCTAATAAATTCAGTTTTTTTCTAAATAATATAGGACCACAATGAAAAAAAGAGGAAAATCCAACCTTTAATTCAAGTGCATTTATTCAGTGGAAAAAAAAAATCCCACATTAAGAAATAATTCTTTTACATCAAATCATGTGTGCCACAATTATTAGCACCCCTGATGTTAATACTTTGTACAACCCCCTTTTGCCAACAAAACAGCATGTAATCTTCTCCTATAATGTTTCACAAGATGGGAGAATACAGAAAGAGGGATCTTCGACCATTCCTCTTTGCACAATCTCTCTAAATCATCTAGCGACTTGGGTCCTCTCCTCTGCACTCTCCTCTTCAGCTCACTCCACAGGTTTTCAATGGGGTTGAGGTCTGGGGACTGAGATGGCCATGGGGGGAGCTTGATTCTGTGTCTGGTGAACCATTTCTGTGTAGATTTGGCCACATGTTTAGGGTCATTATCTTGCTGAAAGACCCAGTGACGACCCATCTTCAGCTTTCGGGCAGAGGCCACCAGATTTTGATTTAAAATGTCCTGGTATTTCAAAGCGTTCATGATGCCATGCACCCCAACAGGGTTCCCAGGGCCTCTGGAAGAGAAACAGGCCCACAGCATCACCGATCCTCCCCCATACTTCACAGTGGGCATGAGGTGCTTTTCTGCATACTCATCTTTTGTGTTCCGCCAGACCCACTTAGAGTGTTTGTTGCCAAAAAGCTCTATCTTGGTCTCATCTGACCAAAGCACATGGTCCCAGTTGAAGTCCCAGTACCGCTTAGCAAACTCCAGGCGTTTGCGTTTATGATTGTGAGTGAGAAAAGGTTTTTCCGTGCATGCCTCCCAAACAGCTTGTTGGCATGTAGATAGCCCCTGATGGTTGTTTTGGAGACTTTGTGACCCCAAGATGCTACCATTTGTTGCAATTCTTTAACAGTGAGCTTTGGAGAACTTTTTATTTCTCTTACCATCCTCCTCACTGTGCGTGGTGGCAAAATAACCTTGCGTCCTCGTCCAGGCTTGTTTACCACTGTTCCAGTTGTTTTAAACTTCTTAATGATTCCTCTGACAGTAGATATGGGCAGGTGCAGGCGAGTGGCTATTTTCTTGTAGCCATTGCCTGACTTGTGACGGTCGACACACATCTGCCTTACTTGAATAGTGTGTTCCTTTGTCTTTCCCATGTTGAAGAGTGGATAAGAGAAATGGCCCCTGTGTCACGTCATATTTATACCCCAGGGAAACAGGAAGTGATGAATTACTAATTAAATGTTCCTAGATACTCTGATCAACTTTGTAAACTACTGTAGAAATGACAGAAATACTTCAATTACATTTATTTCCTAGGAATTGTTAGGGGTGTCAATAATTGTGGAACAGGTGATTTTATGAAAAAAATTATTTTTAGTCAGGATTTTTTTTCCTTAAAATTCACTTGAGTTGAAGGTTACATTTTTCTACAATTTTCAGTGTGAGAGTATGCTTCTGCAATAAAAATTGAATTTATTTTAAGGCTTTTAACACATCTTAACCAGGGGTGCCAATAATTATGGAGGGTGCTGTAAATAAATGGGATTGAAATTTTTAAAAATGTTCGGAGACATTTTTTATGAAAAAGCATGCCACAATTACTGAATACTTTGTGCTCCCTCCCTTATGTAATGAAGTTGGAGAAGACATGGCAAGGGATCACAGACCATTCCTTGATTCAAAATATCTCCAGATCCTTAATATTCCTGGATCTACATATATGGTCTCTCCTCGCAGCTCATCCCTAATGTTTTCTTTCGGGTTTAGGTCACAGGACTGGGATAGCCTTGGCAAAGCCTTAATTTTCTCTTAATTCTGATGCATGGTTTCAATCCTCCTATAGACCGACCCAAATATAGCCCAGTTGAAGGTTTCTGGCAGAGGCAGTGTCTGGGAAGCATGGTGGCACAGTGGTTTGTACTGGTGCATGAGTAGGAAGTTCTGGGTTTGAGTCCTGTCTGGCCAGAGCCTGTATGAAGTTTGCATGTTCTTCCTGTGTTCTCATGGTTTTTCTCCGGGTACTCCGGTTTCTCCCAGTATGAAAAAACACTCATTACAGAAACAGTCCTACCGTTGCCCCCAAAATAAAGCTCAGCCTTTGGACCTGGAGTTGGTCCCTGAGTGCACACATTGCTCGTAACTAGGATGTGTCAAATGCCGAGGACAAATTACCAAGCATGATTCAATAAGGTATACAGTTCCTTTAATTGCTGGTACTTGATGGAATCCAAGAAACCATAATTCCTGACATAATTAATTCCCTACAAAATCAAAGATGCGCCACTACAATTCACAAAGAGGATGGAGTTCATCACTGAATGGTTATCTTTGTCTTTAGGTCACGCCCACCTCTAGCATTTAAAGCCAAATAAGCTCATTTTGATCTCAATCAACCATAGAACTCTGTTCAATAGGAAGTTACGGTTTGGTTTGGTAAACTGTTGGTGCCCAACACAGTTTGTTTTCAGAGGACAGCAGTGGCTTTTTTCCAGCAACCTTCCACACATCTTGTAGTTGTGTTGATGCGGTCAGAGAAAGTCCTCTTAGGCAAGTCTCTCCACACAGTGGCCATCTTGACAACACCCTCAGGCTGTTATTTTGGGCAAACCAGACCAAGCCCCCATCTAAATGAATTGGGAGAGTGCCAAAACCTCACTTTCAATGGTTACAGGGACATTAAAAGTGCATGTATAGAATCAGCAGTCAAACCTGAAAAACCGCTTAAAAAGTCTGGTGACTTTACCCGCAATTAAGGTTTAAAACACTTTTTCCCACAAGTTAAATTCCTACTATGCATGAGCGAGGTTTCGTGACACCAGCTTTTTTTACAGCTCAATCAAAAATGCTGTGATGTGACGCTGTCCGCTCCAGATGCCGTTAGCTCATCCCACCAGTGCACTTGAACAAAAAAAAACATAAACAGATTGAAACTACCACGGATTTCAACTACTGTATGTGCTAGTGTCAGTGCAACACAATTGACTTGAGACATTTCCAAGTTTGGCTGATATAAATAATAAAACTTCTTAATTATTATCCTGAAACTTGAAATAGATATTTTCAGATTTTAAGTAATTTTCTTCGAGCCATTTTCATAATTTTGAAGTTGAACAATTTTTTTTCTTTTTTATGCAAGATAAAAGACATAAACATTAACAGGACAACACAATAAAGGCATGATGCTGGTTGGTGTGTGTGTGTGTGTGTGTGTGTGTGTGTCTTCCTTCTAAATTGCTGCTACCAATACCATTTCTAATAGTAACTAGAGGCACTCGTAGAGTGCAAATCTCCACCAAGGCAGCACAATCCAAATGTTCATGAGTGGGAGCAAAGTTGAGTTATGGTGTGTGATAGGATTTCAAGATGGCTGCCGTGGCGGCCATACTGTTTCACTGATCGCGGTCAAAATCAATAGGGTCCATCCTTGATGTAATAGCAATCAACCCACAAAATTTCAGCCAAATCCGTGCATTACTTTTTGAGTTATGTTGTTCACAAACAGACAAACAAACAAACGGGTGAAAACATAACCTCCGCCCCAACTTCGTTGGCGGAGGTAAAAATAATAACAGTGATAATAAAGCCAGGAGGGATGCCTCCCTCATCCACTGGCAATGCTGCTATCCTTCCAGGTTTTCATAAATAGTTGGACAGTCCCCACCCCAGTTCCAGCAATTTCAGCAATCTCCTTAGCAGTTTTCTTTGCTTAATGCTGGCCAATAATTTGCCTCTCTTGAAACACAATAACATTTTTTCCATCGACCATGAGATACATCTTCCAACATGTTTTTTTAAGAAAATGAGATGTACTGTACTAAGTCAGTAAGGATTAAAAGAATTATTGCCTGCTGAAACCTATTCATCACTGCAATGATTCAATCATAGGCTCTTAAGTATTTGCCTATTTAAATACAAATGGAGACTTTTTTTTTTGGACAGACAGTGTATAACATCTATAGTTTTGCATTTAAATTGTGAACCATACATACCCATGTAGTTGTAACGCTTGTTCATCTGGCCAAACTCTTTCACATTATAATCCCAGGAATTTCCTGGGGTGGGATCCCTCCATATGACATGAATATTGCCTAAAATTGGAACAAAAATGGAAAGCCATAACAGATGTGCAAACATAGCCGCTCAGAGCATTCAGTCAGGTTCATAAGTACTAGGACAGTTTTCCCAATTTGGGATCATTTTGGCTTGGTATGTCAGAATGGTGGATTTGAAATTAAACAAGCAAGATGCTCTAGAAGTGTAAACTTTCAGCTCTAGTTCACAGTCTTTGTTTTTCCCAAAACTAATATCATTTTTATACATAGCCCCCAAAAGTGATTGGAGAAAGGATTATAACCATAAATTAATCATGTTTTACGCTGAGTTTCATATCCTTAGCATTAAATGACTGCCTTTTTCTTCGGTGTCTCTCTGCCAGGCTGTCACCGCAGCAGTCTTCGGTTCCTGCTCATCGTTAGGGCATTTTGTCAGTAAAATGCCTTCTTTACCTTAAAAAAGTCTTGTGTGCTTTCACAGTATTCTTGGGTCATTGTCCACCTTCACTGTGAAGCACTGTAAACTGGGTTTTATAGCACTTGGTTGAATCCAAGTATGTAAAATAGGTAATTAAAATTCTGAATTCTTCCTGCCGCTTTTGCTAGCGGTCACGTCATTCTTACTTTCAACGAAGTCATTTCTTGATTGCCATCTTTGACATAGATCGACCCATCTCTTGGAAGGCGTTCTTGATCTGGCCAAGTGCTGTAAAGGAGTTTTTCTCTACAGGGGTGTTATTTATGGCCTTCTGGGCCTTTTGTAGTTCCTAAGCTCACCAGTGCACTCCTCATTTTTAAGAGTGCAACAAATAGTTACTTTGCCCATACCTAATTTTTCTGCTGTTTTCCTGATGGGTTTGTTCAATTTTTTATATCACTGGCTGTGACAGCTCTTTGAACTTAACACTGACAGTTAACAGTAGCAAATTTCAAATACAAATGTCAAACTTGAAATCAACATCAGACCTTGTCCACCTATTGTCCTACTTTTAAATGAGATGATGAGGCTTTGCCCAGAACCTGATATGGAGTAAAGCTGAGTCCTGATACAGGACAACCAATTTCGGAGTGTTGGTCCATGATCAAAAGGGACAAGTACATTAAAGAGTAATTCTCTGCCTAAAAAAGCCTCACCATTTGCTGATGCAAATACCTTCAAATTACAACCCCAATTGATTGGCCAGGGATGAAGGTGTGAATGGGTGAATAATAAATCAAAATGCAATTGACTTTTCAGATCACATGAGCTCCCCATATGTTGAAACAATAGAACATAGGTAACATTTGAAATGTTGAAACTGAGACATTTCAGGGGCAATACATTTTTATCCACAAAATAGAGCTAATTTCAAATTTTCTAACTGCAACAGGCCTCAAAAAGTGGAGGCACAGGCAGAAAAAGGGCTGAAAAAATCAAATTAATATATAAGAGAATCAGCTGAAAGAACATTTGCAAGTAATTACATTAACTGCATCAGTTTGTAACATGATTGGTAAAGGGTTTTTCCAGTCTCTAGCTAGGATGTAAAGATGGCCAAAAGCTAGTAAAAATCAACCCCTCATAGTCACATTTGCAAAGGCTTTGAAGGTCTCATCATCAACAGTGTTAATATCATAAAAAGATTCAGAGAAACTGGTGGGTCTGAGTTTAAGAGGACAAGGACAGACCTTTACTGGATGCCCATGAAAAGTGGACCCTCAGCGCCATTTGCATCACTCACCGCATGATTCTGTCATTGGCATTACTAAATGGGTCATGAATACTTCAAGAAATACTGTGGTGTGTTGTTCGTGGAGCATCCACGAACAGCTTCAACAGCGCTGGTATATCCACAGGAGGGGCTGAAAAAAAAAGGAAGCCATTGTTGAGCATGATTGCCCGTGTTCTGTGGGCCAAGACTCATTTAAAATGGACTGTAGCAAATGGCAAAGTGTCCTGTAGTCAGACGAGTCAAATTTGACATTCTTGTTTGAAATCATGGGCATCATGTCCTCCGGGCTATTGTTAGGAGAAAAATACCCCTCCTGTTATCAGACGTTCATCAAAAGCCAGCATCTCTGATGGTATGGGGATGCATTAGTGCATATGGTGTGGGACAATTGCATGTTTTTAAAAGCAGCATGAATGCTGAAAAATTTTTAAAGGTTTTAGAGCAAATATGCTTCAGGCGACATCTATTCAGGGAAGGACTCGTGTATTTCAGCAGGACAATGCAAAACCACATAGCCTGCAGCTATCCCAACAGCATTTCATCGTAGTAGAAAGAGTCCGTGTGCTTGAACTGGCCTGCCTGCAGTCCTGATCTTTCACCCGATTGAGAACATTTGCATAATAATTAAAAAGTCGTTTCAAAAGCACCCAAAACTCTCCCAGCTGGAAGTCTGTATTAAACACACGTCTGGATCAAATTCCAATGGCTAAACTCAAGAAACATGACTCAATACAGCTCTCCAATATGTGCTTAAAAAGAAGGGGCTACAATAGGCCCTGTCCCAACTTTTATGAGACCTGTAAGCCATCAAATTTGAAATGTTTGTGGATAAAATTGTAAAATGTCTCAGTTTCAACATTTGCTATGTCATCTCTGTTCTATTGTGAAAAAAATACTGGCTAGTGTGATTTGAAAGTCATTGCGTTTTGATTTTATTCACAATTTACACTTTGTCCCAACTATTTCGGAATTGGGGTTGTAAATTTGAAAGCCTGCACTTTGATTTCATATTGATCATTTAATTTCAACTCCCAATATGCTGTGGTAGACAGCTAAAATCCTAACTATGTCCATTTCTAATTATGTATGGACCAGACAGTATGTGCCAAAATGAAGAGAGTTGGGCATAAATGATGTGTATCCTGATTTAAAAGCCCACCATAATAGATACCTTGCCATACATAGCTTCCAGGGGAGCCGATGTAGATGTCAGTTTCAGTCATGCCAGCAGACATGCCCATGTTGCACATTCCCTCCAGCTCCATGTCAAAGTTGGGGTTGCAGACCTCATAGTTGTAGTCTTGCCAGTCATCAGTAAAGTCATATGTGAGGGCATTGCCCCGCACGTAGCACTTCCCGATCATCCTCCATTGCTCCTCTGCACCCCCTTTGATGACCTTCACATAGCGATGTCCACAGGCCTGGACAAGATAGAAGAGCAGGGAGGGGAGAGATGCATGTCTTTTACCACATTCTCTTCATCTGACATTCATACATGCCAAACATGTGTTGAGCAAAAAAAAAAAAAACTGCTCTCTACGCTGAAATAATAACTTGAATACATTGCCTTTACCAGCAAAACAAGTCCAAATGAGAAGTTTGCATGATGACATTGTCCTATTAAGTACAACCAGGGTTCTCAACCTTATCCAGAAAGGCCCAGGGTGGAAGTAGGCTTCCAATCCAACTAAGCAGTTACACAACGGATTCCTCTAATCATGGGCTATTCTCAATGCCTGTACTTCCACAAATATCACTGCATCACACATTCTAGTTTACCTACAGGGAGACATTGCTGATAATGTTTAAGTGTCATGTTAATTTGCCAGAAGCCAAGACCACATAAAGCAGACCTATCATGCCATTATTGGTTATAATATTCTTGGATGTCCAAAAGGGATGTTTATAAAGGCTTTAGCAAAAAAAATAAATAAATAAACAAAATTTCATTCCCTTCATTCATCACCCTTAGAAAGACCGGCTGAGTGGGCATCCCCTTTGAAATGAGCTCCGCTCAGATTGGCCAGCGAAGAGAACCACCAGCCCTGTGTGCCAACGGAGAGCGATTACGTCAAAATCCCCCAACTATTAGCGACAGTTTTTGAATACGACTGATTTAGTCATTTGCTGTTTAACTGCACAATAAGTACGTAAAAGCAATGTCTACTAATGAAGCAACTATGAGGATGGTAGTTACATACACAAAGAAGTGCGAAATGCAGGATGCAGTCACCATAAAAGTTAAACTAAACTTTAAATTCAGTCTCTAATGATACAAATGGTCCGTTGCTTGCAATTGTATATTAGCAACTGTTAACTAACATTATATTCACTGTGAATGGCAGCGCTATTCTACTGCAAATAAATTTTATTAAAAACGGTCCCCCATTTTTCCTATTTTAAGCAAAGTGTCGCACATTTCTTCTGGCTAAACTAGCAACAGTTTCTAAATACTCATTCAATTTCATAGCCAGCTAGCTAATAAACTAAACAATGATTTTGGAGAGGTAATGTATGCATGCTAAGCGATTTTGAGAGTGGCACTTTGTATACATAGACTATCTAGCCATACAAAGTTAACTAATGTCACACTTGGAATTCAGTTAAAATAGCAGCATAAATCAGAAAAACTAACAGAATTAGCAAGACATTCTCTTTGAAAATAAATCTAAGCCACTGCTTCTTTGCACCTTTCACCAGGGACAGAAAATGAATATATTTATTAGGTTTGTCATTGCAGTCAGTGAAAGACCAATTAGTGTTTTTGCTATAATAAAAGTCAAGACTTTCTCTGTAACTTTATCCTATGCCGGGAACGGATGACCATATAAAGAAATCGATCACCCGATGACGTCATACTGTAACCAAAAGAAGAAAAAAAAAACCATTGAAAAAGGAGTATTCAGAGCTGTAGGAGACAAAAGTTTAGGTCACAGGATTAACTTCTGCGTAAATTTACCTTATTATCCTCAATGTTGGCCTGATTTAATATGAACATCCTTCATTGCAACACTATATAAGACAAAAAATACAGAAAAGCATGTCCCCTTTAAAGAAAGAGGTGATCTCAATCTTTTCATATCAAGGACCCAACCAAAGCAAATTTGCTCAGCTGGAACAGAGCTCATATCCAGTAACTCACTGAGAAAAGGCAGCAAGAACGAGATGCTGAATATTTTCATCATTTCAACAACACATTTTGCCAAAAACTTTCTAAGAAAGAGAATGAAGCATGAAATGTAATAATTGCCAGCAAGCTGTCGTATGCTGAACATTTTAAGCATACAACATACAATTCAAAATGTTCATTTAGCTTGGGTGCCCATAGTTAGACAAGCACATCCATGTGCATATCTCGCGTGTTCTTTCTTTTTTTAATGACAGAATTTTTTTTATTGGAATATTGATCGCTGTGAATTTTGCGGCCTCATGCAACCACAATCGCTTGCTTAGGGGCAATAATGTTACGCCTAGCACGTGAATACTGGTGAAAACACCTACTTCTGCATATTCTTATACTGCTCTTGACAAGCTCATATGGTTCTGCAATGCATTTGTCAGCATTTTCTGTGTTTTTGATTGTGAAAGTGTGTATCCTAGAGGAAACAGACAATAATATTCTTAAAAAGACAACAGATGTAAACTTTACGATCTTGAAACTGAGAAACACCCAAGGTCTTTAGTAGACACACTATTAGAATTGTGTGCAACTGCAAGACTGGAACAAAAGTCTGCTGCTTAACTGGTTCTTTCTGGACCAGGTTGTGAACAGCAAGCTCTATCAATACAGCCAGTGAGTGATTTTGTCAACAGAAAATGGACTAAATGGTATTTTCTGTTATGTCAACAAAAAATGACCTCTATCTACCAACTGGGACCTGACACAAAACTTACCACCACTCTTCCCCCTCGCTGCTGCCTCTGGCTTGCTACACTGACTCCAAGCCACATGCCTTCCACGATCTCACCGGAAGCCGCTGTAAGAAGGGAGAAAAACCTTAAATGCATTCGGAAAAAAAATTGAAACTGACGGGCACAGACTCAAAACTGAAAGCATGAAGATATCAAAAACCATGCAAGTTAAACATTTTTCCCAACGTTCAATTTCTACCAAATTTCATAAACTTTCTAAGTTTCTTTTTCATTCAATTTGCATTTTTTTCCCTTTCAAAGTTACAAAATGTTTAGCCCTGATCTGGGTCCATGCCATTTTAACAAAGTAAACCCAAAGACTGTTTTTATAGAGAAAATGAAACATACTCAGGTTATCAGATGCAACATTTTGGTGTAGGCCTCACTTTTTCCCATCTTTTTCTTCTATAATTAGTTCTTTACCACTCTTCATTTCTGAAATGTTACTGTATTCTACGGGTAACCAAAATAAGTCTCCATCGCACAAAAAGCTAGTACCGCAAGTGCCTTCATGAGTAACATGAACTAAGACTCAGTAATCCAAAGCATTCCTCTGCCCTCAAAACAAAAGTATGGCTTCCAAAAAGGAAAAACAGGGCAACTTTTAAGTTTTTTAAGCAACTGTGGAGAGAATGCATGAGAATTGCCTCTCCTTGTCAATGACTTTCCAGAAACTACTCACTGAGTTCACAACTGTCAAAACTGAAATTCACTGATTTGAAAAGGATGTATCCAAGCTTAATACTGAGAACAAACAGGTGAAGCCTGCAGTCACTGAGATGGGTTCTTACAGGTATAGATGGAGTTAAAGACAGCTCAAACCAAGAGCTGTCTGCATCATTAATCATTACTTAGCAAGAAGTCAAAATGCTAAAGAATTCTGCAGTCAATATCGGGATAACTCAAACAAGACATTGAGGAGATTTTTATGCTAGAAGCAGTCAAGAAACTCCTCAAAAGTAACGATGGTAGTTTTCTTTCATTTCCCCAAACACTGGTAACATCTTTAACATACAGTGCTTAACAAATTTATTAGACCACCAGTCATAAAAAAAGAAAACACAAATATTTAAGAAATTTGTCAAAAACTTGTTTAAAACTAAAAATTATTTTGTTATTTCTTGGGGAAATAATGAACTGAAACCACTAAATAGTCCTTATTTGCAGATAAAAACAAAAAAAAAAAAAAACTATATTTTGTATAGGCTCCTTTGGCCTTGATAACAGCTTGCATTCAACCACTAAAACTATTTTTTTTGTTTAGGAATGCAAGAAAATAACTGTTATTTGGCATCTTAATAAAAAAATAATAATGTGCTTAACTATTTTTTTCAGCTTTTTAGTAAAACTGTAAATTCGAAAATTCATGGATAACAACAATAATTATATTTTCAAATTAAAAATGTCATTTCAGTTAAAGAGCTTGCTCATACTGGTAGATTAACCATTACAGAAACATAAAAATTATTTTGGTAATTACCAACCCAGTTAATTTAGGGCAGCTGTGGCATAAACCTTACAGTGGGTGGTGGTCTAATAAATTTGTTAAGCACTGCACCTAGGGGCCCAATTTTGATGACCTAAACAGTCAGCAAATGCAAGACTTAACAGCATCACAGATCAAAACAAAGCAAATCTAACTCCATTCATGTCATTTCATGACAGGAGACCCCAGCGCAGCTGTAAAGCTATCATCAAAAGGGTAAAACTACACCAAAATAATAAACTATTGCATTTGTGGCTCATTTCATCCATAATGTTTGCCCATGAATTAATTGAGGCCAAATAGTTAACAAAGTAGCCAAGTAGCTAGCCAACTGACAATTTAATTATTATTCATCTGTAACATAAATTGACGATTCGGATTTTTGCAAATAATTGACAGCATGTGGTATAATGACTAACATCTTATAGCTTCCAGAATGAGAGCTTTGGCTATGAGCCTAAATATACTCTAGAATCCAGCATGTCTGGACAAAGAGGACAGGCCTGTCATGCAAAAGGCCGGGCTATCTGCCCAAATTATTCTTGGTCGTAGTCTTTTCTTCTTCAATCTTTCTTGCATGCTTCGTTTAGCAGTGCAAGCTCCTGTAGGTATAGGAGGGACTGTACATTTTTGCGGTACCTTCTCTCCTATTCTTGTGTGAATAGCTGCTTTACCAACATTATATCTGCCTAGCCTAACACTCCAGGCATGCGCAATGAATGCATAGGCAGGGTGCATGGTGGTAGGAAGGTACATACAGGCAGGTAGAGGTAGGCCGTGCAATCATTTCTTTCAGTACAAATGAAATGATTGGACAGGCTTATTACAAGTTTGTGACTGCCACAGGTATCGGGTTTTCTTCCTTTTTTTGTCAAAGCATTTCATTTATTGATTTCTGTCGGGCTGTTAAGAAAATTTCGACAAATGTAACAAAAGGACTATTTTTGTGCCTTCGCAAACACAAATGCATGGGGCAGTGGCATAATGTACAGTTTCGTCTGTCGCAAACAGCTTATTTACTGCCATCGCCCAGTGTGGTATTTTTGTGCTGTGACATAAACATGCTTCAGTCACAAAGTGTGGAACAGCAAATTACTTTTTGAAGAATAACAAAAGAACATAAGATGTAGCAAGACAGTGGGATATTTAATTGTCTTTTGTGTTCGCCACTTGAAAATAAAGGTTTTCTTGATATAATAGATCAATGACAAATAAATAACAAATCATTTCAAATTATTATAATAACTTGTCATTATTTGCACTTTATTCACTCAATTCGCACACTATGGGAAATTCTTAGGCCAGTACCAATGTCTATATAAGAAAATATACAATTGTCTATTTCTAAGATGCTGTACCTCTCTGACTTGCTTACTAGTAATGGTTAAAGACAAATGGACCTTTGAATCAATCCTTATGGCCAAGACTAATGCTATGAGAAATGATTGGTCATCCTCACTCAATAGCACTAACCTAGACGTACCAAATGTAGTACATGGTTCCTATTTTCACCCACAGCTAAGAAAAAAAATTACCCCAATTGGCCATATGGTGGTGGTACAATGCATTTTGGGCTAGAACTTCTGAACCACAGGTCCAAGAAACAGTGATATTTTTGCTGGAAGCAGTGGGTTGAGAGGAATCAATCCATATAGGCCAAACCCATTTGAGTAAATGCAAATTTTCCACCATTTTGCATTTCCTTGTAAAACCTTTAAAATTGAACTCCTCCTAGATGGTAGCACCAATTTGCACACAACTTGGTAGAAAGGATCTTCAGATGAAGGTCTAAATTCCCAGCTATAAGACAGATGCTTAGTTAAAAAATATGGTCATAGTAAGCAAATGAAATTTGGAGTTTGGCCTCTATTGATATAATGAGCTGTAACTCCAACAAGCAATGTCCAGTTATCACCAAGTATTTACATTCTCTCCTGATTTCTTCTATTTCACTATTCAAAACTTACATCACCCACGTGAAAAACAATTATCCTCTAAACCTAACAATTGGTGTTCCACCCAAGGCAGCAACAACTGCAATCAAACATTTCCAATAACAGGCAATGAGTCTTTTCCATTGCTGTGGAGGAATTTGGCCCATTGTTCCTTGCAGAATTCCATTAATGCGGTCCCAATGGAGGATTTTTGAGCATGGACTCCCCGATTAAGCTTGTGCTGCAGAATTTCAAATCGGACTCAAGTCAAGACTTTGAGTAGGCCACTCCAAAACCTTCAATTTACAGCTCCCTCCATAATTATTGGCACCCCTGGTTAAGATGTGTTCTTTAGCTTCTAATAAATTCAGTTTTTTTCTAAATATAGGACCACAATGAAAAAGAGGAAAATCCAACCTTTAATTCAAGTGCATTTATTCATTGGGAAAAAAATCCCACATTAAGAAATAATTCTTTTACATCAAATCATGTGTGCCACAATTATTAGCACCCTGATGTTAATACTTTGTACAACCCGCTTTTGCCAACAAAACAGCACCTAATCTTCTCCTATAATGTTTCACAAGATGGGAGAATACAGAAAGAGGGATCTTCGACCATTCCTCTTTGCACAATCTCTCTAAATCATCCAGCGACCTGGGTCCTCTCCTCTGCACTCTCCTCTTCAGCTCACTCCCAGTTTTCAATGGGGTTGAGGTCTGGGGACTGAGATGGCCATGGGAGGAGCTTGATTCTGTGTCTGGTGAACCATTTCTGTGTAGATTTGGCCACATGTTTAGGGTCATTATCTTGCTGAAAGACCCAGTGACAACCCATCTTCAGCTTTCGGGCAGAGGCCACCAGATTTTGATTGAAAATGTCCTGGTATTTCAAAGCGTTCATGATGCCATGCACCCTAACAAGGTTCCCAGGGCCTCTGGAAGAGAAACAGGCCCACAGCATCACCGATCCTCCCCATACTTCACAGTGGGCATGAGGTGCTTTTCTGCATACTCATCTTTTGTGTTCCTCAGACCCACTTTGAGTGTTTGTTGCCAAAAAGCTCTATCTTGGTCTCATCTGACCAAAGCACACGGTCCCAGTTGAAGTCCCAGTACCCTTAGTGAACCCCAGGCGTTTGCGTTTATGATTGTGAGTGAGAAAAGGTTTTTTCCGTGCATGCCTCCCAAACAGCTTGTTAGCATTTAGATAGCCCCTGATGGTTGTTTTGGAGACTTTGTGACCCCAAGATGCTACCATTTGTTGCAATTCTTTAACAGTGAGCTTTGGAGAACTTTTTTATTTCTCTTACCATCCTCCTCACTGTGCGTGGTGGAAAATAACCTTGCGTCCTCGTCCAGGCTTGTTTACCACTGTTCCAGTGGTTTTAAACTTTTTAATGATTCCTCTGACAGTAGATATGGGCAGGTGCAGGCGAGTGGCTATTTTCTTGTAGCCATTGCCTGACTTGTGAAGGTCGACACACATCTGCCTTACTTGAATGGTATGTTCCTTTGTCTTTCCCATGTTGAAGAGTGGATAAGAGAAATGGCCTCTGTGTCACATCATATTTATACCCCAGGAAACAGGAAGTGATGAATTACTAATTAAATGTTCCTAGATACTCTGATCAACTTTGTAAACTACTGTAGAAATGACAGAAATACTTCAATTATATTTATTTCCTAGGAATTGTTAGGGGTGCCAATAATTGTGGAACAGGTGATTTTATGAAAAATAATTTTTTCTTAGTCAGGGATTTTTTTTTCCCCCTTAAATTCACTTGAGTTGAAGGTTACATTTTCTACAATTTTCAGTGTGAGAGTATGCTAATGCAATAAAAATTGAATTTATTTTAAGGCTTTTAACACATCTTAACCAGGGGTGCCAATAATTATGGAGGGCGCTGTATTTCTTTTGGACCATTCAGAGGTGGACTTGCATGTGTGCTTCAGATCATTGTCCATAACCCAACTGCCATTGAGCTTTAGGTCATAAACTGATGGCCAGACATTCTGCATCAGGATTTACTGGTAGAGATAATCATGGTTCCATCAATATTGGCAAGTGGCCCAAGTCCCTCGGCAGCAAATCAACCCCAGATTATCTCACTACCACCACTTTGACTGTTAATACAATGTTCTCATTGTGGAATGCTATGTTCACTTTATGCCAAACTTTTCTGATAAATTGCAAAGGCCATCTTCACCATCAAGTGTATGACGTACTGAAGGAAAGGACATCTGACTTTTCTCAAACATGTCCTAAGGTACCCTTAAAATGTCCACGCAACTTTCCCTTGACCCAGATGTCATTTTCCAGCGAGGTCAAGGAAAAGTGCAGTGGAAAGGGAAGAGGCTGCCAATTTAAGCAAATTCGGTTGCACCCCAATGTTATATGGGCATGAGGACTGCATTAAGAAACAACATCCTTCTTTAATGGACATGGCCAGATGCAGTCGCGAATCCTCCAGAAGTCCTTTGTCATTGAACACAGGGTGCATCTCTTGAGTGTTCTGGAAAATCCTAGTAAGTAACAAAAGGCAGATTCTGAGAAAAAGACAGATAACTGTGTCCCTCCGGGGTTAACCTCTCGCCTGACAATAAAACAATAATTTGTTCATTACATAATAAGGAATATGTAGGAAGGACTCAGTTTCTTTTTTTGTGAGTATCCATGGCAATATGACTTACAAGACTTTTTCCATCCAAAAATGTAAAATATCAATTATCAAAATGATGGACCAAACCTAGAAATTATGTAGCTGCAGTGAAATTTGACAGGTTTTTTTAGTGCTCCACCGTCTGCTTTCCTCTTGAAGCAATTTTTCAGTCGTTATTAGCATGTGAATTACGTGAACTACGAGTTCTGACCTTGAATGTCTTGCACATCCTCTGCATGGGCACTGACCTGACAGATCATGTCATAGGTTTGCTGCTTCATGATTATCTAATACAACTTGCTAGGTTTTGCCATAACAAAAAGCCAAAAATTAAAAGTGGAAAAACCCAGGAAGATCAACTTGCCAGGTTTTTGCCTCGCAAACAATTAAATACCAATGACTTGCTAGGTTTTGCAAAAGTGAAACCAGGGGAATCAGGGATTATTTTGCAGGCATGTTACTGTAAGTGATGAGGCAAAGCCTAAGAAGTACCAAAACAGTCCTAACTCAGTTTTGACCAAAATTAAACTTAGGTTTTTCCATAACACTCAAGATCTGAATTGTCTTAGCAAGCGACCTTTTTCCCTTCCTTTCAACTTTTCATTAACATCCCTTGAAAATGTCTCGCGGATCAAGGGAAAGTTGCAGGAAGAATTTTAAGTTTCAATAGGACATATAATGGAAAAACAAGTTGTCCTTTCCTTCAATATGTCAATCTGAATGGCAAAGATAGCCAAGAAAATTTATGGGAAAACTCTGGGCCACAAAGTGCACACAGAATTGTCACAGGTGAAAAGGATTGTGGTCCATAGTTGATCATTCCTTTTTCCCCAAAGGTTGGTCTTGTGTTTCGTAGCAGAAAGGAAGCAACAGAGGAGCCAGTTGCCTCCTTTTTTGTCATGAAATACATAATTCAGATGCTCCTTGTAATGGCTACCAGTCAAACTATGCCTGGTTCGTATCCATTTGCAAAGACGGTTTGCTGCTCTTTAGAGAATTTGGATGCAGCAACAGCTCATCGTGGCATCATCAAATGCAAGTTCAGACTCTACAACACAAAGGGAAGGTCATGCTTGAACACCTTTCAGAAGCACCGGCAACTTTTCTGGGTTCCAACTCATTTCTAATGGACAAACGCAAAGTGAAAAGGAGTGCTGTGGCCTGACAATTTCAAAGTGTTATTAAAGGAGAGGTGATGTTACACAGTGGTGAACATACGCCTGTCCCAACTTTATAGTAACATGTTGCAGACATAACATTTATAAACAGCTACCATTTTCAAAAGACAAAGTTGAAGTTTAAAACATAACTTTTTTGTCCTTTTTTTCAACTGAATACAGGTTAAAAGGGCTTGCTTGCCGTTTTTATATATATATATATATATATATATATATATATATATATATATATATTTTTTTTTTTTTTTTTTTTTTTTACTCATTGTTCCAATTCCTCAGGAATTAAGGTAGTAGAAATTTTTCCCCATACATTTCCATGTCTATGTATTAATTTAAACTCCATTGTGATGGGAGAAAACCTCCACTTACATATAGGCATTGTACTTGCACATAACAATCAGGAACAGTCAGACAGATATCTCTCCTTACTTGAGCTGACCAGATCCATTCTGCTGCAGTCCGATGCGTCAGTGTTGATTGGACAGTAGTAGACTGCACCAGTCTCATTGACCTGCATATCAAGCACAGCTTTCTCCTTTGGTGCCCCCGTCAAGAGCCTGAAAATAAATAGAATAAAAAAAGATACCATTTAATGAATGGTGGTGTCGTAAATGATAGTTTAAGTTTAATAGGGCTACAATGCCATACTGCTAGTAGAATAAAGAATACCAAAAAAATAATTGTGAGCAACATTAGAGGGGACATTGTAGGAAAACTAATTTTCTCACTGCTTGTGCACATACATTTCCGTATCTGGACTACAAAACCACAAACAGTGAAAGAAGAATCCCGAGTCAGTTTTTTCAGCATGAACACACCAGATAGTCTCCCCTTCCTATGTCACATGCAGGCTCCACCCCTCATCTAAATACCGCTACTCATGGCTTGAGAACTTCTTTAAAGAAGACATGCCCTGTTTTGGCAAGTGCTGGACCCGCTAGCCTTATGTCCAGCTCTGTTGTTGGCTGCAAAGCCCAGCACACATCACAACATCAGTCCCCTGCTTCAGAGGACAGAACAGTCGAGCAAATATATACAGTATATAAACATTACAGCTTAAATTGGCAAAAAACAATAAGCAGGCCTCGAACTACAGGTGATAAGGGGCACGGCAAAAGTTGCCGTGGTCCATGCTGAAAATAAAAGGGCACTATGGCAAATGTGCCTCCATGTAAGGGGCACCACAGCAAAGTCTGCCGCTACCTTGGGGGCACAGCAGCAAATCCACCATGGAGCTTTAGGTCATCACTTTAGCTAATAAAAAGTAAAGGTCCGTAGTCTCAGATGCTCCTCACATAAAGTGACCAATCAGCGTGCACTATGCAAATCAAAACCATTCTAGAAAGAAAACGTTTCCCGTATTTTTCCCCGCTTGCCGTCTTGGAAATTGACACAGTATTGCACTGGGACATCGTTTGGGCATTGCTATGCGAGTACGAGCAAAGGACATTCCAATCAATCGCTGGGTCATTGAAAAAATAATCATATTTAGCCATTTTGTCCATCTTCTGCCACCCGCGAAATTCGGATTTTCTCCTGTCATTCCAACACTCACACTGACAACAGCGCTAGATACTGGCTATTAAGACCTCTTCCCAAGCTTTATGAACACACAACACGCAACCTAAGAGAATTTCAGTACCGGTACCTCCATAAATTCGTCAATTTGCCACACTTTGTGGCTGCCAACTGTAATTCGACATTTTTTTTCTTTTTTTGTTCCTTTCACCGGTCGGCATCGTGATCGGAGCTAAAAATAGAGGAGATACATAAATTATTCATGCATAATTCTGCGCCCACGATCGGAAGAAAAGGACGAAAAAGACAGCTGTAAAAACCAGTGGCGGGTCGTCGGCCGTAACAAAGGGAAGCCAAAACCTCGCCCTTCAAAGCTTAATGACTTAAACCTCACGCAGTTTACTTCTCTTGATCAGCAGTTGCTCATACGGATTGTTAGAAGAACAGTCAATTGAGTCAAATTTATTTTCGATAGCATTGTTATACATTGCACCACGAAATTATGAGAGGTTTTCTTTCACACATAAATTACGACATAAATTACCAGAGGCCTACGTCTTTATCAATTCCGTGCTCAAGAAGCTCATGAAACGGCATAGATTCGCAAATTGATTAGTGAGGCTCATTAAGCAGTAAGCTGTGCAACATCGCATTCTTTACTTCTATATTAAGATTGTAGAAAACGGATTCTCATGGCTTCTTGCGAAAGAGGCCTCGCAAACTAGTTTATAAAGACGTATTGATAATTTGCGTCGTCATTTGCTATCGAAACTAAATTTGACTGTCCTTCAACCAATTCGTATGAGCAACTGCTGATCAAGAAAACTAAACTGCGAAATGTTTAAGTCATTAAGCTTTGAAGGGCGAGGTTTTGGCTTCCCTTTGCTACAACCGACGAACCGCCACTGGTAAAAACGGGAAATGCTGTGTGATTTATTTATTTTGGGTAGGTGTTTTGGCCGAGGGGCACTTACGGCAATGCGGGGAAAGGGCACGACATTCTACTGCAGTGAACTGGGGTTTTTATAGGTGGGCAGCACGGCAAACAGGTAGGGCGTCGATGCCGTCGTGAAATTCGAGCCCTGAATAAGTGTATGCAATCCTGTTTTTATCTGCTATACATGACTACCCAGGGTCAGCACATGCAGTACTGGCACAAAATTCATATTAAAGGAGACCTATTACACTTTCAGGAAAATACAAAGCTTTATTTTCGAGCAGAATCTGTGGCTAGCTTGGTAAGGGTTTCCAATTTCTGTTAATATTTACACTGAATTCCAGGCGTAACGGTTAAATTTGTATGGCTTGATTGTCAATGTACAGCACCTAGCTAGCTAGCTAAGTGCCACTCTCAAATCCTTAACTAGCATGCATGCATTACCTTTCCATAATCCTTGTGTAGATTATTAGCTATCTAGCCAGAGGCACTGTATAAAGCACATTGATTGGAAAAGATAGAATGGGTGACCATTTTTACGGAATTCAGTTGCAGAAGAGTAGCATAGCCATCGACAATAAACGGAATACAGTATTAGCAAACGGTTGCCACTGCACAGATGCTTGCCAAAGATCAGTCGTAACTTTAAAGACTGAATTGCAAGTGTAGTTAAACTCATGGCGACAGCATGTTGCACTCCTTTTATGAATCTAACTACCATCCTTGCTTAGCCTACAGATGTTAACTTTCTATACCCATTGTGTAGTTTAATAGCGAACTTAGCAGGCTACTTTCTCCTTCATTTTTATTTGGAGACTTGCCAGGAGCTGGGGTATTTCGACATCATCACTCTCTGTTGACAAAGAGGGCCAGTGACTCTGTCTGCTGGAAAATCTAAACAAAATTTGGTGAGAAAGCCTGTTTTTCAAATGGTAATGAATGGCAGAACCTGACGAAGACCTGACGAAGAGACTGTCAGCTCGAAACGTTGTCTTTTTAACGTCTTTTTAGAATGTTAGAATAAAGTACATATTTTTATTTTGGGAGCTGTAACAGTGTCGCGAGTCTTTTCTCTTCTCTTTTAGAAATAAAATTGCCAAAAAATTGTGGATTTTTTTTTTATTATTTAAAAACCTCGCTTTTGGACATCCAAGAATCATATAAGTTAGACAAAAACAGCATAATATGTCCCCTCTAAGTGAAATACATGAAGTACAGAGGAATGAAAACATATTTCTCACCCATCGAAAAAACAGCCATCACTAGAGTGGCACTCACGGGTTGCAGACATCCGCCAAAATCAATAGTTCAGCCTCCTCTGATATGCAAATTTGCAGGCGCTACCATCATATCATCACCTCAGAACCGTCTTCTATCTCCATTTTTTACATTTTCAATGATATTTATACAATTGGAAAGGGAGTTAATCAATCATCATTTTGAAATCATGTCTGCCAGGATTACAACCCCTGCTTCAGTGCATTTCAGGTCCATCTCATTCTATCTCCAGATGTTTTCAAAGAAAGTGACTCCTATCCCATCTAATGCCATTCTATCCAATCAAGTTGTCTTGCATTGCAGGTTTTCTGAGTTTTACCCGGTTTTTTCTCCCACATTAATAATGAAAGCCATTGCATAAGTAAAAAATCTTGAGTACAGCTCATCAACCAAGCAAATAAATAAAAATTGTTTCGCTGAGGGACCGAGTTCATTCTTGGGATTGCTGAACTATTGCTGATCACGGCAAAAAAAAACATAAATTGATCATTCAACCAAGCAGTCATTCATTCATTTCTTGGTTTTGTCGAGCCAAATATCTTAAACAGCAATTATGGACGTTACGGATTCCCTTGCCTGACTGGTGCATCTGCTCTTCCGATGAATTATGTAATGAGCTCAAACTTTTCTGCTGCTGCATGGATTTGTTCTTGGGCTTTAAATGAGAAGTCCAGCAAGCCTGCTGGGAAAGGTGATAATGGGTTTTACCTGACCCCCCCCAGGTCTTGCTCGGACAATAAATGCGATTCTCAGTCAAATTATATATGTTCCTGAGTGAGCACCATGCTGAAAACAAGACAAGAAAAAACAGAAGACTTTAAAATAAAATGTACAATATCTAACCCCTGAAAATAACCAGGATTTGAAGTTTAATTGGATATAGTACAAAATAGAACTCCGTGGCCCTCATTTATCAAACGTGCGTACACCAAAAAAAATGGGTGTATGCCAAATCTCCCACAAGGATCGGCATTTATCAATCTGAACGTGAGTGTACGGCACGCAAAAATCTCACGCCAGGTCTGACCAGGCGTACGCACATTTGAAACCAGCGTACAACATGCAGGAACCAGTGCTGCTGTCAAAATGAATTAACCATATGCAGCGATGTGGACGTCATGCTGTGGTTGTTCTTATTAGTAAAATGAAAAAATAGGCTAAATAAAAAAATGACACCTGTGTTGAGAAATTGATTTTCAAGCCAGACGGCTGACAATTACAATCAATTTGATTAAGCGCAATGCGCTAACTAATAAAAGTACAATGAACAGTGATCTCTGCAGACTGTATTTTAACATAATTACCCTCATGTAGCTCCGATCGAGGCGGTGGGGACACGGATGAGTGGAGGCAAACTATCCAATGCTAGTAATAGAATAAGTAGCTCACGCCATTACCTAAGCTACATGATAGGGTAATCTAAGCAAAATACAAATTACAGTTGATTGATTCAATTGTTATGCAAATGGATATCAAGCAGTGGCGGTCAGTCGGCAGTAACAAAGGCCTTCAGAAACCTCACCCTTCAATGCTTAATAATCCAAACCTCTCGCAGTTTACTTTTCCCGATCAGCAACAGCTGCCCAGACTAATTGGCAGGACCGGCGACAGTCTAATTTGTTTTTAATAGCATTGTTATACATTGCATCACAAAGGTGTTTTCTACCGTACAAAAATGACGACATAAAATAAGTTTATGTCTTTATAATTTCTGTGCTCTTGTAGCTCGTGAAACAGCGCAGATTTGCTAAGTTTGCGAGGCTCATTAAGCAATTAGCCACGAGAATCCGTTCCATGTTCTGAATGTGGTCGCGCTAAAGGGCGTTGTTAGGCATGCTGCACAGCTGAGTGATGGCGAAAAGAAATGCTGCAAAGTCAGCAGAAGTTTTGGATTTTCTGCATTTATGTTGTTGCCGTCCTTACAATGCCATATCAATTATATAAATGTAGGCAGTGGGCATTTGGTTTTTTTTATTATCATTTCTTATTATAGGCCATGGATTGTTCTTGGTTGTTCAGTTGATAAATTGTTTTCTTTTTGTTTGTTTGTTTTTTTAAATTTGGAATCTCCAATCCCACCTGAATCTGGAATGCCCAATAGGGGATCTATGTACAAGGCTTGCTCGTATGCGACCCCTTGTTGCCAATTCAGGAGAGAGGGACAGTTCACAGTGAAGCCCAACTATACACGGAAAATCCGGATGTCATCCGCACCGTCCAGCGGAGTTGCTCGTTTATGGGCATGTCTGGCCTGCTGGATTGTGGGCGTATCAGACAATATGTCATCAAATAGAATCCGTTCCCGTTAGATTTTGATTTTTATGCTGTTGTTATAAATACCCAAATAGTTTATGGGTTTAACAATATAATAATGTAAACTGTGAAGGCCTGATATATTTAGATTAATTATGTCAGATACCCTGAAAAGATACATTCATGTAGTTGTAAATCCTCGTTTACGATAGTGAGCCACAAAGCTCAAAACGTCACACACCATGTTAAATTGTACAGTAATGTAACGTTGGAATCAGGATAAGTGAAATAGCTATTTGTATCTACTTCACTACGGCTAAACTTTTGCACAGGAATGATTATTTTTTTACCATTTAAAACTGATATAAGATAGCCATCTGGGGGCGCCCCGGTGGCTCATCAGTCTAAGCGCGCGTACCATAAAGGCTGTGTCCTTCCTGCAGTGACCTGGGTTCGATTCCAGCTCAGGTCATTTGCTGCATGTCATCCCCATTCTTCTCCCCAACTTTCCTGTCTCTCTATGCTGTATAATTGTCAAATAAAGGAAAAATTCCCAAAAAAATAATCTTTAAAAAAAAAAAAAAAGATAGCCAACTGGCTAGTCACTTACAGTTTCTGCTTGTTGTTGGTCCCTGATAAAAAGTTCCCCCGCTCATTTTCAGGCGAAAGAGACTGGTTCCCGCAGTACGTGCATCATATTCATTTCAATATGGTCTGAAAATTTCATATTTGTCCCTCCCACTTTCCCATACTGGAGCCCAGCTCGCATTAGATGGTATCCCAGAATGCACAGCACACCAAAACGCACGCATTCCATAGGCCGACTTCGGGCGCTGCAGTCGAGTCAACTCATGTTGACAAGTGTGACGTATTTAGCGATGGAAAGGCAGAGAACATAACCCTTGACCCCAACACTCGGGGTCAGGTGCACACTCCCCATGCTGGAAGAGTTATCGAGGGTCAAACATGGCGTCGGGAAGGTAAGCACATAGTTTTGTACAAATTAAAAGTAATATGTTTCTTCTTTTCATAGGCCATGGTGAAAGTGTGACGAGTGCTTTGCACTGCATGTTTTAGTGACTGCACCAGAGTCGTCTAATTTGCATATTATAATGCGGTGAGTAGGGTTGACACGAGTTCACTGGTTTACAGCGCCCGCAGTCGGCAATAGAAAATGAATGGGATGCGGAGGACTGCGGAGATTTCCCGTGTGTAGTGGGGCTTCACCGTCACGGCTCTCCTCCAAAGCACGTGCCTGTCAACTACTGCTTCTTTACACTCATTGGTTGAATCCTCGCAAGTTAACAACGAGGGCGAAGGAAACCTGAACATGAACAAGCTTAGAATCTTGCTGACGAGCGCCCGGCTGGCCCACAGGAGGCGCTTGAGCAACGAACAAAGCAACCATTTTTTTTATATTTCCCTTCCCAGCAGTCCCTTCCCAATTTGCATCCCTGCAGCGCAATGGCCAATTGTGTGCTACTCTGAAAAAGCTGCCGATCACTGGCGGTTGGTACAATCGGGGCTCGAGTCCATGCCGTGATAGTCACTTCTGCTCTGCAATGTGGTGCTTTAACTGGGTGAGCTATCCAGCAGCTTAATTGTTTGATTGTTAATATGGCGAATTTGAATGACAACAGCTTAAGCACAATTGAGCGGTAAAGGGTGAGGTTACTGAAGGCCTTCTGAACATCTGACGGCATGCCGCTGATATCAAGCAAAAACAAATAAATGCAAATAATCCCAAACTAGTGCAAGATTTTTAAGTGAGCCACACTGATGGTATGCATGTAATGTCTGCGAAGACCTTGGCAGAGTGGACGCGTCACTTTTAAAAGCCAGGTTTTGTTCGTGATCTTCTGCTATGCGATGTATCTGAGGTTTGTTCCTTCGGCGGGCGTTCTGCAAGCTTGTTCCTGCATAATCTTGCGGGAAGCGATGTTGGGTCTGTGCATTTTTTCAGTTGTTGCCATGTCGAGGACGACAGTAACATGTAAAGTTTGTTCTACACTGATCCCGTAAAGACAGTTCATATGGCTGGAAACCACTTTTCCTCCAAGTTGGAGATTGTGGCTTTTGGTTGGTACCAGAGGGCGTTCATAGCCATGTCTCCCTCCCTTTTTTAGAATGAGCACCAAGGCTTTTCAAGAGTGCATTGCACAGCTCCTGTCTCTCCTCTCGCTTCCGAGGGAAGGGAACAGAACAAAGAGGGCCAAAAGCACAAGGACAAAGAGCAAGGATGAAGTAAGGCCAACTGGGCATGAGCTTTTAAACCGTTTTTTTTTTTTTTTTTTAAACCAGTGTCAGGTCACAAGGAAGGAATTCCTGCTCAAAATCTGATCACATTTGATCAGACACTACAGCAGTGAGGCAGTGAGTTAACCGTTGTATCCAACTGAGTCCAGAAGTACTGCATATTTAAAACATGCTTCTTTGGTGTGGTATCAGCAAATAAATAACCGGTATGAAACAAGTTTGAGGAGGAAAGATCAATCACTCAACTTGACAAAAAGAGGGACAGTATTCTATCAACTTATTAGCACTGATTCTGAGGAGTGAAGTGGTCAAGGGGGTCCCGAGTGCTGCAAATTGCCCCATCTTGTATGTTGAAGGAAGTGAAATGTAATTTGTGTATCCGCCCTGTGATTCAAATCCACTCCAAAATTTCACGAGTTCTTCCTTAGCCTGTGCCACAACCTTCCATCAAATTTCATAAAAATCGGGCCCGTAGTTTTTCTGTAATTCTGCAAACAAATAGACAAACAGACAAATGAAATTCCTCACACAGCGACACATGCAAAAAAAAAAAAAAAAAAAAAAAAGACAATGTTTTTGGTATTAGCTTTGGTCTCACGTCTGCATTTTACTGGAGCGAGATATTGACCAAAACTGATCCACTTTTTCCTTGGACATACGGGGGGTTGGCGGGTGGCACGGCAGGTGGCACTGCTGTCTCACAGCAAGGAGGTCAGGGGTTCGAATCTGGCGTGCGACTCCTCTGTGCAGAGCTAGCATGTTCTCCCTGTGTCACGCGTGTGTTTACTCCGGGCACTCCGGCTTCCCTCCGCAGCCCAGAGACATGCATGCTAGATTAACTGGAAACTCTAAATTACCCATTGGTATGAATGAAATGTATGTTGATATGAGATAGCTGAAAAATTGCTGAAAATGTCATTGAAGAATGAAAAAAAAAAAATCCATCCTTGGACAAATGGCTTCTTTTCTACAAATTTCAAGTCTATATCTCAAGAATTGTGTGAGCACAAACATACAAACACACAAAATCGCTCAAAGCAACAATGCAAAAACTCAAAAACAAGAAGAGACTGAACATTTTGCTGTTGTTCCCATGTCTCAATAGGTTTTTTGAGGCAATATATTGACTATGTTTTTGACCTTTTAGAGGACTGTGACCTTGACCTTCCAAAATTAAACTCCTTATTCCTTAGGCATGTGGTATATATTTGAAGTAGAATTGTGGATGCTATTGTGATCACAGACAGACATACTGACAGACAGACAGATGAGCATGCTCATAGAAAAAAAAAAACACAATGCATGACTGATCATCTTGGCCTTATGCTGATATATTTTTCTAAAGCAAGATATAGGCCACAGTGTTGCTGACTTTTCACAAACCTTAACCATCCAAAAATGAATCCCTTCACCATTTCCTGAGGTATAAATTTTAAGAGCCAATTTTTCTGAGAATGAGACAGTAAAGCACAGGGGGTGATATATCACCCCCTCAGATTCCAACAAAATTTTTGTGGAGGTAGATATCTTGTAAAAACTGACAGAAATCACATTTTTTTTTATCTCTGGAACCCTTCGGAAAAAAAATTATGGCCCTTTTAACGGGTTAAGGGTCCAGAAGGCCAACATTGCAAGAAATTAAAAAATGGGTTTTTGACTTTGACTATCTCATTGCGCCCTCATTCAGCCTCCGTGATTTTATGGTATATGAATGTGTCGAGTCGTGTCTTTCAAAAAACATCAGTATTTTAGAGGCTGAGTGAGGGCACCGCTTCTTGATTTTATTATCATAGAAAGTAGAGATATAGAATAACATAAAAAATTAGTTTCATTTAATTCCATAGTGGGCGCACTAAGTTACGGCCTGATGAAAATGTGCCAAAATGGCATTTTCGCCGCAAAAAGCTCCCACTATTCAAAAGCTCCCAAACTAAGCCACCGCCATTCATGCATATTTAGAAAGGAAAGGTCCCCAGGTGTCCAAATGTGCATGAATGAGCCAGGATTAATCAGGGCGCAAACCTGTGGGAGGTCCCCAAATGCAGCCCAAAAAGTGAAAAGTAGTGATTTGAAGCACCACCTATAGGTGGCGCCCTCATTCAGCCTCTGAAATACTGATGTTTTTTGAAAGACACTACCCGATACATTCATATACCATGAAATCATGGAGGCTGAATGAGGGCACTCAGAGATAATCAAAGTCAAAAACCAATTTTTTAGTTTTTTGCAATTTTGGCCTTCTGGACCCTTACCCTAAAAAGGGCCATAACTTTTTTCCCCCCTGAAGGGTTCCAGAGGTTAAAAAAAAAAACCATGATTTCTGTCAGTTTTGGCAATATATCTACCCCCACAAAAAAACTGATAGGAATCGGAGGGGGTGATGTATCACGCCCTGTCTCATTCTTAGAAAAATTGGCTCTTAAGTCGAGCCCTCAAGAATTGTGGATGCTGGAGTGCTCACAGAGAGACAAAGAGATGGACAGAAAAATATGCCGATCAACATATTTGTGAAAACTGGAGATATTGCATGTAGAAATTTGACCTTGACCATGTGAACTGTGACCCCCAAAAAGGGCCGCACGTTGATATTGTAGGTGCCACTTTCTGCCATTTTTGTGTCAGTTCGAGGTGTCTATCATATTTCTGAAGCAAATTATTGGCAAAAATGTGTTGATGATCTGGCCCTTGACCTTTAACCTTGACCTCCAAACTTGATATTCTCCAACTTTGCACATTTGGCTTCTAGTCTTATAAATTTCAGGTCAATACTTCAAGAATTGTGGATGCTACAGTGTGTACAGAAAATCAAATATGAACAGAGGAGTGCGCGCACCTGCCAACAACTATGTTATTCTGCGCCTTTTACCACTTTCTTTTTTGAGGTGTTTGCTTTCTCCAGACCAGACTCTCTTTTACTTTCAAAGCTGAGGACATTGCGGAAGAAGCTGGATCCTTATCTGTCAGCATTCAGTATCATCTTGCTGTTGCAAAGCTACTTTACTATTACAGCGTATTGAGCATTATCTTTATTGTACTTGGTAACACCACTTCAGATGACGGAGCATGACTTCCCTTTCCATTCAATACCACATGACAGCTAGATTTCCCCTCTCGGGTAACACTCGGCCAAGAGGGTTTATTTAAGTGCGGGATATTGCATTTTCTTCCCTAAACACTCACCAATTTATTGATACATGAAATAATTTGTTACTTGTTCATGCAAAGCAGTGTTAAACCACACAATCATACAATGGGACTCACATTAATGAGGCTGCCACTCCATAAATCACGATTTTACAAGAGCAAACACCACATGCCACACACAGTTTTTAAATCATGCACTTCTGCAGATCTTAGCTGCATTCTGCTTTGATCTTGAATACCTGAATGCAGTGTTTGAAGACTGATCTGCTGCCATGGCTGCAATGCCATACTGAGAAGCACTAAGCCCGTTTCTCGCAATAAACGCTGTACAGACAGCTCCCCTGATGCCTGCGAATTTACACAAAAGGCAGCTGCTTAAGGGGCTCCGTTAGACATAAGCATCTAAATGAGGCCATCAATGTGAATGGTACCAGGAATACGTAACTGCAAATTGAACATTCATGTCGAGTTGGCACCCTAGAACTATTCAAAAGATGGGAGTTCTTAACTCTGAAACAGTGGTATAGCTGTTCCATGAATCATATCTCCCAAGTAAATCCAATCTGCTTCCAACCTGGCATATCCGACTACGGAAGCTACCAGGGAATATTTTATGATATATATTGATCATGAACAACTTGCCTTACCTCCCAGCAAAAACATAAAGCCATGCGTACTCAAATGAATGAGAATACCGAAGTGAAAGACTGCTTTATGGAATAGCCCAATATACACAATCAATTCCTATGTTGTCAGCAAGGCGTAGAGGTCCCAAAATTCAGCATTAATTTTTTTTCCCCCCATCATGATCCATCCAGAAAAAATAAAAACTAGAAAGCAGCCTAAACCAAAAATTCTCTCTCTTTGGACCACTTGTCTCTTTACATCTTCCTCACAGAATGTGGTAAGATTAATGGCCCTTTATTCTGACAGATCAAAATATTTACTTTCAAATGCTGTATCACTTTAATTATAATCTTATTCTTGAGGGGCTGTAATTAATGGGTAAAGAGACTGTTTTGTGTATTTTATTCCAAAACATTACTATGCACAGATAATAGTATTCAGGAGAAAGAGTTTAGGCAAATTACCCTCATCCTATTGCTATATATCTATTCTGTAGTTAAATCTCCCATCGTTTATAAAGTATTGAAACGTATTTCAGGAGCAATCATGAAGCCTTGGTCAGATGCATATGACTGAGGCAAATGGTCTGTTTTATTGCTTGTTATACAACCCCAATTCCGAAATAGTTTGAGCAAAGTATGAATTGTGAATCAAATCAAAACGCAATGACTTTAAAATCACACCAGCCAGTATTTTCTTCGCAATAGAACAGAGATAACACAGCAAATGTTGAAACTGAGAAATTTTACAATTTTATCCACAAAATGAGCTCATTTCAAATTTGATGGCTGCTACATCAATGATTTGATGGCTGCCCCCCCCAATTTTGGGGACCATATAACATAAGGGAGTTTATTTCCAGTTTTGATCACCAAATAACTTTCAGTCAGTTTTCAGTTTGGAGACCACTGATTAGGTACTACAAGACCCCCCCCCTCCTCATTTTAACCAGCAAAAGATTTTTTTTTTTTTTTTTTTTTTTTTTTTAAATACGGAATATGATGCAATGGTTTGCAGTATGTGGAAAACAATTGCTCGGAAGTAAAACATTGTACGGCACCTGCCGGTATCATCCAAGTAGGTACTGCATAATGGTGGTGGAGAGATGAGACTACCCC
This sequence comes from Gymnothorax javanicus, assembly GCA_029692085.1. Taxonomy (NCBI): domain Eukaryota; kingdom Metazoa; phylum Chordata; class Actinopteri; order Anguilliformes; family Muraenidae; genus Gymnothorax; species Gymnothorax javanicus. Next base: position 110,796,666 of record CM056200.1, read on the forward strand.
ATATGACTGTAAATCGCCTCGAGCTGGCCCTGAAGATCAAGATGCCTGCTCTCAGTAGTAGCAAAGCATGAGCATCAGTGACACATAAACTCAAGATGATCACTTTTCAGAAGTGCAATCATTCTAAAATCCTTTCACAGCTTTGGCCACATTCAAACCTCGAATAATCCTCATCTTTTGCAAAGTCTAGACAAATATACTGCCAAAAGAGACATGTAAGACCACAACTAAAAACACATATTAGAACAGCCCAAGTCATGCCCTCAGATACGGGGCAGAATTTATGAGGAAATCTCAATGTCTTCATTCAGCAGGCCTTTTTTCATAATCCTAGATCATTCCAGTGGCAGTATGGGAAATTATTTACAAGACTATTTTTAATTTGGAACAACTGAGTTAATAACTGAAGATAACAGAATTATCAGATTGCCATTTCAAGCTCTCGTATTGATTGTGAGTGCCTTGGTACAACGAACAATTGAGTATATGAATAGAATCAATGTCCCCTTAGGCTTCAAATAATTATGTATGGAATTTCAAGAGTCAATTAAAATTCAAACTAGTAACAGTAGGACCATTTTATTCATTCAGATAGTGTTGTACTTTCTTTGTGACTAGCCCATTCGGGAGGACTCCACCCTGGGATTGGCTGGTCTTCACACAAATATAACATGTAGTCAGTGCTTCTGGAATCATTGGATGAGGTGTATTTGTCCATTTCCATTTATCTACTTGTTTGTTTTTGTCAGTGGATTATGTGCCGATATTATACGTAAACCCATTATAAACTATAACTGAATAAAACACTCTTGTTACTGCAGAACTTTTCAAACCAATCAAAAAAACAGCCCAGAGACTTCTAACGATGCATGCATCAACACACACATTACAGTCCAAGTTGTCCAACTACTAATTGTCAACAATATTCAACAAGCCTTGCTCTCCTACATGACTGATGCTACAGTATGACAAAGGGGGAAATCATCCGGAGGCCTGTAATCCAGTGAATGGCTAAAAGAAATTAGAGGGTTTTTGGATCTTCAAAAAATTTCCCAGCTTCAAATGGTGAGGAGGAGGGTGCTTGCCTTAGCTTTGGCTTTAGAAACTGTAGCGGTTGGCTCCCTAGTCAGCATCCCTTGAAAACATCAGAATGGTGTAGTGATACAAGCAATCCTCAGATATTCCCAGTAACTACCCGATTTCACCCCACCTGAGCTCTGCCTAGTGCAAACTCCAAGAAGACGTGTCATAAAGCTCCTTATATTTGATGATTAACAGAACTTATCTTTCAACCAGTACCATCATCTTTTCCCTTTCATTGTCCATCTTTGTTGTCATGGTAAATTATCCAGAAGCCTCCGTCCTCCAGAGCAGCCTTCTCTTCGTTGTGATTGTTCAGTTGAAAAAATGCGGTTGACATTGTATGGGCTTTTCTGAAAAAGTTCAGCCGTTTTCAGGTTCTGAAAGCCTGCGCAAAAAGCAGCCGAGTGCAGTGCTTTTAAAGAGCAGCCAAAATCGGAGCGAATTGCGGCTGGACCCCATAAGCAAAATGTAAAAAGTGTGCTGGTCGCTGAAAAAAAGCACCATCTGTGAATGTACCACATGCGAGAGATATCATCAACCTGAGCTTTGACTCCCTGTTGTGATACATGAGGGTCATTCCATGTCAATTCACACAGATTCCAGAAACTTCCCCAGTGACATCTCTCAGATTTGACTGAAAAATATTCTATAATTAGTTTTTGACCCCAAATGAAGGAATCCTAAATTTCATCTTCATACCTTTAGTCATTTAGGCATTATGGCCCTGGGAAATTTGGGTGCCATGCCCACTTTTTGCTGCACTGAAAACCAATTTTAGAATTTTTTTCAGTCAAATCTGAGAGATGTCACTGAGGAGAGTGTGCAAATTGACTTGGAATGACCTGTAAGTCCTAAAGCCGTTTTGACATTAAACGGTGTTTTCAAACACTTGCTTCATAAACTCATTTGCATAACAAAAAGCCTGGTGGTCAGCTAACATACACCCAACACTGTCTGGGACTTGAAATGGTGCAAAATCAGTTTTTTCATCTGGGACGGGTAAATCTCACAGGGTGTCTGGTGGCACATTTGGTGCAAAAACAGTAGAAACTGAAAGGGTAGTAAGGGAGTCATCCGCAAAATCTAATGTCATCTCCAAAAGGACCAGCAGATTACTTGAATTTTTTCCAAGACCTCTAGCTTTCTTCCCTAAAGACGCACCATAAATAGAAGGCAGAGAAATTATATTCAATGATAATACAAAAATCAATACTGAAGCAGCATCTCAAATAAGTTCCATCCATTATCTACACCGCTTCTTTCTCACTAGGGTCACAGGGGAGCTTGAGCCTATCCCAGCTGACTATGGGTGAAAGGCAGGAACACGTCCTAGACAGCTCACTAATCCATAGCAGGGCGCACACACCATTCACTCATAAGTACAAGCAATTTACTGTGGGAGGAAACCAACACAAACACAGCGCTCCAGACTGCGACCAAGATTTACGTTTTGCGAACACTTCATGCACTGTGCGCCTATTCTGGGCAGCGATTCACTCCCTAATTATCAGCCGCCGGCTGCGAATTTTTTTCTGCAGGTCGGTTGGTACCATTACGTACATCAGCCAATCACAGATCGGCTGGTGCCATCAGCCAATCACAGCTCGGCTGTACTCATGCATAGATGAGAATGGCAAAGCATTCGATCTTGTCACTGTCAGCTGAGTTGTGCGCGCGGCAAAATTATAAAACCTCGTCTGACAATGAGGATGTAAATGCTCCACAATACGCGAAATTACCAGTCCACTAGCTGGTCTGCTGTAGAAGTCCAACAGTCTACGTAGTAGGCCTTGGCTTCGGTGACTAATACTGCAGATCGGAGAGCAAATTTCATGATCTCAGAAAGTGTTTTCATTAGCGGTTTTTTATTTTGCTATTTAGATTTTGCGCATTTCTAAGGGTAATGGAAACGTACCTGGAGAGTGAGAACGATGTCCGACGTTATTAGCCCGAAAACACAGTCTACTTCGTGACCGTAGACTGCCCCTGACACAGTTTTGAGTCTATGGGCGCTTGCGTCCAGTGGCGAATGGTTTTATTTAGCGTTTCAATATCAATCGCTAACCTTCTATCCTGATGGATTAGGTTGGATGCGCACTTCCACTCTGATCTGAAGTTCTGCATGTACATGATTATTCATGCAGTATGTATGAAATCGGTGACTGGTTGGTCCGTGTGCAAGATTATTTATTTTCATTAGAGTACGATAAAGATGAGAAAACCTGCGGTTCTTATAGATTTATAGTCAGTTTTCTTTGGGGTTCCGATAATTGGCCAGGTGTCAGAGGAATAGTATTTTGTCGATTGCAACAAATGTTCAAAACTGATTCAAAAACAAACTGGTTACGCCTGTCCAATGAACTCCAGCGACGACCATAGGCTTATCAGCGCAATGCCTCAAATATGAGTCTGTGTGTCACGAACAGTGTACGGTCACGAAGCAGACTGTTTTTTTGGGGCTGATAACGTCGGACATCGTCCTCACTCTCTGTGTGCTTTTCCGTTACCCTTCGAAATGTGCAAAATCTACATAGCGAAATTTAAAAAAAAAAAAAACTGGTAAATAATAATTATTATTATTATAATAAGCCGTCCTACTACATTGTTACAGGTGAAAGAATTTCTTGAAACATTTGTGCTAACGAACTTGGCATACTGCACCTACTTTTTACCAAATATTTAGGGTGGATCACTTTGGGAACTATATTAATTTTAATGTTAAACTTTCAATTTGTGATGAAAAAATGTAGCCAAAATATGCTTTTTTCGGCTTCAATTCCTCCTGGGTGTCATATTTTCAAAGCAATGAAGCCATGTTTGGTGTCAAATTGTTCCTTGGGATGGCAGCAACAATAACAGTTATAAATTTTCGAACTAGCACTGTGATAATTGGGAGTTATTCATTGATTTATCACCATATGTTGGTTTTAGGGGGTGCTCATTTAAATTTGGCCATAATTTTTCTATGAATGATTCAGTTTATGTACTGGGGAGGGTTTGATGAAAAGTTGTCCATTGGAGAAATGGAGACTTGTACATACATTTAGACTTGTATGATAACTCTCCAAAATGATAACTGCATTTATACATTTTTCAAACATTCTTGTGAACATCAATATCTACTTTTCAGTTCACAAAGTGCTTTCTGATAATGTTTCTTAAATAAATGCAGCAACAACTGATAGTCTGCTCAGGTATCTTTATTTGGGCTTGAAAATATTCAGAAAAGTATCATGGTACTTTGCATGACCACAGTTTTGGCCTGCGCGCCCAACTTTTTCAGGTTGGGAGCGCATGCGCTCCTAGGTCCAAAAGTTAGTCTGGAGGGTTGAAACACGAAGAGAATATGCAAACTCCGCACATAGAGACCCTCAGCCGATTTCGAACCCCCAACCTTCTCGTTGTGAGGCAGCAGTGCTACCCACAGCACCACCATACCTTTCCCTGAATAAATTCAAATTTCAAACATATTCAGTGGGCTTTTTACCCTCAATGCACGTACAGGGTTCAATAATGAAATTCAAAATACACTACAAAATCATCGACAGAGTTAACGGTTCAAGCTCCTGTTTGGGTGCCGGTATCTGTAGAATTCACCCTCAAAGGTTTTTCTCTGTTAAGAACAAAGTTCTCCACCCATGTTCCTGGTAAGCTACCATCCTGGAGGTTCTCAATCTGAACAAAGCAAAGCACACCTCATTTCCTAGTGAAGGACTTGATGTGATGTTCTTTAGCTGAATAAGGAGTGCTAGACTGGGGTTAAAGTAATATACGCTGGTCAGAAACAGGGTGGGAGAATACTGGTTCAGAAATACCTTTATAAAGCCCCAAATAGCAAAACCAGACTTGAGCAGCACATTTGAGTACTGCATAAACCTTCTCACGAATTTAAACGAGGTCAGTCAGTCAGTGAGGGACATTGGCAAGTATAGGCCATCTTCCCCAGGGTTTAACAAAAAAAAATGGACTGGAACACCTTTTCAAGCATTGCAAAAAGAGGCAGGTACAAATAAAAAAATATTTGAACATTCAGAATCTCCTAACAATAATGTCATCAACAGTGGATAGGGCATTTAATCCGAAATCATTTACTTTCTGAGATCACCCATTTAGTCCTGATCATGTTTTGAAACACATTTTCTGAGTATTTCCCAGTCGTTCTGGTTTAACTCCATTCTACCACCCTCTCTTATAGAGATTTAAAAAAAATAAAATCTGTAAGGGAAATTTCAGAATGCAATTGATTTCTCCCATATCAAAAATTAACTTAAATTAAAACAGTGCCAGTGCCGAAAAAATTACCACGCGACTAACGATGCATTTCAATTGGGGAATAAAATGTATTGAAAGGCAGAAAAGTGAACTGGTTCCTCAGCAACCCAGGGCAACATTGCCCTTGCATTAAAAGTAGTAGCACTGTGTGAAGAATGTAGCTGCTCAGGGTTTTGTGTAGATGTGGGGTCTGAGTTGCCCATTTCCTTCTCTCAGTCATGTCCAAACCTGCAGGCTCGCACAGCGAACATAAAGAGGAGAGAGGCATTCCTCACATTCCTCCAGCTCAGAGAACTGGAAGGGCCAATCAGTGCACAGCTGACAACCTGCTCTCCTCCTCGGAGAGAAAAGGGCATTCAAAATTGAGCCCGAGAGTATTACAGGAGGTGTTTTGCCGGGAGGAGTGGGAGCTGAGTGGAAATAGTGGTGGGGAGGCACAACATTTAGGGATGGCTGGAGAGTAGCAAGTACAAACAGGCATCAGGAGTAGGGGGACAGTGCAACACTGTCCAGATCTTGGAATGCCTTCAAGGCACATTCCTGTCCTACACAAAGATAAACAGTAGTCCTCAATGGTGCTAAATGTATAAAATTAGAAAAGCATATATTCCCATTTTTAACAATGCTTTGGATTGATTTTCTGCAAAATGATCGCCAATTTGTTGCTTCAAACAATACACAGTGCTTGGAGGAAATAATTTTTCGCACACATTGTGTCAAAAAAATAAACTTTTGGAATGAGAAAGACCATTTCTGCCTATTGTGGTCTGCCTATTTGCTTACATTTACACAGGAAAAACCACCATAAAGAGCATTACATGGTTTAAAAAAAAAAAAAAAAAAAAAACACTTAGGCAACAAGTATCATTTCAGTTCCAGGCAGCACTCTAAGCAGATGTTCATTACCAAAACAAAGTATACTGCCTACTCAATTTATAAAAAAAAAAAAAAAAAAAACAATTGCAGGCTCTAATATTTTGTTGGACTGCCTCTGGCTTTGATCATGATGAGCATTTGTCTTGGCATCGTTTTGACAATCTTATGCAATGTTACAACACTTATTGGCAACCAGGGTGAGGGTTATATTAATTTTGGCTGAGATCTTATACTGACAACGGGACAGTCAAACAACTCCATTAAGTCTTCTCCAGTGCATCTCAAAGACTTTCAATTGGTTAAGGTTAGGACTCCATGGTGGCCAATTCATGTATGAAAATGACTCCTCACGGTCACTGAACCACTCTTTCACAATTTGAATCCCAGATCTTGGCATTGATATCCTGGAATATGCGTGAGCTGTCAAGGATTAAAATAATCCATTGATGGGATAACCTGGTCAAACAGTACATTCTGGTATTCTGTTGATTTTATTGCTGGGTCATTCCATATAATTTCAACAAGTGGCTCCCGCACTTCCCCTTCAGATTCAGCTGAAAGTTTCAGCACAGTAACTACAACATATTTAATGAATCCATGCCAAATTTTTCTTGGATCATGCAAAAAAAAACTTTCGAGTTACTGACTTTTGAAGTACACAGGTGCAAGTAGAAATTTGGGGGCTTCATTTTTTCTGCCATTTTTGAGTCCTTATAATTTTGTATGTTATGTAGGTAGATGAACGAAAATTTCAGGGTTGGAAGCCATATATCAGTTCTGCTGAAACAATCAATTGTAATACTACCATGTGCATTTGTGGCCCCACAGCATGAAGTCAAACTTTGAAAATTTGTGATCGCAATTTTCTTGGCAGTCAACCTCAAGCATCTATATTTTTGGAAATATGAAAGATTGATAACAGAGCTATGATCAAATTAATGCCTAGGATACAGAAAAATAAAAAAGCATGATTTGCCTGCATTAAGGATTCATTTTGTAATTGCAGGAAGATCTGAAAACTTGAAAAACCTAATTTTGCGCAAGTTTGGAGAACACATAATGCCATGTGGGATAGCTTATTAGTCAATGGAAGCTAAGCCATTTGAAAAACTCATCTTTATCTACATTCTGATACTAAAATAAACTTCTAGCCATGAATCCTTCTGTGTCACAAAAACTTGACAAAATTAGCTGATCATCATTCTGTCCATGGTGTTTCCATGTTTATGATGTTCTAAGAAAGAGAGAGCAACATGAATTTAACAAGTATATTTACACATCAACATTCAATAATATCATTTTGATTCACAGTTCATATTCACACACTAGCTTTGGCCTTTTAGCATTTTTTTTAATTTGCTTAAAGTCCCCATTTATCTGAAATTTTGACTTTTGATTCACAATACATGTATTTAACCACCGGTTTTGCCATTCAGTTTTTGAAATTCCGTTTTATTTTTCGAAGTGATGTCATGCAAGCCTGCTGGCTATGGCTGTAAGGGTTTGCTCCTACAGCCCCTCCCCTTCCACATTCTTTCACCTCCACCTTGATGGGCCACAGGTGCAGCCTGTTAAGGTGGAGGTGATTGCAGAGTATTTAGGGCTGGTAGGTGCCAGCCAAAGTTGCCTCTGCATTCCCTTCCCACTGCAGGTCAGCAGAAATGCTAGCTGTCTCTCCTTTTTATTTGTGACTGCTGTTTTGTGTATTTCTTTGGGTTTTATTAAATCTATTCTTTATAGTCAGCCTGTGCTCCTGAGTCTCCGTTTTCTAGGCCCATGGTCCTAGCGCCCGCCGGATTGCTTTTGGCATCCGGCAGGGCGCTTACCATGACAATGGTTATATAGACTTATTGTGCTTCTTGTACATGTACATTACGGTATGTCTTGATGACAAATTAGGGAAACTCAACTTTCAATTCACTTTGGGCATGATTTTGATGATGTCAGCATGAGCTTGGAGGAAAAACTGTCATCATATTTGCCATGTTCAAACCTGAACGAATGGATTCACACTTTGCAATTATGGCAATTTTGGAAAGTTTTGTGTGACACAGAAGGATTCATGGCTAGAGGTTTAATTTATTATCAAAATGTAGATAAAAATGAGTTCTTTCAAGTGACCTAGCTTTCAATGACCAATCAGCTATCCCACATGGCATTATGTGTGGTCAAAGATTGACCATAATTAGGTTTTTCCAAGTTTTCAGATCTTCCTGTAATTAGAAAACAAATCCTAATGCATGCAAATCATGCTTATTTTTATTGTTCTATATCCTAGCCATAAATCTGATCACAGCTCAGTTATCAAACTTACATATTTCCAAAGATATAAATGTCTGAATTTGGCTGCAATCACAAAAAAAAAAAAAAAAAAGAAAATCACAATCACAAATTTTCAAAGTTTGACTTCATGTTGAGAGAGCACAAATACACATGGCAGTATTATAATTAATGTTTTCAGCAGAGCTGATATGCTGCTTTCAACCCTGAAATTTTCCTTCATCTACCTGCATCACATACAAATTTATGAGGACTCAATAAATGACGGAAAAAATGAAGCCCCCAAATTTCGACTTGCACCTGTGTACTTCAAAAGTCAGTAACTCAAAAATTTTTTGCGTGATCCAAGAAAAAATTGGCATTGGTTCTTTAAATATGTCGTAGTTACTGTGCTAAAAATTTCCGTTGATTTGGAAATTTTTCCGGGAACCTTTCTCAGAATTTGTTGATTTAATATGGAATGACCCTGCTGTGCAATGTTTCTGAGCCCAGACCTCACCAATTAAGGCAACACCAGATCATAACACTGCCTCCAGAGGCTAGTACAGTGCGTACTATGCATGACGAGTGCATCACTTCATGGGCTTCCTTTCTCACCCTGACATGCCCATTGCTCCGGAATAGGGGACATCTGTACACAGACCAAATGACCTCTATCCATTGCTCTGCAGTACAATCTTTATACTCACCATAAAATTGAAGCTATTTTTCCCTGATAAGTCCAAGTAACAAGTGGCATTCTCGCTACTATTTAAATTCTCATTGCATTGTGTGCGTAGAAATAATTTTTGTACAATCGTCACGCAATGTTTCAGATCAAAATCATTTTAATATTGAACAAAAATAACCCAAGTAAATGCAAAATGCAGATTTTAAATGATGATTTCATTTATTGAGGGAAAAAAGTTACCCAACCACACCTGGCCCTACATGAAAAGTAATTGCCCCCTTATACCAAATCAGCCATTTAAACTAATTTTATCGATGATTGGGTTCAATTTCACGCAGCACAACTGCCTGCCCAATTGAATGTAAACATCACTTATATAAAACATGTCTGGTAATGTGAGGTAAGCAAAAAGCAGCACAATCCCGCGATTTCAAGAAATTCAAGAACAGATGAGAAATTTAGTTGTTGACATAAATCAGTCTAGAAAGGGTTGTAAAGCCATTTCTAAGGCTCTGAGACTCCAGCAAACCTCAGGGAGAGCCATTATCTACAAATGGAGAAAACTTGTAACAATGGTGAACCATCCCAGGAGTGACTGGGTAACCAAAATTCCTTTAAGAGCACATCAATGACTCATTCAGGAGGTCATAAAAAATCCCAGACCAACATCAAGAGAACTGCAGGCCTAACTTGCCTCAGTTAAGGTCAATGTTCTTGATTCCACAATGAGAGTAAGACTGAGCAAAAATGGAATCCATGGGAAAGCTGCAAGGTGAAAACTGCTGCGGACCAAAAAACACAAGGGCTCGTCTAAGATTGGGCAAAAAACATCTTGGTGGCCCTCAAGGCTTTGCAGATAATATTCTGAGGAATGATGAGTTAAAAGTGGAACTTCCTGGAAGTCATGGGTCTCGTTACATCTGGTGCAAACCAAATAGCATTCCTCAATAAGAGGAAATAAGACATCATACCAACAGTCAAACACAGTGGTGGTAGTGTGATAGTCTGAAGCTGCTTTGCTGCTTAAGGACCTCAGTGACTTACTGTAGGTCCACAATTGATGGAAGCATGAATTCTAATCTCTACCAGAAAATCCTGAGGGAGAATATCCAGCCATCAGTTAATGCCCAAAAGCTCAAGGACATTTGGATTATGCAGCACGAGCACACAAGCCAGTCCATCTTTGAACCTCTCAAAAGAAACAAAATGATGGTTTTGGAATGCCTGGTGTCGAAGTCCTGACTTGAATCCAATTGAGAAGCTGTGAAATGACCTTAAACAGGCCAGTTCAGGCTTGAAAACCCTCCAGTGTGGCTGGATTAAAACAATTCTGCAAAGAAAAGAGGACAATAGTCCTCCACCGTGATGTAAAAGACTCATTGCCAATTGCTGCCGCCAAGTGTGGCACAACCAGTTCCTAAGTTTGGGTGGGGGGGTGCAATCATTTTTCACAAGGATGATATTGGTTTTGAATAACTCTTTACTTTCAATAAATTAAATGATCATTTAAAAGCTGCATTTTGTGTTTACTCACATTGTCTTGGTCTTTATTACAATTCGTCAAATGATCCAAAACATCTAAATATAACAAACAAAGAAAAATTTAAGTGATCAGGAAGGGGTTAAATTCAATTGACAACACTGTACTTTCATAATTTAACAGTCATAACTCATGAGTCCTATAGTCGATTTTTTTGCGGTGAAACTTCACTGAGCATTTTGTTGTTCTCCGCTCATGATCATTCATGATTTTTTTCCGTCCCATTTCTTCTGCCATGTTGGTGGTTCATCACTATCCTTCCCAGTTTTGATAATGCATTGAACATTTCCTTAACTAAATCCCTTTGCTTTAAGCAGTCTCCTTAGTTGTTTTCCTTGTGTGATGCAAGCCAATAATTTGAAACTCCGTAATATTTTCCAAGAACATGGGATATATCTTCCGAAATGTTGTTCAAGAAATATCAAGCTAAACACTGCATCTATCAGGGTTAAAAGATAATTGCCTGCTGAAACATACAGTATTAAATCACAGGAATAATGATTCAATATTTGCTCATTTAAATTCAAATGGTGACTTTTTTGGCCAGGCAGTGTAGTAAACATAAAAAATCATAAATGTATTTAACCATAAGGCAGAGGCAAATCATTCTTCCACTGGCCAGTAGATAAACTGAGATTATTAGAGAAGTTATAAAGCACAAGTAGTGCCCATAATAGGAAATAAAAGCCTGGTCTCATCTCAATGTGCAAATATACTTGGCTGTTCTTTGAGCGCAGCACTTCCATCCTGTACTGAAAATTAAGAAAAAGTTCATCAACAGTTTTAGGCCCCAGTCAAATGCGCTTCCACACACACACACACACACACACACACACACACACACACACACACACATACACATATATATATATATATATATATATACACACACACACACACACACACACACACACACACACACCGTGGTATCTCACTCCCTGAGCCCAAAGGGTGCTCCCATTCACCAGGCCTTGTGGTCCTGCTCTGGGGTTGCGGCCCTTGGATGGCAGCCATCAGACAACATCCTCCTTAAAGACCGTGTTGCACATGTTCACAGAGGCAAAATAGTCTTGATACTGCTCCTCACATTTTAAATTTCCGAATAGGAGATATACAAGAGCAGCACAGCATTTACCTTCTTCAATGTCAGCTGCTACGCTTTAATCTAATTTAACAAGTCCACAATCGTGAGTTGCTGTTGATATTTAAAGCCCACTTTCTCTGTCTTTCAATCTCAGGAAAGAAAACATCCAACTCCAAATGGTGCAGCACATAATTACCAGGCACTTTGAGGAACATCTGCCTTATACTAGATTGATCTCCTGGTGCCATCAGAACAGCGTGAATTCTTCAAGGCATAGATTTGAAAAGCTGCTTGAGCCATTCCTGAGGAATGTTAGTCCACCCCAATGGAACAGCATCATGAAGTTTCTGTACATTCGTCAGCCACACATTCACGCTTAAAAATTCTCATTCTGCTTAGTCTTAAAGAAGCGCTGTTCCATCGAGAAGGCTCTGTGCCGGCAAATGGAGATAGCTGGTGTGACTCATGTCTGCAGAGCCACATTGAGACGATGTGCACTCAGTGATCTGGTTACAGAGGAAAGCATATAAACAACAGAGCTTAGTTATGCTCTCACATTCAAATGATGTTCAGTTCAGTGGACCTAATGCATGTGAATAATACCTTCATCATACCATTATGCCACCAAAGTCCTTGCACTGTTGACACGCAGCAGAATGGATCCATGGGTTCATACCATGTATTCCAATGTTTCCAAAATTCTGACCATGCCATCCGTATACTGCAACAGAATGAGGTCTGTGACATTTCAAGCTTAAATCGTCCACTTTTCATGAACACTCTCAACCAACCATAACCTTATTCTTGCACGCTCCATGTCCAGGGAGCAGAATCTGGTCAGGTATTCTGCTGCTATACTCTCATCTGTTTTAAGGTTTGTCGCATGTGTTTAGAGATGCCATCCTGCACACTACTGTTGTACAACCCCTTATTCATTTTCCATAATGGGAAAATTATGTGATCACCATTCTTCGAGGATGTTCATCCAACTTCTTTACTTCATAGCAAATAAACAAATTGCAGATATGGCACAAAACTATTTTTGTTCAATAGCTGAACAGTCTGGCTTCATGAAACACACCTAAAACAAATTAAATCATTGAATTAATGCCATTTTTTCCCCAAATGTGTCACACAGTGGGGCAAATAAGTATTGAATGCGTCAACATTTTTCTCAGTAAATATATTTTTAATGGGGCTATTGACATGAAATTTTCACCAGATGTCGGTAACAACCCAAGTAATCCACACATACAAAGAAATCCAAACAAATAAGTCCATAAATTAAGTTATGTGTTATAAAGTGGAATGACACAGGGAATAAGTAAAAAAAAAAAAAAATAATAATAATAATAATAATAATAAGTATTGAATACTTGAAAAACTAAAGTGCAAAAAGGCATGTAAAGCCAAGAAACCAGCTGAAATCTGTCAGTATTTAGATAGCAATCCTGCCCCCTATCAGTGAAAATTAATATCAGCTGGTTTATTCCTAATTGATGGCCTATAAAAAGGTTTCTGATTACCAAGGTGTCACACAAGAAGCATCTCATGATGGGTGAAAGCAAAGAGGTCTCTCAAGACCTTCGCAATCCTATTGTTGCTAAACATACTGATAGCATTGGTTACGGATGCATTTCTAAACTTCTGAATGTTCCAGTGAGCACCATTGGGGCCATAATCCGGAGGTGAAAAGAACATCATTTCACCATAAACTGGCCACGACCAGGTGCTCCTTGCGAGTCAAAAGAATAATCAGAAGAGTTGTCCGAGGGTCAAGGACCACTCGCGAAGAGCTTCAGAAAGACCTGGAATTAGCAGGTACATCTGTTTCAAAGAAAACAATAAGTAATGCACTCAACCATCATGACCTCTATACACGTTCACCGCACAAGACTCCATTGCTGAAGAAAAAGCACATCGAAGCTTGTTTAAAGTTTGCTGCAAAACATTTGGACAAGCCTATGAAATACTGGGAGAATATAGTCTGGTGAGATGAGACCAAAATTGAACATAGCACATGCCATGTTTGAAGGAAAAACGGCACTGCACATCACCCCCAAAACACCATACCAACAGTGAAGTTTGGAGGTGGGAATATCAGCATATGGTACTGGCAGACTTCACATAATTGAAGGAAGGATGAATGGAGAAATGTATTGAGACATTCTTGATAAGAATCTGCTGCCATCTACCATGATGCTGAAGATTAAACGAGGGAGGACATTTCAGTAAGACAATGATCCCAAACACACAGCCAAAGGAAACTCTGTTTGTTTCAGAGAAAGAAAATAAAGCTGCTAGAATGGCCCAGTCAATCATCCGACTCGAATCCAATTGAAAATCTATGGAAAGAACTGAAGATCAGAGTTCATAGAAGAGGTCCCTGGAACCTTAAAGATTTGAAGACAGTTTGTGTGGAAGAATGGGCCAAAATCACACCTGAGCAATGCATGTGACTAGTTTCTCCATACAGGAGGCATCTTGAAGCTGTCATTACCAACAAAGGCTTTTCTAATAAGTATTAAATAAATTTCAGTAAGCGTGTTCAATACTTTTTCCCTGTGTCATTCCACTTCATTGCACATAACATAATTTAGGACTTATTTGTTTTGATTTCTTTGTGTGAATTACTTGGGTTGTCCCCGACAACTGGTGAAAATTTCATGTCAATAGCCCCATTAAAAATATATTTACTGAGAAAATTGTTGACGCGTTCAATACTTATTTCCCCCCACTGTATCTTGGCAGCAGTAGATTTCCCTCTTTCAAATATAAATAAGCATAAATAAATACTAAGATTATCCAGACCATCAAACGTTATCTCTGTCCACAAAAAATATTATGGCCAGAGGAGAACAATGCTACAATGGCTGGATTAAAAATATTTTATGTACTTACAAAACAGCAGCTTTCAAGCACATCTCAAGAAAACACGTGGCAAATGGGATCCTTCAACCATACAAACTACTAAGTTACTGATTCCACGTTTCAGTTCCCTTGACGGACAGCATTCTATGCACATTAAACAAAACATGAACAATCCACCAGTATCCAAGAGAAGTTTCATGTTAAGTGTGTCCACGTGATCTCATGTTCAGTTTTTTCCCCCCCAGATTCAGACAAATCCTAGAAAGATCCTTGAAGCAGATTAAAAGTTCATGGTATCATTGAATAAGACAACTACTCAGAATATAAAATGCACTTCAAAGGATAGAACAAACCCCAATTCCTATGAAGTTGGGACCTTGTGTAAAACGTGAATAAAAAGAGAATACAATTATTTGCAAATCCTTTTCAACCTATATTCAATTGAGTACAATACAAAGACAAGATATTTAATGTTCAAACTGATCAACTTCATTATTTTTTTAGAAATATTCACTCATTTTGAATTTGATGCCTGCAACACGTTCCAAAAAAGCTGGGACAGGGGCATGTTTACCACTGTGTTACATCACCTTTCCTTTTAACAACACTCAATAAGCGTTTGGGAGCTGAGGACACTACTTGTAGAAGCTTTTTAGGGGGAATTCTTTCCCATTCTTGCTTGATGTACCACTTCAGTTGCTCAAAAGTCTGGGGTCTCTGTTGTCGTATTTTGCACTTCATAATGCGCCACATATTTTCAATGGGAGACAGGTCTGGACTGCAGGCAGCCAGTCTATTACCCGCACACTTTTACTATGAAGCCACGATGTTGTAACACGTGCAGAATGTGCCTTGGCATTGTCTTGCTGAAATAAGCAGGGACGTCCCTGGAAAAGACGTTGCTTGGATGGCAGCATGTAGCGACAAACTGTGTTAACTGACAATGGTTTTCCAAAGTGCTCCTGAGCCCACATGGCAATATCTTTTGCAGAATGATGTCGGTTTTTAATGCAGTGTCGCCTGAGGGACCGATGGTCACGGGCATTCAATGTTGGTTTTCAGCCTTGCCGCTTATGTGTAGAGATTTCTCCGGATTCTCTGAATCTTTTGATGATATTATGGACTGTAGATGATCAAATCCCTAAACTCCTTGCAATTACACATTGAGAAACGTTCTTAAAATGTTGGACAATTTGCTCACGCAGTTGTTCACAAACATCCTCACCTCATCCATAACAGTCTGGTATGGCAGCCTAGACAGCAATTCACACAAAAAACTGCACATGCTCTAATGTTTACTGCAATGTCTACTGTCTACTTGCACCATGTTTGTGATTGTTTGTTATGATGTGTGCTGTCACTGTTTGTATGATGTGTGCTGCCAATGTCATTTGTACTTATATGTTTCTGACATAGATTGAATGCTGTACTGAAAGCAAATTCCACCAACCTGGTTGTGTGGTCAATAATAAATGATTTTGATTCTGATTCTTATTCTGAAAGTGGTGAACCTGCCCCATCCTTGCTTGTAAACGACTGAACCATTCAGGGATGCTCCTTTTATACCTAATCATGACACTCACCTGACTCCAATCAACCTGTTCACCTATGGAATGTTCCAAACAGGGAGTTTTTTGAGCAATCCTCAACTTTCCCAGTCTTTTGTTGCCCTGATCCAGCTTTTTTGGAACGTGTTGCAGGCATCAAATTCAAAATGAGTGAATATTTCCCAAAAAAACAATAAAGTTCATCAGTTTGACATTAAATATCTTGTCTTTGTAGGGTACTCAATTGAATATAGGTCAAAAAGGATTTGCAAATCATTGTATTCTGTTTTTATTCACATTTTACGCAATGTCCCAACCAGACATGGGCATGATTACAGACCTACGATTACAATAACGTAATCGTAAAAATTTGGAAAATGTGAATGATTACGATTGCGATTATGATTACAGTGTTCTGATTTTCATGATTACAATTACAATATTACGATTATAATCATGCCCATGTCTGGCCCCAACTTCATTGGAATTGGGGTTTTTAGTTCACAATGGAAACAATAACTGATTTTACAGAGGAAGGATAAATGTTAGCACGTTGAGCAAACAGCGCCCTATGATAGGTACAGAGTGACATTTGATTTTTCCCTTCATAATCCAGATACCGGATTAAAAGTTGACGGAGACAAAATTACACTCAGCTTCTGTTTACTTGTATTTTCCATAAAAAAAAAAATATACAGTGGCATGAAAAAGTATTTACCCCCTTAAAAATGTCTTCTCATTGAAAAATGAGGCTTCATTCATTGTCTCAGATCTTTAAAACAAAATGTAATACATTTGACAAACAGAGTTCAAATTTTCTCTTTCAGTGGCCCATCCTGAACACACTGAAAGTCCCAACCTGAACACCATTGAGTTGCTGTGGCATGTAGCAAGATCTTCAATTGGCAGTTCATGCCCAAAAACCCTCAAATGTGGCTGAAGTAAAGCAATTCTGAGAGGAGCGTTCAGCTGCACTTGTTTCTGCCAGGCTTTTCAGGGCCACACCTTTTTACACAGCTGATATACTCTCAGTGTCCACTTCATATGGCACATCTTTGTAATGGGTCTGACCCCACCTCCCCCCTTAGTCCCCAGAGAAGCTTGAATTATTTGTTGCATGCAATAACCAAGGAGCTGGAAGTATTCCTCAGAGATTCTGGTCTTTGTTGACATGACTGAATCATACTGTTGGTGCATATTTATCAGTTGCATGCCAGAAATCTCTGTTCCACTATAACCCACAGGTGCTATATTCGATTGAGACTGGTGACTGTGGAAGTCACTGCAGTGCACTGAACTTAATGATATGTCCACAGAAGCAGCTAGAGATGATCGGTGGTTTTTGACAAGGCATGTTTTCCAGCCAACAGTATTCATTAAAAGAAGAGCACATTGCAGCCATAAAAGGAAGCACATGGTAAGCAACAATACTCTGGTAGGCTATGGCATTGAAATAATGCTGAAATGGTATTAAAGGGGAGGAATACATGCTATGAAAGTATTCTCCACACAGTTACATCACCACCACTATCCTGAACTGTTGACACCAGGTAGGATGGACCCTTGGATTCATGTTTTTTTTTTTTTTTTGTGATAAATCCTGACCCTACCATCCCAAGCTTGCAGCAGACAACGGGATTTGACAGGGCAACATTTTACCAATCTTCAGCTGTCCAGTTTTAGTGAGCCATTACCCTGGCAAAAATAGTTCATGAACTACAAATAGTTCATGAATATTTTATTGACAGCGGGCCAATTACCAAAAAAAAAAAAAAAAAAAAAAAAAAACAGTTCCTACATGATTCTTCAAGCGTTTGTGAAATTATGTTCATGACCAATGTTCTTAAAAAGTTCATGAACTTATTTTCACGAATGTAGATGTTCATTAACTGTTCGTGAATGTTTATGAACTGTTCATGAATAGTTCAGGAATACTTTCATGAGCAGTTATTGAATATTTTCATGAACGGCCAGTTAGGGTTCAGGAACAGAGCTGAAATCATGAGCTGTCCGTGAACTATTTACGGACAGTTCTTCACATTTTCAACAAGGAGCCCACAGTAACTTCAGTTTCCTGGTCTTAGCTGAAAGGGGTGGAACCCAGTGAGGTCTTCTGCCTCTGTAGCCAATTCACTTCAAGGTTTGATGTGCTGCGAGTGCGGAATGGTCCTTCTGCACGGCACTGCTGTGTTGTGTAGATCCTTGTTATTACCGCCTTCCTGTCAGCTTGAGCCAGCCTGGCTATTCTCCCACAAACTCTCACCTGAACAAGGCCTTGTTGCCTCCAGAACTGCCACGTATAAATTGTTTTTTTTGTTTACCACACCATCCTCTGTAAACTGCAGTCACTGTTAGGTATTGAAATCCCAGATCAGCGATTTGTGCAATATTCAAATCACCTCCTCTAACAGCTTCAATCATTCTGGGGGTAAAGGCACTCGGAACACATTTTTCCCCATTCTGATGTTATGTAAACAAATGAATTTCATGTGCAGATCCAAAACAATTAAATATGTCAAATGTCTAAAAATAAAAGAAATAAGGAAGGGGATAAACACTTTCTCAGTGCATTATACATTTTGTATGAAGATCTGAGACCATTTAGCAAGACAAATAGGCAAAACATGGACATTTAGGAAGCAAATACTTTTTCATGGCACTATGCATTTTACAGTTTTACAAAAACTGCAGTTCTTGTGTGAAGAACCAACTTTTCAGTGGAGCAGAATTTGGTTAAGGCTCACATTTGGAGAGATTTTGGACCGTTGCTCTATGCCAGTGGTGTCCAATCTTATCTACCAATGTGAGTGCTGGTTCTAGTTACAGCACAACACTAAAACACATCATTCTACTCCTCAAGGTCATATTAAATGCCCTGATTAGTCAGTTGAAACAGGTGCTGTAGTGCTGTGCTAAAAACAAAAACCTCTACCCTCACTGGCCGGATAAGATTGGACACCCCAGAACTTTGCATTAACTGGTCATCAGCCAGATGTACCCTTCATTACCGTAATTGTCTAATTTTGATCAATAAATGGCCACTCATAGTCTATCATAGTGTTTCACGCTGTAATGTGGATATTTTGTGCATATTTACTTGATTCTTTGCAAAAGTAACAGACCAGTGGGTGAGCACATTCCACATAGTAAGGACTGTAGCCTAATATTCCACCATTAAAATATCCAATGAACCTGTGATATGTCTTATGACCAGGGTCAGGCTGGTTCAAAGGCAAAGGAAAATAACAGCATGAAAATAGCAATACACCGAGGATAACCATGACCACACCTTGCACGTTGCCAAATATGTCCACCATGTTTCAGGATTTTAACAGCAAGGGCGCTAGACATAAATATGACAACTGTGTCTCCCCAAATTAAGCAAACACACTTAGCATTTGATGATAGTGCTTAACGTTTGACATTTGCAATGGGCTCTGGTCAAGATAGAGCCCAACGTATCACATTATCCTTAAGAAATTGTGCCAT
The DNA here is from genome assembly GCA_029692085.1 of Gymnothorax javanicus. NCBI lineage: Eukaryota > Metazoa > Chordata > Actinopteri > Anguilliformes > Muraenidae > Gymnothorax > Gymnothorax javanicus. The sequence goes on from CM056200.1 coordinate 110,816,378, forward strand.
TGTGCCACTCTGGAATGAGACCAACCACTCCCATCATGCTGCTGAAAGAAACCAATAAATATCTTTCAGTTGCTATGCAGTTTAGTTCTCTGGCATTTCCTCTTGCACAGTTGTGCATTTTGGTTCTCCACACTGTTCTTTCAAGACAGTACTGCTCATCTTTGCATGAAATTTTCAGTATCTTGGCAACCTTGCACACAAAGTGGCCTTCATCACTCTGATCAGCAACTGGTTGATTTGTTAGACTCGTTGATTAACCTTTGAGACGGAGTACACACATATAAGATTAATCCTCATATACAATGCAGAGCTTAATGACATAAAATAATCACAATAAACAAAACAAAATAAGATACTGTACAGTCCAACAATGAAGCAACCAAACAAGCAAACATCTAAATAATTGCTAATTAAAACAACTACAGTCAGGCACTTCCAGGGTCCATATAAAAAGTCGAAGCTGACACAGAGATTGCAGTATATAAAGTTTAAAAAGATCTTTGCTCTAGACACTGCAACTAAAAGGAGACTTTCCAAATACAGAATTGACCTGAAGAACTTGGAACATGGAATAGTCAGTGGAACGCGTCCTATAATGCCCAGCGCACGAGACAAGGAGAGATTAAATGTATGAAGGAAGGTTATCTATTAATGCTAAATGTGCTGCCTCAATTCGAGAGAAAATTGGAACATATGTGTAAAATGTAAATAAAAACCGCAAGCAGAATTTTCCAAATTCATTTCAATCTGTATTCAATTGAAAAAAGGTACAAAGATAAAATAGTTACGATAAAAACAACTTCATTCATGAAATCAAACTTCAGGATATTTTCTTACAACTGATTAAATTGGCAGTGACAAAAAAAAAAAAAAAGTTTATTAAAAACAAAAAAGTAGCCGAAAATGCTACTGCAGAAGTGAAGCTCATTATGTATGACAATACCACCATCTCAGACTAATGTCGAAGTTGCTATATGAGACTTAAGTATTTCTCGCACGCAGGTCTTCAATTATTATTCATGCCGAATGTTGCCTAAACCTAAGTAATAAAAAAAATGAATAAAAAAAACAATGCAATCATGTCACTTTTTTTTATTACTACCATCAAATATGGACTCATTACTCTATTTATCGGCACCTTCAGGTAAAATTTCGAACAGGTCGCTTTTCAGTTTAGATGTGGTTTTGGTAAGTCATACCCAGTCTGTTTTATTACTAGAAAAATACCAATAATCGCCTTGCATGACCTCATGTAAATGACACTCCCACTGGTGTCATCTAATTTACATAAAAAACGTCCCCCGTAATGTAACACTCTTGAAACTCATCTCCCCAACCAGTTGCAGAAAAATTCCAGTTAGTCTTTGCCGCTGGAGGAAAATAGGAATGGGCGTAGCAATCAGTCTCTATGAGTATTGTCAGATGTAGTGCGTGTAGGAAAACTGGGCCCTATATTGGTGAACATATTCATTTTTAACCAAATAGAGAATTGATTAAATGAGCCTATGTTAGCTAGTTAACAGAAGTGCAACAAGCTGCAGCAACAAAAGAAACAGACCTCTGTCCCATTGGCAATGAACCTGTAGTCAAAGAATTTGTAAAATTGCTGTTGTGGGTACTGTTGGCATATCAGCAGTTTTATGAAAAAAAAAAAAAAAAACTAATAAAAATCATTAAGCAAAGGAGCTCCGACTCGGCATCGAAAGGGTAGCACCGTTGAACAGTCTAAAAGTTCTGTGGAGAGAGCTCATAGATTGACGTCACTTCTGTTACGAGGCCACTAGCACTGTGACAGCAACAAGAAAGAAAGACGGATTAAATAGGCTTGAAGGTATTTATCTGCACAATATATTACTGCAGTTTTCCACTTACTTGAGTAAATGGTGAATATCTACGCAATACTTAAAAAATGCTTTCTGTTCATCAGTGAAAACCAGCCAGTCTCTCCCAGCATGAACAGTTCTGCGAAGAAAATTGGGGGAAAGATCTCCAATTTCAGATGTGCCAACCTTGAAGAGTTACCTGAAAAGACTGGGCGCTGTAGTGCAGGGCAATTCAACCCAATCCAGAAAGGGGCAGTGTGGATGCAGGCTTTCATTCCAACCAAGCACTTACACACCTGACGCCACTAATCAACCCCAAAGAGTCTTTGCTCAAGAGCTTGATTAGTAGTATCAGGTGTGTAAGTGCTTGGTTGGAATGAAAGCCTGCACCCCCACTGGCCCTTGCAGGATAATGTTAAATAGCCCTGCTATAGTCCCTGTAAAAGGTGCGTGCTTGAAGTACTGACAAGGGAGTATGAATTTGTCAAGAAAATTCAGTTTCGCCAATTAAACACTTTTTTTACAATTAAGTTGTATCACTGCATTTAGATGCGCATTTATCAGGGCAAAATTAGCCTTATTTAATTCCCCAAATATATAGACTCTAAAAGAAGAAAAAGCTTTAAATTAGAGAGTCAATTTGTTTTCTATTCACACTGGCAAAAATAACTTTTTTATACCACACATACCATCCTTGGTGTGCATTTGTGGCCTGTACATTTCTACACTCCTCATGTTTGCGGCTTTTAAATATCCGGCATTAAATGGAAAAATCTATTAAGTCACATTTCAGACATTTGGAGAAAAATGGGGAAAACATATCTAACCCCGTCAATAAGGCCATGCTTTTTTCCATTCCTTTGTTTGGTGTTTTTTGGAAACCTGTGCATTATTTCTATACAGTTCCATTGATGCAGAGGAAGCCATTAAGTCCAAAGTAACAATACATACTGTACATTTTCCTCAAAAATGTGACCTAATAGCCTTTTCCATTAAATGCTAGATATTACACCGAAATGGGATCACAGTAAACAAATTTCCATTGAGGGCAATCAAGCTATGGGCCACTTGGGGCATGGACTGAGGGCCAGGAGCCACTTGGCAAACATCGGCTGATTTGTTCCTCACCAAACCTCTGATGTGTGACTGCGGAATCCATTAGCTGGAACTTTTTTATGGATAAACACGGCGGCATCCAGGGGCAGCAGCGCTGGGTTCGATGTCAAATTGGTGAAAACATTTTGTTGCCCCTTGTGTCAAGACACGAAGAAGCGTCACCACACATAGATTTTACGAAGGTCAGTTTTGCCTCCATTTTCAGGTGGCGATGTAGTGCGCGGATTTAGACAACCTAGTGAATAGGTCTTCCGGCAAAGAAAATGTCAGGCGGAGCAGCATATCAACTTTCTGTCGCACATCGGAGGCTTGATGAAGAGTAGCGGAATCTGCCGAGAAGTTCCAAGTGGCCCAGGAGCCCAACAAACTCCACTGCACTCCGCCCCTAAACCTCCGATAGCTTTTACAGCACAACCTGCAGCCACTGTTGCCTTGAAAGAGCCTGAAGCACACATCTGACTTGGGGCCATGACACAGCCTGCATGACAATAATCATGAAACTAGCTTCACAAACCAGCAACACCGGCTGATTTACTCATTTTACATTATGCTACGATTAATGCAATAGCGGCTCATTCTCTGTCTTTGATGAGATGGAGCACACATCCATAACTCTTTTTCAGAGGGGAAGAGGGGATTGCGGCTCCTTCATTTTGTGCCAAGAACAGGCCTGCGTAGACTTGTACTGAATGAGCTGACAGAAATAGCAAACCCATTGCAAAAGCAGTCTGAACCCACTTCACTGTTCATTACAAGAAAATGTCAAATGAATGATTATCCACAGCCATGAAATGCACATTCGCTTTTTTTCTGCAAAGTACAACAATAAAGGTGTGCATGCATTACGCTGGATTTTTTTTTATGGGGTCAAGGTAAGAACTAGAGTGGTGTCAATATGCTGTCCTCTCAACAGATTGCAACCCCTCTCCATCTCAGTGTAAGGCCAAACTTTCACAAAAATGGATGCCATGTGAGACACCTTTCCTCGTTGTATCCTGTTATTTAATCCAACAAAAATGATATGCGAAACATCCACTAAGTTGAAAAAACATTAATGGATTTGAATGTAAAAGTAAAACATAAATTTCTGTAGAAAAAAAAAGAAAAAAACGAAGACAACGAAAAAAATGTTTTAGCCATTACTAATCACACCTTTTCGTAGAAAATCCCAGATTTTTCCATGAAATGTCAGCTTATGAGTCATAATTTAAGTACATCACTGAGAACAAAGAGTCAACACAGGGTAGAAACCACCATAATCCTTCATACCAGCAAACATGACTGCTCAAAGTTATGACCTGGTATATAATCGAGATTACCCGTATAAGCAACAAAATCTGTATTAGAAATGGGCCAAATTCGGTGGCCACGCAATGCATCAACATTATTTCGATGACAAATGACCAATTTACCACTAGATCTCACCGTATTGATGGAATTTAGTTTGCGAGCACGAATTGACAATTCATCGTGCCTCCATTTAATTAAAATCAACTACAGTACAACAGTATATCATTTAAACGACACGCTGAAACTCGTGGAACAAAAAAAAAAAAAAAAAACGCACTGCAATGCTGCGAGTGACGACAGAAAACATATGCTTTCCTTGTCCAGGTGAAAAAACCGGACTGTATCGGTTTCTGCCTTTGAGTAGAAGACCGCTAAAAGCACCTACGGTCAAAGTCATCAGGTTTCTCAGTTTTCGGGAGCGTGCACAAAGCGGAGAAATGAATTCCCACCGGTTTCAAACAAAAACCTGCGCAAGTTGTTGAAAGACGGCGCAAGGTGCCCCGACTATCAATCCACCTATTTATTTATGTAGCCTAATTAAATAAACACCACCATCTACAAGACCCTACTCTCAAGAATAAGGCGATGTACACGTGAAGCTAGACACACAAATGCTCAGAAAACTAGCCTATAATGCGAAAACGCAGAAAACAACAAAATAAACTGAAACAAGTAAATGCCTTAATTTAACGCATTGGCTCATTTTTTTCATCTTAGTTAAGACAGCGAGAATGGTTACAATGGATCTTGTAACTGAACTCTACAGAAACATCATATTCCACTCAAGCGAAGCCTACCTGCAGCATCTAACTTTCCAATTAGGCAATAATAAAGGGAACAACAGCGGTACTTACAGGTATCTTTTGGATCCTTCAGTCTGCCTGTGCATAGCAACAGAGAATCCGAAGAGACTGCCTGTGGTCTTGCCTTCTTTAATAACAGGGAACCGAACATCTAAATTAAACCCGCGACACGTCTGAGTCCAACAAAATAAGGCCATTAATAGGAAAAGATCCCGTAGAGGCAAGTGAAACTGAATTGAAGCCATTTCATCCCCTCCACCACTGCCCGATTGCGATCCCACTTTCAATGCAATAATGCACTGGATTTCTTCACCACCTTACTTGGCTGTGCTGCGACGAGCGAGCACCACTTCAGGCACTCGCACAGGGGTGTTTGGCTCCCCCCTCGCAGAGCCAGAGAGAGTGGCGATAACTCTTGTCGCCCCCTCCCACTGTGTCTTTCTTCCACACCCATTTGAGTGAAGTAGCGGCGAATAAGCCGGTCTTTTGTATGTTCTTCCGGGGTGCAGAGTTGTAATGAGGGAAACTAGATAGGCGACCTTTTCTCCTCTCTTTTCCTTGACCTCGCTGGAACGGGTCCTGTCACCGAAGGAGCGAGGAAGCAATTATTTTAAAAGGGATAACAATAATAACAACAACAATAATAATAATAATAATTATTATTATTATTATTGCCCGTGCACCAAGTGGTGTGAAGACCCTATTTTATTTGCAGTAGTGCTAATTATTCTTCGGGCCCGAGCACAGACCGAGGCCAGGGCCCAGAAGGTGCAAGTTGAGAAACCTATTGGGGCCATTGCTCTGTTGTTAGCTTATCTACAGTTTTGAGTTTTAAACGAGTTTAAACCTGCGTTGTTCCGAACTAGTCACGTGATTATTTACACCTCATTCCCGTGTCCTCAAAACCTGCGGTTCAATGCTCACCTGCGGTCTAATGAAACCCTGTTGCGTGTCCTATTGAAATCACCAACCTGCCACTAGGGGCCACTACATCTGAGGTTTAAGTTAAACGTGTGGCGTTAGACAATACGTTATTGCATACTAATAGTCAGATTCCCGGCGATCATTAGTTTTATCCAATACCTGGAAAATTGACCGATTTCTCCGCACATACGTTCACACAAAATACCCACACATTCTGTGAGTGAGCGACTGGCAAAGGTTATCACTATCCACTGTGCCCACAATAGCAGTGGAGACAGTAATTTTGCGAACATTCGGATATTTGGTGGATGATAGGGTCCTGTGCACACGCGGAAAGCTGTACGCGCATCCATTTTCATGCGCTTCCGCAGGTTACTCTGTTTGTCACTGCCGCTCGCCGGTCTACGCATAAATCTCGCGATTATCAAGATTGTAATGTTGATCAATGCAGTGTTTTGCCGGAGGACGGTAGTGGTTTTTTCGCGCGCATCCTGGCTGTCAAAGGAAGTTCGAAAGTGTCACAGTTACGGAATAAAACAGGCTATCATACGCGAGAGCAATTTAGAGCAGTGGTTCCCAAACTCGGTCCTGGTGTCCTACTGTGTAAACTGGTTTTTGTTGCAACCACAACTCCAATCTCAGAGTGTTAATGAGTTGTTAATTGCTTTCAATTGCAGTATTATTGTTACGGATTATTTACCCTTTTAGACCACATGCCAAAACTGGCCATGATGAAAAAAAGCTTCAAAGTGGGCTATATTGGAAATTACTTTTCTAACATAAAAATGGAACTTTGCAAGTTGCAACTGATGACATGAAACTATGCATCGGCTTCTAACTGATAAAATTGAGGACACATGGCCACTAAAACTAGCTTTTATAATGAGCCAAACCTGTTAAATGTTACTTGTCTGGTTTCAGGAAAGAATTTGAACACGTGCGTTCAAAACCCTTATCAGCAACTGATTGTTTGATCGCAGTCTTGCATTTGATCACATAAAACGTATTGCCACCTCGGATTGGCGCGCTTACTTGGAATACATCAAAACAAACAATATGAATGTTGGGTTTTGAAACATCATGGAATGCAAAGCCATTTCTGTCATAATGTGATTTAAGGGGGTAAAACGTTCCTCTAATCAGAAAAGCAACTAATAAAAAAAAAATTAACAGCTTGTTAAAATTCTGGAATAGTTATTCTGGTTGAAACAAAAACGGCAACAGGACCGACTTTGGGAACCACTGATTTACAGAGTAAAGGTGGAAAAGGGAATGGTGAGGGTAGTCCAGACCACGATGGGACTGGTGAGGAAAGCAAAAAAAAAAAAAAAAAAAAAAAAACCTGGATCGGACAAAGAACTAATTATGGATAAGTGGAAGTTTTTTGCTTTTATGGCGAAGGTATAAAACCATGCCATTTAATTTCAGACGGAAAATGAATGGAACAGGATTGTGGTGGCTGCAGCTGGGGAGATAATGGATAGGCCTATTACTAATGTGAGGGGAGAAGACATTTAGGGTTTTCTAGGACAGTTTGGTTGGTGCCAGACGCTGTGCATTTAGGCATGTGATAAAAGGATTGGGATAGTGCCTGGATTATATATATATATATATATATATATATATATATATATATATATATATATAAACAGTTATGTCAATATATAACACCTGGACATAACTGTTTATTGCAGGCCCTGACTGCAATAAACAGTTATGTCCAATATATAACACCTGGACATAACTGTTTATTGCAGTCAGCCCTCGTAGGAAAAGGTGATTGAGGCAGGCTCAGCCTATCGTGGATGTGAAGCCAGGAAGAGTGCAGCAGAAGTGCAAAAAATGAAAATCTATAACACCCTTTCCCACAACAAACTGCTTAAAAAGGAGATATGCCGCCCTGGGTTATTCGCCTATTCCTGCCCCGAGGCTCGTTAACTAGGAGTTGTGTTCCCATTACTACTTATTAACCCGGAGTTTCGCAAAGCCCGGGGCGAGCTTGCCCCAGGTGAGCGCCTTAACCCTGGTCGCTGCCAGGGTTTACTAACCCGAAGGGAAGTGCCGATGTTTTTCCTTTTTTTTTCCGCGTTAATCTGGGGGCGGCTCAAGAGCAGAGGGAATGCTTGCGCTGCCCCTGGGTATCTCGAGGTCAAACATCGCAATTACCCTCAAGATAACCCGGAGACTTGGAAGTGGGAAAGGGCAATAACAGGATCACATACGGTGAAGCAGCAAGGAATGAATCGGGTCAGTCAGTAAAGAAAAATATGTTGAGTCAGTAAAGAAAAATATGTTGATTGTTGGCAAAAATAATTTTGTGTTACTCATGGTGGATATGATGAACTGCTCAGCACAAACAAGCAAGAAAACTGAGAAGATTAACCCCTCAAGCTCTATCTTTTCTCTTAGGTTTTCACTTAAGTAGGCTCAAAGTCAGAAAAGCTTTTTTTTTTTCAAACTGTAGGACAATGTCACATTCATGTTCTGTATCAGTTGCAGCTCTTCACAGAAGCTACATCTCGCTTATTTTGAGAGAAATATTTAAACCAAGTACACCATATTTTTATGGCCACAGTATTACATCAAATGGAAATCTTGTATATCATTTTGTACACATTATCCTGTAATTCAGCAGACCATATTTGGCATTATTGGAAACTTTGGGATCTCCACTAAAATGTAAAATGGGCCTGAATTCTGCAGGTTTGAATACAGCAGCTGCATAAGACAGACCCAATAAGGGTCCAAAAGTCTTATGGGGTTAAAATAATAATGAAATCAGCAGAGACATATCTTAAAGTTTCAGGATGGAAAACACTGAAGGAAATGCTAAGTGATGAAATGCCTAGTCCACTATCGCAGGGTGGTGGTACATCACGATATTTATCATTTTTCAGTGCAATGTGAGAAGTATCATTGTCAATGGTCAGGAACTTTACCATTTTAACAACCTAAAAGATAAGCCAGTTAAAAGAAGCATTTGTGATTATTAATATAGCCCAGAGAAGAGGCTGAATCATCATGCAGTGGGGTGCAAAAATTTTGGCACCCCTGGTTTAAATGTCTGTTACAATTACTCTCCAAGTGATTGAAAGCAAACCTGAACTTTAAATGCTACAAAGTTAAACATGACACATTTCATCACATTTTAAAGCAAGAATAATTTTATTTTTAACTTTTTACAGTTTCAAAATAATAAAACAAGGAAAAAGGCCTTGTGCAAAAGTTCGGGAAACCTGTCAGCTAGTACTTTGTAACTCCTCCTCGGGCAGCTATAACAGCTTGCAAACGCTTCCTGTAGCCAGCTAAGAGTCTTTCAATTCTTGTCTTTGTAATTTTTCCCCATTCTTCTTGACAGAACACCTCTAGCTCAGAAATATTCTTTGGCCTTCTTGCATGCACGGCATGTTTGAGGTCTCTCCACAGATTTTCAATAATATTCAAGTCTGGGGGCTGTGATGGCCATTCCAAAACCTTCATCCGTCTTTCCTGGAGGTACTTCCTGGTGGATTTTGAGGTATGCTTCGGGTCATTGTCTTGCTGGAATACCCAACGTCTCTACAACTTCAATTTCTGGACTGAGCTTTGAACATTAGCCTCTAGCATGTCTTGCTATTTGGTGGAATCCATTCTTCCTTCCACCCGCACAATATTGCCCGTGCCCCCAGCTGCTACACAACCCCAAAGCATAATGGGTCCACCTCCTTGCTTAACCCTCGTCCAACCTAATAGATTTTTTCCTGTCGCACAAAAACGTTAACAGATATGATCTAATGCTTCTAGGTAATTGTTTATTCATCCTTTGCGCTCGTTTTCATGAAAAAACAATGAGGGTACCTCACCCCCTGGGGGTAGGGTAGGCCGTCAAAGTTGAAGGGTAGGGGGGGGTGGTTGCCACCAGCGTCAATTTTTGCCTGTTTTTGATACAAAATATGCTTACAAATTAGTTGCAAATAGCATGCTATTATTATGTTTCATGCTCAATGAACTATGTAGACCACACTGATTGTCATCCTTATTGATTTATTGATGTAGCTTGTCCTTGTATTAGTAAATCTTGGAATTACAATGACCAGCAGTGACCAGTAACCTTGAAGTGATCTTCATCTAATAATATTAGAAGTGCATGACCGACATACTTTTACTTGTGTGTTTGGCTGGTTACTGTACTGTATACAGTTTTATACTGTGCTATAGGCCTACTATTATACAAGTTCATAGAATTGTTCATAAAGTTGTTCTCATAATTCATAGATAAACCTTTTATGCAAGTGTCTTTTTGTATTTTTTTTCAGATATGACATCTATAATGACGTCATTGTGACGTCACAGTGCTGAAGTTTGTGATGTTTGATTCTTGTTTTGAAAGAGAACATATGTACCAGACATATTACTGATATTATAAGCCTTGTTCTATCATAGGGAAAATCAAAGTAAAGAAAATGTGAAATATGTTCAGAAAACTATTTGTTTTCCTTTTGTGTGTGTTCTTCCCAAAATGAGTTATTTATGACATCATAGTAATGTCAAATTTATGTTACTCATGAGTTTATAACATTTATAATAATACTAAAATATTAATTGTAGATATCAGTAGTTCTAGAGGTTACAGAAAGTTACTTATTTTCAGCTAAAACTAATAAAAATATTTAAAAAACATGGATTTTTGTCATTTTGATGTTTTTTCCTAATGTGGTGTTAGTTATGACGTCACTATGACGTCATAACGTTCAAATGTGTTTTATTTGCACTTGATTTGAAGAGAGGACATCTGTAGCTGTACACTGATACCAAACAAGATGATGTTTATCGCTTAATTTCGAAATAATCGGGGGGGTGGTAACCCCCCGGTCGGGGTTGTAGTAGAAAAACCCTTGGTTGGACAAGGGTTAACAGTTGGCAACGTGTTCTTCTCTACAAATGCTTCACCCTTTTTTTCTCCAAACATACCTTCTTTGGTTGTGGCCAAAAAGTTCAATTTTGGTTTTGTCAGTCAAGCACATTGTTCCAATAGGCTTGAGGTTACTCAAGGTTTTCTTTTACATACTTCAGGCGCTTAATTTTGTGTTAAGGTGAGGAAAGGCTTCTTTCTTGCAACTCTGCCATGTAGGTCTTTGTTGTTTAAGATACGCTGTATTGTTGTCCTGTGAACAACTAGACCTGTGTTTGCTACTCTTTTTTGCAGCTCTTTTGCAGTGATGTGTGGGTTCTTCTGAGCATTTCTCACCAGATCTCGGGCCATTCTATCTAAAATTTTTCTTGGTCTTCCAGATCTTGCCTGGAATCTTGCATTCCAGATCTTGCCCTGGGGGGGGGATTGCATGATACTCCCATTCTCCACCGTGGGTGAATGAATAATGCAACTTTCAGAACGTTGCTGTAACAGGATCACGTAAATAATTCCAGGATAACGGTTTTTTTTTTTCATTGGTTGTTGGCCTAAATCTTACCCAGATACGATAGTGCTATTATCTGATTGGGTATTGTGTAGCCCCTCTCCTTTTTCTGATTGGCTGGCAGGTGGCGAGCTGCCACTGAGAACTCCAGGGGAGACGTGTTCGATTCCTGCCGGTTTCCACAGTTATAGCGGTGCAGCTGCGCATATAGGCCTACTGTTAGAAATTGTTTTTGTTTTCATCATTTTTTTGAGTGAGAAATACTATGTGTGGCGTACGTGCATGACATCCGACTGAAATGAGTGACAATCACGCTCATTGCGTAAGACTTGAGAGCCCAGTTAATTATACTCATCAGTTAAGCCTGATGTGCAAATTGCTCAATGTATTTGCCCATAGTATCTATGCAGTTAAAAAAAATTCTCTCTTGCGACAGAAAAAATCGTTGTCCTCTGTAGCAATCACTTCAGCTACAGTGAGCCAATGGTATCGCAATTAGTAGCTAAGAAAAATCAGTTTTCTGAAGCAAAAATTCGACATGGTACTGATACTATCTCATTCTACTGTCAATTGTAGTCATCACATATAAAAATGCATATTTCCCTACCATGGATTTAGGCGTATATTCCTCTATTGATGATTTCAGCGCTCCTTTATATCCACCTAAGTACTTGTGTTGATAGCCAATCACTCAATCATATCCTCAGGCTCATCTGCGTAACTGCACAGTCATAGTTCACGCCCTGGTGAAGCTTCCCTGGTAGCGATGTATTCATTGACTCATTTCGTATCCAATTCTGGAGTGTTTAAACTTTCCACAGTAACTGAAAGACATTGATTGGACTTACAGAGGAGTATACAAGCCTTTGTGTATCAGCAAGGTAGGTTATATCCTCTCAACGTTGCCCATGATTGCACAGCTGAAAATTACGTGATTTATAGAAAAAAAAGACTCCCAAATCCGGCCTGAAGTGTTCAGTGATATTTACAGGATTTACATGAGGTAAGGACATAGTCAATGGTAATTATTCCTCATGAAACAGGACCGGAGGGTTCCTTCTACTGGATACATCGGTCTCTGGAGGAGGGATTCAATGAAGAAAGGTTATGCTGCTACTGTAGTAGCATTTTGCTCAATGTGGTTTTCTGTATTGGAATTTATATCGTATTCAACAAAATAAAATGCAGAGGTTATGGCACATTCCAAACGTGAACTGCTCAAGCACTTCGGTATACCCCTTGGTACGTTCATTGCACCATTGTGTTGAATCTGGGGAAGCATATATTGCCTGATTTTCCCTGATACAGGAATGTCTGTTCTGTTAAAATAAGGTATATTTCAGATATTACTGAGTTAGTGAGTTATACTTGTTCCTTATAAGGTGTAGAAGGTGTTTATATAAAGTTGTGAGCTCAAAAGTGGGAACTGCTAGCTTTTCATTGCAGGGTGAATGTTCTGACCATTTAATAAGCAGTTTATTTATTGAGTATGTGTGCTGGCTTGGGGGAGAGGTTGGCATGACCAGTGATGTCCAACTGCACCGATATTGATAAACTCATGCTAAATTCAACCAAAAAATCATTAGTTCATATTGAATTCCATGCGTCAAAAGTTGATTTGTGTTAAATATATGATTATTTTATGATTTGACAGTGCGTCATTTTGAGGGATCTTAGACGTTGGGGAGCCACCTGGATAGCTGTCTTATTTGGCTCGGCCCCGCCCTCCAGGGGGGCCCCAGCTGCCAGACAAGAATTAACATCCTATACGTTGACTGTATGAAAACATGCAGAAGCACACAGCCAGGAAAGGCAAACCGGGAAAATATTTGAGTCCTCCAAAAAAGGCAAATGTTTGGGATCCCCGACGGCCACTCAAATTGGTACAAACATACATAACATTAATGTTACACACTGTGCTGCGTTTTAATATAACATTAGCTACATGTACTTTGAGCGAAAAAACAAGCTCCTTAATTCACATGGCATCGCAATTGAATGAAAACATTAAAACGGTGAACAAGCTGAAAACACATTGATGGTTTTATACCATATGCATCTTCATGGCTATGGCAAAGCCAGCCTTGCGCTCTGACAAAGCAGAGGGCTACTGCGTCACCCAGTGTTGCGTAATGTTTAAAGCTTTGCAAATTTGAATTCAGATCTGGCAATACGAGTCACCGGATGCTTCTAAACCTAGTCTACTCAAGCGACATTAAATTATGTTGATGGTTGGGGCGCCCTGGTGGCACACCGGTCTAAGTGCGCGCACCATAAAGGCTGTGTCCTTCTCGTGGCGACCTAGGTTCGGTTCTGGCTCAGGTCACTTAACGCAAGTCATTCCCATTCTTCTCCCCAACTTTCCTGTCTCTCTCTACTGTGTGACTGTCAAATAAAAGGTAAAAATCACAAAATAATAATCTTAAAAAAATTATGTTGATGGGATTTCAAAGTTTGAATTACATCCAAATTTTACCGTATCATTATCCCAGTGATTATGTTGCAGAGCTATCCTGTAACTCCGTCCCCTCATAAGAAAACAAAAAATAAGGGCTCTTTGCGCCGTTTGTTTTTAAACCTTTGATCATTTTAGGTGGCAACTTTTTAAAAAAATTCTAATTCAGTGACGCATAAAGTACACGAAGACATCCGCAGTTTGCAACGCAAGTAGCTTGTTGGAGTGAGTTACACGTTTCAGTTTTTGAGAAATTTATCACATTTACACATGCATATATTTTATTGCCAATATTTTAATAAATCATCACAAATAAACATCAAGTTTCATCCAGAAATTTTGAAATTTCACTGGATAGGCTAAGGGGTGAGCTTTCATTCAGCAAAATTATGAAGTTCTTATGTTTTATAGGGCCCCACATTTGCTTTTGAAACGGGCCCCCAGATGTCTAAGGCCGCCACCAGTCCTAGAGAGTATGTAATTTAGAATTCAACGCTCAGATGACTCGCACTTGTGGTCAAGGAGTTTATAATCCCAGAAATGTATAGTTTTAAGCCCCAGCAATTTTTCTATTCTTAGTATTTTTTTTTTTTTTTTTTTACAATTTCAATGCTGAATTTTCGTGAAGATTTTTTTGTGTTTGCAGCCCTTTTTCTCTCCCAAAATCATGAAAATAAACTAAAATACAATGGAATTCTAAATGCTTCAAGTGTCCTGACTCAGTTGAGCCATTCCTTTCCTGTCTGAGAAGCTGCAATCTTGAATTATAAAGCTTTAAATACTGTAAGGTAACGCAAAAATAGCCAGATTTGGCTTCTGTGCAAAGGGGTTAAGAAAAATCCAAGAATTACCCATCCATTTGATTGATGTGCAGGTTTAAATAATGGATTCTAGCAGGGGTTGACAAAATTCTGACATTTTTAGTGGATTTCGACATCTTGCTTGCAATGTAAAAATTACATACGATAGTCTGCGTGTCACAATCGCTCCCACTAGTGACGTCACAGTTCTTGGCCAGATTCACAGTGCTATGCAAGAACGATATTGGGGGTTCCTAAAAGCCTGTTTTACATCCATCTTCGGGTGGAGTTTGAGACGGTATTGCATGCCCTTTCAGATGATACCAAATACAGCTAATATTAATAAAGTTTCAAATCAATGCCTGGCTACTTTATATACTACTAGCTACTTTATATACCCCTGCTATGCACGAGCTATATGGGCGGGCACGATAACAGCTGATTGAATTAGCCAGTCTTACTTGCAAAAACGGCTTCAAAATGCAGTTTTCACTTCATAACTATGTTCGAAACCTGGCGCATTGTCTTTGTCACACAGTAAAACCGGTGTATGCGGAAAACAGACTCATTATTCACAGTGGTTTCGGAGGAGATGTGTGAAATTAAGCAAATCGCCAACAACTCAGTAATAATATATAGATTGGTGGACAGCTGCGTGATAAAGCGGTTGCGGGAATTTCAATGAATATAGTGCACTATGGGGAACTGGTCATACAGATGCAAAAGGTTTATGTGCAGTAAATTTTATTGATGTGAAAACATCAGTCCATATTAATGATGGTAAAAGTACTAGATACTGTAATACACAAAATACAAAAAGTGTGATTGACCCCACACTAACATCATATGAAATAGCAGCCATCACAGCATGGGTGGTCAGTTGGCAGTGATCATTATCCCATAATAATTAGAGTTGGGACTGAAGTATATCAGGACGAGATTCGGAGGATGCAAAAGTGGAAAGTTGATAAAGAAAATATGGACCAATTTCATATGTTAAGCAAGTTCAGATGTGAAGAACTTCTTAGGGAAGACATAACAAATGTGGATAATTTAACAAAATTGTGGTCACGGCATTCATACGGACTGCTGAGGAAACAATTTCCAAGGGTGTAGGGGGCAAGGAAAAAAAGTGTGTACCACGGAGTGATGAAAACTGGAGAAAAGCCATTAAAAAAGAAGAATTTGAGCTTTGAGACAATTAAAGAAGCATAATCCATTCGAAATTCTGATCCAGTATAAAAGAGAACAACAGGCAATAGACAGAAGAACTATACAAACAATGAAACACTTATACTGGAGGCACTATTGCAGTGGCATATAGGGAGAGAAACACAGTTGTCAGGTCAGAGAAATGAGTGGGATATGGAAGAATTATGAAATACCGATCTTGAGCCAATATAATACAGTAGCAGTTAACATAGATACGGCAGAGGCCTTGCAAACTATTAGTAAATATTCACCATGCAGGTAACTTACCTGATACAGCTCGGTAATGTAGGGACAATTCATTTGCACAAAAACCCAAATATGACAGTTAATAATTAGATAATTACATCTGGAGGTAACTCAGATTTACCCTTTAGTCTGTTTGAATTAAAAAGGGCTATCACAAATGTGCGACTGACCTCATCTGCAAGCAATTGAACACACCCAAAAGAACAAGTTAAGCATTACTGTACACATCAAAAGCAACTCAGTGTTCATTATTACTGAAGTGCTCGGCGCGTCCATGCGGCGCGCAATCGGGACTACAATACCCCGCGCTTTTCTTTATTTTCCATCGTATCTCACTGGAAGAGCAATGAAAATCGATTCATTCTTCAATTTGCAGCAGATACAGTACATACCTTATCCGTGCGTTTTTAATGGCTCCAAGTATGTATTTGGCCTGTATGAGGGCAACATTGGATTATGGTTTTGTAAATTCCATGTCAGCAGCAAAGAATCATCTTAAAAAAAAAAAAAAAAAAACAATACGTGGAGCAAGTCCAAGCCCTAGGAATTTGCAGTGGGGCAATCAAAACATCCCCGGAGCCAGGCATGCAGGTGGAAATGGGAAGAGATGCCATCACGCAATAGAAGACTATAAGTTATGCTGACGTGTTGGGTTAATCTGCAGGAACAGTAAATCACACCCTGCAAAGGCCATCTTGTAGGAGTGTTCGGAACACAGCAAAACCGACTTGAGGAGTTTTGGATGGATTAGGAATGTGAAAGCAAAAAATGTATGTTAATACAATATACAGTCCCATATCCAGAGTCATCCCTCCCTGAGAGTTTCTGATGCCATCTAACGATATGTACATGCAAAAGGAGATAGAAGACAGGTACCCGCCTGGTACATAGCTCAAAGCTACAAAGAACAGCATTATGGTGAAGATAAGGTGATGGTATTCACAGATGGTTGAAAGGACCCCGAGTCTGGACGTATAGGTGCTGCACTATTTATCCCACAGTGTGATACAGCTCTCCTGTGATTTGGAAAAACTTATAGTGCATATTTCACTTTTGGGAGAAACTGAGTTTGAACCACATTTGCAGTAATTAAGAGTGGTTAGAATCTTAAAACACTAGCTATTAGAGTTATTTGTACAGTCAAAATCAAGTTTTTTTTTTTTTTTTTTTTTTTGGTTGGGAGAAGTCCAGAATCTAAAGGTTTTTGTTCAGTTGCAAGAATACTTCCCTCTGATAAATTCACTAGGTTTTTCCAGATCACAGGAGAGCTATTAAAAAAAAAAAATACTTATCATTAGGTACAGTAGAGCTTGTGACCACAATACAACCCCAATTCCAAAGAAGTTAGGATGCTATGTAAAATGTAAATAAAAACAGAATGCAATGATTTGCAAATATCATAAACCCACATTTTATTCAAAATAGAACAGAGAACATCATATCTGATGTTGAAAGTAAGACATTTTACCATTTCATGAAAAATTAGCTCATTTTGAATTTGATGGTAGCAACACATCTCAAAAAAGTTGGGACAGGGCCATGTTTACCATTGTGTGGCATCCCCTCAAACATTTGGGAAGTAAGGAGACCAATTGCTGGAGTTTTGGGAGAGGAATGTTGTCCCACTCTTGTCAGATGTAGGATTCTAGCTGCTCAGTCCTGGGTCTTTGCCAGATTTTGTTCTATGATGCGCCAAATGTTTTCTATTGGTGAAAGGTCTGGACTGCAGGCAGGCCAGTTCAGCAGCCGGACTCTTCTACTGCGAAGCCATGCTGTTGTGATGGATGCAGTATGTGGTTTAGCATTGTCTTGCTGAAATATGCAAGGCCTTTCCTGAAGGAGATGTTGTCTAGATGGGAGCATATGTTGTAAAACCTCTATATACTTTTCAGCATTGATAGTGCCTTTCCAGATGTGTAAGCTGCCCATGCCATAGGCAGTAGTGCAACCCCATACCATCAGAGATGCAAGCTTTTGGACTGTGCACTGATAACAAGCTGGATGGTCCCTCTCCTCTTTAGTCCACACAACAAGGTGTCTGCAGTTTCCAAAAAGAATGTCAGATTTTGATTCATCTGACCACAGAACAGTTTTCCATTTTGCCTCAGTCCATTTTAAATGAGCTTTGGCCCAGAGAAGGTGCAGGCATTTCTGGATCGTGTTCACATAAGTCTTCTTTGCATGATACAGCTTTAACTTGCATTTGGGGAATGCAAGGCAAACTGTTCACAGACAATGATTTCTGGAAGTGATCCTGAGCCCATGCAGTGAATTCTAGTGCAGAATCATGCCTGTTTTTAATGCAGTGCCACCTGAGGGCTTGATAATCACAGGCATCCAATATTGACCTACGGACTTGTCCCTTGCACACAGAAATTTCTCCAGATCCTCTGAATCTATGGTGATATTATGTACTGTAGATGGCGGTATATTAAAATTCTTTGCAATTTTACATTGAGGAACATTTTTCTGATATTGGGCCAGAATTTTTAGATGCAGTTTTTCACAGATTGGTGAATCTCTGCCCATCTTTACTTCCAAGAGACTCTGCCTCTATAAAGTGCTCTTTTCATACCCAGTCATGTGACTGACCTGTCCCCAATTAACCTAATTGGTTTGAAAATGCTCCTCCATCTGTTTTTATTGGTACACTTACTGTTCCAGCCTTTTGTTGCCCCTGTGTTTCTGCCATCAAATTCAAAATGAGCCAATATTTTTCATGAAATGGTAAAATGTTTCCCTTTCAACATCTTATATGTTGTCTATGATCTATTGTGAATAAATGTGGGTTTATGAGATTTGCAAATCATTGCCTTCTGTTTTTATTTACATTTTACACAGCATCCCAACTTTTTTTTGGAATTGGGGTTGTACTAGAACTGCAATGGATGGAAGAAAACAACCAAAAGAATACATTAATTGCATCAGATTGTCTGTCAGCCCTCAAAAGCATTGAATCAGGGAAGTCATGCAGGCAAGATATTATATCCAAAATATATCATTTAATGTACAGGTTCCATAATAGGGGTTTCAATGCTTCATTTTGACTCCTGCTCATGTAGGTGTGGCAGTGGTGGCTGGTGAACTGGCAATAGGGGAGGCACAACCCATCCCTTAAAAACAGTGATTGGTCATTACCTGTTTTCAATCTTTATAAAATTGACTTTACTTGACTCCAAAAATCCTAAGGACCATCAGGTGTCACCAGTTTTCCTTGTGAAGTTAAAATGAGCACGAATAGCCTAATTCTTGACCTGTTTTCAATCATTCATTTAAATTACCATTACAGAAACTTTGAAAACTCTCAAGATCATCAGGTGTGGCCAGTTCTATGTCTTCCGTGCTTTGCCCTCTAACGGGCTTTGCCATTGGTTTACCCCTCCGAAGCTCCGCCTCATCGCCTGAGTAAGATGATTGCACTCACCTGCTCCATAGGAGGGGTAGCAGCACCCACCTCCTATAAAAGCCCGGTGCTGTCGTTGCTCATTTCCTCTTTTTCACTCAGGCTGGAAGGAGATCAGCACTATAGCGAAATCCATTGTCACTGTCTAGTGTTGCAGTAGTACCATGGCTAAAGTTTGTGTTTCTTGTACCTCGCCCGTGTTGCCATCAGACCAGCACGACTCCTGTTTTGTTTGCTTGGGCTGGCAATTGCAACGGCAGCTGCAATTCATGCGGGCCATATGCGCTCTCCAGGCTAGCCCGGAGCAAGCCCAGGGGGCTGCGGCGTCTCACACTAAACTCTGGGACGAGTGCGGTGAGGAGGACGATCGTTGCGTATGAAGAGGAGGACCCTACTGTCCTCTTTTGGGAAGACGAGCCGCCTCCTGAACACCATTCCCCCCGATGACCTCCCAGGGCTTTTTCAGTCCACAGCGGAAAGGATGGGGATGCCACTACCTCCTCAGCCCCCCTCCCAGGCACAAGTGGAGCATTTTACTGTTGGCCTCCTGGTGCAACAGAAGTCCAGGCCACGTCCGAAGGTTGTCCGCCCGAAGATGCCCCCGATCTTCGGTTACGCGCAGCGGGATTGGGCCAGTCCCCTAGGAGCCAAGTACCCGGCAGTTGCATATGCGCCATATGCAACAGTGGAGGATTGGGAGTGGGATAAGGGGGTGCCAGCAATTGAGGATGCAGTCCGGGTCTGCCTCCTCCCCTCTGCCTCCCTTTGGCCAGGCGGTCGGCTGCTGCTCCCATATGAGGACAGGATGACAGCGAGCCTTTTTGACCGCTGCTATGCCAGTGCTGCTCAGGTGGTAGCACTGGCTAATAATATAGCTTTCCTGGCAGGGTCGGTTGACCGGCTGACCACCGGAAAATGGAGCTGTCGGTGGAGGAGATTCTGGTGGTCCAGACGACGGTGGCAACGATGCTCCATATGTCGCAGGCGTTCGCGATAGATGGGGGCAGAAGTATGTGCGCCGCCTAAATTGGCCATCGTCATCTTTGGCTGGGATTGTCGGCGCTCAAGGATCATGAGAAGATGCTCCTGATAAACACTCCAATTTCCATGATGCCAATGTTTGGGCCCATTCAGACGATGTTACACCAGCTGGAATCTGCCCGCAAGGCGTCCGAGCAACCGGGCTCACACGTCCGCCCATATGAGTGTTCTCACCAGCCGCAGCCCTTCAGACAGCAGCAGAGTCACCGCCGCCGCCACAGGTCGTCAGAGGAACGTCCCTCCACATGTGCCACTCAGGCAGCAGAGCCGCACTCGGGGTGCGGTGCCGCTCGACCAATATCTAAGCGTTCAATAAAGAAACATTACACTTAGCCTCTCAGTTTATATTTGCACCTCACATTCTGACACACAGGTTGCTTCAGATGTTAGCATGTCTGGTCAGGACAGGCACGCTACCTGGGGAGGAGGGGACAACCACCGTTCTTCCCCAGATCAGGTGGGTAAGAGAAACACCGTACACGGGGTCTGTGCTTCCGCTTCCTCTAAACATAGTGCAAATCCGCACACTAAGGGTTTGCCCGCTAATAGGCTGTTTATGCGGCATTGGCTAGCAGTTTGCCGCTGGAGTCCGCATGGCATCACCTATGGAGGTGATACAAGTGCAAACCGTTCAAGGGTTTTCAATGTTAATAGCTTCCCGTCTCAGGGTGACGGGGCGGTTTTGTTTCAAAAACGTAATGTCTCTTTGACCTGTCCGGGTTCAGTTCCAGCAACAAAACGAACTAAAACTGGGTTGTCAAATTTCCGAAAGCATCCTGCTGACAGTGCTAACGAAGCCGGTCTCGTTAGGTTAGTTGGTGATAGCCATTGCAATTCATCCGTTTCCGGTGAAGATGGAAATCAAAATCAGAGGACTTCCGCTTCCTCTACTAGTTTGACAGCTCAGACACAAAATGGCAATCAAAACACTGCGATAGCTGGAGCTGTTTCTCAGCGAGATGGCTCACAGCATGACAAAATGGATGTCTTTTTACCTAAAACAATGAAGGTATCAACAGTATACGAGCCCTGCTCCCCTTCTAGTTCCTCTTCAGCAGAGGGGTATAGTAACGAAGTACATGTACTTTGTTACAGAACTTAAGTTTTTTTTTTTTTTTTTTTTTAAAATTTGGCATCTCCAATCCCACCCGAATCTGGAATGCCCAATTAGTGAACTATGTACAAGGCTTGCTCGTATGCGACCCCCTTGCTGCCAATTCAGGAGAGTGTAGACCAGTGATTCCCAACCCAGTCCTCAAGGACCCCCCCTGCCCCGCAGGTTTTTGTTGCAGCTTTACTTTTGCACACCTTATCCATTTAAGGCCCAATGCACCTTCATGCACACCCTGTTCAGGTAGATCTTTTTCAACCAATCAGCATGAAGCCCTTAAATGGATCAGGTGTGAAAGAGTAGAGCTGGAGCAAAAACCTGTAGGCAGGGGGTCCTTGAGGACTGGGTTGGGATCCACTGGTGTAGACAGTTCGTAGCTCTCCTCCGAAGCACGCGCCTGTCAGCCACCGCTTCTTATACACTCATCGGTTGAATCTTCGCAAGTTCAGAACGAGGGTGGAGGATACCCGAACATTAACAGGCTTAGAATCTTCCTGATGAGCACCTGTCTGGCCAACAGGAAGCACTTGAGCAACGAACAAGGCAACTATTATTTTTCCCTCCCCGACAGTCCCTTCCCAATTTGCAACCCTGTAGCGCAATAACCAATTGTGCGCTACTCTGAAAAATGCTGCCAACCGCTGCCGGTTGGTACAAGGTGGGAATCGAACCTGCGACCTGATAACTACTTCTGCTTCGCACCGCGATGCTATACCGAGTGAGCTATCCGGCAGCTTAAAGTAGTTTTTTTTGAGGATTTGTACTTTTCTTGAGTTTTTTTTAATTTAAACCGGGACTTTTACTCTATTACATTTAAAAGATAAAAAGTACACTTTTTCTTCTTTACTTTGGCACTGGCCACTTTGTTAGTCGTTACAAATTAAAATATGAATGTAATTAATCATTTAAGGATTAGCTGGATTTGGCGTGTTCGAGAAGCACAGCAGTGCTTGGCAGGGTATCTTAGCACGTGTCCGCCAGCAGACATGAAGCTGCAAATTTATGCACGCAGTTACAATATTCTGTCACAAGATGGCACACCCGGAACAATTATTGAATATTCACCAGCAAGCCGAGCTCAAACGCGTTTAGCATATGGACGAGTTCACTCCAATCCCTGTTTTTCAGGAGCTGCCTGAATTAAACTCCTCAGCTAAGCCTGATGTGCAAACTGCTCAATACACTTGCCCATAGTATTTATCCAGCAGTTCAAAAAAAATTGTCTCTTGCTACAGTAAAAAAATCGGCGTCCTCTGTAGCAACCACTTCAGCTACAGTAAGCCAATGGTATTCCAATTAGTAGTTAAGAACAAGACTAGGTGCAACCTAGTATATGGCTGGGCCGCCAGGTGCTGTATGAGAATGTGGGCCCAAGAAAAGGGTGCTAAATGGGGCAAAGCTCCCGCAATTATATGAAATGCAAGTTTAGTAATGAGCTGGAGTTGATAAATTATTTACAAAGTGGGTGGGGAGAGTGGGAGAGTGTGAGAGTGAGAGTGTGAAAGAGTGAGAGTGTGAGTAAGGGAGTGGGAGTGAGTGAGAGTGTGTGAGGTAGTGGGAGTGGGAGGTGGGGGGGGGCTTGAGTAAGGAAAACATATCAAAAGCAAGTTATACATTTGAAGCAGTTATTGATTTTGTGAATGTGAACTTGAGAGAGACAGCAGCAACAGATGTAGATAGCAGATAAAGTATATATGCATGCTCCTGAATCATAATGAAACAATAAAGTTATTGTTACAGTTGTGCTAACCGGGAACGTTACGTCACTTTTGTGAACGCATGGCAGTTCCTATATAGTGAGGGTGTAAGAACGAACTTCAAAGATTCCTTTTTTCCCCCATGTTTTGTCTTAGGGCATGTTATGGACAAAGAATCCACAGTTTCGAGTAAAACCGCTTAATAAATATGATCGAGTGTAGGAGCTGCCATGTGTTTACATAAAGCATTATTTGATATTGGTGATGAATGAATATGGTTAACTATGTGACAAAAAAATTGAAATGCAATTAATTTTAAATGATGTTATGACCTATTGAAAGCTCTCGAAAAGGCCTTGTAGTTAACAGCAAGATCATGAGAATTGGCCGAGAAATAAGAAAGTTTATTCTATAATTTAATTTCTTTTTGTTTGCTTTGGCTGAGAAACTGATGTGATTTCCACTAGTCCCTCATCAGAGGACTTACGGTGAGCAATTTTCCGCCAGAATTCCTCTCTGGCCTTATTAGCAGCAACAGTGTTGCTTTTTCCTGTTTTTTTTATATATTAACATTCTTCGTAACTGTCCATAATGACGACCTACTCCTAGGAGATTTTCTTAATTTTTTTTTTCTTTTTAATTTCATTAATCACCCAGCAACCACTTACATTACATCCAACGAACAAGTGCATTCATCAACCAACATGAATGCACTAACATAAATCTCCATTATAATTTCCCAAGTGTCCACCTGAGTATGCGCATGCAGTCTTTCAAGTGTCCAACCAATGAGTTTAAAACTTCATATGGGTCGCCCGTGAAGCCGCTGGCGGCGCCCCCTGGTGGCTCGGGGGGAGATAACCCGCAGTGTCACTGATTCTGGATCAGGGGTAATGTCCTTGCGGAACGTACAGTGCGCGTTCGGTCATTTCGTGAACGGAAGTAGGGACATTAGACGCACGGGACGCATCTTTGTCGAGAGCGCGTATGGTGATGAGAGTACAAAAAGGAGATTAAAAAAGAAAGATTACAATCACCGTTGTGGTACCAATTATCTCTGATTGCGAGTTCAGGGTTTTTTGAGCCGGCTCATTCAAATATAGCCTGTCTAAGTTGAACTTGCTTCGTAGTATAGGCCAGTGGTTCTCAAACTCAGTCCTGGGGGACCCCAGTGTGTGCTAGTTATTATTCCAACTGCAATTGCAATTCCAGAATTTTTACAAGCTGCTAGTTTTTCTTAATTAGGTGCTTTTGGTCTTCAGAGAAATAATTTACCATCTTAATCTACAGAATGCCAAACATAGCTTTGCAGTGCCCCAAAGATGACCAATTTTACATTGTGCTCATTGCACTATTGGCAAAAAATTAAAGAGGTAACAGACCGATAAGATTAATTTGCCAACGTAATGACATAACAGGTAACTCGGTTAATTGCTGTATACACAATAATTGGCTATTTTTTCCTGATACTTCACCACAAAACTAGTGGGCCTTATTATCATTGGCGTTGTTATTACATTCTTCATTATCTTCTTGATGGTTAGGAATGAAGGCCAGGTGTACATACCAATTAAAAGCCTGCTGATTTACCTCAGTCTTTAATTGCATTGGTTATAGATTACCTTTCTTCACTCATTTTGAAATCAACGGTAGGAAAGTTGAGTTTGAGTACTACATGCCCACAGAAGATAAGTTTTTCATTGCAAACATAGACTATTCTGGCAGGATGTGATTTAAGAGTTTAAGTAATCCAACAGTATATGCTCCTAGTTTGGATAATTAACATCTTGTTAAAGTACTGAGATTGCCATTGTGGTTGGAACAAAAACCAGCATACACAGGGGTCCTCCAGGACCGAGTTTGAGAACCACTGGTATAGGCTACCCAGCAGGAGATACGAGTGACGAACGCCCGGCCAGCCAGCCAGCTTGACGTCGGCTAACCAATCGTTGAAGTTCTTGCCCGCTGGCTGGCCAATCGCTGAAGTCAGTCGTCGGCCATCCAATCTTTGAAGTTCTTCCCCGCCGGCCGACCAATCGCGGAACTTCTTCCCCGCCGGCCAGCCAATCGTTAAACTTGATCACTCACTCAGTCAGTCAGTCAGGTACTCAGCGACATTCGCGTTTATAGGGGCCTGGCCGCTATTCGCGGCCCAGCCCAAAAATCAGTTTTCTGAAGCAAAAATTCGACATGGTACTGATACAATGTCATTCTACTATTAATTATAGTCAATTATAGTGGTTTTTTTAAACTGCCAGTAAACTCAAAGAAGATGAAGTATATTAAGCAGAGACTGCCTGTTTGTTTTTTGAATACTTAATCTTTCATTCACCTGCAAGTTGATTAAAGAGAACAAGGAGAGAACAATGGGCCTCATGCAACAACATTTTCGTATTCTTGTAACTTTTTCTTACTTTTTTTCCTACAATGGGCTCGTACGAGTGTGCCACGTCAGATTCAACAAACGCTCTTAACTTCAGATAACTGCGTAAATGACCCTCGTAAACATGATGCATTCCACCTGTGCGTAAGTGAGCGCGCGTTCACGAGAACTGCAAATCTGCATAATTACCGCCCCAATAATTCCATATAAGGCTACGCGACCTCCCACACTTGTCAGGAAGTGTTCATTCACAAAAATGGCATTAAAGACAAAGAAGAAGAACTTTACCAGTTCAGAGATCGAGGTCCTGCTGACGGGGATCCATAAAGGGAAATCAGTCATTTTTAGCAGCGTCAGCAGCGGAATTAAAGAACCGGCAAAATCCAAGCAGTGGGAAAAAATAACAAGCGCTTAAACGCCGTGTCGCCTGTCGGTCGCACTGTTACAGAAGTTAAAAAGAAATGGTTTGATATGAAAATGGTGTCAAAAAGACGTCTAGCAAAAGCAAGGCTGTCAATGAAAACTACTGGTGGAGGCCAAGAGGATGTCTCCACCACAGAGGTGGACAAAAGAATCCGGGCCATCATAGGTGATGTTTCCCTGTCAGGCGTTACATCAGATGATGTTCCCCTGGACACCGACTTGCCGGCTGCAAGTGAAGATGGGGCCAATAGTCCTGACAAAGATGGTATGTAAAGCATTACACTTTTTTTTATATTTTAACCGTCTGAAACCTAATAAATCTTTAAAATTATGATTTTTTTTAATTACCTTTTAGAGTGTTTTTTTTTTTTTTTTTCCTATCTTATTAATTTGTCATTTTTTCACTTTTCTTCAACCTTCATTTTTTCCTTTTTGATGAATCTGTGCTTCCAGCAAAAATTGCTTTTTTGTAGTCCAAAATAGCAAATTAAAGGAGGAAAAAAGGGGAAAGAAATTTTGTGCACCGGTGACACGTTTAATGTAACCAAACTAACCATCAACTGGCATATAATGGACATGGCTTTGAATTTAATTTTTCTCACTCTGATCCTTTTATTTTCATTTGTCTAAATGTTGTAAATGTAAGTTCTGTGGAAGGAACTGTCAAACAACCATATTCAATATTTTCTTTTATTCAGAGGACGATTAAGACTCTGCACCACAACCAGGACCATCTGATGCCCGGTTGGATGCTCCGTGCTGTCGTCTCCCACGCACACAAGTGGTGTCTGATGCGGTTCTAAAAAACCAGGAGGAGATTTTGAAATGTCTTCAGTCTATGTCTGCCACATTAGAAAAAATATCAGACAGTTTAGCTAGACTGTCTTTTTTTTTTTTTTTTTTTTTTGTAGATGACGTGTTAAAAAAATCACATGGCAATAAAACATACTATTGTCTAAAGAACATCTCTGATTATTTCAATTAATTAACATGATAGCCTACCCTAAAGCCGTGCAATCAGCTGTTGCCTAATCATTATGGCATTTTGGTGGTGTGGTCCATGTAGAGGGTCATCTGGCATGTTCTCTGCAGGTGCTGCGTCCGGTAATGGAACGCCCTCACTCATTGCAATATTGTGCAACACACAGCATGCTAAAATAATGTGACATGCCTTCTCCGGTGTCTAGAGTAGCTTGCCACCAGCTGTGTCAAGGCACATCCACCTGGCCTTCAAATTGCAAGTTGTGCGCTCTACCACAGAACGGGTACGTGTATGACGCTCGTTGTATGAGCGCTCCTGCCTACTCTGTGGGTTGAGTAGAGGTGTCATGAGCCAAGGAGCCAAAGCATAACCTCGATCACCTGAAGTAAGTGGTGAATTTTAGTTAAATGAAATTAAACTAGTTTGCATGGTGACAATTACCAGCTGACAAGTTACTTACCAATTAGCCAACCATCTCCATGGGCACCTTGCGCAAGACGCGTGCCAACCTCACTATTTTGCAGCACAAAGGAGTCGTGCTCCCCGGGCCATCGAGCAACAACATTTAGCAGGTTGTATTTTGCATCTGATATAATTTGCACGTTGATGGAGTGATACTGCTTGCTGTTTAGGAAGGGGAATGGATTAGGGAAAGGCACTTTGATGCGCACATGTGTACAGTCTATTGCTCCTATGACGTTGGGTAGTCCAGCAATGGCATGAAAGTTACTCTTAATTTGTACTTGTTCAGCGGCGGTATATGGGAATTTGATGTACCTGGGCGATAATCTGATGAGGGCTTTGAGGACCAAGGGGAGCCCACGACTCAAAGAAGACTGGGAGACACGCGACCTGTCTCCTATCTCCCTTTGAAAAGTTCCTGTGGCGAGGAATCCGATTGTGGTGAGGATCTGGACATGTGGTGGAATTG
This sequence comes from Gymnothorax javanicus, assembly GCA_029692085.1. Classification (NCBI taxonomy): domain Eukaryota; kingdom Metazoa; phylum Chordata; class Actinopteri; order Anguilliformes; family Muraenidae; genus Gymnothorax; species Gymnothorax javanicus. Next base: position 110,844,414 of record CM056200.1, read on the forward strand.
GGTTTGATCGCCTTGTTTGCCTGCGGAGTTGAGGCTCTAACAAGTTACAGATTTGTAGAAGCACTGGCTGTGGTAATCTAAATTGCGACAACAACCACTCATCTGTCTCTGCAAAAATATTCTCACGCTGTTTAAAGACACGCTCTCTTCCAAGAGCCTGACGCGCTAAGGCATCCAAAAGAAGCAAGTCTGCCATGACGCATCTGGTTTCACCTTGCGTTTACCTCCTTATATACAGAGGCAAATTAACTTGCAATTAGTAAATAATTTAATTTTATTTAATTTAATCATTTTGCAGTTTGAAATGTTCATATTGATATTGAAGTGTTATCCAAAAGCATCAATTATACATTGAAATTAACAACAATATCAGGCTATGTGAATAAAAATATCATTTATAATTTGAATTGCAGAGTTAAACAGGATACATAATGATGTGTAATTTATATTGGATTTTAAAACTCAAAATTGCTTCAAAGTACGACAAACACAATCCTTTAGTGAAAAACTTAGGTTTGGATAACAGCAGACTAATTGCGCAAGACTCCTACATCAGGTCTGCAGCACTCGTAAAATTTGTTTGTGCCTGAAAGAAGATTAAAAATACGAGAAAATTGGTGAATGCGGCAGTTTCTCCTAAATCACTTGTACGAACCATTTAAGAATGAATCTGTTCGTACAAGTGCTTCTTGCCTGAGGCCCAATGTGTGGTTGTTTTGCTTCTTTCTATGCATACTATGAAAAATACTTTGTACTTGTACTTGCACTTTTGATACTTAAGTATATTTTTTCACAAGATACTTTTTGTACTTGAGTACATTTAATGCTACTTTAAGACTTTTACTCAAGTAATTTTCTCATGGGTGACTTCAACTTTTACCAAAGCAACTTCCAGTTATGGTACTTCTGCTTTTACTTAGTTTATTCTTTTCGAGTACTTTATACACCTCTGCTCCTCAGGGGCCAGGCGCCTGAGTAAACTGAAGGGCAACATCCACCATTTTGGTGCAGAAGCCCCCGTGGCTATGTCTGACGCAGAACGTAGACCACGGATGCAGAATTCTATGGCTAGCATTGCTCAAGGAAGCTATATTGCCAGATATCAGACCTGTGGAGCAGTCCAACACCAGCCACACTCTTCAGGTTGGTGTACTCCCTGAAATCGTTAATGTTTCTGAATATGAGCAGCTAAGGGGGTTGCACTAGATTCAGAATCGGCCTGTTCCCTGCCTTCTACGGCAAGTGAATCACCACATGACGAGTTAGGGGAAGCAGCAGAGTCATTATTATTGTTATCCTCTCGGCCTTTTCGGCCGGGGCCCCCCGGTCGAGTCCTTTCTGGGAGGGAGGAACAACGCGGGTGGGCCCGTACAAGCTATGTCTGTGGAGCCGATGGCTTTGCCGCTAACAGACCGCTACCAATCGTTGGGGAAATTATGCTCCCCTCTTCTGAATTGGCTGGACAGAACATTGCGGAAAGGGTAAGCATTACAGTTCCATCGCCGACCTCCTCCATTCAGGGGCATTGTGCAGACTTGGCTTACAAACCCCACAGAGAGGAGGGCCTTGAAGGAAAAGATAAACTCGCTTCCACGCAAAGGAGCCATAACGGCGGTTCCCCAAGCGGAAGCTCGAGCGGGGTTTTACTCCCCATATTTTCTAATTCCCAAGAAATCAGGAAGTGTGAGACCCATTCTAGATCTAGCGTTCTGAATGGCTGTATCGCACGCAGACGATTCAAAATGTTCCATCCATCCATCCATCTTCTTCTGCTTATCCGGGGCCGGGTCGCAGGGGCAGCAGTCTAAGCAAGGATGCCCGGACTTCCCTCTCCCTGGACACTTCCTCCAGTTCTTCCGGGGGTATCCCGAGGCGTTCCCAGGCCAGCCGAGTGACATAGTCCCTCCTGCGTGTCCTGGGTCTTCCCCGGGGCCTCCTCCCGGTGGGGCATGCCCAGAACACCTTCCCAGGAAGGCGTCCAGGGTGCATCCGATATAGATGCCCGAGCCACCCCAGCTGGCTCCTCTCGACGTGGAGGAGTAGCGGCTCTACTCTGAGCTCCTCCCGGGTGACAGAGCTCCACACTCTATCTCTAAGGGAGCGCCCCGCCACCCTGCGGAGGAAACCCATTTCAGCCGCTTGTACCCAAGATCTCGTTCTTTCGGTCATGACCCAAAGTTCATGACCATAGGTGAGGGTAGGAACGTAGATTGACTGGTAAATTGAGAGCTTTGCCTTTCAGCTCAGCTCCTTCTTCACCACAACAGATCGGTACAATGACCGCATTACTGCTGCCGCTGCACCGATCCGTCTGTCAATCTCACGCTCCATCCTTCCCTCACTCGTGAACAAGATTCCCAGATACTTAAACTCCTTCACTTGAGACAGGAGCTCTCCTCCAACCCGGAGGGGGCTAGCCACCTTTTTCCGTTTGAGAACCATAGCCTCGGACTTGGAGGTGCTGATTCTCATCCCAGCCGCTTCGCACTCAGCTGCAAACGGCCCCAGTATGTGCTGAAGGTCCTGGTTCGAAGGAGCCAACAGGACAACATCATTTGCAAAAAGCAGAGATGAGATCCTGTGGTCCCCAAACCGGACTCCCTCCGGCCCCTGGCTGTGCCTAGAAATTCTGTCCATAAAAATAATGAATAGAACCGGTGACAAAGGGCAGCCCTGTCGGAGTCCAACATGCACCGGAAACAGGTCTGACTTACTGCCGGCAATGCGAACCAAGCTCCTGCTCCGGTCATACAGAGACCGCACGACCCTTAGTAGAGGGCCCCAGACTCCATACTCCCGAAGCACCTCCCACAGAATGCCACGAGGAACATGGTCAAATGCCTTCTCCAAGTCCACAAAACACATGTGAACTGGTTGGGCAAACTCCCATGAACCCTCAAGCACCCTGCGGAGGGTATAGAGCTGGTCCAGTGTTCCACGACCAGGGTTAAAACCGCACTGTTCCTCCTGAATCCGAGGTTCGACTATCGGCCGAATTCTCCTCTCCAGCACCCTGGAATAGACTTTACCCGGGAGGCTGAGGAGTGTGATCCCCCTATAGTTGGAGCACACCCTCCGGTCCCCCTTCTTGAATAGAGGGACCACCACCCCGGTCTGCCAGTCCAGAGGCACTGTCCCCAACTGCCACGCAATGTTGCAGAGGCGTGTCAACCAAGACAGCCCTACAACATCCAGGGACTTGAGGTACTCAGGGCAGATCTCATCCTCCCCCGGTGCCTTGCCACCGAGGAGCTTCCGAACTACCTCAGTGACTTCAGCCCGAGTGATGGGTGAATCAGCCTCTGGGTCCCCAGCCTCTGCTTCCTCTATGGAAGGCGTGTCAGTGGGATTGAGGAAATCCTCGAAGTATTCCTTCCACCGGTCGACAATATCCCCAGTCGAAGTCAACAGCTCCCCATCTCCACTGTAAACAGTGTTGGCAGGGCACTGCTTCCCCCTCCTGAGGTGCCGGATGGTAATCCGATAATCCACCTCCATGGCCTCCCCGAACTTTTCCCTTACCCATGTTTTTGCTTCCGCCACCGCCCGGGCCGCAGCACGCTTAGCCTGCCGGTACCTGTCAGCTGCCTCAGGAGTCCCATGAGCCAACCAAGCTCGATAGGACTCCTTCTTCAGCTTGACGGCATCCCTTACTTCCGGTGTCCACCACCGGGTTCGGGGATTGCCGCCACGACAGGCGCCAGAAACCTTACGGCCACAGCTCCGAACGGCCGCGTTAACAATGGAGGTGGAGAACATAGTCCATTCAGACTCAATGTCTCCAGCCTCCCTTGGGATGTGGTCAAAGCTCTACCGGAGGTGAGAGTTGAAAACCCCTCTGACAGGGGGTTCCGCCAGACGTTCCCGACAGACCCTCACAACACGTTTGGGCCTGCCAAGTCTGTCCAGCTTCCTCCTCCGTCAGCGGATCCAACTCACCACCAGGTGGTGATCAGTGGACAGCTCAGCCCTTCTCTTCACCCGAGTGTCCAAGACATACGGCCGAAGGTCAGATGACACGACCACAAAGTCGATCATTGACCTCCGACCTCGGGCGTCCCCGTGCCATGTGCACTGATGGACGCCCTTATGTTTGAACATGGTGTTTGTTATGGACAAACTGTGACTAGCACAGAAGTCCAATAACAGAACTCCACTCGGGTTCAGATCGGGGTGGCCGTTCCTCCCAATCACGCCCCTCCAGGTAACACTGTCGCTGCCCACGTGAGCGTTGAAGTCCCCCAGCAGAACGATGGAGTCCCCAGTCGGAGCACTTTCCAGTACCCCTCCTACGGACTCCAAGAAGGCCGGGTACTCTGCACTGCCATTCGGCCCATAAGCCGAGTCGACAGTGAGGCACCTGTCCCCGACCCAAAGGCGCAGGGCAGTGACCCTCTCGTTCACCGGGGAAAACTCCAACACATGGCGGCTAAGCTGGGGGGCTATAAGCAAACTCACGCCAGCCCGCCGCCTCTCACCTCAGGCAACTCCAGAATAGAAGAGAGTCCAACCTCTCTCGAGGAGTTGGGTTCCAGAGCCCAGACTGTGCGTGGAGGTGAGCCCGACTATCTCTAGCCGGTACCGCTCGACCTCCCGCACAAAATCAGGCTCCTTCCCCCCCAGCGAGGTGACATTCCGTGTCCCCATAACCAGATTCCATGTCCAGGGATTGGGTCGTCCGGGCCCCCGCCCATGACAGCCACCCAAGACACATTGCATCGGCCCCTTCTGAACCCTCCCACGGGTGATGGGCCTACAAGAAGGCGGGCCCACGTCGCTCGTTCGGGCTGTGCCCGGCCGGGCCCTGTGGGTGGAGACCCAACCACCAGGCGCTCGCCTCCCAACCCCAACCCCAGGCCTGGGTCCAGGGTGGGGTCCCAGTGACGCCAATCCGGGCAACGTAAATGTCCTTGCTGTGTTTGTATCCATTAGGGGCTTTGGAACCGCTCTTAGTCTGACCCGTCACCTAGGACCTGTTTGCCCTGGGAGACCCTACCAGGGGCAATAAGCCCCAGACAACATAGCTCTTAGGATCATCCAGGTACTCAAACCCCTCCACCACGATAAGGTTTCGATTCAAGGAGAAGGATTCAAAATGTTAACAGTCAGAAATCTACTGGAATGCATCCAACCAGGGGATTGGATGACTTCCATAGATCTGACGGATGCTTATTTTCATATCCCAATTCTTCCGCGCCATTAGACATTTTTACATTTTGCGATAGAAGGCCAGAGTTTCCAGTTCTGTCGCCTTCCACTCAGATACTCTCTAGGACCACGAACCGTCTCCAAATGCGTGGAGACCGGGCTAGCGCCACTCAGGCAGACGGGGGTAAGAATTTTGACCTACCTGGACGATTGGTTAATTTTTGCCCCCTTCAAACAGCTAGCAAAGGCCCACATGAGGTTAGTCATTCAACATGTATCACAACTGGGCTTTGCTGTCAATACCAAAAAGAGTGCTCTACAGCCCAGCCAGCAGATGCCATATCTGGGGATATTGGTGAACTCTCAGATTATGACCGCACGGCTATCTATCATACAGACGAAGGCTATCCTGCACCTAACCTGACAGGTTATGCAGGCGGTCTTTGTGCCAGCAAGGATGATCGTGTGGCTCCTTGGCATGATGGCTGCAGCACATTCAATGGTGCGTCTGGGGCTGCTGCACATGAGAAAATGTCAGCGCTGGTTCTTACGCCTTCGTCTGGACCCAAGGCGGGACCAACAGTGCAAGCTGCGCATCCCAATTCAAGTAGGGCAGGGGGTGGCATTTTGGCTGGGCTGTGTTCCTCACTATGTCCACATATTTGTGGACGCCTCCCTCTCAGGTTGGGGCGGGACCTGCGGCTCGGCTTCGGTGAGAGGCTTATCGATGACCAAAGCGCAAAATCTATCTGCAGAATTTTTCTGATTGGCGGATTTCACTTTGGATGAGCAGCCTTCCTTGTTCTCATCATCCAAAGTAAAATCCGCTAATCAGAAAAATTCTGCAGGTAGGAGGTTTTGCGCTTTGGTCATTGATATGGCAGGGACCCTGGCACCACATCAATCTCTTGGAGCTCACTGCGGTTCGGGAAGTGTTGCATCACTTTTCCCCGCAGCTGGAAGGGAGGCATGTGTTGGTGAGATCAGAGAGCACCACAGCGGTAGCTTATCTCAATAGACAAGGGGGCGTCAGGTCAGTGGCGCTTCACAACATGGCAGCAACCATTTTAACATGGGCAGATCGCCATCTATCTTCCCTAAGGGCCCAGCATGTTCCCGGAGTCCTCAACACTCAGGCGGACGGGCTACTCAGGGGAACCCTATCCGAGGGGAACTTTGGCCTCTCCCTGGAGATAACCGAACAAATCTGGAAACACTTTGGTCATCCGGTGGCAAAGCTATTTCTGAACAGGGAGAATACACTATGCTTTTGCTGGTTCTCCCTGACACAGACCGAATATCCACCACTGGGGGGGACGTCTTGGACCATCCAATCTGGCTGGAAGGCCCACTGTATGCATTCCCATCTCAATACATGATAATGCAGCTGCTCCACACAGTCATGACGCAGCACCTGTTAGTAATTATTGTGGCTCCGGCAAACCCAGGAGCCAGGTGGTTTCCAGACCTGGTCCAGTTGGCAGTGGCAGGCCCATAGCCGATACCGAACCTATCGATGGCCTTAGGGCAAGCAAAGGGCACTGCCCGCTGTTGCCCTGTGCTGGGACGGCCGCTCATGGTCTGGAAGTTGAAAGGGTAAGATTGAGTGAGTTGGGTCTACCCAATCCGGTTGTGACCATAATTCAAAATGCACGCTCCCCGTCCACATCCAAGGCTTATGCAGGCCGCTGGCAGATGTTTGCTAACTGGTGCAGCACTAAACATATTGAACCAAGCTCATGCCCTGTGCAAGATATTTTGGAATTTCAGGGACTGTTGCAGGGACTGTTTGAAAGTGTGTGCGCAGCATCCATCCGAGGAGTGTTTGCAGCGGCGATTACAGCAGGTCACAGTGGTCTAGGCCACTTCACATCTAGAAGACACTCTCTAATAGAGCAATTTCTACGGGGAGTCCACAGGTTGAGACCCCCTAGTCAACGCCTGATTCCTCAGTGGGATCTTGAGACGGTACTTAATGGTCTTGCAGGTCTGCCGTTTGAGCCTTTGGACCAGACAAACCTGCATTTACTATCAATTAAAACGGCTCTCCTCTTGGCTTTGGCATCAGCAAAGAGGATGTGTGAGTAAGGTGCTCATTTCATTCACTCCTCTTGCATGACCTTCAATGTGGACAAGAGCTCGGTAGTTCTTTGACCGAATCCGGCCTTCTGTCCTAAGGTCATCACACCCTCTTTTAAATCTACTACTATCCACCTCAAGGCTCTTTTCCTGCCACGTCATGCCAACAAGGAGGAGGAGCGCCTTCACAAACTGTGTGCAATCTGTGCGTTCTGTCTCTACTTAGAGCGCACAAAGGAAATCAGAAAGGAGCATCAACTGTTTGTGTGTTATGGCGGTTGGGCTCAGGGTGCCCCTCTGTCAACACAACGCCTGGCACATTGGATCTGTGACGCAATCCGTACGACTTATGCAGCGACGGGCTGCGTAGCCCCGGAAGGTTTGGGAGCGCACTCTACCCAGGGCATTGTGTCCTCTACAGCACTGTTCATAGGAATCTCAGTGGAGGAGATTTGCAGAGCGACTTCTTGGTCACCTGCTTCGACTTTTGCGCAATCGTATCTCAGGGACATGACGACTAGCGCAGTCTCTCATTCAGTTTTCAAGACCCTATCGGATGGGTCCCCCTCCAAAACTAACTGAGACCGTTGGTTTTCCGATTCTTTTGTCATCACAAACAAATGCAAGACCCTCAGGTCGCCGGTGCTTGCTATTGTTGTGGTTGGGGCGTGCTATGGTTTTTATATGGAATCCCTATGGTCTGGGACCAGCTGGGAGTACATCCATCCCTAACGGCCTTCGCCTTAGTTGTAAACCAATAGCGAAGCCCGTTAGAGGTTGAAGCACATACGACATAGAAATAGTAGTTAGTAGTTACCTGGATGTAACACCTTAAGCAAGGCTTATGGGGCAGTAAGGTGCCTGGATGAGGTGGGAGCAGGCGATGGAGCGGCGTGTCACTTGGAGGGACTTCTGGCAGCGGAACCCCCAGAGGATTAAGTTCCTAATCCAAAGGGTCTATAATGTCCTCCCAAGCCCATCTAACCTGCACACCTGGGGCAAAATACAGACACCTGCATGCCCCCTGTGTTCCAAAATAGGGACACTGGAACACGTCCTAAGCAGCTGCCCCAAGGTGCTGAGTGAGGCTTATTATCGATGGAGACACGATCAAGTCCTCAAATCCATCGCTGAGGCTATCAGCAAGGGGATCAAGGGCAGTCGATGCACCTCAGCCACAGTCAAGGCAATTCACTTTGTCAAGGAAGGTCAAAGGCCAGAGAGAACATCAAAGAAGTGCTCTGCTGGTTTGCTGTCCACGTCCCGAGACTGGGCGATAACAGTTAACCTGGAGAGGCAGCTGAAAATTCCATCACACATCACCCAGTCCAAATTGAGACTGGACATCATCTTGGTCTCTGAGGTCTCAAAACAACTCATCTTGCTAGAGCTGACAGTTCCCTGGGAGGAGCAGATGGAGGAGGCACAGGAGAGAAAGAGGGAGAAGTACCAGGAGCTGATGGAGGATTGTCGGAGGAACAGTTGGAGGACCAGGTGCCAGTGGAGGTGGGCAATCAGGGATTTGCCAGCCACTCCTTGAGTAAGACCTTTGGTACACTGAGCATAATAGGTGCCAACCAAAGAAGAGCCATAAACAACAACGCGGAGGCTGCAGAGAAAGCATCCAGATGGCTCTGGTTGAAGAGGGGAGAGCAGTGGGAGTAGTAAAATGCCACTTGGACACAGGCCGGGGTCTGATCAGCCTCGGTCGGGTCACCTGGATGAGGGTGTCTGTTGTAAGACCCGAAACACCCAGTGACTCCAGAAAACAACACTGATGATGTCTCCAAGGTAGTGCATCAGAAGTTGTTTCTGTAAACAAGTCCTTGTGCATGGAGGTTTATCAGTTTCACATGCGTTACGGTGGATTTCACCACTAGTAATTGGAAACCGATAATGACTCCGGACTTCTCACGCTTTTCTTTACTCAGGGGTTGGAAGCAATGGAATTGCAAAAAGACGTTTCAAATCATCTGATTTCATTTTCAACAATTTAAACAATCATGAAACACATGCATAGCTTCCAACCCCTAAGTAAAGAAAAGCTTGAGAAGTCTGAGTTGAGAGAATTCATTATTTTTTTCTGCTTATTGTCTGTTCCCCAGTTCAAGTCCAGTAGATGGCGGTAATGCACCTTAAACAGGGGTACGAATTCTCCCAAACCGGAAAAGAAGTGCGAAAACATTAGAGGAAGAAGAACTGTAATCTGCGAGAGCTGGCGTCACAACGTAGCTAGCAACCTTGTCATTTTTAAATATCTAGAAGTGCTTAACCTAATAAGCTAATTGTTTATAAGGTGAACACAATCTACAATAATATGGGGGGTGGCGACCTGGTAAGTGCGTTGTTACTGTAGTGTTTGCATGTCACTTGTTATCGTCAGCTGTAACTTCGCTCGCAATTCGGAGTTAAATGGAAAAGAAAACAAAACGGCACGTTTGCTTGTAGCTATTAAGCTAATGCTCAATCGCGAGCTCTCAAAATGTTTGGGTTGCCTGAATTGGTTTGCCTGCTAACTACGTTAGTATGTTTTTCATGCGGGGGTTTCCGTTTGAAATTGATCATTTTTTCTTTTCGCTTCTTCGTCTCTCCAGATTCGAAAGAATTTATAAAAACATGTTTTGTTTTGCATATTGACATGGGACAGGGCACCCAGAGTCTTCCCGTGTCGCACATTGACGCGAGCTATCTATCTGATTTTTGCTAAAAAGTGCAGAACAATTTCTAACATAAATGGAGCCCAAGCGTCAAAGTTACAGCCGTATGCTGGTGTTATCGGAATGCTCACGAAAACGGTTATTCGCAATTTTAAAAATGTGGCCCAAAGTTATGAAATATCCAAATTAGCGGCTGATGTCCGTAAACCTGAGCTTACGAGAATATTACGAGCGTAGTGATCCTTATTTTATTTTAACATTACTCTATGAGATGAACATCTCTTCGCATCTCCTGTTGTTCCCATGTTGTGCTCGCGGTCTGTTGTGCGACAGCACGTAGCGTCGGTCACTCGTATGGATGTTTCTTGATGCCAAATGCAGCTGTATTTTGACTTCATATATTACTTTAGCCTGTCTTTTTTTAACACTGAATGACTTGAGATTCAGAGAAATGGCATTAAATGTTATAATAAGAAATGCCAGGTGAGCTATAAAGCGTGTGTCGCGCAGTTATGCATAGGTGTGACGGTATTTCTTTATTATTTTGGAGCAACAGTTATGGACTATACAGTATTTTCTGCTCGTTGGTGTGGATGGCTTCACTGTTATGTGTAGATCACCCAAATTGTCCTGTGGTTGATGAGGATACATGGGGAAAGCAAACGGTCTTGGTCCAGATGAATTTGGAATGTTGAGTGCACGGATTAAAAATCCATTTGGCATTGAATTCTCAAGACTCACTCACTAAATCACATTTTATTATATTTCAGTGACTTCACACCAAGTTAGTAGTGCATTTAGTTGCGCAACTGAATGTTTATGGTTTAACATCACTTCAGTGCTTACTGTAGATGATAACATGACCATGTTGGCATGCTGTTGAGAGGGTTGATGTGTACTGTATTGCAATATAGCATGTAATTTGGCTATTCTGTAAGACACCTAAATGATACAATAATCCAATGAGTACTGAAGTGGATTATACTGTATTTTCATTAAGTATTCTTTTTTTTCCTCAGCTGTGTTGATGAAACATATTTAAATTCCAGATGCCTTTATTCCTGTAAAATGCTTATATAGGGGCCTTTGTTATTGTAGAGTCCAGTATCTCAAGCAGTGTAAACTTGGCCCTGCTCTTACATGGTGTTAATCCTTAATAAAGGCTATATTCTTCCCCCAGTTCTGACACTTTATAATGTGTGACCTCCCAGTAAATATTTAAATAGTTCCAATGGTTTTGGCACATTTTTTTTTAATGCATTGCGGTTGTCTTTTGAAAATTTTATGACAGGTAAATATAGCCAAAAATTTATGAAGTTGAGTGGCAGTTAAGTCAATCTTGTTGTGGTAGATGCCATGCAGATTCACCTCCTAAACCCTAATTTAGCAAGGTCTTCTCCTGGCACATTGTCTGAATTCACGGTTTTGTCAATGACATTCTTGTTCAATCCTGAGACAGAACTTAATTTCTTTCACTGGCAGAACTTGAAGAAGAGCTGGCATCCCCAGACGCTCAAAAATATTGAGCGAGTGTGGAAGGCAGAGCAGCGGTATGAGGCGGAACGCAAGAAGATCGAAGAGCTTCAGAAAGAGCTTCGTGAAGAGAGGGCTCGAGAGGAAATCACCAGATATGCACAGGAAACGGGAACTATAAAGTGGGTGTTTCCTCTTGCAATTTTTCCCTTTAAAGTATTAATTGAAGATCCCAGTGCTAAAAGTGCTTAAGTCACAAACGGTCCATTTCGAGAAAATTGACTTGAGGTGCTATAAAGGACGTTTTCCCATCCTAACTTCACGGTGTGTGAAAATGTCACTTAAGTACTTTTAGCAATGGGCTCTTCAATGTTCTTATCCATCCATGTGTCTGTTCACAAGTGCAGTCAGCATCTGTTATCTTTCCTGCTTAGTATGTAATCAACACTGTTTTTCTGTTGACCTTTACTTTGTACTTCTACTTTGTCTGCATTACAGCTATGCTAAATGTCCAACCACATTGACAAATCTTGGTTTCCGTGTAGACTGCTGTCACAACCTGCATGGCTGCTTAATTGGCTCTAGGAGTCTTGTGGGTGGTTCCTGGTAATTGATTGACTGGCTTATTATTCCCTTAGTGCAGGAGTATAGCTAACCCTGGTCCTGGAGAGCCACAGGGTGTGCTGAGTTTGGTTTTCTCCACCCTGTTTAAAACTAAGACACCAGGTGAAATGAGTTCAGCGTGTTATCAGCTGCTCTAATTCGTCAATTAAGTGCTGAGTTCCGTCAAAAACCAGCAGACTCTGCGGCTCTCCAGGACCAGGGTTGACCACCACTGACTTAAGTAGTTTCTCAATCAGAAAAAGCTTTGTTTTCATATTACAGGAATGTCACATACCTGTAATTCTGTATCTGCTGGTAGCAGTGCTGCAGTGAAGCTACATCACACTTATATTGAGAGACATATTCAAGCCCAAGACACCATGTTTTCATGGCCACAAGCATTACATCAAATGGAAAATATCTAAATCTTGTACATCGTTTTATACACATTATACACCTTCAATACATATTTTGAATTGTTGAAAACCTTGGGATCTCCACTAGAATTTGAAATAGGCCTGAAGTTCCACAGGTTTAAATGCAGCAGCTGCATTTGAAGGACTCCTATATGGGTCCATAGGTTTTCTTGATGTGAGGTATGAGATGGGAAATGTTATATGTTCTCTTTCAGGAAGAAGGATGACCGCTTAGACTGGATGTACCAGGGACCTGGAGGCCAGGTGTCTCGGGAAGAGTATCTGCTTGGGCGCCCCATTGACAAGCAGATCACTCAGCAGTATGAGGAGCCTGAGAGTGGACCATCTGCCCAAACTGGTCTACTGCCTGGATCCATCTTTAGCCCCTCTACCCCAGCGTCTACCCTCGACCTGGCTGCCAAGATCCGAGAGGACCCACTTTTCGCTATTAGGTCAGTCACCCTTTGTATTATGAACGGAATCTGTAAAACTGCAATGTGTAAATGTGAGTTACAAGACTCACTGATACAGTCTGATGGTTCCGTTACTTTGAGGGTGGTACATACAGGTAGGGTTGTAACAATTATGAACCGCAGTTTTTTAAGGCGTAGTACCACCACCTGCTGCCATGGGGCAAACATCCAAGCTTTCCCTTTTCCTTCATTGAACCCGACACAGGTTGAACGAAAGTGCCAAACATCAAAGGGCATGGGAAATGCTTCTGGAAAAAAAAACTTGACTGACATCAGTATTATTCGGCGACATGCTGCACGGAGCCAAGTAAAGGACTACAGAATCGTCTCCTATTAACCAATTAGGCAACTCTAAGAAAAGTAAATCTGTTCTCGTTTACTGTGCTTGATTAGCAATCAAATGGTGGATTCGTTTACTCTCTAAGTTGAATGAGTAGAGCTGTTTATTAAGACAGCATGTTTGATTGCTGCATTTTGAAATTTAAATGGCCGTAGCACAGCACAGATTTGCATGAACACAATTGCCATTGCCACGCCATTTCGTACAACTGTGATAATTCATATCTCACATTCATGTTTCATCTGCTTTTCAGAATGTTTTCCACCTTGTGTATTTTTTAGACGCTTAACTCCTTCAACCCCACAGCCCTCTACAGAGGGCTGACCAACATATTCCCTTCAACCCCAAATTCCTGTAGGGAAAATTCAAACAATCTGACTAATTGATTGGAACATATCAGGTTACATTTAATGGGATTCCAGAGATAACAGTAAGATACAATGTCCAGATAATGACCAGCCCTCTACAGAGGGCTGTGGGGTTGAAGGGTATAGTGATGCTAGAATATCTGGGGTTGAAAGAGTTAAAATCCAGGGCAATCTTATAACAAATCTGTTTTAAATTCATCTTTGATAATGTCCTAAAATGCTACAATTAGAGATGTAATTCAGAGGAAGATTTTTTTTTTAATTATTCAAATTATTGGCATTCTTTCAATCTAACACCGTAGTCCAGTTAGGTTTGTCTGCTTGTCACCGTCACATCTTAATCGTTATAGGCTACTGAAATTGCTTGATTGTTATTTAGGCCAAGTACAAGGGAGCAGATTTAGGGAAGGGCGGAGCACCTGCAATTAGCGAAATCTAAAATCTGGCTTCTTCCCGGCGGCATTTTAAATCGTTTAAGCCGCTTCAGGTGTGTATGTTTCAAGAAATTACACGCGACTGCCTACACGCCCCATGACGGCAAGTGGTCTCATCACGCTTTAAAAAATCCTCAGTCAACATCGTCACATCCCAACTCTGCATTTCATCTCTCATTGTAGTATTTTTAGGAGATCTATAATGATAAAATAAAAATAAAGAGATTTGTTTTCAGATCATCCAGGATTTCAAGCCTCTGAAAAATACACAAGGTGGAAAACATTCTGTAAAGCCGATGAAACGTGAATGTGAGATATGAATTATCACAGTTGCACGAAATGGCGTGGCAATGGCAATCGTGTTCATGCAAATCTGTGCTGTCCTGTGGCCATTTAAATTTCAAAATGCAGCAATCAAACATGCTTTCTTAAACAGCTCTACTCATTCAACTTGGAGAGTAAACGAATCCACCATTTGATTGCTAATCAAGCGAAGTAAACAGGAACAGGTTACTTTTCTTAGAGTTGCCTAATTGGTTAATAGGGGATGATTCTGTAGTCCTTTACTTGGATCCTTGCAGCATGTCGCCGAAAAATACTGATGTCAGTGAAGTTTTTTTTTCGGAAGCATTTCCCATGCCCTTTGACGTTTGGCACTTTCGTTGAAGACTGCGTCGGGTTTAATAAAGGACCAAAACCATTATTTTGTGGTCAGTGAGCCATTTTTTTTTCCCCAAATTTTTGTATCGATATTTGCACTGTTGTACAAACATTGTCACAAAGCAACGTTGTGTAGAGATGTGATTGGATCCCAGTTCTCAGTCCCCTCCCAGTTCAAGCCCAGTCACTCACATTCAAAGTTGACACGAGGAAGGGGGGATGGCCTCCTTAGCTTCCCGTTTTTACAGGAAACTTGTAAATATGCAGAATCAAATGGCACTTGGCTCACCATTTCATGGGGACTTTAATATATTTTTTTACATGATGCAAGCTTTACATAAAGTTGAGTGTTATCCAAGTCATCTAATTTTCAAGTCTGTTGTCTCATCTTCTTTCTTCTTTTTAATATCATTGAAGGAAACGCGAGGAGGAAAAAAAGCGGGAAGTTTTAACCAACCCTGTAAAAATGAAGAAAATTAAGGAGATGGTAAGTTGACTGCTGGCAAAGAGTTTTCAGTTGATCAAAATAATTTTTATGTTTCCTTTTCAGGAGAGTTTTTTTTTTTTTATTCAGAAATAATAAAATAAAATTTTGACACTCTGGTCAGTGCTGTGAAAAAAATAAGCCCCTTTCCTGATTTCTTCTGTTTTTGCTTATTTGTCGTATTTAAATGTTTCAGATCATTCAGTTAATTTTCATATAGGACAAAGGCAATCTGAAAGCACAAAAGGCTGCCTTTAACTGATCCTGTGTGGAAAAAAATTGCCCGCCATAACCTAATAACTGGTTGTGCCATCCTTTTCAGTAGCAACTGCAATCATAGGGTTGTGACACCTGGCAGTGAGTTTTTAGCTCCGCCGTGACCATAGTCAGCAGTCAGCGGAGCTTTTCTAAAGCAGAGTCGCCCGGCGTCCGTCTGTCTGTCTGTCCGTCCGCTGTCAACTTTTCACTTCAAATTTGAATATCTCAAAAACTGTCTGATAACTTTTTTTTTCTAATTTGGTGCGAGTCTTCCTTATGATATTCTGGATATTCACTGTGAAAATTAGAAAATTCTACATGCTGGTTTTTGAGAAATTCAGCATTTTGGACTTAGAAAATCAGTGTTTGTGCTCATTTTTTCAGTCTTTCATTAATATCTCAAAAACCGTTTGATAACTTTTTGTCTAATTTGTTGTGAGCCTTCCTTATGATGTTCTGATGATCCCCTGCGAAAATTCTACATCCCGGATTTTGAGAAATTCAGCATTTTGGACTTAGAAAATCAGTGTTTGTGCTCATTTTTTCAGTCTTTCATTAATATCTCAAAAACTGTCTGATAACTTTTTTATCTAATTTGTTGTGAGCCTTCCTTATGATGTTCTGAATATCCCCTGCAAAAATGAGAAAAGTCTAAGTCCCAGTTTTTGACAAATTGAGCATTTTGGACTTGGAAAATCAGTGTTTGTGCTCATTTTATGACCTGGACATTTCACTCATCCTCAGCGAAGTTCTCTAGGCTGACAGGCCTCTTGTTTACATTTTTTGGAGGAATGTTCGCCCACCTAGCAGAATTGTTTTAATTTAGCCAAAATGGATGTAATGGGACCCATGTCTTACAAAAAGTATCACTTTTGACCTATCAGTCATTAAATTGTCAACTAAATCCACGATCTGCAATGGCCATCTCAGTCGCCAGACCTCAATCCAGTTGAAAACCTGTGGGCTGAGTTGAAGAGGGCGATTTGTATATGCAAACCCAAGAATGTGATGGATCTTTAAAGGATCTGCTTAGAGGAATGGTCCGAAATCCCCCTAAATGTGTGTCTTAAACTTGTCAAAAATTACAGGAAAACACTACGTGCTGTTATCCTTACCAGAGGTGGTTGTACTTAGTACAAAATGAAGGGTGCCAATAATTATGAAACCTTGATTTCCTTTAAATTTATTCCATATTAAATGATTATGATTTTGGTTGTTTCCATCGAAGGTTGTTTCCATTTTACACGTTGGTATATTCAGTTGTTCTATAATTATATTGTTTATTTATTTTTTGTATTGTCTGTGCATTGCCAGTCAGGAGTGCCAGTAACTTTGCAGCCCACTGTAAATAAGTGGAATTTAATACCTGGTTTAATTTTGGTAGATGTTACTTTCAATCATTTTTAAGGGTGTCATGAATTGTGAAACCTTAATTTGGAGGAAATTGATTTTTAATTAAATTCGTAAATGACTTTTGGTTGGTACCATCGTAACATTGATATTGCACAGTATTTCTCACATGTTGATATTTACAGTTTCTCTGCAATATATATTTTAGGATTTTTAAAAGTATTGTTTGTGCTTTGCCAGTCAAGGGTACCAGTAATTTTTGAGCCCATTTTATGTAGGGTAATTTCACAAGTGAAAGAATAATGTTTTGGATTCATTAAACTTCAGAACAGAGCAGAGCAGAGCCCTCCATGCAAAACATAATGGAGAGATTGAAAATCTGTACCTATGGATTTGTAATCCATTCTCTCAGTTAGCAAATAGTACCCACAGATTTATAATTCTGTTCCTGTGTTTTAATAACTCATATCTGTAGGTTTTTAAATGTGTTCGATCAGTTTGGCGGCCCTGAAAGATTTGTCACTGTTTCTAAACTGAAGGAATGGATAACAAATCCATGTGTACAGATTTTTCCGTCTCCAAAATATTTTGTATAGTGACCCCTGGTGGGCTCCTGTAATTGTACATAATATACTGGGTATTGGTTCTCTTGTTTTTTTGTTGTAATCGTTCCAGTCTGATAACAAATGTTTTAATGGTACTTTATAATGCAGTCGTGTTTTTCTCCTCTCAGCTGCTGCATAATCTTGAAAAGAAGGATAAAAAGAGGAAGAAGAAAGACAAAAAGGAAGCAAAACACAAGAGGAAGAAGGAGAAGAAGCACAGGCAATATGACTCGAGAGAGGAGCGTTCCACCTCTGTAGAGGTGAATCCCAGGTACATGTGTACAGCTTCTGTCATGCTTATCTCTAGAAAATTAAACTAAAAATAAAAGCATAGGGGAAAAAAAAAAAAAAAGAAAAACATTGCAAATGGAATAAAGATAAATCCAAACCAAAAATTATAAATGAGATGAAGATGATTTGTAACCAAAGGCCTATGAAAATTGTTCAGGTGAGGTTTTTCAGACAACCTCAATTGCAAAATTGTCATTATATTACAACCACAATTCCGAAATAATTGGGACAAAGTGTAAATTTTGAATAAAATCAAAACACAATGACTCTCAAATCACACCAGCCAGTATTTTATTCAGAGTAGAACAGAGATAACATAGCAGATGATGAAACTGAGAAAGTTTACAATTTTATCCACAAAATGAGCTCATTTCAAATTTTATGGTTGCTACAGGTCTCAAAAAAGTTGGGACAGGGGCCTGTTTACCATGATGTAGCATTCCCTCTTCTTTTTACCACAGAGTGGAAGCGTCTAGACATTGAGGAGACAAGTTTCTTGAGTTCAGCCATTGGAATTTGATCCCACTCTTGTTTAATACAGGCTTCCAGCTGCTGGAGAGTTTTGGGTCTCCTTTTGACGGACTTTTTCGTTTAATTATGCGCCAAATGTTCTCAATCAGTGAAAGATCAGGACTGCAGGCAGGCCAGTTCAGCACACGGACTCTTCTACTACGAAGCCATGCTGTTGTAATAGCTGCAGCATGTGGTTTTGCATTGTCCTGCTGAAATGCACAAGGCCTTCCCTGGAATAGATGTTGTCTGGAGGGGAGCATATGTTGCTCTAAAACCTTTATCTACCTTTCAGCATTCATGATGGTTTTTTAAAACATGCAAGTGTCCCACACCATATGCACTAATACCATCAGAGATGCTGGCATTTGAACTGAACGCTGATTACAGGAGTGATGGTCTTTCTCGTCTTTAGCCCGGAGGACACGACGCCCATGATTTCCAACAAGAATGTTAAATTTTGGCCTCGTCTGACCACAGGACACTTTGCCACTTTGCTACAGTCCATTTTAAATGAGCCTTGGCCCACAGAACACGGCGGCGCTTCTGGATCATGCTCAACAATGGCTTCCTTTTTGCATGCTAGAGTTTTAGGTGGCGTCTGTGGATGGCACGGCGGACTGTGTTTACAGACAGTGGTTTCTTGAAGTATTCCTGCGCCAATTTAGCAATGTCAATGACAGAATCATGTCGGTGAGTGATGCAGTGGCGTCTGAGGGCCCGAAGATCAGGGGTATCCAGTAAAGGTCTTTGGCCTTGTCCCTTACGCACAGATATTTTTCCAGTTTCTCTGAATCTTTTGATGATGTTATGCACTGTCGATGAAGAGACCTTCATTCATTTTGTGGATAAAATTGTAAAAATTTTCAGTTTCAACATTTGCTATGTTATCTCTGTTCTATTGTGAATAAAATACTGGCTGGTGTGATTTGAAAATCATTGCGCTATTTCGGAATTGGGGTTTTACTTTAGATTTTTCAGAAATGATTGTCAGTTGTTGTTTAACTGATTTTTTTTTTTTTTTTCTGTGACTCTTGGGTAATGAAGGTCTCATCACAGAGATGGTGTCCCACCAGCCTTGAATCCTCATTCAAATGGTACATCAGGTTATGGGCTGCAGGTGAGTATAGTCTGTACCACTAGTTCCCTTGTTTACATGCCATATTTTAGTATGGTTCTGTCCGTCTGTAATGTTTTCTCGTAAATGCAATTATTCCTAGTGGTTTTTTTGTGGATCGTTTCCAAATTACAGTAGCATGATCATACATGGGCAAAGGTGCACATGTGTGTTTTTGAGAACTGTGAAATGTTTTTACTAAGAGTTACTCCCCTTCCCCGTAACCTTGTAAACACTTGAAGGCCTGGGCTGCATCTGAAGTCTCTTAAATAGGCAGGCTTTTTCCTTTCCTCTCTACTTTTCCTCGACCTTGAAAGAAAATGTGACATTGGTGAAGGGAAATTTGCATGGAGATTTTAAAGGTACTCTGGGTATGTTGGAGAGAAATGGGATTTCCTCTTTTTCGATATTTAATGTGCTCGACAACAGTTAGCCTTTGCAATTTATTGGTAAACTTTGGGATCCAAATGACATTTCCAGTCGTCACAGCGGCAAAGGATTTTGGTCCATACTCAGTCTTTCCTTTCTTTCAAGGTTGGTGCTCTGTTTTCTTGCTGGAAGGAAGCAACTAAAGAGCTAATAGCCTACTCTCCTTTGTGAAATAGACAATTTGACGTTCCGTGTCATGGGTACCAACGAAACTATTTCCAGTTCACATCCATTTTTGAGGATGCTTCCTTGCTCTTTAGGGAATTCGGATGCAGCCCGAGACTTCTTTGTGGATTCTTTCCAGATTAGGGTTACATCACATCCAACGGGTTAAGACATGCATGTGCATTTTTTTAGAGGACTGCGTTGTTTTTACCAAAGTTATTCCCCCTTCTAATAAGAACTTTATATATGCCATGAGTTAGAAGAATTGATTTTGAATTGCTTCATGTTGCTTTGACCCCTTCATTGCTGTTTGGTGTAATAATGAAAAGTATTCCACTACTCGGTCACACAGTTCCTTGTCTGTAATAACTCAGAGGTTCTGTGCTATATATAACCGTCAGAGCAAAATAATTATTGAGACCCCTTCTAAGCTGCTTAAGGTAGGTCACATATTAGGCGGTTTTTACCACCCTCAGTTGCCTCTTTGGTAGATGCATCTATTAAAGCTAATTTTGATGTGGCCCTTTTCATAAAGCTGGTTCTTGGATCCACTTTTATGACTCAATGACACGACTAAAAACTGACTAAAAATCTAACGGAGTCCAATGTTCCGCACAGTCCTTCAGCACAACTGAAGGAGCATTGTCATGGATGTATTTGGTCAAAAAACTGCCCTTGTATATCAGTCATTGATTCCCTCAGCTCAGAGGTATTTTCTTGAAGTAATTGTTGACTGATGTCAACCAACATCTGTTCTGTTTTGAGTTTTACAAACAAAATTATTGGTTAAAAATTGACTGTATGGCCATGCATTTGTTCTTGGGATAGACTATTATAATCCACTTTAAGGAAGTGATATTTCCTGCTCCATCCATAATGTATTAATAGCATGCCCTAACGTACAAACTGAATTCGAAGTTGCCGTCCTGGTCACAGTTCACATGCTTTTCATCATCCACTTCCGCTTTAACGGAGGTTTGTCTCCATTCAATGTTTGACCTCCTAGGTTCCGAGCCGTGGGCACGGTCGAGAAGTAGGTGCTCAGGTCCATCAGAGGAACCAATTCCAGGGCAGGTCAAGGAGTCGCTCTCCTCACAGGGATGGGGGAAGAAGCTCAGTCTCCGAGAAGACGGACAGAAAGACCCATTCAAGGCACCGAAGCCCCTCCCCACAAAAGAAGCATTTCCACAGACGAAATGACCTCAATCACACCAAGTATGCGACAAAGTTGTGAATCATATTGAATACATGCTCTGTTAAGGCATTCCAGAACAAGTGCATTTGAAGTTCTCACAAACCCAGCATGAATGTGGAATTAATGAGCAATTACTGTTATGGGGCACAAAAACTACCGCTGTATCAAGTAGAGATAACTTTTGTTGTTTTTAATGTACTCTTCTAATATTTGTCAGACGTATGTCAAAAGAGGACCTTGAGAGGAAGAGACGGGAAATGATGGACTTCGCCAAGCAACGAGATGAGCAGAGGGGTATCAATGTGCAAAAATACCGAAGTCAAGAAGAACAGGAGAAGAAGCGAGACTCTAAGCACAACAAGCATGCTGGTTTCATCCAGTGAGTCATTTTGGCCTTTTGGCTGCTTATATAGCATTTGTAGATGCTTAATAACTGTTGTAATAGCCTACATTAGCTCTCATTCAATAGCATATCCCGTCAAAGTGAGCAGTTATTTCTTCTCGCTCGACGACTGCTCTTTTTAGTGATGTAATTTTCTGACTTGCTCTGGCCTAACTCCCTATGGTCTTTTAACAGTGATATGAAGCTAGAAGGCACTTCCTCCACTCTGGAGGAGCGGGTGAAGAGGAACATTCACTCCCTGCAGAGGACCCCTGCTGCCCTTGACAAAAACTTCATGAACAGATAGATACACCTGGAGGGAGAATGGGTTCTAAACGAGCAGATGTGAGGTTTTTATATCAGCCAGCCCATATGCATATAAAGGGTTCATTTGCAAAAACAGTTTTCTGCATTTTGATTTATTTTCCAAAATGATGTTTTTTAATAGTGCACTTCAGGCAATATCAATCCAATTAGTGTTGGGTTAATTCAGTAAACTATCTCTTTTTTTTTTTTTTACTTTTCCTAAATTGTTTGTTTTCATTTTGCAGTCAAAGGAATATTCAAACTGGTTTTAGTTTGTTCATTTTAAGAATGGCCTTTATCTGTTCTTGCAGATGAAGTCTTCATATATAGCATAGGAAAGTAGTGTTGTCTTTGTTCATGTCCCGGGCAAATTATTCATTTTTACCCTTTTTTTTCCTCCAAGAAAGCAGTCAGGTAATACTGATGTGCAAATGACTGTGTACGTGCTTTAATTGCACTGAGCACTGTAACCAGCACTCTCATATAAAACTGATTTTAGCCCTCCTCCGTACTGATGGTAGGCTCATCATTTTGCTTTTTGTCTGTGGTCTGTAGTCTGTCGTATCCCATCTGTCAGTCAATTCTTATAATCGCTATTCCAGGATAACTAGTTTGTGAATTGTCAACAAATTCAGCATTCAGATTCTCCATTTTGTCAAGTTGTGCACCATGTGATTTTTTTTTTTTTTTTTTTGCAAGTGGCTGCCAGGTCGCCATGCTTATCCTAATCTATTATTGCTTTTCTCAGAAAAATACTTGGTAGATCTTCACCAAATCCTGCATACTATTTACTATTTGTGCACCATTTTACCATGTGATTTTTTTTTTTGGCTTCATTTGCATATTCAAAATTTCCACCCAGCCTCCACCTTGAATTTTGACTCTAAAGTTTGTTATCAGTATTCACATAAAACTGGTGGATGGGTCTATCTCAAATTTTTGAATTGAGGTTCTCCCTGAGGTGTAGATGTGCACCATGTTTTTCATCTCATCTACCCATTTAAAATGGCTGTCAGGTCGTCATGTTTAAATAATTTGTATCGACATTCCAACAAAACTTCGGTGGATCTTCAGTAATTTCTGCATGCAGGTTCCTCCTTATGGTGTAGTTGTGCAACACGTGCTTTTCAACGTCATCTGCCTATCCAAAATGGCCGCCAGGGTGCCAAGTTAAATGAATTTGCTATCGCATGCGGAAATATTAGTCATATTTATGTTCAGTGACTGTTTTATGTAAACTGTTCTAAAAGCAAAAAAAAAAAAAAAAAAAAAAGGATCATACACATATTCTCTCAGTCAGATTTTTAAACATAATTTATAAACCTTATGGATCTGATGCCATTGCTACTTTGCACTGTTAAGAAAAGTTGCCAGTTCATGGTGGTCGCCATGTTGCGTTATGACCAGTGCTTTTGGGTAGTAGCTGATTGTTATTCACAGCTAGCCTGTGTGTCGGATCCTGCTGTGCTTTGAAAAAGGCAGAACCATGTTGCTAATTGGCAGTTCTGTTGATGCTTACCAGCTTGGTACAGTACAGTTATTGTCTCTGCTGTCAAACAGTGATAATGGCTAGTGTTGACCAACAATGGTAATACCAGCTAGCTACCCTCTTTCCTCATTCTTCTCTTGCATACTGAAATGTATTTTCCTCTTTATGGCAAGCAACAATGGATGTTAAACTAAGTCAATTTTCATTTCATGATTTGTGTATTCAGATTATATAAAACTGGTTTAGTTTTGCTTGGCAACTTGGTAGGCAGCTAATGTATCCTGTGCGTTTCATTCATTTTTGAGTAACTTCCGTTCTTGGCATAAGTAGCTGACTATCTAGCCTTGTTTACCCGTCCACTCTACCCTTTTGTGAATGAAAGTGGCTGTTTAATGACGTAATGTTGAAGTAAGCTCAGGCTCTTGTGATCTCTCGGGCATCAATGTCTTTCAAGTGAAGATGTTTTTCAGTTTTATTTTCAAGTATCTATGTACAGTATCTTGCACAAGTATTCATTGCCCTTCAAAGTTAGTCAGATTTTTTTGAGTGTAAGTGTGTGCGTGCATGAGAGAGAGAGAGAGAGAGAGAGAGAGATTTTCAATCAACTGATGCTTTATGCTAGTCTATTTTCTACTCCTCTAGAGCTGTCCGAGTTACAAATGTTCAGTCTGTATTTAAGAACCTATTCTTTCCCAAACAGATTTCAATGCAAAACTTGGGTCCAATGACTCGACTGAATAAAATTGATTGACTTCCAACTTTCTGTCTAGACTTTTTCAGCGCTCACTTACATCCATTACGGTGCTGTGAAAAAGTATTTTCCCTGTTCCTGAGTTCTTCTATTTTTATTTGTCAAATTTAAATGTTTCAGATCATTCAACTAATTTTAATACCAGCATCAGAAAAAGACACAGTGAATAAGTGCAAAATTCAGTGTTTAAATGATATCAATCATTGAGGGTAAAAGAGTTGGGGGATAAATTATCCCCTAAACTTAATGACCGGCTGTGCCACCCTTGGCGTCAACAACTGCAAAGGAATGTTTGTGAGTACTGGCAATAGTTTTTTTTTTTTTTAGCTTACCGGCCCTATGGGCGATAAGCAATTGTCGTGGTGTGGCGTCCGTTGTCCGTAACATTTTTTTCTTTTTTTTTGGCCTGATGAATTTTTATGTAAATTTGCAATAACATACTACTAAACCATATCTCCAGACGTTTTTCTAGGATTTTCGATTGAATCATTTTTGTCCGTTTTATGGGCCCTTGAAATTTTGGCTCCAATGTTAAAGATGGGACTGAGAAGTTTTAAAAAATTATTTCTCAAAAACTGCGTGATAAATTTATTTTTTTCTAAATCAGGCAATCAACTTACCTTGGCACTGTCAATGTACAGTGCGAGTGCCATTTTGATTGAATTGACGGAAGTGGGTCTATTGGGGGCGCTGTACTTAATGAATATGCAAGATGGCCTGTGGAGGCCAAATGGCTGCAGATACAGATTAAGTTTGTATTATCTACATATAGGAAGTCATATATGACGTACTCATTGGCTATGTTAAAGTTGACCTCAGATGACTTTGAAAGGTCAAACTCGTGGTCAGGGAATATATTAACAATGTTAAAAGATATGACTTGAAATTTCAAAAAATTATATTTCTCAAAAACTGATTACTTTTTTTCTAAATCTGGCAATCAACTCACCTTGATACACTTTATGTACAGTGCGAGTGCCATTTTTATTGAATTGACGGAAGTGGGTCTAGTGGGGGCGCTGTACTTTAACATTGGGTCTAATGGAGAATGGGCCAATTCGCCTGTGGAAGCTAAATGGTTGCAGATAGAGATTAAGTTTGTATTACTGACATATAGGAAGTAATGTATGACCTATATTTTGGCTGTGTTAAAGTTGACCTCAGATGACCTTGAAAGGTCAAACTTGAGGTCAAGCAAAATGTGACAATTTGCAAAGGTTTCTAGGCTTGAAAATATTGAAGATTGGGAACAGATGTGCATTGAACACTTATATGAAGTCATGTATGAACTTTCATTTGGTGGCCTTGAACTTGACCTTCGGCGACTTTCGAAGGTCAAACTTCACATAGTGAAATTTCAATGACTCCATCACCAAAACTATTACAGATAGAGCTTAGGTTGGTATTGTGGGCATATAGGAAGTCGTGTATGAAGTTTCATTTGGTAACATAGAACTTGACCTTCAGTGACCTTGAATGCCCAAACTTCACAGTGAAATTTCAATGACTTATATCAGCAAAATGGTTACAGATAGTTTCGGTTTGTATTGGAGATGTATAGGAGGTCATACATGAACTTTCATTTGGTGGCCTTGAACTTGACCTTCGGTGACCTTCGAAGGTCAAACTTCACATGGTGAAATTTCAATGACTATCACCAAAACTATTATAGAGCTTAGGTTTGTATTGCGGGCATATAGGAAATCATGTATGAAGTTTCATTGGGTGACCTTGAACTTGACCTTCAGTGACCTTGAACAGACAAACTATACGGTGAAATTTCAATGACTTAATCTGTAAAGATTTGGCTGATAAGACTGTAGGATTGTATTGGAGAAGTATAGGAAGTCATGTATGAACTTTCATTTGGTGACCTTCTTATTGACCTTTGAAGGTCTAACTTGACCTAGAGAAGATTCAATGACTTCTATCACTGAAAAGGTCACAGATGGAGCCTAGGTTTGTGTTACTGACATAGGAAGTCACATATGAACTTTCATTTGGTGACATTCAGCTTGACTGTTGATGACATTTGAGGGTCAAACTTGACATAATACAATTACAATGACTTGTCTTGCCAAAACGGTCACAGATGGAGTCTAGGTTTGTATTACAGACATATAGGAAGTCACATATGAACTTTCATTTGGTGACATTCATCTTGACTGTCAGTGACCTTTTGAGGGTCAAACTCCACAGTGAAATTACAATGACTTATATCACCAAAATGGTCACAGATTGAGCCAAGGTTTGGGTAGAGACATTTAGAAAGTCATATATGAAGTCCATTTGCTGACCACAACTTGACATTCTGTGACCTTTAAAGTTCACAATTGACATATTGAATACATATTGACATATTTAAATGACTTGCATCACCAAAACTGCTTCAGAGCATAGGATTGTATTACAGAAGGTCTTATAAATGTATGTGAACTTCTATTTAGTGACCTTGACATTGATTTTCATTGATTCAAATGTCAAACTTCACATGAAATTTTCATAACTTGTACCATTGCTGTAAGACTGCTTGCCGGTAAGCTACAAGACCCTTGGTCCTATATTTTTTTTTACATCATTTTGGAAGAACTTTAGCCTGCTTTTCTGTGCAGAATTGTTTTAATTCAGCCATATTTGAAGGTTCTCTATCACAAACTGCCTGTTTAAGGCCATGCCACCGCAGCTTAATCAGATTAACACCAGTACTTTGACTGGCTACTCCGAAACCTTCATTTTGTTTTATTACCAAAACAGTTTTTGCAATATCTCATGAAAAACCTGTAGTTTACATTCAGTTGGGAAAGAGAGGACCATTGTGCATTTGTGCATGTTTAACAAAATATGTTGCTCAATCTTCAATGCTGTCAACCAAAAAGTGGCAGTTTTGTCTTGTGTTGGTCTTATCCTAGTTTTCCCCAACTTGTTAGAAAAGTGTAATGCATAAAAACATCACACCAGAACTGCCGGGTTGGGCCCGCAACCGCATTGGCGCCGCATTGCGGAGCAGTAGTGACCACCATGACGCGGGTCCAATCCTCGGTCATACCAGCTGGTGTTCGGTAGCCTTTTCAGAACAGCGCACTATTGGCTTCGCACTGCAGGGAAATAAACCTTTCGTGTCTTACCCTCCGTGTGGATGGTGTCAATGATCGTCTCCTGGACAAATGTCAAGTCAGCAGTCTTCCCCATGACTGTGTCGCCGACTGAACCAGACTGAGAGACCATTTAAAGGCTCAGGTGTGACACCATGAGTCTTCAATATTGAGCTTCTTCACAATATTCAAATTTTATGAGATGCAGAATTTACGGTTTTCATTAGCTGTCAGTTGTAATCATCAAAATTAAAAGAAATGAACACTTGAAATATATCAGTCTGTGTAATGAATCTATATATGAGTTTCACTTTTTCAATCAAATTACTGCAATAAATCAACTTTTTGAGGATATTCTAATTTATTGAGATGCACCTGTATATTTGAAAAAAAGTCATGAAAAAACAAATGTGTTTTGCTAATAGTAATTGATATAATGCTATGATATAATGTGTCTCGGGTCTTGTCTCGGGAATAGGGTGCGTGTGCGAGTTGGGGCGAGGCGAGGCGAGGCGTGGTGAAGGGTGGCCCTCTGGGGTCACCTTGTCCTGACGTGAAGAAGACATGACGGATCAGAAAGACTCCCTGTTCAAGCGAGTATCACAGAGCAATGGAATATTAAATAAAGGCTCATCTCATTTCTCTATTCTGTGCCTCCTCATCTCCACTCTCCTCCATCCAACTGCCAGTGACCCAAAAATCAATCTCAGAACGCCATCTTGAAATATTTCTCAATTTACAAAATGCATCTCGAGGAGAGAGGAACTAGGAGGCTTGCCAGAGGACCTACGAGCGAGAATACGCAAATCTTTCCTCGGCAGATGTCCTTTCAGCACCCGTGATATGTAAAAGAGCCATGACACTCAGCTGCCACGTTATGAAATGAATTAAAAGTAAATATGTGAGTTGTCATGGACACTGTTATGCTCATCTGAAAAAGATTATAAAATACAGTGGTAGGCTATAACAAAACAATGGCCAGATGAGGCAGCCTGTATCCTATTTAACTGACGGCACTTTAAAATGACGGGCGGAAAGCAGGGATATCTTATTTTGTGAAATGCCTCTTGCCTCAACTCCTCTCTCGTTGTATCACTTCCCTGCCTCCTCAGCTTGCATCTCAGGTGGGAGGGTCTTAACCGCGAGGAGTGGAGGCAGGAAAGGAATGAAGGATGGGCAAACTGAGAATGAAAAAAGCGTCGGCCCTTGGATGCACCCTGGATCAAACATTTACGCTTACCTTCATAACCATCGGCGGGAAACTCATTCCAGTTTTGATCCACGTCAAATTCCGGTACCATTAACAGGGCAAAGAGGAGCAGCCAACGCCAAGTAAATGGCATTTTGGCTGTCCTGGGACTAACTCACCATAGTAGATAAACAAGTTAGCAGTTGTTAGTATCAAGAATGAAGACAGTTGATTTGTGGAATTAATATCATAGTCTATATCAACAAGCGCAGTCATATACTTCCGGAAAGATTGTGGAAACGGCCTTAAAATACAGAACCAGCACTGGACACCAATTCATTCGAATTCTGAGTTATGATGCAGGTGCGGTACTTTGATCACTTCAAACGTCACAGAGGCGATTTCAATTGAATGAATCTGTGTGTGTGTCCCAATTTACACCAGATGCGTGTCTGGTCCATCCAGCCGATAGGATTCACTTTAGTCAATGTGTGTGCTTACACTACACCTGCTGCGTTGTATTTCTCATCCGTCCCAGCTCCGGCAAACCGCAGCCGAGCGCAGCAGATAAGCAAGATTTCTATTTTTGCCGGATGCCGCAGCAGCACAGCAGATCGATCAGTAAACGCAGCACTTCAGCACAGCAGATCGATCAGTACACGGGCATAATATTTAAAACGTACAGTTAATTTTCAAAATCTGTGTTGGCGCCAGTTTGTATTGTAGGCTAGCAACCAAAGTAAGAAAATATATAGGCCAAACTTCATCGACAGAACACTTTCCAAACAAATGACAAACCCAACATAAACAAGAAATGAAGAACATTTACGACAAATAGGCTACTTATCTATGGTAGAAGCACAAATCGAAGCAAGTCAACCGTTCCTCAACCCTTTCAGTAAAAATCAAAGGCTGCTGCCTGTTTGTAGTTGCACTCAAAACAACATGTATCATTTATCTCGGGCAATCGCATGCGATTCTGTAATTACTGCTTGATCTCGTCAAGCTCGTTCATTCGTTTAGCTTCTCTAGCCCTCCAGCGCTGGTACGCAGTTAAGATGCAGCTGGTGGGTGTTGACGGACAGTAATGCACGCAGCAAACACGCAGCAGAGGTGGAGGCGGACCAGACATGCATCTGGTGTAATCCCGGTGTGTGTGTATGCGTGCGCGTGTGCGTTTGACGGTCCGATTCAGCGACGTACAGTGTAAAGGTTTTTTTTTTTTTTGCCAAGATCTCCAGAAAATAACTACCAGCAATACCACACTTTGAAAGGCTCAGCTCTTTTATTTTTAAATGATTAAAATATTAGCCCAGGCGCTTGCACACAAAGTACGATTGTTCCGTACCATGCCACCGTACCATTTCCCCCCTCCCCTCTCCCCCCGCTGGTCAGCTTTCACACTAATAATTTCGTACTGTGCCCGAGTACACGTGCATGCGTCAAAAATCCGATACTGCGCGCTGCAGTATGCGCCTAGGTGATTTTAAATTGGGAAATATGCTGAAAGAAACAGAAGCAAACCCTTGTGTGGAAAGCATTCTGTATCCAGCCTCCACGTTTTTGGCTTTTTGCCAGTACCATTTTAAAAGGAGGCGCCAGTATATTTTGGGGGGTTTATTAGTGAGAAGGTGGTTTAGAATAGTAATATCTAATATTAGTATTAGTAATATTTTTAGGAAGGGCTCATTAAACACTATACATCCAGACTTAACAAGACACATTAAAACACAAATTTATCTCGTTATACACATACATTTTATTATATCTTTTTATTTTGCACTTACAGTGCAGTGAAAAAATATTTGCCCCCTTCCTGATTTCTTATTTTTTTGCATATTTGTCACACAAATGTTTCAGATCAGCAAATAAATTTTAATATTAGACAAAGACAACCCGAGTAAATACAAAATGCACTTTTTAAATGATGATTTAATTTATTAAGGGGAAAAAGCTATCCAAACCTACCTGGCCTGGTATGAAAAAGTAATTGTCCCCTAAACCTATAACTGGTTGTGCCACCCTCTGCGACAACAACTGCAAGCAAGCGTTTGCGATAACTGGCAATGAGTCTTTCACATTGCTGTGGAGGAATTGTGGCCCACTCTTCTTTGCAGAATGTTTTA
This sequence comes from Gymnothorax javanicus, assembly GCA_029692085.1. Lineage (NCBI taxonomy): Eukaryota > Metazoa > Chordata > Actinopteri > Anguilliformes > Muraenidae > Gymnothorax > Gymnothorax javanicus. The sequence continues at coordinate 110,874,804 of CM056200.1, forward strand.
ATTCAGCCACATTGGAGGGTTTTTGAGCATGAACGGCCTGTTTAAGGTCATGCCACAGCATCACAATCGGGTTTAAGTCTGGACATTGCTTAGGCCGTTCCAAAGCCTTCAATTTGTTTTTTTTTAAGCCATTCAGAGGTGGACTTGCTAGTGTGTTTCCGATCATTGTCCTGCTGCTTAACCCAAGTGCGCTTGAGCTTGAGGTCACCAACTGATGGTTGGACATTCTCCTTCAGGATTTTCCGGTAGAGAGCAGAATTCATAGTTCCATCAATTACGACAAGTCATCCAGGTCCTGAGGCAGCAAAGCAGCCCCAAACCATCACACTACCACCACCATGTTTGACTTTTGGTATGATGTTCTTGTTATGAAATGATATGTTAGTTTTACGCCTGATGTAACAGGATGCACACCTTCCAAAAAGTTCAACTTTTGTCTTGTCAGTCTAGAATATTTTCCCCCAAAAGTCTTGGGGATCATCAAGATGTTTTTTGGCAAATGTAAGACAAGCCTTTGTGTTCTTTTTGGTCAGCAGTAGTTTTCGCCTTGGAACCCTCCCATGGATGCCATTTTTGCCCAGTCTCTTTCTTATTGTTGAATCATGAATACTGACTTTAAATGAGGCAAGTGAGGCCTGCAGTTCTTCAGATGTTGTTCTGGGTTCTTTTGTGAGCTCCTGGATGAGTCGTCGATGCGCTTTTGGTAATTCTGGTAGGCCGGCCACTCCTGGGAAGGTTCACCACTATTCCAAGTTTTCTCCATCTGTGGATAATGGCTTTCACCGTGATTCGCCGGAGTCCCAAAGCCTTTGAAATGGCTTTGCCACCCTTTCCAGACTGGTAGATGTCAATTTCTTTGTTTCTCATCTGTTCTTGAATTTCTTTAGTTCCCAGCATGACATAATGCTTTTTGAGATCTTTTAGCCTACTTCACTTTGTCAAACAGGTTCTATTTAAGTGATTTCTTGATTCAACAGTTCTGGCAGTAATCAGGCCAGGGTGTGGCTAGTGAAATTGGACTCAAAAAATGTGGTTAATCACAGTTAATTCAAGATTTAACAAGGGGGGCAATTATTTTTTCACATAGGGCCAGGTAGGTTTGGATAGCTTTTTCCCCTTAATAAATGAAATCATCATTTCAAAACTGCATTTTGTATTTACTTATCTTAAAATTTGTTTGATCTGAAACATTTAAGTGTGAAAAATGTGCAAAAAAGTAAGAAATCAGGAAGGGGGCAAATACTTTTTCACGGCACTGTTGTACTGAAAATACTTCATGAAAAAGAAATCTTCAATAAACTCAAAAACATGAATAGCATGTGAAGCAGTTTGTCTGAGCCCTCTCCTCCATGTTGTCCTTGTATATAATCTCGACCATGGTTTGCTGTGCTGTGTGGGGATGCTCCAATCGCTGGGAGGTTGAGTACAAATGTACGGTTTCTCCAATGACATGAAGAAGAGAAAAAAAATAAATAAATTGTTGGCTCCATTCAGCAGGAGAAATCGAACAAGCATTAAAAATTACAACAATAAAAATGTGAGGTGATCGCATTCAAACACTGCACTTGCACTTTTTCACAACCAAAGACCACACGATTTGGAAGCTTATTGTCCAGTTTATTAAAAGTAAAGAACAGGGAAAGGCTTGCACAGCTTAGGGAGTTAAGACTCAGGGTGTAGGGTGTGAGTGTCCTCTGTCTCATTGCAGGGAGGCTTTTATTGAATCGCCAGCAGCTCTTCAGCTGAAAGAGACAGGGGAGAGAGAAAGACAGGAGAAAGGGTTAGACACATCTATATAAGCTTGAATGGGAAATTGTGCTGAGAGATGAGGTGTGGTCTTTGTTTCCCTACTTAGGTTATGGAACTCAAGTAGCTGTAATCAACAGCTTTTGCTGCTGATGTTTAAGTATGGCAAATGGCATCAGTTACAGATGTGACAGGAATTAGCATAAAGTTGGATCATGTTCTTTGCAGTCTTTCAGACAAGAAATGCAGTACAGCTCAATATTTTTAGTATTCAGTATGATTCCCCACTTAGGCCAAACATTTTGGAAAATTAAGCATAGAAGGCTATTTGGCCAACACGTTGTTTTCAATTTTCTACTTGGTCCTCCAGCCTCCCTCTCCCTTAATCATCAATCCAAAATTAGCTGAGCAGCAACATAATATTGACAGGTAATGTCAACAGAATCACAAAACACTCAAACAAGAGATCACGTCTAAGTTTACTGAATAGAAGTTAAAAAAGAAAAAAGCTCCCACAATCAATATTAATAGTGATGTATCACAGCAAACGATGGCTCTTCTTTATTATTCTGTAAGGTTAACTTTATTACACCAGCTAACGTTAGCTACCTTGTTCTCAAAGAAAATCTCGCTTCACCACATCCACTGCTAAAACGAGTCTGATGCTATATTTACGTTACTTCTCCAACATTTCACTCCCCCCACCCCACTCCGCAAAAAAAAAAAAAAAAAAAAAATCGTGTTTAAGAAGCATTTTTCCGCTCTAATTTCGCGTCTTTGGATGAAATGGCACTGACATGACGGAGTTTACAAGTATGCTGCTGCTCATGGTTAGTGGTAGTAACTGTCGCTAACTGTACCTAGCTAGTATCGTAGCCCAATTTGTTGTCCGTAAACATTAAATATCTCTAGAATCGTGCAGGGAACGTAAACATTAAATATCTCAAGAATCGTGCAGGGAATAATCCAGTAAAACGCTTTACTGTACGTGTTATTTAATTCAGATGTGCTGACAATATTCAGTCTAATTCTTTAAACGGCTTACCTTTTGGAAGATCATCACGTGCGGTCCATTCCGCTTCAGCTCAGCTGCTGGACTAGTCTTGTCGCACTTCCGGCGAGATTTCAGTCAACTCTCGCACAGCGTACTTGAACTACTCCGGATCTAGCTTCACCCGTTATTTTATGGCAGTGATTTGAGTGCAGCATTTCCTGCTTTGAAGGAGCCCTGCTTACAAAGAGTAACTTCACGCAGTGAGCTCCATTTTGCCCGTCTCTCAGTAATTTCCGTGGAAAAGCTGCGCTGATGTAAGTTCTCCATGCTTAATGGTGTCATTCTTTCATTCAGTGTCGAAAAGTTCAGAAACAAAACAGTGGTTCACTGTTGAAAGGCAGAAAGCACAAAAGCTAAGGTCATGTGAAAAAGCTCACCAGTTCGTAAACTTTTTAAAATCGTGACCCAGGCTATGAGGTCTTCGTAAGACCCTGACTCAATTACTAAGGCTTTTTAAAATTATGACCCAAATTAAAGTAACTTTCTTATATCGAGACCCACATTTTACAGACTTTGTAATATCAGGACCCAAATTTGAGGAACTCGTCAAACAGCGCAGTCTATTGGACTACACCCTTCAACTGGGACTCATCTTATAAACTCTCACTCGCCCCAGTTTTGGTCCCAACTCATAATGAATGAAACACTACTCTATTGTATTTACTGGGTGCCAAGACTTTAGGGAATTTGACTGTGCCAGACAGACTCTCATGTTGTCCAGGGGCAGAGGCCAAATCGAGAAGTTACGTAATGACTGAACTTCCCTTGCAGGTAAAGTCATTAACCCCTTTGCGCAGAATACAAATAATGCCAATTTTTTCCCGTAATGCATGAGTCTATTTAGGCTTTATAACTCTGTATCTGTGTCACAGAGAATCTGGAAAATTATTCCAGTGAAGCAAGACATTTGTAAATTGAATTACAGAATTATTTAGGAATTACATTTTGGAATTTACGGATAAAATGAGATAAAATGTAGTAATTTTATACAGAGCCACTTTGGAGCTAAGTCATGTGGTGTCTGGATGATCAGAATATCATAAAATGTAGCCTTCTGTGCTTCAAAAAAGGGTGTTGAGCGGACTTGTCTATTTGAAAATGCAACGTCTCCATTTGATTGTGCCTGATATTTTAATTATGCTAGGCTGAGCTGTGTGTTGAACTTCACTAATTAGATTTTTTCAGCATTACATATGTCAACTGAGTGTTAGTTCAACGCGTCTTTTAATTTAGTACAATGGCTCAAAATGTGCTCTGCCAAAAGGTTGTGGCAGTTAAAGGGTTCAGAAGGATTTGGTTAGGGATTCATATGAGCAGGGTATGAATTGTATCAATATCTAAATTGATTTTTATGGCTTTGTGTGCTTGTTTTGTATTTCCCACAGGGTTCCTGAACGCTTTGTTGAACTCCTTTGTGCACGTGGTGATGTACCTGTACTACGGTTTGGCGGCGCTCGGTCCTCAAATGCAGAAATACCTTTGGTGGAAGCGCTACCTGACCAGCCTGCAGTTGGTGAGTTGCAGCACACGAGCCATGCTGAGCCAATCTGAGCCAAACTGTGCCGGGCCAAGCCAATCTGAGCCCAACTATGCCAGGCTGAGCCAATCCGAGCCCAACTATGCCAGGCCGAGCCAATCCGAGCCGAACTGTGCCAGTAACTGAGCCTTCTCTTGGCTGAGACTGAATTTCACTGTCCCACAGCTATATTCTGCTCTAATCTAACCGAGCATTTTGATCTTGTATTTAGACTTAAAACTCTTAGTTCTCTTAATTGGTTCCCAATTAATATTAGGAACTCAGATAGCCGTGTTCTAGAACCGATCTTTACGAAAAAGGATCCCTTTAGTCAATTGTTCTCCTCCAAAGGCGGCCTTATGCAATTTCACAACCCGCCTTTTTTTTTCGCATAACGGGCTCCCTCAAAACGCTTCCTTGGTGAAAGGTAGGGTCAATTCTAGAATGCTCCTAATGGGATAGGAATTCCTTTGTTTTGCTTAAGGTCTCCTTTATTACTGAGGATGGTCTAGAGCTTCCTGATGAGCATCCTCAGCGAGCCAAGTCAGTCATTTGCGTCGAACTTTAAATGAAGAAAAGATGGGTGCCTAAGTGAATCGTATTGAAAATGTGAGAAGGCTTCTGGATTTCGTCAACACACGGCAATGAAGGACCCGCAATTGGTGGCCAGGTGTATGTACCAATTAAGAGCTTGCTGATTGACCTCAGTCTTTAATTTCATTGGTTATACATAATTGTAGCCCCTGGACGAAGTCGGGCAGCTACTATGGATTCACGCGTGTCGTCTCCGCCGCCGCCTCCGCATCCGTAGACACTTTCATGTGGACCAATTTTTGACCAATTACACTGAACAAAAATATAAACGCCCCATGTCAAATTTTTGAGTTTTTATTAACAAAAAACTGGAACCGGGATTTGTCTGTGAACAGCACTCTTCTCCAGCGTGCGAAGGGCCATCGAACATGTGCGTTTTCCCATGTTAGTCGGTTCCGACGCCGGACAGCGGTGAGATCCAGACCACGGTGAGGACGCCGAGCGTGCAAGTTGGCTTCTCGCAGGCAGTTACGGACTGTCTGTGGTGTGATGCGTCTGTTGTGCAGACCAACGGTCTCATCCGCTGTGTGTGTCGCTGATCTGAGCCGATCCCGCAGGTGGACGAGCCGGATGTAGCGATCTTGTGCTGGTGTGGTCACACGTGGCCGACGTGGATGAGGTCGATTTGCAGTACTGCACGTCTGTCGGAAACAAACTCTCAAACGGCCTATCGTCCGATAGTTAACATTCAGCTGCACAGCAACCGCTCTGGTGGACATCCCTGCATCCAGCATGCCAATGGCACGTTCCCGCATGACCTGAGACATCTGAGGCATGGGTTGGCTTTTTATTGTCCCCAGTATAAGGAGTGTCTGGGTACTGCTCATTCTGTCTGATCACCGTCTGGAAATGCCACACCCATGTACTGAGTGAAATCACTGCATCACTGAGCAAATGCTCACTGACAGAGAGATGGATTAAAAAATGGTACACAAATCAAGAGAAATACCCCTATTGTACAAGTAAAAGTCAGCATATGCTCACTTAGAGTTGTTAACTCCATGTGGCATCAACATTTGACATGGGGCGTTTATATCTTTGTTCAGTGTACTTTCATAATCGGTATGGACATGTGTTACACTTCACTTTAGACAACTATTGATTTTGTTTGCCATGACGGCAGTATTGGCCGAATAATACGCAAAATAGTGGCAAAACATAGAGATTTCCTTGTGGACGCAGTACAGGCTGCAATTTTTGACCAATTACTTTCATATTTAGTATGGACATGTGCTATACTTAACTCATGACACCCACCACTTTCGGTTGCCATGGCGACAGTATTGGCCAAATAATGTGCAAAAAAGGGGAGAAGCGGGCTTTCGGGGGCTACACCCATGCGGTCGCAGCACCAGACTGTCTAGTTTACCTCTCTTCATGCATGTTGAAATTAACTGTTTGCAATTTAATCCAATCACTACATGCCCACAGAAGGTACATGCATTGCCATCTCTGGCAGAATGTGATTTAAGAGTTAAAGTAATTCCACAATATAAGCTCATAGTTTGGAACATTAACAGATTGTTAAAATTCTGGGATTGCCATTGCAGTTGGAACAAAAACCAGCATACACAGGGATCCCCAAGGACCGAGTTTGAGAACCACTGACTTATTACGTCAGATTACGCTTGCCAGCCAAAAGGCCAACCTTTCGTGATGAGGAAGGGATGCCTCAAAGATGTTTTGTTACTTAACCCAACAGCACTTAGTCTCATTATATATAGATTACCTCTGTTCCCTGCAGTCGCGGCTGGTGAACTGCCAACAGGGGAGGATCAAACAATCCCTTAAAAAGACTGAAAACAGGTCGTGACCAATCAATCAGTCATTTTAATTACCATTACAGAATCTTCGAAAACTCTCAACGTTATCAGGTGTGGCCAGTTTTCATTTATAACGCATACCTGTCAACTCTCATGCATTCGTTGTGAGTTTTAAGCCGCTTTCATACCGGACGCAAAACAAATTTTTCGCACGACAGATTTCATTCAAAGTCAATGCAAAGACGTGAATACTCATTGACTTTGAATGTAATCTGTCGTGCGAAAAATTTGTTTCGCGTCTGGTGTGAAAGCAGCTTAAGTAGCATATTTACGTTCCTCTGCTGTAGTCAGCGATTACTCAATCAACACGTAAGAGATTCTTGTACAGAATTGAAGTCCTTGTGCATGGAGGGGTTGGAAGCAATGGAATTGCATAAGACGTTTCAAATGATCTTATCTCATTTAAACGATCACAAAACACATGCATTGCTTCTAACCGCTGAGTAAAGAAAAGCGTGCAAAGTCCGGAGTCGCAATTGGTATGCGTTGTTAATGAAAACTGGCCACACCTGATAATGTTTAGAGTTTTCAGAGACTGGTAATTCAAACGAATGATTGAAAACAGATCGTGACCAATCATTCTTTTTTAAGGGTGGGTTTCATCCTCTCCTGTAGCCATTTCGCCATTTCATTTCTTTCTTGAGGAACAGGTTAAGGTCGGTTCTAGAATTGAAACTGTCAAAGGCCGCCTTACAGAAGGGAGCCTCGAACAAAGGCGACCTCGTGGAAGGCCACCTTAGCTCCAAAATAAAGGTGGGTTCCAGAATATGGCCCTCGGTCTTCGTTTAAATCTCTTTTGAAGACTCACTGTAATAGACTTGCTTTTAGTGACTAAATTCTTTCATTCACTACTGTTTGCTGGTGTCATTTTGTGTAAGTCTGTTATTAAAATACTTTTCCCTATTTGATGTTTAGTTCCCAAACTTTTTCCCACCTAGTGCTATAGCATTTTTTATATATTTACATTTTTTTTACCTGTTTGTGAAGTGCTTTGTGCTGTATTGGTAGAAAGGTGCTACACAAGTAAAATATATATAATCTATTGTTATTATTATTATTATTATTTTTATTATTACCTATTTTCTTAGTAAAACAACAATTCTGCTACTGATGTGAGATTCCTCCATGAATCACTACCTTATCGTGGGGGAAGAGTTTACGTGCCCCTGGGATCTTGGGAGCTGTGTTGTCTGGAGCTTAGCTCCTAGTAGGGTCTCCCATGGCAAATTGGTCCCAGGCGAGAGGCCAGATGAGACGCGATTCAGCTAGTCTCCTATGATGAGTTCCTCAAGGAACATGCGAACCTCGCCCGGATTAGGGACACCGGGGCCCCCTCCAGGAGCCAGGCCTGGGACGGGAGCTTGCAGGCAAGCGCCTGATGGCCGGGCTTTTCTTGGGACCTGGCCGGGCTCAGCCCGAAGAGGCTGCGGGGAGCTGCCTCCATGTGGCCCCACCACCCATGAGGAGAGGAGTAGGGGTCAGATGAATTGTAGATTGCGTGGCAGACAGGGGCGAGGGCCCTTGTGTTCTGGGCCCCGGTCATGAAATCTGGCTCTTGGGGAAGGAGCCGGAGTTTGTGCGGGAGGTTGAACAGTACCAGCTAGATATAGTCGGACTCACCTCAATGCATATCTGTAGCTCCGGAACCAAGCCTCTTGATAGGGATTGGACTCTCTCCTTTTCTGGAGTTGCCCAAGGTGAGAGGCAGCGAGCAGGCATGGGGATACTCGTTTCCCCTCGACTGAGTACAGCTGTGTTGGAGTCCATCCCAGTGAAAGAGAGGGTCTCTGCAATTCGCTTGCGGGTTGCCGAGGAAAATGCTCTGACTGTTGTTTGTGCTTACACACCAAACAGCAGTTCAGAGTATCCAGCCTTCTTGAAGTCCCTGGGTGGGGTCCTGGAAAAGGCTCCTACTGGGGATTCCATAGTTCTGCTGGGAGACTTCAACGCTCACGTGGGCAACGACAGAGAGACTTTGAGGGGAGTGATTGGGAGGAACGGCCTCCCTGATTTGAACTCGAGCGGTGCTTTGTTATTTGATTTTTATGTTAGTCATGGATTATCCATAACAAACACCATGTTCGAGCATAAGGGCATAAGGGTGTTCATAAGTGTACTTAGTACCAGAACACCTTTAGCCAAAGGTCGATGATCGATTTTGTAATCATGTCATCAGATCTGCAGCTATATGTTTCGGACACTCGAGTGAAGAGAGGGGCAGAGCTGTCAGCTGATCTCCACCTGCTGGTGAGTTGGATCAGATGGCGGGGAAGACTGCCGGAGAAACCTGGGAAGCCTAAACGTATTGTGAGGGTGGACTGGGAACGTTTGGTAGAGGACCCCGTCTGGACGATTTTCAACTCACACCTCCGGAGGAGCTTTTCCCTTATCCTGGGGGATGCTGGGACGTGGAGTCCGAGTGGACCCTGTTCAAAGTCTACATTGTGGAAGCGGCTGCTGCGAGCTGTGGCCTGAGGGTTGTCAGTGCCGGTCATGGTGGCAACCCAAGGTGGACTCTCGGTGGACTCCAGTGGTGAGGGAGGTCGTTAAGGTGAAGAAGGTGGCCTTTCGGGCTTGGTTGGTGCAAGGGACCCCCGACTTGGCATACCGGTACTGGCAAGCGAGAAGTGACTGCAGCCGAGGTAGTTGCTGAAGCAAAAACTCAGGTTTGGGAGGAGTTCGGAGAGGCCATGGAGAAGGACTTTTAGGTGGCATCAAAGAGGTTCTGGCAAACTGTCAGACGGCTCAGGAAGGGGAGGCAGGGCTTTGCCCAGGCTGTTTTCAACAGGGGTTTGGAACTGTTGATCTTGACTGAGGATATCATCTGGCGGTGGAAGGAGCACTTTGAGGGACTCCTGAATCCGGCAGACATGCCCTTCATTGAGGAGGCAGGGACAGAGGACTCGGGTGAGTCGTTGCCCATTTCCCTGGTGGAGGTCACTGAGGTGGTCAAAAAACTCCGCAAAGGCAAGTCACCAGGGATGGACGAGATTTGTCCTGAGATGCTGAAGGCCCTGGATATTGTTGGGCTTTCGTGGCTGACACACATCACGTTCCACATTGCGTGGAGGTCCGGTACAGTACCCATGGATTGGCAAACTGGGGTGGTGGTTCCCATTTTTCAAAAAGGGGACCAGAGGGTGTGCTCCAATTATAGGGGGATCACACTGCTCAGCCTCCCAGGAAAGGAGGCTCCGCCTGATTATCGACTTTGGATTCAGGAGGAGGAGCGATATGGGTTCCGTTCCTGCCGTGGAACAGTGGACCAACTTTTTACCCTTCATGAGCAAGATACTCAAAAAAGTAGTTTGTAATCAACTTACAACCTATCTTAATGAAAACACAATTTTAGAGAAGTTCCAGTCAGGTTTTAGATTAAAGCATAACAGAGACGGTTCTATCAAAAATAGTTAATGATCTTAGATTAAGTGTTGATGCGAACTTGGTTTCAATTCTTATTCTTTTAGATCTGAGTGCTGCTTTTGACACAATTGACCACAATATTCTAATTAATCACCTTGAAAATTAGGTCTTTCTAAATCGGCACTTAATTGGTTCAAATTGTATATCACTGGGAGACAGTTTTATATAAGCCTTGGAGAGCACATGTCCAAAAAATATGACACATCCTATTGTGTTGCACAAGGGAGCTGCCTTGGTCCACTTCTTTAATCGTTGTATATGCTTCCATTAGGCAATATAATCAGAGAACACAATATTAACGTTCACAGCTATGCTGACGACACGCAATTATACATTTCTGTTGAACAAAATGATCCCAATGCCTTCTGCTCCCTGACTGCCTGTCTGTCTGCAGTTCATTTATGGATGATCAATCATTTTCTCAGACTGCATGAAGATAAGACAGAAATGCTTTTAATCGGACCCAAAGCCAGAAGGAACGCTCTTCTAGAGAGGTTAGGAAACTTTTCTTGCCTGATTAAATCTGAAGTCACAAGCCTAGGTGTCATTTTAGATTCTGATTTAAATTTTAAACCACATATAAATAAAGTCACCAAAACAGCATTCTTTCATTTAAGAAACATTGCCAAGGTACGGCCGTTTTTAATTCAGCAGGATGCTGAGAAGCTAATTCATGCTTTTATGTCAAGTAGACTGGACTACTGCAGTGCTCTTTTTACAGGTCTTCCAAAAAACACAGTTGAAAAATTACAACCAATTCAAAATGCTACTGCTTGACTTTTAACTAAAACACGGAAGCGAGAGCCCATCACTCCTGTTTTAGCTGCTCTGCATTGGCTCCCTGTATCTTTTAGAATTGAGTTTAAAGTCCTTCTGCTTGTCTACAAAGCTCTTAACAGTCCAGCACCTTCATATGGGTCAGATTCCCTGCTGTTTTATGTCCCTCCACGACCCTTAAGGTCTGAAACTGGGCTTCTAAAAGTTCCCTGGGCCACACAATATAAAACTGGAGATGCTGCTTTTTTTCCAGTACGCACCTAAACTGGAACACCCTGCCAAAAAATATCAGAGAGGCTAGTTCAGCGGACATTTTTAAACGGCAGCTAAAAACGTACGTTTTTAATCTAGCTTATAATTAGCTCATAATTATCATTTTACTGCTCTTATCCTTCCATTTTATTACTGTCTTGATTATTTTAATTCCGTATTATTTTATTTACATGGTCTTCTGTATCATTTGTTCTTAAACTGTCTCGTTTTACTTTGTAATTGTTTTGATTTTATGTGAAGCACCTTGAGCTGCATTTTTTTTTGCATGAAAGGTGCTATATAAATATAGTTTATTATTCTTATTACCCTTGCACGGATACTGGAGAGGTCAGGGGAGTTTGCCCATCCGTGGACTTGGAGAAGGGTTATGACCGTGTCCCACGAGGTATCCTGTGGGGGTGCTGCGGGAGTATGGGGCTCCAGGGCCATTAATTTGAGCCATTCGAACCCTGTACAACCAAAGCCAGAGTTGTTTCTGCATTCTCGGCATTAAGTTGGACTCGTTCCCAGTTGGTGTTGGACTCCGCCGAGGGTGTGCCTTGTCACCTATTCTGTTCATGATTTTCATGGACAGGATATCAAGGCGCAGCCGAGGTTTGGAGGGTGTCCAGTTTGGTGGCCTCAGGATTTCATCTCTGCTGTTTGCAGATGATGTGGTCCTGTTGGCATCATCACGCTGTGACCTCCAACGCACACTGGAGCGGTTCGCAGCTGAGTGTGAAACGGTCGGAATGAGGATCAGCACCTCCAAATCCGAGGCCATGGTTCGTCCCCGGAAAAAAATGGATTTTCCCCTTCAGGTGGGGGGTGAGTTGTTACCCCAAGTAGAGGAGTTCAAGTATCTTGGTCTTGTTCATGAGTGAAGGTAGGATGGAGCGTGAGATTGACAGGCGGATCGCTGCAGCGTCTGCAGTGAAGCGGATGTTGTACCAGTCCATTGTGGTGAAGAAGGAGCTGAGCATAAAAGCAAAGCTCTTGATTTACTGATCAATCTACCTTCCAACCCTCACCTATGGTCACGAGCTTTGGGTAGTGACCGAAAGAATGAGATGGCGAATACAAGCGGCCGAAATGAGCTTTCTCCGCAAGGTTGCAGTGCTGACCCTTAGAGATAGGGTGAGGAGCTCAGACATCCGAGAGCGGCTCAGAGTAGAACCGCTGCTCCTCCGCGTTGAGAGGAGTCAGTTGAGGTGGTTCGGGCATCTAGTCCGGATGCTTCCTGGACGCCTCCCTTTAGAGGTTTTCCAGGCATGTCCAACTGGGAGGAGCCCCGAGGCAGACCCAGGACACGCTGGAGGGATTATGGGCTCTATCTTTCACACTGCCTCACCCGTTGCCACTACCCGCAACCCGTGAATTACGCATTTAGCAGCTTCCACTATCCCTAAACGAAAGCTTGCGGCCACACTACCCGCTATACATTATGCCGAATCCTTTATTTGCGCCTGGAGGTGTGCCCGTGGGCGTGTTTCTGCGCTTTCCCTACAATTGCTATCTTGACCACACACGTTAGGGGAAAGCGATAGTGGGTCCTAAACCACCCGCTACCCGCAAGATTTGGGCTTTCACAAGAGCGCTATGCACTAGCACTCAGCAACGGAAATTTTTTTTTTCCAGCGAGAGCGGCATTTCAGAACTCTCTTGCGAATGAAGGTAATTTCGGCATAAGTACGTACACCTGTTTTTGCAGCACGGTCACAAGAACTTGCTGTAAAAAATAGACAGCTTTCCGATTGGAAAATGTAAACGGACTAAAACCACGTACTTGTCACCAGAATTACCTTCATTCGCTGAAGAGTTCTGAAATGCCGCTCTCGCTGGAAAAAAAAAATACATCGCTGAGTGCCAGTGCATAGACCTAATTTTATTTTTTCTAAAATGGGATTTTGTTCTATGCTTCATTTCAGACGGGAGAGGAGTTGGAAGTGCATGGCTAAACGATTTTTTTTCTTTTTTTTTTTTTTCAAGTTTCCATCACTAAAGGGGTAGGCTTGATTTTTTTTTTTTATTTTTTTTTTTTACTACATACCAAACATTAAACAATATGTCAATGTCTAATAATAATAATAATAATAATAATAATAATAATAATTATTATTATTATTATTATAATACTACAATTCATGATTAACTTAACAAAAACAGATCCTCCCCTGACTGGATTCGACCTCATGCACGGGCAATTTAACTTCGTCAACGGAGAAACGTGGCGACCTTCCTCTCTCCATCAGGGGTTTCGGTTTGAGGATTTGGGATAGCGCAGCCTGCTCAAAAGGCAGTGGCACCTGGCACACTGATTGGTTTAACTGGCGTAACGCCCAAACCACGCCTATGCATAATATAACGGGTAGCGCTGGTGTTTTAGGGATATAGGCAGGTGTGCAAGATGGCAACTTTCGCGGGGGAACGCCTCTTACGCAATGCTAAATCCCCAAATAATGGGTTTAGGGACTCTGGCGTAAGATAGGGCCCTATATCTCCCGGCTGGCCTGGGAATGGCATGGGGTCCCCCAGATAGAGTTAGAGGAAGTGGCTGGGCTTCTCTGCTTAGTCTGTTACCCCTGTGACCCAGCCCCGGATAAGCGGAAGACAATGAATGGATGGATGGAGGATGTGAGATCATTTTTACTCATTTCTTGATTTGTCCAAGGAACAAGTGAAATTTTCTTACCCTATGGACTAACCTAGACAGTCAAAATTATCTCACATCAGTGGCAAAATTTTTGTTTCACTAAGAAAATAGGTAATAGAAATAAAAGTTATGAGTCTAACCACACAAATAAATTGCTTGGTTAGATTTTTTATTTCTTTTTTTGCAGTGCAAGCCCACAAAAAAATTTTGCTCCAAATATTGTTGCATTTTTATGTGCAATGGTATGTGTGTATGTGTGTGTGTGAGTGTGATTGTGTGGACGGTAGTGGTGTGTGCATGTGTGAGTTACACTTTTGTGGATGGGGATTTTATGGGGTGTTATTTTCAAGAACCCTTTTGACCAACCACATGACATTAGACATTCAAGTTTTTCTATGTCTCTGAATGTGTGTATGTAGTTGTAGTGTTTGTTGCGCATGCCGTTTGCGTGTATTTTAAGGGGAGGGTAATTAGTGTATGTGTGACTGTGTGTATAGTGTGTGTGGAGAGGGATATGTGTATTAGTGAAATATAGGTGGTGAAATGTATAGAATAAGATAAAGTCCACAGCAATTGATAATAGCTGGTCTTATATCACAGGGACAGCTTGTTCTCCTTGTCGTCCACGTGACCTACAACCTCTTCACTGACTGCGACTTCCCTGATGCCATGAACGCAGGAGCATCGCCTACCTCCTCAGCCTCATTGTCCTGTTTAATTTCCACAACCAAAGCTACATCAAACGGAAATCCAAGCAGAAGACATGACCAGACTTCAACATGCAGCACACAATGTATAAAGCAGAGTTCGTCAATAAACTTGGGACTTTCATCCTTGTCCTCAGTCATTATGTTGCACTGCATCTACTGTACAGTGTAAAAAACGCTAACAGGGGTCAGCACAAACACCCTGACAGGTCTGCCGGAACGCAGACCCATACAGAACAAACAGCGATGCGCTTTTTGTTGACACCTTTTTATCAGAACCAGCATGAACTTTTTCAACAATTTGAGCTGCTGTAGCTGCAGGTGTCTCATTCAGCTTTGTGGATCGGATCTCGAGACCTTGAGTAAAATCGAAACCTCAGCCATGATATCGAAGCCGGAACGAGACCAGGAGCTGCAACTGGAGAATGAAAAAAGTGCTAGCCTCTAGTCTGGGGTGCGTTTCCCGAAATCACAGATGCTAACTTTCATAGTTGGAACCATTGACTGTGAATGGACGAACTATGTAAATTGCTAACTTGGTTAGCAACTACGCTTTTAGGAAACGCACCCCTGTTCAAGTCACTGGGATGAATAATTTATTAGCTTGCATGCTAACGCTTTTCGCCATTAAATTTATTAATTCAAGTTTCTACAACAACTGTTACACATGTAACTTAATACTTTAATAGCGAAAAAACTTAAGCATGCTAGCCAGCCAGGGGTGCATTTCCCAAAAACATAGTTGCTAACTAAGTAAGCAACTTACGGTTTGTCCATTCAGTCAATGGTTCCAACTATGTAAGTTCTCAGCACAAATTAACACTTCATCCTTCAATTTATCATAAACATTCAAATTCAACATATCTATACATACATGGTTTTAATAGGACAAGAGGAGCAAGGAACAAAATGTGTGAAGTAACCAGTACAAATGTAGTGGAGTAATAAGAGCAACATTTGCCTCAGAGGCATAGTGGATGGAAGTATAAAGTAGCCCAGTGTGGAAGACTGAGGAAAAGTACTTACCTCAATGTGCTCAATAACATATCACTATTGATGGGGTAACATAACTATGTGCTACAGTTTTACCTTTTTTTTTTTTAGATTTGGATGGATGCAAACTGCCTCATAATAAAGCTTTAGGTCAGTGATATGTTTTGTTTAATTTCTTGGTTTTTTTCTGAGGACATGTAGCACCTCACCACTATCTTTTGAAGTCATCAAACAGCTGTGAGAACATCAGGCGGGCTATTCCTTCCCTGCCGACCTGTTTTTCACACATCCTCAGCTTATCAGTGGATTATAAATCATGCAAGTAACACACAATCACACACACGCACTCACAGTATACCCATTATAATCTTGTTCAAAGGCTAAGCTGAAGTTATGTATTTAGACTTACGTAAAGATTAAAACCCAAGTTTCCATCAAATAGAAATATTTTACATGTTTCCTACATCATTTTACACGCAGTTCCACAAATTCCTACCTGACAAATTTGGTACCTTTTTTGAATTTTTAGTTTAATGGGTTTTGATCCTTTGGCAACAAAAAATGAAATTATAACAAGTCCGTGAAGAGTCAGTTATGTTTTAAGTGCAAAAAAATCAGCGATTAACAGAGGGTTTTAAAGAATTTAATTCAAAACCACACACCAACTGCAAAATAGTAAAAACACAAATAAAACATTCTAATAACAAACACAAACAAGTGGAAGAATACAATTTAAACATTTTACGTCCATACAGTCAGCTACAGTGAAGAGCAAAAATACAAAGCATGTGTGAGCGGATGTGTCTGGAGTGGACAGTTTATATCTTCTGAAGTATATCAACTCCACTCTTCAACCAAAGAAATGTTCTGCAACAAAACAGTTACTTCAACACAATGAGAAACAAATTGATTGTTGGCAGAACCAAAGAAAAATGCTTCTTTCTGATTTGGATCACATGGTTAAATGAACACACTTTTCCCACCTAGATAAGCAATGCAATTCATAATTTTATGAGGGAAATGCATTGTTCTGTGCCTGGCATCAGCATTGATCAGGTGGCTTGGGGCTGGAAAAAATAGTATAATGGTTTTAATATCCACTGCCTGTAACGGCTTCACCTGCTTGATGCCATAAGGCTACCCGGCGATGCATTAAAATGAGAGCCGGACTCAAGTGCAGGGTTAGATCTAGTTACGTTTCTTTTTAATATTAGTTAACGACACTACTGTTGGCACATACAGAACATAGGATTGTTCGTTAGTTAACACATTTCGTAAATTCTGAAAATACGCCATTGGTCTAACAGTACAACATCGGCATGATTGCCGCAAGACTGAGCATCCATTGAGCGCTAAGCTTGATCTTAAATAGCACACAGTGAAGATTAGCAACAGGTGCAAGTAATGATTTAATAATTAGAAAGAGCATGAAGTCCAGGGCTTAGCAGCCCCTGGGCTGAGGCTGTGAGGCAGAGCCTCGCACTGCCGCCAACAAACTGGGTATAAATTAAATTTCATTTGAATATGTATGCCATAGTCATTACAATGAACTATGGATTCTGTATTCTATGCCATTATTTGTTCATTTTAAACAATAGAGCAGGGCTATTCAACATTATCCTGCAAGGGCCGGTGTGGGTGCAGGCTTTCATTCCAACCCAGCACTTACGCACCTGACACCACTAATCAACCCTGAGAGTCTGCTTGATTAGTAGTATCAGGTGTGTAAGTGCTTGGTAGGACTGAAAGCCTGCACCCACACCGGCCCTTGTTGAATAGCCCTCCAATAGAGGAATGTAATTATTCAGTTTGGTTTCTGTTGAAATCCTTTTACCTTATTTCCTGTGGCAATACAGTAAAAATGTTTTGTTGTAGAGCAAGGCTTCTGCATACCTTTTGAAATAAAACTTATGGTTACAAACGGCCACAAGAAGTGACTTTATGGCACTAACAAACCACCAGCTCTGTCACTGATTTTGGTGGGATTGGATCAAATTTTACAGAGGAAATGCCTTTGGATTTCCCTCTGACATCCTGCGACTACCATGCCTTGACTCTCACTGATTTATGGAGTTTCCTGACGGACAGAAAGCTTTCCTTTTTGAACGGAGCCAGGCGAGTACGCAACAGGCCCCGAGTCAGCAGCGTACATGATCATTATGGCAGAGGCTAAGAGACTGAGGAGGACATTGCAGACAAAAATAGTAGGGGAAAAAAAAGGACAGTGTCCGAGCAAGATGTCGTCAGACAAGAGTAAATCTCGGACTGGCCAGGACTTTCCCGAGACAATAAGCTCCAGACAGATACTGAACAGGTCTTCTATGGTGTAAGACAGCTGTCAAAAAGATGTGTGCATAATTTTAACAATTCGTGTTCATAATGTTAAACCCTTGTACGTCAATAGAATTGTCGTTCACAAAATTCTGCTGTCATATACGTGAGTCTGTGAAAATGAAATTGTTTTTATGTAAGTATGAATCTAAAAGCTGTGAGTGCAAAGTCTTGTGAATACAACTCTAATTTCTATGACTACGAAGTCATCACTGTGAACCATAGAGATATATAATAGAACCAGAGAGAACGAGGAAGTACCTTCGCTTCTGCCGGTTAGCATGTTCGCTTCCTGATTCCGCGTTTCCCACTGGAGGCAATTTTGTGGCCAAAGATGTGGCAGCTCCATAGACGCCAATTGAAAAGTGCACATTTTTTTTTCTTGCCAAATAACACGAAAACAAAAGAAAATGTACCGGTATTCGGTAATCCTTCATTATTTTGCTCTTTGTCTGACGCAACTGTTCGATGTTTTCAAGAGGGCCTGTAAACTATGGCTCTGGCTAACCCTAACCAATCAGGTGATGGCTCCTCATGAATATTTCTAAAATTTGCACTTCTCCTACGAAAAAAAATTTTGCGGACCGGGCGGCGTAATTTCTTTTCCTACTTTAGTTGAGTATTATACCAAATAAGTGGGCGTGGCCTGCCTTATTTGGAAAATGAGGAATGCGCCTCCACACTGGAGAGTTCTGCAACCTAGAATAACAGCTTCCGTCATCTAATGTAAACGCCAAGCCAGATATATAATCTCATAGCCATTTAAAGCTTTTGGCAACATGTTCGGTGCTGAAGATTAAAGAGGTTACCAATAAACTGTTAATATTGGTGGACTAACTTAACTCCTTCAACCCCACAGCCCTCTACAGAGGGCTGACCAACATATTCCCTTCAACCCCAAATTCCTGTAGGGAAAATTCAAACAATCTGACTAATTGATTGGAACATATCAGGTTACATTTAATGGGATTCCAGAGATAACAGTAAGATACAATGTCCAGATAATGACCAGCCCTCTACAGAGGGCTGTGGGGTTGAAGGTATGGATGCTAGAATATCTGGGGTTGAAAGAGTTAATGGCCTGATTACCAATTATGCCATGATAGCCCATTATTCTGCAATGTGTGCAATCGCATATCATTTTTTAGATTGGTAGCCAGCTACCTAGCTAACTTTAGCGAGGGAAAATCTTAGCAAATAATCATCATATGTTAGCAATATGGTTTTGTTTTTGCCGTAACGTTATTAGCCAGACCCTATCTGTCATAGGCAGGAACCTAGCAGATGGCTATACTTTGCGACACTGTCTGCCCCCAACTTGTTCATTTAAATTCTTGGGACGTGGGAGCAATCGCTATTTTACGCGTATTTCAATCCAGGTGGCTTCACCATCAAGCTGAAACTGGCTGACTGCTTGTCATCTTATATTGTGAAAAAGGTACAGACGCGCTCAACTCACAAAAAGTTTGAACCTATCAAAAGATGAATACACTAATCAAGAAGGCATAGGCAGCACTCCAAATGCATTAAAAAAAAACATAATTTATTGCCACACTATGTTTGTAGAATGTTTGTAGAATGTTTCGGGTTGTACCCTTCCTCAGCGTGTATGGCAAACAAGATCAATTGACACAGGTGTGTTTTACAGGCACAGGTAAACTCATCACTATGTGCATCGAACAGCTGTCTCTAATACTACTTAATTAGCTTGCTTTACACATACAAAAATAGGCTGTAATGACAAACCCCAGTCTCTGATTTCATAGTTACATGATTTCATGAATACATAGTAAATACAAAATGATAAAAAAATCAAAATGATATAAAATAAAAATGAAAATAATAATAAATCTCCTCATTCAGGCCATTAAGAATGAGATTGTCAAGGGAGTGTGTCTCAACCAGGTGTCTCTAATACTGGTAACTGGCATCCATTAATGACAAACCTAAGTCACTAATTGTATAATTACATGATTTCAATAATACTAAATCAAAATCAAACCACAAGCTTCATAAAAAAACAAGGAAAAGAAATCTCCTCATTCAGGCCATTAGGAATGAGAGTATCCAGATCCAGGACAAGGCTGCATATGTAAAAGAGATTGTGAAACAGTTAAGTTACAGAGAGGTGTATACCCCTCTGCACACAGACCCAACTGTAAAATTTTGGGATGAAATTAAGTCGGTTTTCAAACAGGCCTTACAGGATGGACAAATTAATGAACATGAGTACAAATATATGGTCCAACAGAATCCACGAAGGCTGATCATTTACACTCTTCTTAAAATCCACAAACATTTGATAAATCCTCCAGGCCGCCCGATTGTAGCGGGGAATGGATCGCTTACAGAGCCGCTCTCACAGTTCATTGACTCTCATATTCAAGATCTAGTATATGCATTGCCTTCACATCTCAAAGACACAACGGACTTCTTGAACAAATTGTTGGAATGTAATGTGGACTCGAATGACTTTCTTTGTACTATGGATGTCTCTAGCTTGTATCCCAGTATACCTCACACCGATGGTTTAGACGCCTTGAAATATTTTTTGAACGATAGGACTGTAATGCATCCGTCCACTGATTTTTTTGTTATTATTAACTAATGAAGTATTGACTAAGAATTATTTTATGTTTCAAGACACATACTACCTTCAATTACGGGGCTCAGCCATGGGTCCACCAGTTGCCCCGAATTATGCTAATTTATGGGGAAATTTGAGTTAGCTTATATTTACAACAGCAACCCCTATTCTAAGTTTATTAAGAGCTATTGGAGATATATTGATGATTTATTCTTCATTTGGAGCGGCAGTGCCGATGAGCTAAAGGAATTCCATGATCTTATGAATTCCAGAATGGAATCCATTAAATTTACACTGTCTTTTGACCACATTTTATTTCATTTTTGGATGTAATGGTGAAAAAAGAGGGCCAATCTCTACAAACTGAGGTCCTTAGAAAAGAAACAGATAGAAACACATTTTTACACTTTAACAGTTTCCATTCTCCTGCTTTGAAAAAAAAGTTTACGTTATAGCCAGTTATTAAGATTAAACGGATCTGTCACTCTGATGAGTCTTTTGAGACGCATGCTGAATCTTTGTACAACAGCTTTAGAATGCGTGGTGATGATACTACGCTATTAGACAGCCATTTAGAGAAGTTTTGTAAAATCCCCAGATCAGTCCTGCTTACAACCAAGTCTAAGGATAGGTCATCTCAAGGGATTGGTTTGATTTCCACATACAGTCCCATTTCAGGGGAGATCAAACGCATAGTGAATAAACATTGGCATATTTTGGAGACAGATACACAAATTGCAAGTGCTTTTCAAACTCTGCCTAGACATCTCTATAAGCGGTCTTCTAATTTACTGGACCTTTTTGTAAAATCAGATGTCGGCTCACCAAGACGCCCCACACATTTTTTATCACAGATACCCAGTGGTAACTTTCACTATGTGGACTCTGTTTACTTCCGCATTTGGAAAACTGCTTCTGATCCACGGGATTTAGCTCCATATACATCACGCGGAATCCCCTCAGTGTCTCGATAAATTTCAATACTGCCGAAAATTGGCTATTATTCAGTGGAGGAGCTAGAACTGGAAATTGGGGAGCACAAAACATCTGTTTAAAACAGTTATTAGTCCTGACCTGTTCTCAGTCATTTTCATAATTAACAAAAGGTTCAGTCTGAGAGCACTCCACACTTAACAGGTGCTGCTTGTTCTCCCTGATTAGGTAAGACGGCAATCATTCATCTGGAAGCGTATTTGCTGTATTTAAATTAACATTATTCAAAATTGCATACGTGTCGACTTTCACACAAATAGCTTGAGCTGCATGCTTTTTATAGCCCATTTAACTGCCAAGTGCCACTTTTTTTTTTAATCAACCGAATACCGAGAGTGAAAGGCGATATTTCATTGGAACGCGGACCAGTTCAATCAACGCGAAGCATTGGCCTATTAATAAGCAAATTATTTTTCTGTACTGAATTTAGCCCATGATTTCATTGCTGTTGGATTGCATATGGAGAGAAACCGTGTCTTCAGTTGCCAATTATGATAATCGGAAAAGGCGTCAATAAAGGAAAATGATTGAGAACCAGCCAGAACTAATTGTTGTCATAAAGGGATGTGTCTGTGCGCCCCCAATTCCCAGTTCTAGCTCCGCCACTGAATAATAGCCAATTATCGGTAGTATTGAAATGGAAATTTATCGAAACACTGAGGGGATTCTGCGTGACGTATATGGAGCTAAATCTCGTGGATCAGAAGCAGTTTACCAAATGCGGTAGTAAACACAGTCCACGTGGCGAGCGGGACATTTAAATCGCGTTTTTTTCAATAGCATGATCGCCACTCGGAGTTACGTTTTACCACGGGGGGTCACATTTTTGTATTTTTATTTTTGAAGGTAAGAGAAAAGTAGGGCTTTACCCCTCAGTGCAAACATTAACTTGGTATTTTCAAGGCACATTTCAGGAGGGGCGCCCGCTCCTGAGCCTCAGCCTCTACTGTATACTGAATACAGGTTTACAACTTGTAATGTCCCAGTGACTTGCTCTCCATTTTTGCACAGGCATATGCTTAATTCATGAGCCTTTTGATGCCAAGGTGATCCATTTTGTGCACAAATGTATGCTTATCTCATGAGTCTTTTCAATTCAATTTTATTTGAAAAACACTTTTAACAGAGGACTTAGGGTGTTTTCACACCTGAAAGTCCGGACCGAGGTCCGTGTTTTTGTTACATCATGTACATTTGGTTCAGTCTGTTTGGGTTGCACATTGTCATTATTGCAAACGGACTAACAGACTTTACATGTCGAACCTACGTGATATCGTCATCAACTACGTGCTTTGCGTGCCTCTGTAGTTTACAGTGATTGGTCATTTGGCCGGCGGGCGTCTGACGTCAACACGTTGAATAACGCGGGTTTCGAATGTTGTAAACAATGAATGAAATCGTCATTCCCACCATCATATTATTGTTGATTTTCTTGAGCGTCAACTCAATAGTAACGCATTTGTCTTTTAGGTTATTTAACTATTATGCCTTGCCATGGTTGGTGGCACACAATTAGCAGAGACCTCACATGCAGCTGGCGAAACCGATATACCTGCTTTTTAACCAAGTAGCAGTTTTGAAAGGAAACGGGCATTTAAGTTATCAAGCGATCTACAGTTAGACAGTACCCAACTCAAAGGAGCACTGGTCAGAACTTAACACTGCTAAGTTATCTTGCTAGCTAATTCGCTGCTGAGCGAAGTAAAGTGAATCATAATCTTAATTTACAAGACGGCTAAATTTAGGAGGGAAATTATGCGTGTATATAACGTAAAGTGCACAGTAACCTGAACGTCGCACTTTGCCATAATTGAAAATAAGCTTCATCGGTAGGTCTTTTCAAAATTAAACGTTGTCTTGTTTAATATTTTGAGAGTGACACCCATGCCATGCTTCTCGGTCTTGTTGTCATCCGTCAATATTGATGCACCTGACCCTTCCAGTGGGCGTTCAAAAGCGTTTGGAGTTTGACGCGACGCTTCGCTTCGCGGCCAGTGGGCATTGGGCTTAAGCAGTGCATTCATTGTAGGGCTGACCCAAAAAAATCGAAGCTTTGAAGCTTCAATCGTTACCATGGTAATCGACCATCAAGTCCATGATCGATTTTTTTTTTTTTTGGTGGTGCGCACGCTAAAGGCTACAGGTGGCATGGCCAACATGTTTATTTCTTTTCCCCTAAACAGCTTCATCTTGACTTGTGTTTTCAATAGCTAAGGCTGTAATATATTTAGTTTGAGTGAGGAGGCATCTGATTTCATTTTCGAATTTTATGTGTAGCCTATTTTATTCTGCTTTTATTCGATGTTTATATATATATATATATATATATATATATATATATATATATATATTTGATATTTTCGTTATAACGGTGTAATTTATTTGATATTGCGCATTTTGAAGCAGTTGTTGCTTCCCAAAAAAGGGCGAAAAAAGTCCGAAGTCAGTTTTTTTTTCTTAATAAAGAAGCCAGCATTGTGAGTTAGGCTACTGGTCTGTCTCAATGCCAGGTGTTATTATGTCAGCATAGGCTACACAGCCTAGTTCGTTTTTATCCATTCTAGAGATTTTTTGTGGACTATATGGCTGTAATTTAATTATTTTATTGCACATTTGTTACATTTTATGTGACTTGATTATTGCACATTCATGTTCGTTTGAATAAAAAAGAAAGTAACAAAGGGAAGCCAAAACCTCGCCCTTCAAAGCTGAATGACTTAAACCTTTCGCAGTTTACTTTTCTTGATCAGCAGTTGCTCATACGAATTGGTAGAAGGACAGTCAAATTAATTTTCAATAGCAAATGACGACCCAAATTATCACACGTCGTCATAAATTAGTTCGCGAGGCTTCTTTCGCAAGAAGCCAGGACAATCCGTTTTCTACAATCTTAATATAGAAGTAAAGAATGCGATGTTGCACAACTTACTGCTTAATGAGCCTCACAAATCACTTTGCGAATTTATGCCGTTTCATAAGCTACTTGAGCGCAGAATTTATAAAGACGTAGGCCAATGGTAATTTAAGTCGTAATTTATGTGTGAAAGAAAACCCCTCAAAATTTCGTGGCAATGTATAACAATGCTATCGAAAATAAATTTGACTGTCCTTCTACCAATTCATATGAGCAACTGCTGATCAAGAAAAGTAAACTGCGAAAGGTTTAAGTCATTAAGCTTTGAAGGACAAGGTTTTGGCTTCCCTTTCTTACGCCGACGAACCGCCACTGGCGACACAAGGAGTTTTTTCCTTTTTTTTCTGGCTCGCTTCATTTGGATTATACACTGTCTTTTCTTATCGCAAAGTTTAAAGTTGTTATTTCTCTGAATACATTCTGAGTTTAAACGAGATCCTTATTTTTTCGTTTCTGCCTTATTTTTAGTATATTTTCAAGTTATAAAAGTTTGGGTATGATGTTTATGTGGTGGATAAATCTTATTTCTTTTGGTTAATTGCTTCCCGCCTGCGCTCATGTCAATCCGTCCGTGACTATATGGTGATGTGTATGCAGTGCGGATTCCATTAGCTGCAGGTGAATGAGCTGACCATGGTTCTCTAACAACAATGTGAGAGGTATGATCTGCAGCCCTGAAGTGGTCGTTTTGTCTTATCATGAGTTTTATTCATTCTTCATTTTTTTTTTTTTTTTTGATCGGCCATCCTAATGCCCCCCTCGATTTTATGTCCGCGAAGCATCGACTCTCTAAATATGGTAATCGGGTCAGCCCTAATTCATTGTTTTCTGTGATTTATGATGCCCTTTTCTGCAGTATAAGCTATTCTAGTGTTCTTGATGAAATAACACGCCACGTTAAGCTGCTTTCACATCGGACGCGAACCGAATTTTTCGCAGGACAGAGTACATTCAAAGTCAATGCAAAGATGCGAATGCGCGCGTCTCGTATGTCGTAATTTCCTGCCATTGATACAAAGGTCCGAACCTTTAAAAATAACGCTTTCACACTGGGCATGAACCAGACCGTGGTTCTGTTTGGTCCGGACCGAGACCACCTCTTTGGTCCGGACCAAGGTCCAGAGGTTTCACACCTATCATTTTTTGTCCGAAAGTCCGGACCAAGCAACGTTGGTGTGAAAGCCCCCTAAATCCCAAAGTGCTTTACAGGTTTCAGACGAATAACAAGAGATCTTCCCAAACTAAGCCAAAGGTGACAGTGGCAAAGAAAAACTCCCGAACAGGAGGAGAAATGACAAAAAAAAAACTACTGGACAGGGAAAAAAGTCGAGCTCCGTGGAGGAATCCTTGTGCAGATCCTGGTTCTGAGTGAGGGCTCTGCCTGAGGGCGATCTGGGGGGAGCACAGACGATAGAGACAGGAAAAATCAGCTGCAGGTACATATACAATTCAACAGCATTGTGATGTATGGAAAATACAACAGATCAAACAAAACAGCAGGAGATCACCTTAGGAGCTAAACGATGGAAGTGCAGCACCTGGGAGCCAGCTGTCAGAGAGGGGAGGAGGGGTCATCAGACTAGAATACAGCGTCACTCATGAGCGGCTCAGGGTCATCAGGTCTGGGCGAGGGACTCAAGGGCTGGATGGTGGGTGCTGCTCGGGACCATGGATCTGGGACTCCAGGGTTGGGCACCAACCAGAGGTGCCAAAGGGCCAGGAGTCAGGATGGACGGAAAAGAAAATATGTTTACCAAGTGATACCATGATATATGTGATTTCACATACCATATATGTGATATGGTAAAATCATTGAGGTGCATGATAGGGAGGGATGTTACTCATCATGCTGATTAAAACAGAAGAAATAAGTTGACTGGTTATATATATCTGTTGTTGAAATAAGCAACATAGAGTCCTATTGGATTGTATAGGGCCGTGTGATGTGGTGCATTTTTGCATATTAATTTAGTATGATGCAACTTCACAGATTCAACCAAATGTATTCAGCTCATATTTCCATTTTTGAACAAAAGACACAAAAGTGAGGGTTTACCCCTCGGATAGTGCAAACATCATCTGAGTATTTTCAAGTAGCCAATAAGGAGGCGAACTGGCACTCTAAAAAACCTGCTCTACTGTATACCTGAGCGGACTTTGAGGGCTAGGTCCTCAGTTATACAGCGGAGCCTCCCCTTGAAAATACCCATTTCATGTCAAGGAACCATTATCGGACGACCCATGACAGCTGTATTCCCTTTTCCCACTGCCATAGTCGGACATGCTTCACAGTCGGGAAGAAAGCAAGCACAATTGCCTCGGGGATTCAATGCATTAAAGATGTTTACTACACAGTTAATGAACGTTGGAATTGGTTATGAGTATGAAAGGATTGTGATTTACTCACTCACTCACACTTCGATCATGGCGATATTAGCCTGCAATCACCGGCAAAAAGAGACAAAAGTTGGGTTTAACCCCTCAGACAGTACAAATATTAACTTGATTTTTTTTAAGGCACCCTTAAAAAGACGACCGAGCTCTCTTATGCCTCAACTTCAACTGCATGCCTGTATGGACATTGAAGGCTAGGTCCTACGTTATACAGCGGAGACACTCCATGAAAATACCACGTTCAGAATCGGGAACTATTATTGTGGAGGCTTACCAGTTCTGGCACTAGTTTACCATAGTTCAGGTACATGAAAGATGAAAAGAATGAAGAAAAAAACATATGCGGGCTATTTTCATGCGTATTTCTATTTTTTTAAAAAGACACAAAATTGAGACTTTACCCCTCGGAAAGTGCTAACATCAACTGAGTATTTTCAAGTAGCCCATATGAGGCTTAGCTGGCACTCTAATACCTGCTCTACTGTATACCCAGCGGACTTTGCGGCTAGGTCCTCAGTTATACAGCGGAGCCTCCCCTTGAGAATACCCATTTCATGTCAAGGAACCATTATCTGACAACCCATGACAGCTGTATTCCCTTTTCCCACTGCCATAGTTGGACATGCATCACAGTCGGGATAATGGCAAGCACGATTTCCTCGGGGATTCAATGCATTAAAGACTGCTTTACTACACAGTTAATGAGCGTTGAAATTGGTTATGAGCATGAAAGGACTGTGATTCACTCACTCTCTCACACTTCTATCATGGCTTTTATTCGCCAAAACCAATACTTCAAGTGGTGTTGGAGTTCAAGAACCATGACATGTCACAACTGATTATGGACCTACCATATTCCAAATACTAACAGAAGTCCATTTTTTCTACCATGGAAGAGGGGCACTTTAAAGACATGTTTATAACCCTCCTTGTTCTCTGTCGCCACGCCACTGAATAGACATCCTTCTGTACGGAATTGAAGTCCTTGTGCATGGAGGTTTATCAGTTTCACCTGCGTTATGACTCCAGACTTCTCACGCTTTTCTTTACTCAGGGGTTGGAAGCAATGCATGTGTTTCATTATTGTTTAAATGAAGTAAGATCATTTGAAACGTCTTTATGCAATTTCATTTGCTTCCAATGATCTTATTTCATTTAAACGATCATAAGCTACATGCATTACTTGAGCGTTGAGACTGATAAAACCCCTCCCTAAGCCAGTTCACCAGCCGCCACTGACACATGTGTGTGTATATATAGTTCAAGATGTTGTGCATATTTGTATTTTCACGGCTGATTTAGGTTCTTTTTTGCCCCCTAAAGAAGAGGACAAATGCCCACCCAAACAGCATCCTGTAGCGCCTGTTTGATATAGTGTCATATAAAACATATCTTTCTTCAAAGTAGGAATGTGCTTTTGTTAAGTAGACTATTCTCATACTTTAATATCAGAAAAATAATGCGACTGTCTAAGGCTGGAAACTGTGAAGCCTCATCATCCTTTTAAAATTTAGCCTGAAGAATTTAAAGAATCTTAATATGGGTCACAGCAGTATTGCTTCAATGTTGAATAAAATCACTAGATGAGAAAAAAGGGTGAGTAGTTTTTTTCTTTAAGCAAGTTCGTGTGATATTAGTATTTCAGCTGCACTGACATTTCAGTGGGTAACAGCATTAATTTACCTCAAATAAATATGAAATGGATAAGGTGGCGCAAGGTCAGTTGTAGCCTCGCGTTATGATGGGAGTTAGCAATGTAAGTTTATGGCTAGGTGCCTGAATGATCTTTGTAAACTAAGTATTTTATGAAACAGCGTTGCATATCAATGATGCTGGTTTAAAAAAGTTATGGCGTGTGACATGATCTCATTAGTAATGTCAAATCTTGATTTGTAGAGGCCCTAGCGAGGATAAATCAGGCTAATGCAAGGTAACCAATCTGTGAAGTAGCGATTAGGCTATTGGAAGAGACGACCAACTTGGCTAGTTGATTATAGCTCGCTAACGTGTCATCTTAAGGTAGATCGATAATAGCCAATTAACATTGTCTTATTAATCACAATATATCCATCGTAAAAACAGCCTGTGAATTCTCTTGCCAAATAACTTGATAAATGTTTGATATGCTGAAAGATACACACGGGGTCAGCCCTGCCATAGGATTCAATGTAATGGTCAATGATTGCCAGGCATACCAATGTAGCGGCTGGCTGCCTTCAACCTTCCAATGCCGTTTACTATTGCGTCAGCTATCCAGTTATTCTATACAGATCAGTGGTTTAAACAATTTTTTTAGCATCACTAATCATGGAATGAGCAATCAGGCTATGCTAGAATCAAAAAAATAAATTTTGTGACACCTTTCAGTAATAAAAAATTGATGTTTTCCATGTTTTTTGTTTTACCCATATGTTCACCTCAATATACATAAGGGAATGATTTTTTTCTGTTCTCATTGCCTACAGTTATCAGGGTTGGCACACTGATGATATGCACGGAGGACAGGAAGTTGAGGACTGGACTCAGGTGCAAGGATGGACTTGGTTGTATTTATGCTTGCACTCCTGCACAGCAGGAGGCACCTGCCAACAATACATCATCATAACCATTATTTAACTAGAGGAGTCAAATAAAGGTTATGATGAAATATTACTGTGTATAAAAACAAAAAGAAGCGAGGTTCATAATTATAAGTAACTAAAACTGGGCTGGCTACAGTAACAATGTATTGCTAAAATAGGAAAGGAAATAGGAAACACAGTTCATAATGATAAAAGGTAAAGTCTTTTGATATCAACAATAAACAGCAGTAAGTTAAAGAATTAGAATATACATGCGATAAGTGGAGGATAAGTCTATACAAGACTGGCAATACAACACAGGCATGTGGTATACAAGACTTCGCAAAGACTAAGTGCGAGGCTCAGTCTTAAATAGAACAGCACTACTGCATAGTGGCAATGAACAACAGCTCCAAGTAATGATTGCGGGGCTGAAAATGAGGTCCAGGTCTTAGCAATGCCAGTGAGTCGGAAGGGTTGGAGATGTGACCTCACAACAGTAGTATTTTTCAACTCATTTTCACCAAAAAATTATATCGAGGATATATTAATATGTTAGGATCCCTTTCAGACGAAAGTGGTGATGTATAATCATCACTGCACACTACTGTATGCATTGTCAAATAAATCCTGATTAAGCAAGTGAATCCCTCAACCCTTGTCTCATACACCTATCCCAATTTGCCCCCATAAAAATAAATAAAAATAAGACAGAAATGATTGCTTTTTCCTCCAATTTATTCTTTAATTTGGAAAACAGTGCATGGGCCTTTCAAGTTTTTTTTTTTAGTCTTGGAACATAAAGTGATTTTGGTGGGGCCATGGTTGAAACTAGCAAGAACTGAGGGATAGGCTGGAGGCACATAACCCTTATGGTTTATGTGGATCACCAAGCACCCCCGCTGACCCAACATAAACCTGCAGTAAGACGAGAACCTAAAATAATAAGCCATGATGAGTGTCAATGTTGAAAATACTCTGCTCCCTCTCTACCTCCTCAGCTCTCAATCAGCCTTACTCTGTTCATAGTGGAAAGACCAGATTAACAAAGGCAAGAGTATCTCCTTCTCCCTCCATATTTTCTATCTTCCTTATCTGTCCTTCCTGGAGTTAGAAATTTTATTTTCTTTCCGTTTTAGATTCCTCCTCCTCATACAATCATTCATGCCTCGTCAAACAAGAAGCACTTTTCTTCTATCAATTCTGACACTCCCTTCCTCCCAACCAGATCAGAGATACCAGCAGGGGTGTACCCTCAGTTTTTATGCCCTTCCTCTTGCCTCCTCCCTCCAATCCTGTACATCAGAAAAAAAACAGACGATAGCACTTAATGGGCCCATTTTGAGGAGTGGGTGTTGGCTGAGGATGGGGTATTGGTTTAATTCTAGCTCTTATAACAGGATGCGGTATTTGAGAGCGCGGGGCACCCTATTTATAACCAGTCTGCCATCATAGCTGAGTGATGCAAAAAGCCAGGGATCGGCTGAGGACCACTCCGGCATAGCTTACTGTCCTCGTGCTCCTCATAAGTGGAGATGATACTGTCCTGGAGGGGCTCCTTGCATCTGAGGGAAGGGAGAGGGTATGAGGAAACATCAATACACAAAAACCCATGGGTAGGACAATAAGAAGTTTGGAAAGTACAACCTCTATCCAAGGAAATGGCCTACATCTTGAAATACTGATTTTTCAAGCAAGAACCAGAGCTGCATTATTTGAATACTTGTAGTACATTATGATGTGCAGTTGGCTTCATGCATTTTTTCTGTAGAATCTGCAAAAGTTTTACTGCATGCGTATCAATCAGAAAAAAACAAAATTTCTGTCGAGACCAGCTGGCGGATTACATCCAAATAATGATTCAATATTTTTGCACTAATAACAAATTGACATTCTCATGTGTAATGGCAAGTCACTATAGATAAAAAACAGGGAAAAGCCATTTAAGCCAATTGAAAAATGACTGTGTTTATAACACAAGAAGGTGTGCATGGGAGAGGATAATGCCTTCCTGCTTTCTTCCAGGCCATTCTCCTCCCACAT
This sequence comes from Gymnothorax javanicus, assembly GCA_029692085.1. Lineage (NCBI taxonomy): Eukaryota > Metazoa > Chordata > Actinopteri > Anguilliformes > Muraenidae > Gymnothorax > Gymnothorax javanicus. The sequence continues at coordinate 110,906,165 of CM056200.1, forward strand.
CACTGAGGTCTTCTTCATACACCAAATGGCGAAGGGGCTCTGAGAAATGGACACCATGTTGGGGAAGAATGACACGGCTGTCACTGCTGCCTGTCAGCACCAACTAGTCATGTCGTGGTTGTGGCCCAGACGCTCACACCCTGTGGAATGGAAGCATTGAAGCGCGCACTGAAACAACAAGTTGCAATTGACATAGTCAATATGGTGCTCACCAAGCTGCGGCTAAGAACCAAGGGCTGTTTCAATAACAACCTCCTTTCCGTGAACAGTCAGACCTTTGACAGATCATGTCCAGGTCAAAGATGTTTCAATTAAACAAAAGTAGGATGTCAACCTGTTTTGTCACTGTCGATTTGAAATTTGCTTCATAATTTACACCTCAGTGACGCTGGCACTGTGGTTGTGGATACTGGGAACCACAAATGTGAGATGATTTTAAATCAATTTTTGATACAAATCTTCCAAGCATCATCTTCACCAGAGCGGCAGAAACAGATTGCTCAAATTAGTATAGCTTCAGCTCAAGCAGCAAGAAAAAGAATTTGAAAAAAATGGGCTGTATGCTTTCCCCACTGAAGTCAATTTAGGCTACCTGCACACTCGAGTTGTTGTTAGGGGCGTTCTGAATGCTGAACTCCAGCAAATATAAAAAAACTTCTGCTGCTATTGTATGCTGCTTTTGTATACTGATGTCTGCAAATGAAGCAGACAGTAGAAATAAGTTAATCCAAATTCAAAGAGCATAAACTTTCGCCCTTGCAACATTACGGGTGTGGCGATTAGACACATTAAGTAATATGCCTTTCTTCGATGATGGAAAACCAGGCTCTATGTAACTTTAGTAGACCAATTAATGAAGTGAATTTAATCAGTGATTTGGATGTTTCATCATATTTTCATGAATTCGGTAATTCAACCAGTCTAACTTAAGGAATACACACTTTTCTCTTGTATGGAGCATGCTACATATATAACTGGAAGTCAGTGGATAGCTCTTGCAGTGATATTTGGGTGTTCTGTCTCAGTTAGCAATGAATTAAAACTAAAGATTTCCTTTTAGGATTAATGAGTTTACAGAAGAGTAGGGTCCAAAATGACACATTCATAAAGATGTGCTAAAGGCTGCATGATTAAGTAATAATACATGTCTATCTTAAATTAATATCTTTAAATGTCAGTAAAATCACAGGGTCTGTAATTATTCAAAATGCCTATAAACACGTTAGTCTTTGAGCTCTGACTGACTGGCCGTGAAGAACGTTACAGAATCTGACTGGAGATTTGATGACACGCCAGATGTGTTACAACGTCCAGCAAACACTAGATCACACTGTCAATTTCAAACACTCACTATGCATGGGATGTACACCACCACCTGGTTTACTGAAATTACAATTAAATACAGTGATCGTCAGATTAGCGGATTAAGCATCACAAAATCGAATCAAATTTCAACAGTTTGGAAGAAGTAACAATCATCGTAACAATCCCCAAAAAAAATGCGATTCAAAAAATCTTAATGAGATTTCATGGTTTCCGACTCACTGGCCTGCGAACTTCCGAATTCCCGAGCCACATAGCAATAGGAGAAGTTTTCACGACTTTGAATGGCTGGAAAATGATGTTCCTCATTTGCATACCAACCAATCAGCTTCACGAGGGCATGCATGCTCTTGGGATTCTGGAGGCTTTCTGGTACGAAATAATTTATATAATTAGTTTCTATAATTTTTTTTTAAATATAATTTTGGTTGTGACTGTACTCCGCTATATTGAGCCATTGAACCGCCGGAGTCGTTCACGTAGCTCTTTGGATATGTAATGCAACTACGCGTTAACAAGGTAAATCTTTGTAAATGATCATCATATCAAGGCGATATTGTATGAACCTGTCCTGCCTGACCATGTTTTGATTATGAATTCTGCTTTGTCTGACCATGCTTTGTATTTTGTATTGTGATTTAGATGCTCTGCCATGTTTTGCTTTTGCTTTGTCTGTATGTCTTCCTTATTCCACCATTGCAGTTATATTCCGGTCCATGTTTTGTGTCAGACTATGCATTGCACTTTGTCTCCCCCTGTCTGGTCTTTTGTCATGTGATCGCTCACTGCCCCAGTATTGTGTGCCACACTTTCGGGTGATTTCATGGTTTCTGAAGTTTCAACCATTCCTTCAATCTAGTTTTACTTCCTTTACCCTGCTTTTCCATTTACTAGCAATACTAACAGGTTTGTTGTTTTGATTAAACTTACTAACCAAGACTAACATTGTTTATAGTACTAACTTACTAACGAGCACTAAGGATTGTATAGCTGCACATTACTAATTGACTAACAAGCTCTCAGCACTCGCTCTGCTCTTATCTCCACCCCTTGCCTTCACTCACTTTACTTTGCTGCTTGACGGGAATTCTCTGCACCTGGCTTTAATCACTGTTCTGCCTCTCACTCTGTGCACGGTGGGGCACTCCCAGAAGCCCGAACCATATGTTTGTCAGTAGGCTGTCTCTATGATCCTATTATCCAGCGTTTTGGCTTTGCCAATTTCCTGTAATCAGTGCTTCCTCATGTTCATTCCTTTGTAATTAGTCTGATCCAGTTCACCTGTTCCTATCATAGCATGTGACTTCCCCCTCTCAATATTTAAGCAGTCATTTTCCTCAGCTCTTGTGAAGCACGATTTCCTGTGCTCGCGATCGTTTGATGCCCAGCAGCCCTCATTGTGTTATACTTCTGACTGGGCGTCCCAGATTCTGATTTTGGCTTTTCTTTGATACTTCTCTGCCCGTGTGCCGTTACCTGTTTTGCCTGACTGTGAGTTTGAATCTCTGCTGCTCTCTGTTGGATTCGTCTAGGATTCCGATTTTGGATTGTGGACTCTGTACCTTTGCCTTCTGCCTTGTGGGGGTTTATCCCAACTGCAACAAAACTCATTTTTGCTGAAACTTCCTGGTCTCGCATTTGGTTCCAGAACAATACCTCACAGATATGATTTGTTTCTTGCCCCAACTTTACTAACTTCGCCAGCTGTATATAGGCATGAACTTAGCTACGTGAGGTTTTGCGGCAGTTTCGTGCGACCCAGCTGAACTTTCACATTTTTGGGACGTTAGCTAGTTTGCTGGTTAGTTCAAAAGCAATCGCTTAGGTACAGCTAGCTGGCTAGTGAACCTATGGTAGCTATGATGCCTATTGGAGAAGTTTTTATAGCTCTGATTTGTCACTTTCAACGCCATCGCACGCATAGACGATTTCTTTCAACAATGATGACGCGCTTATTTTACCTAATGAGCAAACAGACAGTTCGGGCCTGAGACGTGTTATTTCATAGCGAGTTTAGCTGCATTATCCTGTTCCGCGAATTGCAGAAATCAGAAAACTTTATTTCTTGAAGCAACCTTTATCAGCCTTGAGTTTGACACCGCTGGAGCAGTAGTATTAATGGATTTAACTCTTAACTATCGTTTGAATGTCGGCTTGAGAAATAAATGCCCGATATGTTGCTTGCCGTTGCATCGGTACCAAATCAACACATGTGATAAGGTACGACAGCGAAGTGGATTTTTCCGCAAATAAAGTTTGATTTCTGCAAATTGCGGAACAGGATAATGCAGCTAAACTCGCTATGAAATAACACGTCTCAGGCCCGAACTGTCTGTTTGCTCATTAGGTAAAATAAGCGCGTCATCAATGTTGAAAGAAATTGTCTGCGTGCGATGGCGTTGAAAGTGACGATCAAACAAGCTTTCATGGCCAATATCACTTTGAACTTTACGCCAGCAAACTAGCTAACGTCCCAAAAATGAAAGTTCAGCTGGGTCGCCTGAAAACGCCGCCAAAACCTCCGCGTAGCTAAGTTCATGCCTATATACAGCTAGCCAGTAGTAAGGATGAGGCAAGAAACAAATCATATCTGTGAGGTGACGTTTCCTGGAACCGTCTTGAGACCAGGAAGTTTCATAAAAATGAGTTTTTGTTGCAGTTGGGATAAACCCCTGAGGCAGAAGGCAAAGTACAAGTCCACAATCCAAAATGGGAATCCCAGGGGCGTAATCAACAGGCAGCAGAACTAAACTCAAGGTCAGAGCAAGGTACAGTCTACGGGCAGAGAAGTATCAAAAAGAAAAAGCCAAAATCAGAATCTGGGGGCGTTCAGTCAGAAGTATAACACAATGAAGTACAAAGGCATCAACGATCGCAGCACAGAGCGTTCTGACAAGGCTGTGAGTGAAATGACTGCTTAAATAGGGAAGTCCAATAGGGAACAGGTGAACTGGATCAGACTAATTACAAAGAGACAGAACATGAGGAAGCACCTGGAATTGAAAATTAACCAAAAGCAAGGACAGGGATCACAGAGACAGCCTACTGACAAACATATGGCTCGGTTTGGGAGTTCTACCCGTGCACAGAGTGAGGAGGCAAATTGATGATTAGCCAGGTGCAGAGAATCTGCCGGAAGCACAACAAAAAGTAAATTGAGTGAAGGCAAGGGGCAGAGACTAGGCAAGAGTGCTGAGAGCTTTAGTCAATTAGTAATGTGCAGCTATACAATCCCTAGTGCTTTCGTTAGTAAATTAGTACTGTGAAAGCAATGTTAGTCTTGGTTGTGGGATTTAACTAAAGCAACAAACTGTTAGTATTGTTAGTAAAATGGAAAAGCAGAATAAAAGGAAATACTTGAGATTGGAAGGAATGGTTGAAATCCCGAAACCATGAAATCACCCGAAAGTGTGGCACACAATACTGGGGCAGATGGCGATCACATGACAAAAGACCAGACAGGGGAGACAAAGTGCAATGCATGGTATGACACAAAACATGGACCGGAATATAACTGCAATGGTGGAATATGGAAGACATACACAGACAAAGCAAAAACAAAACATGGCAGGTATCCTAAATCACAATACAAAATACAAAGCATGGTCCGAATAAAGCAGAATTCATAATCAAAACATGGTCCAGGCAGGACAGGTTCATACAATATCGCCTTGATATGATGATCATTTGCAAGATTACCTTTGATAACGTTAATTGCATTACATATCAGAGCCTCGTAATTTAATTGGCGATGGCTCGAATAGGCACATAAGCGGTGCAGTCGTCACAACAAAAATTTATATTTAAAAAATTATAGAAACTAATTATATAAATTATATTTCTGTACCAGAAAGCCTCCCTAGTGCATGCATGCGCTCCCAGAAGCTGATTGGTTGGTATGCAAATGAGGAACATCATTTTCCAGCCAATCAAAGTCGTTAAAACTACTATTACTGTAACCGAGGAATTGAGGATTCATGAGCCAGTAGTCGAGCCATGAAATCTCGTGTAATATTTTTGAATCGCATTTTTTTGCAGAAGGATTATTCTGATGATTAGCATTCTTCAAACTGCTGAGGTGGTCGCATTTTGTGATCGCGAATCCGCTGATCACTGTATTTGAATTGTATCAGTAAACCAGAGTGTGTGTGGCGATCCCATGTGCATAGTGAGAATGAAATTGACAGTCTTGATCGTGTTTGCGTTGTTACACCTTATGTACGTCATGTCAGTCAGATTCTGTAACGTTCTTCACGGCCAGTCAGTCAGAGCTCAAAGATGAACGTGTTTATAGACGTTTTGAATAATTACAGACCCAAGGTTTTCTTACTGGACATTTAAAAATACACTCAAGATATACATGTATTATTACGAATTGCGAGCCTTTAGCACATCTTTATGAATTGTCATTTGTGGACCCTACTCTTCTGTAAACTCATTAATCCCAAAAGGAAATCTTTGCCTTAATTCATTTGCTGAGACAGAACACTAATGTCACTGCAAAAGGAAGCTATCCACTGACTTCCAGTTATATATGTAGCATGCCCATAAGCAAGAGAAAGTGTGTATTCCTTAAGTTAGACTTCAGTTGAATCTTTTCCAGGTCATGAAAATATGATGAAACATCCAAATCCTCACTGATTAAATTCACTTACTAGTGGTTCAATAAAGTTACATAGAGCCTGGTTTTTCCATCATCGAAAAAGGCATATTACTAATGTGTCTGTCGGCGACACCCGTAATGTTGCAAGGGTTTGAAAAGTTTGCGACTCTTTGAATTTAGACGTTAACTTATTTCTGCTGTTCGGTTTCATTGCAGACATCAGTATACAAAGCAGCATACAATAACAGCAGAGTTTTATATTTTGCTGGAGTTCAGCATTCAGAACATCCTCTAACAACAACTGAGTGTGCAGGCAGCCTAAATTGACTTCAGTGGGAAAAGCATGCAACCCATTTTCAGGTGCCCGTTTGAAATGACTGTATGCTCGAATTTGAGCAATCTGTTCTGCCGTTCTAGTGAAGATGATGTTTAAAGATTTGTATCAAAAATTGATTTAAAAATCACTCCCCACATTTGTGGTTCCCAGTATCCACAAATCACAAAGCTGTCACGTCACTGAAATTGTAAATTATGAAGCAACTTCCGTCGACCAGTGACAAACAGGTTGGACATCCTACTTTTGTTTAATTGAAACACCTGACGGACATGATCTGTCAAAGGTCTGACTGTTCACGGAAAGGAGAAGTTAAGTTTATTGAAACAGCCCCTTGGTTCTTAGCCGCAGCTTCTGGTGAGCACCATATTGACCATGTCAATTGGTAAACTTGCTGTTTCTTTCAGTGCGCTTCAATGCTTCATTCCACAGGGTGTGGAGCGTCCGATACAACCCGCACATGACCAGTTGGTGACAGAGCAGCAGTGACAACCCGTGTCATTCTCTCCAACATGGTGTCCATTCCTCAGAACCCTTGACCCATTTGATCTATGAAAGACCTCCAGTGATGTATGGAGAGAATGGCCTGGAAGAGAAGTGGAAGGCATTATCCTCTCCCATGCACACCTTTCCGTTATAAACACAGTCATTTTCCAATTGAAAGCTTAAATGGGTTTTCTGTTTTTTTTTATACTATAGTGACTTGCCATTACACATAGAGAATGTCCACTTTCGAGCATAGTGCAAAATATTGAATCATTATTGGATGTAATCAGCAGCTGGTCTCGACAAATTTGTTTTTTTTCTGATTGATAATGCAGTAAACTTTTGCAGATTCTACAGAAAAAATGTAATAAAGCTAAACTGTACATCATAATACTGGTAATAACAAATGCAGCTCTGGTTCTCTTGAAAAAATCAGTATTTCAAGATATGAGCCATTTCCTTAGACTAAGTTGTACTTTTAAACTTCTTGTCTACCGTAAGTAGTTTTGTGTATTTTCACAGTGTTTCCTCACCTCTCCCTTCCCTCGATGCAAGGAGCCCCTCAGGACAGTATCATCCTCCACTTATGAGAACGAGGACAGTGTTATGCCGTGGAGTGGTCCTCAACCCGATCCCTGGCTTTTGCATCATAATATGATGGCAGACTAGTTGTGGGTGCCCAGCAGCTCTCAAATACCGCATCCTGTTATAAGAGCTAGAGATAGAAAAAACTTTCCCATCCTCAGCCAACACCCACTCAAAATGGCCCATTAGCAGCTAATGTCTGTTTTTTTCTGATGTACAGGGAGGATTGGAGGAGGGAGGCAGAGAGCGTTACAAAAACTGGGGTACACCTGCTGAGTATCTCTGATCTGCTGGGAGAGAGTGTCAGAATTGAGGAAGAAGAAAAAGTGCTTCTTATGGACGAGGCATGGAATGATTGTATGAGGGAGGTGAATCAGCAAGGAAAGAAAATAAATTCTCTAACCTGTGAGGGAAGGACAGATAGCCGAGGAAGATAGAAAATGTGGAGGAGAAGCAGATACTCTTGCCTTTGTTAATCCTGGTCTTTCCACTAGACAGAGTAAGAATGATTGAGAGCTGAGGAGGTAGAGAGGGCAGAGTATTTTCAACATTGACACTCATCATAGCTTATTATTTTTAGGTTCTCGTCTTCTGCAGGTTTATGTTGGGTCAGCGGGGGTGCTTGGTGATCCCACATAAACCATAAGAATTATGCCCAGCCTGCCCTTGCTAGTTTCAACAGGCCCACAAAAATCACTTTATGTTTCATGTCGTTTAAAATCATGAAAGGCCAAGGTACTGTTTTCCAAATTAAAAGAATAAATTGGAGTGAAAAAAAGCAATCATTCTGTCTTATTTCATTTATTTTTGTGAGGGCAAATTAGGTTTGGTATGGAGACAAGGTTTGGAGGATTCACTCCTGCTTAATCAGGATTTATTTGACAATGTATGCAATGAGTGATGCAGTGATAAATATACATCACCACTTTAAGTCTGAAAGGTTCCTAGCATATCTCTAATATCCTAATATCTAATGTCT